>OX637292.1:9682831-12182831 GCA_951799445.1 Pseudisothecium myosuroides | reverse complement strand
CTATAGTACTTTAAAATGTTCAAAAAAAAACTTACCCATGTATTTAAAAATTAGATAGTGTACACACTTTTAAGATGAAGGTAACCACCTCAAAAAATTTATAGAATAAATTTCTAAGCAGGAGAATTTAAAAAGTGCCAAATCTCAAGAAAATGGATATTTTGATGTTTTAATTAGGAAAAAATAGGAAAAAACACAAATACATAAAATTATCCTAAATCCAATTGTAATTACTCTGTGGTGATGGTCTAGATTTCCAAAATTGTGAAGATCATTGAAATTGTTCTTCATATGCGTTTGGTATTTTTGAACAAGTTTAACCTTTGAAGTAACTTTGTGATGTAGCCTAATCTATATCAATCTAAAAAATTTTGTGTAGTACAAGTGTAAAGGTTATTGAATTTCAAAGTTTTTATGAATTTGGAAAATGAATTAAATTATCTTTTATTTTTGAAAAACCAAAACCTTCTCATTGCATGTCCAAACTCCACAAAACAAAGCCCTTCACTCCTTTGTGCATAGAGCTTTTTGTTTGTACTAAGAACGCAACCTTTCAAACAAAAATATATTGAATTTCAAAAAATTAAAAAATTAAAAAAATTAAAAAATTATGAATTATGAATTAAAAATTTATGAATTAAAAAATTAAAAAAATTATTTTTACTTTTATTTTTGTTGTGGAAACATCACAGAGTACACTAGTCTTTTCTATAGAACCTTGCAACCTTGCAACCTTACAGCTTATATGAATTCTTGGAGGCTGCCAAGTTGAACGCTTCGCGGGTTTTATTGCGACAGGATGGTATTAGCTTGTTACTATGCGGCAGGATGGATTTAGGTGGCTCCACCAGCTGCCCTGTCTCGCCTCACCTGCCCGGACTCCGTTCCTCTATTTTTGAGCTTCATCCCCTGAGCTCCGTCCCTTCAATTCATCCCAGCATTAACCTCCCATCCAGGCATCCAGCTCCCGTCGTTCAAACAATCTCGTTCTAGATTGCATGAGTCTAAGTCAACTAGTTTATTGCTCTTTCCAAAGACTCTTTCTTGTCCAATATCCAAAAAAATTAAGTAAGAATTCATTCAAACCTTCATACCTTAGAAATTGTCCATTTGTTTCAAAATCAAAAACAAAAACTTTATACCCTAAATCTAGGAGAGGCGACCTAGAGAGGTGAGGCACGGAGAAGCCAAGCCAGATACAGATCCTACAACCTTGGGACGGACAGAGGGGACGAACGGAGGGAGGGAGTGTAGGCAGGTGAGGCGAGACAAGGCAGTTGGTGGAGCCACCTCTGTCAGACCCCCGAATGTTACGTCTTGTTGTTACTATAGCCAATAGGGTTCCCAAGATAGCTTGAAAAAAGCGAGGTAGAGAAGTTGGGATGGGGAGCACCACTTCTGCATGGAGACGTGCTTTTGCGATGCTCAATTTTCAAATTTGTCGAACAGTTGTAGAGGTTTTCCGCGCCAATATCATTGTTGCGTGCTTTTTTTCGTATTCCTTTAGAAAACCCGGTGTTCATTGCTTTCAAAAAATCTGGTATTCATTCTCGTTGTCTCGTTGGTTTTGGACAACCCTGCCGCCATGAAGGAAGATCTCATTGAAAGTCGAGCTGTACTGATAAAAAATCGCATTTTTGAAGAACGAGAACGCCTGCAACTGATGAAATTGAAGTCCATTAGAGAATTTGAGAGGAACCAGATATCTAAGAAACCCGCGTTTTAGGTGACGTTAGCATAATTTTAGAAGACGGATTTTAGTGGACGTCCGAGAAAACAACTTGTGTTTTTATGTCAATAATAACGTCCATTGTAACATTTAGATGTTACAATGGACGTTATTATTGACATAAAAACACAAGTTGTTTTCTCGGACGTCTACTAAAATCCGTCTTCTAAAATTATGCTAACGTCACCTAAAACGCGGATTTCTTATAGTGCGATGTACTTGAAGAGTCAGATGGAGTTCTTAGAATGGATGGAGGAGCAGCAAGTAGCTTTGTCGTTTGAACGTGATTGTATGAAAAGTGAGGTTAGTAAATTGAGGTTGGAGGTGGAGCGATTACAAGCCGTGTCAATTTCTTCTTTAGAAGCACCGGCTGTGGAGGGATGGATTAGTGTTCGTAATAAAACTTTGGTGCCGATAACGTTGCAAGCGGTGAGGGTACAAACGGCGTCAGCAAAGGTGGAAGTGGGGGAAGGAGAACATGTGCAGGAGATTACCAAATCCCATTTCTGCAGACTTGAATTGCCCTAGAGTATTCGTCGAATTTCGCTTGCACTTGTGCCTGGGGTTGTTGGAGAATCTACTGCTTCAAAGTCTCCTTCTAGTGATGCTCAAGCAAAAGTTAAAGCTGAACTAGGTTCTTTGAAAGCAACAATTTATTTCCTTGACAAAGCAAACAACAAAAGAGTTCGAGACCTGGACGCATTAATGGAAGGTACATTAGATGAATCTTATGTCTTTGGTATGCAAAACCTCTTTCTTGATCCTTTGCATTGGCTATTGATCCTGTGGAGTTGCTTTGTTTTGAAGAAGCTATTTATGATGTTAGGGTTTCTCAATTTAGAACTAGGATATCACAAACAAAAGCAAATTAAAGGTACTTTAATTTTGATGTGGTTAGATTGTTTTAAGTTTCACCTTTGTGGAGGAACTTGTTAAACCCTAAATTTTTGCAGGAACTTGTACAATAGTGATGGGAAAAAAAACAAAAACGCCTCCATTTATGTTTGTGAAGTCTGTTAGAAAGAAAATTGAAAGGGAGAATTGTGAGCCCCCAATTTGTCACTAGGGACTCACAATTTTTTTTTTTTCAATTTTTACAAATTTAAGTATAGTTTTTTATACAAAAAGCCCAAAAAAGAGTGTAAAATCAAAATAGGTATGTCACGTACCAATATAGCATTTGGTCCCTTATAGATTGTTTTCCCCCAAATAAATCCCATTTCCACTTGTACATAGGTTAAAACGTGGAAATATCAATAAATAGTAGAATTAAGGGCTAATCTGGCCCAAACAGCCCAAACCTACAGTACATGTGACATCTTATGGCTAAAATTGGTCTAAGAGAACACCGTTGAGGTCCTAAGTCCATTCCCAGAGATAGGTTTCATTTTCCCCATAATATCGACGAAATAGCGGAAACCCCAATTGTTGGCTTGCAGAAATTACAAACTCAAGATGGACCCGTAAGAGGAATCTACGGGTGGAGTATGGTGTTCTAAGGTGGAAATCACATTTGAGACTCAATGGCAAAATCGGCTTGCCAAGATTCCCTCGTATGTGAAAGATTCCCTAGTTGCCAAAATTAAAAGGAGAAGACAGAATTTGATTCTCCTTTGACCTTTGTGCAAAGTAAAAATATGAGCTTGCACATCCTTTGTGGAATTCCATGAGAGGTTCCATAAAAAGTTTCGAAATTTTCTGACTTGCAGAAGATGCCTTTCCGGACGGTCAACCGCCAAAACCTACGATGGGAAATTCCTAGAAATTATCCAGGTTGCGGTAAAATCTCACTAAAAATTAGATTAGCTTCTTTTATGTTAATAAGATGCTCCACCAAATTTCAAGACATTCTGATAGCCAGAAGTGCCCGAACCGGCGAGATCCCCCGATAATTGACAAATTTGAAGTTTACGGTGGAGTTGACTTGCGTACCGAGAGCATACAAAATCGGAATGAGGTTAAAGCTAGGTCTTTTCTTACTCCCCCATACCTACTAAAGAACTTAGGCTATTTACTTTTCTCAGAAAAGTCAACCTCCAAGATTTGGATTTTTATCCCAATTTGGTGTTCAGTTAGCGATAGGTTATGTTGCGTTTCTTGGAGTTTGGTTACGGGGTGGAGAGTTTTCTAAGACTAAAAATGACCTTTTGAAGCCAACGACGCAATCGGTTTTCAATTTGGAGTTAATCTTCAAAAGTTAGAAGTTTGGACCAGCGTAGAAAGTCAAAAATTGAAGATTAGGATGAAAATCTTAGTTGATAAGATTACGGCTTAGGAAAAGAGGGGGGGTGAGCTCCCTTAGAAATGTATATAAGGGGGCTCATTTCCCTCTCACAAACACCCCTTGTAGCCACATTTTGGCTTACTTTGCACATTTGAGTCTATTTAGTTGGATTTTGGTCATTTTAGGCCACGTTGCCAAATTTGTGTGTTTTTGAAGCGTTTTTAGCTTCATTGTTGGTGTTTTTGAAGTTCTCTTTGAAGAACATTGGGGTCCCTTCAAAGTTTTTTCTTATTGCCTTGTTTGAAGTCTTGTTGTGAAATTGTTGTTAATTGTTGTTGTATTCTACTAATTCTAGAGTATACCCCCCTCTGCACCTTGCTGATGTCGCTTAGGGGGTCCTCTAGTGTTTTCTTTGAGAAAGTTGTGTTTTAACCTATCTTGACTAACTTGTATTCGAGTTTTAGCGTCTACCAATCATCCAAGCTCCCCTCGTATTAGTTTTGTGTTGGTTTTTAGCCTTTGTAGAGTTGTACTAACAATCCTCCTTTGTTGGTTTGGACCTTTGATGTTAATAGGCTCTCTAATACGACGGAGCTTTGACTTTGCTTTGTTCGAATTGTTTTGAAGTTTTGAAGTTTTTCTCTAATACAGCGGAACTTTGACTTTGCTTTGTTCAAATTGTCTAAAAGTTTTGGAGATTTTTTTCTAATACGACGGAGCTTTGACTTTGCTTTGTTCGAATTGTCTAGAAATTTTGGAGATTTTCTAAAATACGGCGAAGCTTTGACTTTGCTTTGTTCAAATTGTCTAGAAATTTGGAGATTTTCTAAAATACGGTGAAGCTTTGGCTTTAACAAAAAAACCCTTAAAAATTAGAATACCAAGAGTTGTCTCTCTTTAGCTAAGTGTGTTAAGCAAGCTAGTTCCTTGTTTATGAGAACACCTCGGAGAACACCCCAAAAATCCAAAAATTAAACAAACAAATCCGAATTAACAAGAACCGAATTGGGCAAGGGACCGCTGGGTAAGGAACGTGCTGGGCAAAGGACAAATGGGGCAAAGGACGTGCTGAGCAAGGACGGGGTCTGAACTGGGGTTGCTGGATTGCCGACTGGAGTTTGGACTGCCAATTGGGTGCTGAACTGTCCGACTTGTGTTGGACTGTCCGACTTAGTGCCTGGACCGTCCCAACTGGTTCCAAAACGTTCCGAACTGGTTTCAAAAACTCTTGCCGAACTAGCTCCAAAAACTTTCTTATGAAAAAAGAAACTCTTTCTTTTAAGAACAAAACAAAATAAACTAATTGCTACTTTGTCCACCACCTAATCTTGCCTCTTGAAAGTAGAAATTTTAGTAGTTAGGAGGATAGAGAAAATTAGAAGTAGGATGAGGAGGAGGAAAATTAAGAAGGTAGTAGGCTAAGGAATCTCAATTTGCAACGTTTCCATTGCAAAAAGAGGCTCAAAAACCATAGGAAATAGAACACTTGGAACTTTCAAAACCACTTTGAAAATGGAGAGAGATGAAGTGACAATTTAGGAGTTTGAAGAGAATTTAGGAAGAGATAGGATTAGGTGGAAATCTAGGAAGAACAATTAGAACCATCAAAACTTGGATAGAATAATAATTGACCAAGGAGTTGAAGAGTCAACTATTAGTTGGAAGTTGATTTCAATTATTTTAGTTCAAGACTAGTCAACCCTTTGAAGTATAAATAATTGAATTAGAATAGTGTTAGAAGAGAAAGAGAAAGTAGAAGAAAAAGAATAGAAAAGGGAAGTCCAAGAAATTGGCAAACCTTGTACTAAAACTCCTACTTTAAGCCATGAGCAAAATTACCAAACAATTCCGAAACGTGGCAAATGATGGGGAGTTTGAAGGGATATATGATTACCTAAACAATGACACCAACTCCGAGGTAAGTTACTAACTTCAAACCCTCAATTTCAATTTCTCAAAAATAGACATTTAAAAGTAGGACCGAACTCTCAAGTCAATTTAGAGTGTCTAGAATAGGAATATTTCAAGAACCATGGAATTAGTGTTCTAGATTCTAATTAGAGGTTTCCAAAACCATCTCACACTTAAGATTTAGAGCTAAAACGAGTGAGATATGAAGGGATGAAGTTTAAGACCTAATTTGGATGAAAAGTGATTAGAAGATTAAAAAAAAGACAAATTAAAATTAAGAAATATCAACTAAAAATAACCTAGGTCTCAAAAGTGAAATTAAAAGTTAATTATCAAATTAGGGTTAGGAGTAATCAATGGATGAAGTTTTAAACACCGATTAGTGGTCAAACTTCATCCATCAACAACTTTTGATAGGTGGATTTCCAAGTAAGATACCATTTTGGAAAGCTTAGGCTAGCCTCTAGAAGGAACAACTCCAAAAATTCTAAAAATAATGACTGTCCAAAACTCAATCCAAACCTCAAGGAACAAGGATAGGAAGAACTAGGATGTTTTAACTTGATCAAAGGAAGAAGTTAGTATTAGTAAGTCATAATGCAACCATTAAGTAACCCTGAAGTGGGTCAAACTTCAAGAAAGACCAAAAACCCTAGGAGATATTCAAGGATGAAGTTTGAGTCAAGGAACGGATGAAGTCAACCTAAAATAGTTCATCCAAGTCAAAACTTAGGATTTAGTCATTTCCTAACCACCTAAATATAGGGTTCAATTTTCAAGGGAAATTGAATTAGGAAGCACGTCCTACATCATAGATGAAGTTTAAATAGCCCTGGAAGGACTAAACTTCATCCGCCCATAATTTTTGCTAGGAGAAGGGGGTAGGGTAAAATTTTATGTTTTTAGAAATGGCATGAAATATTCTATCACTTAGGGTGATTAAATTCTGGCTGTAACTAGTTCAAATTCGAAACCACCATGACCTCTTTAGATTAAAGAAGTTAGAGTATAAATTGCCGCGTGGGATTTCTTTGGTTTTTGTGTACATTGTGGATGTTAGGAACTTAGAAAAAAGATTCATTGCTTGAAAGGCACAATGGATTTACGCTAGACACCCGTAGAACGAATTGAACACCAAAACACTTAGAGCCTGATTGTGCTCACTTATTTACCAAGGATGGGTAAATAAGCGCTCACAAGAACTTGCAAAGAGCATCATGTAAAATGTGCACGAAGTTCTATGATGCCATGAGTTCTAGCAATGCTCAGGACATGGCAGAATCTTGATGCAATCATCTTGAGAATTCTTGTCATAGGTATCGCGATCTCCCTCTTGCAACTCCCGAAGGATTTTGGGACATATGCTTTGACATAGAGATTTGAATTCACTTACAGACTTGTAATCAACTGTCTTTTAACTTTGAATCCCTAATATGAAATATTTGATGTCAACTCACCATCATCTATCTGTTGTAGCTCAATTGTATCTGAGATGTGGATTCATTATCTTAGTTTGATTGTATTTATCTATTTACCATCACATGATCTATATAATTTGATTGCATGTAAATTTTTTATAGTGTCATTGCAATACCATAGTTTATCTTCAATCTCAGTGTAACTTGTTTGAAGGAAGAATCTGTTGTTATAACTTTGCTTGTGCTTCTAGCTAGATGTCTTAGTGGTAGAGGTGGGCGGAGCTGAGTGTTGAGGAACTTGTTCTTTGATCTGTTTTGGACATTTCCTTTACTTGCAATTGAGTTCTCTGAGTATTCGTATTGTCACATTACTTTGGAAAATTTAGAGCTCCATGGAATTCATAATTTGGGAGATGTGCATCACAAGAGCTTGCAAAGACCCCACCTCCCTAGGAGTTTGGTGGAGGGACGATGCAAAATGGATGGAATATGACGCCAAATTGGACGCCTCCCGTAAACGTGTGGGATGATCTTGTTAGTATCCTGGAAGACCTTCGAATATGACTGGAGGTAATTGAGCTAGCTAGCTCCTTCACTTTATGGATCAGTTTAATTTCCTAATTATTGTGCATTGCATTGTTTCAAGCTCTAGAGTACTACTCTGGAGCTCTCTTGTTGAAGTACGCTCAGTTGTACTGCGACTAGAAGGTGGAGCAGGATTGAATACAATAATATCTCGATCATTAGGAGGAGAGTGAATTTTCAAAGGGGAATTTGAAAGGGAAATACAAGTGTGAAGTATGTGGGATTTTGCACTTGAAGTGGTTGTTGCTGAAGCAGCACATGTATTTTGATTCCAAGGATGTAAGTGAATTTATCTTTTTGGAGAGTTGTACGCCGAACTAATATCAAATATATGTGAACTTCGGTTATATATTTGTTTTGGGGATTTATTCTAAATTCGTAAATTAAAATTTGAATTTTTGTGTAGACTTGCGGTTTCATGACCGTTGATACAGAGTCGTGAATCATTTGTCCTAGAGGTTGCTTTATAATCATATTATTAATGTGGTGGCTTGGATTGTTTTGCCAGGATTGAACAGGGAACTACACAGCAAAATCCAAAGGCCTACCAGATCCCATACTGAACTCTGAAGTGAAGGTGCCTCAGGCCGTTTTAGTTCCTGAGTGTAATAACCTCGTAAGAAATTTCGGTGATGTTCTTTAATTCGTACTCACTTATGATTGTCGTATTTTTATTGTTGCAGAGGTCATTCGTTTGCCCGATTGAGAATTGCTGCAGACAATATAAACGCCAGGACCATCTTAATCAAGGTCAAGCTGTCAGGTTGCGCTCCCTCTCTTAATCTCTCTACTTCAATTTGTTGCCAATGAAGAATCTTGTGTGCCCAATAAACTCTTACATCCAAAAGCATTGTGCAGAAAGGTCTGTTGTTAGCGTCCTTTGTCTTTTTTACTCCTCTTCCAACTTAGAAGTGGAATCCCAAGGAGATGCATCTGATTCTGTAGGGTCCCTCTCATAGCACTGTAGAAACTTGTACGAATATGAAACTGCGGTCATGCCTTCCAGAAAGGGTCATTTTCCAAAAACTCATCCCAATTTTATTGGCACTTATTGGGGTGTTGTAAGCTTGATGTACACATCTAAGATTGTTGAATCTGCTGACAAGTATTTGTTTGTTGGCCTAGTCTTCAACGATTACAGGTGGATGTCACTGCACTCCAAGGTCTCCGTATGGTTTATCTTGTAGATATTGACTGTATATTGATGCTGAAAAGGGATATAATGAAGTTGTAATAATCTTTATGCAGCTAAGTAGGATACTGGCTACTCATCAAGAAGGAGAAAACTATCAGCTTTGAACCCGATGGAGTGAAGATTGGAAATGGGCTGTCCTTTGGTTGTATATTGATGAGGGATTTTCTGGAAACGCTTGCAAAGAAGGTGAAGAGAAACTCAACTTTGTTTGATAACTATTCACGCATGCACATTTCTCCTGGCGTTGCTCTGAAGCGAAAGCCAAGCCAGCTTCTCAGTACTGTCAACCTCTTCAAGCACATTCAGGTACCCCCCAAGTTCGCAATCATGCCTTTAAGCATATTATACATGTGTGTCTTTTGCATTCTCAAAATTGGTGTTACTTCTCTGCAGTACCTTAAGGTATTACTTCTCCGTAGGGAAGGATTCGGCCTTCAGAGCTGAGACGGGAGACTCGAGGTTCAGTTGCTAGAAACTCAAGCTTCCTGAGGGTTGAAAATATGAGTTTCACATGCAATATGGTTCAATTGGCTGGGCAGTGGGAGCCAGTGTGGGCTACGCGTAAGGCACTAAGGACAAATACAGATATCTTACAAAGCTTTTATATATACTATAAAAGTGATAGTGTTAGGATAAAAGTATGTATAAAAGGTTTTACACTATACATGATAGTGTTAGGACGTAGGTAGGTACACTAAAAAGGGTATTTAGTGTTGGATTACATTTAGTGTAATTACCACCCTACTTGACCCTACACTAAATGTCAATTTTAGGACGATTAGTGTAGTGCTAAACTTCAATGAGCTGCCTTTGCCTTCTCTTCCCTTCTACCTTCCTTTAATAAGTTCTAACACTAAATGTAAACATTTTCAGATTTCAGATTTACCATAGAGTATATTTAATGTTAGAAATTACATTTAATGTTACTTACTTTAGTAGGCTTAATGATATTTAGTGTCATGGTTCGCAAATAGTTTTGCCAACACTAAATACCCTTTTTAGTGTAGTGCAAGATGAATCTTGTACTCCCTCCGTCCCAAAATGATCTTCCTGTTGGCCTTAAATTTTTGTCCCAAAATGATCTTCGTGTTGCACTTTGTGACATCTTAAATTGGTCAAATTTGGCTTTTGATTTTTATTTGGGACCAACAAAACAACTTCTAGTAGTAGTTCCTCCTCCATCAATGCAATCATTAGTAACAAGACAAATGAAATGATTAATGAGGTCAATCAAAACAATTTATTCTTATTTTGTGCATCTCTTTGAATATTTTCCAATTGAAGGAAATGAAGCTTTGGGGGGCGGAACAAAGGGTCACACATGGGCTTGGACATATACTAAATGCCTACAAAATGATAATCTCACACTCAACAATTAATTGACCACTGGTGATCTTTGAAAATGCCCCAAAAATGCTACTTTTCAATATTCCAAAATTACATTTTGAAGAGGGATTTGAAACTCAAAGTTTCTAGAATGCTACGAGTGCACCAAACTCTATTCATAGTGCAAAAATGGTTTTTTAAATGTTATTTTTTGCCTTAATCTAAAATAATTTGTCTAACAAGAAGATCATTTTGGGACGGAGGTAGCATGTTTTTTGCTTCATTATGGAGCATTGACAATAAAAAATATATATATCTTAGTCATTCAGTTTACACTGTCTTGGATATTCCTCGGGGGGGGCACCTAGTATTTTACTACAAACCACGTGCGAAGAAGTGGTTTTTAATGAACTATAATTTCAACTTAAAATTTTGAGGGTTGCTTAATAATGACTATAGGTTTCTATTGCCAAAATTTCAAACTAAAATAATAGTTGAAATGATTTGTACAAGAGGTTGAAAATGGCCTAAAACGGCATGTTTTTCAACTCAAATATTTATAGAGATCACATTTAGATGACCATTGCATCAATACTCAACTCAAAATGAACTTTCAATAGAGAGCTATTTTTAGGAATTTTTTGTTCATTTTTTAGACAATTTTTTAGGATATAATATAGGGGTGTGAAAGTTATTTTTCAGTTGTACAGTGTATCTAATTACTTCAAAAATTTGTAACTAATTATCATTAACAAATAAAAATATCAATAATTCAAAACATAAACTTTTGAAGTAGGAAAATCTAGTCATATTTTTTTTATTTCATTTTATTTAAATTTTAGGATATAATATAGGGGGTCCAAAGTTTTGTTCGCACGTGTTTTCTAATGGACACTCTAAGTGACCCCCCCGAGGGATATTCATCCTGAATTGAGAGATTCATCCAAAAAAATTCATCCGTAAATGTTCATCCCAAAAAACATCTAAAACAATCATCCAAAAAATCATCCAAAAAAATCATCCACAAGATTTCATCCCTATACCATCCACATCATCCAAATTTTTCATCCAAAAATCATTTTTTTTCATCCAAAAAACATCATTTCATTCATCCAAAATACACAAAATCATCCAAAATTTTGATATTCATCATTCACAATGACGGTTCAAGCCCACCAAAAAAAGTTTCTTCATCTAGGGAAAAAGTTACACTTTTTTCTATGAGTCTCACTTTCTTCTCCATGTTTTCTACTTTCTCCATGATCCACATTTTCCATTGGTGATCATGAAAGAACCCCATGTTTTCTTCCACGGAAGATTGGTATAAGTCCCTGGTGTATCGATCACGCCAAAATTGTAAAGAACCAATTAGAATGATATACAACCAAGCCCCAACGAAGTTCTTTCTGTTGTTTGTTGCTTCCATAGGAAATTTGCACGCACTAGCTAGTGAATAATAATCTACCTTGCTCCCGAAACCAAAAAACTAGTGCAATACGTACCACACATTCAAAGAATGAGCATTGAAATCATGCGCATTGCACCTAAGTGAGATGCTCCATTGCTTTCCCATACACGCCCCCTACCGTCCCAATCTTCACAAAATTCCCCATAGTCCCTGACTCATGCCCAAGCACCAAAACCATCGACAACGGCGTCAATGCAAAACTTCTTACCACCCCCTCCTTGCCACTGTAATTGAGCTCCTCGATCAGAGAAGACGCTCTTGCACGTGAAGCAGTCGCACGACGCACTCCAAGGCTGCAGCGTTCGGCTTCATTGCCCCCGGGACGTGCCTGAGCATCTCCTGCGCCATCATGGCACCGTTGGGGGCGTGGGTGGCGAGGATGTGGGGGATGTCGAGGTCCACGATGGTGCGAAGGGCGGCGAAGGGCATCCAGGAGACGCTGAGGAGCATCACGGCTAGTGTGGCTATTGTATCTTGCTCCTCCTCGGGAGAGAGCTTCTGACACCATGGATGCTTGAATTGCAAGCTCGGATCGATGCACGCATGCATTGTTTGCATAGTCAGTCGTGATCAGAGAATTTGTAGTTGCTCCAAGAGGCAATGTGGGAGTTGAGTGGCTTGGGTTCCATGCGGCAATGACGACGTTGATCTGCAGTTGCTGGCTGTGGACAAGCGTACAAAAAATTAGATTTGTGAGTTACATACCATAATATTGACATCATGTACCGGTAATCCCTACATGAGCAATATGCTTCTCCTCCCGTTCGAGTCCACAACATCGTCATTTTCTTTCAGCAATTCAAATTCATCGCCTGAGGGGGCAACTCCCATTTATTATAAGGAGATTTATTATGCCTTATTTCACAAAATACGATGACTAAATCACTTATGACTGTGGTGATATATATATATCATTGGAAAGAGGACATTGAGAGCTTTCAAAATATGTAATTTAGGTATAAAAAATGTTTATCTTTAATTAGATAAAACACATAATAAATGAAAAATAAGGTTTTTTTATTATGCAAGGGTGTGAAGACAAGAAGGTCCTTGAATTTTAGAACTTATTATAAATTTTATTATATAATAAGGACATAATAAGGGCATAATAAGAACCTTCAAGTCTAAAACAACTTATTATAAGTTATTATAAATGAATAAGCAAGTCTAAATTGACTTATTATGCCGCACAGCCTGCCGATTATAACTGAGTTGCTCCCCCGGTATTCATTGCCGAAAAAGGACTTGACCCAGCTGTCAACATACAAGGGTAATTGTTAAAATATTTCAAGGTTTTGGGGGGCAACTTTTTGCCAATTTCATTTGAGACAGGGCCTAGGATTCGCCAAATCTTTCTTATTATAATAAACCATGTATTAACTCAAAGTAGACCAAATTATTTAAAAGTAGGATAAATACGCATCCGCATGTCACATGTGACTGCAATTTTGTTGAGCGCAATTTTGGCATCAAAATTGCCAATCATGTATATTCACAATGGTTTAATTTCAAGCCACAAATGAAGACATGTTTGGTTTTATGTTTCACCCCATATGCATGTCTTGAAACGTGCCAAAGTATTAGAATCATATAGATTCCATTGTTTACTTCAAATTCAAATCATGCTACATTCCACTGTTTATTTGAAATTCATTTTCCTTGTTCATTTATTTCAATTTATTCATAATTGCTTGATAGCAAATGGCACTATCTAAACAATTGCAACACTTGCACCAGCCAGCTGCAAAATAGTGCTCTCCAAATTGTCACTAAGCGACACCGTCTAGACTCTCATCTAGAATGAAGACATAGGTTCTCCAGATGCATATTTTTGAACATCAAAACTTAGTGATAATTTATGGGACACTCGCCTACGTTAAACACTTTAGAAATTCATGATGATAAGATGTCCAAATAATGCACACTAAAATTTGCTGGAATCCTCTCTCACTTGATAAAAAGTCCCATTTTAATTTTTTTTCAACTATGCTCAGTTGCAATTAGTTGCCATTCAGGGTTGCTATTTTGTGAGCGTGCGAGCATGAGCTTGTGAGCCTGTGAGCTTGTGAGCATAAATTTTTTTAGAGTGAAGACCCATGATCGTGGAGATGAATGGAGATGAATGGAGATGAATGGAGTTGGATGATTTTTTTTGGAGATGAATGTGGTTGGATGAATTTTTTGGAAATGAATGCAATTGGATGAATTTTTTTTGTAGTCAACTTTGTTGGATGAAATACATTTGTTGTATACATGGCATTTGATGAGAAGGAATTTAGATGATAGCTAAATGGTTAAAAAAAATCAATTGTTTAGGATAAGGGTCAATTACCAAGTATCTTAGATCTAAGGTTTAGAGTGACTATTTGGAAACTAGAAATATATGCTTATATGGTGTTAGGAAACCATTTCAAGAAAGGTACTATTTCCAATTAAAATTTAGTTCTTTTTAAGCATTATTGAAATTCACCAAATTTATTTCTATGCTAACACCAACATTAGTCCTTAAAGGACGGAGGGGTGACCCTCAAAATCATCATTTTGCATTACCGTGTGAATCATTGGCTTCATTGCAATAGCGCTCATTGGAAGTCTTTAGAAGATCTTCCCTTTTTACAACAGATTTCAAGGATGAATACTTGCATTTTTGGCCTACACAGTTTGATTTTCTCTCATCCATCGGCCATAGAATGGTTGCGTGGACATTTAAAGGTTAAAAAGTTCTAATTACATACTTCCATCTAAGAGAAGCAACATGTTGCTAATTGGGAGAAATAGATTCAATCTACAAAAATTTCTATTAATTGACCTCTAAAATGAAGATGTCTTCCAAAATGATGTCCAATAGAATGATGATAACCATTAATTACCACCACTCCAAAAATCACAAGAATGCAAAATAACTCTAGAATAGAATAAGGTGCAAGAATGTAGTGGCCCTTTTAGTCTCACTACATGCATTAGAAAATCAAGTAACAACAGTAGTATCTGAAACAAGTCGGATCAATTCGACCCAATACCACATATGGGAGAAGAATGATCACTAACTTGACTACTATCACTGCATGTAAGCCCTGGTGTTTCAACATCAGCTTCAAGGTCTAAAAACTTCTTGACAGCAACATTGTATGAACGACGTTTGGTAATGGAAATGGGTGATGGGGCCTCTGCCATAGCTGTTGCTAGAGTCTCAATGTAACATGGCAAACTCTTGGGACTAGGAGAAGGCGATAGCACAAAATGTTGGAGACGATTGCCTCTACAAGATGCAATGAATAAACGATTAGAAATTACATTAATTTTGAGATATTACACAATACAAAAAAAACTTAGACATGCTTAAAAACAACAATCAACTTACTTACAGCAACGTCTCTTTCGGGGCCTTGTAGAAGGCCTCACAACGTCCTCGTCATCAGAATCATCAAGCACTATAGGCAAAGGGCGCTTAGTTTGGATGGTGGCAGTAGAAGCAAGAGGTTTGTTCAAAGGTTGAAGGACAACTTTGAAAATCTCACTGTCGCTCTCCAAAGCCACCAAATGGCGTCCAATATTGCGGCATGCATGAATGGAGGCCCCTGTTCATTGCATACAACATCATTAGTTGCAGGAAACATGTTACACACAATATAATAAGAATATAATTTGAATAATGAAAACTCAAGGGAGGTACCTGTAGATGCATAACAATCTAGTACAACATCACCCGGTTTTGAAAATGCCTCTATCAGTAGCTGTACAAACAAAGGATCCTTCTCACGGGCACCTCTCCATGGAATTGCACCATTCATGAGCTGAGTCTGCAAGGAAGTGAAGTTGTGGAGTAGGTCCACTTCTTCAAGGTTTGTGCCTGCATTGCTAAGTTGCTGGTTCACATAGATTGAGAACTTAGACTCCACCGATGTTTCCTCCCATTTTCTTCGTACAAAAAGAAGGATCCGAAAGCGTTGTGACTGCCAAGGATAAACAAGTATGAAGATTAATACTTGACAAATACAATGTTGCTAGAAGTAGATTCAAACATCAAAATTTATAAATGAAGGCAATTTCAATGGAGCTTACCCAACGTTTGGTTTTTGTGTAGCTGGAAAGCTTCAACTCATTTACGCCCATCCAAGAGTCAAGCAAACGGAAGCCATAAGTATCGGCACGCTCAAGTGAAAATTCTTTTATCTTCCCGTTCTCTGGGTGGAACAATAAAATTGCTCCATCATCATGAATATACTCGGAAGCGAACTCAAAGATGGGTTCAATAACTTCCTCTGGATTCAACACATTCCAAGCAGGAACATGCGAAGGTGGAACTGAGACATTGGGGACCGGTAGTCCATCCGGAATATCGGCAACAACCAAGTCAAAACATGGACCATGGGTCACATGACCTCGAAGAGTTCGCACCCGCTCCTTCCCAATCTTGACATTAGAAAATACACATTCTTAGATATATGAATGCATTGCAATGCCATATTTATAACTTCATATGAAATTAAAAAGAGAGAATTAGAACAAGGCTAGTGAACATAGATCTTACCTTCTTTGCAAAATCAAGCATTTCATCCCATGTTGATGTATTGTCCCCTGTCTTCTCTTTGACACTGAGCATTGCAGAAATTGATGATGGTAGAACTAGACCTTGAGGTTCAATACCATGCCTATCGGGTTGAATTGCTGATCTAGCAATGTACTCTGATGAAGCAAAAACATCTGTTGTAACAGACATCAAAGTTGGGGGGCAATGGGAGCGAGCAGTATCAATCACTTCATAAGTAGTGGGAGGCACAAGAGAAGGAGGAGGTGCAAAAACGGATGCTGGCACAGACGAAGAGGGAGTATTGTCCTTTGTGGTAGTAGCTTTCACCGTCGTCTTTGTAGTCTTCTTCTCCCTTGGCTTGCGCCCCTTCTTCACTGGTGCAAACTCTTCAGGTTCCTCCTCTTCATCTAAAAACTTCTTCTGTGTGGCTGTTTTGGGATGGTCTTTAGCAGCCTCTTTCTCAGGGCCCTCAAGAGATGGAGCAAAGATCCTTGGACACTCTAGGTACCAAGGACAAGCTTGGAGTTCTTGAATAGAATACCCCCGCTGTTGAGTCAAGGTGAACATACAACCCTTCAAAGACGTGTCAAGCCACCCTCTAAAAAGCTTTGGCATGAATTTTCTCTCAATCCCACCTTTTTGAACCAGCTCTCGCTTGAAATATCTGAAATCATAGAATAAGGGTGATTATTGCAATGACAAAGATACAAATACGATAATTTTATGAATTTGATAAGCAAATCATATTTACATAAATAAATATAATTGAAGTGAAAGATATACCTGTACAGAACCCTCTTCAATGCAACATCTGTACCCTCTTGGTCTTTGAAAGGAGTAGACCTCGAATATGAAGAGTCCTTCTTGAAGAGCCACCAAAAAGCATGATCCCATAACACAATGCGCCATGTCTCTACATAATCTCCAATCTTGTCTAACTCATCGTTGGCACTCCAATGAACCTCAATATTTTCAGACTTGATGATGCTTGCAAATTCTGCTTTGGCTTCTTCTTCCAACTACAAAGAATTCAAGAAATATAAGTATGAAGACATTGTTAAGGCAAAGCATATCATGGAACAACCATAAGATAAAAATTGAAATATTTATAAACTTATAAATTGTAAGTATAAAATATGTAGATGAAAGAAAAAGTTGATAACATACCTCAGCCCAAAAAGCAGCCTTAGAGAGCCATGTCTCTAAAGTCAATGTGTTAAAACCAAGGGCTGGAAATCTAAAGCCCTCTCTAGAAGTCTCGCTGGAGTTCCACCACCGAAGCCAACGAACCTTGTGGTTTGGCTGAACTACACATGTAGATATCCTTTGAAGTTTTTCCAATGACATCTCAGACTTCTCGTTGGCGCTGTAATGCACGTTAATTTGAAATTTCAAAAAACAAAACCTTAGTCAAAACCAAACCAAAACCAAAACCAAAAGTAATCATAGAAGCCATTCTTTGGAAATAGAAAGAATTATATACCTCTTCTAGAAATCCAATGCCATTTTTTGGATTTGCAATGGCTGATTGTTTATCAAACTCTGTTCAAAAACCTTTGATAGCTGCAGTGGCGGCTTGGGTCATAGCATCATGAACTCCCTTTGGAGTTCGATCTTGCAATTGTGTCTTCTCGTAATACATTCGCACTGCTGCATCTGAAACAACAGCAATTTCTTGCTGTACATGAAAAATAGGAATGTTAAATGAATACAAAAGAAATTCTATAAATTACCATCAATGATTTAATTTTTTTTGCAAATAGAAGACACTCACCCTGTGAAGGAACTGTATAAAGACATTCGATGTCAATGGATACCAAGCACCTGGCAGTTTCCTATTTTCGCATTTTTTGTAATCTTCATCATTTAAAAGACCCTTGAAGTCTTCTAGTTTCAAGTTGCCATAGTAACTCATCCTGTGCAACTGCTGAGCCAAGTTGCTCTTGACATGAGAATGTTCCGTAGACCTGCAAATACCAATACAAGTAGAATGTAAGATGAATGAATTTAAAAGCATAAAATACAATAACATATCAAAAGAAGTGGTAAAGTACAAAAGAGTTTTTTTACCAAACTCACCAATTGATGTCGTTCATAGCCTCCAATAGAATGCATGTACGACCTTCTGATACTAGAAGCATACAGTCAACGGGCATATGCCACAAGCGCTCATGACGATGCATCCTGTATATGTAATCAACCCAAGCTGCCAATCTATGATTGCCATCCCATACAAAGAACATATGGTTTGTCAAATGTGAAATGGATGGCTGAGACTGCAACCATTTCTCAAATTGATCATTCTCTTGTATCCAGCATTCATCCCATGTCTCCACGATCTCGGGGGTTACCAACTTGCAAAGTCCTTTGTCATTCGTTGTGGACACATAGAATACACGATCACCTGGTCGATATCCACGAGCAAAGTCTGCCTCCAATCGTTTCACCTGACTTTGAAGAAGAGGACGCACCAATGGAAGCCCAATCATCCTGCACAAAGGAATATCAAATCGGGATCCTGGACCACCACCATCAAATAGCATACTCTTGATGACGGCGTTGGAGTCAAATTTTTGACCAATTCGCACATCTTGCTCCACCTCTTCTACTGTTCGCCCCTCAAAAGTAGGATCAATACTTTGACTTTCAACAATGTTGGGAGCCTACAATGAATAGGACATTCAAAACAAATTAGAGTTAATAGTAGAAAGTCATTGAAAATTGAAGCAAATTGAATGACCACTATAATACAAGAACGATTGATGCAACATCCATGCAAAGATAATAAGAAATGTATCTAACCTCAAGAATGCTAATCACAGGTTCAGAATCATTGTTGATGACGCGTTCTAACTGCTCCACTTGTGGAAGGCTTCCATCAACGTCCATGAAGCTCTATTTTAAAAAACAGAGAAGATACACTTATTACATTTTCCTTCAAAAATAATTCAGAATTGTGACCTCGTCAACGAGGCTATAAAATTCAGCCCAAATGAACAATCCAAAACAAATAAGAAACATGCATCCTCACCTTGTATCGTCCAAGTGAGACCCTAAATAGTTTAAAATTGACACCTCGTCGATGAGGCCATGAAATTGAACCCAAAATCTCAAATCAACAATTCAAAATGAAAATTCAACCTCAATTTGTATTGTGCAAGGGAGACCCCAAATAGTCTAGAATTGTGACCTCGTCAACGAGGTGAAGAAATTCAGCCCAAATCAGCAATCCAAAATAGAATAAAAAACGTTCATCCTCAATTTAAATTGTCCGAGGAAGACCCCAAATAGTCTAGAATTGTGACCTCGTCAACGAGGTTAAGAAATTTAGTCCAAATCAACAATCCAAAATAGAATAAAAAAACGTTCATTTTCAATTTGTATTGTGTGAGTGAGACCCCAAAATCCCAAATAGTCTAGAATTGTGACCTCGTCAACGAGGTGAAGAAATTCAGCACAAATCAGCAATCTAAAATAGAATTAGAAATGTGCATCCTCAATTTGTATCGTGTGAGTGAGACCCTAAATAGTTTGGAATTGTGACCTCGTCAACGAGATGAAGAAATTCAGCCCTAAAACCCAAATCAGCAATTGAAAGTGAAAATTAGCAACATACATCTTCACCTTGTATCATCTAGATGAGACTCTAAACAATTCAGAAATTGACACCTCGTCAACGAGGTCAAGAAATTCAACCCAAATCAGCAGTTCCTAGAGAAAATTAGCAACATGCATCTTCAACTTGTATCATGTAAGTGAGACTCTAAACAATTCAAAAATTAACACCTCGTCAACGAGGTCAAGAAATTCAGCCCAAATCAACAGTTCTTAGTGAAAATTAGCAACATGCATCTTCAATTTGTATCATGTAAGTGAGACTCTAAACAATTTAGAAATTGACACCTCGTCAACGAGGTCAAGAAATTCAGCCCAAATCAGCAATTGAAAAAAGAATTGGAAACATGCATTCTAAAATTGTACCGTTTCAGCGAGACTCTAGAAAGCCCGAAATTGCTACCTCGTTGACGAGGCGGTCTAATCCAGCCAAACCAAACATGTGAATTTTTTTTTGAAAACGTGCATTGTAAACTTCTACTATGAAAATGAGACCAAAAACGGCCCGAGATTGACACCTCGTTGACGAGGTCATATTCTATAGCGCATAGAAAAGAATTGAAAAGAAATTTGAAAACATACCTTAAACCCTACAACATTCCAAGAAGACACAAAACAGCCCAAGATTGACGCCTTGTCAACGAGGCGTCAATCTTCAACGGAAGCAAGTAACATCCAAAATCGATTTGATACCTGATGGGAAGTTCCGGCCGCTTCAATTTCTAAACCGTGAACTCCTTCAATGCATTCGGGGACACCCTCCCCGCCTTCGCCGTGCTCCTCTCCATCCTTCCGCAGCAAGGCACTCCGTAAATTCATAGTAAAAGCAAGAGGAAACAAAGCACACCAAAATCCAACAATTCAAAACGAAGAAGACCATGCAAAAGCAAACCCTAGCCGACAAGTTCTGTGCTGGTCAAAGGCAGGGAAGAGAGGGGAAAGGGAAGGGGAAAAAAAAAAAAAAAAAAAAAAAAAAAGAGTATAAAATTGGTAGATTTCGGGCAAGGGAATCTCCTTAATAGATTTTGTGATTTTGAAGATTTTCAATCCAAATTTTTTTTACACATAGATTATAACCTCACAAGTCACCTCAAATTTTTTCAGAATTTTTGAACTCACGACCAGTTTTCTAAAAATCCTCAAAGTTCTCTAAAAACTCCGCGGGCAAGATTTGGCCTAAAAATCTTCTGATTCTAAAGATTTCAGAGCAGATTCCAATATGCTGATTTCGTTTTTAGGCCGTAAAACATTCAAAAACTGTCCGTTTTTTACGTGCTACACACCGTTGGAATCGTCTTTTCAAGCTACACAATAAGATGTTTGGTGCCAAATGCACCTCTAAGAAAAAAAAAAAAGGGTATATAAATTCAACTCCTAACAATCTATTCATTGTATTTTTAGAAACAAATACATGAGCTTACCAACTCTACGCTTCTTAGCAACATGTTATTCTCTGCTGGACTTGATTGGCGTATGTCTTCTTCAATTTCATCCACACTATTTAGTTTGGCAATATTTTCTCCTTCACTATTTTGGGTCAAACTATCTTCTACTTGGAAATGTTCAACTTCAACTTCATGATCCTCATAGGACAAGGTCCGAACAATGCTACTAATCTCAACACCATTGGCCTTCTGCAAGCGTCTAAACATCTTTAATTTCTCTAACTGCTTCTTACTAGAAAAGAGAAGACCTGCCTTACGTCGCTTCCTACGATGACCCTCTGGCATCCCTCCAATCGAAAATACTACAAGAAAACAAATTCTACTTACTTGTTGCCAACTCTACAATCTCTTATATATATAGCATTCTTAGACTGATGAACGTATTCTCATCCAATTAATTAGAACTTCTCCGGATAGAATGACATCTATAGTTTACCAAAATGTAAACGGTCACTAAGATCATCCCTTCTTTCTTAAAGGTAGTAAGTACATCTCCTATTTTTTGAACACTTCACATGTTCTACAAATTTTGAATTCCTGTCGTTTATGAGTTAGGTAAGCTTCATCAATCGCTTTAAAAGCAATTTACCTTAAGAAAGATTTGTGCGGCTATTTAAGATACACAATATTTGGGATAACTGACAATACTGCATTCTGACAACTAACGATTACATTACAGGTCTACGGTCCTATCTTTGTGAATTCAATTTACAGAACAATCTCATACCCTTATATTTTCTAATTCAGAACACCTTTACTCTCTTGATCTTTGTATTCTACCTGGTTCCTATCATTTTACTCTGATTTCAAGTGTATCCTTCATTTAGGCATCAATGGCATCCATTCGAGCGGATGGCCATGAAATTCCACTACTCCTCCCTCTTGAAGAAAAAGGATATGCTGTATTGTCTTCACACCTTCTTCATGTTCGATTTGGATTTGTCCAATCCAGTATTTACGTCGAAGAAGAGGTCATGTCTGAGTCTGGCCACTTGAAAGAGTCTGTTCATATGCTGAAGTTAGCAGTTCAAGATGGTCATGTCTGGCACCTTCGTCCAGGGCGCTATCGAGCTTATGGTTTGTCTTTCCTCATGATGGGTGCCTCTAATGATATCTTACCTCGTCAATCAGACTATTCTACGGTAGACATGCCTTTTGTCCAATATGATACTAGGAATTCTACAGGATATGAGCGTATTACAACTACTAGTACTCCTGTCCAACTTGTTTGTGTGAAGCAAGAAATTCTTGATCCTATTATAGATATATCTAGCGAGTCAGAGGGAGAGAGCCCTAGCCAACCAAGTCTGCGGGTACCACTTCCTAATAGAGTCCCAGATGATGCCCTCAAACCAACTTCGGCTCGATATGGCACGCCTTCAACTAGTCCTGCTTTGTCCACCTACTCTCGTCCACCAACTTATCCCAATAGTACAACTACGGTTAGTATTATTAGTTGCCTTCGCAAGCTAGCATCTGTTCGCGGATCTAGGAACGAAGTTGCTGCACTAGACTATGATTCAATCATACATCAAAAGGTGCAGTACCTTCCTTCAGACTTTGACGGAAACGTAGTATTTGAGTTGCCTTCTCTTCCTACTTCATCTTCAGCGTCCGCTGCAAGGAACCTCCATGACATGGATAAAAGGTACGATGGACACGCATGGTGTCGGACCATGACATCCAATATTAACAACCAAGATGGTCTCAAATTCAGGAAATCTTCTTGTGCAGGCCATCTAGTATGTAACAATCCTGACTGTGACTACTTCAAGCGTTCGTCAAAGCGCAATGAGACCGAGTGGTGTGGTTATACTTCTGTTCCATTCTATGTTGGTGCAACCCCTCCAAAGGATTCTACTCTTCTTTGCAAGATATGCAAAGTTCCACCTCATTGCGTCCGTGTCTGTGATGCTAGAATATATTATGTTTTTAGCAATACTCCCTTGATGACCAGAGCATGCATTCATTTAGGAAATCATATGCATCCTGTTGCCCTTGGCATATGTAGAGAGTCCTTAGACACTATCTCTGGGCTCATTGCAGGCGAGGTTTCGAAAATCCCTACTGCCACTAACTCTGCCATCGCTTTTGCAGCTAGTAAGCAGTTTTTAGATAATCATCTCATACACAATGGCGAAGGACCTAAAGAGATGTTGCGTGGAAAGTCACTTGAGGATATCATGGATAGGTTCCAAATACTAAGTTCTCCCAACATCCGTAACACTATTTCCTCTTTTCGTAGTACTGGAAAAAGTGGGGTCATAGATAGCATCATGAATATGAAGCGAAATTTAAAGTTTGAATACATTCATGATAGCATTTTCCCTGGACAGGGAAAGGAAAAGGTATACTTGTTTAAAATGTTGGTTGAGGGACCTGCCAGTGGAGTGGACTTAGTGAAGCGCATGCAACCGGGAGGAGATTTGGAGAACGCATGGCTCATGTTTGACCATGTAAAACGCGTGAAGGATTGGACAACCATGGCCTGCCACGTGTATGACACAAAATGTAGGAAGGTCATGACAATTGCTGTTTGCGACATGCAATCCGAAGACACAGAAGTTCAATGCATCATGTGGAGGTCATTGAATGATGTCATGAGATGCAATGGCGTGGAAAATCCAAACTTTAAGGGCTTTATGGCAGACAGTGCACAAGCGAATTGGAATGCTGTTCGAATTGTATACGGTACGGGGGATTCCAAAATTGAGATGGTGAACCGCGAGCGAACGTGTCTTTTGCACTAGAGTACTTCATTGCACCGACATACACAGAAGCTTATCAAACCGGATATGCAACACCAACATACTCGTCTATGCAAGCAATACAAAGACTCAAAGACCATGGAGGAAGCCGAAACACGATATTTGGCCATTCGATCTTGGTGGCTATCATCCGGGGCAGCCTCAGAAGATGCTATGCGAGAATTGGAGTTGTGGCTTGCCTTTTGGCACTTCCGATATCGCCAATGGGGAGGCTTCATGCAAATGGTAAGTTTAACCTTATCATTTTGATTTTAATGCCTTCATTTGGATCCACTTTCAATTCAAAATGCTTAAATGTTGTATTAAACAATTATTATTTAAGATAGATTATTTTATCAATCTAGGATTGGGGTATCTTACCTTTTAAGGCTGAGAAGAGCCTCGGCCACTTCCAGAAAAGATCAAAATTGTAGCACTCTAAAAAGACAGAACTTCAAGCAGTCTCAAAATTTGTGTTAACTAGTATGGTATTTTAGGCCTCACTACATTTTTTTTCCTTGCAGGGGCTAAGTATTGAGGAGATGGCAGACATGCCATCATGCAACTTATCAGAAACAGTTCATAATAAATGGTTGCAGCAGTCAGGTAATCGAGGCAATGACTTGTTTGCTGCCACTTCTGATGACTGCATTTGAGCTTTCATGCAAATGACAAATTACCGAGCATTCTTAAATGGCAAAGCATCAAGGTCCGGGCCATCTAAAGAAGAATTGAAGTTAAGAGGTGCTAGAAGAAGTGGAGATCCGAAGAAGATCACGGAGGCATTGAATGTCCTTCCTGGAGCAGCTGACGTTGCAACACGTATTCCGCATTTGGAGGGTGAAGAGGTGTTTGGTAGCAGTAAGCGTAAACTTGACCTTCCTATTGGGTCGGACGGTGACTCTCATCGGCCGGATAAAGTTAATTTTTCTCAGCCAAGAGTCATGACCAGATCCACGCGCACACCCACGGAGGCCTTCAAGGAAGCAGATGCTGTTGCTAACTCTGAGCACGTACCACATGTCACAACCGCATTGGAGAGTGATTGTGACACTTCACAATGGCATATTGCAAGACTGTCCCACAAATCTAGCTGCAAATGTCACGCCCAACAACGAGGATCAAACATCCGTTGTGTTGCCAAAATTGCAAAAGGATCTAAAGGCACTCCAGCTCCAACGTACCGGGGTAGAAAGAAACAGTATGGCGGAAATAAGGAGATCATGACAGATTTTTGGTTTTGTCCAGATGATATTGAACGATGTGTTCAAGGCTCTAAACGTGCTTGGGTAATTGATTGGCCTCAAATACCAGATGTGTGGCCCGTGCTAACAGGCACTAGTTTGACTCGACAGGAAACACTTCTTTTGCAGGAGGCCGGCTTTCATCTCCAAGAGCGACCACCTATGTCACCACGATGATTATTCACAATGTCCAATGTTTTTGAAGCAGTCCTTTATGATCAGCCTAGCCCTTTGCATGCGGACATCTATCCAACAACTCGAAGGAGTAAGCCCATTCGACGTATTGCAAATGCTCCTACTACAGAGCACCGCAATAAATGGGAGAGTGCTGGTAACGTCAAAGGAACAATCTTGGGAGTAACTATGCTCCCCTTTCCTGGACTTGGAGCCATAATCTCCCTTTAATCCGGAATGGAACCCGTGCAAAAAGTTTATCGAATCACACTTGGCATGTACTCGGAGTGCACTTGTCCCGATTTTGTAGACATGGCCGTCTCAGCAATTGGTGGACGCCATCAGTATGTTAACTGCAAGCATCTTTATTACTTATTTCAGTACTTCTGCAAAATGAATTTGGTAGAAGACAAGTTCATACATTCTCCAAGCTTCAGCTTCAATGAAGTGAAGCGCTTCCTCAATAGGGCCGGTATCATCAACGTTCCAAATAAAAGTCTTCAATTGATCTAGAAATCCAAAAATCTCAGAGAGCTTGGAATATGAGATTAAAAGACTTTAGACTGAAGTTACACATACAACTTCAGAAGTATCAATTTGTTTTTGACAAATATTGTAATTTGGTGGAATATTTTATACATCCTTATTTCCATCCTCATTTGTCTTTCATATCAATTGAATTCTTTGTCTTCACAATGTATACTTCCATATTTTAAACAATATTGAACATAACAATTTTAATAAAAATAGTACCTAACCACGATAAGAGGTCCACGGTAATAGGTCCACTGCAGAACTATCAATTTCTAACTAAAAATATATTGTTATTTGATGGAATATTGTATGCAATCATATTTCCCTTGTTGTTCATCATTCACACTTAAATCACTCTTCTCCACAATGCATGCTTAGAATACTTTGCACATCATTTAAAATACCAACCCTGAACACAAATAGTACGTATCCACGATTATAGGTCCACGGTAATAGGTCTACAAAAATAAGTCCTAAAATTTTACATGAAATAGAAATCTTGAACAAAATTTATAGATATTAGTTTTTTTCTTGATATTCTTGAAATTTGTATTGTTTTTTCTAATTTCAAGGCTCACCGCTCACATAATCCCTGCTCCACGCTCATAGGCTCACGCTTGCAAGCTCACAGAATAGCACCGCTGAGTTGCCATTATAGGTGCATATGCCTTAACTTCCACTGGCCCAAGCCCACTGGACACTCAAAGAAATGAATTACATGTCACCTGCCTGGAGCAGTTTGATTCATATGACTATGAATGAGTACTGAGGATAGAGCAATTCCAACTATTGTACCAGCTTAAATTCACATACATGATTTTGAATTAATTACTTCACTTTAGAGGTGTCACGTTTAACCCAGTAACGACGCGCCCCACCACGACCAAGGTAGTTACCAAAATTCTCCAATTATTGGACCAGCATGTGCATTTTCTTTTTTTTCCAGTTTACAGCGAAGCCATCCATCGGATCACGCTAGTCCACAATGTCCTTGCAAGGTTAACCCGGCTTTATTTCTCCCACCAACGTTTCAGGTATTTTTGAGGTTTACTTGAGCTATTTTCCTTTAGTTTTCATATTGAACCGTTTTTTCAAATACCAAGTTTGGTTTTTTCCTCTATTTTTTATTACTCTAAATAAAAATTTTATAGAGTTGTCACTATAGTAAGCTTGCCAATCACCGCACAAGCAAAATTCAAACCCTTCTCTACATAAATATAGAGACTTGAATGTTTTGAAATTTGGCATGATTATTAAATGTCATGTTAAGATTCACCTTCAAAAAACAAAATGTAAAAAGATTTCTTCCTACAAATTTTATTGCAATTTGAAGGTGATGAAGCTCAAATCTAGTTTAAAATTCCTTTCAACCAAC
This sequence comes from Pseudisothecium myosuroides, assembly GCA_951799445.1. Taxonomy (NCBI): domain Eukaryota; kingdom Viridiplantae; phylum Streptophyta; class Bryopsida; order Hypnales; family Lembophyllaceae; genus Pseudisothecium; species Pseudisothecium myosuroides. The sequence goes on along the minus strand of OX637292.1, from coordinate 12,155,310 downwards.
CACCGCACTATGTGCAGTCATTGGGTGGTGATACAAAATTTTGTTCTCATCACAATTGAATTGGTAGTTGAATTGTGCGGTTAGTGTTTGGTCATTGGAGGGGTGGTTGCACGGTTAGTGTTTGATCATTGGAAGGTGGTGTTGTGTGGTGATTAGAAGTGTGCGGTAAATGGCCGGTTTACTCTAGGTTTTTTTCTGATTTTTTTCAAATTGCAACTAGGTTTTTTCCCAATTCCACCAGCTAACTAACAAAGAACTAACTGGCAGTTCTACTTGGGTGCAATGCCTGATCTTGGAATCATGGGTTTTGTTTCAACAGCAAAAATTTGCAAGTTTGCAAACAATACAAATATTAAATGAAGGCCATATATTTGTTTTTTCTGATCAAATGAAATAGTGGAATTGTTATAAAATGTTGGTATGGTATTGCTCAATTTAGAACAAATGTCTACTTTTTGATGAATAATTGAATTTTTATCCAAGATTTTCATATCCCCGGGGAGATCACTACGTGAGTTAAAAGACAGGGTCCTTTTAATTCAAAACAAAGACATTTTATATAATATGTAGGCCTACTATAGGGTCCATAAAATGCTACATACTCTATCATATATAAATAAAGGTATATAAAAACATCATGGAGTAGGAATTTTTATTTATAAGTTAGCCTTGACAAATAGAAGCCATGCAAATTTTTCATAGTACAATGAGTATAGATGTGGACGGATAATTTCATGTAGATGATAGGCATAGACATAGGCAAGAAAATCTACAATAAAGGATAATTGACTAAAATTTGCCCCTGTACTAATTAATAGTGTATATATTAAAAAAATTAAGTATAAACGTAAGGCATTGATCACAATTGGCAAAAAATGTCACATTGCACAAATAGGGAGGTTTACGTTAGTGGGTGCAACAAACTAAAATTTGTACAACATGAAGATAGAGTTTATAAGGTAAAATAGCCCATGATGGTCAAAATTGCTAGTTTGCCCTTATGAAATGGATGAATTTTTAAAATTTTTCCCCCACATACAGACAAGTGTGAGAAATAGCAAGAGCAATTGAAATTATATTTTTTCAACAAAGTATGAATTAGCTATAATTTTTTGAAGTATTCAGTCCAAAAGAGTCTATAGACTACCCCAAAACCAACATGCAACTATATCCATAATGCTAACCTTACTCTTCTAAAGCATTCAAAATATTCTCTAAAGTGAAAGGCCTTAAAAAGTCTCTTCCTATAGTGATTTACACTAAAATAGTTGGTTGTTCCTTATGAGGTTACTAATTAATCTATTAGTGTTAGGTAAGGCATTGATTGTGGTCCAAAATCTCATAAACTGAGAATAACCATCATGGGGTCATTCCTTAGGTGTCTGTCATGGGTCTTTCGACCATGATGGGTTGTTTTACCTTAGTCTGTTTAACTTCATTCTTTGAAGTCATAAATGTTAAACACACTCATATTGGATAGGATGTTCACATGATAGTTTCAATGGGGATTTTGAAGTGTTCAATCATGGTAAACTTTTTATTAAATCCTAAAGACCGGAGGGTATTTTGTAAGAGGAAAAGTCCAAAATCAATTGATTAATTAATTTATTTTTTAAATTTCAACCATACAAAAGTGTATTAAACAAGTAAGGGAATGTGTAGAAAAAATTTCACCCCATTTGACCACGTGGATTGAAAGATTATAACGTTTGAAGCGAGAAAAAGAATTTTTATTATTCCAGCAAACCACAGCCAATAGACTTTGAGCCTCTTAGAGTAAAATTTTTGCTCTACACAATCAGTGAGGATTTTGGTCATTCATTCATATAAGATGTTAGGTTTACTCATGAAAATTTTCAAAAGCAAATATGAAGTTTAGCTTACTCTAAATCAACATGCAATGTAAGGAGGTCAAGTGCATTGGCAATACACTACAGTAGTCATTCTTTGATGATTTCTTGTGCAACGAGGAAATTTTTTATTTGAAATCCAAATAGTAAAAAATTAGAAACAAACATTTGAAATATGCAAGATAATTTTCAAGAACTTTGACTTCACATATTGCAAGATAATAGGGCTTGTTCAAGTAGAAGAAAATGTTTTTTTGTTAGGGTGAAGCCAATCTAACATATATAGCTAATAAGGTTTGACTCCTCTTAGCATCTGATTTGAGAATTAAATTTTTCACTATAAGAAACCCCCGTTTTAGGTGACGAGCCCTAATTTTTTATGACGGATTTTAGGTGATGTCAATGTTGACAACCCAAAATTTTTATGTCAACAAAAATGTTCAATGTAACATCAATATTGACAATCCAATGTTTTTATGTCAACATTGATGTTACGTTGGACATTTTTGTTGATATAAAAAATTTGGGTTGTCAACATTGACATCACCTAAAATCCATCATAAAAAATTAGGGCTCGTCACCTAAAACGGGGGTTTCTTATAGTGTTTTTTGACAATTGTATGCCATATTTTATTAGTTACATGCATGCCAATTTTCAAAAGTTGATGAGCATTTTTGCAAAAGGTGCCCAAAAGATGCCTAAACTGCCCGAGTTGCCAAAAAAGTTTATTGTAACATAACTTTTGATTTGGATACTCAATAAGTAAAAACATATTCTCACTAAAGGGGTACATGTTCACACCTTGTGTCAAAAATCTTGTGAACAACCGACCAAAATTGACTTCATAGGATCCTAGTTGGATTTTCAATTGTTCATTCAATGGACAACTGGTCTTTAGGAATTAAAATTAAAACCACCACTTGGTCAATTGGACACTTAAAATTTATATGTTAGATAGCCCCACTTTACAAAACGCATGAATGAATTTACAAAAAACATAAGGTATTAGAAATATGCCCCTTGTAGCTTTTTATGTAAAAATACAGTCATCTTAAATATAATAATTAAGGTAAATAGTCCCACATCAAATACCCTCTTAATTCATGTGTTACCTTAAATTACAAGGAGTAATCTCCCCGGGTTCATATTTCATCCATATCTATGGATGTAAATTAATTTCATCACTCTGATGAAGAGCACTTTATGCAATGCTCAAATTTATTTTTTTAAATAAGTGATATAAGAAATTCAAGAGGAAATCCATGACTCTAAAATATTGCTAAATCAATGGGATTTGGGGGGTGTCGATGAAAGATGCCAATGTGGTGGTGCATAGGACCTTTTTGGTGAATTTCTTAATCTCCAAAGTTCTTTTGATGTTTAGAAGTCTAATACTCCAATATAATTGCTTTAAAATCACTCATCCCAAAGCAAGACTAAAATCTTCATCTATAATCATTTTTAAACAATCTAACTATAGGCTCTTTTTGTTAACTTATTCAAGCACATATCTCCAAAATTTTAGAATGACTATTCCTATTGATTGCAATTTTACTATGCCTAAACTTCAAAATATAGTTTCATTTAGTCCTTCCATGAAGCACTGTCTTTCAACATTTTAGAAAAAATCAAGTACGTCCCATAACTTGTGCGTTTTAGTTAATATGTTGGAAAATGAATTGTAAATACATGGAGAAAATTTTAACCAAAAAAACTTTCATATTTACCTTTAACCCCTAAATGACCAAGGCATTTTCTGGCTCCAGAACCACTGAAAACTGCCATTTCTGTTGCGATCACTCAAGAAACCAAATTTTTATTTTTATTTTTTTAGAATCTCATTGTAGGATCTTGTACTTCACTTGTCTTAGATCATGTGGTAAAAATTTCATGAAGTTTGACCATACGAATTGGAAGATATTAGCATTTGAAGTTTGAAAAAGAATTTTTTTTTAATACTAGACTGCATTTTTTGATGACTTTGACTACCATTTGTGGAAATTATAACTTTTTTGGTTGAACATTTGAGTTCAGACTCACGGAAACAAAATTTAGAATATCAAAACTTGACTTTCACATATAAAAAAATTGTTAAGTAGATGTAGGTCCGAGATTGAACAAAACACAAAATTGTTAATAGCTCTAAAATGGAATTTGAAACATCATAATCTCAATGGTGAGACTCTTTTTGCAAACAAACTCTACCCTTTCAAAAAAAAAATTGAAAAAAATTGAAAGTTGCATTCCAAAATGAATTTTATAGGTCAATGTTTTTTGAAGAAGATGAGTAGATTGCTCAAAAAATGAGATTGTCCATAACTTTTTCATTATTAGTCCAAATAGAATGAATCAAAGCTTCAAATGTAGACAATAAAATAATTTTTCAAAAAACAATTAAAATTAAAAAAAATATTTTTTTGTGTTTTTTTATTTTGCCCAGCAAATTGCTTTTAAGACTTTGGATGGCATAACTTTTGCTCTTGTGCATTGATTAAAAAAAAAAGTTATATTTTTAGAAAGCTAATGTGATTCCCTATCTTCAAAAAAAAGTTTGAAAAAATCAGGTCAAAATTTGAGGTCACACGAGCCTGCCTGAAATCCCAAGTGTCCCTAGAGGGGACTTTGAGCATTTAGGGATTAAGAAATAAGTGAATGAAAGAAAAAATTGAACATTTAATATTTTTACAAGAAATTGACAATTATTAATTCCAATGGTGAAAATATTCTAGTAAACATTGCTACCCTATTCTTTTGTTTTTATTTGAAAATTTTCGACATTGAATTCACTTGGGCTAGGTAGGGTATTATGCAAAATATGGCGTAAAGTCTTTCCTTACACCTATCAACACATCTAGGGGAATTTTAGCATGTGAGTATAGAATTTATGAGCCTAGGAGTCTATATTATAGACACCATCTATGATTATAGGTGTTTATACTATAGATTCCTATGTTATAGACTCTTTTCATATTATAGTGTATCTATAATTATACATACATATGTTATAGACATCTTCAAATGGTTGTAGGTACATACCTACAACTAGGTTCAAGGCTTTTAGGCTTAGTCTCTACGCTCACGACCTATCCATAACATTGTTGACGGGGGAGGGTCCTTCCCTGTCAGAGGAGGGATAATCCTCCCCAGGATGCCTGGGTTGTCAAACTTGAAATTAAGTTATAATCTCTTCTCTTTTGATTGGGGCTGGCAAGTTTGGTTGGGCTGTTTTGAATGGCTGGATTCTTGTCAGCACACATGTCAGGACAGAGTGCAAAGTTTAAAGAATTTTTCAACGCTGGGGGGTTCCGGGTCTAGAGGGAGCAAAAGGAAACCCCCCCAACAAACATTAACAATGTTATGTCATTGTTGGAAATCATACTGAACCTCGCAAAAAAAAATTTTAATATAGAAAATTTAGTTCAAAAACAAATCTAATACATTATTTTCTCTATGCTTGCCCACAAAACAAGATGCTCCATAACTTTCACATCACTAATCCAAATGGAATGAATAAAAGCTTTCCATGTAGAAAAAAATTACAATCTATAAGAAATAAATTTAAAAAATATATATTTTATATTTTTAAGCAACTTTTTCCTACACAACAGCTTAAGATTGGACTTATTGTGACATAACTTTGAACTTTTGTTCTTGGGCACTAATTGAAATAAAAACTATATTCTAAGAAATTTAACGTATTTTTCTATATTCAAAACAAGTTTAAAAAAATTGCACCAAAAAATTGAGACCACAAGAACCTGCCCAAACTTTCACTTTCACTTGTCTCCCAAGGGCGTAACGGGGATGTGAAGGGTTAAAACTATCTTTCATTTGAGACATCACCAATGGAACTTATGTGCACAACAAATTTCACATTCAACTTTTGGAAAAATTTATGTATTTAACTTATAGGGACAAAATAAAAACCTCAACATAATTCAATTCAAAAGACTTCAGATAAACAAGCTTCAGGGATATTGCATGACCAAAGATTTGATGGGAACTAAAACAAATCATCCAGAGTCCAAACCTAAACTCACTCGATCAAACCTAAATAAGGTAACCCCCCATAACCGACCGAATAAGGAATTTCGACATGATCTAGAGTAGTGAAGGCAAAACAAATATTTTTCAAAGGTACATAAATTGAAAAGACACATATTGCAAAAAAATTGGTAATTTTATCACTTGAATTGAAATTACTATGAATTTTGGGAGGCAAAAAGTGTGCCGGACCCATGGCCAATGTCTAGACTCTTCCAATTCCGATCATTCAATGACTTTTTACCTAATCATTTTTTCTTTGTTTTCAAGGTTGGAACTAATAAATACATGACACATGTCCCAAGTTGTGAAAAAAAAAATAGGAAATACCACATTCTAAGCGTGGTCAGAAATACATGCACCTATAGGTCGGGAATGGGTCACTGGTCGGGAATGGGGGGGTTACCTTACGTTGTCAAAAGTCAATCAACACACAACTGCTATAACTACTCTGCAGATGTACAGTAGCCCTACACCATTTACTGACCACGTAATTGTCACACAGTATCACGTTAATACGTACAGCAACTTGATAGATTGTGGGCCAAAACTATCATACCACAGCTGTTAGTCAGAATATTTTGAAATTGGCGAATACATCAGAAATTTTATTTTTAGAAACAAAAAATGGTATGGGAAATTTTAGAATCTTAATTATGCCTGGATCTACATTTAGTGAAATATTCAATTTTCGGCAGGCTTATGCCTAACCAGCCTAGCAGCTACGGTATCCAGCAGGGGAAACAGATTGTACAGTACAAGTTCAACATTTCCTGCAAAAGCAAGAGTTGATGAGGACATGAAGCCCTCCAATGCTTTAATCAGGTAATAGAGAGGAAAACACCATGACATGGCCATCAGGAGTGGTTTTGAAGCATCCGATTCAAGCAGACCATCTACTAACTCCGAAATGGGAACACTCCTTAAAAAACTTCCTCTTGTGCCTGGTATATTACTATTCTACCTGAACTGACTGAAACTGCAATTGAAATGAGGTCACAAAGTAGTATCGTTCCTTACATCGATACTTGGCTATTTCCACTTGACGAGATGCGGTTCTAGAGGTAGCGGTGAATGCTCGAGATCTGTTCAGGTGTCAATATCGTGCTTGCAATCAGTAGCTGCAATCATACTTGGGTAGCTGCAATCATACTTGGGCATCTGCAACACTAGAGAATTATCTCCAAAAACGATTTACAGGCCTCCTGAAAGATATAAGCTTCACTCGATGAGGATCTAATAACTAATTACTTAGACCTAATCTAAAGCTGATTACAAGCCAAAGAGTGACAATATCGCTGCCATGAGTGTGTCAACGGCAAAAACCAGGGGCAGGTGGAGAAAATCATACCATTGGCAGTTGGTCGCCCCTGGCTCATTGTATCAACAAATAATGTTGCATCAATCCCACTACCAACCCTTCTGATTGAATCCTCACTCGAGTGCCTCCTGACAAAAACAGACACGTATCCTCTTCAAATATTCACAGAACCAAATATACCAAAGTCACGTGTACAGGTCATGGTTGTAGCCCTCATTTCACGGAAACCCTGAGACTTTTTAGACCCGGCTTCTGAGTGACACCATTCTTCGAAACCTCTGTAGAGTGAATTTGGAGCATCATGGGGCTGGTTGTAGCTCTTTGGGAAAACTGAGGGTCCACTGCTTGTAGAATGACCTGGACCATATAATCTTGGTTTATAGGCTTAGTCAAGAACGCATCCATTCCTGCATGTAGGCACTTCTGTTCATCGCTAGCCATAGCATTGGCCGTCAGGGCAATGATGGACGTCCTTTGCTGCTCCTCATTTTCGGCGTCACGCACTGCCTTACAAGCCTCATAACCGTCCATAACTGGCATCTGTCATATTTACAAAATTCATTCAAATCGGACTCGAAGCTCACATCTACATACACTGACGACCTCCCGATGAAGAGAAAACAAGAGAGCAATACAAATGAGAATTTCAATGCACAGGAACAAACTCGAGAGACCTGACGAAGCTTTACCAAAACCACGAGGCCAACAAACTGGTACCTGGCAATCCATAAGAATGCAGTTGAAAGGCGGCTCTTTATTGTTGATACGATTCAAAACAGCATCCAAAACCTCCCGTCCATTGCCGGCCTCATGTGTGGTGGCCCCAAGCTTCTGCAACATTGCAACAGCAAGTTTACGAAGAAGAGGCGTGTCCTCAGCCACCAGTATTTCCAGTTTCTCTAAGGGCTTCGAAACAACCCTAGGAGGTAACTCACCTTTTGGGGACTGCATCCTAGGCCTGCGGCGAAGGTTGAGAGGCTTAGGGGGAGTTTTAGCACCTTGACTTTCAATACCAGATATCAAGATAGATGCTGTAGAGATATTTTTGGGTGGTTTATCGAAGGCTGTCACTGGAACTGACCGTGACATTTCCGGCTTGGCAATACCTGGAAGAGAGACCTCGGTATCACATCTATATGGGTCATCCCACTCCTGCTGCTTGGCATATGCTAAGGCGTTTGAAGACAGTGCTCTCGGTCTCTCAGCATCCATTGGCAAGCAATCTCCCACTTCACTTCCTATCTGATAAAGTAGCTCCTTCAACCGGGTCGCGTGTAATGGCCGTCTCACAGCAATCGAGTTTCTAACGGACCGTAAAGCAGCCTTTACGGGCTCGGGAGTGTTGGATGCCGTTACCCAGACAACCAGAAGATTTTGTTGGATGTCTATCAACTGCCGGTCATTCAAATGAAGTTTCTCCAGCCCGAGAGCATCAAGGCACAAGGTGGAATTACCGGTTAAAAAACCCGATTGTTGCAAGTATTCCTCGAGATTGTTATGCTCAATAATGCTTGGTAAGAGACTGATGTCAATAATTATCATTTGCCGTTGTTGTCCACTCAACGCCTTTGCACCAATAGATTGCCAACTTTTCCAAAAGTCATATCGGCTGGACCGCTTCTGAGTTCTAGGAGCCTTCCCCAAGCCTGTGGGTGAAGATGGCAAATAATCTGCATGCTGCCGCTTGAACCCTCTCTTCAGGTCCACTGGAAATCCATTCAGAGCTCTCATATGCACCAATATCTCCTCCCATGTGTCAACTTCGTGGGCTACGAGGCCCCAGGTTTTGACCCAGTGAGCAGCAACAGCGCGACAATCTGCATTTGGAATTCCTAGGACTACCTCAGCTCCTTGCAAGGAAGACGGTAGAATGTAGGGCATCCTTTCAGGTTTCAAGGAACGCTCGAAACAGACTGTGAACTGAAATACAGACCCTGGACCTGCTTTCTCCACAATCTTGATGTTGCCTCCCATTATATTTACCAGCGATTTGACAATGCCCAATCCTAATCCAGTACCTCCGTGCCTGTACATTTACCAAGATGATCATCAGAGAGGCTCCTACCCATGGAGATAGCAAGATAGGATGAGAAAAGTAAACACATGAGATAGTAAAATTGTCACACATCGCAGCGCACTGATCAAAACCACGAGAGACTTACGTTCGAGTTGTACTCGCATCGCCCTGAACAAAATTCTCAAAAACACGCTCCCGCAACGCTGCATCCGTGACGCATTGTGAACGAGGTCAAGTAAGCTATCACATGAATGAAAGAAAGAGAATGTCATTTCCATCACCATCCGATGGGGTTGATTAGTGCAGGCTGTAGGGAATCCTTACCTGGTTCAATCCCTGTTCCAGTATCATCGACTTCGAACAATATGATCACTTCATCACTGGTTGGAAGCTCAGTGAACATGTCAAGGGAGAATGAACTGAAACTACGGCGATGAGCTCGAGTAGGATGAAAACCTTCCTCCACTGATGCAAGCCGAGCACGAACAGATATTCTTCCTTGAGATGTGAACTTTATACTGTTCCCAATCAAATTTGTGAAGACTTGCATGACTCGGGCAGAGTCGCCTACCACGTTCTTCGGCACATCATCTAACGGATCCACGAATCAGAGATATTGCATGACAAAAATGACATCACAACGACGGGTGCAATCAACAACATCAGCAAAGTCCTATCTGGAAAATGTTGCATTCGTAATTACATTCATAAAAAAAATGGTTGAAATTCCAAAGTGCGTTCCCACTCATGGTCGTCGAAATACAAGATTTCATGTTGCACACAGGAAGACGTCTGACCTGCAAGCTGAAGGCAGATAAAGAGACCCTTGTTATCACACTGCACCGAAAAGACATCAATAAGTGCTGTCAACTCTGCTTCAAGATCAAATTCTGCCTTCTCTAACACCAGCTTTCCAGATTCCACCTGCCAGTCAGTAAGCCAGATGTCAGAAAAAAAATCTGCAATAAGAAGTTTAGTAGGATGCACTCTCGGTACAATACCAACTGAGTAGCTGGTGGGCAGAGAATGCAAGCGTTAAGCTGAATCGAAACAGATAATGGGCACAAAGAAGGCACAAGGAGCATCGTAGGAATAGGAGTTACGCGTTTCATAAACAAACACCTAAACAAAGCTACGCATATGGAGTGGCAGAATATTGATACCAGTGAAGACTTACATCAGCACAAAATGAATATCATTGCAAAATCCAGCGATATTGTCAAAACCAGTGTAATAAGACCACAAGACCTGAGCAGTTACGTAGGAATGCTTACAGAAGGTATACATACCTTTGCAATATCAAGAGCAGAGTTTAGGATAGCAACAAGGGAAGTGGCACACCGATGAATCTGACGCACGCTACTAGCTATTTCCTCCAATAATTTCTCAGACAATAGCATGTCCAAAAGTCCAATAATGCAGGCCATTGGTGTCCGCAGCTCGTGACTGTCCCCAACACCAGAAAGTTTGGACGGAATTAACTTTCAAAAACTCGTTAGATTCTCAGCAAAGGACTAAGTGACGCCGGAAGCCTGACGCTTTCTAAACCTAAGACTCAAGAATTAAATCCATCTTAACAACCACGTCACTCCCGGACCTAATCAGCGCCTTCACAAGAGAAACTCGTCCGACTACGCTACCTGTCAACAAGGATATGTGACCAACATGACCAAGACCGGTATCCGCTCAGGTGGCACAGATCGCTAGGGTGATATACAAGATGCATCATACATTGTGATTCCCTTCTTCTCTGGAAACATAAAAGCTACTACTACATGACAAAGTTATCCAATGTGCGCACTTTTGATTACACAATTACCTCATACTCGATAAGAAGTTGGTCTTGGCATCGCGGCTGGCTTCTGCTCTGCGCTTTGCTTCGGATTGCCTCTGAATCTCTGCTCTAAGCTTTTCCTCCGCTTGGACTTGCTCAACCAGCAAGTAAATAAGACTGCATCCGATGAAAACGACTCCCAGAGAGAGCAGTGGTAACGAAATCCATGTAATCCTTGTGTAATAGTCCATGGGACCCCAGAAACTGTGCCGAGGAATCATAATCACCACCGCTAGCTTGACAGTTTGAAACTCATACGGCCAGCTATCGATAGAGTATCGCTTACCCCGAATATTCACATCAGGAAAGTTTGTTCGCATCATGACAAGAGTCTCCAATCCAACTTTGTTATGAAGGAAGTACTTTCCATCATGAAGTAGAGAGTCCGTCGGCAGCGGTGCTGCTTCACACTCAGACTTGTTGTGTGGCAAACAAGACGTAGCATCTGAGGAGAAAAGAAGCCGTCCATGCTGATCCGAAATGAAAACCCTTCCCCCTGCTACAAAGTTCAGTACATATATTGCAAGTGTAAAACAGTATCACATGATCTCAAAAAAACAAGTACCATCTTTCTGTGAAAAAACGCCAGACAAAATAACGCCAACTCTATCAATCTATACATGATGAATATATTTGAGAAAATTTCCCCACAAGTTCATCAAGCAGACGGGAACTACGATAAGGTTATGATCTCGAGATCAGCAGTGAGTCGCTCGTATGGCATCCAATTCATATCACGACCCAACTTCAAGACTAGAGTACATACAGTTGTGACAGTACTTACCTTTCAAGTCAAGAGACGAAAGGAATCCGTTGATTGCATTAGCACTGTGTCCGGAGTGGATTACAGCAAATTCTTTAGTGAAATGAGATTGTACGGGTATGGAACATTGCACGAAAGCTTCTCCATCTGCATTGTCCAAGCCATTTGAAGTAATAAATATAATAAACTGCTCTGTAATCGTTAAATCTCCATGACATAGAGCAAGGCTAATAAGATGGGCAAACCTCACGAGAAAAAAACAGCGAACTATGTCAAGACTAGTGGATAAACTTACTTGAAGGGCTGCGCTCAACGGTCCAGGAAATGTTCTTATTGGGCAATTCCATCGCATCCCTAAACCACTGTCTGTGGTGTAAAGGCCCAAAATCCTCAACGTCGGCAGGTACGATCGGATCACCAGTATTTGCATCAACAAATTCCTTATAATATGTGGGATCTTCAGAAGTGGTGTTCGAGGAAATTAAATAGTGTCCATGGTCACCTTCAACCTCCGTCCGTGCATATAGTGCTGTTAGACCGTTCAAGGCTGTTACACCCAAGCTTGTGATTGTTGGCATTGCTTTGAAAATGGACCAGGTGGCTAACCGTACCTGCACAAACATTGAGTACGCAGAGCCATACAGCTTATTACTTAAATAAATATAGCTGCAGGTATATCAAGTTCGGTCAAATGATACTCAGATCTTCAAAACCTATACGCAACAATACGAAGAGCAAAGAGTCGGAGAACGACAACCAAAATGGGGAGCTGGGATATGATACGAATTCAATTGCATGTTACAAAAACCGAGGCCTAGAGTTATAATATATCAGATATTAAACCACAAAGCTCTAGAACCGAACTTGTTTCCTGAATATACCTCAAAGACAAGCTCCAAAATCATTTCATGACATCCCATGATCGAGGAGGAGAGCTAAATACCTTCTCTATTGAATCAAATCCAAAATCGTCGCCAAAAAACTTCTTGTCCATCAAGTTGAGAAGAGCAGTCGAACTATACGAATTCATCTTAAAAATTACATCAAGAAGTTCCGATGTGTTCACAAGTATTTCATGTCGCAGTGACTCTGATAAACTGGCCACTGCGGTTTTCGGGTAACTATGTGTAAAATACCAAGTGCTGATTGTCAGAGCTCCCACCAGAACTGCCACGGTGACCTGCACCAATTCATACCATTCAAGGTTCAAAATCTTGCATTTACAGCGATATAAAGACTGCAAAGTGACAGCAGCACTCAGTAAGGTTCAACATTTGGCAAACAATATTCAACTGGCTCCGACACAGTAAGACGGGACCGCTTTAATATGAATTTACAAATTCTACTTACTGCAATCACAACACCTGTCTTTGAATAAAGTGAAGCTTGAGGGAAACTGGTCATGTCACAATAAAGAAAACTAATGAAAATCGTCAGTACACTAAGTTCATAAAAATTAACTGAAACCAGATGTGAAGTAAAAGCTGTAAAAGGTAGTAAAGCTGGAAAGAAAGACCTTCTAGGTATAAATACGAGCATCGTTTACTAAAATAGAATCCAGAGGATGCGTTTCGCATTTTGCTAAATTAGGCACTTCAAACTACAACGTCTCAGGATAGTCTTGAGACTACAGTTGCAGCAATGGCCGCTCACTCGTCCTCAGCATAGAATCTAATGCAATAAAAATATTAAATACGCATTACTGGTTACGAACTTTCACTCAGGTCTCAACAGATCAATACAATGCACAGCTGAAGTGTGTAATGCAGAGCTGTAAATTTCAGAACTGAAAAGAACTGCAGCCATACGAGCATGAGGGAAAACAATAAAAACCATATGCCGCTTACTTCTATCCTCGAGTATGTAAACATAACACAACGCCAACCAGCAGCATCCTTCCCTCGACAATATTCTCCTAAAATCGATTATCCGCCCAAGGAATCAACCAAGCGAACCCTAACGTGCTAAGAGCAAGACATAATACCATGATAACAACACGGGAAACCGTGAGGTTTCGAGCCGGATGAGGAAGCTCCTCCATGCACGCAAGATCCGAGAGACCATAGCTGCTGCTGCTCCTCGACGAAGGCATTTTCTTCGGCGTCGTCCTCCCAAGCATCCTCTGTACTGCAGACACTGTATTCATCTTGCGGTTCTCTCAACTGCTCGCCAATAAGCATCTTCCCTCCACACAACCGCAAGATACCGTAAAGAAGCAAACGCATTAAACCACGAGTAATCGAGCTTGCACGGCTTCTCTTCAACCTCCGAAGCCGCAATAATAATCCACCGCAAGGAACATCAACGAATATGCCGTGTCCACTTCAATTCCAACCTGTCTCCCTAAAACTCGACCCGAGAAGATAAACGCATTAACAACAACGCCGCGAGTAACCGCGCTTGTACGGCTACTCTTCCACCTTCAACAATTCCAAGAGTAATCCACCAAGAACCGCCTAAGAACACTAAGAAAACGCTATCTCCATTTCGATTCCAACCTCATTCCGTCTCAACTCCGACATAAAAGAGCTGTCACATACAGTCCAACTGCAGTAATTCGCTCTTCCAACTCGTAACGGACATTGAAAAGAAAATCATCAAAACTCCGATCCTTGCCAAATCTTAGTTACTGTTCCACAGCGCCACTGGCAACTTCAAACCTCAGCCTCTCCACTCTTCCAGCACGTACGAATTCGCTCTCCTCCTGCTGCAACCGGGTCGTAATCCCGCGTGATCCATCGCCAACGAATTAGTGCTTAACCCTCCCTCCTCAGCTCCTCCTAGCTCCTCTTCTTCTTCGTCGCTCTCTCTTTCCTCAAGAACTCCTCTTTCATTCTTTTTCAAGGACCTAAGTTAAGCTCAATCCAAACGCTCCTGCGAAAAGCTGTGAACAATAAAACTACAAAAGCTCCTCCACGGCCCTCCTAAACCTCCCCATGCAATCCTGCCGAGTGCCGAAACTCCAGCACCGCACGCCTTTGTCGAGTGCCGGATCTCCCGTACGCCAGTGCAACGAGAACGACAACCACTGCAGTGGCAAATGAGGCCGGGACGGGCGGACCCACGCTATAATGAAACTAGGCGGGCCAGCGGGAAAAGGGGGGAGTTCCGTCCTATACTGTCAACGTCGTCCAACCCCACCGGCCAGTCTCACCTGCCACGGTAAAAAAATAATACGAGTTGCGTAATAATCCCAGTTGGAAATCAATTCAATACCAAGTAGGACTATTTACAGCTGGAGCCGCGTAATGAAGGAATTTATGATAGGTAGTGTTCCAAGAGGTGCAGTTGCATTCCACGTAGGATTGACAACGGGTTGAAGAAAATCCAACTTCACTTTACCCCTGGGGAAAACGCTCACTCATGATAAAATTTGCAAGTTTTGAATTCATACTATTTGCAATACATTGAATAGTGAAATTAGGTTGCCCCACACTAATTTCTCGGCATTCAACACTATATCAATATGTATAGTTATTTTAAAAGGATGCAGTAAAGTAAGAACTATGTGTATGGCATGGATTGGTACACTAATTTGTGGCTCGGGATTAGAGATTGGTATCTGCCTCCATCTGGACAAGGATTAGTTATGAGGTAATTTCTCTGGGGTAAGGCAACCTAATTGTTAAAGCAACCCAATTTCACTATTTAGTGTAGAATATAAGTTTATCAAGCACAAAATAGGGGATTTTCTTTTTACATGCACCCCTAGAATAACCTTAAGGGAGGACGAGCAAGGGGGTTGGTTCACCCAACCACATTTATAGTAGTCTACTCTAGGAGTGACCGTATTCTAAATGTGATCCCTATCTAGGAATCCATGACATGTTACTTTAAATATCTATTATTGTTAATGATGAGTCAGGTAGGCTAAAATGGTTGCTTTAAAAGAAGACTACTTTAAAGCGACCATTTAAGAGCCAATTTGCCTTTTCAGGGAAGCAAACCCCCTTGAAACAATTTTCAATACATTTTCATAGAAAGAAAAATCAAATTGGCATCTTATCCAAGTTGTTTCATATATTTTTTGGACATAACATTGTTAGCCAATGAATATTAGTTGTATTTAAACTAAATTCTCTGCAAGGTATCTTGGGAGAATTATACCTCTACTTGGGAGGTGGAGGGGTCAGTCGTTTAGCAATGTTATGGACCTTCATGGAATCAGGTACGAATTGAAACCACTACTGTAGTCACTACAAAGCAACGACCTCCTGAAATGTACACTTCTAGTACACTGAAAAAGCAAAATGTACCAGTCTGTGTCATGATCGCCTTTCAGAGCAGAGACGATTCATTTCAGAGCAGACTACCTTATCTTACGGTACTCCCCACTGACATTCGCTCCACTGCAGCGCTCTGCTCGAGGTTTGCGGAGATCCAGGCGAGGTTTCGAGCCTCTTTAATAAATATCCAGTCGATGCGTTCAAGTGGGACCGACCAGGTCGCTTGTGGATTGGACGATTCCACCACGTGCTGCGATCTCATTTAACCGTATTTCGACTCGGACTGAAACGGTATTTCTACCCTCTTGGTTACTTTTTATTTTATTTTTGGAACAAATGGGAAATTTATTCCACTACCGTTTTGATAATTTTAACAGTGAAGTGAGTGAACTTGTGTCCAGGTTTGGCGACATCTATTCAACCGTATTTCTGAGTGATCTAGAATGAAAGGATTCAGTGGGTACCCCAAAACTGCCACTTTTTGCTACTGTGTGTTATTATTATTGGAGTGGTTGAATATTCATATTTTCTTGTTGGTAAGTGAAAGGAGGTTCCAATGCACCAATGAATGTGACATTTGAATACAATATGTAAAAGTTATGAAGGATCAAAGTTTGATTGTTTACTTGATGTTGACATTAGGGTCAACTGAAAGTATTGTTTTTTTGCACAGATTCAAGTGATGCTTAAACTCCATTGTTGACCAATATTATGATGGTGGAATTGTGTAGATCAATGAAGCTTTATATATTGAGCTCAAGATCAAACTCGAGATACTACTTAAAAGGAATATAGCTTTTCTTTGTGACATTGCCCAAGAATGTTTAGAAAAGAAGAATGGTCTTGGCAGGGCATTTTCAAACCCTTAATAATAATTATTATTATTATTATTATTTGGCTTATGATTTTTTGACACACATTGAGACCCCATTTAATTGAATGCTTCCATTGACTCTAGTGACTTCCGTATAGTAGAATCAATTAGCCCAATACCGATAGTCACCCAATTCCATCATCTACAAGATCCTCCCAATTGCATTAGTCTCCCACCCAATTCCGCATAGTATGTAAGTTTCATGTACTTTGGGCAAGTTAATTGGGTGCTTTTGTTAAAGAATCACACCAAGTTCACGCCTATTTATGCATAGTTTAAGGTTGACCAAAATGTGGTTCAATAAATGTTAGTTTAGGTGGGTAATATTGTGAATAAATACTTGTTAAAATCAGCTTTATTTTTAGCCAATAAAAGAGGTGCTTTTAGAATGTTGAACTTGTGCTTTTTATAACATTCATGAAACAAGATTAAGATGGTAGGTCATTGATTTAGGACTTTTTAAAGATGGTCATGACCCCCACCTGCTAACGGTTTTATATTTTTGATTTAAAAATTCATATCAATTCAAATTTTTATCGGATTAATATAATTTCCACTTGTATTTCAATTAATTCAACTAATTCTTTCTCTGAAAAATACAAACAACAATCAGCACAGTGCACAAGATACCCGAACTGCAAATCTCGGTGGTCATAGGCTGCTCTACCTTAACCCAGTAAGGACGCCGTGGACCATAAGTGTCCGATGAATGACTAGGGATTCTCCAATGTAGGACAAAACTACAACTATTCATCCTTGGAGTTTTTTGTGGAAAGTGGAGAACATCTACAGTAGCTTGACTTCCAATGAGTACTTTTGGATTTTTTTATTCCAATGACTCTTACGGTTATACAATGCATGATTTCCAAGGTCACCCCCGCGTCCTTACAGGGTTAATACCAGCGGGGAGGTTTTGAGCAAAAAAATGCTCGAAAGCGATGAAAAATTAATCCGGTCAATTCTTGTATAAAGAAATGGCCCAGTTTGAGAATCCAAAAATCGCGTGTTTGCTACCACTTCTTGGGACGGGATTGCTCAAATTTGGATGAATGTACATCATTTTGGATGAATAAAAGAAATTTCATCCACAAATTGCAAGTTTCATCCATTCCTAAGGATGTAAGTAGCTTCATCCTTCCAGAGAATATCGCTTTCTGTACTGCCTAAATTAAATGGAAAAAAAAAACCCTGCTTAATACCCGTACAGTACGCTTTCAGTCCCATACTATACCATACAGTTGTCCCTACTTGAACAGTGCGGAAAAATCTTTGGAACCTGCCGCGCAAGCCCCGAGGACTCAGTCTGTTTTTCAGTACAGTACTATCATACATGGAGACGGAGCCGGTCAGCCGGCTTATTGAAGTACAAGTCACCCAAGTCACCCAATCAGACTGGGGCACGGTGGCAGCGCCCCATTGGCTGTGAAATAATGAGTGGTACAGACACGTGTCAGCACAGCAGGCGTGGAGGTTGTACTCAATGCCTCTCTCACTGCTGTACCTGCTAAGTTACGGTAAGTTATGATATTCAAAGTGGAATTCGGTGACATTTCCTTTTCCTTTCCTTTTCTTTCTTGGTTTGCAGTGGAAAGGGCTTGTCACGCCAGTCGCAACGGAATCAAAATTGGGCGGGGGGTGGAACCAGTGCTTTGAAATGGAACAAAAATTTGAAAAGTTTAGAGCTTTTGAAATATCGGCAAATTTGCACTCAGAGGACCAACCAAATGCTTTGATGAATTTCATCAGGTGTCTAGGAATGTTTTAGTCAGGCTGAAATTTAGGAAATTAACCCCTGAGCGCCTTAGCAATGGGATTCTGTCTCTTGTTTGACTATTATAATCTTTTCAACAAGGTGAGGTGTCCGTTTCCCTTGAGCTCCGGGCTTGTCTCCACTACCAATTGGTATGGTCAGTTTATGTAGATCTCTTGCTAGGTGGTAGTTTGATTGGAATGAATTTACAAGAGGCTGGAGTTTAGTAAACACGCACTGGGCGCTCAAGTGTTAAATGATGAAAATGTGTACAAAGTTTTTTGATAGTAATGATGAATATGTGTCCAAAAAAATGATAATAATGATGAAAATGAGATATTTTTAGTTAGATATACAAATATTGATTGTAATTTGTTAGATAATGTATTGTAGTGTCCAAAATGACAAAATATTAAAGTAGGAGGTCCAGAAAGCGCCCATTTAAGAGTTGAAATTGGATTTGGGGAGGTGAAACTTCTTGAAATGTTTTTCAGTAAATTTTCCTTGAAAGACAAATGGAATTGGCATCTAATCCAAGTTGTTTCATATTTTTTGGAGCTTTGTGAAACTCCTATCGTATGGATAGTTCACCTCAAGCAAATTTTGGAACAACTTTGGAATGAAAACAAGAAAATAAAAGATGAATACTTATAAGGGGTGATTGTTTAAAAGAATTTGTTCTACAAGTAATAATTAAACCATCAAATGTAAGGGAAAGAATAATAAATTAAAATATGACAAGAAAAATAGTAAATCGAAAACTGTTACTGTATAAAATTCGGTGTTTTTGTAAAATGAATATGTAAAATGGCACATTAAATTTTTAGAAGAACATGTTGAAATAAGCAATTGAGAAAAAATAATCACATTTTTAAATGCTTGAAGCATTTGAGCATAGTTACTACAAATTATATTACAGTACGAGCATCTTCAACCCAACCAATATTTTGGCCCTCCAAACGCATTTTTAACTTTTGATTTGTATATAATTAGAGCTTGAAATTTGTATCATTGGAAGTACATCCAAAAGTATTTTGAATAGACATAGAAAAATTTAAATTTAGACATTAGACAACCACTTTAAAAGCAAGGTAAAAGTCAAAAATTATAAGGTATTTGCAAATCACAATTACTAAAGCAAAATCTGGCCATTAATACTCCAAATGTACATTTCACTCCAATATGCACCTAATTTGGAGTGACCTGTACATTGGTAATTGTGATTTAATTGTAATTGCATGCTTTCAATAGGAGAGTTGTAATTTTTGTCTTTTAGCTAGCTTTTGAAGTGGTTTATTTTCTTTATTCAATGTCTAAATTTGAGTTTTTATATACCTATTCAAAATAATTTTTATTAAATTCATCGTTGACAGCTTTGTAGATTCCTCTCATCTTTAGCAATAGCACAAATTTGATGGATAAGACATCATACCAAGCCTTTCAGTTTGACTTTCTAGTATATTTTTAAAAATTTAAGAATTAATATCGTTGTTATGAGATCTTTGTACCTTTTTTCCCTTATTGTAGGAGAATCAAGGTACCTAATTGGATTTCCTTCCATACAAACTTGAGTTAAAACTAATGTAATGAAGACTTCCAAATGTATATTGACTTTTAAAAATCAATAATTTTTTTAAAGTTAGCTGTAAATCCATATATCATCCAATAAATAGCAACCACTCTTATTATTAGGTGGTCTTTCTATATTTTAATTAATTTGATCACAAATCTAATATCCAAATGTTTATAAAGTTTTATTTAAATCTAGATGAAATTGCTTTAAATTCCATAAAAAAAAGTAGATAATTCAAAAAGTTTTTTTTTTCTAGTGTTCAAATTATAATTTATTTCAAATTAAGCTTTCAAATCTAATTTTTGCCTATCTAATTGTAGAATCTTGTACTAGACTAGTATAAAAATGTGTGAAAGAAATCTCATAAACTATAAAGGTGTAGATTGCAAAATATTTTAAAGTGAAGGAAACAAGTTTTTTTGCACCTTGTTCAACTACATTTTTGGACTTTGAACCTTCTTCACTTAAAATTTTTGCTCTAGTAATTTTGAATTTCTAATTTTATATGATGAAATTTTGAGTTGAGAATCTAGGAAAAAAACTCAAAAAACATATATTTGGTTTTGATTCATTAGAAAATTGTTAAGTAGACGTAGGTTCAAGATTGAAGGGAAAACTAAAATGTTAATAGCTCTAAGATGGAATTGAAATACACTAATTTCAATGGTGAGATTGTTCTATTAAGAGACCTTAACCTTATGAAACTTTTTTTTTGAAAAATTATGAAAATTGAATTCAGAAATGAATCCTACAAGTTATTTTTTCAAAAAGATGCTTTGATTGCCCAAAAAACAAGATTGTCCATAACTTTCACATAAGAAATCCAAATGGAATAAATCACAGCTTCCCATGTAAATTAAAATACAATCTATATAAAACAAATTAAATATATATAAAGTTTTTTTTGAGAATTTTTTTTCTGCCCGCCGAACTAAAATTTGGGCTTCTTGTATCATAACTTTTGTCCCCAAGCATCAATTGAAATAAAAATTATATTTTTGGAAAGCTAATGTATTTTTCTATCTTCTCAAAAAAATTCAAAAAATCATGCCAAATATTGAGACCGGAGGAGCTTGCTTGAAATCCATTTTGTCCCCCGCGGAGACAATGGGACTTTAGGGGTTAAGGTAGTATATTCATAAAGCAATCATTTAAGCCTACCTAACTCATCATTGACAGTCATATATATTTCAAGCAACATGTCACCCACTCCTAGACACGGGTAGCATTTAAAACATGGTTGCTTTTTAGAGTAGACTACGGCCTTATTTTGTTATTTTGATATTAGTTGTGCTCATGGTCATCATTTCATATTGAAAGTAACATAAAAAAAAAGTAGTAAGCAGTGTACAAGATTCCATATTACAAGAGTTGAAACAGACGAAAGGATAACAGTAATGATGGTTGTTGACTCGTCAAACATCAGATGAATTGCATTTCCTTCAAGTACAAGGCTCCAATTCATACGTGTCCTTTTCCTGAGAGATGAAGTGGTCAAGCAGAACAAGGTCACATTAAAAATAGTGGTGCAAAACAAGGACACAGATTGGGATGTTACCTTCAGTGGTGTGTGTAGACACACGAAGAACTTTATGATACTGTAACACCGAAAGCTTATGTGGTGGGCTGTAGCCATTCAAAGAAGTTCCTGAAATTGTACTGTTGTTTGCTGACATACAAAGAACTCAAACAACATGAGAGAAATATCCACAATAACGATATTCAAATAGTCCTGTTACCTGGAAAACATGACTAACAACACATATGAGCAAGTCATGCACATGAACACTGTACACTGCAGAAGAGAGATCATCTGTTTCAGTGATGAGCTGTAAACCTGGCTGCTGTCGCACCAGGTACAAACTTTACAACTCAAGAACATCAGTTACATGTAAACTAGCAACTTCAATACATACCCAAATGTTGCTTTCACATAGAACCTCTCAACCAGAACTAAGGTAATGCATTACACACACAGTAAGCATTTTTTTTCCTGTTGTTCCTCTTCAACATGGAATGCTTGGGAAATGCTGACCTCCCTAGTATGAAACGTTCATAAAGGTGTCACTAATACAATTTCCACAAAATGTGTCGTCAGAGATACATCTGTTTCATGTTTCAGAAGCTCAAATAGTCACAATATGGAGTGCCGCATTATAGAAGAGCGAAAGTGCGTTCCTCAATACAATTCACATAAGTCAAGACTAAATACTCAATTGGCTATCTGCATCTATCAAAAAGGAGATGCGCTGACTATCAAACCCTTCAAATCAAACATCAGCTAGCATTACCATACCTTATATACTTCCATTCCGAGGAGTACCAGAACACCAATAAGCAAAGTGCTCATCTCTTCGTAAATTGCTCACAACTCCGCCACATTGGTGACACAAGAAGCTACTGCCATCAGCCGAAGCATCCAATATCACCTGCTCCCTGCCGCTCTCTGCCAGAATGCAGCTTCCAATGTCACGATGATTGGGATCCGTCACTTGCACTGGCGCCGTTGTTTCTACAGACATGTGCTCTGGAGCGTTCGAAGGAGGAGGAAGTGTCGCAATAGCACATTGGGCGAATAATTCCGTCAGCTCATCGGCAGCTTCGGTGGCCCGAATACCATGCTCATACACTTCTTGAGCTCTTCGCAATGCAGATGTAACTGCCTGGTCCCCTCCTATGTTACGCAGAGCCGCAACGACCTACCATTCGACATGATGATACAGTTGAGACCTTTCACACGAGCTCTTTGAGTGGACCATGATACAGCAAGGTGCAATTTCGAGGGAACTGCAAACATGTGACCAGGAGGAAACTTTAATCCCGTCCTGCCGACTAAAACATAGACAAGTCATGGTCTCGGGGATGGCGACGATCGCAACATCCACGTGGTCCATAAACTGCACAAGAATGGAAGCTGTAGATAACTGCATAAATGCAGGTAAACTAGCTTTCAAGCGAACCGATAATAGGTTCCAGTGCTCCACTTACAGCTTGTAAGGCAGAAGCCGCATCTCCTCCATCCAAGTGGCGCCGAGCTATAACAAGAATCGCAGCAATATCCTCCCTGCTACTCTGGCACCTAATGTCTCCTACTCCAATCATTATAGAGTTCATCTTTCGAATTGCTAAGCTCAACACGCTCTCTGCATACACAACCGAATTCAAAATTCAAAACGCTAACGATTGTCTCCACAAATCAAATGCCAACCGCCATCAGAGAAATACAACTTCTACACAACCAAAATACAATACTATTATCAACCATCGCAAACTAGATGCAAAATTCGCAAGCAAATTTAAGTTGACCTGATTATGACAGAAATATATCCAAATGCCCCCGTTGAGTTCCAAGTAGAATTACCAAATCTCTTGATCACTTTGGCGATTCCTTCAACAGAAAATACGAAAAGCACCTGCAAATACACAAACACGATTGAGTATCACAAAAACCAACATCGAAATCTCAGCTTGGTCATATACCATCACTCCATCACACTAAACCCTAAAACTGACCTCTCAAGAACCCTAAAATCAACACAGTAATACTCCTGCTCAAACATCACAAACTAGATGCAAAAGACACGAAGCAAATTCAGGTTGACCTGATTATGACAGAAACTATAAATAACGAATGCCGAACGCTGAAATCAGAGCAGAGGTAGGCTATCTCTATTGACCTCATCGGCAATTCCTTCGATCGAAAAACCCTAAAACCGCAAAAATACAATTGAATGTCACAAATAATATTTTCGATTGAATGCCACATCAAACAACATTGAAATTGCAGGGTGGTCACATATCACCACAGAAACCCTAGAAAACCACCTCCCAAGCGCCCTCAAATCACCACATTATTACAAAACTCTTGTCAAATACCACAAACTAGATGCAAAAGACACCCGAAGCAAATTCAAGTTGACAATGAATCGCAGGTTGGCCACCATTCACCACCTAAACCCTAAAAACTCACCTCCCGAGCGCCGCATCAATTGCCAGTCGTGCAGTTCACGAAGATCCTCCATGCAATCGTCTCCTCGAACTTGGCATCCGAAGATCGATTTCTTCTCGATGGATTTAGAAAATTTGCTTGGCGACGGCCATGGTGACGGCGATGCAAGCTCTCCCTAGTGACAAGTGCTCTGCCCTGGCTTGTGAAAACCTGCCCTGCCCTGCCCTGGGTGGTGCACGGGGCCCTTGTGAGAACCTGACTGCAATTGAAGCCCGGCCCGGTCGAGGGGAACAGGGTTATGTCTTGGGTATTCACCGAGGCCAAGGGAATTCCGAAAATAAACAGGCTAGCAACGAGGAATGCCTATTTATTTTCAGAATTCCCGACAAAGAGGAGATTACCCAAGGTGATCAATGAATGAACAATTCGTAATCACCGACTATGCGGATTTCATGCATAAAGAGGGGATTACGGGAAATAATCCTCTTGGAAAATGAATGGGACATTTCTAGGCGGAGTTTACATTGAATAGGTTAGGGGTTCATTTAGTGCCTAACTTCTAAATTAAAGTGTCCTCTAACATTGATGTACATGTTGGAGTTTTGAATGTACAAAAAGTGAACATAACACTTTAATTTAAGAATTCTATGCTATTTTAGCTTCCAAAATTCATAACTAATTTTGAAATGGTTCAAAAAACAAAAAACATTTTTTTCAGAAATGCTAGTTTTATTTATCTTAGAAAAATATTTTAAGGAATTTTACTTTTTCCAAAATGCAATGAACTAGTAAATGTATTGGGCAATGGGCGATGGCGAGTGGCATTGGCCCGACATAAACTAGAGGGAGGAATTGAAGTCCTAGAATGATTTCTTTCTACTTTCAAGCCCTTGAGAACCCTATGACCCCTAGCTAACCCGATTCTCCCAGTACCAATCTATCACACAAGGCTATGTGCTAAATACTACAAATTTGAATTGAAATTCGTATACAATTACAAATCAAGACTTGTAAATGATATTGGGTTATGAGTAAGTTACAAGTTGCTCAATGTAACAATAAGGAGTCCGATGACCGAACAAAATTTCCAACAAATAAAGAATTTGTAATGCCATGTGAAGTAAACAAGTCCATATAACTTTGCCTCAAATCCTAATTATGCAAAATAATCCATTCAGGAGATAGATGCAAAATTTCTTGATGGTGGTTTATAGATACTTTATGGAACTCTTACCACAAAGGAATCCTTGACAAGGAGGGAATTGTGGAATTTTCCTTGAATGATTCACACATCCATTCATTGTCATTGCAATATTGCTATAATGTCTTGTAGTATGTGAGTTTTATTATGATTAAAAAGATTACAACACATTATAATGCTAAGTTGTAAACATCGGACTTAAAACTTAACCCAAGCCTATCAATTCACCATATTTTTTTACTAAAAACTCCACTATGGTCGAAATTAAAGTGTCTCATTGGAAAGCTAGTTTAAATCCAATTAGTTCATAATTGGGCATTTTTGCAAATTCCTCATCAATCCTTCAATATATTAATTACTTGTAAAATGTTTAGAATAAAGTTGAAGGGAGTATAAAAAGACTTTTAT
This sequence comes from Pseudisothecium myosuroides, assembly GCA_951799445.1. Lineage (NCBI taxonomy): Eukaryota > Viridiplantae > Streptophyta > Bryopsida > Hypnales > Lembophyllaceae > Pseudisothecium > Pseudisothecium myosuroides. Next base: position 12,129,499 of record OX637292.1, on the reverse strand, counting down.
TAGCCACTAAATTTTTTAAAGATGGCATACTTGCCAAGGAAACATATTTTAGTTGTTGAATCTCCAAATCTTGATGCTTTTGCACCTATTTCATGTGATTTTTTTAATGCTTTCAATAATTGCAAATTTGACTTCAAACTTATATAAACAAAAAGTTAAATTTTGTAGAGTATCTTAGAGATGCTTTTATAAAATAAGTTGTTGCTAAAACCAACTTCCATATATTCTTGCCTAAAATATGTATCTTGTGAACATGAGGGATTTTTGGGTCATTATGGATACACTTCTAATCAATTCTTTGATAATTCATGTTTATTTATCTGGTTTCTACAAAATATATGCAAAACTAATCTACAATCTCTCTTTGTTTACAGTTCCCAAAAATCTAAGATCATTCAATAATAGGAACCATGAATAGAATACTTATTTGGGCATTTTACCTAAAAATGTCTCTTTGAAAAGGAGCTTCACACAATGGTCCGTTTATGCAATGTGTTACTTAAAATAAACTTTATATCCAATTATAGATGATATCTATGGATCCAAAGATGATGTAATCATCATAGAAGGGAATCTTTCATGAAGGATGTCTTCACAGAACATGTGATTTAAATTAGATGTTTCTAAGAGAGAAAATTAACTCTAGGTCTTTCTTGTAAGAATTAGTGTATAAAGAGTTTGCTTGTCTGGGATCCTACAACAATATTTACAAGATAATATATGCACCGCAAGAAATATGTATCTAGAAATGCTTGTAATAGTCTTAATTCTTTTGAAATTATTGTAAATCTTTGTTATGAAATTTGTAATGTTCCAAAAAATAACATAGTACATTATGAAATCCTTATAATTATAGCATTTGAGATAATATCCTTTTTGAGATTATTGAAAATAGGTACTCTTGTGTAGAGTTTGTAAATTTTTTGACTATATATTTTGTATATTCTAAATGATGATTTGATTTTTTAGATTCAAAATATTTCAAGTACTTCAAAATTGTTAATTTATAGTGTTTTAATTCCTAAAGTTTCATTGTCTCCTTGGAAAACAATTAAAAATTTAGGCTCCTCTAATTTCAATTTTAGGTGTGATTTTTGAATTTTTTTCCTTAAAATAGATGAATAGATTATGTTCATGAGAATATAGTTCTGATTTTAATTGGTGATATTGGAAAATTTTAAGCTGAGAAGATTTAAAGTTGCACAAGTTCAATTGTATGTTACAAAACGAGGCCTAAAGTTATAATATATATAACTAATATTAAACCACAAAGCTCTAGAACCAGAATCGGTTTCTGACACAAGGAAGGTAGCAAGCTTTATCCAATGCACCAAAAGGCAAAGTGTAATATATTTCCCACATTAAGGTGGAAGCACCCAAAACGTCAATTAATAAGCAATTCAACATAGTTGGAGGCAATTTTTCCTAAAATCAATATTTTTGTAGTATTAGCGAGTGAAAATGATGAATATTAAAAAAAAATTAAAAAAAATTGGATGTGGTATGTAATTTCTACGATTTTTCAAAGAGACGGCTCCCTAGACCACTGAAACTGTCACATAGGTGGACCCAAAATTGAAATCTGCAAAAAAAAGTAGTTAGCAAATGAAAGTGAGGTATGTGTCCTTCAAATGTGTCAGCAAATCAGAGCCAAGCATTTCAAGGACACATTAATGGAAAGTCTAGGGACAGATTTGGTGACAGTCTAAGGTTCGAGAATGGGAGCAGGGACGCTGATGGGGGTTTCTACCTTACACTATTTATAAAAGGATAATATTAGTTCACCATGTGCTAAAGTGTGAACTCAACAAACATTTTACACATGAGCACGCAAATTCTTATGTCTTTTCTACATGCCAAAACATTTCCTCCCAAAATGTGATTTTACAATGTGAACCTTTATTGAGGACATTATCCCATAAGCATTGCCCTTGGTGAGACTCTCATGAAGTATAATAGGCAAGCCTCTCTCATATACTTCCATATACGATAAGTATATTGTTCTATACTTCATCCTCTATGTTGTACAATATAATATTGTACTATACAATACAATACGGAGTACTATATAATATATACTATATTGTAGAGTGGGGTACCATTCAAAATGGCGTTTTTGCATTTGTAGGGAAGGAAACTTCACATCTGCCAACTTTGACAGCCTCCCGAGGGCTGAAAAATTGTTTTTTTATCATGAAATTTTTGGCATGGGAACATCTTTATGTTAATAACATGTGTACCAAATTTCAAGGTCAAAAGATTCACTAGAAAAAAGATATTCAAAGTCTACCAACATGTGTAGTGGTGAGAAAAATTTCACTACTGCAAACTTTGACACCTTCTTGAGGGCTGAAAGAAGTTTTTTTTTTTTACCATGAAAATTTTGATAAGAAATCATCTCTATGTTGATAATATGTGTACCAAATTTCAAGGACAAAAGATTTACACAAAAAAAGATATTTGAAATCTACCAACATGTGTAGTTGTGAGAAACAATTTCACTACTACCAACTTTGATACTCTCCCAAGGGTTGAAAAATCGTTTATTTACCATTAAATTTATTTTATGGAATCATCTCTATGTTAATAACATGTATGCCAAATTTCAAGGTCAAAAGATTCAACAAAAAACAGATATGCTAATTCTACCAACATGTGTAGTTGCAAGTATGTAGGTAGAATTAGCATATCTTCTTTTTGGTAAATCTTACTTGTTATCAATATAGATATGATTTCATGCCAAAAATTTCATGGTAAGATAATAATATTTCAGCCCTCATAAGGGTGTCAAAGTAGCAATGAAAATTTTCTCACTACTACACTTGTTGGTAGACTTTGAACATCTCTTTTTTGTTGAATCTGTTGACCTTGAAATTTGGCATACATGTTATTAACATATAGATGATTCCATAATAAAAATTTCATGGTAAATAAATGATTTTCAACCCTTGGGAGAGTGTCAAAGTTGGTAGTAGTGAAATTATTTCTCACAACTAAACATATTGGTAGATTTCAAATATCTTTTTTTGTGTAAATATTTTAACCTTGAAATTTGGTACACATACTATCAACATAGATATTATCTCATACCAAAATTTTCATGGTAAAAAAAAATATTTCAGACTTCAAGAAGGTGTCAAAGTTTGCAGCAATGAAAATTTTCTCACCGCTACACATGTTGGTAGACTTTGAATATCTTTTTATTGGTGAGTCTTTTGACCTTGAAATTTGGTACACATGTTATTAACATAAAGATGTTCCTTTTCCAAAAATTTCATGGTAGAAAAGCAATTTTTCAGCCCTCGGGAGGCTGTCAAAGTTGACGGATGTGAAATTTCCTTCCCTACAAATGCAAAAACGCCATTTTGAATGGTACCCCATTGTACAATAATATATACATATATTGATATTTCCCATGACATTCTCACCTCTTCTCTACATTGTATTTTGTCCCTTCTTTACCCCATTACCATGAAGTAATGGTCAAATTTTTACCTCTAGGGAGTTATGCTGTTATTCAGGAAAATAGTAGGAAATGTTTCATTGAATCCCATGAGAGATTACACTCTACTTTCCTTGTGTGAATATACCTCAAAGACAAGCTCCAAAATCATTTCATGACATCCCATGATGGAGGAGGAGAGCTAAATACCTTCTCTATTGAACCAGATCCAAAATTGTCGCCAAAAAACTTCTTGTCCATCAAGTTGAGAAGAGCAGTCAAACTATACGAATTCATCTTTAACCCTGTAACGCCGGGACAACCATTTTGTGGCTTTTGGATGACTGTGCAGTCATCTGGACATTGCTTGGAAACTTTTTTTCATCCATTTCTTTTTTGTTCACCCTCCATGGTGGATTACAAAGAGTGTATAGTTGAATTTGTAGTCATGCAAGTGTCTACCTTCACATAAATGCAAAGTTTTAAGAAAAACGGATCACAAAAAAATGCTATTTTAGTGTATTTTGGGAAGTTGTTGTTCCTTGCTCTAAATCTGAAATTTCTCCATAAAAATGATATTTTTTGAGTTTGAGCCCAACTAACAAAATGAAGGTCATTGACTCTAGTTTCTTCTCCAATTTAAATTTTGAAAAAATTCCTAATATTGAATATTTTATTGCAATTTGAACTTTGGGTGTACTTTCAATGTCTATTATTTTCTAATTATAGAATGAGACGGAAATTGAGTTTACACGATGATGTTTGTCATTGTAATATACACACATGGTGAAAATTTCAGATTTTTTGAAATAATTTTCTATTTGGTGTGATTTTTCTTCACTTTTTCTTCAAAAATTCTCAAAAAAATCAATTTTCCATGAAAAAAATCTAAAATTTTTGTGAAGTAAAGAAGACATGTACTTTCACCTCTAAAAAAATAAATTAAATCTTTTTCATACATATCCAGTTGCAAAATGGCAGCAAATTGAGTGATAGGCACTGAGGCCTGAAATCAGTGGTTATAGGTCCGTCATTTAGGGGTTAAAATTACATCAAGAAGTTCCGATGTGTTCACAAGTATTTCATGTCGCAGTGACTCTGATAAACTGGCCACTGCGGTTTTAGGGTAACTATGTGTAAAATACCAAGTGCTGATTGACTGTCAGAGCTCCCACCAGCCAGAACTGCCACGGTGACCTGCACCAATTCATACCATTCAAGGTTCAAAATCTTGCATTCACAGCGATACATAGCATGTATAGCTGTAACATGATAGCAGCACTCAGTAAGGTTCAACATTTGGTAAAAGAGTGGGCCTCGGTGACCAGGAAGCAGCCGAGATCGATTCAAAACCAGCGGAAGTGTTTGAATGACTTTGTAATTAAGCGGAGGTGCAAGAGGAAGGTGAGTGTTCGCGCAGGCCCCTCACTGCGCTCTGCTCGCTGCCCTTCTGGTCGTCGTAGGCTCTAGCTGAATTGTTTGCTTGTGACCTCCTTCTGCCAGGCCACCTGTGACTGGCAGGTTTGTACTGTTCCTTTGCAATGAAATTTCGTTTCATCTGTTTCAAAAAACAAAAACAAAAAACATTTGGCAAAAAATATTCAACTGGATCCGAGTATCCGACACAGTAAGAAGGGACCGCTCTAAGCTAGTTCAATATGGAGTATTAATTTGTGCACCCTGCCAGAGACGACTTGCAGAAAATCTACCCTTTGCGGCATTGACAGCACAAATCCACCATAACTGACATACAGCAAGAAAAGAAGTGCAGTGCAGCGATTCAGCCATGGTTCCTGACAGTGGCGGAGATTCGGCCAGCCATAATTAGGCCCCATTTCAGAATGTTGCAGAGTACGGCAGCTTCCTCCGCCGCCGCATCACTTAACACTACGAACAGATGAACTTCGCCAATGTCTCTGGATATGCGCCGGCCCGACTCCTTTCCTGATCAGCTGCCACATGCAGCTTCAAAAGAATTTGACCTTTTCTTCCCTGTTGCAAATCTCGACGTGACCAGACAGATTTCATACTTCTATCCCTGTCTAGCACACTATGGAACACTACTTTTCAGAGATATTACATGCCGATATCGGCCTCGAGAAATCACAATGTCGCCCGTTTTAGATACTCTGGTTGTGTGTTGGTCACTTCCTACCTGCAAGTTTTGCGACTCCAACGAAGATTAGCGAGCAGGAGTTGAAGTTCATGAGTGGGTTGCAGTTTTCAGCATGGTCTGGTAGTCAAGAATTGCGGTTGTGGTGGCAATTACAAAGATCATTTCTGAAAGCTTAACGTAATGTCGATTACTGCGGTGCACCAGTTGCAGGGCAAAAGCCACTGCTTCAGACTTCTTCAGCTCATGCTCCTAGTTTGTTTCGCTGTCCGCCTTTCAGGTAAACATATTCTTCCCATAATTGATCGAATAATATTCAGCTATCAGATTAATGCTGGATCTAGTTGCCTTTGCAATCTTCGTTTCAGAGGTGTTTGTAGAGAACCTTTGTTGAGCACCCTCTGAATTCTGGCATGACAAGTAATCCCCCTAAAGCCTTCATTGGTTTGCAAAGCTGAGCTCCATTTGGACAAATGGGAGTAGTCACCTCAAGCCACTGAACCATAGTCTTCAACTGTAACTGTGAAAGCTTTAATTTTGCTTGATTTGCTGTGATTTGGCATGAATTTTGATCGGAACTACTCGATCTTCGTTGTCACTGTACTCGAAAGGTGTCATGCTCCAATTCCTCAAGAATGTTATGCTTTGCCTGAGTGACATTCCAGGATTCGCATTGGTTTAAACCACCAGAAATGGTGACCGTGCAATATCTCACAGAAAAGCTCCATTCATGACGATCTCTTGCTGCATTGCACTTAAGGTCTGGTCTGTATAACTGTACTTACAGATGCTAGAAGTCAGTATTGACATATGGTTGCCCTTCAAATTCTATAAATTAGTTTCCACACTCAATTGCGTGGATCTGCAGAGGCGACTGGCAACATCGGGGTGAACTATGGCACGCTTGGCAGCAACCTTCCATCCCCTAGGGAGGTCGCCAACCTGCTCCTCGCCACCACGGTTCGCAATGTCAAGATCTACAACCCCGACCCAGCGATCATGCAAGCCTTCGCCAACACGAACATCAAGCTCATAGTCGGCGTCCCAACCGAATCCATCCCTATTATCGCCATGAGCACCGCTAACGCCCAGTCCTGGCTCCAAACCAACGTCGCCGCCTACATGCCGGCAACTCAAGTCACTCACCTCGCCGTCGGCAACGAGGTTCTAATCAACTCCCCGTCCATCTCCCTGCAGCTCGTCCCCGCCCTAACCAACCTCCACTCCGCGATCCTAACCCTAAATCTCTCTATCCAGGTCAGTGGTGTAGCAATATAACTGCAGCCTTAAGAGCCAATTTTTGAAAGGCTACTCTTGATTCTTCACCAATTCTGTAGCAGCTTCCTACATTTTTTAAATTTGTTCACTTTGAAGCAATCCAACATTCTAGGTGAATTGCCCCGTGCCCACGTTCCTTGATGAAATTTGCCAAGAATTTTCTCAACTCAGCTAAAATTCGTGCAATTTTTTTTCACATTCAAATCCAGGTCGGAACGCCACACAACCTTCAAGTGCTGGAGAAGTCCTTCCCGCCATCCTCCGGCGCCTTCCAATCAAACCTCACCACCGACATGAAAGCTCTCCTCGGTTTCCTAAACGCCACAAACGGTCCTCTCATGGTGAACTCCTACCCTTACTTCGCATACCGCGATGACCCAGGCAACGTCTCCCTCCCATTCGCCCTGTTCACCGCGGCCACGAACGAATTCATCACCGACACCAACACAGGGCTCCGATACTCCAACATGCTGGACGCGCAGCTGGACGCGGTCTACTCCGCCGCGGAGCGCCTGGGCTTTCACAACATTCCGATCCTCATCTCCGAAACAGGCTGGCCTTCAGACGGCGACTTCGCCGCAAACTCAACGAATGCGCAAACATATAACATGAACTTGATCAAGTACGTGACGGCCAAGACAGGCACGCCGCTCAAGCCGGGGACGCCGATCGACGCATACATCTTCGCGCTTTTCAATGAGAATCTGAAGCCAGGACTGACCTCCGAGAGATTCTTCGGCGTGTTCAATGCGGACAAGACGCCTGCGTACAACCTCGGGTTGCTCACTGCGAATGTGACGAACCCGCCACCCCCACCCCTAAACCCTAACCCTAACCCTAACCCTAACCCTAACCCTAACCCTTATGCCCTCCTCCGGTCCTATATCCGCCCCCGGTGATGGGTCCCGTCCCCGCGGGTTCGGGTCCTGTCTCCCCCGGGAATGGGGGGAAGACGTGGTGTGTGGCGAAGACAGGTGCAGGAGAAGCAGATGTGGCGCAAGCGTTGGAGTATGCGTGTGGGGAAGGAGGGGCTGATTGTGGGGCGATTCAAATTGGAGGGGCTTGTTATTACCCTAATACCGTGGCTTCGCATGCGTCGGTCGCGTTTAATAGCTACTACCAGAAGATGGGGCGGAACTATTGGAACTGCTACTTCGGTGGGACGGGTGTGGTATCCATCACTGATCCCAGTAAGTGGATTTCCTGATTTTTTCCTTATCAAAGAATTTTTTGGGGGAGGGTGTTGATAAATTGGACATAATGTCTACACCCATTATCTGCAACATTGTGTGTCATTAGTGCTGTGTGAAAGTGATGTCAAAGAAATGCTTTCAAATAGAGGAGTCAAACCTTCCTTTTTATAAATAAAAATAAATAAAAAATAGAGGAGTCAAAGAAGGTGGTGAAGAAGCCTTTCCAAACTTGCCATACTCTATATTTCTACATTTATATGCAACTTGTTCTTCCAAAAGAATTTTGGTTCTTTGGTAGAAGGACACACATATTAAAATTGTGTTTTTTTTTTATGGTGTCCCGTGTTGAAGGTTCCATTTTTCGAAATATAACAAAGAAGAAAGAGCTTTGGTCTTTATTTTTTGGCTTGAATGGATCAAGAGTTCGTTTGTTCAAGACCCCACACCATAGGCCACAAGACTATGGTTTAGACACTGTATTCCCTTTTCGCAAATGGGGGACCACTACCGTATGGATTGATTATTTGTAAAAGTTGGAAGACGGTGCTAATCACAATTCTTGTTGCATGTGCAGGTTACGCAGGGTGCACCTTTCTTTGAATGTCTCTGAAATGGCGTCCTGCGGTGAAACAGGGGAGCTTCTGGCTTAAGTCCCTCAGGTAGATTTCGAAATTTATTAGAGGATAAGGAGAGTTAAGCTTACTGCATACCAGGGGTATCTGAAGCCCAAATTTTGTAGCTATATATACAGTAGTTCATACGACAATTCCCTTACAGCTGCAAGAAATAATGCAGAGTTGGAGTACCAGATTTGCTAAGAACCGTGCATACTATCATAATTCTCAGTGGGTTTAGGATGGTGTGAAATAAAATAATTGACGTTAGTAAACATGTGAGAAGAAATTCCTGAGTCCTTGGGTCCTGAAGACTGATAGATCCCGATTTCACTACTGTGAACACTCGGAAAACTTTGGTTGTGCATGAAGATATACTTGGCAATAATTTATCAACCCAGAGTATAATTGGACATCACTGATTCCTACCCAACAGTAATTGCATTGTAAAGTATACCAGTAAAACAGTTGAGGGAAAGATGGTTGTCCAAATCGGACTAAGCATAATAGTATAGTTCAATTTAGATCCTGTGAGCACTACCAGGAGATCAATCAATTTCGCTGATGTCCTACTCTGGAGTTCCCTGGGAACCATTCTACATGTGCGCTTTCAAACTGTGAATAGGGTCCACTCCAGTGTAACCCTAAACCCTAAACCCTAAAACCCTTCTAACCTTTCTCAAATAATACTCCGGCCAATCAGTGGTGACCCAGTACTAGGACTAGATATGATACATTCCAGGTGCACCTTTTGCAAAAGCAACCTGTTTAAGTGCTCAGGCTCTGGATTACATCACATATTTGACGTCGTACACTCCGGCTTGGCATCTGTATCTCATACTGCACTGGGAAATTTACAGACCGTCATAAATGCACATGCTATTCAGGTTGACTTGCTACCGAAGAGCTTGACCTGCAGCCCATGGGTCAGCCACAGTGACACACAGGTCACGCAGTTTTATAAATCTGTAGGCACACTTGCTGCGAATGCTGTTGATGGTCTGGACAGCCAAGTCAGTGGCAGTACGCACAGGAGCCAGCTTCTGCTCGGCAGCCATTCTCTCACCTACGTCCACAATCTGAATCTCCTTGGGTTAGCATTCAAGTATACATTCAGGAACTCCACGCAAAAGAGGAAGCAGACAAAACAAAGCCTCCGAAATTTGAGTATTCTAATGTGTAGACACCTGCTTTGGAGGAAGCGAAAGTACCTTGTCAAGAACACGTGAAGCATCCAGTAACCGATAAAATTGAGTCAGCTGATTGTACAGATGTGCCTCCGTGTACTGTAGATGCCAATCCAACTCGTGCAAAATGAGAAATATGACTCACTCAGAAACCCAACTGTTTTAAAAGTAAATGGGTTTGGGTCGGAAAAGTGAAACCTATTGCAAAATTTCATGAATATCTACAATCAGCAATGTAATGTTGACACTCAGAGGGACAAGTGGTAATAATCCGAAGATACTCACCTGACGATGAAGTCGACCGCTACACCGAGGATAGAGAGGACAAACAGTTCCCTTTTCAGCGTCCCCCACACGTTGTAATGTTACGTTCCGCGTAATATGCCCACACATCTCATCATCGCACTGCAGACCGCAATGTGGGATGTCAAGTCACAAAGTGGAAGTACTAGTTGTTTCTATACTTCTAAACATCAAACGTGAGCTGATTAACTGTAACAAATACGAATGAAAAATCATATTCATGCACAGCCTTACCATCATCCAGCACTCGTAGTACCGTTTGACGAACTCATCAGCTCGTAGTTTGACCTGCACAATGTCATACTCTCACCAGCTAAATGAGAAACAACTTGGTTGCGAACTCACAATAGATGTCATTCACACAGTTTACGGTTCGTTAACATGATGTCCCACATTTCCTCATACATCTATAGAAATGACATGAAAGTATCAAGGGATGGGGAAGGTATTGACCTGATTAGCCAGCATGGCGGGAGAAACCTGATTCAAACCACCAGATCGATTACATTCAGCACACATTAGAGGATCAGGACATGCCGCGCTAGTGCTTGGGGTCTCATTTGGAGTAGCACGTGCTGCTAGGATTTCGCTCACACCGCTGAAAGCATACTTCTTGTAGCATTGTGCACACACCAACTCCAATGGCTCACAGAGTTTGTACCTGATTAGAAGCAAATGAAACACATAAGCAACAATCAGGTTCTCCCTACTTGCATTAAAATCATCAATAAATATGCCCTCAAACTTAAGATACTTCAGAAATGATTATTCATCCAAGAAATACTGTACCGATCATCATCTTCAAGCATGGAAGCTGAGGTGAGACGAGCCGAATCTGTGTCCAAGGTCATTGCCGCCTGTCGTTGTAGAAACTGAAGCAGAAAAGTAGAGACTAACGAGTCAAAAATCTACAAGAAAACTTAAAGAGGTAATCGACAGGAAAACTCATGTACAAGCTTCTAAACGTAGGGCTCAGTTGGATAGATGTAGGGGTACCTTGGCGGAGTCTAATCCCAGGCAGTCAGCAATATGACCAGCATCAGTTCCTTCGATAGGAGCACAGAGTCTGGATACTACAGGATGTATCTGCAATTCAAGAAAACGTTTTAAATTGCATGACACCCTTCTGACAAGATCTAAGAGTAAAGCTTAGAACTAATGTCAATGCTCTTGCTTATGAATTTCTAGATAAGTGGCAAACACATGAACGATCTAGGGCACTGATTGTGCTTTGGATGCTTCACCTGCTGAGAGATATAGTATTCAACGTCAACCAACCAATGAGAACTTTCTTCTTTGAGTTCATCAGGATGTCTCGCTCTATCTGCTATTCCTCTAGCTTGAGGCCCCTCTAAGCCCTGCAGATAAGGTGATACTTTGTCATGAGCACTGATTGAAATCTGGCTTCATAACTAAAGTTCACAAAAGGACCCAGTATGGATGATCTCGCCTCATGGTTTGCAAGTCAATGCCAATGCTATTACTGTAATTACTGAATGCAGGGTGCAAGTAGAAATGACACAAATCTTACAAAAACCTTGAGAAAGGAAAACTAGAACTTCTTGTCCTTGCAATTGGACACCGTCCTAAAAAGACTAAGAACATAAGATTTCAGACCTTCTCAATGCAGATGATGTAGGGCACAGTGTCGCTGGGAGAAACCCGATGCCCATTCTGCCTCCGCCTTAGGGCCACCTAACAGTGCAGAAAGAGTGAAGAGTTAATTTCGCTGAACAGAGTCACAGTGGAGGTTCAATTTGGACGGCAACCTATGTTCACCTCCACACAAAACTATATTTACACGAGAAACAAGAAACTCTTAGATTGTATAGAGAAAATAATCTCAAACGCATACGAAAGAGAGCACAAATCTGAACCTGAACGTGGGGCTGGTTTTTGCCGTCTGGATAATCCTCAGGTTGTTTAGTGAGAGACTTCGTAATAATGTACTTATCAAGTTCAATCTGCCCGCTCCTCATATCCTCTTGTAACTGCAGGTCAAATCCATAAATACCCTTTCAGTCTCTCATCTAAGGCTCAGTTGTCGAGCATCCAAACTTGATGACATTTAATCATAATTACTAATGACAGACTCTGCAAGTGCATATGATAAATAAAGTCAAAGCCCCTAACAGATCAAGTAGCAACATTCTAGTATGTATCGCACATGAAGCATTCGTTCACACTGACACGATACACGCGAGCAACATCCAAAATTCTAAAGCGGACTCACCTTCCGTAGTTGAGAGTGAATGGCATCCACCACTTCTTCGCGAGACCTGAGAAGTACAAAGTTGTTAAAACAAAATGCAGCGGAGCTCCCTAACCTTGCACATTCCATTGGCAAAGAAAAAATTACATTATCCAGGTCCTCATCAGAAAAGCAAAGAGGATAAATTACCCGCCAGACAAGATTTGTTCCAGGCAGTAATTGCCTATCTCTTTAGAGAGTGAACTCCAGTCACGTCGCACAATATCAAGTCCTTTTTGCTCTATGACCTGATATGAGAAAACTTAACTTCAGTAGCTTCCAGTTTAAAGGCACAAAAAGTCCTACGCAATGAAGGCTTTAGTAAGTGCTGCACGAATAGCAACGATAACAACGAATCCCAATGCCAACAGCTGATACAAAAAAGATTAGATTCTGCTTTCTAAGAGGGATAACAAGCACTGGAGATCATACGCACCTCTGTGACACTGCCGTCGCTGTTCGATTGCACCTTCACAGCAGCGTATTTCTTCTTTTTGAGCAACAGCATCCGCTTGTAGACTCCATCCAGGTCGATCTCCAAGAGCCTGTATTTCTTATTTACCTGCAGAAGTGGGATAAACAAAGTGATGTCAAACAAGTACTTCATCTAAATTCTTGAAGATAGCACCACCCAGAAAAAACTATGAAGTGAATGAAGCTGTATACCTCTCTGATGACCTTCGCAGCTATGGTCTTCGCTGCCATGAGATCCTCAAGTCCAGAATGAATCATGATAGAATCTGTGTCCCCATATATTACCTGTCAAGAACCACTCATCATGCCCCACACACCTTAGGAATTACATCATAGATTAGGTGTAAAGTAAGAGGTACTAGTGTGGACTCATATGAATTCATTCCTACTTTCATGAAGGATAGTGGTCAAGGAAGTTAATTTTCGTCTTTGCTAGCCTCCTGATTATACTCAGGAGATCAGAAATCAACAACTTCGGTTCAGCATCAATTTCAATGCTTTCAGGATTCTATGCCAAGCCCTTTGCAGAGCTTACTGTGCAAGTATGCACTTTTTTACCAGATTAGTCATGTCAAACATGAACAAATTGAAAAATAAAAACTAGGTGAAATTCGAAAGTCAAATGAAGAAGTTGCAAACCTCTAGATTCAGGGAACTTTGCACCAGATCCACAGTGCTTTGCAATATCTCACGCCCCTGAGTTAAGAAATTCCAAGAACACAAATAAATTTTACGAGAAGTATACATTCAAGAAACCGGTGAATTTCTATTGAGAGGCTCAAAACACATTAAATGACTAATCTGCAGAAATAAAGGCATACCTGTGCAGTGATAAGTTCTGCAATAGGCTTGGCATAGAATCGTGAATTAGTAAATCCAAGGCATCCATACATACTGCACATAACAGAACAGTGTCATACTCATGGAACTCATCAGTTATGGCTCATAAGAATGGGCAACATGCCCAAATTGCAATGGTAGGATGGACGATTAAATTCAACTGGTATTGATATATAGTAATGCTGATCCTTACGAGAGTTCAAAGCTCAAGAGCTACATGGTTGCATTTCATAGAGCAAGTACCTGTTGGCAGTGAGTTTAAGAGCCTGTTGCTGGATGTCGAATTGCTGATACTTCAAAATATCAGTTGTCTTCTTCAGCCACCCTTTCACTTGTTTCCTTCGGTCTACCAGACCCTTCAGTACCTGTCCATGCGCAATACTCTCATCATCAGCACACTCCCACATTGTATATTATACAATGGAAATGTCATACAGTTTGTAGTGCATCGAGCATTTCATAAACTAATGATACATGCTTTGCCAAGACAGAAAGTCTAAAATCTGACAACCAAATTCAGGCATCAATGGAATCAAGAAGTCGGGCAATATCGATGGTGTACCTGAGGAAGTACACCTGGCACTTCACTTGAAGGGAGGGAAGGTATTGCACCAGTGACAGCTCTCTCCACAGTTGTAAAACAAACATTGTACTCCTGAAGGGTGAAACATGAAAATCTGATGATTAGTGCACTTCAAGGAAGATGACATGCAGACTTCAGAAGTCACAGAAAATCTATTTCAATGTAAGATAGCAGGTGAAAGAGGATCTCAAAAGTCGAAACAAAGAATCGAATAGCACTAGAAGACTCAAAGCTTTTAGGATGAACCTGAATGATGGAAGGGTACAAACTGTTGAAGTCAAGTAGCAAGATGAATTTGTCATAGAGACCCTTTTTGGGCTCTAAGACCAAGCCTCCAAGATATGCAGGTCCTTTCTTCCCTTTCTTTCCAGGAGCATTGTCAGAAATGGCTTCAGGATTATAACCATCGTCACCATCTGCTTGTAGATCTCCAAGAGCTGGTGCTTTTCTCTTACCAGCCTCTTTCTCCTTCTCCTTTTGCGATAGCTTGTCAGGAAGTATAAATTTTCGCAAATGGAACTCGTGTAATAGAAGATATTCCACCCTCTGCGCCCTAGCTCCCTACAAAAAATATTGAAGAAAACATACCCACTATCCTTCAATCAAGGATCCTTGGCTCATTTCAAGTGCCAATAAAACTGTCCAAATGAGATGTCAAATTTCAACATTTCCGAGACCCATACCTGCAGCGTCTTACTCCACAAATTGCCACTGATGTTCGTGAGTTGACGGGTCAATGGCAACACACTAAGATGAAACATGAGACCTAAGGATAGCCACGCGTCTGTCTCTCCGGATTCAATCTGTAATCACCAGTCCATATATTATCCTCACAGTATCACTAGTACAAGGAAACGTTTCACAGTAAACCACCGAGCACCACATCACATAAACCAGAGGTTGTTCTCTTGAGAAACACGCTGCTTCAAACTGACACATTCGGGACCAGAGAGATTCTTTCAAAAACATACTAGAATCTGATAACCTTCAGTCGTCAAGTTGCTTAAAAAAAGAGAACTTACCAGCTCTAGCAAGGAGGGGGAGTTCCCGTACATTCCCGGAATTTGTGAGGGCATCAACTCCTTTCTCTCCCGGCCCAGCTGACTCTTCGCGAGCTGAGTCAAAGAATAGCTGACCTACAGACCATGACCAAGTCTCACAAATAAGAAGGAAAATAATAGCAACGTAATTCTTGAATTCCCAGGCGATAGGTCAAGAATTCAGCAACCGTTCGACCACGTCAGCAGAAGCATCCAATACAATGCTTGAAACAATCTTCAGACTCAGTTCATTCTACTCAAGCTCTCAACAATTTGTACAATATAATTGATTAATTTATCCACTCCGAATATGCAGGTTCACAAGTCCAACTACTAAGCTGGCCATTATAAAATAGGACTCTCATGGACCTGTCAAACAGCATGTAATGAACGTTTAAGTAAAGCGTGTACCTCTTTCAAGAGTTCTCGAGAGGACAAGTACGTGTCACAAAGAAGGCGGCCAGCTAAGCATGTTTGGGCTCCTGGACTTGCACCAGAGCCAAAAGTTGAACCTCCTCCGTTTAGTCGAGGCATTGCAGAGCGTTTCAGTCTTCCTATTTTCGACCACATATTGCTTGCCACTTTCTTGGCCTGTCAGAATAAAACCACTAGACAGTCTTCAGAGATTGTTTTGTAATAAGTTCAATTCACAGTTCTTACAAAATTTGATAAATGATTGACAAATCCAACAGGTGTGGCTATGAGTGTTGGAACCTGCAGCCGATGAAGAAGAATATCAAGGTCGAACCCAGATATGTTGTGTCCCACGAGCACGTCAGCATCCAGCTGATGCAATTTGACCATCAACAGGTTCAACAAAGCTCTCTCACTGCAAGTGACCCGTGATCCCCACCAAATTGTCACATTCCTTTACTTCATCAGTGGCTCATAAAATTATTTCAGTGGTTAGCAGCACTCAATTAGAAGACCAGAAAGTTAAATTAAACATTAAATTTATTTCATGCAATAATAAAAGGCCAAGTGTCTCTTAACACTGGTGAAAAATCAGAATCGAAAACATAAACCAGAACAGAAAGATTCTACATCTGAATTTCTTCAGCATTACTTCAAAGCTCAGATCCTTACGTTGACAAATTCCAAAACCAACAGAAAATGGATAAATATACCTGCTCTCCGCAGTAAGGATGTTCGTAGAATTGCTGTTGATTTTTGTAACTTCGGCAGTGAAGCCCATGGGAAATATTCCACCGTCCAATTTTCGTACAATACTGAAGTGGTTTAGCATACCCCGGTTGTTCCATTCAGCAAGAGGCATGGGTGCGTCCACCTGACTCAGTACCGCAAAACCACGTCATTTCCTCCTCCGGAACATTACTTACAAAAGGAAATATTACGAAACCAAGAAATGGGGTGGCACATTTTCAAACACTAAATACACGCAACAAGGAGCACAAACAAGAAACAGCATCCATGTTCTGATAAAAACTCAACGCTGCAATAGGTTGCACACCTTCACTTGTTTGCAGTACACTACAGAGACAGAGGCGATCTCATTGACATTATCCTTGTGATTGATGACAGTTTTGAGGTTAAGAGACGCCACAGTAAGTGGTGGAATCCCAGATGGTCCCTTGCCTGGAGCAGCCACCATCAAATCCTTGGGATCGTCTATATTCACTTCAATCTTGCACCAGCTTATCTGAGGTAGTTGAGAACCGTAGTGTTAAAAATCAAAACTGAATTTCTAACAGAGTTATCGGGTTCTTATTCAAGCATTGAACACCTGAACTACCTAATTGAAAACATACAGTCTACTCAGTCCTGAACGTTCACAAGTCCAGTTAATGCTCATTATGAGATATATGCACTGAACTAGGTTCAAATTCGCACTTTACCTGAGATGAGCTTGCAACAAGCTGTGGTTTAGCAATAGAAAGCCAACAGGGTCCTTTCACCCTCTTCTTAATCAGCAAGAGTTCTAGTGCACTGAAATCCAACCCAAAATTAAGACCCGTCATTTTGCGACTTCCACCAGAAACATGAGCATAACCATGAACAAATGGCAATTACGTGACGCAAAAGCAAATTAGAATCTAGAAGCAATTCTAAAATATCCCTGCGTTCAAAGTAGACTGTCAAGGATTGAAATAAAATCAAAGAATTAAACAAACAGACTTGCAGGTCCGAATTTACTACCAATTACGAGACAGAAGAATGAGCCTAGTTCTGATGATACCTTGTGTTTGTTCCAAGGACCTTCACGAAGTTTCGCCCCTTCAGATCATTAGAAAGCGGAGGATTCTGCAATACACAGACA
The DNA here is from genome assembly GCA_951799445.1 of Pseudisothecium myosuroides. Lineage (NCBI taxonomy): Eukaryota > Viridiplantae > Streptophyta > Bryopsida > Hypnales > Lembophyllaceae > Pseudisothecium > Pseudisothecium myosuroides. The sequence continues at coordinate 12,111,903 of OX637292.1, read as the reverse complement.
GTAAGCGTTGATTGTGCGTCACTTTTTAATGCATTCGTACTCAGTATCAATTAACGTCACTCAATAACCGCAACTAAATGTACCTTAACTAGTGTCAATTTATGCAGCTTCAACAAGAGCGTGATTAGCAGCAACTTTACAGGGTAAAAAGAAGAACAGACCAACCTTGAATGGATAAGTAAGTTTCATGAAGTAATTTTCTCCAGTAGGCACTTCTGGACATTCGAATGCATATGAGCGCTGTCAACATCAGAGCGCAAAGGCGTTACAGAAAAAGAATCTAGGCGTTCAATCACCGAATTTACAACAATTAGGTGATGCTCGAACATATACCTAAAAATGTCTAAATATGTGATAATAGTAGCCATTTCTATCTATGAGCAATATGATCACTGATTGAAGTATAAAATTAGATTCAAGGCATGATAGGCCCGTTGGAAAAACTTTCCAGAGGATAGTGATAATGTAATTATCTCCATTGCTCCGCGACCAAGCAAGCATACCTTGACGGGATACATACTGAATTTGACAACGTTCAAATCCATAAGCTTTTCGGCTAGTTCTTGCTTTAAATCAGTTGCTAGTTCCTGCAAAATCAAAAAATCTACAAGCATTAAGGAGACAAAAGTGGTGCCACTCTTAGGTCTTTGACTCCAAAAATTGTAAGATAATGAATTCGTTCGCTTACCGTTTCATGCAAAAGGGTATCTACAACACATGCTATGAGCCAGTAAGAGGTACTCGGAGAAGCTACTGACTCGCCAAGCAACACAAATTTATGGCAAGATTAAATTACAAATTGGAAGAAATCCTTGAACTCTGTCATGTCTCGATGATGATTAGGAGAATAGTATACGGTACCATTAGGGGTGACAGTAGGCAATATCAAGCTACGATGTACATGTGAGAAAACTGAGACGCTTGCTATATAAAAAACGTAAAGAGCTCCCTTACACGCTCGAGAAATCAAGAACCTAAATCAAGTCCTCGGGAAAATTGGTGTAGAATAATGCGAACCTGGATCTTCGCCTTAAAAGTTGCCTTGCCAACAGGCTGTTCAGAGGGTTTCAGTTGTTCAAGCTCTGAAAGAGTATTCGGGGGAAAAGTGCTCGGGCTAGGGACAGCATAAACACAACGTTGCATGTTCCGTACTACCACACAGCAGCTTTCGTACTTTCCACCGACAGGCACCTACAGTTCGGCAGAAGTATAATCTATGCAGTCAGCCAAGCATGCACACGGCGCTACTTAAGAATGTAGAAAAAAGATACGATTAGTTCCAGAAGCTAGTTATCCCTGAACTAACGAAGATGAAGCAAAATCTCACAGGAATAATAGAGTAGAAACTCGAGAGTATTATACAGGTATTTCAGGAGTGAGTATGGATACAAACCTTTCCAAACATATAGACAGTACCGGGATTGCCCCCGTATGGTTCCTCGTGGGCATCGATTAAGAAGAAAGGGAGACAACCTTCAGCATTCAAAGGTAAACTACTGCCATCAGATGTTACCCTATCATTCAAGTCATCCTCTTTCTGTACATCCGCAGCAGCACCGTTCCCTGTCACACCCTTGCTGATTGCATGCCACGCCGCCGTTGCTCCTTTTCCTGTATCTTCGACTTTTGTTATCTTAGCATTGAGAACCATAGGTGGAACATCCTTCTCCAGTTTCAGCTTAGCAGACATATCATCAGATGCTTCCTTATCGAGTTCGTCAGTTCCGACCTCCTCTACTAGAACCGTTTGAACGCCACTGTCAATAGGATCCTGGTCGCGTTCTTGGCTCTTGGTCTCAACTGGTAAATCATTTAATACATGCGCGTCTTCCAGATGGTCGCTCACTGGCATATCCATAACCAGGTCAGAGGAACTAGTATTTTGGTATTCCTGCAATTGCATCAGAGTCCATCTCATCAGGATTAAAATTGTTGCAAGTTCAAGAGTCAAGAGATGAATACGTCCTAGAAATGAAGGGACAAGAAATTACCGATGTCGATTTCTCGAGAGTATCCAGAACTAGCCTATCAGGTGCTGGTTGAAACACCACGTCCTGCGCACCAGTTGATGTGCGGATGTCTGCAAATTCAGTCAATGTTACCCCTTGAGAGAATGACACAGGAAATTGCAAGAGGTTCAAATGAAGCAGGTTACTCCATACTCATCGTTCCAGCTGAAAAGTCTTTCAGACATTAAGTTCGAGCTCCCAAGAGTACAGATATGTCTGCCACTAACAGGTGTCAGAACAAAACATGCAATTAGGATCAATTCTTGACAGTCGACCAATTTTCCGGTGAGCTCCACATACAGTTTAAAAGACTAGACAAGATACTCACTCGCACGTCGCCTACGCTTCTCTCTTTCGCGATCGACGTCGTCAGCAGAAATCCCAGCAAGCACGTCATCCAAAATAGATTCCGTATTAACTCCCTTGTCGTCCCGCATGCGCCTTCCCAGGGAAGGAATTCCTGAAGCAGAGGTAAACATGCTTGCCAGACGTTGCTTTCCAATCAAGGACGCAGCAGCTGACAATGCAGCCGCTTTCCTATTCGGCACATCTTTTTTGACCTCTGCTCAAATTCAAAATATCCTCTTCAGATCAATTGTCGCAAGATAATTAGCTCATCACCAAGCACGATCAACATACAATGTACATGAAAACGTACTACTCGCAGAAGCACTAATAAATTACACAAACAGTGCACGAGCTCCGCTTCCAAATTTAACAGAGACAGGATCGCAAAAGGAATTGTCGCGCCATTTCCATCATCTTACCATCTGCATTTTTCTTCTTCTTCTTGCCAGTGCCACCTTCTTCATCTTCGCTTTCGTCACTATACTGATCTACATTCCAATCTTCCTCCTCCCCGATATCCGCGTAACCTAATCCATCGTCAGCAACCACGAAATTCTTGACTTCCTCCCTCCTCTTGACAACGAGCAGGTTGTAATCCGCCTCCGAAAGAGAATCGTAAATTTGCTCTTCCTCCCTAACCTGAAAAGTGTCCACCCGCCGCCCTCCTTTATCCTTAAGATTCTTAAGCTCTGAAAGGGCCGCCGCCCTTGCAGAAACCTCAGGAGCGGGACCTCGGGTTCTTCTGCCACCTCCGTTGCTCGCCATTGCAGACCACTCTAATTTGCCGTAGTAGACCCTAACTATATATGACTAATATGGCAAACAAGTCACTGATCCAGTCGCTGCTGAGGATTCACCTCTCATCTAATCCTCTTCTATTGCACAGTCTCAGCAAGCTCCAGAAATCTTGCACCAGGTGCAGATGAAAACCCCGGTCACCTCTATCGATATCCCGCCGCAACCTGCCCTTCAACAATCGAACGAAAGAGCACACGCAAGTCACAATGCGCGGCGCTCAAAACTCTCTATCCGCCGGCAATCTGCTTCAAAAATCCCGATCTCGCACCCCGCATTTGACCTGCCGCCATCGTCCAGCAAAAACATGAAAAAAACGCAGGAACATCTACACCATGTGCATTTCTAAGCTCCGAGAAACGTAAATCTTCCCAAGCGTGGATGCCGCTTGCTGCATTGGTGATTCGCCTGCTGAAAATGAATTCGAAAAACTGAGGATCGCGAAAAGGGATGGCGGGAAATCCTTGGTGGTGGGGACTATCAATGGCGGGAAATACACGTCCCCAACTGGGAACATTAAGGGAACCGTGCCCTTAAATTGGAGAACTTAGGGAACTCCATTGGAGACAGTTCGCGTAGGAAGGCCGCGACCTTGAATGCCCGTGCAAGCGAAGAAAAGGGATGCGGAAGGGCAAGACCACTCGTAGCGACGAAGTCTGGCACTCGCACGGGGAACAGACTTGTCCCCGTGTCGTGACGGGCAGCTGCCCAAATTTTTGGTGCAACGATAAAATTTCTATTGCAATTTTATTAACCCCAAAAAATGAATTTCATAGTATAGTGTTCATATTGCAAGGGAAGCTCTAATGTACAGGCTGGTCCAGTTGCGAACTTCTTGTCATGCCATTCCCAAAATTTGCATAATATAAAATATAATTTGCATTTTTTTGTCTTGTATAATTCACATTCGATTCTTAATATCCAAAAACGTCCAATCAAGTATACCACATTCTGGTGTTTTTTTTTAAATCCATTTTTAGTGAATTATTTAATTTAATTTTCACGATAATTGGTTGAAAAACATTAGTGATGAATTTTTAAATTCCAATTGCATAGATATGTAGGAAACATCTATACACCCAACTTTTTATCAACAAGCATCTCCAAAAAAGTTTTACAATTCCCTCTATAGAGATTTCAATGGTGGGGGACAATGTCCAAATTTTATAAAATACGAATCTATACAATCAAATTAAAATATTCATCAACAATGTTTTTCAATCAATTATCGTGATATTAAATGAAATAGTTTGCCAAAAATGGAATTTTGTTTTTTTGAAAGTAAAATGGAATACCGTAGTTGTAGGACAGGGGTGGTGGAAAACAATTCTAAAAATAGATGACAAAATTTTAGGAAAATTATTTTTTGAAAAAACAAAAAAATTGTACGGTGAAAAAAAGAATATTGGCAAAAAAATTCTATTTTTAGCATTTTATTGAACCTATTTTTTGGAAAAAAATAAATATTTGATAGAGAAGTGCCAACCTTGCCCTACACTTATGGTATACTTGATTGCCCGCTTCATTGGGATGAAGTAAAGATTGGATGTTAATTATGGAAGACAAAAAATAAAAATTATATTTTATATTATGCAATTTTTTTGGAATGGCATAATAGGCAGTTTGTAAGATTCATTGGCCTAGCTATACAAATAATATTTTACAATAAGTTTGATGTACACTATATGATTTTAATCAAAATTATAAATTATAAATGAGTGTAAAACTTGCCTAAGGATAATCTCTAAGACTTTGCATGTCCATATATTTAAATGATGCACAAGATGCTTTGGTCAAACATTTCATCCTAGTAACTTGTCATCTATTCAAGTAATTTGTAAAGCAACCTTCTTTCATATAACAAATTTGATAAAATTATCTTGAGTGTTATATTTAGATACACTTGTGAGCAAAACTCTGTACAAATTCAAAAAAAAATTAGGTATTGAGGTTTAATTAACTAAATAGTAAAAATAAGTAAGTTAGTGAATATCGATATAATTGTTTTAGTAATTATATACCAAATGAAAGAAAGGAGTATATTTCATTTGTTTGTCTACTTGTAATGGCAAAGGTGGCTTAGTATAGAATGTCATATTTGGATTCCACATTTTATTATTAACAAAATGTCACTAATATCTAATCTTATACACAATAATTTTTTTATTTCATTTGGGTTTAGTACAAATAAAAGATGGTAATATTATGGATATTTAAAGGCAATATATATTCTTGATTCTAAAATAAAGTGTAAATAGGCATTTGCACCTCATAATATAGGCTTGCTAATTACATCTAAGATCTTTGAAATCACACTTTCTGATTATTCATTTAATGTATATTTCAAGCAATGGTATTTTGCCTACCTAAGCTTTGAAGATGGGATATGAATGCTGATAATACATGACAACTTTTTTAACAATGGTCTTAAATGTGTTGAGCATTTTTTATTATCCATCAATTAGTATTAACTTGTATAGTGGTTAAAGAAGAAAAACCTCTTAAGCCAAACTTAATTTATTTATCTTTCACTATCTTACCATCTTTTTCATGAACTCCAAAAGACCCCGAGCAACCAAAAATGTCCACCCACACTATTTTTGTAAATTGATTCAACACTCCTTAGACTCTCATGATGGATGCAACAAATTGGCCCTATTCTTTCTACACTAATTTGTATCACAATGCAATTCAACTCTCATATATAATTTTATTGGGAAATACTTTAAAAAAAGATTATTTACATTTTATTGAACAAACAATCTATTTTGGCATGAAAAAATAAGGGCCTTTAGAGATGAAACGATTCTTGTTTGTTGCCTTTTATGGTTTGGAAATGGAACCAACAATTGGTCTCTAAGAGCATGGGCCCCTTTACTTGCGAGGGGGCCGACACTCTTCAAATGTGGTTAAAAAGTGCTATGGGCCCCTCACAATATTTTCTTGGGATTCAATCCTAGCATGTCAAGGAATGGCCCTTGAAACCACCGTTCATCCTAATTGTAGTTGCTTTATCATTTATTCTACTTGATGATTGGTCATTCAACTATTTTGGTGAGCACGGGTGAAGAGCAAGGAAATTGAGCCCCCTTCAAAATTATATGGAAAATTTGAGCATGCCAAGTTTGGCAAGTAAGAGTGGTCATGCTTTAAGCATAATATAAAGTGGATGCCAGTGTGTAAAACCAAAGAATATGTCTAGTGATGTACAACATTCACAAAACTGGCTAAAATCCGCTCCATTGCTTCTTAAAATTTTCGGTAGCTAAAAATATATTGGAGAAAATCTTTGAAAATTTTATATTTTAGCCAAAATTGCAACAACCATTAGAATTTGATAGCCAATTTGTTACTTCCTCTACATTAGAAATAGCATCTATTTAGTCATTTTTGGGTTATGGTACTCCCAATCATCCTTTACAGTTTGCAAAATCTTTTTTTTTTTCTTTTTTTTAAATGCCACTTACTCTCAAGTTAGCCAAAGTTGATGCTTGTTTGTTGTGAAGGTAGCATATTGCACTAAATTCAATAAACTAGTTCTGGGATCACTGGTGATGTACCAACCGATTGGACAAAGTCCACTTGTCATTCCACAACACAAGTCACACAGTGCCATTTTGGTGATATTAAGGAACAGGAGTGTCCCTTACCTTGTCCTCCACCCCCCTCCGGGTGACTCACTCCCATCCGAAGCTTTTCGGCGGGTACGGTACTTTTTCGAGCCGGGGCAGACAACGGTGGGCCCCCCTTTGATGACAAGGCGGGCCGCCTAGTGTTACGAGTTACGACAATCGGGCTGTCCCGTCGTCCTGCCTGTGAACTCCCTCCGTTGTAGTGAACTCCCTCCTCTTCTAGAACCTTTCAACGAAGAGTGATGAGAGCGGCCCTCGCCGCGACCTCGATCCAGCCGCGGTGGGTTGTCCATGAATCATCATCACCTCGTTCAATCTGCTGCTGCAACAACAATCGTCTCTTATAATTAGGGTTTAAGCTCCGCCTGCAACGATCCAATACCACCGTAGTCTCATCATCCCTCGCAGTTGTACGTGTTTCTTCACCGCCATCATTCGACCGTTTGAGCGTCGCGCCACTGAAAGATTCGCCAATTTTATTGCTCCGCCCGATTGTGTGCAACCTGGCAGTTGGATTCCAGCCATGCGGTGACGCGCATTAGGTCGACGTCGCCGGGTTCTTGCGAGCGTTTCTGGAGGTTCTTGGAGCTTGGTTGCGTTCCGACAAGGCTGGTGGTGGTTAATTTAGTTCGGGCGATTAGGTGACGGACGGAGTGTTTGATTATTTTCTTGTTGCGGAGGAGCGGCGGGTGCTATGGCGGAGAAGCTGTTGGATTTCAGTCAGCCTTTTGATGTCGGACTTCTTGATGCGACTGTGGCAGCATTTTATGGCACCGGTTCGAAAGACGAGGTAATGTTTTTTTTTGTATTGGTTGAAGAGGTTTGATTGAGCATTCGCGCGATTCCTCGGGCTCTGTGGTCGTGATTGTTGAGGCTATTTGGGAGGAGCAATAGTCGTAGCGTGTGATTGTCTCGTTCATGGTTTTCCGATCGTGTGAGGGGCATGAGCAGGCTGAATTACTTTGTTTTCGTCTGGAGTGTGTGCCCTAGAAGTGTGGACCCTGAAATAAAGATCAATCCTCGAAATTATCGCCGGGTTCTTGAATCACCCGTCGTTTGGGGAGTTTAGAACAATTTCTGACGTGCATTGTGCATTGAGTGACGATGCGCACATTGCTCGGCGTCGTTTCGTTAGTTTCTGCGTTAATGCACATCGTTTAAATCGTTTCAGGAGCAATGCTTGCAAATGATCGGTGTGAGCTCCTCTATGACAAAGCCCTTGCCATGGAGGGTGCCGTTGGAAGTGTGTCGTCGTTATCGTCGGGTCAAGATCAAATTCAGGACCTGCTTGAATCGTCGCTAGTGGGTCGGGAAGACTGGGATTGTATCCCAGCACTCTGGATGCACGAGTGATGGACCTGGTGGTAATCCGTAGTGGTCAAGAGTATCGTACTGTGTTATCCTGGAGCACAGGTGGTTCATGATTCAGCAGTACAAGGTTTTCTTGTCCCTGCGCTAACATTTCCAACTTACACGGAGGTTTTGTAAATCCAGCCTATAAGAGCAATATTGGTTTAGGTGCATCTTTTGCTGTACCGGGCTCTAGGTGTCATCGTGTAGATATCATGCGTTTGGTCGGACTTGGAAAACACGTTACGGTGCATCGCGTCCGGATTGAACCAAATTGTCTTTTACGCCTTACAGCTTCAGGTTGTGCTCCTTCTATCGTATCCAAGCGATTCGCGCGTGATTTTGAACCTCCTTCATGCTCACACAAGGTGACGGGTCTTTGCATTCCATGGGGGACTCGAATCCTCGTACTCGTACTCCCCGGTTACTGTTGGGTGAAGCTTACCGGACTGCCGACGGTCTTGCATGTTAATGTAGCAAACGTGCCACAATAGAATTCAGCAATATAACTGTGTCGAAGGGCTTTGGCAGCGTGGAAGCAGTTGGCTGACTTATCTCACTTCAATGCAGAGAGCTGCTGCTGAAAGGGTGTTGAGGCAGTTGCAAGAGCATCCGGATACATGGACCCGAGTGGTGACAATCCTGCAGAATTCTACCGTTGCAAATTCCAAGTTTTATGCACTTCAGGTAAGGTGTCACAGCATGTGTACGTAACTGAACTTTATATGAGCACTAGTAATGCTGTAGATTACTGCTGTTTTGGTTAGAGTCAGGGAAAGGTCACATAGAAATCTAGTTATAAGTTGGTTGGCTTGTACCTCATCCAGAAACAACGGTTCTGTGCTCCTATCTGTGTGATGAAGGTGCTGGAGGGAGTCATTAAGTATCGATGGAATGCGCTTCCTGTGGAGCAGCGTGACGGCATCAAGAACTATATATCAGACCTTATTGTGCAGGTTCACTGGTTAAAGCGTGACTTTCACATGTGATCTAGGTGTCGTTTGGTTTGCATATAGTTTTGCGTCAATGACTCGGTCCTTAACGTCCTTATTCACTTCGTTTTCCTTTCTGATATTTATCCGTTTGTGTCGTCTGGATGTACACCACCTTTCTGTGGGGGTTTCTGTATCTTACTAAAGTTCTCTTTCGATGCAGCTTTCGAGCAACGAAGCGTCATTTCGGGCCGAAAGGCTGTATGTGAACAAGCTAAACATCATTCTTGTTCAGGTATGGTTGCACCTCGATGCAGTTGCAAGCAAGTACATGTTGCTTTGTTTATTTTGTTGTATCTGGCATGGTATTGATGTAGTTTAATGGAGGATTTCACGAGTTGTCATTATTAATGGTGGTCTTTTGATCGTTTTAGATATATGTGTACGTTTCACAGATGCCTTTGAGCGCAACTTTCACGGATGAATTTGCATTATGATATTGCTGGTTTCAGGATTTGATAGGCTCTAATATTCTCATATCTGTTACGTACCTGTGGCTTAGGCTTGACTCTTATCGGTGCAATTCTGGCACTCACAAGGATAAACGTGGATGTGGTGCAGGTTTTAAAGCACGAATGGCCTGCTCGATGGCCCAGCTTTATACCAGATCTCGTCTTAGCTGCAAAACATAGTGAAACACTCTGTGAAAACTGCATGGTCATATTGAAGGTAAGGTCTCATCTTGTTTTGTATTTATTCTTGGTCGTCTTGCTTTAGCTGAATTTATTAGTTGTTTTCATTCAGATGTGGGTGTAATTTCGATACCTGGACGCCGCTGACTCGGAATGTCGTAAATACAGCTGCTCAGCGAGGAAGTTTTCGATTTCTCTCGAGGAGAGTTGACTCAAAGTAAGATCAAAGAATTGAAAAATTCCTTAAACAGGTACGTTTTTCTTCGTGGCTTCTGCGTGGAAGAAGGGGCTTCGTTTGTTGTATGTACCCGAGGAGAGTTGTCTTTGATTAGTTGGAGGGCTTCAATGCTCAATGTGCACCAGTTGGGACTGCGTGAAGGCCCTGGCATAACCATGCGTGATTGCCCTGTTAGTCGCCGAAGTTGTGTACTGACATGTTGCATCTGTGGGATCGTCCAACAGTGAATTCCAGCTCATCCATGAGTTATGCCAATATGTTCTGTCAATGTCTCAACGGCCTGAACTTATCCGAGCAACACTGGCGACTCTCCATGCTTTTTTGTCATGGATTCCCCTTGGTTATATATTCGAATCAGCGTTGGTAAGTGCTTTGTTCGCGTAAATCGACGAGTGGTCTTGAGACATTGAGCTAGTATTACTTGACGCTTTGGTTTTGTGAGTACTTTTCATTAGTTGAAAGCAACGATCATGGCATGCCTTTGCATTCGAGTATCCTGTAGACTGTTGCAGAACGCATGCTGGTTACCATTTTGGAGTGCCTGTAATAGTCGTGCTCTTCTTCATCATTACTGCTTTGTGTGGTTTTCAGTATTTGGTTTCCAACCATTTATGTTCGTGTGCCTGACTTTCAGCTGGAGACCTTACTGAAGCTATTCCCTGTTGCCGGCTATCGTAACTTGACCCTACAATGTTTGTCTGAGGTGAATGTCGTCACTTTACACCTGAATATTTTCTTTCCAGCTTTTTGTTGGCGCTTGCTGTGTTTCTGGAACAAGATGTAATGATTGTGCTCGCCCATACAGTGCTGGGTAATCATGGACTGAGGAAACCAAGAATCGTGCAGGTGGCTGTTCTTAGTTGTGGAGATTACTACGATGCCCAATTTGTGAAACTTTACACCATTTTCATGGTGCAGCTTCAGGTACAGATTTTTGGAGAATTTTTTAGTTTATGTAGGATGCTTTTGACGGACAGATACTGCGAAGGATGTTACATGTTGAAATTTTTATGACGAAGTCATCACTGATTCTACTGCTTCTGATACCTGATGTGATTCCACAGCTACGGGTATGCTATGGGTTTATTTCGTCATGATCTCGAACAAGTATGTTTGCATAACTCTGGACGTGTCCATTTATATTTCTAAAAGATGGTTTTGCTTGAATTTTCTGCAGATTATTCTACCGCCAGGCACCAACGTTCCAGAGGCTTATGGAAGTGGGTCAGATGAGGATCAGGTACCTTGTCTCCGTAGGCTTTTGTAATTAGAGGGATTGTGAATGTTATGTAGGACTTCTTAATGGGTTTGTAATTGACTGACCCTTCCAATTCGTTATTGGACTTTTTTATTGTCCTGTGGTTCTGAGCACCCACTGCTACTTGACTTGAGAAAGAGTGGCTTGGCTAGCATTTTTTATCTCTAGTATTCTGCTAGTAATGATCTCAGAACGGGCAAAGATATTATCTGGAATATCTTGCCACTTTGTAAACACTTACCTTCGATTGCTGTTTCTTCGAGAGTTCTGAGGATTTCCACCTTCTGTTTTGCAGGTGTTCATCCAGAATCTGGCAATGTTCTTCACTGCATTTTTCAAGGTTTCTGATCGTCCCGTTTCCCTTTCGACTTGCTTCACTTGTACACTAGCATTCTGCGACTCTACACTTTTAGGCTTTTTGCTGCATATGAGGCTTCAAGCTTTGAGAATTTTTCTGCACTATAGGGCTTAGGTTTTCAGGAGTTATTTGGACGGGGAGTTCGGGTACTTGCTCTGGTGTGTGCTCTAATCTTGTGAGATACTGGGGGGTTGCAGTCACACATTGGCGTGTTGGAGAAGACCCCGGAGAATCAAACAGCTCTACTGATGGGTCTGGAATATTTGATCGGTATTTCATACGTTGACGATACAGAGGTTTTTAAGGTATGCACGGTTGCAATATTCATGAACTCTTTTAGAGAGAGATTTATAAGCTTGCTGGCGGTTTTCTTCTTTCAATTACCTGATTTTTTATTCTTGGATCTGAAATCACAAAATGTGGGTGTGCTGGGTATTAGCAACCGGAGTTATAGAGCTGGCCTTGCCCGTCAATAACAGATTATGGAAAGTTTATTATCGTCTCGTGTGGTTGGCAAGTGTTATGATTGTGATTTTAGAGCTCTTCCTTGCCCCCAAGCAATGAGTTGTCAACTTTGAAATAGGATTTCAACTATTATAGTTTTTTCTTTCGTGGGATGGCAATGGTTGGGCCGGATAAATCTTGCTCTCCCAGCGGTGGCAGAGTATTGCTGTTAACAATGGAATGTTTGTGTTGCACTCATGTAGGTTTGCCTGGATTACTGGAATTCACTCGTGTGTGACCTCTTTCAGTCAGAGTGCAATATGGAAACTCCCGCTTCCCCTATTCCCTTGGGGCTTCAGGTAAATAGGATTTCTTTCATACCGGTCCGTAGACTGATTTGCAACGCTTGTCCATTCAGATCAGGCTAGACATTTTGCATCTCGATTGGTGCACTGGCGTCGAGGGAGAAGTAATTATGCTTAAGTGTACCCTAGGTGAATCCAAAATCCATCTGAAGCATATAAAAAGAAGATACTTTTAGTATCAACACGTTACCCAAGAATGAGTTTGAATCCAAGGAAAATTTAACTATAACCGTCACCTTTTCCGTAAAGTCAGTCACCTCCACATTACCAGAAATGGACCCAGTCATTACACAAATTGCCCCCAACTCCACCTTGTTGTTCTTCTACTAACCATTTTGGGTATCATACTTGTTCATTATCCAAAAGTAGGAGTCGACATTCCGTAGCGGTTAGTTCTGCGTGTAGTTTACTTCGATTTTATTTTTTGTGCGTGACTCTTATTTTCTCGTGACGATATGTGTCATGCAACAGAAGATGATGTTAAGATGTTTTGTTCTTGAATGCGTCACAGGTAGGGGGAGGAATGTTGAATGGGATGGGGGCGCAGCTTTCCCATCGTAAGCAGTTGTACGCAGGGCCTTTATCGAAGCTGCGGTTGCTAATGATCAGTCGCATGGCCAAACCAGAGGAAGTTTTGATAGTAGAAGACGAGAATGGCAACATTGTACGTGAGACTATGAAGGACAACGACGTTCTTGTCCAGTATAAGGTACCGCAATTTCTGCCTTCTTGTCGGAGAACCTCCAATGTCTTCCTCACGCTTTGAGAGATCCATTTGCACGATACGATCATATGTGGACACCAGTGTCCAGCGATGCTCGCGATTTGGTAGGTGTCTTTTGTCTGGTGATGTGACCAACGGTGGTGTTAAAGTTGGTGTCAAGTATGGGGGCTTCCGCGAGCTCGAGGGCCTTTCTTCAAGAACGGTGCATGAGCGCTTTGCCGTTTTTCTGACTCCTGGCGTTGTGATCATCCAGATTATGAGGGAGACACTGATTTATTTGTCCCATTTGGACCACGAAGACACGGAGCAGCAGGTAATCTCAGTTCCATATCGCCGTCGATCCAGCATTGTATGCGTTTCTGGAGAAGAATGGTTCCTTTTATTGTGCATTTGTGGGTTCATGACGGCGTCGATTCTTGTTTTGGAAGTCCTAGTGAACGTGCTCGTGTGGGGACTTGTGCAGATGCTGAAGAAGCTAAATAAGCAATTAAACGGTGAGGAATGGGCTTGGAACAATCTGAACACACTCTGCTGGGCTATCGGCTCCATATCGGGGTCCATGGTCGAAGACCAGGTACATATTTCATCGCTTTGTTGTCAATAGTATCATGTCAGGCGGGTCCAACGGTGTCATCTTAAAGCCTGTGGACTTCCATGTGTCAATGCCATGCTGGACAGGTGATTTCCCATCTGTGTTAGGGTTTGCTTGACCTGAGATTTCGTGGTTCTTCTATGAGTCTTATTTTTGACGTTCTCCTTCTCTCCTCGTCTCTTAATCATCTGAGCGTTTTTGGCGCTTATGGTAGCCTCCTTCTTTCCACTTGTTTTGGCCGTTTCTAATGTGCTCGTGTTGTTTTTGAGAGCAGGAAAATCGATTCCTTGTGACAGTGATTCGCGATCTGCTTAATCTATGTGAAATCACGAAGGGCAAGGACAATAAGGCTGTGATTGCCAGCAACATTATGTACGTCCTTCCGCTTGAAGTTTTTTAGTGCGGGTTCGTTCTGGCACATAATATGTAGCCCTGCTGTCCATGACAATGTCACTTGCTTTTACTGCTTTTCACCATTTTCGAAGGGTAATCACTTCAACTGATTCCAAGGCTTGTGAAGTGCTAATAATATACGAAGACCATATGCCGATGTAGGAAGAAGTTGGGGTTGTAAACTGATTTAGAGAGTACATTTTTCAAATTCTTGTGAACGTACTGCCGTAGTCATTTGATTCCTACAATTGTTTTTTGTTAAGACGACCTTGCTTGCACGTTTTCAGGTATGTAGTGGGCCAGTATCCTCGTTTTTTGCGAGCTCATTGGAAGTTTTTGAAGACGGTTGTGAACAAGCTGTTTGAGTTCATGCACGAAACTCATCCTGGTGTTCAGGTACGATCCCTTACCTTTCGGTTACGGTCGTCATCAGAGATCAGTGACCTCACGATTTTGTTCTATGTTTTGAAATGGGATTCTTCGTGTTTCGTTTGTGACCTCATTTGATCAGAATGTTTGACTGGACATTTGGTCAGCGAAATGATGTTCTTTATGTGGGCTGACATTGTTTGTTGCAATGGTCAGGATATGGCCTGCGACACATTTCTGAAGATTGTTCAGAAATGTAAAAGGAAGTTCGTTATTCTTCAGGTACGTACCCCATTTCAAGGCTGTGTATGTGTTGGAGCTTGCAGATCTTCCTGTTCTCTGAGTCCCTTTGTCTTCTGTGAAGGTGGATACACAGGAGGGTGCACAGTGTGGACCTCGTCTTTCAGACTGGTCCGTCTTCTGTTTCTGATGGAAGCTCCTTGTGTTGCATTTCAGGTGGGAGAGACCGAGCCTTTTGTGTGTGAGCTCCTGAAGGGCTTGCCAACAACTATTTTGGATCTGGAGGCTCATCAAATTCATACGTTCTACGAAGCAGTACGTACATTTCGGTTGTGTGACTTGATTGATTAATTGAGTTTGATCCCGGGTAGACTGTTTGAATGAGCGTAGTGGCGAGGATGAGGATACAGGAAAAGTGTCTGGCATTAACTCTGAGTCTGCTTCCAGGTTGGATTCATGATTCAAGCCGAATCAGATCCTCAAAGGCGGGATGAGTATCTGCAAAAGCTTATGGAGCTTCCAAATCAGGTTGACTACTGATGGATTGTTTTGGCAGCGTGATGGAATTTCGCACCCGCTGGGTTTGTATGTTGTGTAGGTAGTGAAGGGGTTCATGACTGTTGGCCTTGAGAAGTTGTTTGTTGTTGAAGTCCCATCTAGGTCAGACCCATTTGCTGTCTCCGAAGCAGTACTGCTTTTACTGGATTCATTTCAATCCCGGGAAATTCGGTTGAGGGTCGGAAAGTAGTCCAGTTACTTGTACGTCGGGTGTGTATCATGTAGCTGATCCAGCTGTGCCCTTCGTGCAGAGATGGGTCGAAATCATCAGTCAAGCTCGTCAAAGTGTGGAGTACTTGAAAGCACTCGATGTCGTACGAGCTGTCCTCAACATTCTGCAGGTTTGTATCCTGTAACCCTGGAACTGGCAGCCCATGTGGGCAGTGTGATCAGATTCGGGAAGCACTGTCGATGGAGGTTTGTCGTGACTCGATTTATCGCTGAAACCTCTCCTTGAGGCGCCTGAATCCTTTCACTAGCTAGTTATTGACCCTGTCTTCGCTTGGGTTGTGTTGCAGTTGAATACTAGCGTTGCCAGCTCCCTTGGGCAAGCTTTCCTAGCTCAAATATCATTGATCTACCTGGATATGTTGAATGTCTATAGGTACGTGACTGCAGCTTCCAGAACCAGGGTGTTGGCAAAGTTTTATTCGCAGTTTGCTAGATTCCTCAAGCGTAGCTTCGAACACTTTGCTGTTTGTGACCATGATTTGCCTGCTCCTGTATTTATAGAGATGGAGATTTGTATGTTGGAAGACTTCCGTAACAAGTTTTTTTTGTTCCCATGAACGCAGAATGTACAGTGAGCTGATATCCAGTAGCATTGCTGAGGGGGGACCGTATGCATCCAGGACTTCATTTGTGAAACTGCTGAGGTAGGATTTTTCGTTGCTGCATGTCGGTCTGACGCAGTCTTTCGTAAAACAAACGTGCACTTGCCTTATTTACTGCAGCGTGCGTTTCAAAGGCTTCGGACTAGATCGAAGTTTCGATAGCTGGTGCTCCTTGAAACTGATTGGTGTGTCCTTTGTGCAGGTCGGTGAAGCGTGAAACCCTGAAATTGATCGAAACGTTTGTGGATAAAGCGGACGACGCGGAACTGATCGCGAAGAATTTCGTCCCCGCTATGACGGATCCCATCCTGGGTGACTATGCTCGCAACGTGTCTGACGCTCGTGAATCGGAGGTGTTATCTCTGTTTGCCACTATCATCAACAAGTGCGTATGACAGCCTTGCCTCTATTTGTGGATCTTCCCTGTGCGCGGACTTCTCCTTTTCCTGATTTTTGAGCACAGATACTGGCGCTTTCTGGAAACGAACAATCACTGTGTGAGATTGATTAAGTTGATTGGTGAGAGGCGGCGATATGCCGATGTGTGGTTCTTTCAAGGAAGTTCTATACTAGCGCGAGATCAGCGTATTGATTTTTTCGAGTGAATGTGTGCAGGTTAAAGAGCGCCATGGTGGACGACGTTCCCCGGATATTCGAGGCTGTTTTCGCATGCACTCTCGATGTATGCGAACGCAGCAACCTTATCCTGAACCCGATGTCTTGAATGTGTTGATCGTTTGTTGCCTCGTTGGTGGTGGAGGTCTAGTGGAGTCTGAAGCCGTGGGTGTATTGCATCTGAAGTTAACAGCAGCTTCTGTGGTTTTCCAGATGATTACTAAGAACTTTGAGGACTATCCGGAGCATCGTCTGAAGTTTTTTTCGTTGTTGCGGGCAATTGCCAGCCACTGTTTCCGTGCTCTTTTCACTCTGTCCAGCCAAGTAAGTGAACAGTGCGGCTCTTCATGTTTGCAGAGGTGACCTTTTCGTCCGTTTTATGGAGGAAGCATGGGTAGTTGATTCGTCGTTTCTTTTCGATCCACCTCTCTTTTGGAGTTCTCGGCATGTGAATCTGATATTCTGTGGCATTTGCCAGCAACTGAAACTGGTGATGGACTCCATAATCTGGGCATTCCGTCACACCGAGCGCAACGTTGCCGAGACTGGCCTGAACCTGCTCCTGGAAATGCTGACAAACTTCCAAGTAATTTCTCAGCTTTGTTTTTCTGTTCCTAGTAGACCCCTCATTCGTCTTGTGAGTTTCGTATTGACGCACCGAGCAATATTTTCCTGTTCTGATCCAGTGGTAACTAGAATCTTTCCCTGGGTGAAATGATTCCTTCGTCCAACCTTCCTCGTCCTGTTTTTTTTGCGTCTGTCAGCATCCTGAAGGTTGGCTTGAATGTATCCCGCTCACCTGTCTATGTGCTTTGTGGTGGTGTTTTTTGTTGCAGGCGTCCGAATTCTGCAACCAGTTCCATCAGACGTATTTTCTCACCATTGAGCAAGAAATATTTGCAGTTTTGACGGACACTTTCCACAAGCCCGGATTCAAATTGCATGTGCTGATCCTTCAGCACTTATTCTGCCTGGTGGGATTTCGCCTCCTACCCCTGGCTAGTGTGGTTTTTGGCTCATCTCTTTGAATATTTGTAGTGACTCGGCTGCTGTGCACTTCTAATAGCTCATTTTCTTTTTCAGGTCGATTCGGGGGCCCTCACACAACCGCTGTGGGATGCAGCCACGTTGGGTCCAACAGCCTTTCCCAACAATATGGAGTTCGTTCGTGACTACTCCATCAAGCTTTTGGGAACGTCCTTCCCCAATATGACTCCTCTCGAGGCATGGCACTTCTTTTCCTTCCATTGCATTTTTGTCTCTGATACATGTTGGTAGTCTAGCTTGTTTGAGTGAGGGCTCTTTGATCCTTGACTTGCAAGCGAGTCATGGTATTGTATATTCTTGCTTCCGGTGTCCAACTTTGCGGAAGCTGATCCTCGTTTTGAGTTGCTGTTGTAAGACACATCGGGGTTTTGTGCGACTGGCCTGCACGGGTCACCTGTGTTTTGGTGCCGGGTCTTTTATGGTGGAAGAAGCTTCCTCATTTGGGTTCATGGTCGATGTGCGTGCAGGTGACAACGTTTGTGAATGGCCTATTTGATACCCGAAGCGAGTTGGGAGCTTTCAAGAACCAACTTCGTGACTTCTTGATTCAGTCCAAGGAGTTTTCAGCTCAGGTAGGGAACGTTCTGAAAGTCTTTTGAGCCGGTGTTCGGGTCATGTCTGAGAATATTATCGACGGTTGCAAACTCTCTCCAGGACCGTTGTTTTTGTGATTGTGGAATGGTGGTTGTGAATGAGGATCACTCATGTTGGAGAGCACTATGTGCAGGATAACAAGGACCTGTATGCTGAGGAAGCTGCTGCGCAGCGAGAGGCAGAAAGGAGGCGAATGCTGAGCATCCCTGGGTTGATAGCCCCAGTTGAACTCCAGGATGACATGACCGACCAATAGGCAGACATCTGTTGATGGCCTCGAGACTTCAGATTTAATTTGTTGTTCCACTTCCCGTTCGAGACAGCGACGCAGCACGTGCCAGCTTCGACCTCTTTTAGTGTTGGTGTGGAGTTGTGCCGTGGATTTTTAGGACGGTTTGGGCCTGGTTGGCTTGTGTGATCTCAGGACTCGACTAGAGCATGGTGCCATGTCCAGAAGTGGAGGATGATCCTGGCCAGGTTGAAGGTATCAGTGTGACACTAGGCCGGAGAAGGGCACAGAGACCATGTGTAGGTTTGGCAGGGATGAGAGTGTCATACTCTCCGTCGGGAGAGAAGTGTAGAGATCGGAGTCGGAGGAGCCATATCCTACTCGTGATGCCTCTGAGGGATGTTTTATGGGAGGGCATTGTTTCGGGTTCAGGCAAGTTAGCCTGAACATAACGTGTCCGGCGCTTCCATCTCATCTGAGTTCTCAGTGGTTGAAGTAGAGCTGCCTCTCATGTGTTTACCGTAGCTGGCAAACTACAGATGCTCTGAACCTTTTTTGTGTGCAGTTAGATCCTTCCTATTCGTTTGAGTCCCTTTCTTTGTGCTAACTTTACTAATCTTTTCCCGAGCTACTTGCCTGAATGCTGGGAACGGTGAGCAATTTTCTTCATCGACGTACAGTAGGTGTTTAATTTAGTCTAGGTTCGAAGGAAATAGGTAAAGCTCTGGGGCTTTTGCTTGTGAGGAGTCTTTTTCACTCAATCGCTCAGCTTGATGTTCAATATCTCTATTTCAATATCAGTATGATTTCCTCACTTTGTTTAAATCCTTCCTAGTACCAAGAGTATTATTTTCAGGCCTTACGATATCTGGCTTGAAGTTAATGGCTTGATATTGTTTGGATATGGAGTCAAAATTTCCTAAGTTTAAGATGGTCAGATTTCGGTTTATGGCGTGTTGATTTCGGTTTATTGCATGGCCTGGAAGAGAATATGGAAGCTCAATTCAGCCCTCGACCCAATTCCCCACTCCATGAAACCACCCCAATTTCAGTGTTCTTCATGTCTTTTTTTTTTTCCTGTCTGGAGTGGAATGTGATGGTGAGCAGTGAAAATGGGTTTCAATTAACTCTTCAATAACCATGCAACCATTTTTGGCAATTAGGAGAAATTGTGAGAATGGTAATGAATTTAGTTTGGATCCTCCGAGAACGTTTTGTGCATGGGAATTATGCTTAGCATGGTGATGAATTTAAGGTAGAAGGCTCGAGACGAGTCCAGGCATTTACAAGCGTCCCTAGAAAAGGTCCTGATACAGTGCAGTGCGTGTCAGAGTTGCAATAAAGAGTATGTGCTGTGAAACTGCGGATGTGGGTGGGTAATTTTGGACTGCTCATCAAATGGAAAAGCTGAACAAAGTGGATGATTTATGTTTATAAGTGGATGATTTATGTTTATATTCAAATTCTTAAAGAGAAAGATTGAAAGTACAAGTGTAGTTATTGGAATGCAAAGAAGTTACATTTACAGTCACTACACTAAAAAGGGTATTTAGTGTTGGCAACACTATTTGCAAACCATGACACTAAATATGATTTACCCTACTAAAGTAAGTAACACTAAATGTAATTTCTAACACTAAAAGTACTCTATGGTAAATTTGAAATATGAAGAGGTTTACATTTAGTGTTAGAAGGTAAAAAAAGAAAATGCTCGGGAAATGTATTGATTGTGCGAATGTAGAGCCCAAGAAAGCCGTGCACAAGTTCATCTTGAACCATCCAAGTGATGATGCGTTTGCGAATAGCAATTGTAGAAACTTGTTGTAAGCGTCGGGGTGTGGAATTGCGCGGTGGGGCATCGGCCATGGCGGATTCCTAAAATGGGAAGCAATCGGGAGCAGGAATAGGCGGGAGATTCAAACCGCTCACGGGAGGCGGGAATGCGGGAGTATAACCCCCCCAAAAAAAAATTCACTCACTCAAGGAATTGTAAGTGCGGAGAAGCGGGATAGCAACAGAGGAGAAGAAGCCAAGCTGCAGGTAAGGTAACCAAGTCGGAATGGAAGAGAGGCCCAAAAGGCAACATACAAGGTAAGGTCACAAAAGCAGATTGCAAAGGAAGTCCAGGGAAGAAGTCCGAGGAAGGAGATGACAAAAGTGAAGACAACACAAAGGCGGCACATTGAAGTTTAGCACTACACTAATCATCCTAAAATTGACATTTAGTGTAGGGTCAAGTAGGGTGGTAATTACACTAAATGTAATCTAACACTAAATACCCTTTTTAGTGTAGTGCACCCATTTAGGCATCCTATGCATCAGTTCATGCACTAACTTGTTCTATTTTGAGATGCGTTTTAATTCATTACTGTTGTACCCTACGAACATAAATAGCGACCTATGCAGCTTGTACTTCCATAATTCATATTTAATGCATTCTAACTCCGAAATTTATGTTTCAAGTCTCTAGTGAACGGCCTTTCAATTGTCTGTGTAGCAAAAAAAAATCGAAATTCTTTTCATGCATTTTGTTCTCCTTAGAGAGCTGTTTTGCCTTAAATGGGTGGTTCTTGAGCCTTCTACCTTAGTTTAGAGCCTTGAACGTTTTTGTGCATTGGAATTATGCATCCAATGGGATAAATTCAACGGAATTTGGATATGAAACCTTGGAACTGGGGAGTTTAATATACCATGAAGGTAAAAGATCAAATGCTTAAGTTATGAGAGTGTCATTAAGAACATTTAACCCCTTAAGTTCCTTGACTATGTTTTCACCAAAAATGCTCCAAAATTGCCATTTCTAGTACAAGTACTAGATTTTTGAAAGAAATTTTTTTTGACGTATATAACTGTAGGATCTTGTAGTATGTTGACTTGAGAACATGTGCGTAAGAATTTCAAAAATTTCCACCACGTGGATTGCAAGATATAAGCATTCAAATTCATTGAAATCATTTTTTTGGCAAAAAACAGGGTTGCACTTTACAAGCTCACTTTTCTATGAAAAAATGTCCAAAATGGTGGTGCTTCTTTGAAATCTTTTTCCTAGACAAGTTGGCTACCTGCTTGAAAAATTTGCAAATCATTTGGAATTGTACAACATATAGGAAAAAAATAGTAAGTAGAAAGAATTAGAGAATGATTCAAAATACAAAATTGTTAAGAATTTAATTATGGAATTGAAAAATGCCAATTCCAATGGTTGTAATGTTGTAATAAACAATCTACATCCTATGATTTTATTTTTTTCAGAAATATTGAAAATTGAGTAAGATAAAGGACTTCAAAGTTTATTTTAGAGTAGAAAATCCATAACTACCCTCAAACTAAAACTCCTCATAACTTTTGACTCATTGATCAAAATGGAATGATTCAAAGCTTTCCACGTATATATAATTCTATGAAACCAATTTTAATTTTTTGTTTTTGAAAAAAGTGATTTTTTTAGATCTGCCTGGACTGTCTAAGTTGAGAAGCAAACAACATATTATGCAATAATTTTTTACTCATATTTCCAATGTCATGAAATTTAGTGCACAAGAAAGATATCCCTCATCCACACCTTCTATTAAAATTTCAGCCTACAATATATAAATTTCTAGTCATAGGTACCTGCCCAAAATTGCTATGTTGCTAAAAATAGCAGGCTGGTCCTTTAGGGGTTAACCCCTAAAGGACCAAGGTGCGTTTTTTGGCAACATAGCAATTTTGGGCAGCTCACTACGAATGGAGTTTTTATTTTTTTTCTTTGAAAATTTCACACAATATGTGCCCGAGGAGTAGCTTTAAGGCCCAACAATTTTCATAACTTTTGACTTCATGGTTAAAAAGTTATTGCATGATATGTGATTTTCATTGCTCAGCGGGCAGCCCGGGCAGCCCGGGCAGCCCAAAAAACTTCTTTAAAAATCACTTTTTTTAAAAATAAAAATTTGAAATTGGTTCTTTAGGTTTATATCTATGCGGGAAGCTTTGAATCATTCCATTTAGATTAACGAGTCAAAAGTTATGAGGAGTTTTAGTTTGTGGGTAGGTATGGCTTTCAAAGACTCCATACCTAAAGAACCAATTTCAAATTTTTATTTTTTAAAAAAGTGATTTTTAAAGAAGTTTTTTGGGCTGCCCGGGCTGCCCGCCGAGCAATGAAAATCACGTATCATGCAATAACTTTTTAACCATGAAGTCAAAAGTTATGAAAATTGTTGGGCCTTAAAGCTACTCATTGGGCACATATTGTGTGAAATTTTCAAAGAAAAAAATAAAAACTCCATTCATAGTGAGCTACCCAAAATTGCTATGTTGCCAAAAAATGCACCTTGGTCCTTTAGGGGTTAAAGTCTAGGAAAGGACTTTGATGATGATGACACATAAGAAATTTAATTGTCTCTACCATATTTGGTTGCTATTTTTGCATTTGCCCTAAATGAAATTGAAAGGCTAGTGATTTTGACTTGAATCCTTTGTCTTCTATTTTGTTTTTTCTACATTGGCTAATCCTTTCGCCAAATTTCCAAGTTTGGTAGTGTTTCTGAAGCGAACAAGGTCAATTTTTGTATACGTACCCTATTAAGCAATCATCCCAAGGCATAGTGGTCGCTTCTTGTAATCTTTAAAACATGCATGAGCACAACCTAAACGTACCCTCCTATTTTTTTCAAGTGTTTAGAACTAAGATTTTCTTTTGGCACTATAAAACTTTTCTAAACACATTCAATTTTTTTTGGTATTTTAAATCCACATTCTAATATCCTAAATCTTAAATATGTACGTAGTAATATGTATCGACCACTTAGACGGTAATAGGTATCTCCTTTGAATATTACCTTAAATACTTGCTTCCTATTTCTATGCGAGTGAGCCCCTTTGGGTTAGTTTTAGTCAATATTCTTTCTACCAAGACCCCTTGAGGCTACAATCACTTACACTTTCCTCTCCAATCCTTTCAAATATGAAATTGTCTAAATCAAATAGACCTACTATGTCTTGTAAATTTGATTCATTAAGTAAAACACACTACAAGGGTGACGTCCTTGTTATGAGATTGATCAACCTAAGGAGACCCTTTATTTTATATATGCCAAGGGATAATTGTATTGATGTGGCAAGACCAACATCCTAGAATGAAAGTCGGTGTTGTTGAAAATGAATGGAACCAATCTATTAAGAAAATGGACTAGACTAACATATTTAATTTTGAGCACAATGTCACAATAAAGATGGACCAAAACAGCACAAGTAGCTTGTTGTTGAACGAGAAGAAAAACCCATCAAACCAATCTAGATTGAAGAGGATAAGGAGAGAAATATCGAAACATTAACCCCTAAAAGACTGAGGCCTTTTTTCTGCCAAAAAACACTGAAAACTGCCATTTCTATAGCAAACAGTAAAAAAAATTGAAAAATGTTTTTTTTGCACATCTAACCGTAGGATCTTACACCTAACTAGTATGAGAGTGTGTGGAAAAAAATTCAGAATTTTTGACCGCACATATTGCAAGATATCTGCGTTTAAAGTGAAAAAAACAAATTTTTCAGCACATTGCGGGACTATATTTTTTGACTTTGAACATTTTTAACTTAAAATTTTTGCACTACACTATTTTGAGCTTTAAATCTTTTTAGTGGAGAATTGAGTTGAGAGTCTAGGGGAAAAAAAATTTATTCAAAAAAACTTAATTATCATTCCTAAAAAAATTGTTAAGTAGAAGTAGGTACAAGATAGAAGGAAAATCTAAAATATTCATATATTTTAGATGGAGTTAAAATTCCCTAATCCCAATGGTGACATTGTTCTAACAAGTAAACTAAACCATGAGAATTTTTTTTTTTTAAAATTGCAAAAATAGCATTCAGAAATGAATCCTACAAGTTATTTTTTTCAAGAAGATGCTCTAACTGCCCGAAAAACAAGAATGTCCATAACTTTCTCATAACAAATCAAAATGAAATGAATCAAAGTTTTCTAGATAGAAAAAAATATAATCTATGAGAAAAAAATTATAAAAAAAAAAAATTAAATTTTTGCCAATTTTTTTTTGCTGCCCGGGCTGCCAGCTGTCCCTTGTTTTGAGCTTATTTGGTCATAACTATTGTTCCCGGGCACTGATTGTGAAAAAAATTATATTCCCACAAAGCTAATCAACTTTTCAAGCTCCAAAAAAAGTTTCAAGAAATCAAGAGAAAATTTCAGCCCGTAGGTACCTGCCTGAAAACGCATTTGTCCCCCGAAGGGACAACGGTCCTTTAGGGGTTAAATGTCTTCAATTTTGCAAGTATAAATGGACAACCATCTCTGATTGAGGAATTACCTTGGGGATTGTCCAGAAGGTTACCTTTAAACATCTCTCCAATCAATCTATATATATATTTTCATCATCTCACAATTTGTCAAAAATTACCAATAATTTTATCTCTAATCTATGTGAACAATATAATGTAGTGGTCTTGGGTTTGACCTTAAGTTTTCTTGTGTTGTGCACTTTTCTTCTTGAGTAAAGCAGAGGATACTCTTTTTGTCACTTGTTTATTTGTGCTTTCATTGTCTCGGGAAGACACCTAGTAGAAAATATATAAACTGTGTGCGAGCAAAGAGTATTTAATGGAGGGCAAGGTTGCAAATATGTGAGCGGTAAGTAGTAAATAATAAAGAATCTTGGAATTTTTTGAACCAAAATATAAGTTGTAATACCTATCATTACAGAGTTTCAAAAAATTTAAAGGATCCTTTAACACTTTAGGGTCCTATTTCCATAGTAAATACCCTCATTGATTGTTTTTTTTTACTAGTACATGACTATGTACTCAAACTTTGACAACCTTCCCTTGAAATCCTTTTTTGCACCACTGTGTATGTATAAAAACATTAGGTTTTTTTCCTAAAAAGATATTACATTAAATCATAAGTCCAAAAAATTCCATTTTATTTTAAAAGATTTAAAAAATAATGTGAATTTTGTGATATATAAGTATAAAATTATTTATATTTCGTACAAGAGATTGAACTTAATCTTTAATGACCCAAGGGACAAAGTAGTAATTGACTATTAGACAATGTAACCAAAAGATTCAAACATATTCAAAAAAAATTCCCCACCCCTCCCAATGCCGTCAATCTTCTGGAATAATCAAAGGTGTGGATGTCGAACAAACAATCTTGAGTGTCCAAATATGGATATAGATACAAATATAAAATACGGATACAACATACAATATATATATATATATATATATATATATATATATATATATATATATATATATATATATATATATATATATATATATATATAGGTACAAATATGGATACGGGTACAAATACAAAATTGGAATAAATAATAAAAACTTGTTTTGAACTCATTGTCATTGTGACAGTTGTCATACAATAAGCTCAAATGAGGCACTAACTACCTTCCTTAGTTTTCTATACTACATAGTATTTTAAAGCCACTTCTTAGGATCAATCAAAGAATTAAAGTTTTCTACTTCTAAATCACAAGTGGGTAGCATTCACATTTAGGGATTTTGACAAAGAAATGCATATTGGTGATTCATTATTGATGCGCAAAGTCTTTTCACATAGGTGATGTGACAATGAAGCATGGGTAGAGCAAGTATAAGATTTTTGGACCCATGTCTATATTAATTATTTTATGTAGAGGATTGTCTTTTCCTTTGAGGAATTCTTTCATTATATCTCAAGGAATGCCAAGTCTTTGTTGTCACTAACATCTCAAGTTCAATGCAAGGAAATTCCTAAGTTTTTGTTTGGGAGGGAATTTAGAGGTTGGGGTGATTGCAAAAAACACCTTTCCTATTTTGCGTCACACCTTGCGTTTTGATTTGTTTTTTGGCCATAACTTTTGTGATCAGGATCCAAATGAATCAAGATTTATAGGTACGGTACTCATAATTATTATCCTCCTTGACTAATTGTTTTTCCAATTTTCAAAAAAAATTACCATCTAAGAATAGCCCCCAATTTTATGTCACATTTGCCAATTTGGAGCTTTTTAGTACTAACTCCGTTCCAAAATGATCTTCCTGTTGGATAAAATGTTCTGGATTAAGGCTAAAAGTAACATTTAAAAAATCCATTTTGCACTATAAATAGGATTTAGAATTCTCCTTATGAGCATTTTCAAAGAGCACTGGTAGGCGTTAAATTGTTGAGTGTGAGGTCATCATTTTGTAGGCATTTTGTATGAACCTAAGACCATGTATGGACATTTGTTCCACCTCTCAAAGCTTCATTTCCTTCAATTGGGCAATATTCAAAGAGATGCAAAAAATAAGAATGAATAATGTTGATTGACTCCTTAATCATTTAATTTGTCTTTTGATTGATGATTTCATGGTTGGAGGGGAAACTACTACTCAAAGTTGTTCTTTTGGTCCCCAATAGCAAGCAAAAGTCAAATTTGGTCAATTTGCAAGTCACTAACTGCAACAGGAAGATCATTTCGGGACAAAAAATGAAGGCCAACAAGAAGATCATTTTGGGATGGAGGGAGTAATATTTAGTACCTCCAAAAATGAAGTTTGGCGTGAAATTTGGAAGGAATGGTCTTCTAGTAGACTTTTACCTACTACCCAAAGGAATTCTAAAAATAATTAATTGTATATGGTGTGAAAACCAACAAAGTGAGCTTCTTTCTACTGCACTTTGAAACATATAAAATATTGTTTTGGTGGTTCTTTTGGTGAATGACCATTTCCATAGAGTTGTTACAAATGGAAAAGTTTTCATTTATTTATTTAATTTTTTTTCCTATTTTTAACTAATTAAAACATCAAAATATTTATTTTCTTGAGATTTGGCACTTTTCTAGTTCTCCTACTTACAAAAATTTTCTATGCTTTTCCTTCAGTGGTAACATTCATTTTAAAGGTGTTTACATTAGTCACATTTTTTTTAATTTAAAAATTATTTTTTTAATTTTAAAGTACTCTAAAAAAACCCATCAGTATTGTTCAAAATGCAACAAAATCAGCAAGTGTTTCTTACAATCACCCGTTGGTGAATATTCCTCCTACACAAAAATCTATAAATTATTATCCATATAAAAACATTTAAACACTTGAGGGAGTCATATAGAGATTTAAGATGATAAATACCTTGAAAATTTCATTATGAACAATTTGATGAAGGTGTCAAGTAGCATCAGGTAGCATCTTCATGATCCGAAAGCATATATGATACAATCCTCTTTTTGATAACCAACTTCAAAACATTGCACAAAACCAGCTTCCAAACATTTGACAAACATTGCACAAAACTATCCTCCAAACATTTGACTTCAAGAGTAAGAATGGGACAAATGAGGGCAAATCAACTATCATATATTAAAACAATTCTAAATATCACTTGCCATTGGCTTAAAGCACAAACTTTGAATGATAGAGTTAGAATCCACAGTTAGCCCATCAAAGAATCATCCTTGATCACTTCAAAACATTTTTGAGGTAGGTCCAACTCTCTATATATTCTTCCTTAAGTATCATCAAAATCTATTAGATTATTTACAATTCAATTCATAAGCACATCAGAGAAACTTTAAAAATTTATAATAAAGTGTACAATAAAAATCAGTCAAAAAAAATAGAAGGCCTATATTGCATTCACTTCAATAAGTTGGATGAGTAAGATTTCACCAATTTAAAGGCTAACAATTTTTCTTCATGTCATTAGATAGTCCAATGTGATTCAAATATCAATTGCAGCCAGCAAATGACAATGACTGCCTCAAAAAAGTAAAAATAAGCTTCTCAAGGCCAAAATACTTGTTTACTGCCACCCAATTTTTAATACTAGTATCTTCCTCTAAGGCCTAAAAATAGGCAATTTGGATCAACCCATTCATTTTTGGGCACTCCATTGTAGTGAATCCAATCCAAGATGCTATTTAGCAAAAAAACAATGTTTAGGAATGTCCAACTCAAAAAAATTGAAAAAGAATCCCTTGGATGATCAATTTAATTTTGAGCACTCCATTGTTAACATGATGGTTGTCTAAGTTGTGATCCAATAGGTGAGGCAATATTTACTAATGCCCAACTCCAGAGAATGAATGTGAGTGCATTAGGGCCAAATTGTTTGATTTTGAGTGCTCCATTGTCATGAAGCCAATCCAAAACGCAATCCGACAAGTCAAAAAACGTACATAAATGTCAATCTTAAGAATGAAATGAGCACCTTAGGTTCAAAATGAATTGAGCACCTCATTTTTATACACCACTTCTATAATCCAGTAGCCGACCTAACAATGGAAGTAGTGCTTACAAATGTCACCAATTCACAAAAAGTAGAAATGAGTATCTTAGAGTCAACTTACTTATTTTTGTGTACTTCACAATTATGTGGTCAATCCAATGGCTCAAACATTGCAAGCTTCAAGCATGGTTTTCATCAAGGGCTTTAAATACAACTTGGGCCTAGGTTGCACTTTGGAGTCCCCATTGTTTGCTTACTGTTGAGAGATCAACTCTTGAAGGAGTCTATTGGACATATGATTTTGAAACATTTAGTGGTACTTCAAAGCTTGAAAGATAAACATAGACTTCATAAAAGGCTTTAAGTGCAGCTTGGGACCCATTTCCACTTTAAAGGCTTCATTAGCCTACCATTCATGCAACTTGTTAGTCCCTTCTATTACCACTTCAAAGCTTTGTTGTAATCTCTGTTCTAAAGTAGTCTATTGAATAATTGATTTCCTCCCTTATATTAGATTTGAGGTAGTCTCTTTTGTGATCGTCAAAGATATCTCTAGCTAATTCCATTGAGTAGGCCATTGTCTTCTTTGAGGAGGAAAATTTGACCTCTTTGGATTTGAGGAGGTCAATTATGTCGATGTATTAGAACATAGGTGTGTATTTCAACACGTCAAATTTCCTCATAGAGGTCAATTATGTCGTCATCCTTGAATCTTGTAGAACCTCCAACACTGCCAATCTCTTCATGATAAAAGTAAAATCAACCTCCTTAGGTTTCAAAGAGATCAATCATGTTGTTGTTCAAATAGAACACCACCTCTCCCCTTAGTGGAGGCATTAAAAAAAGAATGACGCTAGAAGAGTGTTACGAGTTTTTGGACAGCCGGGAACATTGGTCAAAACCACCAAAGATTAACCCCTAAAGTTCCATGACTATGTTTTCACCGAAAACACTCAAAAATAGTTATTCTTGATACAAGTACCAAATTTTTGAACAAAAAACTTTTTTGACATATGTAACCGTAGGATCTTATAGTAAACTAGTTTTAGAAGATGTGGAAAAAATTTCAAAATTTTCCACCATGCGGATTGGAAGATATTAGCATTTGAATTGGCAAAAATCCTTTTTTTGTTCTTGCAAAAAACAGGGCAGCTGCACTTCACAAGGTCACATTTGTAAGAAAAAATGTCCAAAATGGTGGTGCTTCTTAGAATTATTTTTCCTAAACAAATTGGCTGCATGCTTAAAAATTTTCAAATCATTTGGAATTAAGAATTTAATTATGGAATTGAAAAATGTCAATCCCAATGGTTGTAATGTTGTAATAAACAACCTAAATCCTATGATTTATTTTTTCAAAAAATATTAAAAATTGAGTTAAGTAAACAACTTCAAAGTCTATTTCAGAGTAGAGAATCAATAACTGCCCGCAAACTAAAAAACCTCATAACTTTTTACTCATTGGTCGAAATGGAATGATTTAAAGCTTTCCATGTATATATAACTCTAGAAAACCAATTTCAAATTTTTATTTTTGAAAAAAGTGATTTTTTCAGATCTGCCCGGACTGCCCGCCCGGTGAAAAAAGTAACATATTAGGCCATAACTTTTGATTCCTATTTTGAAATGTCATGAAATTTAGTGCACATGAAAAATATTCCTCGTCCCCACCTTCTATTAAAATTTCAGCTTAAAATATGAAAATATCTAGTCACACGTACTTGCCCAAAATTGCTATGTTGCTAAAAATAGCGGGCTGGTCCTTTAGGGGTTAAATTTAATTAAATTTAAAAGCAAATTGGAAGGCCTAAATTGCACAGAAAAGTTTAATAAAATATATATATTTTTAAATTTAATGGAAAAAAACTTAATATCAAAATGAATCTAAAGTCAAAAGTTTTATGGGACTAAGAAATTGCCACATCAAATTTGATTATTTAATTAATTTTTAATTATTCAATTATTATTTTTCAATAAAATTTAAAAATAAAAATAAAAATATTTTATTATATAATATTTTGGCCAACATTGTGGTGGTTCACTATTTGGGGAACGATCGTAAGATGGCCTTTTTCATTCTAATGTGAATTTGACCTTTTTGGACTAGAATTGGTCACTGTTGACATCAAAATCACTTCAAAGTCGGCCCTAAGCTCTCCACTTAAATTTTCTAGAATGTTTAGGATGACAAATCTTCATGTCAATATTTGTTAGAGCTAAATACGGATGATGATTGGTCATAGTGATGTTGTACTCCGTATGTGTTAACTCCGTATGTGTTAACTCCGTGTTTGGGTGGTTGCAAGAAACACTTGTCCTATTTTCTGTCCCCTAGGTGGTTTCCTAGCTATAACTTTTGCCGTATATGTCCAATGTACTTAAAATTTGAAATGAAGATACACATAATAGTTGTAAGCACTAAGTAATTTCTTTAATTTTAAAAAATTAGTTTATTTTTTTTAAAGAGACTCCAACTGGATGTCTACTTTTGCCATTCAGAGGGATTTTAGTTCTATTTTTGACCTGAAAATGAAAATTTGGAACTGAAAATTGGAAAAGTAGTTGTTTTCCTACGATTGCATATGGAGACAACAAGGTTTTATGCAAGTTATGACATGTGTACCATGCACATGGGCTCAAAATGTGCGTCCTTTATACAAAAATTGGAATGAGGAAAAAAAATCCTTTTAGAAGTATTTGGTGCAATTCAAGCATAATCATCAAAGTGTAGAAAATTTCCATTTAAAAATTAATTTCTATGATTTTTTTGAAATTATTGAAAATCAAAATATTCATATATCTAATTTTTGCTAATTTCTAGTCCTCGGTTCTATAGAAATCTATTTCAGACAATAACAATACATAATGCGCTAACTTTTTAAAAATTTAAATTATTTTTAGTTTATTTTAATTTATTTTTCATAGTTTTTATTGATTTTTTTATGTTTTTAATTCCTAAAGTCCTATGATCCCCTCAGAGGACAAAATGGATTTTGGGTAGGCTCCTACAATCTCAATATTTATCATTATCTTTGAATATTTTTTAAAAGATAGAAAAACACGTTAGCTTTTTAAAAATATATCTTTTATTTCAATTAAAGACCGGGAGCAAAAGTTATGGCATTAGAAGTAGCCCTTTTTGTAGTTCTTTGGGCAGAAAAAACCTTCAAAAAACCTTCAAATTAAAAAAAAAATGTTTAATATAGATTTTTTTTTTTCTATATGGGAAGCTTTGATTCATTCCATTTAGATTAGTTATGAAATAGTTATGGACAATCTTGTTTTTTGGACATTAGAGCATCTTCTTGAATTTTCTTTTTTAAGGATTCAATTTTAAGTCAATTTTCACAATTTTTCTCATGAAAAAAGGTATACATGGTTAAGATCTCTTACTAGACATTAGAGGAGATCTGAGTGTTTAGAAGACCGTTTCAGGGTTGTTCCCAATGCTGGGAACCAGCCCCCGATGTCAGAAAAAAAAAAAAAAAAAAAAAATTCAAAATTTTTTTCAAAAAAAAATGACGTGGCAGTCGCTTGGCCACGTCGGACAAGCCATGTGGCAGCGTCGCAGCAGTCCTGCAGAGTTCCCACAGTCCGGGAACTTGCGGGCTCTTAGAAGCCCAAATCTCCTCTAATGACAATCTCACCATTGAGATTAGTGTATTTCAATTCCATCTTAGAGCTATTAACAATTTAGATTTTCCTTCAATCTTGAATCTACTTCTTTTTAACAATTTTTTAATGAGTGAAAACTAAGTTTGTGTTTTTTGATTTTTTTTTTTCTAGACCCTCAACCCAATTTGTCATCACATAAAATCAGAAATTCAAAATCAACAGACCAAAATTTTTAAGTTACAAAGGTTCAAACTTCAAAGCCAAAAAAATGTAGTAGAGTAAGGTGCAAAAAAACTTGTTTTCTTTACTTTAAATGCAAATATCTTGCAATCTACATAGTCAAAGTTTATGAAATTTTTCCATACATTCTTACACTAGTCTAGTGTAAGATCCTACGGTTAGATTTGCAAAAAAATCATTTTTCAATTTTTTTTTGCTCTTTGCTATAAAAATGGCAGCTTTGAGTAGTGTAGTTTAAATTATGAAAAAAGGCCTTGGGACTTTAGAGGTTAAATGATTTTGTTAATTATATTAATTATTTTCAATGTTTTTTAATAAATTTTTTATTCCATTTATTATTTAAACTACAATACTCTTGCACAATACTTTTTAATTCCATAACTTTATTCAAGATTTTGCATCTAACAAAACAAAGTTAAGCATCAAAAGTAGCAAACATTTGCATGGTTGAAGTTTCAAAATTATTTGTAGATTTATTTCAACTGAATTTTGAAGTTTTAACTTAAATATTTTATCGATAATGATATTTTTATCTTTAGCATTTGAATTTTTTTATTATTGTTTAAATTTGCAATTCCAAAGTTTTGCAAAAAAGGCCGATTAAATCATTCATGGGATCATTAATATTTTTTTTAAATAGTAAATTTAACAAGACTAAGCAAACACTAGTCATTTTTTAAAATTTTCCTTATAATTTTCTTTAGACATAGACAATTTTCTCTATATTCTATTATAAAATTGAAAATTGAAAAAACAAAAAAATCCGCCCCAAAAAAGCTACTTGAAATCGGGTTGTGACCATAAAATGGTTGTATGGGACTATGGGCATTTAGGGGGTAGAGAAGAAAATACTGTATCGAGTAGTTAAAGTCGGCAAAACAGAATTCCAAAAATAGATGCCAAAATATTTTAGATTTTTTTTCAAAAATATAATTGTTTTGAAACTATACAACAAAGTGAATAAACTAAGGAAAAAACACAAAATTAGGAAAGATTTTATTTTTATTTTTAAGTCAATTTTTTCTAATTTGTTCACAGCAAGGTTAACCTAATGACTTATGACTTGGAGAAATATTGAAATTAACAGACAAATTTCTCTCGTTTTCAATTGCTTGCAAGACCTTTGAGAATTGGTGTTCAAAGACAATTAGAACCCCTAGTGTTATTTCAAAACTATCAACTCATTGCAACTAGCCGCAAGTATGAAAAGAAAGAGGCTATAGTGACTGTCACCATGAATTTAATCGAGGATGGAATTTGTTGTTTGCTTGTTGTAACTCACAATCCAAGTTGCTTAGGATGTATGAACATCCTCTTTGTTGCTTCAATGCAAAACAATGCCTAACCCTTGAAGGACCAAGGCCCTTTTTTTGCCAAAAAACACTCAAAACTGCCATTTCTATAGCAAAGAGTAGAAAAACTTGAAAATTGTTTTTTTGGCATATCTAATCGTAGATCTTACACCTAACTAGTATGAGGATGTGAAGAAAAAATTTCAAAATTTTTGACCGCACAAATTGCAAGATATTTGCACTTAATGTGAAAATAAGTGAAAAAAAACAAGTTTTTTAGTACACTGCAGGACTAGATTATTTAACTTTGAACCTTCTTAACTTAAATTTTTTGCAATACAAAGTTTTGAGCTTTAAATCTATATGGTGGAGAATTGAGTTGAGAGTCTAGAGGAAAAAAAAAATTCAAAAAAACTTATTCTTTAAGAAATTATTATGTAGAAGTAGGTAAGAGATAGAAGGAAAATCTAAATTATTAATATCTCTAAGATGCAATTAAAATGCACTAATTCCAATGGTGAGATTGTCATAGCAAGAAAACCAAACCATTTGCAACTTTTTTTTGAAAAATTGTGAAAATTGCATTCAAAATTGAATCTTACAAATTATTTTTTCAAGAAGATGCTCTAAATGCCCAAAAAACAAGATTGTCCATAACTTTCTCATAACAAATTCAAATGGAATGAATCAAAGCTCTCCATATAGACAAAAATATAATCTATGAGAAAAAAATTTAAAGCAAATTCTTGAATTTTTTTTTTGGCTCCCATATTTCCTGTGATTTGAGCTTTATTAGGCATAAATTTTGTTCCCAAACACTGCTTGAAAAAATCATATTTCCACAAAGCTAATCAATTTTCTCTCATTAAAAGAAATCCAAAAAATCAGAATAAAAATTGAGACCGTAGGTACCTACCCAAAATCTCATTTGTCCCCCGAAAGGACAATGGTCCTTTGGGGGCTAAATAAACTTTGAAAATGAAAATTAGAGCCATCTCCAGCGCCCATCCATTTGTCTGCCTCAACCATCATACCGTCTACGCCTCTATGATGACCACTGCACCATCAACCTAGTAATTACAATCATCCACCTAAAGAATTCTCTACAACTTTACCTCCTTGGTATTATGTCTAGATGGATGTCTATGTCCGAACCTCCGGACGGATGTCTTTTGGACGTGAAAACCCTCTTAAATGTCCAAGTGTACAACCTTGATTGCGACCAAGGAGAAGTTGGTTAGCCTTAAAAATAAATTGGTAGACTAATTTGGTAGACTAATATATATTTTTTGGTAGACTAATTGGTAGACTAATATGCATTATTTAAATCAATAAATTACAAGCATAAAAATTTTAATTATAAAAAAATAATTACCTTAAATGTTGATTGTCGTTGATGGTACCTGATCCAACTTCATTTGAGCATTATCCCCTTACAATGCTCCAACCATCATCCATAAAGACTTATTGCTAGCCTCCACCTTCTGTACACTTTCCACCAAAGCCTTTGAATCCATTGATGCACGCTTTCACTTATTGTACCTCTACATCAAGAGCATCAGCTTTTGGATTCCTCCACTGATTGACCAGACCCAAGTACATCTTTGCTCCTTTGAGTTCCACTTGAATCACACCACTCCAATCAAGGAAGGTGGATTCAATCAAGAAATCTTGGAATAGCTCGAGCGACTAACTCAATAGCTTGAAGACCTAAAAATTAGACAAGCGTAGACAAGCATTAACACAAAATTTGAAAGTCATTGAATGTTTTTTGAAATTAAAAAATTATTAACCAAATTTTAAAATAGTAGAAACCCCTAATGAAAAGAAATCATACTTGAAATATGCAACTTCTAGTTATTGTAATATTCTATCAAAATGTAATTGAAAAACCACGAAACAATGCATTCATTTGTACTATCCAACAACTTGAAGAACCGCACTAGTTCCTCCTCAAAACAACTTTGACATTACTCTTGCCCACATCTAGGCGCCAAACTTTTCGTCTTCTACCCCCACCTCATCCTTTCATCCCTTTCTTTCCTTTCCCTTTCAAACTCAACATCTTTACAATCCATCAGACTTGCATAAAGATGAGGTGCTGGTGGATGTCAAAATGTCCACAACCACCATCTAAATGTCTACTGCAACCATCAAGCCATTCGTGGCGACCGCCAGACCATCCACCTAGTAATTACAACCGTCCGCCTGGTAACTATAGGATTATCTCCTAGACACTATGTCCAAGTGTACAATTAGGTGAACAATCATAATTACTAAGTGGATGGTCTAAGTGTACAACCCTTGTTGCGACCAACAAGAAGATGGTTAGCCTTAAAAAGATCTTTGACATTTTCATTGAGTAAAATAATAGGCTAGTGGAACCTAGTTTGTAATTATTAAGCGGATGTAGTGTCCGAGGGCATAAATTTGTAGTACCAAGCAAACGGACATAATTATTAGGTGGCTGATGTGGCGGTCGCCCGCATAGATGGCTTGATAGTTGCGGTGGACAATTGAATGGTTGCAAAAAAAACTACCACCCAAAGCCGGTTAGAGACGGCTTTGTCAAAGTGATATTTGTGGAGCAACTCATGCACTTCTTCAAGAAGGTGGAGGACGCCACAAAGATTTTCCATAAGATGCTAAACGTGGCCAATAACCAAATTGATTATCCAATGGCATTTACTATATAATTAGAGGAAGTTCAAAACATTACCATGGAATACTGGAATACAAGATAATGGAGCTTGTAGGGGTGCATTTTGACTAAATTACACTTGTGCGCAGAATACATTTTGATTGTTGAGGTGTTGCAACTAGCAAGTGCCTAGTCCTCCAACCTTGCAATCTCTTGAAGGCTACCTTAACAAAATGAGTATTAAAATTTAAAACGTAAGCATAACATCACAAGTTAGAAGTTTGCATTTCAAGTCCTAATCTATGGCATTCAACAAAATCTTAGTATCTAATATTTAAATGCTCAATTATTAATCTTTACATCTAAAAAGATAATTCTAATTAACACATAGACCAAGTGATTATGTAATTCAAGTAGGATCTTGTGGACTGCAAGGTATGGTTTAACTAGGGATACGAGTATTCTTTTGTCTCTATACAATATTCTTTGCAATACTAGCTACTGGTTTTATCTTCAAGTAAGCTCATGTCTTTGTCAAAATTTGAATTATTGTATTTGGTAATTTGAATATCATAGGCTAAACGAAGCCAACCTCTTTCACAAATTTATGAATTCATGATGGAAAAATTAACACGGGTGCTACAAAATCAAAGGTCGATTTTTTAGCGCGTAAGCTAGAAGTCTTACAAGAATGTTTGCTTTGCATGATGGAGCTAAATAAAACAAGCAAGGTTCAACTACAAAATTTCATTTTCATTATTTGAAATGTATGGTAATTCTATTGTATGTAATCAATGAGCTATGTATGATAGTTAATGTTCATACCCTAAAGATGCAAGTTTGCATCTTCTGGGTACATAGTCATATAGTAGTGACAAAAGTGATAATTCATATTGACATAGGTAATTCATACTACTAATTGCATATTTGTATTGTTTATTAAGTCCCCCACCCATATCTTTGTATTTTTAGAAGCAATTTGGCCACCAATTGATATCGAATATATGAGTAGGATTTTCGTATTTGTATTCCATATTGATATGTATCCCATATTTGTATTTGTATTCTATATTTGTGTCATATATCCTATATTATGTATCCCATATGTATTTTGTATCCGTATCCATATCCGCATCCCAAAGCGACGGCCAAGATTGCCTCTCACGATGGTGATCAATGGCGATCAATTTACTTTTTAAATTGGAAATCAACCGCAATGGGAGGGGGGGGGGATATTAACATCAACGCCTTTGGATTTTTCAAAATGGATTGGCTGGATTAATTGCAAAACTAGAAGGTATTTGCATCTTTTTGTTACATAGTTACATAGTTTCATAGTGATTTTGGTAGTTCTTGTAAACTTGTAACTTTTGCTCATCAAGCCTATGGTACACAACTAATATATGTACACATTCATATTGAAGTTTATGCAAAATGACATACAAGTATATGCAAATATTAGTTCATGACAAATATTGTAAAACATTGTCAATAGTTGTTGATAAATACTATCAAACATTGTTGTAAACAATTGTCAACTTCCTCATCATTTTTTTATAATTCAATCTTTATTCATAGGAATGATGAATTATACTAGTAATTTTTTATGGTATGAATTTTAAGTGGACTTTGATTTATAGACCCACATGTTGTAGCACAATGGATTAACCCACTACTCTATTCTTGCATTTGTAACCATCTTGAAGGCTATAAAGTAAGTAACCATTCTTCATTGCATTAAGTAGGTGATAGCTTGAAACTTCACATTTTATCATTGATATGATTGTATGGATATTTGGATAGTAATCTTCTGGACAAGTTGCATTACATTTACTAAAATTGCGGTCATTATTAATTGAGGACCTTTGCCAAGTAAGATGCACATATGATATGAACAAATGTCAATGTCCTTGCTAAATTTGCTTGTTTGAAAAGGATTCTTTACATTATATTTGTCAAAAAAATTCAGTACAAACAAAGAAAAATATGCAAAAAGAGTATCAAAACATGATGGAAATAAAGGACAAAAAATATGTAATTGCACTCTCCAAACAATGGTCATTGCACCTTGCCTTAATAAAATTATTCATTTCAATATTTGTGATACCTTTATTGTTAATTGACTTTAACTGTTTTATCTAGTATAAAGTGTTGATACATTATTTTCAAGTAATATTTTCATACTATAAAAATATTGCTTACATATGTGATTTGACCTTTTATATACATTAGACCTATATACTATGAAGACATGTCTTACATATTTTCATAGCATCTATATATATCTTACATATACAAAAGTTCAATTCAGGCTTATCATTTGTATAGCAAATTACAAGCTACTTGTTAACCCCTAAAGGCCCAAGGCATTTTTTCTACCAAAAAATCATCAAAACTGCCATTTCTATAGCAAGGAGTAAAAAAAAATTAAAAATGTTTTTTTTTCACATCTAACCGTAGGATCTTAAACCTAACTAGTATGAGAATGTGTGGAAAAAATTTCAGAATTTTTAACCGCTCAGATTGCAAGATATCTGCGTTTAAAGTGGAAAAAACAAGTATTTCAGCACATTGCGGGACTAGATTTTTTGACTTTAAACATTTTTCACTTAAAATTTTGCACTACAGAGTTTTGTGCTTCAAATCTTTATAGTGGAGAATTGAGTTGAGAGTCTAGGAAAAAAATATATATTTAAAAAAACTTAATTATCATTCCTAAAAAATTTATTAAGTAGAAGTAGGTACGAGATAGAAGGAAAATCTAAAACATTAATATATTTTAGATGGAATTAAAATACACTAATCCCAATGGTGAGATTGTTCTAGCAAGTAAACTAAACCATGAAAATTTTATTTTTTTTTAAATTGCAAAAATAGCATTCAGAAATGAATCCTACGAGTTATTTTTTTCAAGAAGATGCTCTAATTGCCCGAAAAACAAAAATGTCCATAACTTTCTCATAACAAATCCAAATGAAATGAATCAAAGCTTTCCAGATAGACAAAAATATAATCTACAAGAAAAAAAATATTAAAGAAAAAAAAATCAAATTTTTGCCAAATTTTTCTTGCTGCCCGGACTGCCCAGTTACAAAAAAAAGTAACATATTTGGCCATAACTTTTGACTCCTATTTCCAAATGTCCTGAAATTTAGTGCATATGAAAGATATTCCTCGCGCCCACCTTCTATTAAAATTTCAGCTTAAAACATGAAAATCTCTAGTCACACGGACCTGCCCAAAATTTCTATACGGCCAAAAAATGCATGCCGGTCCTTTAGGGGTTAATAGGTTGGTTCTCTAACATGCCTGTTCATTTCCTTGCAATATGCTCTTTGGAGGTTTATTGGAAGAATCACTAAGTTTGAGAATCCTTTTCTAGAAATACAAGTTGATGTGCTCTATTAAATAGATGTTGACATATTTAAGATGCTCATTGGAATATTGAGATCTATGGCAAGGACAATGATATTATCATTAGAGGAGATTGAGCCTTTGGAAGACCGTTTCAGGGCTGTACTGGGAACAGTGCACTACTGTCAAAAAAAAATTATTAAAAAAAAAAAAAAAAGTTGTTAAAATGTTAAAAGAATACTAATTTTTTTCTTAAAACTAAAAAAATCTGATGTGGCAGTCGCTTGGCCACGTTTGACTGATGATTTGGTAGCGTCCCAGCGATCCTGCAGAGTTCCCACAGTCTGGGAACTCGCAATCTCTTAGAGGCCCAAATCTCCTCTAATGATATATCATTGTCATATTATATACTCTTAGGCCATGAAAGATCTTGATTGACGCTAGCTTGTCATCAAAAGGAAAGCATGTTATGCTCATTACAAATGTTCATTTTAGACCCTGTAATCATGAGGGCAAAGAAGTATAAACTTTAACTTATTACAGTCTGTAAACTTGTTTTATTACTGTAATTTGTATGTTTCATCTAATATTACAAATATTTTCGGGCCTTATATATTTGATTCTCTATATATTTAATTCTTAAAAAACCATTGAAATGAAATAACTTCTAAGAAAACGCAGTGATATGGCTTTTCATAATATAATCCTTTTTTAAATAATCATGCCAAGGTTCTAAAAACTGATAAAGGTAGATTCTTTAAATCCAATGCAAATTTT
The DNA here is from genome assembly GCA_951799445.1 of Pseudisothecium myosuroides. Classification (NCBI taxonomy): domain Eukaryota; kingdom Viridiplantae; phylum Streptophyta; class Bryopsida; order Hypnales; family Lembophyllaceae; genus Pseudisothecium; species Pseudisothecium myosuroides. Next base: position 12,071,159 of record OX637292.1, on the reverse strand, counting down.
GCAAGTTTTGAACATTAAGCAATCATGCAAGTTTTATCAGTTTTACTTTTGACAAAAATCATTAATAGATCTCAATTTTATTAACCCCTAAAGGACCGGCATGCGTTTTTTGGTTGTATAGAAATTTTGGGCAGGACGTGTGATTAGAGATTTCCATATTTTAAGCTGAAATTTTAATAGAAGGTGGACGCAAGGAATATCTTTCACATGCACTAAATTTCATGACATTTGGAAATAGAAGTCAAAAGTTATGGCCAAATATGTTACTTTTTTTCGTAAATGGGCAGTCCGGGCAGCAAAAAAAATTGGCAAATATTTGGTTCTTTTTTCTTTAATATTTTTTTTCTTGTAGATTATATTTTTGTCTATCTGGAAAGCTTTGATTCATTTCATTTGGATTTGTTATGAGAAAGTTATGGACATTCTTGTTTTTCGGGCAGTTAGAGCATCTTCTTGAAAAAAATAACTTGTAGGATTCATTTCTGAATGTAATTTTTGCAATTTAAAAAACAAATAAAATTCTCATGGTTTAGTTTACTTGCTAGAACAATCTCACCATTGGGATTAGTGTCTTTTAATTCCATCTAAAATATATAAATATTTTAGATTCTCCTTCTATCTTGTACCTACTTCTACTTAATAATTTTCTTAGGAATGATAACTAAGTTTTTTTGAATATTTTTGAATATATTTTCCCACAATGTGCTGAAATACTTGTTTTTTCCACTTTAAACGCAGATATCTTGCAATTTGAGTGGTAAAAAATTTTGAAAATTTTTCCACACATTCTCATACTAGTTAGGTCTAAGATCCTATGGTTAGATGTGCAAAAAAAACATTTTTCAAATTTTTTTACTCCTTGCTATAGAAACGGCAATTTTGAGTGTTTTTTGGCAGAAAAAAGGCCTTGGGCCTTTAGGGGTTAAACATCTACTTGGAAGGTCTAATCAATTAGTCTAAGTTTGGTACTAAATTTTTTATTTTGATACCGGTATCATATTTTGTTTCAAATGATTATTTTGTGTCTTATTGGGATCTACAAAGATCAGGACATCCTCAAGGCCTTTGTATTGTTTTTGAAATGATACAGTGACTCCCCAAAGTAGTTGGCCACCCTAAAAATCGTTCTCATAAATTGAGAAATTGGAATTTTGAAGCGAAATTTAGACATGTTGTACAAAAGGAATTCTACCTTCATGTGTAATTTCACTTTAAATGGACTACATTTAGACCTATTATTAATTGAATGAAATTTCTATTAAAAAAAAAACTTTTTGTGAGAAGTCAAAATGTCCCATTTGTTTTTATAGGAAGAATGTACATCTTGACAAAAATCACATGTTACAAGTTTCATGAATTTTGGATTTTTATTGATTGAGATCTAATTGATTGAAATTTGACTCCAAAATTTTGATTTTTTAATTTTTCAATCCATAAATTGCAAAAAATAAAATAAAAATTTAAAATAACGTAAAACAATTATATACATCAAAAACATATTTTTTTGCAATTTATGAAGTGAAAAATTAAAAAATCAAAATTTTGGGGTCAAATTTTAGTACATTAGATCTCAATCAATAGAAATCCAAAATTCATGAAACTGGTAACATGTGATTCTTCTCAAGATGTACATTCTTCCTATAAAAAAATGGGACATTTTGACTTCTCACAAAAAGTTTTTTTTCTATAGAAATTTCATTCAATTAATAATAGGTCTAAATGTAGTCCATTTAAAGTGAAATTACACATGAAGGTAGAATTCCTCTCGTACAACATGTTTAAATTTCACTTCAAAATTCCAATTTCTCAATTTATGAGAGTGATTTTTAGTGTGGCCAACTACTTTTGAGAGTCACTGTATATGGTTGAATGCACACTATGGTTGTACGAAATTGTAGTCACGACAAATATTTTGTACAGAATAAAACTTTGGAGTCAATATATTATATTTTTTTGGTCATTTTTTGTTATAGAAATGAGGCGCAATCTCACATCTTGTATATATTGAAAATTGCATAATAAAAAGTGACTTGTATCTATTAATTAATGTATAGTGTACAATTCATTAATGTTTATACTCATAGATTCAAGCTTAGGATAATTGTATTTTTTGTGTCAAGTTTACAGTTTGATTTTTGCAACTCAAAGAGCTAGATTCAAAGTTCTAATGTTTAGGTATTATCTCCAAGCACTTGAATAGGGTTTAAGGATCTTTCTTAGACAATATCCTTGCAAATGTGTGATTTGAATTGGAGGCTCAAATTGTGACTTTAAAGTTGTTTTCAATTTTCAATTTTTGAACCTATAAGAAGGCCTTTTGATCCACATGAGCCACAAGTGAATTTTGATAGAAATGAAATTTTGGTTCCAATCAAGTGGTACCAACTTGAATACATTCTATACCAATATTTTGTACATTTTGTATTTGATGTATAAGTCTGTATTTTGGGGAAGTGTGAGCTTCCAATTTGTCATTTGGGACTCATAGATTTTTTTTTTGAAATTGGCAATTTCAAGTCGATAAAAGTATACAAAAAGCCATAAAAAGACTGTAGAACCAGAATAGGGTTGTGTCATACCCATTATAGTATTTGGTTTAGATTTGTAGTTATACTTAGAATCCCCCCAAACCTCGCCTAAAAATAGAATAGAAATAATGAGATGGCTAGATTTGGAGGATTTGAGTCACATAGCTCCAAAAGGGCTAAATCCCACCATGAATGTGGCAATTCATGGCTAAATTGGTCCGAGGGATCCACAACGAGGCCACTAGGTCAGGTCCTAGAGTTAGATTTAGAATTCCCCATTAAATCGATGAATTCCCAAAAATCCCGATTGTTAGTATGCATGAGCCACTAATGCAAGACAGGGCCCGTGGAGGAATTTACAACTCAAGGACGGTGTTCTAGGGTAAATCCCATGCCAAGAATCCAACGACGAAATTGATTTGCCAAGATTCCTTCATCTGCAAAAGATTCCCACACCATCTCCAATTCAAGGAGATGGCCAGTTTTAATCTCCACTGACCAATTGTGCCAGGTACGGAAATACACCTACATGTCTTTCATGCGACTCCTTGAGAGATCCCATGAAAATTCCCGGCATCTTCCAACTTGCAGAAGAACCTTTTCCCGGCGGTCAACCGTTCTAACTTCCAACGAGAATTTTGTGGAAATTACCCAGACTACAGTAAAATCTCACTAAAAATTAGAATAGCTTGTTTTATGTTAATAATGCGCTCCGTGAAGTTTCACGACATTTCGATAGTGGCAAGTATCCAAACCGGCAAGATTCATTGGGAATTAACCACGTGGCGGGGTCCCCGTGACATTGACCAGCATTTCGGGACCATACGATGGCAAAATAAAGTCAACCAAGAGTCCTTTCCGACTCTCTTGCACCTACCGGAGAGCCTAGGCTAGTTACTTTTCTCAAAATAGGAGACCCCTAAGATTTAGGAATTTACCACGACTTGGTTTTTAAACTAAATTAGCCTACAATGGGTTTTTGGCCTCGATACGGGGGGTTGGAGGACTTAGGACTAAACATGGCGATTTGGAGCCAACGGCGCAATCCGTTTGGCGATTGGAGTTAATCTCCGAAAGTTAGGATGTTGGTCCAACATAGATGGTAGAAGTAGTTTTTTAGGGATTAGGATGAAAATCTTTGAGGATGAGGATGAAAATCCAAATTGATAAGGTTACCTTAGAAATTTAGAGGGAGGCGTGGGCCCTTGGAAACCTATATAAGGGCCCCATTTCTCTCTCTAAAACACCCCCAATTCTTGTTTTGGGTCCGTAGGTCCAAGTTATTTTGGATATTTTGGCATTTCAAGCCAAAAAACCTCTACAGTGTTTTTGGAGCACTTTTGGCTCCATTGTTGTTGTATTTCAAGCTTTAGAAGGTCCTTGGGGGTCCTTCCATTTTATCTTTGCGTCCGTTTGTGTACTAAGTGTGTATGTCAAAAAGGTTCGTTCTTGCTATTGCACCCTCGTGAGCTACTTGACGGTTCCGGAAGTCTTTGGGTGTCTTGTACTAATCCTAAAGTACCCTCCACCGTACCTTGGTGATGCCGCTTTGGGGGGACCTTTAGTGCATAAATTGTACTACTTTGTTTGTCCTAGTTGTGTGTTACTTTTTAGGGGGACCTCATCCTTGGTTGTTTCTAACGTTTTTGGTGGGTGGACTTCCTCCAAGACGGCGAAGCTTTGACTTATAGGTATCTAGAGGTCATTGGTATTTTTTAAGAAGTCCACGAGACGGCAAAGCTTTGACTTATAAGTGTCTAGGGGTCATTGGTAGTTTTTAACAAAAACTACCAAGTCACTATCCTTGAGAAATGTCAGAGCCTCGCCTTAGTTTCTAATTATCCATGCGAATGGATTGTCCTTAGTTTCCAATTATCCCAAAGTCAGTCTAGCGTCTAGCATCATAACCTCCACCACTTCGTTCGTAAAAATTCCAAAATCCTAGGCCACGGGCCAAGGAGTGTGTGAAGAGCAAAAAATAATCAAGCAAAGGCCAGCCCGATACAGGCCCGGCCAACCGGCCAGCTCGAATAGGCCAGCAGCCGCGGCGCTCCAGGGGGTGGGAGGTTGGGCCCTCGGGAGGGGGATTTTTCTCCTTTTTTGTTTTTTTTCCTCTCTCTCTCTTCCTAAAATGCTGGGATTAGGGACTTACTTAACTAGGGGCTAGGGGTTAGAGTAGGGGAATGGAGGTTTAGGATTTAGGGAAAGGGGAAGAATACACGCCACACCTACACACGTCAAAAGAAAAGTCCGCACTCTCTCTCCTTCTCACCAAACATAAACGACAAGAATGGAGGGAGATTAGAAGAGAGGGGAAAGACATAGTAGGAAGAAGGAGAAAGACGATAAATAGTGCCTAGCCTAGGATTAGGTAGGTTGAAAAAGAAAATCTCAAGGAGCTCCTTGTGACCATTAGAAGGAGGATTGGAATGACAAGTGTAAGACTTTTCTTTGTAAGATGGAAGAGCACCATTAAAGTCCTTGGAGTTTGAGTCTATAGCTGTAAGACATCCATCAAGACATTTGGTGGAATAGTCTTAGTGTAGAAGAGGGAGAAGAAAGAAAGAGAAAAGAGAAAAGAAAGAAGGAGGTTAGACCATCAGGTGTAATATTTTCTAAAAATTAAGCGGTGAGCTTGGAAAAAATCAAACAAAACAAAGGATTACCATGGAGCATGAGGATGCGCATGCAAATGTGGACGAGGTCACCTCTGACACCGGCAACGAAGAGGTGAGTCTTTGATTTAATCTTTGGTGTTTCTCCCTCAGTAGTGTTAATTTCTTAATTAGACCTTTGATCACGATTAGCAAGCCGAGATTAGTGTAAATTAGAAGTTTAGATTTAAAAATTTATAGATTAGGGGTAGAGGTTTCCGAAAACATATTTCATTTAAGATTTGGCTTTAAATTGACCGTGGTAGGATAAGTTAAGCGGTAGGGGGTAGGATGGATGATTGTGATTAAAACTTCATCCAAAAAAGAAACAATGGACAAAAATGAGGGACTTAGATGAGAAGGAGAATTTAGGATTAAAATTTGTGATGAATTAGCCGTTAAAAACTAGTCAAGTTAAAAAGTTTTAATTGTAAAGGTTAAAGTCAAAATTTAGAGTTAACTTTAGGAAGTAAGAATTAGAGTTAAAATTAGGAGTGGAAATTCTAGGGTTAAAAGAGAGTTATAACCTAGGGTAGGTTGGAAGTAAAAAGTTTAGAATTAATTTAGGAGTCAAAAATCCAAGTAAAAAAGGAGAAATTAAAAGTAAAGATTTTAGAGTAAACTTAGGAAGTAGAAGTTAAAGTCAATTTTAGGAAGAAAATTTTAGAGTTAAAAATAGGAGTGAAACTTTGAAGTTAGAAATTAAAAGCTAGAATTAAATTTAGAAGTTGATATCTATGGTTAACCTTAGAAGCTAAAACTTAGAGTAAAAATTAGATAGTAGAAATCAAAGCTAAAGTAGAAGTAAAGGTTAGAAGTAGAAGTTGAATTTTAGAGTTAGTTTTTTGAAGTAGAAAATCTAGAGTCAAAAGTGAAAATGTAGAGTCAAACCTGGAGGTTAAAACTTGGGATCAATTTTAGAAGTAAAAACTTAGAGTTAGAAGTCAAAACATATGATTAAATATAGAGGGTAAATTTTAGAGTAGTTTAAAAGTAAAAACTCAGAGTTAAGAGTTAAAACATAGAGTTAAACTTAGAGGGTAAATTTTAGAGTGGTTTAGAAGTAAAAACTTAGAGTTAAGAGTTAAAATCTAGAGTTAATTTAAAGGAGTAAAAATCTAGAGTTACATTTAGAAGTTAAAATTTAGAATAGAAGTTAAAATTTAAGGTTAGTCTTTAGAAGTAGAATTCCCAGGTGGGACGCTAAAACATAAAAGATAACCTTAGGGGTTCATGGAAGGAACCTAGGAGGTCCCATTCCAGTTAGATAGGATTGTTAGAAATGGCACCAACCCCCCAGCCTACACTAGACATAGGATAGATAGTTAGTACGGTAGGATTTCACCGTTAGAATACCATAAACCTTGATCATCGACAATTAGCTTGGAAGTCACCACATGCATCTCTAGGCATTTCTTTTGCCCATCCACGACACTTAGGAAACATTAGCAAAAGATCCATTGCTCGGAAGGCACAGTGGATCGCGCTTACAACACACCCTTAAATTAAAAAGTGGATAAAAGCTAAGAACTTGGTTGTATTCGCTTTGTTACCAAGGGTGGACAATCTAGCGCCCACACGAAGGGGGGCAACTAAAGCATGCAATCACCCATAAAGTTGTTACTTGTGGTTCAGAACACATTGCAAATTCATTGGCTGAAATGAATAAGCTAATTATAAATATAGAATCTCAAAATTTATATGGAAATCATTATTTTGGTGCAAAAAGAATTTGTATTTGAATTTTATTTTCAAAAATTCATGCGATATAAATCCAAATGTACTATACATTGGATCCTAAAAGGTGACTATTGACGGTTTGAAGTGGTAAATTCATAAGAACCGCCATAGACGGTTATAAATGAAGGGATGCCTATAAAGAGGTTTCAGGCATAAGTAATTTGGATTTTTTTTGGAGAAAGAGCAGACAAGTGTTGTCTAGTTCCTTGAGTGTTTATTTTCTATAAATATTTTTAATGCACATTTTTATGAACCACGCCATATGTGTATTTTTTCATGATTCAATTTGACTAATTATAAATTGTAGAGTGATGTATTAAATGTGCTTTTGTGCAAATTTTTGATCAATGAAGTATAAATGTGATGAATGTGTTTTAAAACTTGTTTGGTAGAAGTGCATATGATTTAATCTCTTTGTATTTTAGTCTTAATGTATGATGAAATTGGTAAGATTTAAAGTGGAGAATTTGAGATAGCTTGAGTATAAATTAATGTGAGACAATTTAAAAGTTTTTAGCTAATATGATGTATGGAATGAATTGTGTAGAAGTTATGCATTGTAATCAACCATTTTCATTTTCATTTACTATGAACGTGAAATGTGTTATTAAAATTAGAGCTTAATATTTTTGACTATTGCCATGGTCAACAAATTTCTTAATTATTTGACAAATAAGTCTACGTAGCTAATTAAAGACTGGCTAGATATATGTTTGTATGGCCAAAGTAAGAAGATTGTGAGTGTTTTCAAGGATTGTAATTTGATAATAATTATCATTAATACTCATTGAAAAGTACCAGATTTTATAGATTCATGTTTATTTAATATAATTATAAATTTAATTGAGTGAAGTGAGATATTATCAAATTAATTAAGGAATGGAATAAAAGGAAAAAAAGGCTAAGAAAATTGAATATAAAATTTAAGATTACAGCTTGACTATTGATTTAAAAACAATCATACAATAATTATAGACTATTGCTATGAGAGAATCCTATTTTCAATATCCCATAGTGTTTTTTTCAATTTATTCATAGCTAGTATATGGCACTTACATGAAATTGCATTTTATGGTCTACTAATTGATTGACGTACTAACAATTTTTTTTTATGAGATGAACATAAACATTCTAGTGCTAACATTCATTTATAAGCCCATTACCACATTATTTTCTAAATAAAGATCAATTCTCTATGTGTGATCTTAGCTATCCAAAATTCTAGCGAACTTGAGTCTTTTTCCAAAAGAACCTATCTCATTATATTCTTTCCCCAATTGTTTGGTTGTTATTTTTTAGACTACATTAATGATGAAGTATGTTGGCATTTTCAAATTTAGCCTACTAGATCACTATCAAGTTTTCAAAATTTTATGCCAATAAATTGTTGCTATCTCATGACTAAATGGATGTATTATGCTAACAATCTCCAAGCATCTATACATAATTAAGTTTGTACAAGTTTTTATGTGATCTATCTTAGAATGGCAAAAGTCAGGATTTAATATTGTGAAAATATATGCCAGGTTGCATTTTAGTGACTACATCCGTCGATCAGGACTCCCTTAGGGAATATAGTATCAACATATATGAACAAATGCATATTACTCTATTGAAGGCTAAATACAGAGCTAGCAATAAGAGACAAACTACTCCTTAGATCGCTAAGCATAATCAAAGGCTAGCTACCTTATACAAGTTGCAAGATACAATGGAGGAGTTTGATAACATGAGACAAAAGAAAAAGTATATTGCACTAAACCAAGTAGTATTCAATCATTGAATCACCTGAAAGTTCCATCATTTTTTGAACTTGGTAGTGCTTTAGAAATTGGCTAGAGTTTAGCATGTATTTCAAAAAAATCAATAAGGTAGAAGTACCTATTTTCGATAACTTAAGGGATTTCACAACAAGTGATGAGTAGTTTAAGGCGTAGGAAATTTTTCCCATGTTGAAAGATAAAAAATATTGGGATTCCCAAATTTTTGTAATTTTATTTTCAAAATTGAAATTACTGTGAATTTTGGGAGTCAAAAAGTGGTCCGGACCAATAGCCAATGTCTAGAGTCATCTAATTCAGATCATCTAAAAAAATGCTTTTCCGCTCACTATTTCCAACTTTCTTCTTCACTACTTTGGACATGTGTCATAACCTTATTAGTCCCAACCTTGAAAAAAAACATTCCAAACTTTTCAACCTTGGTTGGAAATAGTGCCCCCTGTAGGTTGGCTATGGGTCGTGATCAACTATGGGTACGCCTACCTTAGTGGTTGTAAATTAGTAAGTCCTCAAATACAATTTGACTTTTAATTATTGTTGTACTGTGGGTATTAAGGTTGTGGAAATAGGTTTTAATGTTCTATGAGGAGCAAAAGTCAACTTACAAAGCTCATGGCATGTGGCTTCACACTTGACTCTACATAACTTTTTATATATGAAAATACTCAAAACTTCATTTGTAAACACCTAGAGCTACAAACCAACTTCTACAAAACTATATACAATTTCATAGGTGGAAAAGTACAATTCTCATGAGCTTAGGTCTGTTAGTGCAACTTTGTTACAATTGATATTCAATTTCAGCAAAATTTGGTTGCAATTAGTACATATTACAACTTCTATTCTATTCGCAATCAATAAGGGATGCATATAAGTTGATAATCAATTCCTTGATACAAACATGTACTTCATGTCTTTACATCTATAACCATCCCAGTAGGTCCTAACAAGCACTTTGGTTATATGCCACAATATGTACAGGCCACAAGCAACTTCTATGGTTCATCATGGTATAGTAGCATTGCTATACACATAGAGGTACTTGGACTCTTGGAGAGCTTGAATTGACCTTTTATAGGCAACTACAATTGATTTTCAAAGTGTCTTTAAGAGGTGAAGTACAAAATCTAATTGTAAAGGATTTAACATTCCTTCAAATGTATCAAGATGTTCTAGCCACTCACTTTAGTAGGTTGGTTCTATGCCTCCAACTTACTTGGCAAACTACAAGACCTAAGGCTACTAAATCAAAGAGCAACCATGGTAGAGAAATTTGTAATTTTCACATGATCCTTGATAGTTAGAACATTCTACGAACCATTCAAGTGCTTTCAAATTTGAGTGAAGATGATACTCAACTCTTAAAAGCCTTCAAGTTTTGAGCAAAGATGAGAGTAGGTTGCTTTAGTGAATATTTTTGGAAAACTCAAATGCCTTATAAGTTTCTTCATCAAAACTAGTTGGAATTTCATTATGACTAAATTAATACAAGCAGGTGTATTTTTCAATTTTCTAAATCAAAGGTACTAATTTAGTGCAAAATCAAGAGCATTTGAAATAGTATTGATAAGAAATAAATTGAAAAAATGTGGAGATATTGTGAATTAGAAAAATATTAAGTCAAGATGTGTTGACCTTATGGAATTTTAAGACCATCCAAGTTTCAACTCAATACCAATTCAATTGGTCATTGATATGGCATTGAAATTTACTATTTAAGAGTTTGAGATGGTGTTTTTGTAGACCTTTGCAACCATCTAGTCTATAATTGTAGTAAATGCTTGGCATTGATCAAAGAAAAAAAAAGGATAAATGTCTCCTATCATGTTATCACAAATAGTTGTAAGAGTTTAGGAGGCCTACCAATAGACTTATGTAAAGCTATGGTTCCTAAAAGCTTGAACATCTATAAAACATGATTATAAATTGTTGAAAGTGACAAGCTCATTTGTTGAGCAATTACTGCACCTTTCATTCCACCTTCACTCATTCTAAGGCAATGAGACTATTTTTCCTTCATCAATAAGAAAATGAGTCTTCATTTTTGCAAACAAAAATTCAGCAAAATATCAACTACCAATCACATTCAAATATGCAAAATTAGTTACAATGTGTGGGATTGATAGCAAAATCTAATTAGAACAAAGAGATATCTAATTTCTAAAATTAAAGCATTGTCACGCCAACATTAAAGTCTCTATAAAGGGAATTGTGAATCTTTTTTGGAGATGCTTGTTGAGAAAAAAATGCACGTATGGATGTTTCCTACATACAATATCTCCATAATCAAATTTTAAAAAAAATCATTAATGTTTATCAATAAATTATCATGTAAGATCATGAAAGTTAACCTTAACCCCTAAAGGGCCATTGTTCCTTTGGGGGATAAAATGGATTTCCTATGACCTCAATTTTTGGTGAAACTTTTTGAAACTTTTTTATAATATAGAAAAACTTATTAGCTTCATGGAAACATAATTTTTATTTCAATCGGTGCCCCGGAGCAAAAGTTATGCCAACTTAAATATAATTTTCAAGTTGCCATGTAGAAAAAGAAATCAACAAAAACTTGAAATAATTTTATAGAAAAAATTGTTTCTAATAGATCTTATTATTGTCTACATGTGAAGCTTTGATTCATTTTATTTGGATTTGTGATGTGAAAGTTATGAACAATCTTGTTTTTCGGGTGATCTAAGCATCTTCTTGTAAAAATAACTTATAGGATTCATTTCTAAATGTAATTTTCACAATTTTTCAAAAAAATTGTTTGACAAGGTTAAGTTTGCTCACTAGAAAAATCTCACCATTGGGATTATTGTGTTTTAATTTCATCTTAGAGCCGTAAATAATTTAATTTTTCTTTCAATCTTGGACCTACTTCTAATTAATGATTTTTTAAAGAAACAAAATAAAGTTTTTTTTTTGAAATTTTTTCCTAGAGTTTCTACTCAAATCTTCAAGACAAATTATTTTAAATTCAAAGCCTCCAATGCAAAAGTTTTCCACAAATAGCAGTCAAAGTCATCTGAAATTGAAGATTAGGGTTCAAATTTTTTTTTTCCAACTTTGAATGTTAATATCTTCTAATTTGTATGATTGAACTTCATGAAATTTTTACCATATGACCTCAGACAAGTACAAGATCCTACAATTAGATTCTTATTTATTTATTTATTTATTTATTTTTCTTGCAGAACTAGCAATTTGAAGTGGGTTTTGATAGGAAAATGGCCTTCATTCTATAGAGGTTAAAGGACCCAAACATTGAAAAGTGGTCAATACATGGCTTAACCCCTAAAGTTCCTTGACTATGTTTTTGCCAAAAACGCTCCAAAACTTCCATTTCTAGTACATGTACCAATTTTTAGAAAAATAACATTTTTGAACACATATAACCGTAGGATCTTATAGTATGCTAGTCTTAGAACATTTGGAAAAAAAATCAAAATTTTCCACCATACAAATTGAAAAATATTAGTGTTTGAATTGGCAAAAATCCTTTTTTTTTGTGCAAAAAACAAGGCAGCTACACTTTCACGAGGTCACATTTGTATGAAAAAATGTCCAAAATGGTGGTGCTTCTTTGAATTCTTTTTTCTAAACAAGTTGGCTACATGCTTAAAAAATTTCAAATCATTTGGAATTGTACAACATATAGGAAATAATAGTAAGTAGAAAGAAGTAGAGAATTATTCAAAACACAAAATTGTTAAGAGTTTAATTATGGAATTGAAAAATGTCAATCCCAATGGTTGTAATGTTGTAAATTTGTAATAAACGATCTACACCCTATGATTTTAATATTTTCAAAAAACATTGAAAATTGAGTGAAATAAACGACTTTAAAGTTTATTTTAGAGTAGGAAATTCATAACTGCCCACAAACAAAAACTCCTCGTAACTTTTGACTCATTGACTGAAATGGAATGATTCAAAGCTTTCCACGTACATATAAATCTTAAAAACCAATTGCAAATTTTGTTTCTTAAAAAAGTGATTTTTCTGATCTGCCTGGAGTGCCCGACTTGAAAAGCAAACAACATATCAGACTATAACTTTTGACTCTTATTTTCAAATGTCATGAAATTTAGTGCATATGACAGATATTCCTTGTCCCCACCTTCTACAAATTTCAGCCTAAAAAGTGCAAATTTTCAAGTCACAAATACCTACCTAAAATTGCTATATTGCTAAAAATAATAGGCTGGTCCTTTAGGGATTAATCCTAGAAACAAAGAATGCACCTAATGGTCCTATAATCCAAACATGGTCATGGGGGGTTGCATCTTTTAAGGGTTAACCCTTAAAGGACCCTGTAGCTGTTTTTTGTTAAATGAATGACAAAGAATCCTTCTATGTGGAACAAAACTGCAACTATTCATCTTTGGAATTTTATTATGAAAGAAGAAGTCTTGTGCAATATTTTGACTTCCAATAGCTTTTGCATTTTTTTAAGCCAATGATTCACATGGAAACACCCATTTGCGTCCCTGTTTCCATTCCTACACCTTAGATTGTCACTAAATCTGTCCCTAGACTTCCCATTAATAGGTCCTTGAAATGCTTACCTCTAATTCGTTGATGCATTTGAAGGCTCCATGCCTAACTATCATTTGTTGACTACTTATTTTTGTAGATTTCAGTTTTGGGTCCACCTATGTGACAACTTCAATGGTAGTGAGCCGTCACTTTGAAAAATCATAGAAATTACACACCACATCCGAAAAATCTAATTTTTATTTTTGAATATTCATCATTTTCACTCACTAATACTACAAAAATATTATATGTACAAGAAGGTGCCTCCAACTATGCTGAATTGCTAAATTTGAAGGTTTTGGGTGCTTCCACCGTATTCTACATTATGCAAAGAAAACTGAATAGCCCAAATTGCCATCCCGTATATTAACCCTGTAAGGACGCGGGGGGTGACCCTGGAAATCATGCATTGTATAACCGTGAGAGTCATTGGAATAAAAAAATCCAAAAGTACTCATTGGAAGTCAAGCTACTGTAGATGTTCTCCACTTTCCACAAAAAACTCCAAGGATGAATAGTTGTAGTTCTGTCCTACATTGGAGAATCCCTTGTCATTCATCGGACACTTATGGTCCGCGGCGTCCTTACTGGGTTAATGACACCACATCAATAGTCCTTGAAATGACACGGGGAGGGGCTGCGAAAACAACAGAGGATATCATACCGAAAAGGTCATTACACAGGTTGGAAAATTTGAATGTACGTTCAGCTCTGCGTTTGGAAAAACAGTTCAAGTGAAAACGACTCCGGATTTCACAAGGACAAGCATACGCGCCCTACCAGTATCGGTCGAACCTATACTAAATATCGCACCTACTGTACGTCGATGAAGCAAACTCCTCCTCCCCCCTGCCAGCACTCAGGCAAGTCACTGGGAGAATAGATAAAGTACTCCGGCTAACATAAAACAAGGAACATAAATGCCCAAGAAGGTTCTAACGACAAACAAAAATGCTCAGAGCGTCTGCAGTTGCACAACTGACGTAAACATACGGGAGGCAGCCCTACTTCAACCACTGAGAACTCAGACGAGATGGAAATGCGAGACACAATTTACTCAGGCCAACCTGAACAAAATAGCTCGCGAAAAACATCCCTCTGCTCAGAGACATCACAAGTAGGATATGGCCGGCTCCTCCGACTCCGATCTCTAAAATTTTCTCTCCCGACGGAGAGTATGACACTCTCATCCCTGGCAACCACAAAAGAGCAACACCTACAGAAGGTCTCTGTGCTCTTCTAACCCAGTGTCACACTGATACCTTCAACCTGGCCAGGATCATCCTCCACTTCTGGACATGTCACCATGCTCTAGTCGAGTCCTGAGATCACACAAGCCAACCAGGCCCAAACCGTCCTAAAAATCCACGGCACAACTCCACACCGACACTAGAAGAGGTCGGAGCTGGAATATGCTGCGTCCCTGTCTCGAACGGGAAGTTGAACAAGAAACTGAATCTGAAGTTTCGAGGTCATCAACAGATGGGTGCCTATTGGTCGGTCATGTCATCCTGGAGTTCAACTGGGGCTATCAACCCAGGGATGCTCAGCATTCGCCTCCTTTCTGCCTCTCGCTGCGCAGCAGCTTCCTCAGCATACAGGTCCTTGTTATCCTGCACATAGTACTCTCCAACATGAGTGATCCTCATTCACAACCACCGTTCCACAATCAGAAGAAAAAAATACAGTCCTGCAGACACTTTGCAACCGTCCATAGCACTCTCAGACATAACCCGAACACCTGCAGCCATCCCAGCCAGGAACCGGCTCAAAAGACTTTCAGAACGTTCCCTACCTGAGCTGAAAACTCCTTGGACTGAATCAAGAAGTCACGAAGTTGGTTCTTGAAAGCTCCCAACTCGCTTCGGGTATCAAATAGGCCATTCACAAACGTTGTCACCTGCACGCACATCGACCATGAACCCAAATGAGGAAGCTTCTCCCACCATAAAAGACCCGGCACCAAAACACAGGTGACCCGTGCAGGCCAGTCGCACAAAACCCCGATGTGTCTTACAACAGCAACTCAAAACGAGGATCAGCTTCCGCAAAGTTGGACACCGGAAGCAAGAATATACAATACCATGACTCGCTTGCAAGTCAAGGATCAAAGAGCCCTCACTCAAACAAGCTAGACTACCAACATGTATCAGAGACAAAAATGCAATGGAAGGAAAAGAAGTGCCATGCCTCGAGAGGAGTCATATTGGGGAAGGACGTTCCCAAAAGCTTGATGGAGTAGTCACGAACGAACTCCATATTGTTGGGAAAGGCTGTTGGACCCAACGTGGCTGCATCCCACAGCGGTTGTGTGAGGGCCCCCGAATCGACCTGAAAAAGAAAATGAGCTATTAGAAGTGCACAGCAGCCGAGTCACTACAAATATTCAAAGAGATGAGCCAAAAACCACACTAGCCAGGGGTAGGAGGCGAAATCCCACCAGGCAGAATAAGTGCTGAAGGATCAGCACATGCAATTTGAATCCGGGCTTGTGGAAAGTGTCCGTCAAAACTGCAAATATTTCTTGCTCAATGGTGAGAAAATACGTCTGATGGAACTGGTTGCAGAATTCGGACGCCTGCAACAAAAAACACCACCACAAAGCACATAGACAGGTGAGCGGGATACATTCAAGCCAACCTTCAGGATGCTGACAGACGCAAAAAAAACAGGACGAGGAAGGTTGGACGAAGGAATCATTTCACCCAGGGAAAGATTCTAGTTACCACTGGATCAGAACAGGAAAATATTGCTCGGTGCGTCAATACGAAACTCACAAGACGAATGAGGGGTCTACTAGGAACAGAAAAACAAAGCTGAGAAATTACTTGGAAGTTTGTCAGCATTTCCAGGAGCAGGTTCAGGCCAGTCTCGGCAACGTTGCGCTCGGTGTGACGGAATGCCCAGATTATGGAGTCCATCACCAGTTTCAGTTGCTGGCAAATGCCACAGAATATCAGATTCACATGCCGAGAACTCCAAAAGAGAGGTGGATCGAAAAGAAACGACGAATCAACTACCCATGCTTCCTCCATAAAACGGACGAAAAGGTCACCTCTGCAAACATGAAGAGCCGCACTGTTCACTTACTTGGCTGGACAGAGTGAAAAGAGCACGGAAACAGTGGCTGGCAATTGCCCGCAACAACGAAAAAAACTTCAGACGATGCTCCGGATAGTCCTCAAAGTTCTTAGTAATCATCTGGAAAACCACAGAAGCTGCTGTTAACTTCAGATGCAATACACCCACGGCTTCAGACTCCACTAGACCTCCACCACCAACGAGGCAACAAACGATCAACACATTCAAGACATCGGGTTCAGGATAAGGTTGCTGCGTTCGCATACATCGAGAGTGCATGCGAAAACAGCCTCGAATATCCGGGGAACGTCGTCCACCATGGCGCTCTTTAACCTGCACACATTCACTCGAAAAAATCAATACGCTGATCTCGCGCTAGTATAGAACTTCCTTGAAAGAACCACACATCGGCATATCGCCGCCTCTCACCAATCAACTTAATCAATCTCACACAGTGATTGTTCGTTTCCAGAAAGCGCCAGTATCTGTGCTCAAAAATCAGGAAAAGGAGAAGTCCGCGCACAGGGAAGATCCACAAATAGAGGCAAGGCTGTCATACGCACTTGTTGATGATAGTGGCAAACAGAGATAACACCTCCGATTCACGAGCGTCAGACACGTTGCGAGCATAGTCACCCAGGATGGGATCCGTCATAGCGGGGACGAAATTCTTCGCGATCAGTTCCGCGTCGTCCGCTTTATCCACAAACGTTTCGATCAATTTCAGGGTTTCACGCTTCACCGACCTGCACAAAGGACACACCAATCAGTTTCAAGGAGCACCAGCTATCGAAACTTCGATCTAGTCCGAAGCCTTTGAAACGCACGCTGCAGTAAATAAGGCAAGTGCACGTTTGTTTTACGAAAGACTGCGTCAGACCGACATGCAGCAACGAAAAATCCTACCTCAGCAGTTTCACAAATGAAGTCCTGGATGCATACGGTCCCCCCTCAGCAATGCTACTGGATATCAGCTCACTGTACATTCTGCGTTCATGGGAACAAAAAAAACTTGTTACGGAAGTCTTCCAACATACAAATCTCCATCTCTATAAATACAGGAGCAGGCAAATCATGGTCACAAACAGCAAAGTGTTCGAAGCTACGCTTGAGGAATCTAGCAAACTGCGAATAAAACTTTGCCAACACCCTGGTTCTGGAAGCTGCAGTCACGTACCTATAGACATTCAACATATCCAGGTAGATCAATGATATTTGAGCTAGGAAAGCTTGCCCAAGGGAGCTGGCAACGCTAGTATTCAACTGCAACACAACCCAAGCGAAGACAGGGTCAATAACTAGCTAGTGAAAGGATTCAGGCGCCTCAAGGAGAGGTTTCAGCGATAAATCGAGTCACGACAAACCTCCATCGACAGTGCTTCCCGAATCTGATCACACTGCCCACATGGGCTGCCAGTTCCAGGGTTACAGGATACAAACCTGCAGAATGTTGAGGACAGCTCGTACGACATCGAGTGCTTTCAAGTACTCCACACTTTGACGAGCTTGACTGATGATTTCGACCCATCTCTGCACGAAGGGCACAGCTGGATCAGCTACATGATACACACCCGACGTACAAGTAACTGGACTACTTTCCGACCCTCAACCGAATTTCCCGGGATTGAAATGAATCCAGTAAAAGCAGTACTGCTTCGGAGACAGCAAATGGGTCTGACCTAGATGGGACTTCAACAACAAACAACTTCTCAAGGCCAACAGTCATGAACCCCTTCACTACCTACACAACATACAAACCCAGCGGGTGCGAAATTCCATCACGCTGCCAAAACAATCCATCAGTAGTCAACCTGATTTGGAAGCTCCATAAGCTTTTGCAGATACTCATCCCGCCTTTGAGGATCTGATTCGGCTTGAATCATGAATCCAACCTGGAAGCAGACTCAGAGTTAATGCCAGACACTTTTCCTGTATCCTCATCCTCGCCACTACGCTCATTCAAACAGTCTACCCGGGATCAAACTCAATTAATCAATCAAGTCACACAACCGAAATGTACGTACTGCTTCGTAGAACGTATGAATTTGATGAGCCTCCAGATCCAAAATAGTTGTTGGCAAGCCCTTCAGGAGCTCACACACAAAAGGCTCGGTCTCTCCCACCTGAAATGCAACACAAGGAGCTTCCATCAGAAACAGAAGACGGACCAGTCTGAAAGACGAGGTCCACACTGTGCACCCTCCTGTGTATCCACCTTCACAGAAGACAAAGGGACTCAGAGAACAGGAAGATCTGCAAGCTCCAACACATACACAGCCTTGAAATGGGGTACGTACCTGAAGAATAACGAACTTCCTTTTACATTTCTGAACAATCTTCAGAAATGTGTCGCAGGCCATATCCTGACCATTGCAACAAACAATGTCAGCCCACATAAAGAACATCATTTCGCTGACCAAATGTCCAGTCAAACATTCTGAACAAATGAGGTCACAAACGAAACACGAAGAATCCCATTTCAAAACATAGAACAAAATCATGAGGTCACTGATCTCTGATGACGACCGTAACCGAAAGGTAAGGGATCGTACCTGAACACCAGGATGAGTTTCGTGCATGAACTCAAACAGCTTGTTCACAACCGTCTTCAAAAACTTCCAATGAGCTCGCAAAAAACGAGGATACTGGCCCACTACATACCTGAAAACGTGCAAGCAAGGTCGTCTTAACAAAAAACAATTGTAGGAATCAAATGACTACGGCAGTACGTTCACAAGAATTTGAAAAATGTACTCTCTAAATCAGTTTACAACCCCAACTTCTTCCTACATCGGCATATGGTCTTCGTATATTATTAGCACTTCACAAGCCTTGGAATCAGTTGAAGTGATTACCCTTCGAAAATGGTGAAAAGCAGTAAAAGAAAGTGACATTTTCATGGACAGCAGGGCTACATATTATGTGCCAGAACGAACCCGCACTAAAAAACTTCAAGCGGAAGGACGTACATAATGTTGCTGGCAATCACAGCCTTATTGTCCTTGCCCTTCGTGATTTCACATAGATTAAGCAGATCGCGAATCACTGTCACAAGGAATCGATTTTCCTGCTCTCAAAAACAACACGAGCACATTAGAAACGGCCAAAACAAGTGGAAAGAAGGAGGCTACCATAAGCGCCAAAAACGCTCAGATGATTAAGAGACGAGGAGAGAAGGAGAACGTCAAAAATAAGACTCATAGAAGAACCACGAAATCTCAGGTCAAGCAAACCCTAACACAGATGGGAAATCACCTGTCCAGCATGGCATTGACACATGGAAGTTCACAGGCTTTAAGATGACACCATCGGACCCGCCTGACATGACACTATTGACAACCAAGCGATGAAATATGTACCTGGTCTTCGACCATGGACCCCGATATGGAGCCGATAGCCCAGCAGAGTGTGTTCAGATTGTTCCAAGCCCATTCCTCACCGTTTAATTGCTTGTTTAGCTTCTTCAGCATCTGCACAAGTCCCCACACGAGCACGTTCACTAGGACTACCAAAACAAGAATCGACGCCGTCATCAACCCACACATGCACAATAAAAGGAACCATTTTTCTCCAGAAACGCCTACAATGCTGGATCGACGGCGATATGGAACTGAGATTACCTGCTGCTCCGTGTCTTCGTGGTCCAAATGGGACAAATAAATCAGTGTCTCCCTCATAATCTGGATGATCACAACGCAAGGAGTCAGAAAACGGCAAAGCGCTCATGCACCGTTCTTGAAGAAAGGCCCTCGAGCTCGCGGAAGCCCCCATACTTGACACCAACTTTAACACCACCGTTGGTCACATCACCAGACAAAAGACACCTACCAAATCGCGAGCATCGCTGGACACTGGTGTCCACATATGATCGTATCGTGCAAATGGATCTCTCAAAGCGTGAGGAAGACATTGGAGGTCCTCCAGGAGAGGCCGACAAGGAGGCAGAAATGCGGTACCTTATACTGGACAAGAACGTCGTTGTCCTTCATAGTCTCACGTACAATGTTGCCATTCTCGTCTTCTACTATCAAAACTTCCTCTGGTTTAGCCATGCGACTGATCATTAGCAACCGCAGCTTCGATAAAGGCCCTGCGTACAACTGCTTACGATGGGAAAGCTGCGCCCCCATCCCATTCAACATTCCTCCTACCTGTGATGCAATCAACAATAAAACATCTTAACATCATCTTCTGTTGCATGACACATATCGTCACCAGAAAATAAGCGTCACCCACAGCTAACAAAGAGTGAAAGGAATGATACAAAGGCCGTAAAGGATCTAATTTGGGTGCGTTCTGGAAATGGGTGATTAGCAAAGTTATGCCAGGTTTGCTGCTCGGATCGTATGTTAGCGTGAAGCTACCAGCTGCGCTTGTGGCAACGTCGGAAAGTCGGCGTCGAAAAGACTGCACGTTGAGATTCATCTTAGAGGGTGGGTGTTCTCAACGTCGTGGGGCCACAAGAGGTAGTTTTTGTCCAACAATTACAACCCTCAAAACTACTATCAATATTGTGAGTGAAATAGCTGGCTGGTGCACAGAACTACTGGATATAGACATGCGTGATTCAGCTACAAGCCAGAGTCGTCATACGGCTAATGGTGTTATAGAGCTATAAACGTAAGAGACAACAATAAGACATCCAGACCATCCGTGTATTGTGCATCACACAATCGAGAGAGAATCTTCAATTGAATTTCATTACACCTTCAGAGATGAACTGATGAGCTCAGAGTAAACAACGCATTCCCGCAACGCCAAAGATCTCGGTCGGTATCGGACAAATAAATTGTAAGCCAGTCAACTCATTTGAGTGTAAGATGGTCTATTACCTGAAGGCCGAGGGGACTAGGTGAAGCAGGAGTTTCCATGTTGCACTCAGACTGGAAAAGATCGCAAACAAGTGAATTCCAGTAATCCAGGCAAACCTACAGGAGAGCAATACAAACACTCCACAGTTAACAAAAATAATAAGGAGCCGCCTTTCATCTCATACATTCATTCCCATAAGAAAAAAACTGACAAATGGAAAATGGAAAGACATCCAATTTCAAAGTTGATAAATCACTACTTCGCAGCCAGCAAGGAAATTATGACCATTTTGACCATGCATACCTTAAAAACCTCTGTATCATCAACGTAAGATACACCGATCAAATATTCCAGCCCCATCAACAAAGCTGTTTGATTCTCTGGGGATGTCTCCAACACCCCAATGTGAGACTGCAACCCAAATGTCTCGCAGATTAGTGAACAACACACTGGAAATAACCGCACCCACATCCAAATACCTCGTGAAACCTGACCACTCTAAGCAGAAAAATACTTAAATCTTGAGGTATCGTATGCAGCAAAAAGCCTAAAAGTATGCAACAACAGAAAGCTCGTGCACAGGTGAAGCAAGTCGAAAGGGAACTGGAACAACAGAAAACCTTGAAAAATGCAGTGAAGAACATTGCCAGATTCTGGATAAACGCCTGCAAAACAGGAGGTACAGATCTTCAAAACTCCGGAAGGAATAACAATCCGAAAGGCAGTATCTACAAGCTTCCGCATGATATCTACGCCCTTTATGAGCTCATTAATAGCAGAATATGAGAGGTAGGGCATGCTAGCACAGCCACTACCCGTAGCAGTGGGTGCTCAGAACCACAGGACTGTAAAATGACCGAATAACGAATCGGAAGGGTCAGTTAAGTTCATAAAGAAGTTCTCGAAAACATCCGTTTAATTATGAAAGCCTAAGAAAACAGGGTACCTGATCCTCATCTGACCCACTTCCATAAGCCTCTGGAACGTTGGTGCCTGGCGGTAGAATAATCTGCAGAAAATTCAAAGCAACAATCATCTTTTAGGAATATACATGGACACGTCAAGAGTTATGCACACACTTGTTCTAGTTCATGTGGAGACAAAATCATAGCATACCCATAGCTACGGAATCACGTCAGGCATCATTAATAGAATCAGTGATGACTTCGTCGTAAAATTTCAACATGTAACATCCTTCGCAGTACCTATCCGTCAAAAATATCCTACATGATCCCTTCTAAACTCAAATTCTTCAATATTCAATACCTGGAGCTGCACCATAAAAATGGTGTAGAGTTTCACAAATTGGGCATCGTAGTAATCTCCACAACTAAGAACAGCCACCTGCACGATTCATTGCTTTCCTCAGTCCGTGACTACCAAGACGAGCACAAGCATTACATTCTGGACCAGAAACATTGGAAGCGCAAATACAAAGCTGCAGAAGACAAATTTGAGGTGTGAAGCGACAACACTCACCTCAGACAAACATTGTAGGGTCAAGTTACGATAGCCGGCAACAGGGAATAGCTTCAGTAAGGTCTCCAGCTGAAAGTCAGGCATACGAACATAAATGGTTGGAAACCAAATACTGAAAACCACATGTAGCAGTAATGATGAAGAAGAGCACGACTATTGCAGGCACTCCAAAATGGTAACCAGCATGCGCTCTGCAACAGTCTACAGGATACTCGAATGCAAAGGCATGCCATGATCGTTGCTTTCAACAAATGAAAAGTACTCACAAACCCAAGCGTCAAGTAATACTAGTTCAATGTCTCAAGACCACTCGTCGATTTACGCGAACAAAGCACTTACCAACGCTGATTCGAATATATAACCAAGGGGAATCCATGACAAAAAAGCATGGAGAGTCGCCAGTGTTGCTCGGATAAGTTCAGGCCGTTGAGACATTGACAGAACATATTGGCATAACTCATGGATGAGCTGGAATTCACTGTTGGACGATCCCACAGATGCAACATGTCAGTACACAACTTCGGCGACTAACAGGGCAATCACGCATGGATATGCCAGGGCCTTCACGCGGTTCCAACTGGTGCACACTGAGCCCTCCAACTAATCAAAGACAACTCTCCTCGGGTACATACAACAAAAGAAGCCCCTTCTTCCCATGCAGAAGCCACGAAGAAAAACGTACCTGTTTAAGGAATTTTTCAATTCTTTGATCTTACTTTGAGTCAACTCTCCTCGAGAGAAATCAAAAACTTCCTCGCTGAGCAGCTGTATTACGACATTCCGAGTCAGCGGCGTCCAGGTATCGAAATTACACCCACATCTGAATGAAAACAACTAATAAATTCAGCTAAAGCAAGACGACCAAGAATAAATACAAAACAAGATGAGACCTTACCTTCAATATGACCATGCAGTTTTCACAAAGTGTTTCGCTGCTTTTCGCAGCTGCGACGAGATCTGGTATAAACCTGGGCCATCGAGCAGGCCATTCGTGCTTTAAAACCTGCACAAAATCCATATTTATCTTGTAAATACTAGAATTGTAACCGAGTCAAGCCTGAGAACACTGGTACATAATAAATATGAGCATGTTAGAGCCCCTCAAATTTCAATGTCAGTAATTCCGTATTGGAAATCCCACATCAGTGGAAGTTACACTCAAAGGGATCTCTGATCAACGGAAATGAAATCAAATGAGAAACATTCAAAAGGCCATTGCTAATGATGCCAACTCATGAAATCCTTTCATAACCTACAGAAATATCAAGCCAGATTCAACACACTACATATGCTTGCTTGCAATTACATCCAAATGTAACAATACCTGAACAAGAATGATATTTAACTTGTTCAAATACAGCCTTTCGGCTCGAAATGACGCTTCGTTACTTGAAAGCTGCATTGAACGAAATTTCGGTAAGAATACATGAGACCCCGCATAGAAAGATCTTGTAAAGCTACACGAAATAACGGATAAACATCAGAAAGGAAAATGAAGTGAACAAGGAAGTTAAGGACAGAGGCATGGACGCAAGATTCTAAGCGCACAACGAAAAATCAAACGACCACTCAGATCGCGAGTGAAAGTCAGGGTTTAACCAATGAACCTGTACAATAAGGTCTGATATGTAATTCTTGATGCCGTCACGTTGCTCCACAGGAAGCGCATTCCACCGATACTTAATGACTCCCTCCAGCACCTTCATCACAAGGGATAGGTGCACCAATTCGTTGCTTTGAAATGAGTTACAAGCACAAGAATAAACTCAACGACTTAGCACTAAATTTGCATGTAACCTTTTCCCGTCTTCAACGAAACGAAAGTAATCAGCTTCAATACTATCAGTCATATATAGTTCACTACGCACATAGGTCACGACATCCTTACCTGAAGTGCATAGAACTTGGAATTTGCAATGGTAGAATTCTGCAGAATAGTCACCACTCGGGTCCATGCATCCGGATGCTCTTGCAACTGCCTTAACACCCTTTCGGCAGCAGCTCTCTGCATTGACGAAAAATAAATCAGCCGAATTGTTCCCTCGCTGCCAATGTTCATTGACAACGTAATGTCCTGTTTTCGATTCCCGCACGTTTGCTAAATTAACATACAAGAACGTCAGTAAGCTCCACTCACCAGTAACAAGTAAGTATGACTACAATCTGACCAAGGAGGTGATCACACAGAATTCCCTCACACCTACAAATGCTCGAGCTCACGGAATTTACAGCAGAATATTTCCGTTACCGAAATTGCTGGAAGTGAAAACCCTGCCTATTTGAGAAAAGCAATCTGAACGGCTCACGATCGTACAACGACAGCTGACGCAACGGGACTTCTCCAGGCCCTCAAATAGATACCGGCCAAAGGACAAAATGGATACAATCAAGTCGCAGACGATAATCCCTTATCCTAAGAATCTATAAGTATTTGAAGAGAAGCACTATCCTCGGGGATTCGAGCACCCGACGAAAGCAAAGACGCGTCTCTTAAGCATGAAGGAAATTTAAGTGCGCCCGAACCGCTTGAAGTATGGAGTAGCACATCCTGAAGCTATGAGGTCCAAAGCCGGACGAGCTGCACCGCAAAGTATTTTCCAAATCTGACCTAATGCATGACGTACAAAATCACACCTAGAGCCCGATAATGCAATAAGATACACCAAAACCACCATTTGATTCACCGCCGTAGATCAATACGCTGGTTTTAAAATTCCAGTGAAAGTTGGAAATGCTAGGGTAGGGAAAGAAGAACTCGATCTGCTGAATCAAAAAATCACCAGTGCTCCTGGACAACACACTACGATGCGCTTGACCACTACGGATTACATCACTCATGCATCCACCTTGCTCAGATGCAACCCCTACGACTACACCTCAATTTGAGCAGCTCCAGAATTAAAATTTGATCTTGAGCGCACGATAAACTTCCGCCGGCACTCCAGCCAAGCAAAGACTTTGTCTTCCAGGAGTTCACACAGGTCATCTACTACCCATTGTCCCAGAAGCGGACTTGCCAATGCGCATTAATATAGAAAGTAAAGAAACGATATCCCCACCGCAAAAGCGCTTCATAGTGAATAATGCATTGAAAAATTTGGCACAAAACGACCGAAGCTACCCAAGCACCAGGTGATTCAAGAACCTCAGCGCAAATGCCGAAAATTTCGAAGATTGACGACAGAAACAATTATTCCAGCGTCCAAGCTACTCGAACAGACGCTCCATATAAAACGATGCAATTCAACCTGCTCATGCCCTAGCACGATCAAAGCTTTATTCAATCCAATATAAATAAAAACGTTACCTCCTCTTTAGAGCCGGTGCCGTAAAACGCTGCCACAGTCGCGTCAAGAAGGCCAACATCAAAAGGCTGGCTGAAATCCAACAGCTTCTCCGCCATGGCGCTCTGCTCGCCACTCCCGCCTCCGCAACAAGAAAAAACCCAAACACTCCGCCCCGCCCCGCTCGTCCAAACACCTAAAACGCCCGAAACTAAATTAGCCCTGCCGAAACGCAACCACGCACAACCAAGCTCCAAGAACCTCCAGAAAACGCTCGCAAGAACCCGGGTGGCGACGTCGACCTAAGTTAATGCGCGTCACCGAGATGGCTGCAAAATCCAAGTTAGTGCAAGCTGCTGCACACAATCGGCGGAGCACCTTATAAAAAAATTGGCGAATCTTGAGTGGCGCGACGCAGAGTAGTTCAAACGGTCGAATGGGCGCCGAAGGAGGACAAGGGTGGGGATGGTGGTATTGGATTGTTGAAGACAAGACGAGACAAGACGAGACGGGTCAAAGGGAGAGGAAGGTGCCAGAGCTTAAACCCTAGAACAATCGAATGATGCGACGGACGAGGATTCAAGGAAAAAACACGGCACACACCCCGCTTGGTTTGGACCCCGGTGAAAGGGAGCGGCCGACGCCACAGCGTCGAGGAACCGTGTGCGACCGCGCTCCGGCTCCGTCGGTCCCAACGGAACGGGGAACTCCGTCCGACCTATCTCCGTCGTATCTGCCCGGTTTGATAAAAGTACTCTTGCAACTCCGTCGCGTCTGCCCGTGTTAGAAAAAAGTACTTGACTCGACGAAAAGCTTTCCTTTGGACGATTGGTCCAGCTGGCGTAGAAGCTTACGACCTATTTCCAACCACTTAAGCATTTCAGTATAGCTGCCAGTTAGGTTTGGTGGGGGAAAATTTTTCTGCGTGTGGGGAAATAGATTTCAGACAAATTTGAAATTTCACTTAATTTTTTAGCCTAAGAACAAAATTACGATGAATTTTTTTGGCTCAGATTTTGTGAAACCTATTCTTATTATGTAGGTATGCCTAATTCCGACCATAGGCTCGTCAAGAAATCAATTGGAAATCAACAACTCACAATACATCATAGCTGAGCGATTTCACATGTCCACTTGATTGGAAATGCAACAACCTATGTTGTAGAAATGGGGGGTTGATTGAGAATGGATCGCTTACTCTAGGTGATTCTAGCGCTTCATGTTTGGTCGCTTTGGTTTTGTGCTTTCACCTTGTTGCCCTCTAATGTTGCAGAGGAATTCTAAGTGTTATAAGGAATGGCTTTTTAGGTTTAGGTTCTTGTAGAAATGAGGAATGCATGTATTCATTCTATTTAACCCTCCAAGGACAAGTTGGTGACTATGGAAATCATCCGTCTTGGTAATGTGTGAATCATCTATTTTACAAAAACTTAAAAGTATTCTTTGGAGGTCAAATTATTGTACAAAGTCTTTCTTTTTTGCACAAAATTCTAAGGATGAACAATCACACTTGTGTCCTACATAAAAGGATTCTCTGTGATTCATCGTCTAAAAAATGGTCGCACCGTCCTTTAAGGGTTAAGTATAATTTTGTGGTGATGATTGTGGTGATGGCCTGTTGTTTGAGGGTTAACCCCTCAAGGCCCAAGGCCTATTGGGGCTTAAAAAAATCATTGCTTTTGAAGTGATATAGTTGAAAATGTTAGTAAGGTATAAAAATCTTAGCCGTACAATCTTGTAGTGTACGTGTTGTGGATGACATGAATAAAATTTGGAGTCATTTGACCGTGTAGATTGCAAGATTATAATGTTTTAGTGTAGAAAAAAGATGCTGAAACTTTCCTAGAAACACATTTGGAGGTGAAATTCGATATCTAAACCCCCTCAAATGAAAAAAAAATTTAACTACAAAGTGATTCAAAATCAACATACAAACACATTGGTGAAAAAAAAACATCATTGAATTGACTCATTTTGTTTGCAAAATGGCTTTCAAATGTAAAAAAATAGCAAGAAAAGTTGCAAAAAAAAACATCTAAAGCTGAACCTCCCTCTACTAAAATGCTTCTCAGTCACTCATAGCTTTTTGGATTGATATGAAATTTTAGCCACACAAACTAGACTAGTATGCACAACTTTTCCAAAAATAATTAGTGAAAACGGACATTGTATGAAGAAGAAACAAGCTACGGAAGTTCACTATAATCCAAAAATGTCGACGGGATTTTGAACTTTGAATTGCTCCCAAACATTCAAAACAACTTGGATTGACATAAAATTTATATCCACAATAATTAGACTTCAAGGAAAACATAATCTGATAACTTTAATTGAAAACAAACATTGGATGAAGGAGATACAAGCCCCAAAAGTTGCAGCCATCAACAGCAGTTTGGTGAACTCAACTTGAACATTTGAACTTTGATTGGCTTACAAAAAATCAGTACATCTTGGATTGATTTGAAAATTTTAACACAACAAACTAGAAAAGAGAACACAAATTTTCCAACAATTTTCATTGAATTTGGACATTGGATGCAAAAATTATAGCACTTTGAATTGGACTTGAAACTCTGTGAGGCCTTTTTTGGGCCCCTTGGGCGTTGAGGGGATCAGGTCATAAAATGGCAACAGCTTTTATACAAAAATGTCAATTACAAACCTAAAAAGGGTTAAGATTTTCTAGTTCATGTTTCAATAATTTTTCTATTATGGTTGGGATGTATGCTGATGCATACTAGCATGTACATCATTGAATATAGTGGGATATATGTAAGTTCCTAACCAAAATACATTAATCAAATTTTAGACCTAATGAATGCAATTAACTTTATTGATACAATATTAGCATATTTATTTGTAAAACTTTTCCATCATTTCAAAACATAGTGGGACAAAAGGATTTGTGTTATTCTTGTGATTTCTTGTGATTTTTTTACATGAATTTTGTTGCTAACAAAAAAATTCAAGTTATTTCAACATGAAAAGTGCACTAAGGTATTATTATTGTTCTCAACTCTTGAAGAAAATATGGTTCAACACATATTATGTAGAAGAAAAAATTGTGTGTTCTTAAAGATACATCATTTTATGTTTTTAACAAATAATAATTATCATGTCCATGTATAATATATAAAAAATGATTATTTTCCATTCCTTGCCAAAACATTGATTATATTAGTAGTCATCAAAGCTTAGTTTTGAATCACAAGTTCAAAACCCAATTTTAATGTCTTTAAAGGGGAACCACCCATGTGCCAATGAATGTTTTCAAAAGTTTATACGGAGTATTATTTTCAAAATCCAATCTCATAGTTTGGATTTTGAGAACAACTATTATAGAACTTTTGACAGTATTTGTTGCCATATATACAATCCTCCTCAAAGGGGGGTCAAAACTATGTCTTGAACTTCCTATTCACGACCCAACTTTGATGATGCTCTTATAATTGTCTAATAGTAGAAACTACTACAGCAAATGTTGTAGAATTTCTCTCTATATGAATTTTGCAATCTTCAAATTTTTAGTTTATATATTTTTCTTAAGTTTGGATAAAGAGAATACTCAATCTAAAAACAAAAATATGCATTTGATTAGCAAACCTAAAGGTCTAATTCAACACTCAATTGCCAAAATTGAATTCCTACATTAGCTTCTCAAGAGTCCAAGTCACCTCACACCATTCACAAGATGACATGTGGCACCTTTTTACAAAAATGACTTAATTTATGCACAATCTGACCTTCACTTAGGAATAAGCAGTCATAATTTGTTGACTTCTTGAAACTAAGATTGTAACATTACTGTGGCGGACAATAAATGAGTAGGAGATCTTGGTTGGGATCTCAGTTCGAAGATTAACGAGGATAGTCATTAAGTGCTACGAAATTCTCTTACAACTTCAAAAGTCACACTGGCCTTCGTGACTCGTGAGCACTTAAAAGTTACCTATCTTGCAGAAATCCAGAAACTTGGAATCAAAGACAAGAACTTCTCGCAACTCGGGGGTCATCGCACAAACCTTGATCCTAGGAGCATAGAAAACACATACGCAAAGGTAAATACGTCAACACTCCGGAATCTTCTGCTAGGCGCAACTGCCTAGCTCCATTGATAGTCTTCTGTCGACGGAATACTTGAAAACATTCAGCAAGTACTCGGATTGGAGAAACCTATATCTACCGTAAAAACATTTCCCCTGCTATCAACTAACGATGATGTCTGTAATTTGCTTCTGTTATGAACCCAAAGGGCAGGGAAAATGAAGAGCCATTGATGACAAACTTATCCTGAAAAATCTGAACAGGAAAACAATTTCCTTGAAAATCTGAAGTTCAAGATGTACGTATATTTTCTCAAAACACAACGATGAAATCAACTGGGGGAACCAATCCAACATCACGATATTCCTGTAATTCCACTAAAACTAGAAAGACCAGAAGACCACCGCCTGGACACCATGGATGCAGACATCGTCCTTGTCGGAGTGGGCCGCAAGCCCAAGCCACCGGGACTCGGCAAATTCAAACCAGCTGGTCTAGACTCTCCAACGTTCCTGGCAGGTGTCCTCTCAGACAAATTAGTGGAGGTGGGCGCAGACTCCAACGCCTGAGAGAAGAACTGCTTCAAGCCAGGAGGCGCAATAGCAGCAGGAGAGGAGCTGGTTCTTTCCAGGTTGTTCGCTTTCAGGCACCAGGAATTGAAACTCTGCGTAAGCTCGGGATTCTGGGCAGGAGCCACGAGGTTCAGGCGATGCACCCATTCAATCAACAGGAAGATACCTTGATTAGCGAAGTTCTGGCTATCCTGAACCTCATCAATCTTCAAACCCAACCCTTCCATTTTACGGTTCACATCCTCGATTTCATATATACTCCTCCCAACCGTGCCCTTCACTTCTTCCACCTGATCTTTAATCAACCCTGTGATCACAACGCTGTCGTCCAGTTTGCTACTCACACTATCCAGTCTTTGGTTCATGTGCTTCCTGGTCGATGAAAGAGCCGCCGAAACGTGCTCCAGTTGCTTGCCCACCCCTGCCACCGCATTGTTCATGCCTTTCCTGGTGACGTACATGACGTCTCCGAATGAAAAGCCTCGCCACCACATGTACCCGTAGCTGACAGAGCCAACCACAGCGGCTGGCAAGATGAATGAGGTGATCGACATTCCTGAGCCTGAACCTGTTTGCACGACAGTCACCGCCCGTGAAGATGCGAGCCTGTAAAACTCTTGCGATAGTCGCTGGACTTGTAGAGAGAGACCGGCATCGTTTCCTCCCCCTTCCCTCGTTTGTCCATCTTCTTTCAAATGCTTCGACAACACCTGACAATAGCGTAGTCTTCGTCAATAACAGGTGCTCACAATCGATTCAATCGCCAAATAGAAAAACAACAAATCCATAGCGACACTTCATTTGATAAAACAACAAAACGAAAGCCGTAAAATATCACTAGAATTACTAGAGGACGAATACCTTGGAGAGATCGCCAACAAAGTCCATAAGCTTGTTGTTCTTGATCAGCACTGATCCCATTAGCCCCGCCCCAACCAGCAGCACTACCTTGGTGGCGCCGAGACTCGCCTGCATCATCGCCATCGCTACTAGCGGCAATGCACCACCACAACGAGCGGCAATCCACCACAACCAATACTCTTCTCTACCAAACCATCAAAGAAAAGAGGGCGCACTCACAAGCGCGTCCAAAACGGCCATGGCACTTCAAACCCTAATAATTGCAGAGGCGAGATACAAAATCACACCAAGAGCCCGATACTGCAATAAGATACACCAAAACCACCATTTGATTCACCGCCGTAGATCAGTGAGCTGGTTTTAAAATTCCAGTGAAAGTTGGAAATGCTAGGGTAGGGAAAGAAGAACTTGATCTGCCGAATCAGAAAATCACCAGTGCTCCTGGAAAAGCACACTACGATGCGCTTGACCACTACGGATTACATCACTCATGCATCCACATTGCTCAGATGCAACCCCTACGACTACACCTCAATTTGAGCAGCTCCAGAATTAAAATTTGATCTTGAGCGCACGATAAACTTCCGCCGGCACTCCAGCCAAGCAAAGACTTTGTCTTCCAGGAGTTCACACAGGTCATCTACTACCCATTGTCCCAGAAGCGGACTTGCCAATGCGCATTAATATAGAAAGTAAAGAAACGATATCCCCACCGCAAAAGCGCTTCATAGTGAATAATGCATTGAAAAATTTGGCACAAAACGACCGAAGCTACCCAAGCACCAGGTGATTCAAGAACCTCAGCGCAAATGCCGAAAATTTCGAAGATTGACGACAGAAACAATTATTCCAGCGTCCAAGCTACTCGAACAGACGCTCCATATAAAACGATGCAATTCAACCTGCTCATGCCCTAGCACGATCAAAGCTTTATTCAATCCAATATAAATAAAAACGTTACCTCCTCTTTAGAGCCGGTGCCGTAAAACGCTGCCACAGTCGCGTCAAGAAGGCCAACATCAAAAGGCTGGCTGAAATCCAACAGCTTCTCCGCCATGGCGCTCTGCTCGCCACTCCCGCCTCCGCAACAAGAAAAAACCCAAACACTCCGCCCCGCCTCGCTCGTCCAAACACCTAAAACGCCCGAAACTAAATTAAAAAACCACGAGCCCTGCCACGCACAAGATCCAAGAACCTCCAGAAAACGCTCGCAAGAACCCGGGTGGCGACCTAATGCGCGTCACCGTATGGCTGGAATCCAAGTTAGTGCAAGCTGCTGCACACAGTCGGCGGAGCACCTGAAAAAAAAATTGGCGAATCTTGAGTGGCGCGACGCAGAGTAGTTCAAATGGTCGAATGGGCGCCGAAGGAGGACAAGGGTGGGGATGGTGGTATTGGATTGTTGAAGAGAAGACGAGACAAGATGAGACGGGTCAAAGGGAGAGGAAGGTGCCAGAGCTTAAACCCTAGAACAATCGAATGATGCGACGGACGAGGATTCAAGGAAAAACCACGGCACACACCCCGCTTGGTTTGGACCCCGGTGAAAGGGAGCGGCCGACGCCACAGCGTCGAGGAACCATGTGCGACCGAGCTCCGGCTCCGTCGGTCCTAACGGAACGGGGAACTCCGTCCGACCTATCTCCGTCGTGTCTGCCCGGCTTGGTAAAAGTACTCCGCAACTCCGTCGCGTCTGCCCGTGTCGAAAAAAGTACTTGACTCGACGAAAAGCTTTCCTTTGGACGAGTTCTTTCGTTTCGTCCAGCTGGCGTAGGTGATTCTGGCGCTGCTGTGAGCTGTGTTTGGTCGCTTCGGTTTTGTGCTTTCCACTCCGCTTTGCCTTTTTACATTGTTGCCCTGAAATGCAATGTTGTGGAGGAATTTCTAAGAGTTTGATGAGTGACTTTCAAGTTCTTCTAAAAATGAAGAATGCATGTATCAGTCATTCTATTTATGTACCCCATAAGGAC
The DNA here is from genome assembly GCA_951799445.1 of Pseudisothecium myosuroides. Lineage (NCBI taxonomy): Eukaryota > Viridiplantae > Streptophyta > Bryopsida > Hypnales > Lembophyllaceae > Pseudisothecium > Pseudisothecium myosuroides. The sequence goes on along the minus strand of OX637292.1, from coordinate 12,037,811 downwards.
GTTGTGGACCAAAGTGGTCCGATGGACGACAAAGAATCCTTCTGTGTAAATAGAAACACGATCGTTCATCCTTGGAATTTTGTGTGAAAAGGGGAGATCTTACATAGTAGTTTGACCTCCCTTGAGTACTTTTGGGTTTTTTTGAAAGTAGATGATTCACACTGGATCAAAAAGGATGATTTCCACAGTGAACAATCTGTCCTTGTAGGGTTAAGTATAATTTTGTGCTTGATGATTGTGGTGATGGGCCCTACTATTTGAGGATTGAGGTCATAAAATGGCAATAGCTTTTACTACAAAAATGTCAAATTACAAACCTTTAGGGTAGGCAACCCATGCCTGATCAACGTCCCATTTTGGCTATATAGGATGTTCTCTTTCCATGTAGGAGGAGATGAATAGCGATTAACCCCTAAAGTTCCATGACTATGTTTTCACCGAAAACACTCAAAAATTGTCATTTTTAGTACAAGTACCAAATTCTTGAAAAAAAATCTTTTTTGACACATGTAACCATAGGATCTTATAGTAAACTAGTTTTAGAAGATGTGGAAAAGTTTTCAAAATTTTCCACCATGTGGATTGGAAGATATTAGCATTTGAATTGGCAAAAATCGTTTTTTTGTCCCTGCAAAAAACAGAGCAGCTGCACCTCACAAGGTCACATTTGTATGAAAAAATGTCCAAAATGGTGGTGCTTCTTTGAATTCTTTTTCCTAAACAAGTTGGCTACATGCTTAAAAATTTTCAAATCATTTGGAATTGTACAACATATAAAAAAATATAGTAAGTAGAAAGAAATAGAGAATGATCCAAAATACTAAATTGTTAAGAATTTAATTATGGAATTGAAATATATCAATCTCAATGTTTATAATGTTGTAATAAACAACCTACATCCTATGAATTTATTTTTTTCAAAAAATATTAAAAATTGAGTAAAATAAACAACTTCAAAGTTTATTTCAGAGTAGAAAATCCATAACTGCTCACAAACTAAAAAACCTCATAATTTTTGACTCATTGGTCGAAATGGAATGATTCAAAGCTTTCCATGTACATATAACTCTAGAAAACCAATTTCAAATTTTTATTTTTGAAAAAAGTGTTTTTTTTTATCTACCTGGATTGCCGAGTTACGAAAAAAGTAACATATTTGGCCATAACTTTTGATTCCTATTTTCAAATGTCATGAAATTTAGTGCATATGAAAGATATTCCTCGCGCCCACCTTCTATTAAAAATTCAGCTTAAAATATGGTAATCTCTAGTCACACATACCTGCCCAAAATTTCTATACAGCCATAAAATGCATGCCGGTCCTTTAGGGGTTAATTATAGCGCGATTCCCGACTCAAATGTGGTGCACTTTGATTGGCTACAAGACTTTCAATATTGCAACCATCCCCTGGTCGATTTTGTTTTCAGCCTATGGTCGAAAATAGCAAGCCCTATATCATTGGTAACGATGGGAGGAACAAAATCTTCTGCTGAAAAATTCATGGTAATTCTGTTTTGAGAAGAAAAAAAATTGAAAAATTATGGAATCCTTCCAAACTATATTCCTATATACGGAAAAATTTCCCACTAAAGAAATCTTCCCTGCAGATACATGTAAATCCTTAAGTGATCAGAAATGGGTTGCCTTCCCTAAAGGGTTAAGATTTTCTAGTTCATGTTTCAACTACTTTTTTTTATTATGCTTGAGATGCATGTTGATGTACACTAGCATGTATAGCATTGAATATAGTGGGATATATGTAAGTTCATAACCAAAATACATTAAGAGAATTTTAGACCTAATGAATGCAATTAGTTTTGTTGATATATATATTAGCATATACCTTTGTCAAACTTTTCCATCATCTCAAAAAATAGTAGGACAAGAGAACTTGTGAATTTCTTTTGTAATTTTTTACATGAGTTTTGTTGCTGACAAAAGGATTCATATTATTTCTACATGAAAAGTGCATTGAATTAGTATTATTGTCATTCTTAACACTTGAAGAAAACATTGTTCAACACATTTTATGTGGAAGAAGAATTTGAGTATTCTTAAAGATACATCATTTTATGTCTTTAATACATAATATGTGTGAAAATTAAATAATTTTAACATGTTTTTAATGTAAATACTAAATAGATCCATGTCCATGTTTAATATATAAAAAATGATTATTTTCCATTTCTTGCCAAAACATTCAATGTAGTAGTGGTCATCAAAGCTTAGTTTTTAATGGCAAGTTCAAAGCCCAATTTTAATGTCCTTCAAGGGGAACCAGCCATGTGCTAATGAATGTTTTCAAAAGTTCATATTATTTTCAAAATCCAATCTCATAGTTTGGATTTGAGAACAACTATTATAGAGCTTTTGAAAATATTTGTTGCCACATGTATGTTCCTTCTCAAAGGAGGGCGGCAAAACTAGGTCTTGAACTTCCCATTCAAGACCCAATTTTGATGCCCTTATTATAATTGTCTAATAGTAGAAACCACTTCAGCAAATGTTGCAAAAGGTATATAATTATTTTTAGATTCCTTGCTTAGCGCTGAAGGTGATGGATTACTGTAGCTGAAGATTGATTTCACAGGATTACCCAACTGCTGACCGGAGTCAACTTTGTTGCATATATAAAGCCAGGTGAGGCATTTGTAGACAGACATGAGATCGTCAGTTCAAAATTGAGATTCCATTCTTAGACTTCGATCTCTGGCTCCAAAGGCATAGAAATCTGTCCCCAAAGTATGATGCCGATATTCTCAAATTTTTCAGTCGATCACTCAACTGCTGAAAATTGCAATTCCTTCGTCTCTGCCATGCATGTGTGAGATGCTCATGCTACAACCATGCCAGTGAAATCCTTACAATAGAAGAGATCTTTGCAAATTTCATTCTTCCATTTTATGTATCCACTCTTGTGCAAGAGTGGGAAGATAAAATTTCTTCGAATGAATAGCTGTTTAATTTTCTTTGATGTGTCTATTCTTGCAGAGCAGGCTCTAGCTCGTCTTGATCGAGTGAAGGCAAGATTGAAGCATAATGGGAGAATCAGAGGGTCTGGTGACTCTCGGTTGGGCTGCACAAGATAAGTCTGGCCACCTCGCTCCCTTCCAATTCATCCGCAGGTAAACGGCCATATCCTTCACACATATTATTAGCTGCATTGGAGACAAACATATGGATTTAAAGTTTCCAGACAACAGTCTGAAAAAACGTCAACGTCGTGAATTTCCGGCATTACAAGAAAATTGAAAGTCTTTGCGAAAGTGAAATGGATTGCCAATCATTGAAATTGAAATTTCTGTCAACACAGCAGAGTTGCAATTCCTTCAGCAATTCCTTGTAACTGAGATCCACTGCAGTCAATGTCAAGTTTAGGGTTCTACTACTAACAGACCTTGAATAAGATGTTTGTCGATTTGGCTCGAATATTTCAGGGCTACTGGTCCCGATGACGTGAGGATGAAGGTGACGTTTGCCACTCTGATTTGCATCAAATTCGCAATGACTGGAAAGGATCCAGCCATTTGCTATGCGCTCTCCATAATTATAAATTTTGCAATCTTCAAATTTTTAGTTTGTAGTTTTTCTAAATAATGAGGATAATGAGAATACTCAATCAAAAAAAGAAAAATATGCATTTGACAATCAAAACATTTCTCTTGAAAAAGCAAGACTACAGAATTGGAAACACTGTACGTGAAGGTCTAATTCAGCACTCAGGTGCCAAGTTTGAATTTCCACATCAGCTTCTCAAGAGCCCATGTCACCTCACACCATTCACAAGATGACATGTGGCACTTTTTCACAAAATGACTTAATTTTAAGACAAATCTGACCTTCACTTAAGAATTAGGATAACTTCACAGCCGAATAAGCAGTCATAATTTGTTGACTTCTTGAAACTAAGATTGTAACATTACTGTGGCGGACAATAGATGAGTAGGAGATCTTGGTTGGGATCTCAGTTCGAAGATTAACGAGGATAGTCATTAAGTGCTACGAAATTCTCTTACAACTTCAAAAGTCACACTAGCCTTCGTGACTCGTGAGCACTTAAAAGTTAGCTATCTGGCAGAAATCCAGAAACTTGGAAACAAAAACAAAAACTTCTCGCAACTCGGGGGTCATCGCACAACCTTGATCCTAGGAGCATAGAAAACACATACGCAAAGGTAAACACGGCAACACTCAGGAATCTTCTGCTAGGCGCAACTGCCTAGCTCCATTGATAGTCTTCTGTCGACGGAATACTTGAAAACATTCAGCAAGTACTCGGATTGGAGGAACCTATATCTACCGTAAAAACATTTCCCCTGCTATCAACTGACGATTATATCTGTAATTTGCTTCTGTTATGAACCCAAAGGGCAGGGAAAATGAAGAGCCATTGATGACAAACTTATCCTGTAAAATCTGGACAGGAAAACAATTTCCTTGAAAATCTGAAGTTCAAGATGTACGTATATTTTCTCAAAACACAACGATGAAATCAACTGGGGGAACCAATGCAACATCACGATATTCCTGTAATTCCACTAAAACTAGAAAGACCAGAAGACCACCGCCTGGACACCATGGATGCAGACATCGTCCTTGTCGGAGTGGGCCGCAAGCCCAAGCCACCGGGACTCGGCAAATTCAAACCAGCTGGTCTAGACTCTCCAACGTTCCTGGCAGGTGTCCTCTCAGACAAAGTAGTGGAGGTTTGCGCAGACTCCAAGGCCTGAGAGAAGAACTGCTTCAAGCCAGGAGGCGCAATAGCAGCAGGAGAGGAGCTGGTTCTTTCCAGGTTGTTCGCTTTCAGGCACCAGGAATTGAAACTCTGCGTAAGCTCGGGATTCTGGGCAGGAGCCACGAGGTTCAGGCGATGCACCCATTCAATCAACAGGAAGATACCTTGATTAGCGAAGTTCTGGCTATCCTGAACCTCATCAATCTTCAAACCCAACCCTTCCATTTTACGGTTCACATCCTCGATTTCGTATATACTCCTCCCAACCGTGCCCTTCACTTCTTCCACCTGATCTTTGATCAACCCTGTGATCACAACGCTGTCGTCCAGTTTGCTACTCACACTATCCAGTCTTTGGTTCATGTGCTTCCTGGTCGATGAAAGAGTCGCCGAAACGTGCTCCAGTTGCTTGCCCACCCCTGCCACCGCATTGTTCATGCCTTTCCTGGTGACGTACATGACGTCTCCGAATGAAAAGCCTCGCCACCACATGTACCCGTAGCTGACAGAGCCAACCACAGCGGCTGGCAAGATGAATGAGGTGATCGACATTCCTGAGCCTGAACCTGTTTGCACGACAGTCACCGCCCGTGAAGATGCGAGCTTGTAAATCTCTTGCGATAGTCGCTGGACTTGTAGAGAGAGAGCGGCATCGTTTCCTCCCCCCTCCCTCTTTTGTCCATCTTCTTTCAAATGCTTCGACAACACCTGACAATAGCATAGTCTTCGTCAATAACAGGAGCTCGCAATCGATTCAATCGCCAAATAGAAAAACAACAAATCCATAGCGACAATTCATTTGATAAAAATAAGGTCGATTTATGTTCAGTACATTATACGGAGGTCTGCAACATTAGGAATTATCAAACGTCAATCCATTCTTCACCAAGGGAAGGGAAATCTCTTCCTAAACCCTACAACTAAGAAAAGGAAAAGATGTCATTAAACGTTGCAATAATCTTGATTTACTCTGCTACCTACCCCTTGGAAAGTCACAACATAATCCATAAGTTGACTAAGCTATTCCACCCATCTCCAACTTCTTCACAATTTCATGGGATCCACAAGAAAGGGCATGTCAAACCTCCTCCAGTAAACTCGAATCCAAATTGGACACTTTTTACAAACCAAAATATACTTTCACCAAGATTATAGGTTTGACCACCAACGGTAGATATTATGAAACCTCAATTAAGTCTCGCTAGGCTTAGAATTCTATCATACTGTACTTTAGGAGTACAAAAACCCAGGCACGTCATTGGTAAATTGCTCCTCTCTACTACCCCACCCATTGCACAATTCACCTCAAAAACCAAATCCTCGAACGATCGAATCTTCATCTTCCAAAACTACAATACCAGAACACTAAACACTAAAATTTCGGAGAAAACAACGCAACGGGCTATTCCAAAAGCGAATCAATCACGAAACGAAATATCCCCAAAATATCACTAGAATTACTAGAGGACGTATACCTTGGAGAGATCGCCAACAAAGTCCATAAGCGTGTTGTTCTTGATCAGCACTGATCCCATTAGCCCCGCCCCGACCAGCAGCACCACTTTGGTGGCGCCGAGACTCGCCTGCATCATCGCCATCGCTACTCGCGGCAATCCACCACCACAAAGAGCGGCAATCCGCCACAACCAATACTCTCTTCTCTACCAAACCATCACAGAGAAAAAGGGCGCAATCACAAGCGACTCCGAAACGGCCATGGCACTTCAAACCCTAATAATTGTAGAGGCGATCCAAATTCGGAACTCGAATGAAGATAAGAAATTGGAAAAAAGAAATTGCGGCGAGAGAGTGATGAGCGGCGATGAAATTTCTAACTTAGAGAAAGAAGCTCCGATGTGAAGTCGTCGTCGTCATCGCCACGGCACGGCTCCGTGAAGACGAGGCGGTCGAGGAATCGCGGCAAATGCTGCGATGGAGAAAAAGCACGGCGAACCCTGTTGTGTTGCAATTTCCGTGGCTGACGGAGCGCCTTCGTTTACGTGGGCGTTTTCCAACCCTCTTTTCAACGAGGTTCGAGTGGAGATTCGGGGTGGAGGTTCGGGGTGGAGGTTCGGAAGGGGGGTTCGATGGAGGTTCGGGCGGAGGTTCGGATGGAGGTTTGGTTGGCAAGATGATTTCTTGACGGTCAAGGTAACTTACCTCCACCCCCTTACCCTTGAGCGCCCCAGCGACAGATATATGTCTCTTAAAACTAAAAGATTTCTTTCTCTGACTATTATAATCTTTTCAATGGTATGGTTAAAGGACATGTCCCTTTCCCTTAGAGCTTCTGTCTTGTCTCCACTACCAATCGGTACGGTTGGTTAATGTGGATCTCTTTTTAGGTGATAGTTTGATTGAAATGAATTTATAAGGGTCTAGATTTTAGTAAACATGCTCTGGGCGCTCTAAAAAACAAGGTTTGTATGCAAGAAAAACCCTAGTCTCAACCTGAAATAAAAAAGCAAAAGTAGCACCCTTTTGCATACCACCAGGGCTTTTTTTTTTCATTTTTGAAGAAGTGCCATAGTGGCGATATAAAATGTTATAGTGGTGCTCCAAATTGCAATATTCATCCACTTATTGGATGTATAGTATGGTTTTCATCCACAATTAGGCGATTTCATCTAATATGTTTTTTAATTTCAAAGTTGTTTGGCGACTTCATCCAAATTTTTTGGCATTTTTTATAACCTTTTTTAGCCAGATTTTTTTTTTGGTGCAATCTGGCACTAGAAAGCCAAAAAAAAAAGCCCTGCATACCACTTTCTGCCATATTGATTGAACCCAATTCTCATTCTGTTTCTTGCATATTGCCAAATGAATAGTAAGATGTGTGCATTCATAGAACAATTGAAGAATGTTATGAGGTGCGGGAAGAGGTCTCAAGAAAAGAAAAGACATGTTTATACTGCACTTGATTGTAACTTTTTATTCGGAGTTATAAGCTAATCATAGGATTGCAGGAAGCGAGCCTAAACGGAGGTGGTGCTCTTCAAGTGCAAAAGAGTCCACGGCTGCGCATCCGAGTGGTGTCCGGATGCGCGTTGACAGCGGCTGTAGTCATCAAGAGATTGCCGAAAGATGTGCAGGAAGTCTTTCTTGTGAGGTCCTCGGAGATCAGTCGCGGCATAGCCTTGTATCTTGCCAAGCAAGGAGTGCGTGTCTTGGTATGTAACTGCTTTCATTTGAGTGATTGTTATGCGACCCAATTCCAAGAAATTTGGGACTGTTTTGAGAATGATGCCTGTCTGGAACCTCAGATCTATACTAGTCTTATTTTTTAGAGCTCTGAGCACATAAATTTGAACATACCATTCGAACAAATATGCGCATATAGCATCTCATGGGCACTAGCTCTGGTTCATCACTAGTAAGCATTATCAAAAACTGTTTAATTTATGGTTTGCCTGTGCATGCCAGTCAGAATGTAAGTTCTGCAAACTTTCTGTATAACTAAGGTAAGCTTGTCATTTAAGTACAGTTAGCATCTTGATCTTAGAAGGCAAATCGAAGTGAGCATTTAGAGTGGCACTGTTCTTGAAGAACTCACTACAATATGCATTTGAAATGGAAATAATGCCTAACTATTTTCACAAGTATTACATGTCTAATTTATACCAATTCAATGCATTTTTCATGTAAAAAGAACAGGAACCTTTCTAACCATACAAAATGCGTAAGAAACGATGTGGCTTACTGTGGGTTTCCAAGTTCAAGATGTGGTGAGCCTCAGCCGTGACTGTGATAATCCGTTACATCTGTGTACTGATATGCTTTTCCTGTGTATGGAAGTGCAGATGCTAACGCCGTCTAAACAATCTTTTGAGAACATTCAATCTGAACTGCCACGTGACAGCCAACGATTTCTTGTGAACGTGACTACGGTTCAAGTAGGAAAACAATGCCCAGTAATTAAGGACATCCAAACCTCCTTGATATGATCTTCTCTAATGTCTCACTCCCTGCTCTCTACAAAGCTCTTGTGCATCATGTGCATTTAGACACTTCTTTTTCTCTTTCTTCGTTGGATTCAAAATTTCTGAGTTGCAACGACTGATGTAGGTATGGATACTTGAGAAGAGCATCGAAGCCAAGGACCAGCAGTGGGCTCCAACAGGGGCCCATTTGCATCAGTTCGATCTTCATAAGCCCTTACCCCGGTCTCGGAAAGATTGTACCTACGGGACATATCCTGCAATGCAAGTCCCCAACAACATCAAAGGACTACGATCATGTGAGGTAAAAAGCCTGCCTTACCATCGCGAATATGACCTCAATGACAACAAAGCCTCAATTAATTACTTATTGATAATTTTAAGGGTTTTTTTAAGGGTTTAGGGTTTAGGGTTTGTACAATTGTTTTGGGAGAGTTGTCAATTCACAATTAGCAACGAGCCTCTGTTTGTGGTACACTCTTGAACTTCAGCATTTTCTCTATGTTTGCAGGTGTCTTTGCCGCGGGGGGTGGTACACGCTTGTCACGCTGCCGGCCTGGTTCATTACCTGGAGAAATGGAAACACCATGAAGTTGGTCGCATCAATGTCGAGAGCATTGATAGTGTCTGGGAAGCTGCATTGAATCATGGCTTTGAATTTGTGTGATCGGAACTGCAAGCACAATTGTGAAGTTAGTAAATAGCGATATACTACTGTATTATTTAGACTCACATATAAATAATTAGTGAAATGTAACACAACTCCAGCTCAAACTATCTTGCTCTTGTTCAAAGGGTTGAACAGCTATTGATTCTCATTCTGTGGAACTTCATTCAACACTTGTAAGCAATCACAAGATTTTGCAAGCTGCTGTTCTTGGGCCTGAAGCTCCCAATTCAAGGTAACCCAGAGTCAGCGAATTAGCTTGGTAATGGGCATGCTTAGCTTAGCTTACATCAGACTTCTCAGCAAGGTGAGCCACTGCACCATTGCTTGCAGTTGCTTATGCTGAACAGAGTGATTTAGCCATGCCCTTTGTATCTGGTATGACAATCAGGCTATCAGTAAGCTTCAGTTTTCAAAGTTGAGATGGAGTATATATATAAACATTATAAACTATCACTAGAAGAGTACTGAGGTAGAGGCACTTCTGTCGCTCAGTGAATGTAGGATATTGAAGACCAAATCCATTGAAGGCACTGTATTCACAATGCTAAGAGCTGTTTCCATAAACTGAATTGACAACTCTCCCAAAACAATAGTGTGCTCACTGCCTGTTTCCTGAGATCAGATCGTGTGAAAGGAACGTGAAGAATGAAGTAGTTAAAGTAACAGCAACACCTGAATGCGTCCGAATAAGATTTTGAGGATGGTTGTATCTATTGAACTGTAGAAGCTTTTGTTGGTAGTTGAAACGGACATGAAAAATATTTGGTGCTTGGGACAAAGTTTGTCATTCACATGACCAAGAAATGAGGTAGCATTGATTCGCCACTTGCATCTCTTTGTGATCCCCATGCATTACTTTTTCTTTACAATGTTGTATGAAATCTTTGATGATGATGTAAGGGAAATTTACAGCATTTCTACTCTAACATTGTCAAGATTTTGCACAAATCCAATTGGATGAGAAGTGTTCAAAGATCCTCCAATTTGTCTACAAGCACTCCATTCTACCATGCCAAGGATAGATAAGCAAAATCTAAGTTTAGTTTTTTTCCTCTATTCTACTTGCAATTGGTCAATTTACTATTTAGGAAACACGTTATGTGCGTAGGGCTTGGAGATAAGAATTTGAAAGACACGCTAAGTATATATTTGAAATTATGGCGAGTTGATTTGACTAAGCCAGGTGGCAATGCCCTTAGAATAAGTCTTGTTGTCCGCTTGCCAAAGTCTCTTGTGAAATTGGATTTGGAGAGAATTGAAAGTGGATTTTGATAGATTGAATGAGAGATTCTCCAGTGGTGATTTTATCTTTCCTATAATAGCTTGGTCATTGTTGGTTGGTGAGATGAAAAGGTTGGTCTTTTTCATCGTTGGGCGATGAAACTGAGCCAAAAGGGAAATCATTCCAAAAAAAGTTACAATAATTTGTAGTTGTGTGTGTTATAAAGGCCTCAAAATCAAGCTTCTATCTGAGATAGGACCTCCGGATTATACTCTTCCATTGTAGAAAGGTGAGGCGCATATTGCAAAGGCACAATTTTGTCCTTAAAGGACACGGGGTCTTTAAATTTCTATTTCTAGGAACTCATTAGAAGAAAAATGGACCCTCAGGAGGTCTGTGAGTTCTCGGACAGCAGGGAACGCTGTCCGGATAAACAGAAAAAAAAAATTTGAATTTTTTTTTTTTTTTTTTTTCTTTTTTTTTTTCTTTTTTCTGGCCAGCGAACGGGGGGCCTGTTCAGGACAGCGAACTGGCGGTTCAGTGCAATAAATTAATTTAAAAAATATTTAAAAAATATTAATATTAAAATAAATACAGAATTTTAGAATTCTCAAATCTGATGTGGCTGAAATTTTCCTCGTCAGCCTGAGTCATTATTTTATTATTTTTATTATTATTTTAATATTTTTAATATTTTTTTAATATTTTTTAATATATTTTTATTATATTTTTTTAATTTTTTAATATTTTTTAATTTTTTAATATTTTTTTATTGTGGCCACTATTCATCATTGATGATGAATAGTGGCCATTGTCCCCCAAAGGGACTATGAGTTCCATTGCGGGGAACTCACAGCCCCTTTGCAAAGAGAAGGAGCCCTCTCGAGGGTCCATTTTTCTTCTAATGATGTCAAAGGTGACATGGCATAGTCTTAGGAATTAAACTAAAGATATCCACAATGCAAATGTGGTGTCTAACCATCTCAAATTTGAGATGCCAAGACTATCTATAAGCTCTTGAATCTTAAGAGTCATTTGACTATTTAAACCTCCTAAACTAGTCAAATTATTTTTAAAGGTATTCAAACTAAAAATACTCAATCAAGTCAATTTTTTGATTTCAAGAAACATCAGCAACAATCAAAGATTAGTTGTAAGAGTTGGATGAGGCCTCACAATTGTACTAAAGTAGTTTGTTGTTGTTGTCATGTGAAGTGACATCAAGACCATTCTACATCAAATTATAATGTTAGATGAACTCCTTTAGGAATTCACCTTAGTTTGGAAAGAATTTCATCCAAAAATTAGAATTCATGCATTTTAGGGTTTGAGTGTTAAGGTGGACATCTCAAACCTCCTATATGACCGAATTTCCATTTTTGTCGTACGGATTCCATTGGTTTATATAAACGTACGAATTACATGGGCTTCGGAGTGTCCCATTCGCACGTAAACGACAACCATTATGAAAATACGTTTATCATGTCTCTTCCGTGTATATTACCATTGTGTTAATGGCGCACAAAAAACGTGTGTAACCACTTCCATGCGGATTCCGTGCCTAAATAATGCTTGACAAAATTGTCACGGATTACGTATTAATTCAACTTGTACGGAATCCGTGTGGCGTAAACACTAATTGATTGAAGGCTTGGCATGGAATCTGTGTAATTTTGCCATGATAGTCCTTGGTCCTAAAATCTTGTTATGGAATTTGTGTGATATTTTGGCATTACTAATGGATTTTTTTATTTAACTTAATTATTCACAATTCGGTATATTTTACAGTTAGCAGACTTTGAAGGTCATTTGGACATAGTAAAACAACTATTTTCAAAAAACTTTAAACAAAGAAAAGTTTTAAAATCAAGATGACTTTCATCTCCAAAAATCCGTTTGAGATTTTGTGCCTCCAATCAAAAGTTATGGGCAAAGTTCAAAGAGGGGTTGGAAGGGACATTTTTTTTGACATTTTCAAACATCCTCTCTGAATTTTGTTCATAAATTTTGATTAGAGGATCCAAATCTCAAACGGATTTTTGGAAATGAAAGTCAGCTTGATTTTACAACTTTTCTTAGTTTAAAGTTTTTTAAAAGTAGTTGTTTTACTATGTCCAAATGTCCTCCAAAGTCTGCTGACTGTAAAAAGCAAATGAAAAACAACTGCAAAACTACATATATAAAATTCTACATGCCATATTACCACTTAGAAGTTCACATGTTGCAACGATTAAGAACCTTGGACCTCAACCATGGGGTACAAGGTTTGAAACCCCATAACGGTGCCCGCCCGCGTGGTGGGCTGCCCTATATGGCAGGCAAATAAAAAATAATAATTTTTTTTCCAAGTTTTTTTTTCATTTTTTATTGATTTATTGATTTTGATTTTGATTTGTCCAAAACAATGTTTATTCCATGGAAATAATACATGGATACATTGGAGTACGAAAGTATCAAATTTGCACGATTACAATGCATGGTTCAATGATACAGAAGTGGCATGACTTCCGTTCATATCAATTTAGTACATCACGCACGAAAGTCGTGGGTGTCTTTAACGCATGAAATCCGTGCGGTAATGGTAAGCAGGTATGAATTTACGACTTCCGTACAATATTTGTTGAAAAATCGTCCTCCCTCAAGTTCAAGATGGAGAGAGCTCCTTGGCCTGACATTGTTGTCAAGTAAAGTCTTCAATTTTTCTTGTATGCTTGCACTTTTGGATTCTCCCAATGTGGAGTGAGAGCTGCTTGACTTTGTGTGTGTGAATTTCTAAGTTTCTCACTTGACAACAATTGCCTCAATCTTTCTTTCTTTGTAGTAGCTATTTTGAGTGAAAGGACAAGATTTCAACTTCTAAATTGTTGCTTACATTTAATAGTAGAGGAGTTGCTTATGAATCCAAGATTTTAAAAATTATACGATTTGAGTGATTTTTGAGGATGTTATAGGGTTTTGAAGTTTTGTTGGTTTTTTGTGATGAGTCCCTGAAGGGCGTGTTATGTTTTATGGAATCTAGGATTTTCAAAGATTTATTTGAAATCTAGGTATGTTGAAGATGTTTTGAAACTTAGGAAATTTGAAGATTTTTTGGAATCTAGGAATTTTAAAGATTTTGTAGTCTAGGATTGTAGAAGACTTTTGGACTATACATCTAGGATATATATTGCAAAATTCAAAATTTTGAGTATTTGTAAGTTCTTAATTTTCTTTGAAAAACAAGATGTGTGGGCCTTAGAGAATCACCTACAAAATCATATATTGTTGAAGAAAATTGGATCTATTATAAAGATTAAATTTTTTTAGTAATAGTCTTTATCTCTAAAACATTGAAAATAACTATATAGGTGCAACAATGTAGACTATCAAATGGTCTAGCCCTCTTTCATCTATACCTATACTAGTTTGTCCTGTGTTGGACAGCTACTTTTGCCACCAATGACTGCTTTTTGAATGGACCAAAAGTAACATGTATTAGATTATAAGCCAATACTACTTGAAGAAAGAAGTTTAGTATATGAAATAACCACATGCCCCTAAATCACTCTCAATTTGATCATGAGTAGACTATTTTACTTGCTGTCTCTTGAAGTAAGAGGAAGTTGGGAACACAAATACATACGGAGTACATAATAAAAACAAGGTAAACTAAAACTTCAACTAATATGAGAATAAGGAAGGAATACCTCAGCTGGAGAGAAGGGCAAACACTGCAACTTCCAAATAGTTGCTTCTATACACCACCCAAAATCAATCTCAATCCACGCAACCATTTACGTTCAATTTCAATTCCCTCAAACACAATCTCCACCACTATTCCAAATTGAATTAGTACACATCTATAATTTTCCTCCCCACAAAAATTAGCAAACAAGAATGAGACAATTACTCTATTTTGATACAATTCAATCACCAATCACCTCCAAAATCGACCAAAGAATCACAACCAAAATTGTGCTTACCACCTAATGTAACAATTGGAGTGAAGATTCTCGAAGTTAAATTCCTCGAACGTCGAAAATCCAATCCTCTAAAAGCATCACTCCGTCGCTAATATTCCTTGACGGGAAACTTCCCACGGGAATCACAAATATGCTTCGAGGAGTCCCAATGCACATCGAACAAGTTCTCAAGTTCTCCGCTCTCAACGTTCCCGGCGCAACGCGACGTTCCCGACATTGGGGCATCAACGTTTCCAACGGGGCCCATAAAAAGATAGGCCCTATGTCTACTTTTTCAATTTTCAAAGTCTTTCATTCTCTATGCTCCTATTTTGCAATTATATATGAATAAAACAATTCTATATAATTTTTTAGAGATGTAATGAAATGCCTTTAACAAATCATAAAAAAATTAGATTTTTTTAAATTTGGAAATAATTGTAAAATTTTGGACAAGGTAGACTCCAAGTCTCTTGAATATTGACAATTGGATCCTGTACTCATCAATGCATTAACCAACTCTAAAATTAGGGATTACATAGCATAAACTCCCTATTCTCACATTCTCTTACTAACACTATATTGTCTCACGTAAATGATATAATAGAGGACCCTGTAATCATAAAATATTGAGGAGGATTAAAATGTTCTACAAATGACTATTCATTCATCAATTCACCTGCCTATTCACCAATTCATCCAAAAAAAATCTGCTAACTACTTTGCAGCTTAGACACATCAATAAGGTGTGACAACAAAGAGTTCAAAATGTAAAACTTTTAAGAAAATCAACTACAAGAGGGGCTGGCACTCCCAGTGGGACTCGAACCCACAATCTCCTGATTAGAGGTCAAATGCCTTATCCATTAGGCCATGGGAGCTTATTAAATTTGACCAATCAACTTTGTATATAGGCAAAAAAAATTCACTAAAACAAAATTCCATGCTAGCAAGGTATGATTTTCAATCTAAATCTAATTGCTCATACTAGACGTAAGTTTCCAGACATGAAAGATCAAGACTAAGTTTTTCAAGGCCTAAAGAGCTTAAGTACAAACTTCTTATGGTAGTCTAGCAAAAAGCAGAATCAAAATCCTTCAAGTTGGAAAATATGGCCAATTTCTTCCAAAAATTGAATGTTTTTACTAGTTTCTAAATATACTGTACTATACAAACAAATCAAAGGTGAAGGTTGAAAACGTTGTTAGCTCCCACATGTTGTCAAAATATGAGTGCTTGACTCTACAGTAACCGCCAAGTACAGTGAGTGACAAGGAGAAATTTGAAGCCATTTACAAAACATGGAAATGAATTGTCTCCATTCTTAGGAACACCATACCCCAAAAGACCAACATTCTGCTTCAAAGTACATAAAAGAGCACTCGTAACCGGGAGACTTGCACATATGCATTGTCAATACATTATAAGTATGTACTAGACAAATTGGAAGCGATGTTAAGCTTTTGCATGGGAGTCATTTTTCCATGAGTTGAAAAGTTTTTCATTTACTATACGAGCGTTATCCAGTAGTAAGACATGAAATATTTCTAGGTTCTATCAAAGCTAGAGATGCTTTCATAAGACACATTACAGATGCAATACTTGTGTCAAGTGGTAGTCTAGGCTCATGATAAAAGCCTAACTACTACAAATTTGAACAATTTGTAACTCATTCATATTAATCTTTGTAACCTTTGTCACATCTAGACACTAGCAACAATGACACAACATTCAATATCAACAAAAGGATAGTTGCAAGAAACACTTCACGTTTTTCCGTCAAAACTGCGTTTTTTGGTCATAGGACTGGTAGTACTATGCAATACTACCAATATGATGTGTTAGCAACGCCCAGTTAAATCTTAGCCATTGATTCAAGCGCCTGCAAATCTAAAACGTTGATTTAGTACTATGCTATACTATGCAATACTATAGACTACTACTAAGTACTGCAGAAGCCACTGGGAGCAGAAAATAGCAGAAAAGGGGTCTGTGGAGTTTTTCATTTTTAGTAATTAAAAAAAAATTTAAATTTTTTTTATAAAGAAGACATTTTGCTAGAGAAGATTGCGCTTGCATTGCACCAAAAAAATTGTGAAGGAAATTTTTTTCCTCTTCGTAGCCTTCGCGCAAAGGAAGGTCACTTTGACCTCATGTGAGCAACTGACATGTTGATATTTTCAAAAAAGCTTCAATTAGTCCTTGAAATGTTAGTGGAATTCCAACATGTCCAATTTGTCGCTTCAAATTTGCATTTTGGGTAAAAAATAGGACTAAAACCCCCCAAAATGGTCAAGGTAGACACTCAATTGGGGACAAGTTAAAAATAGTAAACTAATTTGAAAAAAATTGAAAAAATTACTCAATGTTTGCAACTAGAACATCTACCTTTATTCCAAATTTCTTGCCAAATCAACAAACAATGAAAAAGTTATGAGCAAAAGTTATAAGCAAAAGCCAATTTCTGAGGACAAAGGGACAAGAAATAGGACAAGTGTTTCTTGCAATCATCCAAAAGCAAAACTATGACAAGCTAATTTGTGGTAACAAGGTATTCAAGGGTCTTAGGACAAGGATGTACCAAGATCAAATGCCGTCGTCTAGATTCCACGGGTGTTGTTCATCATACCACCATGTCTTCACGACGCGAACAATGCTATCATGCGAGCAGCTCACAATTAGGCTTTGCTGGGTGTTCTACACAACTTGGTAGGCTATGCCTGCGTGGCACTCAAGGTTGTGGTTGCCTAGCCTCTGAAGGATCTCGCCAATTGCTACCTTACATCTCAAATGCATATAAGCCCATCCTAATGGACAAAGACAAGTCTAACTTAAAACTAGCCACCATTCAGAAATTTACAAGTTTGCATGTCAAAATTAGTGAGTTCATTGTTTCATCATACAATTTGAAACAGAAGCTTCTCTACATGAAGCTTGGTTGGTGTAAATTAGAAAATTAAAGATGTAATACATTGTGGAGACTATAGCATTGGATCACTCAAATAAGCACACCTGCGCAGGTTCTATGATTGAACTTAGAGTTTGTTGGCAATTGAAAGAGGATTCCAATGCATCGCAGGATGTCATGTATTTATGGACACTTCATGATAAAATTAAGAATCTCCAAAATGTGCCCAAATCAACCCTAAGCTCTCATGCTTGGGAAAAAATTTGCAGGGATCGCTTTTGGATGAGGGTTGCAATTAGGTGTACATAACTTACTAGGAATGCGACAAAATACGAAAGTGAACTTGAATGTTCAAGTTGGTAATCGCTCACTACAAACCAAGACACATTAGAGTCCAAAGAAGGTAAGTACCTAAACCACCAACAAAAAGAGAGTAAGAGACTCATCAAGTTTAAAACTTGCTCACACAAAGTTTCACTTGCTTGAGTCCCAAGTTGCTTCGGCGCCAAGTTATGTGTGCGGGCAAGTATAAAAGGAGCGATACTGGCTGAGTCTGTTGGGCTGCGGCCCCAAGGCCTTGCTAAGTACAAGGCCCTGCAATCAAACCCAAATAGGAAATAAAAATTGGAAAGAATTGGTAAACCTTCAATCGCACCACGCCTAATAAGTGATTGTTGTTCAATCCAGAGAGGGAGAGAGAGACTATAGTAACACAATTGCAGTTTGAACAAAAAAGTAAATCAGATTTTAGGGTTTGTGAGGAAGGAATTAGGGATTATAGGTTGTGTCTGGTAGCATTTGCCAAGCAATTGAACAATGTCAGTGGAATCGGTTAGAGAAGTAGTGATTTAAATCTCCCCAAATTAAAAATAGAACCCTTTTCCCCTAACTTCTAAGCCTAGGTGATTTTACTCCCCTTCACTAGTAAGAAAAATACAAAAGGAAGATTTAGCAGTGCTTCAAAAAAATTAGACTATTTCCGAACATATAGACAACATCATGAAATGAGTATTTGTCATGATACATTGGGAGGCTTTTAAATGATCATCGTGACCGCAAGAGAGACCTCACAATGAATTGATCCATTTTATAATGTTATCTAAAAATTCTTGCAACGATTTAAATTTACTAAAAACACTATTGACTAACAAAATTTTAAGAATGCAAGAACTGACCAATCATACATCCCAATGCCGATCTGCTTGGCCCAACTTAATAGCAAAGCACCATCCTTGTTTTAGAGTTGTCCCCATTACATCACGTCCGGACGTCCATCTGACCGACGCTACGTCAGGATCCAAACCCAACGTTCGTCAGGATTATTTTTTTTTATCCCCGCCAACGGTTGGCCTGTTGACGGGGACGGACTCTATGGACCAACACTAACGGAAATCCTGACGGAACAAGTCAACGTCACATCAGAATAGACAACCTTGCCTTGTTCATCTCATCCAATGTGACCCCTGTAATGAATCAAGAAATGCACGTAAATGTTAGAAACTATAATTACCGGAAGAATTCAAAACATTTCACTCATTAGCTAGAAGAAAAAGAGGAAGGATATGAATAATGAACTTCAACCCTATTATCTTGGCACAATAAAAGGAGTGTTAGGTGGCAAACTTCAATGCATTCTCCATGCAAACTTTCACCAATTTCTGATGAATTCAGTTTCAATTACTTTGTTGAACGGGCTGATTACTGAAAGATACTACTCTTGCATAAAGAGATATTTTTTGGGTTCCTACATGTTCTCCATTCTCTTCTAGACTTTTGATTCCTCCACTAAAATTCTCCATATAAATGAGAGACACTACATTTCAGTGAACTTTCATGAATTCGAAACATGATCATCCATGTTCTCTTGTCAAACAAACTAATCGTTCTCGTCTCAATGCAAACTTCTTCGTCACCAATTCATTGTCTCCAATGTTGAACAAAATTAGGGTTTCAACTTAGTTCATCAAAAGAACTAACTCAAGGATTATGAAGAGGCGAAATCCCCTATTTAGCAAAATGGGAATGCACAAAGAAGAAACGCACAACTAAAACTCCCTCAAATCTTTAAAATCGTGATCCACAAAAGCCTAAACATGGATAGCTCAACAATGCAATGAATTGCAAGGTTTCCAACAAAGGATGAAAGAACATTTATTGACAAAATAGAGAGAATGCAACCAAACAATTTCGAAAGATCACGGCATTAGATGAAATCGCTAGCATGCATGGCCCTAGCAACAATAGGTCCAAGGAAACCAAAGTCGTCGAATGATCCGCCCTATTGATGATGAAGCAACTTGTTCTCTCTTAATCCATCAATACTCCACTAACAGATCTCTGTCACTCTTCCTTCATTTCAGATGCACTATTAGTGCTACACAAAGTTGCCTTCTAAACCTAGATCTAAACGCTCTAAATTGACAAAATTACCGAATCCCTAACTTCTTCATTTCAGATGCTCAATTGGTGCTACTCGAAGCTGCCTTCTAAATCTAATTGATCCAAACGCTCTAAATTGACAAAATTACCGAATCCCTACCTTCTTCTTTTCAAATGCTCAATTGGGGCTACTCAAAGCTGCCTACTAATCCTAATTGATCCAAACGCTCTGGATTGACGAAATTATGGAATCCCTACCTTCTTCATTTCAGATGCTCAATTGGCGCTACTCAAAGCCGCCTTCTAATTCTAATTGATCCAAACGCTCTGGATTGACGATATTACGGAATCCCTATAGTACATTCTTCATTTCAAATGCTCAATTGGCACTACACAAAGTAGCCTTCTAGCCCTAATTGATCCAAAGGCTTTGGATTGACGAAATTATGGAATCCTTACAGTACCTGCTTCGTTTCAGATGTTCAATTGGCGCTACTTGAAGCTGCTCGCTAACCCTAATTGACTGGATTGGAAGAATTCCATAATCCTGAAAGCTCAAAATGGTGTGTTTACTCAATCCCCGCCTGCAATATTCCATTGCTCCTTTTAATTCCCATTCTTTGTATTGCAAGATCATCAATCTCCTCCAATTTTGAATGGAGTGGAAAGATATCTGAACCCCATCTTTTACAATCTATCCATCTTTCACGATTCGTCCATCTTTTATGATACATCCATCTTTTAGGATCCATCCATCATTTACTATACATCTTTTAAGATCCGACATCTATTATATATTGTAGGAGGGAGGGAGGGAGGACCCTAATTTCGTTGTCCTTAGGATCCTACACCCACACTCTCATAGAAGTATAAGAAAAAAAATTAAATTTATTGATTAAAAAAATAAAAAATAAAAAAATTAATTAAAGGAAAAAAAACTCTCATAGAGTCACTTCTTGATGCCATTGTTTGGTTGCATTAGAAAACTACAAACTAGACAATAATTTTCTAGGTGCCTACTAAGTGATTAAACTAGGTAGAGTAAAAGGATACTAATGTGGAGATATTGTGTGCTATGGGCTATAGTTTGTTATCTCTCATTAGTTTAACCAATTTGATCTCTACATTGGCCTACCTCACGTAAACTCATCAAATTAGAATATACGAAAGATTATTGGTTGCAATTGAACAAAGTTTGATCTCTACATTACATTATTTTGGATACCATATACAAAATGGTTATGTTCTTTTTGATATAGATCTTTTGCGGAATAAATATTTGGAGCTCTAAATTTTAAACCTTGAAGAAAATGTGAAAACGAATTATTAGACATGGATGATCAAATTTAGAAAATTACAAATCTCATTTAGAATTAATGACCCTTGAGTCGTTTAAAGAGAGCATGAAGTATAAAAAGTAACCAATGAGTGGATAATTTTTTTATATTTATCCGCATGCACTTTATGGAGAAAAATAAAAAATAAAATTTTATGTGACACTTATTTTGCAAGTAAAACTAAATTTATGTCTTTACTAACAAGATAAATATGAATTTTGTTATATCTTTTAGTAAAAAAATTGAAAAAAAGGACTAAATTACCAAAAACAACTCACTATATGAAGAGTTCATATTAGAAATATTGTTTAAGTTTAATACTATTCTTTAATTTTTTTGCCTTAAACTTCCTATAAGTTAGAATAATTAATACATTTAAACATCATAAAAAATTTAAAATATATATACATATATACTTCAAAGTCATATGAACAATATAATTTTATCTCTAGGGTACTTTAGACCTATATATGGAATTTTTTCCACCATTAGAGTATTTTATAACCAAGGTGTAAAAGAAATTTTAATTACAAAAGCAAATTTGATTATTTATTAGTACAAAAGACACAACTTTATCAAAATCATACTATCATAATTAACGCTCATAAATATTATAGTTTTGTATCAAATTCTATCCAAAAAAATTGCAGTGACACTAATTTGGAAGGTGATATTGATTTTTTGTCTATACTAATAGAATAAATCAATGTAGCTTAATCATCTACTCATATGTATTGAACATAAATAAAAAAAATTAATTAAATGATAAAAAAAGTAAAACTTTAATTTATACATAGGATATAAAATTGCTAAAGATTTTTTTTAAATACTGCATATATGGAGCAAAGTGTTTATAATTTATCTTTTAAAACTTTTATTTTATGTCTTATGCACATGAGTACTTATAATGACTATGTGGTACTATCTACCATGGAATCAAGTGGCATTGATTTTTCTTATTAGTAATTGCAAAATAATAGTTGATTTTACAAAATTTGTGCCACTACTACATTACTTGTGTGCAAACAAATAAATCATTTGTTTCCACTTTTTGTTATGTCTAAATCAAAGTGCATATAATTTAAAAAAATTATTTTGTGCACAAGAGCACTTCTAATTGCTACATGTCGGCGTCTAGCAAAGGTTCAAGCTTGTCTTTTACATATCAAAGGATGTCCAAAGATATTCTACATGAATTCTTCCATGAAATTGTAGAATTGAAACTCCCTATCTAGCACGCATTGATTCCCAAACGAAAGTCAATAAGCTTACATTGCCAACCTTCAAAGTTGTTAATTCCTAAACATCACAAAGTTTAGATCCTACAGTTTGTCAACAGCTATCATGTGGTTATCGTTGTTTCATGGATTTGCAGGTTAATTACGATTTATTGCATCATTACGATGCATTACTTCACATTGTTGCAATGCAGTGCATTGTAACGATGCAATAACGGTGTGAAGTAATGCATTGTAATGATGTGATAAATTGTAATTAACGTGCAAACCTATGAAATAACAATAACCACATGATAACTATTGACAAACCGTAGGGTCTAAACAAGAACTTGAATTTCTTTGCTAATTTTCACCAAAAGCATCCCAAATTGCCATTTTTAGTTTGTAGACCTAAATTGAAGAAGAAAAGTTTTTTTTCCCACATTCAACCATACAAAATCAAAGTGTCACAACATTCCCTAAAATTTTGACAACTTTCATTACACAATTTAAAGGATTATTATGTTTGAAAGTAGGGTCTATATTTTTTGGACCCCGCCTAATAGATTCAGCCAACTTTGACCACTAATTGACTCCTTTCTTTATACTATAGAATGTTGGAAATTCATGGATTTGCATACTGCATTAGGTTAATTAGGACAATTTCATATTCCATTGTGCTAACACAATTTCTAATTGTTCAAATCACCTCCAATCCCAATAAATTCTTCTACAGAAATTTCTCAAATATTGTGACAAGGAACAACATACTACAAATAGGATACACACATTTTTCTTGTTATAATCTCACAACTTCTATGCAATTTCATATTTTAAATTGGTATGCATACTAATAAGCAAGCTCTTTAAACATATATACAGTTAGATTTGGAAAAAAAACAATTTTCTTCATTAGGGATAAATATGAGTCCATTCTCCTATTTTCATCACAATTAAAAACACACTTGGAAAGACTTGGATGCTTAGGGATTAAGAAAACGGGGCATAAGGACTAGAGCATAAGCTATCATCTGACCGCTTATCATGTTTGGGTGATTTTGGCAAAAAAATACTATTGAGTAGTTATAGTAGAGCTCATTGTTCATGAATAGTATTTTTTTGTTTACCTTTCCTAAGCCACTGCTCTTGATAGTAAGGTAATGGTTTGCACAAATTAACATTTGATTCTTTAGGCTTGCAATCTGAATCTTTCAACTACTTAATCTTTCATCTAGTATAAAACAAACACTAAGTAGATTTGTTCAATTTAGCACACTTGCAGTCTACTACTACATTTGAAAAAGTATTTTCTTTCATCTTTTCATTAGGAGAATTATGGAATTGATTTATAATTATTTAATTCATGTAGTTCTTTACCAAAAATTAATCATTTATTCAAAATGTAAAGTTATCTCTTCAATGACATTTGCTTGAATTTCTAAAGTGTAAAAATTTCATACAATTTAGAGCTAAACTTGTATATGGGTCGCAAGTTCCATTTGAACCTCACATTTTTAGCACATCTAAGGTAGTCTACTCTTAAAGCAAACATTTAAGTCTACCTAACTCATCATTGACATCAATAGATATTTCAAGCAACATGTCATGCGTTCCTAGATAGGGGTCACATTTAGAACAAGGGCGCTCTTAGAGCAGACTACTTTATATATTATTAAATCAAAATCTCTAATCCTTTATGGGTCTTACTCATTAGATTTAAAAAAAATTAATGCACAAAAAGTCATTTCAATGGTCATTTTGAGAATCAATTGTTTTATTTTTTATTTAAGGTTCATGAACATTTAAAAAAAAATTCAATAGTTTTCAGCCATGCATGCATACAAGATGATTACTCAATTAGTTAGAATCAATCATCTTTACTAAATACCCATCAATTGATTACTCAATATTTGACCGAAATCATTTTGGGACACTTCTTTTTAATTTGGAAGTAATTGAATAAAGTTGGAAATATCAAATGTATAGAAATATTTGGATTTAAGTAGGAAAGTAAAAATCAAGTAACAAGATGTCTACTTATTGAAATGTAGGTTTGAAAATTTTCAATAAGACTTTTAATAATAATTTTTCTTGTAGTTTTTGTTGGATTCTTCTAATGTTTACAATGATTATTTAGGTTCCTTATAAATTACACACTTGAACTTGCCCTGAACACCAACACATGGTAAGCCTCGGATGGTAGTTGCTCAAACTACTACCATATTTGGCAAACATTTCCCCCCTTATTTGAAAGTTTTTCCATGCATAGGATAGAATTTATTTTAGAGATAAAATATTTTTTCCTATAATTATACACAAGTTAAGAAACAATCATGAAAATAACAAAAATCAAAATAGATATGAAAGTAGAAGTAAAAGTTGAATCACATAATCACGCAATTACACAATTACTTCATTATATAATTACAATAATATTTTGGACCTGTATCATATACTAAATAGTTAAAACTGCTCCTATACATTGTCAATGTAAGAAAATTACTCTCAACATAATTAATATTTCTCCATGCATAAAATGGTAATTATTCTAGCGAGTATTCAAGCAATAAAATATTCTTCCTTATCCAATCATTTAGTCAATTAGATTTTTTAAAGATATATTATTATATTTTGATCTATCACTTTGGGGTTAAAATTGGTTGAGAGCTTGAGTGAAGTGTTTAATGAGTACATAGGATGCAAAAGATTAAATAAAAAATCACAAGAGTCATGGAAAAAAGGAAAATACTACATTGACCACATGATTCACCGTCTTGATCCCAGTCCAGGGCTTTCTGGTGCCAGATTGCACCAAAAAAAATAATTTGGCTAAAAAATGCCAAAAAAATTGCCAAAAAAATTGGATGAAATCGCCAAAAAAACTTCAAATTAAAAAAATCTTAGATGAAATCGCCAATTTTTTTATGAAAACCATATTATAGACATGTGATATGTGCTAATGTGATATTTTCTATCCAATATGTGGATGAATGTTGAAATTTGGAGCACCACTATAACATTTTAAATTGCCACTTTGGCACTTCTTAAAAAATGAAAGAAAAAGCCCTGGATCCCACATATACAGCTCCACCATCTCAATGTAAGGTATCACCACTTGATTTCCATCCCTTTTGTAAAACCAAACTCTTACTAAAACCAAACCCTTGAGATTCTTGCCTAATATGTATGCTTGCTATTCATGAGAATCTGGATCAGTTTTAAAAATACATATCTTCAATATTTTTGAAAATATTCATACAATATCCAAAAAATGTGTATTAAAATAATCTTGAATCTCCTTTGTACTACCAACAAGATCTTACAAAAAAAAAATCAATATAATAATGGGAACCATCTTGAATTCTTTACTTGGTTGCTTCGAGGTGAAGTTACCTTTAACAATCATCATGTAATGTCATATTGGTTGAAAGTCCTAATCATTTATTTCCAAGTTGTGTTACAGCAATTGATAAAATATTCCAAAATGAGTGGAAAAAACCTCACATACATAATATTGTATGACTAGGCAATGGTCCTGCCCACGTTGGAAAGGTGTTATGCTTTGTTAGATGCCTGAAAAGGACTTATATGTTATCCTTGAGCGCCCAACGAATTGGCCTACTATTTTTAATATAATATAGTATGCCCCGCATTTCAATAGCGTTAGCATTAATGAAAAGGATTTTGTCTTGCCAGGTGCTACAAGACAAAATTGTGCATACAAACAATAAACAATTGGTAGAAATCTATTGCATCCTAATAGTGTCAGCATTAGTGACAAGGATTCAGGGCCTCTACAAGTTGCAGAGGCGTGAGCAAGCAAGGCATCTACTCAAAATTGTCCAACTCAGACCATGGGGCTACAAGACAAAATTGTGCATACAAATAATAAACAATTGGTAGAAACTTGTTGCATCCTAATAGTGTCAGCATTAGTGACAAGGATTCAGGGCCTCCACAAGTTGCAGAGATGTGAGAAAGCAAGGCATCCACTCAAAATTGTCCAACTCAGACCATGGTGCTACAAGACAAAATTGTGCATATAAATAATAAACAATTGGTAGAAATTTGTTGCATCCTAATAATGTCAGCATCAGTGATAAGGATTCAAGGCCTCCACAAGTTGCACAGGCCTGAGCAAGCGAGCCATCCACTCAAAATTGTCCAACTCAGACCATGCATGGTGCTACAAGACAAAATTGTACATACAAACAATAAACAATTGGTAGAAACTTGTTGCATCCTAATAGTGTCAGCATTAGTGACAAGGATTTAGAGCCTCCACAAGTTGTAGAGGTGTGAGCAAGCAAGGCATCCACTCAAAATTGTCCAACTCAAACCATGGTGCTACAAGACAAAATTGTGCATACAAATAATAAACAATTGGTAGAAATTTGTTGCATCCTAATAGTGTCAGCATTAGTGACAAGGATTCAAGGCCTCCACAAGTTGCACAGGCATGAGCAAGCGCGCCATCCATTCAAAATTGTCCAACTCAGAGCATAATGTACAAATAGTAAACAATTGATAGAAACTTGTTGCATCCTAATAGTGTCAGCATTAGTGACAAGGATTTAGAGCCTCCACAAGTTGCACAGGCCTGAGCAAGCAAGCCATCCACTCAAAATTGTCCAACTTAGACCATGGTGCTACAAGACAAAATTATGCATACAAATAATAAACAATTGGTAGAAATTTGTTGCATCCTAATAGTGTCAGCATTAATGATAAGGATTTAGGGCCTTTACAGGTTGGTACAGACGTGAGCAAGCAAGCAATCCATTCAAAATCGCCCAACTCAAACCATACTGTAGAAACAACAATAAGCTTACTATACAATTAATGAAAAGCAAAAAATATGAACAATGGATCCCATTAAGGTCCATGCATATTGTATTATATCTAGAATTGTGGACCATTTTAAACTTGTAGTGGACATTAAAGGGTTAATGCAAAGATTGGAGTTGCCATATTGGTTGAAAGTTCTAATTAAAAACTTCTAAACTGTATTGTAGCAATTGATAAAATATTCCAAAATGGGTGGATACAATCTTACATGCATAACAATGTATAACTAGGCAATGGTCCTTCCCACTTTGGGAAGGTGTTATGCTTTGCTAGTAGCTTGAGAGGCACTAATTATTTAATGTAAGGAATTGAAGTTAAGTGAGGATCCATCAATAAGACAATTTTATTCAATGTAATGGTCCCTTTTACAAGAGTGCAAAAGGACCCTCTCCCTCATTGGTAAACAAAATTATGTGAATTTGTTGTGAAGTCTTGGTGAATACAAGTTAAGACCATTTTTGCAATTAATTATTGGTTGTTATTTTTTCCATTTTTTTGTAGAAAGTAGGAAGAGGATTCTGGATAGAACACATTGGCCATATGCTTGAGAATGAGTAGTTAAAATTGCTCCTATACATATCATAAAAAATTACTCTCAAACATACTTAATGTTTCTTTGTGCATAGAATGTGAACTATTCTAGCAAGTATTCTAGTAATAAAATATTCTCTCTTATCGAATCATTTAGTATGTTAGATTTTTTTAATGCAATCCTACTATATTTTGTTTGAGCACTTTGGGGTTAAAATTGGTTGAGACTTGAGAGCTTGAGTGATTGAAGTGCATGAGACACACAAAATTATACAAAAAATCACAAGAGTGCAGAAAAAGAGAGACACCCTACTAACCACAAGATTCATCCTTTTGATCCCACATATATTCCATCATCTCTATGTAAGATAACGCCACCTAATTTTGATCCCTTTCTAAAATCAAACTCTTTCTAAAAACAACCTAAAGATTCTTGTCTAAAATGTAACACTATTATTCATGAGAGTTTGGGTGATTTTTAGAAATATGCATTTTTAATACTTTTGAAAATAATAGTTTATTCATATATTGTTTGGAAAATGTATTCTAAAAGAATCTTGAATCTCCTTTCAAATACTAACAAGATCCCACAAAAAAAATTCAATATAATAATAGAAACCATGTTGAATTGCTTATTTAGTTGCTTCTGGGTGATGTTACATTAACAGTCATCATGTGATGCAATATTGGTTGAGAGTCCTAATTAAAAACTTCCTAGTTATATTGTTGCAATTGATAAAATATTCCCAAATGAGTGGACACAATGTCACATGCATAACATTGTATGAGTAGGCAATGGTCCTTTCCATGCTAGGAAGGTGTCATGCTTTGCTAGATGCATGAGAAGAACTTCTCAATTAATGTAAAGATTGGAGTTGGGTGAGGAGCCATCAATAAGACAATTTTGTTTCCTACAGAGGTCCCCTTTTCAAGGATGCAAAGGGCCCCTTGCCTCATTGGTAAACAATGTTATATAAATTTGTTGTGTTGTAGCAATTGATAAAATATTCCAAAATGAGTGGTCACAACTTCACATGCATAATGGTGAATGACTAGGCAATGGTTCATTCTATCCTGGGAATGTCTTATGCTTTGCTAGATGCTTAAGAGGGACTTATTAATTAATGCAAAGATTGGGGTTGGCTGGAGGTACATTAACTTAATAAGACAATTTTGTTCACTATAGGAAGCCCCTTCTTAAAGATGCAAAGGTCCCCTTGCCTTGTTGGTAAACAATGTTATATAAATCTATTGTGAAGTCTAAGTGAATAATAAGTTTAAAACCATTTTTTGCATCTAATTAATTAATTCATTTTTCTTTAAATTTTTTTGGAAAAAGTGGGAAGAGGATTCCGGAGGGATTGGTGAAGAGGTTGGTTTGTCATCCACCACCTCTTTGATATATAATACTCCCTTAGTTTGAAAATAGTGTATCCATTCTTAATGATTGTTTTGTGAAATGGATACACTATTTCCAAACAAAGGAAGTAGCTTTTAGAGCATAGAATCGAACCAAAATTTAAAAAAAAAATAGAATCACTCATGGTTGCAAGCCCTATTCATTAAATATAGTGTCATATTCTATTTAATTTCAATGAAAGAACCATTAGATGAGATTCACCTGCTCAATAAGGCCGCAAGTTCCTCCAAGTTCTCGGACTGTGGGAACTGGGTTGCAGCAGCAAGCTGAAGTGGCATAGTGACTGCCACGTCAGATAATAATATTTTAATATTTTTTTTCAAAAATAAATGAAAATAAAAATAAATTTTAATTTTTTAATAAAATTTTAATTTTAAATTTTAAATTTTTAATATTTATTATTATTATTATTTATTATTATTTAAATACTCTGACTGCGACACTATTCATTACAACAAAGAATTGAATAGGGCTGAAATGGCACTCTATTGCCTCCAAAAAACATCTAATGCCACGACCGGGGACAATTGACTTCCTCATTGTCCCAGCCAAAGGTAAATGTAAAAAATTGCCCTCTATTTTGTGTCCCATATTTTTGTATTTCTTTACCTCCTCCATCAAAATGAGGGCCATTGATTGCAAATTTAAATTCAAAATTTCCAAATTTTATCATGTAACTATTGCAAATAAAAATCCCAATGTTTTCCTTGGAGGTAAACTATGTGGCAACAAATGGGTCAATTCACCTTGGCCAAAATCCAACCCTTTATTTTACTTTTAAAAAAAAAAAAAACTTCAATATTGAACATTGATAAAAGGTGCTGCATAAATTACATGCCCATGTACCTAAATCCCATTATTTGAGATTTTAATGTGAAATTTCTTCTACTAATTATAAAAAGATTGCATTTAAAAAATTGAAATTAATGTGAATTTCTTGAATAAAAAGTGAAACAACTAATTGATCCTCAAAAGATTTGAAAATCTCTCTAGGTTTATTTTATAGTGTCAAACATAATGGTGCATATTTTTTTATCATATCATTTTAAAATAAAAAAATTAGCACTCCATGGTTGCAAAGTCATTTTTTCAAATTGCTAGTCAATTTTTCAAAAAAAAGTTATATTTTAAGTGGAATCACAAATGAATAGCCAAAGAATATCAATGAAGAATTGATTTCCAATAGAATTCTAATGATTTCCAAGAAACAATATCCATGTAAAAATCTCCATCTCCAAGGTCTTTTGATCCCAAAAAACTTCAATCTCGTATCACTACTAGCACAAAGAGCAATGGAGCCTTAGTTCAATATTTAAAATGTGCTCAAAATAAATTTATCTCCACATGTATCACTCTTTATAGACCAATTTTGCTTTAAATATATAATTTTTTTATATAACAAAATAAAGATATAAATTTTTATTTATTTATTTATTAAATGTATTTTTAATGTGGTGATATTCATTGATGAAAAGAAAGGGAAAAATAAATTATTAAATTCATTTAATTTCTTTTTGTTCTTGCATTTTTTTGAAAAATCCCTTGACTTCAAATTTTACACTAATCTCCAAGTGATGAAGCCTTTCCAAGTGTATTTTTCCTACAAAAAAGAGCATGGGCTAATAGTTATTATCCCCAATGAAGCAAGTTGTTTTTTCTTTCAAAATCTAATTGTATTGATGTTTAAAGTGCTTGCTCATTATTGTGCATACCAATTTGGAGTGTGAAATTGCATAAGAGTTGTGAGACTATAACAAGAAAAATGTACGTATCCTAATTTTAATATGTTGTCCCTCTCTACAATGTTTGAGAAATTTGTATATAAGAGTTTATTGAGATTGGAGGTGACATGAACAACTAGAAATTGTCTTAGCACACTAAAATACACTTCCAAAAACCTTCAATTCAAATGAAGAGCTATCAAACTCATTATACAATCCACCTTGCAATTGTTGAATTGCAATTTTTTTTTATAAGTAAAAATTGCAAACTGTAAGTCCAATTGAACACTTGCAGGTTTAAATTTTCAATGGTGAAAATCATAAACACACTTTATTCTTTCCACGGGGACCATTTTCAAAGCAAATGGATAAGTAAAATTTTTTAAATATCAAATCAAGTGAAATTGGCAAGTTTTAGTCTTCCACTAATGGTACATATATGCCTTTGCATGAGAACCTCTCAAAATAAAATACTTACCTTTTTCAGTGGAGAATAAAAGCTTCCAATAATTAACCTTCAATATTGCCTATAATTTTTTTAAATGGTTACAAGAATCCGCACCAAAATGAGCTTGAAATTTTGGAGTGACCTTATATGGTCGCTTAGGTAATTAGGAATTAAGTAGTTATAGTAAAGCTCATCCTTCATGAATAGCACTTTTTGGGTTCATTGGATACCCTTTCCTAAGTCACTACCCTTAAAAGCAAGGTAGTGGTTTGCACAAATTAGTATTTGATTCTTTAGGCTTGCAATATGAATCTTTCAACTACTTAATCTTTTATGAAAGAAACATTAAGTATATCTGTTTAGTTTAGCATATTTGCAGTTTACTAATTCATTTGATAATTTATTTTCTTTCATCTTTTCATTATTAAGAGACTCATGGAATTGATTCATAATTGTTTAATTCATATAGCTAAAGGTCCATTCTCACTTGGCGTTTGGGCGGATGAGGGAGCGGTGGTTGGTGGCGCTGAGAGCGTTGTTGTTCCCACCAGCTGGAGTTCTTTGATGCCGAACCTACGTGGAGGCCCTGTTGTCAGGGTCGTAAACACGGTGCTACACGAAGTTAGCTGAAAAGTATTATGGCGACTTCCTAAAACTTTGGCTTTAGGCGCCGCTTCTACATACCACTTCAATCCAAAAAAAATGAACATCTGAGAGAATTTCGGGATCTTACTTGCGGTCTTTTACAGTCGCCTATATTAGGATCCATTACAGAAGATCACTATCGAAGTTTTGGCCCAAAATCTCGCTCCGGCTTGCAGTCTTGCAAGTTTGAAATGGACAGCGTTGCAGGAGCGTGGAAAGCTCGAAGCACCGTAACGGCTGAGAATAAATTCAGCCGTGCGAATTGTTGCCATACCTGCAATCTACTCTCATTGACGCCCTCATCGACGCCTTCAGAAGCTACACTGGTACGTTTGGAGCGGGTTTTTTTTTTTGCATGAAGTCATCGTTGCATTTCCTTCAGAGTGCAGGATCACCACGACTTGTACGTTACGTTACAATCTACTTTCTTGACTTGAATTTCATGACTTCTTACTGTGAAGTTCGGGTACACAGTCTTGCATGCAAACTGTAAACGCTTGACAGTAAAGTACCATCCATCACCACTGTCATGGAAGTGACGTACCTTCATGAGGTTTCCTTCTTACATTGGGTTTCTTTGCATTTCAGGATTGGAAAAAATCGACATCATGGTGTGAGCTCCCAATTTGTCACTTGGGACTCGTAGAATTATTTTTTTGGAAATTTGCAATTTAAAGTTGATAAAAGTATAGAAAAATCCATAAAAAGAGTGTAGAACCGAAATAGGGTTGTGTCATACCCATTATAGTATTTGGTCTAGATTTGTGTTTTTTACTTAGAATCCTCCAAAACCTTGCCTAAAAATAGTATAGAAATAACGAAAAAGTTAGATTTGGAGGATTCGAGTCACACAGCCCCAAAAGGGCTAAATCCCACCATGAATATGGCGATTCATGGCTAGGTCGGTCCGAGGGATCCACAGCAAAGCCACTAGGTCGGGTCCTAGAGTTAGATTTAGAATTCCCCATTAGATCGACGAATTCCCAAAATCCTGATTGTTAACATGCAGGAGCCACTCACGCAAGACCGGGCCCGTGGAAGAATCTACAGCCCGAGGATGGTGTTCTAGGATGAATCCCATGCCATGAGTCCAACGGCGAAATTGGTTCGTCAAGATTCCTCCACCTGCAGAAGATTCCCGCACCGTCGCTAATTCAAGGAGATGTCCAGTTTTAATCTCCATTGACCAATCGTGCCAGGTACGGAAACACACCCGCACGTCTTTCATGCGACTCCCTGAGAGGTCACGTGAAAAATCCCGGCATCTTTCGACTTGCAGAAGAACCTTTTTCCGGGTGGTCAACCCTCCTAACCTCCAACGGGAATTTCATGGAAATTACCCAGGTTACAATAAAATCTCACTAAAAATTAGACTAGCTTGTTTTATGTTAATAATGCGCTCCGTGAAGTTTCACGACATTCCGATAGCGGCAAGTACCCGAACCGGCGAGATTCCTCGGGAATTAACCACGTGGCGGGGTCCCCGCGACGTTGACCGGCATTCCAGGACCATACGATGGCGAAACAAAGTCAACCAAAAGTCCTTCCCGACTCTCTCGCACCTACCGGAGACCCTAGGCTATTCACATTTCTCAAAATAGGAGACCCCCAAGATCTAGGATTTTACCACGATTTGGTTTTTAAACTAAATTAGCCTACGATGGATTTTTGGCCTCGGTACGGGGGTCGAGGGGATCTATGATTAAACACGGCGATCTGAATCCAACGGCGCAATCCGTTCGGCGATTGGAGCTAATCTCCAAAAGTTAGGATGTTGGTCCAGCATAGATGGTAGAAGTAGAAATTTAGGATGTAGGATGAAAATCTTTGAGGATGAGGATGAAAATCCCCGTTGATAAGGTTACCTTAGAACTCTAGAGGGAGGGGTGAGCCCTTGGAAACCTATATAAGGGCCCCATTTCTCTCTCTAGAACACCCCCAATTCTTGTTTTGGGTCCGTGGGTCCAAGTTATTTTGGATATTTTGACGTTTCAAGCCAAAAACCTCTACGGTGTTTTCGGAGCACTTTTGGCTCCATTGTTGCTTATTTTCAAACTTTGAAGGTCCTTGGGGGTCCTTCTACCTTGCTTTGTGTACTCTTTTGTGAAGTTTTTGGTACCTTGTTGTAAGTGGAGAGCCTCTCTCTCCCTCTTGTACGTGTTGTGATCTAACTTATGAAGTTTAAGAGTCTCTTTTGTATCTTGCACTAATCCTAAAGTCACCCCCCACCGTACCTTGGCGATGCCGCTTTGAGGGGCCTTTAGCGTGTGAGCTTTGTGTTGCTACGTGGTCTAACTTGTGTGTTTTCTCTTTGTGTTTTTTTTTCTTACACCCTTTCTAACCTTCTCCTTGTTGAGTGGACCCCCCTCCAGAACGGCAAAACTTTGGACCTCCTTGTACGTGTTTTTTCTAAGTTTTTCCAAATCTTCTTCTAACCTTCTCCTTGTTGAGTGGACCCCCCTCCGGGACGGCGAAGCTTTGAACTCACGTGTGGTTTTCCTTTAAAAGTTTAGCTTTTCCCTCTTCTAAAGTCTCTCTCATTGTGTGGACCCCCCTTCGGGACGGCGAAGCTTTGAACTCACGTGTGGTTTTTTCCTTTAAAAGTTTAGCTTTTCCCTCTTCTAAAGTCTCTCTCATTGTGTGGACCCCCCTCTGGGACGGCGAAGCTTTGAACTAGTGACAAAGTAGGAGTCCTAAAGCGTGTGTTAAAAGTGTAGACGGCGGAGCTTTGAACCCCCGAGGAGTCTAGAAGTCCTAAAGTTGGTGTTAAAACCAATTTCACAGCGAAGCTTTGCACCTCCCCCGTGTTTAGATCCAAAGTCTAGTTTCCAAGACCTTTGTGGAAACCTCCAAAGTTTAGCTTCCAAGATATGTAGGTTCCTTTGCACTTAGTGAAGTTTAGTTGTTCCCCAAGGTTTATTTAGTTAGTTGTATCCCAAAAAATCTTAGTGTATCTAGCACCCCCCAAAATCCATCCCCCCCTAGGTTAGCAAGAATTTAGTCTTTTTATTTTAGCCTTAGCCAAAATTCCAGTCTCTTTAGCCTTAGTCAAGAATATAGTCTTTTTATTTAGCCTTAGCCAAAATTCTAGTCTTTTAGCCTTAGTCAGAAATCGAGTTTCCAGAACCAGCATACGGCCAGCCAACATCAGAACCAGCATACGAGCCAGCCAACATCAGAACCAGCATACGAGCCAGCCAACATCAGAACCAGCATACGAGCCAGCCAACATCAAAACCAGCATAACGAGCCAGCCAACAAGCAGAACCAGCAACCATGACTGAAAAAAAAAAATTAATTAATTAAAATTTTTTGGCTGACCCCCCAGCCAGCCGGAGGGCCAGTAGGCTCTCGGTACAGCAGCTCTCCCGGTATAGCAGGTGGCTCCCGGTACAGCAGGCTCTCTCGGTACAGCAGGCTCTCAGTCCAACAGGGGAGGCTGGGGCCATTTGGGCTCCTCCCCAAATTTTTGATTCTCTCGGATTTTTTTATTATTTTTGGTTTTCCCAAACCAGAACACAAACAAAGGCAAACCAAACCAAAAGCATGTTGGACTAATTTTGTGCTAAGTGGGGTTGAAGTAGGACTAGGGCAAAAAATACAAAAGGGAGGAGGGAGAAATAGAGGTTGCCATTCCACGCGCCACCTGCACAAAAACATCTGATCCAACCTGCATCACCACTCACACCTACACACAATGGAAGGAAATTAGGGAGAAGGATGTGTTATAGGAGTGGAAAGGAGAGAGACGATGAATAGTGCCTATTTAGGAGATTAGGTAGGAAATCTAGAAGAACTCCTTGCAACCGTTGGAAGGAGGATTAGGATGACACAAAGCAAGGTTGCGTAAGAGGGTAGGAAGAACATTTAAATCCTTCTCGTAGTTTGAAACCATAGTGTAAGACTCATAAAAGCTTAGGTGGAATAGTGCTAGTGTAGAAGAAAGAGGAATAAAGAAAAGAAAGGAGGAAGGGAAAGAGGGAGTTTAGATCATCAAAAATTGTAATATTTTCTCAATAAGCGGTGAGCTTGGAAAAAACTCAAAACAAAGTCAAAGACTACCATGGAGCGTGAGGATGTACACGTGGACGTGGACGAAGTCATTTCCGACACCGGTAGTGAAGAGGTGAGTTTTTGATTTAATCTTTGATGTTTCTCCCTAATTAGCATTTATTTTCCTAATCTGCCCTTAGAGCGTGATTAGCATCCGAGATTAGTGTAGATTAGAAGTTTAGATTCAAAAGTTGATAGATTAGGAAGAGAGGTTTCCGAAAACAGCTTATAATTAAGATTTGACCGTAAACTGACCGCGTTAGGCTAAGTTAAGCGATAGGGGGTAGGACGGAGGAATTTTGAATAAAATTTCATCCAAAAAGAACCATGGACGGAAATTAGGTTTAAATTAGAAGGAGAATTTAGGATTAAAATTAGGGAGTAATTAGCAGTTAGAATTAGAATCAATTTACACTTTTACTTTTTAAAGATGAACTTCTGAGGTCAAAATCTAGAGCTAACTTTAGGGAGTCAAAAATTAGAGTAGAAAGTAGAGGTCAACAGTAGAATTGAAAATCAACTTAGGAAGTAGATTTTTGAGTTAGGAATAGAGAAGAAAAATAGAAGTCAAAACTTGGAGTAACATTTAGAGTTCATCTAGGATTAAAACGATAGGGTTAAAGTTGGAAGTAGAAAGTCAAAAGTCAAAAGTCAAAAGTTAAGATTAAATTTAAAGGTTAAACTTTAGAATCAATTGGGGAGTAAAAAGTTAGAGTGAAAAGCTAAAAGTAGAAGTTAAAAGTTAGAGGTAGAAGTTAAAATTAGAGTTAGTTGTTGGAAGTAGAAAAACTCTAGAGTAAAAGTGAAAACGTAGAGTCAAACCTAGAGTTAAAATTCAAGGGTAAATCTTAGAGTTAATTTAGGAATAAAACCTTAGAGTTAAAAGTTAAAACATAGATTTAAAATTCAAGGGTAGAGTTTAGAGTTAATTTAGGAGTAAAAATTTAGAGTTAAAAGTTAAAACATAGAGTTAAAATTCAAGGGTAAATCTTAGAGTTAATTTAGGAGTAAAAAATTAGAGTTAAAAGTTAAAACATAGAGTTAAAATTCAAGGGTAAATCTTAGAGTTAATTTAGGAATAGAAACCTAGAGTTAAAAGTCAAAACATCGAGCACAAATGAGTAGTTAAGAATCAAGTTAAAGAAGTAAATCTAGAGTTACATTCCGAAGTTGGAACTGTAGGGGTAGCTTTAAAAAGTAGAACTCCTAGGTGGAGTCTTAGAAATCCAAGATAGTCTTAGGGGTTCATGGAAGGAACATAGGGGTTCCCCTTTTTACGTAGTTGGGGACGTTATAAATGGCGCCAACTACTCAGTCGACCCTCGACATAGGATAGATAGTTAGAGAGTTAGGATTTCACCATCACTCTGAACATTGCAGTTAACTTGTGAGTTGCTACATGCATTACTAATTATTCGTTGCCATCCACAAAACTTAAGAAACTTCCAAGCAAAAAAGATCCATTGCTTGGAAGGCACAGTGGACCGCACTCACATCACCCCCATATATTAAAAAATGTGGATAAAGGCATAAAACCTGGTCGGTGTTCGCTTTATTACCAAGGGTGGATAATCTAGCGCCCACACATGGAGAACCGCCTCGATGCTCAACTGTACAATGCTCCAATTCGACCTGCTGCAATGCCTGTGAACGGTTAGTGCTTCTGTCAAGGCTATTGTCATTCCCTCGTCAATGTGCATGCTTTGTTGTTGAATGTTGTACACTGGACCTGCACCCACCCACACACCCTCCGATGCCACAATAAGAAGTCATTTTAAGTAAGTACCCAAAACTGGTTCTAGTTTACGAATGTACCATTCTCTCCATTGAAGTCACCATCAGCAAACAGTAGCAATCACGTTGTTGTAGACCTGCATTGCAGACATGGAGCATTAGCTAGAAATTTTCCACGTGCTCTGTCTAGTTTCTCTTCCTCTTCAAATAATATTTGATTTTGCATGCACAATGAGCAGGAGGCATTGTACTTCCCCCACTCCAACCGATTCGACCCCTCCCTCAAGCTCGGACTCCTCCAGGCTTACCCCGACCACCATCTGTTGTTGCTGCCCAAGGCACCGTCGGCCAGTCAAAGAAACGACGAAAAGATCGGGGCCCCAATTGGAGTTCCCAAGAAATCCACGCCCTCATCGCTGCAAAACGGGAGATGTTCTTGGAGGATATGGATATTGTCGACGGCAGAGACCTCATGACGCCAGAGAACGCAAAGTGGCTACGAATTTCTGAATAAGTTATGCATGCCGGCTTCTCAACATCTGTTTGGGACGCAGCTGCATGCGAGACAAAATGGAACCAGATCATCCCTGACTACAAACGAATTTCAGACTACTTCAGCAGGACCGGCAGAAGTTTACGTGATTACTGGGAGTTATCTGCCCAAGAGCGGAAGGCGGAGGGACTGCCGAAACAGTTTGCTGAAGATATTTTTTACGCCATAAACGAATGGTTTGGCACTCGGCCGATGATCAAGCCCCCCATGTTCGAGATTTATTGGCACCAAGGGACTCAAACTATCGGGCCCAAGGTGGTGTCCAACATGATGCTGATGACAACAACAGCGAACCCGACACCAAAGACCCCATGGACATGCAATCGTCGCAAGCACCGGAAGAAACAGCTGACAGCACACCCCCGCCATCACCACACCCCACATCGTCGGAACCAGTACATGCAGCGTTGCCATCGAGGTCTGCCGGCACACCTACTTCCAGACCATTCCACGGAGTGCCACCCGGCGTCACCCCTCAAGTGATAAGCTCGTCGGACACATCTGCATTCCAATTGCGACGACGTGCTGGGAACACTGGGGTCAAGCGCAAGAATGTCTCCGGCCATGCTGTGATAGCAGAGGCAACGAAGGCCACTGGCATTGTCATGGCGAACCACATGCAGGACATAGCGGAATCAAGTAGGGAGTTGGAAAGGTCAAAGATTGAGGTTCAACTCAAACTCTTTAGCGAGCAGATGGTGTATCAAAGAGAAAAAGATAGGAGACTTTATGATAATGCAGTGATCGCTAATGAAAACGCCCGCTTGTCCATTCTCAAACAGGGAGAAATGGTTAATTGTTTAGCTCATCTTTCGAGCGTTTTACACAGCAGCTTGAACATGAGCAGTAGCACCCTAGTGCCGAACGTGCCACAAGCACCTAGAGCCTCTGACACTAGTTCTCCCTTCTCTGTAGACACTGATGTACCCATGGACAATTCTATCCCCCCCTCCTGTCAGCCTAGTGACTTCCGCCCACCAATAAACAAGAACAAGTCGCTTGCAGGTGAAGAAGACACTGACAGAGACCAACAGACGCTTGCTACAACTACAAACACTGAAGAAAACGACCTCCTACCTACGACTGCTGCTGCTCCAAATCCGAGAACTTGAGTATGCTTGTGTACCTTCTCAATGTGGGATCCAGCAAGACGTTGGCGCCGTACTGGTCTCCTTGGCTACTCAATTTGAAGAACTATGAATTAGAGTATGAAATGCGTCAGTGAGTAGCACTGCCCATGAATCTTCATCGTCTACCTAGAAATCTGAAAATGACATGTACCCTTCAAAAAAAAACTGAAAATTGAAAAAAATAAAAATTAGATTAGGACAACTACTCTGTGTCATTTGCTGTTTTGTTTTCATTCTTATCTCATTGATGTACTGGAGAACCTGCATTCCATAACAGCACATGAAGCTTTAAAGAGAACGGAAAAAAAAAGATCAAAAAGATGCAGACCTGAACTACCGAACCTGCAACACTAGAGGTGCTGGTGGCGTTGAGTGGTCAGCCACAAGCCCAGAGCACAGCGCTTCTCCCGTGCTATTCCCGCTGCCGTATGCTCTGGCATTCCTTCTCCGTCGTCAGCATCCGCGGCGTCAGGCTCTCCAGCGTCAGGCCCTGCATCTTCATCAACAATTTCACCATCCAAACCCTCAGTCCGCAGCACTTCAATGAAATTTTCTACCTGCTCATGTGATTGGCCGAGTAGAATGTTGTGCAAAATTGCACAAGCTACAATCACATCCGGTAAAAAAGCCACGTCCAAGTCCGATTTAGTCAGTAACTCCCTGAATGTTTGTTTGAGAATGTCAAAGGCATTCTCTACAACACATCGGCCCCGGCGTAGCCTTCGATTGAAAAGAGCTTCAGCAACAAATAGTCGTCCCACACCACGATGTGGAACCATCAACCAAGGTAAAATTGGATAACCCGAATCGCCAAGAAGGTACGGTGTGAAGCCTTGCACAACAGCACGAGGATCAAAGAAGTTGCCATGCATGGCAAGATCGTACAGGGAGGAACGTCGTAACATGCGGGAATCATTTGTTGAACCGGGCATTCCCAAGTAGAGGTCCAGAAATTGCTTGTCGCTATCGACCACTGCCTGACAGCTGATTGTATATGCGCCTGATTTAAAATAAAAGTAGTCCGCTGGTACGTGCTTCGGCTTGGATATGGACACATGAGTCCCGTCAATAGCTCCCACCACAGAAGGCAAGCCGCAGAGATTGAAAAAACTCTCCTGATTACGGCGGATACGATCAGGAGTTGGCCACTTCAATTTGTGCCTCAAGGTCTCATTGATGGCTTGGACTACCTCTCTCAAAATAGCAAAGACGATGCTTTTGCCAATGGCAAACATCTCGCTACATATGAAGAGGGAAGCACCATGTGTAAGCTTGAAAAGACAACATGCAACACGTATCACTACAGGTATCGCCAATCTGTATTTAGTGTCTTTTTTCTGCACATGCGGCCTCAGCAAGTTAGCCAAACCAAAGACCGCAGGCTTCGTCATTCGAAACATTTGGATCCATCTAGTGTCATCATACTCATTCAACAGGAATCTTGAAAAACCATGTTGTTGATCGGGGCTTCACCCAAAACCCCAGATCATCATCAAACAGATTGAAAGATGTACACAGTTGGAAGTTCATTAAGGCCATGCTCAGGGTTGCGTGAGCATTATGAGGAGGTTCAGCCAAAGCGTCCACCATGACTTCCAGCGCCCCATTGTCGCCATCGTCCTCAGCAGTCGGCGGTGGCAAGTACATTGCCTGGGGACCATTCAATAACTGAAGAAGTATCCACGTAGCGAAAGTGAGAGCAGAGTGGGCATTCATGTTTGTATTCATGACGACAGTGCTATAACTACCTCTCAATAGCTTTGCAAAGCAATTCTCACAGGGTAAGAAAAAAGAAAGGATGGTGTGAGCTCCCAATTCGTCACTTGGGACTCATAGTCTTCTTTTTTCTTAGATTGTGCAATTTATGTCGTAATTATACACAAAAAGCCCTAAAAAGAGTGTAAAACCAGAATGGACATGTTACATACCAATATGCCCTTTGGTCCTAAATAGCCTTTTCCCCTTAGAATAGTCCTAAAATCCACTTGTAAATAGGTTGGAGCCATAGAAGTAGTGGGAACTAGAAGGTTTGAGGGTTCTTACCCAAAATAGCCTAAAATCACTATGCAAGTGACCAAGCTAGGCTAAATTGGTCTGAGGGAAGTCTAAGGAGATTCTTAGGTAGATTCCCCACAAGAGGTTTCAGTTTCCCCATCCCATCGACGAATA
Organism: Pseudisothecium myosuroides; assembly: GCA_951799445.1. Classification (NCBI taxonomy): domain Eukaryota; kingdom Viridiplantae; phylum Streptophyta; class Bryopsida; order Hypnales; family Lembophyllaceae; genus Pseudisothecium; species Pseudisothecium myosuroides. The sequence continues at coordinate 11,996,211 of OX637292.1, read as the reverse complement.
GTAGAAACCCCAATTGTTAGCTTGCAGGTGTCACTTTCGCAAGACAGGCCAGTGGAGGAATCTACGGTCACCGGATTGTGATCTTGGTTCTAAACCATACCGGGAAGTCAAAAGCGAAATCCATTCGCCAAGATTCCCTCGTATGCGGAAGATTCGCTGACTGCCGGTAAACCAACGGAGGTATCTTTTTGCCCTCCGTATCAAGACATGCAAAATCAAGATGTGAACTTGCAAATCTCTCGGGAAACCCCATGAGAGGTTCCCCAAGAAGTTTCGGAATTTTCTGGATTGAAGAAATACTCCTTCCGGATGGTCAACCGCCTAAAACCACGATGGGAAATTCACGATAATTACCCGGGTAGCGGTAAAATCTCACTAAAAATTAGGATAGTTTCTTTTATGCTAATAACGCGCCCCGATGAGTTTCGTGGTGTTTCGATAGCGGGAGACAGCCGAATCACCGACATTCCTTCGAATTATCCACGTGGCGGGATTTACGTGGAGTTGACCGGCGTCCCGGGAGCACACGAAGTCGGAACGAAGTCAACGAAGGGTCTTTTCTTACTCCCTAAGACCTCCTAGACCACCCTGGCTAGTCACCTTTGTCAGAAAAGGTAACCTTCAAAAAGTAAATTTTTACCTCTTTTACTAACTCTAGTTGGCGATAGTTTACGGTGGGATTTTGGCGTTGGAATAGGGGGTAGGGAGACTTCAGGACTAAAAATGGCCTTCTGAAGCCAATGGCGCAATCGGTTTTCGATTTGGAGTTAATCTCCAATAGTTAGAGTGTTGGACCAGCGTAAAACCCAAACTACGTGAAAATCCTAAAAGATAAGGATGAAAATCCAAGTTGATAGGATTACCTAGGTTAAAAGAGGGGAGGTGAGGGCCTTGGGAAACCTATAAAAGGGCCCTCATTTCTCTCCAAAACCACCCCCATTCATGTTTTGGGTCCATGGGTCCAACTTATGTTGGATTTTTTGGCAATTTTAGCCAAAGGCACTTCCACGGTGTTTTGAGCATATGGTGCTCCGTTGTTGTTCTATTTTCAGCTTTTGAAGGTCTTGGGGGTCCTCCTTCTTTTGTGTCTATGAGTTTTGAGTAGTCTTGGGTGTTATTTGGCTTATTTTTGAGTCACTTTGGTCACTAACTTGTTAGTTGAGGTACTTTTGTTTAAAGCACTAACTTGCTTGGGAGTTCTTTTGAGTTTTGTCCTGATCCTAAAGCTCCCCCCGAAGCGCCTTGGCTTTGCCGCCCACTGAGGGGTCTTTAGTGTTTAAGGATTGTGTTTTCTAACCCGCGTGTCTAGATTAACCTCCGAGTGTTTCTCTCCCAGTCAGGAAACTCTTTTGCTTTCTCTAAGAACCCTTGGCGTGTGGTCCTCCCCCCGTACGATGGAATTGTGGGCCCCCCAGGGTGGTTATGTCTTAACGGGTTTTCTTCCTCTCTTGAAATTGCTTGTGGTCACGGGAGCCCCCCTTGTGGACGGCGAAGCTTTGACTATCAACCCCCCTAGTCTTAGAATGCATATTAAAAATCCACCATACGGCGAAGCTTTGAACCTACGGGCAGGGAAAAAATCCTAGAGTTGGTGTTAAACCCAACTCGACGGCGAAGCCTTGATCTTCCCAGAAAACTCGGTTCAAAGATTAGTTTCCAAGAAGTTCTTGGAAACCTTCAAAGTTTAGCATCCAAGAACTTAGGAAAACGTTATAGGCAAAAGTCCATGTAGAACTAGGATTAGTTTGGCTCTCCCTTGGTTTAAGTGGCCCCGGTCATTATTTTGGCATTTACCCAAAAATTCAGAAAAAACCATCCGGAGAAGGGAGTCAGCCCAAACGGAGCCAGCTCCAGCAGGAGCAGCCCAAGCAGGAGCAGCCGTACCCGCAGCCGTACCCGCAGCCGATACCCGCTCCGGTACCCGCAGCAATACCCGCAGCCGTACCCGCTCCGGTACCCGCAGCCGTTCCCCGCAGCCGATACCCGCGCCGTACCCGCAGCCCGATACCCACGCCGATACCCGCGCCGATACCCGCGCCCGATACCCGCGCCGGTCCCGTGCTGCAGCTGCGCCTCCAGGCAGCGCCTCCGGCAGTTCGTGTTGGGGTTTTTTTTTTGTTCCTGTTGATTCTCCTTTTTAGAAAAAACTACATGGGGAAAGGAAGGGTAGAATGGATGGGAAATTAGGGTGGTAGAAGTAGGGAAGAAGAGGGGTAGAATGGATGGGAAATTAGGGTGGTAGAAGTAGGGAAGAAAAGGGGTAGAATGCATGGGAAATTAGGACGGTAGAAGTGGGGATATCTTTGGAATAGAAGGAGGGAAATTAGGAGAAAAGGATTCGAGGGTACGTCTTGTAGTAGGAATTATCATTAAAAGCACACAAAAACCTGCAAAAGCTCACACAATCACTCCACGCACAACTCACCCAAGCTCTCCACACACCATAACCAAAACTTTGAGCATCACAAGCAAAGAGGAAGATGAAATAGGAGACGGGGTGTGCTAGTGGATGGATTGGGGGAAATCTCAACTAATTAATCTGGACCACTAAAAGGGTGGGCGTAAGAGAAAGGTCAACCGCGTAAGCACTTGGGAAGGGTAAAGATGTAAGAGGCGTAAGAACGAAGTCAACACGTAAGAACTTTGGAAGACAAGTTGGTTGGTGGAAAGAAGGAGAAGAAAGGAATTCCACCACCTCTACCACTTCGTTCTCAAATCTTCCCCGAGTCAAGAATCACCTAAGGAGCCGCGAATCCAAGAGGAAGAGACATGGCCGAGGGGGGGAACCTCGACCGGTTAATCCAGGACCTCCAAAGTGAGGTGGGCCCCTAAACACCCTACTCTTCCATGTTTAATTTTGTTTTATCAAGATAATTAGAAGGAGGCCGAGAGCTAGGGTAGGGAAGAAGCAAAGTCAGGTTAGAATTAACTCTAAAATCTTATAGTAGAGGACTAGGGGTTTCCGAAAACCTAAAATACGTCTGGATCCGAGCTAAAACGAAGGAGTTATGAGCGGATGAAGTTAGGGAGTCATGTTGGATGAAACCTAACAAATTTCATCCAAGAGGAACAAAAAAGCTAACATAAAAAGAGGAATTAATTTAGGAACCAAAAGTCAAATTAGAATTTAGTTTTGAAATTAGGGTTAGCCCTAATTAGCGGATGAAGTTTGAAGGACCGATTAGCAGTCAAACTTCATCCATGGATAACTTTCGATAGGAACATCCAAACCTAATGTGATTAGTCAAAGTAGAAAGCTAAAATCAGTATCTCTTCGGAACAAGTCTTAAGTTTCTAAGATTAGTACATTAGTAACCACACTTAGGATCCTTAAGTAAGATTAGCAGGCGGATTAGGGACGTTTAAGATTAAGATTAGGTTAAGTATAGATTTGGAACATCTTAGAACAAGTTTAGGGTAACCCAAAACTAAACCCAGCTTAAGGAAATACCTAAACCCCAAGCAGCCAAGAAGGGATGAAGTTTGGAACGAGTAATGGATGAACCCTAGAAGATTTCATCCATTTGAGTCAAGACTTGGTAATTAGATTAACATTAGGGGGTCAGACCCATAGCCCGAATCTCAAGTCAAATCGAAATCCGGAGTCCATAGAAAAGCATGGATGAAGTTTGAGGGACTGAGTAGCGGTCAAACTTCATCCGTCCATAACTCTCTCTAGGAAAGTCCAAATCAAACAAGCTTATTACTTTTAGAAATGGCATGAGGTACTCTTTCATTTAGGATAGATAAGCTTAGACCAAGATCAACTCTTCCCCTAAACCACCAAGCCTTCTTAGGCTTTGATTCAACCTTAGCAGTTATAGCAATTCCAATTAGGGTTTTGTTTTGTTTCTTCATTACCCAAAATTAGCGAGTCTTAGGAGTTTAGAAAAGATCCATTGCTTGGAAGGCACAATAGATTGGCGCTAGACACCCATAGATCGAGTCGGAACGGTTAACTACCGAGAGCTTGGTTGTGCTCGTTTCTTTACCAAGGGTGGGTAAACAAGCGCTCACAGATGGCAACAAGCTACCTAAATCAAGAACAAGTTACAGACCCCTAGCACCCAAACAATTCCTCAAAAAGATAGTAGGTACATCAAAGTGAAATAGGCAGAAGGGTTTTCTTTCAAAAATTTCACAGAATAATATCAGCATTCATTTCCAGCATTGTAAAATAAAACGCCTGAGTAGGAGCAAATGCAGTATATGACGTCTTTGTGGGCACCAAAGTGGCTACAATATTGTCCTAGGTGCTCTAAGCAGACACAATCGACAATGTGCTCGGATTGACCTGTGATGCATAGCAAAACAAAAAACCAGAACTTTCCGTCAAGAAAATTGGTCGACTAACGTCCACAATTTGTCACAAGCATAGTGGAAAAGAAGATTCAGAATACGTACTTGATGAAGCGAAATCGTCCATGAGGTTGTTCCGCCGCAATGACATCGACCAAAAGCAGCACTTCCAGCCTCCAATCCGCCACCAAAAACACGCTGAAACTAGTGATAATAAAATCGAACAGTGCGCTGGGGTAACTCGCTCATCTATCGCAAACGAAGAAGTTCAATGACAGGACAATGCTTTCAAACTACGAAGAGGAGCGCTTCACTCAGAACACTCAAAGCTGACAACTTCGTGACAATACAAACCGAGAACTCTGTGACCTCGACAGGAAGCAATCGACTCCACGGCAACCATAACACAAAGCAATTCGAAAACACGGCAAGAGCGATGGACAATGAACCAGCGAAACAATTTCAGGAACAAGGCATCTTCAATTGGTGGGGGAGAAGAAGTTTGCGGCAAAAGAGAAGTGACTGGAAAAAAGTGACAACAACAATCGGCTGAAAGGCTGGTGTAAACGGCCCTAGTTGCAAGCAGTCGTATCCGCCTTGCTGGCAGAAAAGACGGGTGCCGCAAATTACGTACCCAAGTGGGTGGGAACGGCCTGTCATTACGTTCCCCCCGTACAATACGGATAAAGAAAACAAGCCTTGCCAAGGGTAAGAACTGCTGTTCTGTGAAGGCCGCAGGATTGTTAGGGTTTACCACCTCTGCTCCATAGAGCCAAGTGGGAATCAGCCTTAATCATTTATTCAAATTTTAAGTTCTTTCTTAGACGTTTGTTTGAATTTCTAAAGTCTAAAAATTTCATATAATTTGGAGCTGAAGTTGTATACGCGTAGCCAGTTCCATTTGAACCTCACATTTTTTTAGCACATCTATAAAAAGTCACTTCAATAGCCATTTTGAGAGTCTATTGTTTGATTTTTTGTTTGGAATTCATGAACATTTAAAAAAGAATTCAACAGTTTTCAGCCATGCATGCACACAAGATGATTACTCAATTAGTTAGAATCAATCATCTTTATTAAATACTCGTCAATTGATTTCTCAAAATTTGACCAAATCATTTTGGGACACTTCTTTTTAATTTGGAAGTACTTCAACTTCAATATAAAAATGTAAATAATTGATTAAAGTTGGTAATATCAAATGTATAGAAATATTTGGTTTTAAATAGGTAAGTAAAAATCAAGTAGCAAAATTTTCTACTTATTGAAATGTAGGTTTGAAAATTTTCAACAAGATTTTTAAAAGTAATTATTCTTGTTGTTTTTGTTGGACTCTTCTAATGTTCACAATGATTATTTAGGTCTTTATAAATTACACACTGGTTGTAACTTTTCTTGCGATTATTCTAGAAAAAAATATCCTCCCTAACCAATCATTTAATATATGCTACATTTTTGAAAGCAATCTTATTACACACTATTCAATTACTTTGGAGTTAAATTTGGTCAAAAACTTGAGTGACTGAAGTTATTGATGAGTTTATGAGGCTCACAAAAGTAAATTAAAAATCACAAGAGTGACGGAGAAAGAAAGACACCACATTGACCACATGATTCATCTTTTTGATCCCACAAATATACCATCATCTCAATGTAAGCCGTAATGCCTCCTAATAGTGACCCAATTTTAAAACCAAATTCTTTCTAAAACCACCCCTACAAATTCATAAGAAGCTAAGTTAGTTTTAAAATATTTATTTTTAGTGCTTTTGAAAATAATAGTTATCCATACAATATCCCCCTTATTTGAAAGTTTTTCTATGCATAGGATAGAATTTATTTTAGAGATAAAATATTTTTTCCTATAATTATACATAAACTAATGAATAATCATGAAAATAACAAAAATCAAAATAGATTTGAAAGTAAAAGTAAAAATTGAATCACATATTTACTTCATTATGTAATTACATTAATTAATTTGTTCCTCTTTTAGATAATTATAGTTAAAATTGCTTCCATACATTGCATAAAGGAATTACTCTCAAATACACTTAATATTTCTCCAAGTATAGAATAGGAACTACTCTAGCAAGTATTCAAGAGCAATAAATATCTTCCCTTGCCCAACCATTTAGTGTGATAGATTTCTTGAAGCAATATTACTATATTTTGTTCCATTAGTTTGGGGTTTGAATTGGTTAAGAGCTTGAATAAAGTTTTTAACCCCTAAAGGCCCACTGTTCCTTCGGGGGACAAATGGGATTTCGGGCAGGTACCTACGTGCTGAAATTTTGTCCTGATTTTTTGAAACTTTTTTTGAAGATAGAAAAACTGATAAGCTTCACGGGAATATAATTTTTTTCACAATCGGTGCCTGGGAACAATAGTTATGACCAAATAAGTTCAAAACAGGGGACAGCGGGCAGCCCGGTCAGCAAAAAAAAATGGACAAAAATTTGAATTTTTCTTTTTAATATTTTTTCCTGATAGATTATATTTTTGTCTATTTGGAAAGCTTTGGTTCATTTCATTTGGATTTGTTATGAGAAAGTTATGGACATTCTTGTTTTTCGGGCAATTAGAGCATCTTCTTGAAAAAAATAACTTGTAGGATTCATTTCTGAATGCAATTTTTCAAATTTTTCAGGGTTTTTTTTTTTTCATGGTGTAATTTAATTGCTAGAACAATCTCACCATTGGGATTAGTGCATTTTAATTCCATCTAAAATATGTGAATATTTTAGATTTTCCTCCTATCTTGTACCTACTTCTACTTAACAATTTTCTTAAGAATGATAATTAAGTTTTTTTGAATTTTTTTTTGCCTAGACTCTCAACTCAATTTTCTACAATAAAGATTAAAAGCTCAAAATGCTGTAGTGCAAAAATTTTAAGTTAAAAATGTTTAAAGCCAAAAAATCTAGCCTCGCAATGTGCTAAAAAACTTGTTTTTTTCACTTTAAACGCCGATATCTTGCAATCTGTGCGGTCAAAAATTCTGAAATTGTTTCCATACATTCTGATACTAGTTAGGTATAAGATCCTACGATTAGATGTTAAAAAAAAACATTGAAATTTTTTTTTTATACTTTGCTATAGAAATGGCAGTTTTGAGTGTTTTTTGGCAGAAAAAAGGCCTTGGGCCTTTAGGGGTTAATTTGTACATGGGATGCACAAAATTAAATAAAAAATCACAAGAGTGATGGAGAAAGAGAGACATTACACTGACCACATGATTCACTCTCTTGATCCTACATATACTCTACCATTTTTTTATAAGGCAACCCCACCTAATTCCAACAGCCTTGTAAAATCAAACTCTTTCTAAAGTCAACCTCCACGTGTTTTTGCCTAAAATGTACTTAGGACTAGTATTCATAAGAGTCTGAGTCAATTTTAGAAACACGTAACTTCAATATTTTTGAAAATAATAGTTTATTTATACAATGTCCAAATAATGTGTTCTAAAAGAATCTTGAATCTCTTTTTGATTACCAGCAAGACCCCACAAAAACTATTTCAATATAACAATGGAAATCATGTTGAATTGCTTATTCAGTTGCTTCTAGGTTGCTTCTACGTTAATAGTCATCATGTGATGCCATATTGGTTGAAAGTCCTAATAAAAAAACTTCCAAGTTGTTTTAAAGAATTGATAAAATAGTCTAAAATGAATCGACACAACTTCACATGCATAATTTGTATGACTAGGCAATGGTCCTTTTCACGCTAAGAAGGTGTTATGCTTTACTAGATGCTTGAGAGAGACTTATCGGTTAATGCAAGGTTTGGAGTTGATTGCCAAGTAATTAATAAAATAATATTGTTCACTGTAGGGGGATCCTTTTCATGCATGCAAAAGGCCCCTTGCTTCATTGGTAAACAATGCTATGTGAAGCTATTGTATTGTAGTGATTACCAAATATATTCCCAAATGAGTGGTTACAATTTTATATGCATAACAGTGCATGACTAGACAGTGGTCCTTTCCACGCTAATCCACCCACTCGCCCCTGCTCTTTGATTTACAACACTCCCTTCGTTTGGAAATAGTGTATCCATTCTCAGTGCTTACTTTGTGAAATGGATACACTATTTCAAAACAGAGGGAGTAGATTTTAGAGCATTGAATCAATCCAAAATTAAAAAAAATATAGAATCACTTATAGTTGTAAGCCCTATCTATAAAACACAATGTGATATTTTATTTTCTTTCAATGGAAAAAACCATGACCAGGGAGGATTCACCCCCTCATTGCCCCATCCAAGGGTAATGTAAAAAAATGCCTCCTACTTTGTGCCGCATATTTTTATATTTCCTCACCACCTAATTTGGGTCCTCTGATTGCAGATATGAATTCAAAATTTCCAAATTTTATTGTGTGTTGCAAATAAAAAATTCGAGTGTTTTCCCCAGAGGTAAACTGCGGGGCAATGAGGGGGTCAATTGGTCGGGATGAACTGCCCCCCTCGCTTAGTCCCTCCAAGTCATTCTAAGGGTGCAACTTAAAAAAAGCCCCAAATTTTGTGCCCAATTACTATTAACCTTGAACACCTGTCCTTGCTATTTTGGGGCCTCTGATTGCAAGTATGAATTCAATTTTTGCAAATTTTATCATGCGTGGAAAATAATTTTTTTTAGTGTTTTCTTGAAAGGCCCAGCAAGATCGGGGTGGATTGACCCCCTCGCTCGGCCTTACCAGGGGTGCATGTAAAAAAAAGCCCCCTATTTTGGACTGATCCAGGGAATATTTTTGATACAATTGAACTAATTAGGGGTCTCTGATCCCAAATATGAATTCAAAAGTTGCAAAAAAAAAATCGCACGGAAAACAGGGTCGGCCTGCAGGGCCGAGCAAAGGGTTCAGTTCACCCCGGCCAGTCAATTCACCCTGCCCAAAACCCACCCCTCTTTGCCCATTAGATTAAAAAAACAAAAACAAAAAACCAAACCCACCCCTGTATTTCAGAAAAGGAAAAAAAAAGAAAACTTCAATATTGAACCCTGATGGAAGGTGCTTACCATACATGTTCATGTACCTAAATCCCATTATTTGAGCTCAATTAAATTAAAAAAATTGGGGGGGGGTCAAAGTTCTAATTTGGATCCAAGTGGCAATTCCCACTGTGTGCAAACACTGCCAATCATATTTCCTGCCGTACAGAATCAAATTCCACCCCCGATCTCATTCCTTGAGAATGTCCAAATTCATCATCCCCTCACCCCCATCGTGACCCCCACCCCCTTTCCAAAGAAGGAAAAAACACGCTGAGCTGGACTCCTCTCCCCAACCTACGTGGCAGGCCCCCTTCCCCTCCCCTCCCCTTCCTCCCCTCCCCTGCTGCACATGCCCTGAGCCTGAGCCAGCCTGAGCCAGCCAGAGCCGCCCTTTTCTCCAGCCCCAATTTCAGGCTGTTTTCGAATACTGTACCGTCCAATTCTTGTGAGCTCCTACACGCTCCTTCCCACTGACTTCCGTTTGTCACCGTAAAGCGACACATGGAACCCCATTCCCTCCCGGTGTTGTCCCTTTTTTTTTAATAAAATGTTCGCGCGGTGACAAAGCACGCCCTCGTTCCCTTCCGTTGTTGTCCCTTTTTTTTTTAATAAAATGTGCGCGGTGACAAAGCACACGATGCACCCAAGGCAAGGCAAGCATACATACATCCCATCCCATCCCATCCCGGTTCATGTATGTATGTTCTCATATATGTAAATGTGGTCCGAGTGGTCCGGTTTCCGTGCTCTCTCTCCCTCTCTCTCTCTCTCAAAGTTGTCAAGGCTGCTTTGCCACTCTCAATTGATTGTTGTGGCCACAGTCAAACCGACAGACCACTTGAATTGGTGGTTTTATGAACCTCTGTTCTCAGTGGTTTTCCATACACCAAGTATATTGACCTGTTGTGGTTTCGAAAGAAGCTGTGCGTGCTCTCTCTGAAGGTGTGTCATTGACAGCGTTTCTAAGGACGATCGAGGACTTCAATTTTGGATTGCATTTTGAAGGGAGAATAAGCTTACTCGGAATTGTTATTGGAGATGCATTGACTTTGATCGCTACTACTGTTCATTGGTTGTTTCATTGCTTCTGGAGGTAAAGACAAAACCAACACTTGCTTACCTTTTAGTTCAAGCGGTTTCACTGATTTTAACAAGCTTTTCTTCATTTTGTGATTACTTTGATGAAAGTGGTGCGCTGTTGGGACGTACTACTCTGATCACTGTGATGTGATGCTGGACTGCTGGCAATGAAGGCTTCATTTGGTCAAAGCCATATACAATAAGCTTAGTTCTCATGTTTTGGGTTCTCAAGGTTTCAGAATTGGCGGGTGGTTTGAATGACACTGCCTGCTTTCTTTCTTACTTTGGTAGCGAGTTTTGGTGTGTGTGTATGTAGTGAGACTTGGGACTTTTCTGGTGCGCTCAAATGTAACTCTTAGTTGCAAAATGGAAACCACCACACTCTTAAATCTAGAAGAAGTGTAGATCTCAAACCACTCTGGTCCTGAGTTGAGAGCTCTGACTTTTCCAAATGTACCGTTTTCATGAAACTTTTGTCAACAAAATGAACATGGTTTTGGTGGTTTTGGTGATTTTGAAGTCAGTTTTGTGCACCAAGAACCTTCATTTCAAGTGGTGATTTTGGATGCACATACTTGACGCAAAAAGAAGAGAGAAGAGAGAAGAAAGAGAGTCACATTGACCGTTACTTAGACCATTGTGAATAGACAATTTGTTGGACATGTTCAATCAATGTCGCACAGGCATAGGTAGCAAGTAATATCCTTGATGCCTATTGTCGGAAACAGACTCTATGACTTTTAGCACCGCATCTACGATTGATGCGTGTTCGATATACGAAAGTTCAAAGACTTGGTCAGGTAACTATACCCAAAATCAATAATGCACCCAAAACCAACATAATGTATCCTTGGTGTAGATTTGATGTACCTAACCTTAACCTCATTTTTCTTAATTTATTGATTTTGTGTATAATTACCTTTATAAATTGAAACTAGTGACAACTTGGAAGAGCTAAGTAGCTAACTAAGTAGGACTGCAAGATGATGACAAACCTGCAGCTAACTTAACATCAGGTGGTTTCCAGATTCAATGCCCGCACTTGAATATTTGATTAGTACCATCAGCGGTAGTACAAGCAGTCAATAAATCCAATCTCATAATGACAAGTACTGCCTATACTACTCAATTGGGAAGATATTTTACCTTTTCTGATAAGTGTAGTACAGCATTTTGGGGTATTTTTTTTAGTTTTCCCAGCTATTTTTCTATAATTCCCATTTTGAACTATTTTTTCAAGTACTGATTCTGTTTTTTTTCTCTATTTTTTACTTCAGAATGAATTTTTTTATAGATTTTTTCACTGTTTCTTTTCCTGACTGATGTTTGCAAATTGTAACCAGTTTTTTTTTTTCCAATTCCATGAATTAACCAGCACTTCTTTCTGAACATTGAAGTGCAGTACTCTCACAGTGAAACAGCCCATGTTCATAGGAATGTTAGCTACGTTATTGTTCTCGAAAATATGTGCCGTGTGCACCCAGAATTGCCACCTAAAATGTACCAAGGACAGTCATTTCAGTCGATGCAATTCTGGGTGCACATACTTTAGAGCTTGGAAAACCATGAGCAGTTTTCGTATGCTTGTGAGATTGTTTTTTCAGGTTATCTGTCATCTTGCTTTGTAGCACTGCCTTGAGGATGACCCTCCAAGTACTTCAATCTGAATAAATATTGATGAATTTTATATATGCACTCCTATAATAGTTGATGAGTTAAGAAATAAAACGAGGTTTTCCAGGGGGCAGTGTACTATAAATTTTATCCTGTTGAAACAAACATTACAAAACTGTTAATATTGGGATGCTGTTTCAATCCAACAAGAGGTCTGACTTTTACCTTGCAATTTTTGGTTCTCCATTTACTGGTTTATTGCAATAGAGTATCAATCTTTTTCTCAAAACATTAGTCCCCTTGTATAATTTTGGAATTTTGAAGTCCCCATCTTTTGTAGGCAATCTTTGACACCCTGAAGTTTTTTTGTTTTATGTTCTTTTAAAAAAAAAATCTTAGTAAGGGGTTTATTCTAATGTGTGGACAATGAGAGAGCTCTAAATACACAATAACTACCTCTGTTTGGAAATAGTGTATCCAATAGTCTGAGTGCAATTTGGTCAAGTGTAGAGCTCTAAGTTCCGTAGAAATAAAGCATGTATTGACTATTAATTTTGAGGCCTGGTTAAAGTTTATGTCTACATAGTCCGCTTCAAGGTTTGTTTATATGTTACTTGCAGACTTACACCCACCAACATACCATTGAAAAAAAATTCAATTAATTGGGGTATATATAAATTTCTATTTTTTTGAATGATTTATCATCAAGGTAATCACATCTTCAATTGCACAGTTAAGCAATTCAACATGGTTCTCATTATTATATTGGAATTTTTTTGTGGGGTCCTGTTGGAAGTGAAAAGGGGATTCTAGATTGCCTTAGAATGCATTTTTTGGACACCGTATGAATAAAGTGTTGAAAATCTTAAAAATTTTCAAAGTGCTGAAAATAGGTGTCCCTAAAAGCAATCATAAATCCTCATATAGTGGGAGTACATTTTAGACAAGAATCTCTAGTGTGCAATTTTAGGAAGCGTGCGATTTTAGGTGTAGTTACCTTACTTTGGGTTAAATTGGCTTCATCCACTTCTCTCCAACCACAACTGAACTGTCGTCTGAGCTGATGATGACCTCGAAGTACACAATGCTCTTGATTTACTTGAGAGTCTTTTTTTCGTAGTTTGTAATTCCTCTCTAGAGGGGCACTGATTGTCAGACTTTCAGGTACTAACTAAGTTTGCCTGACGCTGTCGCCAAGAGCCTCTTTACGAAATGTTTAGCTTCTTTCTTTCAAATCTTGAGTGACTTAACTTAAGCTTAGTTATTATCTTCGATGTTTTCTGAAACAACGTTAACGTAGAAATAAGATAACATTTGTTGAACTTCTGCACTGCATTTAGAAAGAATCTAGAAACTGGCTTGAGTAGATTCATGAGAAAACTTGAACATAACAAGATTTGTTACAAAGTAGCGCTCCTCGATGTTGTTCGGTATTTGATTTGTGTTTGGATATTACAACAGGATTCGTTACAAAGTAGCCGTAGACTTGCTTGGTGTTTGAATAGATTGCAAATTCAACTAAATTGATAGAGATTTTCGTAGCAGCGAGCATCAGTGGAAACCATGACTGTCCTGTTTCAGCCAATGGCTGAAATTAGTGACCAGTGATTTTGATTATTATTATTTTCGTAGTCGATTTCAAAATGCACCTTTCGGTCTCACAAAAGGTTAAGTTGTTTTATTCCAGATTGAACGTTTTTTTAGAGAAATTAATTTATGTTCTAGAAGTCGAGAAGTCCACCCAATTTGCCTACAAAATTGCCTGAAGGTATGTGCTCTCAGAATCACCCCTTGAAATGATTGCATTCTGTACATTTTAGGTGGCGATTCAGGGTGCACATACCTCAGTAGCTTTACAAAACGCGAACAAGTAGATCATGGTTTTGAAGATGGATTAATAAGTTCAAAGGAGTTACTTATTGTTCCTACAAACGGGTTACAATTTTTAGTCCGAGTGTCCTGAGAGTCCCAATTCTTGCCGTTCTGAAGCTTTGGTTACAATCTCGATTCTCCTGATCCATTGTCACAAACCCCAGGCCTGAACTTCCACATATGTTGTGCTTCAAATTAGCCTGTAATTATATGATCTAGCATAATCACTACTTCGCCAACCAACATGATCACCAAAGTAGCTTTAAATTCCAAGGAAATCATGATGCTGGCTCTAATTGTAGGAAGTGATCATGAATCACATTGTCAGGGAACAAACTCTGAGAAATATTAATTAATGGTGAGTGATAGCAAAGGACTTCATGATTCCAGGGAGTTCGTCTTATAATTGCTCATCTCCTCATCTTCCATAAGCATTTCCACGATCTGCACACAACAGAACCTTTGAAATTTTCTAATCTGCTGATGTTTTTGTTGCAGCGCAGCGCGATTTGCCCCAGTCAGTCAGTGCAGTAGTCCTCGGTCCTTAGTTTGTCGTCACTGGGACTTTCAGGTAATATTTTTCATTTATGGACACTCTTGCTGAAGCTTCGGTGATTCTCTGGTTGGGTTCACTTTTTCAATACATGTAGTTTTCATACTCGTTAAAATGGAACTTGCTCCTCATGTTGTCTGTTTGGAACCTCACATCTGAGCAAGGTCTGAGTGTGTTGTTTTATGCTCTTGAATGTCACGATTTTGGCACTTGGAAACATGCCATTGTGTTAACAAACAAGACCATTGTTTATGCACGTCAAGACAGTGAGTTCTATTGAGGTCCGAATGTAAGAATCGTGGTCTTACCAATTGAAGAAGGTGAAATTGTGCTTGTAGATGAAAGTTGCAGGATGTTCCGCCGTAGACAATTTCAAAAACTTGCTGATTCTTTAACATTCTTGTTCTGCCGTTTTTAAGGATTGAATTGAACAGCACTATCGGATGGCGTCGCAGTCGAACTCTGATAATATGTGGATGGGCGCTGCAACGCCGGACATCAGGTTCGATTACCACCCAGTCACAGATGTTCCCAATGTTCAAAACTGTTGCGAAATTTAGCAAAAAAATTCTACCCTGAAACATTTAGAGCTACAAACAATGGAGATTAGATACCATAGTTCTGATTTTGAAATTTTAGTTCATATGTTCAGTGTTTGTGCAGTGTTTTTTTCAGCTAAAGCTAATTGTGAAAATCACATTTGCAAACATTCCACTTAACCCCTAAATGTCTAGGGTCTTTTTGGGTTTAAAAACATCATTGCTTTTGAAGTGTTATAGGTCTAAATGTCACTAAGGTATAGAAATCTCAACCATACAATCTTGTAGTGTACATGTTGTAGATGACATGAATCAAATTTGGAGGCATTTGGCCACATAGATTGCAAGATTATAATGTTTTAATGTTGAAAAAGGATGCTGAAATTTTCCTAGCAACAAATTTGGAAGTGAAATTCAATTTTTAAACCTATTCAAGAGGAAAATGGTGGCACTTTACTGTGAATTATTACCATCAGCTGCATGATCAACCTCCTGTTGTGCATCACAAATTGCCTTCCTTTTCAAATTTATACAACTTTCATTTATGCATTTAATATGACTTTCATATTAATTGAAATTTCAGTAACTTTGTCAGGGTTGCCACTTCAGAAAAATGGCAATTATGTAAAACTGTTTAAACTCTTAAGTTTCTAACTTTTTCAAAAACCGTAAACTCCCATTTCATACACTGTAGTATTAAATTTCGTACACTTAAGGTCATATAAACTTCATATGACAATGCCAAAGGGCTTCTTTTTTTGTGTGTTTTTACAGCATGCTTTCAAATCTTGAGGAAGGATCATCGTGGAAGACGCCGGCATCCTCTCAGAATGCACCTAACAACATGGATGTCAAAGTATGATACTCTCAAACCTCAAAAGTTTTTTTATGAATACTACTACGTATTACATTGGGTTCCTCTCTCTCCACCATAAATAAGTTAGCCACACCTAGTTGCAAAAATTAGCTAAATTTAATGCTCCAAAATCTTGCAATGTTGATTTTGAAAATGTATACTACCTCAATTCATTATAAAAACTTGTGAAAATTTTAGAACATCTACTAATAAAGCTTTGAACAGAGCTCTAACTAAATAAGTCACTCCAAAATATTCCATAGTGAGTATATATTGCTAACAACTGGGGAGAGTTTGAACCCCTCTTAAGTTTTGTGCAGGGTATCCAAAACATGCACTCTTTGATGCATTGGAATCCTCTTTGATTTGCTGATATAACAACCATGGAAATTGTTAACCCTTAAATTTTTTTTTCATAGGGTGTCCAAATCATGCACTCCTTGGCGCATTGGAATCCTCTTTGATTGCTAACAGCCAAGGAGGGTTTAAATTTTGCATAGGGTATCCAAATTATGCACTCTTTGGTGCGTTGGAATCCTCTTTGATTTGCTAACAACTAGGGAGGGTTTGAACCCTAATAAATTTTTGCATAGAGTATCGAAATCTTGCACTCTTTGGTGCGTTGGAATCCTCTGTGATTCTTCTAACAACCAGGGAGAGTTTGAACCCCAATAAATTTGCATATGGTATCCAAAACCATGCACTTTTCGGAGAGTTGAAATCCAATTTGATTTTTTTCTAACACCCAGGGAGACTTTGCAGGACAACGCGGCACCACCAAGTTTCAGCAAGGCCTTGCTCGAGGACGAGTGGTACACCCCCGAAGCCTCCTTGATGGAGCTGAGCTCCTACTCCTCCCCTTACAACAACATGTCAACAGTCGACACTCGCTCGAGCTTCGGCTTGCTGGAGTCGACTCTGAATTTCGACACCAGCAACAACAACCTCCTCACTGGATTCCGCTCCGCCCCGTCCGTGACCATGTGCATGGACGACCTCGGTCAGGGCTCCAGTGGTGGTCTCTTCTCAGGTATTTCTCAAGGTAAATAATTCATGACACTGCAAATCAGGGGTGGTCTCTTCAATTCTCAGGTATTTCTCAAGGTAATAATTCCTCTAACACTGCAAATACATGATCATTTATTCAATTGCATGTATATCAGTACTGACATAAAGAAGAGAATACTAAAATCATTCGGAACCAGACTCCCCAAATGTGTTGCTGAAAACACTGATAAGTGAAACTGAATTCTCAAAATTAACATTGCGGTATTCACATTTCTTGTAGCTGTAAGTTACGTACATCCATTATCATCAACACTGCCCAAAATGAGACACCTAAATTTGGACTCAAAAACGTCACTTTCTCCTAGATATTGATTACAGAAGATGTGCACAATCAAAATATGAAATCTATGAACCTACTATTGGTTTTTGGGTACACCCAGAGGTAATACTTTGGAAATTCATAGCTATAAAATCTAATAAAAATAATTTACGTTTAAGAATAGTAACGATGATCAGTTGTAATCAGGGTAGAAGTTTTGCTAAGTTTCACAGAGTTTGTGAACACGCACTGTTAGGGATCTGATCCCCATCGTCTCCTCTACTGAGTCTGTTACCAGTAGCAACTCATCTCTTCTAATCCACCTGGTTGTTGAACTGAAGGTAGATATACCTTAAACCAACAGTGATCCTAAAACCAATATTGTGTAAAATTGATATACATTTAAGGTTCTTGAATGTATGCGATTTGTACGTACTGTCGATTTTATGTTCGCTAGGGTTTAGGGTTTAGGGTATACCGACCCTTTAATGGCAAGCGGTTTTAAGCATGACTGAGCTACACGTCTATGACCACTAAGCTTTGAAACGAGATGGAAATCTCTACATTCCTTTCGATAGTGCTCTTCAACCTCACCACTTTTGAGTGATTGCAAACTAGCCATCACACATTGAGTGATAAACAATTTAGTTTCAAGAGAGTTTGGCTCTTGTACCCAAATTGATCTCTTAAGGAAGCTCTATTGCGTGATCAAACTCTGAAAGCACATGCTAGCATACTGATTTAAATGCTCAAAATAACAGAACGTTATTCAGTACCGGTCTGTCAACACCGCAAATGCTGCACTTAACCTGCAGAAGAGTGGCAAAGCTGAAAGAGTGCTGTCATCACCACACATGTTGGTAGCATTTACCTGCACAATAAGAGTCTGTGTTGGAAAGTTGAAAGAGTGCTGGATCATGAATGCAGGTGGGCAACTCAGTCGAAGCGTTCCAATGGACAGTTTCAGCTCAGACCTACCACCACCAACCTTCAACAACAACCAGCAGGGCATCATAAGCAGCAGCCCCAACATTAGCCTCAGCAACATGATCAGCAACAACACACACACGAACTTTCCACAATACAGTCCCTACCCTGCATCCACATCACTTCCACATCAAGACGACAAGAAGCTCAATGAATCTGAAAATCTCAGCAATGGGGTCGTGCCATATCACACAACCAAGAGTTACCTGCAAGGACAGCAGCAGCTTGCACTCTTCCAGAAGGCTTCTGCTTCTCCAGCTCTCTCGCCTGCTTCCAATGACTCGATGGCCTCCATGGACACGCCAGGCAAAGCCCTGCAAGAAGATCCCAATGACATCAGCTTGGATGCGGATGACTACGACGTGAAAGACGACGATGACCTGGACGAGAGTGGCGATGGCGATGGCGATGGCGGGCCTGAAGAAGGCGCAGGGAATCATGGATCAGTTGAATTGGATCTTCATGGAAAGGGTAACAAGGGTGGGAAGCAACGGGGACTTCCTGCGAAGAATCTTATGGCCGAACGGAGGCGTCGGAAGAAACTCAATGATCGGTTGTACATGCTTCGATCTGTGGTGCCGAAAATCACCAAGGTGCGTGTGGATCTGTGTATTTCCTTTGTGGTAATGTTTGTAATTGTGCTGCATCGCAACATTAGCCCAAATTGGACCTCATGTGGGGGTTTTCTTTTGTTCAGTTTTAGGTGTTTCGTGATAAACACGTGCAATGTTCTTCATGGAGCTTTGGTGATGTAAAAGTTGGCTTTGAGTGTTTAGTGTTTAGTGTTTGATATGTTCTTCAAAGCCAAATTGGACTAAACCCGAAACCATGAAGTTTTGGTCCTTTAAAGTATGTCCTTCACAGTCTGATCAATCAATCTGGGCTAAAGCCGCTAAATCCTAAACCACGAAGTTTCGGTCCTTTATGGGTTCAGTCATCTTGTTGTTGTAACGACCATGCTGCTTGTGGGCAAACAGATGGACCGTGCTTCAATTCTGGGCGACGCTATTGAGTACCTGAAGGAGCTTCGGCAGCGCATCAGCGAGGTCCACACCGAGCTCGAGGCCTCGAAGCAGGAGGAGTCGCGGTTGATGCAGTTCAGCCCCACCGACGGACGCGCCTTTCAAGACGGCCTCTCTCCTGCAGTGAAAGAAGAATGCCCCGTGCTGCCCAACCCTGAAAACCAACCTCCCAGGGTAAGTGCGCAAGACCCTAAACCCTAAAATCCTAAACCATTTTTCACATATTGAAAATCTTACTGCGTTAAACCCTGTTGATTGTAGCGCTTGTAAGGCTAAAAACCTGCCAATTGTAATGGGGTTAGAGCAGATTTGGGGTGGATATTTTCACATAAGCATCTTCCCCAGACTTGTTGCCCAACCCTGAAAACCAAGCAAGCTGCTCATCCCACATAGAAAATCTTGCTGCGTTGAACCCTGATTATTGTATCCCATATACTGTAAGTCAAAATCCTGCCAATTGTAATGGTGTTTGAACAGATTTTGGGTGGAATTATCCTCGAGAGGCTTCTTCCCTTAACTTGTTCATTCTAGAAGTGTAAGAAATTCTTGCCTAAAAGTTCTGATTGATTGTGGTGACATGCGCAGGTGGAAGTGCGTAAACGAGATCAAGCACTCAATGTGCACATGTTTTGTGCTCGTCGTCCCGGAATTTTGCTCTCCACTGTGAGGGCCCTTGATGCTCTCGGCTTGGATGTGCAGCAGGCCGTCATCAGCTGCTTCAATGGCTTTGCTCTCGATCTCTTCCGTGCTGAGGTGAGGCTCGGAACCGAACTCGTTTAGGGTTCCACTTTTCTCTTTCATGCTGTTGAGAGTGCACTGAGAATACCTGCCCACCAAACTAAGTTATGCCCTCACCAAAATGGGATTCTTTGGAATGGATGGGGCTTTAACCCCAAAACAATGAGGCCTATCATCAAGGTGATAGTCTGGCCAAAATTATCATTTTCTTGGATGAATAGGTGCTAAAAAACAAAGCCTATCACCAAAGTAATCAAGTCAAAATCACCATATTCCCAGATGCATAGGTGGATTCTTGCTTCACCAGTTTCTCTGAAAGTCATTCATTGTACATTTTTTTGTCCTCCAAAGCAGTTTAAAGCATTTTAAGGTGAATGAGACCTATCAGCAATGTAGTTGGTCAAAAAATGATCCAATTACTTGATGAATAGGTTCATTCTTTGTTTCTAAAGAAGGCTTTAAAGAAGTTAGTCATCAAACAGTTTTTCTTCTCCTTGGCGTTACACAGTTAATGTGAGCAAAGATTTGAGAGCAAAGCTTTCACGAACGACCCAGCCCATGAACCAATCCCGCCTTTTTCATGTCAAAAGGATGTGAGTAATATTTAGAAGTTAGAGTGAAGAGGGAAAAGAGACCTCTCCAACACTGATACGGTATAATAATGTTATGCATTGGGGTTTTTTGGAAATGGACAGGCAAAAGATGCGGCCATTGGACCTGACGAAATCAAGGCGGTTCTGCTGCTCACTGCAGGATACGGAGTGCAGTAAATTTCAACACGAAAATTTGAAGTGATTTCAGATTAGACATCGTCGTGGTTGTCCTATTATATTATGCTTGTAATTCTGTTGCCTTGAATACGGCAGGACGGTTTGATCTTGGAAACCTGTAATTAGGAGGTGCTTTGGTGTTGTCACTAGAGAACGATCGAGCCTTTGAAGACGTTACAAAGGTGAATCGTTTTTGTATAGAATTTCGTGACGTGTGTGCTCCCTCTTTTCTGTCAATGTAACCAAGATACAGTATGTCCGCCTGCTGGAATTCAGGCTGAATAAAGGGAGTAATCTCGCTCTCATGTTGCCAAATTGATGGAGCTCTAGTTTTGTCTTTGAAAAAATCCTGCTTCTCGAGGGTAAAAGTATATATGATGCTCCAAATTCTTCAGCCAGTTGCTGCCAATTGAAACTAAAGAGGCTTCCTTTGGAACCAGTCTCACTGTGAGCTAATTCAATGACCTCAGCATCACTGATCATGACGTTTGCTCAATATATTTTGAAGTATTATGAGAATATACGGTATGGAATATTCCACACCTTCAAGCCATTGCTGGTCATTTGAAATTGACAAAGATGTAGATGAGACTTGCAGAAACAGCGCAGTCAGTTGGAGCTTGATATTTTGTTTCTGAAACTTGTGAAAGTGAATCCTGATTATGAATTTGATGCTGGAACTTACCAAGGAGTTGCATGTCTTGTTCAGCATGAGACTGGTTCCAAGAGACTCTTCCACGCTGCTAAGTTGCCGTGCTTTGAAAGAGCTCTTATTAATTTTGTTGAAGTTGTTGACTTCACCATTTGGGTTAGTTGCACTCAACCGCCTCTAATCTAATCTGCACTTCCTTGGGAGGACAAATGGTCTCTAAATACATTGTGACGTGTGGACCTTAGCATGTGGAAGTCAAGTACATGCTACAAGAAAACGGAATCCTCTTTCAATTACCAACATGATCCAACATAAACTAAGGCAATTTAACTCTTCAAGGACCAAGTATCGAGCAACCGTTCAACGTACGCAAAAAATCTCAGGTAGTTGCATACAAAATCGCTTTTTGGTCGGATGTTCACGATATTTTGACGCAAGGTTTGAACATGTATCCCCTTGATGGGAATATAATTATTTTTTTCCAATTAAAATGCCTTGCTAAAAGTTACGCTACCTTGAATTTTTTGGGCAGCTTTTGACATCTATAGGTAGCATGTGCAAAACTCTTCCTCTACTTTTGAAATTTGGCATGTATGAAACTAACATGATACATGATGCAAATGTAAAGAAAAATAAGCATGTGTAGTGCAAAAATCTCACTCTAGGAGGAGTTAAAGTTTGTTGGCCCTAGCGGATAAGGTCATCAAAAAAACTTGTTTCTTCTAACTTCAAGCGTTATAATGTTTCAATCCGTGCAATCAAAGTTTCTGAAAATTTTCCCGCACATTCTCATAGTAATCTAGTACAAATTTGTATAGATGAATTTTCTTTTTAAACTTGTTTCCTTTTTAAACTTTTTTTCTCACTGCCCTAAAAAGTGACAACTTCTGACAATTTCTGTCCAAAAGGTACTTCAAGTTGTTTAGGGTTTGTTAAAAAGAACCATGCTCAGATGCTAATTTGGACAATTTTAGGTGTACTTCCCATGTCTCTGTCACACAAATGAAAGAAATGAATGCTTCCTGAACCTTCCAACTATGCACCATGCCAAATTGCCAACAACAAAAAAACACAAAGATATGCTCCGCTGCGTATCCCAAGGAGTTTGAAGTACAGTACTCATCTCTCCGTTGGTATGTGTGCATGGCTATCCACCCAAGCATGCATACGTATAAGTTAATTTGCGATTACAAATTAAATGCTGTAAGTTGGTTCTTCCACATCCACCCATCGAAAAGTATACAGCATCATACGTTGTTCTCTGTGCGTAGATTCGACCAACAATTTTTAAAAGACTCACAGTACATGACTTGGTCCACGAGGACAAGAGTTTCTCAAAGCTTCGATTCCTTACTGATCTTTCAGAATAGGCTTCAAAATGCCCTGCCAAACTGTCCACTAATAAGCACATTGGGACACTCAGGCTCTTCCTTTTAAGCCTATACCTAATTTGGACACTATACCTAATAACTACACCTATACCTACACCTATCCCTAATTTTGACCGCTTTCGAAAACCGACCACTATAGATTCTTGCCTAAAATGTACTCCCACTATTTATGAGAATCTGTAGTTGGTTTTAGAAACACCTATTTTTAGCACTTTGGAAAATTCATAGTCTATTTGTACGGTGTCTAGAAAATGCGTTCTAAAAGAATCTAGAATCCCTCTTGGACTACCAACAAGACCTTACAAAAAGTTTTTCAATATAATAATGGGAACCATGTTCAGTATTTTATTTGCACAATTTTAGGTGTAGTTACCTTAATACTAAAGATTGGTAGCTGCAGTGTGATGTGCTTGACATCAACTAAAGTAAGGTGAAAACGTCCGAAACCATCAAAAGAAGCAATCCAACATAGTTGGAGACACCTTTTTCAAGAAAAAAAAACATTTTTGTAGTATTAACAATTGAAAATCATGAATTAAAAAAAAAAATAGAGAATTCTTGAACAAGAGTCAAAAGACATGTAATTATTATGAATTTTCAAAGTGGAAACTTCCTAGATCACTAAAACCATCATATAGCCTTGTAATAAAACTGAAATCTAGAAAATCAACAATCGATCTAATTGCGATTAAATATGGGATCGGTTTAAATTTACTTCAAGGGACACTTTTCAATAGAAGTCTACTTGTCAGGTGTGGGAGAATTTTGGGTGTTTTCACTTTAGTATTGACGAAACTCAAGTATGCTCCAAAGACTCTTCTTGCATACTCTAATAAAAAGAGCCAAAATCAAACACTGCAGAACATTCCTAATTCATTGTTTATAATTTTGACACAAAGGAAAAAAATTTGATTCCAAAGTGAAGGAGAGCACAGGTATCGATTCAAGTTAACTACCGTAGTGCAAAATTTCCCATTTTAACAGAAAATCACCAAATTAATACAAATTTCCCTTGTAGGACCGAGGTTGCAAGGAGTTACTGCTAGACACAATGACCAGCAGACACAAGACTGTAAGCACTTGAGAGTCCAGCAGCACAGAATCTTATGTCCATAATATAGAAGCAGAATGATCAAAATCCATATAAATACAACCATTACAAACACAGAAATGTTGAGCTCCAGCATCAAATACTGAAAAAGCTGACTCCTCAACCACATGCCTCATGTAACAGAACCTCATGCAAAAGACACAAGAACAAACAAAAGACAAAAAGCACAGAACAGTTGAGAGTCTGGCACCACAGACTCATAAGTAATCGTGATAATACAATTGCAGAGTGATTAAAAAATCATATAAATACACCCATTATAAATACTGGAATGCGTCTCCAGCATCCAAAAACTAAAACACTGAAAAATTTAGGCTCCTCCGCCACCTGCCCGAGTGCACCTTCTCATGCAACAGAACCTCATGCAAGAGACACAAGAACAAAGAGGACTTTAAGCACTGAGCAATTGAGAACCCGGCTACCTCAGTATGCATAATACAAGAGCAGAAGGATCGAGAGAGCCCGGCTACATCAGTATGCATATTAGAAGAGCAAAATTCATTTGAATTCACCATTACAAATACAGGAATTCGGCATCAAAAACTAAAATATTGAAAATCCAGGCTCCTCCGCCACTTCTCATGCACAACAGAACCTCAGTAACAGAACCAGACACAAGTTGAAACAAACAAGACTGTAAGCACTAAGCAGTTGAGAGTCCAGCAACACAGAATCATCACAATATGCATAATATTACAAGAGCCTTGTAACCAAAATTCATATAAATACAGCCATTACAAATACAGGATTACTGCACTATCTCTCTCCTCAAAAACTAAAGCACTGAAAGTTCAGGCTCCTCCTCCACATCCCCCAGTGCAACTTCTCACACACCCGCACCTCCTTCTGACACTTCCCCCAAAGCTCTTCCACTTTCACGGGACTGTCCTCGTGCACATAAATCTCCATCACCAACAAAGTCGGCACCATGTCCACAATCCACTTCACCATCTCCATACACGTCTCCAACTTCACCACCACCAGATGCACCACCAGCCTCTTCAACTCCGGCCACTTCCCCTCCAGCATCTTCCCTTGCTCCAAAGCATGCCACAGCCCAGGTCCCACACTCAACGTATGCAACGACGGACAATTCTCCTTCAATGCTGCAATGTCCGGCACTCTCAACGGCACCCCCTGCAGCACCCCTTCCCACTTCCCATCTTCCCCCAGTGCCATACACGGCACATCCAGAAACAGCTTCTCCAGATACGGATTCGTCCTCATCAAGTTGGACAAAGTGGCGAAGTGGGAAGCTCCAAACAGAAGCTCCTTCAAGTGGTTGACGTTCTGGAAAGAAACCACCGAGTGGTCCCGATTCTCCATGCAAACTGCGACGTAAGCCAACTGGGGGGCGTTTACGAGGAGAGAGTCGGGGCACGTCATCTTGAGCTGGAGCTTGTGGAGGTTGGGCAAGTGGAGGTCGATGATCTTGGCGGAAGTGGAGAGACCGAGACAAAGGACTTGGAGATTTGGGGAAGAGAGACGAGCCACTTGGATGCCGAAGACGCTGACGAGAGCGAGGGTGAAGAGAGAGGGCATACAGGCGTTGAGGTCGGAGAGGGAGTGTTCGGTCATCTTGATGCAGCGGAGAGTGAGGGCGCGGAGTTGCGGCATCGGGAGGAGATCGGAGGTGTCGAGGTACATGTTGCGAAGCTCAAGGGATTCGAGGTGCTGGCCTGTGGCAAACAGAAAACAAAACGAGGAGGGGGTCAGGACATTGTAATATCTTGACAGAAATGAGAGCATTAGCGCATTGGAAGTCAATCTTTTAAACAAACGAGAGCATCAGCACATTTGAACTCTTTTTTAACAAATGAGGTCAATTGCACATTGGAACTCTTTGTTGTGTGATCAAGGTGACCATGGCGAAGAATTTTTAGGTTAGCTTTACGAATCACAGTATGAGCATTACGGATCCATATTTGGAGATGAAAAAACTTTACTTATCATTACATTTCTTTTAGTGCCTCGATCATTCAGAAAACCAGTTTTACAAACCGATCAGAAATTTGATGATGGGTTCAGTTTTACGACAAAGGATGCATATAAGAGAAATTCTGGACTTGAAGAACGTTCTAAACTCAATTTCGGACCTCGTTTCTAAATCCAGATATGGACGACTGGTGGTAATGCTCTGAAGCATGTATAACGAACACCCATTGGCACTAAAACAAACCGAAACTGAAGCTCATTTTGTTAGAAGTAGTATATCTTACAACCAAGATGTATGCACTCAATACGAACATATGATTGTGAGTGGGCAAGAGTTAGTGCATGAACTGCTGATGGAATTAGGTTAAGTGTCGAAATCAGACCGGCACGTAAGCATTTTGATCGGGAGTTCTAGGGTTGGAAGAGTAGGGAGGTGAGCTTACAAGTCTCCGAGAGGATGCGCACAATCGGCGACTGCCGCATGATGGCTTGCTGTCCATAATCCACCAACGTCAAATGCTTCAGCGACTGGCTACACTCCGACACCCACTTTCTCACAAACATGGGTTCACTCAACCAGAAATCCACCATGTGAATCTCCTCCTTCACCAGCATGTTCCCTTGCATTTCCTGATCGACTTCCATCCTTAGCTCCTCCACATTGTCCACATGGTGAAGCATGTTCAGGCAAGCATTTTTAAATGAGACGTGGACGGGGAAGGGGCGGCAGTGGGGAGGAGAGTATTTGCCGCAACTGGACATGGACATCGCCCTCGACATCTCACAGCAATCTTCATTGTCGGACTCTTCTTCTTCTTCGTTTTCGGACTCCGTGTCTTCTTCTTCTTCTCCTTCGGACTGTTCCTCTTCTTCCTCTTCTTCTTCGGAGTCGGAGTATGAGCATGGGCGAACTGGGAATCGTTTTCGTGCGAGATCGTAGTACTGCTTTTTGCAGACCAGGGTTAGGGTTCGCACATGAGACACGGCGTCGTTCATGGATTTGCTTGTGGCCATGCAGTTTGCCAAGTCACGCGCGTCTTCCACGCGGTTGATGATGTCCGAGAGGACGTGGTGTGGCAACGCCTGCATAGAAGCAAAGGTCTTACCATCAATCCCAAACCCTAAACACAGTTGCCAATTTCATGAACACAATTGCTATGTAGATTGCTATGTGGATAGGCAAGTGGGCTAATGCAAAATAGTGACCGTGAAAGAGCCTTGCAGCGGCTTCTCTCTTAGAATCGTGCTCGACAGATTAGGGCACTGAATTTCTTGTTAAAATGCACTGAATCCTCTTTTTTGAGAGCTTCTCTATAATGACATTCCAGAATATCTTGCACAATTTCCACACTACCATTGCCAGACATTCAAACCATTGTCGCGGAGAATGGCATTTGAGAACGTTCCAGATTTCTAGCTCAGAGTCAATTGAAAGTTTTCTTAAAGTCTTTTTCAAGTTACATCTGAGAGGCTAAAACTCAAGCAGAACACTATTACCCCATGAGCGCTCTATCTGAGACAGCAGATGTAAGCATAACATACTTTGCCGATAAACGATGTAGCTGAGACAGGTGTAGCTTGTTGATCTCAATTTGCTTACGATTAAGAGTTTGGCAGGTGCACAATCTTCTGATTCTAGCCATTTACTGTAAGGAACGATTAGACTTGCTTAACAATGTTATGAGATTCTAGAAAATGAGCAGACAGAAAACCAAAACGAGTTAGCTCATATGTTTGACGGTTCTTTGTAACAGTATTGGAACCCCAGGTGGTGAGATGAAAGACTGAGGTGGCGAGAGAAGTACCTCTTCCATGCTGGGTGGGAGCTTCTGTTCCTCGACGACGACATGCTCCGAAGCAGCTATGGCATTCAGGCTCTTTTGCAGAAACTCGGCATCCACGAGGGTTTTGCAAGCTTGCGCTTTGAGATTGTCCTGCAATTCAGTCAACAAAAAAGAACACACAATCAGACTGGTAAGTCTGGTACTCTCAAGGCAAACAAAGTGTGGGATCCACTAGTACAAGATACCATTGACTGAAAGCACCACCTTTTCTCTGATTCCCAAAAGAGCAGATGAAAGTGGTTTGGGTAAAGAGTACACGGCTTGACATTATCTATAACACTTTGTAGCGCTCCTAACAGTAGCAGCTTGTATAATTCTTCACCTGGCAAAAGGAGGTTCCCTATTGTACAGTTTCAGAGCATCTCTTTGGCATATTTCATGGAAAATAGGTCCTCTGGAGTTTCTGAAGTCTATACGACTGGAATTTGTCATTAATGACTGGAACATGACATGATTTCCACTACGGTTGGCAATCATGTTTGTGAAATAATGTCCTGAACTCTTGTTGAACGCCGCATCAAATCCCTCCGGCTGTCTTTCCAGTGTTTTTTTGAAAACATGTGGTTTAACAAAGGTAAATCCTTTCAAAACCCACTGGGAAGGCAGCCCGAAGGGCTTTGGTGTGATGTGAAGGGGTCAATCTTCGAGGTTTTTATTTAAGGAGCTACGATGGTTGGAACTAAAAGTTGATGATTCATTGTATTGATGATTGAAACGGGGATTGAGTGAGAGCCTCACCTGATACCACCCACCCTCTGGGTGCACTTGCACCGCAGTCTCTTGGCATCTCGACATAGCGCCCATAGTTGGAACACCTTTATTGGCAAAGAAAAAAGACGGACAAAAAATTGGATCTCTGTCTCTCGTTACGATCGACGTGAATTTCGAATTGTGGGTGCTACCGCTGAATGACTCACAAGAAAGCCAACTCTATTGACAAATCGCACCAAGTAATCTCACACTTGAAGACAAGTGCGAATGAAGACTCTCTCGGGGGTAGTTCTACTAACTAAGCCACATGGGCCTAGGTAGCGAGTGCTACCCTGAATGCCTCCTTTTGAAAGGTAGATAATCCACTAACAGATTGGAAAGAAAATTGGAAAGCAACACAAACAAAACAAAACAAAGCGGGTGCCACTATGTGCACACGCACTCAGTGCGCTTGCTGTGCAGGCATTCCACTTGGAACCTGAACTGGTAGAAACACAGAAACGCTCTGCAGGTGCTGCTCTTCTCTCTTGTTTGTCTAAGGATGCACGAGTCCATATAGAAGACTAAAATATTTGCAAGCACTCAATTGTAATGTAATGTGCACAAGCTTCCCTTGTCGAAACTATTTGCACTTCAGTGTCGACCCCTCAATCCACAAGCTTCCAATTCTCCCGTCCTAGACCTCACACAAGCCATCATTTCCGATCACGGCAAGTTCTGATTAACGTATTCAACATTCTCCAATCTCTCTCACAAACTGAGAGAGCCGTCTCAACAGCAAACGAATGCTGTGATCGACTGCAAGATTCGAAAGACGGAGGTATCAGATTTCAAGCTTTGGTATCAAGATTTCAAGCTTTGGATTTCAAGCTTTGGTACACAATTCGAAGTAAACCAGAAAAGGAGAACAACCTCTGCAATCAATTCTCACTCACCGTACCTTCCCAAAACAACAATCCCTCAAAACACAGAACAAACGTGCGATCCTGAAAACTCAAGAAGTTCCTGAAATCTGCAAGCCAGAGCTTCAACTTTGAAGCACTGTCTAGCAAACTGGTTTCGAAACCGAAATACTCACAGCTAGCTCGTGGTTCCAGAGAAAAAACGAAGCTACTAAGGAGGTTGGAGTGTGAGCGGATCTCGTTTCTGGCGTCTGTGGTTTCTTTTTATAAGAAGGGGAGCGCCGCGCAGTTGAGCAAGCGGCTTGCAAATTGATAAGTGTTGGGAATCCATTTCGGTGGACTTGGTCAGGGCAGCCGGCCTTTGCTTAACCGTTAACTATCTATCTATTAATGGCCTTCAGGTTGGAAGGAACTAGTATTGAGAATCTTGGAATCAAGTAGATTTTGCATTTGGGCCTTGTAGGTTTTGTATTGTATTAAGAGAAGTGGGTCCGCTGTGGAGACCAATAAGAGAAGGCCAAGTGTAGGTGTACACTACCACCCGCGTCAATTGTTTAGGAATATACGGCATTGTTCAATTTGGCCCACGATAGGCGTATTGCCTTTGGCGTCCGCCGTGGGCCGCCTAGAGACTTTAGTTCGACGTCATAGGCCGGCCGCGCCGTGTTGTATTTTGCAACCATTCCTATCTATGAATGGTTTTCAAGTTGAAATGATTTTTAGGAGTTTTTGAAATTTTGAAATTTTCCACTCCGGGCGGCCGGCCTTGCTTAACCGTTAACTATCTATCTATTAATGGCCTGCAGATTGGAAGGAACTAGTATTTGGAATCTTGGAATCTTGTAGATTTTGTATTGGGATTGTAGATTTGTATTTGCGTTATGGGAAGTGGGTCCATTTGTGGAGACCAATGGGAGGAAGCCAGCGGATGTGGATGTACACCACTGTTCGATTTTACCCACGTTAGGCATGTTGCCTTTGATGGATGTGGGTGTACGCCACCCTTCAATTTTACCTACGATAGGCATGTTGCCTTTGGCGTCCGCCGTGGGCCTAGATGCTTTGGTTCGACATCATAGGCCGGCCACGCCATCTACGAGTGGTCTTCAAGTTGGAATGACTTTTCAAGTGTTTTTGAAATTTTGGATTTTTTGCTCAGGGTGACTGGCCTGTGCTTAACTATTAACTATCTATCTATTAATGCACTAGTAGAAAATCAGTGCCCAAATCAACAAAAAATCAACAAGTTTTTGTCAATTTGGGTACTGTATCGACCGTTTTCACACTTTTCTGTTGATTTGGCACTAGTGAACTAAATGGGCAAAATAATTTTGTTGATTCGGGTAGCACAAGTCCAAAAGAACAAAAAAATTAACACTTTTTTGTTGATTTGGACAAAGGGGACCTAAAAATCAACACTTTTTTGTTTAAAAATGGTTACAAGTCGATTTTTGAAACTATAGCAGACTTCAGAGGTCACTTAGGCATAGAAAAATAACTTTTTTTCGAAAACTTTGAACTAAGAAAAGTTGCACAATAGAACCAAGTTTCACCTCCAACAATCCGTTTGTAATTCAGATCTTTTATAAGAAAGTTATGAATAAAAAACCAAGTCAGTGTTTGAAAATGTTAAACCAATTCTTTTTTAAACATTGCCTTGGTTTTTAATTCATAACTTTCTATTAAAAGCTCCAAATCACAAACCGTTTTTTGGAGATGAATCTTTACTTTATTTTCTAACTTTCCTTAGTTCAAAGTTTAAAAAAAAATTGATTTACTATGTGAAAACGGCGTTCAAAGTCTACTGAAATTACACAAAAGAGGCATTTCCAATGTCCGAAGTACACAAGTACCAAGAAGTACCCCTCATGTGCATACAACATGAATGGGTGGTTCAATGGTTCCAAAACCATGGCCTCCCAAGTGGGAGGTCCAGGGTTCGAACCTTGGGCTTGGCACATAGTGCCACGTGGGCTGCCATGTGGCACTATTTTAACCCCTAAAGTTCCGTGGTCTATTTTCTGCCAAAAAACACTCAAAACTGCCATTTCTATAGCAAAGAGTAAAAAACAAATTTAATTGTTTTTTTTTCATATCTGACCGTAGGATCTTACACCTAACTGGTATGAGAATGTGTGGAAAAAATTTCAGAATTTTTGACCGCACAGATTGCAAGATATCTGCGTTTAAAGTGGAAAAAACAAGTTTTTCAACACATTGCAGGACCAGAATTTTTGACTTTAAACATTTTTAACTTAGATTTTTTGCACTACAGCGTTTTGAGCTTTAAATCTTTATAGTGGAGAATTGAGTTGAGAGTCTAGGAAAAAAAAATTCAAAAAAACTTAATTATCATTCTTAAAAAAATTATTAAGTAGAAGTAGGTACAAGATAGAAGGAAAATCTAAAATATTCATATATTTTAGATGGAATTAAAATGCACTAATCCCAATGGTGAGATTGTTCTAGCAAGTAAACTAAACCATTACAAAAAAAAAATTGAAAAATTTGAAAAATTGCATTCCAAAATGCATCCTACAAGTTATTTTTTTCAAGAAGATGCTCTAACTGCCCGAAAAACAAGAATGTCCATAACTTCCTCATAACAAATCCAAATGAGATGAATCAAAGCATTCCAGATAGACAAAAATATAATCTATGAGAAAAAAAATATTAAAAAAAAATTTCAAAGTTTTGCAAAAAAAATTTGCTACCCCTTCTCCCCACGCATTCCAAGAAATGGCATAATTTCTCGCTCAAAGGTCCGATTTCAAATTTTTTTTTTCTGCCACATACCTCTCTCAATTCTTCATGTGCACAAAAAGTTTCAAAAAATTAGGAGAAAATTTCAGCCTGTAGGTACCTGCCCCAAGTCCCATTTGTCCCCCGAACGGACAATGGTCCTTTAGGGGTTAATGATCAATTTTAATATTTGAAAAAATTGAAAATGAACCAATGAGGTGCTGCCACGTGGCGGATTCTTAATGGCCTTCGTTTGAAATTTGATTTCTTCAAAAATTTGTAAATGACCAAATCAACAAAAAAATTAACAAAAAAATCAACACTTTCGTGTTGAATTTTTGTTAATTTGGTCACTAAATTTTCTACTAGTGATGGCGTTGAGGTTGGAAGGAATTAGTATTTGAAATCTTGGAATCAAGTAGATTTTCTATTGGGACTGTAGATTTTATATTTGTGATAAGGGAAGTGGGTTGTAGGGACCAATGGGAGAAGGCCATGTGTGGGTGTACGCCACCACCACGTCAATTGTTTAGAAATATACGGCATCATTTTCAATCGGCCTACAATTGGCGTGTTGCCGCCGGCCGCGTTGGATTTTGCAACCGTTACTTGCACGAAAGGCTAGATGCCCTTAATGTCCAACATAGCTATAGATACCTTTGTTGCACATCAGAGACTGACCGTGGTGATTTTTGCAATTGTTACTATTTATTAAGGGCCTTCAGGTTGGAAGGAACTATTATTTGGAATCTTAGAATCTTGTATTGGAATTGTCGATTTTGTATTTGCGTTCAAAGAAGTGGGTCCATTGTGGAGACCAATGGGAAGATGCCAAATATGTGTGTACGCCACCGTTCAATGGTTTAAAAATACACGCCATCTTTTCAATTTGACCCACGATAGGCATGTTGCCTTTGGCATCCGCCGTGGGCCTAGATACTTTGATTCAACATCATAGGCAGGCCGCGTTATGTTGTGTTTTGCAAACATTCCTATCTATGAATGGTCTTCAAGTTGAAATGATTTTTTAGAAGTTTTTGAAATTTTGGATTTTCCACTCAAGGCTGCCGGCCTTTGCTTAACTGTTAACTATCTATGAATGACCTTCACGCTAGAAGGAACAATTATTTGGAATCTTGGAACCTTATAGATTTTGTATTTGCTTTAGGGAAGTGGGTCCATTGTGGAGACCAATGGGAAAAAGTTGATGTAGATATACGCCACCACTACATGTTTAGAAATATACAGCATCGTTCAATTTGGCCCACAATAGGCGTGTTGGCTTTGGAGTCCGCCATAGGCCAAGATACTTTGGTTCGACTTCATAGGCCAGCCGCATCGTGTGGTATTTTGCAAACATTATTATTTTGAATGGTCTTCAAGTTGGAATGACTTTATAGGAGTTGTTGAAATCTTGGATTTTCCTATTTGGATTTAGGAAATTGGAACACTAGAGGGAGTAACCTCATGGAAGCCGTGATAGATTTAATGCCTAGCATGGGTGTAAATACCTTTGTTGCACATCACAGGCTAGTAGTGCTCATTTTGCAACAATTACTATCTACTAATGACCTTCAGGTTGGAAGGAACTATTATTTGATATTTTAGAATCTTGATAGATTTTGTATTGGGGTTTTAGATTTTGTATTTGGGCTACGCAAAAGGGGTCCGTTGTGGAGACCAATGGGAGAAGGCCAAGTGTGGGTGGATGCCACCACCGCTCCAATTGTTTAGAAATAACTTATACGTCATCATTTCCATTCAACCCACAATAGGCGTGTTGCCTTTGGCATCCACCGTAGGCTAGATAGGTGCACATCATAGGCCGGCAACAATGGGTTTTGGCCAACATGGCCATAGATACCTTTGTTACACATCAAAGGTTGGCCGTGCTCATTTTTGGCAACTGTTACTATCTATTAATGGCCTCCAAGTTGGAATGAACTATTATTTGGAATCTTGAAATCTTGTAGATTTTGTATTGAGGTTGTAGATTTTGTATTTGCGTTAAGGGAAGTGGATCCATTGTGGAGACCAATAGGAAGAAGCCGGATGTGCCGAATGTATGCCACCGTTCAATGTTTTAGAAGTGTATGTCACTTGGTTCAATTTGGCCCACAATAGGCGTGTTGCCTTTGGTTCCGCTGTAGACCGCCTAGATACTTTGATTCGACATTATAAGCAAGCCGCGCCATGTTGTGTTTTGCAACCATTCCTATCTATGAATGGTCTTCAAGTTGGAATGACTTTTTAGGAACTTTTAAATTTTTGGATTTTTCACTAAGGCCAGCCGGCCTTTGCTTAATCGTTAACTATCTATTAATGGCCTTAAGATTGGAATGAATTATTATTTGGAATCTTGAAATCTTATAGATTTTGTATTGGGATTGTAGATTTTATATTTAGGCAAAGCAAAATGGGTTCACTGTGAAGACCAATGGAAGAAGGCCAAATGTAGGTGCATGCCACCACTGCTTCAATTGTTTAAAAATATATGCCATTGTATCACTATTTGGCCCACAATAGGCGTGATGCCTTTGACGTCCGCCATAGGCTAAATAGGTGCACATCATAGGCCAGCCGCGTTGGATTTTGCACCCTTTCCTATCTATGAATGGCCTTCAAGTTGGAATGACATTTTAGGAGTTTTTGAAATCTTGGATTTTCCTATTTGGATTTAGGAAATTGGGACACCTGTGGGAGTAAGCTCACAGAAGGGATGATGCATTTAATGTCTATCATGGGTCTAGATACCTTTGATGCACATTACAAGCCAACAGTGCTCATTTTGCAACATTTACTATCTACTAATAGCCTTCAGGTTGGAAGGAATTATTATTGGAATTTTAAAATCTTGTAGATTTTGTATTAGGGTTGTTGATTTTGTATTTGGGCTAAGCAAAGTAGGTACATTGTGGAGACATTTTTAATTTATTTTCTAAAAGATCATGTTTTTGTCTACATCCTAAGCTTTGATTCATTCCATTTGGACTAATAATGAGAAAGTTATGAACAATCTTGTTTTTTGGCAATCTAAGCATCTTCAAAAAAAAAAAACTTATAGAATGCAATTTTGAATGCAATTTTCAAAAAAAATTCAAATTTTTTTCTTCACAGTATTAAGTTTGTTTGCAAAAACAATCTCAACATTGGGATTATATTGTTTCAATTCCATCTTAGAGCTATTAACGATTTAGTGTTTTGTTTAATTTTGGACCTATGGGCAATTTCGTTAAAATGGCGGTATTCCAAGTGCCACTTTGACGGTGTGCCATTTTCACCATCTAGGACTGGTATAGATTTCAAGATGGCCGTTCTAAACCATCTAGGACAGGTATAGATTCTAGGACGGCCGTTCTGAATTGTTTTCATGCCATTTTAAAAAAATATCGCCATTTTAACAAAATTGCCCATACCTACTTCTACTTTATAATTTTTTAATGAATGAAAATAAAGTGTGTGTTTTTTTAATTAAAAAATTCCGACTCTCAACTCAAATATTTAACATAAAAAAAATTTAATTTACAGTCCGTAGTGCAAGAAGTTTCCACCAATGGCAATCAAAGTCATATGAAATTACAGACCAACACTCAAAAAAAAATTCCAACTTTGAATGCTGATATCTTCCAATCCGTATAGTCAAACTTCAAGAAATTTTTACTACATAATTTGAGACAAGTGAAGTATAAGACCCTAAGGTTAGATTCTTAAAAGAAGTTTTTTTTAGTTTCTTTAGTGATCGCAGCAAAAATGGCAGTTTTTAGTTGTTTTGGAGCCAGGAAATGCCTTGGGCATTTAGGGGTTAATGGCCTTCAGGTTGGAATGAGCTATTTATTTGAAATCTTGGAATCTTGTAGATTTTATATTGGGGTTGTAGATTTTGTATTTGGGCTAAGCAAAATAGGTCCATTATAGACACCTATGGGAGAAAGCCAAATGTAGGTGTACGCCACCCCTTTCAATGGTTTAGAAATATACGTCACTTAGTTAATTTGGCCCACAATAGGCGTGTTGCCTTTGGTGTCCGCCATGGGCCTAGATAACTTGTTTGCACATCATAGGCCAACTGTGCTATGCTGGTTTTTGCAACCATTACTATTTGGGAATGGTCTTCAAGTTATGTTGATATTTTATGAAGTTTTGACATCTTGGATCTTTTCTATTTGGATTTAGGGAATTGGAATACCAACGGGAGTAAGCTCACAAAATGGATGATGTTCTTGGTATCCAACGTGGGCCTAGATACCTTTGTTACACAACATAGGCCGGCCGTGCTCATATTTGCAACCATTATTTTCTATTATTGGCCTTCACCTTGGAATGGAATTATTTTGAATTTTGGGAATCTTGTAGATTTTGTATTGCAGATTGCAGATTTTGTATTTGGGCTAAGCAAAGAGTGGGTCCATTGTTGAGGCCAATGAGAGAAGGCCAAATGTGGGTGTGCACCACCACCACTTCAATTATTTAGAAATGTACACCATTGTTTCAATCTGGCCCAAAATAGGCGTGTTGCCTTTAGCGTCCGCCCTAGGCTAGATAGGTGCACATCATAGGCCGTCCGCATTGGGTTTTGCAACCGTTACTATCTACGAATGGCCTTTAGGCTAGAATGAAATTGTTTGAAATTTTGGAATTTTGTAGATTTTGTATTTGGATTAAGGAAAGTGGGTCCATTGTAGACAACAATGGGAGGAAGCTGAAGGTGGGTGTATGCCACTGATTCAACATTTAAAAAATGTACACCATTGTTGCAATTTGGCTCACAATAGGCTCGCTACATTTGAAGTCCACCGAGGGTCCAGATACTTTGGTTGCACATCATAGACCGGCCGTATTTGATTTTGCAACCATTACTATCTATGAATGATCTTCAAGTAGGAATGACATTTTAGAAGTTTTTGAAATCTTGAATTTTCTATTTGGGTTTAGGGGGGATTGACATCAATGAGAATCAAGTCACAAAAGGCATGATACTCTTAGTATCCAATGTGGGCTTGGATACCTTTGTTGCACATTACCTTTGTGCTCAAGTTTACAACCGTTATTATCTATTAATTAGTGGCCTTGAAGTTGGAATGGCATTCTAGGAATCCTTGGAATCTTGGATATTTCTATTTGGTTTTAGATAATTGGGACACCAATGGAAGCAAGATAGTTGGGAAAAACATCGGAATGGTGTTGTACATTCAAATTTTGCACCACCATGACAGTTATGCCCATACTAGGCTTGCTACCATTGGTGTCTACAATGGGTCACAACTACTTTAATTGCAGATCATAGGTTGTGCTTGATTTTGCAACCTTTAATATCTGTTAATGGGCTTTAATACTCTAGGATTTTTTAGAATCTTGCGAGCAAAATTGTGGGCAAAATTAGAATTGGCAAGTTGAAAATGTTCACCACCATGAGAATTATGCCTACAATGGACTTACTGCCATTTACCTGCCTTGCTTGGTTCTAGCAATTGTTGCTATCTATTAATAACTTTGATATTAGAATGGACACTCTATTAATTTTGGAATCCTATAGATTTCTGTGTAGGTTAAGGTAACTATGCTCATTGTAGACACCAATGGTAGCAAGCCAATTGAATGCAACATTGAAATTATGGTGTACGTTCAAGTTTTGAAATGTAAACCATTGTGATATTTATGCCAAGTTGGGCTTGCTACCATTGGTATCATGGCACAATGGACCTAGTTTCCTTGTTGGATGATGCAATTGTTAGTATCTATTAATTGCTCTAGATTTGAAATCTTAAGTAAATTTGTATTTGTAGTTAGGTAAATGGGCCTATTGGAGACACCATTGGAATAGTAGTGTATGTTCAATTTTTGAAATGTACACCATTATAACAATTATATCCAATATGGGCCTCTTGCCATTGGATCCACAATGGACCCACTTACCTTAGTAAAAGGAAATCACAAGGCTTTTTTTTACAAATTTTGATATACATTTGGAGTAGACATCAATAATATTATTGGAATTAAATGAAAATTATACACATGGATGAAAATAATTTGGCAAACATAACCGTGAAAACATGGCTTATGTGGATAAAGGAATTATCACTAGATTGGCCAAATTGGTGGTGTGGGTCTTTTTGTGGTTTATTTTCTTGATTTAGATAGCCACCATGTTTCTACTCAGGTTGGAATAGAAACCTTTAGCAACAAGTCTTCTTTGTAATCATCTAAAAAAGAAGTCTTCACGATGGTCTTTATATCGAGCCAAATGATCCAAATCCGACAAAGTTCTTTTTTGAACTCAATTAAAGTTGTCAAAACCAACCAAGTGGAAAGTTGAAGAGTTCTTTGATATGCATCCAATGAAAGGTGACTTTGAACAAAGAGTAGAAGCCTTCCAAGCTCTAAACTCTATAATCAAGTGTTTTATAAGAAGACATCGATATTGGAATAGATATATTTTTATTTTCTAATAAATCTTCAAGATCCAATACATATTGAGGTATGAAATGCATATGTCTTATAGATGCTAAAAATGAAAACTTTATAGAAGCTTTAGCATATCATAAAATAACTCCAAAAGGTTTGGTAAAAAACATGCAAATTATCCATGCTTAAAATCCATTTATAATTTTTTTGTCTCCTTCTAATTTTTGAATTTAAAATAAAATTGAATTCTACCTAAAGAATCTTCAAAAGAATAATAGAGACTTTACTATTAATTTTAATCAAATTTACAAAAATTAAAATTATATAAGAAAAGATATCATTAAAAGAGTTTAGAACTACTTGGAAAGACTCCTTTGGTCTGTTATTTGCTATGTTCTATACATTCTTCACGTTGTCTACATTATTCCTTCCATTTTCAAATCCTACATAGCCAAGTTCATGAATCCTCAATGTTTTCAATTATTTGAATTAGGAAGAATATTTTGTTCCATTGTAAACAAAAATATTCAAAGCTTTTTTTAACAATATTTTATATTCTAAGTTTGTTGAAGACTTATCCTTGCAATTTACGTTCAATTTATTTTTTTAAATGCCAGTACTTATAAAGGATATGGCTAGCTCTTGCTCCATTGGAAACAAATTTCAAAGCCCTTTTCTTAATAATATCTTCCATTCTAGGTTTATTGAAAATTACCCTTGCAATTTACATTCAATTTATTTTTTAGTGTTAAGGTGGACACACCCATTTCCACCCATGTACCCAATTCCGTCATCATGTACCAATGGAGTACATTCTAGAAAGAAATTGTGCACTACTAATATATGACTTAGGAGGAGTTCTTAACCCTTCATCGCCGAAGGGGACGAAATGTGTCCTCACACACTGTAATAGTCCAATTTGAAGTGCTCTAACTTTTGCATCTGATGTCCAAATTGAATAAAACTTGTTGTAAAAGTTGCGCATACTAGTCTAGTTTGTGTGGTAAAATTTTCAGATCAATCCAAGACGTATTGAGTTTGTGAAAGCCATTCGAAGTTCACAGGTTCAATTTGAGTTCAGCACACTGCATTGTCATGGCTGCAACTTTGGGGGCTTGTATCTTTTTCATCAAAAGTTCATTTTCAATAAAATTTGTTGGGTTTTGTTCCCCTTAAGGTCTAGTTATTGAGGTAAAATTTTCATGTCAATCCAAGCTATTTTGAATGTTTGAAGCAATTCGAAGTTCAAAATCCAGACATTTTTGTATTATAGTGAACTTCGGCGGCTTGTAATTTCTTCATACATGGTCCGTTTTCAATAATTTTTGTTGTCAAAGTTGCACATACTAGTCTAGTTTTTGTGGTTAAAATTTCATATTGATCCAAGAAGTTATGAGTGACTCAGAAGCATTTTAGTAGAAGGAGGTTCAGCTATAGATGTGATTTTTTGCTACTTTTTTCACGGTTTTTTAACATTTCAAATCCGTTTTGCAAACACAATGAGTCATTTGAATGATATTTTTTTTCACCAAAGAGTTTACATTCTGTTTTTGAATCACTTGGTAGTTTGATGTTTTTTCATTTGAGTAGGTTTAGAAATCGAAATTCACCTCCAAATGTGTTTTTCAGAAAATTTCAGCACCTT
The DNA here is from genome assembly GCA_951799445.1 of Pseudisothecium myosuroides. Classification (NCBI taxonomy): domain Eukaryota; kingdom Viridiplantae; phylum Streptophyta; class Bryopsida; order Hypnales; family Lembophyllaceae; genus Pseudisothecium; species Pseudisothecium myosuroides. The sequence goes on along the minus strand of OX637292.1, from coordinate 11,956,217 downwards.
TTTCCAACACTAAAACATTATAATCTTTCAATCTATACGGTCAAATGACCCCAAATTTGTTCCACACCATCTACAACATGCACACAACAAGATTGTACGGTTGAGATTTTCATACCTTACTGAAATTTAAACTTTTAACACTTGCAAAGGCAGGTTGCTTTTAAGCATGTTTGGACCTTCGGCGATGAAGGGTTAAAGGAACGGGAATGAATGCATCTACCTTAAGGTAGGTACACCCAAATGTGCCACTGACCTTAAACTGCCATCTATACTCTTTGTACATCTCCAAAATCAATTTTGTACCTATGTAGAAGAAACCATTTTAGAACCAAACTTTGTTCCTTAATAACTTTTGCATACAGCATCCAAATGCTACGTTTTCTGGTGCCTTGGAACCTCCTTTCACTTGGCAACAAGAACATACAAAAATTTGACCAGTCTAATAATAGTAGCTAGGCTCAGTAACAAAACGTGATGGTTTTGGGGGTACCCACCTTAGTACAAATAAAGAACATACCTAGCTCAAACAACAAGTCATGTGAATTTCATGGGAGCCGAGAGCGGCTCTCAAAGGCTTCAAATTCGTTTCGTAAAGAGTAATAATTGTCAAAGCCTGAGATTTGTCAATTTTGGAACACCCCCACATGTGGTAAAAAAAAGTGGACTGCAGAAAGGACAGAGGCTCTCGGGGACTGGGTGGACGAGGGCCCCTGGCCCCATGGACGGGCTCACGGACCCCTCTGCAGGCAATTGACAAACTTCCGACGGATCCCTTGATGATGATGAGGCCAATTGAATACTGAGCATCCCCGCTTGCACATCAGAAATTCGGTCGTCATGTCAGCCCCATTTGTGCAGCCCTGGCTCACTCATTTCAAACGCTCGCTCACCAACCCGTATCAGCGGTTTGTTGTACATGACACAAAAATTATCACATTTTTTTTTCTTTTGGAAGAAGTCAGCCTTCGGGAGGGTGTCAAAGTTGGCAGCAGTGAAATTTCTTTCCGTAGGAATGTAAAAAATGCCATTTTGATTGGTAAGGTAGGAGGCTCGAACTCCGACCGGGCATTAAAAGCGAACATGACTTAGAGGTACATTTTGCTTTCTTCAATGTACCAATTATGCACATTTCAGGAGGTGGTTGCTTTTGATGACCACGAATGACCACTTTTTTCCAACTTCAAAAATTTGTAACTAATTCCACAAAGGTCAAAAAAATATGAAACGACTTGGGTTAGATGTCAATTCCACTTGTCTTTCAAGGAAAATTTACTGAAAAATATTTCCAAGATGTTTTACCTCCCCAAAATTCAGTTCCAACGCTTAAATGGTCACTTTGTGGACCTCCTACCTTACCCTACTGGACATGACCCAAATATTATCGCATTTTTTGGGGGAAGAAGAAAAAAAATGCCATGTGGCACAATGGGATTGGCCAACAGACAATTTAATTTAATTCAATTCAATTCTGCAAGCAGAACTGCGCCAAATTGTTACCAGGGCTTGCTGCTACTAACTTACCAAAGTACAGAATCCGTCACCACAAACAGTTTGGCCCAGCCTCTGATGATTGGAATGCGGTGATGGAATGTGATAGGCTCGAATTTCGGGCTGAAATGACGGAGGGAATGGCTGAGATTCCCAGTATAATACAGTTACACTATTTGTTATATAGTGTGGGGTTTTTTACTCTCATGAGCGCATGCTGGCTGGCTGTATGAACTTATTCCTGGTTATCATGATGAGGAGATTTCTAGCTTTTACTCAGAAGTCAGAAGGGTGATAAGATCAAACAGTCTGTGGCTCTCAAAATGTTTCGTACAGGTAGGTCAATGTTCGGCCGGAGAACTGCCAGTTAGTTTATTGGTGGAAAAAATCAGTTGCAATTTGAAAATCAATTGGGAAAAAAATTGGTGAAAAAATCTATAAAATTCTTATTTGGAGAAAAAACTGGAGGAAAAAAACTGGAATAGTTACATAAAAAAAACCCAGTTCAATATGAGAATTGGAAGAAAATAGATAGTAAAACTCAGAAAATATCTCAAATGTTGATTTAGGTCATCCTTGATGCACTTCGGAATTTGTCCTTGCCTAAGATCTAACTCCAATTTTTCACTGCTTTGTACTTAGAACTTGAAAATTTTACCGTTGGAAGCACATTCAAAAGCACTTTCAGTTAAGCAAGAAAACAGAAATTTAGACATTGGACAAAGAATATAAATTGCTTTAAAAGCATACTAAAACACAAAAATTATAAAAGTTTTGGCAAATCACGGTATATTCCAAATTATCAATGCACTTTGCTCTCCAAAATTGGCCGATTTCATGCAGACAATTGAAATGTCGCTAGAAAAATCTTAGCAAGGATTGGTGCCTAAACTTGCTTCCACGTGATAAGTTATGGACCCTTTGAACCAATTGTGACTCCATCCAAGGCAATTTTGACTAAAAATTATCTTGAATGGGTTACAGATGATTGGCAAGGTTACCATGAGTTTGTTTTATAATGTAGTAGAACCTCTCTTAGTGCACACTCTCTTAGTGCATAATATGCAATTAGAGAGGTTGTATTTTGAAACATTTATTTGTGAACAGTAGTTGGAGGCCCCATAGTTAGAGGCCACGTTAGCCAAAGTTTAGTATAGAACTTCTCCAACTGCATAAACCTCTCTTAGTGCATAGTCTTGGCACTATGCACCAAGAGAGGCTCTACAATAAAAATGATTCTTTTAGTCATTGGATAAAAAGTTGTTTCCCCCTAGGCAAATGACACACATGTTTTTATTTCTTTAGATATTGGTCAATGTGTATCTGACAATTCAATGGTAATCTTATACCAAGCGTACTTCCGTAGTGAAACTCTTAACCCGTAAGTGCCTAAGTCTTTCCAAGAGTGTTGCTCCTATTAAAAAAAAAGCATGAGCTTTAGTTATCCCCAATGAAGCAAATTGTTTTGTTTTTTCAAAATCTAATTGTATAGATGTTTAAAGAGTTTGCTTATAAATATACACATCAATTTCCAATGCAAAATTGCATAGGAGTTGTGAGATTATAACAAGAGACATGTGCATATTTTATTTTTAATATGATGCCACTCTCCACAATGTTTGGAATATTTGCATATAAAAGTTTTTTGGGATTGGAGGTGACATGAACAACTAAAAATTGTATTAACACTCTAAAATGCACTTCCAAAAACCTTAAGTTCAAATGAAAAGCTATCAAATTCATTATACAATCCACCTTGCAATTGTAGAAATGCAATTTTTTATAAGTAGAAATTGCAAATAAATCCAAATCAACAATTGAATGTTCAAATTTTTAAATCATGAAAACAATTTTCTCATTCCATTGGCACCATTTTCAAAGAAAATAAATTTGTAAATTTTTTTAGATCTCAATTCAAGTGAAATTGGCAAGCTTTGCTTAAAGTGAGGAAATCGAGTAAAATTTGTAAGCTTTACTCTTCCACAATGATACATATATGCCTTTGAGGACCTTTCAAAAATCAAATATTTACCTTTTTTAGTGAAAAATAAAAGCTTGCAATAGTTAATCTTCAATATTGCTCATAAAAAATTTAGAACGGTCAAAGGAATTTAACTGCCTACACCAAAACGAGTTTGAAATTTTATAGCGACTATATATGGTCACTTAGGCAGTTAGGGTTTAATAGATTTGGTGTACTCACCACACTTTTCTAATAAGATGCTTGTTAATTTGTTTTTTTACCCCTAAAGTCCCAAGTATCTCCTCAAGGGACAAATGAAAGTTCAGGTAAGTTCCTTTGGTCTCAATTTTTGGTGCAATTTTTTGAATTTTTTTAAGATAGAAAAATACATTAGTTTAAGGGAATATAATTTTTATACTCAATCTATGTTTGGAAGCAAAAGATATGCCATACTAAGTACAAAATGTAGCTCATCGAGGAGCCAAAAAAATGTAGTTCTTTGAGTAATCTAGAAAGCCTACAAAGTGTTCCTACAATCAAAGATGAACTTTTAGAAAACATTTTGGAAATTAGGAATAGGGTAGAGCAACCTATGACCACCCACATTTGCAATCTAGATATCTTGTGCAATGTGCTTATTGACATTGTATGTATTTTTTATAAAAAAAATTAGTTGAATTGATTGAAATACAGGTAGAATCATATTAGTTTGATAAGAACTAAAACTGATATGAATTTTCAAACACGTTTGATGCAAAAATATAAACCCATTAGTAGGTAGGGTTCCATATGACCATCTTAAAAAGGTTCAAAATCAATGATCTACCACCCTAATCCAATTTGATGAGTGTTTTAAAAGCATAAGTTAAACATTCTAAAAGCATCTCTTTTATTGTCTGAAACTACAACTTGTTTTGACAAGCATTAAATCACAACTAAGCCCACCTAAACTAGCATTTACTAAACCACATCTTTATCAACCTTAAATTGTCCATTAATAGATGTCAACTTGATGTCATTCTTTTACAATAGCACCCAATTGCTTGCCCAAAGAAAATGATATATATTCTCTACAAAAATGCTTGGGAGACTGGTGCAAATGCAAGGATCCTATAGATGACAAAATTGGGTGACTAATGACATTGGGTTGTCCTACCTTACTATATAAGTATTATAATAGCACCATGGTACAATCTACTTCTATTATTTTACTTTAAACTCAAGGTGTCTAACAATCGGTATATGAAAATAGATGCAAAATGTTTTTTTGTCACTTAGAGCTTTGCTCCATCATGTGACTAGTGTGCCATGTGCCGTTGCCATAGCAAAAAAGAAGTAAAAGTAATTTTATTTATTTTTAAACTCAAAAATCACTCAAAAATCCATAACTTTCCCACCGTAGGTCCAAACGCCACAAAACATAGCTCCTACACCCCTCCTTGTCAAAGGCTTTCCGAGCGTATCAAGCACGTGAACAAGGGACGCACGACCTACTGTAGGAGATCTCAACATAACAAACATACAAACAAAACAAAACAAACAAACAACCCAGGTTAAAGTAATGTATTTGGATAATTCTATTTTTTGCACCTCGCTTTATTAGATTTGTAAACTTTGAATCCCCATAATTTAAATCTTTTTGACTAAAAAGTTATGAGGCTTAAATCCTTGTGGTGGAGAATTGAGTTGAGAATCTAGGAAATAAAATTCAAGTATTTTTTTAAATTTCATACTTGATAAAAATTGTTAATTGAAGAAAAAATAGATACAAGGTAAAAGAAAAATTGGATCTTTAACAGTCAAGAAAAGAATTGAAGCATCTCAATTCTAACGGCCAGATTGTTTTAGCAAGTAATTTACATCCTATAGATGTTTTTTGTTTCAAAAAATTGTCATTGAATTCAAAAACAAATCATATATGTTAATTTTTCAAAAAGATGTCATAATTGCTTGCAAAACAAGACTATATATAACTTTCACATCACTTATCCAACTCAAAATAATCAATTCTCTCTCTACATATATTATAAGAGGTAGAAAAAAATTAAAAATTAGAGCATTTCTAAATTTTCCAAAAATCGAGCATTATAAACTTAGAAGGTCATAACTTACTCTCCCGAATACCAAATGACATAATAGTACATTTTATAAAAGTCAATGCATTCCCTCACTTACAGAAATAAAAAAAAAATCAAAGTAAAATTTGACATCATAGGAGGGTGCACAAAAATTCTAAAAAAAACACTCTAAGACTTCAAACCTTCAAAATGTTAAGAAGGGCTAGATTTGTCAACTTTAGAAACTTGACTAACTTATTTCATTAATGAGGGTGTAAACTTGTATTTACATCATCATTTATAAAACTTTCACATGGATCATCCAAATTAATAGAAATTAAAAAAAAATTGAATCTTCTAAACTATGTCTATAAAATGTCAATATTAAAGCCTCTATAGATCCCCTATTTCTATCATCTATAAACATGTGTATATATGTTTGTAGATGATAGAAATAGGGGATTTATAGAGGCTTTAATATGTTCTCAATTTTGAAGATTTAGTGGAAAGTACGAATATGGTCGCTCCAATATTGATATCCTCCGCACTTGGTACAATGCTTTCTTATAGTCAAGGTGACTTTGAACTAGCCTACTTTTAGGTGTAAAAAATCTTAAGATGGCAAGACCTGTGTTTTAAAAATTCAAAATTTCAACCATTATATCATTTTTTTATACTACACTAATTTATTACAAATTGAGGGCTCAAAATTAGTGTCACCTATAAATATGTTTTTCTATGAAATATTTTTGTAGAAATTAGTTGAACTTATTAAGATTTCAACAATTTGCAATAAGTTAAAACAATATAGTTTGCATATTTAATATTACATGCATTGATAGGATAAATCAGTGTAGGGTATCTCACCACAATAAAACACTTATTTGAGATCAAGATACCTATTAGCAAATTGGTTTGAGAATTTTCGAAGGTCATGTTAATAAACTACAAATATTTGAAGTTAATGTTAGTCATACAAACCGACTACTAACTTATTGAATCCAGACTACCCTTAATTGGATATCAAGAATTCAAAATGCTTTGACTCTCATCGGTTGCCTCTCAAAGAACTTTTCAATTCCCTAATTGATTACTTTTGACATCTTTTGTTGTATTTAAGAAAATATTTTGTCGAAATTGGGTTATTTGTCTGGTTGTGCCGACCTCTTTGAATAGACAACTACAAACAAGACGTACTCCCAAGGCCACTTCTACCTAAACAAAAACAGATTTGTCTACGTTTAGAAAATGACCACTAAAAATGTTCACAACATTCTTTTGACCAGCTAGAGGCCTTCTAGTCTATACACACTATGATTCCATACAAATAATTGCCAAAATTTTCATTCATTTTACCATTTTCATCCATGAGTATGTGTGTTTTAAATACTTTCAAAAATAATATTGATCGCAACTCCAATTGTATTTCAATATTCCTAAAAAAAAGCCTTCCTACATCCTTGTTGCTTTGAAAATTTGATTGATTAAATTTTGCCATTTTTAAACATTAATTTATTTCATTAGTGAGGGTATAAATCAAAAATGATACGGAGTAAAGTTATAACTTTGGTAATTTAGTGTCACACACTAATAGGATAATCCAATGTCAGAAGAAGAATATTTAGCCTATTTTCATTTCACTCTCTAGATCAATCAATCAACCTACAATAAGGTAGAAGCACCAATAACCAATCATTTAAGCAATTTTGGAGCAGATTGTACGTAGTATGAGGTGATGGAAATTTTTCCCATGTAGGAAGATACGAAAGATGGGGATAGCAAAATTTTCAGAATTTTATTCCCAAAATTGAAATTACTGTGAATTTCGGGAGCCAAAAAGTACGCTTGACTAGTAGCCAATGTCTAGAGTCTTTCAATTCCGATCATAGCCAGACTACTTTCTTGCTCACTACTTTGGGGGCATGTATCATGACCTTATTAGTCCCTACCTTGAAAAGGACAAAAAAAACACATTCCAAGCTTGAACTCTAGCCTTGGTTGGATACTGAGCGTGATCTGTTACAGGTGCTTCTACCTTACGGATGAATCATGTTATGCAATAAGGTGAGTATTTATCAGAAACCTAAACTGCAAAAGCAATTTTACAAATATCACTGAACCAAAATCTGCTTGCCTCTCTTCATTTGTCCAGCCTCATGGCTTGGCTGTTTTGTATTTTTTTTTTTTTTTAATGCAGTGGTTTTTCCATTTGTTAAAAAATAAAAATAAAAAATCTGCTTGCCTCTGAGTGGAGCTAAGAAGGACACGTGTACACGTAGAGTAGAGCATTGAGGATCGAGTTGTTATCAGGACATGGCAGAAAATTTAACATGGCACTTCAATACAACTGAGGGCACCGCATATTTATGATCAGGCTACCTTTGAAGAGCTGATTGAACTCCTTGAAACAATTTTCAGTAAATTTTAGTAGGAAGGAAAATAGAATTGGCATTGAATTCAAGTTGTTTTAGCAAGTAATTTACATTGTATATATGTTTTTTGTTTCAATAAATTGTTATTGAATTCATAAATAAATCAGATATGTTATTTTTTTTAAACAGATTTCATAATTGCTCTCAAAACAAGACTCTACATAACTTTCACATTACGTATCCAATTCAAATTAATCAAATTTCTCTATACATATATTATAAGAGGAGGAAAAAAATTAAAAATTAGAGCATTTCTAATTTTTTTTAATTTTCCAAGAATCAAGCATTATAAACTTAGAAGGTCATAACTTATTCTCCCGAATACCAAATGTCATAAAAGTATATTCTCCAAAAGTCAGTGCATTCCCACAAATACAAAAAGAAAATGAAAAAATTAGAGTAAAATTTGACATCATAAGAGGGTGCACAAAAATTCTAAAAAAAACACGTTCTAAGACTATAAACCTTCAAAATGTTTAGAATGGCTAGGTTTGTCAACTTTAGAAACTTGACTAACTTATTTCATTAATGAGGGTGTAAACTTGTGTTTACATCATCATTTATAAAACTTTCACATTGATCATCCAAATTAATAGAAATTTAAAAAAATTAAATCTTCTAAACTATGCCTATAAAATGTCAATATTAAAGCCTTTATAGAACCCCTATTTCTATCATCTACAAATATATATATATATATATATATGTTTTATACTTCAATATGGTCGCTCCAATATTGATATTCTCCACTTGGTACAATGCTTTCTTATAGTCAAGGTGACTTTGAACTAGCCTACTTTTAGGTGGAAAAAATCTTAAGATGGCAAGACCTACGTCTTAAAAATTCAAAATTTCAACCATTATATCATTTTTTTTTATACTACACTAATTTACTACAAATTGAGGGCTCAAAATTAGTGTCACCTATAAATATGTTTTGCCTATGAAATATTTTTTGTAGAAATTAGTTGAACTTAATAATAATTCAACAATTTGCAATAACTTAAAACAATATAGTTTTAATACTTAATGTTACATGCATTGATAGGAGAAATTAGTGTAAGGTATCTCACCTCAATCAAACACTTATTTGAGATCAAGATACCTATTAACAAGTTGTTTTGAGAATTTTCAAAGGTCATATTAATAAACTTATTACATTCACTACTAACTTATTGAATCTAAACTACCCTTGACTGGATATCAAGAATACAAAATGCTTTGACTCTCACTAGTTGCCTCTCAAAGAACTTTTCAATTCCCAAGTTGATTACTTTTGACAACTTTTGTTGCATTCAAGAAAATATTTTGTCAAAATTGGGTTATTTGTCCGGTTGTGCCGACCTCTTTGAATAGACAACTTCAAACAAGACATGTTGCCAAAGCCACTTCTACCTAAACAAAAACAAATTTGTCTACATCAAGAAAATGACCACCAAAAATGTTCACAACACTCTTTTGACCAGCTGGCGGCCTTCTAGTGACTAATTCCCAGTCCCTACACACCATGATTCCACACAAATAATTGCCAAAATTTTCATTCATTTCATCATTTTCATCCATGAGTATGTGTGTTTTAAATATTTTCAAAAATAATATTGATCGCAACTCCAATTATATTTCAATGCTTCTAAAAAAAGCCTTCCTATGTCCTTGTTGCGTTGAAAATTTGATTGATTAAGTTTTGCCATTTTCAAACATTAGCTTATTTCATTAGTGAGGGTATAAACTAATATCAATACAAAAATCTATTTTGTAAGGATTAGTATATAATACCATAACATTTTAGCATGCATTAATCGAAAATGATACGGAGTAAAGTTATAACTTTGGTAATTTAGTATCACACACTAATAGGATATTCCAATGTTAGAAGAAGAATATTCAGCCTATTTTCCTTTCACTCTCTGGAACAATGATCAGTGAATCATGTTATGCAATTCGTTGAGTATTTATCAGAAACCTAAACTGCAACTGCAAAAGCAATTTTCCTGATATCTGCCTGCCTTCGAGTGGAGCTGAGAAGGACACGTGTCACCTAGAGTAGAGTATTGAGGAGGTGTTATCAGGACATGGCAGAAAATTTAACATGGCACTTCAATACAAGGGCACCGCATATTTATTTTTATTTTTATTTTTTTTGAAACAAATGGACGATTCCCATTGTTCACCGCATATTTATGATCAGGCTACCTTTGAAGAGCTGATTGTATTTGGGGGGACGGAAGCTGAACTCCTTGAAAGAATTTTCAGTAAATTTTAGTAGGAAGAAAAATGGAATTGGCATTGAATTCAAGTTGTTTCATATTTTTTGGACCTTTGTGGAATTAGTTACAAATTTTTTTAAGTTGAAACACATAGGGTTACGAAAAGCAACCACCTTCTGAAATGTACACTGCTGTTACATTGAAGAAAGCAAAATAAACCTCTTTTAGAGCAAGGTCACTTTTAGAGCACCCTACCTTATTTCGTATTTCATATCTAGACAATGGTAGAGTCTGTCCAAAGTAACAATTGCCACTAATATCTGACTCACGGCTATGGAAAATTATCAAAATTAAAGCGGTTCAGTTAGTTACTTGTACATGAATTTGTTTGTCAATTGTTGAATCAAAAACAAGATAATATCAACGCCATAACAAACAGGAGTTTGAGTACTGGAGGCAACAGGAAAGTTGCTGAAATGCTGGACTCACTTCCACCTTGGCTATCCTCACTTGTGGCCTGCTGTAAAATATTTGCATTTCTAGGGGTTTACTGTACATATTGGGGTCACTTTCATATATTTATAATTTTAGGATTGAAAAGAGGAGAAAAGCAATTGTGGGCTGTCCCCGTTCACACAGCATAACATTGTTTCCCAATGAGGCAGGGGTCCCTTTTGCAACCTTGGAAGGGGGAACCCTACAACAGTGAACAAAATTGTCTTATTGATGGCTTCTCAACCAACCCTAATTTTCGAATTATACTGAAAGTCTCTCCTAGGCATTTAGAGAGAGATATTACCTTCCCAACATGAGGAGAACCATTGCTTGGTTATACAATATTATGAAATGTTTAAATTACTAGGATCATGTCATGGTGAGACACATTGTGTTGCAATTGATAAGGTAGAATGACATGTGACCACCTAGATTTGCAATTTGGATATCTTGTGCAAGGTGCTTATTATGGCCTGTATTTTTTAGAGGAATAATTAGTTGAATTGACTAAAATACAAGTGGAATCATATTAATCCAATAAGAAATGAAGTTGATATGAATTTTCAAACACTTTGGGTGCAAAATATGAAATTGGCATCAATAGGTGGGGGTCATGACCCCTAAAGTCCCAAGGCCATTTTTTTAGATAAAAAACACTAAAAACTACCATTTTCAATGCAAACAAAAATAAATTTAAACATTTGTTTTATTTGCATATCCTACAATTGGATATTGCACTAGACTAGTATAAGAATGAGTCTGGAAGAAATTTCAATAACTTTGACCGTATTGACTACAAGATATAATTGTTCAAAGTAACAAAAAAAGTTTGTTCGCTCCTAGCCCTGCTCCTAGCCTAATTAGATCATAAGTCTTTGGATCATCTTAACTTAAAACTTTGTAGTACAAATTGTAAATTAGTTTTTTTTCATATTGAATAATTAAGTTGAGAGTTTGGGATAAAATTTATAAACAATCCTATAATTTTCATTCTTTAAAAAATTATTAAGTCAAAGTAGGTACAAGATAGAAGGAAAAACTAAATTGTTGATAGCTCTAAGATGGAACTGAAATACACTAATCCCAACAATGAGATTGCTCTAGAAAGAAAACTAAACCATGAGAAAGTGATTTTTTTTTTTAAATTTAAAATTGAGTTCAAAAACATATCTAATACATTATTTTCTCATGAATTTGCTAAAATTGCTTGCAAAACAAGGTCATAACTTTCACATTACTTATCCAAATGGAATGAATAAAATCTTCCTACATTGACAAGAATATATTCTATAATAAACATAAAAATTTCAATTATTTCAATTTTTTTGTTATTTTGGGCTATCCGCCCTTGCTTGTTTTTATCTTATCATGGCATAATTTTTGCTTTCAAGTACCAATTGAAATAAAAACTATATTTCAAAAAATCTAGTCAAGTTTTCTATTTTGAATTTTTTTTTGAAAAAATCTTACCAAAAATTGAGATCATAGGTATCTGCCACCCTAATCTTATTTGATGAGTGTTTTGAAAGCACAAGTTTAACATTCCCAAAGCACCTCTTTTATTGAGTGAAGCTACAACTTGTTATAATAAGCATTTGTTCACAACTAAGCCTAACTTCACAACATATTTTGAAGTTAGGCTTAAATTTTACAAAAATAAAATGGGAGATATGGTTCACATAATGATTATCTTTACTTTAGCAAATTTTATTTATTTAGTTAAATTTTATTAGTTTCCTACATTAAAGCAAACATTTCACAAATTTGATACTTTTCCTATACAATAATAAACATCTTAAATTTTATTCTATTTTTTATAATTAGTTTTTTTTATATTAATTTCATTTGATTTTCCTAAGTATTTGTTTGAGTAATTCTAAAATGTTGAATATAGAATAAAATTTTTAGAAAAATAGAGATAAAGTGGTAAGTGTCATGATAAGATTAGTATACTTCTTCAACATGTGCCCAAAAAGTTTGATCTAAAAATCAACCTATCATGTATATTGGAATTTCATGATGTTGCCTTTGAAGAATTACAAAATCATAATTTTTTATAATTTTAGGCAAACAAAAAAATTAGTAAAATTTTATATTATATTTTATTTTATCTTATTTTCTTGAATTTAGTAGCATTTAATATCAAATCGTTTATAAAATCTATTATTGTTTGACTTAGAAAATGTCCCTTAGCCTTGCAATTTCGGTTTTGGATTACTTGTCCAATTATTTTGAAAACTTGATAGTTGGCCTATATAAAAATTTCCATGATAGGAATTGTATATCTTTGTATAATTTCATTGGAATACAAAGTAATTGATATGGCTAAACACTTGAAATCTTAGATTTCTTAGAAAATTTATTATATTGGTGAATATTTAGAATCTTACACTTGAAATCGATATACATTTTTTAGATATTTATTATTTTAGTGTTCAATTGATGGTCTCTTATAATTGAATTTTGTGAGTTTTTGTCAAATTTAATTTCAAAGAATGTTTTAAAATGTCATACTACTTTAAAAATGCTTTTAAAAATGAAAAACTAATGTTTAAAAATGGAAAAACTTAATAAATCAAAATTACAGTGTAACAAGGGCATAGGAAGGCTTTTTTACAAATCTTGAAATATAATTAGAGTGGCAATCAATATTATGTTGAAATTATTGAAAAACATACACACATGAAGGAAAAATTTGGCAATTATTTGTATGGAATCATGGGTTGTGCACACAAGGAATTCATCAATAGAAGGCCCACAACTGGTCAAAAGGGTGGTGTAAATATTCTTATAGGTCATTTTCTTGATTTGGATAAATCTATTTTTTTACAAGTAAGAGTGGCCTTGGCTACACATCTTGTTTGTAGTTGTTTATTAAAAGAGGTCGGCACAACCGGACAAATAATCCAACTCTGACAAAATATTTTCTTGAATGCAACAAAAGTTGTCAAAAGTAACCAACTGGAGAGTTGAAGAATTCTTTGAGAGGCAACCAATGAAAGTTGAAGCATTTTGAATTTTTGATATCCAATTAAGGAGAATCTAGAGTCAATAGTGGTATTTGTATGACCGACATTAACTTCAAATATTTGTAGTTTATTAATATGACCCCTGAAAATTCTTAAATCACTTTATTAATAGATATTTTGATCTCAAATAAGTGTTTGATGAGGTGAAATACCTTATACTAACTTATCCTATCAATGCATGTAATACTTAGAACTATCCAAATTACTCTGTATATTGTTTTAATTTATTGTTGAAATAATGTTAAGCTCAACTAATTTCTACAAAAAAATATTTCATAAAAAAACATATTTGATAGGTGACACTAATTTTGAGTCCTAAATTTGTAATAAAGTAGTGCAATATAAGAAAATTGATATAATAATGATAATTTTGCATTTCTAAGACTTACACCTTGCCATTTTAAGAATTTTGCCATCTAAAAATAGACTAGTTCAAAGTCTCCTTGATCGTTACTATCTTGAAGGCCTTCAAGCTAGAATGAGCTATTATTTGGAATTTTGGAATCTTGTAGATTTTATTTTTGGATTGCAGGTTTTGTATCTGGACTAAGCAAAGTGGGTCCATTGTGGACACCAATAGGAGAAGGCCAAATGTGGGTGTACGTCACTACTTCTATGATTTAGAAATGTATGCGATTGTTGCAAATTTGCCCATGATAGGCGTGTTGCTTTTGGTGTCCATTGTGGGCCTAGATGATTTGGTTGCACATCATAGACCAGCCGTGTTGGATTTTGCAACTATTATTATCTACAAATGGTCTGCAAGTTGGAATGATGTTTTAGGAAGTTTTGACATTTTGGATTTTTCTGTTCCGTAGTTGGGTTTAGGGAATTGGGACATCAATGGAAGTAAGCTCACGGAAGGCGTGATGTCCTTAGTATCTAGCATGGGTGCAAACACCTTTGTTCCACATTATAGGCTAGCCATGCTCATTTTTGCAACCATGAAGTCTGTATGTTAAATAAATGGCCTTCAGGTTGGAAAGGAATAATTTGGAATTTTAGAATCTTGTAGATTTTGTGTTTGGATTAAAAGAAGTGAGTCCACTATGGACAACAATGGGAGAAAGCCAAATATACGTGTACGCTACATATTCAATGGTTTAGAAATGTACATCATTGTTTCAATTTGGCCTATGATAGACTCATTGCCTTCCATGTCCGTTGTGGGTCCATATGATTTGGTTGCACATCATAGGCCATCCGTGCTCAGTTTCGTAACCGTTACTATCTATGAATGGTCTTCAAGATTGGAATGACATTTTAGGAAGTTTTGACTTCTTGGATTTTTCTACTCCGCATTTGGGTTTAGAGGATTGGAACACCAATCGAAGTAAGCTCCCACATGGCATGATGCCCTTAGTGTCCAGTGTGGGCCCGGATACCTTTGTTGCACATCATAGGCTGGCCGTGCTCAGTTTTGCAACCGTTACTATCTATTAATGGCCTTCAAGTTGGAAAATAAAAATTATTTGAATTTTAGAATCTTGGAGATTTTGTATTTGAATTAAGGGAAGTGGGTCCACTAGTCTAGACTCCAATAGGAGAGAACCGAATGTGAGTGTATGCCACTGCTTCAATGGCTTAGAAATGTACACCATCGTTGCAATTTAGCTCACAATAGGCTTGCTGCCTTTGGAGTTTGCCGTGAATCTAGATACTTTGGTTGCATATTATAGGTCGGCCGTGTTGGATTTTGCAACCGTGACTATCTATCAATGGTCTTCAAGTTGGAATGACATTTTGGAAGATTTTGAAATATCATTAGAAAAAATTTCAGCCCTCAAGAAGGCCGTTAGTCTTGCACCCCCGGTGCATTTAGGGAAAAAAATTAATTAATTAATTAATTTTTTTAAATTCAAAAAATGACGTGGCACTAATGGTGCCACGTCAGCGCCACGTCAGATTGAAAAAAAATTGAAAAATTCATTCATTCATTCATTCATTTCATTTCATTTCATTTTTTTTTTTCAATTTTTTTTTCTGTAATTGCACCCCGAGGGTCCCGAAAATAAAAAACTAACAACCTTCTTGAGGGCTGAAATTTTTTCTAATGTGGATTTTTCTATTTGGGTTTGCAGGATTAGGACACCAATTGGAGTTAGCTCACAAAAGTCATGATGCCTTTAGTATCCAGCATAGGCTTTAATACCTTTGTTGTACATCACGAGCTAGTCGTGCTCAATTTTGCAACTATTATTAGCTACTAAAGGCCTTTAGGTTGGAATGGCACGGGAAATGGCATTCTAAGAATTCTCATAATTTTGGATATTTCTATTTGGCTTTAAGTAATTGGAACACCAATAGGAGCAAGACAGTTGGGAAAAACATTGAAATGATGGTGTACATTGAAGTTTTGAACTTTGCACTACCATGACAATTATGCCCACATTTGGCCTCCTACCATTTGTGTCCAAAATGGGCCCAACTACCGTAATTAC
Organism: Pseudisothecium myosuroides; assembly: GCA_951799445.1. Taxonomy (NCBI): domain Eukaryota; kingdom Viridiplantae; phylum Streptophyta; class Bryopsida; order Hypnales; family Lembophyllaceae; genus Pseudisothecium; species Pseudisothecium myosuroides. The sequence continues at coordinate 11,940,105 of OX637292.1, read as the reverse complement.
ACATTGTAGGCCAGTTGTGTTTGGTTTGCAACCTTTAATATCTACTAATGGATTTTAATACTCTAGGATTTTTTAGAATCTTGCACCTTTCTATTTGCCTTGAGGTAATTAGGCCCATGGTGGACACCAATGGGAGCAAGCCCACTGTGGGCAAAATTGAAATGGTGGAATATGCTCAAGTTGAAAATGTCCACCACCACCATGATAATTATGCCCACTATGGACTTGTTGCCATTGGTATCCACAAGGGGCCTAGGTCCCTTATGTGCAGATGATTGACCAGCCTTGCTTGGTTTTAGCAGTTTTGCTATCTATTAATGGCCTTAAGATTAGAATGGACACTCTATTAATTTGGAAATCTTATAGATTTCTATTTGAGTTAAGGTAACTATGCTTATTGTAGACACCAATGGTAGCAAGCCCAACTTTGGCATAAATATTATGGTGGTGCACATTTCAAAACTTGAACATACATGACACAATGGACCTAGCTAGTTTCTTTGTTGGGTGATGCAATTATTAACATCTATCTGGATTTGGATTAAGGTAAATGGGCTTGTTTTAGATACTATTGAAATATTAGTGTATGTTCAAGCTAAGTTTTGAAATATACACCACCATGACAATTATGTCCACTATGGGCTTGTTGCCATTGGTGTCCACAATGGACCCACTTACTTTAGTTAGAGGAGAACAAGTTTTTTTTTACAAATTTTGATATATAGTTGGAGTGGACATCAATAATATTGTTGGAATAATATGAAAATTATGCACTTATATGGATGAAAATGATTAAGATGGATAAAAAAATTGACAGTAATTACTACAAAAACATGGCTTAATATGTGGATAAAGGAATTATCACAAGAATGGCCGCAACTGGTCAAATTGGTGGTGTGGGTCTTTTGCGGTTTATTTTCTTGATTTAAACAGCCACCAAGTTTCTACTCAAATTGGACTAGAACCTTTAGCAACACGTTTCTTTGTAATTATCTAAAAAAGAAGCTTCATGATGGTCTTCACATCCGGCCAAATGACCCAAATCCAACAAAGCCCTTTTTTGAACTCAACAAAAGTTGTCAAAACCAACCAAGTGGGAAGTTGAAGAATTCTTTGAGACATCCAATGAAAGGTGACTTTGAACAAAGAATAGAATCCTTCTAAGCTCTAAATTCTGTAATAGAGCATTTTATAAGAAGACATTTATATTGGACCACACATATTCTCATTTTCTACTAAATCTTCAAGATCTAGTACATATTGAGGTATGAAATGCATATCTCTTATTGTAAATGATAGAAATAGGAGCATTATAGAAGCTTTAACATTTTATAAAATAGTTTTGAAAGGTTTGGTCAAATACATGCAAATTATCCTTGCATAAATACATGCATAATTTTTTTGTCTCCTTCTAATTTTTGAACTTCCAAAAAGAAATTTTGAATTTCCAAAAAGAAATTTTGAATTCTACTTATTTACTTAAAGAATCTTCAAAAGAATAATAATGCCTTCTTTATTGATTTAACCAAATTTCCAATAGTTGAAATAATACAAGAAAAAAGATCATTACAAGAATTTAAGACTACTTAGAAAGATTCCGTCCTTTGAAATGTCATTTGCTATGTTCTATACATTCTTCACGTTGTCTATATTATTCCTTCCATTCTCAAATCATACATAGCAAGTTTATGATTTCTAAGTGTTTTCAATTATTTGAATTAGGAGGAGTATTTTGCTCCATTGAAAGCAATATTTTCAAAGCCCTTTTCAACCATATCGATCTTATATTCTAGGTTTGTTGAAGAATTATCTTTGCAATTCACATTCAATTTATTTTGGAAGTGCTATTACAAATAAAAGATATGACTAGCTTTGCTCCACTGGAAAAAAAATTTAGGATTAAAAGAGGAGAAAAACAAATTGTGGGTTGTCCCCATTCACACAGCATAACATTGTTTCCCAATGAGGCATGACATCCCTTTTCCATCCTTGAAAAGGAGCCCCCTATAGTGAACAAAATTGTCTTCTATGCTCCTAAGCCAATCCCAATCCCTTAATCAATCATTAAGTCTCTCCCAAGTATCTAGCAAAACATAATACCTTCCTAGCATGGCAAGGACCATTGCTTGGTTTAACAATGTTATGCACTGTTTAAATTACTAGGGTCATGTCATGGTGAGACTCCTTGTATACATTTTGTTGCAATGGATAAGGTAGATCAACCAAGATCATCCAATTTTGCAATATGGATATCTTGTGCAATTTGTTCATTGTAGCCTATATTTTTCAAAGCAAGAATTAGTTGAATGGGTTCAAATACAAGTGGAATCATATTAATCCAAAAAGAACTAAAATTTTCATGAATTTTTAAACACATTTGGTGAAAAAAATATAAAATCATCAATAGGTTGTGGTCACTAAAGTTCCAAGACAATTTTTTGGCAAAAACCACTGAAAACTACCATTTTCAATGCAAACAACAAAAATTTTAAATAGTTGTTTTATTTGCATATCCAACTATAGGATCTTGCACTAGACTTGTATTTAAATGTCTAGAAGAAATTTCAAAAACTTTGATTGTATCAATTACAAGATATAATCATTTAAAGTGAAGAAACAATTTTGTTTGCTCCTAGCCTAACTAGATTATAAATCTTTGAATCCTCTCCACTTAAATATTTTGTATTGCAAATTGTAAATTAAAAAAAAGTTGTAATTTTTATTCTTTAAAAATTTATTAAATCAAAGTAAGTACAAGATAGAAGAAAAAACTAAATTATTGATAGTTCTAAGATGAAATTGAACCACACTAATCCCAACCATGACATTGTTTTAGAAAGATTACTAAACCATAAGCAAGTTGTTGTTTTGAATTTTTTTTAAAGAGAGTTCAAAAACGGATCTAATACATTAATTTCTCAAGAATTTGCTAAGGTTTCTTGCAAAATAAGAAGCTTTATAACTTTCACATTACTTATCCAAATGAAACAAATCAAATCTTTCTACATAGATAAGAATATAATCTATAAGGAATAATTTTTTGTAAATTATTTCAAGTTTTTTGTTTTTTTGGTTGTCTGCCTTTGCCTATTTTGCACTTATTGTGGCATAACTTTTGCTTTTGGGCACCAATTGAAATAAAATTATATTACTAGAAGTCTAATTAGGTTTGCTATTTTGAATAATTTTTTTAAAAATCTCACCAAAAATTGAAATCATAAATACTTGCACAAACCTTCTAGAAAGAAACCTTAGACAAGGGAATTCTTGGAACTTTAACCCCTAAATGCCCAAGGCCTTTTTTGAAATTCTAGGAATTTGTTCTAAATTGAACAAAAAAAAAACATTTTAATAAGTTGTATCAATTTTTTATGAATTGTAACCGTACAAATTCAAACTAGACATGTTAGAGATCACATAGGAAAAGAAAACACAACAATATCACTTATGAATTGAAAGATTATAATGTTTGAACATGAGGGTGTTAAAACTGTGAAAGTGACTTGAAGTCTTTCAATCCTCTTTTTACATGCCAAATTTAAAAAGTTGGTCAACAAAAATACATGAGGTTAAAGGGCCTACCATGCATAACCTCAATCAATGTATGGCTTCTCAAAATCTATTCTACAATTTTTTTAAATGAATTTCTAATGTAATTTTTCCTCCAAGATCTAGTGTATTTGAGGCTCATTTCCAAGAGCCCTCAACACTACGGAAAGTCAAGATTGCAATGGGTACCCTTGCACAAAATCTTGAATAAAAAAATCATAATCAATCATTTTCAAAATCAGACTTTCAACGCTAAACCTAGACTTCAAAAGGAATTAAAAATATATATAAATTACTAAAAATAGCAACTTGGTAAGGTTTTATTTAACTTCAAAATTTTGTCAACACCCAAATCTGGTGCCCCGGGCATTTAGGGGTTAAGGGTTTTAAAAGTTCAAAATCAGTGATCCGCCATCCTAATTCTATTTGATGAGTGTTTTAAAAGCACAAGTTTAACATTCTAAAAGCACCTCTTTTATTGCCTGAAGTTGCAACTTGTTCTGATAAGCATTTGTTCACAACTAAGCCTATTTCAATGAACATTTAATGAATGACATCTTTATCAACCTTAAACCATTCATAAATAGATATGAACTTGATATTATTCTCTCACAATAGCACTTAATTTCTTACCTAAAGAAAATGAGTTATATGCTCTATAGAAATGAATATGTGATCGACGCAAATGGATGGACCCAGTAGATGTTAGAATTGGGTGCTTGACAACATTGGATTGTTCTACCCTAAATGAAATGTTAAAAGTCAAACAAAAAGTTCAAATGCTTGGCGCTATAAGATTGACCACCAATACCTTAAGTTTGTGAACATATTTTGTCATTTTTATATCATTTTTATAATTATGTGGTTCCATGTTATGGAACAAATACAATATGAAGGAGATGTTCATTTTTAGGTGTGTCAATTTATAAAAAACAATAAGCTTTCGTAAATTAAAGGTCTAGAAAAGGGAAAAATCATTTGAAAATTTCAATTGTATTCAAATATTAGCCTCCATTAAAACAACCATATCTTCTGAAAAACAATTTTTTTCAGCAATATATTTTGGAATTAGGCTTAAACTTCACAAAATTTAATTGGGAGATATGGTTCACATGATGAATATCCTTACTTTACTAATTTTTATTTATGTAGTCAAACTTTACTAGTTTCCTACTATTTCCTACATTAAAGGATACATTTCACAAATTTGTTATTTTTCCTACACAATAATAAATAATTCAAATTATATTCTATTTTTTTATAAATGAAAACATTTAAATTAATTTCATATGATTTTTCTAAGTACTTTGTTTGGTAAAACATGTTTATTCTAAAATGCTCAATATAGAATAAAAGTTTTGGAAAAATGGAGATAAAGTTGTCAATATCATGATGAGATTAGTATACTTCTTCAACATGTGTCCAAAGAAGGTTTTTTTTTTTCTTCTTCTTGAAATACCCGGACAATTTCTGTCCAAAGAAGTTTGATCTTAACCCCTTACGTTCCTTGACTACATTTTCCCAAAAACACTCAAAAACTGCCATTTTGAGCACAAGTACCAAAGTTTGGAAAAAGAACATTTTTGGACACATGTAACCGTAGGATCTTGTATTAATCTGGTTTGAAAAGACGTGGAAAAAATTTCAGAATTTTCCACCATGTGGATTGCAAGATATTAGCGTTTGAATTGACAAAAATCCTTTTTTTGGCCTTGCCTAAACCGGGCAGCTGCACTTCACACGGTCACATTTGTATAAAAAAATATTCAAAATTGTGGTTACTCTTTGGATTCATTCTTTAGGGCAAGTTGGCTACATGCTTGAAAAATTTCAAATCATTTGGAATAGTACAACATATTAAAAAAAATAGTAAGTAGAAAGAAGTAGAGAATGGTTCAAAACACTGAATTGTTAAGAAGTTAATAATGGAATTGGAAAATGCCAATCCCAATGGTTGTTATGTTGTAATAAATAATCTACATCCAATGTTTTTATTTTTTTTCAAAAAATATTGAAAATTGAGTTAAATAAACGACTTCAAAGTTTATTGTAGAGTAGAGAATCCATAATTGCCCGCAAACTAAAATTCCTCATAACTTTTGACTCATTGATCGAAATGGAATGATTCAAAGCTTTCCACGTATATATAAATCTAGAAAATCAATTTCAAATTTTTGTTTTTGGAAAAAGTGATTTTTTTCAATCTGCCCGGACTGCCTGTTTACAAAAAAGGTAACATATTAGGCCATAGCTTTTGACTCCTATTTCCAAATGTCATAAAATTTAGTGCATATAAAAGATATTCCTTGTCCCCACCTTCTATTAAAATTTCAGCCTAAAATATGCAAATCTCTAGTCACACGTACCTACCCAAAATTGCTATGTTGCTAAAAATAGTAAACTGGTCCTTTAGGGGGTAAAAATCTACCTATAATGTATATTGGCCAATTTCATGACGTTACCTTTGAAGAATTACAAAATCACAATTTTCACAATTCTATACAAACAAAAAAAATTAATGAAATTTTAGATTTATTTTAATTTAATCTTATTTTCTTGAACTTAATAGCTTTTCAAATCAAACCTTCAATGAAAACTATTATTGTTTGACTTTGAAAATGCCCCTTTGCCTTGCAATTTGGGTTTCAAGTTCATTACTTGTCCAATCACTTTGAAAATTTGGTAGTTGGCCTATATAAGAATTTGTATACTCTTGTATACCTTCATTGGAATACAAAGTGAATAGTATGGCAAACTACCCAAAATTTTAAACTTCATAGAAAATTTATTATATTAATGAATAGTTAGAATCTTATTACACTTGAATAAAATATATAATTATATTAAATTCATTATTATTTTGGCATTCAAGTGATGGTCTGTTATAATTGAATTTTATTAAAAAATTCATATTTAATTCCAAAAATGTTTTAAAATGCCATACGAGTTTAGGAATTCCTTTAAAAATGAACTAATGTTTAAAAATGGAAAAAATTAATAAATTAAAATCACAACTTAACTATGGCGTAAAGGCTTTTTTACAAATCTTGAAATATAATTGGAGTAGTGATCAATATTATTATTGAAATTATTGAAACGCACACACATATGGATGAAAATAATAAATAAATGACAATTTTAGCAATTATTTGTATAGAGTAGTTGGCTGTGTAGGCAAGAAATTCATCACTGGAAGAGCCACAACTAGTCAAAAGAATGGTGTAAACAGTCTTGTAGGTCATTTTCTTGATTCATTGGTTGTTTGGACAAAGAATTCATCACTAGAAGGCCCACGGCTGGTCAAAAGGGTGGTATAAATAGTCTTGTAGGTCATTTTTTTTATTTAGACAAATTTGTTTTTTTCTCTGGTACGAGTGGCCTTGGCAATATGTCTTCTAAGTTGTAATTATCTATTAAAAGAGGTCGGCACAACCAGACAAATATTCCAATTTCGACAATATTTTCTTAAATCAACGAAAGTTGTCAAAAATAACCAAATAGGGAACTGAAGAGTTCTTTGAGAGGCAACTGGTGAGGGTTGAAGCATTTTGTATTTTTAATATCCAATTACGGATAGTCTGAAGTCAATAGTGGTAAATTTGTATAACCTACATTAACTTCAAATATTTGTAGTTATTAATATGACCTTAATATTGTTGCAATGCGCTTAACCCCTAAAGGTCCAAACACCGTTTTTTGACAACATAGCGATTTTGGGCAGCTCATAATGAGTGGAGTTTTATTTTTTTTATTTGAAATTTTCACACAAGATGTGCCCGAGGAGTAGCTTTAAGGTCCAACAATTTTCATACTTTTGACTGCATGATTAAAAAGTTATTGTATGATATGTAATTTTTTGTGTACGGCGGGCAGCCCGAGCAACTCAAAAAAATTCTTTAAAAATCATTTTTTAAAAAAATAAAAATTTGACGCTAGTTCTTTAGATTTATATGTACGCGGAAAGCTTTAAATCATTCCATTTGGATTAATGAGTCAAAAGTTATGAGGATTCTTAGTTTGAGGGTAGTTATGGAATCTCTACTCTAAACTAAACTTTGAAGTCCTTTATTTAACTCAATTTTCAATATTTTTGAAAAAAAATAAAAACTTTGGATGTAGATTATTTATTACAACATTACAACCGTTGGGATTGGCATTTTTCAATTCCATAAATACATTCTCAACAATTTAGTGTTTTGAATCATTCTCTACTTCTTTCTACTTACTATTTTTTTCCTATATGTTGTGCAATTCCAAATGATCTGAAATTTTTCAAGCATGTAGCCAACTTGCCTAGAAGAATGAATCCAAAGAGTAACCACCATTTTGGGCATTTTTTCATACAAATGTTACCTTGTGAAGTGCAGCTGCCCGGATTTTCGCAGGGACAAAAAAGGGGTTTTGTCAATTCAAACGCTAATATCTTCCAATCCGCACGGTGGAAAATTCTGAAATTTTTTCCACATCTTCTCAAACCAGTGTTCTATAAGATCTTACGGTTACATGTGTCCAAAAATGTTTTTTTTTCTAAAGCTTGGTACTTGTATTAGAAATGGCAGTTTTAGAGCGGTTTTGGTGAAAACATAGTCTCTGACCTTTAGGGGTTAATATTGTTGCTTGTATTTTTCAGTAAAAGAACTAGTTGACTAGACTCAAATACTGTAAGTGGAATTATATTAATCTGAAAAAAATTAAAATTGATATGAATTTTCAAACACGCTTGGTGCAAAAATTTAAATTGTGAATAGTAGTGGTTATGACCATCTTAACTCCCAAAGTCGCAAAGCCATTTTTTTCAAAAACCACTAAAAACTACCATTTTCAATGCAAATAACAAAAAAATTTAAACATTTGTTTTCTATCCACATTCAACCGTAGGATCTTGCATTAGACTAGTATGAGAATGTCTGTAAGAAATTTCAAAACTTTTAACTATATTGATTACAAGATTTGATCATTTAAAGTGAAGAAAACAAGTTTGTTTGCTCATAGCCTAACTAGATTATAAGTCTTTGAATCCTTTCAATATAAATTTTTTACCTACAAATTGTAAAATCTTATTTTTTTAAATATTGAAGAATTGGTTTGAGAGCTTGGGATAAAATTTATAAAATAAAACACGTAGTTTTCATTCTTTAAAAAACTATTAAGTCAAAATAGGTACAAGATAGAAGGAAAAAATAAATTGTTGATAACTCTAAGATGGAATTGAAACACACTAATTCCAGCTATGAGATTTGTTTAGGAAAAAACTAAACCATGTTCAAGTGCTTTTTTTGAAAATTTGTTAGAATTGAGTTCAAGAATGGATCCAATTCATTTCTTTTTCAAAAATTTGCTTAGATTGCCTGCAAAACAAGAAGCTTCATAACTTTCACATTACTTAATCAAATGGAATGAATCAAATCTTTCTGCATAGACAAGAAGATAATATATACGAACTTATTTTTAAATTATTTCAAGTTAATATGGTTTTTTTGGCTACTTGCCTTTGCCTATTTTATGCTTATTGTGGCATTCTTTTGTTTTCAGTCACCAATTGAAAATAAAAAATATATTCCTAGAAATCTAATCAAGTTTCCTATTTATAAAAAAAATTAATCTTACCAAAAATTGAAATCATAGGTACTTGCCCAAACCTTTTAGAGCCCCTTGAGGACACTCTTGGCACTTTAGGGATTAAAAAGGTTCAAGATTACCCTACCACCCTAATTCCGTTTGATGAGCGTTTTGATAGCACAAGTTTAACCCCTAAAGGCCCAAGGCCTTTTTTCTGCCAAAAAAACATCAAAACTGCCATTTCTATAGCAAGGAGTAAAAAAAAATGAAAAATATTTTTTTTGCACATCTAACCGTAGGATCTTAAACCTAACTAGTATGAGAATGTGTGGAAAAAATTTCAGAATTTTTGACCGCTCAGATTGCAAGATATCTGCGTTTAAAGTGGAAAAAACAAGTATTTCAGCACATTGCGGGACTAGATTTTTTGACTTTAAACATTTTTCACTTAAAATTTTTACACTACAGAGTTTTGTGCTTCAAATCTTTATAGTGGAGAATTGAGTTGAGAGTCTAGGAAAAAAAATAATATTAAAAAAAACTTAATTATCATTCCTAAAAATTTTATTAAGTAGAAGTAGGTACAAGATAGAAGGAAAATCTAAAACATTAATATATTTTAGATGGAATTAAAATACACTAATCCCAATGGTGAGATTGTTCTAGCAAGTAAACTAAACCATGAGAATTTTTTTTTTCTTTTAAATTGCAAAAATAGAATTTAGAAATGAATTTTACAAGTTATTTTTTTCAAGAAGATGCTCTAAGTGCCCGAAAAACAAGAATGTCCATAACTTTCTCATAACAAATCCAAATGAAATGAATCAAAGCTTTCCAGAGAGACAAAAATATAATCTACAAGAAAAAAATATTTTTAAAAAAAAATCAAATTTTTGCCAAATTTTTCTTGCTGCCTGGACTGCCCAGTTACGAAAAAAAGTAACATATTTGGCCATAACTTTTTACTCCTATTTCCAAATGTCCTGAAATTTAGTGCATATGAAAGATATTCCTCGCGCCCACCTTCTATTAAAATTTCAGCTTAAAATATGGAAATCTCTAGTCACACGGACCTGCCCAAAATTTCTATACGGCCAAAAAACGTAGTCCGGTCCTTTAGGGGTTAACATTCTAAAAGCACCTCTTCTATTGCCTCAAGTTGCAACTTATTCTGAAATAAATTTGTTTACAACTGAGTCCATTTGAGCCAACATTTTATAAATCAAATTTAAAACAACTTTAAACTATCCATAAATAGATATAAACTTGATATTATTCTCTGGCAATAGCAACCAATTGCTTACCTAGAGAAAATGAGTTACACATTTTGAGAAAATAGATGGGCAATTGATGCAAACGGGAGGGTCTAGTACATACATGTTGAAATTGTGTGGCTCATAGCATTGGGTTGTTTTGCCTTAGATGAAATGTTGAAAGTCAAAGAAGAAGTTCAAATTCTTGGCGCTCCAATATTGACCACTAATACCTTTGGGAATACATTTTATCATTTATATGTCCTTTGTACATGTGTTTGCATGTTGCGGAACAAGTCAAATATAAAAAAGATGGTTGTGTTCAAAAAGGTCAATTTATAAAGAACAATAAGCTCCTGTAAATAAGCTCCCATAAATTCAAGGTCTAAAGAAGGGGAAAATCATGTGAATATTTCAATTGCATTCAAAAATTGGACTCCATTAAAACAACCATATTTGTTGAAACAACTATTTTCAAAAATATATTTTGAAGTTAGGCTTAAACTTTACAAAATTAATTGGAAGATATGGTCCACATAATTATTATTCTTACTTTAGCAAATTTTATTCATGTAGTCAAACTTTATTGGTTTCCTACATTAAAGCATAGATTTCACAAATTTGATAATTTCCTTATGCAATAGTAAACATCTTAAATTTTATTCTTATTTCATAATTGAAAACATTTAAATTAATTTGATATGATTTTTTTAAGTACTATGCTTGTGAAAACATGTCAATTCTAAAATGTTGAATATAGAATAATTTTTTTAGAAAAATAGAGATAAAGTAGTGATAAGATTAGTGTACTTCTTGAGCATGTGTTGAAAGAAGTGTGATCTTAAAATCCACCTATAATATATATTGGAGTTTCACAAGGTTGATTTTGAAGGATTACAAAATCACAATTTTCACAATTCTAGACAAACAAAAAAATTAGTAAAATTTTAGATTTATTTTATTTTATTTTATTGAACTTAATAAAAATTCAAATAAAATTCAAAATAAAATCTATTATTGTTTGACTTTGAAAATTCCCCTTAGACTTGTAATTTTGGTTTGAAGTTACTTGTCCAATTATTTTGAAATTTGATAGTTGGACTATATAAGAATTTTCTACAATGGTTTTTGTAAATTCTTGTACACTTTCATTGGAATTCAAAGCAAATGGTATGGCTAATTACCCAAAAGTTTTAACTTCATAGAAAATTTATTATATTGATGAATGTTTAGAATCTTATTACACTTGAATAAAATACATAATTACCTTAAAGAATTATTATTTTGGCGTTCAATTGGTGGTTTTTTATAATTATATTTTACAAATTTTTATCAAATTTAATTCCAAAAAAATCTATTAAAATTTCATACTAACTTTAAAATGTCTTAAAAATAAACTAATGTTTAAAAATGTCAAAATTTAATAAATCAAAACCACAACGTAATAAGGGCATAACAATTTTTTTTTAGAAATCTTAAAATATAATATTAGTGAAGATCAATATTATTGTTGAAATTATTGAAAACATACACAGTCTTGGACAAAAATGGTAAAATGGACAAAAATTTGAAGAATTATTTGTATGGAATCATGGGTTGTGTGGATAGGGCAATAGTCACTAGAAGGTCTAAATCTGGTCAAAAGGGCGGTGAGAATATTTTTGGTGGTCATTTTCTTAATGTAGACAGATCTGATTTTTTCTTAGGTAGGAGTAGCCTTGGCAGCATGTCTTATTTGTAGACAGATCTGGTTTTTTCTTAGGTAGGAGCAACGTTGGCTACACGTCTTGTTTGTAGTTATCTGTTAAAAGAGGTCGTCACAACCGGACAAGTAATCCAATTCCAAAAAAATATTTTATCGAATACAACAAAAGTTATCAAGAGTAACCAACTGGGAGTTGAAGAGTTCTTTGAAAGGCAACCTATGACAATCAAAGCATTTTGAATTTTTGATATCCTATTACAGAGAGTCTAGATTTGAAAATTCTCAAACCAATTTGTAGATAGGTATCTTGATCTCAAATACATGTTTGACTAAGGTGAGATACTTTACATTGATTTATACTATCAATGCATGTAACATTGAGTATTTAAATTATATTGTTTAAATTTATTGCAAACTATTGAAATATTATTAAGTTCACAAGAAAACATATTTTTATAGGTGACACTAATTTGTAGCCTCCAATTTGTAATAAATTAGTATAGTATCTCACTAGAAAATGATATAATGGTCAAAATTTTGAATTTTGAAGATATAGATCTTGCCATCTCAAGATTTTTGCCACTTAATAGTAGGCTAGTTTAAAGTCACCTTGACTATAAGAAAGCATTGGATAAAATAAAGGGGACCAATTTTAGAACAGATATATGCTCACTTTCTACTAATTTTTAAAATTGAGTACATATTGACGTATGAAATATATATTTGTAGATGACAAAAATAGGGGCTTTATAGAAGCTGCAATATTGACATTTCATTAACATAGTGTAGGAGATTCAATTTTTTTGTTTTTCTACCAATTTGGATAATCAATGTGAAAGTTTTATAAATGATGATGTAAATAACTTTGGCCTAAATCACCTTTCCCATAGGAAGTTTTTATCTTTTGTTTTCATTGTCTTTTGAGATTTGTTGACTTTTTTGTAAAGGCTTTTATATTCTCATGTATCAAAATAATTTTAAACCCTTAACCCCTTAAGGACCAGAAGTGCAGATTTTGAACAACGAATGAACAAAAACACATCCCAAACTCACTGAAATGCATTATTTCATCCATCCATTGTTTTTGAAGATTCTTGTAATAGTTCTATAACATTCGTACATTATAGATTATAAAGATTTTGCTTTGCAAAGAATCTATAATTAAAAGAATATCGGGAGGTCTAGCCTTAAAAAGTAACTTCTTTAGTTCCAAAAATGACCCTACAGAAAGGACTTGAATCAAAAAATAAAATAAAAATCTTCAAAAATCACCATAATTAGAACTTAGCATTTTAAACTTATAGAAAAAAAATTCTTGTAAAAATTATAAATATTCAATCTACAATTTTAGAAGGAATTTTCAATTTCCGGCTTCAAATTTTATTGTAAAATATTGGTTTGTGTATTTGTTGATATGACTGTATGGATGTGATTTATAAATCATATTTTACAACTATCGTTTGAGAGTCATCATTAAAATATTGTTCTAAGTTGCATTCTAGAATAGATCTTCACAATTTTGAAAAATTTGAGCAATCCCCTGGTCCTTTAGGGGTTAAAGCCTTGAGGCATGATTTGAGGCTATTTTCCACTTTGGGGTAGGCCCTTCCTAGTGCAATATTTGTTGGATTCTCATGAAATTTTACTAGAAATGTATTTCATTATGAGCTTGATGCCTAAAAATTTCTAGACCAATTCAAGTTGCGGTTAAAAAGTTGTGCCTCAAAAGGACTTTTTTTTAGTGAGGGGCCATTTCAAGCAGCCATGTTAGATAGGTTCAATTGGGCTGAAATTTTTTATACATACTCTCCACAAAGATTGCTAATATAATTCCAAAAGTTGAAAGGCATACAAGCACAAGATTTTGACTTACAAGCCTTTGAAATTGAGCTTTTCTTCTTTAGCCAATGTTCAAAACTTACAAAGCCCAATTTCAGTTCAACATAAAACTGTAAGTAGTTTTGTATTCCATTTCCAATCCATCTTTTGTTTTTCCAAAATGGAACATGGGTCAAACTGAACCCCATGGATAGAAATTTATAAACCAATTGAAATCTTATCCATGGGACAATGAACACTGATTTCTTCGCAAATATTAAAATTTAATGTTCAATGATTTTGCAGTGTTTTCAAAGTTGAACGAATCCATAGTTGGGATCCTTCAAGATGAGGATCACTTTTATTCACTGAATTGCGAACATTTACACAAAAGAGTGCACGAAAGTTGGGATAAGTTATTCTCCAAAATTATTCCAACTAACTTATCCCTAAGAAAGTCCACAGACAGACAGAGGGCCCTATTTTGAAGCAAGAGTTCACAGTTATTTGAGAACCTTCTGTTTCTCATAGGACAGGCAAGGATCTCTTGTGCTTGATGAATTTTTATCTTTCCAACTGAATTACCGGTAAGGTAGGCGGGAGGTGCAAAAAACGCTCATTTAAGAGCATATGGGCTTACGATCTCTTCTATGCGAATCAAAGCATTTTCTAACAAATTTTCAGGGAAAGAAGAGAGGAGACACATCCATTGCAATTTGATTCGTAATATTTAGACTTAACCCCTAAAGGACCAAAGTCCCCTCGGGGGACACTTGGGATTTCGGGCAGGCTCGTGCGACCTGAAATTTTAACCTGATTTTTTGAAACTTTTTTTTAAGATAGGAAATGACATCAGCTTTCTAAAAATATAATATTTTTTTTCAATCGGTGCCCGGGAGCAAAAGTTATGCCATTCTAAAGCAAAAAAGCAGTTCGTCGGGCAGAAAAAATATATATATATATATATATATATATATATATATATATATATATATATATATATCCTCAAAGATCATGTTTTTGTCTACATTTGAAGCTTTGATTCATTCAATTTGGACTCAAGATGAAAAAGTTATGGACAATCTTATTTTTCGGGCAATTTAAGCATCTTAAAAAAAAAAAACTTATAGAATTCATTTTTGAATGCAATTTTCAAATTTTTTCAATTTTTTTTTTTGATGAGGTCAAGTTTGTTTGCAAGAACAATCCCACCGTTGGGATTATGTTGTTTTAATTTCACCTAAGTAAGAGCTATTAACAATTCAGTGTTTCGTTCAATTTTGGACCTACTTCTACTTAACAAATTTTTTATATGTGAAAATCAAGGTTTGACATTCTGAAATTTTTTTCCCCAACTCTCAACTCAAATGTTCAACATAAAAAATTTTAACTTTATAAAGTGTAGTGCAAAAAAAATCTACAAATGGCCGTCAAAGTCATCTGAAATTGCAGAAAACAGTTCAAAAAAACTTCTTTTTCCAACTTTGAATGCTAATATCTTCCAATCGAAACGGTCAAATTTCTTGAAATTTTTACCACATGATCTGAGACAAGTGAAGTACAAGATCCTACGGTTAGATTGTAAAAAAAAAGTTTTTTTTGGTTTAGGGAGTGATCGCAGCAGAAATGGCAGTTTTCAGTGGTTTTGGAGCCTGAAAATGCCTTGGTCCTTTAGGGGTTAAACTGAATTAGATTTGATTTTCTAAAGCTCATGGATACAATTGAAGTATGTGTGTTCTGGTTTTAAGTTTTGATCCCCAATAGATACATACTTGAGTTGTGTATCATTTCAAATTTCAGATTTGATCATTCTAATAATTTCAAATAGAAAATAAAAATTGAAAGAGGTAAAGAACATCCCTTGAGTATGTCACCGTTTCTTTGGTGTATACACACAATATGGATCAGCATGAATAAGTGCCAATAAGGATCATATGTGCATGGATGCTCCAAAACAATTTATCCGATGGTTAAGATTAATTTTACCGCATCCATATCACCTTAATTTCTTCACGGGTAAGGAAATGGACTTTGAAGGTTTCAATCTCATGAATATATCATTATACAGTAGAACCTCCCTAAGTCGATCCTCTCAAAGTCAATAAACCTCTATAAATGAATAGGGTCGGGCGATCCTGGCTTCACAAATAAAATAAGTTGTAGCAATAATTGAGAGCATGCCAAGGAGTTGTAATGAACCTAGACCTTGTCAAAAAAAAGGTAAAATATTATTTTCAACAAGCTTCTTGGTCATGATGCTTCCTAAAAATGTGGCACATGTCCCCCTAAGGCACCTTCCTATGTGGTGCAAACCCTCTCTAAACCAATCTTGTCAAGCAGTCCCTACCCGATCAGTTTAGAGAGGTTCTACTGTAAATGCATCTTCATAAACACAAGCCCAAACCTCATAAATATACCATTATAATTCTAGTATGTACACCTACAACCACTAACAAGACCGAGTACAAATCTAAAATGTTTTCATTCGAACGACTATACCATAAGCGTCAATGGACAAAGTCCAAAAGTAGATATACAAAAGTTGTAGTGTGCGACATATTACATGTTACCATCAAAGTTTGAAGAAAAAATTATTTGTGATTAGAAAGAAAATTAATTTCAAAGTTAGCCATGTCTAAAACTCGATTTTGTTCACCATGATTTGGAATTACTTCATCTTTTGTCAATTTTTTTTAGAAATCCAAAAAAACTTTTTGTGACTTGGCATGTTGGTATACATCATTTTAGATTGTTGTACACAAAAATTGAAGGAAATTGACATTTGTAGAAATTAAAATATAAATATTTACTAAATTGCTCTGAAAGTTTATTTTTGATATTTTGCACTTACGAATTGATTTTGGATGCAGATTTTTAATACAAATTTGGGAATGTAGTTTGTGCACATAATCGGGTCTGGATGCATTTTTAATGATTTTTTTTATTGCTTTTGCTTCAAAAATAAAATAATTATTCAAAGATAACCTTAGTGAGGACTAGCTGTTTGAAGGCAATGGCATGAAAATTCACATATTACATTTTCTTTATAATTCTGTTTTATTTCCTTTATACATTATTCCAGTGCAAAAATCCAACATTTTGATTGTAGAAAAAGATGTTTTTCAAAATTTAGGTGAATTTAATGATGCTTCTATATTTTATGCTTTGTTAAGGGATTATAGTAATGTAAAGTATATAATTCTTTCACAAAGTAGATTCAAGTTTTGATTTTAGAAATCCTAGTTAAATTTGATAAGGCAAAAGGTTGTAATGAAAATTGGTGATATATAATTTAAATTCTAGAAAATATAATGTATGTATAAAAAACATACTTTGTAAATTAGTACTCCCTCCATATCAAAATAAATCCAAGATTTCCTAGAAATGGCTAGATTAATGCCTCAGTTGTTTCTATTTTCAAAGGATTGCAAAGATATTGTGGCTTCTACTAAATCCCACTAGGTGTGAAAGAATGGAAGTCAAAAGTGAAGCGGCGCATGTTAAAAACAACGGCAAAAGTGACAAAAAAATTCCCCTTTTGGAAACTGCTATAATAGTATTCATTTTTATCATTCTTCGAGCAATGTTGTTACAGTGACATTTGTTGATGTCTTTTGTATTCAATTCCAACCATGTCTTCTGATTCAACTTTAAGAAATTTCCAACAAGAGATTTGTTAGTAGCAATTTATGTATAGTTTTGGATTGAATTCTTTGCCTTTGGTTGGTTAGAGGTTGCATTTTGATTACTTTTGCAAGGATCAAATTGCTATATAGTCTTTGGAATGTGGCATCTACAGATTCTTTTGCTTCAAGGTGTTCGAACTAGCTTCAATTGTTGTCCATCAAGTTGTGGATCGATAGCCAATTTTGAATTCAATTTGAGACAAGTATATTTGGAAACCTTGGATTTATTTCAAGACAAAGGGAGTACAAACCTAGTACTAAAAAGATACAAAATATGAACCTTTGCACCAAACTTTACACAAAGCTTGCAATTAGTAAAAAATTGATTGTGCACAATAGCTTCTTGTTCCAATTTGAATTAACCGAATGATCACCTTTAGTTTGTGCAACTTCTTCTCCTAATTTAGGCCAACATTTTTGAACCTTATCACCTCTTAATATTATACCAAATTTTGCATAAAACTTGATGAGTATTTTTAGGGGATGACTATTGCATAATTATTTTGCATTCTAATAGATAATAGATAAATTGAAACTAAATCTAATTTATGTCTAATAAATGATGTAAGGAGCCTTATAGTATAGAGAAAGACAATTTTTCATCCAACTTATTTCGAGGAGTTTTTTAAAATGCATTTGCAATATGTAGTGTTAGACATTCCCTCAATGTGGTATTATTGATTGTTCTATATAATATAATAAGATGCTTAATCTTCTAATCACCTTTTTTGTGTACCTTGGTGATTTTAAGTTTCTTGTTTTTGATTTGAATTTTATCAATTAAATTTTTTTTTGAGTCCAACTAAAAAAATGAATTTATCAAATTTTTTTCTTATACCAATTCTAAAGTTATTAATTCCTAAAATCCAATTAATTGCAATTTGAACTTTGGGCTTTTAACCAATACATATTTTTCTTTAAATTTTTTTATAGATTTTTATTCAAAGTAGTTGCGCCTACCATGGATACCAATAGAAACAAGTCAGTTGAGGGCAAAGTTAAAATGGTGGTATATTTTTACGTTTTGAAATATATACCACTATGACAATTACGCCCTCCATGGGCTTGCTTCCTAACATTACACAATGGGTCTAGTTATTGTAGTATCTATTGTAAACTTATAATATGATGATCTTGCTTGGTTCTACAACCATTAGTATCTATTAATGGCCTCAAATTGAAACAACACTTTGAAAGTTTGAAATCTTATAGATTTCAATTGGGACTAAGTTAATTGAGCTTGTTGTGGACAACAACAGGAGCAAGCCAATTGTGGACAAAATTGCAATGGTAGTGCTAAGGTTCAATTTTGAAATGTGCACCGGCATGACAATTATTTCCACAATGGTCTTGTTGCCATTTGTGTCCTGATACAATGGGTTACCTTAGTTGCACATTATAGGTTTTGTCTCTTGTGCTTTAATTCAAAGTACAAAATGGGTTTAAAAAATAAATTGAAATATAGTAAGAGCACTCAATGATATTGCTGAAATTAGATGAAAAACACACAGCTACAATGATGAAAATGATAAAGTAGTTGAAGACATTTGCAATAATTGTTCCGCAAACATGGCTTTCATAGAGAGAAAAATTATCACTAAAAGACCCACTACTGGACAAGTTGGTAGCATAGATATTTTTGTGGATCATATTCTTGATCTAGACAGCTGAGGTTTCTATTCAACTAGGAGTATTCTTTAGCAACATGTCTTGTTCAGTTGTAGTTATCTAAAAAGAAAGTCGTCTTAGTTGGCCAAATGATCAATTTTGACAAAGAGCTTTATTGAACTCAATGGAAGTTGTCAAAAGTAACCAAGTAGGTGTTGAAGAATTTTCTGAGAGGCAACTAATGAGAGTTGTAGCATTTTTTATTTTTTTAATACTAACAGAAAGTTGATCTTGGAGCACCAGTGCTTGATGCCCGTACGGGCCTTTGGCACCAAGCTCTGGTGCTCCATAACCAACTTTCCACTAGTGTAATATCCACTTAAGAGTAGTCGAGTTGTTTATATAACTAACCTCAACTTCAACTTCAAAAATTTGTAGTTTATTTGTATGAACTTTAAAGTTCCCAAATCAATTTGCTAACATGTATCTTTGATTTCAAACAAGTGTTTGTGTAAGGTGAAAACACCTTCCATTGATTTATCCTATCAATACATGTAATAATACAATCAAACTTCCCTTACTGCATGGGAACAATGGAAGTAATTTTTAGCTATATGCACACAAAGAAGCTCAAGTGCCAAAGGCCAATTAATTAAACATGCCCATGAAGTACAATAATTGTATTTGATTGGTTCAAATTGGTTGTTCAACTAAAAAAATTAGTGATGTATGACACAATGAGCTCCAATAATGGTTTGTGTAGTAGATTTTATGCACATAAGGAGTATGCAAATATATAATTACAATTAGTTATGCAAGTAGGGAATTTGCATTATGAGAGGTTTCACTGTAATTACCAAAACCATATTACCAAATTACTAAATTCCATTTCTCAAATGGTACTCCATATAAAACATGGCAAATTTTGAAAGTATACAAAGCATGTAAAATTACCAAAAGTGTGTCAATTGAGAAGATTGAACACCGTAAAAAATCCAAACCATCTTCCTAAATTTTATTCTCAATAAAAAAAAATTACATAATTCCATTGCTCAATGTAGGGTTCATTTTCACTAATTAGTCACTAACATGGTCTTCGATCCCTAGGCAGATATTTCACTACATCAAAGCGACCGACCACGAGGACAAATGATGGTCAACCACGTAACAATTGAAGCTTCATTGTCCACACAAAAACCCAATTGAATCGGGCCAAGTCCCCTTCATACAGCCATTACTAACAGTGAGCATGTAAAATGAATTCACTACCCAAATGGGAAAAAATAAAACTGATGTCAAAATCAAGTGCTGTCCACGTTCAGCCGCACAATTTTCAACATTTTTAAATATTTTTTAACATTTTTTGAACCGATTTTCAGGAGGGGTCGTGTTTTTGGAAGAGGAGAAACCACCAAATCCCTACACTGACTTTTATGCAAAGGCCGATCTCTCGGCTGTCAATTGGCCTTAACTTATATGCCGCCAGGGTCACCATCCAAGCAACCCCGTAATAAAACCCCGGCCAATGAGCATATTGCAAGGCTTAGCTTGAGCATGCAAGCAAGCTAAGCAAGCAAGGCAAGCAGGCTTCAAACTTCAACAAGTTCGCAGCACTACAAGTCAACGTTATGAAAGTTTTGTGTTCATTTTGTTTAAAAAACTTATTTTGTTATTCTCCCAATAGGACTTTGTCCAATCGGATGAACAGATGGATGGATGACTCCGTCGACAAAGTCACACTCACGTCGTGCTTTAAAAACAGACGTGGATGGAATGTTTGTGTTTCTTGGGCGGTTTCACGGCACTCTGAGAATTCAAAGTATGAATTGAAAAGCAAAAGAAAAGGGCTTGAATGTGCGACGAGCAAATGCCATGGCTTCCATGACTCGTTGTGTATCAATCAAATAAGAGTCTGCTGTGGCTCTATATCTAGCTTGACGGCTGCTGCTTTTTTTTTATTACTGCTTGCTTGACGACAGGCATTTGTGCGTTCAGACTTGTTTCCATCATCGGAAAGAAAGTGTTTGCTGCATTGCAATGCGAGCGTGCATGTGAATGCATGCTTCGGGAATCGCGTCCGAAATCGTACGAATAATCATTTGATCATTGTAACCATTTGCAACCTATCGAAATTTTTTGTTGGATCTTGTTGGGAGTTGAGTTCGTAGGGTCTTTTTGAGATTCTCTCATCACAAACCTTTTTTGGGACAATATATGAATGTGTGCCTTGAATTTTTCTGAGTGCTAAAATTAGGTGTGTTGAGAATTATAGATTCGTCCTAGGGGCTCTCATGTTGGAAAAGACTCACGAAAAGAGGCAAAGACAAATCTAGATGGAATTGATTTTGCAAAACAACTCACGATTTGGTGCAGTTACATGAGTAAGGGGAAATGAATTAACATGGTCAACTCAGTTAGCCTGATGAAATGACTGTAAGATGGGATCAACAACATGTCTAATTGTGCATATGTGGGTCATGTCTTTAGTCTATGCAAATTACGAGTTTTGACTAGCGGCAGGAGAGGATGGATTGTCGTAATCATTGCATTTTAATGTTGCCAACCTTGGAGAATTGCAATGCATTTAGTTTTGGAATACAAAATGTAGTGGACTTTTGGGAACAAAATGTTGTGAATTTTGGAAATTCCAATGCTAGTGAACAAGGCAATAAAAGATAGGACAATGTGAACAAAACCTTTTGTTATTATGTTTTTTTAATATCTAATACTGTATGTAGCTATCAAGATTGACATTTCATGCTCAATATTTAATTAAAGTTAGAAAATAAAATTCAATAAATGCTGAAATAGGAATATTTTTTCAAAATCTATATTTTTTTTGTATAATTGTTTCAAAAAAAACAATTTTCCTAAAATTTGGTCATCTTTTTTAGAATTATTTTTAGAATTTGGTCATTATTTTAGAATTTGGCCAACTTCAGTAGTCGGATATGGTAGCTTTTTTATGCTAGAGTTTTATTTTCAAAACATGGTAGGAGTCTAGGAGAAGAAAGAAAGTGTGACCTTGTATTAATGCCTTTCTAAAAATATTGAAATTGGTTTGGATTGTATTCCAATTCTCAAAACTTATTTCAGATTAAAGAAGTGTCGTTAGAAAGCAAATGAGGTTAACATTTGTATTTACAAACCCATTATAGGAAGTAATAATGTGTTTAATACCAAGTCTGAGTGACTCCAAAAATACATTTTTGAAATTCATTTCTTCTTAAAAGACTATAAATTTCTTTCATAAATTTCCAAATTAGAGTGTTTCAAACTTCTCAAATATTTAAAGTAATAAATAAATATTTAAAAGAATTAAATATACTATATTGGGTGTAATAATTTACTATTCATTTTTGCTACTGTTTGAAGCTAGTATTTTTTATGAAATTAAATATTCAAGATTAAACAATCCACCAAAATAATTTGATAAATGTCAGAATTTTTTTCCCCCATAAGATCCAATTTAAGACTTTGATTTCGAAGAGGTTTTTGCAATTAAAATGCTTAGAAGGCCTAAAATATGCTTTTTGGAAGCTTGTTGCTTAATCCCTTAAGGACTAAGGAGCCCACTTTGGTTTTTCTAAGAACCTAGGTAAGCTCTATTGACTTCATAATTTGAAATTTTGGCTTGAGATATTTATGGTGGATGCTAACCATCATAATCTGAATGTGAAGCTTTGTTTTACATCATTCCAATAAATATTGCAAAGTTTATAATTTTTTTTCAATTTTAATGCCAAAAAGGGAAGCTAAAAATATGTTCTAAAAATGGATTGAATAATTTAATTTAATTGTATAGATTGATACCTACTCAAAAACATATGAACCATTCAATTCCAAACAATGAGGTGAAAGTTGTCAGAAGTTTTATTTTGAAAGTTATGAAGACAAGAAATACAAATAAAGTCATTTATTGAATTCAACTTTGAAAATTTCCAAATAAAAACAAAAGCATAGAATATATTTTGTTTACTAGAATTTACATTCCCACCATTGAGGTTGACAATTCCCAATTTCTTGTAAAAGTTATAAGCCGGTTAATTTTTTCATTCATCTAGTACCACCTTCTACTTTATAATTTTTTTTAAAAATGAATGTAAAAGTCATTTTGAGTAAATTTATTTTACATATGTTTTCAATCCATTTTCCAATACATTCAATCAATTACTCAAGTTCTAGATGAAGTATTTTTTGCTGTAAATGTTGAAATACAAAACTTCATCTTCAGGAAGGGCTCAAAAAAGCTGCTTTTTCCACATCAAACTTGTAATCGGTTGGAATTTTGACTCTGAAATTTTGTGAGGATGTACTTGAACAACTAACTAAAAGACTATATGGTTGAATTTTTTAGAAAATAAATAAAGATAAAAATTTTAGCCTTGAGTTTGGAAGGAGTATTTTGAAGCATTTTTGGGCCTCAAAATACCAGAGTATTTTAGGATTTAAGGACCATATGTTCAAGTTTTGAACAATAGATGGATTCAACTTGTTCCAAAACCTTTTTTTTATCCATCAAATTTGTAAATTGTTGTATTAGTTCTTTATCATTTGTAAAGTATACATTATAAAACTTTTTTTGTAAATATTCTAATGTTTGAAGTTATACATATATTTCACCTCAAAAATCATCTTTTTAATTCAAAAAACAACCCTCCAAATTTGTCTTGAATAAATAATTCAAATAAAGATCTTGTAAATTTATCATATTTAACAACTTTTGCTTAAAACTCACCGTCAAAGTATTTTTAAAATTAAATTTTGTAATGTCTTTTCACAATTATGGAAATTTGAAAATAAGTACCCTTGATCCATCAAGGACTAAGGCATAAGGGTAACCTATTATATTTGATGTTCAAAAGAATATTGAATTTATTTTATACTTTCAAATATATCTTCTTTTAATCCCTAAAGGACCAAAGTACGTTTTTAGGCAAGAAATTGTCAAAACTACCATCTTCTAATGCACATACAATAAAAATGTATAATTTTTTAAATTTAACAATACATGATTGTAATAGACGACAACTGTGAAAATGTATTCAATTTTTTTGGAAACTTTGGAAGCACAAATTGTAAGATTAGAGTGTCTAAAATTTAAAAAAAATTCAGCCCTATCAAACTGGGTTAGTAGACTTTGACTGTAGTGAGATCTGGAGTGAGATTCTTACATTGCACATATTAATTCCTTATAAAAATTCTTTACATAAGCACTTCAGAGCATCTCCACCGTTTCTCTGTAAACAGACTTTGCCTAGCTAGGGCATGCATGGGCTTTATTTTGTCCCCCACCTCAAACTTACCATCGTTCAATTCTAGAGCGGGCTCCTAAGAAACCATGCTTTATAGACACATAATCATGTCGTGGCCAAACATTTATTTTTGGACATTTATCCCGTGTTCTCATGATCCTATCTTAGTGGTGTGTTGTGAATGTTTTCACAAGCTTGCAACTCCTAGCCATAGACAAGGACATCTCTATGAATTGTTGCAGAGTGGTGCTTTGAATCTCCACGTGAACAGTGATGACAACTTCAAATATCTCCTCGTACTATCTAAAGTTGGTGTGAATGACGAGGGGACCACCTACTCTCACTTAGCCAATCACAATTTTAAGCACTACGTAGCTCCCTTGTTGTGTCAAATTTTGGAAAGAAATGATGGAGATGCTCTTACATAAGTTTTTCTTAAAATTAAATATTATATGTTGTTTGTGTCATACTTGCCAAATTTTAGAATTAGAAGGTGTTTTACTACTAGTTGCCACCCATGTCCAATTTTTTTTTCAAGGCAACATAACTTTAATGTGGGCCTCCAATCTGAAAATCAATTTCATTGTTGTGAACATGGTACGTGTACACACCTCTTAATACAAATTTGAGAGATCTATTCTAAGTTCAATTCCAAGCCTACCTAAATTGTATATTTCATGGCCAAATTTTCCTTTTAGGATTACAAAAAACTATGTGCATTTCAAGTCTCAAAGTGATGAGAAAAATGCATGTTAACCCCTAAAGGACCGGCATGCGTTTTTTGGCCGTATAGAAATTTTGGGCAGGTACGTGTGACTAGAGATTTCCATGTTTTAAGCTGAAATTTTAATAGAAGGTGGGCGCGAGGAATATCTTTCATATGCACTAAATTTCAGGACATTTGGAAATAGGAGTCAAAAGTTATGGCCAAATATGTTACTTTTTTTCGTAACTGGGCAGTCTGGGCAGCAAAAAAAAATTTGCAAAAATTTGATTTTTTTTTTAATATATTTTTTTTCTTGTAGATTATATTTTTGTCTATCTGGAAAGCTTTGATTCATTTCAATTGGATTTGTTATGAGAAAGTTATGGACATTCTTGTTTTTTGGGCAGTTAGAGCATCTTCTTGAGAAAAATAACTTGTAGGATTCATTTCTAAATGCTATTTTTGCAATTTTTCAAAAAAAATAAATTCTCATGGTTTAGTTTACTTGCTAGAACAATCTCACCATTGGGATTAGTGTATTTTAATTCCATCTAAAATACATTAATGTTTTAGATTTTCCTTCTATCTCGTACCTACTTCTACTTAATAAATTTTTTAGGAATGATAATTAAGTTTTTTTGAATATTTTGTTTTTCCCTAGACTCTCAACTCAATTCTCCACTATAAAGATTTGAAGCACAAAACTCTGTAGTGCAAAAATTTTAAGTGCAAAATGTTTAAAGTAAAAAAATCTAGTCCCGCAATGTGCTGAAATACTTGTTTTTTCCACTTTAAACGCAGATATCTTGCAATCTGAGCGGTCAAAAATTCTGAAATTTTTTCCACACATTCTCATACTAGTTAGGTGTGAGATCCTACGGTTAGATGTGAAAAAAAAACATTTTTCATTTTTTTTTACTCCTTACTATAAAAATGGCAGTTTTGATGGTTTTTTGGCAGAAAAAAAGCCTTAGGCCTTTAGGGGTTAAGAAGAAAGGCTGATTCACCTACATGTCAATTTTGGCACATATATCAATTAACATTACCATCAAGCTTGGTGATTGAGCTTGAGCTATGGGATTAAATCCATAATCCTTTGCAAAAACCATAATAATCATTAGAAAAAATTATAATATAAATTCCAGCCAAAATGTCATATATAAAAAAATTATGAACTTAAAGATTAACAATATAACATTATTAAGAGCCCACATTATTCTGCCATTTCAATCCAAAAACTGCAATTTGATTCTTTCATTTTCAAGTATAAAAAGTTTTATTAACAAATGGATTAAGAATGTAAATTAAAGATGGAAATTTTAATACAAGTGCGAAAAAATCAAAGAGGTCAACTGAGGAGCATTTTTTTTTTGCTTCGAAATAAGGGCCAAGATAAATGATTGTTTCCCCATGTCGCACTCAATTGACTCCCCGGCCAGCCCATGTTATGAACCAAACCAATGAAGTCTCATGGTTGATAATTGTTTGGGAGGCCGGGAATCGTTTACAAATCACAATCCAACTGAAGTATTCCTTGCCAACAATGAAACCGAAAGTGCACGCACACACAGGAAAAAAAAAAGCAAAAAATTAAAATTAAAAGAGAAGTTGCCACAGTGTCCTCAACGTGGGTATGTTAGATGGGCCACATGTCCAAGGAAAAGCCCCCCAAAAAATTTCTCTTTTTCAAACTTCGTAGGTATGCCGGCATCTGCATCGGCAATAGCACCGTGACAAAAGCTGGATCTATGTACGTATGACATTCTGGCCTGGATTCATGTGTATTGCGGCTTTGACTCCAACAATTGCTTGATTGGAAATTGAATACACCCTACTGTTGACGTTTTCAAATGAGAGGTAAGAGACTTTGCTTTTTTTTAGGTGGTGGATCTAGAATCAACCCAAGAAGGCTGGGCTGGTCACTGTGGAAATCATCCTTTTGCGTATCATGGGAATCATTTGCTTAAAAAAAAAAAAGATTGCTCCTTGAAGATCAAACTACTGTGTAAGACCTCTCCTTTTCACACAAAATTCCAAGGATGAACATCTGCACTTTTGTCCTACATCGAAGGATTCTCTCTCATCCATTGGTTACTTAGTAGTGTCCAAGGTGTCTGTCGAGGGTTAACTCCTCAGCGCTATGATGTTCAAAATTTGGAGGATAAAGAGAGAGGTTCTAGAGGCTTTTGGGGTCTACAAAACTTCTCATTCATCAAAACCAATCAGCTTGACTTTTAAAAACACACACTTTTTATATGATAAATTTGATGAAATTGAGGTAAATGATATATATATTTAAAGATATAAGCAAAAATATGCAAAAATTCAAAAAAGGATTCAAGTGCTAAGAAGTTAAGCAAGGGACACCCAAATGTGCCATGATTGCCCCCAAAGCACCATTTCACTAGATATACATCCAGTTGATCAATATCTAACTCCACTACAAAAATGATTGTAGAACATCTACCAATTTGCTTTAGACCCTTTTTAACTTTTGCTCGGAATACCCATATGAAACATTTTTGGATGCATTAAAATTCTCTTTTAGTTCCCAACAAGAAAATAGAAAAAAAATTGACAAGTCTAATAATACTGTAGTAACCATGATCTGCAAACAAAAGTGGCACATTGGGGAGTCTCCACCGTACATTGCCGTCCACGGGGGACAAGATATGCAACTTGAAAAAATCAGTAAGGTAGGAGGCTCAGAAATGGAGCATCTAAGGGCTGGTCTACCTTTTTCATGTATTTCCTTGGACGGGAATATTTTTAGCTCATTTTTCAGACAAAGAGAAATTGATGAGGAATCTAACCCAAGTGGTTTCATATTTTTTTCGAGCATTTTTGAATTACTTATGAATTTTCAAACAAGTTGGGTTGTAGGTCCCTATTTGTGACCCTAGGTCTTTCATTAACGGTTCACTTGCAATTCTAAATAAAAGTGGAGAAAGCAAAGAGAATGATTGGCTCTTGCAATTAATAATGTTTTTTTTTATTCATTCAATGACTATACTAGTCAATTTCAGAAACCAGCTCATGTCCATTTCAAAGCCATTTATAGGGTCCATTCTTAATGCCCGTTCCATTTTACAGCCTCCTACCTTAGTTGCCATTTGCACTTGAAGAAGCCGTTCATAGGTTTGCTTCTCTGTTGTGTACCACGAGGACCCAAGCCTCCGATAAAAAATTTATAGTTTGAGTCACATGGATGGGTACATAAGGTGGGTACCCCAAAATTGCTACTTTTTCCTACTGCGCCTAATTTTCATGTTTTCTTGTTGGTATTTGAAAGGAGGTTCTAATGCACCAAAGAACATGACATTTGGATATTGTATACAAAAGTTATGAAGGAACAAAGTTTGGTTCTAAAACATTTTTTTTCCACATATTAGATACATAATTGATTTTGGAGATGTATATAGAGTGAAGATGGTGGTTTAGGGTTATTGGTGAATTTAGGAGGGCCACCTTAGATGAAATAAGCCCCCTTTTTGGATAAATGGTATCTTTGTTACTAAGTTTAACAAAAGAAAAGTCCAAAAAAAATTGTGCTGAATTAGCTGGAATGTGACAAGATATTAGAGAATAATATGATTGAATAATAAGGAGTATCGAAAACCGGTAACAATTAGAGTTCATCACTAAGGTAATTACATATAAAATTGCATAAATAAGTAATTTAGCATGGTTTCCAGTATTATATTAAATTTTTTTTGTGTGGGATCTTGTTGGTAGTCAAAAAGAGATTCAAGAATATCTTAGAATGCGTTTTTTGGACAATGTATGAATAAACTAATGTACAAACTTTCAAAGTGCTGAAAATAGGTTTTTCAAGAACTGACCATAGAATCTTATGAACAGTGGGTGTACATTTTAGGCAAGAATTTGTAGTGTTTGGTTTTAGAAAGTGGTCGAAATCAAGTATAATTTCCTTAATAACTATTATCATATAGTAAACTACTTTATTATGGCAAAATGACCAGTGCAACATAATAATACTCTCTAGAAATGTGGTAGACAAGCAATAAAAAACAAGGTTATAATTAAAAAAATAATTTAAGCACGTCATGTGATTTTTTTTAAGTTTATAGAAGGGGATTGCCTTAGGCTTCCTCTAAAAGCATGTAGAGGTGACAAATAGTGTCAGAAAATAGCTATTGTAGGGTTTCTACCAACCCATGACCAACTTAACACAAGCCCAATCTAGTATGTAATGACCTCAACACCAATTGCATACTTCTATTGCTAAAAAGAACCAATTTGCATTGATTTGACACTAACTTAGAGTGAATTGTTGACAATATATAATTATGGCATAGATTCTACCTATTCCAGATACATGCTATCTTCATTTCCTACAATCAATGCCCTAATGCAACTAGTTTTTTTCTTCGTTTGTATTTTCTGTATTTCAATACAAAGAGTCTGAATGGGGTCTTTCCAAGATGTCTGGAATGGAAGTTTGGACAAGAATGGGGTGTTCTATCTTACATTTATACAATCTAAATATGGAAGGAAGATTTCAAATTGGTTTTGGCAATATGTACTCAATAACTTTGAATGAGTGATTGATAACCTATAAAGGACAATCATATGTTGAACAGACAATTGAATGCTTGAATAGGTTCCTACAAAGTCAATTTTGAACAAACGTATTTGAAATTTTGATACAAGTACACGCTAACCACCTTTTCTAGAAGAGAAAACATTCAACCAAATGCCTACGTGAAAAATTATGTTGTCCAAAAATATTTGTGCGTGTCGGACAGTTTGGGCATCTTTTACTAATTTTCTTGTCTAGGTTTAAAATTTGGAACATATGTAATTAGTTTGATGTAGCATTTATAAAAAAACAAACTAATTTAAGTTCAAAAACCACACTCAAAGTAGAGCCAAACTTTGTTATTTAAGTATAACAGACAATTACAGAAAGAAAATTCTTCTAACTTCAAACACTATAATCTTGCAATTTATGTACACTGAATAGGGGTATTAAGGGGACCCATACTAATTAATCGACATGGCACACTATATAAATACCTATTTTTTTTGTACATCAATAGTTATTGAAGTGTCGTGGGGTTGTACATCATGTTTCAAACATCTACATTTTTTCAAGATAAGTCCCTTTAATTTTTTGGTCCCCTTAATACCCCTATTTGGTGTAGTCAATGTTTTTTAAAAAAAAATTGCACATATTTTGAATGTTTGGTTATATGTTTCTATTGTTTGGATTTCAAATAAATAAGTTATCTAGTGCACAAGAAATCATCAAGAAATGACAAATGTGTTGCTAGATTATTTGACCTCTTCATATTGCATGTTGATTTAGACTAAGGTAGATCCTTTATTAAACAAAAGGTGCAAAGGTTCAATTGTGAGTAGAGTAAAAAAAAACTCTAAAAGGACTCAAAGTCTCTTGACTATATTTGGCAAAAAAAAATTATACACTCCAAATGTCATAATCCTGTAATCCACGGGGTCAAATGGACTAAATGTTTTCCACACATGGCCATGGAATTTATGACCCCCCCCAAGGTTTTATTTGTCAATTTTAGTCAATGCACTAGAAATTGGCATTTTTCCACAATTTTTCTTTCAAAACATCATTTGTCCTATAGGAATTAATTATAAAAGGCCGGATGAGACCTATCATTAAGGTACTTAGACAAAAATGATCCAATTTTTGAACTAGTCTTAATTTATTTTAATAGTAATCTTGGAACTCATCCAATGGCTATTTTTTGGGCTTTAATGTTCTTATAGGGACAAACCCTCAAAGGACAAATTTAACCTGATTGAGGGATATAATTTAGGGTCAAACCTAAACTTTATATGGTTCTTGATTTAAAATGTCTTAGAGCTTGATTAAGAAAATGTAGTTCCAATAATCTAATTTTTATTCCTTTATATTTTATTTTTTCAAAAAAATTAAAATGATAACTTTTGTGAAACTTTGAAGGTAGAATCTTGAAAGCTTAAAATATACCACTTTTGAACTTTTCTATTGAATTCTTCTTTGAATAAATTGTTATAAATTGCTTTTTGAGCCATTCAAAGGAATATCCATAATGTGAAATATAATTGGTGTTATTTGTCATGTATAATCAACATTGCATGCTTAAACAATCTCAATCAAGCATACCAAATTTCAATTTCAAAAAAACAAAATTTTATTTGGTGAATTTATTTAAGTATATTTCATGATTTTACATGAGAATTGATTGAAAACAATTAGTGATGAATTTACAAGGCAAAATTGCGGAGACATGTAGGAAACATTTGTATTCACATCTTTCCTTTCAAAGAAACCTTTAAAATATTCAAAATTCACATTATATAGGATTCAATGTGTGGGTGTCACATGCCAACATTTAGAAAAAACAGATATTTTGTAATGTTACTAGATCTTATAATTCAACCAACACTATGACTTGCCTAATATCTTGGAGTAGAATAGTGCAGTTAGCTAGCCAAAATCTAGTTGCAATATACAAATTCCTATTTTACAAAATTTGACATGCCATAATATTTAATTCTCTATAGATAAATTTTTTGCTACTTAATGATAGTTTTCTAACTTTGCAGATGTGCATATAAATTTTCCTACATGTTCCCGCAATTGAATTCTATAAATTCATCACTATTGGTTTTCAATCAATTATCATGTAAAACCATAAAATTTACTTATAAAAATTCATTTAAAATAGATTTTTATTTATTTCAAATTGAAATTTTGGTATGCCTAATTGAGATCAATTACAAATGAAATGTTAGTTTTGCATCACATCAAATAACAATTGCATTTCACATTATAATGAAAGTTCTCTAAATGACACAATAGGCAAATTATAAGAATATTCCATCATGCCAAGTATCAACTACTATAATATGGTAACTTAACTTGAAATTGTCTAAATAAACATTTGATTATGGTTCATATTATCAAAGTTGTCTATTTTCAAAAGAAGATTTTAAATTTTTTTGATATACATTTTTGTACGTTGCATGAATAAACTATGAAATTTAAAAGTACTGAAAATAGGCATATTCAAAATTGACCAAGGCTATCATGAATAGAGGCAATATATTTTAGTATAGCAGTTGTTTTAAAAAATTAGTTGCAATCAACCAAGGTAACTACACTGAAATACGTTTAAATAAGCATTTCAATGTTCCAATAATTATTGAATTGCCTAATTTCACCAATACAAATCCATCCTGGATTGAACATAACTATGTTTCTTTGAGTTTAATTTTTATGTTCATCATGTTTGATTTTTTTTAATTTAAAAAAAATATGTGTTATGTTTAATAATTTTTAACAAGTTCCATCATAAACTTGTCATGTTAAATATCTCGTTTAATTGTAGGCAAATTTCTATTAGAACTTGTCAAAAATTGTTAAACATAACACATTTCAACAAATTTTAACAAAATCTAACATTCATGATGAACATTAAAACCCTTCAAAGAAACATAGTTATGTTTAAATTCAATGGTTGTTTTATACTAGTGTTTTTGGTTGAATCTTGTTGAAAGTCAAAAAAGTATTATAGATTCTCTCCTTATGCATTTATTGGTCATTGGATGAAGGAACTATGAATTTTTAAAGTGCTAAAACTAGGTATTTCAAAAAACAAAATTACTAATTGAAAAATAGTGGAAGTACATTTTAGACAAAATTTGTAGGGATTAGTTTTAAAAAGAGGTCACAATGAATTGTAGTTACCTTAGGTATAGTAACCTTATTTGCTCATCCAACTATATGCTTTCAGAGTTGTAGACGCTATTAACAATTGAAGGCATAACTTTGCGTCATTTGCTAAATTAGTCTAACCACAAAGTTTTTTTTATTTGAAAATTGATACTCCATATAATATTGTATTACTTTAGCCTATACAATTTATAGTAGCTCGACTTTGATTAAAAGTGTCGTACTTATTAATAAGATAAATCATTGTCGCTCTAGTACAAGGCAATAAATTGAGCACTTTGATGACAAAATTAATTCTTGAGTGACTAAATGGCTAAATCCATCTAAATTGTTTACCACTTGTATCCATCTTCAAATCCACCCGTCCTCTCCTCAAAGAGTTATCCCTAGTTGTGATACAACATATTTAATATGAATTTATTTTATTAAGTGCACAATGTGAGTCACAATTGGTCATTCAACTCGTCATTCAATCACTATCCTCGTCACTATCACGCTCTCATCCACAAAAATTGTTACTTTTTCATCCATCAAAATATCACCCAAATTTTTTTAGAAATTACAATTGAGTTAAAACCCTCTTTTAGCAAACCAAAAAAAATACTATATTTCTTTATGTACTAGGAGTTGTTGCAAAATTTGCAATGGCTATAAGGTAGACCCCCCATTCCCGACCACTGATCCATTTCCAACCTATACGTGCACGTATTTCTGACCAAGCTTAGAATTTTATTTTTTTCCTTTTCAAGTTTGACACTAATAAATACATGACACATGTCTCAAGTTGTGAAAAAAAAAGTAGGAAATAATGATTAGGTAAAAAGTTCTTGAATGATCGAAATTGGAAGAGTCAGATAGACATTGGCCATGGGTCCGGAGCACTTTTTGCCTCCCAAAATTCATAGTAATTTCAATTCAAGCAATAAAATTACCAATTTTTTTGCAATCCATGTCATTTCTATCGATGTACCTCTGAAAAATATTTGTTTTGCCTTCACTACTCCAGATCATGTCGGAATTCCTTATTCAGTCGGTTATAGGGGGCTCTACCTTACTACTAGTATCAAATATAAGTACAAATTTCTAATGAGGTAGAAGTTATAGCATTGAAGGTCACAAGACTTCTAAATTAAGTCAATTGCAATGTGCACTACTATTCTCAAACCAAGTTCAAATACTAGATAAAAGAATGTTGTGTGTTTTTACAAATCATAAAGTCTCAATTTGATGAGAATGTTCAAATTAATATAAACATTTAATTTGTTCATGTCTATAATGCAGTACTCAATGAATGTAAAAATTGTGATTTTTTCTATGATTTACAACCAAATATACTCAAACCTCTTTAATTTGACCCTCTCTTCAGTGGCAATCTTGAATATTCTATACACTTGCAACACTATCATTGCATGTAACATACTTTTCTCACATACAAACTATTTGACATGTAATACGATTGTCTGTCAAGCAATCAAATGAAACATGCGCTACATTTATTCACCTTCAATATTGATTCATTTTGTTTTATTCTATATATCAAACTCTAGTGGCAATACAATATGTATGGACTAGAGAAATGACTTACATGACTAGTTAGACTATTTGTGGATCTTTTTATTATCATTTTCCTATTATAGTCTTTACAAACTATGTTTGTTCCACTAGCGATAAAAATTGACCAAATGCCTTTATATTTCTCTCAAAACAACGGCATACAATGTCACAAATTCTTCCAATTCAACCATCTGCAAGCCATTAGAGAAAATCTGGGGCCTCTACAAGGCCGCCACACTTTGGACTAGCATCCTAAAAAGTGCAAATAAAAATAAAATAATGGAAAAAAATATTAAAAAGAATTAAAAATCAAAATTTGATGTGGCACCTGATTAGTGTTTCAATTTTGTTGATTCAATCTAAAATGAGGGCTAACGAGTGTCAGTCCCTCCAAATTTTTTGTCCTTTATTAGCCTTTGTCAAAGACTATATTGCCCCCCCCAAATTCGGTTTGCAATGTACCCTAGTTGTAGCAAGTGCATAACCTTACCTATGAAAACGCAGAAATTAATGAAGAAATGATCACTCAATCATGTGAGATTAACCCCTAAGTGTCCAAGCCTTTCCAAAAGTAATTTTCCTATGAAAAAAGAGCATGAGGTTATAGTTATCTGCAATGAAGCAAAAAATTTTCCCCAAAATCTAACCATATAGATGTTTAAAGAGCTTGCTTATTAGTTTGCATACCAATTTTGAGTACAAAATTGCATAGGACGAGATTATAACAAGAGAAATGTATGTATTTTATTCTTAGTGTGCTGCCCCTTCCCACATTGTTTGAGATATATACATATAAGAGTTTTTTGGGATTAGAGGTGATATGAACAACTAAAAATTGTATTAGCACACTAAAATGCACTTCTAAAATCCTGAAGTTTAATCCCTAAATGTTTTTTACTATGTTTTCACCAAAATCGCTCCAAAACTATCAACTCTAATACAAGTACCAAATTGTAGAATTTTTTTTTTTGAACACATGTAACCGTAGGATCTTGTAGTACATTGGATTAAGAAGATGTGGAAAAAATTTCAGAATTTTCCACCGTGTGGATTGCAAGATATTAGCATTTGAATTGACAAAAAGCCATTTTTTGTCCCTGCCAAAAACCGGGCAGCTGCCCTTCACAAGGTCACATTTGTATGAAAAAATGTCCAAAATGGTGGTTACTTTTTGGATTAATTCTTCAAAGCAAGTTGGCTACATGCTTGAAAAATTTCAGATCATTTGGAATTGTACAACATAGAGGAAAAAAATAGTAAGTAGGAAGAGGTAGAGAACGACTCAAATTACTAAATTGTCAAGAATTTAATTATGAAATTGAAAAATGCCAATCCCAATGGTTGTAATGTTGTAATAAACAATCTACACCCAATTTTCTTATTTTTTTTCAAAAATATTGAAAATTGAGTTAGATAAAGGAGTTCAAAGTTTAGTTTAGAGTAGAGATTCCATAACTACTCTCAAACTAAAACTCCTCATAACTTTTGACTCATTAATCTAAATGGAATGATTCAAAGCTTTCCAAGTATATATAAATCTATAAAACCAATTTTAAATTTTTATTTTTCAAAAAGGTGATTTTTAAAGAATTTTTTTGAGCTGCCCGAGCTGCCCGCCAATCTCGGAAAATTACATATCATGCAATAACTTTTTACCTATATAGTCAAAAGTTATGAAAATTGATGGGCCTTGAAGCTAATCCTTGGGCACATCTTGTGTAAAAATTTCAAAGCAAAAAAAATAAAATTTCCATTTGTAGTGAGTTGCCCAAAATCGCTATGTTGCCCAAAAAATGGTATTTGATCCTTTAGGGGTTAAATGAAGAGCTATCAAGCTTAGTACACATTCCACCATGCAATTGTTGAAATGCAATTTTTTCTACAAGTAGAAATTGCAAATAACTCCAAATCAACAATTGAATGTCAAATTTTCAATAGCAAAAATCATGAAAACACTTTATTCTTTCCATTGGGACCATTTTCAAAACAAATGGATAAGTAGAGTTTTTTAGATATCAATTCAAGTGAAATTGGCAAGGTTTGCATAAAGCCAGGAAATCAAGTAAAATTTGTAAGCTTTACTCTTCCACTAATGGTACATATATGCATTTGAGTAACTCTCAAAAGTCAAATATTTACCTTTTTTAGTGAAAAATAAATGCTTGCAATAGTTAAACTTCAATATTGCTTGTAAATTTTTTCAGAATAGTCAAAGGAATTTAACTACCCATACTAAAATGAGCATGAAATTTTTGAGCGACCATATATGGTCGCTCAAGCAATTAAAGGTTGATAATAAACAAAAAACAAATAACCTTGTCATCATATTGGGGCCTTAGAATTTCTTGGATGAAGGAACATGTCAATTTTTTAATTATAGGTATACCTCTTGTAGGTCGTTAAAGTGATCAATCAAAGTCTGCTTCTTGCAACTGTCTTCCCTAGCCAAGGGTAAAGTGTAAACAATTACCTCTATTTTGTGGTTGCTTAATGTCCTGCAATGTTCACCTCTCCTACTCTATTCTTCACCTTCCCTAGCTATTTAGAGGCCTCTGATTCCGAATATGAATTCAAAATTTTCAAATTTTATTATGGGTGGCAAATAAAAAATTCCAATGTTTTGCCCAAGGGAAACTATGTAGACTTCAAATTGGGCCACTTTAATCCCTAAAGTCCCGTTGTCTCCTCGGGGGACAAAATGGATTTCGGGTAGGCTCCTATAGTCTCAATATTTGTCGTAATTTTTTGAATTTTTTTGAGAAGATAGAAAATCACATTAGCTTTCCAAAAATGTAATTTTTATTTCAATGGGTGCATGAGAACAAAAGTTATGGCACAAAAACTCCAAATTTTAGTTTGGCAGGCAGAAAAAACCCCTCACAAAAACTTTAAATTAGAAATTTTAAAAATTTGTTTCATATAGATTTTATTTTTATCTACATGGGAACTTTGATTCATTCCATTTGGATTTGTTATACAAAAGTTATGGACAATCTTATCTTTTGGGCAATTAGAGCATCTTCTTGAAAAAATAACTTGTAGGATTCATTACAGAACTCAATTTTGACAATTTAAAAAAAAAAAAAAGTTTCACAAGGTTAAGATTTCTTGCTAGAACAATCTTGATCACCGTTGAGATTAGTATATTTCAACTCTATCTTAGAGCTATTAATGATTTATTTTTTCCTTCAATCTTGAACCTACTCCATTCTTACACTAGTCTAGTAGAAGATCTTGCGGTTAAATATGCAAAAAACACATTAATTTTTTTTTTTGCTCTTTGCTATAGAAATGGCAGTTTTGAGTGTTTTTTGATGGAAAAATGGCCTTGGGACTTTAGGAGTTAACATCTTGCGTACCGCCTATAGGAGAGTTTAGGATTGAATTCCCCATCTAAATTTATGAAGCTTAGATAGTTGAGCCTTTTCCAACAAATGCTTCACTCATGCCAATCTTTCATACTAGAATTAAGGTAGAAGCACCAGTAGTCAACCATGTCCAATACTCAATTTGTAGGGGTGCAGTATTTCCAACCAAAGCTCAAATGTGTTTTTTTTGGTCCTTTCCAAGGTTGGGACTAATAAAGTTATGACACATGTCCCAAAATAGTGAGCAAGAAAGTAGTAAGTAGTAAGTGGGAAAGTAGTTTTTGAATGATTAGAATTGGAAGACTCTAGACATTAGCTATTGGTTAAATGCACTTTTTAGCTCCCAAAATTCACTGTAAATTCAATTTTGGGAATAAAATTCTGAAAATTTTACAATCCTCCTATCTCCTATCTTCCTACATGGGAAACATTTCCACCACCTCTTACTAGACACAATCTGCTCCAAAATTCTTGAAATGATCGACTACTGGTGCTTCTACTCCTAAATTTCTTAAATGATTGACTACTGGTGCTTCTACCTTAGCTTCCTTCTTCTCATCAAAATAGGGTAAGCGTAATGTTCATATTGATGTTGAAGTTTGACAACATTCGATGTACTGTCTTGAGTTGGTAATGTGAATGGCAGTTTGCAATACGAACTCTCGTCGGTTTCAAACACGTGGTTGGCAGTCGAAGAACCCGTGCATTGCAATTAATTCCATCAACTATTCACGGCTCCATCGCTTGTCCCTGGGTTCAGCAGTTAAGATGACACCGATGTCTTGCAAAATCCTAACCGTGCCTGTCCATATTGTTATTGAACTAAAACCTCATGTGATCCTGCTTCCGACATGTGTCATGAACCAATGACAAGAAGCCGGGCTTCGATGTCCTTGAGGGTCACTCCAGAAAACACCATCGACTGTGTCAAGTAGACGTTGACAGCCCGGGAGGTTTGAGTCGGTCGTGAGTTGTTTCATTGTTTCATTGAATTCCAAATGTCCACTTAAAATCTGATGTTATCTTGCTTCGGACATGTGTCACAAGTTAATCATAAGGTTTTCATGTCCTTGTCATAATATCAATTATTTGATACAATCGTGTAAGATATTTGCATCTAATTGTGACTTGTTTCCAAAACCAAAACCTACAAATTCTTGTTTAAATGTACAACCCCTGTTCATGAGAGGGGTAGGATTGATTTTGGATACACCTATTATAAGTACTTTGAAAATTTATAGTATATTAATTCATACATTGTTCAAGAAATGCATGCTAAGAGAATTTGGAATCCCCTTTGACTAAACAAAACAAAACTTTAGATAGGTCAATAATAGAAACCATGTTAAAATATTTATTTGAATGATTAAAGGTGTGGTTACCTTGTATGAAAAAAAAACACTTTGAGAGAGAAATGATTTGTAGAGGTTACTTGGGCATTATGTTAAGTTTGTCTAAAGAAATATTGAATGTCTAAGTTTATTTTTTGGGATGGATCAAAGCGCTCATATATAGCATAAAGATTGTGGTTTGTAATGTTTGTCCGTAGTGTTATTCAACCAAACATCAAGTGATCTTCTTTAGTGTATAACTGTGTCATGAACCAACATGAAGCCTTTGATGTCTTTGCAACAAAATACCATCTATTTGATGTAATCTATATGGACTAGATAACCTTGCAAAGTCGTTATATTGAACATCTAAAAAGAATTATAGGTTGTTGGAATTGAAGGATGTTTTAGATTCTTATAGCATGTATTGTGGACACCGTAAAAATACATTGTGGATTTTCAACATTAGGTGTACTCCAAAATCAATCCATAACTCTCAAGTTTAGGAATTGAACATTCTTAGTATATGTATTGCAACTTGATCACAATCAAGTGTGGTTATCTTACACAAAGTTGCAATCAAGCAAAAAGATTCAAGTTTCTGTTCACTTGCTATAAAGGGAAGGCAAAATGTTTACAAGAGAAATACAAAATGAAGAATTTTCCTACTAGCAATTGTGAGAAGGAGCTCGACGCTAGGTGGTCAAGGCACAAGAATTTCTACATGTGTAGTAAGACAGTTTATCACTCATGTATCATGGATAGTAGTGGGCTTCAAACCTTATTGAATGTATGTTGGGGTAGGTTATTTAAGAACTATGAAGCAACCAATCAAAACATTTAATGACACCACTTGTTTAGAAACCCCAACCTCAAATTTTATGAAAACAACAGTTCTTACAATTATTGAAGAATTTTAAAAAATGCCATTAAATTAACATAATATCATTAATTATCTACCTCAAGGAGATGGTTATAAACTACGAGATAAATTAACATTGAAGAGTTCATCTTCCACATCAAAGACTACCATCTCATGTTGGAACACCCAAATGCAACAGGTGCCTAAAAGTGCCAATTGATGGGATGCTCACATTAAGTCCATCTCCTAAATCAACATGCACCTATTCATGAAGACATGGTTTCAAAACATCTATCAAAGAAACTTTGATTCTTCATAATTTTTGCATACAATATCCAAATGATGCGATCTTTGATGCATTAAAACCTCCTTTCACTTGCCAATGAGAAAAAATAAAATTTCGCCAATCTCTCACAATAGTAACTCACCATTCATTGTTGGAGACATAGCATTCAACAAAGGTTAAAAAAACCTGAGAATAAAAAAGAGCCAAAGGTTGCTTTGATTGAAAAACAATGATGAAGTCACGTTCAATTTCTCCCACAATCTTTTACCTTTTTTGTTATCGCAATTGGTTTTGTGGAGTTTCTCCTGCCCTCAATTTGAGGTATAATCTCTCTCAATCCTAGTCCTTTTGAGTCGCTTCATGGGCTAATTCTCCCGATTTGGCCACTTCTTTTGTGCTCCCTTTCTTGCAGCCTGAATCTTTCTCTTAGTTGTTACCAAGAAAATTAAAACATATGCAAAATGATGAATGAAGAATGATGCTAGAATATGCTCGTCACGGATGGAATTGAATCTTCCCCAAAATGTCATAATACCGCTCTGCAATATTGCAGAAATAATTGGGAGAGTATCTGATTTGAGCCAAGCAAAGAGGCCAAGGAGGAGATTGAAGTTCTCAAGGAATGGGCAGGAGCAAGGCTGGCAACTTACAATATTACTGTGCATCTACAGTAGTCCTACATTACTTATTTGGACGGTGTTGTCATTGTACATATTCCTGTTTGGGCTGCCTGCATGTGAAATAAAACAGGAACCAGGTTGAGGAAAAAAATGATGGTCACTACAAAGG
Organism: Pseudisothecium myosuroides; assembly: GCA_951799445.1. NCBI lineage: Eukaryota > Viridiplantae > Streptophyta > Bryopsida > Hypnales > Lembophyllaceae > Pseudisothecium > Pseudisothecium myosuroides. Next base: position 11,899,059 of record OX637292.1, on the reverse strand, counting down.
TGTCTGAGTGTTGCTGCTGCCTTCACCTGTACAGTACAATGCAATCTCCCCATTCCCAGACTGGGAGTTCGGTGCAGCAGATCAGACCTTACAACTGCACAGAAGTACTACCTCGCATCAGTTACAGTTACATTCGCAAAAATGGGCTTGACTCCGTCTCAGGTTTTTAGGCAAACAGTAATTTGTAAGTGAGGAAATGCCCTACTGCCTTGACAATGAAACATTCTTTAGCAGTCGTGGGAACTCACCAAAAAAGGGCTCAAAAAGTCTGACACACACTGTTGGAGAGCATGCATGGCACTTAGTGAGTGGCCAATACCTATGTTCTTCCTACAGCTTTTGGTACCTGCCACTTGAAATGATGGAGCACCAACATCTGGATTCGTTTTCCAAAGGTGTTGAGGCAGCTTCTCAAGAATGCTCTGCAGTAGGAGTACGTTTAACGCTATTTAAATTTCATTGGAATGACAAATGAAGGTAAACTCTTGGCATCCGGAAGAGGGAATAAGGATGGCGAAGCTTTCATGGCATATTCAAGGATCTCTTCAGCAGGTGTTTGTTTTGTTGATCCTAGTGTCCACTTGCTCTTCTCAAACGTGCCAGTCACCGTTGATTTGGACCTGAAAAACAAAAACTTCCCCGGCCCCTCAGGTTTGCTCTTGGCGAAGTCACCCTCGTAGAAATCACCGTTTTTGAACAGCCACTTACCTGGCCATGGATTCATAACACCTATGTAATTCTATGACAAGATAAATATGTAAAAAAACATCTTACAGTCAATATGAATCCAAATTTGGGTTCATTGAACTATGGCAAAAGCATTTTTGGTTCACCAGATGGTTTCAAATCCTCAATTCCCAAAATAAATCTTGTTTGCTCTGAATGATCCACATGTGGATCATTATACAGTATATATAGAAAAACTCCAATTTTCCTTTGAACTTGCATACAAAGAGATTTTGTTCTATTAAAGTCACGCATTAAACCACACGGGATAGTGAGAGTGCAACAAAAACTGAATACCACTCTTGAAATTAGGCTACACTACACAGACAGGGTCATCACAAGATCAATTGAGCATCCTTACACGGGTGGTAAATGTATCATCCATGATTTATGTAAGTGTGATTAAACTCCCTCCAGTCAACTTACCTTTCACGAAGAATCCTTTCTCCCAATCTCCGATGAACTGCACCAACCAATCCACGCCACCTCGTCAGATCAATGTCAAAATCTTCCAATCAACTTTGCACGCTTTATACTGTTCCTAATACTAAACGACAAAATATCCTAGGAGAAACTTGAGGCAACAGAATCGGACCGAGGGCGTTGTGCAACTACCAGAAATTCCAGTACAAAATCTCGTAATTCTCTGCAGACAGGACCACCCCTAACAAACATGAACCCGTACTATTCCTAATACAGTGGATTCCCGGGTCAAGGGTGTCAGTTACTGCCAGCTCTAAACAAAATGTCTTAAGCTTGCTTACTTGACCCATGGAATTCTTGAAGAAGTAAGTGCCGACACCATGTTTTTTATCCTCAGACCACTGTCCCTTGTAGATGTCGCCATTGGCATACGTATACTGTCCTTCTCCACTCCTCAAATCTTGGTACCACGAACCTGCACACCGGATATGCCTCCGTGACTCTGAATTCTCTGGATACAAGCCAGCTTCATAAGAGTAACATGTATGCGTAGAGAATACACATTTGAAGCTCTAAACTACAGCTGTGGATAAGCTAGAGGATACTCTTTGCACCGTTTTAAGCATATCTTTGGGAGTGTGATTTTTGAGAGATGCAAGGAAGTGTGAAGAGATACTTGACACGAGTCAAATCGTTGAGATCAGAGTATTAACACAAAGTAAGAATCTCTTATGCAATTTGAAAGTGGGAGGTTGTAGACAACAATACATGACATTAGGTAACCCCATTTTCATTCAAAGATATACCGCCAAGTTATGCTTGCACCTCGTGCTAACAAGTACACCTGAGTGTACGAGGTCCTAGCGATTTTAGTATCCTATACCTTCCCAAATCATAATTGTTTTACATTTGCTGGTTATAGGAGCTGATGTTGAAAATGAAATTGCAAATAGTGTAGTAGACATGAGGGGAACCTGTGTAGACGCTTTCGTCAGGATAGGTCATAGTGCCGAACCCGGACTTTTGGTTGTTGCTGTAATTTCCTTCATAGGAGGCACCATTCACGAACGTGTATCTTCCAAAACTGTTTCGCTTGCCGTCGTAGTAAGAGCCCCAAAAGTTGTCGCCATTGGGATACGTTGCGAAGCCCGGCCCTACTGGTACATAATTCTCGATTCTTCCACTCCACGAAAATTCCTGTGAACAAGAGTTTCAGACCAGAGCCATCTGAAGAAAAACTTACCCTGTTCTCAAGTTCTTTATCATGTTTAGGGTTGCAAGGTGTTAACCCTGTAAGGACGCGGGGGGTGACCCTGGAAATCATGCATTGTATAACCGTGAGAGTCATTGGAATAAAAAAAATCCAAAAGTACTCATTGGAAGTCAAGCTACTGTAGATGTTCTCCACTTTCCACAAAAAACTCCAAGGATGAATAGTTGTAGTTCTGTCCCACATTGGAGAATCCCTTGTCATTCATCGGACACTTATGGTTCACGGCGTCCTTACTGGGTTAATCAAAACCTTTGGAATTAAACACTCAAACCTCTTCATTACGCACTAAAACCTAAAACATCCTCCACTTTTGGTGGACTATCATTGACCGTATCGCTCTTGTCACACATTCAACCTAGGTGGTAAGATTACAGAGGTTTGAGCGTGTAATGTGGTTGTTACTTTGAATCGAAATCTGTACTTGGAATGGAAATTTTCAATTACCTGCTCTTCCTCCTCTCCCTCTTCGTCTTCTTCGTCCTCTTCACTCGACATTTATCACCAACTCTTGTAATTCGTGTAGTTCCTGCTTTTTCCAGGTGCAAACCCTAGCTTTCTCATAAGACATCAGCTTCATGTCTGCGAGAATTCTTGCTCTCCAAACATTTCAGGCGGCTTATACCATCTTCTCGCTCCATTACAGCACAGCAGTCAACCGCCGCTTACACATCCAATAAATATTATAATAAATCATCGAAAGACTTCGCAGCTGGCTACCAAGAACCATCTCGAAAGGCTCCACAAGCCAACCGATTTGAAGACTTTTGCAAGTTTGATTTAATTCAAATTGTCGACCTAAATGGTCTTAAGCGATCCACCATCCTCATACAGGGAGTGGCGTGTTGCGGCGAGCGCGAGAGGATGCCGAGTTTGAGACTTTGAGCACGGAGTAGGCGACGAGTGCGCACGCCAGAGCTAGAGCCGTGTAAGTGAAAATGTAAGGAATCGACATGGTGGGATTAAAATTTTCAATTGCTTTGAACTTCAACTTGTTCTTGACTAAATGCGGAAATTATTTGGAAAAATGAGAGAGAAGAAGTTCAGACTACAGGGATTGCGGCAATGCGCAAGAATCAACCAAACCTCAAACCCTAGTGATTGTTGCAGTTCACAAGAATCAACCAAACCGTTACGAGGACAGTTATTACCAAAGTCCTGCACAGCTCTTAAGTCTTAACCCCCTCTCGAAGACCCCCGGTATTTGAAGACCCACGGTATTTGAAGACCTCTCTTCCTGAAGACCCCCTCCCCGCTCTTGAAGAATCCATCCTCAATGCGCGTGTTCTGTAAGGTAGGTATCCCAAAACCGCCATTAATTGCTACTGTGCTAATTACTATTATTAGACTGTTCAAATTTTTATATATTCTTATTGGCAAGGGAAAGGAGGTTCCAACACACCAAAGAACGTGGCATTTGGAAACTGTATGCAAAAGTTATGAAGGAACAAAGTTTGGTTCTAAAAGCGTTTCTTCCACATAGGTATAGAACTGATTTGGAGATGTACACAGAGTATAGATGGTGGTTTAAGATTAGTGGCACATTTGGGTGTACCCACCTTAACATTATGGCCATATTACTGGTAAGAGCAGCTCCAATGCTATGGTGGAAACACCCAAAAATCGTCAATATTAGCAATTCAACATAGTTGGAGGCATCTTTTCCTAAATATTATATTTTTGTAGTATTAGCGAGTGAAATTTTTTTTTAAAAGATTTTTCGGATGTGGTATGTAATATCTATGATTTTTCAAAGTGCCGGCTCCCTAGACCACTGAAACTGTCACATAGGTGCACCCTGAACCGAAATCTGCAGAAATCAGCAGTCACCAAATTAGAGTGAAGTATGTGTCCTTCAAGTTCATCAACAAATCAGAGTTAAGCATTTGTAGGACACATTAACAAAAGTCTAGGGACACATTTAGTGGACCTCTAGGATACAGGAATGGGAGCAGGGACACTTTTGGATGTTTCTACCTTATACAGGAACAAGCATGGGAACGGTGCCAACGGAGCTTGTAACGTTCTTCTGCAAAAAATTGATCCCCAATGCAATCGCTATAGTACACGGAATTTTCCAAGTCTCGTTACATGAGAGCCCTAGCTCGGCATTTTGGCGCAATTTACTGAGTCCGCAACAATACACCAAAAGCTCCAATTCTTTGACCATCGTGACAGGTGGTGTTGTTTCCCAAGCACCTCATCCAAAGGGTGCTCCGAAAAGTAGAAAAGATTCACTGAAAAATTAAGAAAAGAGCTTTAGCGTTATGTTTGTTGTTCCCAGTCTGCTCCTGCATTGGAGGAGTGGTTCCAAGTGGCACGCTAGAAAGGTCTCCAGCCCACCCCCTACTCCGGCAACAGACCTAAGTTTGGGGGACTTTTTTTTATATAAGCATTGGGTTTGCTCTAATCATAACCAAATTAGTCGTGACCAAACTAGCTTTGAAAGGCAAGACCTATCACTAAGGTAGTCAACCACAAATGATGCGAGTTTTGATTGGATAAGTCCATTTTTTTCGTTTTTAGAGTAATCTTGAAAGTCATCCATTAGACTCCATTAGAAGAAAAATGGGCCCTCGGGAGGGCTGTGAGTTCCCGGACAGCAGGGAACGCTGTCCGGAAAAACGAAAAAAAAAAATTTGAATTTTTTTTTTTTTTTTTTTTGGCCAACAAACAGGGAGCTTGATTAGGCCAGCAAACTGGCGGGACAATTCACTAAAATAATATAAAAAATATTAAAATAAATACGAAATCTCAAAATTCTGAAATCTGATGTGGCCGAAATAATCCTCGTCAGCCAGAATCACTATTTTATTATTATTTTATTATTTTTAATATTTTTAAATATTTTTAAATATTTTTAAATATTTTTTTTATTGTGGCCACTATTCATCAATGATGATGAATAGTGGCCATTGTCCCTCAAAGGGGCTGTGAGTTCCATTGTGGGGAACTTATAGCCCCTTTGCAAAGGGAAGGAGCCCTCCCGAGGGCCCATTTTTCTTCTAATGAAAGCATTTGCAATGTTTTTCTAGGGTTAATAATTAAGTAATAGTAGCGTTGTGATATGTCATCATAACATTTTTAAACTTTTGGGCAAGAAGCCCTTTGCTTCCTTCTAATTGAAGTTCTTTTTCACTAGATAAATTTAGGATTTAAGCTTCACTATCTATGAATTTTAGATCACTGTATAAAGAATAATATTTGATATAAAATCTTGGATTCAAGCTTAACTGCCTACAAATTGTGAGTCACTATACAAGGAATAATTCTTGGTGTAGTGACATGGATTCAAACTTCGCTGTCTAAGAATTGTGAGTAGAATACAAGGAATAATTCTTGATATAAAATCTTGGATTCAAGCTTCACTGTCCTATCCATGAATTGTGGATAATTATACAAGGAATAAGTTTAGGTATAGTGACACTATAGAAAGACCTCCCTTCCTCCCTATTCAAGAATGTTATGATAGTGATGCATATAAAAGTGGTATTAATGTAAACTTGACTTATTTTAATGACATTGCTTCTAGGAAGATTAATGCACCTCCTTTATGTATGTATGACATGACATGTGAAAACTGTTTTATCATAATTATACATAATATAACCAATATTAACGATAAATATAGACTGTGGAATTAAACAATGTGTCACTAAAGAGGGAGCCATCCTATTACTAAAGTTTTTTAATATAATATAATATATTGTGAGGATATATTAAGAATGTGCAAATAGAAAATGTGTCATAATTAGAGAAGGTTGAGTATTTTAGGAGCTTTATAAGCTTAGAAGGTGGTTTATAATTTTTTTCACATTTTCTAAAGCTAGACTAATGGCATTTTAATTGTATTTTTTTGTAATATGTCCCAATGAAAAAGAAGCCATGTGAAAAAGTCTTCAGTCACTTTTAACTTTATAAGGACATAAGGGATAAAGAATGTGTCATGAACAACTTTCAATGTTTTCATAGAATAAAGGAATGCACAATTCATCTAGTCAATGGATGAGTACTTGGTTGATGATCATTGTAATAGGCCCATTGCTTAGGATTAAACTTAAGAAACCTCTATTTAAAATCATAAAATCAAGCTAATTTGCCTACAATAGGTAGAGTCAAGATTATGATTAAAGGTTATATGTTACTTGTTAAAAACAAAATTCATATATTTTCAAAATAAATAGTAGGAAATAATTGTGCAATCGTAATGCACTATGTTCAAGATTTTAAAGCATTTGATAGTGTTGACTTATAGTCACATTAAATAGACTCTTCTACACCTGAATTGGAAGGGATAAGGTAGAATTATCTGATGTCATTTGCCCCCATTTCTATCAAATAGAAGTCTATTGTAGTGTCACCAATATGACCTCAAAACGTTGACCTTGAATAGCTTCTACTTTACAAATAGCGCTTCATGATTGTAAAGTAACAAATTTTTAATGAATGACTTGGGTTTTTTCTCAAGGAGTTTCAAACATGCACCTACTAAACACTTCAAAGGTTTCTTTATGTCTTCACTTTGGAAATTCACAAAAAAAAAATTTAATTATCTAATTTATTTTACTTTATTTTAATATCAATGAATTCCATTTGTCTACAAGGCAAAAATAACACCTAATTGTAATTTTGACTCCATCTATATGCACCAACTTAAATGAACGGGAATGGATGATTCTACCTTAGATACTCAAATGGTTGTTGATACTTGATACTTTCTACCACACAAAATTTGAAACTCAATCCTATAATGATGCTGCAAACCTAAAAGCGGTTTCAATGGATGACTTCTCTCTTAACTGTAGAAACAAAGAATACACATTGGTTCAATAATGAGAGTATTTTAGTGTACCTTGGTCATGGGGGGCGCATCCTTCCAAGGTTAATCCTAGAAAGACACCACGGACACTAATTGTCCCATGGATGACAAAGAATCCTTCTATGCAAGACAAAAATGCAAATGCTCATCTTTGGAAGTTTGTGTGAAAAGGGAAAGTCTTACACAATAGTTTGACCTCAAATCAATGCTCTTTGGATGTTTTTTTAAGCACATGATTCACATGGTACTAAAAAGGATGATTTCCACGGTGACCATCCCGTCAGTCATTCGAGGGTTATTACCAAGGACAGAACACCGACAAGCCGGGTTTCCCAACTCCCAACTCTCATAGCTGGAGTACGGGATTTCAAAAGGACATGAATAATATTTTTCTACATTCAATGTCCTTGGATGCAATGAACTTTGCACAGAGGTTCTTCTTTGTCATACTCTTTTTTGTTTTTGCTTATCTCAAAAGGACATGAATAATATTTTTATATACTCAATGCCATTGGAAGTGATGAACCTGGGTACCCTTTGTCATACTCTTTTTTCTCTTCTTTCTTATCGTATCAACGAACTCCATTGAACATGGATAACTATAAACTCTTATTCCTTGGACGTACTAGCACAGGAACAATGCCTGCCAGGGTGCCCTGGAGAATTATTGTATTGTAGTTTGCGCTTGCAGTTGAGCACTTGCAAGCAGGACCTTGGAAGCTGGTGCCCTCGCTCCTGAAGCTCAGGGGCACCAGACATGAGGCAGAGCTTAAGTTTTTTTTTTTTGAAACAGCACGCATAAGTTATGTATCGATTTGTGCACGAAGTTGTGGGTGATGCTTATCTGTGGAGCTCGCATCGAGGGGCGAGAGTAGTCAACTAGTCCTTGCAATTTAGTTCTTTTTTTATGCTATAAGAAGGTATGCCATGTCGCCATCCTATTTGTGCAACATTTTACTTGCGGTTGCATCTTGTTTTTGCCTCTGTGTACAATAGAACTTCTAATAAGTAGCACTCTCTAAAGTAATAAACTTCTCTAATGTAATATTGATTGCTTGTCCTATCCCGTCCCTGGCCCCATACAAACGTCTTGAATAATAAACTTTCTAATGTAATGTGTTAAACTGATCCTAGCCCTATTGCTTATTAGAAATTCTTCTATACCAACAATGCACATTTCTAAATTGTAACATCCTATTTAACCCTAGAAGGACAGGTTAGTCACTGCAAAAATCATCCTTTTTGGTACCATGTGAATCATCTGTTTATAAAACAACCCAAAAGCACTCATTGGAGGTCAAACATTAGGACAAAATTGAAGCTTGAAAAGGGCCATCTAATTGTTGTTTCCAAGCCGGGCTCTTTTTGAGATTACAATGTTATCGAATGTAGTCAACAACAGGGAACAAGTTTGAACTTGGCAGCTGTTACATTTTGCACTACTTACTTCATGTTGGCTCGTGGGCATGTGTGACATGTTATAACTTCATCACAAGAGGAGATCCCTAGAAGCCAGCCAACACAATGTCCAAAGTTCCTCGTCATGTCAACTAATTGCGTGGATTGGATCTCCTTCATGAGAGCTGAACTAAGGCAACCTTAGGAACGTGAAAGGAACTCACGGCCCTTCTATACCTCCCTTTCCCTTCTAATGCTACAATACAAAACCTCCCCTTCTCACACAAACTTCCAAGGATGAATATTTGCACTTCTATCCTATGCAGAAAGATTCTCTATCATCTATTGAACTCTTAGTGTCTGTGGTGTCCTTCCCTTCTAGGGTTAAATTTGTATCACAAATGTGCACTACTGGATGGAATCTACTATTTGTGCTACAAATGTGCACTACTGGTACATAGAGGCACAAACAAACAGACAACAATTGAAGTTGCAGCTCAAACAGGATAGCATGCCTTTACAATTATGCGAGACAATCCACAGAAGACTCTTCTGTGAAGCCGCACAGCATGTTTTCTTTTCTCTTCTTTTCTTTATTCATCTACCATATTTTGAAGCCCAATTGATACTTCCTTTTTTCTTTTCTTTTTTCCCTTTTCCTTGTTTCTTGTCTGCATTGCAGCAAATATCAATGACTACAAAAGAGGAAACATCGGTCTACGAGTCCAGGATACATGATTTTTCTCCTTGGACATACTTTAGGAGGGGACAGCTGCAGATCTCTTCCAATTCCCCAAATATTGAATGAGTTCGCTGAGCTCCAGCAGCTTGGATTAATTGCTGGAAACTATATATGTATCAATCTATCTTCTCTGTTGGGCTTGAAACGCACGCTAAGGTTACTTGGGACAACGCCCAAAGCGTGCAGCCACTTTTGGCCATTGCAAGAGCTGCAACCAAATGACCGACATTTGAAACCCATGCGTGGGTTGCGGAGGTTCGAATCCTAACCATTATAATTAATTGTGGAGGCAAGTTTTTTGGGAGGTTGTGAGGTGATTTTTGTGGTGGTGTCCCATACCGAAAAACGCAGAAGTTCTCGTCAGCATGACTTTGAAATAGCAGCTTTTGTGGTAGAGCTTCATGCAGTCGATTCCAAGCCATGCCTGCAGCTAGCTGACGTTAGTTCGTACAGAACATTCTCTCAATGTGGGGTTTGGGATAATTTAAGTAGTTGACTGCAGTATTGGCTGTGGTGCTGTGGTAGAGCTAATCCTCAGAGAATCGCCACCGTGGGACGGTGAAATCTCCATGGGAACCCCGGCTTGGCATACAATGTTGAAATCGTGCACACGGTTGGCAAGGGTCTCCCTACCGTAGGCCAGCCAAAAGCACCCCATCTTGTCCTTATAGTTCCTACAATGCTGTGACACCCCGTCCTTGCAATTGATGCGATGCTTTGGTACATTGGAGGTTTAATCTTTTTTTCAAATTTTTTCATTGATGAGGCTACAGTTCTTCATGCAATTCTAACAATTGTCCCCCCAAAATAACGCCCAAATAGTCAACCTTTGCAAGCTCAATCAAATTTCCACTGTGCACTAGAAGCTAAGGGAAAAACAATGAAACTTGGCACACCTGGTGCTTACGAAACATCACATGAAGCCATGGTGGGGACTATTTTGGCTTCCGGGTTGGGAGTTGTGGAGTCCCATAAGGGTACATTGAGCCATGGTGGCGATATTCTCAATTAGAGGCCTTCGATAATTGGGACTCGGTACCGCTATAGCCCGGGGGCTCTTGACAAGTCCTTGAAGTTGACGAGAGTGATCTTGGTTCAAGTCACTCCTCAATGAACAGATAGTATTTCAAACCCTATTTCGACTGGCAGGAAGGGACTTGTAGGAGTCGCTTTGTCGCTTTACGGTGCGGAAGCAACAAGAAAGAATGGAGCAATCCTCAATTGAGAAGTTCTTTCCCACTATTTTGCACCATCTAGGTTCAGTTGATGTTATGATGCCATTAGTTGGTTGTGTGTAGAGCTTCTTCACGGGCACAACAAATACATTGAATTTAATGTTTGAGGTACATAAATCTCTCCACGCTAGGATTCATGTACATCTATGTTTCTATATACTTATCTCTTGAATCAAATGTATTAGTTTCATGAATTTTTGCCACTATAATAAAATTGATAGTACTAATTTGACACATCTACATCCACATGTATAACAATAACTCCACCTTTGGAATGATGAACAATAAGTGTTCAAAATCCATCTTTGGAATGATGAACAAAGTACTTTGAGTTGATATTTTGTTCAAACAGCTTCTCATTCATCCAAGTAATGCTTGAATCTTTAAAAATTGCAATTTTTTATAACCAATCTAAAGAGCTCACCTTTGCAAATTACATACTAAACAACCAAAGGGCCTTAGCAATTCGATCTCTCCCATTAAATTAGTACAAACCATTAAAATCCATTATAATGATCCATTATAATCTTTTTTCAATAAATGAGATTTGGATCACAATCAATGTCTTAGGTGACAATAATGGAATGATTTTTGACTACAATAAGAACTTTCATCTTTTGAGTAAATTCATTTAAGAAGTGATTTTTTTAGGCCTTCATATTGTAGCCAAGTTAGAAAATATTGTGATTACTTTAGGTGAGTATGATGAGCATTATAGATACAATTTTTGCAGGTTTTGGAATAGTCTAGAGACTCTTTCGGGCCATGATGGACAACACACTCTTCAAAAATTCATAACAAATTCAAACTTTGTTGAAAAAATATAATTTCAATTGCTCTCACCATTCCTCACACTTGCCTTTATGTGGGATTTAAAAATAAAAAATAAAAAATTCAGCAATGGCATGACAAACTCCTAATTTTGACCATGATGGGCTGTTCTACCTCAGTCTCACACCCTTACAACGTTTCTATTTTGGACAATATATCGCTCATCCCCCACAACCTGCTGACCTTTATCTTCAACTTGACTTCAGTTTGAGCTTAACTCTTCGTTTTGGGAGTACCGTATCACGCAATTGTGCATGGAAAAACACATTGTCCATCTTTTATCTCGTGTCATCTACATTCGCTCCACATAAGATGCCAACCAGAACCCAAGCATTCAAAGAATGAATGAGTCATCAACCTCTATGTGCTAGCCACTAAAGTTACTCTGTGTCAATGAAAAGCCTCAAGAGAATCATAAAACATCTCCAATCAAGTAAACCAAAACAGAGTTAATACCAGCAATTACAGCCACTTTGGGCACTCCAACCTAGAACATTTCCCTTCAAATTAATTGCTATTCACTAGCCCTTATTGCAGACTGCGTCACCAAAGTAAAACGCTGATATGAGCTAGGGTTGAGAGCAACATCAACAATACGTACAAAATTGTACCAAACCATGAATAATGGAACTGTATAGAATTGAACATCAAGTGGTAAGCCCATCTTCAATTTTCCTGTTATTTACTGCTCAGCGTGATAAGCACTGCTTAGGGTCTTCAAACTTTCTATGCTGGTGAGTGTTGTGTGATAAGTTTGTAGCAAGTTTAACCGGAGTCCCATTCATGTGATAAGTTCTAGAACCCCCATATAAAGATACAATGACATAATGACGTATAGAGGTTAGAAGATGAGAAAAGGGATGAAGGATTTATTGTTCCAATACGTCCCAGTGTGCACCTCCAACAAATGATTTACGATTGATTTGATTGAAAATTTGAATTTGTACATGTGCAATTAATCTAGGAAGGTTCAATTTCCTCCATTAAATTGTCATGTACATTGATCTCTATGAAGCAAATTTCTCTCCCCTAGGACTGGTGTCAACAAACATACACGGATGCAGTACAGGTAGTGACTCAAAAGACTGGAAATTCGTTTAAGTGAATACACAGCGAAGGTTCGGAATATCAAAAAGCCCTCTGGTCCGCTAACTATATGACACCCTAAATCTGGAATCTACATATGTCAACGCCTTCGCCTTTCCCTCTAGAGACAATTGAATGGGGGCAACGAGCCTATGACGAGAATTCCTAACCAGGCGAGGCAAAAGAACACCATGCCCGAACCGTAGGATGAACCAATTTAGCTTAGAAAAGATCAATAAGGGATTCCCTGGCGTCTATACCGCATGAATTAGAAATTATCTGAGCCGAGGTCGACCACGGGAGTATTGGACCTTCGGTGGACTCAAACGAAACAAAAACTGAGTTCAATAAGCTAGAAAAAAAATATTGATACATTAATTGCCCGGTCTACACATGCATCGCTTGCGGAACTCCAGTTCCCGACGAGAGGAACGACAGGAATCCTCCAGTCGACTCTTGCTCGTCCAGGAATAGGTCATCAGGGACGCGATACGCGCCATGCGCAAAGCAAATAATACCTCCAATCACGAGAGCCGTAATGAGAATAGAGCCTACGCTGGTCATGAAGACCATGGCGATAGTGAACAAGCTCATGCCGAGAAGAACCTCCCGTTCACTAAATGTTCGGCCAAAGATAACCAGAGGCTCAGAGCGGATGAGGTAGAGATACACCCAGCCGGCAAGGAGAGTTAAGAGGAAGAAGAGCGCCACGGGATTGAAAACCAAGCTCAAGGCCACGACGCTGATCAACACGAGAGAGTAGTTGATGCGGAAGTAGTACCAATTCTTGCGAGCTCGCGTGATGGCGTCGCTGAAGGACTCCGGCTTCGCTAGTTGCGACCGATCGACGAGCTCCGCCCATGGCCGCTTCTGCGCCAGCGCCAAGTTGAACGCCTCCTGCGCTTTGCCTACCACCGCCCAGATCGGAGACTGCGACGTCGTGGTACCCGCTGCTCCTCCCTGCTGCGTCGGAAGCACCGGGGGCTGACCCGAAGGCGACATAGCTCAAACCCTAGCTCCACAAGATCGTACAACAAGAAGCTGTCTTCGCACCAAAAATACCTCCCGAAAAAGGAAGATTCCGATTAAATTTGCAACGCCTGCCGCAGATGCATCAACACTGCCCTCAGAGCGCAGCAGAGAAAAACGACACGTAAAAGCACCAAAACACACCAAAATTGGTTCAAATTACGCCAAAAAACACACTGAAATGCTCTAAGTGAAGTCTCTTACCAAGTAGAGAAAGAATAGGATGCAGATCTGTGCCGAAATTGGTCACGTGAAGAATAAATACACTGCTGCCGTAGAGCTCAAGCGTCGCACAATGTAAACAAACTTCGTGGCTATGGCGGACCGGAGCCTTGCCGTCACGAAACTCCGGAACCGCGTGCGTTGGGAACCTCGGGGAACCAGTTCCGTGTATAGGTACTGTTCACACGGTTCCGAAAAGTGTCTGGACCAGATAACCGGGCTTAATAACCGGGACAGATGATCTCCAAGATAACCGGAAGAGGACGGATCATTAAGCCAAGTTAACCTGACATCAACCTGACATCAGATATCGGACATCACGGTAACTTATCACCCTCTTTTCAAATAATAGTTTTTGTTAAGAAATATATTATATTAATATGCTCTTCACTGTAGTTTACTTTAGTTAGAATCCTTTGGACCAATAGCAGAGGAGGAGGACTACTTATATTCTTTTTTAGTGGTAACAGTATGTAGTTTTAATTAAACCCACTTTGTATATATTCACTTTTTTTTAAGAAATATATATATTATATTAATACGCTTTCCATTGTAGTTAATTGTAGTTTATTTTACTTAGAATCCTTTGGGCGAATAGTAGAGGAGGAAGACTATTTATATTTTTTCTCCTTGGTATACAATTTTGAACCCACTTTGAATATATTCCTTGCGTACTTTGGTTTGACAACCTTTTATAGTTTTGTTTGTGTTTTTCTAACATGTGATCAACACGTTCTTCATACCTTTTGTCTTGAATTTTTTAAGTTTCAAAACTTTCGATTTTGATTTTGTTTTTGGAGGAGGTTTTACAACCTTCCCATTTAGCCCATATTCTCTGCATTATCTTTTCGAGTTGCTTTTTTGCAAGGCAAAATTGATTCACCCTTTGGTTTCTCTCCTTCTATAAATCCTCCAGTAGTTAATTTTTTTTTTCTACCTATTCTTGTGTTCCTCCTCCCCCAATGGCTTTCTTAATATTTTTCACGATCTGTTGATTTTTTGTACATTTAAAGGTTTAGATCGTAAATTTGGAGGTTAAAGCTAGTATTCCTATCCTTCATTGTTGGCCCCTCCCCGCCCAACTCTGGCCTCTTCTTGTTGTTTCTCCTCATACTCAAAACATCCCTACCTCCCTAACGGGTTTTTTCCTCCAACTCTTTATTTATTTATATATATATATATAATTATCTTAAATTTTATTTTATATTTGCATATATTTTATATACATTCTTTATCCTTATCTTTGCCTTTATGCACAACTGGGAGCTTATGGCTGTAATTATTTATTATGGGCGAAAATTGCAAAACAGAACAATTATCATAGTGTATTACTTTTGACCAACTTCCTACTGTCTATACCTCTGTTTCTACTATCAAGACTTCAGCCTCTTTATTTTGCACAACTGCAAGCTGGATGGTGACGGATTAAAAGTAATGTTTCATAAGAAAAAATAATGGAAATAGAGGTATTTACAATAGGAAGTTGGTCAAAAGTAATACACTGTGATAATTGCTCAACAAATATATGCACTTTTGCAGTTTTTGCCCATAATAAATAATTACAGCCATAAGCTCCCAGTTGTATAAAAATAAAAGGTTGAAATCTTGGTGGCTCAATATTAGTAGTAGCCAATGGGATTGTTGTAGATGTAACAACAGAAGAGGTCAAAGTATTCATGATAGAGGGAAAAAAATGATTTATAGAAAGAAAATTAAAAAATTAGGGTTTGAAAATAAATTGAAAAATAAAGATAAAGTTAAAGTTGAGATAAAGATGAAGATAAAGATAAAGATGAAAATAAAATAAAAGTATAGTAAGAATAAAGATAAGGATAAGGAAAAATATTAAAATATAAAATTAAAATAATAATAAAATAAATAGAATACATATAAATAAAGAAGTGGAAGAAAAAAATACTAGGATGGAAGGGATGCTTTGAGCAAGAAGAGAAATGACAAGAAAAGGCCGGAGTTGGACGGGGAGGGGCCAATAAATGATAATGATAAAAATACTAGCTAGTATATATTATTATTAATCAATGATAGAAATCCTAAATTTACTTTGATAGTAAAATTTTTTCTTGAAAGTCAAAACTAAAGGTATTTTAGGTTCAAAAACTAAGATATTCACGAAAGAAACTTCACACAATTTACCTCAACAACTTGTACCATACAAAGAAAATTCAAATTTTGTATATATATGCACATTAATTTGAATAATGACTTCAATGACTTCAATCTCATCAGGTGCAATGCATCCTCAAAAACTTGCCCAAAAATGTCAAAATGACAGATAGATTATTTCTTGTAGTCTCTTCCTTGACATATGAAATTTGCATATATAATCAATGATTACAGATTTTTCAACCATCAATCACATATTTCATCCGCTTGTCTCGATTTCTAGATGGGCGTTTACGTCAAACAATCTCCTCAGTGTTCAGAATTCTAACAAAAAATAGGCATTCCTTGTCAAGCTTCACCTCCCTCGTCAACCTATTTTTTTTAGTCAAAATTAACTCCTCCTGACAAAAAAATAGACATTCCTTGTTGAGCTTCACCCTCCTTGTCAACCTATTTTTTTTTGGTCAAAATTACCTCCACCTCAATGATTGCCCTATACAAAATCAACTACACCATAACTTTTTCAAATAGTTACCTCTATTTTGACCACTCCTGCCCATAACCACATCCATTGAACCTTTGATTTATACCACAATCCCACAAGCCTCTATAATATCACCTTTTAACATATAGCATGCCTCATATATTCCCCAAACCCCAGGAAATATACATTCCCAAATTAAAAACTCACTCTCAACTCACACATCACATACAAATATAAATAATATAATAATGAAGTTGACAAGCATGACAAGGTTCTAAGGCTACAATCCTCACCGCAAGTACTGCTTCAATGTCACTTTCATACACAACGCAATAATGCTTGCAATGGATAATCGTGTGCATAGAAGGCAAGGTAAGGATGGTATGCTTGTATAGGAATTATTTACCTTGCAAATAGCTAATAGATATCCATAATCATCACTGATCCAATAGCACCACCCTAAAATCTCAAACACCACCGACAATGATATGTACACCACCTCAACTTCAACATCTTCCAATAAAACTTTCACAAGATTCACAATTTCCACGCACAATCTCCCAATGCCACATTCACCATTATCTTGAAATCCTCTTTCATTCGTCAACACAAGCATATTAAAAGTTGAACAATCTACCAAGAGGAACTTTGCTCAATGGCAATTTTGGCTTCCCTACAAGCATCGAGAGCACCTCAGTAGCGATCCTCTATAACCCTAGCTAAGTTCGCTCTCTCACACACTCAATGCCCTCAATCTTCTGTGACATAAAAGGGTGTAATATAAGAGGTTATTACAGTGAGAATACTCCTGTAACACCAACGGTATGATGATGGGAATATGGAAATTGTCGAAGTGAGAATGTACCTTCCTAATATTTTTATACTATTTATTTACAATGGTCTAAGTTAATATATAAATGGTGTAATATAAGAAGGTATTACAATGAGAATACTCCTGTGACACCAACAATATGATGATGAGAATATGGAGATTGTCGAATTGAAAACGTACCTTCCTAATATTTTCATACTATTTCTTTACAATGGTCTAAGTTAATATATAAATGCAATTAGAGAGGTATAGGTGTACTCTAAACCCTAGATAAACCAAGAGCACCCATCCTCATTGCCACCTGAGAGCTTCAATTTAGGAACCCTAACCTCAATCTCTTTCACTTTAAATCCACTCTATATTTGCATGTTTGAATCACAACCTCCTGTGCGATATAAGAGGGTAAGCTAGTGAGAATACTCCTGTGATATTAGAAGATAGAATATTGAGAATGCAGGAGATTTTTGAACTGAAAACGACAAAATTCTAAGATCCTAACGCTATTTACAAAGTTGTGCTAATACAAAAATAGCAATTTGGGAGCAATTAGAGAGCACCTCAGACGCGATCCACTACAAGCCTAACCTTGATCTCTTTCACACTCAATTCCCTCAATCTCCAATGATATAAACCAGTGTGATATAAGAGGATATCCCAGTGAGAATACGGAAATTCTCGAACTGAGAACGTACATTTCTAGGATCTTGATGCTATTCAAAAGAGGGGGGTGCTAATGGCAGAAGTGCAATTAGGGAGGTTTGGGTGTACCTCGCAAGCCCTCTCTAAACCCTAGAAACACCAGGATCGCCCGTCCTCGTTGCCCCTCGATTGCTCCGATTCAGAGACTCGGCATTCTGCTTCCACGCCTCGCCCGTCTGGTAAACCTCCTTCTTCCAAATCGGCACGGACGTTTTCAGCTCATCGATCAGAAACTCACACGCATGAAGCGACTCTTTCCGGTGCACCGACGAAACAGCTATGAGAACACTCGCTTCTCCAATGCCCACCACGCCCACACGGTGCACGATGGCGATTCGAGTGAGCGGCCAGCGCTCTCGGGCGGCCGTGCAGATGCGCCGGAGCTGCTCCACCGCCATGGCGTGGTACGCCTCGTACCGAAGCTCCACCACCCGCTGGTCCTCGAACGTGTCTCGTGTTGTACCTAGAAACGTGGAGATGGCGCCCGCACCTGGGTCGCGCACCAGATCCACGTACTTGCTCATGTCGATTACACCGTCGATGATTTCCACCACGTCGCGACCTCGGTCGTCGCCTGACATCGCGCGATTCGACCCAAATTGCCAACGATCCGGAATCCTAAAACTGATCGAAGAAGACGATCTCAGTCAATTCAACAAAGAGACAGCGCTCGATCGATACTCACAAAATTGCCAACGATCTGAAGCCCTGCAACTGAAGAAAAACCTCAGTCAATTCAACAACGAGTCCTCGCTCAATAACCACAAATTGGCAACGATCCGGATTCCTAATTCTGAAGAAGCAGCTCTCAGTCACTTCCACGAAGAAACGTCTTCCATTCTGCAAACCTCTACCAAGTTTCACTCTCAAACATTTCGTTTGGAGTTCTCTTGAAGACTTGAACCAACTTGAACCAACTTTGCAAAAATTCAAAAAACTCACAATGCAGGATATTCACGATCTCTGCGATGGATTCCTCTCCAATAAGTTAGAGAATTCCAAAATTTCAAGCACGGCGGACTGTCCATCGAACAACCCACGTCGCAGAGACGGGCCTTCAGGCACCCCCCAACCTGCTGCTCCTGTCTCGCCGCATCTCCTGCCCCGCCGCAGCTCCTGTCCTGCCACCTGACTTCCCGTGCCATCGTGCCACGCTTGCAAGGGTAAAACCCAGAGGAGGAGGGTGGGGTGTGTGAACTGGGCTTTTGGTGGGGGCTTTTTAACCCTTAACCCTTAAAGGACGAAGGGGTGATCCTTGAAATCATCCTTTTCTATTACCGTGTGAATCATTAGCCTCCAAAATAGCAAAAATACTCATTGTAAGTCAAACTACTGTAGAAGATCTTCCCTTTCCACAACAAATTTCGAGGATGAATAATTGTACTTCTGTCCTATTAGAAGAATTCTGCCATCCATCAGACACCAAATGTTTGCCTCAATGTTTAAGACTTAAAAGACTGTCTCTTTCTATTACTTTTGAGTGGTGGTTGAATATCTTTGGGGTAGGAGACTACCCATCCCCATATGTTTAAGGGGATTGGGTACTTAGAAAAATTTAGGAAATTGAAAAAACATTCATAGGATTAGCCTTTTGGCCCGGTGGCCAATGCAAGTACACCAGGAAAACCTAAATTAACAACACGAAAAGTATGGTATTACAGTTCAAAGCCAAGACTCATAGGCTCCTATAATTGCCTGTAGGCTAATTTCAATATTGGAACTAATTAATTCTAGTAGAAGGAAGATGAATCTTTGTATTTTCAAAAAATAAAATTTGCTTTTGAGGCTAGCTATTCATGTCATTGTGAATGGTTTAGGTTATTGAATTTTCTCAAAAAGTTTGGCCATGAACTATGAGAATTTTCATAATTTTGGAAAACCATTTTTGTTGGTGTCTTCTTGAGGCTCCTCCCATTGTCAAGTGATAAAGGGACGTTAAAGTTCCTTTTTAAGTTTCTCTCTTGACGTGCCACATAAGTTAACCAAAAGCTTAATCTTATAATTCAAAATCCACTCACTAGTGGAAAAGTTGTCGTGGAGCACTGAGCTACAATGTCAAAGCTTAGTGCTCCATGACCATATGAAAACCAACTTGGTACTCATATAGTCCTAGAGCACTAAGCTATAATACTATAGCTTGGTACTTCAAGACATCCCTTTTTGCTAGTGATCCTTGACAATAAGAAAGAGAAATAAGTAACTCCAAACGTATATAAAGGTTGGCGTAAATTAGGAGTTTGTTCATCTAGAGTCCCACCTTAGATCTCAAGAAAAATGAGTGACACCAAGACTATATACCCTTCAAATAAAGGGGGGATTTGACACTATCTACATATAGAAAAGTATTAATTTGTAGGTTGAAATGTTGATGATGAAATTAATGTTTAGGCAGTAGGTGTTGAAATTAGTGGGAAGAAATTGATTATATTTTAATTTCCTTTTGTGAAGAAGAATGTATAGCCACTAACAAAACTGAGTACAAATCTGAAATGTTTTCATTCAAACAACTATACCATAAGCATCAATGGAAAAATTCCAAAAAAAGATATACAAAAGTTGTAGTGTGTGACATATTACACATTACCATGGAATTTTGAAGAAAAAATTAGTTGTGATTTGAAAGAAAATTAATTTCAAATTTAGCCATGTCTAAAACTCGGTTTTGTTCACCTTGATTTGGAATTACTTTATCTTTTGTCAATTTTTCTTAGAACTTTGAAAAAACTTTTTGTGCCTTAGCATTTTGGTATACATCATTTCAGATTGTTGTACACAAAAATTGAAGGAAATTGACATTTGTAGAATTTAAAAGATAAACAATTTGACAAACATGCAAATGATGTTGGTTCTCACAATATTTGAATTTTTTTTTGGAATTGAGAGCATGGGATTGCATTAGCCATTGTAGAGAGAGTATAGGTTGCAACATGGACCATTGTTATATCTTAACCCTTAAACGCCGAAGGGATGACCCTCGAAATCATCCTTTTCTATTACCGTGTGAATCAGTAGCCTCCAAACTTGCAAAAGTACTCGTTGCAAGTCAAACTACTGTAGAAGATCTTCCCTTTCCACAACAAATGTCGAGGATGAATAGTTGCACTTCTGTCCTATACAGGTTGATTCCCTGTCATCCATCGGACACAAAACGTTTGCTTCGGCGTTCAAGGGTTAATGCCCTTGCATTTGAAATATTTGTTGAATAGGGCAATACAATTCAATTTATATTTTACAATAGTATAATGTGTTTTTAGGATCATTTTTTTTGTTTGAAAACTAGAGTTCATGATGCATATAATTGGCTCAAAAAATCAAATCAATGTAACATTCTCAATGTCATAAAAAAAACTGCCAATTTCCAAAAATTTAACTGGCGTTCATGAAATTGGCAGCTAAGGGGGCAATAAGGGGGTCAATCCTCCCTGGCCCAGACCGACTCCATCAGGGTCGGTTCTGCTTCAGCTTCTCCTCCGCACGAGAAAGGGAATGTTTTACAAGAAAACCCCTCAAACTCATCCTCATTGCTAACTACTGTAGACTTCTTGAATGTGCTCAGCGCCACTGTAATACTCGAAGCTCCGCACCCAACGACCTCATTCAGTGAAACAATCAAAGAGAGAATATAATGCACGTTTCCGCATTGATGATGCTCTTTCACTACCTTGCAAAATTGGAAAGAAGAAAGATCCCTGCCTCACTGGTTCCAATTTGAGCTATTGCCGGTGAAATTCAACTCTGACAACATTGATTTCTACTCTCCACTCTGTAATTAGGGTTCCCTTCTGCACTCACGTTTTTTTGCCTGTAATAAACACCATGCTGGGTCGAATTGAGAATACTCTGTGTGTCGGTCCAGCAAAGTAGGTTGATCAACTGGTAGCATAATCTTGCTGTGATGTATTTATCTGATAATGATAATGAGTCTGTGTGTGTGTTAATGCAGAGTGTATGCCCAATAGCATCCAATTCATGGTTGCATTGAGTCTGGAGTTGGGAGCTTGGACTGTGCAGCACTGATGAGGATGTATGGAAGCAATGCAGGAAGAGGGTGAATCAGGAGTGCTATGGCTAGTCTTGCCCTGTAGGATAATCCGAGGAAGTCCAGGATTGAAGTCACGGTAACTGTTTCTGCTCATTTAGAGACTTTGTTTTGTGAAGGAACGTTTCGGATTATGTTCCTCTTCTCTTAAATTCTTCATTTAAATCGTACTTTCTGAATTTGTATTTTGAAGTAACCAGGGGCAACGTAGGTCGGTATGCTGTTGGCAATCTGCTTTGCTAATTAGGGTTTGAAATCACTAGTATGAAACCCTGCAATCCTTAAACCCTCTACAGCAGCTCTGAGTTAAACCCTGTCAGTTGTAAACGTGGCTAAGTTTTTAGAATTGATTTGGGTGTGTATTTTCTACCAAAGAAATAATGATATCTGCTCGTGTGTATGAGTTCTTCAATTTGCTATTTCTTGCAATTGTCACGAACTTCCTTCAGGAAGAGTGACCTCTATTTTTAGAGCTAATTCGTTTGTTCCATTTTTATTGTTTTCTCAACGATGAGCAGATATCCTTCGCAGAGTGCCACAATATTGTATCGAGCTCTTACTACTTTCTGACAGATATGGAAAAATTGCAGGGGCTGAGCAAGCTGGAAAGAGCCACGGACATTCGTTTGATGTCTCCGCTTGCCAACTTTCACAGTGAGGACTGGGCTTCTGCAAGCACCTGAATCATGTGAACATCAGACCTTCTTGATGGCTGCGAACACGGTTGCGAAAGCTCTCAAAAGTGGCGAGAGTAATGCGAAGCCTCTCTCTAAGAGTAGACATTACTACTGTTTCAAACAAACATGGAGAACATCCATTTTCTTGTGCATATTCGTGGTGGCTTTGAGTGCAGGGGTTCCCTATCTGCTTGAAAAAAACCAGCCTCTGTTTCTTCAGCGAGGGTTGATACGGCTGGACCACTACTTTTCAAAGTGGGGAAGACATAGCAGTGCAAACCCCGAGCATGAAACTTTCAAGCATTCTTTGCTCTGGATGGCTCCCTTCTTTTCAGGTGGTGGCTACTGCTCGGAAGCCGTCTCCTACGTGACTGCCTTGGAGGAGACAGGGATGATCTCCAAGCTTGCCATCCGTCAGCATGGAGACGCCGAGAGACTCACCTTCTGGAAGGGTTTAGGGTTTAAGGTTCGTCAAACTCTCTCCTCTCTGTCCTCAATCGACCTCGACTTAAGCGATTCCGTGGTGGTGTGCCACAGTGAGCCAGGGGCATGGCATCCTCCGCTTTACATGACACCTCCATGTCCTCCAAATGGATACAAGGAGCCTCTATACGTCATTGGCAGGACCATGTTCGAGACAGACAGCGTCACGGCTCATCACGTCCTGCGGTGCAACAGAATGGACGAGGTTTGGGTTCCCAGTCAGTTCCATGTCGACACGTTCACGCGAGCTGGAGTGGTGGCGGAGAAGCTGGTCAAGGTGGTGCAGCCTGTGGATACCCTGTTCTTCAACCCTGCTCGAGTGCGGCCTCTCAGGTCACCATTTTTGGCTGAACGTATTCTAAATGTTTCAATAAATTTGCTGTTTTATTGGCTCATTTTGACTTTATGTTCAACCAAATCCTACTCCTTTTGGCTAATTAAGTAGAGGCTCTATTAACCGTTTAGTACATTATTAACCGTTGACCATACAGATGAACTTTGATCTGTGTCGAGTGTGTAATCACTTAAACTATGGACATTTAGGGTTTTGCAATTGAAGTTTTGCTTAACGCAGAATAAATGTGCAAATTTGAGACGAAACAAGCTTCTAGATTGTTGTAGGCAAAGGCTCAAAGTTCACCTGTATGGTGCATCGAACCTCTCTCTCGCTGTATGGTGAATGGAGACTTTACATTACCTCTTACCACTCCCTTAAAAATCCAGCCAAACAAAGATTCTCTCCCATCCATTCGACTAAAATTTTCTTCAATTTTTTTGTCTCCCTGCAGGTTACCAACAACCAACCCCCTCTTCGGCTCGTCCACAAACCCATCTCCTTCCCATCCTTTCATCTTCCTCAGCATCTTCAAGTGGGAGCACCGCAAGGGCTGGGACATCCTCCTCTCCGCCTACCTCTCTGCGTTTTCCGCCACTGACAACGTCTCCCTCTTCCTCCTCACCAACCAATACCACTCCAACCACAACTTCGCCACTACCATCACCAAGTTTGTCTCCTCACGTTCCATACAGGAGCCTCCTAGCGGCTGGCCCAACGTATTTTTGCTTGAACACCATGTTCCACAGTCTCAGCTTCCGTCTTTATACAAAGCCGCTGATTGCTTCGTCCTCCCCTCAAGAGGAGAAGGCTGGGGTCGGCCCCATGTGGAGGCTATGGCGATGGAGCTTCCTGTGATTGCAACGAACTGGTCGGGGATGACGGAGTACATGACGGAGGGGAACAGTTTTCCCTTGCGAGTGGAGAGAATGGTGGAAGTGGAAGAGGGGCCGTTTAAGGGACACTTGTGGGCTGAGCCGTCTGTTAGTCACTTGATGGAACTGATGCAGCATGTGGTGGTGTATGGCGAGGAAGCCAAGGTGAAAGGGAAAAGAGCGAGGGTCGACATGGTGGGGAAGTATGCGCAGGACGTGGTGGCAAGGGTGGTGGGGGAGGAATTGGTAAGGATTCAGGGCAAGCTTGAGGCGAGAAGCAGTCGAAAGGAAAATCTTCTGCAGACATAGAAAAGTGCAAGCCAGTTTAAGAGGAAATTTGATTCCACGTTTAAGCATTTTAGCCAATTTGTAGGTGCACTAGTGGATAACCATGACCGAGATATTCAATTCGAGAATGAAGAACCAGTGCAAATTCTTCCGTAGCCATAGAAAGGTGCAATCAATTTTGACAGGAATTTTGCTGCCAGCTTGAAGCATTGTAACGAATATGGAGCGCACAGTGGCTAACCATGCCTGAGATAATCAATTTTAAGAGGTATTTTGCTTCCTGCTTTAAGCATTTTGATCAATGTATAGGTGCACAGTGGAAACCACGCCTGAGATAATTAGTGGAGTTCACCATCACTTGGTGGAATTGAGCATATTGGTGAACTTAGTGGTTTTATCAGGAGTGGTTGTTGTCCAGTGGATGAAAGAGAATCCTTCTATGTAAGATAGAAGTGCAGATGTTCTTCCTTGGAATTTTGTGTGAAAAGGAGAAGGTCTTGCACAGCAGTTTGATCTCCAATGAATGCTCTTGGGTTTTTTTAAGCAAATGATTCACACAATACAAAAAGGATGATTTCCACATTGACTAGCATGTCCTTTAACGGTTAAACATTGTAACCAATGTGTAGGTGCAGTTTAGCACCGAATTGGGTGTGTTGGTGAACTTGGTGGTTCTCTCACTAGTTATCTCATAAGTTTTTTCCACTAGTGGCATGTGCTTTCATAGGGACTTCAAGAAATCATTCAATAATGTTGCCTTTGGAAATCACTTTGGAATTTTTTTTGGTTGCAATAGCCGCTCTTTGGACATCAATATTTTTGGATGCAAATTATGGGAAGTATATCCAAATCCAATAGGGCACTTGAAATTGACACTTGCATATTGTTGTTGTACATTTAATGTTCCTAAATGTAGGATTTTGGTATATAGTTTTTTCCGTTTCTTAGTTTGATGGTTTTAGGAATACTTAACTTTCATTGATTTCTTATGTAATGATTCAAAGTGAGAGGTTGTAGACTACTATCATACTATGGGGTTAGTAGACAATCCTATTTCTACTCAAAGATCAATGGTCATAGACATTCTTAACCAATGGAGCCAAATCATCTCTACACCTCCAACTTTTATAACAAACTAAATTAGGTGATAGATGAGTTGATGTTGATAAGAGGGATTGTGTAGGATTCTAAGTTAGGTCCTTAGTGTTTATCATATAACTTGAATGTTTGTATTATAATTTTTTGAACATGGGATTGGACTTGTAAAACTAGTTATGCTAGATTGATATACTTATTCGGCTAGGTACAATTAACTTGTTGCTCCAAGTTGAGCATAACTCCTATTACAGGCTTCATTGAATTTCTATGTCCTTGTTAGCAAATGAAAGAGGGGTCCAATTACACTTGCAATTATAATGTATGGATTGTATGCAAAAGTTAGATGATCTAAACAATTATTAAAGTAGTCTAAATTCCCTTAATCAAATGTATACCCTTGTCTAAGATTTGAAGGTGGTAAATTTGACTTAGTAGTGATTATGGTTGCCATAACATTAATTGATGTATTTCATTGTCATCTTTAATCCACAAAGATCCAAGTTTTTTGTGAAAAACATGAATATATTATAAAATATGAGTTTCATAACATTTTTAAAGTTTGCATAAAAGTAAACAATATTAAGCATCAAGATTATAACACATATGTATGGCAAAATTTCATAACTATTTATAGATTTGCTTCAAATGGATTTAGAAATTTTAACTTCAAAAAACCACCTATATTTAGCATTTGAATATTTTATTATTGGTCAATTTTGCTATTTCAATTGATTTGAGAAAAAGGCAGAAAATTTAATGATGAAAACATCTATACTTTCTCCAAATAGTAAACTTTACAAACCTAGGCAAACACTAACCACTTCTTTTTAATTTTCTTATAATTCATTTTCCACTGTAGCAATCTTAGTTTTGAATGTAAAAATATAAAGACAATCCAATCTAGTTTGTATAGAGGAAATAAATTTTTGAAAATAATTCTTTTTTTCTACCCGAAAATGCTACCCAAAATTGGGCCGTGGCCATAAAATGATTGCATGGGTCTTTAGGGGTTAAGTCATCAGTGTATGTTTGATCACGTAACGTTTCTACAACAACAAGAAGATCTTCAAACATAACTTGTAAAGTTGTAAGGGACCTTGGGGTAGTTTGAATTTCTAAATATGTGAAGGTATGCTTATAATATTAGTAAGCATTAGTAGCAAATGTTTGGGGTCATGTTGAAAAAGGTAATTTATTCATTAACATAAAAAGAAAAATTCATGTAGACATCTATTTGTAGTTACAGTCATATACTTCTTCATTGTAGATATTTGTTTGACATATTATTGATTGTGTGATGGTGTACCTTCTCTAGTGTCCTTATTTATTGAATTTTCAGCATTTGACAACTATAGAATATTTTGCCCCTAGTTTTTTTTATCTTAAAAAGCCTTTGCCTTATCGAATAATTATAAACAAATTTTTCTTGTAAGTAACCATATAATTATTACTTTAAGTTGGATTTTATAATATAAAATTACCTATAGATCATACCCACTTTATTGGATCAACCATTACAAAAATAACTATCCATGAAATTTGAAAGTGAAAACTTACAGTTTCTTCTACATTGGATTGTAGATTGAATATCAGTGATAACTACATGAATTTTTGGGCTATCACTTTAAATTTTAATGCAAAATTATGGTGTTTTTTGAAGATTTGTATAATGCTAATTTATTGAAGTCAAATGAAAAAGATTGTTTTTGAAGCTTGGAAAGTTAATTTTAGAAGTGAAACATAGTTGAAATCTTTGAACTGTAAATTGATCTCAAAATTGCAGAGTTTTGGTGAGTTATGCTTTACAAAAGTTTAATAACCAACATAAGAATCTAATAAAATTTGGATGAATGAAATTAAATGTGTAGGTCATCACAAAAAAACATGGAAATAAACAAACATGGATTGATTGGGCCATGCAATTTTGAAAGTTGCAATGAACCGTACATATCAATATCTTCAAACTAGGGCTTTGCTACTCTCCATGCTACCAATAACGCCCATTGAAGATTGAAAATTTTGAGGCTCGAGTTGAGGCTATGTTTCTAGCTCAGAGACCTTGGTGGTAGAAATTTGACCCTTACATAGTGACACAAATTTGGGAACCCGGAAAGAGTGTTCCTCGGAATAGATTGCCTTCATGTAGGGAACAAGTATGCAATGGCACAACAAACTCAAACAAAGCATGAAATAAAAACCGCAATGGTCATGGAGGTGAGTTGATCTCATGTGCCAATGCATAAGGCAACTTCTATTGGAAGTGTTCACTGTTGAAGGTTAAATTCTACTTTCCCAACAAAACTATGTGTCTTGTGCAATAGTTTCTTCATAATTCTAAACAAAAGCATTCAAAAGGGAATTATTGCAAAAGTCAAAATAAGAATCTTTCAATTTTCATCCTGATGCATGCATCTTAGTAAATCTTAGCATCTTAGTAAATTTACCTTTAAAAATTCACAAATTTTTATATTTTATGGATGGATTGATTTAGGTTCAAAAACCTTTGATTCATTCTATTTTGATTATCCCCATAACCCCTAAAGTCCCAAGTGTCTCCTTAGGAGACAGCTAAAGGTTTGGTTTGGTTCCTATAATTTTAAATTTTGGTAGGATTCTTTGAAACTTTTTTCAAAGATAAGAAAATAGAGTAGTTTCCATGAATATTATTTTTGTTTAAATCTATGTCCAAAGAGAAAAAATGATGCTACATGAAACTCAAAATAGTTGAATTTTGGGAACAAAAGAAATCTCAAAAAATTGAAATTAACTTTTCTTTAGTATTTATTTCTTATAGATTACTCCCTCCACCCCAACATGATCTTTTTGTTAAACATAATGTTGCGGATTAAGCTTGAAAATAACAATTTTTTTAATCTGTTTTGAACTGTAATTAGTGTTTGATGCTTTTTGTCCTGAAAATTTGAGTTCTAAAGTCTTTTCCAAAATGCAATTTTTGAATACTCAAAAGTGAAATTTCTATAGCATTTTTGAAAAGCCCCGATGGCCACATAATTTCTCACTGTGCAGTCTTCATTTTGTGGAACTATGTGTGGTATTAGCAGGAGATTTGACCTTTACCACATGACTTATAGCTATGGCCGAGTACCTGTAGCTTTGAGCTTGTGGCTTAGCACCATGTGGCTATCAACTTCTGATTGTTAACCTATGGCTATTGACGTGTGGCCCTAGGAGCATGTGTGGTAGCCAGCATTAGTAATTTGACCATTCTAATTTGTGTTTCTTTGATCCTGTCCCTCTCAGAACTGCCACCATCCTACGTCACAGCTAAAACCAAAAGATCATTTTGGGATAAACAATTGAGGGGAACCGGAAGATCATTTTGGGATGGAAGGAGTATACTTTTGTCTATATATACCACAATTGCTTCATTTCATTTCATTTCATTAAAATTGCAATCGCTCATGGAAGCATAGTGGGAGCCTTGATGCCAATCCTTCTTAGCATGATCCTTATAGTGAATATCTAAGGCATTTTGAAGAGTCCCAAATTATTGCAACATTGAGCTTTGATTGACAATGCATGGCATTGAATTTTGAACTTACTTTTTGTCATTTGGTTTAGGTAGGACTAAAGACATAAAACAAGAAAGGAAAAGGTTTGGCATGGGCAAGGGTTTATGGTTTCAAAATGATAAATGCTTTCATATGTGATTAGGTAGTGATTACCAAAATCCTAATAAATAAATTATCATTGGCAATAATACAATGTAGTACAAAATAAATTTTATAAATATAAATAAATAAATTTAGACCTAAAATAATTCTTCAACTCTCAAATTCTCAAACTCTCAAAGGTCAGTATTATGTATTTATATATATTACAATTGTGGGTGATGTGGGTGAAGGAACACACAAATTATGTAAACCAATAATTGCAATTGCACTTGTCTGTGGTGTGGCCATGTCATTGGCTTCATTTCATCACTTTAATCATTTGGCCTCATGACTCCATGGCCAAGGCATGTCTAAGTGACTCTTTACATCCAATGCACCTTGTATTCATCAATACAAAAATATACTCCGTATATTCCAACCTAAAGGTCATCACTTGAACCTAATCTAGATACACCTCCATACATAATCCCTTTCAACCTTTGACCTAAACATTCAAAGTAAATATCACCTAACACAACAATTTGTGAGAGAACGATTGATTTTATTTAACCTATTTACAGTTTCAAAATGGATTATACAAGGGTAAGTCACATAAAAGCTTGTCTGAAGTGGAAACCCACTACAAATTTTTTATAATACAAACAATGTTTAATTGCTTATTTAGTCGGTTTTAGGTGTAGTTACCTTACATCTTAATCCACATTTGGTATACCTGGCCGACATAAGCGACCTCATAATTACAGAGTTCAATGTTCAATTTTCATCTTGTCGATTAATGCAGCGATCAATCCGGTGAAGGCTGAGGACAGCTACCGCCCGAGTGGTGAGAAAAAACTTGCAGGCCTTCTGTCCTTCCGTTTCAGGGCCATCTCGTCTACGTGGTCTTGGTTTACCTGCTGCACACATCACCGGGTATCATGAAAGTCATGGATTACGCTCAGACAACCAGACTGTAATCAGACAAAAGCCACACTTCAGTAGTAGCAATCATGTCCTGTTCCAGACAAGGAGTCCACCCAACTCATGACCAATTTCAGCCAATTTGGGAGGACTCCTTGGATCATAAACAGTTCAAGCTAAGTTAAGAAAACTCCGTGGCTGGAATAGGACGTGATTTCCACTACAGTGATTATCCTATTTGTGAGGGCGCCAAATTAGTGGCACACGCACTAATAGGGTAAGTCAGTGTAGTGCAACCAGACAAACATTACGCAACGATAAATAGAAGAATAGGAAGCACATGGAAAGCTCAGTTGCAAATACTCTATCTACTCTAAATTTTGGACCAGGTGCACCGAGTAATTTGAGTGAAACTCGTGGTCAGCCCTCGTGCAACAACACATGGAACTCTCCGAACTGGACAAGTCTGTTGAAAAAAATTCACATATCGCATTACATTTTCGGGCAGGTCTTGCGTACCTGTTTCAGGATTTCCTCAAGCGCACTAGTTATTTCTGAGAAAGTGGGCCTTTCGGTTGTGTCCACTTTCCAACATCGCTGCAGCAACTCACTGAGTTTGGGATTGATGTTCTCAGGAATGATGGGCCTCAAACCCTGAACGAAAGCATAATTTCGTAGAATCAATCGTTAGTACAATTCAAAATTTGTACGACCCTTTAACTAAAAGAGCTCACAAAAAGGACCAGTAAAATAAAATTATGGATGCACACATTTAATGATTGCTGGACTAATGCACATTGAAAGTGGTGTTACCTTTTGAACAACGCCAACTGCAGCCTGAAGAGGGGTAAGTTCTGCATAAGGAACCTGCAAAAGACTCCGCACAGAAAGTAAAACATCTCGATTTTGAATACATAATGGGTTGCTAGAGCTCCAGCCATTTTAAGAACCTAAGAGCAATATGCTATACTTTGTATCCCTAGAAGCTCAACTCCACCATATACACTTACCCCAAGTCCCCAACACCTCTGAAATTACCAGGATTTTCTTCTTTTCAAATCGACGTTTTCAAATTACACACCAACGGGACAGCTGATTTTGTGAAGTATCGACCACACATATAAACAGGAGACTACGGTAATCGCAAGTATGTCTGCCCCAAATAAAAATGCATAATTTATACAAGTCTCTTTCTTTCTATATGATCCACAGTACAATCCTAACAGACTGAAAATCAAAAAACTTATTCAGCAACCTTATAGTGTCACTGTTCCTATAAATACATATTACTCATATTACAACATTATTAGAAATAAGAGATTTCATTCTTTAGAACGATGGGCCCCAATATGCTACTATTGCTTTAAAAACAACTCACATCTCATGTGTACCAGAACTTCTACATGTTCAAACCATTTGCTTAATCTCTCCTATTGGGTGTAGACACATCAAAAACTCTGGTCGTTGCATGTATAGGAATGAAACCTATGCCTACCTGCCCTGTTAGGAGCTCCCAAAGCACTATACCGAAGCTGAAAACATCTGCCTTGGAATCATAGGGCTTGTGCTCAATAACCTGCACAACAGTCCATGGCTAGTCAGAAAACTACAGATCATATTACTGCCTACGTACTCTTAAACCGGGAATTATGTTTCGCAGATGTGCTCATAGTAGAAAGTAGCACCACCAGCTATTGTTACCTCAGGGGCCATCCACCTGTACGTGCCCGTCTCTGCTGTCATGATACCTGACTGTGCTTGAACTCTCGCTACACCAAAATCCGCCACCTTCACCACCTTAAAATCCCCATGAAAATCACCCAATGTCAGTGGCTTTGTCAGAAGGCAAGCAAGTCGCGGGTTCAAAGTCGAAAATCTCTCACGTTCTCTCTGAAGGATAGAGAGATGACTTCAGCTGGGAACAAAAATAATGAATTGCACACCTCGTTCTCGTCCATGAGGAGATTTGCTGCCTTTAAGTCACGATGTATAATTTTATTTCGATGAAGATAGTCCATGCCCTTGGAGACATCACTGGCCACTCGCAGCAGCATTGGCGTCTTCAGAACTGCCTTTTGCTGATGCAAATAGTCATACACACTCCCACCAGACATATACTCTGCGTGCATACAAATAACTTAAGTAACAAACAACCCTCGACCAGGAGCTTTGCCTAGACAACTAGGAAAGCACGGACCATGTCATGAAAAATGCATTTAGTAGAATTACATTATTTCAGGAACTTTTAGACATCATCACAAAGAAAACTTGCCAATTTTTCATGAGGAAATCTCACTATGGTTCAACTGCTCATAGTGAGGCCACCCAATGACACATAAGAAGGTCTCCATATTATCTTTGTTTCCAAAGAAAGCACTCCCCATGAATCGTAAGAAAATTCTATTTTATGATGCTCTCTAAAAATTCTGACACAGTCTAATTTTCCTAGAAACGTTGGTCATGAACATGATAAGAGTATTGGTGCATTAAGGATCACAGAGATTGCATAGCAGGGACATACGATTGACTACATATGTACCTGTGACAATGCACAAATTTGGGGCCTTCGTGCAAGCGCCAATGAACTGCACAATATTCTTGTGCCTCACTTTCCTGTAAAAGTCCACACTCTGTTGAGCTCAATTTGTTTACACGGAGAGATGAATAGTTACAAAACATGCCATAAAATCTTTAAACCCTAACAATCATTTTCAGAAAAATAACCAATTTTTTGTCAACTAAAAGCTCATTTCTGGTGTCGGTTTTAAAAAGAAATGCGAAAATGATACTCACATTAAAATTTGGGATTTTATATTAGCATTAAAAATCTAAAATCAGCTTCGCAAAAAATCTTACCAATATGTAGATTTTACCACATCAATAATATTATTTAAGGATGCTTAAAATTGTTGACTACAAGATGTTACGTTAGTATTCTTTGCTCAATAGTGGAAATTGTCGGTTGTCTTGGGTAATTAACACATCAAACATTTCACCCCCTTAGACCACCCCTAAATGATTGTCTAACACAAACAATCTTGACAATTTTTTCAAAACCAAACCACTTACAAAGCTTGCATGTTACCATATTCTCTCTGTTGCTTAAATTATAATGAAATTGATCCACGGCAAAAAAATTCAACTTTCTCAAAGGGAACGAAGACTTATGACATGCCACAGTACATTTGGGACATACAAACCGAAGGTGAAGGGGATCCACGAGGGTGGACTATTACACAAACTACTGGAGGTCAGGCATATGCCACAATACCGCATGATGAAAACTTCTTGTTGAAATTCTAACGTCAAGCCCTCGTTCATGCGCCCTGCGTTGAGAATTTTGACGGCCACATCTTGTCCACAATAGGTACCTTGATATCTGTACACGAATGATTACCATCAGCCTAAAATATATAGCTTAGAAAACTGATTGACGATTCAAAATTACTGCAAATCTTGGCTTTCAAAGCCAAGAATGTAGACACACCTACAGCCGTCCTTTGCACCGACGATCGCACTAAATATTATGAATGCTTCAGATTGATTCCCTCCAAACTTCTTTACACCTTCTCTACTTCTCCAAAAATATTTACTTACATGCCTCCAGAGGAGCCAGTTGACACCTTTCGGATAATCTTTAACTGGCTACTGTCAATTTCCCAATCATCAGTCCCACGTGGAGACGGAACAGTTTCTAGAAATCGCCCACTGCCAGGAAGCTCAGGAATAGGCTCAGGAGTGGCCGTTGGTCTAATCACGGCTGCAGGCTGAACATCAAGCAACATCAACATACAAATTCAGAAATCCTGAGAAATCAGAGGCGACCTTATCAGATTATTTATCAGATCCTCCGTGTGCCTAAATATAGGTAAAACACCGAACACATACGAACACAGATTCTTACATACCTCGTTAGGAAGGCTGTTATGTTTCAGAGCTAAGGAACAAAACGTGTTTCATGGATACCCATATACCAAGAAATTTCTATTGAAAAAACCCACCCACCCTCCCAAAAAAACTAGCCACACTAAACCCTGCAAATTGGAACATTTAACCACACAAACTGTAATTTCTGAAGTAAACCCTGCCAATTGAAACGTTTTCTAGACCACCTCTTGGGGCTGCGTTTTCAATTAATCTTTCAAGAGACAGGCTTAATCACAATCCAGGGTCCCTAGTAGACATTTGAAAATAAGAATAAAGCCAACTCAACTACTAAAATAATGCCCATGAATCCGTACAGTATCGCCCAAACTAACGCAAACCACTCATTTAGCAGCCGTTCGTAAAAATTCACGTAATGGGATCATCCTATAGCACCTCCATAGCAGAAAGAGACTGAATTAGAGCATGCTTCAAATCTTCGATATCCTGATCAAAACAGACACAATCCCAATTGATTAAATCAAGAGCATAAAAATGACGTGAATAAAAACATCTAAAAATGTGACATGCTATTGTCCTTCAGCAAGACCAAGTAACCTGCAACCAACATTTTTTTCTTTTTACCTCTGTCGGCCAGCCATCTACTACGAAAACATCGAGGGAATACCCATCTGTGGTTGAGAAGACGTGTGCTTCGCGAATGTTGAGACCAACGTCTGCAAGCAATGCTGATAACTGTACAAACAAAGCACAGAACCAGCTTAATGAGGCATGTATAAACTCAATCATCTTCAACAACAGCTTCATAAAGACTATCTCATCGCCAATCTGTAAGTGCAGGTGATGACAACGTATAAATCTGAGAGGGAGAACAGAAAGGACAGTACTGTCATGGAAGCGAGGGAAGGCATTCCTTTGTCAAATCATATGCAATCGTTGGTGATGTTTGTAACAATTTTGATAGCAGATTACTCCGAATGCTTTTTCATTTTCATGGAATTTCAAACATATCAAACATTCAAACGTCCACGATGCCTGATTGTGGAGTCAGATATGCGTCTTGAAATTTACAAGCTCACCGGTACAGCTTGCGAAACTGTGGCATTTAGCCCTAAGTGCCCCAAAGGCCAAAAGTGACCGCCTCCAAATCTTTACGAAGTGGCAAGGCAGGTAAAAAAAATGTACCCATAGAATGAAGAAATCCTACCCTAAATTTTTTAATAGTAAAAATTTGCTTTGACAGTCACTTTTGGATGCCAAATGTCAATTGCAGTAACTTTCAATTATTTACCTTACGCACTTAGGGGTTAACGTTAAGAAAATGCTCCAACATTAGGTTTCAAGAGCACACCTGACTGAGAAGCTTGGGTTTGTCGATGGATGAAATAGTGACTTCATGCCTTGGCACGTTTGACCAGTACGTGTCAGAACTGTCGATATGCCCGAGATGAAGTTAGAGCACTTTCAATAGAGTTTTTAACCTCAAGAGAGAAAAAAAGGACAGATTCTTAATAAAGCATGCACACAATCCAGCCTACAATTCCAAGGTAGACCAGAGTTCAACAAACCCCAAGCAAAAGGTAAAAGTATATTACCTTTGAGAGTGATGGCTATCATGGTCATCGTCTTTACCAACAGGATTATTGCGTTCGGAGGTCAAATCCTCCAGGTTGGATAACACCCCCAAAGCAGGGGGGTGCAATCTGCTACGGCGTCAAGCAGACTCGGGTTCAGCATTGACAGCCACTAACACACATTTTTCATTTGCTATCCAGTACAGCAATGCCCTAATACTGAGCCAATACTGAGAAGATAAATATTAATATTTCTTCAGGAAATAGATGTCAAAATACATACTGCAGATCGTTAACAGTATCATTCGGAGTCGCTTGTGGCATTGGTTCGTCCTGGGGCTCAGAACGATGGATCTGCAGGACAAGAAATATCGACATATAAATCTAAATCCTAAAGCCCCAACCAATACAGGCAACCTACACCAGTGAAAAAACCCTCCCAGAAAACCTAGCCACCTTGAATCCTGCCGATTGTAACGTCATTAAACGCAATCAAAATGTACCAGAAGAAAACCCACACCCAAACGTTTGTTCTAGCTGGTAACAACAATTGCGATCAATTAAAAAGATTGTGATGATTGCTGACTAAATCGATTATAAACGGAGGAAGTACTACAATTCCAAGTCAATTCATGGATCATAGACCTTCTGGTTGCATGAAAACCACGGTGATTCAAACGGATGCTCAACTTACATGAATTGCACGAAGGTGGAATGCTGCCTTATTTTCATTCAACTTGGCTTCTTCAAGCAGTCGCTTGTGGGTGAGTACGTCCTCCGCCTTGTCAATGCGCACATCTAATGCGTATCTGATAACAGATCGTAGGTTTAGCTGGATTGGTTAATTATGTGCCCCAATGAATTCAAATTTTCAATCACATAAAAATCAGTTCAACTCACTTCTGTTTAGTGTTTTCACTTGCACCTTTTCAAAAAATCACAAAAAAATATAGAAATCACAAAAAATCCAAAATCACCAATCACCGATACAAAAATCACAAAAAAATATTAACTTCAGAAGAGTTTGTTACCTGGTGGGAAGGTTGTTGAAGTGAGCTCGCAGCTCGTCGGCGAATGAAGGCATGGCAGCAGCATCATAACATCCGTTGAGCGCAAGCTGCGACAACACACTCTCGCACACTTCTTTCTTCTTGTGACTGCGCTCCGACTTCAACGCTGCCATCTTATTGCTTACGTCTTCACCGTACTCCTCCATCAAGCTCATCTATACTAATTCATTACACACTCTCCTTCGCTTCACCTAGTATTCTTCGTCACAATTGTAGCATCGAGAACAATAATCCCTCCCTCATCAAGCTTCACCTCTAGTTCATGCGCACAAGCACCAACCTGGAGAACATGTATTCTTCGTCACAATTGTATCCTGAAGAGCAACGACTAGTTCCGGACAACACGAAGAAGCCGAAATGGCATCACCATGACCTAAAATTCTCAAAGTGTCTTGCTAATCGGAGACACGCAACAAGCACCGCGACGAAAGCATTTCTAAAGCCGGAGACCTGACGACATTGGTAGTAGTGCGTACCAATTAACAATTCTCTAGATCATCGTCGAATGGATGACGATGATGCTTCTTCACCGAATTTTTTCCATCAGCAAGCTCCGCCTCCAATTTTTGTGCAAACGCCCCACTCTGGAGAGAACATATATTCTTCGTCACGCATCATCGACAACAGCAAGAATGACTTCAGGACAAGATGAAGAAGCCGATCAGAGCGGCAAACAACCGAAATGGCACTGTATGACCTAAAAATTCTCAGAGTTTCTTGCTAATCGGAGATCAACAACAAGCACCGCGGTGAAAGGACTTCTAAAAAATCGGAAACCTTTAAAAAACCTTCACGAAACCTTCAAGCAGTTGCGCACCATCAACCAAGTCCGCAATTCGCTAGATCGTCGTTGAATGTCGTTGAACCACGACGACAATGTCGATGCCGCTCCGTCGTCTTCCAGCTTCATCGCGCCACGCGTTCCCAGCACATAATTTTGTCGAGCTCTAGCCCGAGCCAGGACTAGTTAGGGTTTAAGGTTTACAACAATATTTTACGCGACAACACGACACCGTCTCTTTCTAGTCACAGTGCCTGCGGTTCGTATGATCCTCTCTCCTTCTGCCATCACGGATGCTGCTTTGAATTCCAAGTAGCGACCTAGTTTCGGCGTCTAAGTGGCCAACCCGAGATTGAATCAAACCCTAAATCTTGAAGATTTCTTGCAGATTCTTCGGCGATGAATCTGTGACAGTATCTGCTTCGATCCGTGTGGACGCAACCTTCAATTTCTTCAGCAGTCTAACATGAAAATGATTTGACAAAATATATGAAAGTGCCAGTGGTTTCATTAGAATTGTGTAAGTGCAACTTTGTGATTCCATGAATCGAACCCTAATTCTGAGAGATTGCTTCCAGATTCTTCGGCAATGGTTCTGTGACTTGTTATCCACCTCGAGCACTCCCTCCCTGCGTTTTCAGAATCGTGTGCACGCAACCTTCAATTTCTTCAGCAATCAAGCATGACAACGATTTTACTAAAACTATGAAAGCGCAAATGATTTCATTGAAATTACGGAAGTGCAACTTTGTGATTCAAATGAATCAAGCCCTAATTCGGAGAGATTGCTTGCAGATTCTTCGGCGATGAATCTATGGCGTATCCACGTCGGTTGCTCCCATTTTCAGAATCGTGTGAACGCAACCTTTGATTTCTTCAGCAATCAAATATGAAAACGATTATGAAAGGATGAAGTGCAAATGATTTTATTAAAACAATATTAGTGTCACTATTTTGATGATTAGTGTGACAAATAAGTTGGGCACCCCCAAAACCGCCACTTTTTGCTACTGTGCCTAGTTACTATTAGATTGGTAAAAATTTTGTATTTTCTTGTTGGCAAGTGAAAGGGGGTTCAATCAAAGAACATGACATTTGGATACCGTGTGCAAAAATTATGAAGGATCAAAGTTTTTTTTGGTACAGGTTCTAAAATCGTTTTTTCAATATAGGTACATGTTGATTTTGGAGATGTACAAAAGAGTGATGATGGCGGTTTTAGACAAGGTGTGATTTGATGTGTACCAACCTTATCTATTGTGGGGCTTACTAACTTATCTTTAACAAAGATGACCACAACAAGCTTACCAAGAGCATCAAAGTATTGCCATCTAAAACAAACTTGTTTTCAAACCAATTATTATAAATGCAATTTTAGAAAAATATCACATTACAATGTTAGCAAATGAAAATAAAAGTCAATGTGATTGGTTTGAGAATTTTTTGAGATTGGATGAATATACCACAAATTTTCAAAGTTGAGGTCACAGGGAAAACGTACTTCGACACTAGATTCCCTTAATTGGACATCCTTAAAGTACAAAATGCTTCAACTCTTGTTGGTTGCTTCAAATTAATAACTCTTCAACTTCCATTAATTCCTTTTGAAAACTAGTGTTGAAATTGAGCAAATGTTTAGTCATATTTGGATCAATTAGCAACTACTCCGTATTAAAGAATGTTATTTTAGCTAGTGGCAAACAACTAGTGTTGCAAAATGATGAAGATACCTTATTCTATTTTTGTTATAATGAACCAAAGCTGCTAGAATAAAAATAAAATTTAGTAAAATATGTGCATCTACAATCATCACTAATGACAAGTGAACATGGTTATTATAATTAAATATGAAATTTTTTTTAGCAAATTTTTTTACAACTAGAATGGCACTTTAGCATGCATTATTGGAACACTGTATAAATAAGTCATGAATTTTCAAAGTATTTGGTCTCTAAATGTATCTAAAATCAATTACACTAGGCTTTTATAGACTCTCATCTTTTGACTGTATACTTCTTGAGCCATCAATGTGTGAATTTTTGTAATGTTAACGTTTTTGGTTCTAATGTAGGTGTTGATTGTAAGAATATTTACCTTAATCCATGCAATTATATCTAAAAAATTGATGGAGCTGAAAAAATAAACTAGTTGTTTATTTTTATTTTTATCAAAACTAAGCAACCCCAGTTCTCTTCACCTTTTGTGGGAGGGCCCAACATGCACGGTGCCTCCCTAAGAAAAGAAATCATGGCAACTTGTAATGCAGTCTCAATTAAATTGAACATTTTCCTAAGGTATTGTGGGAGAGATAGTTCTTTTTTGAGATTTATGAGGGGGCTATAAATGTTCACCATGATAATAATGTTATGATGTTTCAAGTGTATCTTATGTATACTAATGAATATTTAAATTTTGTACAATGATTCCAATTCTTGAATTTATGACAAAATTTGAAGTTTGAAGTAGGATTACTTGACTCTTAGTACACTGATACATCATGTTGTTCATCATCTTTGAGGTGATTGTTGTTCATCATCTTTGAGGTGACTGGTGTTCATCATCTTTGAAGTGACTCAAACCTCATTATCTTCAAGGTGATTGTTGTTCATGTGCATCTTTGAGGTGATTTATGATTTTCATCTTTGAAATAACTCAAGCTCATCATCTTCAAAGTGATTGTTGTTCATCATCTTTGAGGTGAGATTGATGGCTAATTGGCTATCCATATCTAGTGCAAAAAAAATTTGGTACGGGGAGGTCTATCCTTAAAGGATGAGCCGATGATAACATATTCAAATTTCAAAATTGTCTACTCTCTTTATATTTCAATTTTGTAATTATTTATGATTGAAATTATTTTTACTTGTTTTATTTATCTTGTAGAAATGAAATCACATATCTTCTATAGGTCATATAAATTTCATAATTTTTTGTCAAAGTTTAAAAGTCCTTTGAATCTTTTAAAGAAGAATTTTAAAAATTTATACTACGTATCAAATACAAAACATTCTCAAAAAATCTAAAATTTTCTCCTCGAATGCATTTCTTATATTGGCTAAAATATTATCATTTAACTAAATAAATGTAACCAACAATTAATAATTAAGAACTTCTTTTCAAAGATTGTCAGTTGATTCTTCTTTTAAAGAATATTTTATAACAAATTTTGAAGTACACTAAAACCTTTGGGGATTAAAAGTAAAGTGAAAAAAAAAAGATTGAAGGCTATTTTTTGGAAAATTCTACCTTATTAAGAATTAGTGTCACTAAAAAAATTCATGTCATTC
The DNA here is from genome assembly GCA_951799445.1 of Pseudisothecium myosuroides. NCBI lineage: Eukaryota > Viridiplantae > Streptophyta > Bryopsida > Hypnales > Lembophyllaceae > Pseudisothecium > Pseudisothecium myosuroides. Next base: position 11,858,213 of record OX637292.1, on the reverse strand, counting down.
CAATTATATGTTTGTCCTTGTCAAGCTTAGTACAATGCATCGATGAGGTAGCTAATGCTAGTTTAAATATATTAAAAATTGTTTGATTTGGTACACTAGTGTCTCATGTGCATTCAAATTTATACAACAATAAGTATGCACCTTCAAATTTAGCACCCTAAATCTTAAGTTTAAGGTTTAAGGTGCAAGTTTGCCGTTTAGGTTTAGGGTGCCAAAATATGAGAGTGGAGAATTTGAGGGAGTTGAAATTTGACTACAACACCTATATAATGCTACAATTTAATTGTTTGCTACCCTTGAAAATGGATCTCCTACTCTATTCAAGTAGATTAGATTGTTGATGGTGAGATTGACAATTGGATTTGCTACTTTTACATCATTACTTATGACTCTCAACATTGATAAGTTAACCTTAGAAGGATGTGGCCCTATCATCAAGGCAATTGGTCATAAATTATCAAATTTAAAAAACCAATAGATGTTGTCGTTACAAATTATGAAAAAATCATTCATTGGACACTTTTCATTCATAATAATAGAGACGTGCTTTACCTCCTAAGATGATATCCATTAGATACATTGTGAATGTTTTCAAGAACTTATTGTAAAACAAAATGAAATCCATCCATATATGTTGGATGCTAATTTTCAATTTATCAATCCACATATTTCAACAATTTTGTTAATGGAACACTGATGTGACTCCCTCAATCACTTTGTGCTTCATGATTTTGTGTAAGGTTCTAAATCAATTTATTTAGTATTTTGTTGGATGCTTTTCATCTATTGGAATTTTTTAATGTAGGCCTTAGGATTGGAGGTGTAGATTCTCCCAAAAAGTCCATATTGCTAGTTCCACTTATAGTGGTGCCAATAAATTCCACAACCAACTAGACCACATCAAATATACCACCAATTGCCATCCACATTTGGATCATATTCATACAAATAAAATTGGTGCATTCCATCTTTCAAGAACATTAGAGGCTTATTAGGCAAGTAATAGACCAATATTTTTTGTATTATAAACCATAAAATTATGACTTGAACTTCAATTTTTGAATACATAAGAAGTAGTGTGAATAAACATAGACAAGCAACTTTTGAATCATCTTAAAGAAAATTTGGATAGAATCCTTCACATCATATCTAATATCTTGTTTACAACACCTCCAAGGTGGTGATATCTTAATCCTACCAAGTTTAAAATATGCACATGTAATTAATGCACCCACAAGCTCAGGTACAATAATAAAGATACAAGCTCAGGTTCTAAAGATACAATAATAAAGACACAAGCTCAGGTTCTAAAGATACAATAATAAAGACACAAGCTCAGGTTCTAAAGATACAATAATAAAGATACAAGCTCAGGTTCTAAAGATACAATAATAAAGATACAAGTTCAGGTTCTAAAGATACAATAATGAAGCACTTCATAATTACAATGCAAACCTCATCAATTATAAGGTGAAAACATCCAAAACCATCAAAATAAGCAATTCCGCATAGTTACAAGCACATTTTTCAAGGAAAAAACATTTTTGTAACAATAACAATTGAAAGTCATGAATTTTCAATAAAATAAAATAAATTTATTGGATAAGACATGTAATCACCATGAATTTTCAAAGTTGAAGCTCCCTGGGCCACAGAAATCATCACATGACTTAGTCATAAGACCAAAATCTGTAGTAGAGAATGAACAATCCATCAATCACATTTAAGTATGGGGATGGTTTAATTGCACTTTAGGGGACACTTTCATAAGAAGTCTACTTGTAAGGAACGGGTACACATACACGGACAGTTTTGGGTGTTTTCACCTTATACCTATAATACACAACACCTCAATACCATCCCTGAAACCAGTCCCTTTTCCACCTCCACTGTCCAGGTGGTCCTAACCACCTCATTCAGCACTTCTGAAATGCAGCAACTACACGACCCTCAGTAGTAGGTAAACAGGTGTTGCGCTTATTCATCAAACCAGGGAAGATATAAACACAACATGCTGCAGCTTCCTGAGTTGGAAAAAAGGACACTTCCCCTATTCAGAGTGTGAAAATTGACACAGTAGTCTTCTGCTTTCACTCGTCAAATTCCTGAAATCATTACCTACGTTCTATCTATGAAAACAACACCCAAGGTAAGAACAGAAACGTGTCTTGTATACAAAAAGATAAGGAGATAACTTCATCGTGTAAGACCCACCAGTAACAGAAACAAACATGTGAAAAAACCTTCCCACCCCTAAGACTCATATCAAGAAATGGTCAATCCTAACCATGTGTCGAGCTCCTTAATAGCTGTAACACGGAGCATTTAACGAAGCTCCAGATTCTGGTGGCGAGAAAGGCTCTTCACCTAGATGTGATTCGATGAGTTGGAGATGTTCTTTGTCTAGGGGTGATCACTTGTGGCATTGACATCCCTCCAGACACCACAATCTCTGTTTAAAAGAACACAGTGACTTAGGAGCACTGAAACGAGCTCTACACACTACAAAATTCAGCTGGCATCATTCAAAGTACAGTTGACATTACATGAAGTAGAACAATGGAATGCCTGCCAGGAAGAAGAGAAGGCTGCGAGTCGTACCGATACCCTCCCGCACAGACAAGCTTGGTCGAATTACATCCTTGGAATTCACAAGGAAAATGTCGCCGATATAGAGGTGATTGGTGGGTACGAATATACTGCACAGCTCCTCATCTCCATCGTCGTTCTGATTTCATCACAACCAGAAACCAGTGAAAACGTCAGACTATGATTCTGTAAGACGAGCAATTGAAGACCCAAAACCAAGATCCAAACAAATGAGCTATACAATTTTGCTCGAATCGCAACAGCAGACTCTCATCATTGATGCACATAATTCTGAAGTGAAAGTCACAATGCTAGCAAGATAACAACTTGTCGTGCACAAACACGTTCAGAAACGGTCGTCTAGTTAGTATCTACTTGAACCTCACACACTGCTAATTCGCATGAGCCTGACCTTTCAAAACGGGGATTTGTCAAAGACTCACAGGATATGACTCACGCCTGAAGAGTTACAAACAAAATGATACGCCTGGTGCAAGCAGAGCATACCTGAAGCACAAGTGTGGATGTGATAAACCCAAATGCATACTCTCCGACTCGAGGATGTCGAATGATTGCAACTTCTTTGAATGCTTGCGTGTTTTGATCTGCTCAAGCGAGGATGGTATTAACCACACTTGACATCAAATACAATATAGTATAAAAAGAAATAGGAAGGACCCCTTTCCATCGAACAGGAACTACACTGTACTTGGCTCTTATAATTGCCCGGGGACTGCCTAGTTCAAGCACGCTGTCAAGTAGACCTGGTCATTCGTCATCCAAGGTGGGATTCAGAGTACTCTTAGCAGTGCCAAAATTAGGGATCCGTGATGTAGATGTAAGAAGTGCCACGACGGTACTGTTGTGTAGAACAGTTCTCAACTGAGACCTGTGCGGACTAGCATAACAATAAACTTGCGATGAGTCCGGTCATTTATGTTTTAGCTACGTCTCGTTCCATGAAGATAAAAATAAATTTTAATCTCTTGGTCTTCATTATCCTTGAAGTTCAAATAGTACAGTCTCGTAAAGTTCTGCCTCTATTTGCTACTCCCTCTCTCTCAAAAAAATCCATGGTACTCCGACTAATTTCCCACTAGAGACCACGGATTTATTTTGAGACAGAGGTAGTATACTGCATTCCTTCTTGAACAAGTCCTACAAAAGCTTCAGTCACCTGAGCGTTCACTATTCCTACTTAGATGTCACTCTGTGTAACAATGCTGCAGAGTGTCCTGGACAGCATCCTAAATGTTTGTTAAGCGATCGGTGCATTATCGTGGATATTAACACTTACATGAGACTCTAGAAGATTCCACGACCTATTCTAGATAACTGAGTATCTAGAAGCGTGCTGAAGAAGCTGTACCTGGAGAGATAGCGGCACTGATCTGCTTAGAAGCGGAGTAGATGTGCTTTACAAGTGGCATGCGCTTAATGAACCATTCACCCATCGATAACACAGACGCTCCAATCCACGATGACACGAATACTCCCACCAGAAATATAAATACAAAGGAAGTCACAAACCCAAGCCCTGCAACAGTTCCCACGCACATCAGGATTCATCATCAGGCACTTCCCGCACATGCAACTACATAATGTGGTTCCGAATGACAATATCCACTTCAACTGTATTCAAGTGATTTTAAAATTGCCACCAATAAAAGAAAGAGAAAACATAAAGACCTATTTGACTCCAAAACAGCTTCTCAGTAAAACATAGACCGTGGATTTACCGATCACATGAATGCCGAGAGTATCATAAATTGGGGAGAAAAAACCGTCGAAGAATCTGATGAACCACCACGTAATGTAGAAGGTGACGACAATTGGCAACAATATCACACTGTTTCATAAACCCAAAGCACTAGTGAGCAGCAGCTTTGTAGGGTTAAAACAGTATCAAATAGAAAATTTTGAACGGTCCCAGGAGAAAACATAAGCAGGCATGCTGTCTGTCTGCTAACGTCTACCTATCTAAGCGGGACTTAAGAGTGCTTAACAGAAACAAATTACAAACTGTGTCAACGACCGACGTCCACTTCACCAAATCGCATCACAAACTAGACAATCGATTCAACTACACAGTTGGTTAAAATATCCAATAGTAAGCCCAGCTATCTAGTATAATCTGCAGAAGACCTGAAATAAAAAACCCACTGACCTTCAACCAAAATTCTCGGCTCACGACTGCCATAATGCATACACTGCTGAATTCTATTGCTGTCAAAAAGACTATTCTAGAAAACACTCACCAGCCACTCATAAACTTCTTTGACGCCCAACTTGAAAGAAACCCATAAAAAGCCTGTCACAAAACAACAGAAGACCAGAGTCAATATGATGTATTTGCATCTATACCCATTAACTGAAAAACTTGAATAAGAGACTTCAAATCAATCCTTTCGTTTTTCAGCTATACAAGAATTTTATAGCAGTCACACCGAGACGAGCGTCAAACACTTCCAACCAGTACATAATTTATCAAATCAAACCTAACGATTCGCACGAGTAGAAGCACGATTTGCGACCATATAAACTTGGACCAAAACTTACACAAAATAGAACAGAAGAAGTGACAGGAGAAATCAATCCGAATCAAGTGTAAGCGGGGCAAGTAGAGTGGACCGAAAAGCATCCAGATTTACGAAGATTAACAACGGTGGTCGGCTAGGAAGCGCAGAGAAGAAATTCATTTGCACAAAAAACAGCAGTGTACAATTGTCTCATCCTTTTCTCTGAAGAACAGGGAAGAAAATAACACGAGGGAACTCCTGAAATCAAACTTTGTCGTATACAATAAAACTCCGTTCATCGATTTGTTTCACCTGATTATAATTTGCTCCTCCTTTGAAGCTTGGAGATCTTCCAGCATTTCGCATATTTGAACTCGGTTGCCTAGATATCTTTGTGACATCACACAAGGTAATCCCTTATAATAGTGAGAAACTCGTGTAGAAAATACGTGCAATTCAATCACGGTTAACAACTAGACGAGACCCGGTAAAGAACAAATATTTTAAACCTAGGCGGATTATAACATATATCACACGTTGAGCAAACTCTTGCTCAATGATACAGATAGCATCGACTCCATTTAACACTTCCGAGACTTCTACTCTCTCTGACGAGAGACCTAAAGGCAAAGTTTCTGAATGAACAAAGTAAGTATACTTCTCTAAATTTCGTAACACTGCTTCAAATCAAAATACGAAGGGCCCTTGAACACGAAAGAATAACACATTTACATACAGATATCCTCGAGCAACGTGAAATAAGCAAATGCTCTTCTGCAGCTGAGGGGAAAGAAAAAACAAAGGAAAATACATGTAGAATTTTAGTCCACGTAACAATATGAAAAAAAATCGTGGATAAAGCTAAATTTTACTAATTTGAATTGGTACACAAGTACAGAATTCACGAAAAGAACAGGGTCATCACGTGGAATCAACACTACCGAAAATTATTACACACAGAAGGTTTTTCTCAAATCCTTAGGTTGACAGCTGCATAATGTAAAACTAAGTCACCGGTGTGAATCAGTTCTGGGCTCATACCATCGACAAGAAGAGGAATTTCTGTAGCTGAGACTCGACAAGGGCTCTTCAAAACGACAAAAAACAGAGAAGAGTGGAAGATTCACACAAAGCAAAGGATTGCAACATAACGAGTGAAACAGTGCCCAGACGAGCGAGAAATCAATTCAATTCAATTAAACCAATGAAAAAAGAAACGAGTCAGAGTAGGTCGGGGAGAAAGCCGATGAACTGCATAGCAGGAATTCTGACAAAGGAATAAATACAGGGATGAAGCCAATAAAAGTCGATTATAAACGTGAGAAAATAGATAGTCCAGCAAATAGCTCCAGAACCATCCACAGCTGCCTCCACCAACACAGGTTTCACTCCAGCATATTACAAAACCACAGCTATAGATAAAGGCGTGCACATCAAGTGTCCAAACAGAGGCAAGACGAGCTAGAAAATTTAAAAAAAAATTAAGAGACGAAAAACGACTGATAAAAAAAAGTGTCGGTTGAGGGAAGGAAGGCGACGAATTCTGAGAAGGAAACGAATACAGGATGAAGACAATAAAAGCCAGATACAACCATGAGAAAATAGACAAGTGCACAAACTAGACAGCATCCACAGCTGCCTCGACCAATACGGCTTGCACTTCAGCAAACAATAGAACGGCGAACGACGGAGCAGAATCCTTCCCAAAGACAGCAAACTAAACTAAAACGCAACGCACCTCGCGGCCCGAATGATAAGCTGAAGGAGGAGTTTGGCCAAGCTTGGGAGGATCCTCGATGTCATCGCTGAGTCCAGCCATGAGCAACTCCCTGTCACTACCTGCCGGCCGCGAAGGGGAAGCTTTATCATCGCCCATGGCGACTCCAACAACTCCCTTCTTCCCTACCAAACTAAGCTTAAATCGAACCTCCAAAGAATAGCTCCGTCTTTCACCTCACCCTGTTCCACAGCCACCTGGCCGTCTCAACAGTCGTAAAAATCAATCTCCACTCGGAAAAGAGAAAAAAGAAATTCTAGCCAACTCCCTCCCGTACCGCTTTTCCACACCCCGGGCACACAACACTGCCAAAACTCTCAAGGCACTCCCCAAGAAAGCCTCCCAAAGCACGTCCTCATCGCCAAAGCTCACAATATTCGCATCCAAACCTTCCAAACATCGTTAAACACGCCCCTTGTAACCCTAAGGACAACAAGAAATGCGAAAACTGCACCGAGACGGCACCAAACGCGACTGCGCAAGGATCAAACGGAAGCTAAACGAAGGAGGAGGAAAACTGGGAGCCAGATAGATGGCAGTCGCTACAGTAACATTTTGGAAGTGCGCAGGCGGATTGCTGTCAATCCTGGAAGCAATGGAGTGTTTCCCGGCACAGCAATAGCCGAAGCTGAAGCCAGTCGTCTTCCTGGAATGAAGGTTAAGGTTCCCCCTAGTCACGCCCGGGGATTCACCGGGTGGACGGTTCCGGGTGGGATCCAACGGATTAGGGCTGCCTCGATCGACGGTTATGGGTGGAATTGCTGAGATGGAGGACGGAGGTTCGTTTAGTGGACGAAAAATATGAAATCTTGGACGAGAATTTTCGGCGTTCGTTCCTGTTCGCTATTGACGCGCTGACAAGGAAGCTTACGTGGTTGGTGGCTAATTCGCTGGGTTAGGTTTAGTCTTCCTGAATTTGGGATTAAGTTAGGAATACCATAAACGGTTAAAATAAGCATTTCTTTGAATATGTAGGAGGTATAATAAGCATAGGTAGGATATGGGGAATTCCTTGAGAAATTGAGCTCAATATGTGGATGAAGAAGAATGCCAAATAAATGAATTTTTTTTCCTTCAAGAATGAATATTTTATGCAATATAAATGTGGATTCTTCATTTAGACCATCCTCTTGTTTCACAGGCTCACCTAAAAGGGCTACCTTTAGAACTTGTTCCTAATCAAGTGTGAGCAAATCAAATGCGAGCAAATTGAATCTTTTTCAGAGTCAGCTATTGTTGCATTAGAGGAGACTTAGGGGATCAAAAGGGCCATTTCAGGCCTGTTCCCAGCGTTGTTCCCCCGACAATCCGGGAACGGCCGCGGCCATTTTTTTATTTTTATTTTTTTAAAAATTTTAAATGAAAAAATAAGTTGAAATTTTTTTAATCTTTTTTTTAGAAAAAAAAATGAAAAAAAATGACGTGGCAGTTTTCCGTCCACGTCAGCTAGCTACTGCAGGCTGTTGCAGGCTACTGCAGGGCTGTTCCTAGCCCAAGGGAACTTGCAGTCCTCCCGGGGGGCTAAATCTCCTCTAATGGTTTCAAGACATCCTACTCTACTATTAAAGGGTGGGATAAGCGTTATTGGTATTCCTATCATAAATAGAGGAGGTGCAAAAAGTGACCATTTAAGAGTTGATTTCAATTTTTGGGAGTGTTAAACCTCTTCAATTTATTTTTTGTTAAATTTTTATTAAAAAGAGAACAGAAAATGCCTCCATTATTAATCCTTAAAGGATGCTATGGACGTTTTTTATTCTTAGGATGATCGCAACTACTTTTGTAGGATTATTACACCTACATTTGTAGGATGGAAAAAAATATTTTTCATCCAAAAAAGATTTGAAGTAGCTAGAATACATTTTCAATAAATAGTATCGTAGCTTTCTAGCAGTTTGGATTGTTTTCTGTCTAATAATTAATTAAAGTACAAAAAATAATATGTCAATTCAAAAAATAATATGTCAAAATTAAATCATTTTAAAATATAATTAAAATAAGATAAGCATTCATCCAAGTTATTCTTACAATTTTTAGATATTTGCTGCTACTTTCAACTAAAACAAACGCATTTTATCTAAATCCTTGTTTGACTACCAAATCCTAAAACTCTCTATCTTGTGTGTCAAGGTTTTGTTAAGTGTCATGGTTTGTTGCATGTGAGACATTGTATTTTAGAACATTCAAAATAGCGAAGCAAAAAACTTTGCAATTTATATGTACAGTTATCGACAAAGAAAATATGTGAGATTGTGTAGAGTGAGTTGAATTTCTATGAATTAAGCAACCCTTTAATACATACATATATATAGGCAGATTAGGTCAATAATTTTCCAAAAATTTAAACACCTTTTAAATCATTTAATTTTTGACCAAGCTCCTAGAAAGCGACGATATTGAAAATTTCCTCATTATTGTATTAGTGACTTTTCTGAAGAAGAAGATGCTTATTCCACAGATCACCCTTATAGTGTATTTTGGCCATTTCTCGGGCTATTTACTCTTGATGTAAATTTTCATCATAAAAATGATGTTTTTTGAATTAGACTTCAATAAAGAAATGAAGCTTATCATGTGAAGTTTCCATTCCAATTAGGAATTCCAAAAAAATTGTATATTTTAAAATTTTATAGCAATATAAACTTTGGACCCATAACCATGGTTTGTTTATTTTTTTAATTTTAAAGCAATGCAATAATAGTTTGTTTTATATTATGATGTAATACACTATAATATACATCTATGGTGAAAATTTTAGATTTTTTGAGCACATTCTATATTCGATATGAATTTTATTCATTTTTTGAAAATTCACTGTAATTTCAAATTTGTTCCAAAAAATTTGAAAATTTCATAACTTTTAGAAGACATGTTGGCTTTGTCTTTGAAAAATTATTAAAAAAATTTCATTCATATCTAATTGCAAAACTGCAACAAATAGAGCGATGGAGAATGAAGCTTGAAATCAATGGTCATTGGCCCATCCTTTAAGGATTAAGTTGTTTCAAATTTATTGAATTCTTGAAGAATTAATTGTAAATTTTAATTAGGATCAGAAAGAATTTCTTGACCATCTTAACATGTTCACTTTTGGAATGCAATATGCGTTGTATTAAAGAATGCTTTTAGATTCTATTTTAGCACTTCCTCTCCTTAGGTGCTTGAATTTTAATCCCTAAATGCCCAAGGTCTTTCTTGATCTTTTTGGATGTTGCTCTAAATTGAACAAAAAGCCAACATTTTGACAAGCTTTAAAAAAAAAATTTAATCGTAACTGTACAATCTCAAACTAGACTTGGTAGAAATCACATGGGAAAAATCCCATAACAATACCATTTATAGATTGAAAAATTATAATGTTTGATCATGAAGGTGTTAAAACTGTGAAAATGATTTGAAGTCTTTCAGTCTTCTTTTCAAATGTCAAATTTAAAAATTGGTCACCAAAAAAATATAAGGTTAATCCCTAAAGTCCCAGTGTCCCCTTGAGGGACCAAATACATTTTGGGCAGCTCCTCTAGTTTCAATATTTGTCAAAAAAAATTGAAATTTAGTAAAAATAGAATAAAAACATTAGCTTTCTGAAAAATATAATTTTTATTTCAATTAATTAGTGCCTGGGGGTAAAAGTTGTGGAACAAAAAGACCAAGTTTTAGTTTGGCGGGCAGAAAAAAAACTCACAAAAACTTTTAGCAGACGTCAAGTCGTCAACCCGCTGAGAAATTTAAAAAAATCCTTCATAGATTATATTTTTATGTACGTGAAGAGCTTTGATTTGTTCCATTTGGATTTGTTATAAGAAAGTTATGAACAATCTTGTTTTGGGGGCAATCAAAGTATCTTTTAGAAAAAATAACTTGTAGGATTCATTTCTCAACTCAATTTTCACAATTTTTCAAAGAAAAAAGTTTCACAAGCTTAATATCTTTTGCTAGAACAATCTCACCGTTGAGATTAGTGTGTTTAATTCCATCTTAGAGCTATTAACAGTTTTGTTTTACCTTCAATCTGAAACCTTTAACAATGTTTTAATGAGTGAAAATTAAGTCTATTTTTTTGAAATTTTTTTCCTAGATTTTCAACTCAATTCTTCAACATAAAAAATTCAAAATTCAAAATCATTAGAGCAAATTTTTTAAAATAAGAATGTTCAAAGCCAAAGAATGTAGTCGATCAAGGTGCAAAAAAACTAATATTCTTCACTTTAAATGTAGATATCTTACAATCTACACGGTCAAAAATTATGAAATTTTTTTCATACATTTTCACACTAGTCTAGTATAAGATCCTACACCTAGATACGCAAAAAAGAAACATTTTTAAAAGTTTTTTCCTCTCTGCAATAGAAATGGCAGTTTTGAGTGGTTTTGATGGAAAAAGGCCTTGGGACTTTAGGAATTAAAGGAGATAGCATGCATAACCCCAATCAATTCATAGCTTCTCAAAATTGAATTTCTAATGTGATTTTTTCTCCAAAATCTAGTGTATTTGAGGCTCATTTCCAAGAGCCCTCATTACTAGAAAATCAAGATTTTCAATGGACATCCTTGCACAAAATCATGAATAGAAAAATCATGATCATTCATTTTCATAATCAATTTTTTGATGTTAAAACTAGACTTCAAAAAGACTTTTTTGAAAATATAAATTGCAAAAAATAGTAACTTGGTAAGGTTCTATTTAACTTCAATTATTGACACCAAATTTTGGTGCCTTGGACATTTAGGGGTTAATATACCACAGTTTGGTAGGAAATTCAAAGTATAATAAATTTTAAAATATATGCCAAAATTTCAGGATTTTTTTTCTAAAATAGTAGATTATGAAAGGCTAAAAGAAAATCTTTGAGAATATTCACAATAGCGAGGTATATTTATTTTCATTTTTTGCCAAAAATGTTCTATTTGACTAATGAATATAGAATTTTCTAGCAAACAACAATGATTTAGGCTTTACTAATATTGTAGATGGAAAATTTTACACTGCTTATTATTAAATTATAGTCAAAGATGAAAATAATTTTTAAATATAACAAAATCAATCCAATTTAATAAAAATTCTTTCTAATGTGCTAGATGAAATGAAGAATAGTGCTAAAATTAATTCAAGCAATATTTTTATTTTTAGCAACTTAAAGACCATTAGTGTGACCTTCAGTTTATTACTATTATGCTTAATGTTACCCATTCTAATTGAATAATCCAAATCTCATATTTTTGATGTATTGAAAAAAATTAATATAGATGTTGGATTTTTGAATGAATTTGTTGGGAAAACAAAATTCCTATAATTTTCAAACATTTAATGATATATATATAATAGAACAATTAGCTAACTTTTAATTTTTTAAATACTTTAGAATTGAAAAATTCAAAAGAAAACTTAAAAAATTGTATTAATCTTGCAAATCATGCTATTTTAATATTTTTCTAAATATTTGATTTTCTTAAATTCAAAAAAGAATTATAACTAAACTTAACATCATTATTTTAAACTCAAATCAAATACAAATCAAATGCAATAATTATATTTGACAAAAATAAATCCAGTTTTTTAATACACATTTAGGCATATAATTAAAGAAAACGTAGATATATACAAGGCCATTACTTATTAAATTGATATTTGATTCCAATGCAAACCTTTAGCTAGGAGATACTTTTTGCTTTGCTTTATAGGATCCTTGCCAAAATTTGAACAAGGACTATGAGTTTATTATGTCTTGGTCAAATCCTTGACATTTTGTAAAGCAAAAAAATTAAAGTCACACAATAGTGTAGCCACGATTGTTTCATGTGATGCTTATCCTTAGATTAAGATGCATCATTTTTAGAGATAATTTTTGAGTTTGGCCAACTTTATTTTAGTGTCTAATCATTACAAAATGTATTAGGTCTTGAAATAACTGAATTCCATCGTTTCCATCTTTGATGTGTTAGGTTGTCAAGCTTTTTAGAAGTCTATCACATTAAAATAATCCGAGTTTGTTTATAGCCAACTTGTGTTTATTAGAATCGCTTCCAAATGATCTTTTATAATATTTAAATTAATAAATCTACTTATAGTCCTATACAAATATTTTAAAATTTAAACATCTAAAAATCTAGAAAGATTAAATTGGTCATCACCAATGGTGTAGAAAAAAGCAAAGACTTTGCGTAATTTAAATGGTATACCTACATAGAAAGATAGGCAATACATATTATGCTTTAAGTAAAATAAAATATTAGTTATGGAAATGTTTAATAAATTCAACTATAATAAATTCTAATTCTAATTCTAATGATGACCTGTAGTTTTGATATGGTTTATGCCTTAACCACTAGTCCAAAATTAACTTTTTTGCACTCAAGGAATCTACTCTTGGGCCATTCACCCCAATTTCTTTAATCTAATTGGTTGAAAGACAATGTAATTATAGTTTTGATCGACTTATTTAAGAATTCATCATTGATACTACAATTGTGCAATAATTAAGGATTACTAAATTTTATTGTTTTTCACTTCTTTTGTTTGGTGTGGCATGCGCGCAAAGTTGTTCACTTGCATGTCTTCTGCACTCCATCTCGTAAGTTGTATCCTCCAACACATCCTCATTTGCTTTGCTTGCTAGGTTGTTTACTTACTTGCATTTTTGCCAATGTTTGCATGTTTGTGTGTTTGTATGTTTGCTTGCTCTTGTAGGGTGTTTGTTTTCCTTGCTTTAGAGGTCCTTGTTTGCATTCTTTGCTAGATTTGCTTCTGCTCCCAAGAAATTTGTTGCAAGTGATTTTTTTGCTTGTTGTTGTATATACTCATGCAGGCTAGTTGTCTGTAAGTATTTGATTTGTACTTGTTTCATTCATTATTTTGGCCTTTTCTTTGCGAGCGTCTTGCACTTTGAACACTTAGCCTGAAATGATTAATTTTTTTTAGAAGGTATCTATTACTAGTGAGCACCAAACTTATTCCTCCAAGTGTCCTGTGTTGCAATATTGTCTTAAGTCTCAATTACAAGCTTGCATATTTCCTAAGAAATGTTGCATTTTTTCCAAATAAAAAGCAATAATCAAATAATCAAAACTAAAAAATAAATGCATATTAAATACCATCATACTTATGAATGGACCTAGTGAAAGGCCAAATCCTTGATAAATTTTAAAGATCTACTTCCCAAAAAATTAATGACTCCATGCAAATTTGAGTGGAATCTTGAGTGGCTTAAAATGTATTTTGTAGTAGTATATTTGTCAAGTTTTAGGAAGCCATGGGCTCCTTTGATGTTAGGTCAACAACATTTTGTGAAAGTAAGATAGAATGGTGAATTCACAATTTTTTGTGATAGCCTACCCTTTTATTATTAGTTGTTCAAACTCAACGACTTTGATCTAGAATGCATTGAGTCACCAATTGTTTGAAATCAATGACATTGAATTTTTCCAATTTTTTTTTTAGAATTCAAAATATCTATATAAGAACATTTGGAAATTTCAACATTTATAAATTAAAAAATTGAATTTTTTAAGACAATATTGAACACAAATGTGTGGATGTATATATACATTATTTATTTATTAAAAAAAATTGAAATGATAAAAATAATTGTTCTTGTGCAATCCCGTTTTGAATTACTCTTGAAACTATGTTGCCACAACTTCACACATATTAATAAAAAATCTCTAAGATTATGTAATTTGTTTTTCAAATAATTTTTTTGGATAAACCACCTCTTGAATAAAAATAAGTGTGCTACATTAGATGTTTCAATGAAGAAGCCAAAAAATAAGTAGGCTCATTTAGGTACCTAAATAAAATAATAATTCACTTGCTTGATAGAAAGAAAATAAGCCTTTAGTTGTCATTATTGATTGAAATAAGTATAAAGCAACAATCTTTTTGAATAAATGTCCAATATTATTTTAAAAATTGAAATGTCTAAGTTTAAAAGGCAAAATGTTGTTTTTATATTTGAAAAAAAACAATGTCATATCCTTCTTCAACATCACCACACTTCAAAATATTAAAAAATATAATTATAGTATTGATATTATTGAAAGATTTATTGACACACCTTTTGCAAGAAATTTAATTTTAATCTCAAAAGAGACAAGACAAAAACTTGGTTGTTTGGAAAATTAAAGATTATCATGTTTTAGTGAAAAATGTATTACAAAGAAAAAATATTAGCTCAAAATATGATTGTTTAGAATTTTAAAAAAATGGCAAGACATAATGGTTAAATTGAGCAACCTGAAGTAGAAATTTAGGGCATTGTCATAAAATGAATACTCCCAAAGTTAAAAAAATAATGAATTTTTTGAAAGCAAAAATAAGTGAAACCAAATTTTGTTATTAATACCAATTTTATCTTTGAACACAAGCTTTGTAGTTACTTCAAATGTCTATTTTTTCTGCTTTTGACATAATCTTTATCACTACATGCTAAAATAACAATCAATCAAGTTTTTATATTTACATATTATTTTTTCAAATACTAGTTTCTACAGAAAATAAACAACACAATTGAGTGAATCTTACTTAACAATATAGAAAAATAGTGTTTTGAGTTTTGATTCGTGGATTTGTTAAAACAAACTTCATTGTTTTTATTACATTGTAAAATGCTTTTTAAATTATCTGTTGTAAGAAATCACTTTGTTTTATCATGTAAATGTATTAAGTTGTTGTTTTGAAAAAAATTATGAAAATCCAAATCACAAACTTTATGTAAAATATATGATTTTACTTCATTAATGGAAAAATATAAATTTTCAATTTTGCAATTTGAAAAAAAAGAATTTTGTGTTACTATGAAATACAAAATGATTAAATCATGGGAAATCAAGATATAATGGCAACACCTAAGGGTTCTACTATATCAGTGGAAAATGGTGATAATCCCAAAAATATGGAACACAAACAATCGGCTCCAGCTGCTGGAGCCGAAGCTCGAAGATCAATGGTAAATCAAAATTTATTATTAATATACAATAAAATATATTTAAAATAAATTAAAATACAATATTAGGTATAATTATGATGACTATTTTTGATGATATTATATCTTCTTTCTTAAATATAAGAGTTGATTGGAAAGCAATGGATAAAATCCATAGACACATTTTAAATGTACATTTTTCATGGTATTTGTAGTTGTTGATTTTTTAAGTTTTCAAATCTAAATAATTAAAATTGAAGACTACTAATTTGATCATTATTGGATAAAATTTATGTATATAGTTGCAACTTGCACGAAAGTCAATTGCGGAGGCACCTCGACCTTCTAAAATGTCATTGCATGCAACTAAGATGACTATTAGACTAGAGCTTGAAAAAGTTGATGCAAATAAGTCTAATGACGATATCAAGGTTGATGTTCCATCACCTGAGAGTACAAAATTTGATGATGAACACATTAGTCTTGTACTTGAAGAACATTGCAAATCATTACAAGAAGAAACAGAAGAAGCAGAACCTAATCCTTTTTATAGATTGCATATACTTGGATTTTTAAAAGGACTCCTTGAAAGACTCTTACTTCTTATGCAACTCCCTGAAGCTCTCAAGGTATATTTATATATAAGCTTAGTTGAATATATGACTAATATATTTGTAAGGTCAAATAACAAACATTGATTATTCCTTGGCTATTTCAATATTACATGTGCATTTCAACATGACATATAATCTACACTTGTATACTATATTCATTAGTATTATTTTAATTATTATTTCAAAATATTAACTTTTCATATTTTGTTAGTAAAATTTTAAAAAATCATATTTTGCTAGCAATCATATTAGGCCTTCGTACAAGGTAAGAATCTAACTAAAATTAAAGTATAAAAGAAAACTAGCTTTCCAAATGTTTGTAGAAAAAATGTCTTTTGAAAATAAGAATCTATTATTTTTATTTTTTTCAATTTCAAAACAAAATTTCAATATTAAAATATTAAAATATATTTTCAGAAATTTGAAATATGGTTGAACCTGTTAATTTTTATAAGCAGTTAGTAACTTTGAAGTGATCCAATTTGATAATATATTATATAAAAATGTCACCAATATAAAATGATAATATAAAATATTAGAATAATCAATAATTATCAATATACGAAAAACTTAAAATTTCACAGGCAATGCAAAAATGTTTTGTAAATGTCAAAAGAATTGAAAAAATTCATTTCCATTGAGTGATGAATATTTATTTATTGTATGTCAATGATGTAGATTGTTGATAGTCACATCGAGCTTAAAAATAGTCTAGAAGAACAAAAAATATTTGCAAATAAAGAAACCCTTCTTGCCACCACAAATCTTATTAATTATACTTTGCCTCATCCCATCTATTTATCTAAGTTTGAAATTGAGGCCCAATGGCTTGAAGACATATTAAAAAAGGCATTTTACGAGGTCCAATTTTAATCCTTTATAATATTGATTTAGTATGATTTTCAATTCATTATAAAAATATATAAAAAATAATTATAGATTTAAAATTTGTGTAATAATGCTAATGTATATGTTAAATGGATTTTTGTGAAGAATGTATAAAAGGCCAAAAAGTTATAGTTTACATCATTTGTCAATATCTTGTAATATTTTTTGTTAATATTTTTATTTGTTAATACAAAATTACAAAAATAAATTTATATTTTTAATGCAACTTTTTTTTAATTTTTTCTTAAAAACAACTAAATAGAAACGAATGTTTAAAAAAGCAAATGATTTCTTTTGTAATATTACTAAAATGCTAAAAATATCACAATACAACATTTTATAATCAATAATTTTCATTGCAATCAACTATTTGAATGCAATTTTTTTAAAATTAGATTAAATTCTATTAGGGGATTTTATTGCTTAAACTTTATTTTGTAGGTGAAATGGAGATAATCAGATGGAAACAAAGAATACATTTGAAATTTTGAATAAGGTAATTTATTAAATGAATAATTTGTAGTCATATTATAAAATATATGATTTGAAATTATATAAATGATGACAAGTGTTTTTTATAATGATTATGTACTTGTTGAAAATTTATTATCTTAGAATTTAAATTTTAAATTTTAAAATAAATAATATATATAATAAATTAATATACATTAATAACAAAGTATTAGTAGGTAGTAGAAGCAGATGCAATGAAGGTAAAGAAGTTGCCCGAGGCTATAGAAAGGGTGAAAGATCTAAAATGGAAAACTGAAATATCAAAACATCTTATGAAAGTTGAAGCTGAAGCCCATTTGGAAAAAAAACGAGAATGGACACAAAATTTAATCAAGTATAAAAGGGTATATAATTTAAATGACATTTATTTATTTATTTTAAATTGAATATTTAGTTAAATTTATTGTAAATACTTACACCATTCAATGATATAAATCAAAAGACTTGTAAGCAAATATTAAAAAAAATTGCTAAATTATTTTTTGATTTGAATAGAAAAAATTCACAATGATTAAACCCTAAAGTCCCAAGGCCATTTTTCTATCAAAAAACACTTGAAACTGCCATTTCTACTACATTCACCCATGAAAGCAATTTTTTTTTAAAATTTTTAGAATCTAATAGTAGGATCTTGTACTTCACTTGTCTGAGATGATGTGGTAAAAATTTCATCAAACCTGACTATATAGATTGGAAGATATTAGCATTCAAAGTTGGACAAAAAGATTTTTTAAAAGAACATGCTTAGACTGACCAAAAAACAAGATCGTCCATAACTTTTTCATCATTAGTCCAAATAGAATGAATCAAAGTCTCACATGTAGACAAAAATATAATATTTTAGTAAAAAAAATTAAAAAAAATTATTTTGACTTTTTGTGAATTTTTTTGGGTTGCCCGTTGACCTCCATTTTCGGCTTTTTGTGCCATAACTTTTGCTTCCGGGCACTAATTGAAATAAAAATTATATTCCCTAGAAGCTTATGTAATTTTCTAACTTCACAAAATGTTTTAGAAGATTATAATGAATATTGAGACCGTATGAGCCTACCTGAAGTTGCAATTTGGCCCCCGTAGGGCCAATGGGGCTTTGGGGGTTAAACTACACATTTTTATATATGATAAGTAACGTAATCATTCAAGATTATTTCAAAAATTAAAGACAAATTTATTTGAATTTTATCATACATTATTTTTATGATTTAAATAATTTACAAATATACAAAATCTTAATTGAAAAATTAGTTGACTAATATGTTTTTAGAAATTTTATTAGATTTTATATCTAAATTCTATAAAAATCTTATTTTGTTAAAAATTGATCAAAATTTTGTATATAATTTAGTATTATACGAGAATTATTAAAGCAACTTCATCAATGTCATTGAAATTAAAATTTAAAAAGTCAACAATAGTAATAATTTTATTTTTTTGATGTTTTATATTTCATAGGAACTTAGAGAAATGCGTAAAGAACAAAGAATTGCTTATAAATACAAGTGAGAATTTCTTTGAAAGTTAACTATACAAGTTTTATAGTTTCTTTGATTACTTATATTGAAGTGGGATCATTATTTTTTTAATAATTTTTAATTGATGTATATCTGTGCTTCTTGAAGGAATATGAAACTACAAAAAAGCTATTTAATAATGAACTCAACTATGTATTATTAGTTATTAAATGAAGGAATTATTTTTTTAATGAATTTTAATCTGTAAAATATTTTTGTTTGAATGAAAGATTGGTTTCTAGTCAATATTAGTTTACGCATAATGTAGTTTCTAATATAAATATGTATTATATATTTTAATAATTGAAGGAATCAAAAGATAATAGAATCAATTTTTTGAAAACCTTTTAGATTTAAATTCCTTTTGGGTTATCATGGTATTAATCATTATCAAAGTTCCCGTATCAATAAGATTTATGTGAAAAAATTAAGTTGATAATGTATGAAAATATTTCAATCAATTAGTAAAATACTTTGTTAGAACTTACAAAGAGTTACACATGAATTTTGTGACCTTACGGGATTTTTAAAAAATAAAAATAAAATGCTTTTGCTTCTAACTTCAAGCCCTATTATCATGCAATCTGTAAAGTCAAAATTCTTGAAATTTTCCCACATATTCGAAATGTTTGTCTTTGACCTTTCGCCATTTGAATTTCAAATAAAAATCTTCTTCATTGCACACGAATTCATCAAAATTGACTAGTGCATTGCCAATACACTTAACTTCCTTGCATTGTAAGGTGGTTTAGAATAGGCTAGACTCCATATTTGGTATCAAAATTTTGCATGAGTGTACCTAATAAGATTTAGAACTCAATAGAAGAAAGACTCAAATTCATCAAGAGCAAAATTTTTACTCCAAGAAGGCTCAAAGTTTGTTGACTTCGTTTTGTAGGAGTGAAAAGAATCTTTTTTTCTCACTTCAAATGTTAATCTTTCATTTCCACATGCTCAAATGGATTGATATTTTTCCAACAAATTGTCATAGTATTCTACTACAGTAGAACCTCTCTTAGTGTATACTCTGGTAGTGCATAATATGCACTCTGAGAGATTGTACTTTGAAGCCTTTATTGATGAACAGTGGTTGGAGGCCTTGTAATTAGAAGCTATGTGGTTGGAGGCCCTGTAGTTAGAAGCCACATTAGGCAGTGAACAATACTGCACCTCTCCAAATGCATAAACCTCTCTTAGTGCATAGTCCCAACACTATGCACCAAGAGAGGTTCTACTATACACTCTTGTACAGTTCGATAAGAAGGTTTTAAATTTTTTTTTGGCAATGCACTCAAAAATGACAGTTTTCAGTAACATTTTTTCTTGAAAACACCCTGGTCCTTTGGGGTTAAGAGCTTTCACACTTCTTGCACAAAGGTCACTTATTTGGTCAATTGGTGCCTATAATGTCCTATATAGTTAATAGAGACTCTACCTTACCATGTATGAACACTTCAAAAATGCGTATAATATTTCATAAAAGACAAGATGTTGAAAATGACAAAGTAATCATATTGTGAATTCTCCCCTTTAAAAAAATCAAAATATACCTAAACTCTAATTGCAGAGCTGATAAGTTACTTGCAACTGGTGACATGGCACGACGCGACCGTGAAATAAGGCTTGCTGAAGCACGAGCAAGAAATAAACAATTAAAACTTGACTTGGAAGTATGTCATCACTCATCTTCTTACGTACATTAGGCCTCTAATGAAAACTACCATATGTGAAGGTTTGATGCACCACTTAGATGCCCAAATTGAATTTCCATGTCAGATTCTCAAGGGTCCATGTCACCTCATGCCATTCACAAGATGATACGTGGAACTCTTTTTTTACAAAAATGACTTAATTTATGCAGAATCTAACCTTTGTGTCGGGTAATAAATGTTTTAAAATATTTTAATTAAAAAAGAATAAATTACAAATAAATGAATGCTTTAATTGTGCAGAGAGAGAAATTAGTACACGAGGAAGTGATGGATTACATGGGCAAACAAAATCTATTGTTGCGAGAAGAAGTTCTTAATTTGACAACAAACCATGAGAATGATTCTCAATGTATGGATTGGGCAATTGAAAAGATTCAAAACGAAATTAAAATGAAGAAAATGCAAATTGCGGATCTTGAGCCACAGTGAGTTCTTCTTATTTATAATTAATTAGGATATTCTTTTAAGGAAATAAATTTGAAGTGGGATTGTCAACAAAGTGCTAGGAAGGTATCCGCACTAAAAACAAACATTTTTTTTTCATTCGAGCAATTCTAAACACAATTTAGGAAACATATCATATCATGATATTAGCAAATGAAAGCAAATAAAAGTCAATGTGATTGGTTTGAAAATTTTATGAATTTGGGTAAATACACTACAAATTTTCAAAGTTGAGGTCATAAAAACACTTACTATTGACACTAGACTCCCTGTAACGAGAGATCTTTGAAATACAAAATGCTTCCTCTCATTGGTTGCTTCAAATAACTCTTCAACTTTCATTGGTTCTTTTTGAAACTTAGTATTGAATTTGAGCAAACGCTTTGTTATATTTGGGTCAAATGAGAGGTTGTGAAGAACTCTATATTAGGTGCTTGCAAATGGATGGTGTTGCAAACGCTGGGTGAGAATATCTTAGAAGTCAATCTAAAATCGTTCAACAAATTAGTGATCCTCATTGAATGTAGAACTCGTTGACAAGCTAGTTTGGATCATTTTTTCTTTATTAAAATTAGAGTGAAATCTCTATGGATTTATATATGATTTTTGTATGAAAAAGAAGAATAAAAACTTTAGTCCTATTTCAAGGATTGGTATAAATGAAAAGTGCCATTTGTCGAAGACCTCACCTTAAAGTTTATAAGATAGTGGGAGATAATACAATAACTAAGGTAAAAGAGTCTATTCTATATTAACTTTTGGTACGCTCATTGTAGGAAGTTTATTCTTATGATGCATATTCATAATACATATGTGCTTAACCCAGAAGGACGCAGAGGACGATTTGTGTCCTTTGGATGGTCAATTAGGCTTTGTGCATACTAAAGAATGAATGATTTCCATCTGATTTTTTGTGTGCAACTTTCATTGCTGCTATAATCACATCATTGAGTTAAGTTTAAGACATTCAAGTTTTTTTAAATTTTATATGAGGTAGTTTATCAAAAAATAGTACATTATCTAATGTATTTTAATACTTTGAGGTTTTCCCCTCTAAAACTTGCTTTTGACATTCAAAACAATTTCTTTTGCTTTTGAGCAAAACTAACAAAATGAAGCTTCTAAAGCATAGTTTCTACTTCACTTAGAAAACCCTTTTAAAATAAGAATTTTGAAATTGAGGATCTATAATCACTTTTCTAAATATGAAGTGACATGGAAATTTCCTTTATATTACAATGTCTTCTACTATAATGTACTTCTATTCTAAAAAATTTAGATTTTTTGAACTTGATTTGTAATTTTTCTAATTATTTCTTCAAAAATTCTTGGTAATATCAAATTTTCACAAAAATTTGAAATTTTTATAAAAAAATTTAGACATGTGATTTCATCACTGAAAATAAACCATAAAATTTCACTCATAAAAAATAAAGAAATAAAGGATACAAAATGAGGGACTTTGATTAAATAGTCAGACTTTATTATGTAGGGGTTAATTAGACAAATTTTTGTCTACAATGGACTTGCCCAAACTTGCGTTTGAATGTGTTCTTCTAAGGTAAACACACTTAGTTATGACCCGCTTTGAAAATTGGTCCTACAATTTTTTACCTATTCGTGAGAGTTTAGGTGTGATTCTAAATACACTTATTTAAGCACATTGAATTCTTAAATTTATTCATTAAGTGCCCAAAAAATTCATTTCTAGGAGATTCTAGGATCCACTTTTGATCCCAACAAGATATTGAATAGATGAGATGTACACAATCTCAAAATGAAAATCTATGAGAGTCTACTGATGGTTTTTAAGTAAACTAGGAGACAATACTTTGAAAATTCATAATTTATTCACACATTGTCCAAATAATGTATGCTAAAATTATACATGGGAATCTTCTTTCAATTGATAAAAATAGTTCAATAAGAATAATTTATGTTTAATAATAATAACTATGCTCATTTGTAATTAGGGTTGATTGTAGGTGCGCATACATTATGTAAAATTGAACTTTCAAATGTTTGTACAATAAATATTTTTCTTTGGTTCTCTCAGTTGTTCCAAAATTTTGACAAACATTTGTTCTTACTCGCACGGCAGATATGAGGCAGAAATGAAGATGTTAGCTGATGCAGCAGCGGAGGCAAAGAGAAAGCATGATGAATGGTATGCAAATCTCGGGTATAGTGAACTAAGTTTGAAGTCTGCTTACAAGATACAAAAGATGTGGAGGGGATATCTTGTGCGTCGGGTGTGGGGTAAAGTCCTCAAAAAACTCAAGAAAAAGAGATTGAAAGCGGCCAAAAAAGGAAAGAAGAAGTAGTTAAATTGTAAGATCATAGGGCTATTGCAAGTGCATGTAAGTACATTCAAATTCAGAAATGTACGCGACTAATATAATTTTGCCCACAATGGGTTTGCTCCCATTTGGCTTGGAATGGAGTAGTTTACTTCATGTTCCAAAACAATTGTTGTTGTGTGTATAAGGTGGGTACATCCAAAATTACACCTTGCTTAAAACTACCATCATCACTCTGTGTACATCTGCAAAATCAACATGTATGTATGTAGAAGAAGCAATTTTAGAACATTTACCAAGAAAAACTTTGACTCTTCATAACTTTTGCATATGGGATCCGAATGTTGCCTTATTTGGTGTGTTGGAGCCTCCTTTCACTTGCCAATATGAAAATATGAAAATTTGAGTAGTCTAGTAATAGTAACCAGGCACAATAGCAAAAAGTGACGGTTTTAGGAGTACCCATTTTATATATCTACCATTCTAGTAAAAGTTTGCATGCTTTTTAAAAGAATGAAAGAAATTCATGATTTATTGATCCTTCAATCCCCCTTCTCGACGTTCCCTGCTTTCAAGGAAAATTTCCCACCACTACTTGTATTGTTTGCAAAACTTGAGTTGATCCTGACAAAAGACTTCAAGGCTTTCAGATTTGTAGGTTATAAGTAGCCAGACCCATTTTGATGTAGGCACAACATAACATTCAGTAGCAGTCACTGGCTTTGCCCTCCCTCGAACGAAATGGTGTGGAATATACCACACCATATCAGTAACTACAGTACTTATTTCGTTCGAACAGTTGTCAATATTTGTCAGAACTGAACTTCGAGTCTGTGCCGCGACTGTACACTGAAGTAGTGGAAAATAAAAAATTTCCAAGTAAAATTGAATACAAAACAATAGGAACTTTATACAAAATGCTAATGAATTCATCGAGAGTACTGAATTCTATGTTATTGTAGAATGACCTCACTTTGAATTGGAACCCATTTGTGCATTGTGCTTTTGAAGTGAGAAGACAACTCTTTATATGCACATGGAGTGGTAGGAGGTAGAGCAATCCATGTGGGATAAATAAATTAGAATTTCGGTAGGTTCTCATGCACTCATAGTTAAGTAAAAAACAAAGAATTGTGTTAAAAGTAGAATTTCAGACCTCGTTTAGACATAGTAAAATAACTTTTTTCAAAAAACTTTGAATTAAAAAAGGTTGGTAAATGAAGATAAGTTTCACCTCCAAAAATCCGTTTGGGATTTTGAATCTCCAATCAAAATTTATGAATAAATTTTGGAGAAGATTTTTAATGGACATTTTCTACAAAGTCATTTAAAAATCCATTCCAAACCCTCTCCAAAATTTATTCATAACTTTTGATTGGAGATTCAAAATCCCAAATAGATTTTTGGAGGTGAAACTTATCTTCATTTACCAACTTTTTTTAGTTCAAAGTTTTCTGAAAAAAGTTATTTTACTATGCCAAAACGAGGTCTGAAATTCTACTTTTAACACAATTCTTTGTTTTTTACTTAACTATGAGTGCATGAGAACCTACAAATTCTAATTTATTTATCCCACATGGATTGCTCTACCTACTACTACTCCATGTGTATATATAGAGTTATCTTTCACTTTAAAACCCAAAATAAGTTATTGATTGCAAATATTAACAAGGCATTAGTGTATTACTCATTGGATTCTTTGCCAACATCTTTCACTACAGTATTTGATGATTTGTATGTCTAGTCCTAAAATGAAGAAATTAAAATGGAACATACCATAATGTACTGTCACTATCCCGGTACCAAAGCTTACATAAATTAAGTGGGGATGAAAGTCGTGGATGAGGACATCAGAGAGGAAAAGGCAGCCTCTCTGAAGGCTACTGAATGTTATGAATTTCATTCTCTTGCATCCTAATTGACTGTAGTTCAACGTAGAGCAAGTTTGGTGTACAGTAAGGTCTACTTCATTTACGAATTTTTGAAATCGCAGGGAAGGGAATTTCAAATCTGCCAACTTTGACAGCCTCCCGAGGGCTCAAAAATTAGTCTTTGGCCATGAAATTTTTACCACAACTTCATCTTTAAGTTAATTATATGTGTGACAAATTTCAAGGCCAAATGATTTACACAAAAAACGATATTCAAAATCTCCCAACATGTGTAGCCGTGGAACAAATTTCACTACTGCCAACTTTGACACACTCCCAAGGACTGAAATTTTTTTCTTTTTCTATGAATTTTTTTTCATAGGACCATCTATATGTTGATTACATGTGTGAAAAATTTCAAGTCCAAAAGACCCCTACAAAAATAGATATCCAAAATCTCCCAACATGTGTATTTGTGAAACAATTTCACTACTGCCAACTTTGACACTATTCCAAGGGTTGAAAAATTGTTTATTTATCATGAAATTTTTATGATGGAATCATCGCTATGTTAATAACATGTGTGCCAAATTTCAAGTTCAAAAGATTCACACAAAAAAAAATATGCCAATTCTACCAACATGTGTAGTTGTGAGAAAAATTTCCCTACTACGTATAGTGTAATTTTTTGGGTTAAAACTTTCACATGGATGTAGAAAGTCATTCTCACAGCTACACATGTTGGTAGAATTAGAATATCTTTTAGTGACCATTGCGTTTCAACTTCTAAAATTCATAACTAATTCTAGAAACGTCCAAAAAATTATGGAACGACTTGGTTTAGATGCAAATTCCATTTTTTTTCCTACTAAAATTTATTGAAAATTGTTTTAAGAAGTTTAGCTTCCCTGAAATGGCAAACAGCTCTTAGATGGTTGGTTTATGAGCCTCCTACGGCTTATTTGATTGACGCTCATGAACCCAAACCCACTCATGTGTAACTTAGCATGCAACATCAAGTGCAATAGGAAAGCTCTTCAAAGACAACATCTTGGATGATTTTGTTTTGTTTTCTGCTGCGTTTTCCCCCAAAAATGAATTTTTTTCATCCATTCATTTCTGCAGACTTTGGCAGCAGTACAGTACTGTAAGCTTACTTCTCGGATGATTCCCAAAGCCCCCTCAGTTTCAAAGGAGTTCAAAAGCCCCGAGAACTGCAGGACCCCATGATGCTGCTATCCACCACTTTCCTTTTTTTCCACACTGTTGACTGGGTGGACGGATTGACTAACTTGCTGCCATCCCCACTTTGTTTGATTCTCAACAAATAAAACACTCTTGCAAGGAATCACGAATGCCACTTTCGGAAGGTTTCTACGGAAGTTGTCTGCACTTAACTTACATCACAAGCACCTGGAAACGCCACTTTTGTTTTTTCCCCTTCTACGAGGGGTGTGGTGTGTGCGGTTTAGATGATGATTTTTTGGGGGTTAAGCCGGGCATAAGGGCCACTTCTCATGACATCCCACATAGCATTTGTTAATCAGCCAAAACCTCTTCCTCTTAAAGATTGGGATATTTTTTCCTGGATCTTTGTAGGAGTGAATTTAGTTTAATTTCATAACATTAGTAACCTTTGCTTTGGGGGGGGGTCTTTTTGCTCCCCCCAAAGCCGGCCCTCCAGCATTGGTGAACTTGAGTAACAACACAACTTGTGTTGACATCTGGATGGGTGTTGCACCTCAACCAATTACAACCATCCAGCCCAACTCTCTCCAGAGCCAATTACATGGAGGGGATTATAACTTAATTCCTTCCTCTAACATCCCAGGCATCTAAAGGGGGGATTATCCTTCCTCTGACAGGGAAGGAATCCCCCTGTTAGTAATGTTATGTTTGTGGGTTTGGCTAGAAAGTTGCAAAGCTAGCATCATTGGTTGTTTGGGAAGTTGCAAAGGGTCATTGGTTGGGTGGGTAGTTGCAACATTGGAGGCTTCCACTTTCTGGAGGAGCAAAAGGGACCCTCCCTAGCGTTGGTTAATGATGTTATGCAAGTCCTAGGTCCCTTGTGCCTTTGAATTCTCAAAATTGATTTGGTGGAGAGTAGAAAATTGGGACTTAGGGCTTTACACTACATCCCAAGTTCGAAGTCCTACATTACTCCAAAATGTCTATATGGCAACACTATTTGGATGTTTTGCGGCCAAGGAAGTCGGACTTAGACGTCAAAATTGGATCTAGCCAAAATAGAAATCCAACCTGGCCTCTAAATCCTAACAATTTTTTTGAATGTAAACCAGGACCAAAACAAGATTTAAGGCATCCTAGCGGGTTGAATTTTTTTTAAAATTTGTTCAATACATATTTGATGCTAAAAGCGTCCCCAAAATGAGTTTATTTCTTCATGATTCAATTTTCATATATGTAATTGCTATATAATACAAAACAAGAGACAAGAGACAAGTTAAGGCTTAAAGTTGGGACTTTGACTTTCACACTATGAGTCCCAAGTCCTACATTTTTTATTTTCAATTCACCTTCTACAACCCAAGAAAGTTGGGATTTGATCTCAAATGAGGATTTAGAAAGTTGGAACTTGGACATGGTGTGAAGGGGTCCTAAGCCTATGAGAAAAAAAACATTAATCCATGTACAACTAAGTAAGAATCTAGAATGCGTGATTTTGCAAACATGTCACAATTTGGTGTAGGAACCTTAGAAAACAATCGCCCCCTACTATGGAACTCTAGAAATACTTTTTTTATTTCCATCGAGTAGGGATCAACATAAAAAATTGCCTTCTATTTTGGACCAATTGATTTTGCATTTTGAGACATCTCCTTAGGTATTTCAAGGTCCTTGATTCCAATTGCCATTCAATTTTTTTGAACTTTTATTATCTATGGTAAATAATATGTTTATGCAATTTCCTTGAGGGATCTATTTCAAGGCTCAATCACACTAAACTCAAAACAAACAAACATATTAAATAAATGAATGTATTGAAAATAGATACATCTTTATGTTATTTGATTTGCTTCAAAATAGTAGTCAATATCTTGAATCCACAATCGCTGCATTTTCATGGATGTTAGTTAGATCTTTGATAGTTACACTATTTATTTGTCAATAGTGTTATGACAATGCATTGCTATCTCTTAAATTCCCCAAAATGCATTTTACCTACTTAGTGGCTATCAATGTGGCCCAAACATCATACCATACTATGATAGGCTCTCATACTATACTATGATAGAAGTTGTTGAATGCAAATTCCTTGATTGTAATAGGTGGTGAATGTAGATAGGTATATTTGAATGCACAGACTTGAAAAGACTTGCACTATGCACTCAAAGTGAGAGCTCCTTGTTCATTTTATTGTTTTTTAGGAACGAGACGCTAGTCAAATTTCAAAAATGATTTACCATACAATATTTTCAAATATATAGGATAATACAATTTCATACTGGTTTAGTGCAAGACCCTATGGTTACATATGCCAAAAAACAAAAGTTTAAAAATTTTGCACTCTACAATAGAAATGGCAGTTTCGAGTGTTTTTGACAAAGAAAAAAAAGGTCTTCATCCTTTAGGAATTAAAGACACCCATCCATCTGAGAAGACTCTTCTGGATCAATAATTGCAGAGAAGAATGGATTACCCACTCGTCTTTCAAGGAGAGAGAAAGACACGCATCAATAGGACATCAGATAATCCTCTGCAGATAACTTGAAAAGTGATGAGTGCAACCCACTTTTGGGACACAACCTCTTTTTTATCCTGAAGTATCACGAACATAACAAGTGTCACCTCATGTATCCATCAAGTCAAACTTTGACCAACTCAATACCACAAGCAAGAGAGTTTTTAACAACTTAGACACTGAAAAACAGAAGGAAAATTAAAAAAGCCCACATAATTGTGCTCAAATGACATCTTTATACTTCTGTTTTCAACAATTAAAACGAAATCCACTACCTCAATATCTTTCAATTCTACAGCTTACCCACCTCTGCACCCAACCATACGAGTGGTAGGTGGGTAGGTGATGGCCTCCACCTTCCCAACATTGAACTCATTGTCAGATGTGCAAGTAGCTCTCAACAGTGTCACGAACTCACGATAGAAATGCAGTGAGGTGAACAGATTCGAATGATCTAGCTAGTACTACGAGTGACATGGCTGATAGGCTTGAAACTCATCAATTTTACAAACTCAAGTGATCCCACTCTGGAAATCAGTATGCTCTGATCATAACTACCAGAGGATATGTACCTGACTGTGTAAGAGAAATGCTGGTGTGGTAATAGATACACAGGAAATTATGATCCATCAGGAACGTTCTTGGGGTCAGGAATCGGCGGAATGAGGATACATAATCCTGGTTCTCCTTTCGTGGTTGCATCAAGTGCTTTGTTGATCATATTCAAAGGAAACTGCAAAAATTTAGACAGACATACTTTGTGTTATCCAATGATTCAGCTTGACAGACTGTTCGCAACCAGTCTTCTCTGTACCTTCAAATCGTGGCTCTGTCATCCTTGACCAAGTCTATTCGAGCAGAATGTTGGAACTAAAAATAACCAGTTTTTTCAGAAACCACACCATGATACACAGAGATTGAAGCCTCTGTGTGTGATCATTTTTGACCTCGGGGAGACCTACCATGAATCATGAGGAAGATTCTCTTTATGATGCTGTGTAAAAGAGTCTCTGCAACCATCTGCTGATTGTACTGAAAACCCTATTTGAATGCACTGGAAAATACTAGTTTAACACTATGGATTCCAATTATATAAGAAAACAAGGCGGTTATTACCAACTGAAGTTCCGACAGAAGCTGATTATTAAGGGAAAAAAATAAGAACCTTTTTAGCGATCTCCACTTTGATTGCACCAGCCTTGTACAAGTCGAAGAGGAATTGGGCACCTTCTAAAAGCTCTGCTGGGTGCTTCACATAATCTGCCAAAACAGGCACTGCAACCACCAAACTTTTGCTTCCTGCCGTCACATGCACACATACTGCCAGTTCAGCAATTGATTCTACAGCTTCTCCCAATTTTGCAGAATCAGCATTTGAGTCTGAAGAAGGTATTCATCACTGGACCATCGTATGCACCAATCAAAAATGTTGCATAACTTTTGCTTTCCAACTTACCCTTGGGCAACTGAGGTGACAAGATCGGCACAAAAATGAAGCCGCACATTACGATTGGCTTGCATAAGAATGATGCTAAAGACCAACATTTAACAAGATTTCAGTAAAATCAGGTTATTTCAAGAACTTAAGACAACCCCGTTAAGAGAATCTTCCTTATTATTCATGTAAGGATCTCACTATAGTCACACTTATTATACAGTCACACAGTATCATGAGGTGGCCTCCATATATTCAACGAGAAAATACTGAGATCTCTCCCATGAATCATACCCCCGTCCCGAAACAAGTGTCCTGTTTGGACCTCATGTTTTTTTAAGGTTATCTCGAGTAGGTCATATGGAGGCTTTTGGGGGTCCAATCTTATTTAGGTTGCACTGAACATATGCAATGTTCTTCTTTGATTCTAGTGATCTATAATTTGGACCTTTTTTAAATTTATGCTTTTCATAACATGATCAATGAAATTTGTATCAAATGTTTTCAACAAAACTGCGGACACTTATTTGGGGAAGGAGGAGGGAGTAGAAGAGATTCTCGTTATTGTCCAAAAGTCCCTGAAACAACCTTTCTGACAACACTGTTAACATACCTCTATCAGAGCTGCAGAAATTTCGAGTCCAACAAGGCAAAAGAACTGAATTATGGGGGGTAAGATCACCGATTACCTGCAAGTTCCCTGAGGTTGAGTACGGGTGCACTGCAACCAAGGCTGACCAACATTCCCTTCGGAGCTAAACCATGCACAGCATCTACAAAATTGCTCTTCCCTTCCAAATCAAACACCACGGCCACACCCTCTCCAGATGTCAACTCCTTCACTTCATCTGCAAAGCCATAGTCCTGATTGACAACGATAACTTCATTACAGCCATTCTTTTGTGCACGCTCCACATCGCCCTCAGAGTTGACAGTTCCAATCACAACAGCTTTGAGATGTTTCGCCGATTGGGAAATAATGGACCCAAGTCCTGTTGTCACGTCGTTAACTAAGACTGCATCACCACGCCTCAAGGGGCAGAGCTTCTTCAACAGCATCCATGCCGTCAAGCCTGGGAAGAGTAGAGCCGCAGCTTCTTCGTCGGTGACGTTGGAGGGAAGTGGAATTAAGGAGTTTATTGGCACTATACTCGCCTCACAGAAAGCTCCCTTGTTGGGTGGGTTAACGTAGCCTACTCGCTGGCCTATTTGATGGTTCAAAACTCCAGTACCTGGGGACTCAAAGCAAACCATAAGAGGTGTTAGAGGACAACGAAGAACAGAGTAGAGCAGCAGCTTCTTCGTTGGTGATGTTGGCTAAGAACAGAAGACACAACTGCAAAATTCTCTTGTTTCTTCTGTTTTGAGCCAGCTCGATTCTGACCCCAAATTTCCCTAAAAAACTACTAAAACTCATCTGAAGTTTGCATGTCTCGTTTAAGAATTGCCTTTTCTCGTGGAACACAAATCTTGCATAATGACACTCTCTCACGATGATTCAGCACCTCCTTGTTAAAAGTTCCAAAACTTCAACAACTACTTGAACCCTAACAAAAAACCGTAGATACACTGTTGATGATTCAACACTCTAAGTCCTGGTGGTCACTTTGTTATTCAATTTAACAAAAGTCAAATGGCGGTTCCTATCGGTGGTTAGAATGTCACATGCCCTGCAAATGACCTTTCCACGATTACATACAACATAACTCCCCTCCATGCCAACTTCAAATCTGAAGTAACCGCTGCTCCCCGCTTCTAGAACACTAACAAAAAACACTAGAAAACATAATTGGTGACTCAGCAGTCCGGTACCTGGGGACTCAAAGCAAACAATGAAAAAGAAAGTTCCTAGTGAGCATACTAACTTGTAAAAAGATCCAAAAACATCCACTGCTACTTGAACCCTAACAGAAAAAAGCTAGACAACATTGTTGATGATTCACCGCTCCCATACCTATGGACTAAGCAAACAATGGAACCAATCTTCTAGTAAGTATACTAACTTGTAAAAAGTTCCAAAAACATCCACTGCTACTTGAACCCTAACAGAAAAAAGTCTAACAATTTCCTAGTAAGCATACCGACTTGTTAAATGTTCAAACACATCCACAACTACTTGACCCTAAAAAAGAGACTTCAAACTTCAAATTTCAGAAGCCATAGGAAACCTAAAAGACTCATGCATTGACACATATTAGCTAGTTCAGTGATAGCCCCAACAGCACTACTGCCAGGAAGAAAACAGTGCAAAAGAAAGCTCCTAAGGAGTATACTAACTTGGAAAAAATTCCGAAAACATCCACTGCTACTTGAACTCTTAACAGAAAAAAAGCTAGACAACATTGTTAACAATTCATCACTCCAGCACCTGGGGACTAAGCAAACAATAATGAGGAACCAATCTTCAAGTGAGCATAAAGCCTTGTTAAAAGTTCAAGAATATCAACTACTTGAACCAAAAACAGAGACTTCAAATTTCAAATTTCAAAAGTCATGGGAAATCTGAGTGCATTGGCACATAATACCTAGTTCAGTGATAACCCCAACAGCGCTACATCCAGGAGTGAACATTTGATGACTCGGGTGATGGAGTCCGCCTCTACAATCCTCCACGTCTGGGTCGTTAAGACCAATTGCTGTGTGTCGAACCTCAACTTCATCACAACCAGGGCGAGGAAGCTCAACCTCTTCAACTTGGAGATGGTGACGACCTCCTATGGTATGCACTCGCACGGCTTTCACCATGATTCTTCCTGTTTGCCCCAGACCCTAAACCTCAGTCAAAAACTTTGGGTAGAATGAGGGCATGGTTTCAGAAGTGTGGAGGACATACTTGGAGACAAATGGCATTTTGAAAATTAGTATGGATACCTTGATTATAACCTTAACTATGGGTACTTCTCGAGCACTCCCCGAAGCCCTAAACCTCTGTCAAATGTTGGGTAAAATTCACATTTACGAAATCTTTTCAGCAGTGTCGTAGACACACTTAAAAATTCGCATGGCATTTGAAAACTGGAAAAGAGCGCCTTGATTACGACCTTCAGTTCAAAATTTTCAAATTCACTTTCTAAAACCACGTCATTGTCATTCAAATTCAGTACCCCAGCATCACCAACAAATTTTCCTTCGGCAACATTGCCAAAATGTAATCTTACAAATAAAAACATAACTATGGGTACTTCTCGAGCACACGCCAAAACCCCACAACCTCTGTCAAACGTTGGGTAAAATTCACAAACTCACGAACATCGTTTCAGCAGTGTCCTAGACACACTTAAATTCGCATGGCATTTGAAAACTGGAATAGAGCGCCTTGATTACGACCTTCAACTCAAAAATCTCTCACTCACACCCTAAAATCTCGTCATTGTAGCACAAATTCTTTACCACAGCGTCACCAACAAATTTTCCTCCGACAACATTGCCAAACGTAATCTTACCAATAAAAACATGCAGAACTGCGGGTACTTCTAGAGCACGCCCCCAAACCCTAAACCTCTGTCAAATGTTGGGTAAAATTCACAAACTCACGAACATCGTTTCAACACTTAAATTCGCATGGCATTTGAAAACTGAAATAGAGAGCCTTGATTACGACCTTCACCTAAAAAACTTCTCACTCACACCCTAAAATCTCGTCATTGTAGCACAAATCCCTTACCACAGCATCACCAACAAAACTTTCTTCGACAACATTGCCATTCATAATTTTCCAAATAAAAACATGCAG
This sequence comes from Pseudisothecium myosuroides, assembly GCA_951799445.1. Taxonomy (NCBI): domain Eukaryota; kingdom Viridiplantae; phylum Streptophyta; class Bryopsida; order Hypnales; family Lembophyllaceae; genus Pseudisothecium; species Pseudisothecium myosuroides. The sequence goes on along the minus strand of OX637292.1, from coordinate 11,823,686 downwards.
CACTACAGGTACTCACTTTAAACTAGAACACGTCGTCTTCAATCGGATACGGTAGTCCCAGAACGCAACAGAAGCACAGTTGATTTGGAAATTTGAAACGGGGTGCCTTGATTATGACCTTCAATTCAAGAATTTCCTATTCAATCCCTTGTAGCGCGGATTCTTGACCCCAGAAATGTAATTCCGAGTCAAATTCCTTCGAGAACATGCCAAAATTGAGAGAAACTAGGGACACTAAATCCAATCTTGAGCATGCGCTGCTGTGAAGGCTCGAGAATTCCTTCAAGCACTCTCTGAAATTGCGCCTGGACGACTGATGCTCTGCGTAACGACAAGTGGACTCCATCTAAGCCAGCCAGCTGGGCAGAACATTGTAGGCAGGACCCCTTTTGCATCCTTGAATTGTCTTAAGGTAGAAACACCCAAAACCGTCAAATCAGCATAGTTGGAGGTACTTTTTCCTAACAATAATATTTTTGTAGTATTAGCAATTTAAAAAAATATATATATATTTTTTGGATGTGGCATGTAATTTCTATAATTTTTCAAAGTTGTAGATCCCTGGTCCGAGATGACCCTAAACTACCGGATGATGGTAGAAAGGTACCCAAATTGAATGGTGTGGTTGCGGGTTCGATACTTGGCAGTGACAGGTTGTGTTTATCTGGCATGAAATCAACCTCCCTACTTGACGAAAATCCCTTGCAGTGTGTTGTTCAAAAAAGAAAAAGTTGTAGCTCCCTAGACCACTGAAACTGTCCTATAGGTGGACCTAAAATTAGAATCTGACAAAATTAGCATTCAATTATTAGCAATTAAATAAGGAGACAATTTTATGACATTTTTTAGGGACACTTTTAATGGAAGTCTAGGAACACTTCAAGGGAAATCTAGTGTGTATGAATGGGAATATGGATGCTTTTGGGTGTTTCACTACCTTATATGGCTTGTGAGCCAACCGCAATCCTTGAATTCACTGATAAGTCTTTCCTAGGCATCTAGCAAAGTATAATATCTTCCCAACATAGAGTAGACCATTATCTAGTTATACAGTACTTGGAAGTAATAAAATTGGCATTTTTTTCTATCTTGCATAATGAACATTTGATTCTTACCCAATTCCAATCAAGCATACCAAATTTGGGTTTCAAAAAAGCAAAATTCTATTTTTGGTCAATTGTTTCATTTGAAATTCATGGTTTTACATGATAATTGAAAAACATTGGTGATGAATTTTTTATAATTCAATTGTAAAGATGTATAGGATACATCTACATGCACATTTTTCATATTAAAAAACATCTCATTCAGTAACAAAAATATGATTTGTGAAGTATTCAATGTGAGGTGTCGTATGGCCAAACTTTAGAAATAATAACACTAGATTCATCCTCAATGGACAATCATTCTTCAAGTACAAAATGTCTCAATTTTCACTAATTCCTTCAAAAAATTCTTCACCTTTTTTTTTTTTTGAAACCCTGAGTTTATTTCAAGATTAAGACCAAGAACAAACAGCAAAAAGCCAAGGGCTTAGCCCTGGAGACAATAATTGAGAACCCCCACCCCACCCCACCCCACCCCACCCCATGATATACACCTAGCTTTACACTAATTCCCTACGAGGAGGTTTTTGTAAGTTCCACTCAATGGCCCGGCCTTGCTTAGAACCAAAGAAGTGAACCTTTAATCACACTTTGTCAAATTTCCGAAGAAACTTCTAAAATTCTTCACCTTTCATTGGTTGCTTTTGAGAATTGGTTGTGACTTAGAGTCACGAAGGTGATCATTTTATGCTTAGCTAATTTTTTAGCATTCATGTTATGTGTTCATTAGAAGTTGTCTCATTTGTCTATACTTACTTTACCATTGATTTAAAATAATAATTATTTCTAAAGTTATACTCCGTACATTGGTTGTTATAGACTCTACTTTGGAACAGAGGCAATAAAAATAACCCTCCCCTATTATGCCCCAAGATATAGCAACTATAGTCAAACTACTCTGAACATATTCTTCATTTATGAATCACAATGGTCTTTGTCCCAACATTACAGTTAATCATAAAGTGTGTGCAATGAAAAATCAGGAGCTGGAGTTTGAAAAAAACACAAGACGAAATTCCTTGAAGTATCTAAAATAGGGGTAATCATAAAGTGTGTGCAATGAAAGACTAGGAATTGAAGTTTGACAAAAACATAGGACGAAATTCCTTCAAGCATCCAAATTTGGTGTAATGGAGTTTGGTGTTGTGTTTCTTTTGTACTAAGGTAAAACAGTCCATGGCAATTAGAAGACCCCACACGGTGGACACCTAGGAAATGGCCCCATTATGGATTTTTTCAATAAATGAGATTTGGGCTACAATCAATGTCTTATTTGATAATAATAGAGTGATTAGTGACCTCAATAGGAACTTCTAATTTTTCCTTGCAATTTCATTGTAGAAAGTGATTTTTTTAGGCCTTTTATTTTAGAAATTATTGTGACTACTTTAGGTGTGTAAAATGAGTATTATGGATACAGATTTTGTTGATTCTAGGGTAGTCAAGAGACTCTTTGGGCCCCTGATGGGTTGAACACTTCAAAAATTCATAGCAAATTCATACTTTGTCAAAAAAATGTAATTTCAATTGTTCTTGTTGTTTCTCACACTTGTCTTCATGTCGGAAAAAAATTAAAAAAATGAAGCAAGCAATGGCATGAGGGCTAACTCCTAACTCTAACCACAATTGGTTGTATTACCTTATTCTTTGTTAAACCTTCCTTTGACACCCCTTCTACAAACTGGGGTTCACTTTACAATTAACTATATATTAGAGTTAACCATAAAGTATGTGCAAGGCGGGACTATGAGCCGGGGTTTGGAAAAAACAGAAGACAAAACTTGTTTGAGCACTCAGGTCCGATGGAGTTTGGTGCTATGTCCCTTTTGTACTATTCTTAGTTAAACCCTCCTCTGACACCGTTCACAAACACATGACCAACTTTATGATTAACTCTATTGTGTGTGATGGAGTTGAGTAATATGTTCCTTTTGTACTATTCTTAGTTAAACTTTCCTCTTACAGTCCTTTGATCTACAAATTGGGGAGACCTTTTTTTAAATTTTAAACCTGGAGTTTATTCCACGAGTAAAACAAACAACGGAGACCAAGGGCAGAGCCCTGGAAAGAGAGAAATAGTCAAGAATTAAACCTAAAAACAAAGTAAGCCTAAAATTACACAAAGGAACTGCATTCAGGTTTCTTCAACTGCTATATGATGTCCCTGCCTATCCTTGAGCCAAAGAATGAAGACTGGAGCCAAGTATTGTCGAATCTCCTCAGGAACTTGTGTGACTTGTTCAGCAGCCTGTCACAGAGTATAAGGTAATGTGCTCTTAAAGCAACCTTTTAAGAGCTGATTGCATTTGGGAGGAAGCTAAACTCCTTGAAACAATTTTCAGTAAATTTTGGTAGGAAGAAAAATGGAATTGGCATCTAACCCAAGTCGTTTCATATTTTTTGAACCTTCGTGGAATTAGTTATGAATTTTTGAAGTTGAAACCCAGTGGTCACTAAAAGCGCCCCCCTCCTGGAATGTACACTGTGGGTACATTGAAGAAAGGAAAATGTACCTCTGTGTTAGAGGTCGATTTTAGAGCCGGGTTGCTTTATGAGCACATTACCTTAGTTGTAAATTGGGAAGACCTCTAGAATTAACTCTAATAGAGTTAATAGTAAAGGGAGCAAACACGGGACCAGGAGCCGGAGTTCAAAAAAAACTCAAGACCAAACTCGCGGGAGCACCCAAACTCAGGTATGATTGAGTTTGGTGCCGTATTTGTTTTGTTCTATTCTTAGTTAAACCTTCCTCTGACACAAGTTCACAAATACAGGACAACTTTAAGATTAACTTTAATATATTAGAATTAATCGCAAAGTTGTCATGTGTTTGTGAATAAGTGTCAGAGAAAGGTTTAACTAAGAATAGAACAAAATAAACACGGCACCAAACTCAATTAGACCTGAGTTTGGGTGCTCTAGGGAGTTTGGTCCCGCGTTTGCTCACTTTACTATTAACCCTGGAGCGCTTCGACGTCCATTTTCAGGATGATGAACAGATTTAGATCCTTGTTTTTGTCTCATTCCTGCTTGGATGAAAGTCATCCTAATTTTTGGTGATACTTTATCAAGTTGTTGTCCTATCCATCAGTTGGATTTGGTGTTACTTGAATATATACATTTCTAAAATTACAAATGTGGAAGTATGTCAAGTGGTCAATTTGCATTGACTTTAGTTCAAAACTAGATGTGCAAAAATGAGGTCAAAGATGTAAAGGTCACAAAAATTTCAAAAAATCACCCATATAAAGAGAACCTTATTTCAAATCCATTCCAACAAGTTTTACTCAAAAAATGATAATATTTTACTTGTAATTGAATTTAGAAGGAATTCTGAAATTTTCTTTTCAAAATTTATAGAAAAAGATTGGTGATAGCATAAGTAGATCTAACCATACGGATAGAATTTAAAAATCAAAATCTACAGCTTTCATTTGTATACCAATTCCAAAATATTCTTCCAAATTGTAGTTTATAATGGTTTTTCTCAAATCGTCAATTTTGGAGATGAATCCAGACGTTTAGGGGTTAACTCTATTGTCAATTTTATGAAGGAATTTCTACATTTGATTCCTTTCGGATCTGCAAAATACAAATTCTGTTCCGCAGACTTATTGGAGGTTCTGGTACTGTACACTTCTCACGCTGGAATTCCCTATGAGCTGGCTCTGTGATGATCGGATGCTAAAGACATTAGGGGTAGTCACACCTCCTCCGACCCTGCGATAGTTCTCGGAGATTGGACGCGTGGCGCTGTCTGCGCAGGTTTCCGTCGCTTGCGGAGCTCTCAACCTCCGAGGTTGAGCAAGTGCCGTTCTCCTCCTCCGAAGGTGAAGAAACGTCCTCAAAGAAAAAATTTCTCGAGGAATTTTCAGTTTGATTGGTTGTGCGTGACTTGCGGAGCTCCCATGCACCTTTGTAGGTAACAGATTCTCTGAGAATTGCTTCAAACAGGGAAAAGGGGCGTCACACCTCCTTCACATGGAACGGCTCGCCATTGGATCCTCGTTTCTCTCCCGTATTTCTCCGACTTCATAGATTTGTGTTTCTCGGAGAAGGCGTGACAACCCCTATTGGCAACCGAAGGCCTCATTTAAAAAAATTTCGAATAGCGGTGCTAAACGGCTCCTGTCGGTACGGTAACTCAACTGGACGAAGGTCATATTGTACCGACCAAGAAAGTTCCTGGAAATTAGACTTCCCGCGGGAGCCTGTGTTTGACCTTCCGTGGAGAGGAACAGTGCCGGCTGGCTCCGTGAGATTCTCCATGTTGACATACTCGGCCGACTCAGTCCCAGTTGGATCTCTGAATTTCTCAACTGTACTTGCTGGCTGCCAGCTTCAACTTAACCCCTAAATGCCCAAGGCCTGTTTTGAGCTTCCTGAAATTTGCTCTAAATTGAACAAGAAGCCAACATTTTGATAAGTTGTATCAGTTTTTTTTGACTTGTAACCATACAAATTCAAACTAGACATGTTAAAGATCACATAGGAAAAGAAAACACAACAATATCACTTATGAATTGAAAGATTATAATGTTTGAACATGAGGGTGTTAAAACTAAGAAATTCTTTCAATCCTTTTTTCACATGTCAAATCTAAAAAGTTGGTCACCAAAAAAATATGAGGTTAAAGGACCTAACATGCATAACCCCAATCATTTTATGGCTTCTCAAAATCTACTCTACAATTTTTTTAAATGAATTTCTAATGTGATTTTTTCTTCAAGATCTGGTGTATTTGAGGCTCATTTCCAAGAGCCCTCAACACTATGGAAAGTCAAGATTGCAATGGGTACCCTTGCACAAAATCTTGAGTAGAAAAAATCATAATCCATCATTTTCAAAATCAGACTTTTGAAGCTAAAGCTAGACTTCAAAAAGAATTTTACAAAAATTTAAACTACTAAAAATAGCAACTTGGTTAGGTTTTATTTAACTTCAAAGTATTGCCGACACCAGAATTTGGTGCCTTGGGCATTTAGGGATTAATACACTTGGTTGCGTAGGAGCATCTCCATCAGTGCTGAAAACAAGGAAGGCAGAAAGGCCTAAAATCGTTCATCTCAGATATTAGAGTTCATTGTAAAATTGAAACAATCATGGTGTTTGAGGAAGGTTTAACCCTGTAACAACACAGAGGACGAAAACTGTCTGACAAATGACTCTGGATTTCTCTACTGTGGGCAGAGATGCAATTTATCATCCACAGTTTCTACAATGGGAGGAGGGTCATGCATAGTCATCTACAGGTAGGAACCACCTACATTGAAGGCATTTTATTTTAAAGAGTTAAGAAATTCACTTCTGTCAACAACTACATCACACACACACCCGTCGTTCCAGGGTTAAATCCCCAGAGGACAAGTTTGTTATTTTTAGCAACATAGCAATTTTGGGTAGGTACCTGTGACTAGAAATTTGCATATTTTAGGCCCAAACTTCAATAGAAGTTGTGGACGAGGAATATCTTTCATGTGAACAAAATTTTATGACATTTGAAAATATGAGTAATAAATTATGGCCTAGTATGTTACTTTTTTTCTCAGTTGGGCAGTTTGGGCAAATAAATTTTTTTTTTTTCAGAAACAAAAATTTGAAATAGATTTTCTAGATTTATATGTACATGGAAATCTTTGAATCATTCCATTTCGATTAATGAGTCAAAAGTTATGAGGATTTTGCTTTGCAAGCAGTTATGGATTCTCTATTTTAAAATAAACTTTCAAGTCGTTTATTTGACTCAATTTTCAATATTTTTGGAAAAAAATAAAATCATAGGATGTAGATTGTTTATCACAGCATTGCCACGATTGGAATTGGCATTTTTCAATTCCATAATTAACTTCTTAACAGTTTAGTATTTTGAATCATTCTCTACTTTTTCTACTTACTAATTTTTTTCTATATGTTGTACAACTCCAAATGATTTGAAAATTTTCAAGTATGTAGCCAACTTGCCTTGAAGAATGAATCCAAAGAGTAACTGCCATTTTGGACATTTTTTCATACAAATGTGACCTTGTTAAGTACAGCTTTTCGGTTCTTTGTATGGCCCCCCAAAGGATTTTTGTCAATTCAAATGCTCATATCTAGCAATCCATATAGTGGAAAATTCTGAATTTTTTCCAAAGAACTCAAAGGGTTAACCCATAAACAACGCCCTGGCCATTTTTTGGTCGATTAATGACAGAGAATCCTTTTGTGTAGGATAGAAGTGCTACCATTCATCCTTGGAATTTTGTTTAAAAAGGAGAGGTCGTGTATAGTAGTTTGACTTCCAACGAGTGCTTTTGGATTTTTCTAAACCAACTATTTACGCAATGCCCAAATGGATGATTTCCACGGTCACCAGCTCATTTTTTGAGGATTAACTAAGAATAGTACAAAAAAAACACAACACCAAATTCCATCAAACCCATTAGAAGAAATTTGGGGGCAATAAGAGACAACGAGTTATTAGGCCCTGAAAACTCTAGGAACGCCCTACGAACAGTAATCTGACAACCGACGTGGCCAAGATTGTGCCACGTCAGAAAATAATAATAATATATATTTTAAATATATTTTAAATACATTTAATAATATTTTAATATTTTAATATTTTTAATTTTTAATTTTATTTAATTTTATTTAATTTTTAATTTTTATATTCTGACTATTCCCAGGAGCGGGAACAACCCTGAAATGGCCCTTTGGAGCCTTCAAATTTTGTCTAATACTAGTTTTGGTGCTTCAAGGAGTTTTCATCTTATGTTTTTTTCGAACTTTGGTTCTTGGTTCCTAAATGCACAGACTTTACAATTAACTCTATTGTATATAGATGTAGTCAAAATTATAATTTGAGAATTTTTTTTTCTTGTAGACAAATGAAAATCATCAATTTTAAAATAAATATAACAAAAAATTGGATTTTTTTTTCGATTTTGTGAGAAATTTTCAAAGTGTGATATAAAGTAACCTAATCTATGACAAGCAAAAGACCCATCACAGACACCTAGAGAATGACTTGCATTAAAGTCTAGCATCAAATTGTGACAATTTTTTTAAATATATGAGATTTTAGCAACATTATGTTGAGTTTGTGGCAACAATCAATGTTTTGGATGATGGTGATGGAGTGATTAGTGATTGCAATAGGAACTTCCAACCTCTGAGTGTAAAATCATCACATGAAGTGACTAGTGTAGGCCTTCATATTGTGTCCATGTTAAGAAATATTGTGATTGTTATAGATGAATAAGGTGACCATTACGGATTCACTTTTTGTAGGTTTTGGGTAGTCTAGAGACTCTTTTGGGCCAATTGGGTAGTGCACTTCAAAAATTCATAATAAATTTAAACTTTGTCAAAAGAATATATAATCTCAATTGCTCTCTCCATTTTTCACATTTGTCCAACAATGCCAACAGAGCAAATTAATAATTCTTTCATAGTCCGGTGTATCTCAGGTACATGTTTGAAGCGCCTTCAAAAAGACTCAAAACCATTCATTAGAGAGTTTAGTACTTTGCAATTATTTTGTACTACTTTGGTGAATTGTGTAAGGATGCAACTTCCTATAACTAATGTAGTCACTGAAATGCTCCCATTATTGGATTAGTAGATGCAATCTTTGTTTCTACATTGAACAATGAAGTCATCTATCAAACAATTTTGATCCTCAACGTCATTCCAAGGTTAAAGTTGGAGACATCCCACAAGAATGGTTCAGGTCATATTTGAAATATGGCGGTCTCTATTTTATAGAAGTTGGAGAAAAACAAAGTTAAATATTTCTACTATATTCTTTCTAGGTTTTTGAATTTCTTTGGAGTGTGTGCAACAAAATCCGTTTTACAACCATTTTGGATACTTTAAAATCATACTTCATCTATATATTTAATTTGTACTAGATTCACTCAACTTTAGAGGTCAATTTTGCCACATATTTTATTGAATGATTTAGTTATCATTTGACAACAAGAAAATGGATTATTTGACTCAAAATCAGTTTGTAAAAAAACCTTCTTGAAATTCATCTTGTACACTTGGGCATGGGAATAATTCTAAAATTTTAACTTGTTTTTCCCTATTATCCTCTTTCTTGAAAAACTTTTGAATTGTAGACTTGTCAATAATCATAGAGAAGTTTCTTCAGTATTAATTTAGGTCAGAAAAGCATACATAAACATATGATATGAACAACCTAATGAACATTTCATATGATTCTATTGATTCGTCTTCAAAAGAAAAATATATGAAAAATAGAAGGATACGATTTCAAGTGAACAATTTTAAGTTCTAAGGTGGGCATCACCCCTAAATCTCCAACAAAGTGACATCTATTTTATAATTTATTAAAATATTGTTGACGCTTGCTTTTTACTTTCATACACTAAGACAATTAAGGAAGTGACATCCAAATTCATCAAGTGCCTAAATGTGCCATTTGATTAATTGTTTTCATTATGTACATCTACTAAATCAATATGTAACTATTATGAAAGAAACAATTTTAGAACATCTATAAAACCCTTTTGATTTCTTATAACTTTTGCATATGGTATCCAATTGCTGCATTCTTTGATGCATTGAAATATCATTTTATTTTTTTAATTATAATATTATAGTTTGCAAAACTAGACTCAATAAATTCATACATAGAATGTGCACCTTTCAAATATGAGACAAAAGATTGCTTTCAAATTCACTTAGCCTAAACCAACACTTTAGTTCAAAAAAAAGGTCCAACAGATGACTTCAATGTTAACTATAGAAATAAAAAATGCACCTATTAGTTCGATAGTTGGAATATAGTTTGGTGACTCTTTAGTTATAGGGCCCCCTATGGCCCTATCCTTCCAAGGTTAACCTTGTAATGCTATTGCTAATTATATATAGTGTTCGTTTAAATGACTCCATCTAAAACTGTAGGATGGAAAAAAATTTGTTTTTTCATCCAATTTTTTTGGAAAAATTTGCCTTAGTACATTTTTAGTGAATACTATATTACAAATTCCATCATTAATTACGGCATTATTGACTTTTCTAAAGAAGAAGATGCGTAATCCATAGATCACTTGTGTGCTATTTTTTCGCCATTTCTTGCTATTATTCTTGATGAGAATTTTAGCCATAAAAATGTTGTCTTTTGAATTTAAGTCCAACAAATGAAATGATTATTATCAAGTGTAGTTTCTACTCAATTCACTAGAAGAAACTCATTTTTTTTTTACAAGCCCGGATTTTGGAACATATTTTTTTGACGTTTAGCTATTTTTATGTTTTTCATGATGTTCATTGGATGTTATTGTTGACATAAAAACAGCTAAATCTCAACATAGATGTAAAAAAAAATCCGTTCCAAAAAATTTGGGCTTGTCAAGAAAACACAGGTTTCTTCTAGTGATCAGAAATTTTAAAAATTTCATAAATTTTGATATTTTACAGTAATATGAATTTTGGGCTTATGACCATGTTAACATGGCTTGTTGATTTCCTAATTTTAGGATGACACATTAACTTTGTTTTATACCATGATGTTGTGCACTATTACATACATTTGTAGTGAATATTTCAAATTTCTTGAATATATGTTGTATTTGATATGATTTTTTTCATTGTTTTCTTAATACATTGATTACATTCAGAGCAATTTCAATTTTTTTTCCAAATCTTTGAAAGTTTCACGACTTATTGTACACAAATGATTTCATCCATTAAAAATAAATATAAAAAATTTCATTCATAATTATTTGCAAAATGACAACAAACAAAGTGATTGGCAGTGAGGCTTGAAATTAGAGGTCATGAGCCCGTCCTTCCAGGGTCAACCCTTCATAGTTCATTCATCCAACATCCTCCAAACACATCCTCCAATTTGCCGCCCCTATCCCCGTGTCAACAGCGACAACTCCGGACCAACGCGGAACTGTTTCTTTCAACGAAGCGACGGTCGTGGCGAACACGACGCTCGCAGCAACCAGCTGGAGCTCGTGAAGCAAAACGCTAACTTAGCGCCGCATGACCAAACTCACCACGACGCGCGCCGATCGTTCACGAAAATAGAATCCAGCAATAAAATTTCGCCAACAATGTCAACGTGCAGATCTGCTTGCACTAGTGTGCGATACAAGTTTCCACAATTGCATGGAAGGTCCAATGTAGCTAGGATCGATGCGCAGCCAGTCATTTCCTAGCTAAACGTCCGAACTTTCTTCTGGTTGACCTTCATGAACATGCAACAACCACTATATAAGCGATGCCTTCAGTCCCCAAAATCACAACCATCATCATCAACTCAGCTCAGCAATCGCTCCACTCCGCACCCAAATCTGCATTCAATTCGATCAACTGCGAGTGTCGTAGTTTACAACCCGAATTGTTGTAAGTGTACTAGCAAGCTTCCGTACTGTGCTACCCAGGAAGACGAAGCAAGTGAAGCGAAGGGGGCCCAATTTCGAATTCCAACAGCAATTCACTTTGATCGTCAAGATGGGACATCGATCATCTCTGCGGTCACTGAGCCCCGCGACCAGGCCCGCGGCATCCGTTTGGCTGTTGCTCATGGTGGCCGTAAGTGCAACTTTGTCCGTGGAGGCGCAGTTGACGATCAACTTCTACAAGAGCAGCTGCCCCAATGCACCTCGGCTGTCAACTCCGCCTTGAATCGACGAGCGGCTGCGGCTGCTGGCGTCCTCCGCATCCACTTCCACGACTGTTTCGTTCACGTAAGGATTCTCTCTCTATTGATCCCACCAGAGTACCTTTAGAACAATCTCAGTAAGGGATCCTATTATTAGTGGTCGTATTGCAAACCTGAGATCACAATCGTGGGAGTACGTCATGAGCAACTTGATCATCTGATATGAATTGCATACAGTTTTTGATCAATTAATTCGACATAAGTCTTTTGATCAGCTGAACTACAGGAAGCGTTTGGTTGTACATGTAATATGTGTGATCCATGTGTGTACCATGTGCAGGGATGTGATGGCTCTGTGCTAATCGATTCTCCGTCGGAGAAAGACGCACGACCCAACCTCAGCCTTCAGGGCTTCGAAGTCATCGACGCCGCAAAAACCGCCGTCGAGAAGCAATACCCCGGCATTGTGTCCTGCGCCGACATCACCGCCCTGGCGTCGCAACTCAGCGTCAAAAAGGTACGAAACAAATCTCTCTAATATATGTTCCCGGGTACGCAACTCCCATATTATATGGCCCTGATTATAATCACTTATAATGCATTTTAGTCTAATTTCAAGGGATACAATTTATTTTAATGTAGAAAACTCTTGTAGCCCTTTTAACAAAGAATCCAAAAACGTAATTATATATATGAAATGATATTTCTTTGAGGACAATAATAGCATTAAAAAAGTAATTATATGAGTTTTTTTAATACATGTATCATGGGACAAGCTACCCAATTTTGGGGGCTTTTTAATAAAATTTTAATTTTAATTGGAGGGAACTTTTTGTAAAGAATTTTTAAAACTATGCATAGGTGTTTCAATTCTTCATATATATTGTTAGTTTTTTTCTCATATGTATGCAATTGAACATTTTTTACATTTAATTTTTTTTTAATTTGGTCTTCACCCAACTTTTTGGTCTTTTTAATTTGATATAATTTTTACAAAAGCCGTCCTCTGAGCCGTTTTAATGCCGATGACCCCTGTGTATAATATATGAGTTGCGTACCCGGGGATAGCAGTCACAGAATGATCTGCAGATCCGAAATTTTGGTGCAATCTTCATTCTCGGGGTCAATCTGCTGCTTTAAATAATCACACAAGGAATTTAAAATGTTCATCCACAGAACTTTTGAACAATTCCACAACCAATGTTCAGTACGTGATGATACACTAGGATATAAGTTACAAGCTAAGGAATGGAATTTGGGCACAAAGTAACATTTGTTCCATTTCCATAGACACTAAAAAACCGGTTTGTGACCGATTTCCATTTTAGATTTAATTCTCCTGTGAATTGGCACACCAGTACCTCAGGAAACGCTCTGTCGAATCAATATTGCATGCATGATTCGCTGATAAGGACATTCAAATTTAGGGTTCGGTCTGTGTCTTTCCCCTGATTCCATCCTCGTGATGGTGCAGCTTTCGGGAGGACGCATCACATGGAAGGTCCCACTGGGTAGAAGAGACGGCCTTGTTTCCTCCTCATCCGACGTTACAGGCAAGCTCCCCGCTCCCACGGCCACCGTACCCACACTCAAGTCCATCTTCTCCGCCGTCGGACTCTCCACCGAAGACATGGTGGTCCTCTCGGGAGCCCACAGCGTCGGCGTGGCCTCCTGCGGCGCCATCCAGAACCGCCTCACCACTCCTGCCGACCCCACTTTGGACGCTTCCTACGCCGCCGTGCTGAAGAAGCAGTGCCCCAGTGGGAGCACCGCGGTTGTGAACCTGGATCTCACGACACCCTCGAGGTTGGACGAGAAGTACTACACGAATCTGCAGAAGCAAAAGGGTCTGTTGACGTCGGACCAGGGGTTGCAGGGGGATTCGGAGACGAAGGCCATGGTGGCGGAGCTGACGGTGGTGAACACGTTCAATAGCAAGTTCGCCGCGGCGATGATCAAGATGGGTAACATCGGGGTGCTCACGGGGAACCAAGGCAACATTCGGCTCAACTGCCGACAGTTCAACGTGTAGACATTCACTGGCACTGCACTGTATAACACATGGCGAGCTGTCACCGGTATGTGTTTAAGGTCCTGGGATTAGTGATAGCAATTCGACGAAGCTATTTGTTCGACTGTGGTGTATTACATCATGGATTCATTTGAGAGATTGTTAGGCTCTGTGAGTATTAGGTAGCTAAATATATATGGATTGATTATTTCCTTGGTGGTTGTGATTCAACACAACTGCTTTGGCTCATTGTACAGAATTATTGAATCCATTCTTTCGCGAATTTAATTTAATATTACATTGGCACAAGTCGATTGAGACGGGGAAGCTACCAAAACGCGGTGTGTTTCAGTTTTAGGCATTTGTGATAGCATATTTGATGAAGATGTTCGTTCAATAGATAGCATTACATGATGGATTCTTTTGATTTATATGAGAGATTGTATGGTTTTTTGAGTTGTAGGTTGCTATACAGATTGATTATTTCCTTGGTGATTGTGATTCAAATCAACTGCTTTGGCTCACAGAAATTGTGATACCATTCAATTTCGACTTCAATTGGCAGAACTTCACTAAAATGGGCGGCAAGCTAGGCGACGTTTGCCGCAACTGCAGACAGTTTAATAACAAGTAGCCACTACAACACCTGGCCTCACCAAGATTTGCTTAAGTTCCGGGATTGGTGATAACAATTTGATGAAGATATCAGTTCGACTGTGGTCAATCAAAATATAGCGTCATATCAGGGATGATTTTGAGAGATTGTAAGGTTTTGTGAGTTGTAGCTAGGTAGCTGGTCAGGTTGATTGTTCCTTGGTGGTTCTGATTCAAGTCAATTGCCAAGGCTCTCTCACAGTGTGTGAAAGTACCGTCGTTCTCTTGGTCGTTATTTTGTGTAGAATAGTGTTGGAATTGGACCTAATCGACTCTGTTTTGAGTTATTATTGTTTCTCTAATCTCTGAAGTTGTTGTACACTTGTACTCTACACTTCGGTGGTTACCAATAGCCATTTTCTGTCACTACGACACAAAGCTTGCACCACAGTGTATTTAAGTTCCAGGGATTAAGGTAGGAGGTCCATAAATCACCCATTTAAGCTTACCCGCCTCATCAGTGATAGTAATAGATATTTCAAGGAGTATGCCACTTATTCCTAGATAGGGGACGCATTCCTGAGGGTGATTATACAAAGATATTAGTTCAACTGTGGTGAATCAAAATATCGCATTAAATTGTGGATTCTTTAGAGGGATTATTAGGTTTTGGGAATTGTAAGTAGCTGGGTTGATTGTTTTCTTGCTGGTTGTGGCTTGACAAAAATTGTGAAATATTTTGTTCTCAATGTCAATTTGCTCAATTTTATTAAAATGGAGCGGTGGACTCTCAAACAAATAGGAAATGAAATGATTGAGGGAGCCAAGAGGGGGGGAAATCTTAACAGTGCACAATGTTATGTAAATTGCATATTAAATTGTATTGATCTATTGCCATGACAACTAATGTAAATGTCACAATTACCATACCTCTGAGACATAGCTACGATAGTCAAACTGCTGCCTAACTTACATAATCTTCATTCACGATCATGGTCTTTGGACTTTGTAGCAATATTTTTATGACATTTTTAGATTTGGAATGCGTACTTTACGATCTGCGAAATACTAATTCTGGTATGTAGACTTGGAGGCTACTGTACTGTACAAATTTCTTGCTGGGATTCACTGTGAACTGGCTCTGCGAAGATGGTTTGCAAGACCGAAGGATAAATTATTATAAATTTTAATAGCGGTTGTTTGTTCCTGCCAAGCCACTTGTGGCTGGCAGACATGTATCTTTACCCTTGCACTGAAATTCCGTTTCAGTTCAATGGAAATCGTCCGTTTGTTTCAAAAAAGAAAAAGAAATTCCGTTTCAGTTCTGTCAAAAAATTTAAAAATTTAATAGCGGTGTAAACGGCTGCTGTCGGTACAGTACAATGTTCAAGGTCAACTGGAGGAATGTCATGCCAAGGAGGAAAATTCGTGGAAGTTATACGAACCGCGGAGTCTGCATTTGACCTTTGGGGCACAGGAACTGGAATACTGGATGGCTGAGATTCTTCATGTTGCCGACTCAAACAGTCCCAGTTGGATCTCTGAATTTCTCAACTGTACTTGCTGGCTGCCAGCTCCAACTTAACCCTTAAAGGACATTGCAAGCCCCACGGGCAATTTGAAAGTCAAACTTGCATTTTTTCACCTCGTTTTTTATTTTAAATGCTTTGGAGTTTAACCAACAAAATGTATCTCCAATAATCTACTTTTTCCTCCATTTGAATTTTTTCCAAAATTGTTGAAATTGTAATTTTTATGACACTTTGAAGAGAGCATCTTGAAAGCTCAAAATACACCACTTTTTGAACTTTTTCTATCAAATTTCTCTTACTACGAACCTAAAGAGTACATCAATTACACCATGATGTTTGTCATTATTATTTCCATTTTTTTAAAACTTTCATACTATTTTAAGCATTTTTGTAATTACTATGATTTTAAAAAAGAAATTTCTTTTAAAAATCATATGAAATTGAATTTAAAGTTTTTAATTATGAAAAAATGAGATTAAATCTTAAACATATACCCGGGTACGCAACTCATATATTATACACAGGGGTCATCGGCATTAAAACGGCTCAGAGGACGGCTTTTGTAAAAATTATATCAAATTAAAAAGACCAAAAAGTTGGGTGAAGACCAAATTAAAAAAAAATTAAATGTAAAAAATGTTCAATTGCATACATATGAGAAAAAAACTAACAATATATATGAAGAATTGAAACACCTATGCATAGTTTTAAAAATTCTTTACAAAAAGTTCCCTCCAATTAAAATTAAAATTTTATTAAAAAGCCCCCAAAATTGGGTAGCTTGTCCCATGATACATGTATTAAAAAAACTCATATAATTACTTTTTTAATGCTATTATTGTCCCCAAAGAAATATCATTTCATATATATAATTACGTTTTTGGATTCTTTGTTAAAAGGGCTACAAGAGTTTTCTACATTAAAATAAATTGTATCCCTTGAAATTAGACTAAAATGCATTATAAGTGATTATAATCAGGGCCATATAATATGGGAGTTGCGTACCCGGGAACATATATTACTACATGTGAAAAATATTAAAATTTTGAAATATGTGTTTTAATATAGAAATCCAATGAAGTTTGACCAAGCTTGGACATGAAATGTCCTTTAAGGGTTCATACACTCGGTTGCGTAGGAGCATCTTCAGCAGTGCTTGAAAACAAGTGAAGGTAGAAAGACCCTAAAACCGTCACTTTTTGCTACTGTGTCTTGTTCCTATTATTAGAATGATTAAAATTTCATATTTTCTTGTCTGCAAGTGAAAGGAGGTTCTGACACACCAAAGAATGAGTCATTTGGATAAGGTTTGCAAAAGTTATGAAGGGTCAAAGTTTTTTTAGGTAGAAGTTCTAAAATCATTTCTTTCACATAAATACATATTGATTTTGGAGGTGTACACGACAAAGTGATGATGGTGGCTTTGGGTCAATGGCACATTTGTGGGTGCCTGCCTTGAGATATTGTGCGTAGATGGAGTCAAAATTACAATTAGAGGATTCGTTTTTATTATGCCCCTTTCTGTATTTTGCAAGAAATTTTCAAAGTCAAATCTTAAGATGTTATATAGGTGCATGTTTGAGGCTACTTTAGAAAGATCCAAAACAATTCACTAGAGGTTCTAGTATAGTACTTTGCAACCGACTTGTGCCATGTTTAAAGTTGAAGACATCCTACATTCCTATAAGGATTGTTTAAGGTCAAATTTGAATTACTTCATATCTAGAGTACCTGGGTCATTGCAAGAAAGACCAATCTTATTTGCTAGTCACAGAGCGAGTGACTCTCTTGTCATCCGCTATAACTTTTGAAGCAAAAGTCCAATGAACATGAAATTTTTATTGAAAATACTTAACTTGATGGTTATCAGATCTCTTATTTTTTAGAAATAAAAAATAATAATTTTATATTTAAAATCATTTTTGTTAATTTGTCACAATGCAAGGTTGTGGGTTTTTACTACGTTAAAGGAGTCCCCAAATTTAATGATCTAGAGTTGAAGTTTTTTTGGTCTATTTGCATAGTAGGAAAGCATATTCCTACCAAAAGAAATCTAAAAATATATTATTTTGTGTCTTCCTCGTGAGTGCAAACAGCACTCCCATTGCACGCAATTTTTGAACAATGAAGATGGTTCTAAGATCAATATTTTGGTGAAATCTCATCACTATGAACTATTCTCAAATGGCAAATTTTTGTTTTTTCTTAAAATTGCTTTTTCTATTTTTTACAAATTAAAATGTGAAATTATAGTGCAAGTATCCATTTTCTTGAGATTTTGCACTTTTCTAGTTCTCCTACTTAGAGAAATTTTCTATGCTTTTCCTTCCTAGAATACCTTCTTCTTAGAGGTGTATATATTAAACATTTTTTTCACGTTTTTTTAAAAATGATTTTCTAATTATAAAGCCCTCTCGAAAGAAAAAATGAGTACTGTGGAAAACGCTATGCTTTTTGAACGGTCTTTTTTGCAATGACCCAGGTAAAATTGGTACTTTTGCCATAATATTGTTTAGTAGTTTAAATTTTTTTTAGAGTGGAGACAACACCCATCTTGCAACCATTTTGGATACTTTAGAAATCATATTTCATCTACATATTTCATTTGTACTTTACTAGTTCAATTTTGGTGGTCAATTCATCCATTAGAAAAAATTTGGATTCTTTAGAGGGCTACTAGGGTTTGACAAGTCAAGCTAAGCCGCATCCCTATTGAGATACTCAAAGGAGGGAATCTCTAACAAAAAGAAGATTCACCTTTTGTAAATATTGAGATGGACAATGAATATATCTCAATTTCCTATTTGCTTTTGAATAAAGAACAATAGTTGCCACAACCTCCTCCATTTAAATACTAATACTCTGACAATTGGGTACAGTATTGTACTAATGACACTTGGGTGTACCAATAATGCGCAACAAGAAGGGAAAGTTTCTGCAATTGTGAAATAAATGAAATCTTGGGTCCTTTTTGGCATTTCTTAGCAATCCTTTAGAAAGTCCAAATTTTTTCTAATACATTTCTATTGAATGATTATTTGTTATCATTTGACAACAAGAAAATGGATTATTTGACACAAAAAATAGTCTATAAAAAACAAATCCTTTGGAAATTTCATCTTAGACAATTGGACCTGGAAATTATTCTTAAATTTTAGTTTTTTTTTCTATTAGCTTCTTTCTTGAAAAAAATTTGAATTATAAAAATTATTTAGGTCTAGATAATAGATATATACATGTATGTGATATGAATAACCTACTCAACATTTTGCATGATTGTATTGACTCATCATCAAAGGAAAGTTACAAAGAAAATAGAAGGATTCCCTTTTAAGTGAGCAATTTTCAAGTTCTAGGGTGAACCCCGGGGTGAACATCACTTCTAAATCTCCTATAAAGTAACGTTTATTTTACAACTTATTAAAAATATTGTTGATGCTTGCTTTTATTTTCACACACTAAAAATCTAAAATGACTACTAGATAGGGACATGTATACAAATCCAACAAGTGCCTACATGTACCGCTTGATTAGATTCTCTAATATCTAATGTACATTTCCTAAATCAATATGTAACTAGTGTCCAATGATTTTAGAACATCTACCAAAAAAACTTTGATCTCTCATAATTTTTGAATATGGTATCTAAATGTTGCATTCTTTAGTGCATTGAAATCTCCTTTCATTTGCCAATTATAATATTAAAAATTGAAACTTGTCCAATAGGGTGATTGCAAGAAACACTTGTACTATTTGTTGCATTTATGATTTCTGGTCTTTTAATATATACTTTTACCTTTAGTACTATTGGGGGCATGGAATATAAAATCTAAATAATCAATTGGATTTCAAATTTACTACTCACAACATGTGATGTTCATCATTGGATGACAAAAATGGATGGAATTATTTAATTTGCCTTAAAAAAATTAATTTACATTAGTAGATAGGTGATATTGCAAGCCTCCACCAGTACTATTGAGTCTTTTTTTGTACCCTAAAGTACTATTTTGAGCCATAGACTACAATTTATCCTAGAAAATGAGACTTTCACGTTTTTATTTTTGAAAATCAGAAAAAGAATTTGAAAAACTTATTTTAAAAGTGGCCATTGTTGTCAACTAAGAGCAAAGTAGGAAGATCAAAGCTAGAAGTATAAAATCATTTTTAATTCAACATAAATTCAACCTGAATATAGCATACTTTAGGCCAATATAAAACACACTTAGAACATGTTTTTGGAAATCCCTCTCCTAGAAAGGTGTATTTCTATTAGAAGAGCTAGCCTACCAAATTTGACGACATAACTCTTCAAAAAAGGTACTCGACAGTACTAAAAACCACCCAAATCGCATGTGTGACATATATTCAAAATTCAATTTCACCTATTGAAATAATTCAAGTTCATTTTCTATTGCTATAGGGAGCATGCTTTTAAATTTCATATTCATTCAGTCATTTTTGCAGTACTTATGGTACAAAACAACTTCCGCATTGAACGTGTGACAAAAAATAGTACAGGTGTTTCTTACAATCACCCAATAATAGAAACTATACAAAATAAAAATAGTGGCAATATAGGTGTCCCTACCTTATACCTAATTGCAATCTAACTTGCAAAACCAATCCCAAATAAATTCATGCGTAAATTGTGGACATTTTTAGTATGCGAACAAAAGATTGATTTCAGATACACAAACAATCAACCCATGAAGTATTTGCAGTTTATTCGTCCAAAATTCCCAAAACACATGCTCTAAGTGCAAAGTCACCCCCTATCTCCGTGTCAACGGCGACAACTCCCCCCCTAACGGCTGCCACTGTTTCTTTCAACAAAGCGACGGCCGTGTCGGAAACGAAGCTCGCAGTACCCAGCTGGAGCTCGAGAAGCAAAACGCTAACTTAGCTAGCGCCGCTTGACCAAACACTCCACAACGGAGATACCGATCGTCCACTCAAACCAGGAAAACAGAATCGAGAATGATTATTTCGCCAACAATGTCAACGTGAAGATCTGGTAACACTAGTGTGTGATACAAGTTCCCGCGCGATCCATGTATTCATGGAAGGTCAAACGCAGGATGCGCAACCAGTGAGTTCCTAGCTAGACGTCCGAACTTTCGTCTGGTTGACCTTGATGAACATACTGTATGACAACAACCGCTATATAAACGATGCATTCAGTCGCCAATATCACAACTATCATCACCAATTCTGCATCAAGCTCGATCACACCGCTGAATTCAGCACCCAATTCCAAACTCTATTCCACACCCGATTTTGCATTCAACTGCAAATTGATCATCGCCATTGCAAGCAATTGGTGTAAGTGCACTGCCTTCCATAATCGCTCGATTCCGCACCCGATTCCGCACCCAGCCGATTCCGCACCTGATTTTGCGAGCACCGGAGACTCACGGGATTTGCAAGCCAGCATATCGATCATCGCCGGCCGTTGCAAGCAATTGCTGTAAGTGCACTAGCTAGATTACATACTGTGCGAGTCAGTACGTAAGACGAAGAAAGCGAGCAAGCGGAGGTCAGTTTCGAATTACATTTGTAATTTACTTGAATTCCTACTCGACCTTCAAGATGGGATACCGATCATCTTCCCGGTCACTGAGCCCCGCGGCATCGGTTTGGTTGCTGCTCGTGGTGGCGGTACTTGCAACTTTGTCCGTGGAGGCGCAGTTGACGACCAACTTCTACAAGAGCAGCTGCCCCAATGCTGAGAACGTCATCACCTCGGCTGTTAACTCCGCCTAGAATCGACGAGCGGCTGCGGCTGCTGGTGTCCTCCGCATCCACTTCCACGACTGTTTCGTTCACGTAAGGATTATTTCCCGGATTTTTCCTCCATCGATCCAAACCCCCTAGAGTACCTTTGCAACAATCTTAGTAAGGGATCCTATTATTGTGGTCGTATTGCAAACCTGAGATCACAATCAGGGGAGTACGACATGAGCAACTTGATCATCTGTTTCGAATTCCTTACAGTTTCTGTCAATTACTTCAGCATATGTGTTTTGATCAACTCAACTACTGGAAACGTTTGGTTGTATATTAATGTGTGATCCATGTGTGTACCGGCCATGTGCAGGGATGTGATGGTTCTGTGCTAATCGATTCTCCGTCGGAGAAAGACGCACGACCCAACCTCAGCCTTCAGGGCTTCGAAGTGATCGACGCCGCGAAAACCGCCGTCGAGGAGCAATGCCCCGGCATTGTGTCCTGCGCCGACATCACCGCCCTGGCGTCGCAACTCAGCGTCAAAAAGGTACGAAACACATCTCTC
Organism: Pseudisothecium myosuroides; assembly: GCA_951799445.1. Taxonomy (NCBI): domain Eukaryota; kingdom Viridiplantae; phylum Streptophyta; class Bryopsida; order Hypnales; family Lembophyllaceae; genus Pseudisothecium; species Pseudisothecium myosuroides. The sequence goes on along the minus strand of OX637292.1, from coordinate 11,801,521 downwards.
GAAGATACCAGTCGTCCGAGAATGGTCTGCAAATCCGAAATTTCGGTGCAATCTTCATTCTCGGGGTCGATATATCTGCTGCTTTAAATAATCATGCGAGAAATCCAGAACATTTGTCCATCTATGGATCTTTTGAAAGATTTCATAACCAATGTTCAGTCCGTGATGACACACTAGGATACACAAGGAATGGAATTTGGACACAAAGTAACATTTGTTCAATTTCCATAGACACGAAAGGATGTTTTGTGATCAATTTCCATTTTAGATTTAGTTCTCCTGTGAATTGCCACACTAGTACCTCAGGAAAACGTTCTGTCGATCCAATATTGCATGCAGACCTTAAATGATATGCTGACAAAAGCATTCAGATTTAGGGTTCAGTCTCCCGTGTGGCTTTCTTCAATTCTGATTCCATCCACGGGGTGTTGCAGCTTTCGGGAGGACGCATCACATGGAAGGTCCCACTGGGAAGAAGAGACGGCCTTGTTTCTTCCGCATCCGACGTAACAGGCAAGCTCCCCGCTCCCACGGCCACCGTACCCACACTCAAGTCCATCTTCTCCGCCGTCGGACTCTCCACCGAAGACATGGTGGTCCTGTCGGGAGCCCACAGCGTTGGCGTGGCCTCCTGCGGCGCCATCCAGAACCGACTCACCACTCCTGCCGACCCCACTTTGGACGCCTCCTACGCCGCCGTGCTGAAGAAGCAGTGCCCCAGTGGGAGCACTGCGGTTGTGAACCTGGATCTCACCACGCCCTCGAGGTTGGACGAGAAGTACTACACGAATCTGCAGAAGCAAAAGGGTCTGTTGACGTCGGACCAGGGGTTGCAGGGGGATTCGGAGACGAAGGCCATGGTGGCGGAGCTGACGGTGGTGAACACGTTCAATAGCAAGTTCGCCGCGGCGATGATCAAGATGGGTAACATCGGGGTGCTCACGGGGAGTCAAGGCAACATTCGGCTGAACTGCCGACAGTTCAACGTGTAGCCGTTTTCTGTCACTAAAACGCTCTCACCGCGATGTGTTTAAGGATTGGTGATAAGCAATTTGACAAAGCTATTAATTAGGTCGATGTACTGTGGTGAATCAATAGCATTACGTACGTCATAGATTCTTTTGAGAGATTGTGAGGTTTAGGGAGTTGTAGCTAGGTAGCTATAGGGTATATGGATGATTGTTTCCTTGGTGGTTGCGATTCAACGCAACTGCTGTCGGGCACAGAAATTTAAAATTATTTTTTCTCGACATTAATTTAACGTTAGTTTGACGAAGATATCTGTTTGATTGTGGTGAATCATTAGTTAGCATTGCACTATGGATTCTTTGGGGAGATTGTCAGGTTTTGTGAGTTGTAGGTATGTAGCTGCATTGATTATTTCCTTGGAGGTTGTGAATCAGTGCAACTTGCTTTGGCTCACAGAATCTGTGGAAGCACTCGTTTTCAACGTGAATCTGACGTCAGCTTGGCACAATTCCATTAAAATGGTGAGTTTAAGTTCCAGTTCGAGATTGGTGATAGCAGTTAATTTGAGGAAGATTAATTAGTTCGATTGTGGTGAATGTGTGTAGCATTCCGCCGTTCAATCCGTCTCCGAATCGATCTGCAGTAATCACATTAGTCACAGGAGAATTCCAAAATGTCCATATATGGAACTTTTGAACAATTCCATAGTCAATGTACGTCCAGTGACGACATACTAGGATACAACGTACAAGGATGCACTAGGAATGGAATTCGGGCGCAAAAGAACATTCTCAATTTCCATTTCGGTATTCTCCTGGGAATTAAAGTTAAACAATTAAATTGTCGAAGAGTACTGTCGATCCAATATTGCATGCAGGCCTGGCCCGTCGATCCATTGTAATATTGCATGTAGATCTGGTTGATTTGATGACTGGAACATGCTACTCCGTATAATTTAGGGTTTAGTGGATACGTACACAAGGAATGGAATTTAGACACAAAATCACATTGTCCAATTTCTCCTGTGAATCAATGTGCAACAATTCAATTGCCCCATGAATACTTCAGGAAAACGTTCCAGAGTCGATCGATCCAATAATCTTGCATGCAGACCTCACTGGTTGATTTGATGACTAGAATGTGCGGATTACAATCGGATTTAGGGTTTTGTGGATACACTAGGAATGGAATTCGACATACCCCTCATTCACGATGGTCTTATTACAGTAGAACCTCTCTAAGTTGATCCTCTCTAAGTCAATAAACCTCTATAAACCAATATGTCAGACCAGTCCGGGACCGATCAACTTACAGAGGTTCTACTGTAATTTGGACCAGCATTATGAGCTGGCTCTGTGATGATGGTTAGCAAGACTGGCGACCGAAGGATCGATTCATTCCTAATTTTAAATAGCGGCTGCTGTCCGTATGTTCAATGTCAACTTGAGGAGCATCGTGCAAGTAGGAAAGTTCCTGGAAATGAAGCTAACCAGCTGCCGCGGGCTGCGCGGGCTGCGTTTGACCTTCCGTGCACAAGAACTGGCAGGCTGAGATTCTCCATGTTGACATTCCTGGACCGACTCAGTCTCAGTTGCCGATCTCAATTTCTCAACTGTACTTGCTGGCTGCCAGCTCTAACTTACACTCCTTTCGTGGGAGCATCTCCTAGTTCATTTCCTCTAGTGTCAAATTCTCACCTGACATTTTTCTTCAACTTCAAATTTTCAAAGGCTACAATCTCCGGTTTTGAAACTAAACTCCAAACTTCATAAATTTGGGTAGACACGGTCAATGGAACAAGGGTTGGCCACCACGACCAACACTAAAGTGATACCCATCCCGCCCTATTCAGAACTCCACGTCCCTTGATGGGCAACCCTAAAGCAATACTTGCATCTAGCAATTTAGATAATAACCTTGGATCCAAACTAACAAGCATTTAAAATCTAATAATTTTATGAAAGTGGTGGCTACATATCTACAGTATTTTTTATTTTTGTATAGCGGTTGGTTGCCAGTCCTACCAATTTTTTGTTTGGTTTTTGGACCTTCAATTTTCACACGAGTCCAATTAATTATTTTTCCAAACTAAGGCACCAACTAACAATGAGCTAACCAACAATTCTCCTCAAATATTGGATGGAAGAGTCTGAATGTAGACATAGAATAATGGAGTTATTTTCATCTATATACAGCAATTGCGGATATGGATGAAACATCGATTGTTCATTCAATTCTATATACATTCATTTGAATGTGGACATATCCTCCTACTTTGGAAAACAAGTGGATAGTCAAGTTGTTGGCAATTTCATTCATTCAAATTTGGAAAATATTTTGTACAATGTTTCCGTATTTTTTTTAGAATCATTAGTCTTCAAAAAATTGCTACAAATTACAAAATAAAATCCATAGAGTGCAATTACTAGGAACTCGACTAGGAATTGCCTTTTGATTCTCATTGCCCCTCAAAATTATCCATTTTTGAATGGGACAAAAAGTCTAGTCTTGTAGAGGCATTTTTTTTCCTTTTCTTTTCACAATTAACACTTTGTCATAATAAATGATGAAGGTATTTTTTGTTTTTATACACAAGAAGACTTATGATTAGCTTGAAAGTAAATAGGAGTTGCATAGATTGAAGAGAAGTGAACGTCCCTCCCACTAAACAATAGACTTGGCTATTTTGGCATTGATGAAGCTTTATCAAGCTAGCAATATCAACCATGCATTGTAAGCTAAATACTATAGTATCAAAGTCTTAATAATAATTTTAATGTTCTAACATGATGTTTTTCTCCTTGTTAGACATTCTTTTAAAATTACTTTTGGATTGTAGTATTGTCAAAGGTCATTAGATTTATTTTCTATTTATTTAAGGCCAATTAGTACATGCATAATTATGAACAAGTTGTTATTTTTTTTGGTTTTATAATAACAAACTAAGGTACCTAACTACACTTATTTACAACATGATTTGTTGAATTCTAAGAATCTTTGATAGTATAGGAAACTTAGATATGGAGATTTTTAGGCAAAATCAATTATTTGTATATCTTGAGAAGAATCTAGACCAACACTTTAGTTTTGAAAAGATATGCCTATGACCACTTTTTCAAACTTCAAAGTTTTTCTTTCTATATACTTCTAGGGTCATAGCAAGAAAGACCGTTCAAAAAGCGTAGCATTTTTCACAATACTCATTTTTCCTTTCGGGAGTACTTTAAAATTAGAAAATCAATTTTTAGAAATGTAAAAAATATGTTTAATGTATACACCTTTAAGAAGAAGGTACCCTATGAAGGAAAAGCATAGCAAAATTCTCTAAGTAGGAGAACTAGAAAAGTGCAAAATCTCAAGAAAATGGATACTTGCAATGTAATTTCATATTTTAATTTGTAAAAAATAGAAAAAAAACAATTTAAAAAAAAACTAAAAATTGAGGATTTGGAAATAGTTCATAGTGATGAGATTTCACCAAAAGATTGATCTTAGAACCATCTTCAGTGTTCAGAAATTGTACGCAATGGAAGTGTTGTTTGCATTCATGAGGAAGACACAAAATAATATATTTTTAGAAATCCTTCGATAGGAATATGCTTTTCTACTATGCAAATAGACTATGAAAATTTCAGCTCTAGATCATTAAAGTTGGGGACTCCTAACATAGTAAAAAACTGTAAACCTTACATTTTGATAAATTAATAAAAATAATTTTTAAATATAAAATGATTTTTTTAATTTCTAAAAAATCAGGGATCTGACTACCATCAAGGCATCAAGTTAGGTATCTCCAATAAAAATTTCTTGTTCATTGGACTTTTGCTTCAAAAGTTATAGCGGATGACAAAAGAGTCATTTGCTCCATGACTAGTAAATACCTAGACCGGTCTTTCTTGCAATGACCCTCCATTGTGCAAATATCAATGAATAAATTTTTTTTATGTATTGATAGTTTAGAAATGTGATTATATGTCTTCTATTGGTAAAAATTTTGAATGTTTTATAAGAAAATTTGGAATTGCTATGAATTATTGAATGGAAAGTGAAAAAACTTCATATCAAATACAAAATATGTTTAAAAAAATTGAAAATTTCTACATATTTAGGATTCATTATAGTGTAAAATACCATGGTGCAAAAAAATTTATAGTATCATTTTAAAATTAAAAACCAAAATTATAAGGTAATCAGTTCAAAGTTCAAATTGAAATATTCAAATTTAGGAATTTTTCAAAATTTCAAATAAGAACATAAACTAAATTTAAGGTCGTTGCAAGAATGACCTTCCATTTTTGTTCCACTTTGGCTGTTTTCGGCTAGTACTCCCAGTACTCTGAGCTTTTTGCATATGAATTTTTTTAAATAAAATAAAATAAGGATAATTAGTATAACACTTGAAATAGCATATCACCAAAATTTCAGACCTAAAAAAAATCAAGGTAAAAAGTTATTCACAAAAACGTGCGAGCTGAAATTTTGAAGAAAATACATAGTTTGACGTTTTAATTTGTAAAAAATAGGAAAAACAATTTTCAAAGAAACCAGAAATTGGCCATTTGGAAAAACTTTATTTTGAAGAGATTTCACCAAAAAAATTATCTTGAAACCATCTTCAACATTCAGAATTGCGCGCGCAAGGGAGCCTTCTTTGCATGGACGTAGAGGACATAAAATATAATATTTTTAATGCCCCTTGGTAGAAACATGACTTCCTACTATGGGAATAGACCATAGAAATTTCAGTTCCAAATCATTAAATTTGGGTACTCTATAGTACTAAAAACCCTTAAAAACTCAAAACGTGACATATTAGTTTAAATGATTTTTAAATATAAAATGATTTTTGAAAATTTCTGAAAAATATGAGATATGATTAAACTGAAGAGAAGAATCTCCAATAAAAATTTCAAATTCATACGCCAGTCATGCTACAAAAGTTATAGCAAAAGGAAGCATCTGCTTTCCTTTTGTGACAATGTTTCAGTACCGGTCATTCTTGCAATGACCCTTTAACAAACTTCATTCCAATAGTTGCTCTCAAATTCAAAGATCATTTTTATGTCTTATATTTAGATTCAAAGAAATGAACAAAAATTGCCATAAATAAACTACACAATGATTCATATTTTGGAAATCAACATTTTTCTAAAAATATTGCTATTAATCAATCACAATCATTTAGTTTTTGGTAACCACACCTACATGCCACTCTTCCCAATGAATTTAAAAAGTTTAGGTGAAAAATTGTTGTTCTCCGCCCTCTGCAGAGCTTTGCATTCATCAGCTGGACCATTATTGTCTCCATTAGAGATCAAAACAATCCTTAGGTGGACCATCAAACATTGACAAAAAGACCTATTAATAGTAGAATAGGGCTTAGTCTATTAAATGTGTCACATCTACATTGTCAACTTGTGTGAATTTTGTAAAATGCAGTTGGATTTTATTCCGACATATTCTGAATAATAAATGTTGTATACAAGTAGATCTGAATTGGAATTTATTCCAAATCTCCAATCACATCGCCTATCAACTCGCATGCCAACTCACATGCCAATTGACTAAAGTGAGCAAAGATAAACCTACTTCAAATCCCCAATCACATCACTTTGTCAACTCGCATACCAACTGAGCGGAAATAAAACTGCTTGTACATTGGTCCCATTTCTAACAGCTTTTCACAAGAATCCACATTAAACAATTCATGTCAATTGAGCGCAAATAGGGGAATAATGTTCTTTTTCTCTTCAAAAGTACAAATTAAAATTCAACTCAAACCCGGGATCCCTCTCATGAAATAGCCCTCCAGTGGCCTAAGTTTTTTTCTAATGTGTTTGCCTACCACCCTTACAAATGGGGTTAACTTTGTAAGGACATTGCAGACCACTATGGTCCAATGGATGACTTCTCTTGACACTGGAAGATGAAAAAAATCTATTTTCATCTAATTTATTAGTTATTTGGAGGGTACTTGAGTACATTTTGAGTGAATAGTATTGCAAAGTCCCTTATAATTAAGATTTTATTGACTTTTCTAAAGAAGAAGATGCTCAATCCACGGATCACCCTTGTAGTGTATTTTGGCCATTTCTTGCTATTTTCTCTTAATGTGAATTTTAGCCATAAAACTGATGTTTGTTGAATTTGAGTTCAACTAATGAAATGAAGCTTACCAAGTGCAGTTTTTACTCCAATTGGAAAGTTTGAAAAATTCATAAATTCAATATTTTATAGCAATATGAACTTTGGGTCTATAACCATGGTTGATTGATTATATGGGCAATTTCGTTAAAATGGCGGTATTCCAAGTGCCACTTTGACGGTGTGCCATTTTCACCATCTAGGGCAGGTATAGATTTCAGGACGGCCGTTCTGAATCATCTAGGACAAGTATAGATTTCAGGATGGCCGTTCTGAACTGTTTTCATGCCATTTTAAAAAAATATCGCCATTTTAATGAAATTGCCCATTTATCTAATTTTATAGTGATACGGACACATGGTAACTTTGGTTTATACATGATGTACTACACTATAATACACATCTATGGTGTAAAGTTCATATATTTCAATATTTGCTAAGAATTTTCTTTCTTTCTTTCTTAAAAAATCATAGTATTTTCAAATTTCCTGCAAATAATTTGAAAATTTTATAACTTGAAGTAGAAATATGACTCCATCTCTGAAAAATAATTCTTAAAATCTTCATTCATACCTAGTTGTAAAATGGCAGCAAACAAAGTGATGACAGTAGAGGCTTGAAAGCAGTGGTCAAGGGCCCATCCTTACAGGGTTACTACATAACGGTTCATTCATCCAGTGGGATCCCCACAAACACACTTGCACCAAATGCAAAGTCACAGAAGCGGCGGAACTGTTTCTTTCAACAAAGCGACCGCAAAAACCTCGCAGCACCCAGCTGGAGCTCGTGAAGCAAAACGCTAACTGAGTGCCGCATGACCAAACACTCCACAAACGGAGATACCGATCGTTCACTGAAAATAGAATCCAGCATTAATATTTCGCCAACAATGTCAACGTGCAGATCTAGTGTGAAATACAAGTTTCCATGTGTGCAGGGAAGGTCAAATGCAGGATGCGCAACCAGAGATTTCGTAGCTAGACGTCCGAAGTTTCTTCTAGTTGACCTAGAACACACAGCAACCGCTATATAAACGAAGCCTTCAGTCGCCAATATCACAACCATCATCACCAATTCAGCTCAGCAATAGCTCACGTACGGGATTCAGTCTCACACCTGATTTTGCATTCAACTGTATTCGGAGGCATACGGGACTTGCAAGTTAATGAGCACATCGAGCATCGCCATTGCAAGCAATTGATGTAAGTGCACTAGCAGCTGGCTTAAATACTGTGCGACTAAACGGGGTTCAGCTAGTTTTGAATTACAAATTGCAATTTACTTGAAATCCTACTCGATCCTCAAGATGGGAAATCGATCATCTTCAAGGCCACTGGACTCGGGGAAGTTCGTTTGGTTGCTGCTCCTGGTGGCGGCACTTGCAACTGTGTCAGTGCAGGCGCAGTTGACGACCAACTTCTACAAGAGCAGCTGCCCTAATGCCGAGAACGTCATCACCTCTGCTGTTAACTCCGCCTTGAATCGACGCGCGGCTGCGGCTGCTGGCGTTCTCCGCATCCACTTCCACGACTGCTTCGTTCACGTAAGTATTCTTTCTCCATCGAACACTCCCCACTATAAAAGGAAGTAAAGGAACTAGCTAGCAGCTGCAACAGATCATCAATAACTTTGCAATGTTTTTGTACTAGTTTTGTACTTTGCCTTATCGTGCTGCAAACAGCTTGTTGCATAAGTCTTGAGCACGGCCGGAACCTTGGATGCATATGTATGCAAAAACTGTTGCAATCTCAAATAGTTGCAAATGCGTTGCACGATGTTGTACTAAATTATTGCAAATTGTTAATAAATTTCTGGTGGTCATTAATTGTGAAACCGTTGCAAAAACTATAATCACGGCCTTCTGTACTAGTGTAATAGTGCTAGACTGTCTTGCTCCACGATCTCATTGAAGGTCAATTTTACTGGTGGTCTAATTGCAAATTTGCGATCATCGCAATTCATTAATTGCAACGTGGAATCACGAGCTGCTCGATCTACATACTCATTTGAAATCCTTGTACGTAGTGCTTCGACATGTTTAGATTAACTGAATTACTGGAAACGTGTGGTTGTATATTAATACAGTATATGTACCATGTGCAGGGATGTGATGGCTCTGTACTGATCGATTCTCCGTCGGAGAAAGACGCACGACCCAATCTCAGCCTCCAGGGCTTCGAAGTCATCGACGCCGCTAAAACTGCCGTCGAGAAACAATGCCCCGGGATTGTGTCCTGCGCCGACATCACCGCCCTGGCATCGCAACTCAGCGTCAAAAAGGTACGAAACAAATTAAAGCTCTCTAAGACCAGAATCACAGAATGATCTTCAAATCCGACTTTTGGGTGCAATCCATCTCGGGATCAATCTCCAAAATGTCCATCTAAGGAAAAAAAATTCTGATTTCAACGACGCGGTGTTGCAGCTTTCTGGCGGTAGAATCACATGGAAGGTCCCCTTGGGCCGCCGTGACGGTTTAATATCCTCTGCATCCGACGTCACAGGCAAGCTCCCCGCTCCCACGGCCACAGTACCCACACTCAAGTCCATCTTCTCCGACGTCGGACTCTCCACCGAAGACATGGTGGTCCTCTCGGGAGCCCACAGCGTCGGCGTGGCTTCCTGCGGCGCCATCCAGAACCGACTCACCACTCCTGCCGACCCCACTTTGGACGCCTCCTACGCCGCTGTGCTGAAGAAGCAGTGCCCCAGTGGGAGCACTGCGGTTGTGAACCTGGATCTCACCACGCCATCGAGGTTGGACGAGAAGTACTACACGAATCTGCAGAAGCAACAGGGGCTGTTGACGTCGGACCAGGGCTTGCAGGGGGATGCAGAGACGAAGGCCATGGTGTCGGAGCTGACGGTGGTGAACACGTTCAATAGCAAGTTCGCCTCGGCGATGATCAAGATGGGTAACATCGGGGTGCTCACGGGGAGCCAAGGCAACATTCGTCTCAACTGCCGACAGTTCAACGTGTAGCCGTGTTCTGCCACTGCATCAAATGGTTCTGATCACGGCGATGTCTTTGAAGATTAGTGACAGCAATTCAATTTGACGAAGCTCTTAGTTCGACTCAGGGGGTGAATCAATAGGTAGCATTACATTTTATATGTACAGTACAGTATGAATTCTTTTAAGAGATTGTAAGGTATTGTAGCTAGGTACGTATGGATATATTGATTGTTTTCTTGGTGGTTGTGATTCAACACAACTGCTTAATTTGGCTCACAGAATTTGTGAAACTATTCGTTAATTTAAAGTTAAATTGGCACTATTCCATTAACATGGGGCGGCAACCAACATATGCATTGGCGCACTCTCACCTCAATTAGTGTTTAAAAATTAGTGATAGCAATTCAATTTGACAAAGCTATGTATTAGTTCGACTGCTGTGAATCAATAGCATTACATCATATGTTTACAGTGTGGATCGATTGATTCTTTTAAGAGGTTGTTAGGTTTGGGTAGTTGTAGGAAGCTACATGGATTGATGACCAGTTTCCGTGGTGGTTGTGATTCAACGCAACTGCTTTGGCTCACAGAATTTGTGAAACCATTTGTTCTCACCGCGATGGGTTTGAGTTTCAGGGATTTGTAATAGCAATTTGACGAAGACATTAGTTCGATTGTGAAGAATCAATAGATAGCATTACGTCATGGATAATTTTGAGAGATCGTAAGCTTTTGTCAGTGGTAGGGACCTCGGTTGATTGTTTCGTTGGTGCTTGTGGCCGGAGGAGGTCTCATTAGTCCGCACTGGTGGGGAAGCTCCTGCAAAAAACGCCATTGAAATAAACTTCCAGGAGTGCCAAAAATAAAAAATATGTGAAGGTCAGATTCAGACATAAATTAAGTATTTTGGGGAGTGTCTAAATGTTTGGAATATTACAAGTGAGATATTACCAACATTTAATACACTACCACCAATACTTTTAACTATCTAAATCCACTTTGCACGCGAAAAAAAAGAGACTATTTCGGCACTCACCTGCCGGATCAGACCTTCACGTACGGTATATATGATATATAAATATAATATAAACTAAAATAGAAAAGAAATCATCATGAACGTTCCTAACCCGTTCTTTAGAATTTTGAATGGGTTGTTTTTTAGTTTATATTATAGTTCAATTATGGCTAGCTAACAAGCAATAGAGTTGAAATTATCTAGTTAAACCGTTAAAGTGAAGATATTGGAGAGTGGCAAAATTCTCATACATTTGAATTGGAGATTACTTTTCAATTTTGCCATTCCTTTTTGCGTTGTCTCTAATGATTGTCTGTAACAATAGAATGTTAGAGCATGGCAATCCATGCACATGAGGGGTCTTGACACTTCACATGTGGATGAAAAGTGCTATAGGCCCTTTACAGTATTCTCTTGACATTAAGTCTAGCAAGTCAAGAAATTACCCATGAAATCACTGTTTCATCTTAGATTTAGTGGCTTCATCTTTTAATTTACTTGATGAGTGGTCACTTTATTATTTATGGGTCGTATTTGGTGAACAAGGGTGAGGTACAAGGACATTGAGGGCTCTTCAAAATCAAATGGAAAATTTGATTGTACCAAGTTTGGCAAGTAAAGGTGGCCATATTCTTACAAACCTTGTAAGAAGGCGGCGGATTAGTACTGCCTGATGGATGACTTTTCAAATGACTGGAGAAAAGAAGAATGTACCTATTGGTCCAAAAATAAATCATTCTTGGTGACTATCTTGATCATAGGCCGACATCCTTCCAAGGCTAAGAGCATCATCAATGCGTGAACTACGTGAGTATTGCAAATATATTGCATGGTGATTGTGACTTGCATGGTGATTGTGGTTGTATTTGGTTTTCAAGTTCTGCAACACATGATCAAATCCAATCTTAACCTTATAACGCCATTGTAAACATTAGGTGTCCAATGGATCCTTCCATGTATGACAAAAGTGCAAAAGTTCATCCTTGAAATTTTGTGCAAAATCAGGAGATCTTGCACAATAATTTGCACAATGAATTTGTTTGTTTTTTTCTTACCACCTCAGGCACGCATCTGTTGTGTACTGCTTTCTTTCTTCATTCACCTCCCCTAATGTTGCCCTTAAACTTTGCACCTGTCAAAAAACAATCCTGGATGATTCAATATGCTTGAAGATGATGCGTACGGCTTTGAAAAATGATCAAAACATCAAAGGGAAGAAGTTTCCAACTTAATGGACAGACGCATGGAACATCAGCTTCCGATGGTTGAACTAAATCCTCTTGATTCTCTCTGTAATTCCTTCAATATTATAAGAATGTCCAAGAATGTCCAAGAATCTCCAAACTTTCATAACAAGAAAGTTATGAAAGTTGCACCTCTCCACTATATTAACAAAACTGATGTTGCTACCCCAGTTTTGAAGCAGTTTATTCAATCGCCAGATATGCAATAAATTTGTAAATATGCCAATGAATTGAGAAGGAATAATTCTAAATCTGAACCACGCCTGCCGCTGTAGACATAACATGACCTCATCATTGTGCACAAAATTAAAGAATCCACGATTCCATCTCTTGGGTCTACGTTCATGGATTCCAAGCAGCTCCTCAAAAAATTTATGTTCTCCAGAAAGGCAGATTTCGAGTTCGGGATGCGAATGTACATATACATCACTAAATTCAAAATAATAATAATAATAATAATTTCGGAATCCAGGGAACAGAAACCAAAACAATGAATGTCCAGCAAGTACCCTAGCTCTTCCTCTTCCGATCCGAGAAGGAAGTCGGCTCCTCCTGCCCGCACTTCCGCGCCATTAATCTCATCATGCATGAAAACGATTCTTCAACGCCAATTCCGCGTTCTATTCTACACGCTAGAAAAGAAATCACACATCGATCAGACAACAAAACTGTTTTGGCGAAATCTCAAGAACTGGTCAAGAAATCTCAAGAAAATTCTTCGGTGAAATTTCATGACATCGTCGATCACGTCCCCGTCTGAACAAAGCTCCGAGCTGGCTAGCACTTGAACGTCCCACTTCCGCCACTCCGAATCACACAAATACAACCACAAATACAACCACCAACCGTTCAACTGAATACTTCCTCAAAGAAGGCAGCTCGATCACCAGTCCGTTCCAAGACTCGCAAACACCAACCTCCAAGATCGAACCAAACCTCAAAATTAAACCGCAAAGCCAAACAGCACACTCCAAGTCAGTCCAGTCAGTGCGTGAGACTGATGAGTGTCAGAATCCTGTGAGTGCTAAGATGATTGAGTGTAAGATGTATAATAATATAATATGTTATAAACTAAACTAAACTAAAAAACAAAAAACAAAACACTTCAACAGAAAAGACGTCCATGGAATCCTCCAGCCATTGATGAACACCGCAAGCCCTAAAATCTGAGGTCAACTAAACTAAAAAAACTAAAAACAAAGCACTTCAGCAGAAAAGACGTCCACGGAATCATCCAGTACGTTATTCCAGTCATGAACGCCGCTAAATCTGAGGTCGCCTTTCTTTAGGCTTGGTAGTTTTGCATACTTGGCATTCTTTGGAGCTAACCAGGCAATTGGCGATTGGGAGCCACCAGATCATTTATTATGGGATTCCTTATTCAGAGCTACAGCTACAGCTATTGTAGAGGGAACTTTATAAGTTGCAGCCGTCTTTGGAGGGAGGAGATTTTAGACGGAATAATAAATGGGGATGGGACCGGCTCATGCAATGGAATGCGGCTAGCATGGACTTTTTTTACTGCTTTGTAATTAAGGTAGACAAGCCTATCACCACCCTGATTTGCAATCTGACTAGTTTGGGCTAACTGCAAGAGGGGCATATAATTATTTTCAAGTGGTGTGTGCTTGTTTCATGAGTCAAACACAATTGGAATTATAATTTTTTCATGAAAATTGTATTTTTTGTGAAATTTTGAAGTCATAATATTAAGTAGCTTTAGAGTGGTGGTATGGTATATTCTACACCCCAACAATGCTTCACCAGTAGCTATAGATGAATTAGATAAGTGGAGGATGTAGAGGTACACCATCACCGTAGAACCAAGGCAACATCAACACATGCTAGTGAATGTTATGTGGTCTGCCCTGAAATTATAAAATCGTCCATAGAGTGGAGTCTGATAAATGTCCCAAATAATCCATAACCGCCTTTTCATATACTTAATGACATTTGAGTACTCGCCCATAAAAGATAGATATGTTATCCCTTTGGAGCATTAATGCACTGATTTTGTCATAAAATAATTGGATTTGGATGGTTTTTTATGGATAGAATTGGGGCCAAATATAAGGTGACAAAATTGGGTTGTGGGCGGAATTGGGTTGGTCTACCTTAGAACGTAAAATTTCTATCATTGAAAGCACATGAGAAAGTGTTTAGAATAGGTACAATAAAACTCAAATTTAGACATCAAACAAAGGGGGGGAAAAAAAAACTTTGAAAGCTACACTAAAATTGGTAAATAATGTGGGGTGATAATTAGTGTTGTTCTCTGTTTTTTACTTCCAACATTATTTTCCAACTTATGTGTAAATAGTGTAGGGGCACTTAACTCCCACCGTCAAACTCTGGCCCTTCCCTAGGAAACTGTAATTTCCGCCTCCCGCCATCAAATTCTGGCCCTCCCTTCTCTAGAAAACTTTTTTTTTTGCTTGCTTCCTTGCCTCGCTCTTTCCTTGTCTGGTGACCGCCTTGGAGAAATTGCGAGGAGAGGTGGAGAGCTCTCCGGTCCATCAAGGGGCACTCCTTCTACAAGGGGGGGGACGCCTATAATATCTTTTTATTGAAGTATGTGATTCAACAGTTCAACATTTCAGCATTTCATTGTCTATTTCAGCAATTCAGCATTTCATTATTTATTTTAGCATTTCAGCATTTCATTGTCTATTTCAGCATTGCATTGCCTATTTCAGCATTTCATTGCTTATTTCAACATTTCATACACCGCTTTTTCCCCACCATTCCAACTTCTATATTTTGTTCCCATCTAACACTAAATGCACTCTCATAAAAATGTTGAAATGACCAAAATTAATTTTACTATAGAGCTAAAATAGTATTAGAATGGGTAAATAATATTCTAATACTAACCTTGCAAATCACAATTAGTGTTATTGTTGACATTTAGTGTAGCCAATACTATTTACCAATTTTAGTGTAGTTAATAGACAAAAATTATTGTGGTCTTGACAAATTAGGTTAGCAACGCACATTTCACTCCCAACTAATTTGGAATATTATTTTCTTATGACAAATAATTTGTTCTTAAAAAATATAATGCAAGAAATGATATCATGCTCTAGTGTTAATAAAAAGATGAATATGAAAGGAGATTTATGAAGGGCCAAGGAGGAATCAGACTCCGTTATTGCCTCATGATTTATCTTTAGAGAAAACAATAGAATTTTTTATTTGCCTCATATGATTAAATTAGCAAATTCTAAATTCATATTTGCAATCAGAGGCTCCAAATTAGCTATAGGAGGTGAAGGAATATAAAATTTATGTGGCACAAATAGGGGGCAGTTTTTACATTTATCTTTTGATAGGGCAATAAGGGGGTCAAATCCTCCCTTGCCTTTATGAAGGGATTAGCCATTGCTTTTGTGGCAATCTATAGCTTAACCCCGACAAGCCCAAGGCCTTTTTTCTGCCAAAAAACACTAAAAACTGTCATTTCTATAGCCAAAGAGTAAAACAAATTGAAAAATGTTTTTTTTGCACATCTAACCGTAGGATCTTACACCTAACTAGTATGAAAATGTATGGAAAATTTTCGACCGCACAGATTGCAAGATATCTGCATTTAAAGTGAATAAAACAAATTTTCAGCACATTGCGGGACTAGAGTTTTTGACTTTGAATATTTTGAACTTTGAATTTTTGTACTAAAGAGTTTTGAGCTTTAAATCTTTATAGTGGAGAATTGTGTTGAGAGTCTAGGAAAAAAAAATTCAAAAAAACTATTTTTCATTCTTAAAAAAATTATTAAGTAGAAGTATGTACGAGAGAGAAGGAAAATATAAAATATTAATATCTTTTAGATGGAATTAAATGCACTATCCCAATGGTAAGATTGTTCTAGCAAGTAAACTAAACCATGCAAAAAAAAAAATTGCAAAAATTGCAAAAATGCATTCAAGAAATGAATCCTACAAGTTATTTTTTCAAAAAGATGCTCTAATTGCCCAAAAAACAAGATTGTCCATGACTTTCTCATAACAAATCCAAATGAAATGAATCAAAGCTTTCAAGATAGACAAAAATATAATCAATGAAAAAAAATAAAAAAATAAATTCAACTCTGTGCAAAAAAAATTTGTTGCCCCCTGTCCCTTGTTTTGAGTTTATTTGGTCATAACTTTTGTTCCCGGGCACCGATTGTGAAAAAAATTATATTCCCACAAAGCTTATCAGTTTTTTTATCTTCAAAAAAAGTTTAAATAAATCAAGATAAAAATTCAGCACGTAGGTACTTGCCCGAAATCCCATTTGTCTCCCAAAGGGACAATGTCCTTTAGGGGTTAAATTCGGTTGTTTGTGTGTTTTATCATATTTGTTTAATACGCTAAGACCTTAGAAACCATGAATCTTCCGGGCTTGTTCTTGGTATCGTTGAAAAGCTCTCCACAGGGAAGGGTGCACGCACTTTGTTTTGTGGTGTGGATTTTTGAATTATTTTTAAATTAAAGTATTACATTATATTATATTTTATGGGATATTTTATTTTGGAAAAAACATAATTTCCACATCGCATGTCCAAATGCCACAAAACAAAGCCCCTTGCACTCCTTCATACATAAAAGATATTGAATTTCAAAGTTTTTACAAATTATAAAATTATAAAAATATTTTTATTTTTATTATTTTTATTGTGGCAACGGTACAAAGTACACTATATCCATACTTAAAGTTAGGTTTTTTGTTTTGTTTATTTGTTTGTTTTGTTTGTTATAGTGAAATCTTCAGGACTATGCGTCCTCCGGTGCCGTTTTTGGTATAATCACAAAGCTCTTTGTGAGAAGGGGTGCACGAGCTGTATTTCATATCGTTTGGGCCTATGTTGTGAAATGATTGAATTTTAAAGTTTTTATGAATTAAAAAATTAAAAAATTATTTTTACTTTTATTTTGACTATAGCAATAGCATATGGTACACTAGTGACAAATGATATATTAATGATTCCGGCAACTGCAAGAGGGCATACTACTGATACTAATAAGTATTGAAAGTAATTATTCTATGGATGACCTTTAGATTGGAATTGGTTTAGCTGATTTTTGGAATGACTCCTTTGGGTTTTTTGTATTGATGAATATATATAGTCAACTTTGTGGCTATATGATTCATTTTGTGACTAAAGGGGCCATTTGAAGATGTGATTAAAAAAATGGTAGAATGAACCAAGGCTAAAATCATGTTGGAATGAAGATAGAACTAAAATGGTATAGAATAAAGCCAAGACAAAATAATAGAATTTTAAAGTCACATGACTAAATTTGAAGCCCACAAATTAGTGTCTTTTCAATAGAAGAAGTTGAAAAGTTTTTTGAGAGAACCACTTGAAACCTTTGGGGTTTATTTAATTTTTGAAATAATGGTTGGAAAAATTTGGAATTAAAAAAACAAAGAAAAATGTGAAAAGGTTTTGAGGCCATCAATAGGTTTTAACGAATGAATGAAAAGTCTACCTTGCAACCATGAGGGCAAGATCTTTGGGGTCAACATACACCTCCAAAGTCTAGCATAACAAGTTCATACTTGCCAAAATTTCTACTACATGGCTATTAACTTGAAAAAACAAATCAATAACTATTTTTTAAAAAGAAGTTTTAATTTTTTGTATTTATTGTTTGGAGATGTGATTACATGTCTTCTATTAGTCATAAAAGTTTTACATTTTTCATGAAAACTTGAAATGAGAGTGAAATTTGAATGAAAAGTGAGCAAATTCATACAAATGCAATAAATGCTCAATTTTTTTAATCTTTCCACAAGTGCATATTATAGTGAAGATCATATAACAATACAATTTTTTTACCATATTCATCTAAAAATAGCTAAACAACACTGTATCTAATTGCAAATTAATTTTTCTAAATTATTGGTCAATATTCCAAAGAAAATTTTGCATTTTAAAAAAATTGCAAATGATTAAACAAAAAATATCAATGAATAATTGGTTTCCAATAAAATTTTGATGCTTTCTGGGCTTCAATATTCATATAAAAATTTCCATTGCCAAAGTCTTCTAACCTCACTTCCAATCCAAAAATGGGGCCTCAAAACCTTCACTTGTGCATCACTTGTAGCGAGAAGAGCATAAGAGCCCTATTTTAGGTGTTGATTGAAGAAATGCAAAGAAGAGAAGGTTGAGGTTTGTAGCAAATGTATTCTAGTAATTGTAGTCTTAAGGAAATCACAAATATTACAATAGAAAAAAGTGATTGGTACTATTTTGATAACACTTTATCATGTTTTTGCAGCCATGCACTCGTACTTCATGAAAATCTTGAAGTTCACATAATTAAAAGATTCCAAATGTAAAAAAAAAATGATTGTCAATGATTGCTAATTGTCACTACCGTACATTAGGGTCAGATTCATTAGACCCCATACAAAATCATTTTTTTTTGGATTGAATTATCTTTCATTAAATGGATTTAGAATTTTTGGAATTTTATTTCACAAGATTTAGAATATTTCAGAACCTTTAGAAGTAGGGTCCTTGCAACTTAGTAAATTAGCAAAAGGACTAATTAAGTTCCAATCCCTTTCAATGAATACAATCTCTCTTTCAAGGGTAAAAAAAGACTAAACTTATGTATTATATGGATTTTCTTACACTTACATAGTGATTGCCTTGGTATGTATACTATTTTTTATTGGGTATTTCTTTGAAGATTCAAATTATTCTCGTAAATATTTTCTACACATTTCAATTATGCCACATTATAATTTCTAAATTTTTTATTACATGACATATATAATTATTTTTTGAATTAATTTTTAACAAATCAGACCGAGCACAGGATAATTACAAATGAGAGTATCTACTAGTACTATTGAATAATCATTCTTTTTGGATTTCCTTTGTTGGAAACTCAAAGAGGAATTCCAATCCATTGAAAATAAAAAAATGATGAAGTTCTCGATGAAGTTTTCCTAAACAATTGTAGGTTTATGGATTTGTACAAATACATTACAAATTTTGACCACCAACTTTGCAATGCATTGTAATCCATTTTTACCATTTATGCACGCATTTAGAGGATTCTCCATCACTTGGCTCAACAATATTGTACCTTTGAGTTTGGATTTGAGGTTTTTTCAATGATCTCAAGGTAGTTGTTGAGTTTGGGCTATGGATAAGTTTTCTCTTGCACAAAGTGTGTCGCGCAAAAAACAAGCCACTTTGCACTCAAAAATTTGCTCACACTTGTTCATTGCGAAGTAACTTACTACAATAGTGGTACCTCTTGAAGTCTCTTCACCACTTTAAATAATGAAAAAACACATCCTCTAAGTACTGATTTGGATTGATGTATTGCACTAGGGACAAGGACTAGGACACCGACAGCCACATAGCAGTGGCGTCCTTGGAGTTATCGATGGCGGGCTTCATTACCAACTCCAATTGTTGATGCAATGATGCCCTTATAACATTTGGACTACTTGTATGTAGTACATGTTTTCAAGATTGGTTTAAAGTTCAAGTTGATTTTAGGCACTTTTATATTATGTAATTAATGGATTTAGCCACTTCTATTGGTGAGCTTTAAGAATTGAGTGGAGTTTTTGGAATTGAGTGTGGTTGAAGGTTCATGGTAGGTAGGCTATTGTCTATTGTAGAAGTTGGATTTTTGAGTCTTGGAATCTTTCTATTCCTAAAAACATTTGTAGTGGTCTATCAATCTAAGCAAAATATCATGTCCAAGATTTGTAGAATGAATCACTTCATGCCCTCCCCGTATATGTTGTTATTTTGGCTTGTAATTTCATCATTGGTGTTGTTAGTGTATTATTTTCAAAATGAGTAGGAGCAATTGGCAAAGTTAGAAAACAACGATAAAAATGCAACTTTGTCATATTGAAGGGAATATTGACTGGACCACGTATTAATTGTTCACTTTTTATCCAAACTACACTAAAGTGGGCTTAATAGCCAAACCATCAATTGGAAATGCTCTAAGTGCTCAAATGAGAGATAGTGAGATTGTTTTTGAATTATTGTGGTATATGCTTATCATTGCTTCAAAAAATCTTTATATTTTGGTTTGTGTTGAACATTTTTGTTTTTTTCGTAAATATTTTATACATTTTTTAA
Organism: Pseudisothecium myosuroides; assembly: GCA_951799445.1. Lineage (NCBI taxonomy): Eukaryota > Viridiplantae > Streptophyta > Bryopsida > Hypnales > Lembophyllaceae > Pseudisothecium > Pseudisothecium myosuroides. The sequence goes on along the minus strand of OX637292.1, from coordinate 11,781,083 downwards.
GAGTTTTTTGGAATGAATAATGATTCAATGAAGTGCGCTTTTCAAAATGTTAGTCATGCACTTTGAAGTTTTTCATATTAACTATTATTTGGATGAAGTGTAGTTTTCAAAACATTTGTCATGTACTCTGAAGCTTCTACAATTAATGTTAATTGGATTTGAAGTGCCCATTTCAAAACATTTTTCATGCACTTTGAAGCTTCTTCAATGACTATTAATTGGATGAAGCTAATTTTTCACTTGTCATTCATCTAGAAGGTGGTTGAGCATTTAGCTAAAATAATGCAATGAGCATTGCTTGAAGGGAAAATTCTTTTTATTTTATCCATTTACTTGGAAGAAAAATGCATGTAAAAATCCACCTTCTAATTATGGTAGTTGATTTCATTGCATTTTTGTACCTCTCCTAGCTAAGTAGGGCCTTTGGATACAAATATGAATTCATTTTAAAAAAAATTGATTGTAAGTGGTAAATAATCACTTCCAATATTTTTAACCCCAATTTTTTGCTTCTAAGCGACACTCATAGGACAACTTTAGCTAGAGGAATCTATGGTCTCCAATGCCTTTGAACAAGAGATTATAAGATCTATTTTTTAATACCATCAAAGATGATTATTAAATATCCATTGAGTTCAAGTAGAGCAATTTTTTTTCCATTGATATGGTACACCTTTGTTCAATTTCATTAAATATTGAATGGCAAGTGAAATTTTGAAGTATTGAATGTGAGATGACAAATCAAAATTTTTAGTTCGATTGTTTTTTAGAGTCAATTAGATAGCTAAAATTTACTTTGTCACTTGTAAATTGAATTATACACCTTTTCTAAGTATGAATTACCTTCAATTAATATCTATAATAACATTTCCTTATTGTCATTAATTTTTTTGAATAAGTATTGTTTTTTTTCAGTTCTAAAACAAATTTAGACAAATGTAGGCTATCTTCACTAAATTTTTTGTTGTGTAGCAACAATAAATAAGTTCAATTTACGTAAACTATATTAGGGTTCTTTGTGCACCTCCTTGCTACAAAGAATGGTTTCTACTATCATTTGTTTGATTCAATTTCTCATCTCACTTTTCTTCTTGCAAAATGGGTGCAAATTTGAGGTGGAGACACGTGCCAACTACTTTTGAACTAAATAATTCACACAGAGTATGAAGAACTGTATTTGAAAGAAACAACATATCATTCTATGATTCTTATTGGATTCTATTATTAAAAACTAGAAGAGGATTCCATTGCATTATAGCATGTATTAGTTGGACACCATATCAATAATTTGTGAATTTGCAAAGTGTTGCAATCTCTTTTAGATTTAGTGGTTGGGGAGCTCTCTTTGGATCTTATTTTGAGTCCCTTTAGTGGGTTTGTCCCCCACCTTTTTGCCCAATAGATTGTTTTCATCTCCATGTTAGTTTAGTTGCTACTAGTTATTGCACCTAATAGTAGTTATTGTTGCTAATCATAAATTATATTTAAATTGATTTTATTGGTGGAGACTGAAAGAGGATTCTAAAGTGATTTAGCATATAGTATTTGGATATTATATGGATAATTTCTAAATATCAAAGTCTTGTCTCTAATTCTAGTCTCTCCTATATTTTTATAATTCATATGTGTTTGGTCACTCAAGTTCTTATTTTGAGTCCCCTCACTACAATAGCCCCATTGTTTTTTTTTGCATTGCACGTTATTTTATCTATATGGAAGAGTGGTTGCTATTACTAGTAATCCTTTGAAAATTGAACATGATGAATTTTCCAAAAAAGAATTGTAAGTTTATGAATTTGTATAAATATATTACAAATTTTTTAGCATCAATTTTGCAATGCACTGTAAATCATTTTCACCACTTATGTACACATTTAGAGTATTCACTTTGCAACTATCACTTCACCCAACAATGCTATACTTTGAGTTGGGGTTTGCCATTTTTATAATGAACCTAATGCATCCGCTAGATAAGTTCTCTCTTTACCCAGCGCATGTTGTGTACAAAAGAAGCCACTTTGCACTAAAAACTTGTGGACACTCATTCATCATACGGCACAAGTGGTGACATCTTGAAGCTTCTTCATCACGGATCTTGTCAATGTTGATTTGGATTGATGCACTACACCAAGGACAAGGATAATATGAATTGACGCCAACGGACTCATGGCAAAGCCCTTGGAATTACCAGTGGCGGGCCTCATTACCAGCCTTTCATTGTTGATGTCCTTAGAACATTTGAACTACTTGTATCTACATAATTTAAAGATTGGTTAGTGGTTTGTCTGTACAAAATTTCAATTTTTTTCCTTCAATCTTCAAAAAATTGTCAGAAATAAAATCCAAAAAAATACCAGGATCCATCTTTTGATTCACATTGCCCCTCCGCATTATCTATTTTGCATGGAACAAGAAGTCTAGTATTATAAAGATTGGATTTTTTTTCCTTCTACAATTTGCACTTTATCATGATAAATGATGAAGTTATTTTTTTGTTTTGTACACAAGTAGATTTATGATTGTTATTAGCTAGAAACTAGATAGAATTTGTGTAGGTTGAAGGGAAGTGAACGGTGGCATTTTGTGACATTTGAAATAAACTCAAAATTCAATCTATATAATCTAAAATGCAAGTTCACGTGTTTAGGCAAGAGAAAACTTATCCATATCTCAAACTCAACAACTACATTGAGATCATTAAAAAAAACTCAAATCCAAACTCAAAGGTACAATATTGTTGAGCCAAGTGACGGTGAATCCTCTAAATGCGTGCATAAATAGTAAAAATGGATTACAATGCATTGCAAAGTTGATGGTCAAAAATTTGTAATGTATTTGTACAAATCCATAAACCTATAGTTGTTTAGGAAAACTTCATAATTTTTTATTTTCAATGGATTGGAATTCCTCTTTGAGTTTCCAACAAAAGAAATCCTAAAAGAATGATTATTCAATAGTACAAGTAGATACTCTCATTTGTAATTAGTGACAAATTACCTCACAAGCTAAAGATTTTTTTGGTGGTGATTTCAAAATTAATAATAGCATGCCTGCCACCAATAACTCCACCGGCATGTGGCTATTGGTGTCCCTGTCCTTGTCTTTAACACAATGCATCAATCCAAATCAAGTACATAGAGGATCCGTATTTCCATTATTTATAAAGTAGTGAAGATACTTCAAGATTTAACCACTAGTATTTCATAATGACTGAACGTTAGTAAGTTTTTGAGTGACTTATTTTCTATGTCACATGCCTTGTGCAAGAGAAAATTTATCCACAACCCAAACTCAATCATTAGAAGAGATGCAAAGGCATAAAAGACTGCAAGTGCTTAGATTGTGGGAACTCTCGGAATGCTAGCTGCTATGCAGTCTGACTTGGTCGAGAGAGTGCCACGTTAAAAAAATATATTTAATTATTATTATTAAAAAAATCATTTTTTAATTTTTTTATAAATTTTTACAAAAAAAAAAATATTTTTATTTTTATTTATTTTTAATTACTAAAATATTTTGACTACGTATAGTTGTTCTCAGTAAGGGGAATAGGGCTGAAACAACCCTCCATAGCCCTCAAATCTCTTCTAATGGGATGCATTGGGATCATTAAAAAAAAACTCAAATCCAAACTCAAAGGTACAATATTGTTGAGTCAAGTGACAATGAATCATCTAAATGCGCACATAAATGCTTAAAATGGTTTACAGTGCAGTGCAAAGTTGATGCTAAAAAATTTGTTATATATTTAAACAAATTTTGAACTTACAATTTCTTTTAGAAAAATTTCATCATTTTCAAATTTCAATGGATTAAAATCCTCTTCCAATTTTCAACAATAAAATCCAAAAAGAATAATATATAGTAGTATCAATTAGTACTTTCATTTGTAATTAGAGACAATTGCCTCACAACCTAATTTTTTTCGGTGGTGATCCCAAAATTTATAATAGCAGGCCCACCACCGATAACTCCAAGGACGCCACAGGCATGTGGCCATTGGTGTCCTAGTCCTTGTTCCTAGTACAATGCGTCAATCCAAGTCATTACTTATAGGATCTCTATTTTCATTGTTTAAAGTGGTGAAGAGACTTTATGATGTGCCCACTAGTATTTCACGATGAACAAGTGTCAACAAAGTTTTGAGTGCAAAGTGGCTTATTTTCTATGCAAAACGCCTCGGGCAAAAGAAAGCTTATCCAACGGCCCAACTCAATGGATGCATTGGGATCATTAAACATACCTCAAACCTTCAAAGGTATAGTATTGTTGAGCCAAGTGACCATAAATCTTCTAAATGCCCACATAAATGCTTAAAATGTTTTACAATACATTGCAAAGTTGATGCTAAAAAATTTGTAATGTATTTATACAAACTCATAAACTTACAATTTTTTTTTTGAAAATTCATCATTTTCAATTTTCAGCAGATTGGAATCTTCTTCGAGGTTCCAACAATAAAATCAAAAGAATAATTATATAGTAGTACTAGTAAGTGCTCTCATTTGTAATTATTGTAGTTGTAGGGTAGGGTCGGCGGAAAATAATTCTAAAAATAGATGCCAAAATTTTAGGGAAATTCTTTTTTCAAAAAAAAGTTGTATGGTGAAAAAAGAATAATGGCAAAAAATTCTATTTTTAGCATATGCCGAACTTTATTTTTCGGAAAAAAAATAAATATTCAGCAGAGAAGTGCCGACCCTACCCTTCACTTATGGTAGTGACAAAATTACCTCACAAGCTAATTTTCTTTGAGTAGTGATTCCAAAACTAATCATAACTAGCTTGCCACTGATAACTCCGAGGACGCCACTTGCGTATGGCCATTGGTATCCTAGTCCTTGTCCCTAGCATGATGCATCAATCCAAATCAAGTACTTATGGGATCCGTATTTTCATTATTTAAAGTGTTGAAGAGACTATAACATGTAACCACTAGTACTTCACGATGAACGACTGTCAACAAATTCATTGAGTGCAAAGTGGCTTATTTTCTATGTTACACGCCTTGCATAAGAGAGAATCTATCTACAACCCATGCAAACTCAACAAATGCATTGGAATCATCAAAAAAAACTCAAACCCAAACTTAAAGGTACAATATTGTGGAGCCAAGTGATGGTGAATCTTCTAAATGCGTACATAAATGGTGAAAATGGATTACAATGCATTGCAAAGTTGATGGTAAAAAATTTGTCATATATTTATATAAATTCATGATCTTTACAATTCTTTTTTTGGGAATATTAATCATTTTTTATTTTTAGTGGATTAGAATCCTCATCCAATTTCCAACAATAAAATGCAATAAGAAAAACTACATAGTAGTATTAGTAACTATACTCTCATTTCTAATTAATGACAATTCCTTCACAAGCTAATTTTCTTTTGTTGTGATATCAAAACAAATATTAGCAAGCCCGCCATTGATAACTCCAAGGATGCCACCGATGTGTGGCTGTTGGTGTCTTGGTCCTTATCCCTAGCATAATGCATCAAGCAAAGTCAATACTTACAGGATTGTTGTTTTCATTATTTAAAGTGGTGAAGAGACGTCAAGACATAACCACTAGTACTTCATGATGAACGAGTGTCAAGAAGTTTTTGAGTGCAAAGTGGCTTATTTTCTACGCAATACGCCTTAGGTAAGAGAAAACTTATCCACAATCCAAACTCAATGGATACATTGGGATCATTAGAAAAATCTCAAACCCAAACTCAAAGGTACAATATTGTTGAGCCAAGTGATGGAGAATACCCTAAATGCATACATTAATGGTGAAAATGGATTACAATGCATTACGAAGTTGATGCTCAATAATTCATCATAGAATTATACAAATTCATAAACTTACAATTCTTTTTTGGAAAAATTCATCATTTTCAATTTTTAGTAGATTGCAATCCTTTTCCAGTTTCCAAAAAAATAATTAAAAAATAATAATTACGTTGTAGTATTCGTAAGTAATTTGTAATTTGTAATTTGTAACAATTACCTTCTCATTTGTAATTTGTAACAATTACCTCACAAGCTAATTTTTTTTTGGTGGTGGTTCCAAAACTAATAATAGTAGGCCCACCATCGATAACTCTGATGCCACCACGGTATGTGGCCCTTGATGTCCCAATCCTTGTCCCTAGTGCACTCCATCAATCCAAATCAATATTATTAGGGTCCATATTTTCATTATTTAAAGTTGTGAAAAGACCTCAAGATGTAACTATTGATACTTCATGATGAACGCCTGATTGTCAGCAAATTTGTTGACGATGCAAAGTGGCTTGTTTTCTACGCGACGTGCTTTTGTGCAAGAAAAAACTTATTCCAAGCCCAAACTCCACAGCTACATTGAAATCATCAAAAAAAACTCAAATCCAAACTGAAAGGTACATTATCATAAAGCCGAGTGATGGTGAATCCTCTAATTGCACACATAAATGGTGAAAAATGGATTACAATGCATCACAACTCAAAAATTCATAATACATTTACATAGATTTTTTTAAACTTACAATTCTTTTTTGGAAAATTTCACCATTTTCAATTCTCACTAGATTGGAATCTTCTCCCAATTTTCCAACAATAAAATCCAAAAAAAATAATTACACAGTAGTACTAGTTTTAAATACTAGTAGTTGCTAAAAATTTTCGGTGGTGATATCAAAACTAATATTAGCAAGCCCTCCATTGATAACTCCAAGGACACCACGGCATGTGACTGTTGGTGTCCTAGTCCTTGTCCCTAGTGCAATGTTTCAATCTAAATCAAGTACTTAGAAGTCTAGATCTGTATTTTCATTATTTAAAGTGTTGAAGAGACTTCTAGATGTAACCACTTGTACTTCATGATGATCAACTTTTAGCAAAAAAATTGACGGTGCAAAGTAGCTTATTTTCTAGGCAACACGCTTTGTACAAGAGAGAACTTATCCACAACCCGAACACAACGGATACATTGAGATCATTAAAAAATCCTCAAATCCAAACTCAAAGGTACAATATCGTTGAGCCAAGTGACGATGAATATTCTAAAGGCATATATAAATGGTGAAAATGGATTACAATGCATTGCAAAGTTGATGCTCAAAAATTTGTAATATATTTATACAAATTCTTAAACTTTACAGCTCTTCATTTTCAATTTTCAGTGTTTTTCCTTTTCTAATTTTCAACAAATAAATCCAAAAAGAATAAATTACATAGTAATACTTATAAGTCTTCTCATTTGTAATTTGTAACAACTATCTTACAAGCTAAATTTTTTTTCGGTGGTGGTTCCAAAACTAATAATAATAGGCCCACCATCGACCGATAACTCTGACACCACCAGCATGTGGCCGTTGGTGTCCCTTGTCCTTAATGCACTCGATCAATCCAAATCAATCTTATAGGATCCGTATTTTTGTTACCTAAGCCGTGGTGAAAAGACTTCTAGATGTAACTCCTGATACACCATGATGAACGATTGACTGTCACCAAATTCATTGAGAACAAAGTTGCTTGTTTTCCACGCAACGCGCTTTGTGCAAGGAAAACCTTATCCCAAGCCCAAACTCCACAGCTATGTTGGCATCATAAAAAACAACCTCAAATCCAAACTGAAAAGATACATTATCATTGAGCCGAGTGGCGGTGAATCCTCTAAATGCATACACATAAATGGTGAAAAATTGATTACAATGCATCGCAAAATTGGTCCTCAAAAATCCACATATATTCATATAGATATTTCTAAATCTACAATTCTTCTTTGGAAAATTTCATCATTTTTAATTTTGAGTGGATCAGAATCTTCTTCCACTTCCCAACAATAAAATCCAATAAGAATAATTACAAAGTAGTACTAGTAAGTCCTCTCATTTGTAACTAGTGACAATTACCTCACAAGCTAAATTTTTTTTGGACCTATGACCCAACTCGTTTGAAAATTCATAAGTAATTGAAAAATGCTTGAAAAAATACAAAACCACTTGTGTTAAATTCCTCATCTATTTCTCTTTGTCTGAAAAATGAGCTAGAATATTCTGACCAACCCTTATATGTGCCATTTCTCAGTGTCAATTACCTCACAAGCTAAGTTTTTTTTGGACCTATGACCCAACTTGTTAGAAAATTCATAAGTAATTGAAAAATGCTTGAAAAAATACAAAACCACTTGTGTTAAATCCCTCATCTATTTCTCTTTGTCTGAAAAATGAGCTAGAATATTCTGAACAGCCTACCTCAGTGTCAATTACCTCACAAACAACGATCTCAAAACTGGCTAAATTTTGCTCGTTTTCTACTTTATTTTTTTTGCCCTCAATGTAAATTCAGAAAAAATCTTCCAAAAATGAAGATTTGGCTAAAAACCATAACCTGTTTTGAGATCACTGCTCACAAGCTAAATTTTTTTTTGGTGTGTGTGTGTGATCCCAAAACTAATAATAGCAGAATGCTAACGTGGCGACGAAAACGACCCGCCATAGACCATCTCTCCTCCCACCCGGCCTACGCTTCCGTCGTGACGAGCAGACGCGCCTGAACTGCCGTCTCGTCCGCCTGAATAGCGAGACTTTCCCTTCTTTCTTATATGTTCTGCAAGTTTGCTCATTCCTCTCGCCCATTTCTCGCTTCCATCAGCACCCGCTTCCAACTCAAGTGCTCTCATCTCTTCCATTCCAGATTACAAATCACCGAATTAGGGTTTCAATTCCCAATCGCAGATTTGCACAGGTAGAGAAAAACAGATTGGCACTTCCACGCACAACCAAAGGGGATCATGCTCCTCCATTATTGCGCGTCTTTCGTTTTGGTTGTCATCAGTATTGTGAGGTTCGAGGCGCAGCCATTTGAGGTCCATTTGGCGGCGAACGATGATGCTTTCGTCCGTTTCTTTGAGAATTGCAGAGAGAATCAATGGTCGTTACGTGAAATAGCGCCCTGAGTTTCGTTATGGTTGTGGATTTTGAAGGATTTTGGTGGCTTTTGAAGGATTTTGAAGGAGCTGTGATGAGAGAGGTTATGGAGTGTGCTTGGTTTTAGGAGATTTGGAACAGAGGATTTTCTGCGAAGGTTTTATTAGTTTCGGTGGTGACGGTGCATGGGGAGGAGAGGTTATGCAGGTTTGGAGGTTCGCTATTTTTGGTTTTGAGTGGGTTTGTTTGAGTGGGTTGTGCGTGGGTGTGGAAGAAGAAGGTGTGATCGTTGCTTGGTAGTTTATTGGGGGATGACTTGAAGTTTGTTGTTTGTTTAGTGTTTGATTCATAGGCGAGAGGTGTGCTGCGTTCTTGAGAGATTCTAGGATCAGAGTGAGCATTTTGCTGTTTCGTTGCAGTGTTTGGGGGATCAGCTAATTTCTTACCCCTGTGGAGAGGAGGTTCTTGATTTTGAGTGAGACTGCTGTGGGTTGTGACTTCTGTGTTTGGTTGACGATTGGTACCGCGATTGGTGCTGCTGCTTAGGAGCTTTTAGGATGGCGCTGGAGATGATGAGTTTTGCGTTCTGTCCTGTTTCATGAACGAGAGAGCTCGTTGGTTGGTTGAGAGATTGTAGGATAAGAGCCTCGGTCGTTGATGTTTTGCTTTTTGCTCTGTAAAAGCTTTGGGATCAGCTGGTTATTGCAGTAGTTCGTAGTTGGAAATTGTGCTGTATCTTGTTCCTCCTGTTTCAGTCTCTTGATTGGTGCTAGGACAGGGGATATTACTTCCTGATTGGATTTCCTGTCTACCTCTGTACACCATTGCTGGCTCTGTGCGCGATGCAGTTTCTTTGGTTCCTGATTTGTAGTGTTGGAGTGCTGCGAGGTCAATTCGCGAGTGCACATTGTGTGCCGTAGTGTTGTAATTTGGTATGACAGAAACATCCGACGCTTTGACGTGCGGATATAGGTTTAAGGGTTCGATTCAGCTCAGTGTACGATTTGGACTCTTCAGCTTGTTGTATAGCTATCCTTAGGGGTTCTCCTTGCTTGGTTTGTTAAACCTGCATAGCAAAGAGATTTGTTTAGCATTCTTGATTTAAGAAGTGATTTCATCGAGCAGAGAATTTAGCTTAGGTAGCTTTGTGTACAGAGATTGACGAAGTTCTTGTTTTCTGTGCAGGTGTAGAAGACCTGTTTTCTTCTTCTTTTTCTTTTATACAAAGCATCAGATAATAATCAAGTGATTCTATGCATCAGACCTGTGCGCTTCCGAAACTAGCAAGCCTACTGGGCCGGGATTCAGACGGCTTCCGTTATGGCATCCCTGTGGAGTCTGTAAAGGATGTTGGTCTCAATGGGGAATTGAAAACAGAGAATAGCTCTGTAGATGCTTTCTCAGACACAGTGAACATTGAGAGGCCGGGTTCTTCAGAAGAAAGTGTTCTGCTGCAATCCGAGATTTGTTGTGGTGAAATCCACGACGTGTACTCGAAGGATGCTCCCATAGTTGTTCACGACATGCCGATCGTGGGCACCTCTTCGTTAGAGAATCAAGTCGGCCCTTTGGTTGCAGATGCTCGGTGGAATTCTTTGGCGGAGTCTCTTCAGGATACTGTCGTGGGTGTCCATGGATGTGCTTCTGTAAAGAGGGAGAGAAGCCAGCAAGAGTTGGAGGAGGCTCGGGATGAGAAGCGCGTCAAAGTTGAGGGTAACAGTGGTTTGCCGTGTAGTTTTGTCAATGGGAATGGTTTGGCTCCTACTATTCCTCATAGTGGCGTTGAAGACTGTCAGGGTGCAAATCCAGGGGTGAAAGAGAGAGACGATTTGAGACCATTGGTTCAAGGTACAGGAATCTCTGTGTCTGCACCGAAGGATACCGATCTTACCGATCTATTGAACGATTTGGACGATGCGGGGGACTCGGATCTCGAGGACGACGAGTTTGGAGATGACTCGCATTTGTGGCCCGAGGGTCTCTGTGATGAATGGCTTGGAATTGGTACCATCAGTGGGAATGAAGTTCTGGCTCACATGCCAGAGGCTGAAATTATCGCCAAAGCATTGAATGTTTCGGCGGAAAAGATGCTCAGAGATGGTGTTAAGGGAACCATGCTGCAAGCTCACTCTCCGGAGGTCGAACCCAGCACTGAAGCACTGGCTTCTTCGTCGGAACAGGCTCAAAGTAACGGTGATGTCAGATCCTTGGTGCCCGCGCACTCTCCGGAGGTCGAACCCAGCACCGAAGCACTGGCTTCTTCGTCGGAACAGGCTCAGAGTAACGGTGATGTCAGATCCTTGGTGCCCGCGCACTCTTTGCAGCCTGAGACTGTGACCGAAGCACTGGGCTTTTCGTCTGAACAGGCTCAAAGGGATGGTGAAACAGAAATCGTGGTGCAAGCTCACGAAGAAAGACCGATCCATATAGTGATACTGGATTCTGACAGTGATGATGACGATGACGATGGCTTCATGATGTTCGACCACCCAGTGGAGACCTCTCAGGTGAAGAATACTGTGAAGGTAGAGCCAGGTGCAGGAAAACTGGAAAAAAGCATCTCTCAGTTGAATGACGTTGTGAAGATAGAGCCTGAGAGTGTAAGACAACCGGAAAGAGAACCGGAAAGGAGTCATCTGATGGGAAATGCTGTGAAGGTAGAGCCTGAGATTGTAGGACAACCGGAAAGAAGTCATCTGATGGGAAATGCTGTGAAGGTAGAGCCTGAGATTGTAAGACAACCGAAAAGGAGTCATCAGTTGGAAAATACCGTGAAGGAAGAGCCTGAGATCCTAAGACAACCGGAAAAGAGTTCTCAGTTGAGAAATGCCGTGAAGGTAGAGACTGAGAACTCAAGACAACCGGAAAAGAGCTCTGAGTTTGTGCCAAATGAGATTTCTGAGATGGTGCCAAATGAGATTTCCGAGTTGGTGCCAAATGAGACTTCTGAGTTGGTGCCAAATGAGATTTCTGAGTTGGTGCCGAGGGAGAGCTCTCATTTGGCGAGCGTTGTGAATTCGGAGCTTGACAATATGAGACAGGCCGCGGATAGCAGGGGAAGCCATGGTTTCGAAGCTCCCACAATGCAGGGAATGCATCGTCCTGGACAAGAGCTCCGGGGTTTCGTGCTTCAAACCATAGAGCAAGACGGGAAGTTAATGTGGGCTTTAATCCCACAGAATCCTGACACAACGCTGGGCTCCCCTTATTCTGTTAACCATATGGATCCAACGCCTCCTCAAGTCAATGGTCTACCTAATCGCCCACCTAATGGTCTGCCATATGGTTTGCCATTTGGACTGGGATGTTCTTCAGGCCCCAGGAGCGTACGAGAATCTTTTTCTTCTTTCGGAGAGCAAGCTGGGCCAAGCCGCGGCTGGATCCCTCCCACCACTTCAGCAGATGTGCCTTCTTACAGAGGTAAGTTAGATTTCTAAACTCTTTGCTGATTTGCATTTCCAAGTTTAGTCAGCTTGCTGTGGCAAGCTATTCACTTCACTTCTTTTTCATGGTTTCATTTTCCTTCCTTTGATGCACTAGGTTATTGTTGTTTGGTGCAGGGCACGCACAACCATCAGGCATGGGGATTGGCAACCATGCTATTGTTGATCAAGCTGTTGTAAGTGTTCCAAGACCTTCTCTACTTGCTGGTGAGCCACTAAGCATCCTTCGTTTTGCATTTTGTGGTTGAAGGGGTAGAGTTTGACAATCAAATGCATCTTGCACATCATCTCGTCTTCTCTGGAGCAATTTAGTGGCCAATAAAGAACATCCTTTGTTTTGAGAATTGTCCTTTCATGTTGTTAGGCGATGTTCAAGACGCCGCTGCTTCAAGAGACCAAGCGTGGCCAAGCCACGACTGGACCCCTCCCGACAGTTCGGCAGTTAAGCCTTCAAGAGATCAAGCTGGGCCAAGCCACGACTGGACCCCTCCCGACAGTTCGGCAGTTGTGCCATCAAGAGACCAAGCTGGGCCAAGCCACGGCTGGACCCCTCCCGACAGTTCAGCAGTTGTGCCTTATCGCTATGGTAAGCGTTTTCTTGTCTTACTCAATTTTTTAGGGTCTTCATTATATTCCAGTTCGAGTTGGTAGTCAACATTCCGTTGCTTCCGTTGCTTATCCGTTTGCTTGTCTCATCTTGCTCGTCTTTCATGCAGATTCTACTGTCAGCACCCCGCGAGTCAATGTTACGCGTGTCCTGCAGCAATACCTTATTTGTATCAACAAAGCTAAAGATGCGATCTCAGCTAGGGCATTAGCTGAGAGGGAGTCCCCTTCAGACGAACCTGTGAGGGAGGGAAACCGAAGAGGGTTGGATTGCCGCCCAGACATTGTGGCGTATAACGATATAAAGAGGGCAAATGCGGGTGTGAATCCGGGTGTGAATGTGGGTGATCTTCCTGGTGTTCAAGTTGGTGATACGTTTACTTATCGGCATCAGATGGCTATAGTTGGGTTGCACCGGCTTCCTAATGTGGGAATTGACTACGGTCGTCCTCCTCCTGATATGATCCCCACTGCCACAGCTATAGTCATGATGCCTAAGGCAGGCTATGTGGATGATAAGGACTGGGGTGATACACTTCTTTATACAGGTATGCTATTTCTGTTGTTAGACTGCTTTAGAATGTTATTTAGTTCGCGCTTCTAGTTCTTTTGCACTTTTGATATCAGACTGTCGGACTGTTTTGAAATCAACTAGGGTTTAACAAGTTGTTTTGATATGTTGTAGGGCAAGGAGGTCGCAAGAAACGCAATCAACTAGCACCTTTTGTGCAGGATCAAATACTGACAAAAGGAAACCTTGCATTAGCTAAAAACTTTGAACGGAAGTTGCCGGTTCGAGTGATTCGAGGGCATTTCGGCAGTGGCCGCAATGGCCCTGGTGTCCTGGGTTACTCATACGATGGTTTGTACTCTATTTCAAAATATGAGCTCGGCGATGGCATCAACGGGTTTAAGGTGTATAAATTCTTCATGGAGAGGCTTGAGGATCAGCCACCCATTCCACCTTGTATAGCAGGGTGCACAGCACACACCTGGAATACGTCTAGGAAGGCGCCAGCGGATGTAGTACCCCTGCAGGCAAAGGATCCTACTGTGGATGTGAAGCCAATTTGTATGCAGGACCCTCCTGTGGACGTGAAGCCAATTTTTATGCAGGAACCTCTTGTGGAGATGAAGCAAATTTGTATATAGGGTAGCGCATGGAAGCGTGCGACCGACTGTATTACCATGCTATCTGAGGATTTTGCTCCAAAGTTTGTTACAAAATCTGCAGATGCATGAGTTGACCCTCAAGAAAACCTTTCTGAACTTGATTTTTGTAACTCCATTTACTCTTGTAAGGAGAAGTTATGAAACTGTCCGTGTTGAGGCTTCCTTTTGGAAATTTGAATCACCTATATTTGGTACATGATTTTCTCATCCTTTTCATCCTTTTCATGTGGGCTTCATATTGGTTTTAGAGTCGAACTTCTTGTAGGGCCACTGCCATCGCAGATTAACGACTGCAACTTCAAGCTGTGACTTGTGTTGTCATGTGATGTTTTAGTTGGGTTTGGCTCAGAATTTTTGCACCATTTCTTGTGCTACCCTACCCTAGCTACACAAGGAAACGAATTGGGTTGGGTATTCTATTCAAATGAATTGAGGTCGACACAACATTACAAGTGTAAATTTTATCAAACTTAGAAACTTAGGGCACCACTACATGTGAGGGAAACTTAAGGCATCATAATTTGTTTGCTTTGCCTTTTTAGTATTTTGCTGTAAATTGTCTATTTTGAAATAATTTTTTACAATATGGCATAATTTGTCTGCTTTGCCTTCTTCGTACTTTTTTGTGGATTATCTATCTCTAATTCATTTTAGGAAATCCAAAAAAAGGGTGCTATTGTATTAGGCTAAGGTAATTGTTAGCACCTAATTATGACCTATCTTTAAGTTCAACTATTGTAGATTTTTGTAATAAATATTGCCTCTTTTCATTAGAGTATAAATTGGATTTTGGGTACTTTTGTTATTAGCTCTTATGAAAATTTATATTTTTTATCATTTTTGTGTCCTCCAATTATGCTCCCTTTGCCTTGAAATGATTGTCTACAAATTTGTTGAGATTTTTTTATGCCATTGGTTTCATTATCATATTGTGAAAAACATAATTAAGAAAGATTCCAAATTTTATATCAATAAAATCAATAAAAAAAACAACAACATTGCATGTGTTTGTTTAAATAAAATTGGCCACACAGAAGTCTCCATATGATCTATTCAAAACAACCTTTAAAAAATATGACATTCAAAGTAAATAATTATTTTGAGATGAAAGAAGTATGTTAAGAGAATATAGAACTTCCTTTAAATGTCACGGACAAATGCATTAGAGCCTTTTAGAAGTTTGAAGAAGTTTCTTAGGAAGAAATCTAAAGGTAGTTGGAAGTTTCTTGAGAAACTTCTTTAATTGAAGTTCCTTGAGAAATAAGTTAAGTTGTTGATGACTTTTTGAGAAGTTTCCTTATAAATAGAAGTTGCTTGAAAAGTAAGTTTAATAGTTGGAGGCTTCTTAAGAAGCTTCCCCTCTAAGTAGAAGCTCTAAGAAAGTTTTCTAGCTAGTAGTACATAAGATAATCGAGGTTAAGGTGATTTTCAATCTTGACAACACATCTCTTGGAGTTCTAGCTTCTTCTAGCGTTGTTCATGTACTCTTTCCTAAAATTTAAGATCAAATTTTTTTCCTACTATTTTTAAAGGAACTTCTTTTGTCTTGTGCTTAATGTATGTTTAGCACTTAACTACCAACAACATTCAATAAAAAAAATTCCTAATTCAATACTAAGAGCGATACTCAAACCTTTATCCGGATGATTTTAGAAATTGTTTCCTTATTGCCTTTTATTGGTGTTGATAACAAAAAAAAACTATTTTAAAATAGGAAAGCATTGGTGATTTTCTACACATGCTCCTCTAAGATTACAATTATATCATGAATTTTCTCTAAATTTATTATTATTTTTATTAGAGATTTTTTTACATATTTTATATTTTCCATTAAAAAAACTTTATAAAGTCAAACTTGAAAAAGAATAATAAGAATGACTTTAGATATTTAGGTTTGTGTTAATTTTGGATTTGGATTCAAATTTACAAGCCATTTAATGAAAATGACTTGGCTTGGGATCAATACTATTTTTTAATTCAATACTATCTATTAAAATTTCACAAATCAAGAAATAATGACTCTATAATATATTTTAAGTTTAACAAGGGGTAGTGGGTCTTGAGTGCACAATTGTAAAGTCTACCATAGTGTGACATGGCTTTTGTTTTTTTATTGATTCATTAATGTCATAACCGAATTTTTATAAAAAGTTAAGAAATAATAACAAAAAATTTAGAAAATAAGTAAGAGCTCTGTCAAAAATTTCACTAATAAAAGGCCAATGTTGGAAGGATTTAGAATTGGTGGCAAACATAACTAGGTAGTATGTAAAAGTGTGCAATCCTTTGACACTTGCTCAGATGAGCACGAGTTAGCGCAACACATGAATTGCACCATTTGGCATTCATATTCACAAGTATCAAAATGCTTTTATGATTCTCTTAATAAGACATGTTCACATTTTGTTCACAGTGAAGAAATGACAAATTGTGAAATAATTACAAGACTACAAATCTGAAATCATCTTTAATTAATGTGTAAACGAACCACTTTGAATGAAAAACAATAATTTTTCTATCATTGTAAGACAAAAGCCATGTCACACTACAGTATATGAAAGTAAGTTAGCAACTCAAGACTTATCAATCTTAGTTAGTGAAATTTTTTTATTGTTAACAGATCTTATTTTTATACTGTGTCTTTTATATCAAGATTGAAAAATCTTATTTGAAGCACAGTTACAAAAAGACATGCTTGAAAATTAATGATGTCCCTGATGACATTTCATGAATCAAATAATACTTTTATGTGCTAATTTTGTGACATGTTTTAATTGTTAGTGATTAAACCAAGCATCCAGGCTTGTAACAATAGGGTTGTTTATAGACTATTCTAAGTCATATTAGAAAGGCTTTTAGGAATATTCATCATGATCCATACATGTAAAATAGAAAATACTAGATTTTTGAAGCATGTTTTTAAATGAAAAATGACAATGAAATTTCAATGTTTAATGTTTTTGTGCATGCTAAATGTAAAAATGGACAATTTGAATAGAAAAAAAATAGAATATTTTATTTTTTAAAAGCAAGTAATGTTTTGTGGCTTTTCAAATGCAATTAGACTAATAAAAGATTGGATATATGTGGCAAGGTATTCATTTCTACAATACATTGAAGGTGCAAATAAATTTTG
This sequence comes from Pseudisothecium myosuroides, assembly GCA_951799445.1. Lineage (NCBI taxonomy): Eukaryota > Viridiplantae > Streptophyta > Bryopsida > Hypnales > Lembophyllaceae > Pseudisothecium > Pseudisothecium myosuroides. The sequence goes on along the minus strand of OX637292.1, from coordinate 11,763,827 downwards.
GATGTATTTTAAATAAAATATAGAGCAATATATTGATCAATTTTACAGTATTTATTTGTGAGCCAAATAACATTAGCCTTATAATACATATGTGAATAGGTGGTCAAAAAAATTACAAAATTCATGCATCTACATCTATATTGATAGAACAATGGTCTCCTATTTTGGTCTTATATAATCTTTAAATGCCCAAATGTCTGTGACATGGGGGACATTTGATAGTTTGGAAATTTTAGCTTGTGAGGTAATTGTCACAAATTACAAATGAGAGTACTTATTAATACTACCATGTAATTATTCTTTTTGGATTTCATTGGTTTAAACTGGAAGAGAATTCTAATCTTGTGGAAATTGAAAATGATGAATTTTTCTAAAAAAGAATTGTAAGTTTATGAATTTGTATTAAATATATTACAAAACTTTTGAGCATCAACTTTGCCATGATTGTAATCCATTTTCACCATTTATGTACGCATTTAGAGTATTCACTGTCACTTGGCTCAACAATATTGTACCTTTGAGCTTGGGTTTGAGTTTTTTTTATAATCCCAATGCTTCCGTTGAGTTTGGGCTGTGGATAACTATTTTCTTAATATACAAAGCATGTCGCATAGAAAATAAGCCATTTTGCACTAAAAAATTTGTTGACACTTGTTCATCATGAAATACAAGTGGTTACATCTTGAAGTCTCTTCACCACGACTTTCAATAAAGAAAATACGGATCTTGGAAGTACTTAGATTGATGCATTACGCTAGGGACAAGGAGTGGACACCAATGGGCACATGCTGGTGGCTTCCTTGGAGTTATCGGTGGCGGGCCTACTAATATTACTTTTGGGATTACCACCAAAAACAATTTAGCTTGTGAAGTAATTCTAACCAATTACAATTGAAAGGATTTACTAGTACTTTTATGTAATTAATATTTTTTGATTTTATGGATTGAAGTTGGAAGAAGATTCCAATCCACTGGAAATTGAAAATGATGAATTTTCCTAAAAACAAATTGTAAGTTTATGAATTTGTATAAATACATTACAAATTTTGGAGCATCAACTTTGTGATGCATAGTAATCCATTTTCACCATTTATGTATGCATTTAGGGTATTCACCGTCGCTTGGCTCAACAATATTGTACCTTTGAGTTTGGGTTAGAGGTTTTTTTAATTATCCCAATGCTTCTTTTGAGTTTCACTTGTAGATAAGTTTTTCTCTTGTACAAAGCGTGTTGGGTAGAAAATAAGCCATTTTACACTCAAAAATTTGTTGACACTCGTTCATTGTAGAGTAACAGTGGGTTACATCTTAAAGTCTCTTCACCACAGCTTCCATACTGAATTACCACGACTTGGATTGATGCATCATGCTAGAGACAAGGACTGGACACCAATGGCCACATTCCAGTGGCATCCATTATGGTGTGAAGGTTATAAAGCATCTTGTTTTTTGGTCAAGTGTGACATCTTCTTGAAAAATAATGTATTAGATTTGTTCATAAACTCAATTTTCACAATTTTCACAAAAAATAGTTGCACAAGGTTTGATTATTAAAGCAATCTCAACTTTGGAATTAGTGTGCTTCAATCCTAAACCTTTAACCATTTTTTTAAAGTTTTATCTTGTAATTATTTTTACCTAATCATTTTTAAAGAATAAAAATTATATATTTTTTTTGGATTTTTTATTTCAATTCTTTGTGATAAATTTTTTTTAATGAAAAATCTAAATTAGAAAAAATTAAGGTTTCAAAGTTAAATTTCAATGTCTAAAAAACTAGACAGTTTGCCATAGTACCAAAAGGAGGGTTGCTATTATGTGAGCATAGGAGTGTGAGCCCATGAGCCTAGAATACTACACACCTATATTATAGGTGTATATACTACAGAAATCGTTTGTGATTATAGGGAATATATGTTACAAATATCCATATTATAGGTGTTTATGATACATACACCTTCTAGAGTGTGTGGTATCTATATTATAGGTACCTATATTGTAGGCTCAATGCTCACAAGCTCGCATTCTTGGGCTCACATACTAGCACCGTTGGTACCAAAAGACTATCTTTTTCTTCATTTTAAACTCAAAAAACTTGTAATGTACGTGGCCAAAGTTTTTGAAACTTCTTCCACACATTTCCATACTATTCTATTGAAAGATCCTATAGTTAGATGTGAAAAAACTTAATTTTTGAAAATTTGTGCTCTTTGTACTAAAAGTGACACTTTTGAGTGGTTTTTGACAAATAAAAGACTTTGAGCAAATAGGAGTTTAAAAAAATTGTCACTACATTGTGATAATATTATTCATTTTTTCTTTATCTTTGATGTTCCTTAAAGTGACTCTTGAAAGACAATTCTTGATTGAATTTCCAAATGTAATATTCCAATGTTTTGCTACGATTGGGACTAAGTGGAACATTTTTTTAACAAGATAATAGACAATAAGTTTTTAGAAGAATGGTTGTCTTTCCCAATATTCCAATGATACAAAATTTTACCTTCTACATTTCATAATTTTCTTGCAAGAATTATCTTTTTTTAATAATAAATAAAGATTTTGAAATATACTATACATTTTATATAAAATAATGTCATAGTCATGGCATCATAGTTAGATAAAATCAAGTTATTGTTTTGCATTATTTCAAATTTAAGATGCGGTGACATAAATTAATAAGATAAAATAAAATATTAATTTTACACTTTAAGACATTGGAATCTAATTTATTCAAAGATTTGTTATATGCTATAGATTTAGTATGGAATAGTATGGAAATGAAATATAAAATGAAATAGGACTCTAAATTTAGTTTAATTTAGTTTTCATCTCATTATAAGACTTTGTGGAGAAAAACTTTAAAATGTTGATGATTTTTGCTAAGTGCTTAGTGTTGTCCCTCTATACTCTAAAAATGGGTTGCTTAGCCTTTTGGGGATTAGAAGCGATGAGAGTATAAATGCTATACATTGGCTTTTTAACTGATATACCTTACACAATTGATATACAATTGAGATTGTAATATTTAAACTTGCAATATCTTACAAGTGGTCTATCCAAAATAAAATGCAAAGTTTACTAATTTTCCAACTTTTAAATGACAATATGAATTTAAAGTTAGATGATTTTTATAATAGTCAATAAAATAATTCATTTGTAAAGTCATTTAAAAAAAATGAGTTTTCGGTCTTTTTTTTCACCTTAGAGTTGGAAAAAAGGGTCAAATTTTTTTGTACTCCAAGATGGTACTTAAATCTTTTTATCCTTTCATTACAAGAAAATGAATGTTTTATGACTGCAAAATATGACTACAGTGAGTCGTAAAATCTGAGAATATCACTCTAGTGGAAATCACTATAAATGACTCGCAATATGATTGGGTCCAATCATTAGTGACGAGTGATAGTGTGTATGAGTCATATTTATAGTCATATTGGAGTATATAATTAGCCATTTTTAGCCATATTTTGCCAATATGGTGTATATGTTGACTATTGTTGGAGGCTTGACTTTCTCATGACCTGCCCAGACAAATAAAAAAAAGCGTATGTGGAATATGACTTTATTTAGTCATATTTTGGCTAATGTGGAATATGACTATGGTGAGTCATATTTTAGCTGACGTGACATATGACTACAGTGAATCATATTTTTTGTTGATGTGGAATATGACTTTGTGAGTCATATTTTCTACTAATATAAAAAATGACTCTTATGAGTCATATTTTTCTTGGGCTGTCAAAAAAGAAAAAGATGTCACTACTATGGAGATATGATTGCAAAATATGATTGAAACAAAAATATGACTAGCAGATATGACTCGGTGTTCTCCAAATATATTCCCTATTGTTTTTTTGTTATGAAGTACTTTGGCATTCCCTATAAGCATATACTACATGCTCGTGAAGTACAAGGCCAATATATAATTGGTAGTCATATTTGTAGTCACTTTTTTCTTCAAAGTGTTAGCCTTCAAAATGAATGTATAATATAGGTATACTACATGCAGTCGCCATTCATCACTAGTCATATTTTTGTAGTTATAAAATATTTGTTTTCTTATATTTTGTGACTTAGAATTGTGAGGGTGGGACTAAAACCTTAGTTTATTGGAAAGATTGAATCCTCAATTTTTTTAAAAGACAACTTATTTTGATGAAGTTGATACAATTATGGTGGCTTAAACTTACATGGGTGGGACACTGGGATCCAAAGCTTAATATTAGAATACGGTTAGTCAATATGACTAGAGTAATATTCAAATGCAATCTAGAATAAGAAATTAAAAGGGATCAAATGAAAGATAACATTTCATGACTTGTAGTATACCTATATTGTACATTCATTTTTTCATATGAAGTATATGACAGTTGCATTACATGTCATGAAATTGAAAGAATGCTTATCATAAAGTGAACAAAATATGCCACTACCTATCACATGTTCATTGTTGACCTAATGCAATATTGACTCATTGAAACTCTGTTTTGGAATTGTTAACCCCTAAAGGACCGGCATGCGTTTTTTGGCTGTATAGAAATTTTTGGCAGGTACGTGTGACTAGAGATTTTCATATTTTAAGCTGAAATTTTAATAGAAGGTGGGCACGAGGAATATCTTTCATATGCACTAAATTTCATGACATTTGGAAATAGGAGTCAAAAGTTATGGCCAAATATGTTATTTTTTTTGTAACTGGGCAGTTTGGGCAGATCAGAAAAAAATACTTTTTTCAAAAATAAAAATTTGAAATTGGTCTTCTAGAGTTATATATACGTGGAAAGCTTTGAATCATTCCATTTCGACCAATGAGTCAAAAATTATGAGGTTTTTTTATTTGCGGGCAGTTATGGATTCTCTATTCTCAAATAAACTTTGAAGTTGTTTATTTAACCCCTAAAGGACCGTTGTCCCTTCGGGGGACAAATGCGTTTTCGGGTAGGTACCTACGGGCTAAAATTTTCTCCTGATTTTTTGAAACTTTTTGTGAACATGAAGAATTGAGAGAGGTACGTGGCAGAAAAAAAATTTGAAATCAGACCTTTGAGCGAGAAGTTATGCCATTTCTTGGAATGCGTGGGGATGGGGCACATCAAAAAAAATTTGCAAAATTTTGAATTTTTTTTTAAATATTTTTTTTCTCATAGATTATATTTTTATCTATCTGGAAAGCTTTGATTCATTTCATTTGGATTTGAATATGAGGAAGTTATGGACATTCTTGTTTTTTGGGCAGTTAGAGCATCTTCTTGAAAAAAATAACTTGTAGGATGCATTTCGGAATGCAATTTTTGTAATTTTTCAATTTTTTTTTTTGGAATGGTTTAATTTACTTGCTAGAACAATCTCACCATTGGGATAAGTGCATTTTAATTCCATCTAAAATATATGAATATTTTAGATTTTCCTTCTATCTTGTACCTACTTCTATTTAACAATTTTTTTAAGAATGACAATTAAGTTTTTTTGAATTTTTTTTTTCCCCTAGACTCTCAACTCAATTCTCCACTATAAAGATTTAAAGCTCAAAATGCTATAGTGCAAAAATTTTAAGTTAAAAATGTTTTAAGTCAAAAAATCTGGTCCCACAATGTGCTGGAAAACTTGTTTTTTCCACTTTAAACGCAGATATCTTGCAATCTGTGCGGTCAAAAATTCTGAAATTTTTTCCACACATTCTCATACCAATTAGGTGTAAGATCCTATGGTTAGATGTGAAAAAAAAACAATTTTAATTTTTTTTTACTTTTTGCTACAGAAATGACAGTTTTGAGTGTTTTTTGGCAAAAAAAAAAGGCCTCGGTCCTTTAGGGGTTAACTCAATTTTTAATATTTAAAAAGAAAAAAAAAAAATTCATTGGATGTAGGTATTTTATTACAACATTACAACCATTGGGATTGACATTTTTCAATTCCATAATTAAATTCTTAACAATTTAGTATTTTGGATCATTGTCTACCTCTTTCTACTTACTTTTTTTTTGTATACGTTGTACAATTCCAAATGATTTGAAACTTTTTAAGCATGTAGCCAACTTGTTTAGGAAAAAAAATTCAAAGAAGCACCACTATTTTGGACATTTTTTCATACAAATGTGACCTTATGAGGTGCAGCTGCCCTGTTTTTCGCAGGGACAAAAAAAGGATTTTTGCCAATTCAAATGCTAATATCTTCCAATCTGCATAGTGGAAAATTCTGAAATTTTTTCCGCATCATCTGAAACTAGTTTAATATAAGATCCTATGGTTACATGTGTCAAAAAAGTTTTTTTTTCAAGAATTTGGTACTTGTACTAAAAATGGCAATTTTTGAGTGTTTTCGGTGAAAACATAGTCTTGGAACTTTAGGGGTTAAATCTACACCACTATTACGCCAACAAATTTAATCTCCCGACAATGCCTCTATTCTAAGAGGATAGAGCTACCCTATGTGTAGGATAATTTCGTAAATAATTAGGGAAAATTTGGAACATGTCTAAAATTTAAAAATTGTACAATTGTTTTTGAAAATCTGAAAAACTTTCATTGTTGCTAATTTTGAACATCCAAAAATTATTCTAGAGAAAATTTAGAAAAAGGAATACATTTATGCATAAATATAACATTCTGTAGCCTTCATAGAGGTTGCCTTTGCTCTCTTCAAGCATCCATCTATGAAGTTCATCCATGTTGACGTGACTCACAACTTTGACCCGAACTAGCTCCAACCTCCAAGCTACCTGCACCCTCTCCCAAAAGGAACAAACGCCATGATCTAATCACCCAGTTGTCTGTTGCTTGGCTGCCTTATCCATGTCAGCTCACTTTGTGTCGGATGCATAATAAAACCAACATCATAAAGTTATTATTGTAGCACCATTTTCCATTTCTCTATTTTTTTGACCCACTCTTGGCTTGGCTGTTACAATTTGACAAATCCGACCCGTGTCTTCTTAGATAATTTGGGTGTGGAATATTCCACATCATTCTGTCTAAGGGAGGGCAATTTCCTCTGTGCTACCGAATGCTACATATAGAAAAAATCAATCCAAATTTAGAAGTGTAAAAAAATTAGGAAAAACAAAGTGTTGAAAGTCAAGAAATCCAAATCCAGCTACCAAACTATCTCACTTCTAAAATTAAGTTATTTTGGCACTGATGTGCCGAATGTGATTTGAACGTATGTTAATAAATTCTAATACAATAGAACCTCTCTTATTGCATACTCTCTTAGTGCATAATATGCAGTAAGAGTTAGTGGATGGGCTCAATTTCAAGTACTTTTTCTGAAAAGTAGCGCAATTAGAGGCCACACTAGTTAGGTGCCATTATTACATTTCTTAAAATGCACAAACCTCTCTTAGTGCATAGTCCCCGAGTTAATGCCCCCACATCCATAGCATGAGTAGTTAAAGCAAGTAAATGAGTAAAAATCGAGTTATTTCACGGAGGTTGTACCATAAGTGTGATGAAATACTGATAAAGACTCTTATGTCAAAGTGATCCAATACTAAAAACTAAACAAACCAGCCACCATACAAGGGAATCAGCCTACAATAGACACCATGTTATAAACCAGAAACTCACCCGGGGAGCTTTGCCAACATTCATCCCCAAGATGACTAAGGTAGTAGACTCATAAACCGACCATCTAAGAGCTGTTTGCCATTTCGGGGAAGCTAAGCTCCTTAAAACAATTTTCAGTAAATTTTAGTAGGAAGAAAAATGGAACCCACATCTAACCCAAGTCGTTTCATATTTTTTGGACCTTTGTGGAATTAGTTATGAATTTTTGAAGTTGAAATGCAGTGGTCACTAAAAGCGACCACCTCTTGAAATGTTCATTGTTGGTGCATGGAAGAAAGTAAAATGTACCTCTATGCCATGATTGGTTTTCCAACCACGTCACTTTATGAGCCTACTACCTTAATAACATGCTAGAATAAATGGTAAGTACTCCAGTCGCCTAAAACTTCTACAACTAGTGATTTCATATCTAGTAGCACAACCTACCGGCTATGCGATGGTCGTGCATATAATTGTGTAACAAGCCAAATGTGGGGACCATGTTTCCCCCTACGTTTTACCCCTAGGGAAAACACAAGAACTTTTTATTCATCACACATATTAAATTTGCAAATTTTGAATTTACATTTGCAATCAGAAGTCCCAAATACGCTTATAAAGATGTAGAAAATAGATTAATCAAGCACAAAATAGTTTATTTTTATTTTTTTTACATTCACCCTTGACTGAGCTCTTGCATTCAGCTTATTGCACTAAGGTAGAAGGCTCGAGAACAGTTTGGGCATTAAGAATGGACCTTATAAATGGCTGTGAAATGGACATGAGTTGGTTCTGAAATTGACTATTATAGTCATTGAATGAACCAAGGAAAAAAGACTTATTAATTGCAAGAGCCAATCACTCTCTTTGCTTTCCCCATTTTTATTTAGAATTGCAAGTGAACCATTTATGAAAGACCTAGGGTCACAAATAGGGACCTATGACCCAACTTGTTTGAAAATTCATAAGTAATTCAAAAATGCTCGGAAAAATACGAAACGACTCGGGTTAGATTCCTCATCAACTTCTCTATGTCTAAAAATGAGCTAAAAATATTCCCGTCCAAGGAAATACATGAAAAAGACGGACCAGCCCTTAGATGGTCGGTTTATGAGCCTCCTACCTTACTATAAGTGGGACCCTAAGGGACCAAAGACCAATGCAAATAAAACTTGAGTTCTCTCACAAAACATCCAAGAAAGGATTGTTGACAGCTGAGGTAAGCTGAGAGCCTGCAATATTCAGCAACATTGTGTCCATCTTTTTCCTCAATGGGAAATTTTGTTAAAACGGTGGTATTCTATACGCCATTCATTTCTAGAACAAGTATAAATTTAAAGACTGCACAATCTAAACGTAAAAGTGCCAAGTTTGTGGAATACCGCCATTTTAATGAAATGTCAATTTAAGATTTTAATGAAATATTGGTTTAGATTTGAAGGTGTAGCAAAGTCCTATGCATTGCTCTATTCTCGAGATAGGTATCTAAGAATGTGAATTTTGGACAAAAATAGCTGGTATCTCCTCATCTATATTTTAACAAGTGGCACTCACTTTCTCACTTTTTCCCTTTCGAATATGGAAGTTGATCATTTGAAATTGGAAGTACAAACTTACAACAACTATTGTTTGAACAGAACAACAATGGTCAAGAAAATGAAAATGTGATTAAGTTTAGAACCATTTACAACATAAGAAGTCATGCGACATCAAATAGGATTGACAAGACTTTATGTTTACAAAAAAGTCAAAAAGAATATAGTACATATTTAGTACATATCTAGGTTCGCATAGCATAGTCCGGTACATCTTATCCTTGAAATAATTATTCATCTTTTACTGCAATTTCTTGAAGATGTGGAAATAATTGATTTACACTCCAAATGCCATCAATTGTCAATGCCATGCCACAATGTATTATTGTCTTTCTAATGTATGACATATTCTTGCAATCTATTTCTTAACTCCTAAAGAACCAAGTTGTATTTTTCGACTTCATGGCAATTTTGGGCAGCTCACTACAAATGGAATTTTTATTTTTTTTCTTTGAAATTTTCACACAACATGGGACTAGGTTTCTTTAAGGTCTAGCAATTTTTATAAATTTTAACTACATGTTCAAAAAGTTATAGGTAGTTTTTATCCTCAATTGGGCAGCCCGAGACTCTAGACAGATTAGAAAAATCACTTTTTCCATATCACAAATTTGAAATTGATTATTTAGATTTATATATACGCCAAAAGCTCTGAATCATTCCATTTTTATCAACAAGATGAAAGTTATGAGGAGTTTTGGCATGTGGGCAATTATGAATTTTCTACTCAAAAATAACCTTTGAAGTCGTTTATTTAACTCAATTTTCAATATTTTGGAAAAAAATAAAATCATAGGATGTAGATTGTTTATTACAACATTACAACAATTGGAATTGGTATTTTTCAATTCCATAACTATATTATTAACAGTGTAGTGTTTTGAATCATTCTCTACTTCTTTCTACTTACTATTTTTTTCCTATATGTTGTACAAATCCAAATGATTTGAAATTTCTCAAGCATGTAGCCAACTTGCTTTGAAGAATGAATCCAAAGAAGCACCACCAACATGGACATTTTTTCATACAAATGTGACATTGTGAAGTGCAATTGCCCTTTTTTTTGTAGGACCCGAAAAGGATTTTTGTCAATTCAAATGCTAATATCTTGCAATCCACAGGATGGAAATTTTTGAAATTATTTTGAAATCTTTTGAACTAGCCTATTACAATATACGACCAATATATGTGTCCAAAAAAGTTTTTTTTATGTAAAATTTGATACTTGTACTAGAAATGGCAGTTTTTGAGCGTTTTTGGTGAAAATATAGTGAAGGAACTATAGAAGTTAACCGGTTGACACAAATGTGTTGAACAGTAGAAATAATTTGAGAATTGTCTATTTTTCAGTCAATACAATTATCAACCTTAGAGTGATACCGGCTATAGCTAGTACAATTATTGATCCATAGCACTTTTGTACACTAGTGCACATTGACTTGATGAATGCACAAGATTTTCAAGTTTTTAAGAAATAGGACTTGGTTCATCCAACTTTTAGGTCTTATCTTGTAATAAATGCTTGGAATGTTGTTTTCTAAATCCCTAATAGGTAGTTGCTATTTACATTCAATAGAATGAGTATAGCGGCTTCAATCATTGATTGCCACCCCTTGGAGATTTTATGATTATGGTTATAGAGTTTCCGCTAGGAACCACTTCTGTTGGCATACTTGATTGTGGTTGTCCTTGAAATCTTCATATGTGGCCATTGTCCATATTGACAAGAAAATGTATTTGTATCTATATTTTAGAACTCATAAGTATCAAATAGCTCACTTTGAAAAACCTTTTGCAACACACCTAAATGCTATGAAGTATGCATTTTATTTGTACTTCCTTTTTGAGACTACAACAAATCAATCTACCTTGCTGGGACAACAAGACAATGTTGCAAACGTCTATGAAATGTTGGATTCAACTATAATATAGTTTTTTAGTAAACAGTCTCATTAGGAAAAAAATGAGCCTTCAAAGGGGCTGTTTTCTTATGAGGAGTTTCCCTCAATGGAACTCACAGCCCCTTTGAGAGACAGTGGTCACTATTCAATTCAATGATGACTGGTGGCCACAATTAAAAAATATTAAAAAACATTAAAATATTAAAAAAATAAAATAATAAGTTATTTAGAATTATTTAAAAAATAATTAGAATAGCAATTTGACGTGGTTGTATTAATGCCACATCAGATTTCAAAATCATCAAATTTTATTTAATATAAATTTTTTTCCTTCAATTTTAAAAATAACTGAATTGAATTATCTAGCGCTAATCAGGCCTTACAATTTGCTGGCCAATTTTTTTCTTTCAGCCAGCATTCCTTATTGTTTGGGAATCCCCAACCCCTTTGAGGGCTCATTTTCTTCCTAATGATTGTCTTTTGGATCCTTGGATTGAATTAGGTAAATAGAAGTTGGTTCCAACAATATACAGAGGAGCCAATTTAATTAGCAATTTACACAAAATTTTCACATCAACCTTTTTGAAACGCTTGAATGCATTAGGGAATTTAGGGTAAAGTCACAATACCTTCTTCAAGAGTTTGTGGCCACAATTAGAAGCAACTTTTGTTCACAATCGCTTTTGCTTCTCTAGACAACTCCTATTGCAATAAAATGTCATGAACATGTTTACATTTAAGCTTTATTGAAGAACTAGTCTTTCAACTTCTACAATGAGGGGCCCTTACAACATTTGTGCTCTTTTGGCCTTAGAATTGTTTAAAAGAAGCCCAAACTGTGCATCTAAAGGACCAAGGCCTTTATTCTGCCAGAAAACATTGAAAACTGCCATTTTTGTAGCAAAGAGTTAAAAAAAACTTTAATGGTTTTTTTTCCACATCTAACTGTAGGATCTTACACCTAACTAGTATGAGAGTGTGTGGAAAAAATTTCAGAATTTTTGACCGCACAGATTGCAAGATATTTGCGTTTAAAGTGGAAAAAACAAGTTTTTTAGCACATTGCGGGACTAGATTTTTTGACCTTGAACATTTTTAACTTAAATTTTTTGCACTACAGAGTTTTGAGCTTTAAATCTTTAAAGCGGAGAATTGATTTGAGAGTCTAGGGAAAAAAAACCCTCAAAAAAACTTAATTATCATTCTTAAAAAATTGTTAAGTAAACGTTGGAGTAAACGTAGGTACAAGATAGAAGGAAAATCTAAGATAGAAGGAAAATCTAAAATATTCATATATTTGAGATGGAATTAATATGCACTAATCCCAATGGTGAGATTGTTCTAACAAGTAAACTAATCCATGCAAAAATTTTAAATTTTAAATTTTAAAATTGCATTCAGGAATGTATCCTACAAGTTATTTTTTTCAAGAAGATGCTCTAACTGCCTGAAAAACAAGAATGTCCATAACTTTCTCATAATAAATCCAAATGAAATGAATCAAAGCTTTCCAGATAGACAAAAATATAATCTATGAGAAAATAATAATAATAATAATAATAATATATATATATATATATATATATATATATATATATATATATATATATATATATATATATATATATATATATATATATAAAATTCAAATTTTGCAAATTTTGTTTTGTTGCCTGGGTTGCCCCCCGTCCCCTGTTTTGAACTTATTTGGTCATATTTGTTGTTCTCGGGCACCGATTGTGAAAAAAATTATATTCCCACAAAGCTAATCAACTTTTCTACCTCCAGAAAAAGTTTCAAAAAATCAAGAGAAAATTTCAGCCTGTAGGTACCTGCCTAAAAACGCATTTGTCCCTCGATTTGTCCCTCAAAGGGACAACGGTCCTTTAGGGATTAAAGCCTTCTAATACCATTGATGGTCTCATCTTGAACCATCCAAGTGATCATTGACTTGCATGTGAAAACAATTGAAACTTGCTATAAGTAATAAGGGATGGAGTCAACATTTAGCCTGAAATTGTATTTGTGGCATATGTTTGTTGTCTATAGGAAAATTGATATCATAAAGAGGCAAGGAACACAATAGAAAACCTATGTTTGAAGTGACGGACTTTAAATGATATCTAATGTAATAATAATCCATGTTTTTATGTCAACAATAGTGTTCAATATAACATCTTGATGTTATATTGAACATTATTATTGACATAAAAACATGGTTTGTTATAGTGGATGCCAAATAAAATTCGTCACTTAAAATATGAGTTTCTTGTAGTGAAATTTAGAATACTTTGTAACCATTAGCAAGGTTTGGAATATTTTAGCAATCTTTAGCAATATTCAAAGCTTTACCAGTATTTAAAGCTTAACCAATATTTACGGCTTTACCGGTATTCATGACTGTACTGGTATTCATGGCTTTGACTTTGTGATTTTTTGAGGATTAAGATTATATTCATTAATATTTTCTATGCTATGCAATTATGCCATGTTATAATTTCTAAAAATTTCATTTGATACCAAATTTGATTATATTTTGAATTATTTTTTAACGAATCTGATCTTAACATAGGGTATATGTGCCCGCAATGGACTACAAGGTTGGACTACCCATTCTCGACGAAGGAGCCATATCCAACTTGTAGGGTGCAACTATTTTCAATCAAGTTTGGAACAGATTTCCAACTCGATCTCCAATGAAGCTTAGAATGTTTTTTTTCTTCTTTTTGAGGTTGGAACTAATAAGGTCATGACACATGTCCCAAAGTATTGAGCAAGAAAATAGGAAGTAGCGAGTGGGAAAGTAGTTATTCTATGATTAGAATTGGAAGAGTCTAGACATTGACTATTGGTCTGAATAACTTTTTGGCTTCCAAAAATCACAGTAACTAGTGAGCCCTATGTTGTTGCCACAATCAAAATAAAAGTAAAAGTAATTTTCTAATTTTTTAATTCTTAAAAAAATTTGAAACTCAATAACTTTCCTACCATATGTCCAAACACCACGAAACAAAGCCCGTGCACCCTTCCTTGCCGAGGGCTTTCAAACAATACCAAGCATGCCACCGGGGGACACACGGTTCAGGAGATCTCTAAATAACAAAACAAACAACCAAACTTAAGGTATGGAATTTCAATTTTGGGAATAAAATTTTGGAAAATTTGCAATCCCAATATTTCTATCTTCCTACATGGCAAAAAAATTATTTGCTTAATACACAATCTGTCTGAAAATTGCTTAACCCTTAAACGCCAAAGGGGTGACCCTCAAAATCATTCTTTTCTATCACCGTGTGAATCAATAGCCTCTAAAATTGCAAAAGTACTCATTGCAAGTCAAACTACCGACTGTAGAAGATCTTCCCTTTCCACAACAAATTTCAAAGATGAATAGTTGCACTTCTGTCCTATGCAGTTTGATTCCCTGTCATCCATTGGACACAAAATGTCTGCTTCGACGTTCAAGGGTTGATGATTGACTATGGATGGTCCGACCTTAATACGGTGAGTCTGTGCTGGTGTGCTGAACATAATGAATTTTCACCGGGCCGGTGGACTGGTGGAGGTGCTCCCCGGTACGGGCTTATTCTGCCGGGCTGGTACAGTCAATTGAATGATAGTCCGAACGGATGAACAGAGTCCTGAACAGAGTCGATGAATAAACGACCCCCCCACCTCCATTCATCCGTCCCCACGACTCGCAGACTTCGCAGACTCGAGGCGCCCTAAAACCAGAGCAGAGAGGCAGGTGGAGCGACGAGCGTGGAAGCATCCGAGCACTCCCCGTAGATTTCCACGTTCAGGGATCCCACAACAGACCTTCCCAATTGCTCCGTCGCTCTCGATCCTCCCATGGATCTCCCAACACCAGGTTTGTTGACTGTTTGTTGACGGAAACGGAGCTTGGAGCTGCTTCGATCACACTCTCTACCGAGCCTGAACAATTGCCGCAATTCAACTCACAGGTTTGTTTTTTCTCTCTTCCATTGCTTGGAAATCTCGGTCGGAACTAGACGTGAGCACTGGGTGAGCAATCGGGAGAGCTTTCCATGGCGATTAGTGCTTTTGTAGATGGAGTAAGCTCGTGACGATGTTCTGAGAAATAGAGTCCTAGGAAGACCTAAGGGTGATGCTTGGAAATAAATTCGGACTTGGGTTTTAGGTGGAGCTGCTTGGAATGTTCTGAGAAGTACTTGATCCCTAGGAAGACCTAAAAGGTGATGCTTGGAATGAATTCCGTTTCGGATTTTTAGTGGAGCTCCTTGGAGTGTTCTGAGAAGTATTGAGTCCTAGGAAGACCTAAGGGTGATGCTTGGATTGAATTCGGATTTGGGTTTTAGGTGGAATAAGATTTTTTTACTTTGAACCTTATTATCTTAAATTTTTACACTACAGAGTTTTGAGCTTTAAATCTTTATTTGAGACAAATCATCTATGAGGCGACTTTAGTGATGACATCACCCTTTACAAGATCTATGCCCTACTTCTTGGAGTGGTCTGAGAAATAATTGATCCCTAGGAAGACCTAAAAAGGGATGCTTGGAATTAATTCCGTTTTGGTTTTTTAGTGGAGCTCCTAGGAGTGTTCTGAGAAATATTGAATCGTATTAAGACCTAATCGTGATGCTTGGAATTCATTCGGTTGTAGAGGCTTCCTGATCTGCCGTGATGCAGTAAGCTCGTGACGATGTTCTGAGAAATATTGAGTTCTAGGAAGACCTAAGGGCGATGCTTGGAATTAATTCGGATTTGGGTTCTAGGTGGAGCTGCTTGGAGTGTTCTGAGAAGTAATTGATCCCTAGGAAGACCTAAAAGTTGGTGGAGCTGCTTGGAATTAATTCCGTGTTGGATTTTTAGTGGAGCTCCTTGGAGTGTTCTGAAAGAAATTGATTCGTAGTACGACCTAATCGTGATGCTTGAAATTCATTCGTTTAGGGTTTTTTGGTGGAGCTCCTTGTAGTGTTTGCGATGGGTTGTGGAGGAATTTTTGAGCGGGCGTCAATTGATGATTTCGATGTATTTTCGGTGATTTAAGTGTATTGGATAGTGTGTTGGTAGAGAGAGGGATTGCCGAAGCTCTGGTTGTGATGGTAGCATAGTAGCGTTTGGTGAGTGAGTGAGTGGTGTGGTAGGAGCGTGGATTAGTAGCAATGTGTGGGATTTTTTTTCCGGTGAATTACGTTGAATGATTACGCAGTGCCGTGATACGTGAGGATTGTCGCAGAACATGCAGCAGCAAGGGGGGAGCCCGGGCTCGCCTCGGTTTCCTAGCAACCCTAATAATTTCAACGCTCGACCGCAATTTTCACCTTTTGCTGCTCCTGGTATTCCCTGCACTCCCGTTCTTTTGTATGCTATCTGTTGTTGTGTAGTCTCTCGTTTTTGTCATTCGAAGTTTACTTAGGTGTTTCTCGAATGTAATGTGTGAAGAAAAAAATCAAATTGTAATTTAGTCAAATAGACGTGAGATTTCCGCCACAGTTGCGGCATGAACTGTGGACTGCAAGTGATTTGTGTGGAGGGTAATTGCTGGTCGTGGTTTTTGGATTATAAGTTTCGCGAAACCGAAGATTTATGCTGTCCACTGGAGAGTGTACAATGTCATGTTTTCACTTTATACATTGTCCCGTTCTTGACACAGGTGCAATTCCGAGACCCGGTCCGCCAACATGGCAAGGCGGGCCTCCTCCCGGTCCTCAGTTTCGTCCGCAATTTCCTGGTCAAGCTCCTGGAGCTCCCAAAACCATAGCGGATGCACTTCAGAATCCCATATCACCAATGCCAACAGGGCCACCGTCGAGTTATCGGCCGGGAGGCCCCCCCGTCGGATTTCAGGCATCCCAGCCGTCGCCTCTGGTTTCTACCCCACCGTCTTCATCTTTTGCCAGGCCCCCGCCTCCTGGAGGGCCTCCCGACGCAGTTCGACCTTCTCCGTCGTTTTCTTCACCTAATTTGACGCCTGGACAAGCGCCTCCTCAGGGAGTTGGCCAGTTTCGTCCTCCCAGTGGCGTGGGAGGACCCCCACAGGGACCGGGGTATGGCCCTCCGGCGAGATTCTCTGGCTACCCGGGTCCTGCACCAACGTCCGGAGTGTTCCCTCCACCCCCAGGCGGCAGGCCACCGTTTAGCAATCCCTCGCAGGGTGCTCCACCTCAGGGTCCCCAGTTCGGTCCGCCGCCGGGGCAGACAGCTGCGGTGGGACAACAGTATAATGCAATGCCGCAGTCGCCAAGATCAGCGGGACAGCAGTATAATGCTATGCCGCAGTCGCCAAGATCAGCGTCGAGCATTCCCCAGCCTCCTCAGTTTGGGTCGTTGAACCCGCCTCAATATGGAGCCCCTCCGGCGTCGCAGGGCTTTTACGGTGGCCCTGCTCCTCCGCCAATGCCAGGACAGTACGGTGACGGGCAAGGCGGGGCGTACAGCCACCCTCCGCCCGCAGGGTCTTACGGTGGGAACTATCAGCAAGTGCAAGGTCTGGTGGAAGACTTCCAATCGCTTGCGTTGGTGCCTGTGCAGGGATCACCCGAGAGCACGGTGGACCCCGGCACTCTCCCAAGACCGCTGGAGCGTGTGGACGCTCCTGGGGATGTGAAGGCGGGTGGAAATATGAACTGTCATTCTCGGTACCTACGTCTGACGACGAAAGCCATGCCGAACGCTCATTCTTTGGTTTCCCGTTGGCATTTGCCTCTGGGAGCTGTGACTCACCCTCTTGCGGAGCCACCAATTGGGGTACGACACTGGATTTGGTGATGATTTGAGCTCTGGTGTTGGATTCATCGACTTTGCTTGGCTAGCTGCATTGCCGCGGTCGTGTTGCAGTTGTGTGACGGGTATGGCTTGTTTAGGGTAGGGACTAAGATGCAGACGGACCTGGTACTGACTGATGGTTTCTTGCATTTGCTTCGTTCAGGAGGAGGTTCCAGTGGTGAACTTTGTGGGCACGATTGTGAGATGTCGACGGTGTCGGACATACATCAATGCTTACGTGATGTTCACGGACGGCGGCCGTCGTTGGCGTTGCAACGTGTGTTCGCTACTGAATGAAGGTTAGTATGGAGCACTGAGGGAAGTTTCGTGGTTTGCGAGGGAGGTGGAGATCGATTTCCATGATTTGAATGTGAATCTGTCGGTGGAGCGTTCTGTGTACCCATAGCCGATTACAGGTTGTTTTGGGAGTAGAGATGTCGTGCTTGTGACCATGTGAGTGTTTCGGTTGCATTTTTGCTGAAGGGAAGCGGTGATATGCACTGTGCAGTCCCTGTGGAGTACTTCAGTCCTTTGGACGAGAATGGACGGCGTCGAGACGCCGACGACCGACCTGAGCTTTCTTGTGGGAGTGTGGAGTTCGTGGCCCCGACGGAGTATATGGTCCGGCCTCCGATGCCCCCCGTGTACTTCTTTCTGATCGACGTTTCTTTGTCAGCTGTGAAGTCTGGGATGGTGAAGGTAAGCCTTGCGTGTGTGGGTTTTGTTGTCGTGGGTTTAGTCTTTTGGGTTTGCGTTTTGTACCTGGCAGAGATTACGTCAAGATGTGTTGCAGTGAAGGATATTGTTGTTAAATCGCTGTAATGCGGTACTAGACTTGAGGTTGTATGAACTTTGGTGTGCTTCTTGGATGCAGCTTGCTGCAGATACTATCAAGGCCTCACTGGACAGTCTTCCGGGGTCTTCGAGGACACAAATCGGGTTTCTGACATTCGACAGCACTCTGCACTTCTACAATCTGAAGGTGTGCACTGAAAGCTGGTCTTGCATGGGAGATGGAATTGTATAATGGGCGTAGGAACCCTGGAGACGGTTCTTCTATTACTGTTAGAATCTTTCCTCGAGGTCACTGTGCTAGTGAGTCTGGCGGGTGTCGCATTAACGGGTGTGATGGGTACTTTCCTCATTTGTCTCATGTAGCCCTGCAGGATGTGGTTAGGCATTCTTGATGACTCTGGGATGCTTTTCTGTTGACGATTTGTGGGAATATGTTTGCTTGAGTTTCGGGTGCTTAGGGCTACTGGTCTTTGAGCATTCTTGTGGTGTGGTTTTGCTGGCTGAAGTACTGCGAGACGCAGTCATGAATTGTACTTCACTCCTGTTTGGAGGGTTTCATTTTGTCACATACGCTTTTATTGGGTGCAATCAATTGGATTGTTTCTGAGAACCTAAGGAATGGCTGCTGTTTGGGTCGAACAGTCTTCCTTGACGCAACCGCAAATGATGGTGGTCGCGGACCTGGAGGATCCTTTTCTACCACTTCCCGACGATTTGCTGGTGAACCTGTCAGAATCGAGGACGGTTGTGGAAGCCCTGCTGGACAGCCTACCTTCGATGTTCGATAACAATTTGAACATCGAGTCCGCTCTTGGGCCCGCACTGAAGGCAACTTTCATGGTTATGGTACGTACTCTTAGTCTTGGGAACGTACGAAGCTGTCGTGGGTTTCTGGATCATGGAACATCATAATGTGTTTCAGCCGTCTGGTTGTGGATTAGCTACTCTGCAAACGGGGTTGTTGTACGTGTTTCAAGGAATGGGTGATAATTTTTTTCGAGTGTCGATTTTTTCGGAGATGAAGGGATAATTTGGACTCGATTTGTTTCTGCAGAGTCAGCTGGGAGGGAAGTTGCTCCTTTTTCAGAGTACTCTGCCATCTCTTGGATTCGGAAGGCTGAGACTACGGGGCGATGACCCTCGCATGTATGGAACTGAGAAAGAGCACCACCTTAGGGGTACAGAAGAGCAGTATTACAAACAAATGGCCGCGGATTTTTCTAAGTATCAGATTGGTGTGAACATTTATGCCTTTAGCGAACGTTATGCTGATGTGGCCTCTCTAGGTGAGACGATGCACTTCTTGTCTTGCTTAGGGATTAATTTGTTTTGTTCCTCGCGCCGTAGGCTTTTCGGTTCACAGAGGATGTGGATGACGACGAGGACGATTATGAGCACAGAGCACAGTGAGATCTTGTTGTGTTCTGAGGTAGCTCGAATGCGTGCTATGAGAAGTCTTAATGTGAAATGGATCCTTGTGAAACAGTAGGCAAGAGAAGATTTTGGCGGAGTTCGTGAGATGAATAAAGTATCTGAGTGGGTTTCCTGACGAGTTTGTGTGGTGGCAGGTACTCTAGCAAGATATACAGGAGGGCAGGTATGCTACTATCCTGCCTTCCAGGCTCAGTTGCATGGGGAGAAGTTCAGCTATGACCTGAGTCGAGATCTTACGAGAGAAACGGCATGGGAGGCTGTGATGAGAATACGGTGTGGGAAAGGTAGGTAAAGCAGATGAAGGGCTTGCCATGCCCGGCGACTGATGGCATTGATTACGAGGAGGTCTTTAGAAAGTTGTATCATGCCATGTGTGGTATTTGGGATGGTTTTGCTGAGGATGCGATGGTCTGTCAGTGGCTTCTGGTTGAGGTCAGCATGTTTTACTTGGTTGTTGTGCTCCATATCATTGTGATGAGGGGGCTCACTAGGTGTTATTTTTTTTGCGGCGACAGGAATCCGGTTCTCGTCATTTCACGGGCACTTCATGCTGCGAAGTTCGGACCTGATGGCCCTTCCTGCTGTGGATTGCGACAAGGCATTTGCGATGCAGCTGGTGCTGGAAGACACTTTGTTAACGACGCAGACCGTATATTTCCAAGTGGCCCTACTGTATCCATCCGCCTGCCGTAGATGTTTGATATTCGCAATGACATTGCATTGTTATGAGTTGTGGATTAGTCGGAGAAACAGTTTGGTTCGCTTTCGGTTTGTAATTCAGGACTGGTTCTTGCATTTGCACGTGGGTGCTTGCCAGGACACGGCATGTCTTTTAAATACTGAGGGCTGAGCAGTTGGTGGATAAATGTCGATTGGAAGTCATGGTACTCTTTCACATGATGGAGATAGTTGAAGAGGTTTGATGTGTGGATAGGGTTGAACTGTTGCTTGTTCTTGTCATGTTTGTTGCGTGTCATGTTGTACCCTTGACCAGGACGACGGCAGATATACATCGTCAACAGGGGAACGACGAATCAGAGTGCATACGATGGCGACTCCAGTTGTTAACGAGCTTTCAGAACTGTACAGAGGAGCCGACGTAGGAGCTATCGCTGGTCTGATGAGCAGACTCGGTGAGTTTTTATATTTTGATGATCATAGTAGTTGAAGATGAGTGCGGAGACTCTCCGACTTTGACATGGCGCCGCTTTCAAGTACACAGTGTCCCGATTTCAAGGATAGGGTCTTGGTTATTGTTAGTGGTGACGGTGCTGTGGCAGATGTATATCGTACATGGGTCGTTGCATGTGCTGTAGGTATGACTGAACATATTGAATTTATTGTATTCTAAGAGGTCATTCGATTTTTGTGATGAGTATGCTCATTTTTGGTATCTAACGTGGACGGCTTACTGAGTGTTGTGCCCTGTTGGTGGGGTACTTCACACTGGTTCAGGCCATTATACGGTTTATTTTGATTGAGCTCTTGGTGTGTCGTGTACTTTATTGAATCTGATTGTGATTTTTGTGATTGGTGCAGCCGTCGAGAAGACATATCAGTCGAAACTGGAAGAATCCCGTCAAGCCACTCAACAACGATTGGTTCGGAGCCTGCGCGAGTACCGGAACTTGTTTTCAGTTCAGCACCGGACGAGCAACAGGTTGATATACCCCGAGAGTTTGAAGCTCCTTCCTCTTTACACGCTGGGCATCATCAAGAACCTGGCACTTCGAGGTGGTTTTGGAGAGTGCACCCCTGACGAGAGATCGGCGATGGGATTCGAAATGATGACGATGTCCATTCCGAGACTACTGAAGTTGCTGTACCCGACACTACTGCGTCTGGACGAGTACCTCATGCAGGTGATTCTATAGACGCTTTAATAAGGGTGATGATAGGAGGTTTGTGTCTTGTCGTTGACGGTCATGTACCTTTCCTTGATGTTTTGGGAAGAAGTCTGATGGCTGTAGCTGGGCCCGTCCTTGTGCGTTTGTTGAGTCGGAGGTTGGTGTTGATTTTTCTGTAGAATGGTGGTGACGCGGATGCATGGTGGGTGTGGTGTTGGTGATGTGCAGGGACCGCAAGCGGGATTGCCGACTCGTCTGGCGGAACTGCCCAGTCCTCTGGCGCTTTCGTCAGAGAAACTGGACCCTCGGGGAGCGTATCTACTTTTCGATGGGTTGCGATTCGTTTTGTGGTTGGGGAAGGTTCTTCCGGCGGAATTCGTGAAAGATCTGCTGGGACCTGAGGCTGCATTCAGTGCCGATTCCACGAAGGTCAGTGTGGATGAGAGTTGCAGAGTTTGTGGTGACTATGAAAATTTGCACGACTTTTGTTTTGAATCATACATAAAGTTCGGTGGAGGGTGAATGATAGATAGAGTTCCGGCATGTGTTCCCTTTTTCAATGAGGTTTAGGTGGTGTTGTGGAGGGTATGCCCGTGGCCTTCACTTGAATAGTGTTGTTGCCAGTCCGTTTGGGAGCGACACGATAATGTAGCTCCGAATGTGCTCATGTCCGATACGCAGTTTGCGTGGTGAGGCAATGAGTTAGTGATGAAAGTGGTCGGGTGTATTTGTCGGATGGAGTGAATGTGGTGAAGTTGGTTGTTTTTGACGATGCTAGTTGTGGGTGGGGGTGGGGGTGACAGATTGCTTTCGTGGAACAGCAGAATATGGCTTCCAAGCGGTTGTTTTCCTGTCTCGACGCGCTCCGGCAAACTTGTCCAGCGGTATATCAACTTTGCACAGCAGTGAGGCAAGGAGAGCAACCGAGGGAAGGAAGTCTGGTGCTTTCGAATCTAGTTGAGGATCGAACCGCCGGTTCGAGTGGTTATGCGGACTTTGTGGTCCAGATATATCGGCAGGTTTCGCAAAAGTCGTAGCAGGTGGTTGTAGGTGAAATTCGTTATCATTGCAGCCGAGTAGGGTCGGGCGTATTTCCCGACTACGGACTCCAAGCAGCCCTTGTATGTAGCATGTGAATGGCGAGAATGGGAATAGTCAGCCTCGGCGACTGTGTCGGTGTTTTCCAGAGCAGGGCTCGTTTTGGAGGTGCGGTTTGGGGTCTGGTGAGAGTAAGTAATATATTATTATTCTAGAAGCGGCGTCCGTGAACCCTGATAGCAGGAATAACATGAGCGCTGTGGTGGTGGAGCTGTATGTGTATAAGTGCTTAGGGTTTAGGATGATTCAATGAATGAAGCGGGTTTGATTGGCCACGGCTTCGAAGTTGTACTTGCTTACATATTGTGCCCATTGGGTGAGGCGCCTTGTGTAGCGGCAAAGGTGTTAATAAATGATGGACTATGAGCCAGTGATGGACACGATGTTGTAGTTGTGGAGTTCTGTGAAGCTGAAGGGGATGCTGATTGGTTTGTAGTTGGTGAGTTGATGATTTGTTTGTGAGTTTTGGACATGATGTGTGGATGTGCAGGGGTGTTATGGCATGACGACGAAGCCTGAATCTGAATGAGTACTGGATTGTAGTAATGGCAGCTGGTGTGTTTGCGAGATGTGTGAAGCTGTCTCGAAGTTACCGGGAGCCACTCGTTCTTTACTTTCGTTCATCGTAAATGTACCTTGAGCGATTTCTTGTACTGTAAATCTCGACTTCTCCAGTGGTTTTCTAGTTTTTTTGAATGACCGACTGAATTGAAGTAGATTTCTAGTATATTAATAATGAAACTATCGTTATATGACTTGGTATCAAAATTTATGGCGACTCAAGAGAGTGGCCTTTCTGAGTCACGTTCAATCGTTGCAGTAATCATGGGACAGTTAGCCCTGCATATTTGAATCTCATCTTTTCATACAAATCGCTAGATGCTTCATAACATCTGTCCTCATCTTTGACGAACAGTTTATTCGGATCCTTGTGAAGCATGTGCACGTTTTTTGTAGGGTAGGGCGCTCTGGCTCAACTTGTCTTGTGTGGTATTTGCGAGTCGCACGATGTTCGATTCATATGGTTGTCCTGTTGTTGCAAAATGTAGAGCATGTCTTGACAAGCAATGTATCTGTATCCGCAGATGATGAGTGTCCTGAGGTATGATGATGTATTCCCGAGACGATCCTGAACACTCCAAAGATGGTGGCGCCTTGAGCAACTGTGAGCTTTTGACTCGGCTCCAAGCCGTTGCTGTGGGCATACGGGACTTTGAAGAGGCCAAATTGACTCAGCTTCTTGAAGAAGTGAAGGATAAATGGTCTGTGTCAAGAAAAGCACTCCTAACAATTCTACGAAATCCAAAGCGAAGCAACCTCCCAAGAAAAAGCTCTCAAGACCTCAGAAAGCATCAATGAACTCCACATCGAAAACGATATTCAAAGCAGCATCGAAAGTCAGAAGGGGAATTTTATAATAAAGAATTGAACACTAGAGAGAAACTGGCATTCTCAGATACGGAGATACCTATCCTGAGAATGTAGCAATGCAGAAGACTTCGCTGCAAAAATGACCAAACTTCCCTACAACTGCCTAAATTTCAAAGTCCAAACATGAACCTACGTCCGGAGTACGTAGTCCCTCCACCTCCAGCCGGAAGGCCACCCTTTGACTTCGTAAGTAATATCTGATTGGTAGGAAAAATATTAGATTGATTCCAGACAAAGCATGCCAACAAATATTCCAAAAATCAACTTGCATGTTTGAATTGAATTGAAAAGGGAAGAATTGAAAAGGTAGTTGCCAAATTATGTATATGAAGGATACCATCTACTCTTGTAAGCAAAGAGAAGTAGCAAAATTACAAGCATAAAATTTTTAATTATATAAAAAAAATTTACCTCAATTGTTAATGGAAAAAACAAATGCCAAGAGTCACAACAATTCCACTCGGTTGTATGCGATCTTCATGGAAAGACACTATCGTAAACATCTTCAGCCTGAATTTCATCTATGTTCATGTTTGTTGTCATTGAGTCATCACTAAGAAGCTCTTTTACTTCTTCTATTTTTTGTAAATCTTTGTCTTCTCCAAAAATCTTCTTCCAATCCTGCAAATCCAAAGATTTGAAATAATCTTTCCATGTCTCCCCAAGAGCAGGGGGTGTCTTATTAAGGTTAGAGATGATCTTCCTCCTTGCCTTCTCCAATATCACACACCTCATATATAAGCAGTAAGCAGTACATGTCTTTGGGGCTCCTCATATGTGTGCATCTGAAAATCTCCAATTCATTGATACCTTTATGTTTAAGGCAAGCTTCTCTTCCTTTAGTCAAAAGCCTACAAATAGATTGAAATATTGAGTCTTATTCTTCTAAAAGAAATTTGCAACTTTATACTTTGGAATCTAAAATTGTACTATTTGAATTCATTTCCCCCTAAAGTGATGCAAATTAAATTGTTAACCTTGTGCTCACATACATAACATTTTTTAAGCTTGCATGCTTCACCTTGAGGATAAAAATAAGAATCTCATTTTCCACATAACTTTTCCATTATTGGTTACCTTTCTAATCATGCTTTTCTCTTGGACAATCTCCCTTGATTCTTTGCTATGTTTTTAATGACAAAATAGAAAATGAACATGCAAATTTTATACAAACATTTGGTTGTTGTTTGTACCTGCAACCCTTCCAATTTTTTAATACGTTCTTTGATTTGATCATAATCCCGCTTCAATGCTTTGATTTGATTATGGTCCTCTTCCCTTTGCTTGTTGGTCACCTCCAACATCAATTGCAAAGGCTTTGTGGCAGCCTCCACCTTCTTATCAATTAAATCCAAGGTCGCTTTCATCTTCAACTCTGCATCCAAGCATTGAATTTCCAAATTCTTCCACTGGGGGATTAGCCCCAAATTAACCTTCTCTTCTTTGAGTTCCACCAAAATCACACCATTCCAATCAAGGAAGGTGGATCCAATTGCAGGAAACCTTGGAACAGCTCGAGCAACTAGGTCAATAGCTTGAATACCTGAAAATTAGACAAACATAGATAGACATTAACACAAAATTTAAAAGTCATTGAATTTTATTTTGAAAATACACACTACAAAAGAAATGTGTGTTTTAAGTATAGTCCTAGTAGTATAGTCCTAGTAGTATAGTCCATGTATTTCTAGTAAAATTTTACTAAAAATATCCTTAAAAGGTCATTACTTATGACTACACCACTAGGATTATATTTAAAATACCCTTTTCTCTTGTAGTAACAAAATTAATGAATCAACTTTATAATAGTAGTAAAGAAGAAATGGTACCTGAAAAATGCAACTTCCATTTATCATAACACTCTATTAAAATGTTGTCTAGAAATGACAAAGGAATGCATTGATTTGCGCTTTCCAGCACCTTGAAGAAACACACGAGTTTCTCCACAAAATCACTTTGACCAAACCGTTGCTAACCTTTGGACACCAAATTTCTCCTCCTCCACCTTGGCCTCTTTTTCCTTTGTGGGCCCCGCCTTGTCCCTTCATCCCCTTCTTTCCTTTCCTTTTTGAACTAGACATCTCTACAAGCTTTAGACCTACTCAAAGACCAATACAAGTTTAGGAGTTACTGTCAAGCGAGAGAATTAGATTCATAGTTACCAAGAAAAAGGATTGGTCTATTGAAGCTTCTACATTTGATGGACCAGCTCTATAAGAGAATTCTTTGACTATCAAACCTTGTTTGTAAGAAAAACTTTACAAGGCTCTAGGATCCATACTATCCTTAGATGCTATCATGGCTACAATCATAATTAGCTACGTGAAGCATTTTGTGGTCAACAGAAAGGAGTCCCCTATCCTAAGTTAGATTCCAAAAGAGCCTACTTGAATATAGATGATTATCCGGTCTCACTATGCCGGTAGTGCATAGATGAGAATTATGATGAGATGCACAAGTTGTTATGTCACTTAGTTTTAACACAATCTATAGGTGTCATCATAATTTTGTGGAAATATTCTATTGTGCTCCATATTAAGTGTAGACATGGGATAATAATTTTGAATAGGGCATTAGTTTTGTGTTGATTCAAATTTGTGGTTATTGAGCAACAAATTGCTCAATAAAACCTGTTGATTGCAACTTATCTATCCTCTCTCCACGAACATAGCCAACTTCCAACGTCTACACCGTCAACTTTCATTTGACACCAGCTGATACGGGTTGCAAACTAGGGCACCATCCGATACATGTGCAATTTTAGAGAATCGAGCTCAAAGGGACGATGTAATGCCTTGTGATTGATATTACGGAACAAACTTCTGGTTTCCAATTCTTTGCAACCTGAGTAGCTGAAAGCTTGAAACCCTTCTTGCAGCTCAACATAGTTCAAGGAAGAAGCTCCCATCCGATCCAAATCAATTTCAATTAGCTGAACTAACGCTATAAGGCTCTAAAACAGCAATGAAAGCTCAGCAATATCTAACAAATGAGAAGACACACAGAACTACAGAAGCACTTACTAGATATGAAATGATGACTATTAGCAAGACAATGGTACGCACACACGCCGTGCAGCTTTGCAAAAATAATTTCGAGGAAGCTTGCAAGTCTCTGCAACAAAAAAAACAACTCAGAAAAGAAATGAAAGAAAACAGAGGCATGAGGGTGGAAGATGAGTCAATGCTTACAAGCTTGTCACGCAAAGTAACGCACCGATAATAACCCAGGAAAAAAACTAAAAATGAGAATGCAAACCTAAAGGTGAGACTAAGTTCTTGTTACAAACCTCCCACAATAGATGCCAATTAATAACACAAATATATACTTATTAACAAGAATGCTTTTACAAGACACCCAAATCACCCAACCATAGAGAAAGATCAATCTCCAAAAGGGCTTTCTCCTCACCCCCAATCTCCTTATATAATAGAGACTATCAGTAGAAGACTATTAGTTCTTAAGATAGACTAGGACTTCTTTTTTGCCTTTTGCTTTCTATTCTTGGTTCTATTTAGAACCATCTACTAAAGTAAAGGTGCCTTGTGTAGTGGCAAAGGTGTTAATAAATGATGGATTATGAACCAGTGATGGACATGATGTTGTAGTTGTGGAGTTTTGTGAAGCTGAAGGGGATGCTGATTCTGATTGGTATGAGTTGGTGAGTTGATAATTTGTTTGTGAGTTTTTGTGGATGTGCAGGGGTGTTATGGCATGACGACGAAGCCTGAATCTGAATGAGTACTGGATTGTAGTAATGGCAGCTGGTGTGTTTGCGAGATGTTTGAAGCTGTTTCGAAAATACCGGGAGCTACTTATTCTTTACTTTCGTTCATTGAAAATGTACCTTGAGCGATTCCAGTGAATATCGACTTCTTTAGTGGTTTTCTAGTTTTTTTGAATGACTGAAATGAAGTAGATTTCTAGTAATAATAACGAAACTATTGTTGTATGACTTGCTATCAAAATTTATGGCGACTCAAGAGAGTGGCCTTTCTAAGTCACCTTCAACTCAGATTTATTGAAGCTGCTCAATTTTGGACGTTTACCAGTGCAAGGTTGTGAGGATACAACGTCTAGTCTAAGAACAAACTTATTTATATATGAGTGTCACCTACCGTCCACTTCGAAGGGAATGTTGCTTTCAAAACTTGCTTGTGCAAATCTGCCCTTTCCGCCTGTACGAAAGCAATATATCTAGCCGTGAAGTGGAAGATTCATGCAGTAAGTTGCAATAATCGTGGGAGAGTTAGCCCTGCATATTTGAGTCTCATCTTCTCATACGAATTGCTAGATGCTTCATAACATCTGTCCTCATCTTTGACAAGCTGTTTAATTGGATCGCTATGAAGCGTGTGCATGTTAATTTAGGGTAGGGCACACTCGCTCAACTTGTCTTGTATGGTATTTGCCAGTGGCAAGATGTCCAATTCATATGCTTCTCCTGTTGATGCAAATGAAGAGCATGTATTGACCAATAATATATATGTATTCGCAGATGATGAGTGTCCTGAGGTATGATGATGCATTCCCGAGAGGAACCTGAACATGCCAAAGATGGTGGCGCCTTGAGTAACCGTGAGCTTTTGACTCGGCTCCAAGCCATTGCTGTGGGCATACGAGACTTTGAAGAGGCCAAATTGACTCAGCTTCTTAGAGTCTTAGAGGTGAAGGATAAACGAGTCCGTGTCAAGAAAAGCACTCCTAACAAAACAATTCCACGAAATCCAAGGCGAAGGAACCTCCCAAAAAAAACTCTCAGCACCTCAAGAATCATCAACGAAAGCAATATCCAAAGTCAGAAAGGGAATTATAATAAAGAATTGAATGCACGAGAGAAATTGGCATTCTCATATACCTATCTTGAGAATGTAGCAATGCAAAATTAATCAAACTTCGTTGCGGCTGCCTAAATTTCAAAGTCCAAATATGAACCAGGGCCCGGAGTGTTCGATTCCCTCCACCTCCAAGCTGCAGGCCACCGTTTGGCTTTGTAATTAATACGTACTTAGTTTGGAGTATCTAAGGTAACTACATCTAAAATCGACTGTTCATACATCTAAAATCGACCGTTCAAGCAATTCAGCTGATTTCAGCATGGTTCTCATTATTATATTGGAAAACTTTCTTGTGGGGTCTTGTTGGTAGTCCAAAGGGGATTCTAGATTCTTTGAGAATGCCATTTTTGGACACTGTATGAATAAACTACGAATATTCAAAGTGCTGGAAATAGGTGTTTCTAAAACCAACCCTAGACTATCATGACTAGTCGCGGTACATTTTAGGCAAGAATCTGTAGGGGTTGGTTTAAGAAAGGGGTCGAAATTGGGTGTAGTTACCTTAATTGGTAAGGAAAATAGAAGATTGTTCTAAGACAAGCATGCCAACAAATATTCCAAATATCAACTTGAATGTTTGAAAGTGAAGAATTGAGAAAAGAGTTGCCAAAGTATATATGAAGGGACAATGGCTACTCTTATAAGCAAAGGGAAGAAGCTACAACATCAATCTTCACATACTCCAAATACTTCAAAGTAATAGATCAAGCTAGAAGTAGTAAAATTACAAGCAACAAATATTTAATTATAAAAAATACAACTACCTCAATTGTTTAGGATGTCTTTCCTCTAATATGGAAAAAACAAATGCCAAGAGCCATTCCCAAGACGCTTGGCCTTGTGTAACATCCACTCCAAAGATACTATTGTAAACATCTTCATACTGAATTTCATAAATGTTCTTGTTTGTTGTCATCAAACCAATGCCCAAAAGCTACTTTATTGTTTCCATTTTGTTCTTCTCCAAAAATCTTCTTCCAATACTGCAAATCAAAAGATTTAAAAAAATCTTTCCATTTCTTCCTAGTAGCAAGTAGCAAGTGTTGGCTTATTGAGGATATAAATGATTTTCCTCACCTTCTCTAATGTCACACATTGCTTGATTTGATTTGTGAGCACTATCACCTGGAAAACTCCAATTCATTAATCCATTTGTCTATCCCTTTGCTATGTTTCTAATGATAAGATAGCAAATGAACATGCAAATTTTATACAAACATTTGGTTGTTGTTTGTATCTAACTACAACCCCTCCAATTTTTTGATTCGTTCGTTAGCCATTTTTTTCTCCTTTTCGATTTTATCATAATCCTGCTCCAATTCTTTGATTCGAATATTGGCTGCTTCAATTTGCTTATTGGCCACCTCCAACATCATTCGTAAAGGCTTTGTTGCAGCCTCCACTTTCTTGTCAATCGAATCCAAGGTCGCCTTCATCTTCAACTCTGCATCTAGGCATTGAATTTCCGAACTCTTCCATTGTGGAATTAGTCCCAAATTAACCTTCTCTTCTTTGAGTTCCACTAAAATCACACCATTCCAATCAAGGAAGGTAGATCTAATTGAGGGAAACCTTGGAATAGCTCGAGCAACTAAATCAATAGCTTGAAGACCTAAAAATTAAACAAACATAAACAAACATTAATACAAAATTTGAAAGTCATTGAATTTTTAAAAAAAATTCAAAACTAATAAATGAAACTTTAAAACTATAGAAAGGGTCATTAAAAAAAAATCCATACCTGGAAAATGCAACTTCCACTTATCATAACACTCCATCAAAATGTCGTCGAGAAATGACGAAGGAATGCATTGATTTGCACTTTCTAGCATCTTGAAGAACCGCACCCGATCCTCTACAAAAATGACTTCAACCAAACCATCACTAACCTCTGGACACCAAATTTCTCCTCCGCTTTGGCTTCCTCCTCCTTTGTTGGCCCTACCTTGTCCCTTCATCCCTTTCTTTCCTTTCTTTTTTGAACTAGACATCTTCACAAGTCTTCCTATGCAAAGACCAATACAAATTTTTGAGTTAGTCAAGTGAAAGAACTAAATTCACAGTTACCAAGAGAAAGCTTGGTCTATTGAAGCTTCTACAATTAGGTGATTGACTATACAAGAGAACTCCTTGACTACCAAACCTTACTTGTAAGAAAAACTCTCCAAGGCTCTAGGATCCATACTATCTACTCACTAGATATGAAATGACAACCACTAGCAAGATGCCGGCATGTGCACCCACCGCGCAACCTTGTAGAAGGGATTTTGAGGAAGCTTGCAACTCTACGCAACAAAAAGGAAAATAGCCTTAGAAAAGAAATGAACGAAAATAGAGGCATGAAGGTGGAAAATGAATTGATGCTTAAAAACTCATCCCATAGAGTAACTCACCGATAAAACCCAAGAAAAAACCTAAAAAGGAAAGAGACTAAGTTTCTATTACAAACCTCCCACAATAGGCTCCAATTACAAACACAAAAATATACTTATTAGCAAGAATGCTCAAGACACTCAAACCACCCAAC
This sequence comes from Pseudisothecium myosuroides, assembly GCA_951799445.1. NCBI lineage: Eukaryota > Viridiplantae > Streptophyta > Bryopsida > Hypnales > Lembophyllaceae > Pseudisothecium > Pseudisothecium myosuroides. The sequence goes on along the minus strand of OX637292.1, from coordinate 11,732,060 downwards.
CATAGAGAAAGATCAATCTCCAAAAGGATGTTCACCTCACCCCAAGTTCCTTCTTATATAATAGAGACTATCAGTAGAACTGTAGAAGACTATTAGTCCTTAGGATAGACTAGATTTTTTTTTCTACTTTTAAATTTCTATTCTTGGTTCTATCTAGAACCATCTACTAAAGTGAAAGTCCTAGTCATATCTTATCCAAATCTTGGTCTTCCACTTGGAGTTATCTAACTCTAAGTTCCAACACACTTGACTTTATCTGGGAGTTGTTTAACTCTAGTGCACTTGTCATTCAAGTAGATTTGTCTAACTCTTGTGGATGAATCTATCATTTAAAAATATTCATCTTCAAGCACTTTAACCCCTAAAGGATTGTTGTCCCTTCGGGGGACAAATGCGTTTTTGGGCAGGTACCTACAGGCTGAAATTTTGTTGTGATTTTTTGAAACTTTTTTTGGAGATAGAAAAACTGATAAGCTTTGTTGGAATGTAATTTTTTTCACAATCGGTGCCCGGGAACAGAAGTTATGACCAAATAAGCTTAAAACAGGGGACGGGAGGCAACCCAGGCAGCAAACAAAAAATAGACAAAAATTTGAATTTTTTTTTTTAATATTTTTTTTCTCATAGATTATATTTTTGTCTATCTGGAAAGCTTTGATTCATTTCATTTAAATATGTTATGAGAAAGTTATGGACATTCTTGTTTTTGGGGCAGTTAGAGCATCTTCTTGAAAAAAATAACTTGTAGGATTCATTTCTGAATGCAATTCTTCAAATTTTTCAATTTTTTTTTCATGGTTTAGTTTACTTGCTAGAACAATCTCACCATTGGGATTAGCGCATTTTAATTCCATCTAAAATATATGAATATTTTAGATTTTTCTTCTATCTCGTATCTACTTCTACTTAACAATTTTTTAAGAATGATAATTAAGTTCTTTTGAATTTTTTTTTTCCTAGATTCCCAACTCAATTCTCCACTGTAAAGATTTAAAGATCAAAACTCTATAGTGCAAAAATTTTAAGTTTAAAATGTTCAAAGTCAAAAAATCTGGTCCCGCAATGTGCTGAAAAACTTGTATTTTTCACTTTAAACGCAGATATCTTGCAATCTGTGCGGTCAAAAATTCTGAAATTTTTTCCACACACTCTTTTTTCCACTAATTAGGTATAAGATCCTATGGTTAGATGTGAAAAAAAATAATTTTCAACTTTTTTTACTCTTTGCTATAGATATGGCAATTTTGAGTGTTTTTTGGTAGAAAAAAGGCCTTGGTCCTTTAGGGGTTAATGCATTTGTCATCCAAGACAATGGAGTTGTTTAATTCCATTCCACAAATCCACTATCTAGAGATCATATCTATCTCTAGACAATCTTTGTTTGTTGACTAATGTACATTTCATCATGAATTCTTTTGTTCATTAATGCATTCATCTATCAAAGATTGTGATAAAGGTCATGACAGTTCCCAATTCAAGTATCCATATGACTTATGTGTATTCTATAAATATAGGGCGTTTGCACGTTCCTGCCATCCACATAAAGGAGCCATTACCGATATAAACTTGCAACCTAGATTATCATATATTAATTACATGTATTTAATATTCTTGTAAAAACTCATGTACTTTCTTATATCAGTCATTGTATTTAAAATGCAAAACTTAGATAACATACACATGTATTTTCATGTGTGAGGTGCAAAGTATAGGTGTATACATGTATTTTGTATTCAAAATATAAGCACATGCCAAACTCATTACTGCAATCACTACAAGAGAAATGGGTGTTTTATGTGAGTTTTTCAGTATAGTCCTAGATATAAGATTATAAGTAATGACCTTTTAGGAGATTTTTAGTAAAAATTTATCAGAAACACATGTATTTCTAGTAGATTTTTTACTGAAAATCTCCTTAACCCCTAAATGCCCAAGCACCAAATTTTGGTATTAACAAAATTTTGAAGTTAAATAAAACCTAACCAAGTTGCTATTTTTAGGAATTTATATTTTTATAAAATTCCTTTTGAAGTCTAGTTTTAGCGTCAAAAGTTTGATTTGAAAATGATGGATTATGATTTTTCTATTCAAGATTTTGTACAAGGGTACCCATTGCAATCTTGACTCTCCGTAGTGTTGAGGGCTTTTGGAAATGAGCCTCAAATACACTAGATCTTGGAGGAATTATCACATTAGAAATTCATTTAAAAGAATTGTAGAGTAGATTTTGAAAAGCCGTAAATTGATTGCGGTTATGCATGTTAGGTACTTTAATCTCATATTTTTTCGTTGACCAAATTTCTAGATTCGGCATGTGAAAAGAAGATTGAAAGACTTCAAGTCAATTTTGCAATTTTAACACCCTTATATTCAAACATTATAATCTTTCAAATCATAAGTGAAATTGTTGTGTTTTCTTTTCCTATGTGACCTCTAACATGTCTAGTTTGAATTTGTACGGTTACAATTTAAAAAAAATTGATACAACTTATCAAAATGTTGGCTTCTTGTTCAATTTAGAGCAAATTCCTAGAAGTTCAAAAAAGGCCTTGGGCATTTAGGGGTTAAAGGTCATTGCTAATAATCTTATGTCTAGAATTATACTTAAAAACTCACTTAAAACACCCTTTTCTAAAATATTAATAGTTTAGGTTCTAATAGTCACACTAACTAATTATAATACATCTTGAGGGATAAGTAATTGCCAATGGATGTAAAGAGTCAAGTTCAGAGGTTTCCAATCTCACACAAATCTTCTTGTATGATAACTTCAAAACAAGGTTGATATATAAGGCATTTGGACATAATCAATGCAAGCATAAGGAACATTAGATAGATCACTCTTTTAGATTTGTTATTTGCTAGCTCGGGTGATGTGTTTTCTTTTTCTCTATTTGAATTTGAGGGACAAACAATCTGCATTTTGTTGATAGCAGTTTCTGACTGGTCAATATTTATTTTATTTCCAAGTATTGATTTCAAAGCATTAATATGTCCAATATATTTCCACATATTTGTGTAACAAGCCCACACCTCTAGGATTGGTGAGAATCTCAACTCCCAAGAAAAATGGTCACTACAAGGTAGACATGCCTATTACCACCTTGATTTGCAATCCGAATATCTTAAGGCCAATTCCAAGAGGGGAATTTATTTTTCAGAGGTGTGGGCTTGTTTCACAAATCAAACCCAAGTGGAATAATAATTTTCTAATTAAAATTGTAGTTTCTGTGAATTTTTGAAGTGGGCTGCCCTGAAATTACAAAACCACCCATAGAGTGGAGGCATAAACGTCCTCTTAACAACCTATAACCACCCTTTTATGTATCTATTAGCACTTAGATATTGACCAATGAAAAATTGACACGTTATCCTTTATGGCATTGATGGTGTGATTTTGTCAGAAAAATGAATGAATTTAGATGGGTTTGGTGGCAGAATTGGGGCCATAAGTAGCCTGGTAGAAAGAGGAAGGTGACAGTTACATGTTGGTTTACCTTATATAATGGCCAAATGGACTCATAATTTGGTAGGAAGAAGACCAACCACATATGTGGTTTGTTAATTGGGTCTCTTTGTAGTTTTGTATAGAGATGCTATAGAAAAAAACTTGATGTTCACAATTCACTAGCACGGAGCACTAACCATTGCATTTGTGTCCTATAGGAAAACTATGGCGTGGGTAGTGTCATATTTTCATCCATCAAAGACACAAATTGTTGATCACTTTGGCTTAAGTCCAGAGAACAAAAATGTCCAAGGAAAAAGGTTATCATGGCATACGAGACTTTGACCTAAAGGGGCCCACATTAGTAAAAGGTAGAAGGAGATTGAAATTGGTCGGTACGGATGCGAATAGTCAAGAGTGCATGTACAATATAAACATTTGTTATGAGCTCAACCAAGTGATGTATTGATTGAACCAAAACAACAAGTCTACTTGTTTTTTAATATACTATAGAAAACACAACCATAGGATCTTGTTTAGTACTATCAAATTAATCAACCCACCAGTTTTCAAAAAAATTGACTATATAGATTTTAAGATATTTACATTTAAAGTTTAATTGTTGAAAAAAACAATAGTTCTTTTTTTTTTAGCAGAATGATTTCAATTGTTGAGATATCTTACACCTTAAGATGCCCTTGCCCACAAGGGATTTTCATAAGGTTACTCTTTTGCTTATAAGGTGCCCTCCAAAATGCAGCTAAGGTGAATTGATCCTCTCGTTGCCCCAGCCAAAGGTAAATAAAAAGGATTGAACCTTATTTTGTAGTTGGTTCCTTTTGTATTTCTTCACCTCTTCCACTGCTACTTTCATTAGAGGAGGTTTGAGTCTCCGAAAGACTGTTTCAGGGCTGTTCCCGTTGCTGGGAACCAGACCCTGCTGTCAGAATTAAATAATAATTAAATAATTTAAAAAATAATAATAATAATAATAATAAATATCTGATGCGGCAATCTTTTGGCCACGTCAGATTGATGATTTGGTAGTGTTCCCAGAGTTCCCACAATCCAGGAACTTGTAGTCTTCTAAAGGTCCAAAAATTCTCTAATGGGGCCTTCAATACCAAATATGAATTCAAAATTTCCAACCTTTATCATGGATAGCAAATAAAATCTTCCAATATTTTTCCATGGGTAAAAAAAGGACAACAAGGGGGCCAATTCACCTTAGCCTCCCATTAGAGAAAAAATTGAGCCTTGGATAGGGCCCTCAAGCTCTGATAATTAAGCTAGCCTATTTTTTGTAGGGTGGTAACTGCCCTAGAGATGCTGTAGTGGGGCTATCCAGAATTTATTGCCCAATGGATATCATTATCAACCAATGTTGAGGACTGAGGCCCTTTTGCTTTACAAAAGTGGGAGCCCCTAGTATAGCAACTTCCCATCCATCCAATGACTCTCTTGCAACTTCCTACTTAGCCAATGAAATTAAAGATGCAACTTTCCAACCATCCAATGACTCTTTGTAGATTAAATTAAATTCTTTCCTAAGAATCCAAGAGGGGATTATCCCAATCTCCAAGGAGAAATGGATTATTTTGTTTAACAATATTATGACAACTTCTACTTGCTACAATTGAATCTTGTGCTTTAAATGGTAGCACAATCTCTATGTTTTTAAATCTAAACCTCACTTAGACAGTCCATTATGTACTAATATGAGAGGACCATATTTGATAGTGTATGCATTATACCACATCGTCTTGCACAAGCCTACAAGAGAACAAATTCAAATTCAAAGCTATTTGAAAAATTAGCTACAATGTGGGTACGTACCTACCAAATACCCCCTTTTTGCTATTGTGACTATTTATTATTATGAGATGGGTCAAATTTTCATATTTTCTTGTTGGAAAGTGAAAGGAGGTTCCAACATACCAAAACAAATGCAATATTTAATTTGGATATTGTATGCAAAAGTTATGAAGGATCAAAGTTTTTTTTGGTAAAGGTTCTATAATTGTTTCCTCACTACATGTACATATTGATTTTGGAGATGTACAAAGTGCCGATGATGGTGATTTGAGATAGAGTGTGATTTTTTGTGTACCACCTTAATCTTGGAAAGACGTTGCAGCTAGATACCAAGTAAGTGTCCGATGGATGACGTCACTTAAAATTGTATGATGGGAAAAAATCTTTTTTCATCCAATTTTTGTGGAGGTTGCATGAGTATATTTTTAGTGAATAGTATTGCAAATTCCCTCATTATAATATGAGTGACTTTTCTAAAGAAGAAGATGCTTAATCCACAAATCACCTTCATAGTGTATTTTGGCCATTTCTTGCTATTTACTCTTCGTGTGAATTTTAGCATAAAAATGATGTTTTTTGAATTTGTGTCCTACTAATGAAATGAAGCTTGTCAAGTGCAATTTCTACTCCAATTGGAAATTTTTGGAAATTTTTTAAGTTTCAATATTTTATAGCAATATGAAGTTTGGCCTATAACCATGGTTTTTTTTATTTTTAATTGAAACTATAACTTTAGCTCACACCACGATGTTATACACTATAAAGTACATCTATGGTAAAAATTTTAGATTTTTTGAATATAATTTGCATTTGATATGAATTTTTTTCATTCTCTTAAAAATAATTCACAATAATTTCAAATTTCCCCCAAAAAATTTGAAATTTTTTATGACTTGTAGTAGACATATGATTCCATCTCTTAATCCCTAAAGGAACAAGGCCTTTTTTTGCCCAAAAAACACTCAAAACTACCATTTCTATAGCAAGAAGTAAAAAAAATTGAAAATTGTTTTTTTTTGGCACATTTAACTGTAGGATCTTACACCTACAGTGGTTGGCATAAGTACTCGTACACTTCAGAAATTGTCATAACTAATTGAAAATTTAGATTTTCCCAGCAAATTTTCAACATATTGAAGTTCAGGTAACATAATTGTAAAAAATGATTTTTCAAAATTTTAAAAAACCATTTTGACATTTTTTATAATTTAATCAAATTTATTAGTGAAAAAAAAACTTTTAATGGAAGTAAAATTTTTGAAAGATTTTTTAGTAGTTGGAATGAGAATTCTTTCTAGAATTTTCTGGTAGGATTTCTTCAATCTTTGAAATTTTATTGAGTGAAATATTATTGACTAAAGTATGACTCCAAATTTTTACATTTCTTATAATTCACTACAAAAATCTCCAAAAATTATGAAAAATTTGAAAAGTATATGAAATGTTTATATATTATTTTTCATGATTTTTTGGAGATTTTTGGAATGAATTATAAGAAATGTAAAAATTTGGAGTCATACTTTAGTCAATAATATTTCACTCAATAAAATTTCAAAGTTTGAAGAAATCCTACCAGAAAATTCTAGAAAGAATTCTCACTCCAACTACTAAAAAATCTTTCAAAAATTTTACTTCCATTAAAAGTTTTTTTTCACTAATAAATTTGATTAAATTATAAAAAATGTCAAAATGGTTTTTTAAAATTTTGAAAAATCATTTTATACAATTATGTTACTTAAACTTCAATATGTTGAAAATTTGCTGGGAAAATCTAAATTTTCAATTAGTTATGACAATTTCTGAAGTGTACGAATATTTATGCCTACCACTGTAACTAGTATGAGAGTGTATGGAAAAAATTTCAAAATTTTTGACCGCATAGATTGCAAGATATCTGCGTTTAAAGTGAAAAAAACAAGTTTTTCAGCACATTGCGGGACTAGATTTATTGACTTTAAACATTTTTAACTTAAAATTTTTGTACTACAAAGTTTTAAGCTTTAAATCTTTATAGTGGAGAATTGAGTTGAGAGTCTAGGGGAAAAAAAAATCAAAAAAACTTAATTACCATTCTTAAAAAAATTGTTAAATAGAAGTAGGTACGAGATAGAAGGAAAATCTAAAATATTCATATCTCTTAGATGGAATTAAAATGCACTAATCCCAATGGTGAGATTGTAACCATGCAAAAAAAAATTTGAAAAAATTAAAAAATTTCATTTAGAAATGAATCCTGTAAGTTATTTTTTTCAAGAAGATGCTCTAACTGCCCGAAAAACAAGAATGTCCATAACTTTCTCATAACATATCCAAATGAAATGAATCAAAGCTTTCCATATAGACAAAAACATAATCTATGAGAAAAAAATATTAAAAAATAAAATTCAAATTTTTGTCCATTTTTTTTGCTGCCCGAACTACCCCTTGTCCCCTGTTTTGAGCTTATTTAGTCATAACTTCTATTCCTGGGCACCGATTGTGAAAAAAATTATATTCCCACAAAGCTTATCGGTTTTTCTATCTCCAAAAAAGTTTCAAAAAATCAAGAGAAAATTTCAGCCCATAGGTACTTGCCCAAGAACACATTTGTTTCCCAAAGGGACAATGGTCCTTTAAGGGTTAAAAATAAATATAATTTTTTTAATTCACTAGTCACTATAGAAACAAGAATGCACCTATTCATCCAAAAATTGGAACATTTTGGTGACTACCTTGGTCATGGAGATCACGTTTTTCAACGGTTAAGTATATAGTCTACGCGGATTGTTGGGTTTGTTCTCTGGATACTGTAGAACTCTTATTCATGCATTCTCTTTTTGTGCATAATTGTTAATTATGCAGTTAGTAGGTGGGCCCAATTTAAGACACTTTTTCTTATGTAGTTAGAGCCGACATTAGTTAAATGGACATTATTACACCTCTCTTAGTGCATAAAGTCCCAACCCCATGCACTAACACAAGTTCTGTAGTTCGATGAGGGAAGTTTATCACAAACCTGCCTCCTTCAATTTTTTTGCACAAGTATAATAAGCTTCTGTTCTAGTGTTGTATAAACATATGCACAGTGCAATCGGCTGAGCCCACTCAACTAAACACCTAAGCTTAATCACAGGCAAACAGTCCTCTTATTGAATATTAACATAAGCACCAAATTCTGTGCAACAAACAACTTGACTAAAATGTCGCAAATACCTGAAGAACACACAATTATATTTCCTTTACATGAGAATGGCGACCTGAGTGACTACTGAGCTGGACCAGCACGCGGCGATTCCACTTGTTCTTTGCTTTTGTGAGAGATACGTAACTTGTGTGGCCGGATTGCGTAGAAGCTATCCAAGTCGATCCCTTGTAAGATAGGCTTCAAATTTGTCAAGTAGGACGAATGACCGTCTACTATGTCCGTTAAGTCCACCTGCCAATCACAAGCACTTTCAGAGCACTAGCAAAGCACTTTCGTACATTTTTATACAATTCATACATATTCACATAATTCGTGACCCAAGGAATGTGCGAATATTTGTGGAATTTTTTATAAAATTACGAGAAAACTTTACTTCCAGTCATTGAAAGTTTAGGCCACGACAAGCTGAGTAACCAACAACTGCATGTTCAACACTTGACAAGCTCTTTAGATGACAACGTGAACCAATTTAGTAGACTCCAGGAGGCTTTTCAATGAGAGTGCGTCACTTGGAACATTCTTAAGCATGCTCCATTATTGTTGATTCAGTAAAATAACAGGAAAAGGAACTACACAGGAAGGATTTTCTCCATGTTTCTAATCAAACTTATAAACTGGTATGGACAAACCATGAATCATTAGGAAACGATTCATTATAATGGACCAAAATGAGGTGTCACTCAACACACATGCAAGCGTCTCCGAAAATGAAGAACTACTAGCCATGCTACATTGTTGTTGCTTCAGTAAACTAACGGTAAAGATAATGCACAGTGAGGGTTTTCACCGTTTTGCAATTAAAGTACAGAAGGGCATACGGACATGTCAAGGAAACTATGGAAACCGTTCGTTCTATTTCATTCTATTTTGGAACCCAAATGAGGTATTACTGTACTCAACAAACAAGTGCCTCTGGAAACCAATCAGAAGAAAATGAAGCACTTACATTCTCTATTCCTGGGATGTCCACTGGATCAAGTCCTGCAAGCTTGTGTGTCCTGAAGCTGCATTCCATAAACACAGTCTCAGCTTGCAGGTCATCAATTAAAGATCAATGTTGCGGAGTTGTCACAAGAAAAAGGACATAGGCAATAAAGACCCCAAACTGATAGTAATATTATTGTGCAACAAAGCATGCCAATTGCTTATCATGGAGGAATGGTCGTCTTCTTGGTGATTTGAATTTGTTAAATTTAGTGAGAACTTGCACGATATCGTATATAACAAATTCGCACGATATCAACTTGTTCCTCAACTCCCATACCCATTTTCGAATGGTGTATTCTATGATTAGTTCCTTTTAATACATACAGTCGTTTTTCCAAAATGAATACTTACGTAGCTCGATAGACTATCCCAAGGGTCCAGTCATTTTTGGAAAAGCCATTCACAAACCGTCCTGCCACCACCTGGAAGAAAAGAAAGCAAAATTTGAATGATGTTAGATTCATCCTTCAACTTGCAACATAATTTCAATGGAAATTGACATAAGCGACCAACAAAGGTGTGTTGGTCTCTAATTTGTTGAACTTAAGATTTATTGAACCATTTTACTAACATATGGTTGAACACAATTTAAGTAAAATTTTGTTCTAAACTCAAAATGATATGGCGACTTAAAATTAAAACATTGAAAGGATGATTAATTAGAATATTATAACCTTGCGAGCTGCCTCCCATTTAGCTTTCTTCAATTTTTGAGGAGTTCCTAAAAGGACCACCCGCTCAACAATGCCAATTCCTGCAAATCTCAAGGTTAGTAAGTACACAAAAATTAAAAATTAACAGAATCCCAAGTGAGAATAATCCAGTACAATAGAAGGTGCTTAAACAAAAGGTATGTGGTCATATGGAGTTTGTAACACTATGACAATATAGTCTTGCACGGAAAAGTGACATCAAGGAGGTATGAAAATTCTTGATCCCTTCAATGTGCATGAAAAAGTGATGTCATGGAGAGCCTGAAAAATTGAAGGGATCAAGAAGATAATCTTAAATAACACTTCTTCAACACCTCATTATCACAGTTATATGCAGCTTCTTATGACATAACAAGCACAAACTTGGTGCTTTTCTTTCTAAAGTTTGATGAAAGAAAGAAGGATGCAACATTAGAGATGGTGATAATAAAGAAGTCCAATTGTACTTCCTAAGTGTTTATGGAAGTTTACCTTGATCCCCATGCTTGGCCAACTCTTCCAAGCATATAAATATTATTCGAGCACCTAAACCAAATCCCGTGAGTGTAATAGGTCTGTACAAACGTCATACAATCAACAACATTTAGTGCAGCTACATTAAACCATGTGGGCAATATAAAAAAAGAGATCATTGCTTTCGACATTCATTTTAAAGGGTCAAAAAAAGTAGTGAAAACAACACTTATTTTTTGGAGTGGGAATCCTTTGGAAGATGTGGAAATTAACACAATTGAAAACAAAGAGACAAATACTCACCGATTGCCTTGATGGCCGTCGAGCAAGATTGACGCTAAAAGCTTACCAGCTTTTTTTGACCTACTCATATGCAAACCAAATGATTATCGTAATAATTGCTACACAAACTCCATGTAATATTAGTTGGTAGAACAATGGACTCTTCATGTAAGTGAGTCTCAAGACTAAAGTTCATTTCCTTTGCTAAATAGTCATTGATCTTGAAGAATACATAGAACCCATCATCATTCCTCTAATCTAGGATGAAATAGAAAACTCACAAGAAGGGATACAAGAGAGAAGACATCTCTTGCACTTACTATATTATTAGGTGCAAGGTACCCAACAATGTCACTTATCCTATTAAACAAACTATCTGTAGGCCACAAAAAACTTATGAGAACACTTCTCTTACTAAACATATTACTCATAAACCCTAAACTTCATGAACTTCCAATTTAGTATCTAGTTGACATTCCAAGCATAGGTACCATTAGTAGTTGTCAAGATTGGACGCTAGAGTTGGTTTTCAAATTCCAAGTTTCACACATGTCACTTCACAAGGAAAAGTCAAGGTTGAAGCTTTAACATCTCAAATGACCCAAGCTTCAAGTTGCAAAGGTGGAACAAGGGGAAGAAGAGATAGAGAAAAGATGCCAAAAACAAGAAGATGCTCAAAATCTTGACCCCCTTGATGACTTTTGTGAAACCCTGGTTTTAAAAAAAATGTATTCTCCTCAAAAGTAGCTACTATTCACAAGATCACATCCAAAATCTTGTCTGCACGAACACTATTAGAAGGGTTGTGGACATTTAATGTATGTGGATAGTAATTAGTGCTTACCAATACTAAAAAACCCATTGTTAGTACGGTAATGTCACCTGTCTAGGGCCATTCCCCACTTGCTATCAATGACGTTTGTTGCACCAAGAGCCAAAAGTGGGGTTGTCATAGCAGTGACAACGCCACCTAAGACCGTGTACATGGTTCCTTGCTTGATCGCCTGCCTCGTCTCTACAAGCTTCCACACTACATCAAACAATTCAGCAGTCATTCTTCTGTCAAGGGTGAAAATGCCACTCACATAACATTCTTGACCCTTTAAAGACGAAGAACCCACCCACATTTGGGCCTCATGTTGCAAACTACATAACATTTTGCAAGAGCTTTGTAGGACAATTTTCCTTCAATGTGTGAACTTGCATAACTTCTGCACACATTACTCAAACCCCCACCTCTGGACGTCACCTGAGTTTTGACACAATTTTTCCTTTCACTGGCCCAAATATCAGACCTCTCATTTGCACGCAATCAAGGTTGTGAGTGGAATTTGCTTGGAAATCAAGCTCGTTTTGAGTTACCTTCGAACTGATTTAGCAGAAAGGGTGCAGGGTTACTTAACACTTTTTGAGCGTGTCCTGTGTGGCCGTACTTGCTGCAAAAACAACGTCCGACTCCCAAAGCAACGCATATCTGCATTAATGGAAGTGGCTCAGCATGAAATCTACAAATAATGCAAAAAGCCTAGTTGCAGAAAATCAGTAGAAATGAGAGTTGTGGATCTTTAAAATTGTTAATAGGTGGTTGTAGAACCTCTCTAAATCGCCATCAGGAGCTTCCCAGGGTTGGACAAAGTCGTCTGATTCACAAGCAATGCCGGACACCACTATCTCCACTGCCAATCGCTGCAATCAAAGCACCATTGACGAGTTTAGAGCCAACGGGGAGGCTGCTCCCATATAAAATTTGATAGCAAGTGAGATAGAAAGGTGTTTATGGGAACCTGTGAAATAAAACATACGGAGTAATTCTTAATATACTTTCATAGAAAGTATGTATACTATATTTATTTTCCAAGATAATCTAGGTATTGTTTTCAGCAGCCTACGTTAACCCTGGAAGGACGAGGCTTATGATCAAGGAAGTCGGCCAAAAAATTGTCAGATATTTTGGATGAATAGGTGCATTCTTTGTTTCTACAGTCTCTCTCATAGTCCTCCATCAGCCAGGCGTTTTCAGATGCTCAGGCGTTTCAAAAATTAATTATAATGACACTATCAATTTTATATCACTACATATCCGATCACCATATTATGTTTTCCACATGGTTTTTACTAACTACAAGAGCCTGTGGGCTTAAGGACACATTGTACACTCTAGACATGATCTTTTCCCTGGTTTACAAAGGCCATGTTTCCACTAGTCGTTGAGCACGCAAGATCAAGCATGCGCACATTTTGCTGCTCCAAAATGGGACTCTAGATACGAAGTTCATAGTCATACCCCTTGTTGATGATTGCTTCCCAATTGCACAAACTCAAATTCACCAATGTCCTTAGTCCGTTTAAGCATCTTCTTTCCCGACAGTCCAGCTCCTGCAGCTGTTCACTCAGAAAAAAAATCAAGTTTAGACTTAAAAACATCAACCAAACATGGCCATTCCATGCTCTCAGCAACAAAAGATTGTCAATTAAAATACAGCCCACTGGTAAGTTACCTCCAAAAGAAGCGCCCACGGCAGCAGACCCAACAGCATCCGATCCAGCCAATGCAGCAGCAGCTGTGAGTCCACCTGCCCCTAGTCCAGCTGGCACAGCAACGGCAGCTGCATCCAGTCCTGCCGCAATCGCTGGAGCTGCAAGACCTGGAAGCGCATCCCAAGTCAATCAAAATATCAATTAATGTATGATGCTCTTCACTTGGTGGTAAGAGTGGAGTTTGAGAAGGTCTTTCGAACGCTTTCAGATTCGATTCAATTGGTTAACAGCAACATTAACATCAAGTGCAAAATACCTTTACTGACATAACATTCTTGATGAGGGTGCTTCTGTCCTAGCTCATGTAACTGAATAAGCGTCAATTTCATTAAATTGTGGAAATTCCTGAGGTTGGCACTTTTCATGGCAAGCAATCTGAAACGTAACTCTATTCTAGTCCAAGTTTCTAGAGTTTAGTATCACAATTTTGGTGCTCTAAATCACGACAATATAACAAAGTTGATTGGAACATGCTTCCTTCAATTCTACCAGGGACTTTCAAGTTCAAAATCCCTAAATGTAAAAGCCGAGAAAATAGCAACTCTCGGTATAGTAGATTTGGCTTTCAAGTGCATTTTATGGCTCACCTGCAGGAGAGTCGCAGGAACGAATTTACGGTACACCTTTGAATTGAATTCACTTTGCTAACACCAAGTGCAAACATTCCTTATTCACTTTCCTGTGTTCCCCTATCGTGGAACTTTGCCTTCATACTTAGTCACTCTTGCGACAAATTTTGTGCAAGACAAGCATCACTTGAAATACATTGCCCCAAATTTCAGAAGTTTAGGGTTTAGGGAATTAGGATTTCAGGGTTTAGGGTGCAGAGCTCAGTATCAATACCTCCAGTGACGAAGAGCAATGCTCCACCAGCGATAGCAGCAGCTCCAATGATCCCCCCTCGTTTCCACTTCTTATGCTTGCTCTTCTTCTTCCCCTCCTTCTGCCACTCCTTCTCCAGCTCCTTCTCCGCCGCCATCGCCATGAACGCCACCATGAGCTCCATAGCCGACACAGCAGCCCACTGCACGTCCAGCCAAAGGCACAGCAAACGGAGGGACACGCGATGGCGAGCGTCGTAGCCCGACTTCACTGCACCAAGCCCTTGAAGCTTCTCCGGGTCGCCTCCTTCAGGGTCAGACACGCAGCCTGCCAAGAGCGTGTACAGAAGGGCCACTTTCCGGGGTGTGGGAACAGCTTGGGCGTCCTTCAAAACCAAGCTACTGTCCTTGCTCAGTTGCTTCATCTGGGAGCTTGGCTTTGATGCAATGTCGTTGGGGATCGACGACTCTGGGGACGCAGTTCAATGAGCATGCTTAAATCCTAAACTCTTAACCATGATTTATTGGAAGAAATTTCACACAGTTCAATGAGCACCCTAAACCCTAACCCGTAAACCTTGATTTATTGGAAGAAATTTCGTGCCCTTAAACCTCTCTATTTCAAGAATGACATTGATATTCTAGAATGTCATTCGCACTTGCGGGACCATCACTGGCTATAGCGTACTTTGTTGCACATTCAAACTATGTTATTGTGAAAGTTTTGGGAACTCCAGGTGGTAAGATTAAACAGGTTTGAGTGTGGTCATTTGATCTCTAGGACTCTTTGTTCCCTCTGTGTAGTGTTGCAGATGCAACCCTGGGGAACTTCGATTTGGGTTACCTTGGTGGCACTAACTTTGCATCGTGAAACGTACACCTAGTTGCGACACATCCAAGATCCTTATTCAGTTTGATTCTAAATCTTGGTGCCACCATATTCAATGTCATAATGAGGAGTTCCTGCCTTATTGAAACAAGATTAGAAAAAAAAACATTGGGAAGCTATTTCAAACAAACAAGAGGTTGAGACAATATTCCAATTTTGTTCATCTGATGTTATTTTGTTACAAATGTCAGAATACCGGGGTTTGCACTAGTGATTACGAGATGATCTCATGCCCTGTAGCATGATTTGAAACTTAGGAATTCGATTATGTAACAAAATTCATTTCCATCGATTATACTACCTTGCTTCTGTTTGGCGCTCTCGACCGCAGAATCCACAGCTCTGGCCAGTGATGCCTGGTCGTGCTTCAGATTCTGCGACTCTTCGTCCTCTTCCAGCAAGAGCTTCAAGAACTGCACGTGCAAGAGGTATCAGTTTCCACTTGGGTTAACTTAGGTACCACACGCATCCAAACTTGTAAGCCTACTGGCTTTCAAAGGTTAAAATCAAGTCCACAGTTCCAACAGTGCGTTGAGTGAGAAAATCACCGATGAAATGTGATGTTTAGCATCCTTCGAGACAGAATTGGATTCAAGACCAGCCCACTCCTTCTCATCAATGCCCAAATATCTGCATCCAGTCACAATTAACTCTGATTGGCATGGCCCCAGACCGTGGCACTTGCTACTTTATTCATGAAAAATAAATCAAATAAGTAAATTCAAAACATCCCCATTCCAAATTGCGTCCCCTGGTAACACCCAAAATATTTGAGCTGAATTACTATGCGTGTGCAGAATTGGAATGCATTTAAAAGTGGGCGCCAACTGTGTATCCTTTCCCTTAGGAAAACCGCCTCCAATAGATTCTTCATCCATGTGGACTGTATGTACGTAACCTTTGGAGAACTAGTACCTCCAACTGATTCTTCATTCAAGTGGATGTAACATAAAACCTACAATAGATTATTTCTCTTTTTCATTCACGTAGTTGTACATTAAACCTCGATTACTTCTCTCATATCTTCCTTAGTCCACTCAGACCACAAAAAATAAAACTTGCGAAAGCTTTTCACGGACGATACAAATTATGGAGGGTTTAAGAGTACCTGAAAACATGGTGAAGTAGGCCAGTGTTGGGGAGGCTCCACGAAACCACAGCTTCTCCATCTTGTTCAGCTGGAGGATCGATGACGGGAGGGTAACCGAATCCTCGCGTGCAGTACCGTTGCTGCAGCTGCGCTTGACCCAGTGCCAACGCAAATAATCCCCCGGCGGCGTATCGATGCTTGCTACTCAGCTCCGCGGACGCCATAGCTGAGCCCTAACTTGGAGTTTCGCTGCAATGGATTGCAACAACAAGGGGTCAATCAGAATCAACTGAGAAACACGAGGTTCTCAGTGGTTTAATTTACCAAAGTCTACTTCGTTCCTGCTCGTGCTTTGTAACGTCTACACGAAGACGTGAGGGTCACTCAGAGCCATGGCTGAAACGGAGCAAGCTGGAATGATGGGCACTGTACTTGATCAAGCTAGATGACCTCCGAGCCAGTAATCCAACCTGAATCGAAGCTTATGAATTTTCTACTCTACAAGGTAGAACGTCGGTCGTGGACTGTAAGTTAAGTTAACGCTAGTACCGATAAATATGGATGTAAGCTCCGCAGCTCCGCGGACGCCACAGCCGAGTCCTACCTGGAGGTTCACTGCAATAGATTGCAACAAGGCTCGATCAGAACTGGAAAATACGTGATGGCGCTTAGAATGGAGCAGGAATGATTGGCACTGTGTTGATCAAGATCACCTCCGAGACAATTGCATGCAAATTCCGATCCACCCTGAAGCTTACTCACTAGCTCTACAGGATAGCTAGAACGCAAACATGTATCGGTGGGTGGGTGCTGTCAACATAGAAAGCACTTTGATGTTGCTTCTACAGTGTGGAACACCCTGCTGTCGGGGAACTCACTCTCCTACTTCCACGCTTACTGTTCTTGTCTTTCAGTTTCTTTTTTTATCCACCAGGCTCACATTTTAAGCTCACCCTTAAAACTAGTGATGAATTAGAAATTTAGCAGATGAACTAATGAAGTCAATGAACAAGAAGATGTGCGGTAGCTTCAAAACATTAGATGTGAGAAACTTTCTCAATTCGATGTTGTACCTTCGAATGAGCTGAATTGCTGCAACGGCGGCCTCCTTTCCTTTGGTCCAGAGCCAACTTATTAGAATCTACAGTTCTTAACTTATAGTGTTTCGTAGGAGATTTGCACAAGAGGAACAAAAATTGTGGTAAGTAAACTAAACCATGGATATTATTTTATGGACAATTTCACGTTTGGTTGACCTGGTAGGAGTAAGTTAAGTTTCTAGGTACTGTAGCGACACATCTTTCGTTCTCTATTTTGATTTTCATAATTCTATTATAGATTAAGTCAGTGTTGTGAGTCGCAATGAGTGATCATCGACTGAGGTGCTGCTGAGCCTGACGGAGGTTATGTTAATTTTCCTGTGACTTTGTCAAGGAGAAACTGATGAAGGTGGCACCTTGGGAAATGCATCGGTGATTGTTGGGGTGCTGACAAGTGGACCAGTGGAAGTTCCAGACTCGTCGCCACGTGTTCACGACAGTCTGGATCTTTCATTGACGTGGCAGACAACGTGGCACAAACTTTCAGACCGCAGCTGTTCCTTTCTAACTTGAAGATTACGTTAAGTTGGAAACACCCAATTTAAAACGTCAAAATAAGGCAATTTCAGCATAAGGTAACCAGGGCTTTTTTTTTTCATTTTTGAAGAAGTGCCATAGTGGCGATATAAAATGTTACAGCGGTGCTCCAAATTGCAACATTCATCCACTTATTGGATGTATAGTATGGTTTTCATCCACAATTAGGCGATTTCATCTAATATTTTTTTTAATTTCAAAGTTGTTTGGCGATTTCATCCACTTTTTTTGGCATTTTTTATAACCTTTTTTAGCCAGATTTTTTTTCTGGTGCAATCTAGCACCAGAAAGCCAAAAAAAAAAGCCCTGAAGGTAACCCCCCCCATTCCCGACCAGTGACCCACTCCCGACCTATAGGTGCACATATTTATGACCATGCTTAGAATGCGATTTTTTTCGTTTTCAAGGTTGGAACTAAATAATAAATACATGACACATGTCCCAAGTTGTGAAAAAAAAATAGGAAATAATGAATAGGTAAAAAGTTATTGAATGATCGGAATTAGAAGAGTCTAGACATTGGCCATGGGTCCGGTGGTGCACTTTTTGCCTCCCAAAATTCATAGTAATTTCAATTCAAGCAATAAAATTACCAAATTTTTTGCAATCCATGTCATTTCTATTGATGTACCTCTGAAAAATATTTTTTTTGCTTTCACTACTCCAGATCATGTCGGAATTCCTTATTCGGTCGGTTATAGGGGGGTTACCTTAGTTGGAGGCACCTTTTTCAATATTTTCTTAGTGTTAGGAATTGAAAATCATGAATTTAAAAATAAATTAAAAAAATTGGATAAGACATGGAATTACGATGAATTTTCAGAGTAGAAGCTCCCTAGCTAGGCCATTGAAATTGTCACATATTCTAGTGAAGAAACGGAATTTAGAAAATGAATAGTCAAACAATCACAATTAAGTATGAAAATGATTTAATTACACTTTGGGGGACACTTTTAATAGAAGTCTATTTGTTAGCAATAGGTACATAGACAAGTTTGGGTGTTTTCACCTTAGGAATGTTTTCAAAGTGAGGGTTTGCAATGTTAATTAGGTGCACTATGTGTGGATGCACAAAGCATATAGTATCTCATGTATTGGAGTTGTATAGGTTTGCCAATTCCCATAACCAATCACAACTCTTGTAATCCCTATTATACTTGTATAGAGTACATTGCAGAAGATAATCTCTTCTAAAATTCTCACTTGATCATGCACCAAGGTAAGTGCAACTAAATTAAACAAATGGAGATTTGAGAATTATTAAATTGTCTAAATTTATATAGGATCTTAGTGAAATTCAAAACGGAATTTTATATTCTTGTCGTACACGATTTTTGATATTGTATAAATAAACCATAATTTTTTAATGTACCAAATATATGTACACCTAAAATAGACTCCAAACTCCCATATTCAAAGAGCTTACACTTTTAATAAGAATTTAGATGGAATAAATTTGCAAACAAGTCAATCACAATTAATTGAAATTACTTTCAAGAAAGATGCCTTTCATTGCCAAGTAGCCTTTAGAATCCACCCATTGATACACAAAGACATCCTCAATTCAAGGATGTTAAACTGGCCATGCACTAATAAAAGAGTTTTGGGCCAAGTACCAACCAACATTGCCGTGTGACATGCAAGCCAAGGCAACTTCAATGCAGAGTTGCAATCCGTAAGGGGTAATCTTGTTGAATCAAACTTTGGTGTTGCTTGAAGACAAACTTAAAGTTGCAACTAGTAGAAAAGTCCTTTCCTTTCATGGCTAATGAAATGCAATAGAGCCCATTGAAAGCAAGCTAAAAGACAATTTTTTTGACAAGCAACAACAAACTACACTAAAACAAGGCAACACAATGGTGTGGACTGCTTGGTTTGCTCTCTAGACTATCAACATGTTTTTTGGAAAAATAGAGACTTGCATGCTCTCACACTATTGGCGCAGTTATGGAGGGATTGATCTAGACAAGCTGAAATTGTCTGACAGCAGCGATAAATTGCTAGAAAACCCCCCCGCTCTAGACAGTTTGATGAGGGAACTTTAACACAAAACCGTCTCATTCAACTTTTTGGGCACAAGTAAATATAATAAGCTTCTGTTCCAGTGTTGTATACACATGCACATCCAGTGCAATTGGCTGAGCCTACTAAACTAAACACTTTTAGTTAGCTTAATCTCAGAACCGCCCTCTTATTGAATATTAAGAAAAGCACCAAATTTTTTGCAACAAACAACTTGACTAGATGTGGCAAATACCTGAAGAACACACAATTATATTTACTTTACATGAAAATGGCGACCAGACTACTGAGCTGGACCAGCAGGCGTGGATTCCACTTGGTCTTTGTCTTTGTCGGAAATACGTAACTTGTGCGGCCGGATTGCGTAGAAGCTATCCAAGTCGATCCCTTGCAAAATATGCTTCAAACTTGTCAAGTAGGACGTATGACCGTCCACTATGTCCGTTAAGTCCACCTGCAAATCACAAGCACTTTCAGACTGAGCACTGTCGAAGCACACTTGTAATATTATGAGAAAATTTCGCTTCAAGTCATTGAAAGTTTAGGCCATGACAAGTTGAGTAACCAACAACTGGATGTTCAACAATTGACAAGTTCTTTATATAACAACGTGAACCAATTTTGTAGACTCCAGGAGGCTTTTCAATGAGAGTGAGTGTCACTTGGAAACATTCTTAAGCATGCTCCATTATTGTTGATTCAGTAAAATAACAGTAAAAGGAACTACACAGGGAGGATTTTCTCCATGTTTCTAATCAAACTTTTAGACTGGTATGGACAAACCATGAATAATTAGGAAACGGTTCATTATAATGGACCGAAATGAGGTGTCACTCAACATACATTCGAGCATTTCTGAAAAATGAAGAATTAGTAGCCAAGCTACGTCATCGTTGCTTCAGTAAAATAACAGTAAAACTAAGGCACAGTGAGGGCTTTCCCCGTTTCGCAATTAAAGTACAGAAGGGCATACGGACATGTCAAGGAACCTATGGAAACCGTTCATTGTATTCCATTATATTTTGGAACCCAAATGAGGTATTACCGAACTCAACAAACGAGTGCGAGTGCCTCTGGAAACGAATCAGAAGAAAATGAAGCACTTACATTCTCTATTCCTGGGACGTCCACTGGATCAAGTCCTGCAAGCTTGTGTGTCCTGAAGCTACATTCCATAAACACAGTCTCAGCTTGCAGGTCATCAATCAAAGATCAATGTTGCGGAGTTGTCACAAGAAAAAGGACATAGGCAACAAAGACCCCAAATTGATAGTAATATTAATGTGCAACAAAGCATGCCAATTACTTGTCATTCATAGAGGAATGCTCGTGTTCTTGGTGATTGGAATTTGTTATATTTAGTGAGAACTTGCATGATATCAATTGGCACTTGACTCCTCAATTTCTTAACTCCCACGCCCTTCTTTGAATGGTGTATTCTATGATTACTTCCTTTTAAAACACACAATCGTTTTTCCAAAATGAATCCTTACTTGGCTCGATAGACCACCCCAAGGACCCAATCATTCTTGGAAAAGCCGTTCACAAACCGTCCTGCCACCACCTAAAAGAAAAGAGAGAATATAATTTAAATGATATTAGATTTATCCTTTAACTTGCAGAGATTTCAACATAATTTCAATGAAAATTGGCATAAACGACCAACAAAGGTATGTTGGTTGCTAATTTGTTAAACAATTTAAGATTTATTTGAACTATTTTACTAACATATGGTTGACACACACACACTGTTGACACAAATTAAGGAAAACTTTGTTCTAAACTCAAAATGATATGGCAACTGAAAACTGCAACATTAAAAGGATGTGAGGTGAACTGGAATATCCTAACCTTGCGAGCTGACTCCCATTTAGCTTTATCCAATGCTTGTGGAGTTCCTAAAAGGATTACCCGCTCAACAATGCCAATTCCTGCAAATCTCAAGGTTAGCAAGAACACAAGATCTTGTAAACAAAATCAAAAAAATTAATATAATCCCAAGTGAGATTACTCCACCACATTTCTTTGATAGTACAACAAAGGTGCTCAAACAAAAAGTATGTGGTCATATGGAGTTTATAGCACTATGACAATATAGTCTTGCATAGAAAAGTGACATCAAGGAAGTATGAAAATTCTTGATCCCTTCAATGTGCATGAAAAAGTGACATCAAGGAGAGCATAAAAAATTGAAGGGACTAAGAACGTAATCTTATATAATTTTAACACTTCTTCAACACCTTATTATCATAGTTATATGCAGATTCTTATAACAAAACAAGCATGAACTTGGTGCTTCTTTTTCTAAAGTTTGATGAAAGAAAAGAGGATGCAACACTAGAGATGGTGATAATAAAGAAGTCCAGTTGTACTTCCTAAGTGTTTATGGGAATTTACCTTGATCCCCATGCTTGGCCAACTCTTCCAAGCATATAAATATTATTCGGGCACCTAAGGCAAATCCTGTGAGTGTGACAGGTCTGAACAAACATCATAGAATCAATAACATTTATTGTAGCTACATTAAACCATTTGGATAATAACAAGAAAAGAGAGCATTGTTTTTGACATTCATTTTAAAGTGTACAAAAGTATTGAAAACAATAATTATTTTTTTGGAGTAGAAATCCTTTGGAAGATGTGGAAATTAACAGAGATAAAAAAGGCAGAGACAAATACCTACCGATTGCCTTGATGGCCCTCGAGCAAGATTGAGGCTAAAAGCTTACCAGCTTTCTCCGACCTACTCATATACAAACCAATGATTATCTTAAAAATTGCTACACAAACTCCATGTAGTTAGTAGAACAATAGACTCTTCATGTAAGCAAGTCTTAGGATCAAGTTTCTTTTTCTCTAGGTGCTAAAAAGTCATTGATCTTCAAGAATGCAGAAAAACCCATCATCGTTCCTCTAATCTAAGATGAAATAGAACACACAAGAAGGAATATAAGAGAGAAGACATCTCATGCATTTACCATATTAATAGGTGCAAGGTACCCAATAATGTCACTTATCCTACTAAACAAACTATCTGTAGGCCACAAAAAACTTATGAGAACACTTCTCTTACTAAACATATTACTCATAAACCCTAAACTTCATGAACTTCCAATTCAATGTCTAGTTGACATTCCGAGCATGGGTGACATTAGTAGTCATCAAGACTGGACGCTAGAGTTGGTTTTCAAATTCCAAGTTTCACACATGTCACTTCACAAGGAAAAGCCAAGGTTGAAGCTTTGACATCTCAAAAGACTCAAGTTGCACCATAAAAAGCTGGAACAAGGAGAAGTGACAAGAAGAGATAGAGGAAAAGATGCCAAAAACCAAGAAGATGATCAAAATCTTAACCCCTCTTGATGATTTTGATGAAACCCCAATTTTTCAAAAAGTATAGACTATCTTCAAAAGTAGCTAGTATTCATAAAACCACATCCAAATTCTTGTCCTCACGATCACTACTAGTAGAGTTGTGAACATTTACTGTATGTGGACAGTGATTAGTGCTTACCAATACTAAAAAACCCATTGTTAGTATGGTAATGTCACCTGTCTAGGGCCATTCCCCACTTGCTATCAATGACGTTTGTTGCACCAAGAGCCAAAAGTGGGGTTGCCATAGCGGAGACAAGGCCACCTAAGACCGTGTACATGGCACCTTGCTTGATCGCCTGTTGCGTCGCCTCTACAATCAGCCAAAATAAATCAAACAATTCAGCAGTCATTCTTGTGTCAAGGGTGAAAATGCCACTCACACAACATTATTGACCCTTTAAAGACAAAGAACCCACCCACATTTGGCATCACGTTGCAAACTACATAACATTTTGGAAGAGTTTTGTACAACAATTTTCCTTCATGTGTGAACTTGCAAAACTTCTGCATACACTACTCAAACTCCCATCTCTGGACGTCACCTGAGCTTTGACACAATTTTCCTTTCTTTAGACAAAATATCAGACCTCTCACTTGCACGCAATCAAGGTTGTGAGTGGAATTTGCTGAGAAATCAAGCTCGTCCTTCCTTCGAATTTGATTTAGCAGAAGGGGTGCAGGGTTACTTAACTTGTCTTGAGCGTGTCCTGTATGGCCGTACTTGCTGTAAAAACAACCTTGGACTCCCAACGCAACGCATATCTGCATTAATGGAAGTGGCTCAGCATGAAATCTACAAATACTGCAAAAATCCTGGTTGCAGAAAATCAGTAGAAATGAGAGTTGTGGATCTTTAGAAGTGTTGATAGGTGGTTGTAAAACCTCTCTAAATCGCCATCAGGAGCTTCCCAGGGTTGGACAAAGTCGTCTGGTTCAAAGGCAATGCCTGACACCACTATCTCCACTGCCAATCGCTGCAATCAAAGAAACATTGACGAGTTTAGAGCCAACGGGGAGGCTGCTCCCTGGCTTATAAATTTTGATAGCAAGTGAGATAGAAAGGTGTTTATGGGAGCCTATGAAACAAAACATAATTCTTAGTATACTTTCATATAAAGTGTGCATACTTTATTTATTTTCCAAGATAATCTAGATATTGTTTTCAAGATAATCTCCCTGGAAGGACGAGGCCTATGAAGAAAGTCGGCCAAAAAATTGTCAGATTTTTGGATGAATAGGTGCATTCTTTGTTTCTACAGTTTCTCTCAAAGTCCTCCATCAACCACGTTTCCACGATGGGACTCGAGAGACGAAGTTTATAGTCATACCCCTTGTTGATGATTGCTTCCCAATTGCACAAAATCAAATTCATCAATGTCCCCAGTCCGTCGCTTCATCTTCTTTCCTGACAGTCCAGCTCCTGCAGCTGTTCATTCAGAAAAAAAATCAAGTTCAGACTTAAGCATCAACTAAACATGGCCATTCCAGGTTCTCAACAACAAATGATTAAAATGCAGTCCACTGGGAGTTACCTCCAAAAGAAGCGGCCACGGCAGCAGAGCCAATAGCACCGGACCCAGCCACTGCAGCAGCAGCTGTGAGTCCACCTGCTCCTAGAACTGGCACAGCCACAGCAACTGCCTGCAGCCCTGCCGCTATCGCTGGAGCTGCAAGACCTGAAAGCGCATCCCAAGTCAATCAGAATATCAATTAAGGTATGATGCTTTCGAACGCTTTCAGATTCGATTCAATTGGTTAAGAACAACATCAACAAGTGCAAACGTACCTTTATTGACATAACATTCTTGATGAGGGTATTTCTGTCCTAGCTCATGTAACTGAATAAGCGTCAATTTCAATAAATTGTGGAAATTCCTGAGGTTGGCACTTTTCATGGCGAGTAATCTGAAACGTAAATCTATTCTAGTTTTTAGAGTATTATGCAGTTGAGTATCACAATTTTGGTGCTCTAAATCACGACAATATATTAAAATTGACTGTAACATACTTCCTTCAATTGAAATTCAAAATCCCTACAGGAAGAAACGAGGAAATAGCAACACTGGGTGTAGAAGATTTGGCTTTCAAGTGCATTCTATCGTACACCTTTGGGTTGGGTTGAATTCACTTTGCTAACACCTCTCCTGGCACCAAGTGCAAACATTCCTCATTCACTGTCCGGTGTTCCCCCTGTCGTGGAACTTTGCCTTCATACTTCGTCACTCTTGTGACAAATTTTGTGCAAGGTAAGCATCACTTGAAATACATTGCCCCAAATTTCCGGAGTTTAGGGTTTAGGGTTTAGAGTTCGGGGATTAAGGTCTACGATATAGGGAACTAAGGTTTAGGGTTTAGGGTGCAGAACTCAGTAACAATACCTCCAGTGACGAATAGCAAAGCTCCCCCAGTGACAGCAGCAGCTCCAACGATCCCTCCCCTTTTCCACTTCTTCCACTTGCTCTTCTTCTTCTTCCCCTCCTTCTGCCCCTCCTTCTCCAGCTCCTTCTCTGCCGCCATCGCCATGAACGCCACCATGAGCTCCATAGCCGACACAGCAGCCCACTGCACGTCCAGCCAAAGGCACAGCAAACGGAGGGACACGCGATGGCGAGCGTCGTAGCCCGACTTCACTGCACCAAGCCCTTGAAGCCTCTCCGGGTCGCCTCCTTCAGGGTCAGACACGCAGCCTGCCAAGAGCGTGTACAGAAGGGCCACTTTCCGGGGTGTGGGAACAGCTTGGGCGTCCTTCAAAACCAAGCTACTGTCCTTGCTCAGTTGCTTCATCTGGGAGCTTGGCTTTGATGCAATGTCGTTGGGGATCGACGACACTGGGGACGCAGTTCAATGAGCATGCTTAAATCCTAAACTCTTAAC
Source organism: Pseudisothecium myosuroides (assembly GCA_951799445.1). Taxonomy (NCBI): domain Eukaryota; kingdom Viridiplantae; phylum Streptophyta; class Bryopsida; order Hypnales; family Lembophyllaceae; genus Pseudisothecium; species Pseudisothecium myosuroides. Next base: position 11,705,929 of record OX637292.1, on the reverse strand, counting down.
CATGATTTATTGGAAGAAATTTCACACAGTTCAATGAGCACCCTAAACCCTAACCCGTAAACCTTGATTTATTGGAAGAAATTTCGTGCCCTTAAACCTCTCTATTTCAAGAATGTCATTCGCACTTGCGGGACCATCACTGGCTATAGCGTACTTTGTTGCACATTCAAATTATGTTATTGTGAAAGTTTTTGGGACTCCAGGTGGTAAGATTAAAGAGGTTTGAGTGTGGTCATTTGGTCTCTAGGACTCTTTGTTCCCTTTGTGTAGTGTTGCAGGTGCAACCCTGGGGAACTTTGATTTGGGGTGTGATAAAAAATACCTTGATGGCACTAACTTTGAATCGTGAAACATGTAAGTTGCGACACATCCAAGATCCTTATTCAGTTTGATTCTATATCTGGGTGCCACCATATTCAATGTCATAAAGAGGAGTTCCTGCCTTATTGAAACAAGATTAGAAAAAAAAACATTGGGAAGCTATTTCAAACAAACAAGAGGTTGAGACAACATTCCAATTTTGTTCATCTGATGTTATTTTGTTACAAATGTTAGAATACCGGGGTTTGCACTAGTGATTACGAAATGAGCTCATGCCCCGTAGCATGATTTAAAACTTAGGAATTCGATTATTTAACAAAATTCATTGCCACCGATTATACTACCTTGCTTCTGTTTGGCGCTCTCGACCGCAGCATCCACAGCTTTGGCCAGTGATGCCTGGTCTTCCTCCAGTTTCTGCGACTCTTCGTCCTCTTCCAGCAAGAGCTTCAAGAACTGCACGTGCAAGAGGTATCAGTTTCCACTTGGGTTAGCTTAGGTACCATACGCATCCAAAAATCCTTGCTCTTTTCAGCAGAGTTTCATATTAGTTGGCTAAGTTCTAATTTCGAGTGAAGGAGTTGTAGCATAATCTCAATGAGGACTTAAATCTACAGAAAGACATGGCAGCCATTGAACAAGAGATGCTGCATTATAAATCCATACGAACTCCCGTCTTTCTGGTAACTCAACTTTGGATACCCATTTGAGGGGCTTAATACGTTCTAATTTTCACAACTAAGGTCCAGATTTGAGTAACCTGTACATAACCATGCTTTAGGAATCCACGACTGCATTTAGTCCACACCGCTGCATTGGATGCGAATCCTATGATGAACCAATAAGCACACACTTGCGTTTTTGATTCACGAGGTCAGCTTCACATAACATATGAAGGCTCTAAACTTCTCAGCCTACTGGCTTTCAAAGGTTAAGATCAAGTCCACAGTTCCAACAGTGAGTTGGGTGAGAGAATCACCGATGAAATGTGATGTTTAGCTTCCTTGGAGACAGAATTGGATTCAAGACCAGCCCACTCCTTCTCATCAATGCCCAAATATCTGCATCCAGTCACAATTAACGCTGAATTCGATTACTTCTCTTATATCTTCTTAGTCCACTCAGACCACAAAAAAAAAAAATTTGCAAAAGCTTTTCACGGACGATACAAGTTATGGAGGGCTCAAGAGTACCTGAACACATGGCGAAGTAAGCCACTGTTGGGGAGGCTCCACGAAACCAAAGCTTCTCCATCTTGTTCAGCTGGAGGATCGATGACGGGAGGGTAACCGAATCCTTGTGTGCAGTACCGTTGCTGCAGCTGCGCTTGACCCAGTGCCAAGGCAAACAATCCCCCGGCGGCGTATCGATGCTTGTTACTCAGCTCCGCGGACGCCATAGCCGAGCCCTAACTTGGAGTTTCGCTGCAATGGATTGCAACAACAAGGACTCAATCAGAATTAACTGGGAAACACGTACGGGGTTCACAGTGGTTTTAATTACTAAAGTCTACTTCGTTCCTGCTCGTGCTTTGTAACGTCTACACGAAGACGTGAGGGTCACTCAGAGCCATGGCTGAAAAGGAGCAAGCTGGAATGATGGGCACTGTACTTGATCAAGCTAGATGATCTCCGAGCCAGTAACTACTCTGTAATCCAACCTGAATCGAAGCTTATAATTAAATGCTCTACTCCACAAGATAGATCGAGCGTCGGTCCTCGACTGTGAGTTAAGTTAACGCCAGTACTGATAAATATGGATGTAAGCTACGCAGCTCCGCGGACGCCATAGCCGAGCCCTACCTGGAGGTTCACTGTAATGGATTGCAACAAGGCTCAATCAGAACTGGGAAACACGTGATGGCGCTTAGAATGGCGCAAGAATGATTTGCACTGCGTTGATCAAGATCACCTCCGAGACAATTGCATACATATTCCGAACCACCCTGAAGCTTACTTATGTTTCTCCACTAGCTCTACAGGATAGCCAGAACGTCTGTCTATCCTTGTCTGACTGTAAGTTGAGTTTACTACCGGACTAGAACTACTGATGAATTAGAAATGCAGGGAATGAAGTCAATGAACAAGAAGCTCTGCTAGCGAAGGCTGAAACTTGAGGGTGTTAAGTTAGCTTCAAAACACTAGATATGAGAACTAGTTCTCACTTCAATATAATTCTACATACCTTTGAATGAGTTGCTGCAACGGTGGACTCCTTTCCTTTGGTCCAGAGCCAACTTATTAGAGTCCACATTTCTTAACTTAGAGTGGTTCAATCCATTGCAGATTTGCAAAAGAGGAACGAAAATTGTGGTAAGGAAACAACACCATGAATACTATTTTATGAACAATTTCACATTTTGTTGACCTGGTAGGAGTACTACTCCGTACATCTTTCGTTCTCTATTTTGATCTTCATAATTTTGTTATAAATTAGGTCAGCGTTATCTGTCGCAATGATCATCGAGGTGCTCCTCCCTAAGCAAGGAGATCAGTTTCTGTGACTTTGTCAAGGAGAAACTGATGAAGTTGGCACCTTGGGAAATGAATCGGTGAAGGTTGGGGTGTTGACAAGTGGACCAGTGGAAGTTCCAGACTCGTCGCTGAATTGCTGGAAGCTGCAAGGACAGTGCAGTACGGAATGACGGCAAAGGAAATGCTGCCACGTGTGATACTTTGGATGTTTCGTTGACGTGGCAGACAACGTGGCACAAACTTCCAAGACCGCAGCTGTTCCTTTTCTCGAGAATTAAGTTGAAAACACCCAATACCGTCAAAATAAGGCTAATTCAGCATAGCTGGAGGCACCCTTTTCAAGAAAAAAAACATTTTTATTGGTGTCAGCAATTGAGAATCACAATTTTTTTTTATATTAGAACTTTTGTATAAGACATGGAATTACTATGAATTTCTAATGTAGAAGTTCCCTAGGTCATTAAAATTGTCATATAATCTAGTAGAAAGAATGGACTTTAGAAAATGAACAGTCAACCAATCACAATTAAGTGTGGAAATGATTTAATTACACTTTACGGGACACTTTCAATAGAAGTCTATTTGTCAGGAATAGGTACATATATAAGTTTGGATGTTTTTACCTTAGGAATGTTTTGCAAAGTGAGGATTTGCAAACTGGTTGCACTATATGTAGACATACAGAGCATATATTGTCTCATGTATTGAAGTTGTGTAGATCTCCCAATTTCTATGGCCAATCACAAACCGTATAGACTGTACTATACTTGTGTAGAGCATGATTGTAATTGCAAAAGATAATCTCTTCTAAAATTCTCATTTGTTCATGCATCTGCAACTAAATCAAACAAATGAGAATTTGAGAATTATTAAATTATAAGATTGTCTAAGTTTATATTTGATCTTAGTGGGATTCAAAACGGGATTCTAGATTCTTGTTGCATGTATATTTTGACATTGTATAAATAAACCATAAGTTTTTGAAGTGTCAAATATCTGTACACGTAAAATAGACTCTAGACTCTCATATCCAAAGAACTAACACTTTAGATAAGAATTTAGATGGGACAAATTTGCAAACAAGTCAATCACAATTAATTGAAATACTTCAAAGTAGATGCATTTCATTGCAAATAGCCTTTAGAATCCATGCATTGAGATGTAAAGACATCTTCAATCCAGAGTTGCTAAACCGGCCATGCACTGATAAAAGAATTTTTGGATAAATACCAACAAATCTTGCAGTGCGACATGCAAGCTAAGGCAACTTCAATGCAAAATTGCAATCGGTAAGGGGTAATCTTGTTGAATCAAACTTTTATGTTGCTTGAAGACAAACTTAATTCTTAAAGGACCGTTGTCCCTTCGGGAGACAAATGGGATTTTGGACAGGTACCTACGAGCTGAATTTTTTACATGATTTTTTTAAACTTTTTTTGAAGATAGAAAAATTGATAAGCTTTCAAGTTTGAGGGAATATAATTTTTTTTACAATCGGTGCCCGCAAATAACAATTATGACCAAATAAGCTCAAAACAGGGGACAAAGAGCAGCTTAGGCAGCAAAAAAAAGTTTGCAAAAATTTGAATTTTTTTTTAAATATTTTTTTTCTCATAGATTATATTTTTGTCTATTTGGAAAGCTTTGATTCATTTCATTTGGATTTTGTTATGAGAAAGTTATGGACATTCTTGTTTTTTGGGCAGCTAGTTAAAGCATCTTCTTGGAAAAAAAATAACTTGTAGGATTCATTTCTGAATGCAATTTTTCAAAATTTTCAATTTTTTTTTGCATGGTTTAGTTTACTTGCTAGAAAAATATCACCATTGGGATTAGTGCATTTTAATTCCATCTAAAATATATGAATAATTTAGATTTTCCTTCTATCTTGTACTTACTTCTACTTAACAATTTTTTTAAGAATGATAATTAAGTTTTTTTGAATTTTTTTTTCCCTAGACTCTCAACTCAATTTTCCACTATAAAGATTTAAAGCTCAAAACTCTATAATGCAAAAATTTTAAGTTAAAAAATGTTTAAAGTCAAAAAATCTAGTCCCGCAATGTACTGAAAAATTTGTTTTTTTCACTTTAAATGCAAATATCTTGCAATCTGTGTATTCAAAAATTCTAAAAAAAATTCCACACATTCTTATACTACTTAGGTGTAAGATCCTACAGTTAGATGTGCAAAAAAAACATTTTTCAAATTTTTTTACTCTTTGCTATAGAAATGGCAATTTTGAGTGTTCTTTGGCAAAAAAAAAGGCCTTGGGCCTTTAGGGGTTAAAGTTACAGCTAGTGGAAAAAATATCCTTTCCTTTCATAGGTAATGAAACACAATTGTTGCCATGTGGATTGACCAACAGTTGCTAAGTGCTCTAGAGAGCTTAGCAAATACTTCAATATGTAAAGACCTTTCAACAGTAGGTCCACAGAATTAACATGTTTGTTTGCAAACTAATTGAATCATCTTTTTCCCTCATGCAAGAGACCTGACATGACTTTGACGTTGCCGTGCCTTTGTAGAAGCCTCATTGGAGATGCCCTAAATTCTTTGAATACAAGCCTAGGGTAAATTTTGATTATACCTATATTCTATACTTTAAAGATGCATAGTTATTCAAACAATGTCCAAAAATGCTCACTAATAACATTGTCAATCCAACTCTTTAAACAACCCACTTAGTTATCTTACTATTTTTTACTTGGTATATAATTACAACTTGTAATTACTATCATTGGAAACACATCAAAAATCTCATTAAAATAGATACAATAAAATTTGGATTTGATTACTAGACGAGCAAAATAGAGCTCATTGAAAGCAAGCTAAAAGACAATTTTTTTGATGAGCGCGCCATAACAAATCACATTAAAACATGGCAACAACACTTCAAATTTTCATTGACAAAAAATACATCCATCATAGTCATCTTACTCATCTAAAGTGGCTACAATATTACCAATATGGTATCCTACAATTGCCACAATGTGGGCATGCTCTTTAATGGTTTTACATCCAAAAGTAAGGATTTTCTTTTCATTTATTTTAGGAAGTGAAGAAAGCAATATTCATAGGAATGATGCAATTGTTTACATCTATATAAATAGAAGAAACGTGCAAAATGTGGATGAATCTTAAATTATTCATTCAAAAGAATGTACTTTCATCCAAAAAAAGAGGTGATATTGTCCTTAGAATATGTAGCAAATCGGTGATTTCATCCACTGAACATGGGGGAGTATATCACCTGATGTTACTTCTAAAAAATTATTTTCATTTTTGAGTGAAATATTGCTAAAAAAATAAAAAAATAAAATGTTGTTGAAGTGGTGCAAGACCCTCTTCTAGCACTAGAATCATATAAACACTTTCACAGACCTTAAGTACACCACCCATTAGCTCATTTACTCAAAAGTGGCACATTTGGACTTCGTAAATGCCTACGATGGGGTCTTCAATAGAGTGGTGGAATTGATAGTCACATGGCATGATATGATAGCAAGAATATGGTAGCTTACCTTAATTTTCCTGACGTCATCACTTTGGATTGACCAAGAGTAAGGTAGTTTGCTTTAAAAGCGAGTGGCCTCTTCAAATCAACCCTATATTTAGGTCTGAAATGGACATTAGGTGGTCCTTAAATGGACCTCTCAAGCCATTGAGCATTGAGAGAAAAGCATTATTTATTGCAAGAGCCAATCATTGGCCTTAATTTACTCAAATCACTTTAGAAGTTACAAGTGGTCTGATTTGGGAAGACCTAGGGTCACAAATAGGTACCTACAACAGGTTTTTTTAAAATTCATAAGTAATTCAAAAATGATTCAAAAAATATGAAACCACTTGTGTTACGTTCTTCATCTATTTTTCTTTCTCTGAAAAATGATCCAAAAATATTTATATTCATGGAAACTTGTGAAAAAGGCAGACCAGCCCTTAAATGGTTGCTTTTAGAGCATACTACCTTACATAAAATTCGACCGTAACCAGCTCTGACTGTGAGCATCTGTGTGCTCGACGTGTTTCATCCATGAGCAGATCGTAACCACATGGTATCATCCACGAAGGTGACCGTTACATGATTTTTCATCCACGAAGGCGACCATTACATGAGTTTTCATCCACTTACAGAGCTGGTTACGTCCTGTAACCCTTCTCGCCGCCTCCCGGCGTCTCGAAGGTTACCTAGTCCACATTCCATTACAAGACAACGCAGGGATCCACAGCAAAAGCGCTATAAAAGGCCCACACAACTACAAAAAACACAAATTCAATCAAGTTCCGTGCTGCTACGATTCAAAATCTTACAACAGAACTCGCTCACCCAACAAACAAATATGACCATGACCATCGATTTCCACAAAATCCCACAACTGTGACCTCCATGTCCATCACTGGCTTATAATCCATCATTTATTAACACCTTTGCCGCTACACAGGGCGCCTCACCCAATGGGCACAAGATGTAAGCAAGGACAACTTCGAAGCCCTGGCCAATCAAACCCCGCTCCACTCATTGAATCGTCCTGAATCCTACATACTTATACACATACAGCTCCGCCTCCTCAGCGCTCATGTTATTCCTGCTATCTGGATCCACGGATGCCGTCCTAGAAAAATAGAATACTCCGACTCTCTCACCGGACCCCAAACCGCACCTCCAAAACGAGCCCTAATTTGGATACCATCATCACAGTCGCTGAGGCTGACTATTCCCATTCTCGCCATTCACATGCTACATACACTGACTGCTTGGAGTCCGTCGTCGGGAAATATGCCCGATCCTACTCGGCTGCAATGATATCGAATTTCACCTACAAAAAGCTGTTACGACTTTTGCGAAACCTGCCGATATATCTGGACCACAAAGTTCGCATAACCACTCGAACCGGCGGTTCGATCCTCAATTAGATTTGAAAGCATCAGATTTCCTTCCCTCGGTTGCTCTCCTTGCCTCACTGCTATGCAAAGCTGATATATGGCTGGACAAGTTTGCCGGAGCGCATCCATAGAGGAAAACAACTGCTTGGAAGGCATATTCTGCTGTTCCACGAAAGTAATCTGTCACACACCCCAAAAAATAGCATCGTCAAAAACAACCAACTTCGCCATGTTCACTCCAACCGACGAACACATCCCGACCACAATCATCCCTACGACAGGCCCTCCATGCCTGACCGCAACAAATGATTATCGAACGAGCACACATAGCACACATTCGGAGCGAAGTCTTGCTTCCATTCATTACTCGCGACACCACTCACCAATGGAAGGTCACGGTCATACCAACATCAAAATCTCATTGAGAAAGGACATGCATACCAGAGACCCAAACCAAACTCTATCTATGATTCAAACCCAAATTCGTCCAAGCTTTCAGTGTCACCGCAAATTGTGCAACTCTCATCCACACAAACAGACCAACCTTCGCGAAATCGGCATTGAATGCAGCCTCAGGGCCCAGCAGATCTTTCACGAATTCCGCCGGAAGAACCTTCCCCAACCACAAAACAAATCGTAACCCGTCGAAAAGCAGATACGCTCCCCGAGGGTCCAGTTTCTCTGACGAAAGCGCCAGAGGACTGGGCAGTCCCGCCAGAGGAGTCGGCAATCCCGCTTGCGGACCCTGCACATCACCAAAACCACACCCACCATACACCCGCGTCAACACCATTTCACAAACTTATCAACACCGACCTCCGACTATCAAGAACTGGCCCAGCTACAGCCCATCAAAATTCTTCCCAAAACATCAAGGAAAGGAACCCTCCAATCACTAATCCCACAAGACGTTCACATAATCACCTGCATAAGGTACTGGTCCAGTCGCAGCAGTGTGGGGTACAGCAACTTCAGTAGTCTCGGAATGGACATCGTCATCATTTCGAATCCCATCGCTGATCTCTCGTCCGGCGTGCAATCTCCAAAGCCACCTCGAATTGCCACGTTGTTGATGATGCCGAGCGTGTAAAGAGGAAGGAGCTTCAAACTCTCGGGGTATATCAACCTGTTGCTCGTCCGGTGCTGAATTGAAAACAAGTTCCGGTACTCACGCAAGCTTCTAACCAATCGTTGTTGAGTGGCTTGACGGGCATTTTCTAGTTTTGATTGCATTGTCTTCTCGATGGCTGCACCAATCAGAAAACTCACGATTGTTCAGATAAGTACACGATCACCAAGAGCTCAACCAAATCGAACATGGAATAGCTTAATCCATTCCATGCGAAGAATCCTCGCCAAAAGCCCCCACAATACTTAGTAAGTTGTCGACGGTTATCACAGCGTATCGGAACAATTCATGGATCACTTAGGTCACACTTCACCTGATACCTTCAGCAGACCTACACCGACGTACCACATGCGACCACACAATAATTTTCCCCCCGAGATGAACCCACACCTTCTGCGTCACTAAGAATTCAAAACCAGCGGCATATCAATAGTGGACTTCCGCCCTATCGTTCGATTCCTCACCCCTCATCTTCTACTAACACTACTAACAACAGTATACCTACAAAACCACACAGACTCACCGAGCATGCTCATCAGACTAGCAATAGCTCCTACGTCGGCCGCTCTGTACAGTTCTGAAAGCTCGTTAACCACTGGAGTTGCCATCGTATGCACTCTGAGTCGTCGTTCCCCTGTTGATGATGTGTATCTGCCGCAAATCTGTCAAGGGAACAACATGATACGCAACCAACATGACAAGCAACCAATCAACAATATCCCCTACCTCTAATCTACACGCCCCCGCCGCCCGCCTGCTGTGCGAGAGTCAGTAAATCCAATAATCCACCAAATGCTAAGCCTTCAAAACTCCTAGGCCTTGCCTGTCGTCGTCTCACCGTGTACCCTGGCAAGAATCCCATGCAATTCAACAACAAGCCCCACCATGGAACTGCATCCGACACCACACGTCACCCCCAACTTAACAAACCATTCGTCAAAATAACAAACTGAACTGCTACAATGTCATACTATATGCCACACATCTCCGACAGGTCGGTGGATACAGCAAGGACACTTGGAAGTACACGATCTGCGTCAATAACAAACTGTCTTCCAGCATCAGCTCCATCGCAAATGACTTATCGCAATCCAGAGCAGGAAGGGCCATCAGGTCCGAACTTCGCAGCATGAAGTGCCCATGAAACGTCGTAAACCGCATTCCTGTCAAAGCCCAACCCAAACGGCTTACCGTGAGCTACCTAGTCCAGACGACACGGTGCACAACTAAGTAAACCATGCTAAACTAAACCAGAAGCCACTGACACACCATCGCATCCTCAGCAAAATCATACCAACAATCGCACGAAATGATCCAATGACATCCACATTCCAAAGACGTCCTCCTAACCAAAGCCATCAGTCATGGGACATCGCAAACCTTTCACGTGGCTCACATACCTTTCCCACACCGTATTCTCATCACAGCCTCCCATGCCGTTTCTCTCGTAAGATCTCGACCCAGATCATAACCGAACTTCTCCCCATGCAACTGAGCCTGGAAGGCAGGATAGTAGCATACCTGCCCTCCTGTATACCTTGCTAGTGTCCCTGTACGCACACAAATTCGTCACAAATCCAGCTCAGATGATTGCTCAGTGCCCACTAACTCCAGAAACTCTCGTCATGCGTAATCTTTATAAATGCACCTGAATTCATTACTTCTTCATGGCATGCTACCCATCCAAACATCCGAAAATACCAAGACCTCATTGAGCTCTCCACACAAAAAAATCCACATCCTATGCAAACTAACCCCAAGATTTAACGCAAAGTAACACCACTTTAAGATGCGCGTCACAAGGACTCACCTAAAGAGGCAACATCAGTGTACCGTTCGCTAAAGGCATAGATGTTTACACCAATCTGAAACTTGGAAAAATCGGCAGCCATATGTTTGTAGAATTGCTCTTCAGCAACCCGAAGTTGGTGCTCTTTCTCGGTTCCATACATGCGAGGGTCATCGCCCCGGAGTTTCAGTCTTCCGATACCAAGAGACGGCAGAGTACTCTGAAAAACGAGCAACTTCCCTCCCAGCTGACTCTGCAAAAATCAATGAAGTCCAAATTATTCCTACGATCTTCCACAAACTAGTCACTCCGCAAAAAGATCGCCAATTACTCACATGAAACATAAACAATTACCCGACTTTAACAATACCTCATTTACAGGCATACCGTAGAACCATATGAAATAAATTTCTCTGAACTAGAAAAAGAGGACAGCTTAGTGAGTCTAGGTCATTCAGCATTCTCATGACTACTAGTACGCACCATGACCAAGAGAGTCGCCTTCAGTGCGGGCCCAAGAGCGGACTCGATGTTCAAATTGTTATCGAACATCGAAGGTAAGCTGTCCAGCAGGGCTTCGACAACCGTCCTCGACTCCGACAGGTTCACAAGCAAATCGTCGGGAAGTGGTAGAAAAGGATCCTCCAGGTCCGCCACCACCATCATTTGCGGTTGTGTCAAGGAAGACTGCCACATCCAGACAGAGGCCATTCCTTAGGTTCTCGGAAACAATCCTCCGATTGTACTCAGTCGTAGCATACAAGCCGATAGGCAAATCATCAAAACGGAACCAACTAAGTTCATGACTGCCCATCCCCATTCTCCGACCAAATCAGTCATAAATCACCAGACCACACTATAACACAGAGGATGATCGAAAACCAAGCTTTCTAAGTTCCCAGAATACAAGCACACAAATCCACAAAGGGAAATCACAGAAAAGACTCCAAGTAGCATCGATTAAGCGTACCCAACACATCTCAATGTGCTACTTTATATCAATGAAAAACGCACCATTTACTGTGCGAAAAAATGAAAGACCTTCTCAAGAAAAGGTACTAATGACGACGGAGAGAGCATCACAACCGTCTCCAAGGTCCGCAGACAAACTAAACATGATAAGCTACAATTACAGCGCAAATGCAAAGCTGCGTGCAGTACATACCTTCAGATTGTAGAAGTGCAGAGTGCTGTCGAATGTCAGAAACCCGATTTGTGTCCTCGAAGACCCCGGAAGATTGTCTAGTGAGGCCTTGATAGTATCTGCAGCAAGCTGCATCCAAGAACCAAAGTTCATCCAACCTCAAGTCTAGTACCGCATTACAGCGAATTAACAACAATATCCTTCACTGCAACACATCTTGACGTAATCTCTGCCCGGTACAAAACGCAAACTCAAAAGACTAAGCCCACGACAACAAAACCCATGCACCCAAGGCTTACCTTCACCATCCCAGACTTCACAGCTGACAAAGAAACGTCGATCAGAAAGAAGTACACGGGAGGCATCGGAGGCCGGACCATATACTCCGTCCCGGCCACGAACTCCACACTCCCACAAGAAAGCTCAGGCCGGTCGTCGGCGTCTCGACGCCGTCCATTCTCGTCCAAAGGACTGAAGTAATCCGCCGGAACTGCACATTGCATACCACCACTCCCCTTCAGTAAAAATGCAATCGAAACACTCACATGGTCACACTCACAACATCTCTACTCCCAAAACAACCTGTAATCGGCTATGGGTACACAGGACGCTCCACCGACAGATTCACATCATGGAAATCGATCTCCACCTCCCTCGCAAACCACGAAACTTCCCTCAGTGCTCCATACTAACCTTCATTCAGTAGCGAACACACGTTGCAACGCCAACGACGGCCGCCGTCCGTGAACATCACGTAAGCATTGATGTGTATCCGACACCGTCGACATCTCACAATCGTGCCCACAAAGTTCACCACTGGTACCTCCTCCTGAACGAAGCAAATGCAAGAAACCATCAGTCAGCACCACGTCCGCCTGCATCCCATTCCCTACCCTAAACAAATCATACCCGTTCACACAACTGCAACACGACCGCGGCAATGCAGCTAGCGAAGCAAAGTCGATGAATCCAACACCAGAGCTCAAATCATCACCAAATCCAGTGTCGTACCCCAACTGGTGGCTCCGCAAGAGGGTGAACCACAACTCCCAGAGGCAAATGCCAACGGGAAACCAAAGAATGAGCGTTCGGCATGGCGTTCGTCGTCAGACGCAGGTACCGAGAATGACAGTTCATATTTCCACCTGCCTTCACATCCCCAGGAGCGTCCACACGCTCCAGCGGTCTTGGGAGAGTGCCGGGGTCCACCGTGCTCTCGGGTGATCCCTGCACAGGCACCAACGCAAGCGATTGGAAGTCTTCCACCAGACCTTGCACTTGCTGATAGTTCCCACCGTAAGACCCTGCGGGCGGAGGGTGGCTGTACGCCCCGCCTTGCCCGTCACCGTACTGTCCTGGCATTGGCGGAGGAGCAGGGCCACCGTAAAAGCCCTGCGACGACGGAGGGGCTCCATATTGAGGAGGGTTCAACGACCCAAACTGAGGAGGCTGGGGAATGCTCGACGCTGATCTTGGCGACTGCGGCATTGCATTATACTGTGGTCCCACCGCAGCTGTTTGCCCCGGCGGCGGACCGAACTGGGGACCCTGAGGTGGAGCACCCTGCGAGGGATTGCCAAACGGTGGCCTGCCGCCTGGGGGTGAAGGGAACACTCCGGACGCAGGTGCAGGACCCGGGTAGCCAGAGAATCTCGCCGGAGGGCCATATCCCGGTCCCTGTGGGGGTCCTCCCACGCCACTGGGAGGACGAAACTGGTTAACTCCTTGAGGGGGTGCTTGTCCAGGAGTCAAATTTAGTGTAGAAAACGAAGGAGGTGGAACTGCGCCGGGAGGACCTCCAGGGGGTGGGGGTCTGGCAAAAGGAGGAGGCGGCGGAGTAGAAACCAGAGGCGACGGCTGAGATGCCTGAAATTCCACGGGGGGTGCTCCTGGCCGAAAAATCAACGGAGGTCCTGCGGGCATTGGTGATATGGGATTCTGAAGTGCATCCGCTATGGTTGTGGGAGCTCCAGCAGCTTGGCCGGGAAAATGCGGAGGAAACTGAGGGCCGGGAGGAGGCCCGCGTTGCCATGTTGGCGGACCGGGTCTCGGAATTGCACCTGTGCCAAGAACGGGATAATGTATAAAGTGAAAACGGTCGGGCTTGCCATTCCATGATCTGCTGTGGACAGCATAATTGGATATGTATAAGCCAGGAATCGAGACCAGCAGTTACCCTCCACACGACTTCCTTGCGGTCCACATAGCATGCCGCAACTGTGACTGAGAAATTCTGGCGGAAATGTCCCGGCTTGTTTCTTCACACTTTAGATAAGAGAGACTCCTTCTACGTTATAAAGAAATTTCGAGTGACAAGAAGGAGAATATACAACAACGGATAGCATCAATGTGAAGGAGAGCAGGGGAAATACCAGGACCAGCGAAAGGTGAAAATTGCGGTCGGGCGTTGGGATTATTAGGGTTGTTAGGAAACCGAGGCGACCCCGGGTTCCCCCCTACCTGCTGCATATTCTGCGACAATCTTCAATAATCAGGCCACAGCGTAATCATTCAGCGGAATTAAAAGAAACAAATCGGCACGCATTGCTTATAATCAACGCTCCTCCAGCATCACTCACTCGCCAAAGGATACTAAACTACCATCACTACCATCACTATCATAGCTTTACTGATCACTCTCGCCGCCAAGAAACTATCCAATGCACGGCAGGGAATCAAAAGACACCGCTCAAAAAATTCCTCTAAAATCAATCGCAGGCACTCCAAGCATCTCCATTAAAAATCTAGGCACGGTCCTAGTAGGGGGTCCCCGGGATATAGATCATGGACCCTCCACAAATTACAGGTAGGAAGTTACTGAAATGCAATTAGTGAGACTTCAAACACGGAGAGACTTTGAGAGAGACTTGAGAGAAATTAGGGTAATTGCTGAGAAATCAGCCCAAGAGAGCTTCAGTTGTGAGCTACAGCAGAGAGCACTGCAAACAGAGAGAGCTCCAACAGAGAATCGGCTCCATTTTAGAAGCTGCATTTTGCCAAGAAACCTGCGGAAGTCTGCTGAAGCTTTCCAAGAAAGCTTCGGAAGACTCCCGACTTGGCTGCAGAGCGGGTGCGATCAGATTCAGGGGGTCCGGATATCGGGGACCCCATTCTAGGACCGTGCCAAAATCTATAACCTAATCGATTTCCCGCACCACCTCGAAATCGTCCTAAAAATCAATATTTCTCACAACGTCGTCACGAGCTTACTCCAGCACGGCAGATCACGGAGTCTCAACAAAAACACTAATCGACATGGATGCTCTCCTGATTGCTCAACCAGTGCTCACGTCGATTTTCGATCGAAATTTCCGAGCAATGAAGATCGAGAGAAACCATACCTGTGAATTGCGGCAACCTCCAGGCTCGTTAGAGAGTGATCCAAGCTGCTCCAAGCTCCGTTTCGTCACCAAACATTCTACAAAACTGGCGCAAAGAAATTCATGCGACGATCGAATACTCGCAATCGGCAAACCCTGTCGGGGAATTCCGGAGCGATCAAATCAACGGGAACGTTTCTGAGCACAATCGCTCCACTTCCGTCGCAGGGGTTTTAGGGCTCGCAGTTTGAAGGTGGGATGAAACACATTCGAATTCAGGGGGTTTCGATGAAATTAGTCGGAGAGTTGGATGCTTAACACTTTTTCGTTCGCTATGGTATGACTTCGCGTCACGTGGCACTTAATTTCTACACATAATTTCTATCACGTGAAATTTCCATCACTTAGTGGTTTGTCGCTGGTCGTCAGTAACTTAGGGCCGGTTTAACTTACACCAGGGCCAGACCAAGGACCAGAAGTTTTCCAGGGTACCCCACTTCGTTAGATGCGAGTCATGTGACCATGTCCATAACATTCAGTAGCCTTCAGAGAGGCTGCCTTTACCTCTCTCGAGTCCTCATCCACAAAATTCATCCTCAGATAACTAATGTAAGCTTGGGTACGGGGACAGTGGCAATAAATTACGATAAGTTCCATTTTTTTTTGTTAATTTTAGGACCCAACATACAAATCAACAAATATTTTTAGAAAAAGATGTTGGCTAAGAATTCGATGAATAATGCAACACAATCATTTTACATCAATAACTTTTTTGGTTTTTTAAGTGAAAAGACAATTTTATATATACACATGGGGTGGTAGGAGGTAGAACAACCCATGTGGGATAAATATTTTAGAATTTGTAGTTTCTTAAGCATTCATAGTTAAGTCAAAAACAAAGAATTGTGTTAAAAATAGAATTTCAGATCACATTTAGGCATAGTAGAATAAGTTTTCTCAAAAAACTTTGAACTACAAAAAGTTGTTAAATGAAGATAAGTTTCACCTCCAAAAATCCGTTTGGGTTTTTGAATCTCCAATCAAAAGTTATGGACAAATTTGAGAGAGGATTTTTTAAAATGTTAAAGAAAAAAGGTCCATTTCAAACCCTCTCTCAAATTTGTCCATAACTTTTGATTGGAGATTCAAAATGCCAAACGGATTTTGGGAAATGAAACTTATCTTTGTTTAAAAACTTTTTGTAGTTCAAAGTCTTTTGAGAAAACTTATTCTACTATGCCTAAATGTGGTCTGAAATTCTACTTTTAACATAATTCTTTATTTTTGACTTAACTTTGAGTGCTTGAGAAACTACAAATTCTAAAATATTTATCCCACATGGGTTGTTCTACCTCCTACCACCCATTGTGTATATATAAAATTGTCTTTTCACTTGAAAATCCAAAGTGCTTCTGGTCTTGTATGAAAGCAAGCTACATGCTTGGTTCATTTTTTTTCATTTATTTTTGTGTTTTGTAATGTTACAAAACACACAAAAAAAATGAAAAAAAAAATGAACCAAGCATTTAGCTTGCATTCATACAAAGCCAAAAATATTTTGAGTTTTCAAAATACACTATGTATGGGTGTAGAACGTTTATTGTGTTTTATTTAATTAGTGTATAAACTTTGATTTTGTTTTAATTTTAAATGTACCTTGAATTGTTATGGCCAGCCGACTGACTCACTCACAAAATCGACGCGTGTTAATTAGCTACTGATGGTGTAGAATATACCACACCATTCCGTCCGGGGGAAGGCAGCCCAGTAGTCTGCTACTGAATGTTATGTCAAAGCAAGAGCCTAAGACAGAAAATAGTAATGGCACTTTGCATGGTCTTAATATAAACCCAAGAGAGACTATAGCCAAGCCACATCTATTTATTATTAGATCTGACATTGTCAACCGTAAGATCAATTAAATAGAAAAAAATCTATGGTTGTGAAGTTCTAGCATGCCATAGTCTCCTAGAAATCCGTTAGGCCTACCTCAAGGAGGTGGTCAAGAAAAAAGCTCCTAGAAATCGGCAAAACATTATCTTCTTTGGCCATGTAGGATTCTAAGTAGACTTCTCATCCATGAAAAAGGGCATGGGCCATGGCCAAAGTGTAAACCCAACTTGGACCACGCCAATCTCTCCACCAATCCGTGCTTTGATAATTCAAGAAAACCTCTGGTCCGGCCTTGGTATAAACTGGCCCTTACATTAGGGTAGCAGCACCTAAGAAGTAAGAAGAGACACTTTTTCTAAGAAGTCCACTCCTTCAAAGGTTGAATGCCCAACAAAATTTGATGATGTCATCAGCAACCTCAAGAGAAATGCACTCTTAAGGTGGGTTCGCACTGGGTGTTATGTGGCAGAAAACAGGTAATATCACTACAAGAGAAAGGGGTGTTTTAAGTGAGTTTTTAAGTAGTGTCCTAGACACATGATTTTAAGTAATGACCTTTAAGGAGATTTTTAGCAAAATTTGACTTGAACGATAAAATCGGCTTTGTATATAGGTGTAAACTGCACAATATACTCCATAAATTATTTGCACATGTTTCTAAGTCAAATTTTGCTAAAAATCTCCTTAAAGGTCATTACTTAAAATCATGTGTCTAGGACACTACTTAAAAACTCACTTAAAACACCCCTTTCTCTTGTAGTGTATGCATCGAAGTTTGTAAACTGACCCTTTCCAGACTTGGAAACCGACGAACCAGCTACATGAAAGGCAAATATGTTACATAGTTCAGTTGCGTTCACATATATGGTGCTTTAGTCCTCCACTTGTCCTAGGTGGCAGATAACACTCCACAGTGGGATGGACTATTCACACCAGAATGTGCACCACTTGTAAGTTTTTGAAACTCTTTCTTCGTGTGTCGACTTCTCTTTGGGTGCGTTTTCTCTGTTTGTATGCTCGCGGGTAGTTGCTTGGCGTTCGGAGTTGGCAATCTCTTGTTGTGCGGGAGAAATTGTTATGTGTTGGGCGCTTTTTTCCTTCCTCCTCGTTTTGTCTTTGCAATTCTTGTTGCTTGCTAGTGTTTTTGCTTTGAGCGGACTCATTCTCGGTATCTCTCCTCACTGGTATGTGTTAATTGTCACTAGAAGAAACACGGGTTTTTTTTTATACCAGATC
The DNA here is from genome assembly GCA_951799445.1 of Pseudisothecium myosuroides. Lineage (NCBI taxonomy): Eukaryota > Viridiplantae > Streptophyta > Bryopsida > Hypnales > Lembophyllaceae > Pseudisothecium > Pseudisothecium myosuroides. The sequence goes on along the minus strand of OX637292.1, from coordinate 11,687,736 downwards.
AAAACACGCAATGTCTAAGGCAAAACATATAATGTCCGCAGGGACATCAAGATGTCTGAGAGACAGATTGCGGTTTAGGATAGAATTCCAAAGATGTTTCACATGACATCGGCAAATTTCAATAAAAACAAGTTGGTATTACCATTGATGTTGAGGTTTTTGATGACATATTTGATGACGAGCTGATGTCCTCAAGATCATCAGCAAAAACATCGAGAGCCACTTCAGCTTTGTTGACCCATTTTCACTACGGGTAATTTTCCAAAAATTATTGCAATTTTGGGTAAAACGTTTGCCCAAGGTAAAAAAAAGGGGACCGGGCAGTTATGGAGCAATCTTTGGAAAAAAAACCAATGACGTGGCATGCCACGTGGAAATTGACTGAAGTGACATCGAATAATGCTGACGTGGCATGCCATATCAACATAGGAGGATTGCATTGTAGGTATTCTATGCTTATTTTAGAGATATCTATGGAGACGTGGAGACGTCATATGAAACGTTGAGATGTCTACCAAGACGTCGCCTGAGATGTGACAATTTATTTGGAGACGTAGTCAAAGACGGTAAAATGTTTATGGAGACATCTATGGAGACCTAAGGACGTTTCAAAAGACATAACTTTGACTAAGATGGGATACATTTGCATTTCAATGTGACTTTGTACCTTATGCGTTTAAGTACATTCTTTGGAAGTTCAATGAGCAATTGAAAGCGTCATCTTATATATCCAACAGTCTAGGGCATGATCAAAAACCATGCTTTCAACAAGATCAACTTCCATCATGGATTTTTGATGTATATGGCATGTCTTAGGCAACGCAAAATTTTGAATGTCTGTAGACATTTGAAGAGATCAGACAAGACATCAAGATGCAAAATCTAGCAATGAAATCAAATATTGTTTTCTTATAATGTCATGTGCATAAGTGGTCATGTATTAATTTTTCATCTTTCAATTGCAATGTATAGGATCAATCCAATGTGTACTGCTAGCAAACTTCATATTGAGGATTCTAGAAAATCAATATGGGAATCCCATTACCTTTTTGAACCTTATTAAAGCAATACATTGTTTCCAACACTCAAAATTGATGTTGTAAAGTGAGTGGTAGACAATTTTGTATTTCTTAACATCTTACTAACATGAACTGTAGACTCACAAAAACAAGACTGAAGAAATGATTCTGCTTCATAAGTTTGCCCAGGCAATGGAATATCTAACTTCAATTCTTCCAGAGAAGACTGGTCTCTATTTTATACCTTGGGATTACTACAAGTATTCAAAGAGACGCTACATTTCAACTTTGAGGTCTTCGTCTTTTTTTCTTTTTTATGAGGTCACAAATTAATGATGGTATATCTTACTATGTTCGTTTGCTTTTTCAAAAGACAATACATTTCTCTCTTCACTATTTGTGCAAGAAGATGACAAACATGATTGCAGTCTTGAAAAAAGTAGCCCATGACATCTAGGATCTTACCAACATATATTATAATGATGTTCGTGGATAATTTTTTGAGATGTCCTCCAAAACATGTAGATGATTTTGGAGATATTATCAGAGACAACAAAATGTCTCCAAAGACGTCTACGGAGACCTGAGGACGTTTTTAGAGATGCAACTTGGATCAAGATTGGATATATTTGCATTTGAATGTGACTTTCTATCTTGTATATGTTAGTGCATTTTTTTGAAAGTTAAGACATTCAACAAGAAATAGAGGGCATCTTATAGTAGAAAACGCAGGAATTTTGACAAAATTCTATTGATTTGGTCGCATTGTCCCGATCATTTTTCTGTTGATTTCAACAAAATTATGTTAATTTTAATAGATTTTGGTTGAAATCAACAAAAAAATGACCGGGACAACGCAACCAAATCAATAGAATCCTGTCAAAATTCCTGAGTTTTCTACTAGTTAAATTATTACATATCCTTTCTAGGATATGACCTCATGCCCTGCCTTCTACAACATCATCATTCGTCACATACAGCTTCTGTGTTATATGTCATATACGGTGACAAATACCACAAACGTAGGTAATCATTGGTACTCTCTTCTTCAATATTAGCAGAAGATGTCTTTTAGTCAATTTGGACAATATACATGAACGTGGAACGGCATATGAATAAAAGAAGAAAAAAGGTTCAAACAAAGTATTCATTGCATTCTCTAGAGATAAAAAATGAGTTGCACTGTCCTTGCCGTGATTCTAATGACAACATCCTAGGTAGGACAATTTTCAGGACAATTTAAAAAATTGACGATCAGATCTATGTAAGCAATTCTAAATATGACAACAATGTGACATGCCTGTCTTGCTCTACATAGAGAACCCATGCCTTCCCCCTCCCCTAAATGTTTAAAAGACATTGGTATACTTTGAGACCTCCTCTATCATTATTTGGTAGACACTAGTACGTCTCGAGAGACATACATGCAGACAACCCATTGTATCTTGCAGACGTCTTCTCAAACATCTGTGTGTTAGCCCAATGAAATATATAGGACCAACAGGTGCTAAGCTTCATCTTCCAACACAACATTGTCTCCTAGTATTTCTATGAAATCTTTGATAATCTTTGGAGGAACATAGAAGTAGACAACCCACTTTATCCTTTGGACGTCCTGTCGGATGTCTGCGTGTTGCTCCATAGAAATTTAATTCACGTGTTTTACATATCCCATATGGTTTGTCTTCCCTCCTACCACCCTACTTGTATAAAGAGCCTATCTTCTTCCCTCTATATACTCACATGAGGTGGCTTGTAAAGCCATGTGATATAGTTTTCAAATATGGTATATTTTGTATGGTATATTGTATATTATATATGGTGTACTATGTATGGGGTATTGTGTACTATGTATGGCATGTTGTATTGGACATTGTGAAATGCACAAGAATGTCATGTAGGATACCTAAATACAAGTGACTGTCCATATTAATATCATGCCAAATAGTACATTCAATCACATGAACGTCTAACATGACATCATTATGTTCCCCTAAATCATCCTAAGCATTGCAAGAGGTATTCATAGTAAAATGCAGACGTCTACATTGATGTTATAAAATATGTAGACGTTAAATTTAACATCTCAAAAAACATGTGGATGTCAAAGTTGACGTCTCAGAAAACATCTAGACATCTAAGTTGATGTCTCCAAAAACAATACTAAAATTTGTAGACAACAGAAAACTATGCTGATGTGGCATGCCACGTCATCCTTGCTGGATGCCACGTTAGGTGCCACCTCAAATGCCACGTCATGGACAAAATTGGATGAAAAAATTCCTACGTGGCTGTCCGTGCACGCGTGGCGCTTAGGTGGCAGCCACATGGCGGCCTTTGAGGACCCTGTTGACCTATGTTTTCTATGATGTCTAACAAAATCATGAAGACATCAGGCCATGCTATCTCACATTTTCGATGTTTTTTGCGTGTCAACCGTGACGTAAAAAAAATGAAATCCTCGATGACGCATTAGGACACCGTCATGGACGTCAGCCTGTCCAAAATCGACTATCTGCAAAAATACAAGTTTTTCCTAGTGTGTGAGAAATTGTGAGCACCGTTTGTGAATTGCGGACGCTGTGAGGGTTTAGGGTTACTTCACTCCTTCCCACTTGCTTTTTTCCGTGGGCGTCTTGTTGTGGAGCATGTGCATGCTGTTGTTGTATTTGCGGCCAATTTGTAGAGCACGTCCTTCAATTGACCGGGACTGCACGATCATACTACTTTGTTCACCGAGTGTAAGAGGTAAGATGTTGCCCTTCATGTAATGTGCGATTGAGAAAACCAATGGTTGTCCTATTATGGGTTTTTTTTTCATAGGAATGTTTTTTTCCATACATTGAAAAGTAACTTTGCGCACTTGTAATTTCATTCACGTTGACAGGTTCATTAGAGAGTCGGCTGTAGACCACCTTTTTTACTCTTGTCGTGGCATTTGTTTTGCACATTTTAGGGCGACTTCCCTCCCCTAGGCGATTAGCAGCAAAACATGAATTCTCCGTTTTGCTCCAACATCGTTGTTGCCTTTGGGGCCTGGATACTGTTCCAGCTCTTGGCTCCTCCACCAGTTGCTTACTTGACAAAGAGATCAAAAGACGATGAAGAGTCAATGGACTTCTTGGCCAGAATATATTGTTGCCCTTCCAAGTAATCCATCACAGGATTTTGAAGGTCAAATGTCAGCAACGCTACACAACTTCAGGTTGTGGACATCCTCCAACGTTTTAGGAGATGACTTGGGATTTTGGGTGAAACCTAGATCTACGATATGGTTCTCTAAGTTTTTACTTGAGCAGTACGACAACAGTCGCTGGGTGCAAATGTTTCGCATGAGTAAACCAGCTGTCTTCACTCTTACGGATTTGTTGCAGGCGCACATACAAAAAAAGAACACCCCCTATAGATTGGCCATACCTGTTCTTATACGTGTGGTGTGTACCCTCTTCAAGCTTGCGCATGGAGCAAAGCTTGTCATATGTAGTGAGTTATTTGCTATTGGAAAGAGTACAATTTCGTTAATCTTGCGGGACGTTGTGAATGGAGTGAACGACACTTTACGAGATGAGATAATGTGGCCTACTGGTCTACGGATGCAAGAAATGGAAGCTAAGTTCTTACAATTGTGTGGACTACCTGGTGTAGTAGGCGCCATTGACGGTACGCACATTCACATCTCTAAACCCAAGCATTTCCCCGCTGATTATTACTATTTCAAATCAGGGGGGTACACGTTGAACTGTCAAGCTGTTGTTGACAGCAAGAAGAGATTCCTAGACTTGTATTTGGGAATACCTGGGTCAACAAACGACTCCCGCGTGCTTTGCCGTTCTTCTCTCTATGATTTGGCAATGTACGGCAATATTTTTGACCCACAATTGTCGTTCTAAGGTTTTGCTCCGTACCTTGTTGGAGATCAAGGTTATCCCCTCCTTCCATGGCTTATGGTACCTCACGGAAGTCAAGGACGAGTTTCAATGGTTGAGGCATTATTCAACCGACGTCTCTGTAGGGGCCGGTGCGTAGTAGAAAATGCCTTTGGCATTTTGAAGCAAACCTTTCGTGAATTGCTCAACAAAACTGACCTCGACGTAGCATTTCTCACATGTCACATGTGCCACTTTGTACAACATTCTTCTGGGGCAGTCACTTGAGCAGGTGGAGACGCTATTGTACATTCTTAGGCAAGAAGGATTGAATAGAGAAGTGCTCAATAAAGAAGTTGTTCACGATGTTGTTGACAACGACGGTGCAGAAGACTTGGTGGATGCTGCTCTTGAACAAATGGCTGGATATGAAAAACGTAACGCTCTTGGTGTGTACCTAAGCACCCATCGGCTGCATGCTCATTGAAAGAAGGTACGCTTTCAAAACTATCACCATTCACTTATGTCTCCGCATTCCTTGTCCACCTTGTGTTCCATCGGTATTTGGAGCTGATTTCCAGCATTGTGGAAAGTTCAGTCCGTAAAAGTTTTCCCGTCGTCTCTGAACTTCATCGTTTTGTGACTTTACTTCATTTCCTACGCTATGTCTCCGTTGCTTGTTCAAGAGACTCTGACAGAAATTCCTTCTTATCACTATAAGAAATCCGCGTTTTAGATGACGAGCCTTGATTTTTCTTGATGGATTTTAGTAGATGTCCAATGCAAAAACCCCATGTTTTAATGTCAAGAGTGATGTCACATTGGACATTTTTGTTGACAAAAAATATAGGTTTGTTGCATTAAATGTCCACTAAAATCCGTCAAGAAAAATCAAGGCTCGTCACCTAAAACGCGGGTTTCTTATAGTGTATGTAGGGTTTGGTCCATCTCTATTTTGTCAGTTCACCTTCCACTTCTCGTCCTTTCTGTTGTGTGGAGGAAGCTTCACCGTGATTATGTCTATGATTTCTTCTTTTATTGGGCCACTTTGGTATATGAATTGAATTGTTTGTGGTCATTTCAGTGCAAGAAGGATCCCGAGAGGAGACTCAAGTGTGAGCGCCGACAGATTAAGCAAGCATCAAAATAGGCTAAGTTTGTTCCTACAAGAAGTCAGTAGATCATAGTTTACCTCAATCTATACTACAAATTTGCGTTGGCTTCTGCATTATATAAATATGATGATAATAATGTAGGATTCCGCATGTGTGCTCGACCACACAATGTAGGCTGTCTTTGGTTTTCAGTGACTGTAGATTGTCTTCACTATTCGGGCATCCACTACTTTTCGTGTATATCTCTCTTCAAAGTTTTAGGATGATGAAATAGCATATTATAAGCTCTTGGACTGGGCGGTTACAATCGTTGTTTAAGTCGATGATGTGATCGTTGTTCTTGAGCAATGACACATTATTCATGAAAAACGGCCCTTGTCAATCTTCAAATCAGTCTTCGGTGCCGGATGTGCCTTTGTTGGGAATGGGGATTGCCTTCATGTTTTTGTGACTCTGTGTGATTGCTCGTGCTGTCCGACTTTCAAATTGGTCATGTCACTTTTTTGAAGTCCATTGTCCATGGAAGACTAGGATGCAGCTGAATATCGAAAAAAAATAACTGTCGTCCAAGAATGACCTTCGAAGCGCCTGGAGCTTCCTTTGCAGGTGAGTTTTCCTGCCTGTTCATTTCTCAAATGCTGATGTGCTGCAAGCCTGGTAGTGATCAAAGGGGAGCTTGCTCGGCTTTGTTGGTTCGTGTTGTAGTGAGGCTGGAGGTAGGAATTTGTATCTCCCACTTGCGGTAAACTATGGATCCACTCAGATACAACCACAAAAAATTCTTAGAGTTGCTATATTCTATAGAATCAGGTTTTGAAGTGATCTCCACAACTCAATGTAAAATGTCATGAACCTTCCATGAGAACTTGGGGGAATTGAGTTACTGAATAAAATTGCAGTTTGCGGTGGCTCATCTTTGATTTCATTTGTATAGCAGTATAGGTCCTGTCCGGAATTCTGCCAACAGCAATGCCGTGGGTGTAGCGTTATCAAGGCACTGGTCTTCTACAAGCTACCAAGCCTACTGTTCCTGGTGGACGTGTCACTTCACTCTTCTGCATGGGCGCTCCTGGTTTGCTTACTTCGTCGAAAGCCATCTCTCAACTCTTTCCGTAGCTGCGCAATACTGATTAAATGGAAAAGGCCTTGTTGTCTAGCTCCCTTGTAGCCGCTCATTTCAATGTTGTTCTTATATATTTTTATGCTTCTCAATTTGCCAAAGCGTCTTCAGTTCAAAGAAGATTGAATGAGCTTTCTATTTTGCTCTACTTCTCTTAAGTTGATGGATTTTCGAGATTGTTTTAATAATTAGAAGTTTCATATTGTTGGTGAAAGCACCCTTGTAGACTTTGGCCTTACTTCCAATAGAGTTGTATGAAACAACTATGATATATGACCTTGTACATCTCGAACTTAGTGGCTTCATACCTGCGTACCATAATCATACTGATTACGTGTATTTGGACGCACTGAATCAGTGTGAAAACAATGAATATCAATAACTTATGATTCTTGTATTATTATTAGTACAATTTACGTGCATTTTGGATACCACATTTGTATAATTAAAGTGCATAAATTGTACGCTTTTAAAACCCTTTTTAATGACACTGATTCAGTGCGTCCAAATACACGTAATCAGTACGATTATGGTGCACAGGTATGAAGCCACTGAATCAGTACGATATCTGTTAAAAAAATGTCATTCCTTAAGTTCGAGATGTATACTACAATGGCAGTCACTATGTTATCCAGAAAGATTTGACAGCAAACTCGGATAAATTTGCGTTTCTCCAATGGAAATTTCCAAGTTCTGATGCATGCTTCGTTGCCTGGAGTGCGTTCTTTTTGTCCTCCACACTCCGTGCAATCAATCCTGTGCCCTTCTTTAGTGTCAACAAATGAACTGAGAGTCGTGGACAACCCCCCTCTTCAACAAATTGGGCGATTGTCATAGTGAGAGTGACGAGATGGTATAAGAAACCAATGTGTTGAGAAGACGAGGTTCATTTGAACCAACGTCCTGGTTTCATGTGGCATTCATGAATTTCATATGGTGTTTGTATCATACTAGAATCACAAAAATGACTACTTGGAAGCGAACCGTTCATTCGAGACCAACGTCCCAATTCCATGTGGCGTTTGTGAATTTCATATGGCGTTCGTATCATACTGGACTCACAAAAATGACTACTTGGAAGCAAACCGCTTTCTGATTTTTTTCAGAGTGTGAGTGTCGTTCATTTTTGTCCTTTCATTTTTGACATTGTTGAAGTGGAACAGGGAGGCAATCATTGGAATGGCAAACAAGTTAGTCACCAGTTCCTTGATATTGGAAGTAGCTGTGGCATAGTGCAAACATGAATGCCATGGACTTTTCTCATTGCCTGCAATACCTTTAATTGTCATACAAAGTGCCACTTGCATCCTCTATGGACAGCCAACGGACCTACAAAACAACACGACGTTGCATCTCCCATAGACTTACGAAAACGGTAGTTACTAAACAAACAACGTACTTCTAGGTTGAAAAGATGCTCAGCTATAGCAAACTAGAAATTACGCTAGCGCTGGGATTCTGGGAAGGTGGAGTTGTCCTCTTCGGCACTTGAAGATGCTGCGCATGGTTCCTCTACAACTCCTCGAGCAGCCTCGTCGACGGTGACTATGGCATTGGGCTGGGAGCCTTGGCCGGAAGGTAGGGCAGACTGTGACATGTGTATGTTCATCGCAGACAAGGGAAATCCTGAAGATGTTACTTCTGGCATCTTAGTGGGCACTTGGCTGTTGTTTACTGTTAAACCGTGATGCAAAACAGAGGACAAATGGGAGAGGCAACTCACCATTTCTCCTTGTTTCATAATTGCAAGGCGTGCATTCTCATTTACAATTGCAGCATTTTCATAAAGTCTTCTGTCCTTCTCTCTAAGTCTCTTGACGCGTGTGCAATGTCTTGCATTTGCTGCGCCATGATCTTGCCGATGGCCTTTGTGGCGTTAGCTATAACTGCATGGCCAGTTACATTCTTCCTATGGATGCCAGTGCTGCCATTGCGACGATTTCCAGTGAACCGCCTCGTGCTCGAGGAGCTTATAAGGTGGGGTGCAACTCCTCCAGGCAATGCTCTGGGTGTGAACTGGCTAGTGTTGGAGGAGCTTATAAGGTGGGGCGCAACTTGTGCAGGCAATGCTTCGGGCGTGAACTGACTAGTGTTGGAAGAGCTTATAAGGTGGGGCGTAACTCCAGCAAGGATTGCTCTAGGTACTCTCGATAGTGGACTCGAAGAGAAATCATTAGTTGCAGCTGCCCTGATTGGGGTGGTAGACCTAAGAGGAGAGGAACGGGGCAAAAATGCTCGGTTCGTGTCCTCAGTCTCTGTAGCATGAATGTAGCATCCATGACGTCCTCACTCTCTTCGTCAATATCAAGTGCCTTCTATTTAGCTGGCATAGTTAAAGGAGGTTTGTAATTCCCATCAATAGGAGATAGCAAGTCCCGGACATGCGGGGGTTGAATTTGGGGTCGAGCTCCAAACCATCCGTGGATTGCTTCGAAGACATCTTGACCAAATAGTCGAGGCAGTTCTTCAACCTTTTGCTCCGACGCAGACAAGTCCCAATAGGGTGTGTTTCTTTCGGTGCGACACATGTAGTCCACAATTCGTTTGTACTCTGGGATGAGCTGGTTCCATTTTGTTTTTCAGGCTGGACCGTCTCGCATGCACGGAGAGATGTTGGCCGCCATAATTTCTTGGGAGACACGAATCTACTTAGATGCATCCGGCGTCATCAAATCGCGACCGTCTATGGTGTCCACTTTGTCCAAAAACATGGTCTTCTTCACCGAGATCAAGGTCATGACTTCAACTGGTAGTCAATTTGGCCCCCTGTCCTTTCGAGACCTCTTGGGTTGACTTCCGCTTCCCGTTGCTCTGACAGAGGTAGGATTTTGTGGTAGGGTCGGTGCTGTCCTTTGACGCGGAACAGGCCAAGCAGGGACAAGTGACGGTGAACCTGGAAAGCAAGAATATAATGTTATTTCAATGTTGCGAAGGAACAAATTGTAGTAGATGCATTGGAGCTCGTATGTGTCTTCAAGAGGACTGTGACTGCATTGTCAAGTACCTAATAGCAAGCTCAATACAAAGTATTGAAGGAAATATTCAAGTTATAGAGAGTAGCTCAGTCGAATTCAGTCTCAAGAAAGGCTCTGCAAAGAGTCAATCTCATGTTTGCTAAAGTTGGGAACTCTATCATTGTGAAGAAATGTATTGTGCATACTATTCTTTGATTTTGAAGCGATCGACGACACAGCCGACTGCCTCAGGTGTTGACTAATGGGACAATATGTGAAGAATCATACTTCATAGAAGGACTGTTAAGCTACGTACGGGACGGGACCCATTACTCATCGCTTAAAGACATGGTGGCAAGTGCAATTGGTGCTCTGTAGGACTGGGCATCGAGACGGTTTTCCATGACGGTGGTTACTTGAAAATCTGCGGCAAAACAGAAACGATAGTAACTCAGAGATCGGCAAATCAATCAGTTCAACAATGCAAAGTAGGTCGAGCAACAGTATGTACAATGATATTGCTATGCACGTAGAAAATTGTGAAAAAGAAGCACGATGACGACGGCGGATGTGCGCAATTGGGAAGCAGACTGTACCATCGAACGACGTTGCTGTACAAGCATCGGCATGAGGAGTCGTCAATATTTAAAAGTTGGATGGCGGAGATAGGACTTCCCACCTGGTAGTTGTGTCCATTCTTCATGAACACCAACCGTCGTAGATATCCGAGAAGAATGCCGACTCTTTCGGCACCGCTCTTTGGTAGTGCCAGTAAAACTCTGCCACTATCAAAGAGCGCACCTAACTTCTTGAGATCTACATTTCGTCTTGATTTTGTATTTATGTAACAGCGGCGCCATCTCTCATTTCTCCCGAATATTGTGTGCTACGCTTGGAGCTAACAACGCTCTTATTTGCGGTGCCACGTAGGTTCGGGTTGTAAGACCACCCTGTAGTGTAAACGCCCTCACAGTAGATTTTACAAAACACCGATCCTAGCCTCCACCAAAGACCCAGTGCGAACGTACCTTTAGTGGTTTCATAATTTTATAATATTCTAATAATATTTTATAAATATTCAAAGTTGAAAACATAAATAGCCTATATTTAATCCTAGACTCAACTTGAATGAACACCCTTGAAACATTGCTAGATTTTGAAGGTTGCATTGCCCTTCTCCTTGCAAAATGGCACTATGTAAAGGGAAAAAATTGGAATTCTTCCAAAGGCAAAAAAAAATTTAACCTTTCATCAAAAAGAGCTTGAAAAAATAAAAATTTGCAAATGAAAGGTGGGATTGAAAATGAAGGCTTTTGCAAAATTTGGTCAATTTTTGTACATAGAAGTACTAGGAAGGATGTATTTGTATGGAAAAGAAATTGAAGCCATGAATTGGTTTAGCTAAATTTTTTATATTTAAAGTGCAATGAAACATTGTAGAGTACATTGATTTGTCCTATTAGTAAGGGGAAAGAGAATTAGTAACACTTAAGAAATTAGTGGCACCACAAAATTTTATTTTTGTGGAAATTGATATTATATAGTAATATATAAACCTTCAGTAATTCAAAATAGTATGACTTGATAAATTAGTATCACATTTACTATTAGGACAAATTAACATAGTTGAATTTTTACAGGTGGATTTAGAAGTTTGAAGCATATTTTATTCTTTTATTCAATTCAATGAAGTTTTATAAGTCTTTTTGGAATTGATGAATTTGAATATTTCAAAACTTGAATTTTAACAATCCATATATATTTGCCTCATGAAGAATTTTTTTATATAAAGCTTCTATATGATAGGTAGATCCGCCTTTCAAATTCTTCCACTATCTTGAAGCACAAAATGTCTCAATTTTCATTAGTTGCTTCAAATAACAGTCCCCGCCTCTTGTTGTTTGCTTTTGAAAAGTTGTAGTGGTTTTTGAGTCTTTGAAGTTTTCATTCAAGGCCATTTTTTAAGTGTCTCAAAATAAAAATGTCTCTATCAAGTGTTGCTACATGCTTCAAGTAGAATCTTACATACTAAGTTTAGACATTTTTCTAGTTAGGATTAAACATAGATGAGGGGCAATTTAAGCAAGAAAGTGCTGAAGTTGAATTTTCACATCAAAATTTTAGAGGGACATACAGTACAAGAGAAAGGGGTGTTTTAAGTGAATTTTTAAGTATAGTCCTAGACACATGATTTTACAATAATGGCCTTTAAGGAGATTTTCAGCAAAATTTTACTTAAAACACATGCGTTTTAAATAAAATTTTGCTGAAAATCTCCTTAAAGGCCATTACTTAAAATCATGTGTCTAGGACTATACTTAAAAACACTTAACCCCTAAAGGACCGTTGTCCCTTTGGGGGACAAATGCGTTTTCGGGCAGGTACCTACGGGCTGAAATTTTCTCTTGATTTTTTGAAACTTTTTTTGGAGGTAGAAAAATTGATTAGCTTCAAGGGAGTATAATTTTTTTCACAATCGGTGCCCGGGAAAAAAAGTTATGACCATATAAGCTCAAAACAGGGGACGGGGGGCAGCTCGGGCAGCAAAAAAAAATGGACAAAAATTTGAATATTTTTTTTTAATATTTTTTTTCTCATAGACTATATTTTTGGCTATTTGGAAAGCTTTGATTCATTTCATTTGGATATGTTATGAGAAAGTTATGGACATTCTTGTTTTTCGGGCAGTTAAAGCATCTTATTGAAAAAAATAACTTTGGGATTCATTTCTGAATGCAATTTTTCAAATTTTTTTTGTATGGTCTGATTTACCTGTTAGAACAATCTCACCATTGGGATTAGTGCATTTTAATTCCATCTAAAATATATGAATGTTTTAGATTTTCCTTCTATCTTGTACCTACATCTACTTAACAATTTTTTTAAGAATGATAATTAAGTTTTTTTTGAATATTTTTTTTTCCTAGACCCTCAACTCAATTTTCCACTATAACAAATAAAAGCTCAAAACTCTATAGTGCAAAAATTTTAAGTTAAAAATGTTTAAAGTCAAAAAATCTAGTCCCGCAATGTGCTGAAAAACTTGTTTTTTTCACTTTAAATGCAAATATCTTACAATCTGTGCGGTCAAAAATTCTAAAAAAAATTCCACACATTTTTATACTAGTTAGGTGTAAGATCCTATGGTTGGATGTGAAAAAAAAAACATTTTTCAAATTTTTTTACTCTTTGCTATAGAAATGGCAGTTTTCAGTGTTTTTGGGCAGAAAAAAGGCCTCGGTCCTTTAGGGGTTAAAACACTCCTTTCTCTTGTAGTGATACTAGCATAAACCAAGTGCAAAATGACATGTGGCAATTTTCTGACAAAAGTGATTTAGTTTACTAGTCCAATGTGACCTTCATGTAGGATATTCTTCTAATAATTAAAGCCAATCACTTGTTTGTGGTTTCAAAAGTCAATTTGAATTTTTAATGTAATAATTTTTTAAAACAATCATGTAATATGATATTTGATTTGATTGTGCATTATTGGAAGAAGATGTTCTTTGATATGTATTGAATATTTACCCATTACAACAAAAGTACTCAAGTATACAATAAATTAGTTCTTTTTTACTTGATCCTACAATAGGGATGCATTCTACTATTGAATCATTACTATAATTTGACAAGAAAAGAAAGTATAATCGTACAAGATTCAAAATAGATCACAAAAGACATTTCAAAGAAAACAGGATTATATGAAAAAAAATACAAATCATTTTGTATAATATGTAATAAGAGCTGTAAATATTCTAATTGATTATAAATTTTAGTTGATCTTTTTTTTGGGTTCAAACACTAAATATTAGAATTGATTTATAAGTAAAAAAAATTGTTTTCTATTTGAATTCCATTCAATACTTTTCTAAAATAACTTAGAATTCTTATACTTTAAAGTGCAAATTATTTATTGATCATTCTTTGTAACTAAAAGTTATAAGAAAGAAAACGACACTTCAACTTTTTTTTTAAACAAGTGAATGTGATTAAATTTTATTCAATTATATTATTTTTTTTCTCATTCAAAAATACAAGTTGAATAAGAATTCAAACATAATTTAAAATAAAAATAAATGGAGACTCAAATGCAAGAAAACATTTGATGACTTTTAGATTAATACCATGATAACAAAACTAAAATATATTTTTGATTTGTTTGCAATCACTCGTAAATCTTATGATGTTACGGCCAACAATGTCCACTATCCAAATAGTACAAGCATTTACCTATGAAAATGATTGATGCCCTAATACAATACAATCCAAAGAATTACCATTGGATGAAATTCAACATTATGAAGGAATTTGGAACTACAATAATAATAAAATTAATTGTTACAATGTCACTAATTGTTTGGAAAATGCTATAAGTTTTTACTCTTGATGAACATTTTTACCAAGAAGATAGATATTAGTACTATTCAAAGAAAAGATCTCTATAAACATAGTTGATAAAAATATTTATCAAAAGTAAAAACTTATGGCATTTTAAAATGAATTAGTTTCTCTTCCAATAAATTTCATTATTAGTGAAGCGTATTTGATTGGTTTCAACTATAATATCGTACGTTGGGGTCAGACTCGTTAGGCCCTACATGAAATCATTTCTTTTTTGGTTGATTTTTTTTATAGACTTAGATTTAGGCAACTCGATTTAGAATTTATGGAAGTTCATTTTATAGGATTTGGAATATTTTATGACCTTCAGCATAGTTGAGAATATTTTGTGACCTTTAGCAATATTCACAACATTATTGATATTCACGGCTTTAATAATACTTGTAGCTTTATCAATATAAATAGCTTCGATTTTTTTATTTTTTTTGCGGATTAAGATTATTCTCAATAATATTTTTCATACTATTCACCGATGCCACATTATAATTTCCAAATATTTCATTAGATGCCATGTTTAATTATATTTAGAATTATCTTTAACGAATCTGACCCTAGCACAGGGTAGTGTGTTAAATTGGGTTTAATTAGTGTTGTTAATTAGTGTGCTTAATTGGGTTTAGTGACACACTAGTCACGATGACGCCCAGGAGGCTTGGTGTGTGCGGGTAGACGAAAGCTGGAGGAGGCAGTAAGCTTGAGCGTTCTGTTGGCGTTTGTGGAGCTATGGCGGGTCTGTCGCTGGAGTGCGGCGATTGCCAGGCGCAGTTGCGGAGTGTAGAGGAGGCGCAGGAGCACGCCGAACTCACTGGACACACCAATTTCCAAGAATCCACGCAGGCGGTAACTTAGTTCACAACATTAACCTCGCATTGCCATTCATCTCCGCTAACGCTTCGAAACAGCGATCGCCGGCCATCGGAATAGCCACATCCGTACCGCTTCTGCATGTTCGTTAATGTGTTTGGATTGTTCACGGGTTTTCTTTGAGAAGGAATGAGCATTTGAGGAATTAGGATTGGAAAACGTGTTCGACCATGGCGTATGAGTGAGATGAGAGTCTTTTTTGGACGGTGCCCTTTTGTTTTCCGTCTGGGAATCGATCGAGGCGATTGCCGATGCAATTCTATATTTCTTGATGAAATTCGAGACTCTCTGTTCTGTTCTTGTTTGTCGTGATAAGTTGCGAAGCTCGGGATGGTTGAGGTGATGTATTTGTGTGCATGTAGGCATGAGCTTTGGACTCTGTTCTCTTGTTTTGTGACTGGCATTCTGGGAGCCTTGGGATACTTTGCGTTGACTGTTTATTCGCGATTGAAGTGGTGATCTGTCAGATAGGGTTTGAGATCGTGTTGGAGAGACCGATCACGAGTTTAATTATTGTTTTTATGAGTTGGATTTTTTTGTTCGTTGGAATGAGTTCTTGTGTTGTCCTATCAAATCGTGATTATAGGTAAGTCTGCGTCTCTGGCAAGAGTTTGTTTCAATCCGCATCTGGTCAAGTTTTCAGTTGAGGATTTTTATGTGTTTCTATAAGTAGTGTACGGTAAACGTAAATCATGTTAATTATTTAAGGTATGGACTGCGGAGCGACTACGTAGTGCTCTCACGTGATTTGTAGGCTTCGTGGATCGCGGTCTTCTTCACGGATTCTGTTTAGAATCGTTGTTGACATGCTCTACTGGAGTTGCTGCGGACATGCTTAGGTTTAAATCCTTAAGGACCTAGATGCCCTAATTAGGTCTCAAATGATTTTTTGAAATCAGTTTTGAGTAGGTTTAGCAGGAAATAGCGCCACCATATTCTATATTCACTTCATGTGTCTGTCTGGCTTTGTGCTCAGGTACTCAACCTGGTGTGCACTACCTGCGGCAAGCCATGCCGAACTCAAACGGTCTCCTCTTAACTCTCTTTTTTCTTGATTTGTCAGATGAGCATCTCGTTGGACTGAATGCCTTTGCTGTGATTTTTTTTTCTGCTAGAATTCATCATTTGCCAATTTGCTTGCCAGTCTTTACAATTTTCTGCAGAAGCACCAGCAAGCGTGCAATGCATATGAGGGTTTCTTGTATCGTCGTGGTCATACCGCCCTTAAGAATGAGAGGACCCCGACGGCCAGTTTTGGAGTTGGAATGTATGCCTTTGTTCTTCCTTGAGTCCACGGGTATAAGTGGACGATGTATGAGATACAGGGCTTTTAAAAATATTTCTGGCTACCTGAATGTGGTGAAGCTTGAGACGATAATAGCAAGGAAACCGTTGACTTTATCGTGACTCGTTTTTTCCGTATTTTCACCAAACTCAGGAACAAGATTTGCATACGAAGAGAACGGGTCATGCCGATTTCGCGGACAAAACAGCAGAGACGGCGAAACCTATCGTGTTGGAGACCAAGTCGGCTGCAGGTCCGAGTGGTTCTGGTGCAGAGGGTAGTGCTGGAAGTGCTCCAGGTAGTCGATGAATTCTTCGCACAGTTCCTAGTGTCACTTCTGTGACCTTGAGCTCGTGCAACATTCCCAGGTCCCCGTGAGGGTGTTTTGACCTTTTCGAACCAGGTTGAGGTGGATTTGGTAACTGCCCTGACATTTGGTGTGCAACTCGTTGCAGAGATGATTGTGCCAGAAGTGAATAAGGAAGCACTTGCAGAGCTGGAATCGATGGGATTCCCTGCTGCTCGTTCTACCCGTGCTCTTCATTTCACAGGTGCTCCACTTTTCTTAGTCTTCTGATAGATAACATTGAACAGTTTCAATTTTTTTTGTGGGATAATCACGCCAGGAACTTCCGGGGAGATTTATAGAGTAACTGGAGAACGTGAACTCGATCAAAATATAGAAGTACAGATGGCTTGAACCAGTAGCAGCCCCTGTCAGTTGTTTTCAACTTATATCCAGCAGCCTATTTGCTCGTAGATAGGGTTTGGTTGGGCTAGGAATACTTTTGACTTGGCTGCATGGGGGACGCATTTAGATTTTAGGCTGATGAACGCATGTTCATGTGCAGGGAGCAGCAACGTTGAGACTGCCGTGAACTGGATCGTGGAACATGAATCCGACCCCGATATTGATGAAATGCCTCTGGTACGCCCGACTTGTTTTTTGATTAAGTTCAACACTCAACTGTTTCGTAATTGTTCTGAATCCTCTTGCTCTTGGAACTGCTTTAGATGTGAAACGAGTTGAGAAGGAGGTGACCTGTTGCGATGCATACCAGATGCCGGGTCTAAGCTTCTTATGACGTCCTTTCCTTGAATAGTGGTGAGATACTTGAAGAACCAATATCGATTATGGTAATGAACTTGCAGGTTGCTGCTGACTCAAACACTTCTATTCAGTCGCTGTTAACTCCTGAAGAGGCCAAGGCGAAGGCCCAGGAACTTGTGTAAGCATCGTTTTCTGATATAGTCTTCCTTACCATATCATGAATTTCATTATCAGTCATGTTATGTTGGTGGAGCATCTCCCGCTCGTCTTATCTCAAAACTTTGACCATATGGATCTTGGTTTGGCACACATTTGGTTTTGTAATCTCCTGTTTTTCATTTGCAGAGTGAGAGCCAAAAGGAAGAAAGAGGAAGAGGAGAGGCGGATGGAAAAAGAACGAGAGAGGGTACGTATGCCTAAGATTGTCTGATGTGGTGCGGGGAACATGGTCAGCAAGTATATACTTCGTAGTTAGGTAGTAGAGATGCCAAAAATGAAAAGCTTCACCAACAGAACCTGAGCTTACTTTCAGATTCCTATTGCTTCTATTTGTATATGGTCCTCGTGAACTGTGCGATTAAGGCTGTGCTGAGATCTGAATGCAGGAACGCATTCGCATAGGTAAGGAGCTACAAGAAGCAAGACGCATCGAAGAACAACAGGAGCGGCAGAGGTAAGTTGAAACGCATTTTGCACTGATCTTTGCTATTCAAGAACTTGATGTTATCGATTTCTTGGCATGGTCAAGTATCGAGGCAGTGAATGTATGAACCTCATTTTGGATGATGTGAAGAATTCCTACTAATTTTCTGTCAACGTGCCTCAACTGAGAGAGGTTCCGCGTTCCTGATGTTCAGCGTTTTTACTTTGTGTTCTAGGATCATAGCCTTCAGGAAGGCTGAGAAAGAAGAAGAGCAGCGTGCTCGGCTGAAAATCCGCCAGAAGGTGGAGGAAGATAAGGTATTGCGCGAATCTGTCGTCTGTATTCTCTCTTGAATGTGGTTAGTGCCGCCAATCTTGAAATCCGGATTATTGTGAACCTAGTGGGCGAACGTTGTGTTTGGTGCTTGTTCAGGCGGAGAGACGGCGAAAGTTGGGCTTGCCTCCTGAAGATCCAAAGACTGCAGAGGCTGCACCACCCCCACAAGAGGAAAAGAAGGTCGGTTATTTTCTCTTCTAATGCAGATCACCCTCTGATCCACGAGTAGGTTTTAAGTGATACCTACACTGGCTCCTGCGTGTTATGTATGGGAAATAATGACCGAGGAGTGTTCATTGGCTTTCTAGGTATAGTCCTGCTAAGATGTATGTGGTTTACAGTTGATTCGGAGATTGCAGAAGTCTACATGTTATAGGGTTTACCCTTTTGTGGCATGTGTCACAGTGACTAAACGTTTTCGTATGATTTGGTGGCAGCCCTTCGTTCCTCTAAGACCAGCTTCGAAGGCCGAGCAGATGCGGGAGTGTTTGCGAGGATTGAAACATGCCCACAAGGTTGATATCGATCTTTATCGTCTCTGTGCAGTCACTTCTCCTCGCCTTTCTTGTGCGGTGCTGTGTGATGTGAGAGTATCGTCTTTGTCTGTCGTTCTAAGCTCAAATTGAGCTTGTGGAGTTCGTGGATCAACGTAGGTGAATTTGAGAACTCTTTTCGGGTGTCACTGGTGGTGAAGCCCCTTAATTGTGCGCTGCATGGGTGGTCGTTTCTTGTCTAGGAGAGATCAACCTATTATCAGCTGTTCTTTCCGTCGCTTCTCTATGTGCCAGACCATGCTCGTCATTTCATTTGTCTCAAGGTGGCATTGTGATCCTGGCTTGTTGAATTTGATGTCCATGTTTCTGTCGCAGGATGAGGATGCTAGGGTGAAGAAGGCATTTCAGACCATGCTGACCTACATAGGGAACGTAGCACAAAGTCCCGATGAGGAGAAGTATCGAAAGATTCGGTTGACAAATGCTGCTTTCCAGGTGTGTAGTGCATCCCTCTTCCTGCGCATTCAGGCTCCTTCGACACAAAAGGGCGAGCTTAATGAGAGATTGTCTTCAGTCGTGTGTTGTGCCACCTTCTGACTTTGGTGCCGGTTGTTACAGGAGAGAGTTGGGAGCCTGCAAGGGGGAGTGGAGTTCCTGCAGCTTTGTGGATTTCAGAGAGACGGTAGTGAGTTCTTATTTCTGCCGAGGGAGAAAGTGGACGCGATGTTGCTGAACGTGGCAGGCTCTGAGCTGACCTCAGCCATCAATAATCCTTTTTTTGGTGTTTTGTAAGAACTCACGTTTTTGTCTTGGTCTTCGGTCGCTTAGCCGGTAGGTTGTGCTACTAGTTATGGAATCATTAGTTGTTGAGGTTATACGCTGGAGTATTTTACTTCTGTTTCCTTCACAGTGCACCGTGGAATTGGGGTGCATATTATCAAATGAAGCATTGGCAGAGTCGGTGTGCCATGCATGAGTCATTGACTCCAAGGGTCCGATGTTGACCTGGTGAAATTCAATTTGTTTTCAGAAATGAATGTTACGGTTTTACCATTCTGGTTATCTGAGGAAAGATTTGTGCAGTCGCTTCAGGAGCGAGTTTTTTGTTAATCATGGTATCTAGTGCTGTTTGAATTGCTTGTTGTCGAAGCTTCAAATTGTTTTCATCATTTCGTTGCTTTGACAACTTTGAGCTTCTTGATCTTGATTATAATCATCAAACTGAACTCTTTTGAATTCGAGTTCATTCTATGAAATGAAAGTCATCAGGTTTAGTTTTCACTCTAGTTTGAAAATTTGAAACCCCCTCAAATGAATTGTTTTATTGCTGTTGAGGTTTACAATGTATAACTTTGTCTGATCGGTTAATTAATATGGAGTGACACTATGATTTTCTTACTATAATTTTCAACTACCGATATACTTTCAAGTTGTTTCTATTTCATTTTGTATTTGATTTGAAATTTTCCACTTTCTCTGGAATAATTCATGGTAATTTTCATATCTTCACCAAAAAAAATTCATAACTTATGGAAGGCATGTGATTCCATGACCAAAAATAAAGTCAAAATATCTTTCATATAAATAGTGGCAAAATGGAACATGAATTCTAACTTCTCCGTCTACAGTAGCTTCGTCCCTCCCTCTCTACCGAAATTGGCCTGTGCAGTGAGGCCAACAAGGGTGACACTGGTCCAAAATTTGAAAAAACACCCCCTCCTGGATTGACCATTCCAGGCCACGAAAACCACAACCTTGATTTCCCACCCGTCGCCCGCCACGTGTGGCAAAACCCAAACTAGTTGAAACCCCCACCAAATGCCTGTCTTGAGGCCAGCCAACTGGTGTGTGCTTGAACGTCCTGCTGGGAACCGCCGGGTCCTTCGTACTTCCCGTCGATTCCTGGCGGCTCTCTTTGACGGAGAACATTCCCACTCTTGTCCAAATAGTGAGGCCCAGGTGTGTGTCAATGGGTGGTGGCACACAGTTGGCGGAAACTGAAGAAACAGGATTGAACTTGACTGTTTTCTTCGCCTGGAACTGCGTGATGAAAAGGAGAAGAAAGATTTGAACCGCAACTAAAGAAACCGTTTACGATTATATAGAAATATATACTGTAAAAATCATGCAACTTCAAGGAGTGGTTGATCTCCAAAACAGACGACGGAAGCATCTCTTCATTTGTCCTGTCCAGCCTGTGTGGCTTGGCTGTTTTGTATTGTTTTTTGTTTTCTTTTAATGCAATGGCTCGTTCCATTTGTTCAAAAAACAACAAAAAACAGACGAAGCATCCAATGAACTCAGTCGTGGCCAGAAGCCCAGAACAGACGAAATCTCGGATAATACTTGGACAGTTGTACTGGCTACCTGAGTGGCTATTGATCGATCAAGCATGTTTGATATTTAAAATTGAAGAAAAATAGGAAGCACTATCGGATTTTATCTGGAATGGATGGCTGACTGGGTAAAGAAAAGTCGGGTGATACCTGTCTCGAAGTTACAGCTGCACAAGTGCTTCGGCGGGTGGATTGGTAGCAAGGCTCCAGTTGGCAGCTCGGGGGAGCCACTGGTTCAGTTTGTGGTCAGATAACTGCAACCTCATAGGGACTAACTTACCGTAGCCAGTGTAGACCTGCATAACATTGTTAACCAACGTTTGGGGGGTCCTTTTGCTCTCCCCCAAACATGGAGCCCCCCAACATTGGTCCACATTGGTCCACAGACTGTAGACTTTGCTATCACGAGTAGCAGTTTGCCAGGTAGCAGTTTTCAGTAATGAGGCATGTGATCATCAGTTTGAGCCAATAGCTACCTTCCTTCCTGTCAGTCACATATCTTGAATGAGCCAGTAGTGCTATTGCGATTTAAACTAAACTTCCCCCCAGGGATCCTGGGAGGAATTATCCATCCTGCAAGGGGGAAGGGATCTGGGCTGTAAACAATGTTATGTGTGCCGTTGGCCGAGTTTTTCAAAAAATAAAGATAATTGAAGATCCAAAAATTAAGTTAATAAAAAATCCATCACTTCCGCACCACATGACCAAATGTCACGAAACCGAATGTCTGGGTGCCTTCCTCGTAGAGAGTTGTTTAACGGTGCCTTAAATGTAACCAAGGATGAATATTTGGCTCTGATTCAAGTTGTTAGCTTCGAGAGGAGGTTACATTATTAGATGGCAAGGACGCGGCCCCTCGGGCTGTTCTTTTTCTTAGGGCTCTCTGTTTTTTCTTTTTCTTTGGTCCTTTTGCTCACTATCTCTTCATTTGTCCAGCCTCACAGCTAGACTGTTTTGTATTGTGGTTTTTTTTAATGCAGTGGGTTTCAAAAAAAAAAATGTAACCAAGGATGAACAGTTCTGGAGATCTCATTGTAACAACAAAAGCAAACAAAACACACAACCTAATTTAATGTATACACTAATATCCTTGTGTCGTTTCCACAACATAATAAAATAAAAAATAATTTTCTAATTTTCTAATTTTCTAATTTATAAAAAATTTAAAATTCAATTGATCTTTTCTGTTGTGAGACAACTAGAATGACACGAAACAAAACCCATGCACCCCTTCTCGCAAAAGCTTTCTCTTGGTACTAAGAATATGATTAGGGGCGCATAATTTTGGAAATCTCATCGTAACAAATAAAACAAAACAAACAACCTAATTTGATGTCTGGATAGAATAAGATAGGAGACCCTAGGTGACTCCAACTAAGGTAAAACAACCCATTACAGACAGAATGGGGAGTTTGCCCTCATGTCATTGCTGAAATTTTTTAATTTTTTTTTCACTTAAAGACAAGTGATAGAAATGGCGAGAGCAATTGAAATTATAATTTTTCGACAAAGTGTGAATTTGTTATGAATTTTTGAAGTGTTCAGCCCATGTGGCCTAAAACAGTCTCTACACTACCCCAAAACCAACAAAAATTATATCCATAAGGGTCATCTTGCTCACCTAAAACAGTCACAATATTTTCTAACATGGAAGCCCTAAAACATTCACTTCTTACAATTAATTAGCAGTGAAAAGCTGGAAGTTCCTATTGTGGTCACTAGTCACTCCATTCCGGTTAGCTAAGACATTGATTGTAATCCAAATCTCATTCACTGGAAGAAAACCATAATGGGGTGAAAAAAACCCATAATGGGGTGAAAAAACCCCATAATGGGGTCATTCATAGGTGTCCACAATGGGTCTTCTGTCCGTAATGGGCTATTTTACCTTATGTTAACCTCTAAAGTTCCTTGACTGTGTTCTCACCAAAAATGCTCCAAAACTGCCATTTCTAGTACAAGTACCAAATTTTAAAAAAATATCATTTTTGGACACATGTAACCATAGGATCTTGTAGTACTCTAGTTTGAAAATATGTGGAAAAAATTTCAGAAATTTTCATCGTGTAATTGGAAGATATTAGCGTTTGAAGTGGCAAGAGTCCTTTTTTTGGCCCTTCAAAAAATCGGGCAGCTGCACTTCACAAGGTCAGATTATTATGAAAATTTTTCCAAAATGGTTGTACTTCTTTAGATTCATCCTTCAAGGCAAGTTGGCTACATGCTTGAAAATTTTCAGATTATTTGGAATTGTACAACATATAGGAAAAAAATAGTAAGTAGAAAGAAGTAGAGAATGGTTCAAATCACTAAATTGTTAAGAAGTTAATTATGGAATTGAAAAATGCCAATCCCAATGGTTGCAATGTTCTAATAAACAATCTACACCCTACAATTTTATTTTTTTTGAAAAATATTGAAAATTGAGTGAAATAAATGACTTTAAAGTTTATTTTAGAGTAGACAATCCGTAACTACCCGCAAACTAAAAATCCTCATAATGTTTGACTCATTGATCAGAATGGAATGATTCAAAGCATTCCACGTATATATAAATCTAATAAACCAATTTCAAATTTTTATTTTTGAAAAAAGTGAATTTTTTTTATCTGCCCGGACTGCCCGAGTTGAGAAACAAACAACATATTAGGCCATAACTTTTGACTCGTATTTCCAAATGTCATGAAATTTGATGCATATGAAAGATATTCCTTGTCCCCACCTTCTATAAAAATTTCAGTCCAAAATATGCAAATCTCCAGTCACACATACCTGCCCAAAATTTCTATGTTGCCAAAAAACACATGTTGGTCCTTTAGGAGTTAAATTGCTTATTTCAACACTTTTGAATGTTTTCACCAAAGAGTATGTGGGGATGTCACTTTACTTCATTCATCCCTCTCTCAATAAGTGAATGAATTATAATACATTTTCATTATCCCCCATCTGCATATATATTTTTTAATATGCTAGATTACGATCGATATGAAATTAATCATATATAGATTATCCTACATCCCACATATGTATCCATAGGAATACCATATCAATATTATATATAGTACATTCGTATATCATATGTCATACCCACATGTATTCCGTATGTGTTCTATACATTGAAACCATATCAAGGTTTTTTAGGTTTTGGTTTTGGGAGGGGGCAAATCAATATTTTGTTTATTTATTCTTGATTTGCGGTGGTGGTTAATTAGTTGATAAGATTAGTAAATGACCCTATTTAGAGAATAGTGATTCAAATAGGGTGGCTTCTGAATTGCGGTGCAAATAGGGGCTCTTAATTTAGATAAACTAGTAGGTTGTTCTTATAGTGAATGGTCAATGATCATCAGGATCCTCTATGTTTGACTCAGTTTCAAAATTTGAAGCACGTCAAATTTTTTTATAAATTTGTAGACTAATATTTGAAAATCAAAGAAATTTTTATTTGAAGGTCTTTAGTTCATTTTGAAATCTAGTACACTCATCATTATAGTTTTTTTGAACAAGTTGAGAATTAAAATATTACATTCTATATTGTCTAAATTTATAAGGATTTGATATTTGTCTTTTATTCAAGTTGTGAGTATGTTCATCTATTTTCATATGTAAGTAATTACAATTGAGTATAGTTACTATTATTTATCATAAGATATATTTATTATGTCTAAGTGATAATTGAAAGGAGATTCTTGTGAACTTTAGCATGTTTTATTTAGACACTATATGAATAAGTCATGAATTTTCAAAATACTATCTCTAATTGTACTGAACCCCTAAATAAGGGCTTTATAGACTTTCATGTTTTGATTGTGTATATCTTGTGTAATTAATATCTAGGAAAAAATAATATTTTTAAGTCAAAATGTAGGTGTCGCATTTTAGGTAGTGTTGATTATGGGTGTGCATACCTTAATTTATGCCAAAAAAATTGCTACAAAACCACCTCCTACAAGATTCTTGCCTAAACATTAGATGTTTTTCATCCCCTTTGGAGGGCTGTGAGTTCCCTAGAGTTCCTAGCCTATAAAATAGGCTAAAACTGCACTGCAGCAGCTGCGCTGACGTGGTTGAGAGACTGCCACATCAGTTTCCGGAAAAAAACAAAAAAACTTCCTTTGTTTTTCATTTTAAGAATTTTCATTTTCATTTTCATTTTCATTTTTTTTAAAAGGAAAAGAAAATCTAGCAGCGGCGTTCTTTAAGGCCTAGTGGAATAGAGCCGGGAACAGGCCTGAAACGGCCCTCCAGACCCCCCCAAATCTCATCTAATGCAACGTACCTTCCAAAGCACAACTTTTTCTTTGTCCTATAATTTTTTGTAAGGTAAAGCATCTATAAAATTTTCCAAAAAAGTTTTTTAGCATGTTTCTTATTAAACTAAATTTTTATATTCCTATCATACAAAAAAATTTCAAAAGATCATGCAAAAAATCGAGGTCGTAGGTACCTTTCAAACTTTCATTTGTCCTCTGAAGAGACAATTATAGTCCTTTAGAGATTGACATCTAAGTGACTACTGGATACAAGACCAAACAATTTTTCCCACGATCAATAGATTCTTTTGTTTTTTTAACCCCTAAAGGATCAGGGGGGTGTCCAAACTTCTAAAATTGTGAAGATTCTATTATAAAATGCAATTTAAAATAATATTTTAATGATGACTCTCAAAAAATAGTTGTAAAATGTGATTTATAGATCACATCTATATGGTTAGATCAAAAATATACAAACCAATAATTTACAATAAAATTTGAAGCCAGAAATTGAAAATTCCTTCTAAAATCAATTGTAGGTTGAATATTTATGATATTTACAAGAACTTTTTTTCTATAAGTTCAAAATGCTAAGTTCTAATCATAGTGATTTTTGAAGATTTCTATTTTATTTTTTAATTCAAGTCGTTTTTAAAGGGTCGTTTTTTGAACTAAAAAAGTTACTTTTTGAACCTGCCGATACCCTTTGAATCATAGAATATTTGCAAAGCAAAATCTTCATAATTTGTACCATACAAATGTTAAAGAACTAATATAAGAATCTTCAAAAAAAAATTGATGGATGAAAAAACACATTTCAATGAGTTTGGGATGCGTGTCTATTCATTCATTGTTCAAAATCTACACTCAAGGTTCTTAAGGGGTTAAGATTGAAAGCCCACACCTATTAATTGAAATTGAACCCTGTCATGGTAATCAATATATTTATTGCCCTAAAAAACATGCTAATTCGGAATTAATTAGTGTGAAATGTGTAGGACAAAGGGACCCAAAATGAACAAGTTCTTAATTTATGCCAATGCTAACAAAAAGATTGGATTTACTAATATACATGTGAAATGTGTAAGGTGAGAACAACCATAACCGTCTTTATACCGGGCGGGGTGAACTACCCCCCTTGCTTCTCCCTCCAAAATGATTCCAAGGGTGCATGTAAAAAAAAGCCTTTCTATTTTGTGCTTGATTAATTTATCTCTTATACCTTTTCTAGCAAATTTGGGGCCTCTGATTTGCAAATATGAATTCAAAATTTGCATATTTTTTCATGTGTGGCAAAATAAAAGATTTTAGTCTTTTCCCTCGGGGACAAGCGAGGGGGTCGGTTCATCCCGACCCCTTATATCCATTTTGAATAAGTAAACTTCCATTGAAAGTGTCCCCCAAAAGTACCACTAAGCCATTCCCTTACTTAACCTAGAAACGACGCCACGGCCAATTTGTGGTCGATGAATGAGAGAATCCTTATGTGTAGGACAAAATTGTAACTATTCATCCTCGGAGTTTTGTGTAAAAAGGGGAGACCATGAACAATAGTTTGACCTCCATTGAGCACTTCTAGTTTTGTCAAAGTAGATGTTGTCATACAGTGCCAAAAGAGATGATTTCCACGGTTACCAGCCTGACATTCAAGGATTAATTGAGATGTGTTGATTGTTGATTCTTTAGATTTTGATTTTTAAGGCCAATAGTTTCAAAGACCTAGGAAGCTTCTACTTTGAAAATTCATAATGATAGTATATGTCTTAACCAAAATTCAATATATATATATATATATTTTAAAATTCATGATTTTCAATTGCTAATGCCACAAAAAATATCTTTTCTTCTTGAGAAGGTGCTTCCAACTATGCCGAAATGCTTATTTTTTGTGGTTTCTCGGTGTTTTCACCTTAGAACAATCTAAAGGGATAAAAGAGTGTAAAGTAATGATTCACAGTCCACCTGTGTACTGCAGACGCTTCCTCCCAAGCAAAGCTTCGTTCACAGCCCCATTTGTCGAAAAGCCCCGCCAGTCACCCACTCAAGGTCCCATTTTTTTCATCCAAATCCTCCAATCCTCCAATCCCACAAACAATTTTAAAATATTTTTAAAAATACAAAATGTATTTCCCATTATAAAACATTCAAGGAGCCAATTGAAAGACTGATTGCAAGCCCAATACAAAAAAAAAACTACAAAAAAAAAACTACAAAAAAGGTGGCCAAACTTCATTGACATCCACTTTCTAAACCCACCCCCCCTTTGGTTTCCCCCTCCTGGACCCCCACCGGGCCCCACCACCGGAATAAAATATCCACGCCACATGTCTCCCTGGGCCCCACTCCCCTATTCCCGCCCCTGACGGACGCGCTTCCCAACCCCGACCTGCCACTTGTCGCCCCCTTACCCTCCCCCGCCATTATATGACACCCCCTCTTCCTCTTCCGACTTAGTTACTGCACTTGCCCCATTCCGCCTTAGCCGATGTTTCTGTTTTCTCTCTTTCCGCAAATCCCGAAAATTTTATCAAATTTGTCGAACTCACACTTACTTCTTCCTTTTTAGTTTGATTTGCGCTTCGATTGCGCTCATTTGAGTATAATTTGAGCCTGTTTGCACCATTCTTTCATTCATTTCATACGGAGAACACTTTCTTGTTTCCTTTAGCTTGGGCGACGTTTTTGTCGATCCCTTGGGAGTCTTGAGAGATTTGTAATTGGAGTTTTCGAGGTGTTTTGAGTTTCTGTGAGGTAGAGATTTTGTGGGTTTTTTTTTTTTTTTTTGTGCGATGGCGTTGAGTGTGAGTTCCTCGTCCACGAAGACCGTGATGGCTGTTTCGGAGCCAGCGAAGGTGCTGTCGACGAGTGCGCAGAATGCTACTCAAGCAGGAGGTGTGCTGCCATTGCCGGTGAGGCCGACGTTCTTCGAGAGGTCCGCGATTCAGAGGACGAAGTCGAGGAAGCCTGTGAAGGGGACGAAGATTAGCGCGACCGCCGCAACTCAGATTTCCGACGAGGCCGCCGTTGTAGACGAAATTGCGACCACATCTGGGGAGGTTCTTGACGCGGCTGTTGAAAGCGTGATTGGCGACGCTGCTGCTGTTCCTGCAGAGTCGATGCGAGTGCGCAAGGCAGGCAAAGCTCATTCCAGAACTAATCGGAGACGGGCGCTGGTGATGTGTTTGGCTCTGGGGATGGTGAGGCCGTGCGCTAGCAATGTGGACAGCGACAGTAGCGCTGGTGCGGATTTACGACGAACTGCTTCTGACATGCCGGCGTTGCGGAGAACGGCGTCGAGAGTGCCGTCCTCGACTCTGCTGAGTCAAGTGTCGTTGGCCACGACGATGAAGCAGACGAACATGCTGGGAGAGCAGGAGGATTTGCAGAAGCTGACCTCTCTGCAATAGTCGTTGTGTACCTTGGAAGAATTGAAACTCAGTTGCGATGAGAGTTTTTTTTATGGTCTCTACTATTGTAGCGTATGTTTGGCGTGTCGTGTAGAGATTCTTGTTCGAATTGTAGCGTGTACAGGTGCCGTAAGGTCACAACCATGTAGAGTATTTTTCTTTTCCCCGGAGTCGGATGTACATGTTGTATCCATGATCTCGACGAGTTAAGCTTACTTAACCCAGTTTTCTGGAGATCGATTTTTCGATAATCAATTTCAGATTTTAGTTTTATTATTTCTCTCTGGACTTTTTGATTCATCTCCCTATTGTCCAACTTGAGGATTTGCATTGCTTCGTTCCTATAACTCCCAATCCTTACCCTTTATGGGAGATCTCATACGTCTGGGACTGAGCGTTTTTTGACCACTTCCTCTACCATTGAATCTTTTGTTTGGAGATTCTTATTCATGTTGTAGTGTGTACAGATCACTGTGTAATGTACTTTTCATTCTCACAGTCGGATGTACATGTTGTGTCCACGATCTCGATATGTGACCGTAGAGGTCGGCTTGTAGAATATCAACATCAGATGCTATCTAATATGATTACCTTGGACTTGATTTGTTGAACTCTTTGAATTCTCTTACACAAGTTTTCTGTCTGATATCGGTTAACTTTTCTACTGTTTTTTCATGATAAGAGCTTGATCCCATTTCAATTGTAACTTGGACACTATGATCAATTGAATTAGTCATCCTTGCTTTCGTGTAGAATTTGCCCGCATGGAGAGAGGAAGTGAGCTACGGTATTGAGGAAATAATACCTTTTCTTCCGAATTATTATCTTACAATATTTCGCCACATCTGTTGTCAACAGAAGAGAGAACAATCGAGCTCACCTTGGAGAGGGGAATCATTGACCTTCTCGAATTGTTGGGGTGTGCACTGTTGCACGGAAAGTAACCGATGCTTCCGTTTCAACAGTTCACTTAATGGTACGTTATTTGAATATCTGGCTGTTTCTATCTGAGTGATTGGCTAGCTTTCAATTTTCTGTGTGTTGTTAAATTGGGTTCCCCACCGTCGTATTGATGATCGGCTTAGTGAACAGCACAGCCATGCAATGCTGCATTTCCAGGATCATCTACAGTACAGAATGCTGCATTTATTGAGGATCATCCCGTGGAGAAAAAAACACTGGTAAGAGTTTATCATTACTCAAAACTTGATTACATTGTCCTGGCAAAACCAAAAATGCACATTTACACTCAAGCCCCTTTATTACGACCACACCATCAATGACTAGCACATTCAGGCTGTGTCAAAGTGAAAAACTGGGAACCCTATGTGGTAAAATTAAAGAGATTTGAGTGTAACCAGGTGGCCAGATAGTACAAAAGTTGCAAATAGGAGGTTCGACATGCCTTCTTCCGCAAATTAATATTGCCTCCTAATTAGCAGGGGAGTATTCTGAATTGACCATATCAAGGAATCTCTACCATGTTGGCTACGTTCTGATAACGAGTCCAATAGGACAATGATCACTACCACCTACATCAGGTATAGTGTACGAGTCGTGCACATCTTTAGAGAGTGATTCTGAAACAAGAAAGTAATCGAGACGCCACCCTGCACAACATCAAAAACGCCCAAGTGGAAAGTCTCAGCTTGGTCCTAAAATATCCTGCAGTGGCTATGGGCGAAACCTCGCCCAATAACCTGGCTATTCTCACCAGTTACCAGACATAAGGTATGTGCCGTAACATTGTTTGGAGCCTTTCTCTATAGAAGACAAAGAGAAAGCAAAATTTAAGAAGTCCATACCTCTATTTTTGGGTCGAGCTGCAGTGCGATACCCCCAGTAGGTGTAAGCAACAGCATGTGGATGCTGCTTCCGGAAAGTGTCTACAAAGCCATTACTGAGAAAATTTGTTCGGAACGAATCTCGCTCCTCGTCTGTAAATCCTGCACTTCTCTTGTTTCCCTGGAATCAGCAGCAGCCTTTTCAATCAGTCACCTACTCATCAGCCTTAAAAAATCGAGTAAATACAGATACAGCTTGGCTTCAAATGCATAATCTAACGTTACGGTCTGGTCTGATTGTTTGTGTACAGTACAACCACCAGCAGCAAGATAAAAAGCAATTTTGAGCCTTACAGCAGGGTCGTGTATATCCATATCCTCATGGGCACAGTTCAAATCTCCCGTGAGTATCACTGGTTTCTTCTTCTCCAATTCCTGATATGAAAAACGACGTTGGACATCACAGCTTTTTCATAATCATAATATGCCTAGTACTGAAACAGCTCCGTTTTGAGCAGTGTACAGGCAAAAAGATAGAAACCCTGACCCAAACACGACCCTACTAAATCTCAGATACAATGTAGGTTCATTATGAGGATGTACACGATCTGAACAGCAGAGTCATACACGCATCAGAGTTCTCTATCAAATGCTAAGAGGACATTTAAAAAAATAGGAAACCATTCTAATAATAGGAACTATGCTCGGTTGCTTCCAGGTGTTGTTAACTGACCTTCAAGTAGCTGCTTAGAGCGACGTCCCATTCGTTTGTACGATATTCCTGCACAAACAAGCAAACTACATACTCAGTATGTTTCTCAAAGCACAAAGATTTGGCGAAAACTTAAGCTTGGAGAGTCACAGATTTTATGTAGAGAGGCATACCAGTCTTATCAAATTCGCTCCTGAATTGGGGACGTAACTAACAACAACATAAAAACTGTCAAACTCGCACGTGATGAGGCGACCTTCCTTATCGTGATCTGGCACTCCGAGTCCGTAATGCACTGACAAAGGCTTCATCTGCAGGCACCATCATGAAAGCTCTTTAGAGTGACATCCACAGCATTGAATAAGCATGTAGCTGCTCTCCGTGAAATTTGGTCATACATGGATACAAACAATATCGAGCTGTTCTAAGAGATTACTATTGATAAGACACAAGACAGGCTATTAAAGTTGCTAACCCGCGAAATGATGGCAGTGCCCGAGTAGCCAAGCTTGCTGGTGCTGCAACTCCACAAACTTTCCTCATGACTTGCTAGAAGAGACTTTCTGATGTCTTCAACATCTTTTTCCTAATAACCACAAGCGGAAGCACAGGTTTGATTATACGTCAAAATTCTCATATTTGATCACCGCTCCGGATATTCAATCATATGATGGATTCAGAAATTACTAAGAACATAAAACAGACGAGCAAATAACGAACTCATCCGGTGACGGTCCGGATCTTAAATAACAAGCGGCTAATTGCAAGTGACCCTAATCCAAATAGAAATATATAGAAAAGTCTTTTTCCTCATAGTCTTCATTCATTGCGAAAATCAAATACCATAGAATGCCATTATTCCTATACCCACATGTCAACAATTATATCAGTAGTCTTGGGTATTATGAGGCCCTATGCTACCATTAATTTAACATGTGTCATTTTCATTGGACAGAAGAACTTTCTATTAGAGCAAATTTTCCAGATCAATAAAACAACAAAGAGACGCCAACTTTACCTGCAATTTTGTCTCTTGTAAACAAAGCACATCGAAGTCCTCTCTCGCAGCCAACCGAGCGATCAAAGACCCTTGCTCATGTTGAATTCCTTTCTCCTTCAAGAGTGCCCGTAAACCATTCACATTCCACGACAACAGTTTCACCACTTTCTCCTCGTTGGCGACTGGCTCTGGCCGCATGGATTTCGGATTGTATGCCAACCACTCCGGTTGAGGCTTTTTGTGTACCAAAACAGTCCATGGCTCCTTATTATCCATTGCAGATTCTACCTTCAGCACAGATTCTTTGGCACCCTTTTTGGAAGATTTCACTTTTTTTTCAGGTTTCTCTACTGGCGATCCTTCAACAACATTTCCTTCAACAACATTGTCACTTATTTCTTCATTCTTTCGCCTCTTTCTGTTCGTTCGGGGAGAGGATTCTGAAGCTGCATTTTTCATGCCACTCTGAGTTTTAGTTCGTTGAGGCACAGCTGCTTTGGTTTTTGATACAATGGTAACCTTCTCGGCTGTTTCCAGGTCTAAGGAGTTTTCTTCCAGTCCCTTGGCTGATTCTTCTTCCAGGGCTACAAGCAGTCATGGAACAAGTCAATCATAGTTAAGAAGACTCTCTTGAACCGCATGATTAGCAAAAAATCTGAACTACAACCATAAAAAGACCTCACTAATTTTACTATAGGGAACCCAGAGGACAAAAGCCAGACACTATAGAGTTTCTTCCCTCCAGGCTCGGTGAATTAAGACCCTCAAACCAGACTTCAGGGTGCTCTTCCAAGACCCGCAGAAATCATAAAGCCTAATCCATGAGCGAGTGGAGTTTGTGATGCAGACGTAACAGCTACTAGGCCACGCAGACCGTCCCTTTTGAGGTCTAATGAAAAATTTACAAAAAAGGGGTCCCCTTAGGGTTGATCTCGTAAACTTTTGATTTTATAAATACAAAGGGTCCTCAATACTTCAGATAGGATTTTCTTCGCCTTCAATATGCTATAGAACGCGGAATCTACACGGCAGGGGTCCACTATACTGCTCCTGTCCCGAAATCTCTATTGAGAATTTGACTATCACTTTTGAATCAAAACCAAAATAACGTACCTGACGGAGTTTGGCACCCGTGATCAGAGAGCCAACTCTTGACAGCCTTCAGTAAATCTGACTTTTGTCCTTTTGGTTGCTTCTTCATTTCCCTGTGAACCACAAATCACGGTGACATAAGTATCAAGTAAAAGAACTCTTTACAAGAGCTGAATGCAATATTCATAAAGAAAGATACAAGAAAGATGCAGTTCACCATTATTATAATCAGCGCATGACAAGACCCTGACATCGAACTGCAAGATTCAAGTCCTGAGAAACAACTACCGATTCAAACGACAAGGTACAATTCTTACATTCCAAAGGCTTCACGCTAGCATAAAAAGAAACCAGGTAACCGAAATAAAAATAAATGTACACATCGAACCTTAATAGCTGCCGAAGCTCAGCAACCGTGTAAGAGTTCAGATTATTGGCCTCGTGACGTTCCAACAATTGAAACTGCCAGCTACCAACCTCGAAATTTTCCTTATTTAGTTTCTCCACTTCTCCAGGGGAAGACTGCAATCACAGCATGTTTCATCCTCTGATCATTCCATGAACTTTCTCAGAATTTCAAACTCAAGGTTTTACGAAGATAATCACCACAACATCTACAGATATGAAAATACGCTTGTCAAAGCTCGAGGTTCCTGCTACGCAATTGCATGGATGCTACCAAATTGGGCACATCGCAACGCTATTATCCCACAACTACTAGCCCTCTCAGAACTTTGGACCACGATTCTAAATCGCCTTCTTCAGCAGGACCAGCTCTGACACACCTAATGCGTTTCTCACATGCATCCAGACCTCTCTCATATGGACTTCTCTAATATCACATCCCCTATTCTCACAGCACCAAACCTAAGGAACGGACGCAGCCAGCTCAAAACTGACTCTGTACTATACACTATCACACTTTGTAGTGTCACAAGAAGCTGCATTCTACAAATGTGATAGTAAGGAGTTTGACAAGTGTGAAAAGAAGATTCTAGACCATCTCCCTGACTCTTGCAACCCCAAGTACTTCTTTAATATAACTTCTAAATGCAACATTAATGATTGTCAAACTGATACAGAATCCCATAGATAATTATGTACATTTTTCTGAGTGTATTACAGTTTTCTTTCAGAGCAAGTAGAAGTTGAAGCAATCAAGAAATTCTACCTCTGAAGTGCTTCTGATTCCATTTTGCACTGTATTCAACTGGAGAGACATCTCTGTTGTTTCCTTCTCCTTTCGAACTCTGAGTTGCCTGCCACTCATGTTGGCAGAATCCAGATTCGGGATCCCAAAATGATAGCACCCCAACTGCCTGCACAAGACAAGCACTTCCTTCAAACATAAGACTTAGTTGCCCTAAGATAGAGGACTAAAACCCATTAGGGACCCGACTTAGGGACTCTGTTACCAACAACTCATCTCTTCCAATCAACACTAAATTGGCCTTCACTTATCAAGCTGGATGTACGTATGACTTGTCTCGATGTCTACAGCCACTATTGAATGAAAATAGGGAAATAGTGGCCAACAACCTCCCTCTGTGAACAATTGCATAAGAAATCATCATACATAGCGATAAAAATTTGACCCTAAACAAATTCGGCTCATATACCACAGTGAGCTCTCTCGAATGGTCTTCCAAATTAAAGCACACACCTACATATCGTTTACAATGCTTGAGAGAGTATCCTTCACCTTGCATAACCTAAAGATGGCAACCCTAAGACCAAAATTAGGTCACAAGACCAAAAACTGCTCACCTGCGAAAAGCCTCAGGAGCCTTCCCAGTCTTACGAAGATGTCCAGCGTTCCAGACGATGCTCCATGAAGTGTTGCAATGCCACGGGAATGTAACCCTACATTCTGAAAGACCCCCCCACCCCGACGTTGTGAAGCTGCGTAAACCTAAAACACGAGGGGGACTGTTTCCCCAATTGCTGTTTCGGAATAGGGGAAAGATGGTGGCTGGGAGACGACGGTGAAACGACTGAATAGGGTTCCAAAGCTTGAGACTGTCTTTGCCAGACAGTATTGCGCTCTTCATATCAGAAAGAGCTAAACTACTCAACAAAAGAGGAGTATAATGAACGTGCGCATGGGAAAGAAACCTTGGCGAGAAGCTCGATTTGAGGGTTACGTCACAATTGGCAGCAACATTGCTCTGCGTCCATATGAACACAATGCACATCAGTTGTGATAAAAAAAATACTCTTCAATCTCTTTACTGTGTCGGTTCTCTAAGATGACATTCTTCACACTATTCTTCACACTTGGAACACTTTCGAACAATGTCACATTGCAAAAATTGGGATTACAGAGGATTGAATGAACAGTACAGAAAACAGCAAATCGAACACTCACCCCCTACCAAAAGAGCTCGTGAAATTAGCGAAACACAACTGATCCCAGCTCGTCTCATGGAAATAGAATGTTGTGCAAATTCAAAGGGCTCCAGTGCAAAAATTTCCAACTTTCAAATGAATGGAATGCTTGTTTGAAATGTAATTGTTTGAGATCTTTCAATTGAATGATGCTGACGTTGATTGGCAAGGTGGTGCAACTGAATTCCGTTGAGAGGAATTTCTGTGGCCTCCTGTTTTGACGTTCAACTGGTCTGGTCTGGGCAGATGGAAATGTTCTACTGCACTGCCCAGAACCTGCTCGCCTGCCCGCTGGAGGTGCCCAATCAATGTTCAAGGAGAACCACCGGCACAATGAATAAAAATATTCCTCCCTTGGAAAAAATTATAATTATATGTAACTTCATTTCGTAACTCACACTACCCTGCATGAAGGTCAGATTCGACAAAAATTAAGTCATTTTTGTAAAAAAGTGTCACATGTCATCTTGTGAGTGGTGTGAGGTGATGTAGACTCCTAAGAATCTGATATGGAAATTCAATTTCAGCATTTGGGTGTTGAATCAGACCTTCATTTACGGTAACATGATAGTTTAATTTACAATTGGTGATGTGTGTGGTGATACTAGAAAATACAATATCATATCTATATTTTTGACGTGCAAGGAGAACTGACTCCCTCATTGCCCTAGCCAGGGAGAAATGTGAAAATTTGTTGTGGTTTGTTAATTTTGTATTTCGTGACACCTCGTGCCTAATTTGAGGTTCTTAATTCTAAATATGAATTCAAAATTTTCCAAGTTGATTATCTATTGTAATTAGTAAGTTTGTGTGTTCCCCCGGGGGTGAAACATGGAACAATGAAGGAGTTGCTATCTTGTGGGACCGTATGTCTGAAATGGTCTCTTCATTTGGCTGTTTTTCTTCTTATTTTTATTTGAATAGAATGCTTTATATAACCCCTAAGTGCCCAGAGGTCTATATTTTGAATGATGAATAGAGTGCTTTAGGGCAATGTATAATCCAAATATTTTCTTGTTAATCCAAATAATCTTTTAAAGAACAAGCTTCTTCCATAATCCATTTGATGAAATTGAGGTAAATAATATAATTTGCAATTGGAATGGTCTTTACACCAATAGAATGTTTTTAGTAAAAAATTCACTTGATTCAAAATTGTGTACTTGATTAATTCCTAAAGATTTAAAGTCCAAAAGTGGACTAATTTGAATTTCATGGAACTTATAGATTGCGGTTGGATCTTTGAATATTTTTGTCAAATTTGTTTAGAGAAGGCTTATGATTGAACATCTATTAACCTCATAGAATTCTAATTCTTGAATCAAAAGTTATGTGATTCTTTATTTGTAGCTACATTTAGATCTTTGCTCTAATCTTGACCATTAAATGCCCATGTAAACACCTGGTTGGTGACCATCAAATTCATTTTTTTTGGTACTATGTAACATCATCTACTTTAAAAAAAAAAAAGCACTCATTGGAGGTCAAACTATTGTGCAAGATTTCCCCTTTTTGCACCAAGTTTTAAAGATGAACAATTGCTATGTTTTCTTAGTTACTTAAGCTTTTATTTTTTTTACAATTAAGAACTATGTAAAAATTTAGGTTTTGATTTTCAAAATGCCTATGGGTCTAACTTGCAATGTCCTTTGAGGGTTAAACTATTGAAAATCATTTTCTTACATTTTTGCCTATGGTGAAATTAGAATCATTGGGATATTTGTAAATTTGATATTTGTCAAAAACAAACTACAACAATTGGACCTTAACATTCTTGTGCCTTGAGGCTTCGATTCATTGAGGTGACCCTTTGTACTAATTGTGTAGATGAGGAGTTGGTTTGTCCCTCCACTTGATCTTGATGGGGATTAGGTCCATGGATTGCCATGGCTGTGTCAAGTCTGTCCTAGCTACAACCCTTGAAGGTCGTATGTTTCAAAAAAAAGAAGAGAAAGGAGCCAATTAACGAAGCAGGTGCAACGTAATTCAATAGTTAGCACTTACCAGGACCAAATCCAGGCTCGAGCTTGGGATCCAACCAGGAAGAACAAAGCAAATACGGAGTACTAGAAAAGTCAAGCAACTAGCATCTTGGGGTCCGGAGGAGAAGGATCCGAGTATCCGACAGAAGACAAGCAAGCTAAGGTAAGCAAGGGCCTACAGCGCAAGATTCGACCAAGGACGGAGACAGCCAATTCAACACACGACGCTGCGATCGAGGGACAAGGCGAACCAGGCCGGAGGGGTCAACACCACCAACGGAGCGAAATTCAAGAAGAAAGGAAAAGCAAACGTCGGAAACCCAGGCGGAAGACCAGACAAGGCAAACCAACATTCCGGAGGAAAAACAGTCAGCCGGGAATCCAGAGAAGCCACGAGTGAGGAAAGACAAGATGGACGACAAAATGGAGAAACGATATTCCTTACAAAACCCGTAACCTTCATCACGAACTGTTTCAGTCAGCAGCTCGGCATTTGGTTGATACGCCGGCCTAGCTACTCATCTCAGTGTCAAAATATAGGTAGCAGCACATCATTTTTTACAAATCCAACAGCTAAATTGGACCCAAATAATTAATATGTCTAACCTGCAGAAGTGCCCAAGCAGTTCCCTTTCATGGAGTCCCGTAACTCAAAAGTGAACTGATGAAACAAACACCAGTCTCTATCCAAATGTACCTGCCAACTTACACCACCATTTACATACAGATATTGTATTTTCAACAGCCCTCTGATTCCATCTCTTCCCTTTCCATTGCAGGTGCTTGAGTTGCCCTACGAAACCAAATGTTGAAAGCATTCACAAGGTGCGGGCAGTCTTCCAAGTTCCGAGTGGCAAAGCTGAGGCACTGCTGCAGAAGTTTCTGAGAGTCGGCCATTGGGAGAGTGAGAATGATATTCAAGAATACGTCCTCAAGTTCTTGATGGAGGTGTTTGCTTTGATTTTCACGACCTTGAATTTCCCGAGAAATAACAAGTACAGGCAGCCAGTCTTTAACCAGCTTCAGACGGACCTGACCAGAATACCCCCCCCAACATACAGGTCAGAACATAGGTTGTGGTGAAGTGATCACACCCACTTTCACAAACAAAGAACCACTTGTGCAAGAGTTACACAAGCATTAATCATCCTTTTCCACCACATCAGACGCAACTATAAGGAGCTCATAAAACAAGGTTTTCAGTGAAGTTACACTGTTTCAGGAACTTTTAGAAAACATCATAAAGAGAATCTTCCCCATGGTTCATGAAGAAGTCTCACTATAATTATAACGATCATACACGGGCCTCCTCATGATTCATAGGGAGGCCTTCATATGATCACAGTGACCATAGAGAGACGATCGCATGAATGACGGGGAATATATCCTCTTTATAAAGTTTAAAATTCCTGAAACAGTCTACTTTATATTACCCCTTTAGCAGACAAAAACACAACGTTGGAACCAACGCAGCCACGTCCTGCAAACATGAGAACGATGAATAACCTGCTGTGAAGCAATAATGGATCCATTAGCAACAGCGCTTGCCAATCGACACGTGCAGCGAAGCACAAGAGCAGGGAGCCCAGGTGCAATGTTTCTCCAAGTATCGTCGCTGAATGCACGTCTTAAATTTGCTGTAAATGCTCCTTGCTCACTCCATTCCACGACAGCAGATTCGGCAACTCTGAGTTCGATCATTCTCTCAACAATCCAAAGCAAGTGTCGTCCGTTGACGACAGCAGTATGAAGATTTTGTCTCTGCAGGGCTTCGATTTCATCATGATGACCCCTCACATTAGGACTTGCATACTCCTCGACTGAGTCCTTCACTGTCTTTAAACTGTGCTCAAACGCCTTATCCAGAACCTGCCGAACGGTGTCCCGAGAGGCATGTCCGCTCAAGAGCTGCGCTACAAAAGCCTTCACAGTGGCGCCGTTTTGATGGCTGTGTGTAGCTGCATACACCAGCCCGTTGAACATGTCCACAACTGCGGTTTCCTTCACGATCAGCCACACAGTCAGCAGCAAGAAGATATTCAAACGTAACTTCAAAATGGATCACAAGAACACAGTGAAATTTGCAAAAAGTGGGACACTGTCTTTCGGGCTTCGGTAGAAATTGCAATTTTCCCGATGCATACGGGGATAGACTCAAAACACTGGAAACCTTATGGTCAGAATTGAAGTCACTTACATTCACAGGACTAAGCCTTGCTAGCAGTGGAGACGACTCCTCGATTTGCAAACATGAAACGAGCTGCACAATTTGTCGTTCTTCCTCCCTTGTCCACGAGACTGCTTCCAGAAACTTCACGCAGACAGAAATACAGTGGTCGTATAGCAGCTCTGCAGCTACAGGAAGTATGCACAGAGCACTTTCAACGTTGTGTATGGTCCCAATAAAATCTTGTGTGTACAGGAGTTTTAAAGTTGCTATGTACGAGCTTCGGTGACGTCCTGGAACCACACAGAGATTGATATGAATGGGTTTTGATTTCTCGCTCTCTTCCTGTGTAGCGGTCTGTGCTCGGTCCTGCCATCTGTCTGACAAGAGCGCATTGAAGTAGCGACATTGCGTTAAAACGTGAGCATGAACGTAAACGGCTTGAGCCCCTCCATGACCAGCTGCTTCGGCCTTTGAGGCGTCTGTACTTTCATCCTCAGATTTATCTTGTTGAGAGAGAGAGACCTCATCTTGCTGCAAGTGTAAAATCACATCCGCTGTGCTTGTATCGTCAAATTTTAAAGCCCCCTGCCAAGAAAACAACAATGGATCACACTCTCTGAGAATTTTAAAGAGATTGCTCCATGACTAAGCTGTAGATGTAAGACAAAAGATACACAAACCACTGCTGGGATTGAAACAATCTAGTATTCTCCCTCCACAAAATCAGATACAAAATTGATCATGTAACCAGGCTAGCTCACCCATCACTCATCTGCACCAGAGCAAACGAGGCGTTTAAAGCTTCAAAAACTCTGAAAACATGGCCGCCCCACGACAATTATGAAGAAGTTCACGAACGACTTGCAGCCCAAGCATCACATTGTGTGCATGATATTGCGACATTTCATGCTATTTACTTTGAAATAGACAATACGCAGTCATCCTTTCGTTCCATAAGATGAAGAGACGAAGATGTACAAAGAGCATTAATAGCTCACCCAAACTGCCAAATCAACAACATTTGTAGGTTGTGTGATGACAGCGATTGTATCCATGACGTTGATACCTTCAACGAGGACTAGCAGTGTCTATTGATGTGTTTAAAGGAAACCTTCACGCCAGAGTAAGGCATCTTGGTTAGGCTATCACACCCATCATGAAAATTGTTGAAAACATGTGCTCACACGCACTAGGTTTATGAGTCTCAGACGGTTTGAAGAAATTGAAAAAATCTGTCCTCTGTGGGCAGGACCAACAAAAACAAGCAGCAGTTAAATACACGCCTGTGAACCACAGAACGGGTCCTAATAATCGCACTATGGAGGCTGTACGTACAAAATTAAAAAAAATGAAAGCATGTGATGCTGCTTGTGTGTGTTTCTGAGGATACAAAGCCTCTAACAGATAGGGAAAATTAAAATCTTCAATTGAATATGTTAATTCAATTGTTCAACAGAGAAGTCTTCACAACAGCAGAACACAGGTGCGTTTCAGTAAATGATACAGTTATAAATTTCAAGTCATCAGATCTGATTTAAAAGATTTCATTACCAATGTATTGCAAACTAAAACTGTTAA
This sequence comes from Pseudisothecium myosuroides, assembly GCA_951799445.1. Taxonomy (NCBI): domain Eukaryota; kingdom Viridiplantae; phylum Streptophyta; class Bryopsida; order Hypnales; family Lembophyllaceae; genus Pseudisothecium; species Pseudisothecium myosuroides. The sequence continues at coordinate 11,645,886 of OX637292.1, read as the reverse complement.
AGTGTTAGCAAAATTTTACTCTCTTCTTTGTAATTTTGACAAATATAAATGTTAATGGACGGATAATACCACCCTATTTTAGATGAAAAGAATAGGAGAGGAGGTACAAAATCTAAATATACTAGCCGTTATCATATGTACAATCTTTAAAAAAATTGCAAGAAAATTTACGAATATTCAGTACATAAATGGTCCACATACGGGTTAAGACTAGTGGACAATATATTGTAAATTTATACATACGTTACATATTCAAAAAATTCACTTGTCTGCTTGTTAAAACTTAAAACATTAACACACTGTAACTGTTAGAAGGTATTTACTTCCAAGGCATAAAATTCATAGAGGCATAACATTTATGAAGGATCGACTGTGTTAAGTAAGACTACATTACAGCAGCCGCGGAGGAAATCTGAAAAAGCTTTGCTGACTCTAAGAAGGATGGAGCGCACTAAAAAATTTACCACACTACATTGAAATCCAGGATGAGAAAAAATCTCAGATGAGTACATGACGAATTGCTATCAGGTAACCAACAATGTGTGTAATAAACTCAATCCCCGTGAACTCTTAAAATATGTACTTACCGAGTTGTCGCCCTCATCCGTATGAGTTTCCCTGGACAAGGTAACCGAAGAGGGGAGGCGATTGCTGCTGCCTACACGCTGTCGTTTATTGGTTACATGCATGGCGTCAATATTTGAGATCGTTTCCAATTTCTGACTCTGTTCCCTCTTCATTCTTGACACCTGTAACCAAAGAGTGACATGAATGTCCGACTAACAAAAGTAGGATCACGAAACTGCAAAGGTAGTAGAGGCTTCGAAGTTCGATACGATCTGATCCAACCCATTAACAGATGAAAAGGGTTATGCTTTGAATTGGGGCGGCAGCTCACATATGATAAAACAAAAAATCTGAAGAATCCGATATTAATTTCTCGTAAAACCGACTGGCATATTCGAAGGCACGCTAAATAATATAATTCCGACTATGCACACATATTTGCACGAGGATCAAAATACACGAGTGAAGTTACCTCCAAGTCGAGCAGAAATCAGTCATCCCCCGCCAGCAAAATGCCGCTCCACCAATGAAGCCCTACATAACATTTTCACACCTACAAAACCGAGGTCACTTCCTAAACAATCCTCCCTGATCTCAAAAACACATGGCACAAAGTCTACAACGCTCTGTTGCAAATGACCAGTAGCATCATGAAATCTAAAACAAAAGAGAGAGCATCGGAACACAGACACACAAGAACACTGACACGGAATTGGAGACATCGAATGCAACCCTAAACCACCACACCCCTCAATTTACACCTTTGGAATTTGATCTCAATTACAAATCACAGCAATAATTATGGGTTGATCACTAATTCTAGCATCAAAAAATTTGGTAGAAAATTCGGTAGAAAATTCGATCGAAAATTATTACATGGCTACAGAGGCACACAATCCACAACCTCAAACTCACAACTGCGAATTGCACTACAAACGGTTCACTCAGTAACCTGACCCACCCACCCACCATTTCATTCCAATTCATCAAAAATCATGACATAACTGTAAGAAAATCCGTTTCACACAATCGAACGGGCGTGGCGACGATCACCAATCGACACAAAACCCTTCGATCCGGCCCTGTACCCTAAAGAAAGTGGACAATCGCTGTTCGGGGTCGCAAAACCTCCATAAGCAACCAAAACAAGCGTCGTAAGTTGCACTAACCTTAGCTTCGAAGTCGGAAAACGGCAGAGGAAGGCGCGAGACAGGTGGTGACAGAGATGAAGTCCGAGTTTGCATTTGACAGCTTCTTGTTGTACGTTAGCTTCAGAGAAGATGAATTGGTGGAGAGGTTTGGCGTGCTGGAACAGGGGCAGGGGTGGTGCCCAGGTGGACGGATGAGGGGGCGTAAATGCTGACATGGAAGGTGACGTGTCGTGCCACGTACTCTGCCGTATTGTGCCTACGTGGCAGGGCGGGTTTATCCATTGTGCTTGGAAGCCAACTTACGACCTGGTTTTTTTATTGGCTCTTGACTGAGGCCCGGTTCAGACTGCTGACCGGAGGAAAACAGAAAAGCAACCCCAAGGCCAGTCTTTCATCCGGAGAAATGCCTTCCACGTCAGGTGGCCGTTGGTGGTGCCGGCCGGTTCATCGGACGCGGTTTCAGACTGCCGGCCGACCCTAATCGGTGAAAAAATGAACTTCTCCATCTTGTGAGACTTGCATGAGCTTTCTCTTCACCTCGCATCTTCTCAAATCTCTTAAGTGGGTTTTATTTTTTAAGAGTTCTAGGTTGCTTACTAGTTTTTTTGAGTTTGGTAGTCATGGAGCCATCACGATCTTTTCTTCTTGCAACCCTGGCATTTCAAATTTCTTCGTTCATTGCACTAGAGGCTGCCTCTTCTGCAAATTCTATAGCAATTAGCGGTAACTTGCAGCTCCTAGTTGTACTCGTTCTGCAAAATCTCTTGCTTCAAGATGGTCGAAATGGATCAAGACCGGGAAGGATTCGTTCATTTGATAGGCCTCAAGATTTTGTTGATAGGTACTTGTTAGGTTCTTACAATAGGAGCATGTTCAAAAAGAGGATGCGAATGAACAAAGAAACTTTCATGTATGTTTGTCAGCAAGTTGCACCACTCGTGGCAAAGCGAGATACGTCACGACGCTTAGCAATTCCATTGGAGACAAGGGTGGCCATTGCAATCTCACGGTTAGCATCTGGCACATGTTTGGGTGTTTTGGAAGATCAGTACGGGATTGCAAAATCTACAGCTCATGGAATTGTTTTGGATTTTTGCAATGCTTTAAAAAAAAGTGTAGAGATCTTTACATTAGATGGCCATCACCAGCTAGACTGAGAGATATTAGTTCGAAATTTCAATCCTTGCATGGGATTCCGTGGATTGCTGGTGCAATTGATGGAAGTCACATTCCAATCATTTCACCTTCAGAGCATGCCGCAGATTACTATAACCGAAAAGGATTCCATTCAGTGTTGTTGCAAGGGGTTGTAGATCACTCCTGCTGCTTCTGGGATTATGACATAGGGTGGTGTGGGAGCATCCATGATTCAAAATTGTTCTCCAAGTCAGAGCTTGGAAAATTTTGCTTGTCTGGGAAGCTCAATCCCTATGCTCTACTTGGAGATGCTGCATACAGTTGCAGGCCGTGGATGTTCACTCCTTACATTGGCTCAAAGGATGGATTCACTCGCACTCAAGAAAATTGGAATTACATCCAATCAAACTCACGTATGTGCATTGAGCGTGCTTTTGGAATATTGAAGTTGAGATGGAGGATCTTACTGAAGCGCATGGATGTCAAGCTCGAGTACGTACCAACCCATATCACTGCATGTTTAATTCTGCACAATTTGACTATCATTCACAATGACGTGTTCAATAGGGACTGGGTTGTAGAAGCTGAGGTGGAGCTTCAACAGAGCTTGCGGGAACTATCACAATCTTCCCTGAGGTTGAGGAATCAAGCAATTGCTGCAGCCAATTGCACCTTATACGAAACTTGTGGTGTTAATTTAACATCACACCAGTTTTACAACCGCCCAAGAGATGATGAACTTCCAGGGTGGTGTACAGGAGATGATGCTACCAGGGATGAGATGTGCATGAGGCGGGATGCAATCGCTTTGTCATTATTCAGTAGAAAAAGGCTCAAAGATTTGCAGGAGGGGAGTACAACTTACCATGTTGGTCTGTCTAGTGACTCTGAGTGTGATTGACACATCTCTTCTCTATGCAAGTCATTGCACTGTAAGACATCAACTGTGGTGCCCTTACCTTCTGTGTGTTTCAGTGGTTATGCTTTGCAATAAATTATTGCTCTTTTGTATTATAGGACAAAGCATGTAGCATGCCTTCTTTTCTGTTCCTGAAACTTCAATCACCAGCATCAAATTGACTACATGTGACGATGATTCCTTGCACGGAAATCATGTATAAGAAATAGCACCTGTATATTGACTGCAAGTTGCACAGATGTAGTTGCATTTTTGGCAACTTTCTCTATGGATGTACCCTCCTACTCACCTACATGGTTACAAATGAAATGTCATTGACTACACTTGGGGAATTTCCACCGTGGCCCATGCATACTTCAATATACTTGTCAGCTCCTAGCAACTGGCGTAAGGTTTTCAAACTGTGCAGGGAATTGCCACCTTCTGTAGCTCATTGCGTCATACTGCACAATACATATGCACACTCCTGAATTCCCTACTGAATGGGCCCATACAACAAAAAGTTTTACATTCAATACCATCCACTTTCTATGGGTCATATTCCTGCACCAAGGTATGACTCAAGAATCCAATTTCGAACATCAGGTTTCAGAATCTCAATTACTTTTCTTGTCCACTGAAAGTTTGAACTGTTTACGAGAGTTTTGCTCCGTAGTGCTATGCAATGGGAGCCAACATGCAGTGCAATCCTTTTTTTTAATCCGTGAGCAAGCAATCATGTATGATTTGTGATGGTCGTTTTGACTCTCCAGAAAATGGAAACAGGTTCAAACAGATGAATACTTTTATGAGCTCATTATGTCTGAGCATGCTAACTCCAATCATGGTGATGATATTCAGTGAAGAATCTTCCATGTGTCCAGGCACAGGTTACAAAAATTTACACAGATAAAGTCTCCACGCAAAATATCCAAAGAATTCTGAAAAGAATGAGGTCCAGTTTTACTGATGATAGAGAGTGCAATCTCAAAAGACGAAAAGCAAGAAATAAATCAAAGGTCGTTGAAATTCCAAGTAACTACTCCTGAACATCTAGAACTTGTTAACTAATTGGCCCATGGTGGCCAGCATGCCTTCCAAGAGTAGCAACTTCTGCTTCTCAGTGTCCTTCAGTGTCTCAAGAAGGAGCTTGGATTGCTGGGACAATTCTTGAATCGCTTCTTGTGTCGCCAACTTTTCACCTCTCCGTCCAACCAATTTGGAAGTGCCTTGTGTAGGCTTTTGATTTTCATTAGGTAGCATCTGTTCACCATCGACTCCGCCACCATCCACTCCATCCAATTGGCTCACATTTGGATCCGCGTCTGTTGCACTCCCATGGACATGCTTCATTACATTTGCTCTCTCATGCATGTAACTATCAACAAGAGTATACCATTTGCACTTGGAGGCTCTTTCGTTTCCACTGACGCCGTTGACATCATAATCTAATTTGTAATCATCGTAAATCTTCTTCCATTTCTTTCTGCATGCATCACTACTTCGATTGAAATCTGGACATGCAGCCACAAGCTCAGTGTGCAAGACGGCCTAGTTATCTAGTCCTGAATCAATCTCAAGCAACAACCATGTCAGTATGAATTTATAAAAAAAAAAGCATGTGATATAACTTAGGCCGTTCATGTAGTAAACCCTAAACTTCCATAAGGAATCAAGTAATTCTTGTTATCAATTCAGCATTATGTTGACCGAATTTCGAATGTGAGCCTCAAACAGTACCCCCAGATCTCAGTGACTATGTACCAATCATTGATGACAGGGAAGGAATGAAGCCCAAGACAGTCAATGAAGCCCACGATAGTAAATGAAGCCCACGATAGTAAATGAAGCCTATGATCGTCAATGAAGTAGTCTTTTCGAATTGTACATTTACGAGCTCAAACGATTTCAATTTGCAGCATATAACAATTGCAAAGAGCATACAAATAACAAAAATAACAAGCATGCAGAATTTCAAAGGACATGGAAAATACTACTTTGTTTCTTCATTCCAGAGAACTTCTCATGCATAGTCCCTCGCAAGTGAATCAAATTGACTACCCAGTGATCCTTCCAATTGGGTCCTCTCTTGGAATTCTCCTCATCGGAGGAACAATCAACTGCATCTGTTACGGTTGTTTTCTTTTTGCCCTTGCCTGCTGCATTTCGTTTCTTCTTAGGTCTCGATGCCTTCTCGGAGTTGCTACCTCGCTTCTTCTGCGTCACTTGCTCACCAACACTCTGTCCTGCAGGCGAAGCATCCAGACCATCATTTTGACCTTTGATTTCAGCACTACCACCTTGCTCACCAATTTCGGCAGCACTCTCCCCTCCAACCTCAGGAATTCCATTGTGAACATGAGGAAATTGCAGAAATGGAGCCAAAGATCGAGTGAATTCACCCACATGAATGTTTTGAGATTCACAGAAGGATTCCATTTCTACCACTCACACCACCTACAAGAAAGCACCAAGAGCATCAAAAGACTTTGAATGTAGAAAGAAAACTCACTACAAACATGCAACTGTTTCGATTTTGCAGACGAGCCTCGGAAGAAGAACGTTGCGGCAAAGAAGGTGAACGTTGCGAGAAAGTAGGAGCGACGAAGTAGGAGCGCTTCTCCACTGGAGAAGTTTGGGGCCACCCTACAAGGAAGCCCCAAAACTTCTCCATTTCGTCCGCTGAGGTGGCTCCACTGCTAGGTGACGTGGAAACTGAAGCAAGAGGACAAACCCTCAGTCTGAACACTCCAGTGGACAAGGCTGGAATTTCAGCCAATCATCATTCAATTCATTTCGTCCATCCACTCGTCTGAACCGGGCCTGAAGGGGATGAATTGGCCACCATCATACTCTTATTCACATGGCCTTAACCCCTAAATGCCCTAGGCACCCAAATGTGGTGTCTAAGAAACTTTGAAGTTAAATAAAACCTTACCAAATTGCTATTTTTAGTAGTTTATGGAAGATTCTTTTTGAAGTCTAGTTTTAGCATCAAAAATCCGATTTTGAAAATGAATGAATATGATTTTTCTATTCAAGATTTTGTGCAAAGGTACCTATTGCAATCTTGACTTCTTGTAGTGTTGAGGGCTTTTGGAAATGAGCCTCAAATACACTAGATCTTGGAGAAAAAATCACACTAGAAATTCATTTAAAAAAATTGTAGAGTAGATTTTGAGAAGTCATAAATTGATTGAGGTTATATTTGTTAGGCCCTTCAGCCTTATATTTTTTTGGTCTTGAACTTTTTAGATTTGACATGCAAAAAGAGAGCTCAAAGATTTTTATAGTTTTAACACCCTGATGATCAAACATTATAATCTTTCAATCCTTAATTGATATTGTTGTGTTTTCTTTCCTATGTGATCTCTAACATGTCTAGATTGAATTTGTACAATTACAATTCAAAAAAAATTGATTCAACTTATCAAAATGTTGGCTTCTTGTTCAATTTAGAGCAAATTCTAAGAGGCTCAAAACAGGCCTTGGGCATTTAGGGATTAAGCTTGAAAGGGGCTGAAATTTTGTGCAATCTGCCTCACAAGGCAATTGAACTCTAAGGTAGTCTACTCTAAAAGTGATTGTGTTTTAACCCCTAAAATACCAAGGCATTTTCTGGCTGCGGAACCTTTGAAAACTGCCATTTCTGTTGCAAACACTCCCTAAACCAAAAAAAACCTTTTTTTTTAGAATCTAACCGTAGGAACTTGTACTTCACTTGTCTCAGATCATGTGGTAAAAATTTCAAGAAATTTGACCGTTCCGATTGGAAGATATAAGCATTCAAAGTTAGGGGAAAATTTTTTTTGAACTGTTTTCTACAATTTCAGATGACTTTGACGGTCATTTGTGGATTTTTTTGCACTACACAACATAAAGTTGTAATTTTTTATGTTAAACATTTGAGTTGAGAGTCGGGGGAATTTTTTTTCAAAATTTCAAACCTTAATTTTCACATATAAAAAAATTATTAAGTAGAAGTAGGTCCAAAATTGAATGAAACATTAAATTGTTAATAGCTCTTAGGTGGAATTAAAACAACATAATCCCAACGGTGGGATTGTTCTTGCAAACAAACTTGACCTTGTCAATTAAAAAAATTTGAAAAAATTTGAAAATTGCATTCAAAAATGAATTCTATAAGTGTTTTTTTTGAAGATGCTTAAATTGCCCGAAAAACAAGATTGTCCATAACTTTCTCATTATTAGTCCAAATAGAATGAATCAAAGCTTCAAATGTACACAAAAGCATGATCTTTGAGAAAAAAAAATTTATAAAAAAAAATCATTTTTCTGTTTGTTTTTTTCTGCCCCGCGAACTACTTTTTTGCTTTAGGATGGCATAACTTTTGCTCCCAGGCACCGATTGAAAAAAAAATTATATTTTTAGAAAGCTACTATGATTCCCTATCTTCAAAAAAAAATTCAAAAAATGAGGTCAAAATGCCATATTTAATTATTTTTTGAAATTATTTTTTAACAAGTTTGATCCTAGTGGAGGGTATAAGGTAGCAACACCCATACTTCAATTGTAGAGTTCCCTACAAGTGTCTCCAAAAGTACCTTGAAACCGTGTCCATCCTTAATTGTGGTTGGTAGGCTCTGATTTTTTTAGATTTTGGTGCTAGAATCAATGCAACTTTAGTAGAGTGTGGTTTAGGGTGCCATAGGGAGTTCTACTTTGAAAATTCAAAGAAATTAGATGCCTTATCCAAAAATTCTATTTTTTTTTTAAAAATATTCATGATTTTCAATTGCTAATACTGAAAAAATATTTTTTCTAGAAAAAGGTACTTCCAACTATGCTGAATTGCTTAAATTGACGGTTATGGGTGTTGCTACCTTAGAGAAAGCCCATTCATTTCAAGTGACAGTAATGGGTGAGTGCCCATACCTGAATCTATTCGCTCCACGAAAACCGACGACGATTTTCATTCAATTCCGACTGGATGAACGAGTCTGTCCGTTCCGCCAGTCCCTCCTTTCGCGTCGCCGTCGAAAGTTGAGCACGACACTTGTCGCCGCCCTCGTCCTTCGCCTTCAACTGCCAGTTCCCCCAACAACTGCATATATATCTCTAAGAACCCCTGCAGCCATCTCCCCTCACTTCGGCGTACACCGAATTTGCTTGCAAGAGCGGCCGCACTCTCTCACTCCGCACGTTTTGTTACGATTACTGCGACCACGGCTGCAGGTACGTGCCGTTTTCTCTGGCTTCTTCTGCACATTTTAATTTCATGTCGGCGTTCATTTTCGCACAACAAGTGGTGGAAAGGAATTCCAGCGCCGGTGACCACCGAGGCCGCATTGTTCTAACCCTAGGGCATCCATGGTGTTTGTAGAATGACTTTGTATCTATCTCTTCGCTGTTCTCCTGCTTAGAAGCAGAAGAGCTTTTTTTTCTTTCTCTTTATTTTCGCAACAAGTGGTGTAAACGAGTTCCAGCGCCTGTGACCACCGAGACTGCATTATTCAAACCCTAGGGCATGTATGGTGTTTGTAGAATGACTTGTAGCTATCTCTTCGCTGTTCTCCTCCTTAGAAGCAGAAGAGCTTTTTTTCCTTTCTCTTAATTTTCGCAACAAGTGGTGTAAACGAGTTCCAGCGCCTGTGACCACCGAGACTGCATTATTCAAACCCTAGGGCATCCTTGGTGTTTGTAGAATGACTTGTATCTATCTCTTCGCTCTTCTTAGAAGTCGAAGAGCGTTTTTTTCTTTCTCTGTACTTCGGGTTTTGTTTCAGAAGAGAATTTTAAAATGTCTGAAATTTTCGAAAGAGAAGGTGATGTCATGCTAGGTTAGCCCATTTTGTGACCCTGGAAAAAAATGATTTTTAGAGGATGAGAGTGACGGAATGTCAGCTCTTTGTTTTTTAGAATGTAATGGTGCACTATGAGCAAGAGTTACGTGATTGAAAATGGAAAATAGTGTTGTATGTAGATTAAGGAGCTGTAGTTTTTGAGGTTTGTAATGTGAGTGCAGATTTTAAGTCGGTGGTCATTGCTTTCGAGATTTGCGGGTCAGTAGTTGGGAGGTAGCAGAGGTTTCTGTACTTAAATTGAAACCCTAGGGCATGTTGAATGTGCACTGGTTTATTTTTTCTCTTTGCACTGTTCGTCATAAGCAGGAGAGTTTTTCTTTACATTGGTTTCTGTAATATGTTCTGTTGAGGAGGAGGAGTCATGGGTTGAATTTTGAAAAGAGAATGATTGCTGCCATTCTAGTTTAATATTTTGTCAAATTTTGGCTTGATGAAGTGATTGTTTGCGAATGGTGGCTGTGAGTGTGACGTAGTACCAGCTAGCGATTTCGAGGACGTGATGCTGCAATATGAACAAGAGTGTACTGGTTAAAATGGTAAAGCGCTGTAGATGAAGCAGCTGCTGTTTTTAAGGAGCAAAATGCGAGTTTTAAATTTTAAGTTGGTGATCATGGATTTCGAGGTTTACATGTCGGTTCTTAGAGGTTTTCGTACTTGAAACCGCTGCGCCTATGGGGACTATTGAATTCGGATTGCAGTCTAAAGTTTTTCTCTTACGCCCTCATCAGAAGCAGAAGAGCCTTTACCTTTTCTCTAAGTTCGTTTCTGTTGTATTGCCTGTTGAGGAGTCGTCATTAGATGTATTCCAGAAAGAGAAAAATTGCTTCCATTCAATTTTTTTTCTTTTATCGAATTGTGTCTGGAAAAATTATTTTGAGCGGATGAGTGACATAATCTCAGGTGTCTGTTGTAGGTTCGTGATTACTAGAATGTGATGCCGCAATAAGAGCAAGGTTTGGCCACAATGAAATGGTAATCGTTGTAGTAAAGCAGATGTTGATTTTAAAGTGTATAACGTGAGTGCGTTTCCGGTAAGTTCTAAATTGGTGATCGGGTTCACGCATATGTTACGAGGTATTATAGTTTTTTCCACTTGGAACCTTGTGGCTGTGGAGGCTACTGGATTCGGATTGCGTACTCTTTCATCAGCTCGATGCATTGTCTTCTCGTTCCTAGTTAGGAGATGTAAATGGCGAATTCAGAACTCGACTGTACTGATTCTGTTGGTTTCCCGACAGTGGTTCCGCGCTAGGGGTTAGGTTGTGGAACAGTAGACAGTCGACAAATGTTTTTAGAGTGGAAGAGATTCTTTCGACTGGAAACGGAGTCTTGATTATTTTATCGTGTCGTTGTATGTGTCTCACTTATTAATTCCTTCATATCAAGATTTTGGAATGGTGTCCATGGAATCGCTGCTTATCTTCTTGTAGCGTTGTAATTACAGGTCTTCGAGGACGTAATTTCAAGAAAAAGCTCAAATTTTCCTAATCTTGCTTCAAACATGGGGAAGAGGAAGCTAGATAGCGTCTTGGATGGCGATTCTGAAGAGAAAGATAGAAGCCTGAAGACGCCTGATGGAGGTGCTAGTGACGAAGAATTTGTCGTGGAGGTAAAAGTCGTGGGCGAGATAAAGAAAGCAGGGGGGAAGTTGAAAGGGGACAAAGGAAGGAAGTTATATCAGGCTTTTGAAGTAGACGGCAATCGCTACGAAGTTGTAAGTGCATTCTCTCTAACTCCTGGACTACAGTCAGCAATTAGAAGGGTATATGAGCTTCGTCTACTACATCTGTGTTGTTTGCTAAATAACCGTTGCATTAGTGTTGTACAGCGATCTTGAATTTGATTGCACGTTGTGAACCTTCTATCCTGATGAATCTATTTTGATAAGAAATATTGTTTGAGTTAACTTTAGATTATTGCGATCACTGTGGCAGGATGATGCCGTTCTTGTTACACCCGAAGGGATCAGCCAGAAACCTTACGTGGCTATCATCAAGGTATGAGGACTTACTGTTCTAGTAGTTGTAAGGAGCATGATTACTCTGGAGTTTGTAGCCATACCTGGAAGTAGTGGAGTTTTTTTGTGCGTTATCTAGGAAACAAAAGTTTAGCTTTTAAAGTGACCAAGTGTGTAAGAATGAGTTATTCTGATTTCAATTATCATCTGTCTGCAGAAAGTCATGCAGGCGAAAGATGGAACAGTTCAAGTTGAAGGTCAGTGGTTCTACCGGCCGGAAGAGGCAGAAAAGAAAGGTGGAGGTATGTGGGCGTCATCAGATTCAAGGGAACTTTTCTATAGCTTCCACATTGATGAAGTACCAGCAGAATCTGTGATGCACAAATGCCTGGTCCATTTCATACCTCCAAACAAGCAACTACCCCAGCGTCACAAACATCCAGGCTTCATAGTGCGACGCGTGTATGATGCTTGTGAGAAGAAACTGTTTAACCTAACGGATAAAGATTACGAGGACCCTATGCAACAAGAGATTGATCTCCTTGTTCAGAAAACTCGAGAGGCTCTTGGAGATTTGCTCGACATAGACGGGGATGAACACATGGCTCCTGTGGAAGAGGAAGTCGTTCCAGATTTGAAAATCAAGAGGAAGGTGTCTGCAAAGAGGACAGTTGCACCATTGAACCTGAAAGGTGAAGAATTCAGTCACAGCGAGCTGAGGAATCCATTAGAGACACCTTCGGGAAAAACCGACACTGCCAAAGTTGAGACTCCCACTAGTGCTGTGGGTACAGACTTGGAGGTTTCCACCCTCTTGAAGAACAACAATGTTTTGTTGGGTGTCCACGCACGAGATCGTTGGCTGGAAAAATTAATGCAAACTATCCGGAATCTTTGTGGTGGTAGCAAGGGGTTCAATCTGAAGAGCGGAGGTGAAGAGGCTACCAGTAAAGATGATGGTGACGTCAGTAAGGCTGAAGGAGACAAGCAGCGTTCAGGTCGCCCTGGAAGCTTCTTGGTAAGCATTTCGATCTAGTATACTGGAAAAGTGTTGTTGTGCTTTATGGTGAGGATAATTTTCCATCAAAGTGTTTCAATTAGGTCCTTTTCAAGAATCGGGTCTAGATAGACGATGCCTGAAACGAAAGTGCAAGTATGCGAGGAGATTATGAGGTTTTCACGGTTTCAGAGTTTCAACCCCGAAAATCTGCCCATGATCTCGTGATAGGATCGTGCTCGATTCAACCATTGATTATTTGGAGAATTTACAACATTCCCGCGTTTTAATAGAGATGGAGTTTTTATGTGTTGATTTTGTTATTTCTCTACAGTATCCTGTTGATGCACACTTTTAAATTGGGTTCTTCGGTTTTTGGCAGGGAGAGGGGGACCTTGCCTGGCCCGAAATTGCCACTACTGCTGTTGAAGTGGCCAGTGCACTGGAAAGACTGAGCCATGACTCTCTTGGCAATGATTTACATAAATACAACCTCAAAATGCGCCAATTAGACTTTAATGTCAAGGTAATTTTTCATTTTCACTTTCGTAATAGTTCCGTACTATCCAGCATGTATTGTCTATAATTGACTCTATTTTCTGATCACGAGACATCATAATTTTACCTCTCTTTCGTGAGATTTCTGTTCCGCTGACAATGTCGTTTGTCGTTTTCTCGGTCATCTGTTTGTGTACTGATGAAGATATGACTGCTTTCTTTGTGGTGACAAGTGCAGAATAATAAAGTTTTGGCACGTCGCCTTCTGAGCAAGGAACTGGAACCCGCCAAAGTCATCAACATGTCTCCAGCTGAGCTGAAGGTTTGAATGATTCCACAATAAGTCTTGTGTGTTACCAATGCTTGGAGGTCTGCACTAATTATTGGATGGCCTGTGAACGGTTTTTGCATTTAGTTCCTTTATGAGCTCTGCTAGCTCACATCGTAGTCGGAGTTGGATTGCTTAACGATCATGCGCGACAAAGTCATACATAATATTAGAAGCCCGTGTGGCCAACTCTGAAGTGGAAACTGTTTTCTATGCGGCCTAATGCTGTTACCTTGCAATACTTTGTTCAAGTGTTTGTTCGAAAACTTGATTGTCTTTGTGGAGTAAAGAAGTGAGTAGAGCAAATGTTAGATCATCAATCGATATTGTTTCTTGGTTTTTTGATTCATGTACCTGTGTTGTGCAGGATGGGTACATTGCGGCGGAGAGAGAAGATCAAGAGCCTCCTGAGCCAGAGACTATGCAGGTACGCTGACTCTGCCATGCTTTTTGGGGGTTTCGTTAGTTTCGAATGCTCTGGTTTCGAGGATATGTTGTTTCCGTTTCCGTGTTCTAATGCGCAGTTGTCAACAGATGGCAGACGTGCGGTGTTCAATATGCACAGAACGAGAAGTAGGTGTCATTGACATTATCCATGTAGGTTATGGCGATCGCTACCAGGTATGTTTTAATGACCAGCCAATGCCTCGATGTTTTTGTTTTCGTTTTGACGCAATTGAAAGAAAATACATAGCAAGAAAAGTACAAAACCGTCCCCGCAGAGGTCAATACCGCTTTGATTTGTGTGATTTTGTACCGTAAAGCCAACTATATCCGTGTAGTTTTAAATGTGAGACTGTCATTAGTCTGCACTTCTGCTCTAGGAAACCCTATAGTGTGCTGGGTTTCCTCCTCTGGATCCTCCATAGTACGACATGTCGCTCCAGTGTTTGCAATTCTTGTGGAATTTCTGCTTGTACGTCATCAAGTTTGCCCATCCCTCAATAATTCCCTTGCATCATCACGAATTCTTCACAGATTGTTTATTTTGGACTCGCGTGTGCAGCTGGAATGCTTGAAGTGTGGCCACACGTGGTACTCATCCAGGGACGCCATTTCCTCCCTGGTAATCAAAACCGCCTCAAGTCCCCCAAATGTGGGCATAGCTCCATGGGCAACCTCCAAATTTGATGAAGTGGAAAAAGACCTTCAAGCAGGGCATGCTATAGATGCAGACCATGTGCCTGCAGCTACTGGTACAGAAACCAAGTCACCCACAGACACAAAAGGCTCCCCAATTCCGCCTCACCACCACTACGAAGACGTGGAGAACGCTCTTAATGAGCATTTATCGGTTGAGAATCCCACTGTTGAAGATTTTGTGAATGTGAACCCTCTATCAGCTGTGGCTTCTGATGAGAAAACAACTCTCTCACCCAAGAACAACTCCGAATTAGATGTTCAAAATGGGAAGCCGACGCCACCCCCTCCAGAGGTGACCACTGATCCCAGAAGTGAGCTAGAGCTACATCATGTGGATGGAGGAACTGGGAGCTCTCTTCCAGAAAAGTCTGATACAAATGGTATTTCACACCCTATCGTTCAATAGGCACAAATTGAAGGGAGTTGTCAAAGGCAGGTACTTTTGTGCGACGTTGTTGGTTTCAGCATCTTCATAGTGCGCTGTTTATTTATCAGGTTAACGGTCAAGAACCAGGGGTCCCGTGATTGACATGACCCTCTCGTCCAGACTAATCATGACTGTCCGATCTTGGGAGATCTACGGCTTTTTGAGAACCTAGAGAGAGACGGGGTTATGATTCTGGACCCTCCTCATTTCCAACCGGAATGCGCCGAGTGACGATGAAAGCGACAAGAGAGAATTACGTAACTCATCGTGGGTGACTTTAGGCTAAGGCTTTTTCTCAGAAACTAATTTATGAAGAGATGCTGGATTTTTTTCGATTCATGAGAAGGGTCATGCTTGTATCATTTTTGAGGCTAGTGCAATTACATTCTACTGTATATAGGATCCAGAATGTAAGAAAGAGATTTTCTTTATGATTGTGTTTTTTAAGTAAAAATGTTTTTTTATTTCATTGGCACCGAAGTGTGATCTCCTCACTCTCCTATACGGTAAGTGATGGATTGAAGCGTAATTGCTTGTTATTCTTGGGGAAGAAAAGATAATGTTATTTCTGAACATTGTGTTAACATGACCAAGTTTTGTTATTCCAATGCCGTGGGTTTTTTATGTTAAACTGGCTTCCAAGTCGAGTTGTTACATGTTCTGAGCTAGGATGGGTGCTGACAGTCTTGCTTAACATCTCGTTCAGCCGCCAAAGCAGCTTGAGCTCTAGAAAGCTCTTGAAATTGTGCAGAGTACGTCGCTGGCTAGGAACACATGAAAGAGCAACTGCTATGATAAAGATTCCATTTGATAGATCAGAAGACTCCATGTGACGGTGCTCAATAAGCGGCATCAGAAGGTGAAAACTCGTACACCGTCTCAAATGACGAACAATTTCACAACCTTGAAATACAAAACAACGGCAGTCCAGCCCTAAACTCGTGATAAGGCATTTGACCATGAGTACTTCAAGCTCGTTCCAGCAATTGCTCCCCTACCCAGATCGAAATCGTCTTCCACCACCACGTTTGAGACTCCCAATCCAACGCCTTCGACGATCATTCAATGTCCCAACTCTGACAGAAGCTTTTGAGGTGCTCCTTTCCCACAAGGACAAGCAGGATTTGAATTACTATCTCAGCGTCTACTGTATATCCCATTTTTGAACATGCATTCTTCCGAAATAACTTCTGGAAATTGGTCAGGTCCTCCAATCCACAGTTTCTGCACTCCCTTGTTTATCCTCCCCATAAATCCTGAACTTGACCTTGCGAAAGTGTGCACGTTGCTCTAACAAGGGCTGCTGCCTTAATTACGCGCAATTTCACAGGCGTCCATTCCATGTTGAAATGGCCTCCATCCAGTCGTCGGGAAATCTCCTGCAGCTCCAGGGAGCCAGATCCGGCATAAAAATCCATCCCTACATGCATCAGGAAATCCATGATCCCTCTTTCTGCCTGACCGGTGCTGGAATCGCTACCTTGGAGAGAGAGTTCACCCACAGCCAGGGCAATAACAATTGCGATACTTTCAATTGCTGGACCACCCTCGCAGCTGCCAAAGCCGGATTTGGGGTTTGGGGGTTCTCACTTCACACTGGGAGAGAATAAGTTAATGGCACCAATCCCTGTCCCCTGCCACTCACTCCCCCCTGCGTTCCTCCCTTGCAACTTAACCCACCTTCTTACCTCCCTTTTCCCCCCTTCCTACCCCCCTTCCTACCCCCTTTGTACCCCCCTTTCCCCCCTTCCTACCCCCCTTTCCCCCCTGCATACCCCCCTTCCCCCCTTTGACTCCCCACTCCCCTGATCTCCAATGATTCCCCTTGCTTACGACTTCCTCTTCTCCCCCTCTGGCTCCCCTGTTTTCTCCCCCCGGGTCTGCCCTCCTTTACCACCCATGTTCTCCCTCCCGTTCTCCTTCTTCTCCCTCCCGCTAACTAACATATTGCACTCGATGCGGGCTGAGGATGGTACGTCTTGCAGTTGTCCCTTGAGACAGTTGTTGAATTGTAAGCTTCCTCATGCTTCATTCCTCGTACGGTACTTCCTTCCAACCAGCTTGTGGCTGCTATTGCCGGTGAGACTCTTGTGGGGGCAGCTCGAACGTCCCAACTCTACAGGGGTATAATCAATTCCATTGATCGAGCCTGATACTACGCACAGAGAGCCCCGGGTTTACACTGATGCGAAGTATAAAAACATGGAACAAGGACTTCGCCACGAGTACGAACGTCATTGCTAACTTAGTTAGTAAAATCCTTCCGGCCTCTATAGAAATATGTTTGAGGTTGATTTTGAGAAAGCATGATATTACTCTTCACGGGACCTCCACATCTTACCGTTTGCTACATTTCGAAGAGTACCATACTTCTGGATTTTTATCACCATGCTGTTGCACGAACCTGGGCCAGATCCGGCATGGAAATCCATCCCTACATGCACCTGGAAATCCATGATCCCTCTTTCTGACGTACTGATCGGTGCTGGAATCGCTATCTTGGAGAGAGAGAGTTCACCCACAGGCAGGGCAATCACAATTGCGATACTTGGCAATTGCTGGACCACCCTCGCAGTTGGGGTTTTCACACTGGGAGAGAATAATGGCCACCAATTCCTATCCGTTCCCCCCCTTCGTCACCCCCTTCGTACCCTGCTTTCCCCCCGGTACCTCCCTTCCAACTAGCGAGCTTGTGGCTGCTAGCTGTTGCCGGTGAGACTCCTGTTTGGGCAGCTCGATCCCCGCACTTGAGCCGCCCTTCAAGGCTTCAATCCAATTAATGTCATCGAGCTTCAGTATTAGTGGTGCTAGCTAGATGTGAACTATCCATAATACAGTATGTAGTGGTCTTCTGGGTGTTTCATTGATTTCTCGATCTTGACGCAAATGGATTACCGTTTTTTTTGTCTATGGAACTATAGAAGCTTATGATCTGCTGCTGAGTTTGCAACGTCGAGGGCAATGCCCAAGGAGGAGGGGATTAATTGCGAGAAAAAATGCGTTAGACAAGGAGGGCGCATTTTTTTCTAGCAATCCCCGACGGACGACGAGGGTATTGGCCAACTTGAACTACTCGCAAGAAGGATGAACATTCGGGATGAAAATTTGATTTTAGATGAGAATTCAAAGTCGTAATGCCCGATTATGCAGGGAAAACTGCGGAATCGGGCATTACGACCTGATTTTGAACAAGAAATAAATCCACCCGCAAAAGGAACGGGGGATTTCCTGGGAGTGGTTTATGTCGATCTTTAGTTTAGTCCCTGGATCAATGTTGGTGATTCTGAAGCATGCAACAGGCAAATTTTTGATTTGATTTATTGTTGAGAATTTGCTTTTGTGATTCAATTTTTGCAATGGCATGTTTCTTATGGACCTTACTCACACCCACAACGGACGTTCAATGGTGGTAGAAACGTTTGTTTCTTGAGGATGCATTTGGCTATGTATACTGTATAGCACATTGGAGGACGCTCGAATAAAAGGAGAATGATCTTAACCCCACCCTATGGATGGATCAACTATGTATGAAGATTGGATAAGCCTTTTAAATTTTTTTTTAAAAATATATAAATTTATTTTTAAATTTTAATTAATAATTATATATGATTATCTGACATGGCAATCTCTAGAATGTTGATGTGGTGCAGTTCCCACGTTCCAAACAATTCAAGAACTTGCGGCCCTTTAAAGGCCCAAAATCTCATCTAACGATGTGTAGAAAAAATTTCAAAAACTTTGACTTCATGAATTTAAAGATTATAATGTTTGAATTAGAAAAAAGAAATAGTAGACTATGTCCGATAGGGCCAACAAAGTTCAAGTGTTCAACTCCTCCTAGAATGAGATTTTTGCATTATACATGGTTATTTTTTTTAAATTTTCATTTTATATCATGTAAGTTACATATTTGCCAAATTTCAAAATTACGGAAGGAATTTTGCACATGCTGCTTGAAGTTGCTTGAAGCTGCCTAAGTTGCTTTAAATTTTAGGATAGTATAACTTTTCATTTGGACACCCAATCAGAAAAAAATTATATTTCCACTAAGGGGGCATATGTTTACACAATTACACCTTGTATCAAAATTTCGTAAACATCTCACCAAAATTGACTTTGTAGGAACCTACCTGAGATTTCTTGAATATGTTGAACAAACACCCACTCTTTTAGGGTTGATACCTTTCAATCTATAGAGTCAAAGTTTATGAAATTTTTACCACATGACTTGATACTTGTTAAGTATAAGATCCTGCATTTGCATTTCTAAAAGTACACATTTTCACATTTTTTGAATCAATGCAGTAAAGATGACTATTTTTGACTATTTTTTGAAGAAAAAAAGGAGTCTTGGGACTTTAGGGGTTAAGGCAAAGTCAACTCAAATGGATCGATGAACTATGTTGGGCAACTGATCTTGAAGGTTTGACTCCCAATTTGCATATTTAGATTTCTAACTTTACAAAGTCATGTTTTAATAAAAATATTTTGAATTTGAGTTTTTTATTTTTTATATTGTGTCTTTTACAAAGTTTCAACTCTACTTTCTTAACCTTAGGATGCTCTTGGGGGGGTCACTTAGAGTGTCCATTAGAAAACACATGCAAACAAAACTTTGGACCCCCTATATTATATCCTAAAATTTAAATAAAATGAAATAAAAAAAATACGACTAGATTTTCCTACTTCAAAAGTTTATGTTTTGAATTATTGATATTTTTATTTGTTAATGATAATTAGTTACAAATTTTTGAAGTAATTAGATACACTGTACAACTGAAAAATAACTTTCACACCCCTATATTATATCCAAAAAAATTGTCTAAAAAATGAACAAAAAATTCCTAAAAATAGCTCTCCATTGAAAGTTCATTTTGAGTTGAGTATTGATGCAATGGTCATCTAAATGTGATCTCTATAAATATTTGAGTTGAAAAACATGCCGTTTTAGGCCATTTTCAACCTCTTGTACAAATCATTTAAACTATTATTTTAGTTTGAAATTTTGGCAATAGAAACCTATAGTCATTATTAAGCAACCCTCAAAATTTTAAGTTGAAATTATAGTTCATTAGAAACAACTTGTTCGCACGTGGTTTGTAGTAAAATACTAGGTGCCCCCCCCGAGAGGACGCTAAGGCCAGAAAGCGGACAATAGATGACTTCTTAAAATTACTGAATAAATGAAAAATGCATCTATTGGACCAAAAATTTGATTATTTTTGGCAAAGTACTTTGGTAGTAGGTCTTGCCTTTACATGGTTAATGATGCCTTTGACCTTACATTTCTAGTGTAGGACTTTGAAATTACAATAAATAAGCATAGGTTGCTAGTACAAAACAATGTACTGCCTAAAGCAAAGATTTTGCAACTTCAAACCCAATAATCCTTTTGATTTTAATAGATTTTTTACATTTGGTGTGAAATTGACATGAGTATTATATGTTACAATGACTATTTAAATTCATGAAGGACTTTGAGATAGTTTTCATTTTCAAAAAAAGCCTCTATAAGCACCAAAAATCCTCGATTTTAGTAAATATCCCCCCACTAATCCCAAAAGCATTTAACCACAATCGAGGACAAAATAACTCCAACAAGGTCAAAAGGTTGAAAAATCCTACTAGATTTTCTTCTAATCTCGCTTTTTCATCATAGATCTAATTATTTTATTCATTTTATAGTTTAAATGGATCAACTAAAAAAAAAAGTGGCTACAAAATTTTTCTAGATGAATTACCTCCAAAAATTGACCTAAATTTGGCATCAGCTATAGTAAAAGTATTTTTAAGACTTTGGACGGCATAAGTTCTAATCCGAGCTTCTAGTTGGAGAAAATATTAAATTCTCATAAAGGGATACAATGTGTACTCTGTGTCAAACTTTTGAAATTGTCTATTCAAATTTCATTTAATTTGTAGGAACCAATCCAATATACAATTTACATGTCTCTTTAGCAACAGTGCTAGTATGTGAGCCCAAGAATGTGAGCTTGTGAACATTGAACCTACAATATAGGTACCTATAATATAGATACCACACACTATAGAAGGTGTACGCATCATCAACACCTATAATATGGGTATTTGTAACATATATACCCTATAATTATAGACGATTTCTATAGTATATACACCTATAATATAGTTGTGTAGTATTATAGGCTCATGGGCTCACACTCCTATGCTCACATAATAGCAACCCTCTCCCTATACTTTATAAAATGGGAAAAATGTGGATAAAATTACAAAATCCCCATACACTCAAACCTCGTTAATTTGATCCTTTCTTCATTGTCATTTTGGAAAATCCAACACATTTGTCGCAATATCATTACATGTAGCACATTGATTTAATGTGCAAACTATTTGACTTGTAATAGAAGTGCCTTCCTACCAATAAGGATGAATTTCTATGTTGTGTCAAAATTGGAAATGAATTTCTGAATTTTCTAGAGTCAGAATTGCCTTCATAAGCTAGTTCTGTATGTTTTTTCTTCTATTTGAGTAGGAAGAAATTAAACTTTGGAAGTAGTTTTGCCTTAATGTCAAATTGAAAGGGACCAAATAGTTCAACTCCAATGTTGAAAATAACTTTCTAGAAGTAGGAAACTTGCCTCCCCTACTTTTTACAAGCTTTCTTCTAAAATTTTGCTAGTCAACAATTCTAATTCCCTATTTATAACTATTGTACACTTCCATGTAGGATTTTGAAGTTTTTCAATCTTCATGCAAGGTTTAGCCAAATTTGGTATATAGAAATCTATCCTAAAAAGGTTATAGTGTACTTGAAAATATACTAATAATAGATCTTGTACAAATGAATATACAAATGTTGATAATTCTTTCCATCTTGTGCATATATATGTTCAAGGATGCCTATCATCTTTCTATATCTTCTACAACTAGTATAGAACCTTAGTTTTTGCCATTGCGCGCTAATTGAATGTGTTTTATATAACATATGTACAATATGAACAATACTAGTATTGAGCAAGCACCTATACTACAAATAAACTGCATTTTTCATTCTATTTAGTGTTGCTTTCAAAATAAAGTTACTTTGAATTGCTTGTTTTCCTTAAAGTAAATTTTTACTAACTAAGATAGCTCAAGAAATAATCACATTGTATAACTAATATAAAGTAAAAAATTAAATAATCATTTCTTCAATGAAAAAGACAGTCTAAAATAATTTGCTTTTGGAAGCAACACTAATTAAATAGAATGATGAATATAGCTTACTTTTTACCAAAAAATTCAAGAATGAATTGATATATATATATATAATCATTATGCATGCAATCCAAAGAATTTATTAGAGTAGAAAATTTGAAGAACTTGTCTTGTAACTATGTGATTATCTGAAGAATAAATAGAATAAATCTAAATTCTAAGTTTAATAAAAATTTGTTGGCAAAGAATTTCACATAAATAAGGAAATTGCATCTAATTGTAAAGTAAGAAACATGAATCACATCCATGGGTTTGAATTTTCCATTGCACTAATCAATATTTATTAGTAATTATATTTGAATCATTAGTATAATAGTATTGGCAATACACAATCAATATAAATGATTCTTCTTTTGAAATTTGATTGTGTATTGCCAATATTATTATACTGGTGTTTTTTGCAAGAGTTTTGGCTATAAGTTTATAATGTTACATTCTAATTATGGTGATTATTCAAGAATTTTATTCAATATTATTTTTGAAGTCGTCTTTGCCGGGTGAATTTTGAACTAGACAAGTTTTCTTTTTGGGAGACATATTTTTGCTCATTGCATTAAGGAATATTTGCAAAAAAAGATTTGAAAATATTCATTGTACAATTATTTAAGAATGAACAAAAGAATCTATAATCATACAGAATGGCGAAATTAAGTATATAAGTGAATGGGACATGTTTAGATTCATTTGTTATTCAAACTTACATTCAATCCTTAAGGAAATAAGGAGCCAAGGTAGAAGAGATTATTCAAGACGCAAATTTAGGCAAACCTATTGCAACAAATTTCTTATTGTGATGTACACATGAAGTTTGAAACATTACTATGGCCAATTTCATTAAAACGGCATTATTCTACTACTTTGGCATGTATTTCAATTCAAATAGTGCAGTTTGAAATCTATGTGAGCCCTAGATTTTTGCCTCTATATCCTTCCTAGATATCTAAAATCTAGAACTAGCCTAGATTTTGTAGACCATGCATTTTGAAATCTAAAGCAATCCTAGATTTTTGAAATCTGTGTCCAAACTAGATGTTTGTAATTTATACCTATCTTAGATGTCACTTTTGAAAGCCGCAATTTTCATGGAATTCAAAATGGACAATGGCACATGGAGTACCGCCATTTTAATGAAATTGGCCAATACTACAATTACATACTAATTCATTCAAATGCTACAATACATTCATTAATAAATTCAACCTAGGCTTTAACCCATGCATATGGTAAATTAATTTCTACATTATATAACCCTCAAAAGACTAAGGCTCAGGCCATTATGGGAGTTTAGCAATTTCACCAAGAATTTTTTGTATTATTCCATAAATATGTCAATTATAGACGGAATATCATTTATTCATCTAAATATATACATTCTTTTAATATGTGGCAATGGCATCCCACTTTAATATATATCCAATTTTTTTTCATTTCAACTTAAGAAGGAATTCTTAAGTAGAAGTAGGTACTATTTTAGAATTTATTTTTAGCTACCAAGTTTGATATTGAAATCAAAATAATCTTGTAATTTTGCAATATTTATTGGAATGATGTGAAAATAGCTTTACATGTAGATTGGGATAATTAGCATCCATTCTACGCTATTCATGCAAAACTTCCAAATCATAACATTGTATAACGATTTGCTTCTATTCTCCCTTGATTTAAGGCAAAAGATTTCTTTGGTCTTGGGATACCTTAAGTTGTCTTAACTTACATTCATGAGCCCACTCTCTCATTGAGTTTGTCAAGAATAGTTTCTAAATGGGGTTCTTTCATTTATAGGAGAAAAAAAGACCCATCCAAAATTTGTCAACAATGCTATAAAGGTTTTGCGCATTATATTGAATTAAACCACATGTTCTACCACAAAGATATTCTTGTTACAAGAAGACACAACCACATAGACATTCTTTTTATAAAAATTAAATAAATTGGAGCATATTGCAAAGCCATTTATCAAGACTTCTTTACTTGTGGCAAAATGTCTATAAGAGGATTCTTTGAATACAATATTTGTCACTAGCTTGCTTCACTAGCCAATAGAATTTAATGCCCAACAAAGTGCCATAACAAGAGACATTAATTTTATATTGTAATAAGTGGTAACAATGCGGAGTCTTGGTCATTTGGAGCGATTAAAATTTTATTGTGATTCATTCTAAGCTCTAATACTCAAATTTTGAGAAAATCATTGTAAACAAATGTTACTCCAAAATATCTATGCCATTGCATCATGAAGAACACTCTTTCTTCTTAACATTGATGTATTAAATGTTTTTTCTTGGAGCTTTTTCAAAGAACATTAATTTGATGAAGGGCAATTTTCAAACATTGATTATCCACCTAACAATGCATTTAGGAGGAAGTTCCCACTTGCAAATAAAAAACCCAATCTTCAATGTAGCAAGAAGACAACTCAAAGTGAGTGTTATTTACTTTTTGACAAATTCTTGTGAACACTATTTTTTAATCAAGGCTCAAATATCTACCCAGCGCGTTTTTCCACCACTGAAGTCTCAAATCTGAAAGGAAGACGAACAATTTGACACTTGAATGTTGGAAAAGTCCCAAAACGAACATTGAGAACCACCATGCATAGAAGTGATCATGTGCATTCAATGATCTGAAATCTAACAACTTTGATTAAAGTCCAGTCAAAGAGAAAATTAAAAAATCTATGAAAGGCGTAAGCTTCAACAAAGGCCCACAAATAACCAACACCTAAGACCCATGAACCAAATGTCATTAACCCTGAAGTGCTCCAATTTCACTCCATATTTTGAACAATGAACGGAGGGTTTCAAGGCACTGTTTAGTCCAACTAACTTCTCTCATTCATCCAATGTAATACTTGAATCTAGAAAAGACAACCGTCCTTATTGACCAAATTCAAGAAATTCCGGTAAATGATATTTCTGTACAAAAATATAAGCAAAAATGTGCAAAAATTCAAAAATGGATCGAGGCGCTTAGGGGTTAAAGCACCGAGAATTGCCATGAAATAATCTAACCTAACTGTAGGTCCATAGTAAACACGCCCATTCCCACTGTAATCCTTTGCCTGCCAGCTCGAGGAGCGGAGTGCAACGCTTCAAAATGGTCAAACCCAAAGACAGAGAGGCCAGGTCAGTTTGTTGCACTAGAACAAAAGTCAAGCGGATTGATCTTCCTGATCTAAAAAACTCCGTAAGCAATCAACAATGTTGCCATGTATCACAGAAACTCCAAGTCCATAGATATATGAGCCACGCGTACTCCAATGGAAGTGGACCAGCCGTCCAGGAGCTGAACGGAACCGATAGGTCGATCCATGAAATGTGCCATAGGGTCCGTATTTCTGCTTGGTGGTGATAAAGCTCAAAGACGACACACGTGAATACGACCCAATCTCCATAAGAAACGACATAAATCGGGCAAAACTGCCAACTCGGACCGAAGATCCCTCCACTTGAACAAGATATTCGCTGGGGTGGTCGAACCTGATCTGTGCACAAAGCAAAACAAAACACCGTAACTTACAATATCCAGTGTTTTACATTTTAGGAAGAGAAATCAGACTAAAGGCCGGAATCTCTTTTGAAATGGTGCCTGTGAACAGGAACCAAGGTGAGCTCTGACTTTCTGAGCGTTACTAAGCCGATCCATTTCACTCGCCAATCCAGAAGAAAGTTGACCATTTCGAGTACAGCAAACCCAAATGTAGCCATCTTGCATTCACTCGATTTTATTAGTTTGCGACTCCCTAGAATTCTAGAGTGGCCTTCATTGCGCATTTCCGGAACTGCCACGTGGAATCATGTATGGAAGAGCGAAGATGAGTTTGCAGGGTGAAGGGAGTGCTCACCCAGTCAGTGCTCACCCAGTCAGTGCCCACTTCATAGCCTCCTACAGTTATTTCACGACGCACCAGCGCCTCTTCTACAGAGAAAGTAAATCCTCGCAGCTCAAGTTTCTCTTCGTCATTGAAATGAACTTTGAAAGCCCTTATATCATACACTCGACCACTGCCACGCCTAACAGGTGCTGCCCCAAAACTCATCAAGCTCTGCTCCTGTGGAATCCAGCCGCCAAATCTCCAGTGAGTAAGAGAATTTTTTTGTCAATACAACACTTTAGGGACTGTTGTATTTGACGCAACCTCATGGAGCTGGATCTAGAGTAAGCCGCAATTGAACAAAGGCACACTGAAGGAATCGTGTGACAAGCAGTTCATGGACGAATTGGTATTGCATTGTAACTAATAAACACATACTCCTCCACTCTCAAGGAATGGCGGGCATCATCAGTTTGCCCTACTGAATCTTACCTGCACCTTCGCTGTCAATCTCCCAAAAGGCCATACCCGATCTATCGGCAAACACTTGCTCTCAGGGACTTCTGCATTGCCAATAGAGAAATTTAAGTGGAATCAACCTCAAAGTCTGCTTCCAGAGGGAATGACATTGGTTGGGAGTACAGGTCGAGTGTTATCACATACCAGTCAGTAGTTGGAGGCCTTTCAGATACCTCAACACTCGACACACGTCAACAAATGCAGGTCGCTTCCGAGGATCCGCATCCCAACACGCACAAACCAGGGAAGCCAAGTTAGCAGGGCAGCTTGAAGGAAGGCTTGGCCGCAAAGGAAAGGGGGCTGTTAACTTCGAATACAGATCAGTTGCTGGCACATCCCTGAAAGGCTCCTCTCCTGACAAGATTTCGAAACACACAAGTCCAAAGCTGTAAACATCAGCTTTCATTGGAAAGGCATCTTCCAGATGATCGTCCTTCCTGTTGGCTCCGAATATCTCAGGAGCCATCCACTTCCTTGTACCTACATTGGGCGTCAAATGAGAATACCGGGTTATCTCTCGCTTGGTCTTCACTAGCCCAAAATCGGCAATTTTGGCAAACACAAATCCATCATCTGCACCACCACCTGACAACGGGTTTACAAGAATGTTCATGGACTTGAGGTCGCGATGGGCCATCTTTTGAGAGTGGATGTAGCTCACAGCATCCGCAATCTGGAGCATCAAGTCAATGGCAGCAGGAAGAGAGAAAGGCTGAACCCTAGCTCCTCCCTCCATTCGGCTTCTCATGAAATTGTGTAAATCCATACACATTAGATCCATGAGAAGGGAGTTTTTAGAGAGCGCAAATACTTTGACGATGTGCGGGTGATTCATTTTCACTAATGCATCGGCCTCAGCTGGTAAAAAAGGGAGCCCGGCGGGATTGAAAATTTTCTGAGCATAATTGAATCCCAACCACGTGACTTCTAAAACTTGACCAAATGAACCTGATCCTAGTGGCCGAACATACTTCAGAACATCTTGGTCAAAACTCCACAACAAGGATTTGTGGTCGTGCTCCCCATTCAACTCCTTGGGGGGAAGTCCTCTACACACTACGCCAGCAAGACAATACGATGGATGTTTGTGCAAATGCATATTGCCACAATCTTCAGCACTGCAAATATGATCCCGCTGCCAAACCTCCAGCTCTCCCAGTATCTGCTGCCAGTCATGTTCCGCTGCTTTCTCCAGCAGAAATTGCTCATGGTACCCAAGTTGGGCTTGCCAAGGAAAATCTTTCAAAGCCGCCAAATCCGACTCAGGTTTCCTGCAGAACATGGTGTGGAGCTCTACCGATGTGCACCATTGAAATTCTTTCAAAATATCGGCAAATGCTTCAGACCGCTCGGCATGTCGAAGAGCCGCCTTCAGCGGAGGCAACTCCCTGCAACAAGTTTCGCTAAGGCTTTTCGCTCGCGTCAGCACCAGTTTCAACTCTGGCGTCACTTGCATCGGCGCAGCTGGCTCCCAAGAACTCTGAGCGCCATCGATCCAATATGACAGAGGGAGTTCGTCCGAGGGTCCATAATGCTGGAGATTATGCCGAATATAGGTCACAAGAACCTGGTGCTGGCGGCTACAGCACTTGACATCCATACCCAGTGAGGTATACTTTGAACCAGATTCCTCTGCAGGAAAAGAAGGTGAACAGATTAGTGCTCCAAATAATCCTGCACAAAAAGGAGACCCTACAACCAGACAGAAGGTGCGAATTTGACAGGATTGTCAAGTGGGTACAGAAAAGGGGGAAAACAAATTGCTTACTTCGGTCGTTGGGGCGCTGGTGCCTACCACTCGTGGAAGTACCGGCATCCGCAGGGGCTTCACGCACCTGATCCATAGCAATGGACAAAGTATACGCAACAGCACGGAGCACGAAAATTCACAAGAATCGCAGTCCACACATAGATTGCCTCAATTGCACGAACAACGTCATCTCCAAACACCAAGCTTGCGCTCCATCGCCACTCCAAACAATCTAACAACCCAACGCCATGCGCAGGCAACGCACGAACCCTAGCAAGCAGCCCAGTCGGCTGCCGACTTCTACAGTAGTTGTTGGGCTCCAGTCGGACAGAATTACATGTCTTCATTACTTCATAAAAAATTTAGATTTTTTTTTGTGAAAATTTGATTTTTTTGAGAATTTTGGAAGTTAAAGTGAAGAAAAATCATATCAAGTAGAAACTTATTTCAAAAAATTAGAAAATATCACCATGTGTGTATATTATAGTGACAAACATCACGGTGTAAACTCAATTTCCGTGTCATTCTATAATTAGAAAATAATAGACATTGAAAATACATCCAAAGTTCAAATTGCAATAAAATATTCAATATTAGGAATTTTTTTCAAAATTCAAATTGGAATAGAAACTAGAGTAGATGACCTTCATTGTCTTAGTTGGGTTCAAACTCAAAAAATATCATTTTTGTGGAGAAATTGCAGATTCAGAGCAAGGAACAACAACTTCTTAAAATACACTAAAATATTGTAGCATGTTTTTGTGATCCGTTTTTTTTATTAACTTCTCATTTATGTAAAGACAAACACTGGCAAGACTACAAACTCAATTGAATACTCTTCATAACCCACCATGAAATGTCAACAAGAAAGACATGGATGAAAAAATGCTTCCAATTCCTATACACAGCACATCATTGCCATCCAGAAGCCACAAAATGGCCTCATCGGTGTTACAGTGTTAAGGGCTATTGGACCTTTTTGATGGATTTCAGATGCTCGAAAATGTTTTTCCTTATTTTTCACTAGAAGAAAAATTGATGCGGAATGTAACACAAGTGGTTTCATATTTTTCGGAGCCTGTATGAATTACTTATAAATTTCCAAAGAATTCTGCGCTAGGCACCTATTCCTGACTCATAAGCCTTGCAAAACCCACACATGTGCAATTCTGCGCTAGGCAATTCTGCGATACTTTCCATTGCTGGACCACCCTCGCAGCTGCCAAAGGATTTGGGGTTTGGGGTTCTCACACTGAGAGCTAGAGAAAGGCACCAAGCCCTGTCCCCTGCCACTCACTCCCCTTCGTACCTGCCTTGCGACTTCCTCTTCTCCCCCTCGATCTGGCTCCCCCTTCCGTTTCCATCTCCCCCCGGGTCTGCCCTCGGCCTTTCCCACCCACGCCATAGCTTACAGTATGTTCTTCCTCCCGTTCTCCTTCTTCAATTCTCCCTCCCGCTCACTTACATTATTGCACTCGAAGTGGGCTGAGGATGATACGTCTTGCAGTTAATATCCCTTGGGACAGTTGTTGTTGAATTGTAAGCTTCTTCATGCTTTCTCGTACGGTACTTCCTTCCAACCAGCTGGTGGCTGCTGTTGCCGGTGAGACTCGATCCTGTGTGGCCAGCTCGATCCCCCACTTGCCATTCAATACAATTCATGTCGTCGGATCTTTAGTATTAGTGTGCTAGCTAGATGTGAACTACAGTAGTGGTCTTCTGGGCGTTTCATTGATTTCTCGATCTTGACGCAAATGGATTACCGTTTTTTTTGTCTATGGAACTATAGAAGTATAGAAGCTTATGATCTGCTGCTGCTGAGTCTGTAACGTATAGGGCAGTGGCCAAGGAGGAGGGGATTAATTGCAAGAAAAAATGCGTCGACGAGGAGGGCGGAGCCTGTTGAGGAGGCGCTCTTTTTCCCGCAATCCCCGACAATGAGGGTATTGGCCAACTTAAACTACTCGCAAGAAGGATGAACATTCGGGATGAAAATTTGATTTTAGATGAGAATTCAAAGTTGTGATGCCCGATTATGCAGGGAAAAACGCTTAATCGGACATTACAACCTGATTTTGAACAAGAATCCACCCACAAAAGGAACGGGGGATTTCCTGGGAGTGGTTTCTGTCGATCATCAGTTTAGTCCCTGGATCAATGTTGGTGTCTTCTAAGGTATGCAACAAGCAAGTTTTTGATTTAATTTAGTGTTGGAACTTGCTTCTTTGATTCAATTTCTACAATGGCATGTTTACGGAATGTACCTTGCATTAACAATGTCTTTGTTTCTATGGATATGGACCTTACAGCCACAGCAGACGTTTGTTTCTTGAAGATGCATTTGGCTATGTATACTCTGTAGCACATTGGAGGACGCTCGAATCAAAGGAGAATGATTTTAATCCCACCTTATGGATGGATCAACTATCAAGATTGGATAAGCCTTTAAATTTTTTTTTTTAAATTATAATTTTTTTTTTAATTTTAAAAAATAATTACATATATTATTATCTAACATGGCAGTCTCTAGACCATGTCAGAAAGTTGATGTGGTGCAATTCCCACGTTCCAAACAGTTCAGGAACTTGCGCCTTTAAAGGCCTGAAATCTCATCTAATGATGTGTAGAAAAAATTTCAAAAACTTTGACTTCATGAATTTAAAGATTATAATGTTTGAGTTAGAAAAAAAGAAATAGTGGACTATGTCCGATACGGCCAATACAGTTCATGTGTTCAACTCCTCCTAGAGTGAGATTTTTGCACTATACATGGTTATTTTTTTGACATTTGCATTTTATATCATGTAAGTTATATATTTGCCAAATTTCAATTACAGGAGGAATTTTGCACATGCTGCTTGAAGCTGCCTAAGCTGCCTTAAACTTAAGATAGTATAACTTTTTATTTGGGCACCCAATTGGAAAAAAATTATATTTCCACTGAAGGGGCATATGTTTACACAATTACACCTTGTATTAAAACTTCGTAAACATCTCACCAAAATTAACTTTGTAGGAACCTACCCGAGATTTCTTGAATATGTTGAACAGACACGCGGTCTTTTAGGAGTTGATACCTTTCAATCTATAGAGTCAAAGTTTATGAAATTTTTACTACATGACTTGACACTTGTTAAGTAGGAGATCCTACATTTGCATTTCTAAAAGTACACATTTTCACATTTTTTGAATCAATGCAGTAAAAATGACTATTTTTGACTACTTTTTGAGAAAAAGAAGGAGTCTTGGGACTTTAGGGGTTAAGGCAAAGTCAGCTAATAGATCAATGAACTATGTTGGGCAACTGATCTTGAAGGTTTGACTCCCCAATTGCATATTTAGATTTCTAACCTCACAAAGTCACGTTTTAATAAAAAATATTTTGAATTTGAGTTTGAGTTTTTTTATATTGTGTCTTTTATAAAGTTTCAACTCTACTTTCTTAACCTCAGGATGCTAAGGCCAGAAAGTGGACAATGGATGACTTCTTAAAATTACTATATAAATGAAAAATGCATCTATTGGACCGAAAATTAGATTATTTTTGGCAAAATACTTTGGTAGTAGGTCTTGCCTTTACATGGTTAATGATACCTTTGACCTTACATTTCTAGTGTAGGATTTTGGAATTACAATAAACAAGCACAAGTTGCTAGTATAAAACAATGTACTGCCTAAAGCGAAGATTTTGCAACTTCAAACCCAATAATCCTTTTGATTTTAATAGATTTTTTACATTTGGTGTGAAATTGACATGAGTATTATATCTTACTTTGACTATTTAAAATTCATGAAAGGACTTTGAGATAGTTTTCATTTTCAAAATAAAACCCTCTATAAGCACCAAAAATCCTCAATTTTAGTAAATACCCCCCCCTTATCCCAAAAGCATTTAACCACAATCAAGGACAAAATAACTCCAACAAGGTCAAAAGGTTGAAAAATCCTACTAGATTTTCCTCTAATCTTGCTTTTTCATCATAGATCTAATTATTTTATTCATTTTATAGTTTAAATGGATCAACTAAAAAAGAAAAGTGGCTACAAATTTTTTTTGGATGAATTACCTCCAAAAATTGACCTAAATTTGGCATCAACTATAGTAAAAATGTTCTTAAGACTTTGGATGGCATAAGTTCTAATCCAAGCTTCTAATTGGAGAAAACATTAAATTCTCATAAAGGGATACAATGTGTATTTTGTGTCAAACTTTTGAAATTGTCTATTCAAATTTAATTTAATTTGTAGAAACCAATCTAATATACAATTTATATGTCTCTTTAGGGGTCAATTATCCTTTAAAATATAATATCTGATAGACTTAATTAAAAAAAATGGATGAAATCCCATATCCCTATACTTTATGAAATGGGAAAAATGTGGATAAAATCACAAAATCCCCATACACTCAAACCTCTTTAATTTGATCCTTTCTTCAATGACATTTTGGAAAATCCAACACATTTGTCGCAATATCATTGCATGTAGCACATTGATTTAATGTGCAAACTATTTGACTTGTAATAGAAGTGCCTTCCAAACAATAAGGATGAATTTCTATGTTGTGTCAAAATTGGAAAGGAATTTTTGAATTTTCTAGAGTCAGGATTGCCTTCATAAGCTAGTTCTGTATGTTTTTTCTTCTATTTGAGTAGGAAGAAATTAAACTTTGGAAGTAGCTTTGCCTTAATGTCAAATTAAAAGGGACCAAATAGTTCAACTCCAATGTTGAAAACAACTTTCTAGAAGTTGGAAACTTGCCTCTCCTACTTTTTACAAGGCTTTCTTCTAAAATTTTGTTAGTCAACAATTCTAATTCCCTGTTTATAACTATTGCACACTTCCATGTAGGATTTTGAGGTTTTTAAATCTTTATGCAAGGTTTAACCAAATTTGGTATATGGAAATCCATCCTAAAAAGGTTATAGTGTACTTGAAAATATACTAATAATAGATGTTGTACAAATGAACATACAAATGTCGATAATTCTTTCCATCTTGTGCATATAAATGTTCAAGGATGTCTATAATCTTTCTATGTCTTCCACAACTAGTATAGAACCTTAGTTTTTGCCATTGCGCGCTAATTGAATGTGTCTTATATAACATACATACAATATGAACAATACTAGTACTGAGCAAGCACCTATACTACAAACAAACTGCATTCTTCATTCTATTTAGTGTTGCTTTTAAAATAAAGTTACTTTGAACTGCATGTTTTCCTTAAAGTAAATTTTCCTTAACTAAGATAGCTCAAGCAATAATCACATTGTATAACTAATATAAAGTAAAAAATTAAACAAACATTTCTTCAATAAAAAGACAGTCTAAAATAATTTGCTTTTGGAAGCAACACTAATTAAATAGAATGATGAATATAGCTTATTTTTTACCAAAAAATTCAAGAATGAATTGATATATATATCTCATTATGCATGCAATCCAAAGAATTTATTAGAGTAGAAAATTTGAAGAACATGTCTCGTAACTAAATGATTATTTAAAGAGCAAATAGAATAAATCTAAATTCTAAGTTTAATAAAAAATTTGTTGGCAAAGAATTTTACATAAATAAGGAAACTGCATCTAATGGTAAAGTAAGAAACATAAATCACATCCATGGGTTTGAATTTTCCATTGCACTAATCAATATTTATTAGTAAGTATATTTGAAACTGAAAATGATTCTTCTTTTGAAATTTGATTGTGTATTGCCAATATTGTTATGCTAGTGATTTTTGCAAGAGTTTTCGCTATAAGTTTATAATATTACATTCTAATTATGGTGATTGTTCAAGAATTTTATTCAAAGTAACTTTTGAAGTCGTTTTTGTCGGGTCAATTTTGAATTAGACAAGTTTTTTTTTTGTGAGACATATTTTTGCTCATTGCATTAAGGAATATTTGCAAAAAACGATTTGAAAATATTCATTGTACAATTGTTTAAGAATGAACAAAAGAATCTATAATCATACAGAATGGTAAAATTAAGTATATAAGTGAATGGGACATGTTTAGATTCATTTGTTATTCAAACTTACATTCAATCCTTAAGGAAATAAGGAGCCAAGGTAGAAGAGACTATTCAAGACGCAAATTTAGGCAAACCTACTGCAATAAATTTCTTATTGTGAAGTACACATGACGTTTAAAACATTACTATGGCCAATTTCATTAAAATGGCATTATTCTATTACTTTGGCATGTATTTTAGTTTAGACAGTGCAGCTTGAAATCTATGTGAGCCCTAGATTTTTGCCTCTATACCCTTCCTAGATATCTAAAATCTATAACTAGCCTAGATTTTGTAGACCATGCATTTTGAAATCTAAAGCAATCCTAGATTTTTAAAATTTGTGTCCAAACTAGATGTTTGTAATCTACATCTGTCTTAGATGTCACTTTTGAAAGCCACAATTTTCATGGAACTCAAAATGGACAATGGCACATGGAGTACCACCA
The DNA here is from genome assembly GCA_951799445.1 of Pseudisothecium myosuroides. Classification (NCBI taxonomy): domain Eukaryota; kingdom Viridiplantae; phylum Streptophyta; class Bryopsida; order Hypnales; family Lembophyllaceae; genus Pseudisothecium; species Pseudisothecium myosuroides. The sequence goes on along the minus strand of OX637292.1, from coordinate 11,611,173 downwards.
TTTTAATGAAATTGGCCAATACTACAATTACATACTAATTCATTCAAATGCTACAATACATTCATTAATAAATTCAACCTAGGCTTTAACCCATGCATATGGTAAATTAATTTCTACATTATATAACCCTCAAAAGACTAAGGCTCAGGCCATTATGGGAGTTTAGCAATTTCACCAAGAATTTTTTGTATTATTCCATAAATATGTCAATTATAGACGGAATATCATTTATTCATCTAAATATATACATTCTTTTAATATGTGGCAATGGCATCCCACTTTAATATATATCCAATTTTTTTTCATTTCAACTTAAGAAGGAATTATTAAATAGAAGTAGGTACTATTTTAGAATTTATTTTTAGCTACCAAGTTTGATATTGAAATCAAAACAATCTTGTAATTTTACAATATTTATTGGAATGATGTGAAAATAGCTTTACATGTAGATTGGGATAATTAGTATCCAATCTAAGCCTATTCATGCAAAACTTCCAAATCATAACATTGTATAACCATTTGCTTCTATTCCCCCTTGATTTAAGGCAAAAGAGATCTTTGGTCTTGGGATACCTTAAGTTGTCTTAACTTACATTCATGAGCCCACTCTCTCATTGAGTTTGTCAAGAATAGTTTCTAAATGGGGTTCTTTCATTTGTAGGAGAAAAAAAGACCCATCCAAAATTTGTCAACAATGTTATAAAGGTTTTGTGCATTATATTGAATTAAACCACATGTTCTACCACAAAGATATTCTTGTTACAAGAAGACACAACCACATAGACATTCTTTTTACAGAAATAAAATAAACTAGAGCATATTACAAAGTCATTCATCAAGACTTTTTTACTTGTGGTAAAATGTCTGCAATGGGATTCTTTAAATATGATATTTATTACTAGCATACTCCACTAGCCAATAGAAATTAATGCCCAACAAAGTGCTATAAGATGAGACATTAATTTCATAGTATAATAAATGGTAGTAATATGGAGTCATGGTCATTTGAAGCAAATAAATTTTTATTGTGGTTCACTCTAAGTTCTAATACTCAAATTTTGAGAAAATCATTGTAAACAAATGTTAATCCAAAATATCTATGCCATTGTATCATGAAGAACACTCTTTCTTCTTAACATTGATGTATTAAATGTTTTTCTTGGAGCTTTTGCAAAGAACATTAATTTGATGAAAGGCAATTTTCAAACATTCATTATCCACCTAACAATGCATTTAGGGGGAAGTCCCCACTTGCAAATAAAAAACCCAATCTTCAAGGTAGCAAGAAGACAACCCAAAAGTGAGTGTTATTTACTTTTTGACAAATTATTTTGAACACTATTTTTTAATCAAGACTCAAATATATCTACCCATGGTGTTTTTCCAACACCGAAGTGTCAAAATCTGAAAGGAGGAGGAACAATTTGATACTTTAGTGTTACAGAAGTTCCAAAACGAACATTGAGAACCACCATGCATAGAAGTGATCATATGCATTCAATGATCTGAAATCTAACAACTTTGAATTAAAGTCCAGTCAAAGAGAAAATAAAAAAATCCTACGAAAGGCATGAGCCTCAACAAAGGCCCACAAATAACCAACATCTGAGACCCATGAACCAAAAGCAATTAACCCCTAAATGACGGACCTATGACCATTGATTTCAAGCCTCACTGCCTATCACTCAATTTGCTGCCATTTTGCAACTAGATATGTATGAAGATTTTTATATTTATTTTTCAAAGATGAAACTATATGTCTTCTTTGGTTCATAAAAAATTTAGATTTTTTTGTAGAAAATTGATTTTTTTGAGAATTTATGAAGAAAAATTGAAGAAAAATCACATCAAATAGAAAATTATTTCAAAAAATCTGACAATTTCACCATGTGTGTATATTACAATAACAAACATCATGGTATAAACCCAATTTCCGTTTCATTCTATATTTAGAAAATTATAGTCATTGAAAATACACCCAAAGTTCAAATTTCAATAAAATATTCAATTTCAGGAATTTTTTCAAAATTCAAATTGGAGTAGAAACTAGAGTAGATGACCTTCATTTTGTTAGTTGGGCTCTAACTCAAAAAATATCATTTTTGTAGAGAAATTTCAGATTTAGAGCAAGGAGCAATAAATTCCTAAAATACACTAAAATAGCATATTTGGTGATCCATTTTTTTTAACAACTTCTCATTCACATGAAGACAAACACTAGAAAGACTACAACCTCAATTGGATACTCTTCATAACCCAATATGAAAAGTCAACAAGGGAAAAGAGGGATGAAAAATTGCTTCTGGTAGCTCTACAGCTCCTTGGATTGTCATCCAAGCGCCACAGATTGGCATTGCCGGCGTTCCAGGGTTAACCCTAAAGTGCTCCGACGTCACTCCATATTTTGAACGATGAACGGAAGGTTTAAGGCATTGTTTAGTCCAACTAACTTCTCTTATTCATCCAATGTAATACTTGAATCTAGAAAAGACAACTGTCCTTATTGACCAAAATCAAGAAATTCCGGTTAATGATATTTCTGTACAAAAATATAAGCAAAAATGTACAAATATTAAAAAAAGGATTGAGGTGCGTAGGGGTTAAAGCACCGAGAATTGCCATGAAATAATCTAACCTAACTGTAGGTCCATAGTACACACGCCCATTCCCACTGTAATCCTTTGCCTGCCAGCTCGAGGAGCAGAGTGCAACGCTTCAAAATGGTCAAACCCAAAGATAGAGAGGCCAAGTCAGTTTGTTCGACTAGAACAGAAGTCAAGCGGATTGATCTTAATGAGCTAAAAAACTCCGTAAGCAACCAACAATGTTGCCGTTTATCACAGAAACTCTAAGTCCACGGATACATGAGTCATGCAATCTCCCATGGAAGTGGACCACCCGTCCAGGATCTGTACGGAACGCTGATGTCGGTCCATCAAATGTGCCATAGGGTCCGTATTTCTGCTTGGTGGTGATAAAGCTCAAAGACGACACACGTGAAGATTTCATACAGTTTTGTGCATACGACCAATTCAGCAAAAAAGACAAATAAAATGGGACAATGCGCTCTTGCAACACATCTCCCTCCACTTGAACAAGATATTCGCTGGGGTGGTCGAACGTGATCTGTGCACAGAGCAAAACAAAACACCGTAACTTACAATATCCAGTATTTCACATCTTAGGAGGAGAAATCAGACTAAAGGCCGGAATCTCTTTTGAAATGGTGCCTGTGAACAGGAACCACGGTGGGGCTCTGAGCGTTACTAAGTAGATCCATTTCACTCGCCAATTCAGAAGAAAGTTGACCATTTCGAGTACAGCAAACCCAAAATAGCTAGAAAACCTTGACTACATTACATGCCCTATGGAGTTGGATTGTAGCCATCTTCCATTCACTCGATTTTATTAGTTTGCGACTCTCTAGAATTCTAGAGTGGCCTTCATTGCACATTTCCGGAACTATCACGTGGATTCATGTATGGAAGAGTGAAGATGAGTTTGCAGGGTGAAGGGAGTGCTCACCCAGTCAGTGCTCACTCCACCGCCTCCTACAGTTATTTCACGACGCACCAGCTCCTCTGCTACAGAGAAAGTAAATCCTCGGAGCTCAAGTTTCTTTTCGTCACTGAAATGAACTTTGAGAGCCCTTATATCACACACTGGAACACTGCCACCCGTAAAAAATGCGTATCCAAGATTACGTGGGCACATCTCCTGTGGAATCCAGCCGCCAATTCTCCAGTGAGTACGAGAAAGTGTCAATACAAAACTTTAGGGACTGTTGTATTTGACGCAACCTCATGGAGCTGGATCTAGAGTAGGCCACAATTGAACAAAGGCACACTGAAGGAATCGTGTGACAAGCAGTTCATGGACGAATTGGTATTGCATTGTAACTAATAAACACATACTCCTCCACTCTCAAGGAATGGCGGGCATCATCAGTTTGCCCTACTGAATCTTACCTGCACCTTCGCTGTCAATCTCCCAAAAGGCCATACCCGATCTATCTGCAAACACTTGCTCTCAGGGACTTCTGCATTGCCAATAGAGAAATTTAAGTGGAATCAACCTCAAAGTCTACTTCCAGAGGCAATGACATTGGTTGGGATTTGGGAGTACAGGTCGAGTATTATCACATACCAGTCAGTAGTTGGAGGCCTTTCAGATACCTCAACACTCGACACACGTCAACAAATGCAGGTCGCTTCCGAGGATCCGCATTCCAACACGCACAAACCAGGGAAGCCAAGTTAGCAGGGCAGCTTGAAGGAAGGCTTGGCCGCAAAGGAAAGGGGGCTGTTAACTTCGAATACAGATCAGTTGCTGGCACATCCCTGAAAGGCTCCTCTCCTGACAAGATTTCGAAACACACAAGTCCAAAGCTGTAAACATCAGCTTTCATTGGAAAGGCATCATCCAGATGATCGTCCTTCCTGTTGGCTCCGAATATCTCAGGAGCCATCCACTTCCTTGTACCTACATTGGGCGTCAAATGAGAATACCGGGTTATCTCTCGCTTGGTCTTCACTAGCCCAAAATCGGCAATTTTGGCAAACACAAATCCATCATCTGCACCACCACCTGACAACGGGTTTACAAGAATGTTCATGGACTTGAGGTCGCGATGGGCCATCTTTTGAGAGTGGATGTAGCTCACAGCATCCGCAATCTGGAGCATCAAGTCAATGGCGGCATGAAGAGAGAAAGGCTGAACCCTAGCTCCTCCCTCCATTCGGCTTCTCATGAAATTGTGTAAATCCATACACATTAGATCCATGAGAAGGGAGTTCTTAGAGAGCGCAAATACTTTGACGATGTGCGGGTGATTCATTTTCACTAATGCATCGGCCTCAGTTCGTAAAGTATGGAGCCCGGTGGGATTGAAAATTTTCTGAGCATAATTGAATCCCAACCACGTGACTTCTAAAACTTGACCAAATGAACCTGATCCTAGTGGCCGAACATACTTCACAACGTCTTGGTCAAAAGTCCACAACAAGGATTTGTGGTCGTGCTCCCCATTCAACCTCTTGGGGGGAAGTCCTCTACACACTACGCCAGCAAGACAATACGATGGATGTTTGTGCAAATGCATATTGCCACAATCTTCAGCACTGCAAATATGATCCCGCTGCCAAACCTCCAGCTCTCCCAGTATCTGCTGCCAGTCATGTTCCGCTGCTTTCTCCAGCAGAAATTGCACATGGTACCCAAGTTGGGCTTGCCAAGGAAAATCTTTCAAAGCCGCCAAATCCGACTCAGGTTTCCTGCAGAACATGGTGTGGAGCTCTACCGATGTGCACCATTGAAATTCTTTCAAAATATCGGCAAATGCTTCAGACCGCTCGGCATGTCGAAGAGCCGCCTTCAGCGGAGGCAACTCCCTGCAACAAGTTTCGCTAAGGCTTTTCGCTCGCGTCAGCACCAGTTTCAACTCTGGCGTCACTTGCGTCGGTGCAGCTGGCTCCGAAGAACTCTGAGCGCCATCGATCCAATATGACAGAGGGAGTTCGTCCGAGGGTCCATAATGCTGGAGATTATGCCGAATATAGGTCACAAGAACCTGGTGCTGGCGCCCAAGGCTTTTTTTTTCATTTTTTGAAAAGTGCCAAAGTGGCGATTTAAAATGTTATAGTGGTGCTCCAAATTTCAGCATTCATCCACATATTGGATAGAAAATATCACATTAGCACATATTACATGTCTATAATATGATTTTCATAAAAAATTTGACGATTTCATCCAAGATTTTTTATAATTTGAAGCTTTTTTGGCGATTTCATCCAAGTTTTGGGGCATTTTTTTTGGCATTTTTTAGCCAAATTATTTTTTGGGGTGCAATCTGGCATCAGAAAGCCAAAAAAAAAAGCCCTGCTGGCGCCTACAGCACTTGACATCCATACCCAGTGAGGTATACTTTGAACCAGATTCCTCTGCAAGAAAAGCAGGTGAAAAGATTAGTGCTCCAAATAGTCCTGCGCAAAAAGAAAACCCTAACCAGACAGAAGGTGAGAATTTGACAGGATTGTCAAGTGGGTACAGAAAAGGGGGAAAACAAACTGCTTACTTCGGTCGTTGGGGCGCTGTTGCCCACCACTCGTGGAAGTACCGGCATCCGCAGGGGCTTCACGCAGCCGATCCATAGCGATGGCCAAAGTGTACGCAACGGCACGGAACACGAAAATTCATAACAATCGCCGTCCACAGATGGATTGCCTCAATTTGAACAACGTCATCTCCAAACACCAAGCTTGCGCTCCATCGCTACTCCAAACAATCTAACAACCCAACGCCATGCGCAGGCAACGCACAAACCCTAGCAAGCAGCCCCGACTTCCAGTTCAGAGATATAGGTGGATTCTTTGAACCAAAATGAAATTGGCGCATTGAATGAGTATACTCAAGCGAAATACGTTTGTCTACCTCATCCTCAAAATCAAGTGGAGACTCATAGAGAGAGTGGGTTGCCTTTCGAGCAATTTCAAATGTGGCCAGATTTGGAGACAGCCTTGAATGGATCCATTAACTACTTACTTGTGCGAAGGTTTCGGTGGGCCTGGCACGGTCGAATCGCTTCCAACTTGCTTTCGTGACGGACATCACAGCCTTCAAGAAAAAGTCGCCCCTCTGATTTCAAAATGCTACGTACCAAGTCAGGTGCTTACGAAGTAGGTAAAAACACGAATACAACTCAACCGGGGCTTGGATTTGTAGATGTGAAGTTAGGCGCCTTGACTGAAGAGCAAAACAGAAACTTGAAACCAAAGTTACAAATGAACAGTTAACACACATCGCTGAATGACATCAACATCTCCTCTTCAAAGCAGACTTCACAACCACACCCCAATTGGGAGGCAATGATTCCATTGTTTGAAGTAATGATAAACCTCAACAGAAATGTTTAATCCTCCTCACACACTCAGTGCAAGAATGAACAATGTCATCGCTCACAGTGTGGCTTCTCAATTCCACACTGAAATGTGTGCTCATTGTGCTAATTCAATAAAGGCTGTAAAATCTGAATCACGAACGTATCTCACCTAGTATACACGATTCCAAGTTCAGTAAGCATGGATCATGACTTCGGCACCTTGTACATTTATTGCAAAAGTCTGTCCTCAATGCTTCTCTACTTTTTTTTTCTTTTTTTTTTCTTGAAACACATGGCATGCTTCTCTACTTTCACTCTCTCCATGCCTTCTGGGCAAGGTTCAGCTCCGCCTTTCGCTCAAAAACGCGATTTGGAGACGGCTTACAGCTGAAGAAGACGGTGATCTGGAGCGGGAGGTTTGGGACGGAGGTTTGGGACGGAGGTTTGGGACGGAGGTTTGGGACGGGAGGTTTAGGACGGCAGGTACAGGAGCCCGGGATAGGGAGCAGGGGATGGGACCCACTTGACTGCCACGCAGGCCCCCCTTTGGCTCGAGGGGGGGTACTTAACCCCTAAAGTCCCAAGGCCATTTTTCTGTCAAAAACCACTTAAAATTGCCATTTCTGCTGCATTCATCCAAGAAAGCAGAAAAAATATTTTTTGTAGAATCTAACTGTAGGATCTTGTACTTCACTTGTTTGAGATCATGTGGTAAAAACTTCATCAAATTTGACCATACAGATTGGAAGATATTCGCATTTAAAGTTGGACAAAAAGTTTTTTTTAAGAACATGCTTAGATTGTCTGAAAAGCAAGATTGTCCATAACTTTCTCATCACTAGTCCAAGTAGAATGAATCAAAGCTTCAAACGTAGACAAAAACATAATCTTTGAGTGAAAAAAAATTAAAAACTAAAAAAATCCATTTTTTTGTGATTTTTTTTGGGTTGCCCCTCGAGCTACTTTTTGGACTTAAAGTGGCATAATTTTTGCTCCCGAGCACCGATTGGAATAAAAATTATATTTCCAAAAAGCTAATCTGATTTCCTATCTTCGAAAAAAAATTCAAAAAATCAGGTCAAAAATTGAGATCGCACAAGCCTATCCGAAATTTCAAGAGTCCCCCGTAGGAACTTTGAGACTTTAGGGTTAACCTTCTCGTAATGAATTTCCCGCATACAACTGCAATTTTGTAGTTGATGTCAATGCATTTCAAGGCTTGTTTACACCAAAAATCTTGGGCTTCAATCGATGAACACATGTGGTACCTTGTTCAAGGGATGAAACCATTGTAAGTGGGGTACCATGCTTGAAACAAGGGACTTATAAGTAGGTAGTGGCTCAAATATTTGGTGTAAACCAGAAGAGTTGAGTCATGGCCCAATGTGCACTTGGGCTGAATTTTTAAAGTAGAATTATCCATAGAAATAGGCTAAAAACAAGCCAAAACCAGATCAAAAACACATAGGCTAGAATTCAGGCCAAAGAAGGCCAAAATAGCCCTGAAATGCCCAAAAAGTACTCAAAAATTTGTAGTAAACAATTCTAAACAATTGGCAAAAGCAAGTCTTCCTGAATTACCTCCTGGACTTTGGGGTTGGGTACCTCCAAGAACTTCCTAATAAATACTCCCCTTAGGTCCAGAAAGTCCTTATCCACTTTGGTCATGTAGGATTCCAACAAGCCTTGTATTTGTAATTGCATTTGGTCAAAAATGGAAAACTCTTTTTTTATAAAAATTTGAGATATGAGCCCCTTGAAGTCATTCATCTTGTAAAAAAAAATTGTTGTTTTTGATAAGAATTGGACTTTGATTGAAGAAATCTCAAAATCCTTGTGGTTAAAGTCTTAAAAATTGTAGAATAGACTAATTTGATAGTAATGGACAAGATCCTATAGAAAGAATTTTCAAAAAATGGTTTAAGAAAAAAATTATACTTTTATTTCAGAAAAGGCAATTTAGAGGTGATTTTGAAAAGACCCTAGTTGGGCATTTAGGCATTAACCCCTAAACGTCTGGATTCATCTCCAAAATTGACGATTTGAGAAAAACCATTATAAACTACAATTTGGAAGAATATTTTGGAATTGGTATACAAATGAAAGCTGTAGATTTTGATTTTTAAATTCTATCCGTACGGTTAGATCTACTAATGCTATCACCAATCTTTTTCTATAAATTTTGAAAAGAAAATTTCAGAATTCCTTCTAAATTCAATTATAAGTAAAATATTATAATTTTTTGAGTAAAACATGTTGGAATGGATTTGAAATAAGGTTCTCTTCATATGGTGATTTTTTGAAATTTTTGTGACCTTTACATCTTTGACCTCATTTTTGCACATCTAGTTTTGAACTAAAGTCAATGCAAATTGACCACTTGACATACTTCCACATTTGTAATTTTAGAAATGTATATATTCTAGTAACACCAATCCAACCGATGGATAGGACAACAACTTGATAAAGTATCACCAAAAATTAGGATGACTTTCATCCAAGCAGGAATGAGACAGAAATAAAGATCTGAATCTGTTCATCGTCCAGAAAATGGACGTCGGAGCGCTGCAGGGTTAAGGCAAAGTCAATTCAAATTGATAGGTCAGTGTTCAATGTTAGGTGATGTTCAATGTTAGGTCGATGATCAATAATAGGCAACTAATTTTCTAGGTTTGACTCTCCAATTGCTTATTTAGATTTTTAACCTTGCAAAAATATATTTTAATAGAGATATTGTGAATTTGAATTTTTTATATAGTATATTGTTTATACAAAGTTTCAACCCTACTTTCTTATTCTTTGAAGTATGCTAAGGCTAGAAAGTGGATGATGTATGACTTTGAAAATTACTATGTAAATGAAGAATGCACCTATTGGTCCACTCGTTGGTCCAAAAATTAGATTGTTTTTTGACAAAGTACCCTGGTTATAGGTCTTGTCTTTTTATAATTAATGATAGCTTTGACCTTACATTTCTAGTGTAGGATTTTAGAGTTGCAATGAACAAGCACAAGTTGCTAAAACAAAATAATGTTTTGCCCAAAGTAAAGAGTTTACAATTGAAATCCTACTAATACTTTTGATTTAGTGGTCTTGTTGATAGTTGTTTCACATTTGGTGTAGAATTGACATTAATATTATATCTTACAATGACTACTTAAGAACTATGAAAGAATATTGAAATAGTGTCCATTTTCAAAAAATGCATTTTAAACCACCAAATTTTTTAATTTTAGCAAGGTCACATTTTATCACTAAAGCAATTATCATGACCTCAATCAAGAGGGACAAAATAAATCCAACAGATTCAAAGGGTTGAAAATATCCTATTAAACCTTCCTCCGATTTCAATTTTTCATTACAGTTCTAATTATTTTATTCATCTTATGGTTTGGATAGATAGATTGTTGCAAAAATGAGTGTTCGTTTTGTTCTACTTTGGCCATTTTCAACCCTTTTAAGGGGAGAATTATAAAATTAGATTTTTTTTTTAATATTAAAAATATGATCAATGTATATGCTAGTAAGAAGAAGGTACCCTATGAAGGGATAGCACAAAAAAATTCTCTAAGTAGGAGAATTGGAATAGTGCAGAATTGCCAAAAAATAGATACTTTAATGTTTTAATTTGTAAAAAATAGTAAAAACAACGTTACAAAAAAAAATGGGGGTATTTGGAATGACTTCATGGTAAAGGCGTTTCACCAAAATAATGATCTTGAAACCATCTTCAATGTTCAAAATTGCATGTGCAAAGGAGCCCTATTTGCATGAACATAGAGGACATAAAATATATATTTTTAAATTCCCCTTGGCAGAAATATAACTTCCTACTAGAGGAATAGACATAGAAATTTTAGCTCTAGATCATTAAATTTGAGGACTTCATAGTACGAAAAAAACTTAAAATTCTAAATGTGACAAATGAATTTAATTGATTTTTAAATATGAAATGATTATTTTTAATTTCTAAAAAAATATGAGATATGATTACACTCAAGACAAACATCTTTAATGAAAATTTCAAGTTCATGCGAGTCATGCTTCAAAAGTTATTGCAAAAAAAAGCTTTGGCATTCCTCTTGTGATAAATAACCAGTACCACTCCCTCTTGCAACAACCCAAATCAACTAAAAAAGAAAATTGGCTAATATTTTTTTTTGAGTGAATTACTACCAAAAATTGATCTAAATTTGGCATTATTTAGCTATAACATACGTTTCTAGTAAAATTTTGCTGAAAATCTTCTTAAAGGTCATTACTTATAATCTTATGTCTAGGACTATACTTAAAAACTCACTTAAAACATCCCTTTCTCTTGTAGTGATAATAAAACTTGTTCTTGAACCTTTTGAACATTGCATAGCTTGCCTTTTATGCTGTACAAACATGAGCACTCATTTATGAACACTTTCATTGGCCCTTGCAAAGCAAACACGGCAAACCGAAGCAAAATTTGACTTCCTATGTGAGATGTGCAACCACAATATTTGCACATGTACAATCCTTGCTCAATGAATTGGAAGCAAAAATCCACTCAAAAGGATGAAATGTTAACACCAAAATATTTCAAGGGAATCCAATTTCAATCTTCAAATTTATCCTCTGATCTTTTAGTAAACATTTACACCTATTAAGTAGAAGGCTCAGAAGATTAATCATTTAGAACCTGGATTGGATGGATAGACAAGATTATATAGTTCTTATATGCAAGCTGCATTCAGTTTTTGTACATTACACATGTGCTTTGCGTGGCAAAGATTTGAGAACACCTGCAACCAACAAGTCCTCAGGTCTGTGTCGCCCTTTCCCTACAATGTCCAGGTTCAAGAAAACCTTCTGCTTTGTTGTTTTGCTTCGTTGTTTTGCATACTGTTTCCTTCATCGTTTTGCATACCGTTTCCTTCATCCTGTGCACAGTATCACATACAAAGTGTACAAGATGAAAATTTGATGAACACATGCTAATACACCCATCCACATCATTTCATGTCTTCCCACACATGTGCTATCCCTATTGTTTCTTTTGTTTGCCTTCAACAGAGCATCCTCACATTCTTCAGGTAAGAATTTATCGCTTTCTGAATGAAGTTCTTATAGGTTCTGTCGGTCAGTACTATTGGAAATGCATGTTCTAAGAACAAACAACAAAGAGTGGCAAACTTCGTTTCTATTGTATTTGGTGACGAGGTTGAATGTGTTTTGACTTAGTCTTGTTCCTCATTCTCATCCTTGTCACATGTGGAAACAATTGTCTAGTGGTAAGGTTTTTGTTTTGTGCGTACCTTGTCTAGTATTGTTTTTAGTTTTGCACTTTGATTGATCTCCAATATTACAGATGAGCAAAGTGATGCCTCCACATCATTGGCGGAGTCAGTGCGCTTGCAATGACTGATAAACTGCCTTCACTATTGAACAAAATGTAATCCAGAAGAAAGATCTGTTGCACACATTCCTGTCGATTAACCGTGCATTGACTGTCAGAACATAGTGAAAATGCTACAGCAATGCCATCATTTGGGTATGTACGCAAAGCCAGACACTAGTATTGAAGAAGAGGAATGACAGCTTATTTTTTTGAGAGAGTGAGGTGGATTTGAGAATATTGCTGGGCAGTTGGTTAGAGAGGACTGAATGTTGCTGGTCTGATAGAAGTCATCCGGGGACTTGAAGTTTGCGGTAATGAAGGTACGCATGAAAGGAATTCAACAAACACATTTTGCGAGCAACACATGCTGTAGCGCTATTGCCAATGTGACTAACGATTACAAAATTGAATGTATTTGTAGTGTTCAAAAGGATGCATGCATAGGAGACCATGGTCATGTCAGCGCATGGAAAGCCTACAGTGGAAAATGTCAAGGGAATAGTGGTGGACAGTGTACAATGTTGACATGATCTCCATGAGGATGTCGCTCAGTTTCATTGGTGAGCAGGGATTGTATTTCTTCAAGTTCTTGAATGCAGAGAATAGAGTGCTAGGTCCGATGAAAGAGGAAGGCCTTCATAGAAATACTATGGAATTCAAATTAAATATAGACTTCTCTGGCAGAAGGCATGAGAAGGGTTTAGGAATCCAGAGAAGCAATTTCTCTAGAAACTGCAGTTACTGGACATCCATATTCAAAGCCACTGAAATACTATTAGTGGTGCACGTTAGCAGGCAGTTCGCTGAGAAGAATTCAGTTGCAGTCCAACTTCTACAACTCCACAACAACATTTCACAATATGTGAACGGGATGCTGTCCTTGAGAGACATAAGTCAGTGGCTAATGGAACAGTAATAATATATCAATAATATATTATTACATCCTTTGCAATTATATATATATATATATATAAATCATAGCTTTTAACGTATTCTGCACTGCATGAATCATGCATACGTGTCACGTGTAAGAAGTGACATTCGATTATTGGAATGTGCAAGAGCAATGAAGTTGTTTGGATGCTCAACTAGGACTCAACAACTCTGGAATTTGCAGAAGAATTAATGCAAGCTTGTCAACAATTGTGGAGTTGGCTACACTGTCATTCTTTTTTCAGAGTAGAGTACGGAGTGGTTTCCAGTATGGAAATGTTATCATGTTTTTTTGAGTGAGAGTAAAAGTGTGTACGTTGCATTGAGTAGTGAAAAGGGCAGGAAGTGACCCATTGTGAATCACCTAGAAGTGAAGGAGGTACTAGGTCGTACAACAATGTTGTAGACTATGAGTACTTGATAGGAATTTCCTTCAAAACCAAAGGGCTTCAATGATGGAAGTATTTTTGTGGACACAATAGAGGATGGCTCAGACATAGTTGTGCAGAATATCAATTTTAGCAACATTCCAAAGTAGGAACGAAAGAGCAAAAAAGGAATCAATGTCCGTAGTTTGCAGTAACCATAAACTGAACAAGGTGACACAAAAAAGCTAATTCAAAGATGTAGCAAATGTGTTCTCAAAATTTTGTAACAGTTGGAAGCACATTCTCTAAGTATCTATGAGTAAAAAATTTGAAGTTCCGAAGCTCCACCGCCATTGTGTTAGCAATTAGTCATTGACTGAAATTTGTCAAACAATTGATATTCATCCATAGGAATTTGACAAGAAATTAACACATGCATCACTTTTGTCCACAATGATAGAAAGTAGATCGAATGTATAAGTGCCCATCGTCAATTTGGACGTTTGCTTGTCAAATTCATGTGGATTCAGACCATGTTTCCTTATAGTGATGCATTCGAATTTTTTATTTCACTAATCAATATTTCTTAGTAATTATCAGAGCTGTTACATTGGACGGACCGTACATCCAAACCGTCCAATATGTCCACCTATACGATATGTCTAATGACCCTAACCTGCCCAATGTGACTACTTTGAGGTAATCATATTATTTGTCTGGTATGTCCAAATTGTCCGCCCATCCATAACATCTGGTGATCCTAAGTCATTCAATGTGACAACAATGGTCACAGAAGTCAATCATTTGGCAGGAAGTAGATTAATCCCTAAAGTTCCTTGACTCATTAGAGAAAATTCCAGCCCACGAGAGGGCCGTTCCAAGTTGACATGCCATGCTATTTCATGCATGGCTTGTCAACTTAGAAAAGTGCCCTTGGTGAGCAGTTAGAGTGTATGACTGCTCGCCGGAACAGTCAGATTTCGTAAATTTTTTCTTTTTTCTTTTTTTCTTTTTTTCAGATTTCATATTCATGCACTGGAATCTGGATTGAAAATGGTCAGAAAATATGTGTTAAAGTCTATTAACATTATAGACATATGCTGAGATAATATCTTCAATCTCCAAAGATCAGATATTATTTATGATACAATTTAACGGACATATAGCTACATTACATTGAACAATTACTATGTCTGTAAAAACCTGATAAAGTTTCAGTTCATACCTGTTCTCCCATTATGATTTCAAACACCTGAGCTTACAGCCAGGACTGTACAGATGATATCTCAGAACAATGCCATTAAAATAGCCCCCAATTTTGGGCAACCATTATACATTGATAATAGTGCAACAGTGTCCAGTGATTCGATCATGGACATTAATAGAGCAAACTTGGCGCTTGGATGTGCTGATCATTTGGCCTTGCCCAGTTATCAACGCAATGAACTAGGTAACAAAAGATAAGGTTCTCAATTTTACTCGAAATAATTTTCAATTAGGCTCTGAGGATATAAACAAATGCTGGTTTGAGCCATGACCTCCTTTTTACTCCGCACTTTTTTCCGTTAAGGCACTTGCCTGGTGAGATACTGGCTGAGAGTACTGAGCTGCTTTATTGAGCTTGGCTGATTGAGGAGCTTTACGATACTTTGGCCGAGGTTTTTTACTGCATGTTACTGGTGATTTGCACTAGTACAGACTACAGGGATTGAACTCTTTTTCTAAGCTATATGGCTTCATCTCAGCGTTCCACAAATGACCAGGTTTACTGAAGTTTTTGAATGGATTGTGTTACATGTTTAAGTTTGCTTTTTTTGCTTTGTTTATTCCATGCGAAGGCTATAACACGCGTATGTGGGCTTAAGACACCTGTTGTGCCTCACTAACTTGCAATTCGTTGTCATGTTCTTGGGATGGGCACAGGTGAGGCCCACTACCTCATGGAGTTTTTGAAGACTTCTTTGCAAACTTGACCTTCCTTCAAAAAATTTTACACTATACTAGGATGATGAGAGATTTCTATTTTGCTAGGTTATTACAAACTAGTGATTGAGCCTTGATACTCAATAAGTGCAAAGACATGATGGATAAAGCTTGAGCTTCTTCTCTATATAGGTTTATTTGGGACTTGAATATCTTTTTTATGCTTTGAGCTTGAAACTGGTATGCTTAGAAATAAGTTGAAAATTGCCCTCTAGTAGGGATGTACCAAGAACCGGATTTTTTACCACACTATCCATGAAGAGTTGGTGAAACTCTTCCAATGTTCGATTTATTTCTCTGCATCTGGTGGTCTAGCTAATGCATTGGTTGAAGTATTTTTCAGGCACAAAAATCAGGGCCGACATGGCTCCCTGAGATGACTGCTCTTGGCTACCGAGAACCTTTGCCTCCTCCGATACCTGGAGTCCAGGCAACACTTGCCGCAATGAATCCGAGCGAACTGCACAAATATGTTCAGGATACCGATTTGGCAGCGATCAGTAACGCCGGAGAAGAGGGTGAGCCCGTTTTACTTCTGACGGTACTCGATCTGTCCCAATGGACTAGAATATTTGAACTGGCTAACACTGATCTTCCAAAGGCTCTTGAGCGACTACAGGAGTTGCAGGGATTGATGTTACAAATTCTGGCAGATGATGAATTCGATCTTATCGAAGCCAAGAAAAACACGACCATTGTCGAAGTAGCGATCAGGCATGCAAATAACCAAACTGAGGAAAGTGGCGTATCGTTGTCCCAACTCTCTGTACCTGAAGCTGGTACGTTCAGTCACCCATACCTCGTCAATCTGTCTATCGATGAAGCTCATAAAGCTGCGTTAGAAGATTTACAGGAATCGATTGTGTCTACACAAATCGAGAAAGAACAAGAGAGTTTAGTAGCTTCAGGTCGCCAGTTAGCAATTCCATTCGTATCGCAGAGAACCATTGAGGACCAGATGGCCTCCAAGAACCACCGTGTCTGGGCCACTGGTAACGTTAATTCATTAGCGCCCATATTGACGTCCACTTGGCGTATATGGGGTGGGTTGCAAAAATCTGATATAGATGAATGCAAAGATGCAGCCTTGAACGGCAAAAGGCTAATAGCAAACGGGCAGAATTTGATAAACGCGTTTGCTCTATATGGCTTTGACCACAGTAAGTGCACAGTCACTGCTGTAAAACTACACATCAAGTTAGAAGTGCCAACCGCTAATGATCGACGTGACAAACACCCTCAGGAAATGTGGAATGTCCACAGACCCTACCTGAGGTGTGCTTGTCATCCTAAGTCGAATGGGGGTTGCAATGGCTCGTTCATATGGTGGGATCATGCAGTGTGGTATATGATTAACCATCTGGAAAAGTTTTTCCCAGATGAATCGTTTCCCTCAGTAAAAGCAAAATTTATTGCGTTTCTGATATGGATACAAGGTGCTGGGCGAACTGCCGTCAGATGTCAAATTGCCTTTATCCAGTCTCGCAAGTGGATGTGCTCTGGTGCGTTACAATTTGCTAACAATCCTACGGGAAAAGTGCTGGCCGAACTACCTGACCTACTGGGACCACGGCAAATTGAACGCATGTTAAAGCCTGCTGCTTTCTCCATTGCAAACCCGGGTACCCCCAGTAGTGCTCCTCCATCAAAAAGGCAGAAGATCAATTTGAATACGCCCCCCCATACAAGTCGCCAGCCCAACAACGGCGGCTACAGTCGCGGGCGTGGAAATTACGGATGTGGTCGAGGCGGTGGCGGGGGAAGAGGTAACCCCAATCAACACCGAAGATACAATGCTCCTACGCAAACTTCGGCTTTCCAATACTTTCCTGCCACTCCCTGGACGGAGCGACTGCCTGTCTTCCGCAACTCACTGGGTGTCGATCCTGGAGTGCCGTCGGGGTCCAGATCGATCACTATATCGACATCGCCAATTATCCAAGAAATAAGTGTTTCTCCGCTTCGGGGAAAAGCTCTCAGTTTTGATGATGAATAAGTTTGTCAGGACAACTTAAAGGTTCTTACATTTTCTGTTTTTGAATAGCAGAGATCCGAAGATTCATGAGCAAGGACCTACTCGGTCGTAACGTTCTCAGTAAGCAGTTTGACAGGAAGCCGCTAGGCTACATTATACTCACTTATCAATGTCGTGCTCTGGAATGGATTAACCTGCGCTCTATATTCATATCTTGTCTGGTCTATTTTGGTTTTGAACATATGGTCCCTAGCGTGGCCGATGTAATGTTCGCTTGGCGCTATCATAACAATCTTGCCACGGTTTTATACAAACCGGCAGAAGTTTTCAAGAAGTTTTCTTTTTTACACCTGTTGGATCCTCTCGAGGGATGCTCCTGTCTAAAAGTTCGCAGATTCATGAGGTTCCTGGATTCCCAGACTGAGATGGAGACCTCAAGCTACGCAGGAGCCCAAGTACATGTTCGCACGACTGACGTAAAAATCGTGCAACATACGGGCTTACGGGAGGCTGTCGGTATGGGATTAAACCATATTCCAGTAAAACCGACCAATATTGCAGTGAGTGTCGCTACTGCTCTCGATGCATTTGCCCAATTTACGCAAATTCTAGGTTTAGAAGATGCTGGTCTTCCTATCATCGAAGCTACTCAATGGATTCATAATACTTGTCTGGAACAGATGAAAAATGCGTCCAAAATTAATAAGTCAGGACTCCGATCTTCAGGAACTGATCTTATGCAATTGCAGAGCGTGAAAAACGAAATTGGATGGATTACGTCTAAATTATTTTGTGCTGGTCTCGACAAGGCGGCCAATAATGCTTGCTTTATTTGTGTTCGGCATATACGTCTGATGGCTCTTGAAAGGCTCTCAGGCCCAGAGTTCATTCCATGCAAGGATGAAATTTCGTGGTCCTTACCTTCACGAATCCTTGACACCATCGCAGAAGAGATTGCTAATTTAGTCCCAGAGCTAAGCATCCCTTTTCTTTCCTTACCGTATTTGATGGCAACATATAAGTTGCACAAAAACAAATACAGATGGCTCACAAATGCCTTCAACACCATCTACTCTAACTTAGCGCATTTGATCACAATTGCAACTATGCAAATCCTGGAACAGGTTAAGCAATGGTCTCAAACGATTGTTTTTGGTTATGCACAATTCTTTAAATGCCAAACCTCCATTTTTTGGATGGTGAATTCATCTGTAGAAGTAGCCCTCAACTTACCAGAAAAGTTGAACGATATCTTTGTAGCGGACATAACACGTTGTTATGAATCCATTCCATTGGAAGGACCGGATAACCTAGTCGATGCAGTTGCGCATATCATAAGGATCGGGTTCCAACAAGCTAAAAAGAAACATCCTAAGGTCGCTCCGAAAATTTGGATCCGACTGGACAGTGATGGTCAGGCAGCTAGAGCGTCGTGGGAGACCAGCTGTCCTTCTTACGGGACCTGGTTTCCACTCGATGAACAAAAAATGACTGAAATTCACAAATGGCTCATGCAAAATTGCTTTGTTGCCCTTGGAGATCGGGTCTGGAAGCAACGATTAGGGATTCCTATGGGATTCACTTGCTCTCCCTTGTGGTGCAATTTTTACTTATTGCACTACGAGATCTCCTTCATCCAAAGACTGGCTCGACTGGGTCGTCCTGATCTGATGAGAAAATTTAATTCAGCTTTCCGTTACATTGATGACCTTTGCTGGGTAAATACCGGAAGCCCATTGGAATTTCTTTCTCCTGCACAAGAGAGAACGTCAGATAATCCATACTGGATATATCCACTGAACGTACTGGAGATTAAGTGTGAAGTTACAAAATATTCGACGACTGATCCCAAACGCGGCATCCTAGCAAATTTCATGAATATGGAAATTGCGATTGATGATGACCAATCCGGTACTTACTGGACGCAGAAGTATGACAAGAGAAGAACACTACCATTCAGTTACACGCAGTACATTAAGTTTAGATCTAATCGTCCCATTAAGCAGTCTTATAGCATTGTTGTATCCCAGACGGTTCCTATCTTGTACATTTCAAGCACCATGGAGTCCGCTTCTAAAGAGATTCAGTTACTAATCAACACCCTTATAGGCAATGGCTTCTTTGAGCAACGCCTTAAACGAACAATTAGGCTGTTTCTCAGCTCTAATACTTTCCCAGGGTTGAAGTATGATATCCAACAGCTTATAGATTCTCTTACCTAGTATTGTTGTTATTTATTTATTTTCCTTATATAAAGAAAAAAAGACTGCGATGATATACTTTTATATTTGCAAAAATTTCGAGGCCTGGAGTGCACCTCAATAAGAGGGTACTCCAGGTACTCTTATTGAGGCTTTTTCGCACTTCCAGGGGAGGAGGCGGGCTTTTTTCTTTTTTCTTTTTTTCTTTTTTTCAGATTTCATATTCATGCACTGGAATCTGGATTGAAAATGGTCAGAAAATATGTGTTAAAGTCTATTAACATTATAGACATATGCTGAGATAATATCTTCAATCTCCAAAGATCAGATATTATTTATGATACAATTTAACGGACATATAGCTACATTACATTGAACAATTACTATGTCTGTAAAAACCTGATAAAGTTTCAATTCATACCTGTTCTCCCATTATGATTTCAAACACCTGAGCTTACAGCCAGGACTGTACAGATGATATCTCAGAACAATGCCATTAAAATAGCCCCCAATTTTGGGCAACCATTATACATTGATAATAGTGCAACAGTGTCCAGTGATTCGATCATGGACATTAATAGAGCAAACTTGGCGCTTGGATGTGCTGATCATTTGGCCTTGCCCAGTTATCAACGCAATGAACTAGGTAACAAAAGATAAGGTTCTCAATTTTACTCGAAATAATTTTCAATTAGGCTCTGAGGATATAAACAAATGCTGGTTTGAGCCATGACCTCCTTTTTACTCCGCACTTTTTTCCGTTAAGGCACTTGCCTGGTGAGATACTGGCTGAGAGTACTGAGCTGCTTTATTGAGCTTGGCTGATTGAGGAGCTTTACGATACTTTGGCCGAGGTTTTTTACTGCATGTTACTGGTGATTTGCACTAGTACAGACTACAGGGATTGAACTCTTTTTCTAAGCTATATGGCTTCATCTCAGCGTTCCACAAATGACCAGGTTTACTGAAGTTTTTGAATGGATTGTGTTACATGTTTAAGTTTGCTTTTTTTGCTTTGTTTATTCCATGCGAAGGCTATAACACGCGTATGTGGGCTTAAGACACCTGTTGTGCCTCACTAACTTGCAATTCGTTGTCATGTTCTTGGGATGGGCACAGGTGAGGCCCACTACCTCATGGAGTTTTTGAAGACTTCTTTGCAAACTTGACCTTCCTTCAAAAAATTTTACACTATACTAGGATGATGAGAGATTTCTATTTTGCTAGGTTATTACAAACTAGTGATTGAGCCTTGATACTCAATAAGTGCAAAGACATGATGGATAAAGCTTGAGCTTCTTCTCTATATAGGTTTATTTGGGACTTGAATATCTTTTTTATGCTTTGAGCTTGAAACTGGTATGCTTAGAAATAAGTTGAAAATTGCCCTCTAGTAGGGATGTACCAAGAACCGGATTTTTTAAGATTAATTTTTTTTTTTTAAATTTATTAATTTTTTACTCGCGAATTTCGGTTCCTGCACCACTGTCACAACAGAAACTGCTGCACGGAAATAGGGCAAAAAATATTTTTTCAGCCCTGAAAAACACTATTTTAGGGACCTTCGGAGGGTTGTGGAGGGTTGTGGAGGGTTGTGGGTTATTTTAGGGACCTTCGGATACTTGAAATTTTCTCTAATGATGTTCTCACCAAAACTGCTCCAAAACTGCCATTTCTAGTACAAGTACCAAATTTTAGAAAAAAAATCATTTTTGGACACTTGTAATTGTAGGATCTTATAGTACTCTGGTTTGAGAATATGTGAAAAAAAATTCAGAAATTTCCATCGTGTAGATTGGAAGATATTAGCGTTTGAAATGGCAAAAGTCCTTTTTTTGGCCCTTCAAAAAATCGGGCAGCTACACTTCACAAGGTCAGATTATTATGAAAAAGTTTCCAAAATGGTTGTACTTCTTTAGATTCATCCTTCAAGGCAAGTTGGCTACATACTTGAAAATTTTCAGATTATTTGGAATTGTACAACATATAGGAAAAAATTAGTAAGTATAAAGAAGTAGAGAATGGATCAAAACACTAAATTGTTAAAAAGTTAATTATGGAATTGAAAAATGCCAATCCAATGGTTGCAATGTTGTAATAAACAATCTACATCCTA
Organism: Pseudisothecium myosuroides; assembly: GCA_951799445.1. Lineage (NCBI taxonomy): Eukaryota > Viridiplantae > Streptophyta > Bryopsida > Hypnales > Lembophyllaceae > Pseudisothecium > Pseudisothecium myosuroides. The sequence goes on along the minus strand of OX637292.1, from coordinate 11,589,352 downwards.
CAATTTTATTTTTTTTGGAAAATACTGAAAATTGAGTGAAATAAACGACTTCAAAGTTTATTTTAGAGTAGACAATCCATAACTGCCTGCAAACTAAAAATCCTCATAACGTTTGACTCATTGATCAAAACGGAATGATTCAAAGCTTTCCACGTATATATAAATCTAATAAACCAATTTCAAATTTTTATTTTTGAAAAAAGTGATTTTTTCTGATCTGCCCGGATTGCCCGAGTTGAGAAACAAACAACATATTAGGCCATAACTTTTGACTCGTATTTCCAAATGTCATGAAATTTGGTGCATATGAAAGATATTCCTTGTCCCCACCTTCTATAAAAATTCATTAGAGGAGATTTGGGCCTCTAAGAGACTGCAAGTTCCCGGACTGTGGAAACTCTGTAGGAACGTTGGGACGCTGCCAAATGGCCAGTCCGACGCGGCCAAGCAACTGCCAAGTCATATTTTATTATTTTTATTTTTAGTATTCTTTTAATATTTTAATAAATTTTTTATTTTTTATTTTTTATTTTATTTTTTAATAATTTTTTTTTTCTGACAGCAGTGCGTTGTTCCTTGCATCGGGAACAGCCCTGAAACGGTCTTCTAGAGGCTCAAATCTCCTCTAATGTCAACCCAAAATATGCAAATCTCTAGTCACACGTGCCTACCCAAAATTTCTGTGCTGCCAAAAAACACATGTTGGTCCTTTAGAGGTTAAGAAGTCATAGGGATGTTGCCAATCTAGTTTCGATCAAGTAATTGCCCGCTCTCCATACACTCCATAAAATCATCTATTGTTTCATTAAATCAATTTAGATTGCTTTGCAACCAACAACCCACTATCCATGCTACTTGAACAGCCTTGATTGTATCTCTCAGCATCAATCCAGAGGAGCGCAAGTCCTTGTTATTTAGGAAAAAACTCTAGGCAAAGCAGAGGTCAATGTCATTGTCTTCCATCATGTCGTCCGAAGACGATGCAATAGCATTGGCATCAACAAATGACTCATCCAAATTTTCTGAATCGCACTCGATCTACAGTGAGTTTGAAAGTTCCAACGACAATGTTTAACTCCTAGCAATTTTTAGTGGCCATGTTGAACAAACAAAACCTCTTGGCCAAACCATTTTTGAAGTGCCATGAATACACAAACAAAAAATCTCTACAAAAATGTGCATGTAGGAAAATATATTTGTCTCTAGGATAGAGAGGACAATAGCCTCCAGTAGATCTGTACCTAGCCTTGGAGAAAAGAAGAAAAAAGCCTCTCATGGATCTAAGCCATGAACGTAAAACTGTTGGCATGCAATTGTATAGTTTCCATACTTCCAGTGTTTTATTAATTAGCTTCCACACTTGAAGTGACCAGATCTCCTTAGATTGAAATTCACAGGTTATGTCAAAAACGCAATTATTCCATACTCCCAACGTATCAAGGCAGTAGTACCGTGGATGATTGGAAATCCAACTGTAGGGACTAAGAAGGGAACTCCACCTGGCTTTTTCAAAATCGTCCACTCAAATCTCTCGATTGAATTCTGTGGTGATATAAACTTGTCTATTGCAGTCGGCACATCCATTGGTCGCCCGCACATAGCTACCCGTTGCCGGCTTTGATACTCAACATGCATGGCTTTGTCTACTACACTCCTAATTTGTAAACTTGGGTGTCAAAATATGGACCTCCTTGATCGACCCTGTACGAGCTGAAAGGGCCTTATTTATCAGATATACTCATCCCACGAATCATTGTTTCGTAAAGGCTTGGTGGAGTGGAAGGCGGCCTCTAAATCTAGTACTTTTTGGATTGCTAGTGAAATCCACTGGCTATGTTATCCAATGTCATGTTGACCCCGGCAAAATAAACCATGCCTTTGCTTGTAACAAAGTGAAAAAAGGATCATGAGTCAACAGCGGCCTCCAATCCCAAGACCGGGACAAGGCGTTGTAAATTAGGATTATGTCCAGTCAGTCGCCTTTAGATTGCATGAACAAGGTGAAAATGGCTTATAAATCGGCTACTTGAAACCCAAACGCTTGCATGCAACAACGTACTAGTCATTGCAAACTATGCAAAGCTAGAATAATGCTTCAAAGGGGAGCTTGGAATACACGTTTTCCGCCAAGTCCATGTGGTGTTGCAAGGTACCATAGAGGTTCTTGTCAAGGTTTTTCTTCATGATGCTGTCTGCAAAATAAGAAGCAAAAGAAACTATCTCACAATTGACATTATACAACACCGTTCAGCCGTGATTCCACAAAATATAATAGCATCTATTGTATGTCTAGAACGTAGTAAGACATTGTGGTGCCGTCTATGCGCGTCACTCAATGATGAACTATAACTAAGGATTCTTCAGTGACTATGGCTTGCATTTAGAATGTTCATACAAATTATTAAGAGACAAATTTCTCTAAAAAATTTCAAGGGAAAATAATTGTGTGTATACTTTACACTGGAATACTAGTTCTTTTTAAACCAATACTTGTGAAGATGCCATGTCTTATTGATTCAATTTGTAATACAATGACACTATAAGAAACCCAAGTTTTAGGTAACGAACCCCCATTTTTTTAAACGGATTTTAGGTGATGTCAATGTTGACAATCCAATGTTTTTATGTCAACAAGATTATTCAACGTAACATCAATGTTCACATAAAACATTGGGTTGTCAACATTGACATCACCTAAAATCCGTTTAAAAAAAGGGGTCTTGTTTCCTAGAACGCGGGTTTCTTATAGTGTGATTAATGAAAATTCTAGCTCACTTTATCTAGCACGCAAATTTACAATGCACCTTGATTGAATGATAAGCTACTTCTATGTCCTTGAGAAAAACGTACTTGGACTTCATTCCAAAAGCCTAATCAATATTAGGGTGGACAACAGATCATAGAGCTATTAGGGCGCAAAATAAGATTAATTTCTCCAAACTATACTCCCTCTGTCCCAAAATGATCTTCATGTTAGACAAAATGTTCCGGATTAAGTTCAAAAATAATTTTCTTTCAAATTTTTTTTACTTGTAAGTAAAATACAATGCACTCATATCATCCAAGAATTTTCAGATTCAGAATCTTTTTTGAAATGTGGTTTTAGACTACTTGAAAATAGGATTTGGGGCCCAATTCTATCAAGCACCGGTAGCCACTCGATCTCCTACTACAGAACAAGAAGATTCCAAAGTATACTGCGACATTACAGTCACTTGCTGGCTCATCAATATAGGTTGCCACTAATATAAAGAAGGCCATTGATTACAAGAGGGACCACTAGACCACATTGTTGACTTGGCATTAGAAGAAATCTGCGTTTGCCTCAACAAAGTCTACATGACGCAAAATCTGCGTTGAAAAACGCAGAAAAATGCAGATTTTGCGTTTGCCTCAACAAACACATTATGTAGATTTTGTTGAGGCAAACGCAGATTTCTTCTAGTGTGGTAATGTAGTCCACCCCTTCCATTGGAGTATAATTTCTATTTAGTCCACATCTTCTGATTTTTTTACTAAAAAACTTCAAACAAAAGAACTATTCACAATGGAAATGGAAATGTTCCGTTATTTCTTGGATTTGAGCATTGTAGTTGATACAATAAATGGAAAACTGCCCACCAATCTCCTTCCTTTCACAACAAGAAGATCATTTTGGGACAAAAAATTATGGCCAACAAGAAAATCATTTTGGGATGGAGGGAGTATGATATTTAATTCGAAAAAAACCAAAAAAAAAATCAGCCAAAAAAAAAGACTTACAAGAATGCTTCCAAATCCTTGTTTTGTTGTCTCTTTCTATACCTACAAGAGTAGCAATGGTAATAAGACTCTGCTATCACAACCGCTTACGATCCACAACTCGGGCTACAATTGTGACAACTCCATTTCACAAAAGCAAAGCTCAATAGAATGAAGGCGATGGTATTTCAACAAAAAAACAATACACTGACTTCTAAGACTAGCTTTTTGCAACTAATACCTACGACAACTCTACTTCACAAAATTAGAACAAACAGAAATGAATACAATTATGGCAACCCACAGGAGGCAATGAACGACAATGGACAACAATGAATTAACGTGCAAGGTAGCTTGAATTGATCGGATGCAAACAAACCCAACTAGAATTGAAAAAGAAAATGGACTGAAATAAGAAAAACAACATTTTGTACCTCTTTTTAAAAATCCTCTAAAATACTAATGGTAATGCACTTTAACCCTTTAGTGACCGGTCGACCACTTTTTGGTTGATTTTTGGACTCTTGGTCTAATATTGTTCAAAATACATTTGATCACAAAAATCTCAAAGAAGAACGCAATTAGAACGTCTTTGTGCACTTCAAACAAAACCAATTTCAAGAGAATTGGAGCATTGATGAATTAGCTATGAGGTTGCAAACTCAAATGGCCTGGACCTTCAAATGGGAAGTGTTCAACAAAAATACAAAAAAATATCAATCAAATTGTGAGATCTTTTTGTAACTTGATGTCTTGACAAGGCATAAGTGTTGCTTTGTAATCTCATGAATGCCCAAAGTAAACTTATGCATTGGTATTTATGTAGCGCAAATTCTAAAGGGTCATTCAAGTCATTGATTTTTGAGAATTAAGGAAAGCAACTCAAACTCCAACAAGGCTCTAAAAGCAAACATGATTTAGAGGTACATTTCACTTTCTTCAATGTACCAAATCTGCACATTTTAGAAGGGTATCCGTTTTGATGACCACAAATGACCATTTTTTGTGAACTTCAAAAATTTGTAACTAATTTCACAAAGCTTGAAAAAATATGAAACGACTTGGGTTAGATGCCTATTCTACTTGTCTTTTGAGGAAAATTTACTAAGAAAATATTTAAAGATGTTTCACCTCCCCAAAATTCAATTTTAGCCCTTAAAAGGTTGATTTATGGACCTCCTACCTTATTTATAGCAATTTGTACCGTTGGATGAGTTTGGTTTTTTGTAAGGTTGAAGAATCTCCCTTATAGAAATACCTTGTACGGTTTGATCTAAGACTACATCTTTAGAGTGGCCACAAAATTCATTTTCTTGAAAAACTACGCCCGCCCCCCAAATCAACCACAGTCACTAAAGGGTTAAAGACTCTCAATCTTTTTACAACCACTTACTGTCAACACTTATGACAAATCTCCTTGAGTTCGCAAATTTAGAACGGTCATGAATGAATACAATGGCAATTTACAGGAATTGAAACAAAGAACTGCATGCGCTATTGTTGCAGGAGTCAACACAACTGAAGTAGTTTGAAACTTTGAATTGATCGGAAGAAGCCAATTCGAATTGAAAAAACAACCAGATGGAGAATCCCGATGGCAGTTGCCTAAATGCGAAGATGGAAACCGTACCAGCATCAATTGTCAAAGAGGTGTACAAAGGAGTGACCTGGAAGAGAAATGGGCAGGAATAAAACAATTGCTCTCTCGCATTTGAAGAATTTTTATCCTACTGAAGTTACTTCACCTCAAGGACTCCTTGCTTACTTGTAATTTGATTACATTTACTTGATTATTCGGCTTCATCTATGGATGGTTTAGGTGAGAACTCACAAACTTGGTTTGCAAATAAAAATTAATGATTATTGTTGTAGCTTTACACAAGACACAAGTCTATAAATAATTTGTTCCAAATGAATATTAATGTTACAATTCATTCAATAGAAATTACAATTTTTTGTGTTATGTTCCTTAGAAAGGCAATTATGGCCAATAGAAAGAATCAAATATAAAATTTACAACTGAAGTATTAGAGCATTTTTAATTAAGTATGGAATATTAATTGTATCTATAGGAAACAAAAATTGCAGTCTATTTTGTCTTTTCTGGGATGGTGATACAAACTTCTGATAGTACTCAAAAAATAATAATATTTTGCTTGTAATGGAATTTAGAAGGAATTTTGAAATTTTCCTTTTAAAATCTATAAAGAAAAATTTGTGATAGCATTGGTGAATCTAGTTGTAAGAATGGAATCTAAAACTCAAAATCTACAACTTTTATTTGTATATGAATTCCAAAATATTCTTCCAAATAGTATTTTATGATGATTGTTCTCAAACCATCAATTTTGGAGAAGACTCTGAACGTTTAGGGGTTAAGAAAAAATAAAAGAATTTACAATCATATGGAAGGTTGAAATTGATTATATAAGTGAATGGAACATGTTTAGATTTATTTGTTGTTCAAATTTACACTTGGTCCTTAAAAAATAAGGAGCCTAGGTACAAGAGCTATTTTAGACACAAATTTAGGGAAACCCATTGCATCAAGACTGTGAAGTACACATGAAGATTAGAACATTACTACAATTACCTACTAATTCACTAAAATGCTATGATAAATTCACTAATAAATTCAATCCATTAGGCCATATTAATCCATACATATAATTAAGTGACAACATCATATAATAATATACTTTCTAAAAGACTAGGGAAGCCATCATGGGGGTTCAGCAATTTCACCAAGAATTTTTAATATTATTCTATAAATATATAGATTATAGATGGAATATGAGTTATTCATCTAAATATATAAGTTTGTCTAATACGTGGCAAAGCATCCTACTTCAATATATTCTATTTTCATATTTTTTTTAAAATTTTGCCCACTTAGAGATATAAAATACATTACAAAACATTCCATTTTTCTATTTTCTAGACGAAAATATCTGTTTGCAAAACATTAAAAAACATTGAAAACTCTAAAGAGTGCAAAATAATCGTCAAACTCTACCAAAAGCGTAGATTTGAGCTCATGCAAAGATATTCGTAGATATTCCACTGAACAGCTTAGCAGGATAGCATTATGTACGCTCCTTGAACATGCCTGCCTTCCCAAGTGTCGCCTCTTCTCTCCTACTGGAGGGCTCCGAGCTCAACTCGCATTGCGGTGATGGCGATGGCGATGGCGATGGCGGCCACGAGCTCCCTCGTTTCGCTCTCCCCGTCCACCAAAACAGATCAATTATATTACAATTCCCATTCCAAACACCTCTCATCGTTTCCATCTCTCAAAACGTTCCAAACATTTTCCAAAACGGTGGACTACAGCTCCTTCTCGAGCTCTTCGTGTTTCCCCTCTCGCATTAGGAAGAATGGACAGAAGCGGGGCGCGCTTGGCGTACAGGCGATGGCGGATACCCCTCTGACGGTTCTGGTGACAGGCGCCGGAGGACGCACAGGTCGCCTCGCATTTGAGAAGCTGAAGAACGCCTCGGGACAGTTCGTGGCTCGCGGTTTGGTGCGAACCGAGGAAGGGAAGGCTGCTCTCGGAGGCGACGACGGCTTATTCGTTGGCGACATCACGAATCCCGAAACCCTAACCCCTGCATTTGGAGGAGGTCTCGATGGTTTGATTATTCTGACGAGTGCTGTCCCAAAGCCGAAGCCAGGGTTCGATCCGGCGCAAGGCGTCCCCCCTGAGTTTTACTTTGTGGACGGCGGGTCCCCTGAAGAGGTGGATTGGTTAGGGCAGAAGGCGCAAATTGACGCGGCCATAGCCGCGGGGGTGAAGCATATCGTGTTGGTCGGGTCCATGGGCGGGATGGACGAGGCGAATCCGTTGAACTCTTTGGGAAATGGGAAGATTTTGATTTGGAAGCGGAAGGCGGAGAAGTACTTGGCGGACTCCGGGGTGGCGTACACGATTATTCGAGCGGGGGGGTTGCAAGATAAAGACGGTGGAATCCGGGAGTTGCTGATTGGAAAAGACGATGAGCTGCTGCAGACGCAGACGAGGACGATCGCCAGAGCGGATGTGGCGAAGACGGCGATTCAAGCACTCTTAATCGAGGACGCCAAGTTTAAGGCCTTCGATTTGGCGTCCAAACCCGAGGGCGAGGGAAATCTGACCACGGATTTCAAAGCCATCTTTGCCGGAGTGACTTCCAAGTTTTGATAGCAGGCAGTATTAACAGGTAGAGTCTGTTTTCGTGAGCATTGTAAGTTTCTGCGGATCTCCTCTTTAGCTATTTTCTAGTCCTAGACTTTGTCTTCTATGAGTTGCTATGAATTTGTGTCCTCTCTGTTTCGGCACTTTAAATCAATCGCCACTTCGCTGTTCAGTATAGTTCTTAATTTGCTCTTGACCTTAGCTCCTAATTGCTGTTCAGTATAGTTCCTAATTTGCTGTTGACCATAGCTCCTAATTTGCTGTTGAGTATTGTTTCTAGTTTGTTGTTGAGTATAGTTCCTGGTGTGCTGTTGAGTATAGCTCCTAATTTGCTGTCGAATATAGTTCCTAATTTGCTGTTGACCATAGCTCCCAATTTGTTTTTCAGTATAGTTCCTGGTGTGCTGTTGAGTATAGTTCCTAATTTGCTGTTGCGTACACTGGTCAAATTTTTATATCTTCTTGTTGGCAACTGAAAGAGGATGCCAATGCAGCAATGAATGTGTATTTTGGATATGATGTTCCGTGCAATAGCAACAGGTAGACTGTGAGCATTCTGAGTTCCTGCGAATCTCCTCGAGAGCCGTAGACGTCTCCATCTGAGTTGCTATTAGTTTCTGATACTCTCCGATTCAGCTAGGGACAACTACTGTAAAATCCCCACATCTGCTGTGCTGTCTAATTCCAACACGCCAAAAATGTGGTTTTCTGGATACCATATTTAAAATTGATGGAGGGTTATAGTTCTGTTACATCTGTTCCACAGGGCAGAGATAACCCAAGAATTTCAATTTTTGGGAGGGTGTAGTTCCTTCAGAAACCCCGCTCACACTACAATAAGATTGAGCCGCACTAATTAAGAAGATTGAGTTTCTTTCCTTCCTCATTAGGACAGAGCCTTGCAGTTCTACCGTCCTTGTTTCTTCTCCTATTTAACTCTGTTCGTTGTAATCAAATCTATCTTTTCTTCCATTCTATTAAAAGAAATGTTTGTTTTGTTTGTTGGCTCTGAACTGAAGGTGGGTGAGGAGGCGTTTCATCGAGAGAAGCTATGAGCTATAAGTGAGGAAGTTTGAGTAGCTACTGTACTTGAAGAGTGAGCCACTTTTTGAATTAAAAAATAGGAAAAGCCATCTAGCTTTCCTTGAATCATGTTTTGCTTTCCCATGGTTTTGTCCATTTTGCAGGACGCTAAACCCATCATTTGAAGTGGGCCCTGTGAACATTCTTGGCTAAAACATTCTTTAGTCCATCACACTGCAACCATCAATAGAACACGCTTGCCTTCACCATCTTGACAAAATGAACAACAAGAAGGTTAAATTGCATACTTCTCTTGGTCTCTCTCCTATTACTTGCATGGCCATATGATGCATTCGCGATCAGAAAATAGGAGACAAGGTGAGGTAGAACTGAAACCCACCAGTCCTTCCTCCCACAATCTTTAAGAGAGCTCTTGATCTCCAACATTGATAGCTTCAATCTAGTTTGGAGCATGCAGATGGTTTCCGTAACACGTAATGCTGATTTTGAGCCCTTCATTGAGCCAAGAACATCCAAGGCTCAAAGTGCATACTCTTGGTTCATCAAGAACTTAACACATGATAGTGTTTGGTCAAGTTTGCATGTTAACCTTGGAAGGACCCTGCCCCTATGATCAAGGTATCAAGGTAGTCCCCAAAGTACTTCGATTATTGGACCAATAGGTGCATTCTTTGTTTCTACAAAACATTATGAATTTATGGTTATGTCACGAGTACTTCATTCTCTCTCCATCGTCGTCGTGATGAGTCGTGGATCTAATCTGCAAAACTTGTGACTTGCCTCCTTGACAAGAAAACGAGTTGCCAGAAAGCTCTGATTTGGTCTCCAACTCGAACTCCAAGACTCCTCTCAGGCTCAGTATTACCTCACTCATACACAATTGTCACTTGGGAAGTCCTTTGATCGATCTTCAGGCTGCACTAGCGAATGCTTGACATTCAAGGTAGCTATTGCGAAATTCAAGCAATTCCTCACTCAATGTTGTTTCAGTATTGGCCGAAATCCGAGCGGGATTTCTTGAAGATGCATCGGCGGCCAGACACGGGAAACTGACGCAGCCATTGACTGATGATGACAATTGCAAGGCCGAAGTGCTTCGCAAATTGCAGGGACCGGGCGTCTTTACTTTGAGAAGATTCTCCCACCAACAAGCTAGTGTGGGTATGGAATATGTACTGGTACGCAAGTAACTTAATTAGTTTTTGAACCTCTGAAACGTACAGGCGTAGTATCAGGCTCGATCAATGGAATTGATTATACCCCTGTAGAGATGTGACGTAATTTGGGACTGATCAATTTTTCATTAGACATGGTATCGGTACTCTGTGCAAACTCAATCCATGATGAACTTGTAAGCTTGAGTCAGTGCTGGCTTATTTGGTTAACCGTCGCTTAATATGACGGAATTTCTCTTGATCTTTGTTTTCCGCAGCCTGCGCTACCCAAGTTATGGTTCACAGAAAAGCACGGTGACAAACTTGGAATATCTGTTATCCTGCGACCTGAATCATCCACAGAAGCCTGGAATGTAAACCTCAACATTTCAGTTGTCAACATCGGAAATTCATCATAAGTTACACTCAATGGTGGTTGGAGAGCATTTTGCTCGTTTCAATAACCTCTCCGTAGGCGATTCGTTGATACTTCTGCGTACCCCCCTTCAGCGTTGAACTATGAAGCGGGGTACGCAGGGGGTACGAAGGGGGGTACGAAGGGAGGAAAGTGGGGTAGGAAGGGGGGAAAGGGAGGTAGGGAGGGGGGTACGCAGGGAGGAAAGGGAGGTAAGAAGGGGGGAAAGGGAGGGAAAGCAGGGTACGAAGGGGGGTAGGAAGGGGGGAAAGGGAGGTACCAGGAGGGAAAGCAGGGACGAAGGGGGGTAGGAAGGGGGGGAAAGGGAGGTACCAGGAGGGAAAGCAAGGTACGAAGGGGGGTAGGAAGGGGGGGGGAAAGGGAGGTACCAGGAGGGAAAGCAGGGTACGAAGGGGGTGACGAAGGGGGGGAATGGCAGGGGACGGATAGGGATTGGTGCCATTATTCTCTCCCAGTGTGAGAATCCCAACTGCGAGGGTGGTCCAGCAATTGAAAGTATCGCAATTGTTTTCAAAAAAAAAAAAAAAAAGTATCGCAATTGTCTTTGGCCTGGCTGTTGGTGAACTCTCTAATTAAGGTAGCGATTCCAGCACCGGTCAGTCAGAAAGAGGGATCATAGATTTCCAGGTGCATGTAGGGATGGATTTCGATGCCGGATCTGGCCCAGGTTTGTGCAACAGCATGGTGATAAAATCCAGAAGTATGTTACTCTTCGAAATGTAGCAAACGGTAAGATGTGGAGGTTCCGTGAAGAGTAATATCATGCTTTCTCAAAATCAACCTCAAACATATTTCTACAGAGGCTGGAAGGATTTTACTGTTAGCAGTGACCTCGTTATTGGCGATCGACTCATATTCGTACTCGTGGTGAGGTCCTTGTTCCATGTTTTTATACTTCGCATCGGTGTAAACCCGGGGCTCTCTGAGCAAAAACCGAATCTGTGATCACCCAATCCATTACCAGCTCAAAAATGTCGCCAGTACCTCAAAATTTCTGCTGATGGCAGTTAGAAGTCGGAAAATCCACTCAGCGGAACTTTGCTTGTGAAAAAACCCTGCTGTGGAGATGTATGTTGCGAAAGTTGCTTCAGATTCTCCTGATTCTTCACAAAGCCCCTCCGACATGGACTCCCATTACTTCGAGCCGGTAAGCATAAATCTCGTTTTCACATTCTCCAAGTGTAGCGCAAACAGAGTCTTAACAACGACAGACAAGGAATTCCCAGTGAATCATTTCCTCCAGAGTCTATTCCTCCAGATGATTCGGCAAATGGAGCTCAAATGTGTATCAAAAGCCGTCAACAACAGCGCCGGCGTCGATCAAGATCAGAGCATGCTTCCACACTTTCTCGAACGAACAACTATGAGCAGCATCTTGGTATGCTTGGATTCTTCCTTGTTCCCATTTGGTGCTTCCATCTTGGATATCTGCATTTCAAATCCAATTTGCATTCTATGCTTTTGGCACGGAATTGGCTGTCTCCGTGTCACAATAACGAATATACATTTGACCTAATTTCGACGTGCAGCATCAGAGCTAATAAACAGCAACGTTCTAACGAGTGTGTATTGCTTGTTTCTCCTCGCAGGAGATTCCCACAAGCTTTTTGACGATGAACTACACTCGACGTCAGAAATGGTTGGAGCACTTTTGTGAATGAAAATGTTCTACAAGCGGGACAGAGACTTGTCCTCAATTCTTGGTCGTGATCATGCCATCGTTGTGAACCTTGAGCGCATCAAGACAATCATCACTGCGCAAGAAGTGTTCCTCCTGGATGCCCGGAATCTAAGATTTGCTCAATTTGTGAAAGAGCTTCGTTTGCGCCACCCTTCCAACCACAACAATTAGGCTGAATCTCTGCTTCTTTGCTTTTGAATTGCAATGAATGCGTGGGAGAATTGGCACAAGATCAAGCCTCAAATGTCTGTCGGTCCATGTAATTTCAGCAAACCCTAATTCTTCCTGGTGACGCAAGGCTTCTCTTGATGGGTTTGGATGCGACCATGATAATCCTGAATGCACGCATCATCTTGAAGACCGGGAAGGAGGTGAGACACTAACGATGCGTGGGTCGAGCTTGTTGCCATTTGAGTTTCAGGCATTAGAAGTCTACTTAGCAGTTGCTGCCAATGCCTTGACTACGAGGTTATTTCTTTTCTCCTTCTTCCTTGTCATGTGCATATTCTCAATTTCTTCTGAAGGTAGGGCCACAGAAGGCTGGAAAACGGAATGGTAGAACATTTCAAATGCTATTCATACCAATCTTCGAAATTTCAGTTATCCCAATCAATTTTAGTTGGAGAGTCATGCCATGGACAAATGTGCACATTGGAAATAAGGGTGCTGTCTCTTTGGTTACCAGAATGAAATTTTACCTTAGATTGCCTTGCAGTCCCTCTCCATAGCATGTATGGCCCTAGTACGAATGTGGGCACGCAGGAGAATGCGAAAGTCTTCAGAACAGACCAAATGCATATTTATGTCTAAACTGTTGCAAAATCATTGTAACAAAATTGAAATACTTACTGGCAATTCATTTGCACAATGTTATTATAAACCATTTAAAAAATTCTTCTAGATAAATTCTGGCAATCACTGCAAACCTGTTGCAATGTCCACCTTCTGTAAGAGTGCTGGAACATGAAGAACAATATATACTTAATAAAAAGACCTTTCTATGATTCCTATCCACTATATCCAAGGTATTGTCAAAGATTCCTGTGAAGGACTCTTGTTTGTATTTCTACTGTACGTCAGTGCATTAAATAGAGGCCACTCATGAAGCAATAATATATGTCGATCACCAAGAATGAAAATGGACCTGAAAGCCTTGCACGACGTCAACGTAGTGTCGGTGGAACTTGGACGTTGCCGTGGACCGGAGCTCATCGATGAGTCGATTCCAGTTGGACTCAATCGCCCCCACGAAGCCGTCGCACTCCAGCGCCAACTGGAGGCTGAGCAAGCTGTTGAGAAATTCCTCGTCCCAGCCGATCCTCTTTGCAAAGTCCGCGGGGCTAACGCTGGAATTCTGCACGCGGGAAACGTTCGTGTATTGCACCGTCCAGTTGCTCAAATGGGCGAAGAAGCTCACGGTGCTGGGATCCTCCGTGCTCAAGAAGATCCGGCGCCGGAGGACGTCCGGTTCGCTGGCTTGCAACGCCTCGGCGCTGCGCAAGAACGCGGCGTCGGGCTGAAGCTTCATCTCCTTCCATTTGTCGCCGTGACGGACGTGCACCGAGATTGTGCCTGATCAAGTACGTCCCGGGAGAGCTAGAACGTCAGTTTCTAACGGCAAGTATGATGAAGTGGCACAATTCCAACGCCAAAAATTGTGACAAAAATGTATGTACATATAGGCCGACATTTAGGACAAGCATGGATTTCTGTTTCAGAACAGGGTTCTGAAAAGTGACAAAGTAATGGAATACCGCCATTTTTATCGAAATTGACGTTTTCTTTACTTCTTGGAGTGATTTAGAGTGATCTGAAAGCTCGGACGGTGAGAGAAACAGACCCGGATTTTAGTGTTTGTTTGCTCGTTTGACACGAAAGGAAGATTCAATTAATTCCAGGAGTAAAAAATGAAAAAGGACCAGCTCCGAGAGGCCAATACCAGACCAGGACTTAGGCACACGTAACAGAGTTAAAGGTCGTCCATTGGACCTTGCTCCCTTCCCTCACACACAGAGCACAGAATCTACCCCATTGTTTGTCAAATTGGGTGCGGATAGGGTCTGTTCTGAAGAGAGAGTACTTGCTAACTTACCAAGGGTCCGAACCCAAGCTGCTCTACCATACACCACGAGGCTAGGCTGGTCCAAATTAACTGCTCAACTTGAACTGCTTGCCATCTCATTGACATTGTTTCGTATCTTTGTAAGATGCCCAGGACTTAGGTTTCAAGGTGCCAACGTCACGATGGAATGCCCGTAAACAGAACAAAATTCAAAATTGACTTTGTAGCAACTTATTGAAGTCTTATATATGTTGGTGATGAGTTTTGAGAGGTAGTTAAGTAATTATAGGTACTATATTTCAAGGACATAAAGTAATTGGTCAACTCATGTAACCACACCAAAATGTGAATTAATAAGCTTTTTACCCTTTCGATCATTCTTGGATCTTTTTTAATTTTTACACACTTTTGTTTATACCTTTGTAAGAATTGTTCTGGATGAATGAGATGGTGTTTGGATTCACAAACCCAATGCCTGAAGTACTTTGTTCATAATCCAAATTATGGGTGTTAGAATGCTTGGGGCCAGATAAACATGGTTCTTAAGCGTGAATCTTTTAGTAAGCGAACATAGCTTTTATCAATCCTTCCTGATTCAGAAATTCAAATACAGAAACGTTCACTGTCTGCTTTCTCAAAAATCGAGCGCTAGAATATTTCCTTCGATCATGACAAATGGATCATAAGCTGTTTCAACATGTTCACGTTCATGCAAATTTTACCTGGTTCGATGGGCTGGCCCTGGAAAATCCCCGACGCCCTGCGCCTGTCGAGCTCCCTCAGCGTACGGAGCGTCGGCCGCACAATATAAGCGCTGCTTTGCGCCCGCCACCAGTAATAGAATCCACTGGAAAGATCCCCCCTTTCTAGCATCTTGTGAAACATGACTGGCGTCGCACATCTCGCGAACGGCAGCAGGCTGCCTCCTCCCAGTTTATACACCGCGGTTCTCAACACTCTCTCACTGTTGTTGGTATACGACCTCATATTCAGCTCCTCGAATCTCAAAAAATTCTCATTCGTCACTTTTAAATCGCTTCCGAAGGCGTCATGGATCGTGCACGACGAGAAAGGCTCGAAGTAACACTCGTCCATGGTGTCCATGCCCTCGCAGAACTTCCCCTGGACCCAGCTGCAGTTGGGTTGCGGAGCCAGAACCAGGATCCGGTTCAGGTTTAACGCTACTAGCAAGGCGACCCCGGTGATGTGAATCATGGAGCCGATGCCGCGGCCGACATCCTGAGCCTCAAAAAGGAGGAACTTCTTGTCGTGGCAGCTACTGGGGTGCTGATGGGTCCAGATCGCCCTCTGCGCCTCGAGCGTTCCGTACATGTGTAATTCGTCGTGGGACTCGGCGCCAGGATAGTATTCCGAGGGCTGGTTCCATGCTCGACGGGGAAACCACTCCATCTCGCATTCCTCGGTGTGGCACCCGTCACTCGCTTTGAAACTGTCAAGGATTTGTAATGCCTTGGGAAGCTTATATAATTGCAACGTGAAGAGGAGCAATGCAGCTATTGGGAGGGATAGGACTACGACGGCGATCAACAGCTTCAGTTTCTCGCTTTTCGAAGTTGCGCCAGGGAGTGACATTTTTCGGGTTGGCCTTGCAAATGAACGTCCTGATCGGAGGTAGCGTGCTTGCAATGCAGTTGTAGGGAGATCAGCACGTATGTATGTACTTCTAAGCTAGTTTGCATTTCCACAGCCATAGCATTGAACTTCAGGTCTGGATCTCTAACGGAATTCAGTCTAAGTAATGATTTTGTACCTGGATTATATGGATTCCGGGTATGGGTTGCACAGTCGCTGTAGAACTCATACACAAATTTTCGCGGTGTGGAGCCTGGTTCACATGTTGAGATTCACTGCGGAAGGTTGAATGTAGAATTAGAAACGTTACACCTTGAAAAAGCGTTGGAAAGTAAGCTTAGCTTTGCTACGACCTAGGTTAGAGACTTAGAGTAATCCAGTCCGGCGACTGATCGATCCGTTTTGACGTTCAGCGCTGAATTTATATTGAGTCAATTTTGAACACTGAAATCCACCAGATTACCGGGAGTGAGGATCCAGTGCGAGATCGAAATACAATATAATTCTTATTTTGTCATAGATTACATTCTACACGCTGCAACCATTCGAAGTTATCAAGCTACGAACTCAATGTTTGTGCAAGTGTCATCGCATGAACGTATATATTACAATGATGACATCGATCATGATGATATGGATGCAATAAGATGAGCTCAAGATTGGACGACGTAAACGATAGAAACGTCAATTTTGTTTAAGTTGCGTGTGTCCAATGCCAAAAATTGTGACTTACATGTACATGGAGGTCTAAAATCTAGGACGGATAGGGAGTTATGTTTCAGAGCAGGTGTTCTGAAACATCACAAAGTATTGGAATACCGCAAAGTTAACGAAATTGACTTGTAGAGATTGAGTAGAGACATACGTACAGACCCCTGGATAATCAGCAGCAGAAAAGCTTACCTGATGATCATAAGAAAGCGAAGTTAAGGATTCTGTTGTACGTGATGCAGCACCATGGAGTAGAACCGACCGGACGAGACGAAGACGACGAAGCCTTGAGCATCGATCAAATTCAATAAAGTCTGGCTTCAGTCCACGGACCAACAGCTGCGCTTTCAAGTTCCAACCACTTAGTTAACCGACATTTCGTTAAAATCGGGCGGTATTCCACAAACTTGGCACTTTCACGTGTAGATCGTGCGGTCTGAAATCTATACCTGTCCTACAAATGAAAGGAAAAATGGCGTATGGAATACCGCAATTTTACTGAAATTTCCCATAGTTCGATTCCGCACCACTGACTTTGACTATTGAGAAGAGATCTACCAGAACTCCGACCCTGGACCCTGATACAGTACCACCGTCTAGCTGCATTTCTTCACTCCATTGATCTGGCCAGCGTAACTGATGATCCAGCACGCGGAGTGCTGCTCGATGATGAGAGTGCAAATTTCACGGGAGGTGTCATCTAATCTGAACAGCAAGCTAGCACTGATCTGGATCTACATATTTCTCGACCTTCTTCAACCCACTCCTGACCTGGATCTTTATATTTCTCGATCTTCTTGAACCCACCCCGGAGTGAGCTTCAGTATACTAGAGTGAGTGCAATACGGGAGCAGGAGCCGGAGTTTGAGAAAAACACCGGACGAAACTCCTTAGAGCACCAAAACGGGGGTCTGATGGAGTTTGGTGCTGTGTTTCTTTTGTGCTATTCTTAGTTAAATCTTGTTCTGATAACAACTGGGGACGACCTTTGCGATTAACATTATACAACTGAAATTGATCGAACAAGGGAGCACGTAACTTACAGTACATTAACACATACAGTACGTCGTCCGGCCTTGAACGCAAAGTTAGACTTCAGCACAGGGAGAACGGGGAGGTGTTACCCCGGGTATTTTATTGGCGACTGTAACTATACCCCCCAAACTTTCTGAAAACAGAAAGTTTGGGGGGTATAGTTACAGTCGTGAATAAAATACCCGCGGCGTATCGACCTCCCGGTCTCCCTGTGCAGTGGACAGCTAGGTGATGCACGTTGCACGTTGCACATCGATATCGTTGCACAGTGCACACATGCTTCGGCACTGCCAATTAATGAACGCTTGGCTAGTGTTTCAGTGGATCGAAAAGCATTCCACAAATAGGGGATCATCCTGATGACGTTCATTGTCTTCCTCTTCTTCGTGTTTTCCGTTGACAAAACCATTCTAATTTTAAGGTTAGAACAGCAGATCGAACACCTAAAAGAAACATTTTCCGTCCACGGACAGCTAAACATTGAACTGAAATAACCAGGAAACGTGGTTTGGAAAGAGGCGCGGAAAACCGTCACAACCACTTGAACCCAGATTACGATTGCTAGCTGGTGATTCGCGAAAAATTTATGACGGGGTGCACTTTCAGGAAGTGCGTGTTCGGCGTGCTTCAGTTGCAGCCGCGGTGGAATTCAGGACCTCGTGATTCTGAATACACCCGAACTGAAAGGCCAATGTATTTTTTTTATTTTTTTTTGAAACACATGGACAATTTCCATTGATAAAAGGAAACAAAGGGAACACCCTCGGCGGAATTCTTTAACCTTCCCTGTACCCATTCCAGCGGGGTTTTTTTCTGGCGATTTGGCGGCCATTTGCACCAAATTAAGGGACCCTGCACCACGCCCTTGGAACACAATCAACACACAGGGTAATTAAAGGATGCGAAATCGCCTGTTACTTACGTTCGGCGGTCAATGGCCCCCAGCCGTTTTACCTCCGTTTTTGCTCAGGCCGTGTTGGTCGAGTCTATACTCTATAGTGGTGCAACGAGCCTCTTGCGGAGGTCCAGCACTCCAACCAAGGATGAAAATAAAAAACAAGACCCCCTATTTTGTGCCGTGTTTATTCAATTGTTAACACCTTCACTAGCTATTTTGGGCCGGGGTGAACTAACCCCCTCGCTCGGCCCTGTGGTCCGACCTTATTTTCCGCACAAATATTTTTTTGCAAATTTTGAATTCATATTTGGGATCAGAGACCCCTAATTAGTTTAGTAAGATCAATTATATTTCCTGGATCGGCCCAAAATAGGGGGCTTTTTTTTTACATGCACCCCCGGTAAGGCCGAGCGAGGGGGTCAATCCACCCCAATCCTATTTTGGGGGCCTCTGATCAGAAATATGAACTCAGAATTTGCAAATTTTATCATGAGTCGCAAATAAATAGCTCCTGCGTTTTCCCCAAGGGTGAAACAAGGGGGAGACAAAACGGCCTCCCCGCCTCCCCCTTTTGGGGGGAAGCAAAAGGATACCCCCTGCGTTGATTAACAATGTTATGAACGAGCCCCCCCGCATTGAAATTTCTTATTTCACTGTTGAGCTGGGTACAGGGGCCACTCAGAGTTTGGAATTTCTGACACACTCTGACAAGAACCTTCACTCAACCAACCAAAAGTTCTACTTGCAATATAACTAAATCCCTCCCAGGCATCCCAAGAGGGATTATACCTTCCTGACAGAGGAAGCTTTATGGCGAATAAGCAATGTTATGTTGCATTACTGTAGACTCGACCGGCCGGGTTGTCCCTGAGGTTGCCAGCAACTTCTTTTGCTTCATTATGTCTTCTTTTAAGCTCCAGCGGCACCACCTTTGCACTTGCCATTGATGTCGCTATCGCTCGCTCCGCGAGTTTTCATTGTAGTACCGTATGTGAAGGTCTGATTTGGCTGTGAAGTACCAAATTAATTTCTTTTTAAGGCGCAAAGGGATTCGGCAAGTGGTATATTCTAAGATATTTCAAAAATTCACTTGTAATCTTCCAAAAATTTCACTTGTAATATATATATTTTAACATATGGAAGAATCCACTGCATTAAAAAAACCAGAGCCAAAGACAAAATAGCCAAGCCTCACGGCTGGACAATGAAGAGAATACGAGCCAAAGAATATAGAACCCAAAAGAGAACCAAGAAGCATAAAACAACCCTAAACAAAAAGGCAAGGTGGGGGGTCGACTAAGTTCCAAGTATACCACCTTCTCTCCTTGGTGGCCAAAATCAGAGATTGGATCCAAGTATTCTCAAACTCATACCAAATATTCTCGCATGTTGTGGCCTATAATGAGCACTTCTATGTGCCTCAAAACCAAGTCCGTGCACCTCTCTTCATTGAGGATTTTTTGATGGTATAAAGAATGTGACTAGGATCTCATAGTTTCGAAGATTTTACTATAATAAAAAAAAAACAAAAAAAAACAGCCTAATTTAAGGTATGGACTTATATCCCTTGTATCATTGTTACAATTAGAATAAAATTAATAGTGATTTTTTTATTTTTAATTCATAAAAACTTTAAAATTCACATTACAAGAATTTTTAGCCCTCTAGAAGGTTGCTTCGAAGTGACAAACCAAGCTATTAAAAAGCTTGGTCTATCACTCCAGCTAACTGCTCGCCAAAACAGTCAGTTTTTGCGATTCTTTATTTATTTTTTATTTTTTATAATTTTTTTAAAATTAAAACTCGGTTTTAAAAAATTTTATAATTTTTTTACTTGTAAAATTCGGTTCCCGCGCCACTGCCACTACAGTTTTAGGTGGGCGGGAATAGAAAAAAAATAATTTTTTCAACAAAAAAAAAGCAAATTTCAGGGTACCCTGTAAGCGCTTATTTACCCACCCTTGGTAAATGAACGAGCACAACTAAGTTCTCGGTAAATAACCATTTGAAGTCGATCTATGGGTGTCTAGTACCAATCCATTGTGCCTTCCAAGCAATGGATCTTTCCTATGTTCCTAAGTTTGGCTAATTTGGGTAATGGAAACAAACCCCTAGTCGTAACTGTTATAACTGTTAAGTCTGAGTCAAGCCTAAGAAGGCTTGGAGGTTTAAGAGAGGAGGTAATCTCAGTCTAGGGTTATCTATCCTAAGTGAAAGAGTACCTCATGCAATTTCTAAAAGTGTAAAGTGTATTCGATTTGGACTCTCCTAGAGATAGTTATGGACGGATGAAGTTTGACTGCTACTCGGTTCCTCAAACTTCATTCATTCTCTTCTATGGACTCCCAATTCCAATTTGGCTTGGAATTTGGACTATGGGCCTGACTTCCTAAATTTAACCTAATTCCCAAGTCTTGCCTCACATGGATGAAATCCTCTAGGGTTCATCCATTACTTGTTCCGGACTTCATCCCTCCTTAACTGCTTTGGTTTTAGGTATTTTCTTAAGCTGAGTTTAGTTTTGGGTTACCTTAAGCTTGTTCTAAGAGGTTCTAATTTTATACTTAACCTAAACTTAATCTGAAAAGTTCCTAATCCACCTTCTCGTTTTACCTAAGGGGCTTAATCACGCTTGGTAAGTTACTAATTTTAAAAGTTTTAAATCTTGTTCCTTGTAAACCCGAATTTTAACTTTCTACTATGACCAATTACCCAAAATTTGGTATTCCCTAGCGAAAGCTACCCATGGATGAAGTTTGACCGCTATCCAGTCCTTCAAACTTCATCCGCGGATTCTGGCTACTCCTAATTTCAAATTTAGCTTTTAATTCCATGTTATCACTTCCTCTTTTCAAATCCTATTCCTTGTTCCCCTTGGATGAATTTTGCTAGATTTCATCTAACATGACTCCCTAACTTCATTTACTCATAACTTCTTTGTTTTGACTCGGATTTGGACGTGTTTTAGGTTTTTGGAAACCTCTAGACCTCTACTTTAAGATTCTTGATTCAATTCTAACCTGACTTTGCCTCTTGCCTACTCTAGCTCTCGGCCTCCCTAACAAGTGCTAGTTTTGGAAATTTTAAACTGCAAGGAGGGAATTTCGTGACCCACCTCGTATTGGAGATCGCGAATTAAGTCGCTTAGGTTCCCCCGGTTGCCATCTTGGTGACTTGTTTTCTTGTTTGTGGAAGTGGTCACTTTGTATTATAAATTCCAACTTTGCTTGTCTAGCTATTCTCTTTTCCTTCCCCATCTATCCTTTTCCTTCCACACTATTCCCCTACATGCCCTTTAAATGCCTACCAACTACCTCTAATAATGCGAATGACGCATCCTTTCTTTTCCTCTTACGCTTGAAGCAATCGATGGCCCACAATGGTTGGTAGGATTGTTGCTAATCTATTCCCTATTCATCTTCTTCCCTAGTAGAACCTCCTTCTTAGTGTTCTTCCCTATGTCTTGCTTTGGCTCTTGGAGTGTGAGTGTTTGTGAGGAGTTGTGTTTGAGTGATGGTGGAATGATGAGC
Source organism: Pseudisothecium myosuroides (assembly GCA_951799445.1). Taxonomy (NCBI): domain Eukaryota; kingdom Viridiplantae; phylum Streptophyta; class Bryopsida; order Hypnales; family Lembophyllaceae; genus Pseudisothecium; species Pseudisothecium myosuroides. Next base: position 11,567,293 of record OX637292.1, on the reverse strand, counting down.
GTGTAGGTGGCGTTTTTGTGTTCAGTTTATATTATGTATACCTATTCCCCCCTTCTAATTGGGCTCCTACTTCCTGCTAACCTCTTTCTAAACTCTATTGCACCTTTTCTCCTCTTCCTAATTCTACTTATTTCTTTTGAACCTTGACTTCCCTTCCCCCCTAGTCCGATCTCTATTCCCTTAATTCTCAGATTATCCCCTAATTTTAATGATAATCCCTAAATCCTATTTTCCTTTCCCCTTTTTTTTTAGTTTAGTTTGGACTCAGAAAAAAAAGGGAAAAAGATCAATTTTTTGGCCTACGGGCTTGATCGGACTGGCCGTTGGGTGGCCTGCGGGCTAGCCTGCTGGGCTGGTCTTGCAGGCTGGCCTTGCGGGCTGGTTTGCGGGCCGGCCTTGCGTAATTTTGTTAGAGTTGTTGGCCTTGCAGGCTGGCCTTGGGCTTAACTCCTTCGGGAGGAATTTCCGAGAGAGCAAAATGACAATACGTTCTCCTTCTTTTTTAAGGGAACAATGGGGGGTGATCTCCTATTGTGAAGAGCCTCATAAAATTGGAAAGATGCTAGTGGTAGTACTTGCATAAGCCAACGTACACCGACCCTTGATCTAGTAGCCTAATCTATGGCTATGCACCTAATTTTGGACACTAAACTTTGTTAAGTTCCCCACTCCTTTTGGAAGCTAAACTTTGGATTTTTAAACCCAAGAGGGTTCAAAGCTTTGCTGTCTGAGGAGGTGGGGGTAATGGACTACTGGCAAGAGGTCCAAAGCTTCGCCGTTTGGTGACAAAATTAGAGAATCTGGCAGCTTAAGAGGGCCAAAGCTTCGCCGTTTGGTGACAAAAACCAGAGGAACAAGACAACCAAGGGCATAAACTACCACATTAGCCCTACGTGACTCACGCTAAGACACTAGAGGTCCCCCTAAGCGGCATCGCCAAGGTACGAAGGGGGGTTCTCTAGGGTTAATACACAAAACAAACCAATGTCACAAGTACCAAGGATGACCTCAAGAATTTGTACAAGTGTTTCTCTCTTCAATGGAAAACAAAAGAGTAGTTTGAAAGTTTGAAATAACAACAACAATGCCAACAAAGGCCCTACAACACCGCTAGAATTTTTGGCTAAAATGCCAAAATATCCAACATTACATGGATCCAACGGACCCCAAAACAAGCATGGGGGGTGGCTTTGGAGAGAAATGAGGGCCCTTTTATAGGTTTCCCAAGGCCCTCATCTCCCATCTTTTAACCTAGGTAATCGTATCTTTCCGGATTTTCATCCTTATTTTTTAGGATTTTCACCTATTTGGGTGTTTACATTGGTCAAGAACTCTAACTATTGGAGATTAACTCCAAATCGAAAACCAATTGCTCCATTGGCTTCAGAAGGCCATTTTTTGTCAAAGGGTCCCCCAACCCCCTATTCCAACACCAAAATCCCACCGTAAACCATCACCAACTGGAGTCAATAAAAGAGGTAAGAATCTATTTTTTGGAGGTTACCTTTTCTGGAAAAGGTGACTAGCCAAGGTGGTCTAGGAGGTCTTAGAGAGTAAGAAAAGACCCTTCGTTGACTTCGTTCCGACTCCGTGTGCTCCCGGGGCGCCGGTCAACTCCACGTAAATCCTGCCACGTGGATAATTTGAAGGAATGTCGGTGATTCGGCCATCTCCCGCTATCGAAACACCATGAAACTTGTTGGGGCGCGTTATTAGCATAAAAGAAGCTAACTTAATTTTTAGTGAGATTTTACCGCCACCTGGATAATTACCGTGAATTTCCCATCATGATTTTAGGCGGTTGACCGTCTGGAAGGAGTATTTCTTCAATCCAAAAAATTACGAAACTTCTTGGGGAACCTCTCATGGAGTTTCCCAAGAGATATGCAAGTTCACATCCTGATCTTACATGTCTTGATACGGAGGGTAAAAAGATACCTCCGTTGGTTTATCGTCAGTCAGAGAATCTTCCACATACGGGGGAATCTTGGCGAATGGATTTCGCTTTTGACTTCCCGGTATGGTTCCGACCCAAGATCACAATCCGGTGACCGTAGATTCCTTCACTAACCCGTCTTGAGAAAGTGACACCTACAAGCTAACAATTGGGGTTTCTACTATTCGTCGATGGGATGGGGAAACTAAAACCTCTCTTGGCACTAGTAGAAAATTCAGATTTTTTGTTGTTTTGGACGCGATGATCCGAACAAAATCTGACAAAAATCTGTTGATTTCAAAAGATTTCTGTCAGATTTTGACCGGATCAACGCGTCCAAAACAACAGAAAATCTGAATTTTTTACTAGTGTGAGGAATCTTTTTAAGAATCTCCCTAGACTTCCCTCGGACCAATTTAACCAAGCATGGTCACATGCACAGTGATTTTAGGCTATTTTGGATAAACACCCTCAATCCTACTGGTTCCCACTACTTTTGTGGTTCTAACCTATTTACAAGTGGGTTTTAGGCATTAGGGGAGATGTGAACCTAGAAAATGGCCGTGAGTTTTCTTTACTATTTTTCTGATGGAACGTGAATAGAACGTAAATACAAATGTGGCCACTGTGGCATTGAGACCCACACCAGAGCATTTTGATTGGTCTCAAGCATGTGCCGCCCACATGCCACTACCAGTAATCATTTTTAACAGGATACGGCAAGATATGGTTGGATACAGCTCGATTTGTTTGCTCCGCCTGCTCTCAGCACGTGTCCTTATTCAACGGCTACCCTCCAGTTCAGTTTCATGGGAAATATGGTCTCCTTTAGAGAGCTTCGTCCCCCTCTGTTCGTGCTTAAAACCACAAAATTTCAGTCTGATCCAGAAGAAACTAAATAGATAAATTTGGTGAAGACATTTGGATGCTCAAGTTATACTTTCCAAGTTGCTCTGGCGCCATAATTATAATCTCTAGCAGTAATCTCGGTGCATGCCACTCTTACTTTGGGGAGCAACTAGGAATTGCGTCGCACTAGTGTATTGCTAAAGATTGTTGTGTTGAAAGCGTGATTGCTGTCGTTTAGTTTAGTTTTGGGAAGTTAGGATTTCAAAATGCGGCCCCACCCTGTCGTGGAAGCTGTCACTTTGCACAATGATCTGGACGAGAATGAAGAACCCGTTCCAAGACACTATGAAGTGAATTCATGGGTGTTGTTGCAGCCAGGGTTGAGAGGTGGGCATAGTCAAGATGCTCGAAAGCATGGAGTGGAAAGCATTCATGGTGCATACAAAGCTCGTATTGTGAAATTTGTTTTCACTGGGGGAAAGTGTTCAGACATAGTTGTTCAACACGCGTATCAGTATCGGCAGCTTGAATTGGATCCAAATCTCCCAATCCCAATTCAAAGCTTTGGGATGAATTTTAAGTTTATTGCTATGCATTGTTAATCTTTTTGCTATCTTGAATTCTATTTTCATATGTACTGCCAATTCTTCTTTATTTCATCTTTTAATTTGATGGTATCTAGGGGGTTTTTTGTCAACAGATTTGTACCCCTCGGAGTATGAGAATTTTGTGGATCCAAGGAGTATCATGTTTGCGATTATGGTTGTGCATTCGGATATAGGAGCAGCATACAGTGGTGGGTGGACGCCCAAAGAACTTTTGAATGACCAACTTTTTTTTTATAATGCAAAGTATCTTCCTCCAACCATGAATGGCAGATACGGGTGTTAGAACCCATTCCATTAGAGAATTTTAATGACCCCGCGTGGCCGCTTCCCGATATGTTAACCACAGAATCTTTTAGAGCCCGTATGCGTTCAGATTTTATATCATCCATGAAGCCAACAACCGGGAGTAGACAAACTCATTTGCAGTGGTTCATGCCAATGCATGTTATGGTTTATCTCTTTTCAGTGGCTCCTAGTATCCACAGAACCAATACTATGTTTGTTTTCCGAGATGTTTCAAAAACTTTGCTTGAATCCATCATGGATTGTGGATGGGATGCTAAGATAAGTAGGGGAGATGATGTAATTAAGTGTAAAGTGGATCTCAGCACATTAGTGTTCCGTTTTTACATTGCTAGGTCGGTTTTGTACACCACGTTTCAGTTTAATCGGGAACGCTTGATGGATGGGTCACAGTGGGTGCCTATGGATCAAATTGGACCCATTGAGATTTTGAATATGAACTGCAAATACGGGGACAAGCGTGTAGAAGTACAAGTTGGTGCAGATTAGCTTCTCAGTAATGTGAGACAAGAGATTTCATTCACTTTGGGCGATGAATGCCCTCTAGACTTTAGTCTTCATATCATTCGGGAAGGACTTGCTGCATTGAAGGTATGCTTCCAAGACTTTTCTCTCTGTAAATTGTTTCATTAGTCATCATTTTGGTTTTGGGTGCAACGATCTGAAATTTGTGTTCTTTGATGTTTCAGGTGAATAAAAGAACAGAGAAAACGAAGACTATAGCAGAGTTCTTACCTTTCAATGAAGTTGAAGTGTTGGCTAAAAACTGACGCCCTTGTTGCAGCTCTCGGCATTGTTTTGAAGTTGAAGATTTAAAGGTAAGACAGATTGCAGGAATTTGGCACTATTTTTGAAGGGGATTTTTTTGTGTGTCAATAAATGAGACGGCAAATTTAGACTTATGGTGGACAATATATTAGTATGTAGAAGGATTTGTTGACTTCTTGTTGTGACTATTTCACATGCTCTGGTTGTACAAATTTGGTTTGATACAGTTGTTTATATCTATATAAATGGATGAAACATGAGAAATGCGAATAAAACTTCAATTATTCATCCAAAAGATTGTACATTCATCCAAAAAAGAGTGATATTGATGTTAGAATATGTAGCAAATCAATAATATCAACCATTGAAAATAGATTGAAAATAGAGGAGTATATTGCCTAATATTCCTTCAAAAAAATTTGTAATGCTTTTGACTGAAGAATCGCTAAAAAAAACCCATCAGCTCTTAGATCCGATGTAGTTATCTCAAATTCATTTGGGAGGTTTATCTCCATCTACACCAATCATGAAGGCAAGGTTGAAAATTTTGTCAACCATGATGTCATATTCCCTAGGGTTCAACTTCCAACGGTTCTTGAATTAATTTAGTGTAGCAAATGTTTTTTGGAGGTTGGTTATAAAAGAAGAGCTACAATTCAGTTACCATACATGTAGGTCAATTTTACAAATAATTAGGAAAAAATTGGAACATGTCTAAAAATCTAAAATATGAAAAATTGTATAACTATTTTTGAAAATCTGAAAAAATTTCATTGAGATTGGCAATCCTGAATATTCAAAAATTATTCTTAAGAAAATTTAGAAAAATGCACACATTTACACATGAATAGAAGAAAAACATTATCGCGATGAAGAGTGTCAAAAAATTACGAAGAGCTATGTGCCAAAAGTCAAGAAAATTTGATCAAATTGACAAACTATCTAAGTGCCAAAATTAAATTATTTTAACAAATAGTGTCGAATTTGACCTGAACATACGATAGAGTATTTTGGAAGAAATTACTATTTCAATTTCAATTTTTTCACTTGGAGGCGACTTGGGTCGCTACACTAAAAAGGGTATTTAGTGTTGGATTACATTTAGTGTAATTACCACCGTACTTGACCCTACACTAAATGTCAATTTTAGGACGATTAGTGTAGTGCTAAACTTCAATGTGCCGCCTTCGCCTTCTCTTCCCTTCTACCTTCCTTTAATAAGTTCTAACACTAAATGTAAACATTTTCAGATTTCAGATTTACCATAGAGTATATTTAATGTTAGAAATTACATTTAATGTTACTTACTTTAGTAGGCTTAACCCCTCAAGGCCTAACACGGTTTTGACAAAGGAGGTTTTCAATGAATCTTCCCGCTTTGATGTTTTTTTGCACATGGATGTGCTTGAAATTTTTAATTTTAACCATACAAAAGTAAAGACTACTTTGTCTAGTATGCATGGAATTAATTGTAGAAAATATTGACGGTTGGATTTTTAGATTATAACAATTTTGGATGATGAACTTTATAGGCAAAAAACGCAGCTTTTGGGGAAGAAAAACTCTAAGAAGATGAATAATGTTTTTTTTCCTCCAAAAAAAAATTGTATTGGAATCTAAAGCAAGTGTAATATTTTTTAATTCTAAAAAATGAGAAATAAAAAACTCTCTCAATTTTGTAGACATTTTCAAACAAAAGGAGTACAAAGCCAAAACTGACCCAATTGGATCCTACAAAACTTATAAAAATTTACATATGTGTCAAATTTTGAAATTTAGTAACTGATATTATTAGAATATTGTTTGGAACATCTTTAAAAAAATTGGAATCATTCTAATTATTTTTGTATTCTTAATTGCACCAAATTGAACCTTGTATTTTAAAAAATTGCTAAAAATATAAATTTGAATTAATTTTCTCTAGAACCATTTTATTTGTGAAGAATAATGACTAGAAATGTCCAAGAATATGTTTTTTCCATACCTACTATTTCTTTCATTGTAAAAAAACTATATTTGCTCCCATTTTTTGATTAGACTACATTTTCTAAACAATTTTTTAAACACTTCTCACATTGAAAATTTGAAAATCAGAAAGTGCAACAAGTTTATAAACTTATTGCTCTACAAGTTCCTAATTTATAAAATATTGAGATTTGTTTCATCCAACCGAGAATTTGCCATTGAAAATTTGAAGAGGACACATTGTGTCCTCTTAGTCCTTGAGGGGTTAATGATATTTAGTGTCATGGTTCGCAAATAGTGTTGCCAACACTAAATACCCTTTTTAGTGTAGTATGTGAAAGAATTTGCTAACTATTTTTATTATCTATTCATTAGGGAGCTAAATTTATGCACTTGCATTTCACAAAATGAGGAGAGAATTACAAACCATTTAACTTGAATGTTTAAACTTTATATCCTAATGACCCTCCTTCCATGGGATTATTCTGGATAAAAGTTCTATGACTATTGGTTTTCACGAAAAACACTTCAAAATTGTTATTTCTAGTACAAGTACAAAATTTTAGAAAAATATCATTTTTGGACACATGTAACCATAGGATCTTATAATATGCTAACTTGAGAACATGTGGAAAAAATTTCAAAAATTTCCACCACGTGGATTGCAAGATATGACTCATATGAGCTTTCAAATTCACAGAATTATTTTTTTGGCCCTACAAAAAAACATGAAGCTGCACTTCACAAGCTCACATTTGTGTGAAAAAATGTCCAAAATGATGGTGCTTCTTTGGATTCATTCTTCAAGGCAACTTGGCTACATGCTTGAAAATTTTCAAATGATTTGAAATTGTACAACATAAAAGAAAAAAATAGTAATTATCTAGAAAGAAATAGAGAATGATTCAAAATACTAAATTGTTAAGAATTTAATTATGGAATTGAAAAATGCCAATACCAATGGTCGTAATGTTTTAATAAACAATCTACATCCCACAATTTTATTTTATTTTTAAATTATTGAAAATTGAGTTAAATAAACGATTTCAAAGTTTATTTTAGAGTAGAGAATTCATAACTACCCGCAAACTAAAACTCCATAACTTTTGACTCATTGATTGAAATGGAATGATTAAAAGCTTTCCGTGCGTATACAAATCTTGAAAAACAATTTCAAATATTTATTTATGAAAAAAAAGATTTTTCTAATCTACCCAGACTATCCATTTATAAAAAAAAGTAACATATTAGGCCATAACTTTTGAATCATATTTTCAAATGTCATGAAATTTAGTGCACAAAAGATAGTCCTTGTCCACGCCTTCTATTAAAATTTCAGTCTAAAATATGCTAATCGTCATTCACACCAGCTTGCCCAAAATGTAGACCAAAATATGGACGTGAGGTGGTCTTTAAATGGACCTTCTATAGTCATTGAATGAATTGATAAAATAAATATTATTTTATTGCAAGAGCCAATCATTCTCTTTGCTTTCTCCATTTCTCTCTAAAAGTTGCATGTAGGTGAACGGATTATGAAAAACCTAGGGTTATAACTAGGGACCTATGACTCATCTTGTTTGAAAATTCATAAGTAATTTGAACATGCTTCAAAAAATACGAAACGGCTTGTATTACAATCATAATCTATTTCTCTTTGTCTGAAAAATGAGCTAAAAATAATCCCATCCAAGAAACCACATGAAAAAGGCAGGCGAGCCCTTAGATGCTGGCTTTCAGAACCTCCTACCTTAGTTAGCTTTCATGGCAAATTTGTTGTAAATCGTCAGAAATCGCGTTTTAGCTGCCAACATTGTTACACAATATTCACCAGAAATGGTAGCTTCCACTAACTGAATTTTGGGAGCCACCCATGGATGCAAAAACGAAAAATAAGTAAAGAAGGCTAGGCAACTCAATCTGTGTCATGAAACCCTGACAGTTGGAGCCGGTGCTTTCATACCCTTCTTCAAATCTTGGTCGTGAGCATGCCATCGTTGTGAACCTTGAGCGAATTAAGACAATCATCACTGCGCAAGAAGTGTTCCTCCTGGATGCCCAGAATCCAAGAGTTGCTCAATTTCTGAAAGAGCTTTGGTTGCGCCGCCCTTCCAACCACAGCAGTCAGGTTGGCCCTGAATCTCTCTGCTTCTTTGCTTTTGAATTGCAATGAATGCTTGGGATAATGATTAGGGTTTGGCACAGGATCAAGTCTCAAATGTCTGTCCGTTCATGTAATTTCAACAAACCCTAATCCCTAATGTAATTGAACCCTAATTTCATCCTGAAGACGCAAGGTTTCTCTTGATGGATCTGGATGCAGGACTACAGAAGGCTGGAAAACTAACTGGTCGAACATTTCAAACAAGGGTTCAATCCTTTGGTTACCAAAATGAAATTTTTACCTTAGATTGCCTAGCTTGCAGTCCCTCTCCAAGTGTGGCCCTGGCACGAATGTGAGCAAGCAGGAGAATACCTACAGTCGAGTGCATGGTGACATTCTTCCATCCATTTCCGCATACTTGACACTGAAGATTATGTGAAGATTATGCTTGATGATCATCAAAACAACTTGTTGAAATTACTGAACATCATGATGACAATATCATGTTTAGTGATAAGCATTTTCGTTGGTGTGACTGGATTATTTGGCATAGAGATTCCACTTTTTACTGAGGGAAGTCTCAAGATTTCGAGGTGGGGGAAGGGGATCCTTTGCTAGTATTGTCTCTTTCGGATTGATTATGGGGTTCGTGCAAGTATAATCATCTTATTTGACTCAGGAATAATATGTAAGCACTTGAATTTTTGGTGATGATTAGGCTTTGAAAAAGATGAGGAAGGAGATTTGAACTTCTGTTCTGCATTGGAATAGATAAATTTTGTTAGTTTGGCCCAGAATAAGGCTGAACCAAGCCAAATTCACAGTGTGGACTGTGGACCTATAGAATTGCCCCAACACTAGAATAAATGTGAGGATAACACAGAAGCCACTTTATTGGGTAGTCGAGTTAATTTGCATGTGGAGGTTTAATTTATCGTTTTAGATAACAACAAATAATATAGAAATTATCCTGCATGCATAACAAACACGGTTGCAGTTATAATAGGCTGTTCCAAACATCTGTTTAAGGAGATACTTCTCTACAACAGGATCGGTAGTAGCGGTTGCAACACATCAGCAGTTATTTGCAATGGTTTTGTGTCGGAACGTTCGTACTTTGTCCAAAACTTCTGGTATGAAAATTCTAATGCAAATTTCGAATGCAAAATGCTGCCAACTTGTTGCGAAAGTCTTGAGAACATAACCAACGCATATGGATGCCTAAACTGTTGCAAAGTGATTGTAACAAAATTGAAATACTTCTAGCTTGCAATTCATTTGCATAATGTTATTATAAACCGTACCATTGCAAAATTCTTATAGATTTCTGGCAATCACTGCAAACCTAGCCTGTTGCAATGTCCACCTTCTGTACCAGTGCTCGAACGTGATGAGGCAAGAACAAGAATATATACTTCATAACAAGACCTTTCTATGATTCACCTTACTATCCAATGCTTCCAAGGAGTTTTCAAGGATTCCTTTGAAGGACTCCTGTTTGGATTTCTCCTGTCAGTGCATTAAATAGGGGCCATTCATGAAGCAATATTATATGTCGATCACCAGGAGTAATACTGGACCTGAAAGCCTTGCACGACGTCAACGTAGTGTCGGTGGAACTTGGACCTCGCCGTGGACCGGAGCTCATCGATGAGTCGATTCCAGTTGGACTCAATATCCCCCACGAAGCCGTCGCACTCCAGCGCCAACTGCAGACTGAGCAAGCTGTTGAGAAACTCCTCGTCCCAGCCGATCCTCTTTGCAAAATCCTCGGGGCCGACTGTGCGATCCTGCACGCGGGAGACGTTCGTGTATTGCACCGTCCAGTTGCTCAAATGGGCGAAGAAGGTCACGGTGTCGGGATCCTCCGTGCTCAGAAAGATGCGGCGCCGGAGGACGTCCGGGTAGTGGGCTTGCAACGCCTCGGCGCTGCGCAAGAACGCGGCGTCGGGCTGAAGCGCCGCCTCCTTCCATTTGTCCCCGTGACGGACGTGCACCGAGATCGTGCCTTGAGGAAGGACGTCCCGGGAGAGCTAGAACGTCAGTATCTAACATCAATTTTGTTGAAGTCGCGCGATTCCAATGCCAAAAATTGTGACATACATTGTTGTCTAAAATCTAGGACAAATATGGATTTTTGTTTCAGAAGAGGTGTTATGACTTATGAATGATTGAATGGTGACAAAGTAATGGAATATCATCAATTTAATGAAATTGACGTTTTCTTTACTTTGGGGAGTGAATTAGAGCACTGACATGGTAACTCTCAAATGCACAAAGTTCTAAAAGCGAGGTTGGCAAGGAATTCAGGCCCGCATTTGGGTTTCGATTTGCCATTTAATGTCACAATCAAATCTTTGCAAATAGAACAAAATTCAAAATTGACATTGTAGCAATTTATTGACTTATGGTGGTTATGACTTATGAGGTTGAAAGGTAGTGAAATATTTATAGGTAATATATTCAAGGACATTGCGCAAAGTTGTCACATTGAGGAGATCGTCCTTTTCATTTGTTTGTTCGACAGACATGTCCGATGATCCTAATCCGTTCAATGTGAGGTTGTCATATCGTCCAGATCATCTAACTTGCTCGCTTGATGAACACATCCAGAAAGCCCAATTGTGACAACCTTGACATTAAATAACTGGTCAAGTAACTAGGTGACAACATTATTAATATGGTCAATTTCATTAAAATGCTGGCATTCCGGAACTTTGGCACTTTAAGAGTTTAGACCGGCCGTTCTGAAATCTATATGTTTCCTAGATGGTCAAAATGTCGCACCGTCAAAATGTCGCAATATTACTGCCATTTTAATGAAATTGCCCATTGATGAATTAATGAGCTTCCAACCTTTTTTATCACACTTTGAATCCTTTTGGGGATTTTTGCACATTTTTGTTTTATATCTTTGTAACTAAAGAATTGTATTGGATGAGTAAGAAGGTATTTGTATGCACAAACCAAATGCCTAAAACAGTTTGTTCATCATCCAAATTATAGGTATATGTCAGAGTACTTATGGGCTAGACATGGTTCTTAAGCGTGAATCCTTAAGTAAGCCGTCATTATGATAGCTTTTGTTAAGTCCTGTTGGCAATTGGAAGAGGATTGATTCAAAATCGAACTCTTGGCATACATTTTTTGCATAGAAATTATCAATTCTCAAGGTTAGCGTTGTAGCTTATGGGTTTATCAGAAATCGACCCTAGACTCTTGTAGGGCCAGTTTTGCCACCAGCAGGGTCGTAATTAGGTGTACGTGGTTCCCTTCCTGATTCTGAAATTCGATTACAAAAACGCTCACTGTCTGGTTTTTCAAAAATGGAGCAGTAGAATATTTCCTTCGATCGATCATGACAAATGGATCATAAGCTGTTTCTAAATGTTCATGTAAATTTTACCTGGTTCGATGGGTTGACCGTGGAAAACCCCCGACGCCCTGCGCCTGTCGAGCTCCCTCAGCGTCCGGAGCGTCGGCCGCACAATATACGCGCTACCTTGCGCCCGCCACCAGTAATAGAATTCACTGGAAAGTTTCCCCCTTTCTAGCATCTTATGAAACATGAGTGGCGTCGCATGGTTCGCAAACGGTAGCAGGTTACTTCCCAAATTCCTCACATTGCTTCTCAACACTCTCTCGCTGTTGCTGGCATACGTCCCCATATTGAGCTCCTCGAATCTCAGAAAATTCTCATTCGTCACTTCCAAATCGCTTCCGAAGGCGTCATGGATCGTGCACGACGAGAGCGGCTCGAAGTAACACTCGTCCATGGTGTCCATGCCCTCGCAGAACTTTCCTTGGACCCACTCGTAGTTGGGTTGCGGAGCCAGAACCAGGATCCGGTTCAGGTTTAACGCTACTAGCAAGGCGAGCCCGGTGACGTGAATTACGGAGCCTATGCCGTGGTTGACACTTTGAGCCTCATAAAGGAGGAACTTCTTGTCGTGGCAGCTACTGGGGTGCTGATGGGTCCAGATCACCCTCTGCGCCGCGAGCGTTCCGTACATTTGTAATTCGTGGTGGGATCCGGCGACAGGGGAAAACTTCGAGGGCTGGGTCCATGCTCGAGGGGGAAACGACTCCACCTCGAATTCCGGCTTGGACGTGGCAGGGATAGTCTCATATAACTGCGACGTGAAGAGGAGCAATGCAACCGATAGGAGGAATAGGACTGCAAAGCCGATTGACAGCTTCAGCATCTCGACTTTCTTGCTGCTTGGAGTTGAGTCAGGGGGTGACATTTTCGGGTCAAGCCGTGCACATGAACGTCCTCATCGAAGGTAGCGTGCTTGCCATGGAGATCAGCATGTATGTACTTATAAGCTAGTTTGCATTTTCACAGCTATGGCAGTGAACTTCAGGTCTGAATCTGGAACGGGGTTCAGAAGTAATGATTTTGTACCAGGATTATATGGATTCAATTCCGAGTATGGGTTGCACAGTCGCTGTAGAATTCATACACAAACTTTCGCGGTGTGGAGCTTGGTTCACATGTTGAGGTTCACAGCGGAAGGCTGAATGTTGGATTGGAAACGTTACATCTTCAGAACCTGAGAAAAGAGCACTGGAAAGTAAGATTAGCATTGCTACGACCTAGATCTGAGGTTCCAGTCGATCCGGCGACTGATCGATCAATTTTGACGTAATGTTCAACTATGAAGTTATATTGCGTCAATTTTGAACACTGAAATGATTGAAATCCATTTTATTACAGGGAACGAGGTTCCAGTGCGATCGAAATACGATATATTTCTTATTCTGTCTAAGTATTACATTCTACAAGCTGCATCCCGAATCGAAGTTATCAAACTATGAAATCAATGCTCGCATGCATGAACGGATATATAATTACAATGATGACATCGATCATGGTAATGTGGTTGCAGTAAGATGAGCTCAAGATTGGAAGATGTAAACGATAGAAACGTCAATTTCGTTTAAGCGGCGTGACTCAAGTATGGGCAATTTCGTTAAAATGGCGATATTTTTTTTAAATGGCATGAAAACAGTTCTGAACGGCCGTCCTGAAATCTATACCAGTCCTAGATGGTGAAAATGGCACACCTTCAAAGTGGCACTTGGTATACCGCCATTTTAACGAAATTGCCTATAAATGTACATAAAGGTCTAAATTCTAGGACTGATATGGATTTATGTTTCAGAACAGGTGTTTTGAACTTGCCAAAGTATTAGAACACCTATAATTGAAGCTTTGAATAGAGACATACATGTTTGTTGTACTTTAACCTTAGAAGGACTTCATAGACATTAAGTGTTCGATGGATGATTTCACTTGAGATTGTAAGATGGAAAAGAACATTTTTTCATTCAATCTTTTTTTAAAGATTGCTAGAGTATATTTTTAGTGAATAGTATTTCAAATTCCCTCATTTACTTATTATTGAATTTTTTTAAAAGAAGATGCTTTATCACCTTTGTAGTGTATTCTTGCCATTTCTTACTATTTATTCTTGATGTAAATTTTATCCATAAAAATGATGTTTTTTGAATTTGAGTCCAACTAATGAAATGAAGTTTATCAAGTGTTGTTTCTATTCTAATTGGGAATTTTGAAAAATTCATAAATTTTGATATTTAATAGCAATATGAACTTTGGACCTATATCCATGGTTTGTTAATTTTTAAATTTTAGAGCAACACAAAAACTTTTGTATATACTATTATGTTATATACTATAATATACATCTATGAAATTTCAGATGTTTCAAGTATCTTAGTGTCTATTGTATTTGATATGTATTTTCTTCATTATTTCCTTAAAAAAGTCATAATAATTTCAAATTCTCCTAGAAAAGTTTGAAAACTTCATCTCTGAAAAATAAATGTAAAATTTTTCTTTCATATCAAAGTCACAATTTGCAAAATGGCAGCAAACAGAGTGATTGACAGTGAGGCTTGAAATGAGTGGTCATGGGCAAGGCCTTCTCGGGTTAAGATGACAGACCTCTGGATACTCAGCAGCAGAAAAGTTTACCTGATGATAATGAGAAAGCGAAGTTATCGATTCAGTTATTTGTGATCCAGCATTATGGAGTCGAACGGTGACGAACACGACGGAGCCTTGAGCACCGATCAAATGCATCAAATTCTGGCCCGGCTTCAGTCCACCAGAGCTCTGCACGAGATCGATCAACCACTTAGACGGAGTTCGATTCAGCACCATCGACTTTGAATATTGAGAAGAGATCTACCAGAACTAGCTCCCTGGACCCTACTGCATGAAATACCACGGTCTAGCTGCATTTCTTCACTCCGTTGAAATGGCCAGCGCTACCTGATGATCTACCAGGTGGATCGGAGTGCTGCTCGATGAAGAGAGACGGTGTAAATTTCACGGGAGGTGTCAGCTGATCTGAACAGCTAGCTAGAACGTACTCATCTGGATCCACACATTTCTTAATCTTGAATCTTCTTCAACCCACCCTTAGAGTGAGCTTCAGTCTACTGACTCAGTAACAGCAACAACAGAAATTGATCGAACAAGGGCCGGAGCACGTAACTTACATAACCACATACAGTACGTCGTCCTCGAACGCCAAGTTAGACTTCAATGGATAGGTGATGCAAGTATCGATGTTGTTGCACGCACTTCGGCACTGACAATGAATACTCGGCTAGGGTTTCATTTAAAACATGCGGAGTACCATATAGTTACGCTCTTATGGGCGGTTTCAGGACAAAAATAGGCTAGGGGATCATCATGACGACGTATATAGTATAACGTTCATGGTTTTCCTTGTTCGATCTGTCCGTTGAAAAAAACAATTCTAATGTAAGGTAAGAACACCTAAAGAAACATTTTCCGTCCGACAGCTGAATATTGAATTGAAATGACCAGGAACGTTGGCCGAAAAGTCATTCAACCACCACTTGCACGATACCACCACTTGCACGCCGTTATCACCACTTATGTACGGTAAGGTAGGAGGGACAGGAAAAAAATGGACCCTGCTGCGCTTAAATGCTAAACCCCAAAAATTCTCCACCTGAATTAACCCATAAACAACGCTACTGCCATTTTCTGGTCAATGAATGAGAGAGAATTCTTCTGTGGAGGACTGGAGGACGAAACTGCAACTATTCAACCTCGGAATTTGTGTGGAAAGGGGATATCATGAATTGTAGTGTGACCTCTAGTGAGTATTTTTGATTTTTTCAAAGTAGATGATGTCATACAGTGTCAAAAGGGATGATTTCCACACTCACCAGCTAGGCGTTCAAGGGTTGAGGTAGAAGGGGGCAAAAACCAGACATTCAACAACATATCACAGCATACTTTTTTGGAATTACCTGTGACTGGTTTGGAGTTTTTCTACACTGAATAGGGGTATTAAGGGGACCCATACTAATTAATTGACATTTCACACTATATAAATATCTACCTTTTCTGTACATCAATACTTATTGAAGTGTCTGGGGGTTGTACATCATGTTTCAAACATCTACAGTTTTCAAAGATAAGTCCCTTTAATTTTTTGGCCCCTTTAATATCCCTATGCAATGTAGTTTTTCCTTGCTAGTTTTTGCTAGTTTATGTGTTTCCCGGTGTTCCAATGTCATTGAGGAGGGATCTTCAAAGAATTCCTACACAGAAGAAAATTGTGGGGTTTTCTTTGTAGGGATTTTCATAAATTCTCTCCAAATCCCCCGTGTGCAATCCAAAGTGGTAGACTTCGCACACATCTCACATTTCATTATTGTTTCCACCTAATATTTGGTAGATTTTACAAGATGCAATTGTCCCATATGGATTGTCAAGAGTACCATGAGGGAGGACACATAAGACTTGTAAATTGTCAAATCTTAGGACAATGAATTCTATTCACATAATCTAGATTTTTTGAGTTTGTATACTTCATAAATCTAAGAAATTTTATTTAATATATGAAATTTAAAAATGTTTAAACAAATGAAATCTACATATTACTAATACTCTTGAAATCTAGAAAGGATCTAGATAAAAACATCTGAAATGTACAAATCAATGAGATTGAAATTTGACATCTTCATATTAGTTAGATTTGAGACTCCAAAATCTACAAATAGTTTTGATTTTGCGCACTAAAATCTATATTAAAGTTAGATTTTAGAGACATAAATCTACATTTTAGAATATTTAATTTCAGAAATTGAGTTGAT
This sequence comes from Pseudisothecium myosuroides, assembly GCA_951799445.1. Taxonomy (NCBI): domain Eukaryota; kingdom Viridiplantae; phylum Streptophyta; class Bryopsida; order Hypnales; family Lembophyllaceae; genus Pseudisothecium; species Pseudisothecium myosuroides. The sequence goes on along the minus strand of OX637292.1, from coordinate 11,550,594 downwards.
TTGGAGGTGGGGACATCTTCTAATAACACTAAAAAATGCATAGATTTCCCCTAGATAAAATTAATAAAATCCCTTGTCTCACATTTCCCTACAAAGGCTAAAACATTCCTTGTAAACATCAATTTCCTACATTTCTATGTTTCCTTGGAGGGAATTCTTAGTACAATGCCAGTAAGGAATTCAAAAAATGTTCCTTGTGTATTGGTATAGGATCTCTTCTATGCTGATCAAATCATTTTCTAACAAATTTTTAGGGAAAGAATAGTAAAAAAGGAGACACATCCATTACAACTTGATTTGTAAATTTTAGACCTAAATTGAATTAAATATGATTTTCTAAAGCTCACAATAATAGGTGCTATCATAGAGGACTTGTTTGGAATTCCATATGACTGATGTGGAGATTTTGTTGTTTTTCCCTGTTAGTTTTTGCCAATTCCTATGTTTTTTGGTATTCTAATGTCATTGTGGAGGGGATCTTGGGTTGTTGCAAGAAAGGGTGTTCAAAAAGCGTAGCATTTTCACAGTACTCACTTTTTTTTTCAAGAGTACTTTAAAATTAGAAAATCAATTTTTAAAAAATGTGAAAAATATGTTTAATATATACACCTTTAAGAAGAAGGTACCCTAGGAAGGAAAAGTATAGAAAAATTTCATAAGTAGGAAAAATAGAGAAACATTAAATCTCATGAAAATAAGACCGGTCACTGTAATTTCACATTTTAATTTGTAAAAAATAAGAAAAGCAATAAAAAAAAACCCTAAAAATTGGTCATTTGAAAAGAGTTCATAGTGATGAGATTTCACCAAAAGATCTATCTTAGAACCATCTTCATTGTTCAGAAATTGCGTGCAATGGGAGTGTTGCTTGTACTCATGTGGAGGACACAAAATAATATATTTTTAGATTTCCTTTGATAGGAGTATGCTTCCTACTATGCAAATAGACCACAAAAATTTCAGCTCCAGATCATTAATTTTGAGTACTCTCCAATACTAAAAATCCCTAAATTGCAAAGTGTGACAAATTAGCTAAATTTAAATTTAAATATAAAATGATTTTTGAATTTTTTTGAAAAATAAGGGATTTGATTACCATCAAGGTGGGCATCTCCAATAAAAATTTCATGTTCATTGGACTTGTGCTTCAAAAGTTATAGAGGATAACAAAAAAGTCACTCTTATTGTGACGGGAAATAGGACCACCCTTTCTTGCAATGACAACCCTCTTCAAAGAATTCATGTATAGAAGGAAATTGTGGTTTTTTTTTAAGGGATTTTCATATATTTTCTCCAAATTCCCCATGTGCAATCCAAATTGGTAGACTTTGCAACACATTTATATATCTTACATTTCAATGCTGTTTCTACCTAATATTTGGTAGATTTTACAAGATGCAATTGTCCCATATCGGTTGTTAAGGGTATCGTGAGGTTGGACACATAAGATTTGTAAATTGTCAATCTTTAGTATTCTGTATTTTAATCACAAGAAATCTAATAATTCCAAAGATCGTACACTTTAGAAACCTAAGGTTTTATAAAATATGAAATTTAAAATGTTTAATCCCTAAAGGACCAAGCTACGTTTTTTGGCAACATAACAATTTTGGGCAACTCATTACGAATGGATTTTTTTTTTTTTTCTTTGAAAATTTTACACCAAGTTGGAGCTGTACCTAGAAAAACCCAAGATGCAAGAGCCCGGTTCCACATTTTCAACCCTAAATCCTGTTCTAGTTTTCTATTAAGTACAGTAGAACCTCTCTTACTGCATACTCTCTTAGTGCATAATATGGAGTAAGAGAGTTAGTGGGTGGGCCCAATTTAGTATTATTTTTTTTAGAAAGAAGTGCAGTTAGAAGCCATGTTAGCTAGGTGCCATTATTACACCTCTCCAATTGCATAAAACCTCTCTTAGTGCATAGTCTTGACACTATGTACTAAAAGAAGTTCTACTATATTGTATAGTGAACAAGTCTAATATACTAGTTATTGAGCTTTTCAAGAACCTCTGCAAAGTATATATTACAAATATGGGTGATTGCAAGAAACACTTGTACTATTTGTTGCGTTTTGCATTTTTGGACTTTTAATACTTTTTGTACTATGAGTCACCTTCAGTACTATTGAATGCATGGAATATAAAATTTGAATGGTCAATTAGATTTCAAATTTATTATTCTGACAACATGTGATGTTCATCATTGGATGACAAAAATGGATGGAAATACTTAATTTTCCATTAAAAAATAATTTACATTGGCAGATAGAAGGTATTACAAGCCCCAGCAGTACTACTGAGTCTTTCTGTGTACCTTGGAGTACTATTTTGAGCCACATGCTACAATTTACCTTAGAAAATGAGACTTTCACATTTCTATTTTTGAAAATTAGGAAATGAGTTTGAAAAATTTATTTTAAAAATGGCCATTGTTACCGACTAAGAGCAAAGTAAGAAGATCAAAGTTAGAACTAAAAAACCATTTTTAATTCAACACAAATTCAACCTGAATATAGCACATTTTAGGCCAATATAAAACACATCTGGAAAATGTTTTTGGAAATCCTTCTCCTAAGAAGGTGTATTTCTATTAGAAGAGCTAGCCTACCAAATTTGATGATGTAATTCTTCAAAAAAGGTACTTGATAGTACTAAAAACCACCCAAACCGCATGTGTGACATATATTCAAAATTCAGTTTCACCTATTAAATTAATTTTGAAAAAATTGAAATAATTCAAGTGTATTTTCTATTGCTATAGGAAGCTTGCTTTTGAATTTCATGTTCATCCAATCATTTTTGCAATACTTATGGCACAAAACAACTTCCGCATTGAACGTGTGACGAAAAATAGTACAGGTGTTTCTTGCAATCGCCCTTATGTTGAGGACTGGGATCATTTGATGACAAATAAATAGAATCTGACTGTAGGTCGATCAAGTAGTTCACATAGCTAAAAATATCGGTGCATACCAAAGCAGGTATATTTTTTTTTACATTTCAACTTCTTCAGATTTCCTTGCAAGACTAGGTGGGGTAGTATTACGAACCTGTTCGTAACAAGGGAACGGTTGTAACGGTTAGGGTTAGTTGGCCTCTCCCTTCCCTTTAATAGTCAAGTGAGGAGGCTTGTTCTTCACTTGACATTTTGTGTAATGAAGATAATATGATTTTGAATACAATGTGTAAGTGTGATTCTCATTGTCATTATTGTAACTTGGTGGTGATTTAGTGTTGGTTTGCTTTGAATGCAATCTAAGTAGAGCATCGACTTCTTGGTCAAGCCAATCCGTAACATAATGTCAAGTCATGCAAAGTCCATGCTCTAATTCGGATTCCCACGTTGAAGGTGCATTGATGGCTTTGGACAACGGCCGTTACCATGAGAGATTTTGTAGGATTATTTAATTCGGAACCCTAATCTCCTTCGATGGATCAAGTACCACCGGTGGTCCAACCGGGGGAAGAATTGATGCCGGATGGGATGGGGTCGGAGTGGGCGGCCTTCATCCAACAACAAATCCAAAGTGTGTTCCAAGCCACACTTCCTCAATTGATACAAGAGATTTCGAGTCGAGCAGCGCAAGGACCACGACCGGTGGTCTCTCCCGTCTCCAATGGCGGAGGGGTGTTAGGAGGGAGGTGTGCGGAATCCAATGTGGAACTCAAAGAATCGAAGGTAGCGGAACCGGAAAATTTTTCCGGAAAGAAGGGAAATGAAGTTTACCGGTGGTTTGCACAACTTCGTCTTGTATTTTGAGGTAAACCGCGCACTTATAGCTCTGATGCAGATAAGGTAGCTTATACGCTTTCGTATATGACTGGAGCGGCACAAAATTGGGCTATGCCTCTTCTCCAAGCTTTGGACGAGGAGCGTGATCATGAGTTATTGGGCGATTACCAAGCTTTTCGGGAGTCCGTGATTTCCGTATATGGGGATATTGACCGTCAGAGCAATGTGGAGGATCGCATTGGGAAGCTTCGACAAACTAGGTCAGTCGCGAATTATATTTCTATGTTTAATGAATGCGCGGCGCTACTCGATTGGAATGAATCCAGTTTGGTAGCTCGCTTTCGTGGAGGACTCAAGGATGAGATTTTGGATTCGGTGGCGACGGCGGAGACTCAACCACGCCGGCTACAAGATTGGATGGCAATGTCATTCCGAATCGATGAGAGATTATGGGGTCAGCGTCAAAACCGTCGTTCACCTTTTGAGACTTCAAGTTTTCGCTCCCCAACAACTTTGCCACGAAATGCACTGGGGAAAGTACAATCTAACTCGAATACCTCCGGGCCAGTGCCGATGGAGCTTGGAGCGGTGCGTACTCCTTCTACAGCCTTGGCAAAAACGGTGGTGGAACGGCAAGAATATCAACACCAAGGACGTTGTTGGGGTTGCGGTGGAGTAGGTCATATTCGATCGCGTTGCCCCACGAATCCCTCAAAGCCCTTGTCGATCTCTGCCACCATTGAAGCGGAAGGCACCTCTTTGGGAAAAGAGAAAGCCCGGGACTGAAGGAAAATTTTCGGTACCCGGGCACTGTGCAAACTGTCGCTGCCATCATCCACAAGACACCCACGCTGGACGCAACAAGGAAGGTGGGCAATATGGTGGAGCGGCCTCTTGAGTCGGCCGCTTGGGAGAATTTACAATGGAGTAACATATGGTCGAATACGGATGTCGAGGTTTCGAAGGAGGTAAATTGCGGATTAGATCCGTTGTGCTTACGTGCCACTATTGACCCTAGTGCACATGTGACGTTGGATGCACAGCTCAATTCTGTCCCAGGTCTCACATTAGTGGATTCGGGAGCCACAGGAATATTCATGCATCCCAAGTTTGCAGAACAATGTAATGCGGAGCTGCAACTAAAGCCGGTGCCGCGTGAAGTTAGGGTGATTGATGGCCGAATGATCAGCTCCGGGCTTAAAACCCACGAGGCTATTGTGGAGGTTATCATTGGAGATCATCGTGAAAGATTGGTAGCAGATGTCACGAATACAAGCAAGTATCCATGCATTTTAGGTATTCCATGGTTAATCCGTCATGACCCGACTATTCAGTGGTCTCAACGAAGTGTGGTATTTGATTCCCCATATTGTCAGGCTTGGTGCATGGGGCATGGGGTGCAAGGAGAAAAAGGAAATTGCAAAAATATGGAGGTTTTGGGCACGGGGGATTCCAATCAAGGACGGAATTTTTTGGTGCGAGCTCAAGGACAACATGAGTTGAATTTCAAGGCAGAAAAACAACTTTCAAAATTAATTGCTCCAAAGCATGCATTGGTTTCTGAGGCAGCTTTTCGTCTTTCGGCAAAGGAGGCAGAAATTTATGCACTCGAGATTTCCGAGGTGGATACTCCACTATCTTCTTCTATTCCAGAAGAATATCATGATTTAAAAGCAACTTTCAGTGAGGTGGCATCCAATGAGTTGCCAGCCCATAGGACTTGCGATATGAAGATTGAATTTAAAGAAGGACAAGAGCCCCATAACACTGGGTTGCGGCCAATGTCCCCGGTGAAGCTGGAGGAGCTACGGAGGTATTTAGACGAGAATTTAGGCAAGGGCTGGATTCGAAGATCCAAGTCTCCTGTTTCAGCACCTATTGTGTTTGCTCGGAAAAAAGACGGTTCAATTCGGGTTTGTATAGATTACCGAAATCTCAACAAGGTTACCGTGCGGAACCGCTATCCCCTACCCCTTATCCCAGAGCTCACTGACCGGTTGGTAGGGGCTACGATTTTCTCCAAATTGGACATTCGACAAGCCTATCATCGACTTCGTATGGCTGCGGGCCACAAATTCAAAACGGCTTTAAAAACGCGGTACGGATTATTTGAATATTTAGTTATGCCGTTTGGGTTGACTAATGCCCCTGCACAATTTCAATCATTAATGCAAGATATTTTTAAGGACCTTTTGGACATATCTGTTGTTATATACTTGGATGACATCTTAATTTTTTCAAAGAATCTTGAAGAGCATTGGCAAGTGGTAAGGGACGTATTTCAAAGATTACAGGAACATGGACTATATGCTAAAGAATCCAAATGTCAATTCCATCAGCATTCCGTTGAATTTTTGGGAATGATTGTCTCGGCTAAAGGACTTGAAATGTGTCCAGACAAGGTGCAAACTATTAAAGATTGGCCCGTTCCAACCTCGGTTAAGGAAATTCAAGCCTTCCTTGGATTTGCAAATTTTTACCGCCAGTTTATATGTGATTATTCCAAGATTACCGTTCCTCTCACTATTCTAACTCAAAAGAACAAACAATTTGAATGGGACCTACAAGCAAGTCAAGCATTCATCGACCTACGATCAAGATTTCTTCAAGCACCGGTACTACTCCATCCCGACTTTGCACGGCCTTTTATAGTTGAAACGGATGCGTCAGACATGGCAACAGGTGCAATTCTTTCGCAGCATGGGGATGACGGTCACTTACATCTGTGTGCATACAGGAGTTCTAAAATGTCTCCCGCTGAACAGAACTACAACATTTATGACAAAGAACTCCTACGTATTATTTTAGCTTTCCAGGATTGGCGGGTGTATTTAGAGGGGTCACCTCATCAAGTCCGTGTAATTTCGGATCATAAAAATTTGGAGTACTTTATGACTACGAAGCAATTAAATAGAAGACAAGCTCGATGGTCAGAATTCTTATCCGCGTTTGACTTTGATATCCAACATCGGCCGGGTTCATTAAATGGGCGTGCAGATGCCCTCTCAAGAAGGGTTGATCTCATGGAAGGCCAACATGAAGAGAATCGCCCCCTTCTACGTTTGGCATCATTGGAGGACTGTGACCCCGTTTGGAGCGATGCTCAAATTCTAGAACAAATAAAACTATGCATTGACGAAGACCCCGCATTGCAACTACTATTGGCAATTCTAAAAGGGGGATTAAAAAAGAGCCCGCATGACATCCGTCGACGGTTTTAAAAATATAACCTCACAGATGGAATTCTTCGGTTCAAAGACATGATATATGTGCCAAACGATGACGAACTTCGGCGACAAATATTGCGATCGAGGCATGACGCTCCTGCCGCGGGACATCAAGGCTGGGCTAAAACTTTAGAATTGGTAACTAGAATTTTTTATTGGCCTACTGTTCGTCGTTATGTGCATCAATATGTTGATGGGTGCGATTTGTGCCAGAGGTCAAAATCAACACGTCATCCTCGATATGGCCTACTACAACCGATTCCAGCCGCTCATGCTCCAAGGAAGCGGGTTTCTACGGACTTCATCGTTAAACTACCCCAAAGCAAAGGGTATGACTCTATCTTAGTGGTTGTTGATAAAAATACTAAACTAGCTCATTTTGTACCTACAAAGGAGACCATTGACTCCAATGACACTGTATCGTTATATTTAAATAATGTATGGAAATATCATGGCATGCCGGAGGAGGTCATATCAGACAGGGGCTCCGTTTTTGTGTCAAAATTTATGCGTAGACTATGTGAACTCCTTAAGATCTAGCCATCACCAACGACGGCTTTTCATCCCCAAGGGGATGGCCAAACGGAGAGGGTGAATCAAGTAATTGAACAATTTCTTCGAATGTTCACAACAAAGCGTCAAGATAATTGGGCGGATCTATTGCCATTAGCCGAATTTGCCTGTAACAACGCCTGCCATTCGGCAACAGGGTTCTCTCCGTTCTATGCCACGTACGGTTACCACCCGGCATTATCGTTTTCTATACCTACAACATCCACTGTTCCAGCGGCCGAGGACCGGGTTCAACATCTACAACAAGTTCATGAGGAACTCAAAACTATGATTTTGATTGCGGGGGAACAAGCTAAGCGAAATTACGACCGAGGGGTACAACTACAACCGACCTTTCAACCAGTTGACAAAGTCCTCTTGCGCCATGAAAATATTGCAACTACAGAGCCCTCTCATAAATTAGCTTCTAAGTTTCTTGGACCGTTTTCAATAATAGCTAAACTCTCCGATCTTGTTTACCGGTTAAAACTACCTAAGACATTGCGTATTCACAATGTTTTCCATGTTTTTCTACTTGAAAAATACCGTAAGGATACCATTCCCGGACGTCGCCGCATACTACCTCCGCCGATTATTACCCCAATTGGAGATGTGGAGTGGGAGGTGCACAAGGTTATTGATTCATGTTTATTCGGTCGTTGGAAAAAACTCCACTACTTGGTGTCATGGGAGGGCTATGGCCCGGAGGAGAATTTGTGGGAGCCGGCAGACAATCTTGAAAACGCACCGGAGGCAATTGCTGATTTTCATAAACTCCATCCAACGGCACCGGGGCCCCAACCTAGAAGGGGGGGTAATGTTACGAACCCGTTCGTAACAAGGGAACGGTTGTAACGGTTAGGGTTAGTTGGCCTCTCCCTTCCCTTTAATAGTCAAGTGAGGAGGCTTGTTCCTCACTTGACATTTTGTGTAATGAAGATAATATGATTTTGAATACAATGTGTAAGTGTGATTCTCATTGTCATTATTGTAACTTGGTGGTGATTTAGTGTTGGTTTGCTTTGAATGTAATCTAAGTAGAGCATCGACTTCTTGGTCAAGTGTGAGCTCCCAATTTGTCACTTGGGACTCGTAGAATTATTTTTTTGGAAATTTGCAATTTAAAGTTGATAAATGTATAGAAAAACCCATAAAAAGAGTGTAGAACCGAAATAGGGTTGTGTCATATCCATTATAGTATTTGGTCTAGATTTGTGTTTCTTACTTAAAATCCCCCAAACCTTGCCTAAAAATAGTATAGGAATAACGAAAAGGTTAGATTTGGAAGATTCGAGTCACACAGCCCCAAAAGGGCTAAATCCCACCATGAATGTGGCGATTCATGGCTAGGTCGGTCCGAGGGATCCACAGCGAGGCCACTAGGTCGGGTCCTAGAGTTAGATTTAGAATTCCCCATTAGATCGACGAATTCCCAAAATCCCGATTGTTAGCATGCAGGAGCCACTCACGCAAGACCGAGCCTGTGGAGGAATCTATAGTCCAAGGATGGTGTTCTAGGGTGAATCCCATGCCAGGAGTCCAACGGCAAAATCGGTTCGCCAAGATTCCTCCACCTGCAGAAGATTTCCGCACCGTCGCTAATTCGAGGAAATGGCTAGTTTTGAATCTCCATTGACCAATGGTGCCAGGTACGGAAATACACCCGCACGTCTTTCATGCGACTCCCTGAGAGGTCACGTGAAAAATCCTGGCATCTTCCGACTTGCAGAAGAACCTTTTTCCGGGTGGTCAACCCTCCTAACCTCCAACGGGAATTTCATGGAAATTACCCAGGTTACATTAAAATCTCACTAAAAATTAGACTAGCTTGTTTTATGTTAATAATGCGCTCCGTGAAGTTTCACGACATTCCGATAGCGGCAAGTACCCGAACTGGCGAGATTCCTCGGGAATTAATCACGTGGCGGGGTCCCCGCCATGTTGACCGGCATTCCGGGACCATACGATGGCGAAACAAAGTCAACCAAAAGTCCTTTCCGACTCTCTCGCACCTACCGGAGACCCTAGGCTATTTACATTTCTCAAAATAGGAGACCCCCAAGATCTAGGATTTTACCACGATTTGGTTTTTAAACTAAATTAGCCTACGATGGGTTTTTGGCCTCGGTACGGGGGTAGGAGGATTTAGGAATAAACACGGCGTTCTAGATCCAACGGCGCAATCCGTTCGGCGATTGGAGCTAATCTCCAAAAGTTAGGATGTTGGTCCAGTATAGATGGTAGAAATAGAAACTTAGGATGTAGGATGAAAATCTTTGAGAATGAGGATGAAAATCCTCGTTGATAAGGTTACCTTAGAACTCTAGATGGAGGGGTGAGCCCTTGGAAACCTATATAAGGGCCCCATTTCTCTCTTTAGAACACCCCCAATTCTTGTTTTGGGTCCGTGGGTTCAAGTTATTTTGGATATTTTGGCATTTGAAGCCAAAAACCTCTACGGTGTTTTCGGAGCACTTTTGGCTCCATTGTTGCTTATTTTCAAGCTTTGAAGGTCCTTGGGGGTCCTTCTACCTTGCTTTGAGTACTCTTTTGTGAAGTTTTTGGTACCTTGTTGTAAGTGGAGAGCCTCTCTCTCCCTCTTGTACGTGTTGTGATCTAACTTTTGAAGTTAAGAGTCTTTTTTTTTGTATCTTGCACTAATCCTAAAGTCACCCCCCACCGTACCTTGGCGATGCCGCTTTGGGGGGCCTTTAGCGTGTGAGCTTTGTGTTGCCACGTGGTCTAACTTGTGCGTTTTCCTCTTTGTGTTTTTTCTTACACCCTCTTCTAATATTCTCCTTGTTGAGTGGACCCCCCTCCGGGACGGCGAAGCTTTGGACCTCCTTGTACATGTTTTGCTAAAGTTCTTCTAAACCCTCTTCTAATCTTCTCCTTGTTGAGTGGACCCCCCTCCGGGACGGCGAAGCTTTGGACCTCCTTGTACATGTTTTGCTAAGTTTTCTTCCAAACCCTCTCCTAATCTTCTACTTGTTGAGTGGACCCCCCTCCGGGACGGCGAAGCTTTGACCCTACGTGTGTGTTTTCTTTAAAGGTTTAGTTTTTCCTCTTCTAAAGTCTCTCTCCTTGTGTGGACCCCCCTGGGAAACGGCGAAGCTTTGAACTAGTGACAAAGTAGAGTCCTAAAGCGTGTGTTAAAAGTGTAGACGGCAGAGCTTTGAAACCCCGGGGTGTCAAGAAGTCCTAAAGTTGGTGTTAAAACCGATTTGACAGCGAAGCTTTGCACCTACCCCGTGTTTAGTTCCAAAGTCTAGTTTCCAAGACCTTTGTGGAAACCTCCAGAGTTTAGCTTCCAAGATATGTAGGTTCCTTTGCATTTGTCTAGAGTAGTATCTTCAAAAGTTTTATTTAGTTTAGTTGTTTCCAAGGTCTTAGTAAGTTTAGTACCCCCGAAGTTTTATTCCCCCCCTAGCCTTAGCAAAAACCTAATCTTAAAATAGCCTTAGCAAAAACCCAATCTTAAATTAGCCTTAGCAAAAATCCAGTCTTAAAATAGCCTTAGCAAAAACCCAGTCTTAAATTAGCCTTAGCAAAAATCCAGTCTTAAAATAGCCTTAGCAAAAAATCCAGTCTTTTTAGCCTAGCCGGAAATCCAGTCTATACAGCCAGCAACATCGGGACCAGCATACAGCAGCAACATCAGGACCAGCTACAGCAGCAACATCAGGCCAGCATACAGCAGCAACATCGGGAGCCAGCAGCGAAAAAAAAAACATATTAAAAAATTAATTAATTAATTAAATTAATTTTTGACCAGCCCCAGCCAGCCAGCCGGAAGCCAGCCAGCCGGGAGGCAGGTGGGCAGGCTCGGTGTCCAGCACCCAGCCAGATCGGTCGCCCCTTTTTGAACTCAATTTTTGGTCTTTTGGTTTCGGGTTTTTGGGGTTCTCTCAAACTAAAACAAAAATCAAAACTAAAACACAACAAAGATGTGGGACTAACCTATTATTAGCTAAGGGGAGGAGTAGGATTAGGGTCTAAACCAAAAAGGGAGAAGAGAGCGGAGCACCACCGTACCTGCATACAAAATTGTTCCTCTCACCACTCACACCTATACACAATGGAAGGAAATTAGGGAGGAGGATGTGTTATAGGAGTGGAAAGGAGAGAGACGATAAATAGTGCCTAGCTAGGAGATTAGGTAGGAAATCTAGAAGAACGCCTTGCAACCGTTGGGAGGAGGATTAGGATGACACAAAGCAACGTTGCGTAAGAGGGTAAGAGGCTCATTTAAACTTCACGAAGTTTGAGACTAGAAGCGTAAGACCACCATCACCACGGTTGGTGGAATAGTTCAAGAGTAGAAAGAAGAGGAGGAGAGAAAGAAAAGGAGAAGGAAATGGGGAGAAAGGGTTAGAACATCATACGTGTAACGTTTTCTTTTCTACAAATTAAGCCGTGGGCCTCGAAAAAAATAAAATAAATAAAAACCGTAACACAAAAACAAAAGAAGACAATCGCGAGTGGCCACCATGGAGCACGAGGACGCACATGTGGACGGGGATGACGTCATTTCCGACACTAGCAGTAACGAGGTGGGTCATTAAACTAATCCTAGTCGTTTCTCCCTAATTAGCATTTGTTGTCCTAATCAGCCCTTAGAGCGTGATTAGCATCCGAGATTAGTGTAAATTAGAAGTTTAGATTCAAAAGTTGATAGATTAGGAATAGAGGTTTCCGAAAACATCTTATAATTAAGATTTGACCGTAAACTGACCGCGTTAGGCTAAGTTAAGCGGTAGGGGGTAGAACAGAGGAATTCTAATTAAAATTGAACCACAAGAAACAATGGACGGAAATTAGGATTAGATTAGAAGGAGAATTTAGGATAAAAATTAAAGATCAATTAACAGTTAAAAACCTAGAGTTAAATTAAGATTTTAATTAGGGAAGTTAAAATTCAAAAGTCGAAATTTGGAATTAACTTTGGGAAGTAAAAAGTAGAATAGGAAATAGAGGTCAAAAGTAGAATCCACTTAGGAAGTAGACTGTTGAGTTAAAAATAGAGTTAAAATTAGAAGTCAAAACCCTAGAGTTAAAAGTTGGAATTAAATTTAGGAGGATAACATTTAGAGCTAATCTAGGATTAAAACGATAGGATTAAATTTGGAAGTCAAAAGTCAAAAGTCAAAAGTCAAAAGTTTAGATTAAATTAAAAGGTTAAATTTTAGTCAATTGGGGAGTAAAAAGTGGGAGGGAAAAGCTAAAAGTAGAAGTTAAAAGTTAGAAGTAGAAGTAAAATTTTAGAGTTAGTTGGAAGTAGAAACATCTAGAGTCAAAGTGAAAACGTAGAGTCAAACCTAGAGGTTAAAATTGGGGATTAATTTTAGAAGTAAAAATTTAGAGTTAAAAGTCAAAAACCTAGAGTTAAATTAGGAGTAAAAATCTACAGTGAAAAGTGAAAATTTAGAGTTAACTTTAGAGGGTAAATCCTAGAGTAGTTTAGAAATAAGAACATAGAATTAGAGGTGAAACTTAGAATTACCTTAGAAGGTTAAAACTTGGAAGTTAGGAGTTGAAGTTGATTTAGAAGTAAAAACCTAGAGTTAAAAGTCAAACCCGTAGAGTTAAATTTAGAAGGGTAAACTTAGAATAGAATAGAGGAGTAAAAACTTAGAGTTAAAAGTTAAACCTAGAGTTAAATTCCGAGGATAAATTTCAGAGTTAAATTAGGAGTAAAAACCTAGAGTTAAAAGTCGGTAGTTAATATTTAAACCCAAGTTAAAAGAGTAAAAATCTAGAGTTTCATTTAGAGGTTGAAGATTAGAGTAAGAGTTGAACTTTAGAGTTAGTCTTTAGAGTAGAACTTCTAGGTGGAGTCTTAAAACCCCACGATAGTCTTAGAAGTTCATGGAAGGAACATAGGGGTTCCTCTTTTTACATAGTTAGGGACGTTAGAAATGACGCCAACTACCCAGTCTACCCTCGACATAGGATAGATAGTTAGGGAGTTAGAATTTTACCATTACCCCTGAGCATTGCAGTTACCTTGTGAGTTACTACATGCATTCTAATTATTCGCTGCCATCCACGACACTTAGGAAACGTTAGCAAAAAAGATCCATTGCTTGGAAGGCACAGTGGACCACGCTCACATCACCCCCATATATTAAAAAATGTGGATAAAGGCATAGAACCTGGTCGGTGTTTGCTCTATTACCAAGGGTGGATAATCTAGCGCCCACATCAAGCCAATCTGTAACAGGTAGTCTGTAGCAACAACGACCTTGCCAATGGCGTCGAAAGTATCCCCAAGCAACCTTGCCGGGGAGATGTACTTCATCAGGGGTAATAGACAAGGCAACAAATGATGTTACCTAATCCCTAAAGAGCATAGTGAATAAGGTTTAGGCCTGTAGCGGAGCACTGCTAGGCACATAGTGCCATGTAGGATAAATATGACGGGGTTTAGGCATAGATTGGCCTTATTTTTTTGGTTTTATAAAAAAAAATGTTGAACATTGGATAAACGGTGAGATGGATGTCTTTGGTTTGTTGGATAGATAGGTGGGTTGGGAAGGCACTCACCCGGCCATTCTTCTAGCAATGGCGACCAAGGTCGTTGCTGCTATAGGTGTCCCAACTAGGTGTTCATGCTTGCTTACAAATTCCTTGCTCAAGTTCACTAGAAACTGAGCAAAGATTGATCTCTTGTGAATCTAAGAAGGAAAGATATGAGACTATTAACAAGTGCATTATGTTATACTTTGTATTAACCCCCAAATGCCCAAGGCCTTTTTTGAGCTTCTAGGAATTTGCCATAAATTGAACAAAAAGTCAACATTTTGATAAGTTGTATCAATATTTTTTGAATTGTAACTACACAAATTCAAACCGGACATGTTAGAGATGACAAGAAAAAAACAGCAATAATATCACTTATAGATTGAAAGATTATAATGTTTGATCATGAGGGTGTTAAAACTTCAAAAAAAATTTAAAGTCTTTCAATCCTCTTTTCACAATCAAATCTAAAAGATTGGTCACCAAAATAATATTAGATTAGAGGACCTAATATGCATAACCCTAGTCAATTTATGGCTTTTCAAAATCTACTCTAAATTTTTTTTAAATGAATTTCTAATGTGAATTTTTCTCCAAGATCTAGTGTATTTGAGGCTCATTTCCAAGAGCCCTCAACGCTACGGAAAGTGAAGATTGCAATGGACACCCATGTACAAAACCTTGAATTGAAAAATCATAATAATTCCTTTCCAAAATTGGATTTTTATGCTAAAATTAGACTTCAAAAAGAATTGTTCAAAAATATAAACTATTACAAATAGCAGCTTAATTAGGTTTTATTTATCTTCAAAGTATTGTTGACACCAAAATTTAGTGCTTCGGGCATTTAGGGGTTCAATAATGCAAAATGATTACTGCATTCAATTGTAGCATCTAAGTATTCATCAATCAAGGCCATTTTTGACATTCTTCAAAATTTGACAAAAATAGCGGACAAGACTTCAAGGTAAATCATTTAGTATCTTACGTGCACACACTCCAGAACTTCAACCCCTAAATGTCTGAGGCACCAATTTTTGATATTGACAATATTTTGAAGTTAAATAAATCTTGCCAAATTATTATTCTATGTAGTTTATATTTTTGAAAATTTATTTTTGAAGTCTAGTTTTAGCATCAAAAATTTGATTTTGAAAATTAATGATTATGATATTTCTGTTCAAGAATTTGTGCAAGGGTGTCCATTGCAAATTTTGATTTTCTAGTATTCAAGGCTCTTAGAAATGAGCCTCAAATACACCAAAACTTGGAGAAATAATCACATTAGAAATTCATTTAAAAAAAATTTAGAGAAGATTTTGAGAAGTTGCAAATTGATTGGGGTTATGCACGTTATGCCCTTTAACCTCATATTCTTTTAATGAACAATTTTTAGTTTTGACATGTAAAAAGAGGATTAAAAAACTTCAAATCACTATCACAATTTTAAGACCCTTATGATCAAACATTACAATCTTTCAATTAATAAGTGGCATTTTTTTTTCCGTGTGATCTTTAACATATCTTGTTTGAATTTCTATGGTTATAAATAATAATAAATGATCAAACTGATCATAATGTTGACTTTTTGTTCAATTTAGAGCAAATTCCAAGAAGTTCAAAATGGCTCTAAGCATTTTGAGATTATTAATGGTCCACTTGTTTAAAGTACCTTTTGCCTTCACTATGTGAATCATATACTTTATTTCTAATACCTGTCAATCAATTGACAATTATTAGTCCCTAATCCAAATGCAATAGAGTGGGCAAATAAGAATAAATTATTAGACTAAATTACTAGACTGAATATCCAAATGCCTAGATGCGTAAAAGGTCAAGGTTTAGGGGTTTGGGATTTAGGGTTTAGGTGTGAATTCCACATATCATCAAGGTTGGTTTACTTCAATCACAAGGGTTGCTATTATGTGAGCAAAGCAATATGTTGTAGGTCTGCCACATGTAGACTAAAGTATAATCTTTGAGAGTAAAGTTAAAAAATTACAAAAATTCAATATTTTGTGATTTTTTGGGGTGATTGTACAAAACACTTGTATAGTTTTCTATCACAAGTCTCTAGTTAATTTGTTTTTTGGCCATAACTTCTGCAAGGTACTCATAACTATTACATGCCTTGTTTAATTTTTTTGAATTTTAAACTCTGCTTTATTGTCCAAAAATAGACCCCAATTTTTGTCACACTTGCCAATTTGGGGATTTTTTGAAGAAATTAGTATTCAAGGAAATGAATTTGGAGCTGAAAGTTAGAGAGGATGGTCTTGTAGTAGACTTTTAGCTATTGCTCAAAGGATTTCTGAAAATAGTTAACCCCTGAAGGACCGAGGCCTTTTTTCTGCCAAAAAACACTGAAAACTGCCATTTCTGTAGCAAAGAGTTAAAACAAAATTTAATTGTTTTTTTTTCACATCTAACCATAGGAGCTTACACCTAAATAGTATAAAAAAGTTTGGAAAAAATTTCGGAATTTTTGACCGCATCGATTGCAAGATATTTGCGTTTAAAGTGGAAAAAACAAGTTTTTCAGCACATTGCGGGACTGGATTTTTTGACTTTGAACATTTTTAACTTAAAAGTTTTGCACTACAGAGTTTTGAGCTTTTAATGCTTGTAGTGGAGAATTGAGTTGAGAGTCTAGGGAAAAAAAAAAATTCAAAAAAAACTTAATTATCATTCTTAAAAAAATTGTTAAGTAGATGTAGGTACGAGATAGAAGGAAAATCTAAAATATTAATATCTTTTAGATGGAATTATAATGCACTAATTCCAATGGTGAGATTGTTCTAGCAAGCAAACTAAACCATGCAAAAAAAAATTTGCTGAAAAATTGCAAAAATTGCATTCAGAAATGAATCCTATGAGTTATTTTTTTTTAGAAGATGCTCTAACTGCCCGAAAAACAAGAATGTCCATAATTTCCTCATAAAAAATCCAAATCAAATGAATCAAAGCTTTCCAGATAGACAAAAATATAATCTATGAGGGGAGAAAATTAAAAAAAAAAAAAAAAAAATTGCAAATTTTTTTTTGCTGCCCCCCCGTTCCTAGTTTTGAGCTTATTTGGTCATAACATTTTTTTCCGAGCACCGATTGTGAAAAAAATTATATTCCCGATTTTTCGTGAAGCTAATCAACTTATCTACTTCCAAAAAGAGTTTCAAAAAATCAGGAGAAAATTTCAGCCCGTAGATACCTGCCCGAAAACGCATTTGTCCTCCGAAGGGATAATGGTCCTTTAGGGGTTAATTATATGTTGTGTAGAAGTTCACAAAGTGAGCCTCTTTCTACTTGTATTTTGAAACATGTAAAAAATTATTTTGCTAGTTTTTTGGCGAATAGTCATCTCTATAAAGTAGCTACAAATGATCAATTTTTATTTTATTTTATTTTTTTTCCTATTTTTTCCTAATTAAAACATTGAAATATCTATTGTTTTCTTGAGATTTAGCACTTTTTTAGTTCTCCTACTTAGAGGGAATTTTTTAATAGTTTTCCTTTGGTGGTTACCTTTGTCTTATAGGTGTATACATTGGCTATATTTTAAAAAAAATTTAAACAAAATTCTAATTTGAAAGTACTCCAAAAAAAACACATGAGTAGTGTAAAATGCAACAAAATTAGCAGGTGGTTCATGCAATCACCTTTTTGTGCTACCCCTTGAATTGCTTTTTAAACTTAGGATGGTATAATTTTTCTTCCCGGGCACTTATTGAAATAAAAATTATATTCCCCAAAAGCTATTATGATTTTCTATCTTGAAATAAAGTTTTAGAAAATAATGTCAAAAATTGAGGTCACACACAAGCCTACCAAAAATTCCAAGAGTCCCCTGTAGTCTATAAGGACTTTGGGACTTTTGAGACTTTGGTGATTTTTACAATGAAATTTATAGATCCAATCTATAATCTATTTTATATTTAGCTTTTCTCAATCTATTTTCCTCTATTTTTTCTTTGATTTTTTTTAAACTATTTTTTTTTCCTTTTTTGGCTATTTTCTTAGGATATTATGAAGTAGCACAAAGTTCATTCTAATCCTTATATTTTTTTATTAATTGATCGTGGGAAGAAAACAAAAATGATGATCAACTTGTCATAAACTCACACTAAGCATACACTAAGGTCATAGCTTCTAATCTCGTCAACTATTTGTTCTAAAATCCATTTTTCTAGCAGTATATATAACATCAATTTTTTGGATATCTTGATGTTATATATTTTTGTGGATGTTTTTGCCGTATCTAGCTTGATGCAATTTTTTGGACGTCTATATTGACAAGCGTAGACATCTAAAACAACGTCCGTATGTCAATTTTCAATGTCTAGTAAAAAAACATGGAATTTTTCTAGTGTTGATAATCTACACAATAAAATCACAAGCAATCAGCCTCCTAGAAGAGAGGTCAATGTATTTTATACCCAAGATTGTTAGTACGTGAGCTTGTGAGCTTATAAGATTTATGACTTTTGAGTGGATTGAACCATTGAGACCTACAATTGTGGATTTTTTTGTAGGTTTAAAGCCTAGAGTGAGGTTTTAGGATGTAAGATATTTGTTCCTTGAACAATACCAAGTTTTTTGGGTAAATACAAACAAAACATAGGTCACGTAATATTCAAAGAAAATTAAATGAAAAATTTGCTTTTGGAATAAAATGGAAATAATTCCAATACAGTATTCATCACGTATTATATATAATATTCAAAATATACATAATAATAATATATAAATAAACTATTAAAATATTTTGTTACTTTGAGGAGTTGAAGTCAAAGTGGATAATACTAAAAGAAGTCTCACTATGAGACGTGTCTACTTTTGCCATTTTGGTATTCAAAGACTCCATATCTACCCGCAAACTAAAACTCCTCACAACTTTCATCACATTAATCAAAATGGAATGATTCAAAGCTTTCCACATATATAAAAATCTAGAGAACCAATTTCAAATTTTTATTTCTTAAAAAAGTGATTTTAAAAGAAGTTTTTTGAACTGCCCGGGTTGCCCATCGAGCAATGAAAATTACATATCATGCAATAACTTTTTAACCATGTAGTCAAAAATTATGAAAATTGTTGGGCCTTAAAGCTACTCCTTGAGCACATGTTGGGTGAAGTTTTCAAAGAAAAAAAATAAAAATTCCATTTGTAGTGAGCTGCGAAAAATCACTATGTTGCCAAAAAAACGCAATTTTTACCTTTAGGGGTTAAGTGGCTAGGCAAAGATTTTTTTGTGTATAAGAGTTTGGATCAAGTAGATCTTCATTGGGCTCGTCATTGGGTCTAACAGGCCATTTTGGAGGTTTTAGTATAAAACCCCCAAATGAAAGCCTATTGGCCCCAAATTCACTTTTGTAATATTTTGGAAGAATCCTTCAGGGTCCAATGGGTCCGATTAGGGTCCTCAGGGTCTTTGAATTGTAAGGAACAAATGTAAATTTAAAAAATGGCATAAAAAGAAAAAAATGCAAAAAATCTTATAAAAAAAAGAATAGTGCATTGAAGCTAGGACCCTTGGGACCCTCATTGGACCCAACAAGGGACACGGAGGTCATAGCTTCAATATGCAGGATAAAATTTTAAAATTTTAAAAAAAATTTAAAATTGTATACTGATTGAAGCAAATTCTGCCAAATTCTAGTCAAACCGAACTAGGAAATTTCAGGAGGATGCAAGTATTTAGTTAGCTTTCATGGCAAGTTTGTTGCAAATGGTTAGAAATCACGTTTTAGCTGCCAACATTGTTACACAATATTCACCAGAAATGTCGTAGCTTCCAATAACTGAATTTTGAGAGCCACCCATGGATGCGAAAACAAAAAAAGAATGTTCTCCAAGGTGGTCTCTTTCCGGCCCTAGGACTGGGTTTGTTTTTCAACCGCCATAGGCGGTTGGTGCCATGGTGGGGCGGTTCCTTGCCTGCAGGTGGCGCTTGGTTTGTTGTTTATTGTATTTGTGTCTTGCTTTTGTTGCTTGCACCCCCAAGGCCGCTTGAGGCTGGGATCTTGTTCCTTTTTTCTTGCATTAAAGGTCAACCTATTTGTATTAAAAAAAAATAAAAAAATGAAGAAGGCTGGGCAGCTCAATCTGTGTCATGAAACCGCCTAAAAGTTGGAGCCGGTGTTTTCATACCCTTCTTCAAATCTTGGTCGTGAGCGTGCCATAGTTGTGAACCTTGAGCAAATTAAGCACAAATCATCATTGCGTAAGAAGTGTTCCTTCTGGATGCCTGTGTGGAATACAAGAGTTGCGTAATTTGTGAAAGAGCTTATGGCAAATTTCATTAAAAAGGCAATATTCCTTGACTTTGGCACATTTTTTACAGTTCAGAACGGTCGGTCTGAAATTTACACTGGTCCTACATTTTTGAAATCTATGCCAGTCCTAGATTTTTTAGAATGGTTGGTGTAAAATCTGTACAGTTTTTAGATTTGTAAAATCTACAGCTTTCTTAGATTTTTGAAATCTATATTTGTTCTAGATGTTCAGAGCGGGCGGTAAAAAAATGATAGGAATATTGCCATTTTAATGAAATTTGCCATTTGGGTTGCGCGTCCCTTCCAACCACAGCAATCAGGTTGGCCCTGAATCATTCTCTCTACTTTTTTGCTTTTGAATTGCAATGAACATGCGAGAGAATGATTCGGGTTTGGCACAGGATCAAGTCTCAAATGTCTGTCTGTTCATGTAATTTCAGCAAACCCTAATTCATCCTGAAGACAAAAGGCTTCTCTTGATGGATCTGGATGTAGGACTCCAAAAGGCTGGAAAACTAACTGGTAGAACATTTCAAACAAAGGTTCAATCCTTTGGTTACCAGAATGAAATTTTACCTTAGGGCCGCTTCACACTATGGCTGACCAAGTCGAGAGTCTGTGGAAGTGAGAGTCCAAACTTTGGTGAGAGTCCAAAGAAATGGGCAATAAATAGGTCCTAAAATGAAATTGCGAAGCTTGCAGTCTCTCTCTATAACACATGTGGCTCTGGCACAAATTTGAGCAAGCAGGAGAATGCTTACAATTGAACAGGTGGTAACATTCCTATTAACATCCATTATTGCTTGCTTGACATTGAAGATTATGGACTTGGTAATTGCAAAGCAGGCCAAGTTATCAAAAATAGTCGCAGGTTAGGACCTACTGAGCCACGGGCGGCGAGGTTGGTACTAACCTGCAATTATTTTTGATGACTTGGCCTACTTTGCAATTACCGGACATAATGTCAATGTAGGAGAGTTGAGCTGTTTGACTTCTTTGATTGCCTAACCAATCAAAACATGCCACAACGGCAAAGGTCTCTTGCATTTAGATTATGTTAGGTGAATCCACACTCACTAAGTTAATCTGGTTGGTAGTAGCAAAGATTTCTGTAAGATTTCTCTCACTATTAACCCCTAAATGAAAAAACTGCGTTTTTTGGCAACATAGTGATTTTGGGCAGCTCACTACGAATGGAGTTTTTATTTTTTTTCTTTGAAAATTTCACACAATATGCGCCCAAGGAGTAGCTTTAAGGCCCAACAATTTTCATACCTTTTGACTTCATGGTTAAAAAGTTATTGCATGATATGTGATTTTCATTGCTTGGCGGGCAGCCCGGGCAGCTCAGAAAACTTCTTTAAATAATTTCAAAAAAAAAAAAAAAAAAAATTGAAATTGGTTCTTTAGATTTATATAGAAGTGTGAAGCTTTGAATCATTCAATTTGGATCAATGAGTCAAAAGTTATGAGGAGTTGAAGTTTGTGGGTAGGTATGGTTTTGAGAGACTCCATACCTACCCACAAACTTCAACTCTTCATAACTTTTGACTCATTGATCCAAATTGAATGATTCAAAGCTTCACACTTCTATATAAATCTAAAGAACCAATTTCAATTTTTTTTTTTTTTTTTAAAATTATTTAAAGAAGTTTTCTGAGCTGCCCGGGCTGCCCGCCGAGCAATGAAAATCACATATCATGCAATAACTTTTTAACCATGAAGTCAAAAGGTATGAAAATTGTTGGGCCTTAAAGCTACTCCTCGGGCACATGTTGTGTAAAATTTTCAAAGAAAAAAAATAAAAACTCCATTCGTAGTGAGCTGCCCAAAATTGCTATGTTGCCAAAAAACGCAGCTTGGTCCTTTAGGGGTTAAACCAATGAAATTTCTGCTTCATACTGACCTTGTTGGAAATTTGCACAAGGTCCGCAGTGAGTATTATCAGTCTTAATTTGCCTCTCTTTAACCAATCAAAACAAACCATGACATTAAAACTCTCCTGCATTGACATTATGTGAAGATTATGCTTGATGATCATCAAACAACTTGTTGAAATTGAATATTATGATGACAATATCATGTCTAGTGACTAGAATATTCATTGGTGTGACTAGTCTAGGATTATTTGGCATGAACATAGAGATTCCTCTTTATATTGAGGAAAAGCCTCAAGATTTTTGGAGAGCAGGGCTTTTTTTTGGACTTGTGTCCCCCTTGTTGGCCTCACAGCAGAGGTCAGTTTTTGGAGAAACACAGCCGCAAAGGTCACAGGCCTGACACATCTGGCAAAATTTTGCCACAAAAAAAGCCCTGCTGGAGAGTTGTGGGATGGAGATCCTTTGCTAGTATTGTCTTCTCAGGATTGATAATGGGTTGGTGCAAGTATAATCATCTTGTTTGATTCAGAAATAATACACAAGCACTTAAATTTTTAGTGATGATTAGTCTTTGAAAAAGATGAAGAAGGAGATTTGAATTTTTGTTCTGCATTGGAATAAATAAATGTTGGACAAATATAGTAGAACCTCTTTAAGTTGATCCTCTCTAAGTTGATAAACCTCTGTAAATTAATCATGTCAGATTGGTCCCGGACTGGGCCACATAACAAAGGCTGTGACTAAAAATGACCCTCTCTAAGTCAATAAACCTCTGTAAACCAATCTGTCAGACCAGTCCGAGACCGATCGGCAGCTTAGACAGGTTCTACTGTATATTGCTTTGTAATGTCAGTTTGGCCTGTGAACTAAGCCAAATTAACAGTTTGGACTGTGAACCTATAGACTTGCCCCAACACTAGAACAAATATTCGTCAGGGAAGTTACAAGGATAATACAGAGACCAATTTGACCAATACGAGTTTATAGTATAATTGCATGTGGAGGTTTAATGTATCGTTTAAGATAACAACAAATAATATAGAAACCTGCAAAACAAACACGGTTGCAGTAATATTAGACTGTTTCAAACACATCTGTTTTAAGGAGATACTTCTCTACATCAGGATGGGTAGTAGCGGTTGCAACACATCAGCAGTTATTTTGCTATGGTTTTAAATCGGAACGTTCGTACTTTAATTCTCCAATTTAAACTTATGTTATGAAAATTCTCATGCAAATTTCTTATGCAAAGTGCTGCCAACTTACTGCAAAATTCTTGAGAACAGAACAAATGAATGCGTATATATGCCTGAACTGTTGCAAAATCATTGTAAAATACTTCTAAATTTCAATTCATTTGCACAATGCTATTATAATCCTTTGCAAAATTGTTAATAGATTTCTGGCAATCAGTGCAATCTTGGTGCAATTCCACCTTCTGTACGAGTGCTCAAACGTGAGGAGGCAAAAACAATATCCTTAATAAAAAGACCTTTCTGGCTTTCTATGATTCCTATCCAATACGTCCAAGGAATTTTCAAAAATTCCTTTGAAGGACTCCTGTTTGAATTTCTCCTCACTGTTACTCCATTAAATAGAGGCCAATCATGAAAACCAAAATTTCTTTAAAATGGCGGTATTCCACACAAACTTGGCACTTTTACGTTTAGACCGTGCTCTCTGAAATCTATACCAATCTATACCAAGTCCTAGACTTTAGAGTAAATGAGTATGGAATACCGCCATTCTAACGAAATTTTTCACGGAAGCAATATTATATGTCGATCACCAAGAATAATCCTGGACCTGAAAGCCTTGCACGACGTCAACGTAGTGTCGGTGGAACTTGGATCTCGCAGTGGACCGGAGCTCGTCGATGAGTCGATTCCAGTTGGACTCAATTGCCCCCACGAAGCCGTCGC
The DNA here is from genome assembly GCA_951799445.1 of Pseudisothecium myosuroides. NCBI lineage: Eukaryota > Viridiplantae > Streptophyta > Bryopsida > Hypnales > Lembophyllaceae > Pseudisothecium > Pseudisothecium myosuroides. Next base: position 11,526,482 of record OX637292.1, on the reverse strand, counting down.
ACTCCAGCGCCAACTGGAGGCTGAGCAAGCTGTTGAGAAACTCCTCGTCCCAGCCGATCCTCTTTGCAAAATCCCCGGGGCTAACGCTGGAATCCTGCACGCGGGAGACGTTCGTGTATTGCACCGTCCAATTGCTCAAATGGGCGAAGAAGGTCACGGTGCTGGGATCCTCCGTGCTCAAAAAGATCCGCCGCCGGAGGACGCCTGGGTCGTGGGCTAGCAACGCCTCGGCGCTGCTCAAGAAAACGGCATCGGGCTGAAGCGTCGCCTCCTTCCATTTGTCGCCGTGACGGACATGCACCGAGATCGTGCCTGCTCAAGACTTAACCGATATTTAGTTAAAATGGCGGTATTCCACAAACTAGCGCTTTTCAGTTTAGACTTGCGGTCTTAAATTTATACTAGTCCTAGAGCTAAAGAAGGAATGGCATGAAAAAATGGCGGATTTTATATGCCAGTTTTACTAAATTTCCCATAATGACGTCCCGGGAGGGATAGCTAGATCGTCAGTTTCTAACGAATTTTTTGATAAAGTGGCACAATTCCAACGCCAGAAATTATGACAAAAATATATGTACATATATAAAGGCCTAACATTTAAGACAGGCATGGATTTATTTTTCAGAACAGGGTTCTGAAAAGTAACATAACTGTAGTGTAATGGAATACTGCCAATTTATCGAAATTGACGTTCTGTTTGGATTCTCAAACCCAAATGCCTAAAGTACTTTGTTCATCATCCAAATTATGGGTGTTGGAATGCTTGGGGCAAGCTAAGCATGATTCTTAAGCGTGAATCTTTGAGTAAGCCGTTATAAAATTTATCAGTCCTTCCTGACTCAAATTCGATTACAGAAACGTTCACTGTCTGCTTTCTCAAAAATGGCACTAGAGTATTTCCTTCGATCATGACATATGGATGAGCTGTTTCTACATGTTCATGTTCATTCAAATTTACCTGGTTCGATGGGCTGGCCCTGGAAAATCCCCGATGCCCTGCGCCTGTCGAGCTCCCTCAGCGTACGCAGCGTCGGCCGCACAATATACGCGCTGCTTTGTGCTCGCCACCAGTAATAGAATCCACTGGAAAGATTCCCCATTTCTAGCATCTCATGAAACATGTCTGGCGTTGCACGGCTCGCGAACGGCACCACGCCGTTTCCTAGTTTGTCTACTGTGGTTCTCAACACTCTCTCGCTGTTGCTGGAATACGTCCCCATATCCAGCTCCTCGAATCTCAGAAAATTCTCATTCGTCACTTCCAAATCGCTTCCGAAGACGTTATAGATCGTGCACGACGAGAGCGGCTCGAAGTAACACTCGTCCATGGTGTCCATGCCCTCGCAGAACTTCCCCTGGACCCATTCGTAGTTGGGTTGCCGAGCCAGAACCAGGATACGGTTCAGGTTTAACGCTACTAGCAAGGCGACCCCTGTGATGTGAATCATGGAGCCGATGCCGTGGCCGACATCCTGAGCCTCATAAAGGAGAAACTTCTTGTCGTGGCAGCTACTGGGGTACTGATGGGTCCAGATCGCCCTTTGCGCTGCAAGCGTTCCGTACATTTGTAATTCGTGGTGGAACTCGGCGACAGGATAATACTCCGAGGGCTGGTTCCATGCTCGACGGGGAAACCACTCCACCTCACATTCCTCGCTGTGGCATCCGTCAGTACTGGTGTTGAAACTGGCAGGGATTTGTATGTCCTCGGGGACGCGATCGAATTGCAACGCGAAGAGGAGCAATGCAGCCGATAGGAGGTATAGGACTGCAAAGCCGATTGACAGCTTCAGTTTCCCGCTGCTCAAAGTTGAGGCATGGAGTGACATTTTTCGGGTTTAGGGTTTTGCAAATGATCGAAGGTAGCGTGCTTGCATTGCAGTTGTAGGGGAGATCAGCGCGTATGCACTTATAAGCTAGTTTGCATTTCCAGTCAGAGCAGTAAACTTCAAGTCTGAATCTGGTACGGTGTTCAGAGGTAATGATATTATGCCATGATTATATGGTCGGATTCCGGGTATGGGTTGCACACACTCATACACAATCTTTTGCGGTGTGGAGCTTGGTTCACATGTTGAGGTTCACTGCCGAAAGGCTGAATGAGAGAATGTTTGGCCGGATTGGAAACGTTACACCCTCAAAACCTGAGAAAAAAGCACTGGAAAGTAAGGTTAGCTTAGAAAACGACGTAGATCTGAGGTCCCAGTCCGGCGACTGATCGATCAATTTTGACATTCAACGCTGAAGTCATATTGGGTCGATTTTGAACACTGAAATCCATCATATTACCAGGAATGAGGATCCAGTGCGAGATCGAAATATAATCTATTTCTTATTCTTACTGTCTATTACATTCTACACGCGCACTGCAACCATTCGAAGTTATCGATCGATCAGAGTAACTATCAAATCAATGTTTGTGCAAGTGTCGCTTAGCTCATGAACGTACGTATATAATACAATGATGACATCGATCATGGTGATATGATTGCAGTGAGATGAGCTCAAGATTGGAAGATGTAAACGATAGAAACGTCAATTTCGTTTTTAAGTTGCGTGAATCCAATGCCAAAAAATCTAGGACGGATATGGATTTATATTTCAGAACAAGTGTTCTGCAACGTGACAAAGTATAATACCGCAAATTTAACGAAATTGACTTTTAGAGATTAGTAGAGAAATACAGACCACTAGATAATCAGCAGCAGAAAAGTATACCTGACGATCATGAGAAAGCGAAGTTATCGATTCAGTTGTACGTGATGCGTGCAGCACCATGGAGTAGTACCGAAACGAACACGACGAAGCCTTGAGCATCGATCAAATTCATTAAAGTCTGGCTTCTGTCCACGGACCACCAGCTGCGCGCGCTTTCAAATTCCAACCACTTGTACAGAGTTCGATTCAACACCACCGACTTTGAATATTGAGAAGAGATCTACCAGAACTCCGACCCTGGACCCTGATGCAGTACCACTGTCTAGCTACATTTCTTCACTCCATTGATCTGGCCAGTGCTACCTGATGATCTACCAGCTAGGTGGAGTGCTGCTCGATGAAGAGAGACGGTGTAAATTTCACGGGAGGTGTCATCTGATCTGAACAGCTAGCTAGCACTGATCTGGATCAGGACTCAGTAGCAGCAACAGAAATTGATCGAACAAGGGAGCACATAACTTCCACTACCACATACAATACGTCGTCCTTGAACGAACGCAAAGTTAAACTTCAATGGACAAGTGATGCACGCACGTATCGTTGCACATATGCTTCGGCACTGACAATGAATACTTGGCTACGGTTTCAGTGGAAAAGCATTCCGGAAATAGGGGATCATCCTGACGACGTTCATAGTGGTTGAGTGGTTCTCTTCCTCGTGCTTTCCGTTGACAAAACCATTCTAATTTAAGGTTAGAACAGTAGAACCGACACCCAAGAGAAACACTTTCCGTCCATGGACAGCTAAATATTGAACTGAAGTGACCAGGAATTAAGCGTGTGCCGAATAGAGGCGCGGAAAACCGTCCTCACCACTTGTACCCAGATTACGATTGCTAGAACTAGGAGGTGATTCGTGAAGGATTTATGACGGGCCGCACTTTCAGGAAGTGCGTGTCCGGCGTGCTTGCAACGGCGGTGGAATTGAGGACCTCGTGACACTCTTGCAGGGTCTGAATTCCATTTACTTAGCTCAAATTTAGCATGCGACTTAACATTAGCACAAATTTTTCTTTAGAGCATGCCCACCGGGCTTGGAAAAGGGGGATCAGCTTCTTTTTTTTTTAGTTATTTTCATCTTAAATTATTTTCACTTTGAAATTAGCCAGAAAAATTCTAAGAATCTAAAATTATTTTTTTGTCTTAGAAGCTTCTATGGGAAATTTAGTTAAATGGCATGTGAAATCCACCATTGTTACATTCAATTCTTTCTTTAGATCGACCTAATATCTAGGACTAGACAACCAGTACAGATTTCAAACCACATGGTCTAAACTGCATAAAAGCAAAGTTGATGACGGCTTCAAAATCTAATGTTATTTATAAATAAAATCTTCATCAAGTGATCATCATGCTCATTACTGTTTTCAAATACCATGGTTAATATATTCATCTAAGATTTATTATTATAGTGTCATCATATTTTTAACATCCAAAATCCTATATTTTTATCCAACAAATTAATGAGATGATTGCAATGCAACTCTATCTATGACTCTATGCATTATTATTATTTATTTATACCTCAAACAACTTTATCATCATTTAATGAAAAAAATATAAACTAATGTTATCAATTAAGATGTCTCTTTAGTCCAAAGACCTTCCTTTCAATGCCCACAAATGTTTAACGAGGTCATTTCTAAGCGTATAGTGTCACTAGTATATAGCTTAATTCCTAAACTCCCATTGTCCCCTTAAAGGACAAAATGGATTTTACGTAGGCTCCTACGCTCTCAATTTGTATGGTGATTTTTTAAAACTTTTTGTGATATTAAGAAATTGCATTAGCTTTCCCTGAACATAATTTTTAATTCAATTGGTACTTGGATGCAAAAGTTATGCCACCTAAAGCCCGAAATGGAATTCGTTGGGTAGTACAAAAATGTCACAAAAATCTAAATTAAAATTTTAAAATTTTATTTCTTGAATAGTTGCAAGAAACACTTCACGTTTTTCCATCAAAACTACGTTTTTTGGCTATAGGACTAGCAATACTATGTGTTAGCATCGCCCTGACAAATCTAAACCGTTGATTTAAGGCGCCTACAAATCTACACCTTCGATTCAGTATTATGCTGTACTATGCAGTACTATAGACTACTTCGGAGTACCAGGGTTGTCTTCTCTAACACGTTTAGGGGTTTCGGTGTTGTGTTGGACGTCTGACGTCGCGTGTCGTATAGGACAACTTGACGGACGGGCGTCCAACTACGTCATGTAATCTCATCTTCAACAGCTAAAAAAATTTGAAATCGTACTATAATTATGAACCTAAAATTAGAGTGTAATATGTATTTATGAAATTAAGACACTTCATTAACATGAAACATTAATACGTCAAAATCGTAAATTTCTAATGATATATTTTAAAGTCAACTAGACATTTGGTCAACTAGATGTCGCAGAGGCTCTACTAGACGTTGTATGACGTCGAGTTGTCGCGATGTTGCGATGTTTGGGAAGACAACGCTGCGGAGTACTATAGAAGCCACTAGGAGCAAAAAAGGGATCTATGGAGTTTTTTATTTTTAATAATTAAAAAAAATTCAAAAAAATTCCATAGAAAAGTCATTTTGCTAGAGAAGATTGTACTTCCATTGCACCAAAAAATTCATGAAGAAAATTTTTTCCCTCTTCGTAGCCTTTGTACAAAGGAAGGTCACTTTGACCCCATGTGTGCAACCAACATGTCTCTATTTTCAAAAAATCTTTGGCCAATCTTTGTAATGTTATTGGACCTCTAACATATTCAATTTGTGGCTTCAAATTTGCATTTTTGGGTCAAAAATAGGACTAAAAAACTCCAAAATGGCTAAAGTAGACATCCAATCGGGGGCAGATTAAAAATAGTAAATTAATTTTAAAAAACTTTAAAAAACTTACTCAATATTTACAACTACCACATCTACCTTCATTCCAAATTTCATGCCAAACGAACAAATGATGCAAAAGTTATGAGCAAAAAACCACCTATCCAAGGGCAAGGGGACAAGACATAGGACAAGTGTTTCTTGCAATCACCCTCTTATAGAAACATTTTTTTGTCTACATAGATAGATTTCATTCATTCTATTTGGATTAGTGATGAGAAAGTTATGGACAATCTTGTTTTTTGGATAATTTAAGCATCTTCTCAAAAAATAACTTGTAGGATTCATCTCTAAATGCAATTTTTCAAATTTTTCAAAAAAAATGTTGCACTAGGTTTAGTTAGTTTGCTGGAACAATCTCAGCATTGGGATTAGTGATTTCTAATTCTATCTTTGAGCTATCGGCAATGGTTTAGATTTTCCTTCAACCTTCAACCTACTTCTATTTAATAATTTTTTAAGGAGTGAAATTTAGTGTGTTTGATTTGAATTTTTTTTTGGACTTTCAACTCAATTCTTCAACATTAAAAATTAGAAATTCAATACGTTTATTTGAACTACAAAGATTCAAAGCTTTAAAAATCTATTATAGCAAGGTGCAAAGAAAACAGATTTCCTTACTTCATATGCAATCTATCTGGTCAAAGTTTTTTTGAAATTCCTTCCACACATTCTTATACTAGTTTGGTGCAAGATCTCCATGGTTAAACATGCAAAACAAACAATTTTTACACTTTTGTGCTTTTTACAATAAAAATGGTAATTTTGAGTGGTTTTTGATGAAAAGATGCCTTAGGAGCTTAGGGGTTAATTGTGAATTACTTCATTTTTATATAAAAAATATTAAAATGTTAATCTACATTGTAAAAGTTAAATGTCAATAGGTGGATTAATGGGCTCCAAGTTTTGGTCTCTTTCGTCTTCAATTATTATACTACGCTTGATTACACATACCATTAATATTTCCTTTATGATATCTATGTTCCATTGTCAACTTCAAATTCGAATTAATATTACCAATCTTCACTATAGAATAGGGGCATCACAAGAAATACTTGTCTTTTTTTTTTGCCTCCTTGGCCTTATACATGTGTTTTTTCACTCATAACTTCTGCATCAAATGTCCATTTTATATGAAATTTCAAATAAACGGGTACATGTAGTAGTTATAGACATTAAATAATTTTTTTAAAATTAAAGATTATTTTATTATTTTTATATTGCCCTTGATTGGATGTCTACTTTAGCCATTTGGGGGGGGGGATTAGGTACTATTTTTAATCCAAAAATGAAAACTTAAAGGTCAAAATTGGACTACAATGACTTCTAGTAAAGTTACACAAGCTTGCAAAAAGATTTTTTTTAAATAGTAAAGTGTTCACCTTCCATATGTGTTCAAAGTTCTCTACCTTTGCGCATGTGCAAAGAACACAATTTTTTTACAAAGATGCAAATGATTGAAAAAGAGCATCTTCAAGTTTGGAAAATTTTAGTTTATTATTTGATTTTTTGAATTTTTTTATTATTTTCTAAAAATCAAATTCCAAAATATCTATTTTTTGGCATTTTCCATGGTTCTTTTTTGTACATAACATTTAAAGATAAATTTTTCTAGGCTTAAATTTTTATACATTTAATATTTTGAATGCTTTACAAATTATTCATATTTTATTTTGTTGCAAAAATTTCATTTCAAAAATCACAGTATTCACTAAAATAGGCCATTTTGAAACAAAATCGATAGACGTTTCTTGCAATGACCCAACACCCAAACAATGCTTTTTAGCATTTTGGCATTATATTGTCACTTTTTTCCTTGGGATCATGAATGGCCATCTAGTTAAAGATACTCCAATTGGGATAGATCTCATCTACTAGTAGATATTACTATGGATATCGATGACCATTAACTTCAAAATTCATACTTTTGGAGTCTCACTTTAATAAATGTGCTACCAATGGACTTTGATGTAATACATTAATGCTACTATTTGCTTTTGGTAATCCAAGAAATGCATGCCATATATACAAACTTTGATCAACAATTGATTCTAGTATTATAGGATTGAAGGCATCTTTGCCTTAAAATGAACCCCTCCATGCAATAGAATATTTCTTCCACTTGTAGTGCATACAATCCAAAGATGAAAACATACCAAGCCAACCACGTGCCTCACTTATTCATAGTGATTTTCAATATCTTGGTTAGTTGATTGTCTTAGGTAGGTTCTCTCATATATGGCTTGGATTACTTTCACAAATCCTTTAACAGTCTCCATTGATGTGTTGGATGCCAAACAAAAAAATTCATCAATATCATCTAATGTAATACCATAAGCCAATATCTTCATGACAACTATACATTTTTGGAGACTAATTAATCTCAATATACTTATATACCAGTTGCATCTGGTTTTCTACAAAATATTCAGTATAGAGTATCAAAAGACCGCATACTGTTTTAGGTCATAGAAAATTTGAGATTTGAGATAGCATTTCAATAATTCTTCATATGTTAGATTCCAGAACATGTGCACTAATATAATACATGGCCCGCAATTATCTAACTTAGGGTGATTGCATGAAAGACCGGTACTAAAACATTGTCACAAAGGGAGTGCCAAAGCTTCCTTTAGCTATAACTTTTGCAGCATGACTCACATGGACTTGAAATTTTTATTGAAGATGCCTCTATTGAGTTTAATTATATCTTGTATTTTTCAAAAAAATTCAAAAATCATTTTATATTTAAAAACCATTTAAACTAATATGTCACGTTTTGAATTTTAAGGGTTTTTAGTACTATGGAGTCACCAAATTTAATGATTTGGAGATGAAATTTCTATGGTCTATTTCCATAGTAGGAAGTCATGTTCCTACCAAGGGGCATTAAGAATATTATATTTTATGTCCTCTACGTCCATGCAAAGAAGGCTCCCTTGTGTGCGCAATTTTGAATGATGAAGATGGTTTCAATATAATTTTTTTCGTGAAATATCTTCAATATAAAGTCTTTCCAAATGCAAAATTTTTAATTTCTTTGAAAATTGTTTTTCCTATTTTGTACAAATTAAAATGTCAAACTATGTATTTTCTTCAAAATTTCAGCTTACACTTTTTTGTAAATAACTTTTTGCCTAGATTTTTTTTAGGTCTGAAATTTTGGTGATATGCTATTTCTAGTGTTATACTAATTTTCCTTATTTTATTTTATTTTAAAAAATTATATGCAAAAAGCTCATAATATTGGGAGTACTAGCCGAAAACAGCCAAAGTGGAACAAAAATAGCCAGTCATTCATGCAATCATCCCTTACCACAACCGGGAGATCCACAGACAAGTGTCAATGTTCCAAAGCTCATGCCATCCCGCCAACGACCATGGGGAGATCGAACGTATGTTCCTCAACCATTGCATCACAAAATTCCTTATCCATACCTCCATTGTTCCATCTCCAAACATATGATAGAAACAATGCAAGAATATCCTACATTTTGCACGTTTTCCTGGTCCAAGACAAGCACAGGGATTGTGATTTTTGAACTTGATCATATCAAACAAAAGTCTAATACAATTTAGACAAAAAGCATCAAATGTCCCAATACTTTGAACTCACTGTTCAAGTATTTCTGAACTCATTGAATCAAAGCATTTAAAATATGAAGTATATTTGTTGGGGGTTGAAACTTCAAGTTTTCAAACAAAGACTTCTTAGAGCTCTATGGAGTAGGGAGAACCAAGCAAGGACCGCCCGTTTCCATTGCACAGTTGGAGAACCGTCTGCCCCTAAAATGCACACACACATACCACTGCACTTCAGTGACTTGGTTATGCCAATGCAAGTGTTCCAAGCAAACATTAGATGGATCCAGTCTTTCTTTCTTTTTTTTTAACACAAATACGAATCCAATCTTCACATTTGTTGGTTGTGGTTCTGTCTACCATCACAATTTATATCAAAGTGAGTTCTCAATCATCCTAATACTGCCTTCATTTCTACAACCATGTCTGCCACTCTTTTTATCTGCACTTATCATGGCATGATTTAATCCTAACTACCTAACCAGTTGTTTTTTCACTTGATGTATAGAATTTTATTTTGTTCTCATTTGTCATTTGTCATGCACTTTTTGCAAGTAAAAAAATATTATAAAACTTCAAATACTAAATATACTAAAAAAAATAACTACAAATATATCTATAGCTTCATGCATCTGTCATCTAATTAACCCGTAAGTGACTTCCCGCATCAAAGAATTCTAGAAGCAACAATCGCAATCAAACATATAAAGCTTTGTGCCTCCTGTATTTTTGAGACTACTCATACAAATGAACAATTTTAGCAATCAAAGAGGAGAGCAAAAAACATAGTTATCACATTGGGCAAACCGTCCGTCCCAACTATCCGATTTGCCCGCCTGACATCAATGACCTGCCTAATGTGACTATTTTAAAGTAATCACATTGTCTATCCACTCCGTCCAAAGTGACTCATATGTTTGCCCGCTTAAATTCTAACTAGATCATCCAACAACAATCCTAAAGCTACAAACAAACAATACAAAGAAGGCAACATATCAACAAGCCAGGTGGATGGTGAACACTAACACTGGCTAAACCCCAAACCTTTGATAAGCCCTTCCCAGTCTTGAAACTCCACAGGGATCACAACAACGCAACAATTGCTTGAATTCCAACTAGACCATCCAACTCTGGCTAAACCTTAAACTCCACACCCTTATCCCTAGAGAATTAGATAAGGCTAGTTCCAAAAACAACAACTTAACAACCCTTCATAGTCTCAAATAGAAAGTAATAGTAGTGGGGCTCACCTAGCACTCTCCTAGCAATTGCTACTGGTCCGTTGCATAGTCAACCTCTTTTGCACACACCTCATCTGCCACCTGCTTCTTAAAGGCGATAAAGAAAATCTCCTCCCACGCGTTGTACAATGATCCCTGTCGCATGCCGACAATGCTCCCCACCACCTCCTGGGTTGAAATGTTGTGAATTGAATCATTGAACTCGTAAGCTCCGTCAGCAAGGAGCTCCTTCACAAGCTTCTTGGTGATGCCCACCGCGCTCCAATTTGCGGCTGAGAAAGCACATATGAAAGTTGACCACGTGCCGGTGTTCTACTTTGCTCTACCAACTACCCACTATACCTCCGTCCTCACGAGAGTGACCGCCACCCTCTTCTTCACCTTGTTTGAGAGAAGCAACCCCTTCTTCATAAAGGTTTGAAGCTGGTGCAGGTAGTCATTGAGGAACTTAATCTTATTATTTTGTCCTTTTGCTATTTTTGATGATGCATTGGCGATGATGTAGGTCTTTGATCTCTTGGCAAACGGCCAAGTTGACAACATTTCTCTTGGTAGCCAGCTTGGTATTGAAGCGCCGCTCCATCTCCACCAATTGCTGCATTAGAGTCTGGTTGGCCTCCTCCATGGCTGGAGTAGTGGCGCTTGTTGTAGCAAGCTGGCCCACAAGCCTCTAGTTCATGTAAGCCTCCTCGAATTCAATGACCATGAGGCTTTTGCCAACAATAATGTCGAAAAAGGATTGAGTAGCCTCTGAAATCAAATGCCCCGTGAGATGGGCAAGCTGCGTAGCATTTAGGAGATGGTCACGCCATGCGCCATGGGAATCTTGGATGCAATGGCAAAGCCAATCCTGACATATGGGGGCACCGAAAGGGACCCATCCGTCCATAGTTATCACATTGGGCGGACCATCCGTCCTAACTGTCCGATTCACCCGCCTGTCCGAGACGTTCAATGATCCTAATCCACCCAATATAACTACTTTAAGCTAATCACATTATCTATCCGCTCCGTCCCATATGTTCGCCCGTCCGAAACGTCTGATGATCCTAACTTGCTCAATGTGACAATAATGACTTTGCCCCCTTCAATGATGGCTCGACATAGACGACCTCCACCATGTCCTCATTGAGATCCATGAAAGAGAGGTCTTGAGGCCGTGGCTAAGGGTGATTGCAAGAAACACTTGTCCTATTTCTTGTCCCCTTGCCCTTGGAAATTGGCTTTTTGCTCATAACTTTTGCATTGTTTGTCTATTTGGTATGAAATTTGGAATGAAGGTAGATGCGGTAGTTGTAGACATTGAGTAATTTAAAAAATAAATAAAGATTATTTTACTATTTTAAAACTATCCCCGATTGAGTGTCTACCTTGGCCACTTTGGGAGGGGGGTTTAGTCCTATTTTTGACCCAAAAATGCAAATTTGAAGCCACAAATTAGACATGTTGGAGGTCCACTAACATTACAAGGACTGACCAAAGTTTTTTTGAAAATAGCAATATGTCGGTTGCACACATGTGGTCAAAGTGACCTTCCTTTGCACGAAGGCTGCAAAGAGGAAAAAATTTCCCTTCATGAATTTTTGGGTGCAATGCAAGCAGAATCTTCTCTAGCAAAATGAATTTTTTTCTGGAATTTTTTTGAATTTTTTTTTGAATTACTAAAAATGAAAAATTCCACGGACCCCTTTTCTGCTATTTTTTGCTCCTAGTGGCTTCTACAGTACTTCGTAGTAGTCTGTAGTACTGCATAGTACAACATATTACTAAATCAACGGTTCAGATTTGCAAGCCCCTTGAATCAACGATTCAGATTTGTCAGGGCGCTGCTAAACCGTAGTATTGGTAGTATTGCATAATACAGCCAGTCCTCTAGCCAAAAAACGCAATTTTGACGTGAAAATGTGAAGTGTTTCTTACAACCACCCCTGAAGGCCTTGAGGTCCAAGGCCCAACTGTTTGTACCATCGCCAAGGATCTTGGCATTGGAAGTGTCCGATACGCCTCCGACACCCCTCTTCTTCGGCATGGTAGGCCTTCGCACATGCACAAGTTGTGAAGGGTAGGCCTCCAACACCTCAGACACACAACCAATGCTATGAGCTTCTGCAACAACATAAGCAAGAATAAAGAGCCCGAGTGGCAGGCCCGAGTCACTGAGGTACAGCCGGGGGGGCCAAGGTGAATTGACCCCCTCATTGCCCCGCCTTTGGATGACGGAGGGATGAGGGGGTCCATTTCTTGTTCATCCCGCCTTGACCTCCTCCCCTTCAACCTGCTCCCGTGCGACCTGCCCCTCCGACCTGCCACCATGCGACTTGCTCCGTCGAAGTCGGATCTGAACTTCAGAACTTTGAAGTTTGAAGGAGGTTCTGTACTTTACGGTAATGGAATGGCAGTGCAGATGGTGGAGTGTTTCATTTGCATGAATTTGTGGTGTGCGTTGAGGATCAGTGATGCTTTGAAAAGTGTGGTCTCGATGGTGTTTGCTTTGGAATCCCGATTGCTTTACTGTGCAGTTTTGCAAATGTCAATACCACGAGAGGATAAGTATGCATCTCCAGTTCATCCAAGCAAGGTGACAACCACGCAACTAGGTAGCACCAATGATCTCTCTCATTTTATTTATTTATTTAACCAAAATCATACATGTGCTCTACCACCAACCATCTGGATCCTTCAATAAAATTGGGCACTTCAAGAAACTTGTGCAGACGTGCAGTTTGCTCCTAGACTCAAACTTCAGCATGGACAACCATCAGACAAGTTTTGAAAATGATTGACGAGTAGTAGACGTTTTTTGCGAGACTCCTTTGTATTGCAGGGGTTCACTTGTAGGCAGATTTGGGCTACAATATCAACGGCTAGACAAATTTTTAAACTCCCCATTCAAAATTTTCACAAGGCTTGGTGCACAAAGATTTCTCAAGGTGCAAATTTGCTCGGTGTATCAAAAGAACAAAGCTGCAATAGGAACACCCAATTTAACTGCCACCTTCAAACTTCCAACTTCCTAACCACCTTCAAATACCTAACTTCAACCTTCAACTTTCAAACTTCCAACTTCCTAACCACCTTCAAATACCTAACTTCAACCTTCAACTTTCAAACTTCAAACTTCAAACTTCAAACTTCAGAACCACCTTCAAAGTTGAGATCCGACTTCGACGGAGCAAGTCGCATGGTGGCAGGTCGGAGGGGCAGGTCGCACGGGAGCAGATTGGAGGGGAGGCTCGGTCGCAGGGAAGGAGGTCAAGGCGGGATGAACAAGAAATGGACCCCCTCGTCCCTCCGTCATCCAAAGGTGGGGCAATGAAGGGGTCAATTCACCCTGGCCCAACTGGGGGGGAGGGGGGCGAGTCCGAGTCACTCAAGCGCGATGGGAGTAGCTGTGCATTTTAGCGGCAGTAGTTTCCACAATCATTCAATGATTGCATGGAGGACGGAGCAATGCGGTGAATTGGCCCCTCACTTGGACGTTTTGGGTCATTCCAAGATTGCAAGTAAAAAAACAAAAACTATTTTGTGCTTGATTAATTTACCTTGTATATCCCTCCTAGCTAGTTTAGGACCTCGTATTGCAAATATGAATTCAAAATTTGCAACTTTTATCATGTGTAGAAAATAAAAAATTTCAGCGTTTTCTCGAGGGGCCGAGCGAGGAGTTAGTTCACTTGGCCGGTCTATTGGGTTGCCATTGTCAGCTGGAAGACCGTGTTCGCCACACTGCTATAGCTCCCAACTCCACCTGCATCCAAGCTAGAACCATGATCTTCAGTTCAATCAACATCTACACGGCAGCTCCCATTGCTCCTGAATGACAGTACAAGTACACAGTAGAATGCAAGCTAAATATGATGTCTATTAAATAACAACATACGTATATGTGGAACAAACAAACAATTTTCCAGCAAATGGCGCCCTACCTAATCAGAATAGATTAAATTATAAGAATTCAAGCAACCAAAATAGATTAAAACCTGGAATCTAAAGAATGTCAAAAGAATGTTGAAATAGGTCTGATGCTCGTCTTCTAACTACAAAATTCCAACATCATCTGTCGAGCATCTCACAAACTTCAGTGTCAAATGAGTTTCATTCACTACTCTCTAAAGGAGAGAGAAGCTACCAATCCAGTAATTTCTATTGGTATGGAAAGTCAAGCCATAGCAAGGCCTTGACTATTTGAAATTCTTTTATATGGATTTGTGTATTTGCTGCAGACATACAAACTTACTCGTGTGATATTTGATGTTGTAATCCATCAATTAGTACTTGGACAATACTACTTTGATTTTAGTAGTGTCATGAAATTCAACATTGTGCTTGGTGTATGTATGTAGCTATTGTATCCAGACAACTCCATGGATGAGCTGTTTAAACTTGTTGATATAAATCACCAATTAGCATGACACCAAGACTAGTGGTTGTAGGTGATCAAACCATATACACACTATAAAAAATCTGTGTTATAAGTAATGAGCCCCAATTTTTTTTTAAAGATTTTAGGTGATGTCAATGTTGACAACCCAATGTTTTTATGTCAACATTGATGTTACATTGGTAGTTCTTGTTGACATAAAAACATTGACATCTCCTAAAATTTATTTAAAAAAATTGAAGCTTGTTACCTAAAATACGGGTTTCTTATAGTGACATCACCTCCTTCATATTGCCTTGCATGTATTTATCACAAGTAAGCAAGCAACTATACAGTACATGCTACACATTTTGTGAATGCTAGGTGTGTAGGATGTATTTAAAGCTAACGTTTTCAACTACCACAATTATTTTGGGAAGTGCCTGTCCATCAGCTATCTTATAGCTTTGAGGTTGCGTCTGTGTGACATAATTTTGTACCATTGCAAGTAAAAAATGTAATGGTGTTTTGATCACATGCAATTACTAGTGCGCTTACTTTCATTATGATGTTTGAGATGCTCAATATAATGTTTGAGATTGTTTGCATTCTCAAAATTTCACAATGAACATGATTGAATTTTGAAGCAAAACACAATTACAGTTTGGAAACAAATCAATCATAAATGGTTGATTTTCATAGCAAAGGAGTCGTTTGAGACCCTTTGATATTTGATATAGTTTAGTGTATAAGTAGGAAGTGACTAGAGCTATACAACACCAATGAAAAAATTGTATATTAGTATTAGACAATTTCAATTGAAAAGCAAATGTGTCATTGAAATCAAAAAGCTTCAAGATTTCTTCATTAGAGTTAAACACTTTCAAAAGAAATGAAACACCATAATCCAAATGAAATGGTTGTTTTTGGAGTAATGTCCCAAAAGAAAAGAATAAAATACCATTGTGACTCTTGAAACCTGGTTGAATAGAAAGAAGGTGAAATATATATTTTGTGACTTTTAAAATTGTATCAAAAAAAGAAATTAAACATAATGTGACTTTGAAATTATACATCATATTATACTTTAACCTTATATATTCCATATATACAATATATGTATTAAAAAAAATTTAGTTTTGGTTTAGGAGTGAGCTCAACAAAATAGAAATTCTCTTAATAATTTTTCCACTATTTTTTAATATTGAATCAACAACATTAAAAAGGGGGATTTTTTTCCTGGTAAGATCAAACAACTGAGGGGGTTTTGAAGTAGGAGAGAGGTAGGGGAGAACTACGTGCTACTTTTGAATGGATAGTAAGGTTGCCACCTCCAAAATACTACAAATAGAATTGGTCACTATCCAAAATGGCCCCCAGCTCCACCTTAGCCCCTAAAGGACCGTTGTCCGTTCGGGGGACAAATGTGTTTTTGGGCAGGTACCTACAGACTGAAATTTTCTCCTGATTTTTTGAAACTTTTTTTGGAGGTAGAAAAGCTAATTAGCTTTGTGGAAATATAATTTTTTTCACAATTCAATGCCCGGAAAAAAAAAGTTATGACTAAATAAGCTCAAAACAAGGGACGGTGGGCAACCCGGTCACTCGGGGGGGGTGAGCGCTCGTTTACCCACCCTTGGTAAACGAATGAGCACAATTAGGCTCTCGGTTAAATAACCGTTTTGACTCAATCTATAGGTGTCTAGCGCCAATCCACTGTGCCTTCCAAGCAATGGATCTTTTCTATGCTCCTAATGTTTGTTGACCGATACGAAGAAAGTGAAGCCCTAATTGGAATTATCCCGACCACATTAGCTAATTCAAGCTAAGAGGGCTCGGTGGTTTGGGAAAAGGGGGAATCTCAAGTTAAGTCTATCTAATCTAAGTGAAGAGTCATTTCATGCTATTTCTAAAAGTGTAAAGTTGGTCAAGTTTGGACACTCCTAGAGAAAGTTATGGCCAGATGAAGTTTTAACCCCAACGGGTACTTGTAAACTTCATCCACTCTTCTCTATAAGTTCCTAATTCTGATTTGGACTTGGAATTTGGACTACGGGTCCAACTCCCTAAGTTTAACCTAATTACCAAGACTTGGCTCCAATGGATGAAATCCCTTAGGATTCATCCATTATTTGCCCCAGATTTCATCCCCTCCTAACTACTATGTGTTTAGGTT
The DNA here is from genome assembly GCA_951799445.1 of Pseudisothecium myosuroides. Classification (NCBI taxonomy): domain Eukaryota; kingdom Viridiplantae; phylum Streptophyta; class Bryopsida; order Hypnales; family Lembophyllaceae; genus Pseudisothecium; species Pseudisothecium myosuroides. The sequence goes on along the minus strand of OX637292.1, from coordinate 11,509,532 downwards.
TTTTTCTTAAATCGATTCTAGTTTCAAGTTACCTTAAGCTTGCTCTATGAGGGCCTAAATCTGTGATTAGCCTAAACTTAATCCTAATAGCCCTAATCCGCCTTCTAATCTTATTTAAGGATCTTAAGTGTGGTTACAAATGTACTAATCTTAGAAACTTAAGACTTGTTCTGAGGAGATCTTGATTTTAGCTTTCTAATTTGACTAATCACATTAGATTTGGGGTTTCCTATCAAAAGTTATCCATGGATGAAGTTTGACCGCTAATCGGTCCTTCAAACTTCATCCGCTAATTATGGCTAGCCCTAATTCCAAAACTACCTTCTAATTTAATTTTTGGGTCCCAAATTAATCCCCCTTTCTATGTTCTACTCATGGTTCCTTTTGGATGAAATTTGCTAAGTTTCATCCAACATGACTCCCTAATTTCATCCGCTTATAACTTCTTCGTTTTAGCTCGGATTTGGATGAATGATGATTTTTTGGAACCCTGTAGACCTCTAGCTTCTTCCTCCTAACCTAAATCTGATCTGAACTATGGTCTATGCTACTCTAGCTCTCGGCCCCCTTCTAATTATCCTAATCGAAACAAAATTTAACAAGGAAGAATGGGGTTTTTAGGGGCCCACCTCATATTGGAGGTCCTGGATCAAACGGTTGAGGTTCCCCCCCTTGGCCATGTCCCTTCCTCTTGGATTCTTGGTTCTGTGAGGGATTCTTGAATCGGAGAAGATTTTAGAACGAAATGGTAGATGCGGCGGGATTTCTTTCTTCTCCTTCTTTACACCCCCTTTTTCACCAACCGACTTTGCCTCCAAAGTTCTTACGCGTTGACTTTGTTCTTACACCTCTTACACCTTGGCCTTCCCAAGTGCTTACGCGTTGACCTTTCTCTTACACCCTAAGGGCACACTCTTTTTTTTACTCTTACGCTCACCCTTTCAGTGGTCCAAATTTGTTAGTTGAGATTTCCCCCAATCTATCCACTAGCACGCTTCTCTCCTATTTCATTTTCCTCCTTGTTTGTAATGCTCAAGGTTTTTGTTTATGGTGTATGGAGAGCTTGGGTGAGTTGTGCGTGGAGTGATTGTGTGAGCTTTTGCAGTTTTTTTGTGTGCTTCAACGACAATTCCTCCTACAATGTGTACCCCCAAATCTACTTTCATAATTTTCCTCCTTCTACTTTGAGAATGTGCCTACTTCTACTTTTGAAATTCCTACTTCTACTATTTTAATCTTCTACTTCTACTATCCTAATTTCCTACTTCTACTATCCTAATTTCCTATTTCTTCCTTGCTAATTCCTAACTTAGTCTACCCCTTCTTTCCCCATTTTCTTCCTAAAAGGAGAATCAAAAAAATGAAAAAAAATCAATATGATTTGGCCTAGAGGCGCGGCCTGGACAGTGCCGGTTGGGCCCTTGCGGGTGCAACACGGGGACGGGCTGCGGGTATCAGGCGCAGGTTCGGGCTACGGGAACGGGCGCGGGTACCTGCTGTTGCTTGGCTGGGGCTGGCTCCCGCTTGGGCTGGCTCCTACTTGAGCTGGGGCTGGCTCGGGTTGTTGACTAGCTCGGAGTCCCGATTTTTTCCTCTTGACGTTTTCTGAAACTTTTGGTAAGTGCCGAAAAATGACCAAGGCCACTTTAACCAAGGGGGAGCCACTACCCAACTAATCCTAGTTCTATACGAATTTTTGCCTACCACGTTTCCTAAGTTCTTGGATGCTAAACTTTGAAGGTTTCCAAGAATATCTTGGAAACTAAACTTTGAACAGAGTTAACCGGGGGGATCAAGGCTTTGCCATCGAGTTGGATTTAACACCAACTCTAGGATTTCTCCCTACCCGTAGGTCCAAAGCTTCGCCATATGGTGGGGTTTTAACACAGACTCTAGGATTAATAGTCAAAGCTTCGCCGCCTAAAAGGGGGGGTCACGTGACCACAAGCAATTTCAAAAGAGGAATCAAACTGTTAGGACATAACCACCTTTAGGGGGTCCAAAGCTCCGCCGTACGGGGGGGAAGGACCACACACCAAGGGCTCTCAGAGAAAGCGAAAAGAGGTCTCCGACTCGGGGGGAAAGACTCAGAGGTTAGTATGGACGCGTGGGTTGATAAACAACGATCCTAACACTAAAGACCCCCCAGTGGATGGCAGAGCCAAGGCACGAAGGGGGGAGCTTTAGGATTAAGACAAGAACCTCAAAGAACTTCCAAGCAAAGTTAGTGCTTCATGCAAAGAACTCCCAATAACAAGTTAGTGACCAAAGTGATTCAAAATACAGCCAAATAATGCCCAAGAACACTCAAAAGTTCATAAACACAAAGGAAGAAGGACCCCCAAGACCTTCAAAAGCTGAAAATAGAACAACAACGGAGCACAACGTGCTCAAAACACCGTGGAAGTGCCTTTGGCTAAAATTGCCAAAAAATCCAATATAAGTTGGACCCACGGACCCAAAACATGAATAGGGGTGGTTTCGGAGAGAAGTGAGGGCTCTTTTATAGGTTTCCCAAGACCCTCACCTCCCCTCTTTTAACCTAGGTAACCCTATCAACTTGGATTTTCATCCTTATCTTTTAGGATTTTCACCTAGTTTGGGGTTTATGCTGGTCCAAAACTCTAACTATTGGAGATCAATTCCAAATCGAAAACCGATTGCGCCATTGGCTTCAGAAGGCCATTTTTAGTCCCTAAATTCCCCTACCCCCTATTCCAACCCCAAAATTCCACCGTAAACTATTGCCAACTAGAGTCAATAAAAGAGGTAAAAATCTATTTTTTGGAGGTTACCTTTTCTGACAAAGGTGACTAGCCAGGGTAGTCTGGGAGGTCTTAGGGAGTAAGAAAAGACCCTTCGTTGACTTCATTCGGACTTTGTGTGCTCCCGGTACGCCGGTCAACTCCACGTAAATCCCGCCACGTGGATAATTCGAAGGAATGTCGGTGATTCGGCCATCTCCCGCTATCGAGACACCATGAAACTTGTCGGGGCGCATTATTAGCATAAAAGAAGCTAACTTAATTTTTAGTGAGATTTTACCGCCACCTGGGTAATTATCGTGAATTTTCCATCGTGATTTTAGGCGGTTCACCGCCCAAAAAGGGTATTTCTTCAATCCAGAAAATTCCAAAACTTCTTGGGGAACCTTTCATGGGGTTTCCCAAGAGATTTGCAAGTTCACATCTTGATCTTGCATGTCTTGATACGGAGGGCAAAAAGATACCTCCGTTGGTTTATCAACAGTCAAGGAATCTTTTGCATACGGGGGAATCTTGGCGAATGGATTTCACTTTTGACTTCCCGGTATGGTTCCGACCCAAGATCACAATCCGGTGATCGTAGATTCCTCTACTGGCTTGTCTTGAGAAAGTGACACCTGCAAGCTAACAATTAGGGTTTCTAATATTCGTCGATGGGATGGGGAAATTGAAACCTCTCTTGGGGAATCTATCTAAGAATCTCCCTAGACTTCCCTCAGACCAATTTAGCCAAGCCTGGTCACATGCACAGTGGTTTTAGGCTATTTTGGGTAAGAACCCTCAAACCTGCTAGTTTCCACTACTTCTGTGGTTCTAACCTATTTACAAGTGGGTTTTAGGGCCATTCTAAGGAGAAAAGGCTACTTAAGACCAAAGGGCATATTGGTATGTCACATGCCCATTCTGGTTTTACACTCTTTTTAGGGCTTTTTGTATATAATTACGACTTAAATCGCAAAATTTAGGAAAAAAAAAAGACTATGAGTCCCAAGTGACAAATTGGGAGCTCACAGGGGGCCACACCCTTAAATATTTCAGAAACACGTGTGATCAAGGGGTATTTTTTGGGGGGGTATTTATGTGCATAATCATATTTTTTTTCCTCCCTATGTGTAGAAAAAAAGCTACCAAGGGGTATTTTTCAGCATCCTATTTTTTTTTTAAATGGGTGGGGGGACTATTTTTTGGCACCCTATTTTATTTGAAAACTATAGAACTACCATATACTGAAGAAAATACTATGCCTTGGAAAAGCCAATATGTGAACATCATTCATTTCATATCATGCAAAGTAACATTGGACAAAAGCAACAATGTATAGTGCTTACTACTGCAAGTGGCAGCCAAAACGAACTATAAGAATCACCACTGTACATTTGAAATGAAAACATACAACGCTGCTAGAAAAAAGAAGGTACCCAATGAAAGCCAAAACTTGCAGACATGGAAGACTACAGTAACGATAACAACTGAAGGTTCTACCACAAAAGATCAGATGCACAAAGACATTCAACCTCTAACTACTATGACATTCAAACAAAAGACAACATTCAAGCACAGGACTACATTCAAACACAAGAGAAGGAAGCCGCAGGAATTTTAATATTGCATTTGTGTTCAAAAACACATTCATTAGAAGTCCAATATCAACCTGTACATACACTGTATGAGTTCACGTGAAGTCTATGCTGTACACATTCCAGAACTACAGCAACCTCTGTAGAAAATTTCAAAATCTGCAGTTCCCAAATGGGTCCTACAAGCCTGTAAACTACTACAAAATACTAGAAGCCTATGATGTTTGGGATCGCCAAAAACAGCTGCTGCAGTCGCCAAAATCAGCAGTAGGGTCGTTGCAAGAAACACCGTCAGTTTTTGTTCCACTTTGGCGTTCTTCGGCTAGTACTCTAGTACTATGAGCTTTTTGCATGTTAATTTTTTAAAATAAAATAAAATAAGGATAATTAGTATAATACTATGAATAGCATATCACCAAAATTTCAGACCAAAAAAAAATCTGAGTCAAAAGTTATTCACAAAAGAAAAAAACTGAAAATTTGAAGAAAATACATACTCTGACATTTAAATTTGTAAAAAATAGGAAAAACCATTTTCAAAGAAACTAAAAATAGACCATTTGGGAAGACTTCATTATGAAGAGATTTGAATAAAAAAATAATCTTGAAACCATCTTTATTGTTCAGAACTGCGCGCGCAAGGGAGCCTTCTTTGCAAGGACGTGGAGGACATAAAATAAGTTATTTTTTAATGTCCCTTGGTGGAAAAATGAGTTTCTACTACGCAAATAGACCATAGAAATTTCAGCTCTAAATCATTAAATTTGGGGACTCCATAGTACTCAAAACCCCTAAAACGCAAAACGTGACATATTAGTTTAATTGATTTTTAAATATAAGATGATTTTTTTTAATTTTTGAAAAATATGAGATATAAATACACTCAAGATATACATCTCCAATAAAAATCTCAAATTCATGCAAGTCAAGATTAAAACGTTATTGCAAAAGAAAGATTCGAAACTCCATTTGTGACACATACCCAGTACCGATGTTTCTTGCAATGACCCAGCACCTGAAGAAAAAAAAAGAAATAAGCTTCACCTAAAACCACCACGAGCTACGGGGATGATCCACAACGTCGGAGAAGGCTCCAACCAGCCATTGTCGGGCGTCTCCACCCAATCACTCTTGTGCTCCTCCAAGCCCCAACGCAACGCCTCGAGGTCTGCCACCGATAGGTCTTCTAATGCAGCAGTGCGCAATCGATCATTTGCAAGGGGTTCATGAAGAATCCAGTTCTTCGTAAAGAGACTGCGATACTCCTCGAAGTGGAAGAAGACAAACTCCTCCTCCGGCACCCACATGGGGGGGGACAACAAAGAAAACTCATGGCGCGCCAATGTGATCGCAGCCCATTTTGCCGTGCCCTCCACATAATTCTTCCAAGAGCTGGCCGTTTCCCAGCTGCTGGCGATGGTGACGGGATTTGGGTCCTGGGGCTTATCCCACTCGTATGGATCATAAAAATGCACCTGCGGCACAAGAAACGGAAGCACCACATCTTGCAGCGGATATTCAAGGCAACGGTCTTCAACAGGCGGGTCAACTGGCGCTAGGGTTAGCCTATGAGAAAACTCGGATATGCTGTCAATGATGGAAAAAAGGAAGCTCATGAAACAGCTAGACTTCAATGATTCAAACACAGTCCCAGTAGTAGCAAAAAAAATCCTCGTGCACAACTACACTAAATTCTACCTAGAGCTTCCTAAGACTGAAGACAACCGCAACAAAACAACCGCAACAAGACAACCCAGTTTTCCAACAGCACGACCAGAGCTAGGATGAGGATCACGCCAAAAAACAAGAAGAACAGTGCTGGCCTGACAAGCAGCCAAGAACCACCGCTGAGGCAAGATTCAAAGCGCCTTCAAAATCACCGGAGCGCAAGAAACTAGAAATAGAACTACAGAAACAACCGCATGGACAAGGACGACAGCTACAGCTATTCCACCAAAAACCAGAAGCCCAGGACTGCAAACAACAATTATAGCAATATTGCGGATTCAACAAAAGCCTACGCAATTCCAAGCACCCTCCAAAAACCGACCCAGACAGGCAAGAAATCACTACGTACAATGGTGAAGGCAAGCAGGAAGAGCAGTGAGGAGAACCGCAGCAAAACCTGCTGATGGCACATAAAACGGGGTGTGGGGAAACACACGCATACCCTCTTTAAATGGTCCAGGCCGCTTCTTCCATCCTGCAGTTTGGGTTTAGGGTCAGTAACTTTGAATTTTGCCAATTCAGCAACATCAAAGACTAATCAGTTGCTAATCAAGTCAACAATGATTGATTTCTGGTACTTGAAATCTGCTTGCAATCCCAGCAATTTCCAAAACACGTTCCCTCACCTTTGCTTTTTAGTCCATACGCATCACTTCAGAAATTCAAGGGTCAGTAATTAAATAATATCTTCCAAGGAAGCTAGAAAATCCCTAGACCTGATTGACATGTAGTACCGTACAGGTCATGTTTCACGCATGCAAATGTGCATATTAACGCTACGGTTATATAGACCCTCACAAAACTTTAGGCCTGTCACATTTCCAAAAAGAATTTGAAGTTCAAGTTTCACATATCAAAAATATACAACACAGCAGCGATTTTTATTGAATTCCCTCTAGCAATTACAAAGAGAAGAACTTCAGGGTCCCATTACCGTGTCCTCCAACCTGCACCCCGAGTTGGCAAAAACAAAGACTTTACAAATTCCCCATGAAGCAACCCCATGTGTTGGGCATTCACTATGGCAGCAACCCACTTACCTGAACCGCACAAACTCCCATTATATACACAAATCGGCATGGCTAATCAAAGAAACTGCAATGTTCCTTAATCACTCCAATTGCAACATGGAAATTATACAAAGCTCACGAGTCAGCAACAAACGATATCCAAAGGAAGCCAATTTATTTCCTACTTAGATTTTTCTACGAATTCATTCAACGAGTTTCCATCTACCGGGTCAAGTTGGAACACATTCCTCTCCGATTCAAAGGACATAGTGACTGTGCAGATGATGCTATCAATGTCAACCCAAATTGAATACGCATGGTCATACTTAAATTTGAAGTGCCCAGGGACTCTTCTAAAATAATTCAAATACACCATAAAAGAAGAGCCGGCTGCACCTGGTCGTTTACCTTTGCTCACCTCTCGATTTTGAAGATCAATAGGGTGCCTGCAATTTTCCCACCAGGTACCTACCTTGCGCCTCATCTTTTGAACTCGACCAATACACCACGTACCCCGATCGATTCCATTGAGGACGCACGTTGGTTGCAAATTCTTGGAGGGTCTTCCCCTTGTCCTCCTAACTGCTGTTTTTACTGAAGAGAAGACGGTAGTTGTACTTCGCTGCAAAAAATAGACTCCGCAGTCCATCCCCAAACCCAACAGCATAGTCTCCATAGAAGATGAAGCATTGATGTAATCATCTAAATTGTTAAAATAAATTGAATTTTTTACTCTAGTTAATCTATCTTTGGACAAGAAAGGGTTAGCATTAAGTTGGGACACTAGAGTGGACTTATAGATATTGTGCCCTACATATTGGACAAAAGGGATGACTTTGTCCTTGGGAAGAGCATTGCTCACCTAGGGCTCCTCCGAATTCAACATCTCTGACATTGCATCTGCAGCCTCCGCTTCTAGAACAGGGAGATTAGGGGAGCCGTCTTCAACAATGTCTTCTTCTCCTTCAGCCAAGGGACCTGAATTACTGTCAACACTTGCAGGATCTGACTCATTGGCCTCCAAATCAGAACGGAGGACCTCAGCATCACCGTCTTCCCCTCTCACAGGTGCTTTGGAAGGAACATATGCAAAACACTGGGGGTCAAGTTTCTCAACCAACCACGGTGTTAAGAACCACGCTTTGTTAGAACATTGGACAGGAGGGGCCATGTTTAGAATCCTAAGCATGCTTTGAGCTTGTTTTAAACCCTCCTTTAGTGCGCAAATCACATCATCCTCGGTGCTAATCAAATTGTAATCAAATAAATTGCAAGGGACTTTGTCCTCCCGAAGGGGATGCAAATCAGACCAAACATTTTTCATTTTATTGTGCACTCTTCCGAATTTTAGCCCATTTTCTTTATACTTAGTGGCTGTTAGACGATTTAAGGTGTTGGCAGTGTTACACAATTGGTAGAAGTCATATGCTCTCTCGTGACCCTCCATTCCCCCAATTTTAGAAAAAAATATCTCACAGGAATCACTCCCAGTCAGATGTAGCGGAACTACCAAGTTTGGGTAATTGTCACGGAAGTGAGAAATTAACAAGACTACAAAATGACAAGACATTTAGACATCCAAGAAGCATTGTTGTGAAACAAAATTAATGGCAAGAGTTAGTTTTTTTGAGTTCCCACCAACTGCATGATTTCCATGTTGGAACCAAAGTCTCCAAATACGAAAGAAAAAAGACACCTTGGAAGCCAGAACTATCCTAGACCTCAAATCCAGCGTAGGAGAAAAAAATATGTCTATGTAATTCGAGCAAACCTCCAAATAGCATTTTGTGCCTAGTGTGCGCTCTTGGTGGACCTCTTTTGTTGTCCGTAGTTGTGCCAAGCAGTCCCTAGTGCGCTTTTGGCAAATCCTTTGCGCCGACGCCCAATTTTGCCGGTCCTTTTTGTTTGTGTCTTCCAATTTCAAACCATTGCTGGTCACAGACTCACAGCTGAACTTATTGTAAACCAAGCCCAAATGAGTTAAGGTCACCACATCTGATCCCAGCTGCGGCGTTCTAACAAGTGAATCAATAGGATTAATTAGCTTCTTTCCATTATGTATAAAATCTTGGTCATGCAACCCCATTACATTCCCATGACAATCAAACTTACTAGTGAAGATCCAGCCGGGCCAGTCAAGCTTCAGCCGCTGCCCATGTGCGGACTTGTAGTCAGCCAGTATGAGCTGCCTCCTACGTGAGTCTCCGTCACTAGCATGCCCTATTATGGGCCCTACTACAGTCTTGCAATGTATGTCCCACAGATTTTCAATTTTTGTCCATTGACTTTTAACCCATTGCGAATCAAAGGAATTACAAGTGCAAGAAACACATAAGACTAACCTTGGCAACTTGTCGTGAAGTAGACTCACCATCACAACCCTTGCAAAACCTCCCACTTTGTCAGAACGGAAGCATTGTAAAATTTTATTGTAACCATCCTCCCCAATGCCCACTAGTGGTTTGTAATTGGATATGCAAGTGTGGTTTTCCTTGGGACCGCATAGCCCAACTAGAGTGTCAAACCGCTACTCATACGAGACTCTAGACCTAATCTTAGTCTCATCTTCAGCTAGTATGACCGGAACAGGTCCAATGATCCCATGGGCAGCCTTTGCATCCTTATAAATATCCGCCACTACTGCAATCTCTCCATGTTCGCCAGGTACATGTTGTATTCCCTTTTTATTATCCCTCTTGATGGTACTATAATTGGGGCCAGCATAGTTTAGCGCAAACAAATCACACATCCTCCTACCTCCATAGACCTTCATGGCTTGGGCGAGGGCCTTTGAATTCTCAGAGAACCTAAATCCCTCCTTCCTGCGATTCAGATTAGTAGCTATATCTTGCATGAAATCCCAGAGGGTTGGCCTACCTCCAAATGCACCGGACCGGTGAGCACTCAAGATGTCTCCAAAAAATTTATACATGTTGTGTTCATTGGAAGCCGTAGCTGCAGACTCTTTAAGTGTTGGACGTTTCACTTTTAATTGAATAATTCTTAGTTTAGCTGCCCAATGATAGGAACGCTCGGTTCTCAGTTTTTTTGACGTCAGCCTACTATGTGTGGTCAATTTGGGCAAGGACAGATAACCAATTCTTATTCCACTTTTAGGAGTTTGTGTTCCTCTTTTTTCAATTGATTTATCTTCCCTAATGACCCTAAATCTGAAATTTGTTTCCAAAGGGATATTAGCACACATAGAGCAAGTGAAACCCGCCCAAGGTTTATTAGTCATTGAGACACAATGACAACTCCAATGTCTGAACGTTCCATTGATTTTTAAACATGTTCCATCTTGTACAATAACTTCCTGCAACCAAGGCTCGGCATACCAACTTTGGCCTGGCTTAATGTCGAATAGCAGACCCTCTATTTCATAAGTTTTGCCTCCATACACTACCATAGGACCCCTGAAACCCCAGCACATTAAAGTTTTGCAATCAAAGCAGTCACTGGAGTGGGAGAGATTTACCTGATGGCCGCTGCTTGCATGATTGAAAAAAGCATGCAATTGCCTCTGGGCCGATTGTGAGTTGTCTCCCACCGATTTCCCGGGCCTCCCCCGCTTGCTTGAGAAAAGTGCACCCCAAACTGATGTAGCACTTTTGAACACCTTCTCAGCATGTCTGGTGCCTGCTGCGTGGTTCCTCAGGTTGACCTCCAAGTTTTTTTTTGGTGGACACAAGCTGTACACATCATTGCAAGTAATGCACTTGGTTTTCCACCAAAAAGACTTCAATTCAGTTGTGTTGGGATCTCCACCAAGAACTTGGAAAGTTGAGTGCTCCAAATCCAGGGAGTCATTCACAGCATTCAGAATTTCAACACCTTCCAGCACCAGTCGACGATGATCTTATGTGGTGAGAATGATGGGTTTTTTTTCTTTTGCTATGGACTGCGGGTAGTTGCACCAATCCAAACCCTTCCGTAAGCACCAGTTTCTTATATGGAGGTTACTCATGATGTGGCTCTTCTTGAAATTCGAAAATAAATTGGAGACTCTATCTTTGGAGTGGAGCCCTTCGGTCCCTCCAAAATCTTTCTTGCACTCCAAGCAAACCAGGATGACAATGGATTTCTCGTGTTGGTCATACGACTTCAAGCACCATTTGTGATCTTCCAACGAAACCTAGCTCCTTTAGTGCTCTCCGTAGCTTCTATTCTCCCTTTGTATACATGGACATGACTGCGGTGGATATGGTTTGTGATTGCAGGAAGCACTCTGCAGTGGAACCGCTGACCCTGGAACAAGAGGGAGTGCTGGTATTTCAATTAACTTTGCAGTGTCACTGTTGTCCAATTCAGGCACTTGGAATCCGTCGGACCTGTAGCTATCAATGAAGTCTTGCTTTCCTCCGAGACGTTGCCGCTTGGATGCTAAATCGTCGGACTCCTCTTCCAAAGCAGGGATCATGAAGACGCTATCACCAATGTCATTCAGCGCTTCTAGTCCCACTGCCAATCTAAAGAATTCTTCCGGATCCCAATATTGGAAATCAAATTTCAGAACCTTCTTGTCTTCTAAGCGCACTCTTAAATTAGCAAGCGATTCTCCATCCTCGCCTTTCATGGTGCTGATGCACTTAGGAGTTGCACCTTTGTTAGCAAGCGTGTGCACTCTGATTTTCTTGACCCCCATTGCTTGTTGTCACTCTGAATGTAGTCAGACCCTGGACAACACTCTAAACCCAGGAGCCAGTCAAGAGTTCAGATTCAGAGGACATGGACACGAAAATCAAAGCTGTTGAACAAAGAAGAAAGTCTAATGGCATAGAAAACTTTTATAGCAGAGTTTTCAAACGGAATACCAATCCATAGTTACAACAGAAATGAGAAGAAAATTATGAACCCCATTGGAGTGCGGCATTTAGAATAAGTTGTCTCGAAAGTAGATCCAAAAACGTGAATCGGGACTGAAGCAATGCAGCCTGAAACCTCAAAGGCAGCTGGACCCTAAGCCGACAGGGGAAGCAATGTTCGTAGCAATTACAGAATGAGAGCTACCCGAATTGAAACCCTAAACCCTAGGGCGATTGCAAGAAACACCTGTACTATTTTTCGTCACACGTTCAATGCGGAAGTTGTTTTGTGCCATAAGTATTGCAAAAATGATCGGATGAACATGAAATTCAAAAGCAAGCTTCCTATAGCAATAGAAAATACACTTGAATTATTTCAATTTTTTCAAAATTAATTTAATAGGTGAAACTGAATTTTGAATATATGTCACACATGCGGTTTGGGTGGTTTTTAGTACTATCAAGTACCTTTTTTGAAGAGTTACATCATCAAATTTGGTAGGCTAGCTCTTCTAATAGAAATACACCTTCTTAGGAGAAGGATTTCCAAAAACATTTTCCAGATGTGTTTTATATTGGCCTAAAATGTGCTATATTCAGGTTGAATTTGTGTTGAATTAAAAATGGTTTTTTAGTTCTAACTTTGATCTTCCTACTTTGCTCTTAGTCGGCAACAATGGCCATTTTTAAAATAAATTTTTCAAACTCATTTCCTAATTTTCAAAAATAGAAACGTGAAAGTCTCATTTTCTAAGGTAAATTGTAGCATGTGGCTCAAAATAGTACTCCAAGGTACACAGAAAGACTAAATAGTACTGCTGGGGCTTGTAATACCTTCTATCTGCCAATGTAAATTATTTTTTAATGGAAAATTAAGTATTTCCATCCATTTTTGTCATCCAATGATGAACATCACATGTTGTCAGAATAATAAATTTGAAATCCAATTGACCATTCAAATTTTATATTCCATGCATTCAATAGTACTGAAGGTGACTCATAGTACAAAAAGTATTAAAAGTCCAAAAATGCAAAACGCAACAAATAGTACAAGTGTTTCTTGCAATCACCCCCTAACGATGAAGTGGAGCACCAAGGAAAGGATGTCCAAACCACCCTGAAACCCTAATCCCTAACAAGGAAGTTAACCAACAACCAGCAAATGTATGAAATTAATTTCCAAATGAAGTGCAATTCGAACTGCAGACCCACCTGCACATGAACATACGGAGTAGGGTGCTAACAAAATTTCAATATAAAAACTCACTTACTGCAGCACATGAAGCTCGCACAAACCACCCCACCCAAATCCGCTTCTTACTTGCACAACTTGCTTTGCCCGAATCTGCTTCTGGCTCCGCACAAATTGGTTCGCACGAATCTGCTTCTGACTGTGCAGGAATCCCTCCACACAAATCTGCTTCCAACTTTACACGAATCGCTCCGCCCGAAACCAATGCTTGCTTCGTTAGAACTGATGCAGGGAAGCCAAACCCTAAACCTGCCAGACGTTGTATGAAACGGTGAAGCAAACCCCGCAGCCAAAAACCACAAGGACACCAAGCTTTGATCCTGTAAACTTTGTGACCCTAAATTGCCCCTACCGCAATACTGCAAGGCTCAGAAATTACAAAGGAACAAAACAGCTTGCAACGCAAAAACCTAAATTGTGAGCATGAACAGAGTCTTGGTCTGAAAGCTGTTTCCAAAAATAAAACTGCAATGGTCGCCAAGGATCCAAGGCAGGCAGAAGCGCCATCTCTGCAACACTGAGTCGTTGGAGCGTTGGAGCGTCAGAAGATTCGTGTCCATAAAAAAGACTATGGTATTTCCCTCCACAGCGTATAGTTCAGATTTCAAAAGTGTACAGACATTGCAGAATTTTACATCCATCCTCCGTATACTGGTGGTATCCCATTGATCCTATTAAATACTTTTTGGAGAATCCTATATATAACACCCTATTTTTTTTCTACTACTTCCTAAAATCAAGGATTTGTAGCCACTCTATTTTATTTATAATTGGATGAGTGACATATTTCAATCCCTGTGGTATATCTAAAAAAATTCTAAATTTTATCTCCAATGAATTAAATTGACCCTATTTTTTATCTCACGCCATTTTCTACTAGACCGAAGAGTCTCCCCCCCGAGCCCGGTCAGCAAAAAAAAATGGACAAAAATTTGAATTTTTTTTTTAATATTTTTTTTTGATAGATTATATTTTTTTCTATCTAAAAAGCTTTGACTCATTTCATTTGGATTTGTTATGAGAAAGTTATGGATATTCTTGTTTTTCAGGCAGTTAGAGCATCTTCTTGAAAAAAATAACTTGTAGGATTCATTTCTGAATGCAATTTTTCAATTTTTTCAATTTTTTTTTTGCATGGTTTAATTTACTTGATAGAAAAATCTCACCATTGGGATTAGTGTATTTTAATTCCATCTAAAATACATGAATATTTTAGATTTTCCTTCTATCTTGTACCTACTTCTACTTAACAATTTTTTTAAGAATGATAATTAAGTTTTTTTTATTTTTATTTTTCCCTAGACTCTCAACTCAATTCTCTATTGTAAAGATTTAAAGCTCAAAAAGTTGTAGTGCAAAAAATTTTAAGTTAAAAATGTTTAAAGTCAAAAAATCTAGCCCCGCAATGTGCTGAAAAACTTGTTTTTTTTACTTTAAACGCAGATTTCTTGCAATCTTTGCAGTCAAAAATTCTGAAATTTTTTCCATCCATTCTCATACTAGTTAGGTGTAAGATCCTACAGTTAGATGTGAAAAAAAAACATTTTTCAAGTTTTTTACTCTTTGCGATAGAAATGGCAGTTTTGAGTGTTTTTTGGCAGAAAAAAGGCCTTGGGCCTTTAGGGTTTAAACTTGTCTTTCTAATGCTTACCATTTTGGAAGTCCTCATTCTTTAATGTCCCTTCAAAAGTAGGGGTTGGCTTTTAGGAGTGGTCAATTTTAAGTGTGGTTACATTATGCCTTGGTTGTCTTGAATAGCTTGACATCTTTCTCAAACTTAGGTCACAATTGACTTGGATCATTGGCCCTTGAGAATTGATAAATTTGTTGGAATCTCAAGTTTGTCTTGGGGTGCAATGCCATCACTTGCATTCTTGGGCTATACTTTCAAAGCTCTTGGTATAGTTGTCCCGCTTGTCCATCTCTCTGAGCTTGGGGATCTTGTAAGGTAGAACACCCAAAAGCATCCATGTATCCATTCATGTACTATAGATTTCCCTTGAAGTGTTCTTGAAAAGTGTCATAAAGCGGCCCCTTTTTTACTTGCAACTAATTCATTGCTGATTTTCTCAAATTTTGATTTCAGGTCCACCTATATGACAGTTTTAGTGGTCTATGGAGCTGCCACTTCAAAAATTCATAGAAACTACATGCTATATCCAAAAAATCTATTTTTTTTAATTCATGATTTTCAATTGCTAATACTACAAAAATATTATTTTTAGAAAAAAAATGCCTCCAACTATGTTCCCGACTATGTTGAATTGCTTATTTTGACATTTTGGGGTGTTTCCACCATATGTATGCAATCAAATTTTAGAAATTCATTACCAATGTTTTTCAATCAATTATCATATAACAATTTCCAAGAAGAAGTATTGGTAATGATAATTGATTGAAAAACATTGGTAATGATTTTCTAAAATTTGATTGCATACATACGGTTGAAACACCCAAAACAATATGCAAAAATTGAAATATTTTTTATTTAAATTCAAACATTGTGTAATCCAATTGAAATTATATCTGTTATATGTTTGAATGTAAATAATAGATGTTTCAATTAGTTTACACAATGTTTGAATTTAAATATGCAAGACAAAAAATTCCTATTTTATTTTACTTTTATATTATGCAAAACTCTTTAAATAGCACAATAGAAGTCCGTAGCAATGTTGCTAATCACTATACATAAAGGTCTAGAATTTTAGATAGATATAAATTTAAATGTTTCCAAAAGGGGTCAAAGTATTGGAATACTAACAATTTAATCAAAATTGAACATTAGAAGAAAAATTGAAAAAGCCTAGGCCAAATGAAGCTATGAATAAAAGGTTAACTAACCAAAATTTCATTAAAATGGTAGTGTTCTATTAAAATGGTGCGGAAGGGGAAGGGTGAAAATGGACAATTTTGTTGAATTGGCACAATTCATATACACTATAAGAGAAAGGGGTGTTTTAGGTGAGTTTTTAAGTATAGTCCTAGACATAAGATTATAAGTAATGACCTTTAAGGAGATTTTCAATGAAATTTTACAAAAAACACATATATTTCTAGTAAATTTTTACTGAAAATCTCCTTAAAGGTCATTACTTACAATCTTATGTCTAGGACTATGCTTAAAAATTCATTTAAAACACCCCTTTCTATTGTAGTGATCAAGGTGCCAAAAATTGTGATTAATCTTGTACAAAGCTTTAAACTTTTGGATTGGTACAAATTTTGGAATGGTACAAATTTTGGAAATGCAGAATTTGAATGTAAAAGTGCCCAGTTTGTGGGCATATTCTAATTTTATGAAATTGATATTTTAAAAAGAAAATGAATGGAAAAATGGAGTATGGAATACAACCACTTCAACCCTCAAGGCCCAACAACTTTTTGACAATGGAGGTTTTAAATGAATTCTCACTTTTATATTTTTTTACTTGTGGATGTGTTTGAAATTTTTAATCCCTAAAGGACCATTGTACCTTCAAGGAACAAATTGGATTTCAGACATGTATCTATGGTAAAAAAACAAATATATAAAAAAATTTATGTGTAAGAACCACCCATTCCAAAGAGCCATGGCCAACCTGTAGGGCGCACTATTTCAGACCAGGCAAAGCGCTCAAGCTTAGAATACATTAGAGAATTAATCGGGCCTTTAGAAGGCTGCTTCATAGCCTATAGAGGATACTACAGTTTACCTCATTTTTATCTTAAAGATTTAAATTTTACCTATTCTTGTTTGCCTTCTGTTGGACTATTGGATGATTGTCAGTGGCTCCGAATTCAAGTTTAACCCTTGATTATGTTTTCACCAAAAATGCTCCAAAATTGCCATTTCTAGTATAAGTACCAAATTTTAGAAAAAAACATTTTTGGACACATGTAACCATAGAATCTTATAGTATGCTAGACTTAGAAGATGTAGAAAAAATTTCAGAATTTTTCACCATGCAAATTGAAAGATATTAGCGTTTGAATTGGCAAAAAAAAAAATTTTGTCCCTGCAAAAAATAGGGCAGTTGCACTTCACAAGGTCACATCTATATGAAAAAATGTCCAAAATGGTGGTGCTTCTTTGAATTCTTTTTCCTAAACAAGTTGGCTACATGCTTAAAATTTTTCAAATCATTTGGAATTGTACAACATAGAGGAAAAAAATAGTAAGTAGAAAGAAGTAGAAAATGATTTAAAATACAAAATTGTTAAGAATTTACTGATTATGGAATTCAAAATTGTCAATCCCAATAGTTGTAATCTTGTTATAAACAATCTACATCTTATGATTTATTTTTTTCAAAAAATATTGAAAATTGAGTGAAATAAACAACTTTATAGTTTATTTTTAGAGTAGAAAATCTATAATTGCCTATTAATTGAAATTCTCATAACTTTTGACTCATTGATCAAAATAGAATGATTCAAAGCTTATCATGTATACATAAATCTAGAAAACCAATTTAAAATTTTTATGGTGAATGACCATCTCTATAGAATTCTACACAACATACAATTAACTATTGCCGCAGCACAGAGTAAGCAATTTCCCTTTTATACTCCCAAAAATCACTCTAAAGCATAACAAAATGACTCTAAAGATTGAACCCACAAGATTCTATGAAGTGTCTAGCTCTATTACGAACTTAAGCTCAGTCAGTATACAAATTCCACTTTCCGGTCCTACTGCTAAAACCGGAAACACCAAATCCCCAAAAACTACGACCAGACCTCTTTCTATCTCTTCCGGTCTGTCTAGCTATCCGGTCCTATAAAACTACCACAATCCAGAATATTCTAATTTCCAATCCTGGCACTCCTCTGGACCAATCTGATCCGGTCCTCTCACATACTCTTACTCCAAACCGGTTTGATTTAACCTCTGTTTTACCATCAGAGGGATCGCCTCTTGCATTTGAAAGTGGTAGGTCCACCACTCCTTCCGTAACTTATAGTGGCTGAAGACCCACTGTCTTACCCCCTAATCTCCTAAGCTACTCTGGATCCGGTTTGATCTCTCACAGCCACCTGGATAGCAATCCGGATTGCAGGTCACACAAAGACCCCCCGTACGACCCTCTCATACTACAACGACCTTGACGCCAAGTTCCCTCCGTGCGAAGTTAGGCGGTTACAAGTACATCCGTCCATTCCAACATCGACTAAAGTTCTTCCGTTTACCAACTAGGACAGCGAGACCTCACAAGAGATCGGACACTCAACCAGATTTCCCACCTAGGAGCTCTAGCGCGACTAAGGAATCCCTCCCTATCCGCCTAGCCTAAAACGGCTTTCTCACCCGGAATCCTGAACCTTAGAAGTGCTGAGGAACTGAAAATCTACTCCCAACTCTTTCACTACCCACTCACTTGCACATAAGAGCAAAACAACAACACCAAGGGGAGAAATCACTCTAAAATCTGCATGCACCTTCCTAATTCCTCATCAAAACAGCCCTGCCATGCTCGGGAGAGACACACAACAAGAAGCTAATAGAAAATGCACGAAACCTCAAGAGAAAAGACTCCCAGTCTCCCTCGCAGAGATTGACTTATATACATTTTAAAATACAAAGTCAACAAAAAGGGCCCCCAAAGTCCGCGCGGAACTTTCGGTCCCATCCGATCCGGTCAGACCGGATAAACATCCGATCCGAACCAGACAGACCGGATAAACATCCGATCCGGTCCATCCTAATATATATTTACAAAACTAATTCCTACCTATTCTACCATAACCTGATCTACTCCTTGATCTGTACCTGGGTCCATATCCTAGTCCAGAACTTGGTCAATACTCTGATCCAGACCTTGATTTGTACCCTGATCTGGGGCTTGATCCATACTTTGATCCTGACCCTGGTTCAGTGTAGGACTCTTGGGCACTGCTCCTAGTTGATCGAAAACTTCCGCCAAGTTCCGGATCCGCTTCCCTTGTTCACGTTCAGGGACATCAGACCCTAGCGATGAATCTAAGTTAATGGGTGCCGTGAGTTTCCGTCCACTCTTCTTCGACTGGGGAGTCCGATCCTTACCCTCCCTTTGGCCGCCACCAACCGAAAAAGATTCCAGTAGTGAGAGGTCCGAAAGATGGATCTCCCTGGAAAACACGGATCCGGTCAGCTTCTGGCTGCTCACCTCCATCCGGTTTGCTGCATCTCGTGCTTCCACCATCACCTTCTCTACCTGCTCGGTGAAGTCAGACAGGATCCGAACCATCCAAGTTCCAGATAGCTTCTTATCCTTGAGCACCCCCTCGTCAAATAACTTTGCCTTGGTGACGACTTCTCCGGTCTCCCTAAAAGTGGCCTTCACCTGCTCCGCTACCTTCCGTGTTACTTCCGCCATCTCCCTAGTGGCGGTTACGTCCTCTTTGAAGGCAAAAAGTTCTGCCTTCAACGAATCGACTTCCTCCTGAAGTTGACGAATCTCCACTTCTTGCCTCCGGATCTCATCCAGACTGGAGATGTATTCTGCCACTACTGCCGGAAGTTTGTTGCTTACTGGCGCATTCACCAACTCTCCGATCTGGGTCAGAATCATTTTCTTGATCTCCCAATCCGCTCGTACGCTGTAGAGGATGGCGATCAACTGATTGAATGGATCACTCGGATCTATTTTGGATGGACCCAGCCCCTCAACTTCCGGTCCCTTCCCTGGAGCGAAAGTCTCACCCAGGGGGGTTCCTCTCCTGTGAGGAGGCGTCGTCTTCTGCCGCTTGTTTAGTGGCTTGTGTAGCTCCTCCTCTTCTTCTTCTTTTCCCTCGGAACCGGATCCGTCTTCTTGCTTGTCATCCGTTTCCGATTTTTCATACTTCAGGAGCACCTCCTGAGTCTTCTACTCCTTCTCCTCCGTGTCAGTGAGAAGTTGGTGGTGTTTGTAGAGATGGAAGATGTAGGGATACAGCGGTGTGGCCCTACTCCTCCCAATCTTGGTAACCAACTAGGACACCAGATCGAAAAAGATCCGGGCCCAGTCTACTTTCCGTTCCCCGCTCAGGGCTCCAAAAATCAGGTTACCGAGGGCTATCGTCACCCTCATCGGCTTCTCCGGGTGGATGATCGGAACCAAAAACTGAAGAAGGTTGCGATGTCGGTCATCAAGACATTCCAAGACCGCATGCCCGTCCTTCGAGTCTATGGCACTCCGGAACTTCCCCCGGATGTATTCGTCCTTCCGGTTGGCCATCCCTAAGCCTCCCACCCGGAAGTCGTATACGGACCTCCACATCTCTTCCGTCCAAGTGCCCGGAAGTCCACGGATGGTGTTGTCAAACTGATTCGACAACTTCCCTAACAGCTCTCTCACCATCCGTTCCTCTCTAAATCCCCAGGGTTTATCTAACAACCCTGCGCAGCCCATCGCAGCGAGATCCTCCATCAGGTTGGCCTGCTCCTCCTCCGTGGAAGGAATGACCGGAATCACCTTCCGGAGCTTGACTACTGCTGCGGAGGAGCTGGACGGTCCTGTTTTACACTTGCGGAGCTGAGGCATGGACACAAGCTGTGCTAACCGGACTCTCTCTGAGACTACCTTACTCTCTCCTAGCCGCACGTCCCGTTCCTCACCTTCTCTCTTCCGATCTTAACCGGAAAACCACTAACCCTGCAGCACATACTAACGCACTGCGCACGCCTATATACTAACACACTAAAACGCTCACACACTCTCACAGAAACAGAAAACCAAAGCGCTGGGGAAGAGAGCTAAGTACGCGCAGAGGAACGCCTTCAGCAAACAAAGTTTGAAAAAGAGTGGCAACTGGACTAATCAGCCTTTTTATAGTCTGATGTGTCATCATGACCTAATCCGTTCCTGATCTGATCCATTCCAACCCTATCCGAGTTAGCTTCCGATCGAATCCGGATTGTCCACTACTTTCGTTCCGTAGCTAATTTTTAGTTTTTCGTTACCTCCTGCTCGAATTCGGATCCCTGGTTACAGTTTCCGTTCCAAGTTTTAGGTAACTTAGAAAAAACAAAAATTCACACCGCAACAACTATTCTTAAATTTTTTTTGAGTGGTAGCTAAAAGTATACTACAAGACCATCCCGTCCAAATTTCAGCTCCAAATTCGTTTCTTTGGGTACAAAATAGTACTAAATCCCCCCAAATTGGCAAGTGTGACATAACATTGGGGGCTATTATTAAATAACAAAATATTTTTAAGAATTACAAAAAATTAGGTAAAGAGTGAATAATAGTCATAAGTACCTTGACTGTGAATTTTGAGTCATTTGGAGTCAAAATGCAAAAAATTATGGCCAAAAAACTAATGAGCACGCAATGTGTGACACAAAATAGTTTAAGTGTTTTGTGCAATCATCCATGAAGGATGAAGAGGTTGTTTTTATAATGAAATTAATTGTCTATCATGAATATTCAAAGAGTATGGGATAATTTGAAGTTGAAGCTTGGCCACTCATTGGGTGATTGTGTGAAAGACTGGTCAATTTTGTTCCACGTTGGAAAACTGGGGTTGTCTTTTGCTATAACATTTGAATTATGAATCCAATGCCAAAAATAAAATATAGAAAGTCTAGATGTCTTGATTGCAATTGTAATCCTTATTTTTCAAAAAAATTAAAAAATCATTTAATAATTAAAGTTCAATTTCTCTAAGTTGTCACACTTTCAAGTTTAGAAGTTTTGAATACTATTGAAAGGTTCAAATTGATGATTTTCAGTTGAAATTTCTATGGTACATTTCTATAGCAGTCAGACATGTTCCTACCAAAGGAAATCTAAAAATACATTATTTTATATCCTCCATGTATGTGCAAAGAGGCCTCCCTTGCGCGCATAGTTGTGAACAATAGAAATGGTTTTAACTTCATTTTTTGGGTTGAAATTCATCCCTAGGAAGTCTTCTCAAATGGCCAATTTTTAGTTTTTTTTATAATTGTTTTCCCTATTTATTACAAATTAAAACATCAAAGTATGTATTTTCTTGCCACAATTCTATGTCTGAGAATATGTCCCAAAAAATACATACTTTGACGTTTTAATTTGTAATAAATAGGAAAAACAATTTTAAAAAAAACTAAAAATTGGCCATTTGAGAAGACTTCCTAGGGATGAGTTTCAGGGTGATTGTACAAAACACCTGTTAGTTTTGTTGCGTTTTGAACAATACTCATGACTTTTTTCTGGAGTACTTTAAAAATAGAAAAATAATTTCTAAAAAATTTAAAAAATATGACTAATGTATACAACTTTAAGATGAAGGTAACCACCAAAGGAAATGCATAGAAAAATTCTCTAAGTTGGAGAACTGGAAAAGTGCCAAATCTCAAGAAAATAGATACTTTGATCTTTTAATTAGTTAAAAATAGGAAATAAAATTAAATAAATAATTAAATAATTGTCCATTTGTAACAACTCTATGAAGATGGTCATTCACCAAAAAAAAAATAATAATAATGTTTTATGTATTTTAAAATGCAAGCAGAAATAAGCTCACTTTGTGGACTTCCAAACGACACAAAATTAATTATTTTTAGAATTCCTTTGGAAAATAGCTACAAGTATACTAGAAGACCATTTCTACCAAATTTCAGCTCCAAATTCGTTTTTATGGGTACTAAATAGTACTAAAAACCTCCAAATTGGCAAGTGTGACATATTATCAGGGGCTATTTTTAAATAGTAAAACATTTTTTTAAATTTCCAAAAAATCATGTAATGTGTATAATAGTCATAAGTACCTTGTCTATAAATTTCAAATCATTTGGAACTAGATTGCAAAATTTATAGCCAAAAAACTAATCAGCATGCATCATGTGACAAAAAATAGTACAAGTGTTTCGTGCAATGACCCTTCAACCAAAAAAATGAAGTTAAAACCATTTCTATTGTTCACAACTATGCGCGCAAGGGAGGCCTCTTTGCATATACTTGGAGGATATAAAATAATGTATTTTTAGATTCCCTTTGGTAGGAACATGTCTGACTACTATAGAAATGTACCATAGAAATTTCAACTGAAAATCATTAATTTAAGTTTCTCAATAGTATTCAAAACCCCTAAATTCGAAAAAATGATAAATTAGATAAATTAAATTTTAAATATTAAATGATTTTTTAATTATAAAAAAAATTAAGGGATATAATTACAATCAAAATATTTAGAAATAGCTATTTCATTTTTGGCATTGAAATCTTAATTTAGAAGTTATAGCACAAGACAACCTCGTCTTGCTAAAGTGTGACAAAAATTGACCAGTCTTTCATGCAATCACCCCATTGTCAACATAGAAATTGTGTTAAAAGTCAAATTTTAGACCTCATTCATTTTTCCCCTATCCCTTCCAACTTCTCTCTAAAATTTGTCTATAACTTTTAGTTGGAGTATCAAAACTTTAAACCAATTTTTGGAAATGAAATTTAGCTTGATTCCCTACATTAATTTAATTTAAAGTTTTTTTTAAAATAGTTATTCTACTACGGCTAAATGAGGTTTGAAATTTGACTTTTAACACAATTCTTGCATTTAACTTAACTATGAGCGGTTGAACTCTTATCGTTCCTAATTTATTTATCCCACATAAATTGTTTTTCCTACTACTACCCCACTTGTATAAAGAGCTTCTCTTCTTATCTTCAAAGACAACAAACTAAATACATGACTTTTGAAGCTAGATGACTAATGACTCTGGAAACTTGAATCAAAAGTAATTTAAAATGATTTATTTTGACTTCATTTGTTTAATTGGCAAATTAAATATCATATATAATTGTATTTTATTGCCTTGTACTCCCTTGTATTGACGTATATTAATTAATGTATTCTGACATCTTTTGCAAATTTCAATTGGTCTGCAAAGCGGCCCTCTAGGCTCTAGGAGCCTGATTATTTTTCTAGTTAATCTTTTTCTCCTTTTCAAAGTTAGGACGCATAAGGCAATCATGACACATGTCCCAAAGTGCACAGGAAGTAGTGAGTGGGAAAGTAGTTCAGCTATGAGCCGAATTGGAAGACTCTAGACATTGGCTATGGGTTTGCAACACTTTTTGGCTCCCAAAATTCTTGGTAATTTCAATTTTATTAATAAAATGATTAAAATTCACAATCCCAATATTTCTCATCTCTCTACATGAGAAAAATTTCCACTGCCTCACACTGCTCCTCATCTGTTCTGAAAAATTGCTTAAGTGATCAGGTGTGGGTGGTTCTTCCGAATGCAATGGACAGTTTGGATTTCTCTTGTGAGTTGTGATTCGAATTTCTCCGACCGCATCAACACAACTGGCAAGGGGTCGTCTAGCTTCATCGGCATACTGTAAGTACTTCTGCATGCAGACACCCACCAGTCTCCCGAAACCTCTCGAAAACTCAGTGAAGAATGATTCGGACAACCACTTGCCCGAACTGAATTCCTGGAGCTAGTGCACGCATGGCGTTCGATCAGATTCGAGCTACAGCTAACTTTAATTTCATTTGTGGAACGCCGCATCCCCCCCTTGCATTGTTTGCAACCCTGTTTGCAAGTGGACCGTGGCCTTTCATGTATATGAACAAGCATTGATCGATCATCCTTTCAGGCCGAACTTAAAGTTGCAATGGAATAATATAATAATATACAATCAACTTCGATTCCTGTCGATAAAATCCCGAGTGTTTGAAATGTACATTCGGTGTACATGGCCCCTCACCAATCGTAGGACCATGTTTGGAAGATGTACATTTTCAAAATGAGCTCCCTGTGTCACTCATATGCAATTTGCACTCAAAACTAACTCTTTGCCGTAAATACTCTGCTTTTCGATCGACGAGGGCTCGGATCGGGTCTTATTGATCGGATCATTCAATATTTGCGAGGGATTTTCAGATTCTGGTCCAAGTTCATGCACGCAGATGTGAATTGACAAATATATTAAACAGGGCTGTGTGTTTCTAAGATATCAGATTTCGTTTTGCGTGCTGGTCCTGGAGTCAAAGCATACTAGAGTATCGCTAGCTAGTACGAAGAACTCACGTGCAGTCTTCGTTCTACCTCCCGTACGTTGGAATCGCACTCACGTGAGGTATGTTGTATAGTGGGAGGCCTCCCCCGAAGGCTTCCCGTCGTGTGAGGGCCCCGAAGGCGAGGGCGGGAGCCCGAGCCTGAGGGACCCTTACACGACGGGAAGCCTGCGGGGGGAGGCCCTCCCGCTGCGTAAAGCACGAGGGGCAGGCTGATAATAGTGCCAGGCACTATTACAAATGCGTTAGGGATAATAATCTGAGTGGTTTTTTAATAGCCGCAGCCTTCAGAGTGCTTTACGGGACTTGGGATAGTATTTCTGTACGTCAGTTTAAGCATTTTCATTCACACTTGTGAGACTGATATTTGGAATATCAGTACAGTACAGAGCTATGGATCGGAGAGAGGCTTAGGTGTAAGAGTCAGAAACGTCGACTTCTTTAAATTGGGGGAATTCCGCACGGGCAATTCGAGGACGGGAGGACTGAAACGTAAATCTATACCCGCCCTAGCCTAGCTAGCTAGTTAGTCGAGCTGTGTGTAGCTGGAATTGTATCTGAAATTAACGAATTATTTGCATTGACGATCAGGAAGTAATGACGTCGATAAGTGCTTCCCAACTTGGTACTTTCCATTGACAGTCTGCTATATTTGTCACTGTATTAATCGAATTTTGATTTAATTTCAAATCGGGAAGTAATGACGTCGGTAAGTGCTTCCCTACTTGGTACTTTCCATTGACAGTCTGCTATATTTGTCACTGTATTAATCGAATTTTGATTTAATTTCAAATCGGGAAGTAATGACGTCGGTAAGTGCTTCCCAACTTGGTACTTTCCATTGACAGTCTGCTAAAACAGAGGAATATAATCCCGATAAGTGCCATTCCCAATATATTAATTCCCCTGTTCTCGTAGACTGCTATCAGTGTGCTGGTTGGAGGAAGGGGGCTGCAGAAAATCTCTCTTTGTATCCTCTACCATATCCTCTGCTTACTGCATCATTCTCTAGTTTTTCAACGGGGATGGAATTCTTGCACTTGCATCCTTGATCAAGTAAACCGTACGTACAACACATCGATCTAAGTACTTTCAAATTGTGCGTGTTCTGTTCAGACTTGCTGTTGATCGCTATATTTGTACGTACACCATGGCCGCCAACCAGGTGATGGTGGAGACACCCGTGCCGGAACTGCCATTCCATTTGAAGAAGACGGTCGATTATTCTCGAATGCGAGAAGTGACGGGAAAGCTTCCCATGGAGACGTCATGGGAGCAGCTCTGGAAGGAGGGGGTCATCCCCTGGGATGCGCAAGGTATGGACGGGAATTTCTGACAAAAGAGAGATTCACTTTGTGCGAATATTGGGATTGATTAGGGGTATATCTCTTGGATTTTTTTTCCCGGAGTTGTTAGAAGAGGGTACTTGCTATGCTTCTGTTTAATTCTAATAGGGGAATTGAGAATCAAAGCTTTTTGACAATTAGTTATACAAACGATGAGCGGAAATAGGGGGGAAGTTAATGCACGGCCAAAATACATCTAATCCGAGGGTCCCTTTTGCCACTTTTTAGCATCCTCTTGGAGAGTCCAAATTTTCTCTCATATAGAATTGACTTCATGTGAACGTACTTGAGATTTATTTTGTATGTTGAATAGTCACTTCAATTATTGGTTCTTTAGGGATTAACGGTCAAAATTAATCACTTAGACCAAGAGTCTAAATGAATCACTAAATAAATAAAGGAAGCCAGGTAGCAAAATATATCTTTGAGTAGAATGAAGAAATTATGCTTAATTCATATTTGAGACTTAGTAAAACTTACTATGTTTAGAACTCTACATTTAGTTTAGATACTAATCACTAATGGGCTAGTGAATGTTGTGTTTAATAGGTGTGACTCCCGTAATTGCACACCTATTGAAAACAAACCAAATACGCAACGGCAAAGTGTTGGTGCCAGGATGTGGTACCGGCTATGATGTGGTGGCCATGGGCAATTCCACCCGCATTGTCACTGGCCTTGACATCTCCTCCACAGCTCTCCAACAAGCCCAAGTAAGTGAACAACTATTGTAGCAACCTTCTTGATCTTCTTAAGCTCTTACATTATTCTATTATAACTTCAAAGTTTACGCTCTTTGATGTTAAGATTGATTTTATTTTTGTGATACATCAATTTTTTCACATGTTCCAACTTCCAACCAACAATTGCATGATATATGACACCTTCATTAAAAAAAAAACTTATTTTGTGTCACAATTGCATCGGTAAGAGTGTAGTTTATTTATTTTTTAATACTTAGATAATTAAAGATGATTAATAAAGTTATTGAGGTCATTATATTTTGTATGCTTCTATTCAATAAATTTCAAGGTGGATGTATATGAAGCCATGAGGTAGGGAATCATGCTTCCTTATCCATTGACAATTTCCACTTCATTTCAAAATATAGACTTAGCACACTAATGTTTATGCTCTTATATGAACATAATGCTATGTTCAAGTTCAAAGGAACTCTATTACTTTGTAATTGGCTAGTCCAACCTACAAAATAACCTATAACAATTCAATTCAATGTAAGTTCTTTGATAAATTATTCGGTATATATTTGAGTTTGCAATTCAAAGAAGACTTCACATTATTTCAAATAAGTAGCATTCTCAAGGCTTCTAATTCTTGTATGTTTCTAGTCAATTAAAATAACATAAATCTAATTCCTATTAATATTTGAGAAGTGCAGCTCATGGCAGAGAAGAGTCCACATGCCAAATATGTACACTTCCTCAATGCAGATTTCTTCTCTTTCACTCCACAGCACAAATTCAATGTGATATTTGATTACACATTTTTTTGTGCCCTTAATCCAAGCTTGCGAGTACATTGGGCAGAGAAGATGGTGGAGCTTCTTCTAGTAGATGGAGAGCTTCTTACTCTTGTATTCCCCTTGGATGAGCATGACGGAGGACCTCCCTTCACCGTCTCTATAGAAGCCTATGAGAAGGTGTTGAATCCTTGGGGATTCCGTCTCATGAGCTATGAAGATGATATTCCTAGCGTGCCTGGACGGAAGGGGAAAGAGAAGCTAGCTCATTGGGAACGAATTGTTGATTCTAAAGCTTAGGCTACTTGTATTTTGGTTGTGTGACAAGCTAATGACAATAAATGTCATAGGGAGTATATAGTCATAATTGTATTGTATCTTGAGGGTATCTATTGAGTCTTCTATTCATTAGAAGGCAAACTTCAAATAAATAAATATATTGTACCCTATAAAAAGGTATTGCCATCTTGTACCTCCTCCTAGATACATTTGCTACCTTCTCACATAATTTGTAGAAGAAGCCTAAGAGATTGTTTTAGACAATATGAGAATTAGTTCAATACATGTTATCTAAAACTACATTAAAGTTGAGTAACTACAAATAAATATGAGTAAACTACAAAGAAAAATTAGTTAACCACATTGAATTAATTGAAGGCATGTTAATTACAAACTCATTAAGTTAAATATTGTGAAAGCAACATCTCGAACTTAGTGGCTTCATACCTGCGTACCATAGTCATACTGATTCAGTGACTTCATACCTGCGTACCATAATTGTATTGATTACGTGTATTTGGACGCACTGAATCAGTGTAAAAACAATGAATATCAATAACGTATCATTCTTGTATTATTATTAGTACAATTTACGTGCATTTTGGATACCACATTTGTATAATTAAAGTACATAAATTGTACGCTTTTAAAACCCTTTTTAACGACACTGATTCAGTGCGTCCAAATACACGTAATCAGTACGATTATGGTACGTAAGTATGAAGCCATTGAATCAGTACGATATCTGTTAAAAAACGTCATTCCTTAAGTTTGAGATGAAGATCTAAATCATTATGGTTGCACTTCAAATGCTTCATTTAGTCATTTGAGTTTCTACATTCTTCCCAAAATCGGAGGTACTTATTTTTCTAAATCATTATAGTTGCACTTCAAATGTAACTCATTTAGTCATTTGAGTTTCTACATGCCTCCCAAAATCGGAGGTACTTATTTTTCTTTGATTTCATTTATGCAATTATTCATGCAACAGTGAAAGGAACAAACTTATGAATTATCAATTTTTCATTGGTGAAAAATATTTTTTAAAGGACCTCTATCACCCTATAGAAAGAAAATATATAGAGATAGTGTTTATAGTAGTTAGTATTAATATTGTAAGTTTGTACTCTAATTTTTGAATTTTTGGAGGATGCTTCTGAATTTTGGAGGATGCTTTTTGGAGGATGCAAGTGATGCAACTCCTTACTGCATTGGTTATGTCAAATTTGAAAAGAATATAATAAAGTTTGGGAAGTTCATTCAAGTAAACAATATGGTTGCAAAAGTTTACCTTTAAAATCAATTATCTTCAATATCGTCATTCACTTCATTACTATCGATGATGCAACAAATCAACCACATTTACAAACGTCATGTAATGTAAACGGAACTGTTCTATCGTAAAACCAAATTACACATAATACTAGGATACAAATCTTTTGAACAATAAGAAGTGTCGAAGTGCCCAACTTCAACTACAAGATTCTTTCTTTCTATTCTGAACCCTGCGAGATTCTAAAGCCCAACTGAAGTTCATGCCAAAATTGTTAGCCTTCACATAGAGTTTTCAAGTCTCATCTGAGAATGCCATCTTATGGCCATTTCACACTCAACCTGGGTTTTGAAAATAGCTTGCATGTCTATTACCATAAAATATACAAGGCCTGCAGCACCTTTGCCATTGGGAAATCATACCAACCTCATTCACTTGGTCAAATACAAACATCGGTTGTGCCGTAACCTATGTCTATCCTCTAAAGGAAGGCAGCTTGAAACTCTCCTAAATATATTACAACCTTACTTGGGCCCCTCGTGATCAAATCATAACCAGAAATCTGCATAATTTTGAAATCCACTATCCAGTTAACTCTATCCTGGACCTACTAACAAATGGAGTATGCACTATGATTCACTCGCTGTTACTCAAAGGCAGCAACACCAGCAGCTTCTGCTACTTGTGATGCACTAGATTTACATAAACGCCCAACAATGTTCTCAAGGGATACCAGGTCGGAACTTGAGGGATGGGAGATTTGAAGGGGTTGAGCTTCACGTAACTCTTTGCATGATGCCGATATTGCAAACAGAAGTTTGCTCTGAAGTTTAGCTGATATAGACGGAGTGTGGGACTGTGCACACGTTCCTAGCAAGTTCACAAAGCGATCCACGCTCGAGAATACGGCTCCAGCTGATGATCGTGGAGCAGTCTTGAGCAGCAAAACTAGACACTCAGCTGCGGCCTCTGCAACCTGAGGCTCTCGGCTTCCACAAAGCTCCAAGAAGATGGCTGCATGCTGTCCTAGATCTCCAATATCCTGAATAGCTGTTCAAACATAAACCAGAAAAGGTATAAGAGAAGATAAATTAAAACCTCATGAATAGATAGTAATATGTCTATTTGTTTCCTGGATTGCCATCGAGCGTCTCCTAAGCATGTATAGAATTCCACCATTCAAGATGTATTCACAAATCACAACGGCTCCAGAGACGTGTTAAAACTTCAGTCTACCTGATCCAGAGAGCTTCCATCCATTGGCAGAAGAAGCCGACGCCGCATTGCTGCTGTTTAACTCCAGTCCGTCTTCTACATTACGGATTAGAAGGGAACGACAAACTGACAGAACTGGGTCAAGAAAATCTTGCATGCCTTTGGCATGCACAAAGTCCAATAGAGCTCCCATATGACTCACAATATGAAGGTCTGATAGAACCTTAGAATCAACTATAGGTGAAGATGCCAAATGCAGACATAGTCGCACATTGTGAAGATTAATGCAGGCTAGGTCACACTGCAAGAACTCAAAGAACTGAGAGATTAGCTTGAGCTGCAAGATGTCCTCGATCTGGATGCACTTAAGGTCGAGCAGCATCACCAGAAGTTTTTGAGCATACATTGGTATAGGATCCTCATCCTCCACAAGAATAGGGTACATGGGTATAAAGTGTTGCTTGACAATTACTTCAAGTTTCTCCCTGTGGCAAACACAGAAGAAATTTCAGTAAGAGAAGCTTTCTGAAATCAATGAGCACAGAGGAATCTAAATGCGAGTCTTGCATTTCTTAAACCTGTAACACTTTCATCATCAAAAACAGTGATGAGA
Organism: Pseudisothecium myosuroides; assembly: GCA_951799445.1. Classification (NCBI taxonomy): domain Eukaryota; kingdom Viridiplantae; phylum Streptophyta; class Bryopsida; order Hypnales; family Lembophyllaceae; genus Pseudisothecium; species Pseudisothecium myosuroides. Next base: position 11,478,234 of record OX637292.1, on the reverse strand, counting down.
CCTCCGATAAGGATGCACTGTGATCGCAACGGAGAAATAGTATACAGTATAGGAGCGAAGTTAGAAGTTAAAACCGCATAAGTTCATGCGTTAAAAATTTCAGATTACAAATGCTCTCAGATTAAACCAAAAAGATGTCAGATGCCTACAATGAGGAATATGCAGACAGGTATATAAGCGATTGGATATTCAAAAGTTATGTACTATCGGTAATTAAACAAGCTGAAAGATAAGTATGTGGTATTTGGGGCCTGTTGTAGCGACTGCTGATGTCCATTACGATGTCGTATTGATGATGGACGAAGCGACAAAAAGTGTATCAGAGGGGTCTTACGTACCTCCTTGGGGCGGTTGAAGATGGTTGCCGGTCCTCCACTGCGTTGACAGGTGAGATATCATCGAGAAACACAACCAAACTATCGAAGAAAACTTTGAGACACAGGAACCTTATGTCGCCATCAGTATTCTTTTCATATAATACCGCAAGGCTTGGTAACACTTTAGATATGAATATATCGGGGAAATTCAACAACGTAATTGACTGTTGAGACATGAATTCCACTATTTGCAACAGTGTAAACTGAAATTCATCTTGTCCCTGCAGCATTCAGCAGCCAAGTCATCCAAAAGGGTGTGGTTAGCGGAAAGTAGCCGCCAAAGATAGCATATTCACGCCAATTATGCTCTATTCCAGTAGAATATAAAGAATCAAATAGACATAAATATTCAACTTGCACGAGCATATTCAGTATTCCTGATAGATTTATTCCATTATGTGAAGAAAGAGTGTATTTCAGACACACAAGGTACCATTGTGGCCAGTAAAAGATCTCCAAGCATGATCACCTGCATCTATGAAAGGAATCTCTTGCTCAGAAATCAATATCACAGTTACTGACCTGAAAAGAAGAGGTCTCTAGTCGCTTGAGAAAAGATGCCAACTTTTCCAACACAGGCTCATCAATCATACGCGTCCTGAAAGTGGGACTAATTATCAGGTTCAATATCACTGGAAATAATGGAAGGGAACTTCTTGGAGTACCACGGGCTGGCGATGAGCCAGGTCCAGGAGTTCGTCTTCCACTAGCCAACTGCGTAATATCTGTGCAAATGCTGTCCAATATAGTAGGAACGACACCAGCAATAGTTTGCACCAAAGCCTCTATGCATTGTTGTACGTATGGGTCCTTCTCCTTTGACAATTTATCCACTGCAGGCAGCAGCTTCGCATTACAGAGAGCAGGAAGCCCCCGACGGTTTTTGCACAGGAGCGCAGCACATACCAAGGCCTTGCCACGGAGTATTTCTGGACCCTGAGTATTTAACAGACAAGGACACAATGTGAACTCATAACATCTAAGGTCCCAACGTCTCTTTTGGTGCAATGGAGCTGACAATCTGCTATCTACAAGTCCTATTGTCCAGTGCACGCAATTCTGGCTATTGTTGTACGCTGATTAGATTCTTTCATCTCTTCTTCAAGGAAAGTAATCTCGACATTAATTGAAGCGGCCACTAGCATCACACTAATTAAGAGTTTCCAGCGATAGGTAGCTAAGGCATTGAAGAAAGGGATAAATAAATCTAAGGAGAAGGGAAAATTATTTCTTAAGTTTGATTGGACCCCCCTTGCTAATATCAAATCCCATGACTTGACTACAAGGTTGGTCATTATAGTTGAGATTATGAGTGGTAAACATACCTGTTCCAACATTGAAACTACAGTAGAAACCAGGCTCCTCTCCTCCAGAAGGGCGTGAAGATACTTGCTCAAAGGGAGGACGCTGCTACCTACAAGAGCCATGTTGAGGAGATTGATGTTCACTTGTTGCTCTCGTCCTGTCCCTTTGCCAAGACCTCCCACGAGATCCTTAGGAGTGAGCCTGTCGAGGACAACAGGGATTGTGGTGGGCTGAAACCGCACCAATCGAACTAAACAAGAACCTGCTGTTGCCCTCAGGTTTTCTGGTTTAGCTGCTGCTCGAAACGTGTAACAGAGATTGTCAATAACTTCATTACTCGTGAACCGTTGAGCCCATTCTCCACCTCGACTTGCAATATTCTCGATGGTCTTCAAGGCATAGTGCTGGGTTACATCATCTTCACCCCTCCGCAGTACGGAAGCCACCAGTGCAATTGTTGTACCCGGAATCTGTGTAGAAAAATTTCACAAGATCTCTTAAAATCAGACGTTCTCAAAGACAGTATAAAATAAAATAAAATATAGCAGGGTCAGCTTGAAAAATGGAAGAGCAAATTTCATACAATATGGATCAGTAATACTTGAAGCCGAAGGGAATCCTATTGAACAATGGTATAGATATAAAAAGTAGGGAAATTTGACATCGCAAATGCAAAATACCTGCCATATTGACGACTTAACGTAATTAGTTGAATTGTCATGGCCACCTGCCGCCCTGGGGGTCCCCTCGTTCTGAGTTGCAACATAAAATAGAAGCTCTCCAAGCGTTGCCATTGCACAGCGCCTTACCTGCTGACAACACAAAATCGACGGTATAAGAAACTAAACTATAAGGTGAACCTGTATTAAACCATTCGAAACAACTGTTCTACAATACAACATCAGTTAGTTGTCCTAGGTCACAATGATAGCGGATTCAGAAGAGGCAGAGAGTCATCATTAATATGTATGAGCACCTTATCCTGCTTATCTCGTAGACTCTCTGTCAAAACTGCGACAATCCCTGATCCTGCCAGCTCCTCCTCAATGAGAGTGGCATGCCGGATCAGCAGACCCATTACTGATGTTACTTGGACTCGCAGGGCTGCAAATTTCACAGTACGCAGGAGCTTCACCAGCAAGAGCATTAATGGCCCATTGATTAATTTATTTGCTGCATCGATATTGGTACACAGAGTCTCAACAAATTTCAACGTATTGATCTTCTCATTCATTGAAACTGTGCTTCCACTGATGTTTCCCATGATCTTATTCAAAAAGATTTCCTGATGCTCCGCGTCCAGCTTCACAAACTCAGTAGAAAACAACCGCTCAACAGGTAGGATTCGCGAGTCAAAGGTTGATTCCGGAACCTATAGCACAAATACTTCATCAGAAATCAATTTACACCAACAAAGGCTAATGAGCGTAAATCTTTGAGGCTAAAATTTTTTTGTCAAAAATGTTTCAAGATGATCGAATGCATAATCAAGATGCAATAGGATAAGAAGTACGAAGTGACGGCCATAGACAATACTGAAAGAAAGAAGCAATTCTCTGAAATAGTAATAGCGATTTTGGACATTCACTTCTCACCTTCTCTATCCGTCGATTCAGCATAATTGGCCTTACAGAAAGATCTGATGGGTGCCAAAGGGATTGTGAGAGCACCACCAAAGGTCTAGAAGGATTCCGAGGGATGACAACAGCCTCCTTCCTGAGCTCCCCAGTGCCAGGTGTAGCACGGTGTGAGCCTTTCCTTGGAATACCCAAACCCGACGGGGTAGCTGCAACATGACGCATAGCATCCACCTGCTTTCCTTCAATCTCAACGTGCGTCAAAAGATAATTCTCAGTGCTGCCGTTGCTCTCAGATTGTGGAGGAGTTACTGGCAAGCATTCTTCAGCTCCATTACTTGATCCTCGGCTCTCTCCTTTGGCAGCTGGGGCATGCGTGAGCTTGGCCGGGGTCTTATGAAGGTCTTTCTCCTTTGCTGAAGCAGTAAGACTAGAACCATTGCTCCCAGCTTCATCCTCCTCTTCCGTCGTATCACTTTCAGCTCCCACGCCAAAGTTGAGTTCCAAGTCATGGTTCTCTAAAGTAACGTCTGTATCATCAGAAGTACGATTTGCTGTGGACTGCTGCCGATACGTATCATTCTCAGTTTCCTTGAGGAGATTGGTTTTCACTATTTTGGACAATCTAAGGACGTTGACTGCTGGCGCCCCTCCATTGGAATTTGGATCCAATTGCTTGGGCTGTGTGTTCCTAGTAGACCCTTTAGTCACTTTCCTTCCATTTTCTCTGTGACCAGGGTTCCTGTTCTCAGAAACTCCTTTCGCATCTTGCCCAACATATTTACTTTCAGGTTTCTGAGGTAGATTCTGGACCTTCTCTCGCAAAGTGGCCCTGTCAACCATAGCTCCTTTACTATCCGGAGCCCTCTTTTCAACAGGCGTACTCCTCCCCGACGACAGTGACTTCTCTACAGGGGATGAAGATCTGTGAGTGAGTCTTAAGAAATTTGTCAGAGCGGGCTGGGGCGGTAAAGGGAGTTCCCTGCACTTGGTTCTCCAAAATGGATGATTTCTGAGTTCATTCCATTGTATCCTCTCCACTGGATCCTTGACCAGCAGGCGACTCACTAAATGCTGAAATTCGGGGCTAGGATTCCCCGAAATCTGTGGCATAGGGTCTGAAATGATAGAATGTACCAGTTGGGTGAAGCTGTTAGAAACAAATGGGGGTCTCCCGGCGTAGCACTCGTACATAACACAACCCAATGCCCATAGATCAGACCCATATGAGTGTACACTTCCTTCCTGAAAAAGCTCAGGTGCCATGTAGCATAGTGTGCCACGCTTTGTTTGTGGTAGCTGGCAATACAAGATTCTCTTAGTCACTGCATAGGACATCATGTGGCAGTGTGTAGATTCTTTGGAAAAAAATAACAAACAAAACAGGAACCTGAAAATACTCTTGAAATGGTTAAAACGACACTAACTCAAAAAAGCAAGACACAGCATATAATTAAAGGATGAGGCCGTTAAGTGGGAAACAGATCCATGCCCCTGCAAAATATACTAACGTCGTCAAGATGATCATCATGTATCGCATATGTGCATACCGCATTTACTTGCCTACACAGTTACTGTAGAGGAAAAGAAGCATAGGTAAGGGTGCGAGAGCAACCTCCTCAACGGAACTCTTGGCGATATCGCTAAGTCGCCTTGCCAGTCCAAAGTCGCAAAGCTGCATTCAGAGTTTACTGAATTATCAGGCAAGGTCTAAGAGGGTACAGTCTTCACCATGACCATCCATCATCAGTAAATTGATTAAACAGTTTTGCAGGCCTTCAGAGAGATTGTTAGTTTTTCATTGAAGCTTCATTCAAAGCAGACTGACATGATGACTTCAATCTAAGCGTGCAGGTCTAATTAGCAGACAGAATACTGGTCCGAAACCCACTGATGGCAAGAGAGCCCAGCCTTGGACATACAACATTGATAATTGAGTCACAGACAAGGACTATACCTGGTTACCCGAAGTAAACCTTACATTTAAATCTTGATTCAAAAGAAAATTACGAGTTTATGTTCATGGTGTCCGGAGAATAATCAAGACTGCCTGCAACTACATTTAAAGCTAAAATCAAACTAATACCCTGGAGATTGGGAGAAAAGATGCTTTAATGCAAAGATGCTCAAATTCAGCCGCAGTCTTTAGTCAATCAGTCAAAGGATACCAACCTTGAGACGACCATTTTCATCCAGGAGCACATTTGACGGTTTCAAGTCACAGTAAATTACTCCTTTCGAGTGTAAGAACCTGCAATACGAAGCCTTTAGCATCAGGCACCAGCTTGTATGATAAGTTAACTTTGAGAAGTAGAAGCGAACAGGACACGCGACACCAGCATTGCACAACCACCGCCAAGCTCCCAACTGCAAGGGTTGACGACGGCAATCTACCTTTCTGCAAGTGGGGTGCCTTCGCATCCAGATACCAGGAAAATAAATATTGTTACGCGAAGGATCCATAAATGCAATGTAATCACTGTTGAGAGGTTTTAACAAGAACTAATCAGCAGCGTGCACAACAGCATTCAAGTGAGCATGTTCCGAGCACATACTGTAGAGCTTGGACCAAATCGCGAGCAAAATCATGTATAGACTCCTCAGGCAATCGCGTATCCTGCAAACGATGTTAGAAAAGGAATCAGACGAAACAATCTTACACCGAGTAAATAGCACGCGTTTCTAGTTTCCCCTTGGCATTCACTCGAATGCCCTACAATGGAATGAGAAAGACTTCATGGACATGCAATTGAGTCTTCCAGCAAAAGAAAACATGTAACTATGCTCTTGAGAACTATCTGTAATTGAATCTAACGAAAAGTGAGACTTGACGGCTCCAGGAAAATTAAAGAGCAATAAATGGACTATAGACTACCTAAGCAGACTCTTAGGTTCAAGTTGTATTCACTCCAACTCTCAAACGGAAAGACACACCTATCATTCACTGAAAGCTTCTCCAGGAAAACCCAGAAAGGCCTAATTGAATTGATACTTTGCATAAACAGAAGCGGCAAGAAAGGACTTATCGCCCACCTGCCTAAGCAATGTTAAGAGATCACCTCCGACACAGTACTCCAAAACTAGCCACAAATGTGCCGAGGTTTCATACCTGTCAGAACAAGACAAGGTACGAAATCGGAACCCACAGCCTTGAAACTCCATTGTGTATCCAAACGTGATTCCTCAGAAAGCAAGACTCAAACGGACTAACCAGAGGTCATACACAAAGCAAATATGAATATCGAAAATTAAGCAACTTTAGGCATTCGATCAGCCACTAGTGAGGAAGTTTACCAAGCATAGAACTTGAGAACATTGTTGTGGTCAAGCGAGTGGAGAGTTCGGACCTGATCAAATCAAAGATGGATGTGAGAGAATGTGGTACAACTTTCCTAAATCAACTTGGATCTTGAAGATTCAGGCACACGAGAACCCTAAGATGCAAGCGATGCATCGGTATACACTCAACTCACCTCCTGCAAAACCTTGGTTTTCTGACTCTTCTCGACACTCTTGATAGCATGGTACTCGATCGTCTTCTTCTTCCTTCCTTTGTACACAGTCTGGACGAATGAAAGAGAATTTTGTGCCAGTTATTTCCGAACACAAGCTAGCTTAAAAAAGAGGTTGCGCTCATGTTCAAGAATCATGTAATAACCACGGTAAGGCAGATCAGTAAATTGTTGCACTAGCCAAAATTCTCATATCTTTGCGTGGGCAAACAACTTGAGTGCGTTAATTTGAAAGACGTGCTATAATGTCTCTCAACCTAAAGACCATCTACACAACTTAGGAAGGATATGTGTTCAGGACGAGGACAATGAGAACTGCATGATATATCACCTGGCGAGCACTAGAGCCAGTTTAACAGACGATCCTCTATAATGCAGAACTATAGCTCTTTCATCTAAAGCTCTGCAAAAGATTTTGTTCGTAACAAACAACACTTCCGTAATCAGGCCCACACCTGTGTGCCAGTGGAACACAGAGCATTGATAACAATAGGAAGAAAACTGATGAATAGGGCAGAAAGCCGCAATGTACGGGCCTAAAAAATTCCCTCCAGTAGGTGTTTCGCTCCAATTATCAAGTACACACTCCCGAGGGTTCGTTCTTCAGATTCAAGGGACCAGCTCCAAAATCATAGCTCCGATCGAAACTCCGCAGAAACACCAGGGTTGCGATGACTTTTCAATTCAAGCAACTTCAAGCAGATGCAAATTGACACATCAACATTACTCTTGCATAATCTCGACAAAAGTACGAACCAAAATGCTCACTAGAATCGTGAACTTACAGAGTGCTTTCCTCGTCCGATCACGTCAAAGATGTGATACTGATTCATAAGAGATACTCCAAGGGCCCGAAGGCAGCCCAGCACTAGCTTGAAGCCACTTCTTGAAAGCACAGCTGTGAATAAAGCTCCTCCTGATACTCCGCATGGGATGAAAATTTCGCGAATTTGCAATTTCTATTAAAAATCCAGGGTTCCCTTGCTGTTCAATCTCCAGAATACGAACACAAAAAGTCGATTCTCGAGAATAAGGGATTCAACTACCAAATCATTTCATAGATTACTGGTCTGTCCCCTCTAGCATCACGGACAGCCTCCGCCACATCTAAATGTACAACTGAATTCAGATTTGTTGAACCCAGGCATGTGCTAGACTGCAACGCACAATGCTGCACAATGCTGTACAAGAATTATAACTAGATCATAGAGACTTGAATCCAACAAAATATTTTCCTCCCGAGCGAGCTTTCCATGAATAATTACCAGGAGCAAGCTTCTTGTTCCCCCTCGACCTAAAACAGGAAATCGAGACCATGAGAGATCACAATGTAGCTCAAAATTTTGCCCCGACTATCCACTTCAACAATGTCCACTTGATCGAGCTGCCAGAAACCTAAAAGTGAAGAAAAATTCAAACATAAAAGAAATATTTTCCAGAAATACTCTTAACCAAACTTCACTACAGCTGCCAAAATTCAATGTCCAAACATGAACGTACATTAGAATCACGAATTCAACACAAATAAAGTCCACAGCTCTACAACAGGCATTACCTTCCCCGAATTAAGCTCGGAACTCCAGTTCACTCTAGACAAATTAACTGTTCGAGAATTACAAAATGCTGGTCGACGATCAACTTCTCAATACACGGTCGGTCCCGACCACCTTTCCAGAGCAAAGGACTCTAGCTCTTCCCAATGCCAAAAAAATTCAGCCGTTTCGATCTCTCTTCGGTTTTCCAAACTCTGCAAACTGCACGGATCTGCTCGCGAAAGCTACAAAAAAATATCGAATGGAAAAGTTTGAGAAAATCAATGCATTGAGTAGGGTTTGATTCAGTTATGGCGGATGGAATTCAAATTTCGTGGCGAAGTGGAATCAAGCGAAGATGAGTTCAGCATTGATGAGAGAGGCGGGAGAAGAAAGAGGGGACGACAGACAGAGGGGAGAGAACATGGATGATAATGTGAATTTCGTAGATGATATTCGTTAACTAGTGGACTTGCAAATGATTTTGAGGCGACGGAATGTGTCTAGTTCGATGAATGATTCGTTCGTTGCTACCACACGTTAATTTTGAATCTAAGTGGCCGACAAGCCAACGTACTGTGCAGTGGGATCTCCAGTATTTCATTTACAAACTGCCAATTGGGCCATTCAAAAAACTTGTTTAGTAATTAGTATAGAAAAGAATTGGAATTTTTTGTCTGGCATAAATAACAGTCAATTCTTACGCAATCCCTATCAAGGATGCTGAATTTCAATTTCAAATAAGCAAAATTCTATTTCTGGGGAATTTTTTAAGGCAATTTTCATGGTTTTACATAATATTTTTATTGAAAACAAATAGTGATGAATTTTTTTAATTTACTTGCATAGATATGTAAGAAACATCCATACGCACATCTTCCCATCAACGAGGATCTCCAAAAAAGTTTCACAATTCTTTCTATAGAGATTTCAATGTCAAGTGTCACATGTACAATGTCAAATTTTATAAGATAGATATCTTCATATCAATTAACTAAATTTTGGCAAAATAGTATCATTGTACCATTATGCTCAAATATACAAAACTAGTTTCCAGGTGAGAGGCAAATAGAAAACTCTAATTATATAAAGAAATACTATGTATCTAAACCAACTCCAATTCAAAGTCCATCAAAGTAATTACACATTGTAAGCCTTCCATTTTCTTATCAAATTGAATCTCTGCATTAGTAAGGGATTTATCACTCTCTCTCAAATAAGTCACTAACTTGGGCCTTAGAAAATTAGGTGAGTCCAAAAAAAATTGTCATTTATCTTTAGTTACTAAATTTTATTTTTTTTCATTATTCCATCACCAAACTTCCCAATTGCACAGTGAAACTATCTTTTTGCCTTAATGAACCCCCGAAACTTGTTGACATAGACAAGAATATGCATATTAGGTAGTGCCTTGTCAACTTCGATGACCATAACTCCATGAATCTTTGCTAATGTTGACTTCGTTCATGCCTATGGATCTAATATCATCTATAACTCCTTAACCCCTAAAGGACCATGAGTGCAGATTTTGAACAATGAATGAACGGAAACACGTTCCAAACTCACCAAAATGAATTTTTTCATCCATCAATGTTTTATCAAGATTCTTATATTAATTCTTTAACATTTGTATGGTTCAGATTATAAAGATTTTGTTTTGCAAATATTCTATAATTCAAAAGGTATTGGAAGGTCTAGCCTCAAAAAATGACCCTTCAAAAATGACTTGAATCAAAAAATCAAAGAAAAATCTTCAAAAATCACTATAATTAGAACTCAATATTTTAAACTTTTAGGAAAAAAGATATTTTAAAAATCATAAAAATTCAATCTAAGATTGATTTTAGAAGGAATTTCCAATTTCTGGCTTCAAATTTTATTGAAAAATATTGGTATGTGTTTTTGTTGATCTAACTGTATGGATGTGATCTATAAATAGCATTTTACAACTACTGTTTGAAAGTCATCATTAAAATATTCTTCTAAGTTGCATTTTATAATAGATCTTTGCAATTTTGGAAATCTGGACACCCCTCTGGTTCTTTAGGGGTTAATACCAAGCACAAGGTGGCTACTTTCTAACAAGTTCGCGATGTAGAGACCATACTTACAAATTCGTCACTTGCCCCTAAAAGACCTATTGAACAAGTATGCCAACATTATGCAACAACCCAACGGATCTTCGTGTGACTTTTTTGCAGCAGTGTGTGCCATAGACATTACATTTTCCATCTCGCTTTCAACGCATGTGTAAGCATTCCAAAAGCTGTCCCTAATTACCAATATATTTTGGGGCTCCAATATTTGTATGAATTTTTTTGTCTCCGAAGTCTTTCAATCCCAAGACCTTCATTTAGTCGTCATTAGTAGCATGGAGAGCAACAAAGCCTTTTTTATGTTATACATCTTTATTACTAAAAGATTATTTACAATCTTAAAATTTGGATTTTTAATGTATTGAATATTATACTGATTTATTAGTTTAAGATTGAACCTATCAGAAACTTAAATCAAATTCTAAAAATAATATTCTAATTTATTAGAAAAAGCAAAAATTTGGAATTTTAGAAACAACATGAATTAGTCCAAAATTCCATTGCAACCCTTCATCTCAAAGTTCTGGACCAACGAATTGTTAGCAAATATCATGTAGTTACTATTGTTTCATTGGTGCGTGTGTTAATTTGCAAATTAACACATCGTTACGATGCACACGATTATTGCAAAGAAATGGCACTACTTTGTAATTTATATTAACTATGTAACTTCTATACATTAATCACAAGTGCGCAAAAGACACAAATTATGCACGAAAATTTACATTCTTTATCGTGCATTTTCTGTGCATTAAAGGACACGAAAAATCCATGACAACAATGTTATTGGAGTCATTACTGCAATAATGCTTATTAACTGGTATCAATGTTCCAAAAAGTATTGTCAATGTTCAATTGTTGATCACCATTCTAATTTAAAAAAGATTCTTAACTGAATCCCTGGCATTTTGAATTAAATTCATCAAATTTAAACTTGAACTAAATCCATCAATAGGCTACCAAGAAACTTGATAGCGTAGTGAAAGAATTACTTCATTGTAGCTTGAATTGATTCCATGACTAGGCCACCAAGGAACTTGGTAACATAGTGATGGAATCTCTTTGTTTGCAGTTGGTGAGAGTAGAGAGTGCAGAGGCCCTCTTTATACTACAATCCACTCTATGAACACTCAAAAGATATGGGACAACTTGAAGATGAGAGCTTGACTTCTCATAGTCAAGTTGTTTTGAAAATGTTTAAATCGTGTTCAAAGTAGAAATTCAGACCTCAGTTTGGCATAGTAGAGTACCTTTTTTTTTAAAACTTTGAACTAATAAAAGTTGTTAAATGAATCTAGCTTTCATCTCCAAAAATCCGTTTGAGATTTAAAGCCTCCAATCAAAAGTTATGGACAAAATTCAAAGGCAATGTTTGAAAATGTCAAAAAAATGTCTCTTGCAACCCGTCTCTGAACTTTGTCTATAACTTTTGACTGGAGACTCTAAATCTCAAACGGATTTTTTAAGATGAAAGCTATCTTAATTTACTAACTTTTCTTAGTTCAAAGTTTTTTGAAAAAAGTTATTCTTCTATGCCTAAATGAAGTCTGAATTTCTACTTTGAATATAATTCCTGCCGCTTTTCAATTGACTTAGTATTGAAATTGTGAAAAATAAAAAAATGCAATGTTAGTACAATAACTATGCATGGACATGATGTTGTGTGATTATTGCACTAACTTAATATGTCTTAGAAAAGCACTAATGTTGCACGAAGTTAGTCACCCATCACTAAAACACTGAAGTCATGCATATTTCGTCATGCATAGTTATCGTGCAACTTTAGTACTTCAAACTCAAATACGAATGACATGCCTCAACTGCATGGTATTAATGAATGTCATTATCGTGTTGTAACAATGTTTCCAAATGAATGAATGTAATACGAAAGCAGTGCTTAACGATAATCGTGCGATTACTGTTGACATTTCGTGACAAAGGAACTTTGTGATGTTAGATTGGAAATGTGTTAGCTTATATTAGCTTATATTTTCATAGACGACCTTTAGCATCTTGTATTTTTGGAATTGATGAATAAATATTCCCAAGTTGATGCCACATGGCATCAATCCATAGAATTTTGATACCACATGATTGAAGTGCCATATGTAAAGCCACAAACTACTTTTATTAAGTTTTCAATAGTTACGAACAAGGATTGAAGGATTTTTTGGGGGCCCAAATTATTTATATAAATATATTAGGAATTCAAAAATTAAATTATTCATTAAAAATAAAATTTCTAATAAAATTAGAATTTTATTTGTAAATTCACTAAAAATTCAAAAAAGATATTTAGAGATCTGTGCCAGTGTGATCATTTTTAAATTTAGATATATTTAGATTAAAGAACTATTAAATCTAAATCTAAACTCTAAATGTTCATAGCCTTCAAGATTTTAACATGGTGAAATTTCAACTTATCAAATTCTAAAATCTTCAATTGATAGTTACTACTAGCATAGAATGTTCAAAATCCTAGATAACATTATGCTATGGTTACAATGTAGATGATTCAAATCCAAAAATCTAGACAAGCAAGGTGCAAAAAGTCTTTTTTTCTTCACTTACAAACATCTTGCAATCTGTGCAGTCAAAGTTTCTAAAATTTCCTCTACACATTATATACTAATCTAGTGCAAGATCCTAAGGTTAGATGTGCAAAAAAAATTCAAGTTTTTTGTACTTTGCAATAGAAATAATGGCAATTTTGAGTATTTAAAAAAAAAATGGAAATAAGGCCTTAGAACTTCAGGGCTTAACCAACCTCAGCCATTCTCCTTTGGAAGAAGTATGATCCCTCCCTACATGCTTAAAGGTGAACTTAGTTATAATCTATAAAAAATCAGTGGCTGGCTAAGAAGCTGCAATGCTAGTGCTACTAAGATGAGTGGAAAGTTGGAAGAGTGTCATTGGATGGATAGGAAGTTATTATGCTGAAGGCTCCTACGTTCTAGGGAAGTAGCACGAATCCCCCAACATTGGTTAACAATGTTATAAAGGGGTTAAAAGGAAGATTTGCTTGTAATTTTTGTCTGCAACCAATTTTCTTTCGTTTGTCATTTGCGTCAAAAATTTAAACTAAAAGATAAAAAAAGGAAAGTTAGGAGAGTTGATTAGGCTAATTAACAGTAGACTAATTAACCAAATCTTCTTCTGCACTCTAACTGGCTGGAATCACGCTCCATCACCCCTTGTCCTTCCCGGGCCACTGACTACAGTGCCTCGGTTGAGCCTAAAGTAGTGCGACGAGCCTCTTGCGGAGGTAAAGCTAGGGGTGAATGTAAAAAAAAGACCCCCTATTTTATGCCGTCTCTTGGATATGTTCTAGACCTCTCCTAGCTAATTTGGGACCTCTGATTGCAAATATGAACTCAGAATTTGCAAATTTTACCATGCTTGGCAAATAAAAAGTTCCAACGTTTTCCCAATGGATAAAACGGGACGGGGGGGGCAAAACAGCCTCCGCACGAGGCTCGTCGCACTACTTTAGGCTCCACCCAGTGCCTCCCCCTTGCCCTTGGTTGATCATTTCATCCCCCAAGCCGCAGTTGCCCGGCCACCCGCCTCTTCTTATATAGTATATACTATCCCACATTCATATGCCCCAATGCATCTGCAATCGGCCGGCTGCTCAATCCCACGGCCCCCATCCGCCCCCCCCTCTTCCCCCCCTCCCATCCCACGGCCTCCCGTCGTCCACATCCCCAGCCCCGTCCGCACCTCCCCATTGGCCGCCTCCCAATCGTATCAGATCAATTCCTCTCCCCTTATTGGCCCCCCCTCAGATCTTTCAGTCCAGTTGGACGCCCCTTTTGCCCTTTCCACTCATCCCACTCATCCCTCTCCCCCCACTGGCTGGCCCCCTCTCCCACTCTCCCACTCTCCCACTCAACTCTTTATTTTTATCCTTCGAAATGATGGGGTTCTCAATTTTTTATTTTATTTTATTGTTACACAATGGGTTTTCCGTTCTTCTCATTGGGCATTGGGGTGGGTGGGTCCCGCCAAGTGGGTGGGGGTGCATGTACAGTCCTGGCATTGGTCCTGGCATTGGTCTGAAGTGGGTTTGGAGCCAATGGGGCCCAGGGGGGAGGTTAGGGCGACATTCATTGGAGGGGAGGGAAAATCTCCAGGGAGGGACGATTGGACGAACCGAATGTGGGAGGATGGGAAAACGGCTGCCGTGCTGCTGCTGCTGCTGCTGCAGGGGCGCACTCAGGGGCGAGGGGGGGGCGAGGGGAGGGGGACACGTGGGGGAGGGGAGAAGCCAGTCGCATTTGCATGTGGAGAGGGAATATCAAAATGGGAGAGGGAGGGATTGGGAGGTTGGGATGGTGGCCCGAAGGGTTTTGTATAGGGCAATGCCCGAGGAGGAGGAGGAGGAGGGGATTGCGTGAAAAAATGTGTCGACGAGGAGGGCAGAGCCCGACGAGGAGGCACATTTTTCCATGCAATCCCCGACGACGAGGGCGTTGCCCGACGTAAACTGCTGTCAAATTTGGATGAACAATACGCGATCAGATTGAAATCAAATGAAAAAACCGTAATGCCCGATTATGCGGGCAAAACCGCGTAATCGGGCATTACAGTCTCGTTGCGCTTCAGAACCCGTCCGGAAATTGAACGGGGAATTTCTGGCAGTGGTTTACGTTTGGGGTGTAGGTGGGTCAGTGGGTGTGCTTGGAGAAGTGTTGAAGTGGCAACATACAAGAAAAATGATGTAATAAGGTAGAAGGTCTTGAAATCGCACAGGCTCTAAAATCGCCCACCCTACTCATATGTACACTGCTTGTACATGTTGCTTTTTGGGGGGGGGGCAATTTCAGAGCCCTACACCACTTCAACTTCAAAATTTCATAACTAATTCTAGAAAGTTCCAAAAAATATGAAACGACTTGGGTTAGATGCCAATTCCTCTTGTCTTTCAAGGAAAAATTCACCGAAAAATATTTAGAGGCATTTCACCTCCCCAAAATTCAGTTTCAGCTCTTAAATGAGCGATTTCAGGACCTTCTACCTTAGCCAAATATTTTAGTACTCATCTATATTTTGGATAGAACTATCTATTCATCTACATATTTGGAGGAGTTTCAATTGAAATTGGCAATTTCATCCAAAAATTTTAAAAAATTGGAGCAATTTGGCATTATCATCCAATTTTTCTTCAAATTTTTCATGTAGGCTTGATGTAGCCCATTTTTTTCCGAGGCATTTGGGCCTTATAAGGCCCCACCCCCAAAAAATTGGGTGACCCTCACATTCGACGCTACGGTATTATGGTGGGCATTATGGTATGGTGGAAACACCCAAAATCATCAATATTACGCAATTTAGCATAGTTGGAGACATCTTTTTCTAAAAATAATATTTATGTAGTATTAGCAAGTGAAAATCATGAATACTCAGAGAAAAATTAAAAAATTCAGATGTAGTATGTAATTTCTATGATTTTTCAAAGTGTTGGCTCCCTAGACCACTGAAATTGTCACATAGGTGGACCCTAAATTGAAATTCGCAAAAAATCATTAGTCATCAAATCAAAGTTAAGTATGTGTTTTTCAAATGCGTCAGCGAATTAGAGCTAAGCATTTCAAGGACACATTAATAGGAAGTGTAGAGACAGATGTAGTCATAGTTTAATGTACAAGAATAGAAATAGGGAAGCTAATGGGTGTTTCTACCTGAATGTGTTTAAAAAAGCCAGATTGTAATGATGGTCTTGCACACCTATACCACGATGTTTCCAAAACCTCATTTCAGTTGTTGTACAAAGCCAACACATACAAAAATTGCATACTCAAAATTGTATATTCAAAATTGGCCTCCTGCAATTGAAGCCCACAAAATAAAAGAGTCATGAAACTCATAACCTTCTTGAAAGAAAGGTCACATACCCATTGGTTCAAAAAACAAAACAAAATTGGACCTTCACATTCCAAGCTACTACTAATGTGTTGAGCATTTGGGGGCACTAATCTTTAACCTTTGAAGGACATTGTGAACCAAAAGCATTCGATAAATGACTTCATTGTTTACTATACAAACAAATAATGCACCTATCGGTTCAATAATTAGAGCACTTTGGTGACTACTTTGGTCACAAAAGAGATGCATCCTTCAAGGGGTGAAGGATGCAGCCCCCCAATAACCAAGGTAGTTACCAAAATTGTTTTAGTGATTAACAAAGTCATCCATTAACCACTCTTCAGTGTCTATTAAGGATTTAGGTCAGCATGTCTATTATTGGATTTTCATAAAAATTTCAAGGTTAAGGTAATATAATAATTATAGCACCTCAAACAACTTTGTAATACAACTTTGCAATACAATAAGACATTGAAAATGCAGAGGTAATGTTTTAGATTCTTCTACGTTACCAAAAACTATATGCCTCATGTCCCAACCATCTAATCCTCTATCATATAAGGTAGAAGTACCCATAGTGGATCATGACCCATAGCCAACCTATAGGGGGCACTATTTCCAACCAAGGTTAAAAAGCTTGGAATGTTTTTTTTCAAGGTTGGGACTAGTAAGGTTATGACACATGTCCAAAGTAGTGAAGAAGAAAGTTGGAAATAGTGAGCAGAAAAGCAGTTTTTTAGATGATCCGAATTAGATGACTCTAGATATCGGCTATTGGTCCGGACCACTTTTTGACTCCCAAAATTTATAGTAATTTCAATTTTGCAAATAAAATTACGAAAATTTGGGAATCCCCATATTTCTTATCTTTCTACATGGGAAAAATTTCCTATGCTTTAAACTGCTCATCACTTGCTGTGAAATCCCTTAAGTTATCGGAAATAGGTACTTCTACCTTAGAAGGAGTTCACAAGCATTACGAATTTGATTTAAAACTATAATAGTGGATGTTTTCAACTACACATGTAATACAAGGTGGTTATAAAGTAATAGACTATCTAATAGATGACTTTGAACTTCCTTGAAGACAATACAAGTTAGTCAAATAAACAACCAATGGTTTAAATTTTGACTATGTAGTACTCCGTAATATATAAATTAGTTTGCATGGCAAAATAGCATTAGCTACAATACAATAAAACTTGTAAAATTGAAGGATACCCTTCCACTTCCGTATAATGATCATCTTAAAAACTTACAAATTGAAGTAGTGGCATAAATTTTGTAATTGCTAATATGTATAATATAATTATGCCAACTAAGGACTCCAAATAAGACATGCAATTTCAAAACTTAAAATTCAAGATTAGATAAGGATAAAATCATTTTTATCAACATGTCAAGAAATTCTTAACCTCTTTATGCTTAAAAAAACCCAAGTGGCCTCTTTTATATCTAAAGTAGTTAACCCCTAAAGGACCGGCATGCGTTTTTTGGCCGTATAGAAATTTTGGGCAGGTCCATGTGACTAGAGATTTTCATATTTTAAGCTGAAATTTTAATAGAAGGTGGGCGCGAGGAATATCTTTCATATGCACTAAATTTCAGGACATTTGGAAATAGGAGTCAAAAGTTATGGCCAAATATATTATTTTTTTTCGTAACTGGGCAGTCCGGGCAGCAAGAAAAATTTGGCAAAAATTTGATTTTTTTTTTA
The DNA here is from genome assembly GCA_951799445.1 of Pseudisothecium myosuroides. Taxonomy (NCBI): domain Eukaryota; kingdom Viridiplantae; phylum Streptophyta; class Bryopsida; order Hypnales; family Lembophyllaceae; genus Pseudisothecium; species Pseudisothecium myosuroides. Next base: position 11,460,250 of record OX637292.1, on the reverse strand, counting down.
ATATTTTTTTTCTAGTAGATTATATTTTTGTCTATCTAGAAAGCTTTGATTCATTTCATTTGGATTTGTTATGAGAAAGTTACGGACATTCTTGTTTTTCGGGCAGTTAGAGCATCTTCTTGAAAAAAATAACTTGTAGGATTCATTTCTAAATGCTATTTTAGCAATTTAAAAAAAAAAAAAATTCTCATGGTTTAGTTTACTTGCTAGAACAATCTCACCATTGGGATTAGTGTATTTTAATTCCATCTAAAATATATTAATGTTTTAGATTTTCCTTCTATCTCGTACCTACTTCTACTTAATAAAAAATTTAGGAATGATAATTAAGTTTTTTTGAATATTTTTTTTCCCCTAGACTCTCAACTTAATTCTCCACTATAAAGATTTCAAGCACAAAACTCTGTAGTGCAAAAATTTTAAGTGCAAAATGTTTAAAGTCAAAAAATCTAGACCCGCAATGTGCTGAAATACTTGTTTTTTTCCACTTTAAACGCAGATATCTTGCAATCTGAGCGGTCAAAAATTCTGAAATTTTTTCCACACATTCTCATACTAGTTAGGTGTAAGATCCTACGGTTAGATGTGCAAAAAAAACATTTTTTCATTTTTTTTTACTCCTTGCTGTAGAAATGGCAGTTTTGATGGTTTTCTGGCAGAAAAATGCCTTGGGCCTTTAGGGGTTAAAATAAATCATATTTTGGTATTTTTTAAACAAAGATGAACATTGTATTAATGAAGACAAGATTAAATTGTCTTTGATATTTTTTGATAGAAATGTAATTTGATAGTGACTGTTAATAACTAATTGACCAACTTGAAGATTCATAATTTATTCAAATGCTAGCTAAATTAAGTATACTAAAGTGCGTTGGAATGCTCTTCAAGTTGCCAATAAGCTCCCTTATGAATAATTTACATTTACAAATGATACCTATGCTCAATTGTAAGTAGTGTCGTTGACAAATGCACATACCTTGTGCCAACCAAATGGTTGGAGTTACTAAGATGGATATCCTTCAAACTGCACTTTTATTAAACTAGTCAAATTTTCAAATTTTCTCATTGGAACTTAAAAAGGAAGTTCCAATACACCGAAGAACGTGACATTTGGATATCATATGCAAAAGTTATGAAGGAACAAAATTTAGTTCTAAAACAATTTCTTCCACATAGATACATAATTGATTTTGGAGATGTACATAGGATGAAGATGGCGGTTTAGGGTCAGTGGCGCATTTGGGGTGCCCACGTTCCTATATAGATCTCTTATGATGAAATTGAGGGCCCAAGTTGGTACTTTGAAGTGCAAATGTAGAGTCTCCCGTTGAGGATGCTCTGCGCCTCTTCTGTACCGGCCGAGCCTCGGCCCAGTGGCCCACTTGGACGGAACCCCTACGCGAAGATTTTTTGTAGGAGAAGATCTTTTTCGAACATCCCAGAAGGCCACCGAGGCTCCGTTCCTCATCGGAGGAATCGGACGGCTCTCAAACTCTCCGAGTCGGAGAGGGCCCCAGGAAATATCTAATTTCCTCCTTTCCCTCGGGCTTTCCAGCGAAGGCCAATGGGCGCGCGTCTGTTTTGTTTACGGGCTTCATAATTTCCTGTCGCCTATTATTGCCCCTGGCTGGACGGACCCGCAGGGGCCCAGACAAAGGGGCGGGGGCGGACCGGGATTGGCCACTGCATTTTATTTACTTATTTTTTATTGATTGATTTAATTGGATTTGGGCATGGAGTGGCTTCAAGGATTTGGGTGCAAGGACTGGTTAAGGTAGGTATCCTTAAACCGCCACTAATTGCTACTGTGCCTAATTACTACTATTAGACTGTTCAAATTCTTCTATATTCTTATTGGCAAGGGAGAGGAGGTTCCAACGCACCAAAGAACGCAACATTTGGATACTGTATGCAAAAGTTATGAAGGAACAAAGTTTGGTTCTAAAAGCGTTTCTTTCACGGAGGTACATAACTGATTTTGGAAATGTACACACACTGAAGATGGCGCTTTAAGGTCAATGGCGCATTAAGGATACCTACCTTATGGGACCCAAATGAGACCGTTTTGACAACACTGGGTGGTAGAAATGATCAATTTTCTCGAAAATTAAATTAAATTAAAAAAAAAAATCACTACATATGTGTTTAACCCTATAACAACGTGGCAACCTAAAGATTTCTAATGGATGATAAAAATCTTTCTATATAAGGGAGAAGTGCACAAGTTCATCTTTGAAATTTTGAGTGGAAAGGGAGGTCTTGTATAGTAGTTTGCCTTCCAATGGGTGCACTTGATTTAACCCCTAAAGGACCAGCCTACTATTTTTAGCAACATCGCGATTTTGGACAGGTATGTGTGACTAGAGATTTTCATATTTTAAGCTGAAATTTTCATAGAAGGTGGGGACAAGGAATATCTTTCATGTGCACTAAATTTCATGAAATTTCGAAATAGGAGTCAAAAGTTATGGCCTAATATGTTACTTTTTTCACCGGGCGGGCAGTCCGGGCAGATCTGAAAAAATCACTTTTTTCAAAAATAAAAATTCGAAATTGGTTTTCTAGGGTTATATATACGTGGAAAGCTTTAAATCATTCCATTTCGACCAATGAGTAAAAAGTTACGAGGTTTTTTAGTTTGCAGGCACTTACGGATTCTCTACTCTGAAATAAACTTTGAAGTTGTTTATTTAACTCAATTTTTAATATTTTTTGAAGAAAAAAAAATCATAGGATTTTGTTTGTTTATTACAACATTAAAACCATTGGAATTGACATTTTTCAATTCCATAATTAAATTCTTAACAATTTAGTATTCTAGATCATTCTCTACTTCTTCCTACTTACTATTTTTTTTTGTATATGTTGTACAATTCCAAATGATTTGAAAATTTTTAAACATGTAGCCAACTTGTTTAGGAAAAATAACTCAAAGAAGCACCACCATTTTGGACATTTTTTCATACAAATGTGACCTTGTGAAGTGCAACTGCCCTGTTTTTCGCAGGAACAAAAAAAGGATTTTTGCCAATTCAAATGCTAATATCTTCCAATCCGCATGGTGGAAAATTGTGAATTTTTTTCCACATCTTCTAAAACTAGTTTACTATAAGATCCTACGGTTACATGTGTCAAAAAGTTTTTTTTTCAAAAATTTGGTACTTGTACAAAAAATGGCAATTTTTGAGTGTTTTCGGTAAAAACATAGTCATGGAACTTTAGGGGTTAAGCAAATGATTCACATCGTATGAAAAAGATGATTTCTATTGTGATTAAGAGAGGCAATCCATTTCTGATCAGCACCCCATTCTGGTTGAGTAGGCTTCTCTCTTTTCGTATAGGCAGAGATGAATAGTGATCAATGATGGTGCATGCAGTTCTTGGTACAATTGTGGCATATTATGATTGGCTACAAGATTTTCAATATTGCAACCAGTCTTTGGTCAGAAATAGCAAGACCTATATCACCAATATGGAATGGACACAATCTCTAGCTGATTAATTCATAATAATTTCATTTTGAGATAGAAAAATTTGAAAATTCTAGAAATTGTCCAAACTCTATTTGTACACATAAGAAAAAAGTTCTCTGATGAAACTGCCTTCCAAATACCTATGACTCCTTAAGTGGTCAGAAATGGATTGCTTCTCCTAGTTCGATGTTTTAGGGCTAAGAATATACAAACAACAAACTTCTGTTGAGTAGATACCTAAATCTGACCTTCTCAACTAACCTTGCAGGAGTCCTTAATATGACCTATATTTAGAGTAAAATAAAATAAAAAATAAATAGAATAGAATTTGAAGTTATAACTATGGCGTACTACAAAAGCCAATTCGCACACATTTTGAATTGCGCGAATGATGTACTACCTTCTACCCATCACATGTTCACGTCCATTTAAGACTGGTGATGTGCAGAGTTCCGTAAAATATTTCCATTCAATAGCAACTCGTGAGAGGCGCAAGCTAAATTGCCATTGTGGAAGAAACCAACTGCATCATCCATTCCTGATAGAATAGTTCTCTAACAACTAGTGCCGCACACTATTGCAGATTGTACTTGCGTGCCACGGACCCAAAACCGTGAGTACGCTGCCCATGTTTGAATATGCTTGCCCAAAACGAGCGTGCAAATAGTATTCCATAGTGGAGGAGTGCGATTTTAGGTGATGGAGGAGCGCCTGAGAGGAGCTTCATCAACCCGGTCTTCGACCCCGCGAAGCTGAGTATCTCCACCCACTGTCCTATAAACAGCTCTCTAGAATGTTATGGTATGGAGAGAGGGGTTACACTAATTGTCCTATCACGGTAAGGGAAGCAAGCTCATTTTGAAGTCTCATATCCAAAGCACGATAGTTAGATAGTTCGAGGCCAAACATGAAACATCTTCATTGAAATTGAAACAAAGCCCTACAAATCCACAAACTCTCCATCAAGCTTGTCACCAAAGACAAGCACACCAACATCATGTCCGTATCCATAGCGAAATTTTTTCCTCCAAGTATCTGAATTTTTAGTGATAGAGGTAATGGCAAGTGCAACGGCTACAATCGAAGCATCGTGTGCCACTTTGTTTAACTCCTTGGCATGTCCTATCAAATCCAACATGCTTCAAGTAAGGCCAAACTGTTCCTTCTCCTTCATAGTTATCAAAGCAGTGAAAGCGTCCCATCCATTTCCATCCGGTGACCGTCCCAGGTCCTTTGTCAACCTATCGAGGGCTGTCTCCAAAGCTATACGCAAGCGGATTGGAGACCGTCCCAGGGTCTCCAATTACGAAGGGGGATGTGTGAACGGATTGGGATCCCTAATAGACACTGGAATTTCATCACCTTGTTCGACTCTTTGAGAACATTCATCCTGTCTTTCATTGCCTTGTTCGAGTCTTCAAGAACATTCATCTTGTCCAGCAACTCAGCAACCCACACATCCCCCTTCGTAAGGCTTGAATTCCCCTTCTTCACCTCCTTCGATGACAGCCTCTTCACCTTCTTCGGTGACGACTTCAGCTGCAGCTCAGCCAATTGAGAATCAACCAAACTCGTGTGTGCTCTTTGCCTTGCCCAACTGCGTAGGAAAGCCCTTCTAGCTATTCGCCAACTTCAGGCTGATGAAGACATCCCCATCGAAATCCCGCACCTTCATGGTTGTATACACGGGAGAGCTAAACATGCAATTGAAAGACCCTTCACCACTCTTCAAATTCAGTGACTCGCGAGTATGATTAACACTATGATTGAAAACCTGTTTTTGCACATCCCCCAACAAAAGACGGTTAAACAATACCATCTACTTCATTCTCATCGAGGTCTCCAAGTAGTAAATGTCAATATCTGTCATACTTTTACTGCTACTGCTCGCCATCTCCCTCCTATCTCTTCACAATATGCAACATAAAATAAACATTAAAATAAGGACATGTGCTCTAGTGATATACCCCAAAGGTGAAAGATCCATCAACCCGTACTCACTACGAAATTACTCTGCCAGAACAACCCAAGACGAAAAAACCCCATAAAAACTAGAACACAAAAGACCCAGAAAAAAGAATGGCAAGCTAGATGCTGAGAAGTATGGAAAGAAAAGTAGCTACCCCTGGATTCCAATCATCTCTCAGGTCTCACAGTCTGTAACGCAGACTAAAATTCCACCGCTCTAATCCTCCACGAAAATCGCACTACAAAACAACAAGCATAAATTTCTAAGCCAGCCTTCCAACGAATTCCGAGACAAACCAACAATACAATTCCTAAAATCTAATGAACCTGGAACGCTTCCTCAACCACTTAGAAACAGAAGATAGCCAAGACAAAGCAATCCAAACATCCAACCTATGGTGATTCTTTTAAATTGTCAACAAACACTATAAAAAACCTGCGTTTTAGATGACGTTAGCATAATTTAGGAGACGGATTTTAGTGGACGTCCGAAAAAACAACTTGTGTTTTTATGTCACTAATAACGTCCAATGTAACATCTAGATGTCACATTGGACATTATTAGTGACATAAAAACACAAGTTGTTTTTTCGGACGTCCACTAAAATCCGTCTCCTAAAATTATGCTAACATCACCTAAAACGCGGGTTTCTTATAGTGAAACGGTGACATAGCTAGCAGCAAATCTAACACAGACAAATCTGTAAATCACTGAAATAATCTAACCGACACACGATTAAATAGAATATGAGACAAGTCGAATACATAATCACACACACACTTATCACAAAACATGAACATTGACGCACAAACCAACCCTAATACACGTAGTTCCTTTCGCCATGGTTTCCAGCCACGTCGACACTGCATTACGAATGGTCCAAAGAAGTTCAAAACACCACTTCCACACGCCACCCTAAGGTACCTCCAAACTCGAAAAAACAATCTCTCTGGGCTCTCTGAGTTCCGCAGTAAGCACAACCAAGAAATCTCAACTAAGACGCACACACCAATACAAGCAACCCTAAATTGACACACAATTCCTCATCCTAAGGTTTTCAAGCCACGCCAACTATTGCATTGAAAATCATCGAAAATAAATCAAAACTTTAAAAAAAAAACCCGAAGAATCCAAATAACACAGACAGAACAAACCAAACGAACCTGAGCTTGTAGATCAGCGACAAAGGAAAGCAAAAGCACCAACAACGAAGAGCAGAAGGAACTTGAAGAAGAGCGTCCTTAGGCAATATGAAGGTCCGTGATGCAGAATGAATGCGACTTTATGCAATATGAAGGTCTTGGAGAGAGACGCGGTGTCACCTGGTAAACGCTGGTCGGACTGTATCACCATAAATACGGTGGTAGGACTGTTTACAGACCCGATGGCCGGGTGAACGGACAAGAGGAGAAAATAGTGAACACCAATCAGCAAAGTGCTTCTTAAACCATCTAAACCTTATACCACACTTGTACAGTTGCAAATCACAGCGTGAGTTTCCATTAAAACAAAAATTCAAAATCTCTGCACAAGTCTCTCCACATGAAATTTTTTAAACCAAAAAGCAGAACCTTAATCACAAAAATATGGAAGAACAAAATTGAACAATTCAAACACTGCAAACCCTAAATGTACGCTAAAGCAAGGAATATCAAATGCAATTTTTTTAAATGCTGTTTCAACAAACGAAAAGTACAACCCTAATAACCTAGGAGGCAAGAAACATCTGAAAAATTGAAACAGTGGACACTGGCAGTGCCTATATTCAAACCACAACTCTCCAAATGCAATTTCTTCTGAAGAAGATGAGAACCCTAATTATCTACAACGCAAGACACAACTGTACAATTTGAAAACTGCACAGTGGCAGCCCCTAAGCAAAAATCAAGAAAAGAAAGTGTGATAAGCCATGAATAGGGGTGACAACAAGAAAAAGAGAAGTGGATTTGTGTTGCTCACCACCTGAAAAGCCGGAAGAATCCTTGCACTGCACTGCCCAGGTCGCTTAAACCCTCCAATTCTGTCTCTCAAAAGGCATCACCAGAAAGAACATACGAAGGTGAGAGAGACAGTGCACAGGAAGATTGAAGAGCACCAAAGCAATCCATGAAAAACACGATACATAAACAAGTCCAGAAACAATGCGCAGATGCAGTGACTGAAAAGAAACGCAATGGTTCCCAAATAGTGCGCCGACTTTGTCAACTGGAGAGCACATCCTCGATACCCGGACTCCTCTGTACGTTTGATACCCGTATGTGTACAAGTCTGGATGAAAAATAAGCTCTGCTAAGAACATGCCCACACGGCTTGAGAACCTCTTGAGAGGTTATCCAATTTGCTTGGCAAGTTGGCATTTGGGCATAAAAACAAGCTTGTTATTGAAATCAATGCGTGGCCTGAAAATGACCTGCCTCAACTAATTGGTGCCACATTATCCAACAAGGATGCAGGAAGGATGGTTCATCCTGTGTTCAAGTTGAGCCTTTTCGTACTAGAAAACAAGCTGAATGCTGCGGATTCTGCAGCAGCAAGTGGCACTGGGCGAGCCCAGAGGGCGAGACCTGCGACTGCGCACTGCTGCAGAATCCGCAGCATGCAACCCGTTCTCTAGCATTAAGAGTTGGGCATTCCCTGTGCAAATGGCAAAATCGGCCAGGGTGGAAGATTAGGTGACAGAATCGGCAGTGCCTCTGCTGCTGCACATTCAGCCTCCCAATTTGGCCAGCAAACCTCCCGAATCAGCAAGCCCAACTCTTAACGAGACTGGACTGTCTCAATCATACCCGTCTTGGTCACTGATATCCGGCCTAGCTATTTGATACCCGGACTCTCAGCTCCGTCCAGCTCCAGTGACGACTGACGTTCCTTCCTGGCGGGCTAGGTGGTTGGGTGGCTGGGCGGTACTGCGCGACGCCGCAGCCGCGCGGTGACCGATGCCCGCCGAGAGTCGAGCGGCAGTCCCATTGACTGCCGCAGAAAATATCTGCCTCAGGCTGGGGTTGCAAGTTCTGTCGTGGCGCTCCCTCCCCTCGTTGTTGCTTCTCTCCCGAGCTCGAAACAATGTGCTCGCTCTCCCTGTCTCTCTCAAATCTCATTGCACCACCTGTTGTCGTCGCATGTTCTTATTGCTCTTCTGCTAGCTCCAGTGCGCGTGGCATACTCTCACGGTGGTAGACGAACGGACGCAGGTTTTCTTTCTGCCATTCCATTAATTTTTTTTTTTTCATTTTTTGGGGGTTTTAAACTTGTTTTTGTGGCGCTCTGGTCGTCGAGTGTCTGGCGGACAAATTGTCTTTGGCAATTTGTTTCCACCGCCGGAAGTTTCTCGTGGAAGATCGGGTTTCGAATCATTCTACGGCGACTAGAATTATAAGTTGGTATGTACTGTAGAGGGAATTGTGTGTTGTGTGTTGTGCGGGCGGGCGGGCCTGCGTGAGCGTCTGAGCTTCGTCGGGGACTTTCGAGCGCTATTCGGCGGATTATGCTCCGTAATGTTGTGTAGTCGCTGAAATTTTCACCGAGCTTTGGAGCTTCTGTAGAAGCGCCGGAGGAGTAGGGGTGAGGTATTATTATTCTCAGTGGCTTGAGTTGTAGGTACAGTAATAACTTATTGACGCCGTTGGAGCACAATGATGGTGGCAGTGCCTCTGTCGTGCTTTCGTGGATCTTCGAGCTTGAGCTTTCGAGGTTTGTCGTCGTTTATCTCGTGACGTGTGTGGTGATGCTACTGTTCGGCAGAAGTCTTTCTGTCCATCCTGTCTTCGTTCTTGGCTTTGAAATATCGCTAGAGTAGATCTCGAGGAGTTGATAACTCGCGGAGTAGTGGTGTGTGCAGCTCGGCAGTTGCTGGAGTAGAAGGACCTTGCTTAGGAATGTGTGCCAGTTGCTACTGCACTCTTTTCGAGTTGTGCAGGAAGATACTTTAGGTTGTGGTCTTATTTTCTGTGAGTGATGCGTTGTGCTGAAGTGGAAAACCTTGTAGTACCTAGGTGTAGTTAGGATCAGTTCAATGCTTTTATTTGACACACCGTTCCGCAAATTACGTTTCTTCTTCTTTGAAGACCGCAACATGTCGATAAGTTTCTTGGTTAGCATTTAGCGTTGTTACGAAATGAAGAAGGGTCTTCATGACGCCCGCACCTGTTGATCAATCTTCACACTCTGTTTTTCCATATTGCTTGCTGTAAACAGGCTGGCCTTGGTAACGTTTCATTTAGTTTCGTTGTTAAGTAATCAAAGTGTGTCGGTACTTGTAGTCTTCTTTACTTTGAACTATGATGCTCTATGCTTGATTCTGTCTAGTTCATGCTTCATACGTGCATTTGAATTTTGTGATTTTGTCTTTTATCTCGAGTTTAACATCGAGAGTTTGTGAAGTAGGTGTTCATACCTGATAAAAACTGTCGGTCGGATCTAGTTCTTTCGAAACGCACACAAATCCATAAGGTTGCTCAGCATGAAGTGAAAAAAGTGGTTAAACATAACAAGCAAATATAATAATGGATAAACTCCACGACACAGAAACAGTAGTCTATCTGATTTGACTTGCCTACGCTTACTTATGTCGAATTGATGCATTCTGCTTGAAGTGAAGTTTTTGGAGTGCCTCGAACTAGGGGATGCTAAATTCTTTTCCTCGTGTCTTCCGCTGTTTGTCACAGGCCTAAGGCTTGTGCCGCGCATGGTTCATCTTTCGTCTTCAGCACCCGCCGAACCACTCATGCCAAATTGTAGAGTGTTAATGCAATCTCCCTGTTTCTTGGATTGGCACAAGTTGCGGATTGTAGTTTATAGTTAGCCCGTGACATGCGTACTCGAACTTCGCCTCTGAGAATCATCACTTCCTTTTTGAAGTAACACAGCTTTAGGAGCAGACATGGTGAAAAGCACTAAAGAGCAGAAGAAGGCAAGGCGAGAGGAGAGGGCTTGGAATACATGGCTGTGGGGAGCTAAAGGAAACGCAGTTTGGGATGAGAGTGGTCGCACGGCATTGCGAATCGATCAAGCCCTTCGCCAAAACGCAAGAGCAGCTGCGGCTGAAGTCAGTCAGGTAGAAAGTGAACAGTTTGCATGGCAAGCAGGCCGCTGGGGTCATCAACCCTCCTCAGCGCAAGGCGATGGGGAATTGTTGAAGGCTGCTCTTCAGTCCCTCGGAAGCTGCTCATTGAGGGAAATGCAGGAAAAAGAGAGGAGTTCCACTTCAGAATCTGACTCTAAGAGCCAAAGTTCGGGGGATGAGTCAGAAGGTAGAGCTTCATCGAAGATTTCAAATGCCTCTGCAACATCTGGTGGTAGACATGGTAATTCTACAAGCAGTGATGTCTCAGAGTGTAGAAAATGCGGGTGCAGAGCTAGTTTATCAGATGGCACTGCTCAGAGCTCTCCGCATGGGAGTGTTTCTCAGTGTCAGTGCAAGTTGCTTAGGAGGCAGACTTCACACCGAAAAGAACAGCAGGAAAACACAGCAGGCCTCGCTAGCGTGCTGACGGCACAGACCGCATGGCCAATGTTCTCTTTTGGTGCTGAAAGACCGATCCACTGTAGCTGTTTGTGGAATTCGGAGAGATGCGGTGATTTTGTTGAGGATGCCCGGAAGAAGCGGCTTGGGAATTTATCTCCCGTTGATAGAGTTTCAGACGACGTTTTGTGAGTGCCACCTCCATCTCTCTGATGTGGTTTAGGATGTAGACTGGTTGTGTTGTGTAAGGGACATACCGTACGGCCTACATACGTGAGACTCATACCTTAATCATTGAAAAATTATTTTTACGAACGGGTCCATGCTTCTTAGAATTAACAGCTGCTGACCATCTTGTAATTACTCTATTCGAGCGATTGACAAGCTGCTAGTCGAGATTGCGTTGCTGGTCTTGTAAGTCAATATTTGATGCAGTTTGGCGAGTTTAATCTTACATGCTTTGTGTAGAAGTTGCAAGAGTGTATGACCGAACCTTCCATCTCGATTGTGCTGGAGTATTTAACCATGTCATTTGTCCTTGTCAGAATGCGGATTTTTGCAAAGTTATCAAGGCGGGAGGTCATTGGTATATCGTCAGTCTGCCGAAGATGGAGAGATGTTGCCACCTGTGAGCCTCTGTGGAGGCATGTAGAGTTTGTATCAGTGGCGGAATCTCTTGGTGACAGAGAGCTCGGTCTTCTTGCAGAGAAGCGTCTCAAGGTTAGTAGCGAACCTGTCGGTTTAGGAGGCGTTTGGAATGTTTAGATCGAAAAGTTTCCGACTTACTTTTAGATGACATCACCGTACGCAACTAGTTAGGTCTATGTCGTCCAATTTTTTCTGGCCAGCAAGTTGTTGACGGTATTCTAGCAGCAGCATTATGGGTTTATCTCTCGCAATATTAAGGTTACACTTGCGGACTAAAGATATTTTGCTTCTAAAAACAGGTCTTGAGGTTGTGTGGTAGAACTGAAGTGATCGTGTGCTTTTTTGTCGATGCTGACGGTTTATTTTTTTGCATGACAGAATACAGCTGTTCTGTCCATGGCTCTCTGCTGGCGAATATCCAGTAACTGTATGGCATCTCTCATGCAATCTCAGTGCGGGCAACAGCTCCTTTGCCTGGATCTTTCCTTCTGTAACTTGGATGATACTGTGGTAAGGACTTGCGAAGGTCATCCTTTTTAAGTTGTTTACGCAGGTGTTGTTACTCCATCTTTTGGATTTGGCTTTGGTATGTTAGAACCACCCTTCTGATATTCAGTATTCAAGACGAGTATGGGGTGTACATGTCTGTCTACCCGCTTTCTTTGAACCATACTTGTACTTCTGTGTTTTCTTTTGTATGCAATTAATTTGATTCTCAAGCTTCGCCCCCTCTTTCTGCAGGTGAATAGGGTTGTCGAGAACTGTTCTTCACTTCAAAGACTAAGACTTTTTGGAGGCCGTGACAGAATAAGTGCTCAAGCTTTGGGAGGTCTTGCTAATCTGTCCCAACTACGTGAACTAGATCTTGGTCTTTGTGTCAATGTTTCTCAACACACCTTGTAAGTTCCTCTTTTTTTGAGGAGGTTTTACACTAAATTTCTTGGTGTCTATATGCAATTCTTCCTAGTCTGTGTTGGGTTATGCATACTTTAATTGATTCATGCATTTAAGAATATGTTAGTATCTTACAGACGTCTTATAGTTTTTTGATGCCGTGGTATCCACAGGAAGGAAATTGGAAGCAAGTTGAAGCTTCTAGTCATCCTATCACTTGCCGGCTGTCCGCGGGTTACGATGGCCAATCTTTTGTATTTGTGCGGTTGTGTCTCGCTTGAGGTATGGTGGGATGATGACCCGGTTGCTTACGTGGATTCTTTCTACGCATATTTTTTCCGCATGAAGAGTATGTTCCCCTGCCAAGTTGATTTATGTAAATATTTTACCGTGTGGTGTGTTCAATTTATTAAGAGTAACGTGCTCGTGTTTGCAGGCTTTGTGTCTTGTGGGTTGCAAAGCTGTATATCCACATCAAGCCAGTGTGATTGCGCAAGAACTTATCAATGGAGGTTGTTCGAGGCTAGCTATGATTGAAGCTGGAAATCAACTTCCCAATGCAGCTCCATTTCCAGCACGGCCCCCACCTCCGCCTCCTTTTTTGTACCCTGCACAGGATGTTGCCTTTAAGGATTCTGGGTCGCCCACTGTTTCTCCTGCATCAAACGAACCTGGAGAGGATGTTCATAAAGTGCAAGATAACCATGCATCAGAGGGACGTGACCAACAGATGACTGGAAAACCACTAGATAAGGATGTAAGTTCCTCAATCTGCTGTCGTGAATAATGTGAATGATCAATAGTTGTTAGAGTTGGTTGACTTGAGGTTAGTTTAGCACAACCTGCCACATTGGCCCTTTATAGCAAGTTTGAGACATGAGGCTTTTCGTTTATGTCTACTCACCCTCAAGTCTTTGTGTCTTGCTCAGATTTTCTACTCACTGGCAGTAGATGACTTTTATTATTTCTAAAGATAATTTTTGAGAGAGGTTGTGGATCTCATCTTTGTTGTGTGTTCGCAGGTTGGGCTTGGCAGACGTAGCGAGACTGATATGACGCCACCTGTAGGCAGGCGTGAAGGTGACACTCATGCTGCATATGCTGCAGCAACCGAGCAGTTCCAGCAAGGCCAAATGGAGCTTTCTGGTGGAAACATGGGGGCTGCAACCCATGCATTTCGAGCTGCCTGTCACTTCAATCCAAGTGCCGCAGCATACACGTTTATGGCTTGGATGCAGCGACTTGTAAGTTCACTTCTTGGGTGGTATTTTGAAATTGAAATTGAAATCGAAATTAGACTTTTGGTTGAAGTTCGACTCTTCATTTTTCATTGCTTTGCAGAATACTTTTGGTCCTGCTTATGTTTGTACACCTTGTTAGTTACGATCGGTCAAAATGGCTCGTGGCAAGTATGCTGAAATTAAAGTGGTTGTGTACTGTTTGCAGGCTGGTGCGGATCGTAGTGAGTGTGTTCGCGAATGCGCTCGTGCCATTTTTCTTGACAACGATTATGGTGAAGACCTTCACTATGAACTAGCATATGAGGCATGCTGATGATTCTGTTTTGGGTCTTCGTGTTTCCATAATGTGTTTTGGCTGCGTAATTAACTGTCTCTGCTGCTATTGGCGAATCTATTGTTACTCGAGGCTATTTGGATGGATACGCGTACTTTTGATGTGGGCGAAGTGTCGTTTCAACTATTACCTTTTGGTTCACAATTGACATATGTATGCTATTTGAACAGGAAATCCTTGGAACGATGTCGCTTGTGAGTTATGGGACGCTGGTGACATCAGTCTTGCTGCCCGCTTCTTCCAGAGGTATGTGGTAATCAGCCGCGATCTCTACATTATGTGATAATTTGGCGAGAGGAATTGTATTGTCGGTTCCCAGTTCGCTTTAATTGATTTCATAGGCAATACCGGCATGTGGTTTCTGAACTTCCAGAAGCCTGTTTTTTGCAGGGCTAAAGCATGCTCCCGTTATGAAGTTGGAGCTGGTCACTTACCTTATCTGAACCTGGCAAAACTGCGACTGAGTGAAAGTCCTTCAGTGCTGGGTGGTGATGGTTCGGTTTTGAACAAGAATCTGCATGAAACCCCTTCCAAAGAGGCTTTGCTTGAGCTTTGTGCAGCACTAATACGAGCCCCAGGAGGTAAATTCGATTGTGACATCGTTTGACCTTACCGCTTTCGAAATTATCAATCAGTTATCAATATATTCGGTGTTATCATTGCAATTTCGAAGAATGTTTTTACATGGAAACCTGATTTTATTGTTTCCCCTGCCTGCAGATGAAGTGGTTCAGCAGATGGTGTTTCAGATGCTTGATAGTTTGAAGCGTTGTGACAAATCTTTTTCAACAGTAAGCTAACAGCTCTACCGATGGGTCTTTTAGTCACAGATATTTTTGAGGTTGTTAGTGCATCCGACCAAAGAGTATGGCAGTCATACATTGAACGTCACGATGAAAACAAAGGATAGGAAGGATACATTGAGCGAACCTCATATTATGCACATATCTCCTGGAGTCCGTCTGCAGCAACATCATGCTAGCTATGGCGTGCATATTCTTTATTCCTTCTTTACCTCGCTGCTAGCAAGTCACGATTGCTTAGTACTCACTTGGTAATAGGAAATTTCACAGTACATTTCTCACGACCTTTTTTTATTGGACTCGTATGGAATGAAAGCTTGATAAACGCTCCATCATGCCTGACTCTGGAAAATCAGATCTATGTCTGTTTTTGTATGTGTAGGGATGCGTTCTGCTGCCGTATTTGTTGTCCAATGAGAAAAAATCTGGACAGCCACAAAACTGTTTGTCAAACTTGGAAAACTCATGTCTTTGTGGTCCACCTGTGTGCTTTTATGAATGTCTAACGACTTATCTTCTGTGTGTTTGTGGATACGTTCCCATGCACGATGCATATATCTGTGACCTGCAGCTGATCTTGGCTGGCGGCAAGGGGATTATCTCAAGTTGGAATGGATTGTATCTAGTGAAGTAAAGTTAGTTGCAATTTTAAGAGCTGCAGCACACCAGTTGTATCTGTCGGTGTGATTTGCTGCAATAATCCACATGTATATTATTAACTCGTTGCTGTTTCAGAATGGACAAGAGTTTGCTGTTAATGTAGAAGCTGACGTATCTTGTATAGCTCCTCTGTAACAGTGATGAGAATTGTCTTTCTTTTCTGTTGAGTTTGCAATGCAATTTTTGATCCTGCAATTAAGATAATTTGGTAGCGATCTCTTTCTGGCAGATAAGCGGCAGGTGTGACTAGTGAATGGATGCGCTAGGATGTCTATGGAACTATCAGCTGCAGTGGTCACAAGTGTGGCTAAACTTCGTTAATCCCTAAAGTCCCAAAGCTTTTTTTCAGTCAAAAGCCACTCAAAACTGCCATTTCTATTGCAACGACGAAAAAAATTTAAAAGTGGTTTTTTTTGCATATTTATTTGTAAGATCTTATAATGGACTAGATTAGTGTAAGAATGTGTGGAAGAAATTTCAGAAACTTTGACCCCGTAAGGTAGTATGCTCTAAAAGCAATCATTTAAGGGTTGGTCTGCCTTTTTCATAAGTTTTCATAAATACAAATATTTTGGATCAGTTTTTAGAGAAAGAAAAATGGATGTGGAATGTAACACAGGTGGATTCATATTTTTTAAATCATTTTTGAATTACTTATGAATTTTCAAAAAAAATTGTTATAGGCACCTATTTGACCCTAGGTCTTCCAAAATCCAACTACTCATTAGAAGAAATTTGAGGGCTGCAGAGGGCCGTTTCAGGGCTGTTCTTGTAGCTGGGAACAGCCAGAATATAATAATAATTAAAAAAAAAATTAAAAATTATTAAAAAATTTAAAAAATATTAAAAAAATATTTTTTTAATTATTTTCTGACGTGGCACTCGCGTGACCACGTTAGATTACTGTTCCCAGCGCGTTCCCAGAGTTCCCAGGGCCAGATAACTCACAGTCTCTTGGAGGCCTCAAAAATCCTCTAATGACTTGCAACTTTTAAAGTGATTTGAGTAAATGAAGACCAATGATTGGCTCTTGCAATAAATAATGCTTTTTTCTCGATTCTCTCAATGGCTTGAGAGGTCCATTTAAGAACCACCTAATGTCCATTTCAGACCTAAATATAGGGTCGATTTGAAGAACCCAGAGCAAACTATCTTAGATTGCAAGATATTTGTATTTAAAGTGGATAAAAGAAGTTTGTTTGCACCTTGTTTGCTTAGATTTTTTGGCTTTGAACCTTCTTAACTTAAAACTTTTGCACTATTAATTTTGAGTTTCTAATTTTTTATGTTGAAGAACTGAATTGAGAGTCTAGGAAAAAAAAAATTCATGAATAACACACTTAATTTTCACTCATTAAAAAATAATCAAGTAGATGTCAATTCAAGATTTAAGGCAAAACAAACTTGTTAATAGTTCTAAGATGGAATTGAAACATACTATTAATCTCAACATTGAGATTGTTCTAACAAGAGATCTTAACCTTCTGAAACTTTTTTCTTTGAAAAGTTATGAAAATTGAGTTTAAAAATGAATCCTAGAAATTACTTTTTCAAAAAGATGCTTTGATTGCCTTAAAAAAAAGATTGTTTTTAACTTTCTCATAACAAATCTAAATAGAATGATTCAAAGTTTCCCATGTAGATAAAAATATAATCTATAAGAAACAAAGTTAATTTTTTAAATTTAAAGTTTTTGTGAGTTTTTTTTTGCCTAACAAAACTAAAATTTCGGCTTTTTGTGCCATAACTTTTGCTCTTGGGCACCGATTGAAATAAAAATTATATTCCTAGAAAGCTAATGTGTTTTTCTATATTCACTAAAAATTTCAAAAAATACAAAGAATATTGAAACCACAAGAGCTTGCCTGTAATCATTTTGTCCCATGAGGGGACAATGGGACTCTAGGAGTTAAACATCTGCCAAACTAATGTTGAAGTTAATTTTTTTTAATAGATTAACAATTAAAGATTTTTTCAAGCTGAAATAGATTTTGGAATTTGTAGGCATCTAAAATTGAATGAAAAATTTGTTGCTTAACCCCTAAAGGACCAAGGCTTTTTTTCTGCCAAAAAACACTCAAAACTGCCATTTCTATAGCAAAAAGTAAAAAAAATTGAAAATTGTTTTTTTTTCCACATCTAACCGTAGGATCTAACACCTAACTAGTATGAGAGTGTGTGGAAAAAATTTCAGAATTTTTGACCGCACAGATTGCAAGATATTTGCGTTTAAAGTGAAAAAAACAAGTTTTTCAGCACATTGCGGGACTGGTTTTTTTGACTTTGAACATTTTTAACTTAAAATTTTTGCACTACAGCGTTTGGAGCTTTAAATCTTTATAGTGGAGAATTGAGTTGAGAGTCTAGGAAAAAAAAAAAATTAAAAAAAAACTTAATTATCATTCTTAAAAAAATTGTTAAGTAGAAGTAGGTACGAGATAGAAGGAAAATCTAAAGTATTCATATATTTTAAATGGAATTAAATTTCACTAATTCCAATGGTGAGATTGTTCTAGCAAGTAATATAACCACGAAAAAAAAAAAATTGAAAAATATGAAAAATTGCATTCAGAAATGAATCCTACAAGTTATTTTTTTCAAGAAGATGCTCTAACTGCCCGAAAAACAAGAATGTTCATAACTTTCTCATAACATATCCAAATGAAATGAATCAAAGCTTTCCAAATAGGCAAAAATATAATCTATGAGAAAAAAAATATTAAAAAAAAAAATTCAAATTTTTGTCCACTTTCTTTTTGCTGCCCGAGCTGCCCCGCGTCCCCTGTTTTGAGCTTATTTGGTCATAACTTTTGTTCCCGGGCACCGATTGTGAAAAAAATTATATTCCCACAAAGCTCATCAATTTTTCTATCTCCAAAAAAAGTTTCAAAAAATCACGACAAAATTTCAGCCCATAGGTACCTGCCCGAAAACGCATTTGTCCCTCGAAGGGACAACGGTCCTTTAGGGGTTAATCGATAAAGATCCTAGGGTTTTGGACAAAACCCATATGTGTTATAAAATATAAGCTCCATAACTTTTTTGAAGTATGCATCAAACTTATGAAGATAATATTAACCATGAATAGTAGAAAGGATTCATGTAGTTAAAATTTAAATACTATTTTTACATTTTCTTCAAATGAATTTTGAAGGTAGAACTTAAAAAATTCACCAAAAAGTACAATTGTTACAATATGTTTCGCATTTGGAACCTAATTGAGATTTTTTGTATATATTAAACGCAGACTTGGTCCTCTAGGGAAAAAATATAAATTTCTATGATAAATGTTGCATACCCACCACTAGGGTTTTAGGTTTTGCACTGTAGTAGTACACCATGTAGTAAATGGAGGATGGTCCCTCCAAATTTAATCCACTATCATTGTGCCACAACATTGGAGTCTGGATCCTAGGCGCCAGAAAAAAATAAAAAATGCCCACCACCTCTTAGAGACTCATTATAACATCATTCATTGATTTTGGCGTAATTGCAAGGGAAATAAGTCCCACTTGCAAGACCTATATATCTTTGTAGCACCATCGTGGAGTTCATTCAAACTTGTTACTCCCTTTGTCTTGATTGAAGTGTCTACAATTTTGTTGGAATACTTTTATGCCAATTTCATTAATTATATTGTGAAAAACATCATTAAAAAAGATTCCAAATTTTGTACCACTGGAATCAATGAAAAACATTGCATGTGTTTGTTGCAACTTAAATGAAATTAGGCACAAGGAAGTCTCTAGATATCCTACTAAGAACAACCTTAAAAAACATGAGATTCAAAGTGGACACTTATTTTAGGATGGAGGGAGTACTTCAATGTATGTGCATACATTCCTCTAATTCTAAGGTGGGATTGATTTCTTGGCATTATATTTGGTAGGAATATTTTGAGAAACTTTTGTCTCTCCTATTGTTTTAGGATTGAGAAAGTTGTGATTATGAATAGTTGGTTTCAGAGCAGTTACTTCCATTGTTAGATTGACAAAGTTTGTTCAACATTAATTCTAAAATTGACTTCTTAGATGTTGCCAGTTGTCATTCACCAAGGGAGGAGAAGACTTCTCTTCATACTTTGTTGTAATTAGAGACTCATTTTCGTGATTCCAATGGTGAAGAGGCCATTTCCTCCGATAAAAATATTGTACCAATGTGTTCACTGATATTCATGTTTCAGAATACTTTAGGAGACAGAATGTTTTTGAAGTTTAGTGCTTTCATGTTGGAATGGGAGGACTGATAGAATGGGGCAAAAAGTGATACTAGGTGCTGTTTACTCTCATCTTAATTTGTTGGTGATAAAATAGAAACTTCATGTAGCTGTTGAGCGCTTTCGTGCAAAACGAAGTCAAGCCACACTATCTACAATATCCCATAAGCATTGGCAGCTGTTAACAAGCAAAGATTATATACCCCTCTGCTGGGGTTTCTCAGCAATTTCAAAAAGTGTAGTCAGTCAATCTCGGGAGCTTCCGTTGCCGGGACTCGAACCCGGGTCGCTCGGGTGAGAGCCGAGTATCCTAACCATCTAGACTACAACGGACACGTCTGCACGTGAAGATGTCAGGGATGTGAATTCTGACGTATTTAGACTGAAAACACAATACCATTTTTACAATTACTGCAGGTATTTTAAATTTCCAAGATGGCTCGACGTGCTGGTGGCCTTTTTTTCTGGTGGATCTTCTCTTGGTGGCCACAAGAGCAAGCAGTGAGGCATCTGTGACTGATTAATGGCACCTTGAGCACTGTGGATATGGAAGTCCGTGGGCACAACGCCTGTTTATGTGGGCATTGCAGTTATTGGGATTGCAGCTATTGGGAAGGGCAAGGAGCCCATTACCGTAAACATGCCTATTACCAAGCAGTGGGTACCTTAGAGAAGCTATTTTTAAACTCACGTATTTTTCAGAGATTGAGAAGTTTGAGAGAAGCCATTTGCAAGTTGAATCAAGACATTCCGACAAGAAATGAACTTTTTGTGATTTTTCAAAGTTTGTTGGGATGAAATTGGGAAAGTGTGGGTAGACCATGCCATGCTAAATTGCACGTTGATGTGTCCTCTCTCCAAGTGCACTGGCATGATGCTTAAGGGTTGCTAAGATTGTGATAATGGGAATATCTCGTAGGTGACACCATTGGATGGCAGACAAAATTAGGCAAGCTTACCTTACTTCCCATTGCAGTCATTAAGTGCATCTAGTATTATCCTGGACTTCCTTGGTGGAGGAGGGCTTGTGAATGTCAACATAAATGGTATCTTCAAGTGCCACGTTTGAGAAGAAGAATAATTTGAGCTCTTGACTTGGAACTAAATGAGGATTTGTTGGGGATAGTTCTACTTATTGTACCAAATGGACCTAGTTTTCAAGTACTATATTGTTTAGTAGTGAAGTTTTGCAATGCCTCGCCTAGTTTGGATTTTGTTGCAACTTTCTTATCTGTGAAAGGTGTGCCTAAGTGTACTCAACAAAGTTCCACACATTGATGTAATGAACTCAAGAAGGCCCTATTACCAACCTAGTCAACCCAAAATTATCAAATTCATGGATGAATAGCCACTTTCTTTATTTTCTATAGTTTCTTTGAAAGTCATTCATTATGGACAATTTTGGTCCACAACCTTCCAAGGGTAACTTGTTTTGCTACATATCACTCTTTGAGTGTACTAAATTTGTATAAAGGTACTGGGTTTTAAATTGCTCTATTACCATATTAGTTGTGGAAGAGACAATGAGAAAGGCCAAAGTGTGTTGCATTAGTCAGTGGTTGATAATGTCCTCTATTTGCATTTACCTGCTACAAAATAATCGTATGTTGCCATTTTGTTGCAAAAAATCTTGACCTTTCTCAGTTTCTTCCAATCCTAATTGTTCGGTACAAGATCCCAATTATGAGTCCCGACTTCCCTGGAACCATGGATATTACATTTTCGATGAATCTCATTGAAACATATTTCTCAGTTGCCTGTTTGGATGACACTTACATTGTACATGGTAAGTTAAACTTTTTAACTGTAATACAGCTTTTCACAGAAACGTGAAGCATAATACAAACTTGCTGCAGGTTATCAGCATCGAGTGGCTACAACAAACCGCATTATCCCAGCAAAATCTGGTATGATTCTTATATCCCGGAAGCAAGGAACAGGTGTGTTGGTTTGAAACCCCCCCACTGTTCTCAAACTGTGCAGCAGATCGGAGACAGCCTCAGCTTGCTTTCCACCATTGGTCTACAGACAAAGAAGAAAGATCAGAGGTCAGACAAGTTAAAGCTCTCAAAAAAATGGATGCTGTAGTAACCATGATGCTATAGTACCAGCGAGCTTTGGTAAACATGATGCAAAAGAAACTGTTTGCTTTAAATTGAATGCAATAAAATTTAGATAATCAGAAAACGGACGTCAAGACACATCACCGAAATTGTAAGATAACCTCACCTTACTGTGAAATCTAACTTAATGCAACAATGAGGATATATCAATTTTGAGGATATACGTAGCCTCAACATCAGGACCTGTGTCCGTTTTAAACTCTTGTAACTGTTGCATTTGGTATCCAAGTATTGCATTTCTTTGGTGCATTGCATACATTTTGACTTGCTGACAAAAACATTAAAAACCTCGACATGCGTAACTATTGCCAGCGCTTAAAGTGTTGCAATTAGGTGCAATTCCCTCAGGTTAAGAAGAAGCATACCTCCAATGCAAGACAGCCACCGGACCTGAGAGCTCGAGAAGACCCTTGGCATATGATGCGCAAGTCGTTCATGCCATCCTCTCCTCCATCTAGCGCAGACTGCGGCTCGTGCTTCCCTACTTCAGCTTGAAGCCCGAGTATGTTTTCAGAAGGTATATAAGGAGGGTTGCTCAATACGCCTGCCAAAGAGCCATTATAATTCTCAAGAGGCGTAAACCACGAGCCAGAGACAACTTTCACTCGGTCCTGTTGGAAAGAATTTCACGAACACAAAAGTCATCAGCACCAAAAAAGAATCCCAATACATAGCATATAGGACATCATACGAACTCCAGAATAAGAAAATAATATATGGAACAAGTCCTCAGTAAAATTGGACTGGTTTGGAGAACATTAAAAAGAGAATCTTCCCCATGGGAAGATCTCCCCATGATCACACTATCACACAAAGGCTCCCTATGTATCATGAAGAGGCCTACATATGGGCAGAGAGACTTCTCCATAAATCAAGCAGAAGATTCTCATTATAATTTTCTGAGGAAATATAGAGAATTCTGAGAATATATAGGGAAAATGCAATTACAGAGAGTGTCATGAGTGTCGAAACACACGCTTACCGAAAGCCCGTACTGGCTCACATTGCGGCGAGCGACGGCAACAGCAGTTTCACTGGCATCAATGGCAATGACTGACCCAGTGGAAGGAAGAAGACGAGCCAAAGCAATAGCCAAAGCACCACTCCCAGTTCCCAGATCCGTCCATACTCCATCGCCAAGAGAGTTTTCTGCAGCAATTGCAGCTTCAGCAAGGTCAACCATTTGCTCAGTTTCTGGCCTTGGAATCAGAACCCCCTCTTGAACACTCAAAACTAAGTCTCTCCAGTGTGTACAACCCACGACGTATTGGAACGGCCTTCTGTCCTTAACTCTTTGAGTCCACTGGTCCTCCAGTTCTTCGATGCTGGAACGCAATAGAAGATGTGCATTTGTGGTCTTGTTTTCAAATGCATCATCTAAGATAGGGAAAGTAGCGGCCGAGGATGGTAAGCCCTCCACTATCACGTCTTGATCCTCGGGTGCCATGTTCGCTAGACTTTCTCGTAAGGAGTCACAGCTGCCGGCACCATCTGCGGTCAGTTCCGCCACTGGGTCCGTGTACCTTTCCTTTAGTAGAGTCCCAAACACTCCAAACTCAAGACTCACATCCGCAGATTCAGTTGAACCACTGCCTCTATCTGAATTTCAATAAACAGAACTGTCTTAGAAATTGTAATACCAAAGCGAGTCACACTAAACACAACTTGCACTACTTCAAGTCATACTGGAGGCCATGAGAAGACATCCTAAGGTAGAATGAACTCCATTGCAACACGCACCTTAGCTAACAAGATCCAATGAAAGATTGGATAGTCTAGTAAGAGTAAGTACACTCAACGCTTAAAGTGAGGTGGTTAGCTTATAGACTCATTCCGTGAACCTAATTCAGTTTAACAAAATTAGCCTATATCAACACAAGACCTTTAGTGTTACTTTTGGCTCCTTAGAGTGAAGGTACAATGTTTGCCAGCTCCATTTCATTCAATTCATACAGTTCACCCTGTACACATGTAACCTCTATACGTGTTCAAATCTCATACAGGTTAAAAGACTTGGTCCCCTACTAAATCCAAAAGGTTTATTTTTAAAGTAATATGATATAAAAGTTGAAATTAGAGACATATGGCGTGTTAGATGAGAAATTATTGGGGGCTTTCCAACTCACCAACTTGTCAATGAGGTGACAACCTTTCAAATTCCTTAGAGCCAAATTTTGATCTTTGGTGAAAATCAAATCTTAAGCATTTTAAGTGTACAACAACCACATATCATTGGTAGCATTTGCAAATGAAAGTCATACCGTACTGCAATACGATATGTCGTGTTGTTAGTAATATACCACAACATGTACTCCTAAGTGTCACAAAACAACTCTCTAGCCTTGCTGTTTGTTTGATATTAAAATTTCATATATTTTACAGCCTTTCACCCCTAGCTTGTAACATCTAAAGCCCTTGTCCTGCGAGTTGCTTTGGATATCAAATCTCAGGCTTTGCTTGAGTACATCCACATATAAACTGATAACATTTGCAAGTGAACAAAGTAATACCTTGGTGCAATACAAGAAGTTGTGTTCTGAAATATAATACAATACGTTCCTTAAGTGTTCTAAAATGATTCTAAAGTTCACGCTATTTGTTAGGTGTTAATCCTTCAACTTTCACCCCGAGCTTGTAAATTGTAGAAAGAGTGGACTGTATCGCTCACCTAGACCTGGCACTGTTTCCACAGGCAAACAAGACTTCACATCCCTCCAGCTGCATGCTTGCCAGCATCTGGCACTGGAGTCATCCGCTTTTCGCCCACGCCGACAACAGGCGGCCACGGCATCATCGAGAAGCCACTCCAACTCCCTCAGAAGATCACTTGCATCCGGTCCTCCATCTGCTTCGAAAAATTCTCTTCCAACACTGGCTGCCAAAAGCTCGGCCCTCCTCCTCCACTGAAGCAGGTCTTCCAAGCACGTCACATGCGTTGCAGGACGCTCACAGAGCGGAGTTACTACAGCAACGCTCTCTACTGAGTTTGCTGCACAAGCCAACACAGTTGCATTGTCACATTTTAAACACTTTCCCCTCCAAAGACGAAGGATTCCATTTATCACAACGTGAAAAGAAAAAATCAGATGGGATTGAAATCTCTCTCAACAAAATCAGTGAAGAACATTGCACGGGTTGGTCAATATATTAAAAAAATTGAACAGAAGTCTCCATAAAACCACTCAAAACTGCTAAAATGACATGAGAATTAATTTGGGCTTCCTGGTCCTTTCGAGCAAATCCATAAATAAGCATTCCATAACCTATTGGAGAGCTCCAAGTGCGCAAGTAATCAACCCCTAGATGCCCAGAAGGTTCTCTCAAGCCACGAAATTCAATTTTAGTGCCACATAATGGCAAATTCAGTCATTCCGTAAAACTCCTAAGAAAATATAGTTAATTTACTAGAATGGATCCTGCATTGCATACATCCAGGCCAAACAGTCTGCCTTCGTCACATTCTGACCGCTTTTGTCCATAAATGAGCATTCCACAACCTATTGGATAGCTCCAACTATGCAAGCAATTAACCACAAAATTCAATTTCAGTGCACATAATGGCAATTCCAGTCAGTTCATAGAATCAGAGATCCCTTCAGAATTTATTTTTTCACTCGGAGACTCCCTGGACCGAATAGTTGTCCAATCCCCCAAATGGATAAAATTGATGAGATATGAGTGTTTGAAGATTTGCAACTTTCAGAAAGTCGACTCCATGAGGTTTTATTCAATCATACTGGATTTTCATTCTCAGTGTGTCAAATGCGTCTTCCTATTTGTGATCTTCAAAATATTTAAGCTTAGATTCATCGTGCCATTCAAGCAATTTTTTACTAATGAACTTCAATGTTTCATATCCTAATTTGAAGCAATGGCAAGACTCTAAAATCAAGTCAATTGAAAGAACCTCTAAAATATTGACTTGATTTTCGTATAATCTATAACTTCCCAAAGTATGTTTTGTAAAAATATAAGAAAAAGAGGTGAAAGTAACCCTCAAAATGCATGACGTTCATGGTAAACAATGGTGTCACAAATGAAGGATAAGAGGTGAAAGTGTAAGGGCAAATGCATTGCAGCAGATCACAAAAAAAGGAGCTCCTACCAGACGCTTCTTCCTCTGCTACAGATGTAGAATAAAACGCGGACCCCCCAAGGTCGCCACCCCTCGCAGCAGAGCACTCAACTCTTCTCTGAAACTTCGGAAGGACAAGTTGCCTAACATTGACAAGCTCTTCAACAAGTCCGGAACAACAACCGATTGGCGAGCAATCCAACGAAGAGAACAAGCTGTGGATCTTTCTTGAGCAGTTTTGTCGACGAATTGAGTTCCTGAACAGTGGTCGAGTGCGACAATGGGAAAGGGATAGAGTTCCAGCAATGGATTGTGAGAGACGGACAAAGGCGGTAGCCATTGTCGCAATTAAAATTTCCCAAGTACGGAAATTTCACACGAGGTTTGTTGCAGCGATGACTTGGTTGGAGACCATAGTTTGAGGAAATCTATCCATGAGCTAGAAAAACAACGTCTGCACACAATCGCTTCGTGCGGAACAAAAATCGTAAACCTCGGTCCCGGGCTAAGCTAAATTCAAAATCCTCAAGAATTGCAAGTTCCCATTCGATATGAGACCAAATTGGCGCTAGTGTAGCTTAAAATGTCATCGCGAACGTATGTGAAAATCGAAAACTTAGCTAGAGATCAGTTCGGGGAACTAATTGCGCCAAGAATTTGCAGGACGACCTGCAGATTCTCATGAGGAGAACAAAGTCCCGTCCGAATTGATTGCGAAACTCGCAAATACAGAAAACTTATCCCTGGAAGAAACCCTAACCCTAATTCACGGGATACTACGGTATGTGATAAGAATGGCCAATTCTATTTTACATGTTACACTAATTTACATAATGGTTTATAAGATGGTGTTGCCATCTTATAAGCCTGCTTATAACTTAGGATATATGTAAAGATTCTAAATATAAATAAGCACTTGAGCATGTTTTTTACTATTAAAATTGTTTTAATATTGGCTTAATTGAAAGATGATTCTAACACATTATGACTTCAACACATTTTAGCCAATATATCAAATAAACTATGATTTTTTGAAATGTTAATAATAAATGTACCTAAATTTGATTTAAGGCTTTCATGTTTAAATTTTAAAGAGAATCTATAAGACTTGCATTTGGATTAGTAGTGGTTGCAATTAATATATGTAGATATATTATTGTCACATTTCTTTGCAAGTAGAACAATTCCAATTTCTTTATTAACTATTATTATAAATTCAAGAGTTTTCTTGCTTGAAACTCCACATCAATATCTACAATATCAATATCAATAAGCCAAAAATTTATGAATTACATCAATGTTCGTGGAAGCGAACCTTAGTTACTACATCTAAAAACAATTAAAATAATCTTTGTAGCACTAAAGACATGCAATAGAATATGACAATCAATTTTTTGCACATTAAATTTTTTTTAAGTGAAATGTAAGCAATTACGTAATGAATTAGCTATAAATTTGCAAAAGTGTAGATAATAGAAATCTACAAGTGTAACTTCAACATCCATTCAATGTACACCAAGTAAGGATGTCCATAGTATCAAAACATTCTTTTAAAAATGAGGTTCAACTGATAGGAACTTTTATCAAAAATAATCTTTTACAAACTAAGCCACTCCACACTTTGATAAATGAATCCATTCATTCGAAAAAATGATCACTACACAAAATAGTGAAATTAGGTTGCCTTAACAATTAGGTTGCCTTACCTCAAGAAAGTTACATTACAAGCCATCAAAGTCAACAAATACTTCTTCAAATATTTCCATTTGTACACATGGAGGTTTGTGAGTCCCAATTACAACAATACTTCATTTAAAAGTAGTACATTCTTATACAATAATGGTAAATATTTATATAGTGTCAAATGTCAAGAAATTAGTATCTAGGGCAACCTAATTTCACTAGTTTGTGTATTTATGAGTGTTGTCACCATTCTACTAGTTTATATTCCATCCAAAGTGTGGTTCAACATTCCATAGTGGAGAATGAGTAGTTGCTTTATACAAAAGAAGATGCGGAAACTTAAATTACTATCTAGCTTGATTTAAAACATGTGAATGCTTGTATTGTGTCTAAAGTTGTTGATTCTTGAAAGTAGAAAACCACCCTAAAGTAAAAAGGCAATCTCCTAGTAGGTTCCTTTACCAAGGGTCTCACGGATACTAAAATTGAAGGTAATGAAGGATGTAATACGGCTAGATCTTTGCTCGCTCTCCAAAATAAAAATAAAATTTGGGGGGGTATCCAATGTATGTACTTTATATGTATATCGTATTGTAATTATATTTGGATTAGGTTCACCTGAAATGTTTTCTCATAAAATTATTTTGCAAGGGCAGCTACAATTAATGGATAAACCTACTTCACTCTTTTTAACGGGTAGTCAAGGACCTTTATCTCATCTTCTATTACTAACAACTCATCTATTCATAAAAGTGGTATATGCATGAGTTGGCTAAATTTCTATGGCTAATGATCATTGAATGGAAATAGGGTTGATTAATGACACTTACAATGGTCTACAAATTCCTACTTTGAAATTACATAAGAAATTGATCCACATTGAAAAATATATTAAAATCGGACAATTTTCAATATAATTAAAATAAGTTAGGCATTCATCCAAGTTGTTTTTACAATTTTGATGGTTGCTACAACTTTCATCTAAGGTAGCCACATTTATCTAAATCCTTGTCATGACCTTCAAACCTAAAGTCTCTACTTTACATATCAAGGTTTTATTAGATGCCAAGGTTTGTTGTTAAATTTCAAGGTTTGTTGTTAAATTTCAAGGTTTGTTTGTTTGTGTGAGATTGTCTTTAGAACAATCAAAATGGCAAAGCAAAAAACTTTACAATGTATACAATTATTAATAAAGAAGAAATGCAAGATTGTGTGGAACAAGTTGAATTTCCATGAGTTAGGCATATATATATAATATTTAGTTATTTATTTAGTTAAATTTTGCAAACCAAGTCAATAATTTCCCAAAAATTTAGGCAATCTTTTCATTATTTATTTTCTAACCAAGTTGCTACAAAGCTACATTACACTACATGGTGATCCATGGATTACACATATATCTATGTAGAAAAGTCAACAATACCACAACCAGAGAATTCCCAACACCATCTTCTTGCAGAAGCATTCATCTAAGTCCCCCCAAAATTGGATGAAAAACTGCTTTATTCCCTCTCATAGACATGCTAAATGTCATCCAAAGGGCATTTTAGGGTAAAAATGCTTAAAGTGACACAAGTAGTATCCCCTACCTCATGTTTTGGAATGCATAAGTTGGCCACTCAAGATGTGTCCTTACAACAGGAACGGATAGAAGATACACGATAAGAAAAGAAAACTTCATTATCTGTTTGAGTGGAGCAAATTATGTTGGTGATGTTGGCTGCTCTCGAGCTCACTCAATCCTGAAGACTCACATCTCTCTCCCCACTCCGGGTATTACCAGACTGCAGACGAGGCAGGCAGCACCACATCTGCCAAGTTCAATCCACATGGCATGAAAACAAATAAAAGAACTTCCATTCACCAACTTCCAAGCAATAGTACCCAGCAAGAACACTTGGCTTCTCCATTGTCATGTCATCAGTCATACAGCACTTAAGGTAAGTACACCCCAAAACCAACAAACTAGGAAAAAATAACACTAAGCTTATGTACCTAAATCCTATATTTAGGATCATCAATTGTACAATAAGAATACATAATGTTGGTTTTGGGTGCACTGTTGGTTTGGGGTATACATACCTTAACGATGTCTGAAAAAACGAAATCCTCAATCATTCTTGCAATTACACTAGCGTGGTAAGGGCCTTAGCTTCTGTGCCTCTTCCTACTGTCCGAGTTTCTCAATTCATCACTGTCCCTATGGCCTCTGCTTCTATCCCGGCTCCTATGCTCAGTACGCCCGTATTCTCTTCGTCTGTCACTGCCACTGTTATTAACACTCTTCTGTCTGTTGGAGCTATCATCAGCAGTGCGCCTGCTACTATCCGGAATTCTATCTTTATGTTGGTTACTGTAATCTCTGCTGGGACCCCTCCCTTTCTTTCCTTCATCTGTGATCTGCTTGTGCCCATCGGTATCAGGTTCATGTATCTTGGCAGAAACTCCTACAGCACCTTCTAATCTAGTTCTGTTTCCCTGTTCACTACTATCCATCTCAACATTGGTTTTATCTGCAGGTACTACTGCTTTGGTCAAGTGAGGCCTGATGTTTGTGGGCCCCCGCGTGCCACCTAGCTTCAATCTCGAATTCCTGCAATTACACTGCAGTAATTAGTCACTCCCTCAGGCAACCCGGTTGCGGAAATCTGCAAACTAGAGTTAGTTACTAAATTTAGCTAGTAGGGATAAGTTACTGCACAATTTGTGTCAATTGGCAAAGTGGTACTAACTGCCGCTAACCAACTTACAATGAATGTACATTCATGTCCACCAGTTGACTCCCTGCTTTTGGATAAGTAAACTGTGTCTATTGCAATGGTTTTTAAGTGCTAAATCTGCCCGCACCAACGAAGTGATGTTGAACAAATGCATCAGAAAAACACACAAGATAGCAATTCCACAATCAATAATCACATTTCTAGATAAATTAAGTTCCCTTATTCATACCGCACGTAATCAAGTTCTAAGTCGCTAGTGAACTTGGTTTGAGGGGCATCATAGATTATCAAAGCGGAGGGAATAGCAGCTTACTCATCCCGTAATTCCTTCATTTGTTTGTCTTTCCTAGCCAGCTCCATTTGCGCTGTCTGCCCGTCCAATTCATTCATGATCAAATGAGCAAGCAAGGAATGGAAGAGAAAACACATAATCGGTATATACGTACGTTGCTCAAAAAGCATGCGCACCAATCAGCATCTGATTAGTCTGAATCTAATTAGCAAGGGCTTCTACCGTCGAATTTTAGGCTACAGACCACAATTTTGCTCGTTGAACAAATAAAAGGCCTGGGACAGGTAAATGTTGGTTTGAAAAACCTTGAACAAACATGAAATGTTACGAGTCAGAACAGCTTTGTCTTGCTGCAACGCCTCCACCTGTCGGTCCAACCATAATCAATAATAAATATACTGCATCAGAGCATGAACGACACCAGTTCTCGGTTTCTCTAACCTATTGCGAAGATGTAAAGTCATATATTTCATAGCATTAAAAGAATTCTAAATTACCCCATTATTTTAAGGTCCAGCGTGGGTATAGAAAAATAAGTTCGATGCAGACATCTTCTACAAGCTTGTGAAATGGGAGACCCAGCAAGGAACATATACCTCCTTTAGCAAGGACTCCACCTTGCCATTAAGCTCTCCTTCCTTCTTTTTGAACTCTTCTTCACGAGTATCATTCTGCAAATCAGCATCGCAGGATCAATACGATTTTATATCTCAAGTTCTTGCAGGAAAGCGCTGATGAGCAAAGATATTTCACAACGATATCAATCTCCGATTATTGCAAAAGGGAAATACAGCTCTTTCTTTGAAGTGTTTCAACGATTAGGAAGCTGAGGTTTAGGCTACCAGTACATTATGCAGAAAACCAGTACCCCAAACCCTAATCTCTAACAAAAGTAGAATACCGGTACCACCTCTCCAAGAAACTTAGTTGCATTGTACCTAGCTCATTTTAACGCCGTTGAAGGCAATTCTAATGTAAACCTTGCGAATTAATTGTGATGTAGCTGGAACAGATTTAGGGCATGAATATTCCACTAATAACTCAACGCTCAAGCATACATCATCACTTCACGTTCATTTTCTGATTCCGGAAGGAGCAACAAGGCATCATGAACAACCATCTGATCAAAACAGGGAAACGATGAATTCCTTACCTCGTGCAAGGATTCGAAGGGTGTCTTATACAATAGCGAGTCATCAATATCCTCATAGAGATCATCATACAAACCATCCCCTTCGGCAATCATGAACACCAAACAGCAGCAAAATTCCGCTTATTGAGACGAGTACTGTACAGAAGAAAATATCACAAAGAGGCGCCTCGGCGTACAGTAAGTGGCGCAACAAGCTCAAGTGAACGTATTCATACGAATCACCCTCTGTCTGTTCGAGAAACAACAAACATTTTCATCACGTCAGCGAGATGGTGTGACACAAGGTCGAAATTCACGAAAACCCTGCCATTAGTTGACAATTCAACACCCAAACTCAACACGAGGGCCGCAAGTCTACATGAGCGTTCGTCAATTACACCAGTTCAGGGTTTAGGAAACTCCTCCAACTGTCTAAATAGGTCAACAATGTTAGAATACGCACCTCACAGCGGCGGATTGATGAACTGCATCAACTACACAGCTAAGTATCGAGGTCATCATCTACAGCGAGTCTCATTAGAGTAAAACAGAGGTTCATCCGCACATGAAATCCAAGATTAATCTGCGTGCAAGAAGAATCGAAATGCAAAACAAGCAGACAGACACCGAAAATCATACACTACTGTGCGGATATTTAACCCCTAAAAACCGCTACCCCAAGAGGGATTCTGATGTTGTGGATCGCGACTTAGTCTATCTCACAGGTGGATTAAGAGAAAATGTGACTGATCGCTTCAGCTGTGAGAGAGCGAGGTTGGGCTTCTTAGGGTTTAGGGTTTAGGCGATTTGGGATTTGCCCGCCATTTTTTTTTTTTGGGGGGGGGGGCCCACTCCAGTTGCCATCCAGCGCAGGGTCTATTTATGCTATTTAAAATTACCGTGGTTTCTGTACTGTAGGGGAGGCAACCCATTTCCGATCACTTAAGCAATTACATATATCTGCAGGGTGGGTTTCTTCAGTGGGGAAATTGTCTTGTGTGCAGAGGAAGGTTTCCATAACTTTTCAGATTTTTATTTCTCAAAACATAATTATTGTGAAATTTTCAATGGAAGATTATGTTCTTCCCATACTGGTGATATAGGGCTTGCTATTTCCGACCATAGGCTGAAAACAAAATCAATCAAGGGTTGGTTGTAATATTGAGAGTCTTTTAGCCAATCATAATGCGCCACAATTGCATCGGGAACCGCACCATAATTAATCATTGTTCATCTCCTGCTAATTGGAAAGAAACAGTTTACATTGCCAAAAAGGGGAGGCAATCAAGAATGGGTTGCTTCCTATAGTGCCAGTGTGAACTGCCAGTGTGTGCTAGTGTCCCTTGTTGGGGCCGGGGTGACTAACCCCCTCGCTCGGTCCTTCGGGAAAACGCTGAAATTTTTTATTCTTCGTGCATGATAAAATTTACAAATTTTGAATTCATATTTGCAAGCAGAGGCCGAAAATTAGCTTGGAGAAATGTTCAAGGTAAATTAACCCTTAAATGACCATGAGTTCAAAATTTGCACGATTGACAGATGAAGTTGGCAATAACATTTTCATCTACAATAGAAAATAAACAAAAAAAATTTATAAGATACCATCAAAAGTTCCCTACCACCTGGCGCAAATATCAGAGTCATGGGCTTCATAGTCACAATAAGAGCAATTAATATGTATTGGGAGTAAGAACTGCCTAAAGGAAGTTGATGAGTTCTATGATCAAATTTGTATGATCGTAAGAGCATCCTCTATGCAACGTCTGTGGATGCACTGCAAGGGGAAGTTTTGCGTGGTTTACAAATAAGACTTGAAAACCTAACCCAATACTGACGGCATCTTCCATGTTGCCTTCACAGGCTCGACATTTCCTAACTTTGACTCGGCAAAAAATTGTCTTTTGTTGTGCCCTCCAAACTCCTTTGCACTCCTTGGTCAACAACAATAATAGCAACGCTTGAGTGTAGATTCCAACATAGTTCCTCCTCCAAATCTTTCCCACCAACCGCTTCACCTCCCGCTTCCTTGTTTGCGGTTTGCAATTTCAAGTGTTGTTCATCGCATTGAGGCACCTGCGACGCCAAAAGTTGTGGTGAAGAAAAGGGGACGGGAAAAGGGGACAGGATTAACTGTTGCAGTGTTTTTTCACGTGCGCTGTACTGAGGATGCCCTAAACAATTGTGAATGCCATTTGGAGAAATTGTTACAACCAAAAGTTCATTCTTTCAATTATTTTCTAAGCTTTCTAAGGCAAGTTATTAAAATTAAATTCACTCCATCAATTACAAGGAAAGAATGAAGCACAAAATAGGGGGCTATTTTTTAACTTATACCTTGGACTGACTTCAAGGGGCTGAGCAAAGGGGCTAGTCAGTCACCCCAACCCTAGCTTGTCCTCGATTTTACCCTTTAGAAAAATGTTAGAATTTTTTATTTGCCACCCATGATAAAATTTGGAAATTTTGAAGTCTTATTTGCAATTATAGGTCCCAAATTAGCTAGGAGAGGTGTAGAAGATGAATTAATCAAGCAAAAAATAGTGGGTCTTTTTTTTAACATGCATCCTTGGAATGACTTTGGGAGGATGAGCAAGGGGGGCGGTTCACCCCAGCCCTGTAACTAGGACGAAGGTTGTTGCAATGCACCATTACCAAAAATTTAAAGTTTCATCAAGTTGTAAGGTTTCATTGACAAAAGATTTTTGGATGTCATTAGAATACATTATGAATGAATGCATTATGGAAGATTTGAGGGCAAGGGAGGGCCGTTTCAGGCCTGTTTTCCTTAATTGTTCCCTTGTTCTAAAACAACAATAATGTTATTAGAATTTTTTTTCCCAAAAAAACATATATTTATAAGTGAAAAAATGAATGAATTTTAAATTTTAAAAAATAAATTTGACATGGCACTCTCTTGACCACGTCAAATTGCTAATGTGGCAAGTTCCCACAGTCTAGGAACTCAAGATAACTCGTAGCCGTCCCTTGCCCTCAACTCTCTTCTAATGGAATGAATAAAGATGCTATTGAAAATGTGACATTGCTTACATTTAATATAAGAAATTTGGCAAATCACTTACTCTGCCTCTAACAAAAATGGAAAAATGTTGCCTCTAAATCCTCTAAGCCCCTATAGTTGACTTTTCAACCTAGTTGATATTTGGAGATAAATCGCCATAAAGATTTATTTTGGTGCCCACCCGACCTTTGCTCAAAGTTCTTCAAACAAGAAGCAAAGCTACACAAGGCTTTGTCTCTATGACACACTGAATTATGGTCCTTTTTGATATGTAATTTTTGTTAGTATCGAGTTTTCTTTACATCAATCTAAAGTCAATAAATTTGAAGGTAACTTGCCCATAAATATCAATTAGTACTCCCCTTCTTTATGTTTCTTAGAAGATTTTATTTTACAATTTCTTGTTATAATTCATCAAAATGTTTTTAAATCTATTAAATTCAACAAATCTAATGAAAGTATTTTCCAAAAATAAAATTTTGTATGACTCTATTAACAATTTCCTATAAAAACTTGTTAATATCTATTCATTATAGTGTATTTTAACAAATTTTTAAAAGATTTTAACAAACCCAACAAGAACAATGTCAAAAAGAAGTTCTTGAGAAACATAAATAGGTGTGTCTGTGTATCTTGTGTACATGTATTAGTGAAATATGAAGTTACTTGGAATTACTCAAAATCAATAAAATACCAAATCAAAACAGTCTTTAAAATCTTATAGGCATTAAAAACATTGCATTAACATCCAAAGGATAAGAAAAGTTAATGGTCTATATTGAAAATCTATAAGATTTTGTTTTGACCACCAATAATGTAAATTTTAGTTTTCAAAATGACTTGACCAAAATACTTATAAACTATTATGTAATTTTTATGCATTTTTTTTTTAATTTGATAATTTTGAATATGTGTAATGATCAAAGTTTTTGAAATGTTTTTTCTTGTCTTAACCCCTAAAGGACCAACATGCCTTTTTTGGCAACATAAAAATTTTGGGCAGGTACGTGTGACTGGAGATTTCCATATTTTGGGCTGAAATTTTTATAGAAGGTGGAGACGAGTATATCTTTCATATGCACCAAATTTCATGACATTTGGAAATACGAGTCAAAAGTTATGGCCGAATATGTTGTTTGTTGGTCAACTCGGGCAGTTCGGGCAGATCAGAAAAAAATCACTTTTTTCAAAAATAAAAATTTGAAATTGGTTTATTAGATTAATATATACGTGGAAAGCTTTGAATCATTCCATTTTGATCAATGAATCAAACGTTCTGAGGATTTTTAGTTTGCGGGTAGTTTTGGATTGTCTACTCTAAAATAAACTTTGAAGTTGTTCATTTCACTCAATTTTCAATATTTTTCAAAAAAAATAAAACTGTAGGATGTAGATTGTTTATTACAACATTGCGACAATTGGGATTGGCATTTTTCAATTCTATAATTAACTTCTTAACAATTTAATGTTTTAAACCATCACTACAAGAGAAAGGGGTGTTTTAATTGAGTTTTTAAGTAGTGTCCTAGACACATGATTTTAAGTAATGACCTTTAAGGAGAGTTTTAGCAAAATTTGACTTAAAACATGTGTTTTAATTCAAATTTTGCTAAAAATCTCCTTAAAGGTCATTACTTAAAATTATGTGTCTAGGACACTACTTAAAAACTCAATTAAAACACCCCTTTCTCTTGTAGTGCATTATCTACTTCTTTCTACTTACTATTTTTTTCCTATATGTTATACAATTCCAAATAATCTGAAAATTTTCAAGCATGTAGCTAACTTGCCCTGAAGATTGAATTCAAAGAAGCACAACCATTTTGGAATTTTTTTCATAATAATTTGACCTTGTGAAGTGCAGCTGCCCAATTTTTCGCAGGGCCAAAAAAAGGACTTTTGCCACTTCAAACGCTAATATCTTCCAATCTACACAATGGAAATTTCTGAAATTTTTTCCACATATTCTCAAACTAGAGTACTACAAGATCCTACGGTTACATGTGTCCAAAAATGATATTTTTCAAAAATTTGGTACTTGTACTAGAAATGGCAGTTTTGGATCATTTTTGGTGACAACATAGTCAAGGAACTTTAGGGGTTAAAACTAATGAAAAATGATATATTTCATCATTAAATGCATAATTCTAAATGGCTACATAGATTAGAAAATGTTTGATAAAAAATGCTCTCAAAAAAATTGTAGAAACAAAGAATGCTCCTATTAATCCACAAATCTCATTCTAGTCATTTAGTTTACCTTATTGATTGAATTGGGTCCTTCTAGTGTTAATATTAGAAGAAAATTGAGGCGTGTGAAAGGCCCTAAAAAGTGAACACGTCATGATGGTTGCTTGTGGTAGGTGTGGAAGGCCTATGGTATGCAATGGGGTGGCAAATGATGATGCAACTGTTAGGGTGAACCAATGAGGGGTTCAAAGTGGCATGTAGCTTGAATCATGTGCCTTAACCCCTAAAGTTCTTTGACTATGTTCTCACCAAAAATGTTCCCAAACTGCCATTTCTAGGACAAGTACCAAATTTTTTTTAAATATCATTTTTGGACACATGTAACTGTATGATCTTGCAATACTCTGGTTTGAGAATATGTGAAAAAAAATTCAGAAATTTTCATCATGTAGATTGGAAGATATTAGCGTTTGAAGTGGCAAAAGTCCTTTTTTTGGCCCTACAAAAAACCAGACAGCTCCACTTCACAAGATCAGAATATTATGAAAAAATTTCCAAAATTGTTGTGCTTCTTTGGATTAATTTTTCAAGGCAAGTTGGCTACATGCTTGAAAATTTTTCATATTATTTGGAATTGTACAACATATAGGAAAAAAATAGTAAGTAGAAAGAAGTAGAGAATGGTTCAAAACACTAAATTGTCAAGAAGTTAATTATGGAATTGAAAAATGCCAATTCCAATGGTTGCAATGTTGTAATAATCAATCTACATCCTACAATTTTATTTTTTTTGAAAATATTGAAAATTGAGTGAAATAAACGACTTCAAAGTTTATTTTAGAGTAGACAATCTGTAATTGCCCGCAAACTAAAAATCCTCATAACGTTTGACTCATTGATTGAAATGGAATGATTCAAAGCCTTCCATGTATATATAAATTTAATGAACCAATTTCAAATTTTTATTTTTGAAAAAAGTTATTTTTTATGATCTGCCCGGACTGCCCGATTTGAGAAACAAACAACATATTAGGCCATAACTTTTGACTCGTATTTCCAAATGTCATGAAATTTGGTGCATGTGAAAATTTTAAATTCCTCGTCCCCACCTTCTATAAAAAATTCAGCCCAAAATAAGCAAATCTCTAGTCACATGTACCTGCCCAAAATTTCTATGTTGCCAAAAAATGCATGTTGGTCCTTTAGGGGTTAAGCTCTTTCATGCAAAGCTGTCACTACACAATGTTTCTACTTGGTCATAGCCCGCCCTCTTTTTAGTTTTTGTACTTTTGGTTGTAGTTTAAATTGTTATTGTGTCTATGTTGCTAGAATTCTCGCTTATGATCGTAGAGGTGTCTTCTCATCCTTCTCCCAAGAGCAATGCAAGCTAGCAACGTTGGATCCTAGGATGGAATGAGAGTAGGGAACAACTATATGAGAATCTCTTGGTGCAATTTGAAGCATGAAGTTAGAGAGGCCTAAACCACTTGTAAGTGCAGTTAGGGAGCTTTTCGAATCCAAGGTGCTTTTCAATTGTACCAATGGGAAGTAGCCCTCTATATGCCTCAAATTTCTTCTAATGCAAAAGGCACATATATTAGACTTTAAGTAATGCCCTGCATCTAGGGAGGTGAATGGAGCAAGCAAAGAAACCACACCTAAATTTTGTCCTTTTATTGACTTTTGAGTACAAAGACCAAAGTAGGTGACTCCAAAAAACAACAAGAATCTAAAAGCATTATCTAATATAGAAGTACATCATCTTTCCTTCAATATACCGATTGCACTCATCAATGTACCAACAAAGATCATATTAGCATGTAAACACTTCAGTGTCCTATGTGATTTCAACTTCATTATTCATAACTAATTCCACAAAGGCTCCCAAAATATGAAACTGATTAGTTTACATGTCAATTCCATTCATTTAAAAAAAATAATTGTAAAGAAGAATATTTCAAGAGGTCAAACTCCCTAAAATTGCAAACAAGCTGATAAATGGTCACTTTATGGATCTCCTACCTGACTTGGACAATTTCAATTTTGTGAGGTAGGACATTAAATCGTGCTAAAGAAATGGGCCCCACGCTAAGCTGTCCATGTTAGGACAATAAGACTTGGTCGAGATCGCGGGTTCTAGAGCGTAGCTACAGGACCGTGCCCCCGACAAAACTACAAGTCAGCGCCTTCTACAAAACTGCAAGACCGTAGTATAATTTCATTGTTCTACGAGTCCTACATAAAACAGACTCGATGGCGGGTTTAGGATTTAGGGTGGTGGATTAGGGTTTAGGGTGTTTTTTTATTGTCTTGCATAGCTGAGCTCCTCCTACATATTCCATATGGGTTGTTTTATCCCCTACCACCCCTCACATATATAAAGAATATATCTTCTAGATCTCAATTCTAAATGCAAATCATAAATCGTTTTTGAAGAAAAGTAAGAAAACTTTCAAAATGACAATTTACTGTCATGCAAAGAAGGACAACATTTAAATAACTTTTTCAACTTCTACTAAAACAACATTTTGTGGCCCAATTGAGACAACATTTAAAAAAATTCTTGTAGGATGTATAAGCAGCAGGACCCTCCAAAATAAAAAATTTGATAGCCCTAAAACAACTGAAGTATTTATATTGTACAGGCCCCATAGAACAATTAAATTGTTGTAAAGTATAGGGTTAGGAGACGGACATGGATGGAAGTTTTAACATCCAACAAGAACTTTGAAAAACGTTTTTCCAATTGCGCCACAAAATGTTGAAAAAGTTGTTTGGATGTTGTCTTTTTGTATCATTTCAATTAATCATCATTTTGAAAGTCTTCTCACTTTTTTTCAATAACCATTTATAATTTGCATTTAGAATTGAGAAGATAAGTTATTAATATTCATGAGGGGTGGGAGGGGGTAAAACAACTCATATGGGATATGTAGTAGGAGCTCAACCAAGTAGGACATTAAAAGAAGACACCCTAAACCCTAATCCACTGCCCTAAACTTTAAAGCTGTCGTTGTGTCCCTTTAATGCAGGACTTGTATAGAACAATGAAATTATACTACGGTCTTGTAAGGTAGGAGGTCCTTAAATGGAGTGGGCTCTAAAATGGAGCCCTAACTTAAATGTAAACTATTTGTACATGTTATTTTTTCATAGCCTCCATCAATGTACAAACATTTTAGCTAGGGCACCATTTTAGAGCCCTATGCCATTTCAACTTCAAATTTTTTTAACTAATTCAAAAAAGCATGAAAAAATATGAAACGACTTGGGTTAGATGTCACTTCAATCTGTTTTTCAAGGAAAATTGACTGAAAAAAATTTCAAGATATTTCACCTCCTCAAAATTCAGTTCCAGCCCTTAAATGCTCCATTATAGGACCTCCTACCTTAGTGCCGTTCGGGCGGCGGTCCTTCAGCTCCGCCCCCGGGAACAGCGATCTCAACCGGGTCCTATTGTCGTGACGTGGACAGCTCAGTGTGGGGCCCATTTTGTTAGATGAATTAACGTCCTACTGAAAAACTCTATTCACACTGCAAGAAGGTGGAGACCCGTGTTTCTTCTCTCCAAGTACCTACTTAACGCTACAGAGCCTCGCAGTGTCACTGTCCTTCAGTTGTTGAAAAACACCAGTCCCTGCACAAGCTTAGATCGCCGCCACTACGTCGTAGTCTGTCCTGCCATTCCCAGGAGTGAGGATCGCTGTACGAGTTGACCAACCGCGAGGATTTCGATCGACAGTAAGTCACCATACCCTCTCCATTCTCGCTTTGTGTCCTTGCCCTGCCTCGCGCGATTCCTTTGAGCCTCTTCTCAACCATTTTGATTAGGATTTGCGTTCGTAATCATTTGTCATTCCGATTTTGGAATGTAACCTCTTTCGTTTCTCTGTTCTGAGCTCACATATTCTCGAATCACATGTTTTTTGGCGATGCTTTTAGCTTTCTTAGGGCTTCGAGGAGTTTTAGGATTTTCAGCTAACTCGATCAGTCCATTGGACTTCTCTGGATTTGACTTCATGCTTTGGCTTCTCGTTTCTTGTTTTGCTGTGAGATAATTATTAGGCAACTGTCTGGCATCTCTCTTCCTTTCGCTCTTTGTCCTTACGAATCGTTCGGCGAAATGTGCACTCGAATCGTGAATTTTAACCTGTAATTGACTGAGTAAGGCCTGGAAGCCGCCTGGAAAACCCTGTGCTCTTTAAGAAGAAAGATCTTGCCCATTTAGTCGTTAGTGTGCCGATTCTAAACTAGTGTGCCTATTTTGCGAGGCTTTCAGCTTTTCTTAGGGCTTCGAGGAGTTTAAGGATTTTCAGCTGATTCAGTCCATTGGACTTCTCTGGATTTGACTTCATGCTTTGGCTTCTCGTTACTTGGTTTGCTGTGAGATAATTGTTAGGCAACTGTCTGGCATCTCTCTCCCTTTCACTCTTTGTCCTTACGAATCGTTGGGCGAAATGTGAACTCTAATCGAGAATTTTAACCTGTAATTGAGTGAGGTGTGGATGGCGCCCGGGGACGCTTGTGTCCTGAGTTCAGTTATCTTCGAATTATGCCTTTTTGCGAGACTTTCTGGCTTTCTGAGGGCTTCGAGGAGTTTTAGGCTTTTCAGCTGATTCAGTACACTCCACTTCTGTATATTTGAGTTCATTGGCTTCTCCTTTCGGGGCTTGCTGTAAGATAATTTGACTATTTTCTGGCATCTCTCTCCCTCTCCCTCTTCTTCCTTACGAATTGTTAGGCGAAATGTGCACTCGAATCGTGAATTTTATCCTGCAATTGAGTAAGGCCTGGAAGCCGCCTGGGGAACCCTGTGCTCTTTAAGAAGAATGATTTTGCCCATTTAGTCGTTAGTGTGTCGATTCTAAAGTAGGTTCAATTCTTTTAGTTGGTTGTGCGTTTTCTTCTCCTCTTGCAGTGGCGGAGCGATCCCAGAAGTTTGGAGATTTAAATTGGTGTGATTTAGCAGAATTGCGAGTCGCGTACTGGAGGTTCTGGTTAGAGTTTAGCTGAGTGCAATTCGCTTATGGTGTTTCGGGTTAAGTTTGAACTTATGTTTGTTCGGAATGTAACACCGGCACTATCTTATATGCAGTTGCGAATGCAGAACATTAGGAGATCGATTTTCTGCCTATATGTTACTCGGTGCTTTAAGTAGAAGAACATAGTGGAAGGGAATGTGCAACGGAAATCGATCCCTTTCCTTTTCAAACGGAGATGCTGGCATCGCCTTCGTATGGAAATTTTCGACCTCTAGGTCAATACGAAGGGCACCTGCTGATCGGATTGCATATGATTTATGTCTTTGCTAGGAGCTGGAATCATGCTTTCTTAGTGCGTCATAGGTTCTGGTCATGAAATGACTTTGCACAGGTTGTTTTGCACTTGGTATGGTTCAGGCCTATTGGCAAGTAAGAGATGGCGAAAGTCCTTCTGTTTGTATTTTCCTTCTGACCAATGATCGTTGTTGTATTTGCAGGTTCTTTGGATGAATTCCGTGATGTTTTCGGCTTAAGTGTCAAGTAAGATGGTTTCCGCTCTGCTTCATAACTGTTTTCCTGCGCTGCTTTTGAACTGATGGAAGTTACCAATGGATGTGAATTTTAGATTTTTAGGGCATATTAGGACAAAGCTTTGTAACAAAAATGAGTTCTGCGATGCCTTCTATTCTGCACCACAAGACCTTATTTCTGCGTAAAATTTGTTATGTGGAGCTCTTTAATAACCATGTACAGATAATGACACCGGACATTTTCCTAGGTCTTCAGAAGCAGCGCACTCTTAGTCGATTGCAGTAACAAAGTCTCGTCTAGGACAAGGATTGCGTATGCCTCATATGACACTCGTCTCCTCTAGCGTCCTCATCTTCGTCCTCACAGCAGCTTGCCTTCAGGTGCTCCGCCCTCTTTGTATTCTGATACTCTATGTTCTATATTGATAGAATGACTCGCTTTTTCTCATTTTATTTCCCGAGC
The DNA here is from genome assembly GCA_951799445.1 of Pseudisothecium myosuroides. Lineage (NCBI taxonomy): Eukaryota > Viridiplantae > Streptophyta > Bryopsida > Hypnales > Lembophyllaceae > Pseudisothecium > Pseudisothecium myosuroides. The sequence goes on along the minus strand of OX637292.1, from coordinate 11,417,342 downwards.
TTGAGCATGTTTGAAGAGTCTCTATTGGAAAGGATGAATGTCTCAAAAGTAGCACCCAAGTTATTGAGCTTGTTGACATTTCACTCGTTAAGTTTTTAGAGCTTTTCAATGTACTAAAATGAACTTTTCATTGGGACCTAGAAAGAGCATTTGTCGAACATGTATTTATATTACACTCACTTGCTTGTCTATCATTAGGTGTTTGAGTCTTCTGAAGACTTCAAGAATTGGTAGTATCTTCGATCACCGGCTTCCCTTCAACTCCTTCCCGCCATTTGACCTCTGCTGCTGTACTGCCTCGCTTTGACAAAGAATCCCTCGATATCCCCATACATTTTCTTTCAACCATGCAGCGAGAAAATGCCCTGGATCCTACAGACCCAAAACCTGTGGAGGATCAATCATTGTCAATTACCTCTGGAAATTTTACTTCAGCGAATTTGCCTTCCTTGAATCTATCCTTAGGTTGCTCGGACCCTCCACCTGTGCCTTCCTTGAATCTATCTTTAGGTTGCTCGGACCCTCCACCTGTGCCTGAAAGCTTTCCAAGAGATCCAGTTCCGCAAAGTGGGAGAGGCAGTGGTTGGCCTTATGCTCCGCAAGGTTGGCCGAAACTTGATGACAAATGGGGTTGGAGAGTGGGCAAGCGCGCTTCACCTAGTTCATTGTGGATCGATAGATATGTTTCGGTACCAACTAGCCTTTTGAAAGGTAGAAGGGCAGTTGAATTCGCCAGTCGAAAGAGTCTTGTGGAGTACTGTAAGCAAAACTTTCCTCAAATGACCGACCCTTACAATATCTTCAAAGCGTTTGACTGGAAGATTCCTGCACCGAAGGATTTTAAGGCTCCAGAACCGAAGGAAATCGAGAAGCTGGGACTGACACCCAAACGGGATGAACCACTACCTGTGGATGAGGACGATAACTGGCTGAAGTCGAAGAAACAATGTTCCGCAGGAAATCCAGATTGCATTCTCTCGAAGGCAGAGGAGAATAGGTCCACCCCATTGGAGAGCTTGGTCTGTCACATATGTTGCTCTGAGCCGAGGTTTTGCTGTGAATGTATGTGTATACTTTGTTGCAATTTTTTCCGGCCAAATGCCGATGATTTCAGTGTCGTTCGGTGCCGCAACTTTCCAATCCCTGGGCAAGGCATATGCGGACATGCAGCCCATCTAGAGTGTGCATTCAATTCTCAGTTAGCTGGGGTTACCAAGAACGGGTTGGAAATGGAATATACTTGCCGACGTTGTGACATGAAGACAAATTTGACAGAGGCTGTTCGACAGTTCATGGAGGTCTTGGGCAAGAATGCTGCGCAGTTTACGGTTGAAAGTAGTTTCCAGCTTGCGCCGTAAATACGCAAGAGCGACAGGATGAGACTCGGAGTTCAGGATAGAGTCAGACGACTTTGATTGCAGATGCCCTGAAGAAGGTATAAGAGGGAGCAGTCATTAACGAGCTTTACAAATTATTGATCGAGCAATTCCATGGGCTTGAAGCAGGTGACTTCCTACAAATGCTGTGCAATAGTTCCCTCACCTGAAATTAGGTCTGAAGTTCTCTCGATTCGTTGCTGCTTGGGGATAACGCAAGCTAGTGGTGATTTAGGGCAAGGGGTCCATGATAGACATTTTCACATGATTGTATGAACTTCTGTAGTATCGGTTGCTAAAACTACAACATTTTGTTGGAGAACTTTAAGATTGAAAATGGATATTTCGAAATATTTAGAAACATGGCCAGTGTTTATGTGCTTGGGAAGCTTGTAGCCTAGGAAGATCAAGAATCAGATAATTCTCTGAGTAGGACATTTCAAAAAGTGTGGCATCCGGAGAAAACAAATACTTCAACACATTATTTTGACAAAAAAGGAGGAAATTAATCCAAAACATAAAATAGAAACTAACCATTTTTAATAATTGAGAAATCAGATAAGTTTGGTAGTTGAGTGGAGTCTCGGACACTGTGGACAGGCCAAGAACTTGAACCTGACTCTCTGGCTTTACCAACAGAATTGGTTAGTTGTTCGTTTGGTGAGGCTAAAGGAAAACCAACTCCTACTTGCTTGAAGTGACGGGTACGATTGGTTTTATAGATAAATATTCACGGGATCTGCTTATGAGGAGTCTTCGACGATGATGCAAGTGTAGTAATCTTTTTCTGTTAGTTGACAAAGCCCTAGCTTGTCTTTTCTCATCAGTTTCTGAGCTCTCGGCATTTTTGATCTGATCAGGAGTTTGGTTTTATGTGGAGCAATGCCCGGTGATGTGTGAGGAGTAACCAATTGCATTTTATGGTCAATCACCAACTTCCGCTGTATTCCTTAATATACGTCTTATGGTTGCTCTGCCTGCTTCAATAGGAGCATTCTGTTGACTTAGGAGGAGGATGCAATGTATTGACGGTTACAGGTAAAATTCACGCTATATGTTGGTGGTAAAGTGTACTTGTGATTGCTTGTGAGAGATGGACTAGGTAGAAACACTGTTGTTGAAGAGATAGGACTGAAACCATTGAATCAGCAACACTCGACTTCTAATTACACTTATATCTCTTCAATAACTCACTCTGTAATTGCTCATTCATTGTACATCTCGAGAACCTCTCATGTTGTGTACAAATTTATTTGGAAAGTTAATATTTTAAGTTGTAAATGATGTCAGAGAGCATGTAGAAGCCCATTTATGTCCCCCGGGGCAGTGCAATTAGTGAGGGTGGAGTCTATTACCTTTCTTGACAAACCCTTAATCTTCCCCTTGACGATTTTATGTAAGAGTTTGTCCCTATTAGAGATTTAGAGCCCCTCCCTACGTATGGAAATGCCAAATCAATGGATACGCTGAGTGATGGGTTGTGACGTATCAATTTATGTAGGATACAGATTACCGTTTTTTGATTGATCATTCAACTTCGTTGGGGCGAAGACATCAGAAGTATTCTGACTATGGCCAAGACTTTTTTGAGTTCTATGATGAACTGCCTTCCCAGGGATTTAAGGCCGCAGAATCGTGACATGGAGGCGATGATACTTTGAAGTGGCACTTCGGTCGTGGGCACATTTTGGCTCATACCGCCTTGGGATTGGCTCAGTGAGCAGATGTTTGGCCCTGAGGACAAGAAATGAGCTCTATCAGTATGTCCACCGGCAGAGAGACCATTAGCCTCTTCAAGGACTCTGGAGATCGCCTAACAAAATTCGCAGGCAAGCGCTGGCTATCTCGCATCAACGGTCGATAAGTTGAGGTTGCTTTTCTGGGTGTCTACACATAGGAATTTCATATTCAACTTGTATAAATAGACGATGCCAGGGGAGTGGAAAGAAGTGAGATTGCTATGCTAAGAAATGAGATTGCCGGTGCTTTTGCTAAGTGAGTGTTACTGGTAGTATTGACATTGCTCTACATGTTGGGACCGGACTTTGCTGATTCCCTCTCTAGTTTGCGCGGTCTGGGGAGGTTGAAAAAAGCTTTACGGGTTGAGAAAGGTGACACAGAATCCATGAGATCGCTTGTACGAAGGTTGTTGGCTGAGGAATGTGTGCTCTTCGTGTTGCTTAATGATATTGATAGGAGAGCAGCTGGCTTAGCAGTCGAGTGGGGCGTAGTTGTCGATGACGAGGGTTCCGTTGAGGTTTTCCATCGCAGTTGCATAGGCAGTTTCTATTTCGTGAGCTGTACTCCAGGAAATGACTCCACTTCTGATACAATTTTCGAGGAAGGTTTGTGATTGAGCTTCCTTGCAAGTTTGAGTTGGTGCACCATATTTTGGTGTCAACTAATTTTCAAAATTAAATAAAATCTTTCCAAAGAACTTTCTTTTTTTGAGTACTTTCTTTTTTAGTTGAATAACCTTTAAAGTCTATTTTAAGCATCGAAAATCTGATTTTGAGAAAAATTGTTCATGGTTTTTCTATTGAAGATTTTATGCAACGATGTCAATTGCCAATCTTGATTTTTTTAGTGAGCCTCAAATACACTAGATCTTGAGGGAAAATGATTATCACAAATTCATTTCAAATAATTGTAGAGTACATATTGAGAAGTTGTAAATCAATTATGGATATGTATGTTATGTCATTTTGCCTAATATTTTTTTTCATGATTTTGATTTTAGATTTGACATGTAAAAAATGGATTGAAAGACTTCTAAGGTAACTACACCTAAAATGGACCGCTCCTCAAAATCGACCTCTATTTTTGAAGGGAAAATGAATTGGGGAGGAAACCCAAAATGGTACACATTATAGGACAAGTGTAAGATGGAGTTAAGGCCCATTTCAAGTAGTGTGCAATTCTATTAATAGAATTGTGGAGGTGGCAACCTCACAAGTGGTCCATTTTGGGTATAATTTCCATTGGTTTAACTTCTTCTCTTTGACGTTTCTTCATGTGCATCAAAATTGATTTTGGCATCACCTAAATGACACTTTTAACCCCTAAACGTCTGGATTCATCTCCAAAATTGATGATTTGAGAAAAACCATTATAAACTACAATTTGGAAGAATATTTTGGAATTGGTATACAAATGAAAGTTGTAGATTTTGATTTTTAAATTCTATCCGTACGGTTAGATCTACTAATGCTATCACCAATCTTTTTCTATAAATTTTGAAAAGAAAATTTCAGAATTCCTTCTAAATTCAATTACAAGTAAAATATTATCATTTTTTGAGTAAAACTTGTTGGAATGGATTTGAAATAAGGTTCTCTTCATATGGTGATTTTTTGAAATTTTTGTGACCTTTACATCTTTGACCTCATTTTTGCACATCTAGTTTTGAACTAAAGTCAATGCAAATTGCCCACTTGACATACTTCCACATTTGTAATTTTAGAAATGTATATATTCTAGTAACACCAAATCCAACCGATGGATAGGATAACAACTTGATAAAGTATCACCAAAAATTAGGATGACTTTCATCCAAGCAGGAATGAAACAGAAACAAGGATCTGAATCTGTTCATCGTCCAAAAAATGGACGTCGGAGTGCTCCAGGGTTAACACCCTACTCCTTGTATCTTTGAAAATTTGTGACTAATTCACAATGCATCCAAAAATTATGAAACCACTTGCATTTTGATTTGTAGTCCTTCACCTATATACAAAAATTGTTATTCATTTTCTAGAGCATATTGATCATGCCATAAAGCTTAAATGTGCGATTTTAGGTGTAGTTACCTTAATCACTTTCATAGTTTTAACATCTTGATCAAACATTATGATTTTTTTTCTTCTTTTGAAACAAATGGACAAATTCCATTGATCAGGAAAAAGTACATCGAACCAGGGAAACAAGTTCATGGCGACAATTATTTAAGCTTTTCAGACAAGGCAATTTTCAGACACAAACTAATACAATGAACCAAGAGCCACTCAGGAGAATCTCCCCATCTTGGATTGAATCAGATTCAAGGAGATCGAAAGATGATGCCGTTCACCAAAGGAACAGGATTGGAGCCAAGTGTTGTCAAAGCGTCTCAGGAATTCGTCAACCTTGACAGGAAACATTATAATTTTTCAATCTCTAAGTGATATTGTTGTGATTTCTTTTCCTATGTGATCCATAGCATGTCTGCTGTAGTTTGAATTCATTAAGTTACAATTTTTTTTAAATTGATAAAACCCAAAAGTACTCATTGGAGGTCAAACTGCAATACAAGATCTCCCTTTGCACAAAATTCCAAGGATGAACAATTGCACTTCTATCCTACATAGAAAGTACTTTTGTCATTCATCGACTGAAAAATGACCACAGCATCATTTAAAGGTTAAATAATATTTTGCATATTTTGGAAAAATCAAACATGCTCTACAGTTATGCTAGTGCTAGAAACTTTCTTCCAAAGCAGAGAATTTTTGGAGAAAACCTGGAATAAAATTGGGAAAATTTTTATTCATATTTTTGAATTACAGACCCCAAATTACAGTAGGTAGAAGAGGCCACAAAATCCAAAATTCAAAACTCCAAAGCAGGGGGCAGGTTTTCAAAATTTAAAGTCATCCCAGTTCCCCATTCGGTGAGGGAAGAAAATTTCACCAAGTGGAAGTTGTCTAGAAAAACATCAGTAAGCTTATTCGTAAAGAAGGCCACCCATCCAAAACTGGACAGATTACCATTTCAAATTGAAGGCTAAAACTGAGGTAATCAAATCTAAGAGCCGCAACTACTTACATGGCTGTACAGTACATCGGTGTCCAGCTCTGTGACCTCCGAAGCTCGGTCCAAGGCTGAAGAAAAACTGCTCAGCCTTCCAAGTTTGAGTGCCCTGTAAAAGTCCCTGCATCTGGGCCTGTACTGTACCAAGAAGAATATGCATCAACATGTTCTTCAAATCCCATGACTACACTTAACTTACACCCGGAAGAAACAATCGAAAGCTACAGACTACCTAAAACGGATGTACAAATGAGTATGATGAGGTGCAAGCCTCGGTATGTTCAGCTGATGAGTCCTCCCATGAGTATCTAATACACGTTATGAATGGTATCTATCACACATAAATGAACAAATAAGTTGCCCGACGTCGGGGATTTGATCATCCACTTGTCGAACTCGGCTTTTGGTCATCCACTTGTTCCAGACCACAAATCAAAAACTTGGCTTCGTACAAAGTATCTCCACACAGCCATTCTCCAACAGCCTCCTTGCTATGTGACAGTATAATACCTGAAAGACAGATAATCATGCACGCATTCTGTTTCAGAAAGCAAGAGAGGAAATAGTAATTGTAAAAAGGGACAAAAAGGACTAAATAGGACTAAGGATATTACACTGCATATAAAATATGGAGCAAGGTGAAGGTGACGAAAGGGGCATGAATATATACTGACCTTCACTCGAAATTCTCCATTTGAGTTTGAGGGTGGATTACTAAGGCAGCACCAGAAAATAGGTGTAGCCCCCTCCGCTACCATTTTTCACAACCAATGCATCTATCTACCACTGCAGGGTTAACTATCCCAGCAGTAATCAGAACCGGCTTGATAAATACAAAATCAGGTTCACCATATCGGTCTCCTCTTTGTCCCCTCCACAACGTGACATAACCGGGGAACCATGCTTGTTGCATATGAACTCGCAATTGGAAGTTTCCAAACTTCCACTGATGGTGACGAGCTCTCCTCCAGTGAAGAAATCTCCTCATATCCATACGTATCATATCCATATGTACCCTTGATTGCCACTTTTTGTAACTCAGAAGTACTATCTAAACTGTGCAGAAAACTAATGAAACTTCAACCCCACCCACTATCAAATGAATGCACATCCCTAAATCGAAATTATGAAACAAACCCACCCCCTATTGCACAATCTGCTCTATCTTTTTACACAACAGCAGTAACTAACCCAAAAGTTGTGTGCTGTTCCTACAAAGGATGCTTTTACAGGGATGCCACTCAAAAATCGTGGCATCCCTGCTCTCCTTCCCTCCTTCTAAACCTAAAAAATTCACCAAAAGCATTGATGCTCTACTTTGAAAGGTGTGAGTCTACAAAAGGATTCTTGTACCATCGTCTCCGACATCATCTTTCCAAGAATATTCTCCTCTACGTCGTCCAAGTGATCAAAAGTCGTTTCATCTGCTGTAGTTTTCGAAGCTTTGCAAAGCTGGCTGTAGTTTCCAAATCTTTGCAAAAAACTACCAATTGCCTACGGTTTGACAGTAACATGCGGCCATCGTGAAGGGCCAAGTTGCACATCACACAAGACCCAAGGAGAGCCCTGTCAGGTCGAACCCTTGCAACAGAGAAGAGAGATCGTCCCAGAGAGGGACACTCATAATTGCAGGGCTCCAAAAAACTTCGCCAAAACCTAAGAAGGATCGAGTATACAGGATGAAGCAGTAAAGTTACAAACGAACAAGGCGAAGAAAAACCGCGGAGAAGCTCCCCCAGAACAGAGCGCACCATAGCTAGCCATCCAGCTGCTGAAGGATGCGCGCAAAATCAAACCGAAAATTGCGAAAGGCATTCCCAGGAGGCCCCTTGAGAGCAGGCTTGTTGGGTACCGGCACTTGGGGAGGAAGACCTTGCGGAAGCCCATGAGGAGGAAGCGCTTGAGGAGGAAGAGCAGCAGGCGGGAGAGTAGTCTTGGAGATCGTTCTCGCAATATTGCGAGGTGAATTTTTCGGAGACTGCTTCGGAGACTGTTTCGGAGACTGCTTGGGCGTTCGTTTTGGTGAGTTTTTCGTGCTTTGAATCTTCTCAGACGACGGCACAGGCTCAGCAACCGCGGCTGGAACATTCGGCATCACCGCGTTCACGTAGTTTTGCGACAACGGCCCTGATCCCCCTGAAGATCCCAAGTTATGCTTCACCTTCCAAACTGTTACGCCTGGTAGCGGCACCGCGCGCTTCGCATACTGCGGCCGCTTCTTCCCGATCCAATTCTTGAGCGGATTCACGAACGGATACACCATGAAGTACTTCTGCCCCGTGGGCCCTCGATGGTGGACGATCGATTCCCCATTCGCAACAGGAAGCTCGTCCACTCTGTGCCACGAGATTTCGCTCACTTCTTTCTTCGTTTGCGGGGCGAAGAGCGTGTCGTCTTTCACGCCTGGGATGATGTACAAGCGCATCCGTTGCTGCCCCATCATAAACTCCAAATGATCCTCCAAGCGCAGCTTCGGCTGGATGTCGTACCCGGTCTCTTCCACAACTTCACGCGTCGCGCATAAGTGATCGTCCTCGCCTTTGTTCTTCTTCCCGCGAGGGAAACTCCAGCTTGCGCCCGCCTTCCAGCCTTTCACCAACAAGCAGCGCTCTAGGGTTTCGTCCAAGATGATCGCGCCCATCACGGGGACGCGCGTCTTGTAGGTCGTGAAATCCTTGTAGATGTCGTCGATCTGCGTGAGATAAGGCCGGAGGGCGGTACAGCTCTGGAACATGAGAGAGGTGAACTCACGGAGAGTTAACGATTTGAGAGACATGTTCTGTTCCATGGCATTATCCTCATAGAACCAGTGCGCCTGCTCCACGGAGAAGAGGATGCGCTCGAAAGCTTGAAGCTCCTCTTCAGGAACATTGAGGACGAAACGGCTACAGAGGTCGTCCAAAAGCTCCTGGGAAGGAAGTTGAGTGCGTTGTGCACTCGATGTGCGAGATATCGTCGTCGTCCCCGCCATAGCCACCACCAACCCTGCAACAACGAAAAGCTTTGAGGGGCATCAAAACAAAACGAACGCCGTGGAAACTAACGTTGAAAGAGAAAACGAGAGGAAACAGGTGAAGACCAGAAATGGAAGGATCCAGAAGCATCCAGAAGAAACCCAGAAAATCCTGTTTCAAGAGCTGCGATGTGAACGATGCCTGAGACTCGAAGAGAGATATTCGCCGGTGGATTCGTTTCGGGATCTCATCTAGGGACGAAGGAGCAGTTGCAGCGTTGTAGTACTACTGTTCTGGGTCAAAACAGAGCCCTGCAAAACATTTGTATACGCGGCGACAGTACAAAGTAAAAGTTAGTGGCAGCCACGATGTTCCGCTGGAGCTTTGTTAGGTGGCGACTCTTTGTTTGGCCTTTTGTTTGATTTGGCCTTTCATTTGAGCCCATATTGCTTTTGCCACTTGCCGGCCTCCACATCGTCCGCACCATTTCCTCGTCAGTCTTGTAACATTCTCTTGTACCTTCTTTGGTACCGGTAATAGTTTGTGTGCGCGGTCTTTGTCTCGTCTGGATGGTCGATTTTGGTGGCAGATGTGTTTGATCGCTACATTGATAACTGCAGTTTTGAAAACTAACTGAACTTTGAGTTAGCGTTGACCGCGTCTTAGAGGTGCGTGATTTCTTTCTTGTCGTTGCCTGCAATTTCGCGAGGAGCTTCGTTTGTGTCGATTGGTGAGATTGGTGAGATTTGAAAGATTGGTGAGATTGCTGTTGTGATGAGCGGCGTTTTGAGTTGTTTGTCACTTGTGCAAATGCGGAAGCTGTGTTTCGTTCGTTGTAGGGGGATTTGTGCGCTCGTTTAGTCCAAGAGTAGTGAGCCCGTTTAGTACAAGAATTGGGAAGCGTGAAAACCCTGGTTGTGGTCTTGGTTAGGGAGTTTTTTTTGGGGGGGGGCGTTTGTGTGTTTAGAGATCAAGATTTCGTGGATTTCACGTGTTTTTGCCATTCTCCGAAACCATGACTTCATTGTCGGCGCCGTCTCGTTGTCTTCCTCGTACATCTTGGATGTGCTTCTTCCTCGTCTCGTCTTCTTGACCTTTGCTCGTTTGGATAGTCGATGGGAGTGGCATTCATGTGGCAGATGTGGACATTAGTAGCTGCTATTTCAAGAATTAGTTTAGATCGTGTGCGTTTCTTTCGCATTGCGACCTCACGAGGACCTCGTTTCGTCAGATTGTGTAGATTGCTGCTGTAGGTCTGTTTTTCACAGGGAGTTTAGTGCGCTCGTTTAGTACAAGAATAGTCGAATTGTGAAGCTCGAATCCTGTTTGGGGTTTGGGGTTGTGGTGAATTTCTGGGAGTTTGGGGGTTTAGAGATTGAGGTTTCATGGACTTCGATACTCTGCTCTAGGTAATCTCATGTTTTTTTTAACTTTCGTTGCCCTGTCTCTAGGGATTGATTGAACGTGCATAATAGAGCTTGGAAGTTTCGGCAATTGAAGAAATTGGTAGTGATTAATTCCCACTTTGGGACCAGCAGCCATGCCTATCGATGCAGCAGCAACCGCGAGTGCTCCATCGTTGGTGACAGTTCCGCAAGCAACAAGGATTATTCTGTCCGTTGCGAAACGGTTGTCACCTGTCACAGTTCCTTTACATGATGCACTTGGCGCTATTTTGGCCGAGGACATCGTTGCTCCGGAGCCTCTTCCACCATTTCCAGCGTCAATCAAGGTATGTGATGGCTGTGAAATTTGGGATTCTTCATCTTGGGATTCCTCATCACAATTGAATTTTTTGGCTAAGAACGGACTGATTTGGTTATGCAGGATGGGTATGCCGTGGTGGCAGCGGATGGACCAGGAGAGTATCCAGTTGTAGCGGCAGCTAGAGCAGGAGATGATTGTTCTCAGCTTCACTTAGAATCTGGCACTGTGGTCTACATTACAACTGGAGGTGGGATACTAGCCTCCCTTCTTTTCCTATTTGTCAGAATTTCCTATTCAAAAGAACTTATAAAGAGTTTCAGAAGAGTTTATATACCTTATGATAAGCAAGAATCTGTAAAGGGAGTGCGCATGATAAGGAAGAATACTTTTGAGCCTGAGCCTTTGTGCTTTGATTCCCTTCTCGAAGTGCAAGTGGCATTTCGCTTCTGTCGGAGTTCTTGAAAAACAGTACTAAGAATCCCGTGTAAATTTGAGCTAATCCTGCAATATGGTACCACATGGGTTTAGGGTTTAAGGGTTTAAGGGTTAAGGTGCAGGAAGGAAAGCGTTACTGAGGATGTGAGTACGAAATTGCGAAACATGTGTAGTGGCAGTTGAAGTATGTTCATTCTTTCTACAGACACAGTTGAATATAGCTTCAAGTTTTGAAGACAATAAACAAAGCAAATTATGGACTCTTTCTGAACATTGTTTTTGATTTGCAAGCAGGACCCGTGCCAGAGGGTGCTGATGCGGTCGTGCAGGTTGAGGACACGGAGGTTATTGAAGACAAGACGGGAAATGGTGTTAACAAGATTCGAATATTGAAAGCTGTCACAAAAGGTCATGACGTTCGGCCTGTGGTAATACTTTTAACTCAGATCACCAGCATATCCTTTGTATGTGTGTAATGAATATGTGACACTAGAACATTTGACAGAGTGACTCATCTGAGCATGTATGGGTGATGCAGGGTTTTGACATTGCCCAGGGTGCTAATATACTTAAAGAAAATGAAAGAATAGGGGCGGGAGAAATTGGTCTGCTGGCTACAATTGGTGTTTCTCACGTGAAGGTAACAATTCGCTTCAGTATCCTTACTTGATTCATCATAACCCAAATGACTACTTCTGTATATATTGGAGGTGCAATAACTCATTTACGGTTCTTAAAGGAAGGTAACAAATCGTATCAACAGAAATAAGGGATCATGACCTACAATTTTTTGATTGATGGAAATAATTTTGGAAGTGACAATAATTGACTACTACACTCTTCGTTCTATTTTGTGTGGACCGCATTATTTTGATACTACCACACTATTTCAGTTGTTGCGTTGTGGTAGCAGGCCCTTCAAAAGCTGCGGTCCCCCCAAATTCTGTTGCTTTTATTGGTTTCATCAATTGATTGGCAATTTAATTTTAAAACCACACTGTAGAATGAAGAGTGTAGCTTCCAAAGTGAACTTCCTGTTGTTGGTTTGGGCACATAGGGGTTGAATACGGTACTATTCTGTAGGCATTGATGCACCTCCATTATTTCTGTAGGTCTGTCTTGCATATGGAAGATACTTAGAAACACTGTGCAGGTATACCGTAGACCAAGGATAGCAGTAGCTTCAACCGGTGATGAGCTGGTAGACCCGATGGCGGGCACCCGTTTGGGAAGAGGTCAGGTGAGACTGTATTTCTGTTTTTGTTTCTAACTGATATAAAATTTTTATTCTTGCGTCAGGCTTTTGTGAAATGATATTCCTAATGCAAGTCGAATCTGAACGTCCTTGAATTCGTCATATCCATAACGCTTCTTCATTGATAATATTAACAGTGTGGTGGTTTACGTTCTTACATTATGTGGCAAATATATATACCTATTTTAATCCTAGGTACCTGTGGGTTGCAGATTCGAGACGCAAATCGTGCTATGCTTTTAGCAGCATGCAAAGAACACGATTGTGAAGTTATTGACTTGGGCATTATCCCAGACATTGAGGCAGAAGTGAGCTACATGCTAGACAGGGCTCTAGCCTCAAATGCTGATATGCTCATCACTTCTGGTGGGGTATCCATGGGTGATAAGGATTTTGTGAAACCGTTGCTTGAACAACGTGGCAAGGTGCATTTCAGAAAGGTAAACCATTTGAAGATGAGCATACAATTCAATACAGATTATAGATATTTAATCATCTGCTTTATTCACGTAGAAGTTTTATTTGAGTATAATTATGAAAAGTCTCTGTCCGTTCCATTTTCCAACATAACAATCTCGAGGAGTTGTCTGATTGGATTTAAGGAACAGTGAACCAAGAGAAGGAATCTAGATTCTTTTTATGCACAATCTTGGGCTCATTTTATGCTTGCAATGGTTAACATTAGAATTTCTTCTTCTTTTCATCCAGTCCTTGTTCGACATGTTCGCTTGCATGCCTGGCAATGAAGTATGTTGTTTCGAGACGGGTTGTTTCTTCAATATTTTAGCGCTCCATATTCTTTTGTGCTAAGAATTCAAGCTTCTCCGTATATACTATAGAATGTTTTGATGCTCAGTCTTTGCTTGTTTCTGTAGGTGTTTTTGAAGCCAGGCAGACCCCTGACTTTTGCTACACTGGAAGCCCGCAAAAGAAGCGCCACAGTCACTAGAGAACTTTTGGTGTTCGGACTGCCTGGCAATCCAGTCAGCAGTATTGTCACATTCAATCTTTTCACTGTGCCTGCCATCCGCCAGCTTTCAGGATGGGTCGACTCCAATCTTCGAAAGTAAGTGGTTTCCAACTCTACTCCACTAATAATGTACACAGTAGGATGTAAGATTAATGTATGTGTTGTTGCTTGTCATTTTTCACAAGGGACTGAAACCAAAGCTTAAGTTGAGCATGCATCCTGTGTTTACGGCAGTGCTGCGACTTTGTTTGTTGATCCTGTTCCAGTTACTGAGCTGTCCAAAATTTGATTACCTTCAACCAACCATGTTTTCAAAGACGCTAATGTAAGAACTCTTAAATTTCTTGCAGAATTCAAGCTAGAACATTGGGACCTTTAAGACTAGATCCAGATAGACCTGAGTTTCATGCGGCAACAGTGAACTGGGAGGTGGATGATGGTACAGGCCATCCTGGGTGAGTCATGAGCCAAATTATTGGAAGGGTTTCGTGACGGGCTTCTTTACTTTTCAAGAATAGACCTCATATCGGTTTCTTCTAGAGATGCTAGGAGTGTGCCAAAATGTCAAAAGTTCTCGTTGGCATCTATGTTGATTTATTGATACGCCTAGTTTCATAGGTGATTTGACATTTCATATTCTTAAGCTTTCCTGTTTCAGTGTCTCAAAATCTGAATGGATGTTTTGTTTCATATTCAGGTTTGTAGCAAAAAGCAATGGCCGTCAAATCAGCAGCCGTCTTTTGGCCATGCGATCTGCAAATGCTCTTCTTGAACTGCCTCAAGCTCGAGCAATCATGCCTGCAGGCACATTAGTACCTGCACTTATAATAGCTGATCTAGCAGGTATCCTTGGTCACTTGTGGTTTCTACATGTGTTCATCCTGCGATTGGAAGTTCTGCCTCTAGTAATCATAATAGATGAGTCTGAGCCGCCAACGGAATGGAGCCCCTTACAACGACACCTGCTCTTTGGACTTCACTTGAATTAATAATTAAGAGTTTATGCATGCTAGTTATGGCGGTGTTATTTATCAGTTCTCAATTGGTGTTGCAGGCATGCCTACTGCTAAGGTTCCTGTCGCTTTAAAAGATGTCCCGATTTTAGAAACTCCAGCGGCAGCACCCGCCCAGGTAGAGGCTCCACATTCGCATCACAGTGTTGGGCACAAGCATCGTCACTCCCATGCCATGGAAAAGAAGAGCGAGGGATCCACAGGACAGCTAGTCAGAGTGGCAATTCTGACAGTGAGTGACACGGTGGCAACAGGTGCTGGCCCTGATCGCAGGTAGACCACGCTTCTGTAAACCCCTTCGTACCCGAGCTAAATACAGAAAACAATTCCCACTTTGGAAGCTAGACTTCCAAAATTCTTTTTTTCTAAAATGTAGGATATGAACTTTTTCTTTTGGTACATTTTGTTGTTGAATTATTTCAACTCCAAGAGACATTGAAGCAGACACTTCTGGCCATAATTTAGGGTTCTCAGGGGTTACTTAGTTTTCACTTCAATTATGCGAAGCTGAAGCATCCTTCTTTGCATGCTCATCCTCTTTGGCTTGGACTTCAAATTAAACAAATGTGAAAATGTGATGTGGTTAGCAACGTCGAAGGGCTTTACTCTGACGCCAGGAGCTGGACTCTGAAGAATTTTTGCTGTGTTGTCATTGTAACAATTAGAAATTTCAGTGCAAGGAAGTTTTGCAAGGAAGTATTTCCATCCTGATGTCGTTTTACGTTTCGTGTTTGTACGTTTCAGTGGGCCGAGGGCAGTGGAAGTTATAAATGGCGTCGCAGAACGTCTTGGCGGGGCGTCAGTAGTGGACACCTCTGTTGTGCCTGACTCTGTGGAGGCAATTCAGGAAGTGTTGAAGAGGTGGAGTGATGTCGACCATGTCAACCTTATTCTTACAACTGGTATACTCTCAATGTCCCTTGCACGTCTACCTGGCTGCGATTTCTGTGTTTTGTTATGGTATGGAACCCATTACTGTGGCTTTCAGCTGATTTTACTAGTTTCTATAAATAGAATGGCATGTTTTTGGTGAGTCTTGTTTCATTTCAAAAGGATTCCAGTACACCAAAATACGTATTATTTGGATGTTGTATTATAAATTTTCAAAGTTTTTTCATAGGGTGAGTAATAGTTTTGTTCACGTTGGTAGGTAGATTACTTTCGGAACTCTCTTGCTTCTAGTTAAACTCTTGAAATATATTTGTGTCTTTTATGTTCATACCAGTTGGACACAATGAATGATTAGAGAAGTGGAAGTGTGCAGTCAATGGGGGGGTTGCAAGCTGCAGTCCTCTTTTTTGGTGCAGTCAATGGTATTTTAAATTGTTGTTGGTGATGGCAGGTGGGACTGGCTTTACACCTCGGGATGTCACTCCAGAAGCAACGCGACCACTAATACAAAGAGAAACGCCTGGCATTACGCAAGTTATGCTTCTAGAGAGTCTTAAGGTATCGTTTCTCTCAACTTCTTGAAGGGCAGGATCTTAAGCCTACGCATAGATATGCATCCGAGGCTTCCTTATTTATTTCCGTGTTGTTGAGAATATTATCGCTCAAGGTGCATGTGTAAGGGCTTCATTTATAGTGTGTCTACACTTACTTTTACAGGTAACCCCTACCGCAATGCTCTCACGGGCAGCAGCTGGAATTCGAGGATCCACCTTGGTAAGCGAACAATCCACAAATTTACTTGCACATCCTCATTTTGAAAAACTTAAACAGTAAGCTTCCATTTCATCAAGAAGATTGATGTAGGTTCCTATGTAAGCAAAACACATATTTCTTTGGTTTAAGGTAGTAAGCCTATTCTCGTGGGGACCTTTTGCCGTCGGTAGGCCATGAATTGGCCACGAGTGGAGTAAGTAGTACTAACAAGGAAGTATTCAGAATCTAGTGAACATGACAATTGTACAAAAGATGAAGAATTGTAGCCTTCTCAAAGTTTAACTCACCTTGTGAGCTAAACTTCAAGAATTCATTACTCATTCATGTGATATCCAAATAACACATATTTTAATCCATTGGAATCTTTTTAATTATGAGAACAAGAATCACCAAACTAATTAAATAATCAGAAAATAAATTTTGAAACCCTTTCAAGTACGAGATACCAATCAAAACAGCTGAAAGCCTCTTTCCATGTTATGGTGGGAGTTATTTATACCTTCCCAAGAGTTGCGGAATCAATGTAATAAACGAGCCTTTTCTTATTGCTTTTCTCATGCTAAATAGCAGTAAGGTTGAACTGAGTGATTAAAAACTCCGTGCACTAACCGGGCATGAATTTTCAAATGAATTCCAGATTATCAACATGCCAGGCAACCCCAACGCCGTAGCCGAGTGCATAGCAGCGTTGATGCCAGCTTTGCCTCATGCGTTGAAGCAACTGCGAGGAGACAAGAGGGAGAAGCACCCCAACCATGTGCCCCATGCTGCTGCACGGCCACCCAATCCTGATGTCTGGACTACCAGCTACATGGCCTCCTTGGGGGCTCAGCAGCAAACTGAAGGCCCTCTCGTTGATAAGCCTTGCAACTGTTCTATTCAAGACTGATCAGCATCCATATCCAGGTTATTATGAATAACCAAGAGTTTCAAGGTTAACTCGAATGTAAGAGAATATTTTGTATTCGGCTACAGACTCTTTACATGATCTAACATAGTTTAAATAATTCCAAGCGCAGACTTCGTTCTTCAAACTCAAGTATGCTTAATGCTCAAGTATGCCTTCTAATGGGATTGTTTGAGTATATGTAGCGAGTAACAACATGAGTACGTCACTGGCATGTTTTCAGTATGAGAGCCTTTTCCAATACCTTGGGACTTTGTACACCAAGTTAGTTATACCGGCTGTAGTGTTGCAGTGTGAGATTTACTGCTGAATGCTGAACTTGCTATGTAGTGCATGATTGTTTATTGACTTTAGACCAAAGGGGAAGAGGTTTTGCATTGACAGATGCTACTTTGAGGGAATTTGAGAGTTTGAGTAGCTACCTACCTCGAAAAGCAGGCTTATGCTGTAGGGATAAAGCCTCTAGTAGTGTAGCTGCTTGTTGTCTTTCTGAGAACAATTTTGACTCTTCTGATAACGTGGGATTGAATTATGGTGCTATTGTTATTTTGCCTTAAAACAATTTTAGTGGTAAAATGCTTTGTATTATGCAATAGGGTCGGATGGTCCAACTGTCCCAATATGATTATATTTCACGAACAGTTTGAATCATGTCCATGCAATTGTGATATATGTACAGTCGGGTACTAAAAGCTTACAAACTGCATTTTTGATCCATTCAAAGATTTGTACACAATATAGAATAAAATAAGCTTCTTTTGTCTTGCATAATTTTCACTCAATTCTTCCGCAATCCCAATGAAGCATACCAAATTTCAGTTTCAGAAATGCAAAATTCCATTTTTGGTGAATTTTTGAAGTCAATTTCTATGGTTTTACATAATATTTTATTGAAAACAATTGGTGGTGAGTTTTTTTAATTTGATTGCATGGATACGTAGGAAACATCCATGCGCACATCTTTCATATTAAAAAACACCCCCTTAAGTAATAAAAATATGATCAATGAAGAGTTCATTGAAAAGTGTCATATGTCCAAACTTTGAAGAAATGGATATTTCTATATTTTAAATAGTTTGTGGCATTTGACTGTCACACTATAACTAATTTTGTACATTTTATCATGATGGTACAATTACTTTGCCAAAATCTAGTTTAAAAATAAAGATATCTATTTCACAAAGTTTAGACATATGCCACCTCATATTGAATTCTCAATAGATTATAATTTTGTTACTTAAGGGGATATTTTTTAATATGAAAGATGTGCGTATGGATGTTCCCTATGTATCCATGCAATCAAATTAAAAAAATTCACCACCAATTGTTATCAATAAAATATTATGTAAAACGATGAAAATTAACTTCAAAAACTCACAAAAAATTCCATTTTTTTTTTTAAACTGAAATTTGGTATGCTTGATTGGGATTGCGTAAGGATGCAATAAAAATTATGTTTACCAAAAAAATACCAATTATAATCCACATTGTATAAAAAAAATTTAATGGCTCACAAAAGCGATTCATAAGCTTTCAGTACCCGACTGTACACCAAATTATTTAGAACTTTGTCCAAGATGCATCAAAGTGGGATCAAAACTGTTGTAAGCTCTGCTTGGTGCTTCTACAATTTTCAGGTCCATTACGGTGGAAACACCCAAAACCGTCAATATAAGCAATTCAACATAGCTAGAGGCACCTTTTCCTAAATATTATACTTTTGTAGTATTAGCAAGTGAAATTCATGAATACTCAAAAAAAAAATTAGATTTTTCAGGTGCATAACATTGTTAACATCGTTGGGTTCATTCCCTCTAACAACAGGGATAATCCCCCCCCCCGATATTCTTGCCAAAAACTTCAATTATAATACAAGCCAACCGATTGGCTGAGTTTTCATAAGTGATTGCTGGCTGGCAATTCAAGGTTGGCCAGGAGACTGCTCTCCACAAGAAATGCATAGCTTCCATGTTGGAGGGGCTCCCGCTTCTACAGGGAGCAAAAGGGAACCCTTCCACGTTGGTTAACAATGTTATGTGTGGTATGTAATTTATTTGATTTTTCGCCGTCTCCCTAGACCACTGAAATTGTCATTGAGGTCGATCTTGAATCGAAATCTGAAAAATCAATAGTTAGTGAATTGGAGTTAACCCCTTTTTAAAATGTAGTTTACAATTTCAAATTGTAAACAATTTAAGTCGGAACTAATTCTTTTTAAAAATGTAAACAATGCAGTTCTAGATTTCAACTAGGTCTACAAGCTGGGAAAAAAACCACGCTAATCACCTAAAGTGTATAGCTTTGGCAAGCTTGATGAATTTATGTTTTGAAATAAAGGTGATGTGTAGTGTGTTCCTTCGACATGCTTGTTTCAAAAAAATTTAAAATAAATATAAAACAAAATAAAATAAAGGTGTTGAACTATAGGGTAGTTGAGGATATTGGATTTAGTCCATGGGAGGAGGCTGGGTCAAAAGTTGTTATGCCTGACTTATTGATGGAGACCACTACCTTGGGGAACTACATATTATTCCATCAAAGGAGAAAGTAATTAGTCCATAGACGTACATGAAGTTTGCATATGGCCATATGGAAGAGATTTGGGACAAAAGAAGATTGCAAGTTCTTGGACTGTGGGAACTCTAGGAATGTTGTCACTTGTGCAGTTTGACATGGTTGAGAGAGTGGCACGTTAGAAATTAATATTTAATTAATATTTAAATGTTTTTTTATTAATATTTAATTAATATTTAAGGTTTTTTAGAAAATTTTAAAATGTATTTTTTATTTTTTTATTACTAAAAATATTATGATTGCTCACAACAATTCCCAACATAGGGAACAAGGCTAAAACGGCCTTCCATTGCCCTCAAATCTCCCTTAACCCTTGAACGCCGGGCTGGTGACCGTGGAAATCAACCCTTTTGGCATCGGATGACATCATCTTCTTTGAAAAATCCCAAATTGTTGAGTGGAGGTCAAACTA
Source organism: Pseudisothecium myosuroides (assembly GCA_951799445.1). NCBI lineage: Eukaryota > Viridiplantae > Streptophyta > Bryopsida > Hypnales > Lembophyllaceae > Pseudisothecium > Pseudisothecium myosuroides. Next base: position 11,397,286 of record OX637292.1, on the reverse strand, counting down.
CTATTCATGATCTACCCTTTCCATACAAAATTTGGAGGATGAATAGTTATACTTTTGTCCTACATAGGAGATTCTCTTGTCATTCATCAACCGCAAAACGTCCACTTCGGTGTTTAAGGATTAATGCCCTAAAGAGGGCTGAACCAACAATGAAGAAATTGTTGAATAAAAAAAATATATATATATATATATATATATATTTTCTTTTTTTTTTTCTTTTTCTTTTTTTTTTTTTTTTTTTTTTTTTCTTTTTTCCTGCTTTCGTAGCCTAGTAATAGTCTCTGAAAAAAAGAGCTATTTGTATTACAAAGATGCTGTAATAAATTACGACGATATTATGAAAGTCGTCGATTTCCTACACCTACAGTTCAGAAATATCATGCCAGAGCTGATTTAATTGTGAAAATCTTCAGTGATCTGGGTTTATTAAAACACCAAAGGAGCTGTTTAGCATATGAGACTCCTATCAATAAAACAGTAACAGCTAGCATGACTTGAATAATAATCGTGATACAGTACAACTCTGTGAAGTTTAGCCAGAGCAGGCAAACGGTTTCCGCTTATTGCCTTAATTACGGTAATACTGAGCCTCTGTTTTTTTTTTTTAAAATGGGCTATTTATCACTGGCGGCGAGTTTACAAAGGCGGGTACAGGCACCTGCTGCCACGTCTTCACGGTGGGAAAAGCATCCCGGTCACCATGGGGTACTGTATACCTGAAACTGGGAAGAGTAGCCAAGTCTTTTCCTGATGTTATGCAAAAAGTTGGCTTGTTCTGGTCACACGTTCTGAGTTCTTGAGTGGCCTGCATTCGATTGAGATTCCTCAGGGTATTTTTGGACTTTCTGTTACTGTAAACATACTGAGCAGATAGAATAAGTTTTTATCTCTATAGTTGCCGACTTGAGACCGTGTTGCTAAGTCAGGACTGTGGAGTGAGTTTTGGGTGAAGGATACACTATGGCTGCATCACAACGGGCTAACAGCACTCAGGTTCACAGAATAGACACTTCATGGAATATGTGATTGTGATTTTGCTTTCTTGATTATATGTTTTTGATTCCTTGTGAAAACTATGGCATGCGTCTGTGGCCTGAAGACACCTCGTACACCTCACTAACTAAACATTGGGTTGTTTTGTTCATTGGGACGGGTACAGGTGAGGGCCACAACCTCTCGGAGCAAGTTCTATAGTCATTTAGCAAAACACTTACTTCCTTATTTCCATGTTTTAGTGATGATTTTGGTACAATACAGCTGATAAATGGAGAGACAAACCTATTAGTATGGAGTATTCCACTTATCATGACCTAGGATATGCTCAAAAAACAGGCTATATATGTTGTAGCAATACTATAGCTATTGTGCAAAATTCTCTTACATATGCTCTTAGTACACATATCTACCTTGTTGAACACTATGTCTCAGGGACAAAAATACATAATACTTGGAAACAATCATGGAGGCTATAGAATGATATAGAATCCAAGCTAAAAGTATGAGAGTAAGGTGCTGCAATTATTCTTGCTATTAGTCCTTACTAGAGAGCTTATATGAGAAGTCCAAATGACTCTAAAGAGGTAAAATGTGATAGTGACAAGACATGTAGCTGCTTGCTACAAAGCTCAGACAGATCAAACTCCTGTTTCGTAAAGGATCAGATGCATCAAGATTAGCAACAAGTAGAATAATGCCCTTGCATAAGGGATGTTCCAGTATAGGCTTTTTTTCTTTTAGAAACGCAATCCAACCCATACAATTGTTATCCAAACTGGGTTGCAGTTCAACAACATACTAGACTCTACTCTAGTGGTCATAGTTTTTGCATAGATTTTTGCCTTTGATAGTTGATGGACTACAAGGTCATCTCAATGATTGCTCTTGTATAATCCCGTAAAGTTTGTATACATTCTAGCACTTTAACTATAAAGCCCCCACACACCCACACACCCACACACCCCACACACACATACCAATTTGGAATTCTAACTCCTTGGACACTGATAGGAATGTACGGGTTCCAAAAAATATCACTGAAGTACTCGGCCTAAACTTGGACTAAAAGCCTACTCATGGCCCTATCCAAGCTCTTTCAGGCATGGACTACAATTTTTGCTCTAATGTAATTAATCCTACTTGTACTGCCCCCCGTCCATTGAAAATGATATTGTCTTCCATAACTTCTCATGGACAAATTCAAATGGAAAAAAATTGGTACAACAACAATGTACTCCTCACCCCTACATCCAAAAAAAGTTTCAAAAAATATTGTGACTATTTCCACTCTCAATGGCCTGCCCAAAAATGTTATATTTCCAAAAAATGTTGTCTGGTCCTTTAGAGGTTAAGTATGTGTCCTTCAAATGCATCACTGAATTAGAGTTAAGCATTTGAAGGACACATTAACAAGAGTTTAGGGACACATTTAGTGGTATTCTAGGATACAAGAATGGGAACAAGGATGCTTTTGGGTGTTTCTACCTTAGGGGTTTATGACTACTATGGTTTGACCTTCTTATATCAATAAAATAAAATGTTTTCTAATTCAAGAATGAAATATAAAAGAAACTTAAAACCATCTACGTGGATTACAGGAATTTGAGAGTATACTTGCAGAAAATCACCCACATTACATAAGCACAACATCCAAGTCTGGAGATTACGAGCTGACCTTGGCTCTCCAGCAAGACAAATGGTTGAATATTGTCATAGAAGAGGAAATGTTGCACGGTCTGCATAAAATGGTCTGCGTGGCGAGGGCTGCATATTTCGCTTAAGAGAAAGATTCCATATGATTATTTCAAAATAAGACACACTTCCTATACGGGTCATTGTTAGAAAATATAATTCCCATATTGGGAAAGATGAGTTCCGATTCAGAGTTTTGTTTCTAGGCTCTTTTTCCTCGAGGGGACAAGCGACCTCATAATGCACCTGGAAAATATATGGAAACCCTCGGTCCATGAGAAGCTAAAGCCCTAAGCAAGCCGTCTTACAACACATTGCTAGCAAAAACACGAGGAACCCCAAAACAGAATGAGCGGAAACAATCAAATCACTCCAGATGTTGATAAACCCGTGGTACAGTATGGGTTGACATCCAAGAATAGAGTAATGCTCTTCAGCATCATGCATCAGTGTGTTGATTCACAGCTCTTCTAGTTCTCTTTCACCCGTCTAGAGCATTTTAGTCTCCTTGTGCAACCTGAGACACAGAAGAAGCACGAAATGAAAATTATTTGGAGTTCAACAACGGATTAGGATGCAACAATGGTGAAGAAATCCAGACACAAAATAAAGTGACCAAAACATAATAGGGATTTTCTAAGAACTAGAAGCTGATCATGTTTCGCAGAATTTGTAAGTTCCACTAGTTCTAAACACCGAATACGACGCAACATAGTGCTTTTAATGACTAAACTACAGGCAACAGACAGAACCTTGGTAAGAAGTGGCAGAACATGCTCGCTCCATTCATCGTCCCAACGAGATGATGACCCAGATGCAAGTGCACCACGCCTCAATGTATCCAGAAGATTGCAAGCGTCTGGAAAACCTTTGAACAAATCCTGGCAGCAACATATAAATGAGAAACGTATAGATCTATTATTGGTCGTAAATAAGCACAGAGCCAACGCGCCAGGAAAATCATAAAACTTCGATGGCTTTAGATGATAAGCAATAAAATAATGCGACGTTTCTATAAATAGCCGGGATACATTATTCATGAATGAGCTCATCCCAAGCGATGAGGTTCAGTAGTACGTACCATTAATTGATCCGCCAACTCGGAAGATGAGGAAAATAAGAGGCCATTCTGACGATCCACCACCAACTCCCCAATACTGCTCAGACAATCATCCAAGCCTCGATCAAAATGGGAATAGCTTCTTTAAGCATCATTCACAAAGTCTGGCAGCCTGAGCCCAATTAAGCCCTTGCATGTCACTAAATTAAAAGAACATGTGAACCCTACAAATTAAGAGTCAAGGAAGCGGAGGGAAGGTTAATTCTGCTCACCATGAGTACGAGACAGCGCAAACTGGCAGACCACACCCAAACATGTCCACCACCTTCATAGGCAGATCCAAGCCCGAAGAGGAGGTATGGAGACACACGCCCAAATCGGCAGCACCTGCATCAACGCCCAGATCCACCCAAAAAATCATCAAATATCCCAGTAGGTATTAAGCACCTCAAACCGAACTAAATCTAAAATATAAGAAACTATTCACTCAAAACATGTAGAATGATAACCTATCCAGGCAGACAAAATATAAACTATGAATTGCTCAAAGAGGCTCGGACGTATCATACATAAAATGATGTCAATTGGATAACAAACTATCGAAGCTGCAAATAATGGCATTCTGTGGAGCTACCTAGTAAAAGAGGATACTCTTCAGCTGATAACCACATGGTTCGAAACGCCACCCTCCGCAACCGAAGCTTGCGAATGTCTTCCTCGTACTTCGCGCGCATTGGACCTTTCCCTGGTGAATGATGGGTAGACAAGCATCATCAGCTGCATAGTATTCATGAACTTTCGTACTAGTCAGGTTATTACTCAGACTGAAAACCTATAGTATGGCTGATCACCGTAAGCGCCCAAATGGCCAAAAGTAGCCACTGCCATACCTATAGTAATTGCAATAAATCATTTAGGAAGCTTCAAGGAACGTAAAAGGGGATTAATGTCCCAATAGAAGAAGAGATCATCCCCTCTATATTTGAATGATGAAATACAGATTTTGGAAGTTACTACAGTCGAAAATTACCTTCCACAAATATGGACTTTCTATTTTTACTTCAGGAACATAAATAGGGGTTAATTCATCTCTGTCTACATAAAGGACTACCAGTGAGCAATGTTGAATATCATACCAGTCACAACAATAAGAAGACGAGGGAAGGGGCTGGACGCAGGATATGCGTCCACGGACGAATCGCTCTCTCCCAACAGAGCGGCAACACGACGGTCATAAAATACGGCAGCCTCCAGCAGTGTCCCGAAGTCCTCATCGGCTGTCCTGCAAGGTCCCATCTGACGCGCATCAGCGGTCTTGATCAATGTGACAATAATAAAGATTTCATTGTTATAAAACAGGACCATCACAAAGGAAAAGAAAAAACTGCTGCAATTCAACATCATGAGTAAAAATATATTCACCAGCTAGTGCTGCTCACGATGAGCGCAGGCCTGCCCCTTTCATACGAGTAGTGATCACCACCCTGAATTTCTCCATCCGTGTCCCCTGCCACCGTCAGGACTGTGAACAGAGAGCGTTCCACCTGTGGCACAGCGTGGACGTCGAGGCCGTTATGAAGATTTGCATGGTCCTCAGCTTCATTCACACGACTCGACAATGGCAACAGTGGTTCTCCTTTGAGCATCTTACGTGCAGACGGACCTACACCTTCGTTATCACAGAACAAGAAAGAGTGAAACAACATTCCTGTGGGCATCCAAGGCAAGCTCCAATGGGCTCTACTTCATCGAGACGCCGCAAAGCTTCTACACATTTTGAGGAAGCGGCATGTAAGAGTTGCTGAGTGAGATGTATAGGCTACAGAGTTCATTTTTCTACAACTAGAATGTAAAATCTCATGAACTACAATGTAAAATCTCATGATCTTTGATAGTCTGATCACAAACCAGAATCAGCTTCCTTGACATGGCTCGCTTGCGTCGGGGCTTCGAGTAGACCATCACCGCAGCAATCGAGCACACCAGGGGGTCGAGTAAAAGCTGCATGTAACCTGCTAAACAGCTGACCATAATAGGCAGGGCCATTGGTGAGTTTTGAGAAAACTCTCTTTTTGAATGTCCGAATTCGAAGAGACGCCACACAGGTTCTTGTACAGAAGCTGCTGGAGTAGTATCACACCATAAATACACGAACACTCTGAAAGGAGAACACATCTGAGAAAAGAACATTAAGATCCAGAGAAATACTAAACTCACCTCATGCTTCTCTCTCAAATTTATAGGTCGAAAAAATTCAGGAGAACGGTCATACACAACAGTGGCCCTGCAGCACATGACATTTGATTTCGCTTGAGTATCCCTAGTGAAAAAAGCTAAAATTTGATATTTCAGAAGTTGTGTTAAAATTCGATAACTGTAACTCGCTAATTAAATATTCACAGCTTATCAGCACAGTAAAGAATGATTTGACTACCGATTGCACATACCTGATCCCCCAGTTCTGCTCTAATTCATGCTGCATAGCCCTGGTCACGCACAAGTACCCATTTGCCGTCTTCCCGTATCGTCGTTCATACCTGCGTGTTCCAAAACATTTGCTGTTGATGCCGAGGAAAAGAGGACGTGCATTTCTTTACGATATATAAGATAGGGCTGAAGGCAACCTAATATGGGACACTAAAAGCCGGAGGCGTACCAGGAGTAGATCTTCACAAAAGGATGGCTTGAACCAAGAGACAGTGCTAGTAGAGTAAATCCAAAATTGTGCCAGTCTATAACGAAAGCAGCCTGGCGAAGCCAACAGGCAATCCTCACTACAGTCAACGTTGGAATCGATGGTGGGTTCTGTTGAACACAAACATAAAACAAATCACAAAATGAATTTTTTTAGAAAATGGAAGCAGTAATCACTTCAAATAGGGCAGATAAATATAACTCGTTTGTCGCAAACTACATACCTGTACCAGAAAGAAGTCTGGAGCGGGTATTTGAACGCACAGGACCCAGAGGAGCGTTGTGAATTGTATCATCAATTTCAAAGGCAAGAGCAGGATATACAGTAACCTTGAAAGGCCTGCTGGAAAAGGAGAGTTCTGCATTCAAGGAAGTAAAAAGTAAGAAACTCAGACCCTTTAAATAAGCACATCAACAACTGAAAAAATCCAGATCTCTAACTCCTGCAGGCCTAAACGACTTCATCACAACCGAAGACCAACAACAGCGGGTTTAATGAAACCCTGGTACATACGCTCCCCTGACAATACTTTCGAGCATGGATCATGAGTATGTTGATATGTTCAGTAGGCAGAATTAACTAAAGCAGTTCGCAAAAGAAGGGAGTTCGTGACAAAATAACCATAAGGTGGAGGTGAATGTGTGGATGTTGCAAAAGTCCAGCGTGGGGTTCCGTTCCTAATACATAGTGAAAACACATTAAGAGTCAGTAGAAGTCCAGTGCACTATATGTGCGCTTCATCTGCTGCATATAAGAAAAAGAAAAAATGGTCATGATCTTGAGGAAATCCCCATATCAGTTGAAAGACGAAATTCTTACCTGCAAATGCCACCACATCAACGTCCAGGCCAGCCTACGGAGGAACACCAATATTTCAATACTCTCGCATCAAATATTCTTAGCAGCGCCGACATTGTCCATGTCTTCTAAAGTCATTGAATTACTCGCTAAGCACCAGTGACGACAGGTAAAGATACGATTTGCGTCACTTCAACCATTTTAACATATGTAGGGAGTGTGATTATTACACGATGTTTAGAGCTCTGGAGATCAAACGAGGGTACAAGAGCCCAAGTCTCTTAAGATCATTGACTAAGAAATGAACGACGAATTCTTCTACAATCAATGTATGATGATTTCATATACAATCCTTCAAAGTGGGAGGTAGTACATCACTATTTCACAGTCGGCAATCCCATTTCCATTCCAAGTCCAGAGGCCATAGACATCACTATTAACCAGGCCATAGAAATTATTAACCAAGTCATGCTTACGTTAATCGAAGGTCCACCAAGTGAATTGGAAGAGATGAGTTACTCATTCAATAGGAAACGAAATCAGATCCCTAACGATTTTACTATCCTCACCCTTACTAATCCGCAACACCAAGAAAACACATTTCACTCCAACCCACAACACTGAATCACGCAAAAAAACTACCCTAATCAACCACTCCATTCAAACTTCCCATTCAATCGCTGATCAAATCAAACGCTGCTACACACACAATACGAACACCCTTCCTACTCCTCAACTCAAACTATACCTGACGAGCGAGAGACAGAGCGTGATACTGCATCCGCGGACTCCGCCCCAAGTCTCCCATCACCACCACCGCTGCTCTCCGCCGATTCCTCATCCTCGTCCTGCTCTTCCGCTTCCCGAACCACGATCGGAAGACTAATCCGCGATCGAGAGACTCCTCCTTGTGCGACTCCGCATCCTCGTCCTCCATGGCTAGGGTTGCACGAAACCCTAGAAAATTAGGAGTGAACAATCGGAGAATTCAGGCGAATGGTGGAGAGGAAATGTTGTAGTGCAAAATGTCGCGGACTGTAAGTTAGAATAAATTAGAAATGTGATGTGTGATTACAAAGGAAAACTACAAAACAGGAGAGGAATATCTTCAGTGTGAGATTTTGTGAGAAATTGAAGAGGAAGATGCGCACCAACTGAAAGCTTCAAAATAGGAGAAAGCTTCGGGGACTTCGCCGTTCTCTAGTCAGCATAGGGCTCTTCGAAGTCGCGAATTGCGCTGCAAGTTTTCGCAGTTTCTTTCCAAATTGGGCCTCGCCCAAAACCTTGACTCCCAAAACATCAGCTGCGAGTACCCTAAACCCTAAAACCCAAGTGCTTTTGTAATTGAAGGAAAATCCGACATTCCAATAATAATATTTTACTAAAATTTCTCTAAAATTTTGACAATTATTTTTAGATATATTTTATGCCGGATTTGCTTGCAATCTATAATAGTTTTTATGAAGAATTTTTTAACGGTTGAAGGTTTGGAGAGCCCAATTTTAGACTTATCATGCTAATTTTTGTATATCGGGCATAGAAGGTCCATAAATTGAAGTATACATCAAGGTAATTGTACGTAATTTTAAACATTTTTTAAAAATCTTCTTGTCTAAAATGTATTGCTTTTATTTATAAGAGCCTAGGATTGCTATTAGACACACTTATAGTTTCTTTATAAGGTGTCTTAAAAATGAAGAAAATCTAAAATATCATGTTGACTTCTAACAAGATACAACAAAAATTAAGGCAATTTAGTAATAGGATCTATATTCAATTCCTAATTTGGACGCATTTGGATGTGATAACCTCAGTGGCAAAAGTTTGTCTTCATATTGAATAGGATCCAATGTTTTCACATTGTAGTATAAGTAATAAATATTTCAAGCTCTTTTTAGGAGAAGGAATGAAGCATCAAACAAGTTTGCAAGACTAGGGAGAATAGATTCCATTATTGGCCATTTTTCCATCCTTGGGAGAAAAAATTAGAACTTATTTTTACAAACAATGAAATATTTGAAAATTTTGGATTCATACATAGAAGTAAAGAAATAAGTTCCAAAACAATGAGAAATGGGTCTCTAAAACATAGTTGAAGCATCCAAAAATATAGGCTAAAAAAAGAAGAATCCCTCTCATGAGTGAAGAAAGTGTAGTCACCTAATCTTTTGAAGGCACATTCTCCCTCATAGTTGGGATCTTTTCTAGATACCTTTGCTTTTCTTATGCTTCACTTGGAAGTTTATTACTTGGTTAAGAATATTATAGACTCCAAAGCTCAAAACTACCATACTAACTTGGTGACCAAATTTAACATAATGTGCCAAATAATTTAATAAAAGTTTGCATATGTGATTTGATAGATGATAAAAATAGAAAGGCTTATTTTTTCAAATGCAATTTTTTTTGAAGAAACAATATCCTTTAAATTCTATTTTCTATATTTAGAAATATTTTTTTTCCAACCTTGACTATTGGGTAATGGTATCTATAATATCTAAAAAAGATTTAGAACCACAAAATCAACCACTACAATATAGAGGGCAAAATTTAACAATTAAGGTAAAACACTCTATTCTAGATTTCCTCCTCATTCCTAAAACACCCTACTTTTTGACCCCCATCTAACATATTTCTAATTCAATTCTAATGAAGTTCACTTACCTTTTGAGGTATTAATGGACCCTTATCATTTAGATTTTTATTTATTTTGAAAAAGATTTAGTATATATCTAAAGACACTTATAGGTACCTACTACACTTTCACTTTCAAAAAAAAGGAATTTCACTAAATTCTTTTCCAAAAGTCTAATCAACATAAACTAATCAATTATGACTCTAATAGGAAAGTAGGCGTATTTCTTAACTCTAGAAGGCCACTGCGGATGTTTTGTATCTTTTGGATAGTCAAATGATTTTTGTGAATATTGAAGAATGTATGATTTTCATTTGATTTTGTTTGTGCAACTTTATTGATGCTATAGATATGTCATTAAATTAAGTTCAAGACACTTTAGTTGTTTTTTGATTTCATGTGGGGTAGATTATCAAGAAAATGGTACACTATCTAGTGTATTTCAATACTTTGAGTTTTTTTCCTTAAATCTTGATTTTGACATTCAAAACGATTTCTTTTGGTTTTGAGCAACACTAAAAAAATGAAGCTTCTAAAGTGAAGTTTCTACTCCTCTTAGAAATTTTGAAAAATTCCTTAAAATAAGCATTTTAGTGAAGTTTAGGATCTATAACCAAGTTTCTTTGCAAATACGGAGTGACAGAAAAATTATCTTTGTATCAAAATTTTCTACACTATAATGTACCTCTATTCTAAAAAAAATAGTTTTTTTGAGCATGATTTGTATTTTATATGAATTTTCTTCATTTTTACTTCAAAAATTTTCAATAATTTGAAATTTTCACAAAAAAATTTGAAAATCTTATGACAAACATTAGACATATGATTTAATCTTTGAGAAATAAAACCAAAAAATCTCACTCATAAATAGAGAAGAAATAAAGGATACAAAATGGGAAACTTTCAAGTTTGACTACACGGTCATAGGCTCCGTCCTATTGGGGTTAAAGGGTCAGGAATAGGTTCAATTACTTTATGAGAACGAGTTGGATCCACGGCTTTCTTTTTCATTTCTTATGAAGTGCCAAAGTGGCGATGTAAAATGTCAAAGTGATGCTCTAAATTTCAACATTCATCTACAAATTGGATAGAAAATATCACATTAGCACATACAACATGTCCATCATTTTGTTTTCATCCACAATCTAGAAATTTCATCCAAGTTTTTTTTTCCCAATTTGAAGTTTTTGGTGAAAACCTTCACGGTTTGTTGCCATTTTTTAGCCAAATTATTTTTTTCTGGCACCAGAAAGCCAAAAAAGAAAGCCCGGGTCGGGTCTCCCTGCCCGTGCCCGTGCCCGTGCCCACCCCAATCGGACGCTGCATCTGGTCCCTCGATCTTCCATCCTCAATCTTACGGCTCCGATCAACCATCACCCGGGCTCCTCCCTCAACCATCTTCTCTCCGAAACCCCGCGTTCCGATCATTGTCGCTAGGGTTTCACGAACTCCGCCATAGCCACGAGCTTCGACCTTCTCCGCCAATTGCCCCCGCCTTTCTTCCACCAGCTCTCCACCATGTCGTGGGAGGCTATGCTGCCCTTGGGCATCATCTCCGCCATGATGTTCGTCATGGGCTCGTCGCAGTACGTGATCCACACCACCATCTATGGCAAGGTGAGTCAGTGCGCGCTTCGATCTCCGATTCGATCGAATTCAGAGCGTGGTGCTCTCTTCCATTTCAATATATTGCTGATTAGTGTCGTTTTTTGAATTTCTGAAGGAGTGAGTGGAGATTTGTGTGTTTGTGTGCGGGTCAGCCTAAGCACCCGAGACATGATGCATGGGACCGGGCGATGGACGAAAGGGATGCGCGACTGAAAGAGGAGTATGAGAAATCGCAAGTAAGTGTGTGAGCAGTTTGGTTGTCTTTCTTTAGAAAGCATTGTTGGGATCGCATTCCTCTGGTGGAATGGATTCTCGATTTCGCTGTGTTGAGATTGGTTTAGGGTTTCATGTTGGGAATGGCCGGTGATCAGAATGTGGTCGGTGTTGCACGTTATCGGGAGTTACTTTAGGTGTCTGTTCTTTCCGGGGAATTGTCTCACTGTGGGGTGGCATGCGACTTGTTAGTAAAGAAGCAGACTCTCCTCGTAACCGCAAACCGTTTGGATCAGAGCGAAGAGACTTTGTGCTTAGGTTGAATCAAAAAATACGAAATGGGTCGCAAATCACGAACTCGTGGAGTAGAGTGAGTAGGGTTTGGTGATATGACTGTTTTGCTTAGGTTGAATTTGAATTTAGGAAAAGGAAAACTCACATTTTATCTCTTTGATCTTTGTTTTTTATAATTGCACTGAGGTCTGCGAATCTGCAAGAATTTCGTTTGAAACGAATTTGTGACTTGAAAATCAGCTTCCTAGTTTTGTGCACTTGGATGGATCGTGCATTCTCCGTTTCGTTTAGATAATTGCGTGAGAATCTGTTTCCTTGAGGTGACGTCGAGGAAATGCAGTTTGCTGATATTTTGTTGTCTCTTACCCTAAGGGAGAGATTAAGCACCTGTTCGAAGGATCATACAAAGCAATAGTAGCATGTCGGGGTCATCATTCCCAATAGTGAATTTCGTATTTCTAGTATAATTGTATTATCGGTTATAGGAATTATGGCATTCCAAGACTGTCAAATACGATCATTCAAAATTTTAATCACTGAGGATTATACTGAAGATTGTACCGAAAATGCATGGAGAATATATGGAAGGATACACATGCACGTTTCTATTTAGGTGCAGGCACTTAGCCGCTTGTTTCACATATTGAGCAGTCAGGGCCTAGTTTTGACATTTTTCCTTGTTGTGTACTTTTGCAGAAGTAGCATAATTCCCCTCTTCTTCTTTTGGAGAGGCACATTTAACAAGTGGATCTTCAAGGCCTTTTGCTCGTTGTAATATGCTTCACCAGCTTCTGCATCCTGAACTTTGATGCGCAGAGGCATTGTTGCAGCTTTCAGGGTACCAATCAGATCCTACGTGATGCTGAAAGTAGTTCGATATGTCCACGGAAGTGGTCTATTGTGGTAGCACCAGTCTTCCAGGCGCATCTTTTCACAAGGGTGAAGGTTCAGCTGGAATTTGTCTTGATGGTTTTTTTCTTTTTTTTACGGTCCATTGTTCAGTATTCAATGTCGAGCATTTGTAAACAACCACCTAGCTTCTTTTCCGACTGGAATAAAAATGCTCTCGTCTTACGACAGCTGAGAATTGAGCACGTCCATTGAACCTTGAGTTTGTTGTAAGTGAATGCTGGAAGAATTGTATGGAGGTGGGAGTTGTCCAAGGAGATTGTAAGCTACATTATATAGGTCAGAAGCACCATTCTAAATTTTGTGCAATTTGAAATAACAGGAAATAACAAGAGGCCACAGGACTATACCCATCGTAGCCTGTAGCATTGTGTCGAAATCAGTGCGATGCAGTGGGATTCAAAAGTTTACAAACATTTGGAGTCCATTTTTCTTCTATTCTTTTACGTTGTCACAAAATGGTTAAATGATCATCAAATTTTGCACACAACTCCGCCAATTCATGAACCATATTCATACCAGATTTGGCAGTGAGAAATTACAAGAAATACAAGTTTTTCAATTTACTAATTAAAACATTGATCATCTTTGAAAGAATCAAGGAAACTTGCCAAACGTTGGCAATCGTAACTTCAATGAATCGATATCCCAGTGTCTAGCACACACCATGGCTCACAATGACTCAACTCACTCGGCATATATCTTTTGCAAATCTCCCCTTACATGACGAGAGAGTAGCAGCAAATGGTTCACTCTGCATCGTTACCCATCTTGCTTTTTTAAGAAAAAATAAAAAGTAAAAAATTCTCACAAAACTAGTATTGCTACATTATGTCCTAATGACATGGATTTCGTGTGTGCCCTCCGCCTGTTGGTGGGAAAAACACTGAAGAAAGAGCAATCATCTATCATCTACGCTTAAGAGTTAAAATCTAAATTCATAACGAGATCAAAGTCATATTGGACTGCTCATAGTGAACCTGGAACTCTTTGATTTGAACAATGAGCAATCCAATCTCGCATCAGTCTTCATCCATGCCAATCTGCACTTCCGGTAGATTCCACATGTCTTCCTCCACAACTGCTTTCTCAACCTTCATAGGAATTACGGACATTTGTTCGTCTTTCTGACCACGATTTCTGCTATTAAGCAACTCTCTGTGAATCTCTGGTGTCACCTACACAGAAAAAGAGCTCACCAAGCATTTAATCGTCAGACCTCAAAAGATCCTCTACTAGATACACAACACTTATTGATGGAAAATAAATGTTTGTCGGATAGACTATTAGATAACATTAAGATAACGTTGAATTTATGTCAGGTTAATATTGGCTTAACGTAAACTTTAATACTTACCACTATAATATGAAGTTAATGCCAAGGCCACCAACATCTCACTAATGTTACGTTGAAAACATTCAGTAAAATTAACAGTGGCTCACCCTGAACTCAAAATAAAGACGATGCATCTAATGGCTATTACCCTAAGCGCCAAAGCATAGTCATATTAATAAGGGATCATTTGTTATACACTTCTGGTAAACAAGAGAAAATAGGAATCCCCTCTGGTTACAATCTAGGAAATAAAATTTCACAAGATCAAACTTTGCCAGACCATCGTCAAAAAATTATGAAAACTGATTGGCAGAAATTGTGTATTTGTCGAGTTTCTGGACAGACAGTGACGTACCAGATAATGCTTCTGTTTCCGCATCAACTGCTTCAGTTTCTCCTTGTCCTCCTCCCCCAGCTCATTCTTGTACCTGCAACCAAGAGTAGAGGTATGAAACTTGTGAGGCCACACCCCAATTTAACGAATCCACAACACACACTAGCTATAAGCAAGCCCCATTTCATTAGTACAAAAGAATTAGGATAGGGGAAAGCCATGACTGAAATAACAAAGCCAAGATCAACCTTAATGAATGAACCTTGAAACTAAAAAGAGTTGATACGGAGTATAATTAACATTCTGAAATACAAGCGGTTTGTCACGTTCTCTGTACCTTTGAACAAATGTGAGAAGGGATTGATGCCAAATGACAGGAAGGTCTCGATCATCCTCAACGAACCCCACAAAATGTGCCAAAACTGAATCCAGGACTCTGTATGGCAGAGCATACTTCTTGTCCAATAAAAGCTTTAAGAAATAGCTGCAAGGCAGTTCAAAAACCCCAATGATTAGATGAGCGATTATAGCATCGAACTAAAAGGGAAAAAATACTATGAATATCGGTACAAGATTGTGTATGTACGCTCAGGAGAAGTTATTACCTGTTTGTGCCGCAATACTCCATCTCTGCAATTTTCAGCAGGGCAACACTGTTCAAACCCACACAGAAAATATGTTAAATGAAATTCTTAAAGAGTAGAGTTTTCAATCAAGAGTGCCATCCTTTTCCAAGTACGAAAAATATAGAAAAAGCAGAGAATCGACCTCTCCAAATTGCTAACAAAGGGCAGATTCGGCACTTCCAATTAGCACCAATTGGCTAACTCAGACAACTTGGGCAGTGCAAGCATTCAGTAACTAATTCCAATTAGCTAATTGGCGCTACTTGGTTAGCACGGGCGGGGCCTTACTACATATAGAGGGTGACGACTGCAGGGTAACACATAATCAATGAGCAACAACCTCGTCATGGACCTAAGATTTGTCACTTAGAGAAGAAATAAACCAACAGTTCAACAAGTGCATATTCCGGTCGTACAAGTGTTTTACCTGGAGTGTAAAACAGGAATAGAAACCTTTTGGAGTACGCTTCCTATAATAACAGCCTCCCGTAAGTTGCATGTTCTCGTCTGCAAGGAGCATAAAATTAATAAGTGAGACAGTGAGATGGTGTGAATTTTCACTATGCACATAATGATCCTGGTAGGCTCAATTAACGTTAACACCACTCCATGGATAATGCCGTAGTATACTGACACTAAAAATTAATGAAATAAATTCGGTCTGCTTCCCATTTTTAAAATATAATACAATCAAGAGTAAGTGATATTCTCTCTGAAAAACAGGGTAAGGTGCGCCAAGCACCTGACACAACTTACCTGGCACAGAGGTAGCAGCAGGCCTTTGTAAAAAGCTGAAGGCTTATAGACAGCCTTTTTCATAGCTTGGTAAAGAGCAAAGTGAAGTCTTTTATGCTCTCTTATGTCATTCCGGATTCTTGGTAAGAGAATTAAATTGTAAAAGCGCTGAGCCATACGGGCATTCAAGTTGGATGCAAAAACCCGAGTGGCTTGGTACATTGCGTTTGGAGACCATCTCTCTGGCTCTGTTAGAAATAGCACATCTTCCCAATTGGAAAGTGAAGGAATGATCTTGAAAGCTTTTGGTAATTTGCCAGCCCTGTATCTACTCAACAATTTTCCCACCCTGCACAGAGAAACATCCAAACTTAATATAACGTCTATGATCTTCGGCATGAAGAGGACACTAAACACTCAGGCCCCTCGTTCAATAATATGCCAGTCACATAACGATAGCACGGCTACAACCAGATGGATATATGGCGCCTAAAGGACGAAGATATAAGTGATAGAAGACATACCCTTGATAGACCTCAATAACTTTGCTATCTACCCCTGGAATTGTTCGGCCTTCACCTGCATTAACACAAGCACAGGATCTTTCATGAGGTTTCAAGCGAAGAATAATAAAATAAATCCCATCTAGCCAGGATCTTCATCCATTACAACTACCTATAATGCATTCAGCACATAAGGTTCACTTTGCCTTGCATAGGTCAAAGCAACGAGCCTAAAAATTGCAACAACACTATGAGAAAACAAGTGTCCCATCCACCTCAAAGAGGTAGCTTGGAACCTTGCTAAGTCAAGTATTTAAGCATCCCCCATTAGGAGCCAAGTGAGCACCACCTCTTCATTTTTCTTGGACATTGAATAAAACAAGGTAAGGCGTTTACAGACGTACTTTAGCACCAATCAAAGTGCGAGTTATTGTTGCCCAAAAGTTGTTGCTTCAAATTGACCCTAAATGTACCGTTTTCACGCGTGTTATTACTTCAAACAAGGCAGCTCACCTTCAACGTCAGCAGCAGCCATGGAATCCCCACCCTTGTCATTGATCCGCTCCATAATAATATCTGCTAAGGTTCGCTGCGGGGCTGCATCCGAAGCCATAAACATTGAAATAATCCTCTCGTCTTCTTCTGTCACCTCCTGCCAGAGAGTTTCAGAAAATGCGTGAGGTGACAATGCCGAATATCCACCACATTAACATGATATATCCACCATAATTTGAGCAATACGAGCCATGCAAGTCCTTGTAAGCAGAAACAGAAATCTACCTCAAACTCCTCAGCTTGGTCTTCTCCGTCCGAAAACCCATCCTCGTCATTATCACTGTCGCTATCCATCCTCTTGTTAGGAACAACAGCAGTAAAAGCTCTCCTTGTAGCCGCCACGCCTGTTTCTTCATCCCTAAATTGAATCAAGAATTGAAATAAGTCCAAAGCCTTCAAAGTCTACTTCCTCTAGAGGTAAGCCAGCTTCGGCACCAAAAATTCAAAAGTCCTTCCGGCCGACCCTGACCTCCACTCCAAACTTGATGACAACCAAAATTTGTAAAACATCTCAAATTCCTCAAATACTTGCTCGTTTCCCTCAGGATCATTGTCAAGCAGATTCAAGAGCTAAGAGAAATGGTACCGTTCATTATCAATTTCCAGTTGCTGCCTTCGCGCTTCACCGAGAATTTTATTACTCATCACCGGAGTCACATACTGCAACAGCATAAACGAAGTTCATTCGATGAAAAATATCGTCATATTCAACACAACAGTCAAAAGCACAAATGAATCCTTTCAATGAGAAAAAAAATCTTCATATTCAAAACAACAGACAAAGCATTGCACATCACATCACATCACACCGCAAAAAATTTGTTTCGAAAAAACGCCTCAGGCGACAACTATACCTCATCCTCCCCTTGTTGACGATTGCGGTTCCGTGGATGCCTGCGTTTCGGAGGCAAAGCTTCCAAGTTCAGCTCCATTTGTTCGCCCAAATTCAGGTCGTGCTTCTCAGGTCCCGCATCCTTCCGCTTTTTCTTGTGCTGACCAGGAGCCCGAGGCTTGGTTTGGCTCGCCATGACGACGAACAAACCCCGTGAAATTCAGCAATTCCTTTACCAATGCGGCGTCCTATCGTCACAACCTCTTGCTGCTTCCGCAACTACAAAACGCAACTGTTCTCCCGTCTAAAATCACACACGAAAATTTGTTTTTCTCGCTAGAATTTCCAGAAATCTGAGTAGCAAACGATCGATTTAGGGTCTCTCGATACGGGCAGAGCAACAGCGCTTGCAACTGCAGGCCGCGATAAACCCTAAACCCTAATGAAGACTTGGAACCATTGAAAGATGATGACCTGATGACGTGTATTGATGACCTGGACAAGAATGTGCTGACTTGGCCTTACAGGGGTCCCTCGTAGGGATTTTCTTGGAAGGATTTATTGCTGAAAATAGTAATTTACAATGTTTTCGAGGGATTTTTTTATAGGGAATCGTATTTTGAGCGATTTATTGTAAGAAAAAAAAAGGTTCAAATTTTTTGAGGGAATATTTGGAAATGTGATTCCCTCTTTTGGAATGGATGGAATTCTTCGATTTGTATGAAATCGTTGGGGGAGGATCACCCCATTTTGGATGAATGTATGTACATTCAAATGAAGGAATGAGTTGTCATCCACATTTGGGTATGTTTCATCCATGTGTGTAAATATATCGAACCTTGTGATTCTAGTGAAGATCACTTTTTGCATTGCCTTCCAAAAATGAAATAAGCCCTTGGTTTCTCCACTTATTAATTGATAACTTAGGAACCCTAAAATGCTATAGTGTACAAAGGACAAAAGTGTCCAATGACTTGACGTTTGTAGATGTTGAAGAAACAAAAAAAATGCACCTATTCATGTGAGGAATTTGATAATATTTTGTTAACTACCTTCATGAGAGACCTCTTTTTTCATGGATTAAGGTAAAATTGTCTATATTTGTTAAGATTAAAAGTTTTTTCTTAATTCCAAACAAATAGAAACTTCATAAATTTTTTAACATGTGTATATTTGCGGAGATGTTTTAAATTTTTGTAAGTTTTTTAAAGCCTATGTTCAAAGAATCTTTAACCTGTAAAAATCACGAGTATGTTTCAAACAAAAAAGAACTTGATAAGTGTCATTTCTATTGCAAGAGTTACAATGAAAAAAATCTACATTTTTGAATAATCAATTGTAAAATCTTGCACTATAAGACTTGTATCATAATATGTGGAAAAAATTCCGCATCCACTTTGATTGTATAGATTGTAAGATATTAGTATTTATAGTAAAAAAAAAAAAAAAATTCCACCTTATTTAATTAGGTTCAGACTTTGAATCTCCTTAACTTAACTTTCTTGTATTACAAACGGTTTCGACATTTAAATTTTTATAGTAGAAAATTGAATTGAAAATGTAGGATGAGTTTGTTTTTTTAAATCCATTCTTAAGAAAATTGTTAAATAGAAGCAGATATGAGATATTTGGCGAATTATGTTGTAAATTGTTTTGAAGTGGGATTGAAATATGACAATTCTAATAGTCAAATTGTTGCAGCAAGTAATATACCCCCTACAATTTTCAAAAATTGTGAAAATTGAGTTAAAAAATGAATCCTATACGTTATTTTTTCAGAAAAATGCTCTAGTTGCTTAGAAAATAAGACTCTTTATATCTTTTGCACCACTTATCCGTATGAAATGAATAAAAAATTTCTAATAAATAAATAAATAAACTATAAAAAAATTATTTATAATTTTAAATTTTTATAATTTTTTCTGCTATCCGGAGTCGAAAATTTTGTGCTTGTGAAGGCCAAATTACTTCTGCCAATAGTACTAAATAAAGTAAAAAATTATATTCTTACAAAGCTAGTATATTCTTTGATTTTCCAAAATAGGGTCAAAAATTTACAATAAGATTTGACATTATAAAAACCTACCTAATAATATTAGACCATGTATGTCCCATTTCTCCTATTTTCAATGAATGAAATCACTAAACGCCTCACATTATTTGAGGACAAAATTGCTCTTTTTTGGATGAATGTACATTCTTTTGGATGAATAATATACATTTCATCCGCATTTTTGCATGTTACATCCATTTACATAATTGTAAACTACGGCATCACTATATGGACAACGTTTTTTATTCTGGCGATTTGCTCTATAGTCGGGTACAACAATCTTACGATTTTTCCAGTCAGTTTTCAGTAGAAAGTTCATCAACTTCATGAAGCTCTAGCATGCTAAAAAATGAACCGATTTTGGAATCGCAATGAAGTGCACTTCAACTTCTTAACAAGTAAAAAATGAAAAAATTCAAATCATACAACAATTTGAATGTCTTTTATACACTATCTACCATTTTATAGAGAACCTTTAGAAGATAGTCAAAGTTTTTTTGCAATGGAGTGAAGAACAAGCAAAAAAACATTCAAGAAATTCAAGTGTTATAAGATCAAGTATCTCTTAAGTAATTGTGAAGGTTCATTTCTTATATATAACATTGAATACAAGTTGTAACTTTCACAAATGTTGGCAACACTAGATAGTACATAGTGTATAGAAAACATCAAACCTTTTGTATGATTTTCAATTACATATTTGTGTTTGTAATGATGATAAAGTAGACTTCATTGTGATTCCAACGCAATTCGAAATTTGAAATTCCGTTCAATTTTGAGCACACACGGGCCTCCCAAAGTTGACCTAATCACAACAAGATGAAAAAAAATCGTAAGATTGTTGTACCCGACTATACAGTAAAGCCCTGCGTGCCCTCCCACCAAAGGTGAATTTTGGGAGGGAGTCAAGCGGAGTGGCTTACATCTATGACAATATCGCCCGAAAAAAAAACGTTGTATATGGAAAATCGCTTCCTGCACTGCCCAAAATTAATTAAAAATTGTCTCTTTGGTTTCCTTCATTCTACTTGGTTTTCTTCATTTCCAGCCTTGCAGCTTGGTTCGTTTTTTATAATGCAATGGTTCTGCCATTTGTTCAAAAATAAAATAAAATAAAATACAAAATAAAATAAAATATAAAATAAAATAAAATCCCATGCTGACGTTCAAATAATAATTGTGGCCCCAATACCTGGGCTTCCCGCCATTGGTTGGAACCTGCCATGAGAAACTCATGTCAGTCAGTCAGTGGTACTGCGTCAGGAAACAGTAAATTATAGTACAGTACATTTATCTTATCCAATCGATTATTTATTTATTTATTTATTTATTCATTTTGACACAGGATTTCATTGCAAAAAATAAAAGGTAAGGTAGGAGCCTAGGAGGTCCATAAATGGACCATCTAAGGCCTGGAACTGAATTTGGAGGAGGCTAAACATCTTGAAAAAAAATTCAGTAAATTTTCCTTGAAAGACAAGTGGAATTGACATCTAAGGTAGGAGGCTGTTGAATCGTGCGGGCATTTTGAACCGCCCCTACAAAAGGTCCTAGAATGGTGCATGCAGTTTCAAAAATGAAGCATATTTTCTGAAGATGGTAGATGTAATTGCCAGTGAGCGATTTAAGAACAATGAGTAATGCATATTGGCCATTGGGAAGGATCATTCGTACTTCTTGAATGCGGATTTTCAGTAGCTTAATGGAAATTCAGTGAAGCTTTCGTAAATATTAATAAAATACAATTTACAGTAGGTACTAACTCAGGGAGTAAAGACATCTGTCTATGTGCATTTTTGACAATGTAATGAGCCATTCATGGAACTTTCATGAAGATCCTCTGTGCCTTTTCCATCACTTCTTGGACTGATGTGCACCATTCCCAGGCCAATTTCAGTTCATTACTGTAGAACTCTACGAGCTTAAATAGCGCCCTACGGCCTGTTTACTTTCAAAATTCGTATCTAAATCATACAAGGTCAAAAAATTCCAATTAAAATTCCCTCAGGCTTCTTCTTCACTTTTCTATCCACCGTAATTTTCTCTTCGACATTGGCGGCCAAGGTTCTCCTACAAATGCGAAAATCTCCTTAGATGTGCGATTCATGCACCTCCTACTTGAACCCAAGTAGTTTCATATTTTTTGCACCTTTGTGGAATTAGTTACAAATTTTTGAAGTTGGAAAAAAGTAGTCATTTGTGAGCATCAAAAGCGACGACCTCCTGAAGTGTGCATAGTTGGTACATTGAAAAAAGCAAAATGTACCTCTGAGTCATGTTCGCTTTTACTGCCCAGTAGGAGTTTGAGCCTCCTACCTTACAACGCCCCAGCCACAAGTGGCCTACATCAATTTTTTTTGTAAAAGTGACTAAAACCAAACCAGCAGACATTTATTTTAACTTACATTTATAATATAGAATTCCTTGAAATTGGCCACGTGTTCACACTTCATTCGATAGATGGTCTTATCCAGGAGAGTCCGTCGTCTTGGGAAATCCGTCTGTAACACATTTGACCACTGTTTGAGGGGTGGCTTTTTTTTCCAAAAGTCGTGCAACCTGGCTTGAAGAGCTTATGGACAAATTCATGTTTCTTGGGAACCTCACTGAAGCCAACCCATCCCGGCCCGGGCCCCCTTTAAAAGAGATTCTTTCTTTTTTCTTTTTTTTTTTCCTTTTTCTTTCTATATATTACTCCTCAATTAAAAAAATGGGGATTCTTCACTGTTACTGTGGGCCAAAGAGACACACCCAACCGTGTGAATCCCAGTAACAAAACTAAAAATTTAATATTTGAAACTCAATCCTAGCCATTCACAGTGATGAAAAGCACCGGACATAAGGCTTGGCTATGCTATGCTATTCTTCTCAATAGTCAACACCAAGACGCACCGTCCATTTTTCACATACAACGTTCCGACACTGTCAGAAGTAAGGTACTCTTTACTTAACCCTGTAAGGACGCCGCAGACCATAAGTGTCCGATGAATGACAAGGGATTCTCCAATGTAGGACAGAACTACAACTATTCATCCTTGGAGTTTTTTGTGGAAAGTGGAGAACATCTACAGTAGCTTGACTTCCAATGAGTACTTTTGGATTTCTTTATTCCAATGACTCTCACGGTTATACAATGCATGATTTCTAGGGTCACCCCCCGCGTCCTTACAGGGTTAAGATACGTTCACTTCATTTGGCGACCACGTTTTTAAAAACCACATTATCAAAAAATTAAGCCTGAAATGAAGTCCTCTTATTAATAGAGTTATAATCGTGAAGGCCATAACTGAAGTTAGTTGAAATATTATTTGCAAGAACGGCTTGTGTGGTCACGTAAAATACATGGTGCGGTGATGCGATCATACCAAGGCTACTAAGGTAGGAGGCTATAAAACAGAGCGGGCATTTAGAATGGACCCTATAAATGGCTGTGAAATGGACATGAGTTGGTTCTGAAATTGACTAGTATAGACTAGTATAGTCATTGAATGAATCAAAGAAAAAAGCATTCTTAATTGCAAGAGCCAATCATTTTCTTTGCTTTCCCCATTTTTATTTAGAATTGCACGTGAACCGTTTATGAAAGACCTAGGGTCACAAATAGGGACCTACGACCCAACTCGTTTGAAAATTCATAAGTAATTCAAAAATGCTCGAAAAAATACGAAACCACTTGGATTAGATTCCTCATCAATTTCTCTATGTCTGAAAAATGAGCTAAAAATATTCCCATCCAAGGAAATACATGAAAAAGGCATACCAGCCCTTAGATGCTCCATTTCTGAGCTTCCTACCTTATACCAGATCCCATCAGAACTCTGACCTCTGAACTTTGGGCCGGAATAGTACTGGGATTGGGTGACCTCCGGGGAAGTCCCAGTGCTGCATCCATTCCAATGGAAATTGTCCGTGTGTTTCAAGGAAAGAAAAAAATACTCTCTCTGTCTCAAAATAAAACCGATATTTCCTTTGTAAAATACAAAGGAAACACCAGTTTTATTTTGAGACAGAGGGAGTACATGGTACGTGCATACGTGACGGAGGTTCATGGTTTAGTCGAGTAAGGGTACGTTCGCACCTGCTGTTAATTAAAATTTTAGTGTTATTACAGAGGGGGGTGTTAGACACAATGTCCCACAACCTCTTTCGGGGGCAGGGCTGGGATGCGGGCAGATCAGGGGCTGCTCCACAGCCCTCTGAGGACCCCACAATCTGCTTGTAATTTTGGTTTATAATTGGTTTTTCCATCAAAGTAGAATAGAATGAACTAGTACACAAGATTTTCAATAAGAAAATTGAACCAATGATGTGGATCTTGTGCCACATATTTCATTCTTATCACATATTCATTTACACCTTGTAGCCAATTTTGCATTGAAGTAGGAGAGGAGAGAAGCTCTTTATACTAGTGGAATAGTGGTGGGTGAAACAAACCATGTGGGATATGTGAATTAGGACAAAAAAGAGCTCCTCCACTCATGGTTAAGTGGAAATGCAGGAATTGTGATAAAAGTCAAATTTCAAACCTCATTTAGACATAGTAGACTATATTTTTCAAAAAAACTTCAAGCCAAGAAAATTTGGGGAATCAAGTACACTTTTATCTCCAAAAATCCGTTTGAGATTTCAATACTCCGCCTAAAACTTTTGAACAAATTTTAGAGGAGGTGTTAAAAAATGTCCAAAAAAATGTCCCTTCCACCCCACCCCACCCCCTTTAGAATTTGTCTACAACTCTTACATGAGGCTTCAAAATCTCAAGCAAATTTTAGGGATAAATGTTAGCTTGCTTCTCCCACTTCTTCTAGTTCAATTTTTTTTAAGGAGATTTTAGAGTATTGTACTAACTTCTACTAAAATCCTACATGAGTTTGGTAGTTTCTTTATACAAACAATGTGCAATTGCATATTCAATCACATGTACACGTAATTACTTTATGAGAATCTAAGTAGTGATGTTTTTATTGTCAATCCTCCATTCACTACAAGAAAAGGGGCCAATATGCGACTGGGGAAAAACGACTTCTTGTCCACAATGACTAGAGAACGACTATGGCTCCCTAATTGCACCAACGGCGTTAGCTTTACAGCCTCCGAGTTGTGCTGCAGTCGCAGGCGTGACTGTGGGATGAGAAGTTGACAACCGCTATTCTTCATCCGCAGCTTGTCGTCAACTGCGTTGTCGAACTTTTGACGTGGACTCTCTGAAAACTACCAAATGGGACCTAGTTGCAGCAGAGTAAAGAGTTGACTGCAGGGGCGACTGCGTGCTACTTAGGAATGATTCCGTAACGACTTTCAAGTGACTGCGCAGGAGTCATTTGAAGTCATTCGCAGTTTTCACAAAAAGAGCTGGAAAGAAAAAGCCACCTTCTTTACCGGACACTTCACATTGTCTTTTGCATGGACAAGTTCATTCCCAATTTAAAAAAAATTGTAGATCATTCTCTCTTTCTGTTTTGCCTTCTTCTTTATATTCTTCTGCTATTCTTTACTCATTTCACTTTGATTTTAAAAATTCCCTTTTTAAAAATTTTCCAAAATTTTGTCCCTTTAATTCAATTGTCTTCCTTCCCATTTTTGGGAATAATGGTTTGCAGTTGTGTCATCTCTTGTTCTCCCTTTTCCAAAATATAATTCAATTACAAAAATGATTTGTAAATCTTTTTCCAAAAAGAGAAAGAGTTAGTTTTCTATTTCCTTCTTTTCTTCTATTTTTCTATTGTTGTTGTATTCTTCAGCTATCAATTTTTTTGGAAATTATTTATTTTGTTCCCATTTTTTTCCCCCATTTTTTCCTCCTATTTTTTCCCCAATTTTGGGTCCACTTTTATTTCCTATTTTATTTTCTATTCCCCCCCTCTTTTCCAATACCTTTTCTATTTTGTGCCCCATTTTTTTCCCCATTTTTTCACCCCATTTTATTCCCTTTTTCAAAAACAAATTTCTATGTGCCACATTGTTTTTTTGTTATTCAATTTTTCCCTTTTCTCTTCTCTTCTTCATTTTTTTAAAACTTTTTTTTTTTTTTTTTTTTGGATAATAAATGGAAACCATTGTATTAAGTGAAAAAAGTAACCACCAAGCCCAAGTTTTAAAACTTTTCTTTTACTTTCTCTTTTCTCTACTCTTTGTTTATCTTTTTAAGTTTATTTCTTTGACATTCTTTAAAAAGAAAAAATTATTCTTTTCTTCTCTTATAAATCATGCATCTCCAATGGCCTTTTTGTTTTGTTGGCGTCTATTGTTTTCTTTGTCGGGGTCCACATTAAGATTCATTTACACTCTTATTAGGACAATAGCTATGATTTTGGTCCATTTGTGTTGGTAACTTCGCAATATTTCTAGACATTTCATATGATTCAAAATAGATATTCCTGAGGTCCCAACATAAAGACTGGAAGGTGTTCTCATAGTCCTAAAAGCAATCGTTAAGTCCCGTTCTCCTCTTACATGGACAACAACATTGCTTCTTTGGTGTCGTTGTAGAATGACTTCTTGAGACTGCAGAATGACTTTCTACAACTGCAAAATGACTTCTTGCGACTGCAGAACAACTTCCTACGACTGCAAAATGACTTCTTGAGACTGCAAAATGGACTGAAACATCTCAAATTACTTAGCAGCTAATCAACTACTGCTTCGTTGCTTTGTGCAATGTAATGCATTGTGTGCTTTTCAAACATCTGCGTACCTTTAATCACACTTCCTTTGCATCTACAACACATTTTCATCATGGGTTATATACAAAAAGGCAAGACAAAATTTAGAGAGGATGTTAGAAAATGTCAAAAAAAAATATCCTTTCCAATCTCTTTCTCAAATTTGTCCATAATTTTTTATTTGAGGCTTGAAATATAAAATGGATTTTTGGAAATGAAAGTGGGGTTGATTTCCCAACTTTTTTTAGTTCAAAGGTTTTTGAAAAAAATTAATCTACTATGCTTAAATGAGATTTGAAATATTACTTGTAACACAATTCCTGCATTTTACATATCCCACATGGTTTGTCTTGCCTCCTACCACCCCACTTGTATAAAAGGCTTGTCATTTCCTTTCTTCATACTCACACATTAAGTGGCTTTGAAAGCCATGTGACACATGCCAATTACAATGTATGGTATATGATGTATGGTGTATGATGTACGATGTATTGTACATAGTATATGATGTATGGTGTATTGTACATGGTATATGATGTATTGTGTATGGTGTATTATGTATGGTATATTGTTGTGAAACTTTGAATGTATTGATATGCGATTACAGAATGACTACTCCCCAAATAATGGGCCCCACATTCCTTTTTGCAAACGTCATGTTAATTTTAAAATGATTGGAGACATCAGCGACAACATCACCTAAATCCTAAATAAACGTCATTCCAAAACGACTGCAAAATGACTTTTCAATGACTCAAAAACAACTTCCTACGTGGCCGTCCACGTCAGATTCATCAGGGGTCAGTCATAACTTCAGAATGACTAAAAAATGACTGGCCACGTGGATGTCCACGTCAGATATTCTAAATGTCCAGGTCAGATGTTTTAGAGGTCCACGTCAGATGTTTTAGAGGTTCATGTCAAATGCTTTCCACATGGCAGCTCTACAAACATTTCCTTAAGCCCAACTTTCTTTATCACTTCATCCATTTTTACATCCAAGGTAGAAATGGATGGTGATAATAGACTGTAGTTGTTGTCCTAAACAACTTGTCCACAACGACTCCAAGGCCTCTAAGTTGTATTGCAGTCATTGTGTCCACAACGACTGTTTTTTAGTTGTTTATTGAAGTCGTTTTTTCCCCCATTTTCTTGTAGTGATTGTAAATATTTGTTTCATATGTATGTGTAATGCATAAGTTTTGTCAACCACAACAAACTTTCATTCAAGCAATGAAAAAAATTGTACTTTTCAAGTACTTAAAAGTTATGTGTTTTTTAATTGAT
The DNA here is from genome assembly GCA_951799445.1 of Pseudisothecium myosuroides. NCBI lineage: Eukaryota > Viridiplantae > Streptophyta > Bryopsida > Hypnales > Lembophyllaceae > Pseudisothecium > Pseudisothecium myosuroides. The sequence goes on along the minus strand of OX637292.1, from coordinate 11,369,463 downwards.
TTGACAAATACTAATCATGAAAGATATTAAAAGCTTGATATGAATATTTTCTAATCATAAATTTGAACATCAAACAAAGTAAGAATGTCAGAAAGGTTGTACAATGTTACATACTATTAATAGCACATGTAGGTCTGGTTTGAATTGACTTTTGGCATTTGGGAAATAAATTCCATTTAATTTGCAGTAATTTTAGAAAAAATAAATGAATTTTTATAACTAATTAAATAAAAAATGTTGTCAAAATGTAAGCAACGATGAGCTCTGAAATTACATAGGATTGAGTACTTTGGAAGAAAATAACCGAGGACAATGGTGTTCAGTTCTATAAACATGTCCCTTCCAACCCCTCTTTGCAAATCCTCCACCACTAACATTGTACCATATTCAACACTTTTCAATTTTGTTTATAGAAAATGAAGCCGTTCATAGTTACACCTCAAATTTTCCTCCCCCCTTGTTTCATTGTTATTTCAACATTTGGTGCATTACTATACTTTTTCAAAATAATTTTACAACTAAAAATCAGTCTAATGTTATTTGAAACACTGATGGAATATTTTACCATGTTTACCTAATGGTTAAATGTATAAAAAAAAATTAAATATTTTAACATGTCATCAATAGACAATTAAATTTGAAATTAATACATATTTCATACCTTCTCATAAGAAGTTACATTTCTTGTAAGATACCCTCTATGTGATAAGAGCTTCGATATGCTTTGACGTCCTACTAAACCAAAGGGTTATTGTGTGTACAATACCATCTTCATACAAACCTAGTAAATAAATAAATAAGTATTTGCATCACATTTCAATATTCAAACCCAATATAATTAGCTTGAGAGAGGAAATAGTCTCCTTTTGCATCTCAGGTAATTGGAATTTTGGATATTGACAAGTTTCTTTTATCATCATAAATCTATCAACAAGTGCTTGCAATACATGAAGGGCTGAACAATTGGCATAAGATATCCACCAACATTTTCAAAATCCCAATGTTGTTTTGATGTAGAATATCAACATAAATTAAAAGGTATGAATTGTAAAAGGGTGTCATTCCTCCATTAAAATCCCAAAGAGCTCTCTTTTATAGAAGTTGAGAACAATTTTACTGCAAAAAATTAAAATTTGACAATATTCTTGAACTAAAATTTAAACATTTCAACTTGAAAGCATGAATTGATTAAAATAGAACAAGCACTTACAAGCACACAATGAAGTGATTATTTTTTTAATTTTGAAGTCTTGAGAAATCCTTGTAGAATATGATTTTAAAGTATTCAACCATGAATAATTGTTGATTCAATATTCTACTCCATCATATTGAAAATGTTGAAACAATACCTTCGAATAATTGTTGATTCAATATTCCTACACCACCATATTTGAATTATTGAAACAATACCTTTGATTTACAACATTGATTCAATATAACTTGGGACATTGCTGAGACAACTTAATGGCTACTTTGTGTTTGTCATGTTGTTTCAATAATGATGAAATATTGATTTAAAGTTCTTAAGAATTTCAGATGTAACTAGAAACGCAAGAATTGTGTTCAAAGTTGAATTTTAGACTTCATTTGGACGTAATATAATAGCTTCCTTCAAAAAAAAAATTGAACTAGAAGAAGTGGGAGAAGCAAGCTAACATTTATCCCTAAAATTTGCTTGAGATTTTGAAGCCTCATGTAAGAGTTGTAGACAAATTCTAAAGGGGGTGGGGTGGGGTGGAAGGGACATTTTTTTGGACATTTTTTAACACCTCCTCTAAAATTTGTTCAAAAGTTTTAGGCGGAGTATTGAAATCTCAAACGGATTTTTGGAGATAAAAGTGTACTTGATTCCCCAAATTTTCTTGGCTTGAAGTTTTTTTGAAAAATATAGTCTACTATGTCTAAATGAGGTTTGAAATTTGACTTTTATCACAATTTCTGCGTTTCCACTTAACCATGAGTGGAGGAGCTCTTTTTTGTCCTAATTCACATATCCCACATGGTTTGTTTCACCCACCACTATTCCACTAGTATAAAGAGCTTCTCTCCTCTCCTACTTCAATGCAAAATTGGCTACAAGGTGTAAATGAATATGTGATAAGAATGAAATATGTGGCACAAGATCCACATCATTGGTTCAATTTTCTTATTGAAAATCTTGTGTACTAGTTCATTCTATTCTACTTTGTTGGAAAAACCAATTATAAACCAAAATTACAAGCAGATTGTGGGGTCCTCAGAGGGCTGTGGAGCAGCCCCTGATCTGCCCGCATCCCAGCCCTGCCCCCGAAAGAGGCTCAGAGGGACATTGTGTCTAACAACCCCCTCTGTAATGACACTGAAATTTTAATTAACAGCAGGTGCGAACGTACCCTAACTCGTGTAAGCTAGCCGTGCCAAATAAAACCAACTTCTTTTTGTCCCAAGGAGCCAGCCAGGCTGGCTGGAATGCCAGAATCACCTGAACGAAGATGCGGCATCTTCCCCCAATGTAACTTAGAGCACTAGAGCTTCCCAATTCTCCCACCTTCACTTGCCCTTTTACTCACCGGACAAGTCAACGTCATTGGAACAGTTGCCAACAGTGGATAATTAAAATGGCATTGCTACGTGTGCAAAATGTGTCTTGTCTTTCACTGGGCCCCGGGGAATTGAAAAATGAAACAGACTCTCCTCAAAGACATGATGATAATCTTTGCAAGTGTCAACCTGCAGTACAGTACTGAAACAGGGAACTCGGGTACCACTCTCCTCAGTGGAAGCTAGCCCTCGCTCTCTTTGTGAATCACTCAATTTGTATGGGACCCTGGGTTCTTGCACTTGATTTTTGATTTTTTTTGAACAAATGGGGAACCCACCGCATTAAAAAACGAACCAAGTACACATCAGCCAAGCCACAAAGGCTGGACAGTGAAGAGAATCTGAGCATGAGAGAACACAAAAAGAACGTAAATCACTAAAGAGCTACACAAAGGAGTACAGTGCACTTGAATTGGACGGTTTCTTTTCTTCCCGAAATCAAAGAAACAAAACAAAAAGCAGGGAAACTGTACCTGGACGGAGCCCAGTATCAAAATCTATAACTTATCACGACTCTGAATCCGCGTGGGCAGCATTGATGGGGGGCAGTGCTTTCCCAGAGATGGCGAAGAATCATTCCGAAGCATCGGATTGCCATGATCCACCCAGGCCCCGCCATCTCATCCCATGCAAGAGGCAACAGGGACAGAAGTATCCGCCTGCCTGTGGTTTCTGAGAAGCAGCCCCCGTAGTCTCTCCGCTCCTCTCACGGTCTCATCACTGCCAGGCACCGGCATTCATCAGGTGGCAGTTTTGAGTGGCACTGCCGAGATGGATAAATCCTCCCCCTGGATCGACGGATTCCCCACATCTCGCTGGGCTTTTTTCACTCAGGTATTTAATACAAAGTAGCTATGCTACGACAGGCTCTTCTCGACTAATGTAGCAACTCAACCAGGGTAGCTTCAGTGGATGCAAAGCCTCCTTTCTTTCGATCCAGAGCGAATAACCTGCCATTGGAACTAATCTGGTGACTAATTTTGCAGGTCGCTCTAATATTGCGCCGTTGGTGATGGAATAAATCTTCCAGTTTAATGCAGATGAAGACGCAAAATGTGTTTCTTTAGAGTGGGAAACAAGAAATGTGCTCAGGTTACTTACGGTGTTTAACTAACCAGAACCTCTCCAAAGTAACGCTTTCACGTCTTCATCCTCTTGAAACCGGTTACCATGGCGCACGATTCTTCCATCCTGCCAACGTGCAAACACAACTGACGTTCAAATCGTCAACTTTTCACGAAAATCGTGTGATATATGGAGAAGTGACGTTCGGTGGATTGCGTCCGAAGGCCAGTTGCCGGCGAGCGTAGTCATGAACTCACCACCCAATGTCGGTATTAACTGATCTTCCAAGTCTCAAAATTAACAAATTATTTAACCAGTACATCCGATGAAATCATGAAATCCAGGCGGGAAACATGTAGACGCAACTCCCCCAATTATTCATGTGGGGTCGTAAACGAACAGTCTCCATCACGTACACCAGTTCCGGAACTAGATCGAACGGGAGCCCTCTTCTCAGTAAAACCCACCATAATCTCGGTTTACAGTATTCGTGTTTACTACAACCTAACGCCAAACCTGGCTGCTTGCGCCCCGGAGTTGTAACTTAGCACCAGGCAAAATTAAACATGAAAAGTTTCCAGGCAGCCCGCAGCCCTTTGACACGGTCCAGACTAGAGGTCGGCCTCCGGTACATGATCGTGCAATGTGCACATAGCCATGCACCACCAGCTGTTGACTTGCAATAGGATTTTAGAAAGCCCATTCGCCTTGTCACGGTCTCCAAGTGCAGATGGATAGACGCCTGCCCCTCCGCACTTCCGCACCCAGGCTACCATCCCCAAATTTAGCAACGGCGGAAGCTGCGCCTGGAGGGAGCCAGTTTCCCTGCCAAGTGGCGCAAAGTCGACTCGCTTCGTCGTGGGAGCAAAGAAGGCCCCTCCACGGGGATACAGAGCATTCACCTATAGCGTAGCTCCCCCCACCCGAGTTGTAGCTTTAGCTTCCTCAAACGAGTCTAGACCAAGCTTCTGGGTCTGGTGCTGGATTGCTGGAGGCAAGGTGCAACCATGGCGAGTCTGCGAGTTTGTACGCTGGTGCTGCTTGGTCTTTTCTGGTCAGCGGCCATCTTGCATTCGGGTACGCAACATGCATGGTGACGACGTTTCGTGGGCTGGTCTTCGAGAATGCGCATGTTGCGCGACGTCCTTAGTTGTTCTCTTCTGACTGTGTCTCTGTAATTTGCCTGTACTGATTGGGAGATTTGCAGGGACGATTCTAACGCTTGTATGTTGGTCTATAGCTGTCTGTAACTTGTAAGTGGGAATCTAATTGGAATCTGTAGCAGACTCTGAGACGCAGAGTCTGGCTCCGTGAGTCTGTGTCTGCCAACTGTCGGCTGCTCGTTAACTGCGTTTATAACCATTTCTGTCGGAGTGGGTCTGTCGTCCAGGGGGCTCACTTCCAATTCAAGTCTAGTGATCCCCATTGGAAGTGCTTCCGTCTAGTCCTGGTGTCCAAATCCTTGAAAATTGTGAGTGTCTGCTCAGTTTCACCTTCGTTTTCAGTTTGGACATAAGCACTTGAGTGCGTACAAACTGAGAGGGGAGGTTTAGTACGTCTTGATACAGGGGATAATGAGTATATGAGTTGCAGTGTCCAATTAGAATTTATGTTAGAAACTACCGTATTGCATGCTGGAGAATTGTTGCTGTCCAGAGGTCTACTAGCTGAGTTTGGATGAGACGATTCAACCCATTCTCGTTGCGAATTCACCGACGGTTTGGGATTGACGTAGAATTCTGGTTCGAACTTGGCAGTTGAGGCTCAGAAGACGACTCTTCTTTTTGCATTCGGCGATTCATACGCCGACGTGGGCAACACCCCAAAGACAGGACCCAGCGCCGGCAAGAATTGGCTCTACCCGTACGGCATCACATGGCCCAGCAGGAACGGACCGCCTGCAGGGCGATGGTCCGATGGCAAGACTCAAACAGATTGGATCAGTAAGTCTCACAATTCACAGGCACTCCTTTAGAAACTCACATCAACTCACAATTTTCACAATTTCACGAGTCTTCACCAAAGTGACAAAAAGCTTACCAATTTAATGAAAATCGGTATGCGCCTCTGTTTTCTGACTCTGTTCGTATGTCCGATTTGCAGAGGATCTTCTGAGCCTGCCGGTGTATCCGCCGCCATACCTCTATACTTCGGGCGCGGACACATCCTCAGGCATAAACTTCGCCGTGGCCGGCGCGGGCGTCTCGCTGGCGAACAGTCCCATCAGCTTAGGCGCCCAAGTGGACAACTTCGAGCTTCTGCTCCGCTCGGACCCGTACTCTAAAGCGGCGCTCGCGAATTCTCTCACCCTCGTCTCCGTGATGGTGAACGACTACTTAACATTCAAGGGCAACACCTCCGCCGAGTTATTTGTCTTCATCGAGCGTGTGGTCACAGGCATCCAAGCGAATCTGCAGCGTCTCTACGACCTGGGGCTGCGCAACGTCCTGGTGCCGAACGTGTTCAACATCGACTGCGTACCGCTCAGGACGGCAGTCAACGGCTACACCAAGTGCGAAAACGCAACGGTCTTCTACGTGATGATCCACAACGCCTTCCTGCTGGGCGCCGTCCAGAGCATCAACGCCCAGAATCCTGGCGCCAGGTTCATCATCTTGGATCACTTCTCCGCGGTCGACAGACTCATCAAGGAGGGGGGGTTGTACGGCTTCACTGATGGGCTGAAGCCGTGCTGCAAGGGGACGAGTAACACGACGAGCTGTGGGGATGTGGATCCTGCGACGCAGAAGTGGCTGTACACTGTGTGCAAGCGGAGGGAACGCGCCATCTTCTGGGATGACCAACATCCTACCATGTGGGCCTGGAATTATATCATCAACTTGTATGCTAATGAGCCTGGGTACATTTTGCTTGCTGATGTGCCCACGTTGAAGCAGTGGCTCCAGATTAATGATGTCGTGCAAGAGCCCGTCGGCTCCCCCATGGCCCCTCCAGGTGCTGCACATCATCCGCAGTCCGTGCTATACATAAATTCCTCTATTTCACATGATTTAACACTATTCACCTTAGTCAGTGTTGGATACCGTTGTTGAAAGTGCACACACATGTGCGTAAAGTGAAAATTGGAGTTGATGTTAGAATGATGATTTATCTTTAATTCGAAAGAAGTAAAAAGTCCTTATTGGACCGTCCTAACAAAGAAAGAATTCAAAGGAAGATTTCCATCTAATATAATATAAATTCTAGAATCTTCTTTGAGTATTTGCTTCAATAGGGGGATGGGTTTCTGCTTTGAAAATGGTGGCAACATTGGAAACATAATTTGAGATCTTCACTGCGGGTCTAGTACGTTGAGACGAAATTTTGGGGCTCAGTATTCGGAGGGGTGGAGTGGGAAAGTTGTAGAAGTAAATGTCAGAATCGTGTGCCTGAAATCTTGAACCCTAAATCAACGTGCCGTGTCTGATTATGGAATCCATTTGTGGTGCTACAGACCCAAATACGGCAATTGGGGAGGCGCAAGCGGCGCTGGAATTTCTACTCGACAAGCCGCAATACTCCGAAGCCGTAGGGCTCCTGCAATCTTTCAACTTGGAATCTGTTTTATCTAATGACCCGAGTCAGGTTGTGACGGTCTTCCTCCCCACCAACGACGCCCTTTCAGACCCAGCCAGCCGACCTGTCATCGACAGAGTGTTCGCTGAAAACAAAGTGAACGATGTAGCGCTCTACCATGTCGCCGCCGGCTACTTCGACTTGAACGCCATAGTCACTTCCAAGCCCGCAACATACACATCCCTCTCCGGGTTGTCGGTGCCATTGTCGTACCCACCTTCCGGGGTGTACGTTGGAAGCAATCAGCAAGCGAAAGTCGTTGAGCCCAATGTGTACACCGTTCCCGGGAAGATTGTGATTCACGGAATTGATCACGTGATCACGCCTCCTGGCGTGTAAGTAATTGGAAAAACGAGGAGAGTGAACAATAAGCTGCATCAGCAATATTTTCCTGACGAAAGTGTATAGGTGAGTGTACGTACGTTAGATTTTGCTGAGTCGGAGAAGCAGCGGGGCCTTTCGATGGTCCAAGCTTTGATCTGCCAAGGTTAGATGACTTCCCAGAATAATTTGACTCCGATGTAATTTGTCATCATGTACAATGCTTTTTCATGTAAATGAAATTGAGCTTTTATGCTCTCTGTACACCTGTTTCTGTGACTCGAGATGTACGCTACCTTGTGCTCTTACCGGCGATATTTCTGTTCATGAGTTTTCGAGTTTAGTAGTTCCTAGGTCTATATTGTTCAAACTTCACATCTTGGACCAACTGTTCATGAATTCAAAGGTTTAAATGCAAACTCAGAATGTTCATGTATTGTCAATTGAAAAGTTTATCGAGAAGTTTAGGGTCCGGTACCGTTGTAGATTGATGAGTCCTATGTGCATAAACTATGAAATTTGATCTCCCGACTATTCGCATGAAGCAATTAGCGTTGAATTAGATTTAAAAAAGCATCTGTCATGTCTTCCACATTCATTGCTCAGTGAGTGTTACAAGCCTCTCCGTGCATCGTGCACGCTTAGTTAATACGTGAAAAGCGCAGTAAGGAAATCGTGCATCATTCAGCCGGCATTTGTCGTGTAACAGCTAGAAACGGAGTCTACTATTAGTCTTCTTCATATATCCGATACCCAAGAAAGGTTTCGCTTCTTTATCCGTCAGTCCTCTGGCCCAATAAACTCGACCGTATTTTTCCCTCTACGTATTGACTCCTCTGCCAGTGTACCAGACTGCCCAAAGTATACGCTTCTGCAATACACGGGTAGAAAATAGGTCAGAGGAAATGGTAGTGCCCTTACTAAACGAAAGTGACGTTGAAATTGACGCAAAAAACTATGGCGGAGTGATACAATTCGCAACGGATTAAAATGATGCATGTTAAAAAAATTGTCTAGTCAATCCTCTCTGACCCGCAGTAAGAGGAGTGACCTCATCAAAGAATGTCAAATATATTGCTCCCAGGATGTGAACACTAACCGGTCACGCACTTGCAAGCCCCCGTCATACGAACCACTTGGGCTATTGTTGGCCGCAGCGGGAATAGGCAAGAGTTGAATAGCGGTCCCATTCACGGCCAAGAATTGACCTCTGATGATGCAGAGTAGGAATGAGTAACCCGATTCATCCATGATGCTGCCAGGGCAGTATTTCCCTTGGGCTACCAGTGTCTCCCCAGTCGCCGTGAGCAATTGAATCCAACCAGGATCTCTGGTAACAACAATGCAAATACATAACAACGGACGACAATTTCATTTAATTGGCGATATTCGTACAGTGTTGAAATCACTGAGGTCTAATTTCAGGCCACAAACTAGGACTGGTATATATTTGGGGTTTAGACCGCGCCAAAGTAAAGGAATATCGCCAATTTAACGAAATTGACGTCTCCTGGAACAAATTGCGTCAACGATGGATCAGGGCATATCATCTCCTGGTCAATGACGAAGAATTGGACACCAAACGCATCGGCACGGACGTAAAACGATATTGATTGCAGCTCATATTTTGCCCATGGGCCATGGTTTGGCTATAGTACTGGATTGCATTTTAACACCCATGGAACCAGAAGAAGCCATACTCGAAAGTGCATCCCAATTATTCTTCCAGGAATTGAAGTAGACAAATCAAGTCTAACAAGACGATTTGACCCTGGTTTTGCAAAGAGACGCACCTTAAAGAGTCATCGAGCGACTCCGAATCCAAAGTCCTCAGAGCCTTCGATAAAGTAGTAGTGTCGACCCAAGTGTTCGTGTAACGTGTCTTGGTGGCCATAGAAATTGCACGTGTACTGTACAGAGGGGCCATATCAACAGATGCGGAATGCCGCTGCAGCTTGCATGTTCATTTCGTTTGCGACTGGGGGTCCCGCAGAGTTCGGCAGTTGAAAGAACACACAAGCTAGACAGTGGGAAATAGGACCTTGGAACCTTTTTCATCTTAAACCTCAGGCTGCAAAATCGAATCAATTTGCCAGAGGCCACAAATGCATTGCTCAAGAATACGGATATGCATGCATTTGAGAACATAATTACATATAGTCCTGCACTATTCCTCAATATTTCTGAGTCCCCGAACATTCATTAACCGGATTTGAGACTGTCGGAATCACACTCCACCATTGAATAAGCTGCTTATATATTTTCCAAGCGACTCGCACCTCATAAAAATGTGTCAGGCTCGACTGTGAACGGTTGGAACTGAAGGAGATCAATAATTATAGCTAACGATAGGTTAGGGTCACTTCGCCATGCTTCGACTCCATCCAATTCCGCACTTACCCTGGCTATGAAGTGGTCGAATTTCACGACTACTGAATCACTTTTTAGAGTCCCCGCAGAGGCCGCAGTGCATTCCAGATGATGATTTTCTGTTGCTGCCTTCTCCTTGCAAAGTTATGTGCGGCTTGTTTACAAAGAAATACGACTCTCTCCCTTACTCAAGGTCTCTTACCTACAATGCCAACATCAACTTAAATCAAGAAGTTCAAGAGAACAACTAGTGAACGGTGAAATCGCTTCATAATGCACATACGTAAAGAAACTCCGGTTGTAACAAAGATGGAAGTCCGCCTCGTGTTAGTCTCTGGAACCTGGTCAACAGCTTCTTGAATGGTGATACAGTATATGGCGCAGAGCAGTCTGGGCAGACAACGAGGGCTGCATTATCGCCAGTCTGCTTTCTTGAAAATTGACATCAAAGCCTCATCTACAGTAGGTGCAAATCGGATCCAATTTGTGGCCCAGAGGTCTTCCCTTGCGTAGTCGTGCACAAGGTTCACCTTGAGATTCTGGTATCAATCGATTAGCTAACAGTACTCTGCAGCCGAACGTCAATTTTCGGAGACAACTCCATGAAACGCAGTAATTGCAGGACAATGGAAGTAGTGTAGGTGAACAATTCTAGAAATGCCAGAAAACCACAATTTCGTTAAAATGTTGGTATTTCAATACTTTCGCACGTTTCAGAACAGCTGCTCTGAAACTTAAATCCATATCTATCCTAGAATTTAGACTTTTATGGACACATATGTCACAATTTTTGGCGCGGGAATTGCTCTACTATTACAAAATTGACGTTAGAAGTTTGACAGCTTATAGCTACTCATATTGTAAGAAAGCGGTTCAGACTGCATCTACGAGTTCGCCATAAGCCTTACATGTAAAATTTGAGAGGGCTTGCTAATGAGCGTACCAGTAAGTGATGTCAAATCGGATACATGTTTCCGGGGATCGGATGTCCAAGGAAAACTCTTAGAACAGTTGGCAATTATCAGTCCTCAATAATGTAGTGTCCGAATACCATTAGAGAAAGGAAGTAGAGAAAGAAGTAAATGAACACATCAAAAAATGCCTGACGGTGGAATTGGCGGTGAAATTTTAACACGGCAACAAAAACTTCGAGCATGGAAAGCAAAGTGAGCGCAAGACAGATCAAATAGCGAATTTCCGGGGGAGTAGTCATGTTGATGTAAATCGATGCAGATTTCCAATGTTTCCACAGACTTCCGATATGAAAGGAGGTTCCACTTCCAACGCGCCTTTCAAATTGGACAAGAAGAAGACCTCGGAAATGCAAAAAAGTGCCGGCTATTAAGAACCTCAAGGACTCAATTATTTTCGACCGACTTTCACCAACAACTAATCTACAGATTCAGTACTGAAATCGGGATACAACTAAACAAACAGACAGCGACATTGGTGCAGAGGGGGAATCGGAAAATTCGATTGAGCTCGAAATCGAATAACGATGAAACGAAGAGTGCTGGAGTTTGTAGCGGGAGAACGATGACCGGTGAGTCGAACCCATTCACACCTGCAACTGCGCTTTATTTTCCACGTCATATTCTTAGTCGGCCACGTAGGATCATTCGCATGCCACGTCTACATCATCGTCCCGCCAGTTCCAGAAATGCAGTCGACACTACTGAGAGAGACCTGCTGAAGCATCCTTGGTTGCCTGTTGAGGCAATTAGGGTTTAGGCGTGGAAGAACGAGACCGAGTTTGCAGGCTCGATTACGTTTTGAGCATCAGCGAGCGAGCGAGGGAGGGAGGGCGGTGGACTTCATGGCGGCGAAAATGGGATCCGTGTCGAGGATGACCAAGTACTTGAAGCCTTACGAGTTGAAGTTGCATTTCTCCAACAAGTATGTGCGATCCATGGTCGTTCACAAGCCCACCAGCCACACGGTGGTGGCGGCGACGTCGCAGGAGAAGGATTTGCGGGAGCAGCTTCCTGCGACGGGCGACGTTGCGGCGGCGGCACATATTGCCGGAATCTTGGCTGCCAGGTTGAAGGTGAAGGACATTCCGGCGGTGACTTATGAGCTGCGGAAGGGGGAGAAGTACCATGGGAAGATCAAGGCGTTCGTAGATAGTCTTCGGGCGAACGGCGTCCTACTGATTTAAGGTTTATGTTCTTGGCGTATGAATTGAGTTCTATCGGAAATTGGTAATGCACTCTGGCAAATCCATGAATCGAATTCGTCTTGTGCTCAATGCAAGGGTCCGTTATGGACGTTATCGGGAAGCAGCGGATGGTGACGGTGATATTTGATAACCGGAGGGTTTGATCGTTATGAACTGGTTTGCAACTTTTCTTGTCTTTCTCCATTTCACGATTCGATTTCGAAACCGAGGTGGAATTGTAGGCATTTGAATTAAATCGCCGTTTCTAGGGTTTTGGTAACGCAGCAGATCCTTCTGTTTTCAAGCCACTTAAATTATTGTTGATTGTGTAGGCGCTGTAATTTGGAAATTCCCGCAATGGCAGCAGAGTACATGAAATAGGAGAAGATGAGTTCTCAGAGTGGTACAAGCCATCCTTGCCTGGTTTGAAATGTCCTGTTTCTGTCGATGTCACCAATCCTTTATCGTATACGATGATTGGAAAGTGGCAAGGGTCTGCCTGGACGAGGCCGTAAGTGTTTAGAAGTAACTTCTATACTTCGGCAAGGTTGCAAAGCCAAGTCAGTAGTGGTTGAAACTTGTAATGTTGCCGAACATGGTTGAATGGGTTCAATTCACGGAGTAAGGTCTCTCTTTTGTCTGCTGATGGCATCGCAGTTTTCTGTGGCGGCCAGTTCTTTGAGATGTTACAGATGTCTTAAACTAGCGGATGCGATCTGTAGTACCGAGCTTAACTAATGCTGTCTTGCTTGCTTCTTGAAATGGAGTCCGGAGTTCTGCCTTAGTGGAATAGGAGAAATGCATACCGGTTGTTCTCAATTTGAACTTGGAGACTTGAGTTTGGCGATGTTTGTTTGTAACATGGCGCCCTCAGCGTTATAGTGATAGTGGATGTGCTCTATAACAAAACCCTTTTTCTCCGACTTGACAACATCCTGCATGCATAAGTTTTTACTTCTCATTTCCAATAACATAGCAAGGGAAGAGGTCGATAAAGCGCTCAGGCTATAAAAGCCTCCTCTAATGCAGAATTACATTTTGCTTTCTCATTGCACTAGAAATGTGCAAATAGTGTACATAGGTGGACACTTTTAGTGACCGCTGCATTTTAACTTCAAATATTCATACCTAATTCCACAAAGTTTCAAAAAATATAAAACGACTTGGATTAGATGCCAATTCCAATTGTCTTTCAAGCAAGGGAAATTTATTTGAAAAATTATTTCAAGAATTCTAACGTCCCCAAATTAATTTCCAGCTCTTAAACGGGTACTTCATGGACCTCCTACCTTGCAATGAAAAATAAAATTTAACTTCCAGTTGTTCAAATCAGTCTTGTTCTTAGGATGTACTATTTCAATATCACTTAAGGTTGTATGTCTCAAGCACTTGGTTGTCGGTGTGAAATTTGTTGCATTTTCTGATGCCTCGTTACAGAGAAGTCGGTTGTCCCATCTGGGCTGGTGTTTGGTTCAGGGTTCTGATAATTAGAGCGCCCATTATCTCTGAACACGGTGTACATATTGACACGTAAAAACGACCATGCTTGCTCAAAATGGGTACTCATTTGGCTCCTGAGATTCCACCATTTTCGATCTCATTGTATTCCTTCGAACACATATGTTGTGCTTGCTTTATGAATGACCCTACTCTAAACTCACTTGTTGATGCTCTCCTCAAATTCCCATGAGAGGTGAATCTCAGTCTCTATTTTTGAGCCACACAAAGCTAGTGCGCTACTTCCACTTCCACAAGCCTTATTTTCTACTGGAATTAAAACATCCTTTCAGGTGGAATCCAAGTTTCCACTTCACTGTTTTAATTTGCGTCATTGCAGTAAGTGGCAATGATGGGTTCTCATACAGTGAATTGTTAGGAAAACCACTTTTGGGTTGTATTCTCACTTTCGAATGTCTGCTGCAGTAGGTGGTGCTCCCGACGATGTGAAATCTGAACACAATCAATTGCAACTAGGCGGACCCTTGAGCACTATGCATGGGCCAGACTTGGTGTCGGCAAATGCAAGCGCAACAATCGGGATAAACTGCGATCGACACAGTTGGAGATAATTAGCTCTCAGTAGTGTAATTACACTTAAACCTACAAGGACGCGGGGGATGACCTTGGAAATCATATATTGTGAAACCGTGAGAATCATTGGAATGAAGAAATCCAAAAGTACTCATTGGAAGTCAAGCTACTATTGATGTTCTTCACTTTCGACAAAAAATTCTAAGGATGAATAGTTGCTATTTTGTCCTATATAAGAGAATTCCTTCTCATTCATTGGACACGTATTGTCCGCGGCGTCCTTCCTGGGTTAAAATGGTCGGCCATAAGGTCATGTTCTTCAATATATTGCAATAAATCGACCCCAAGGTGGTAGAATTTACGTATGAAACCCAATTAATTGAGTAGCCAATCAGTCATCAGCGTCTATAAAAGGCATTTTTGGAGCTAAAAAATAGTCAAAATTAACTACGGAGTATTTATGAGTATAAAACTCGACACTTGGATAAGAAACCTTGCAAAAATAAAAAAAATAAAAAAATGCAAAAATAATAAAAGCGCCAACAGGCGGGACCACACCCCTGTCCCTACTCCCTAGCCCCTTCACGCTGGCTCCTACGCAGTAGAAAACAGACAGTCCTCGGCCTACGTCATCCTGCAACTTGCAACATTATCCTTCACGTGGGACGGCCGCAACTAGTGGTGCCTGTCCACAGCTACCCCACCATCGACGCCCATCGTCTCCCCCAAACCCCAGTCTCGCCAACTTTTCTACGTACTCTTTCCCCTCTGCATCTGTTTTGCATCTGTTTGTTGGCAGTTCTCGAGCTACGGCGTCTCCGAAGTTACGTCCTATGAGCTTGTACGTGCACACAGGGAGGAGAAGTGGAGCCACTGCTCTTATACATGTGACGTCGTTCTTGTCTGTGGAGTTTTTATGTGCTGTGTCGTTTCGTTGTTGGAGAGTTTCTGACAAGCGAGAGAGACGACCCCAGGTGCTCTTGGGATCCTCACGGCAGTACTTAAGGTATGTGCCCTCAAGTGTGAGTCTGAGCATTAGACTGCATTGGAATGCTTCAGATTGAGTGGGGTGCGTTTTTGTAGCATTTCAGCAAGACTTAGGGTGTTGTTTTGGGATACTGTGTGAGTGAATTTTGCATCTTGGAAGTGCTGTTCTAGGTGTTCTTAGTCGCGGTAGGCTCATGTGTTTGGCGCTTGTGTTGCAAGTAGGTTTGGTAGCCAACAATAGGCTGTGTTTGCAGTTGTACAGCAGCTCAAGGGGCGATACTTGAGTTGCACCTCATTCATCTGCTTGTTGGCAGTTCTCGAGCTACTGCATCTCCAAAGTTATGTCCTGTATCCTATGAGCTTATGCACACAAGGGAGAGGCACTGCTCTTATACACGTGACGTTATTCTTGGCTGTGGAGTTCTTATGTGCTGTGTCGTTTTCGCTGTTGGAGAGTTTCTGACAAGCGCGAGAGACGACCCCAGGTGCTCTTGGGATCCTCACGGCAGTACTTAAGGTATGTGCCCTCAAGTGTGAGTCTGAGCATTAGACTGCATTGGACTGCTTCAGATTGAGTGGGGTGCGTTTTGGTAGCACTGGAACAATTAAGCATTTCAGCAAGACTTAGGTTGTTGTTTTGGGATACCTTGTGAGTGAATCTTGGAAGTGCTGTTCTAGGTGTTCTTAGTCGCGGTAGGCTCATGTGTTTGGCGCTTGTGTTGCAAGTAGGTTTGGTAGCTAACAATAGGTTTGGTTGCAGTTGTATAGCAGCTCCAGGGGCGTTACTTAGTTGCACTTCATTATCTTTGTTATTGTTTTACAGAAGCTTGTCAATGGAAGGCTAGTGCTCTTTCATGTGTGAATTTATTGAATATTGAGTCCCACATTATGCAGTGATTGGTTGCCATGTGGTTGAAGAATTTGTCTCAAGTGAATGGTTGCAATGTTGTAGGGGTGAACAAACTTGTGAATGGTTGTAGAGATTGAGAATTTAGACCTCTCACAAGAATAGTTGGCGAGGAGTGTGTACATTGATAGCTCTAGACCCATTTGGCTATGGATTCTTGGAAAGAGCGTTGGTAAAAAGTAGACTCCATTTTTCATTTATTTTGGATTTTTCATGATGTGGCAATTTACCACCATGGACGTGAGTGATGTATGAACTGAAATAGTTTTTCCATTCAAAAGCTTTCATTCGTTTGAAGGAGTGATATTGTTTGAGACTTTGTGCTGCAATTCAATGATTTCATCCACTGAGAAATGGAGATTCATGGTAGAACATTCCTTTGAAATTTCCTTGTATCCTTTTTTAGTATATAGTATTGGTCAAAAGAAAGTCTTTAGGCAAAAAGGAGGCACTATTTAAAGTTAATCAATTATAAGGAAGGAGCTACTTGCCAAGTGATTCTTGAAGATTGAAAATCTTATTACTGACAAGGTAAGATATGTCCTAAAAAGCTCTATGTCAAGCATTGCATTTTTAATTTTTTCAAAAAGTTCTCTTAAATATGTAGCACTGCATATCATTGAATGCATGTTCATGAGATTAGGGATAGTGAGTGTTGTACATGGTGGATAACATAGAATGATACAACCAATTGCAACATTTATCTAAATGTTCCACTTAAAATTTTTATTTGATGTTCACATAGATGGACATTAGCTGCCACTAAATTTTGAATCCTATTGTATACTATCTAAATATTGCCTTTGAGGAGTCATCAATTTTCGCTTTGATACAAAGAAACTAAAAAGTCATATCATTTTGTTTACAATAATTCTTTCTTGTGTCACTTTGTGGTGCACATATTCTAGTGAAAAAGGACAATAGTAGTGGTCCAATGGTGGTCATCACCTTGTAAGACAATTTTAATTAGTATATACCTAGTAGAGGGGATAGACTTGGATTCTTCCAAAGGTGCCATCTTTTATCATGAAACCAATTTGAAATTTTATTTTTTCAAATTTTTTCAATGCATATGTTTGTTGAATCACAAATTATTACAATTGGAGTTGGATAATAGTCCAATATTGTAATTAGCCCTAATTTCTATTAGTGAAACTTTGTATTCATGTTGAATTAATTATCAACACAACGCATCAAATGAAACTATAGCTCCTTTAGTATAGCAATTGTTACATGTATGTTCATCCAACTTCGTTCAATTGTTTTTATGTTACTTAATGAGATTGCTTGTAACTAGGGTTTGAATTTAAGCATGTGTTCATGGCTTGAGTATATTATTGTGCTATTATTATAATGGAAGTCACATCCAACACACTTTTTTGTTTGTTTGTGGAACTCCTCAAAATAGTTATGAATTTTTGAAGTTGGATTGACAAGTTTTTAAAAGTATTCCTACTTTGATTTGTTTGTTGTTGGTCCAGTGAAGAATCTAATATGTACCTTTGTTTCAGGATCTTTTACCTTCTTAGATTAGGGAGTGAAATAGGTTTGGCCTTCTAATTGGGAGATGTTACCTTCAAGCATTAATTGTCATCATGTTCACTTTGTACATTTGAACATCAAAGGAAATTGGCTAGTAAACTTCTTTAGCTTTGTTCATGTGTTTTGGAAATTTTAGTACCAAATTTGAATTCTAAAAGACAAATACAATGTCCTAGACTTGGTTCTCTCAAGTTATTTTAAGGGGAAATGTACATCATGAAGTTGATCTTGCAAAATTCACAAATTATACTTTTAAAATTATGGCATGCGCCTTCTAAAAGTGGATAAGAATGTTCTATCTTTCAACTTATTTATTATTGTATATTATTAGGTTTATATAGGAATTGCTTGCTTGATTTGATGTGTCTCTCTATATGAGATAATTTTTAATATATTAGTTATTTGAAATCCTCATAGGCCCTTGCTATGTTTATGTGTTTTTGGATGTTATTTTCTAACTACTTTCTTTGGGTATTGTTTGAAGCTCTTGTCAAATTTTGATAGGTGACTCCCCTTGTTGATTGAAATGGCACACTTTTTGATGTGGATGGCGAACTTCTTCACAATGGCAATTTTTTGGAAATACATGGGTATTGCATGGTCTACTTGGTGAGCATAAAAAGTTGTTTAGTAAGAGTTTGTGATTGGAAAGTGCATGTTGGAAATTCAATATTGTTCACATTACTAATTTCTTTGTATAGTTTCTATTTGACGTCCTTTGAGTTGTATAACTAGTCTCGTTTTAAGTATTTATGTATATGATCAGATTAAATAATATGTATCCTAGTTTCAATTAATAGGTAACTCTATTAGTATTGTTCAGTGAAGTTTCATTTGTAGAACATGCTTGATTCAATTATTCTATATCAAAGAGTAATTTGCTCTTTACACATCTAAGCAAGATATCTCACTAGCAATACATATTAAATTCTTTGCAGGAAAGACAAGGATTTCTTACAAGTGCAAAGCGAGCATTGTAAAAGACTATGCAATGCTATTCTGAGACTTGAGAAATGCTTGAAGGATATGGAAGCATCTCCATCAAATAAAGTCTTGAATAAAAATCAATGCATACATCTTTTTGGCAAGCTCATACTAGCCATGAAGGGCATTGAAAAAATGTTGTCAAGTGCTACTGAGGACCTTAAGTTCCAATCTATTTTTGAGGAGTTGTGTTATCTTCAAAAGAGAGTAGAGATTGTGGGGAAAAATTGCATTGAACAAGATCGATGGTGTCATTTGGCTATATTCCAACTCCAAAACAAAGAAACTTTTCGTGAGTTGCTTTTAGATTTGAAGTGTTGTTATGATACAGCACGTGATATGTACTTATTCCATCATCCAAATCAATCAAATGATAGCTTGCCTATTCAGTTTGATGCAACTACCTATCAACAAGTCCTTGAAGATGGACAAGTTTTGAAGAGGAAGCTTGAACTTGTACTTCAAGGAGAAGTGTCAGAGGATTATGAAATAGCACAACATCTATTGTTGAGGCTCAGAAATTTGGATCGAGTTGACGGTGGAGACTTGGATGCATTGGAGGTTCCAAATGATTTCAAGACACCGGAATTAATTAATCATGTAGGTGCAGGAGTGCACACATCAAATTGGTTAGGCCTTGCATGTGCCACCAAAGTATTGGATGGGGATCTTGAATTTCTCATCAATTCTCAAAAAGAGCCTGGCATCTTGGCAGGCTTGAGCCATCCCAATCTTGTCCAATTTTTTGGTTGTGGGACTAATAGAAAACTTGATGAGATTGTTGAGAAAGATGAAACGGTTGAGATGTATTTGGTGATGGAGCTTATGGAATCAAGCTTGTCTACCATATTGAAGAATAGAAAGAGACCTTTACCCTATTATCTCACAATTGACATCATGTACCAAATTGCCAAGGGTGTGTATTACCTTTATGACATGCAAGTTGCTCATCTTGACTTGAAACCTGATAATGTATTGGTAAGTTCAATATCTATGGAGGATTTGGATCCTCGTTGCATATTCAAGGTCACTGACTATGGAACTTCTCAATTGGAGGTTTGTAGCAATCCTAAGAATGCAAAGCCATCAAAGTATACTATTGGAACACGCGGGTACATGGCCCCTGAAATGATCAAGGGAAGTAAAATCCCATTGTACCCTTTTCGAGCTGATGTGTGGTCATTTGCCATGATATGCTCAGAGCTTTTATCTGGAAAGATTCCATACTTTGGTTTGAAACCAAAAGTTTTTTATGATCAAATATCAAATGCACATAGCATGGGTAATAAAAGCTTGCGACCAGACCTACCCAACAATTGCAAAGAACTCACCAACTTAATCCAAGAATGTTGGTCTCAAGATCCTCTTCAACGGCCAACTTTTGCCAACATTTGTGAAAGGCTCACACGTTTAAAGAAGTCTTTTTTGAAAGGAACCTATTCATGCCAAATGGTTCCACAATATGGTTCATTTTGGTCCTTAAGAGATTCAAAGCCCATTATAGACCATGTTCCAAAGGTATGCAATTGTTGAAGTACAAAACTCAATAAATGATGTTTGTTTCCTATAATTCTCTTTGGAACTTCACATTTATGGTTTGAAGTGTAGTGCTTTATTTTTATATGAAAATGACTTAGTAAATATAACTTCTGTATTTGTATAGGTGGATGAACCAATTGCACCTCCAAAGGAAATTTTGGTTGATTTAGATCATCAATTATCTAAAGCCAAAGGGCTTTTGAAGATGAATTATATAGGCATCGTTGGCATGGGTGGAATTGGCAAGACTACATTAGCCAAGGCAATATTTGATGATGTGACAGTGAATTCTTCATACTATGCATCATGTTTTGTTGCACAGTCCAAAAACTATCAAAGTTCATATGAGATATTGTGCGAGATATTACCAAAATTTGGGAAAGTTAAAAAACCTAAAAATTTGGGAGATGCGCAAGAGATGATGAAAGAACTCTTGGTTGAAAAGAAGGTTCTTTTAATCTTGGATGATATCAAGGATAAAGCTCAAGTGCATGATATAGTACCTTCAGAGATGATTGATGCTAGTACGGGCACCACAATAATTCTCACAACACGTGAATGGAGGACAGTGGAATCATTTGTTGGCATTGAGGGAAGGTTGGACATTGAATTGTTGGATGAGAAGGCAGCAACAATGCTTTTCACCTCTCACCTTTCTTGGGGTTTAGCTCCTCTATCACCAGACTTTGAAGACTTACGCAAGCATGTTGTGAAAGCTTGCAATGGCTTACCTTTGAGCTTGAAAGTGATGGGTGCATTTCTCCATAATAAACAAAAGTTGCGAAGTTGGGAACGAGCTTTACAAAGGATGGCAAGAGGAAAAAATTTAGATGGTGATGAAGAAATTTGGAACACCTTACAAATAAGCTATGACGGATTGAAAGATGGTGTTGAGAAGAGGATGTTTTTGGATGTGGCTTGTTTCTTTTGTCGAGATATATATCCATCTGGCATATCAAAAGAGACCATCTTGTCTATGTGGTCCAAAGATGGCACCCTTCCAGTGGGTGAGTTGGAGAGATTGATTGACATGTCATTGTTGAAGCTCAATAAAGATAGTGACATTATAGAAATGCATGACCAATTACGTGACATGGGACGAATGATTGCCAAGGGCACAAGAATTTGGAAAGCGTCCATGATACCTGAAAGTGGATTTACAAGCAAGGTAACATTTCAATAGTGCAAGTATGCAATTGGACATGAACAATGTCCTTTGTTACATACTTTTGGATGGAGTTAGTAAACATTCAATCCATATTATTTGAAGAATCATGAATTTTGAAATATGTCAAAAATCTGTTATCATGTGAATCTAATAAATGAAGATGCAATACATTCTAATCCAAATTTTTTTGAATGCAGGACGTTGAGGTCCTTGAAGGCATTTCTTGGCAAGAGACTATGAACCATTATTTCCCTTCGGTTCAACAACACCAAAGTTTTGATTTTAAGAAACTTCGTGTATTGATTTTGGTGAGCGCTTTGGGCAATCCTAAAGCGCATGTTGACAACTTCAACTTACTAATACAAATGGCTTTACAATGTTCTCAATTGGAGGCAATTATAATTGGAAACTTTCAAAATCGGATTAAATTGCCTCATGTATTTCCATCAAATACTTCGGTTACTCTACAAAGGAAGTTACTAGACCTTTGTAAAACCTGTGCATCACTAAAAGTTCTTGATCTAATAGGACTAGGATTCCTTCAACAATTACCAATCAAATTTGCATCAAGCAATATTCTACTAAGTCTAAATCTTAGTTATTGCTCTAGCTTGGTGGCCTTGCCAAAAGAAGTGGAGAACTTATCTTCCTTGACCACTCTAGATTTGAGTGGGTGCTCTAGCTTGGTGACCTTGCCAAAGGAAGTAGAGAATTTGTCTTCCTTGACTACTCTTAATTTGAGTGGGTGTTCCAGCTTGGCGGCCTTGCCAATAGAAGTGGGGAACTTGTCTTTGTTGACCACTCTCAAGCTGAGTCAGTGTTTTAGCTTGGCGGCCTTGCCAAAGGAAGTGGGGAACTTGTCTTCCTTGACCACTTTCAAGCTGAGTCGGTGTTCCAGCTTGGCAGCCTTGCCAAAGGAAGTGGGGAACTTGTCTTCCTTGACCACTTTAGATTTGGGGACCACTCTCAAGCTAAGTGGGTGTTCCAGCTTGGCAGCCTTGCCAAAGGAAGTGGGGAACTTGTCTTCCTTGACCACTTTAGATTTGGGGAGGTGTTCGAGCTTGGCGGCCTTGCCAATAGAAGTGGGAAATTTGTCTTCCTTAACCACTCTACATTTGAGTGGGTGTTCCAGCTTAGTGGCCTTGCCAAAGGAAGTGGGGAACTTGTCTTCTTTGACCAATCTCAATTTGAGTTGGTGTTCAAGCTTGGCGGTCTTGCCAAAGGAAGTGGGGAACTTGGTTTCCTTGACCACTTTAGATTTGTGGAGGTGTTCGAGCTTGGCGGCCTTGCCAATAGAAGTGGGAAATTTGTCTTCCTTGACCACTCTACATTTGAGTGAATGTTCCAGCTTCGTGGCTTGCCAAAGGAAGTGGGGAACTTGTCTTCCTTGACCACTCTCAAGCTAAGTGGGTGTTCCAGCTTGGCGGCCGTGCCAAAGGAAGTGGGGAACTTGTCTTCCTTGACCACTTTAGATTTGAATGGGAGTTCAAGCTTGGCGGCCTTACCAAAGGAAGTGGGGAACTTGTCTTCCTTGACCACTCTCAAGCTAAGTGGGTGTTCCAGCTTGGCGGCCTTGCCAAAAGAAGTGGGGAATTTGTCTTTCTTGACTACTCTAGATTTGAGTGGGTGTTCCAACTTGGTGGCCTTGCCAAAGGAAGTGGGGAACTTGTCTTCCTTGACCACTCTCAAGCTAAGTGGGTGTTCCAGCTTGGTGGCCTTGCCAATAGAAGTGGGGAACTTGTCTTCCTTGACCACTTTAGATTTGAGTGGGAGTTCAAGCTTGGTGGCCTTACCAAAGGAAGTGGGGAACTTGTCTGCATTGACCACTCTCAAATTATTTGATTGTTCAAGTTTGTCGTCATTTCTAAAGGAAGTGGAGAATTTGCCATCTCTGACCACTCTTGGATTAATTGATTGTTCAAGCTTGGCGGCCTTGCCAAAGGAAGTGGGGAACTTGTCTTCCTTGACCACTCTCAAGCTAAGTGGGTGTTCAAGCTTGGCGGTCTTGCCAAAGGAAGTGGGGAACTTGTCTTCTTTGACCACTCTCAATTTGAGTGGGTGTTCAAGCTTGGCGGTCTTGCCAAAGGAAGTGGGGAACTTGTCTTCCTTGACCACTTTAGATTTGTGGAGGTGTTCGAGCTTGGCGGCCTTGCCAATAAAAGTGGGAAATTTGTCTTCTTTGACCACTCTACATTTGAGTGGGTGTTCCAGCTTGGCGGCCTTGCCAAAGGAAGTGGGGAACTTGTCTTCTTTAATTATTCTCAATTTGAATGAGTGTTCCAGCTTGGCGGCCTTGTCGCAGGAAGTGGGGAACTTGTCTTCCCTGACCACTTTAGATTTGTGGAGGTGTTCCAGCTTGGTGGCCTTGCCAAAGGAAGTGGGGAACTTGTCTTCCTTGACCACTTTAGATTTGAGTGGGTGTTCTAGCTTGGTGGCCTTGCCAAAGGAAGTGGGGAACTTGTCTTCCTTGACCACTCTCAAGCTAAGTGGGTGTTCCAGCTTGGCGGCCTTGCCAAAGGAAGTGGGGAACTTGTCTTCCTTGACCACTCTGGATTTGAGTGGGTGTTCCAAGTTGGCAGCCTTGCCAAAAGAAATGGAGAATTTGTCTTTGTTGACCACTCTTAACCTGAGTGGGTGTTCAAGCTTAGCGGCATTGCCAAAAGAAGTGGGGAATTTGTCTTTCTTGACTACTCTAGATTTGAGTGGGTGTTCCAACTTGGTGGCCTTGCCAAAGGAAGTGGGGAACTTGTCTTCCTTGACCACTCTAGATTTGAGTGGGTGTTCCAGCTTGGTGGCCTTGCCAATAGAAGTGGGGAACTTGTCTTCCTTGACCACTTTAGATTTGAGTGGGAGTTCAAGCTTGGTGGCCTTACCAAAGGAAGTGGGGAACTTGTCTGCATTGACCACTTTAGATTTGAGTGGGAGTTCAAGCTTGGCGGCCTTGCCAAAGGAAGTGGGGAACTTGTCTTCCTTGACCACTCTAGATTTGAGTGGGTGTTCCAGCTTGGTGGCCTTGCCAATAGAAGTGGGGAACTTGTCTTCCTTGACCACTCTCAAGCTAAGTGGGTGTTCCAGCTTGGCGGCCTTGCCAAAGGAAGTGGGGAACTTGTCTTCCTTAACCACTTTAGATTTGAGTAGGAGTTCAAGTTTGGCGGCCTTACCAAAGGAAGTGGGGAACTTGTCTGCATTGACCACTCTCAAATTATTTGATTGTTCAAGTTTGTCGTCATTTCTAAAGGAAGTGGAGAATTTGCCATCTCTGACCACTCTTGGATTAATTGATTGTTCAAGCTTGGCGGCCTTGCCAAAGGAAGTGGGGAACTTGTCTTCTTTGACCACTCTCAATTTGACTGGGTGTTCAAGCTTGGCGGTCTTGCCAAAAGAAGTGGGGAACTTGTCTTCCTTGACCACTTTAGATTTGTGGAGGTGTTCGAGCTTGGCGGCCTTGCCTATAGAAGTGGGGAACTTGTCTTCTTTAACCATTCTCAATTTGAGTGGGTGTTCAAGCTTGGCATCCTTGCCAAATGAAGTGGAGAACTTGTCTTCCTTGATCACTCTCAATTTGTGGAGGTGTTCAAGCTTGGTAGCCTTGTCAAAAGAAGTGGGGAACTTGTCTTCTTTGACCACTCTTAATTTGAGTAGGTGTTCAAGTTTCACAGCCTTGCCAAAAGAAGTGGGGAACTTGCCGTTTTTGACCACTCTTGGATTAATTGATTGTTCAAGTTTGTTAGCCTTACCAAAGGAAATGGGAAACTTGTCTTCCTTGACCACTCTTAAGGTTATAGGATGTTCAAGCTTGGCGGCCTTGCCAAAGGAAGTAGGGAACTTATCTTCTTTAACCACTCTAGATTTAGATGAGTGTTCAAGCTTGGCAGTTTTGCCAAAGGAAGTGGAGAATTTGTCTTCCTTGACTACTCTCAATTTGGGAAGGTGTTCAAGCTTGGCGGCCTTGCCAAAGGAAGTGGGGAACTTGTCTTCTTTGACCACTCTCAAGCTGAATGAGTGTTCCAGCTTGGTGGCCTTGCCAAAGGAAGTGGGGAACTTGTCTTCCTTGACCACTCTAGATTTGAGTGGGTGTTCCAACTTGGTGGCCTTGCCCAAGGAAGTGGGGAACTTATCTTCTTTGACCACTTTAGATTTGTGGAGGTGTTCCAGCTTGGCGACCTTGCCGAAGGAAGTGGGGAACTTGTCTTCCTTGGCCACTCTCTGGGTGATAGACTGTTCAAGCTTGGCAGCCTTGCCAAAAGAAGTGAAGAACTTGCCTTTTCTGACAATTCTCAATTTCAAGGTTGAAAATCCATAATGAGGATGCAGTAAGGAGTCTTAGGTTCTATAAACCACATTTTTAGTTGTATTACCTATTACGGCAAATTGCAAAGTATATGAGGGCTTTTTTATGAGTATAGTATCTAATAACCATGATGAAACTTGACGAGTCTCTGACTATGTGGTTAAATTTAGACAATCCTTACTTTAATTCTTCTTATTCTGTACTTTGTCTATATAAAATATTTGTTTCCATTTTTAAAGATGATGTTACTTTGAAATCTAATTCCAAATATTTTAAAAAAGATTGTGAAGATTTGAAAGAAAATGCAAATTTTGAATTATAGAAGTAGAAATAGTTCATAACCCATACAAATCAACTTAATCATTAATGATCCAAGTGCTCTTGAACATATTCATGGATTGTAAGACTATAGTGTCTCAAAGCTACTTGCAAGGATCATGTAACAAAAGATCTTTAGGTGAATGGCATTTAAATTTAGGAATTCGGACATAGGAATTCATATTTGTAGCACTAGAAGAAATCTATGTTTGCCTCAACAAAATCTACATGATGTGTTTGTTGAGGCAAACGCAAAATTTGCATTGAAAATGGCAGAAAAATGCAGATTTTGCGTTTGCCTCAACAAACACGTTATGTAGATTTTGTTGAGGCAAACACAGATTCTTCTAGTGATAATTGGTGCGCATAGGTGGTGTGTCAATGAAAAGTACAGTCTTGGAAGGTGCGGGGATCTAATTTGACCCACACTTGGTCAATGTGGCAATTATCTGTACAGGAATGACTGAA
Organism: Pseudisothecium myosuroides; assembly: GCA_951799445.1. Classification (NCBI taxonomy): domain Eukaryota; kingdom Viridiplantae; phylum Streptophyta; class Bryopsida; order Hypnales; family Lembophyllaceae; genus Pseudisothecium; species Pseudisothecium myosuroides. Next base: position 11,343,158 of record OX637292.1, on the reverse strand, counting down.
TACATCGAAGAAGCAATTATAGTGAACATTAGGATCTATTGCTATCTTTGCACTTAATGATTGCCTCTTTTTGATTTTTTGAAGGGATTTTTTGGAGGGAGATCTTGATTCTATTTTCTTGTATCAAGTTGTCATTGGACGTTGGTTGTGAGTGGAGGTGCTTAGAATTTTATAAAACACACAAGAAGATAAGAACTTAGTGATTTCGCTTATTTTAGATTCATGAAACTTAGGAGGCTCATTGAGAACAACAAGTTTACTGTTGGCTTTGTCGGGAGAGGAAGAAGTATTTTACATTCTTATTTCAAAATATTTCTGTACTCTAAAGTAAAAAATTTATAGAGTCGTGAGTTGAACATCAAGCTTATAAAATACCATATAAATTGTAAAGTGGTTCAAAAATATATCTACACCTTTGATAAAGAATTGGACAATTTAACTTTTTTATTGTGACCAATCCAAACTTCAAGCCAAATTTATTTGAATTTTTATTGATCTTTATTTTGATCAAAGCTATTGATGAAATTCATGCAAAACACAGGAGAAAAAGTAGTCTCACACAAGTTAATCCCTTCAATTTTTGCTAGAATAAAAAAATGAATATATGACAAAGAAAATAAAATGAATTATATAAATAACCTATTTGTGATAGCAGGGTTTTTTGGCACTATAGATCAATAGTGAAGCCGTGTGTGTCCTCCCACGAAAGGTGTATATTTGGAGGGAGGAGGGCGTAGTGGCTCACAAGTCTGACAATTTGGTGACAAATCGCTTGAAAAAAAAACTGATTTGTGATACAAGTAATGAATTTAATCCTTCCCTTGAGAATTTTAGTGTGGATATTTAAAATTTTCCAATTCACTAAATGAAATATGAACAGATATATATATATATATATATCTCAATGGAATTGAGAAGATGCAATGTTCTATACATTAAATGTTTTTTGAGGCCTTTAAAAGACCGTGAGTTTCCGGACTATAGGAAACGTGGGAACTCTACCACATTAGCAATTTGACGTGGTCGAGAGACTCCCATGCCAGATAATGATATTTAAGTAATTTTTTAGTTTTTAATTTTTTTTAATTTTAAACTATTATTTTTATTCTGACAACAGTGCACTAGTTCACAGAAAGGGAAACAACCCTAAAATGATCTTTCAGAGGCTTCAAAAAATATCTAATGAAGAAAGATAAAAAAATGGTAGGAACAAACACCATCTTATAGTTGTTGAATTCAATAGTGATGAAGATATTTGAATTTGCTCTAGCATCTACTATAGCCATTGAAACTTTGCATAAAGAAAATGCAAGGAATGTCAATATGATGATGAGGCTTAAAACAACATATTTGTCATAAATATGGCTGCCAAAAACCTCATGTACTAGTTTTGGCCCTAATCTCTTGTCAAATGCACATTTGGATCAATAAAAACACGCTAAATTTTCATCTAGCCCTTCAGATAATTTCTAAAGGATGGACAGTGTTTTCCAAATTCCAAGTGAAATTGTCAAAAATTGTCATTTTTTGGTGCATATACCAAAATTAAAAATTAATTTTTTTTGAACTTCAACCATACAAAAGTGTATATGATTGTTAGGGAAATGCGTGAAAAAAATTTCAGCCCATTTGACTGAGTGAATTGCAAGATTATAAAGTTTGAAGTTTGTGAAAAAAATTCTTTTTATCCCCACAAAACAACATCAACACACTTCAAGCCCTTTGGAGTGAGATTTTGCACCATACAAATATGAGGGCTTAAACCATTAATTAGTGTATCTTGTTAAATACACCCATTCAGAATTTTAGAAGCAAATAAAGGGGCTACCTTTCTTAAATCCCTCATTAAATCCACTCTACAATGCACTTGCCGTTTTTTGATGATTTATTGTGCATTTTGGAATTTTATTTATATTTAAATCCAAATGGGGAATACATAGAGCCAAACATTTAGAATATGAAAAAAAAATGTAACATCTTTCACTACAAGAGGAAGGCTGCTTTTTAGTATGATCGATCAGGGCGTAATTACTGAAAGACCTCAGAGATTTGTAGAAGGTCGCAGTGAACAGGAGTTTTGGGTTAAGAGAAGTCCGGAAATGCTTTTCGGTCATAGGTGGGTTGCAAGGGACTACTTATACCCTACCTCTGTGAATTATTTGACAATATTTTATGCTTCAAGTACTTTTTTATGTATTTTTTGATGCTTGCAAGCATTGTGCGAGGCCAGTTGGCTTTGCGAGGATTCCCAAATTAGGAGAACACTGTAGCTCCTTTGTCCTAGAAATGTTTATAATCGCAATATGTTGGTACGCAACCGCCGCCTTGGATCAGGTTTTTGGTTGTTTTGGGATTCAGGCTTGAGAAGCTGGGGTTTCACTCAGGGTTTCATAGAACTCCAGGCGTGCACAGGCAAGATTTTGAACTCGGAGGTGGAGCCTGTGGGATTTGCCGAGCCCTCCGCTGCTGCTTCAGGGGCAGCCATGGAGTGTTGTCTCTACCAGTCTGGTTCCTCCTCAAGGCTACAAGTATGTTGTCAAAACACTTTTGCTTACTAAACATGAAATAGGACTTATAAGTACAAGAGTTACATGTTTCATTATCAAAGGATGGGTTTTAAGAAATATATGTACTTAACTCGGAGGTTGCATGCGGCACTAAGAGAATTTCTGCATTTGTTTGGGACTGATTTCACAATTCACGTCCCGGTCTAAAAAAATACGTGGAGCCCAAGTCGCAATTTTTAATGGATAATCTCCCACCGGCAGTTTTTTTCCCTGAAACTGTGCTTTAGCTAACAGTCACTAACATAATATGTTGCCATATGGTGCAGCATGGGATTCACTGTGACGATAGTCAAAGGAACAACAAAGTATATCTGCAACAAAGGCACCTGGACCAAGTCCGACTCTTCGGCAACCCTCTCTGCTTCCAACAGTTCCGCCCTTCGCACCTACGGGTCAATCAGTCACCCTTTAACAAAGGGTGTAACCTACTACTGGACCCTCATCAACAACGCTGGAGACTACTATGAATCTGGACAAGCCAAGAGCGACCTCCAAGGTAAAGCACATCTCCATAGAATGCTGATCAAATCTATGGCATTTTTTTGAGTATTTGAAAAGTCTATAGTCCTCTATCTCATGGTGTGTAGGGATTCCTTTTCTTTTGTATTGATTTATACTAATCTATCGTACGCAAGATGAAGTCATCATGGACAAAGTTGGTGGAATAGAAGTTGCTTGAATGGGTGGGCCGACAATGAAGAGTTCAGATACTAAACATTTAGGGTTTAAATTTTTTACGTATCTCAGCCCTGAGGGTTCTTGATGCAGGATTGAGGTTGGTGAAAGAAAGCTCTTGAATGGAGGTTGGTGTCTCATCAGGAGAGATGCTCTACTGAAACAAGTAGCAATGGTATGTTTGCTTCTTTGTGATTTTCCTTCAAATTAGTCATTTGTTTCGTAGCACAAGTCACATTACGTGGTGTTGACAGCTTTCGCCAGCGTCGTTCTTACTCAGTGGCAAGTGATTCATGTATTTAAGCTTTGATAGTTCGATTTGGATTCTGGTTTCTTATTCACTTTGTACCTATGATGCAGATGTAGGATATTGTGAGTAACTACAACATCACAAAGTTGGAACCCTACGAAATGTCACTAATTATTGTGTGGTTACTATTGCTTCATGGATGCGCACATTAATTTACAATTTTATCGCACTGTTATGATGCCCACAATTTTTGCACAAGTGTGAAAATCCTACAAAAATCCTACAACCGACCATGTGACAACCACCACAAATAGTGATGCCACCAAAGTTTGAACCGTGGACCTCCAGGTCGAGGCCCAAGGTTCTTAACAATCCAATGCACCACTAACTCACACATGTGTCCAAAGTAGGAGTTAGAAGTTATTTACCAAGTTTTTGCAGTTTTTTTCCAAGTGCTTTGTAAAATCAGCAGACTTTAGACCTCATTTAGGCATAGTAAATCAATTTTTTTCAAAAAACTCTGAACTAAGAAAAGTTGTAAAATGAAATTAACTTTCACCTCCAAAAATCCGTTTGTGATTCAGAGATTATTATAAAAAGTTATGGACAAAATTCAGAGACAGGTCGGAATGGACAATTTTTTTACATTTACAAATCTGTCTCTGAATTTTGTCCATAACTTTTTATAATAATCTCTGAATCACAAACGGATTTTTGGAGGTGAAAGTTAATTTTATTTTACAGCTTTTCTTAGTTCAGAGTTTTTTGAAAAAAATTGATTTACTATGCCTAAATGAGGTCTAAAGTCTGCTGATTTTACAAAGCACTTGGAAAAAAACTGCAAAAACTTGGTAAATAACTTCCAACTCCTACTTTGGACACATGTGTGAGATAGTGGTGCATTGGATTGTTAAGAACCTTGGGCCTCAACTTGGAGGTCCACGGTTCAAACCTTGGTGGCATCACTATTTGTGGTGGTTGTCACATGGTCGGTTGTAGGATTTTTGTAGGATTTTCACACTTGTGCAAAAATTGTGGGCATCGTAACAGTGCGATAAAATTGTAAATTAACGTGCGCATTCATGAAGCAATAGTAACCACACGATAATTAGTGACATTTCGTAGGGTTCCAACTTTGTGATGAACTAAAGTGACATCTGAAAATTCAATACGTTTTTGTTGATGGTAGAAACACTTGCGATTATGGCGCATATGCAGGTGGCTCTCCAAAGAAAGAGGAGTGGCGTGGCCTACCCTAAGGTTGGTGATTAAAAATTGATTTTTAGGGTATCTTTGAATCAGTAATTTACGTGAATATTAGATGTGTGTAACTCAAGTAGCAGACCCTTGCTCACTTTGATGGTTGTGTAAACCCTTGTTGTAAGGTGTGGATTCGCAATTATGAAATGAAAGTGTCAAATGTTAGCTTATTGTTGTAGCATAGCTCTTTTGTAGTTGGTTGGAGTGAATGCTACCCGGAGTTTGATGTTTTTGACGGTTCTCTGTTAATGTCAATGATCGGTCGCTTGATCCACTTGACGTGATGTCACATCTCATTCAGGTGCGTCTCCTGTTTCCATTGAAGCCGTGAGAGTAGCAAAGAGCTATTGCTCACAGGTTTAGGTTTCTTGCTGTGATGAGTTTCTTGCAACTCTACACTCGCTTGTAGGCAAATACGGAGGCTTAGTAAGGTAGAAGATGTTAATTTCACCCCCTTTCTTGTACTAAGCCGTGTTACCAACAATATCTCATCTGTTCTCACACCAGTTTAGCCTTCAAGTTGCAAGTAGCGTTAGCATAGCTTAATTAAATGTCTATGGCTACTGAACTTTGAATGGAAATGGGTTTGAGTATTGTCCCTTCAATAGTGGTCGATCTGCAACCTCCATTATACATAAGCAATTTATTCATAGTGATGGAACTTGATCTGAACAAATTGGGCTCTTCTACCTAAAGAAATCTCTCTTATAAGCTCTATTCAATTTCCAAAAATCACACTTTTACTAACGTATGGAGTTGGACTCCCGGTTGGACTGTTGGACGCATATACACGCTTAAAGGTGGACGCAAAATGAATCCTTTTTTCATGTGAAGAAAGCAAAATGAGTGTACCTTCAAATTCTAAAGCTACGTCATGGTAGGGGTAATGGAATGTGCAGGAAGATGTACGTGTGATGATGAAAGAGGACAATACATTGAGGCTCGTCTCGGGTGCGGTGTTGTTTCCCCAACGTTGGCAGTTGCTGGAGAAGATGGGGATGGACATGCAGAACATTGACCCGCCTGTGCCCTTGTATGCGGAGGTGATTGGATCCGCCGTGGAGCAGTTCATGGACCGCTTGAGACTAGGCAAGCCTATGTGGCGTACCAATTGGGCTATTGCCAATGATCCCACTTTGTTTCAGGCTTTGAATGAGGTAGGATTGACATGCCATTGACTGCACCTTCTCCTTCTCTGCACACTAATTGCACACCAAATGCGTGAGTTTTTTCACATTGTAAGAAAGTTCTTTTTCTTCTTGTGAACTCTATGACTATTGATTATGAAATTGTGGACTTACGTAGTCGTTGATTATAGAATTGCAAGAATTTTTTGTGTGACTAGCTCAGCATGTTTACAAAGTGCTCCTTGCATATTTGGCAATCGAATAAACTGTTTCAAAACTGAGGTAGCAACATTAGTTTTGTGTTATAGTAGAGAAGGTGCAACTTTCATATCTTTCTTATTATGAAAGTTTGGAGATTCTTGGACATTTTTATATTAGTGAAGGGGATTTCAGTGAGAATTCAAAAGGATTTAGTTCAAACATTGGAAGTACGTATTGCATGCTTCTATCCATTAAGTTGGAAACTTCTTCTCTTTCAGATCTCGTAATGTTTTTGTTTAGTTTTGAAGGCCGTATCTATCATCTTCAAGTATATTGAATCCTCCAAGATTGTTTTTTGGTAGATGCAAAGTTTAAGGGCAGCATTAGGGGAGCTGAACAAAGAAGGAAAGCAGTACACAACAGATGTGTGCTTGAGGCGGTACCTTCATGCTCGGAATTGGAATGTCAAGAGAGCAGAGAAGATGATGCGTGAATCACTGGCATGGCAAGCTACTTATAAACCAGAGAAGATCTGTTGGGTTAGTTCTGCACTCTTGAATTGCACACTCTGTAATTGCACATTCCTTATGTAACCCCAGAATCTCTCATGTTTTATACAAGTCATTGGAGAATCTGCACATTCATAGATCTATACACTCTGTAATTGCAATCCTTGTATATTGTAAGTCTTTCATGTTGTGTAGATCTCTATATTTGTACACTCTGTAATTGCACATTCCTTGTAAATCCTGAGATTCTTTAATGTTGTGTATTAAGCCTGATAGGACAACTTCCACTCTCATTCTTCTATAATTGTGCATTCTATAATTTCTAGGAATCTCTTGTGTGGTGTATACATCTGATTGGACTATTTCCATTGTCAACCCTTTGTAATTGCACAATGTGATTGTTCTACAATCCCTTTATATTTTGGGAAACTGCCATGTGGTGTATGATTCTGACTGGATATCTTTCATTGTGCATGTTTGTTAGAGGGCTTTTAGAATCTCATTTGTTTCCAAAGGCAGTCCTTTCCACCTTTCCTCGTTTGTTTCAAGTGGCGCTATCTAAAATTGTTCAAATTTGGTGAAACACTTGCCGGATTGTTATAAAGATTTGTGTTGAATTTTTGGACTGCAAGAGGATGTTGCCAAGGAAGCAGAAACGGGAAAAGTGTGCCGGGGTAATGCTATAGATAAGTAGGGGCGTGCAATCTTGGTGATGCGCCCTACAAAAAAAAGTGAGCATTTGCAGAAGTTTCGAATATTGATCGATATAGGACATCAATTATCAAGGTGTTTTATGGAGTCTGGAATGTTCAGATTTATTTTTGGGAGTGAATGCACTTGTTACATTGAATATAAGAACTTTAACTAGCCTCTTAAAAAGTTAGAATAACAAAGCAAGAGTAAGAGTGGCTTATCATTGAGATTGTCATAACAATTTGAACCCATGCAAATGAATGAAGATAGGTGCAGCATATTGGTCCCTATTGGCTTAAGGTTACGAGTCAAACGAGTACAAAACATTCTACCCCTAGTCAGTTACTGTGAGGAATGTCTCGATTGTCTTGCTTAATAATGTTATGGTTATTATCTTCACAGTGTTTTAACATCTAAATTTGACAGTGGACAGAATCTTTGACTTGAACTAAATCTTGCCATTTCATGGCAATAGTTGTTTTTTGTTGAGTATCTTCAATTCTTCATTGTATGCAGTCTTTAAGGTATCTAGATGAAATTTGAAAGCTTAAATTTAATGCTCACATTATTGGAGTGCAGAGCAAGGGAAGCATAAGATTAAAAGATGCAAAAGGACGAAATATACTATGCGTAGACAGTGTATCTTGTAGGAGGAAGGGCAGTATGGTAGGGAGTCGAAGAGAAACTCCAATAGTCATAAATAGGTGCTAGCATTTTAGTTTTAGTTTCCATGACTTGCATTAAAAGCCATAGAATTACATGTATTGAAAGGACGACATCTAGTCTTTAAGAACAATATATTAATGCAAGTCCACGCCTTTTCAGCATGTATTTTTTTACTTAAATTTGCACCTAAAAAGATCCATTTCTCTTTAGTGAAAATGGTAAATTTAAAAGACGAGGTAGAAAGTGTTTAAAAGACAAGTTCGTGACTTTCAGCATTGTCCTTTAAGGCACGTCCTAGACACAACATTTTAAGTAAAAAATACTTAAAAGGCTTGCACTTTAAGTATGCATTTTTGACTGAAAAACATGCTTAAAACACCCCTTCCTCTAGTAGTGTTTGACTTCATAAATTGCAAGATTATAATATTTGAAGTTAAAAAAAATGTTATTTTTCAAAATTGCTCAAATATAATTAACAAAGTTTGACTCCTTTTAGGATGTGATTCTAAAATTAGCATTTTTTGACAATTCATGCCATGTCATATAAGTTATATACATGCCAAATTTCAAAAGTTGATGAGGGATTTAACAAAAGATGCATGAAATGAACTGGAACTACCTAAGCTATCCAAATTTTTTAAGCACTGCAATTTTGTTCGAAATGTATGTATAGTTGTCAATCTTCCTATGAAGACGCATTTGCCATATTGCATTGAACAATATATAGCAACTATTGTAGAGGCACAAACAAATATTTCTATAACAATAAAGACGCATTATAATGCACATCTTTTAAGTTACCTAAATTATGAGGCATCAAAAGCTAGTGAAGACAATACAATTAGTGACAACTATGGTATTATTGATGCATGCAATAGTTTGTATATTAAAAAACTGAATTTGTTCTACAATCAATTATATTATTGCCTGACTTGTTTCTACTGTCTCGGAAATGAAGTTAGGATCACCATGCAATTTTATTTTATTTTTTTTTAAATAGCATGTTTTTACATTAAATTTCATACACATACAGTTTATGACAATACACAATTATGTATGCATTTTTGTCATCTATCACAATGTACATTGTGACAAAAGTGAAGGAGTGCCAAATGTGAATTGTGCAAGCTAGAAATTGGGATAAGGCGTGGGATAGGGTCAAATGTAGTTACATATACACAAACACTTGTACATTCATTCCCAAGCAATAAAATATTGCTTTAAAAGTTTGTTGACCTCCTTGATGCTTCAACAGTTGCATGCAACGCGTTTTCATAGCGTGAACAAGCCTCTTGATGTAGTTCAGGTGAAGTGCCCACAATGTAGTCTTGACTCTTGATGCCCTCTTTCAACTCCATTGTGTTTTCATATTGCTTTTCATTAGCATACACAACATGCAACACCATCTTAAATCATTCTCAATAGGATTCAAGTCTGAAGAAAACACACGCCACTGCATAGGTGTGATCTAATGCTCATTTAGCTAGGTTTAGGTCACTTAAGCTATATAAATTAGCGCATTATCATGCTGAAAAATAATGTTGTTGCTATGCGCAAGCAATAGGATTTAGGATTTAGAGTTAACCCTATACTCTAATATCTTTATGTATAAGTGTGCTTTCTATTTGACATGCAAAAATGCAATCACTGATTGACCCTTGTTGCTAATCGCAGCCCAAACCATGACTAACCTCCACCCTGCTAGTAATGATAAAAGACTTCAATATCCTTCCGCAAATCAAGCAAATAATATTTGAAGCCATCGAGATTGTCTAGGTTTCTTCTCGTTGTTGAACACCATGTTGGTCTAATTGTCACCAAAGTCAATATGGTCATGAGCCTACTTGATGCATTGGTGCTTGTACATATAGTGAGGGCCTGCGCCCCTTTCTGCTTTTTGAACTTGAAACACTTGAATATTGTCAAGGAACAACTTGCTTCATGCAACTGCTAGAGACATTTAGATTGAGGTTGCTAATGAGTTTTGAGAATGAGTTTCATATCTTTGATGCTTTGTTTGTGAAACAACTTGTCCTTGTCCTTTGCTCTCACTTTGCACAGCATATGGTTGCTAAAGTTCTATCTACACCCCTTCAGATTGTGAAAAACGGGTTGACTACATCTTGAAGACATTTCAACAAGCTTTGCTACCACCCTTCCGTTCACTCCCCCCTTGCTCTTCATCGCTCAAAGTCTTTCCCCTACATCATTGTTAACATTAAAACAAATGGATGTCCACAAAAATCCTTCAAGAAAAATATGGATTTCTTATAGTGTGCTCAGTCTTTGTAGACTACACAGAGTAGTTTCCTGCCCATAAAATGGCTTGCAATGCATATATAGTCACCAAAAGTTGCATAACTCTATCCCAATTTCCACATTACACAATTCACATTTTGCACTTTCTCACTCTTCTCCTGTTGTGCATTACGACAAATGGCAAAAATGCACGCATAATTGTGTATCATCATTTACCTATATGTGTGTAAAATTTCATATAGAAATATGCTATGGTACTGTCAAGAAATTTCGAAGATTGTGTGACTAACTCTATCTTCATTTCCGGGATTGCAATATATTGTACTAAAAGGGCCACTATATTTTTATTTTCAAAGTGCTTCACTAAAAGTCATTTTGTCTCAGTATTTTTAATTTAAATTAAATTTAATATTTAAAATTTCAAACTTTTGTTGAAGAATGCATCATGCATTATTACTTGTCAAATGTCAAATCATGAAAGTGACTATACAATGTGGTTCAACTTCTTGCAGATTGGTTTCAAAGAAATATAATGAAATCAAATGGGAGGAAGTTGAACTGATAAGCACTAGCAAAAAACTTGTCTAGAAAGATAGACTCTATGATGCACAAGGTGACTATTTTTCATTCTCTAGACATATAAGGTAGGAGGTCTTTACTTCGACCGGACTGATTCTAAATGCATCCCCTATCTGGGAATGAGTGACATGCTATATGAAGTATCTGTCATTGATGAGGTAGGTAGGCTTAAATGGGTGATTTATGAACCTCCACTATAACGAAAGTTGGTACCTAAAAAAAAACAGCACTTGATTTTGAGTGCGTTTTTTTTTTACCAACTTTTGTTATAGTGCTCCTACCTTGTATGTACACCTGACAACTTCAAGTTGGGCTCGTCAATTAAAAATGTTAGTTGCACATGAGATTGCAACTTACTTTATTCTTGGTAGAACTAACTGTGGGAGTACGTATCATCCGGAAAGTCCCAATTAACAATTTAGTGGAGGTAAAAGTAGCAGAACTTTTTCAATTTTTGCATTTAAATACAAAGTTAGGACTTAGATATTAGAAATAGAAATTAGTTTCTACGTAGAAAAGATAAAACTCTAATTAGGTTACGCAGTCTGCCGGAAACCATAGCCGGAAAGCCGGAAAGCCGGAAAGTTCCGGATCGTAGGGACCTACTGCCTAGGTTCCGGCTAGGGAACTTACGGGAATTTTTTCGGCGGCGGGAACTTAGGGTTCCGACAGGTATTTAAACCCCACCGCCAGCCTCATTCAGTCTCTTTTTACCCGTGCTCTTCCACGGTGCGTTAGAAGAGAGAAAGAGTGGTGAGTTAGGGCGTGTTAGGGAGAGAAAGGGAGGAAGGTGCCGATTGCACCGGATTGTCTTAGCAGTCGGTGAGATGGCGGAAGCGAGTCGATCCCGGAGGTCGGTAGTGACAGCCCGGGGCGTGCGTCTGGTTATCCCATCGGATCCGGAGCGCCTTAAGGAGTTAGAGGAAGACCTAGAAATCATGGGATGTTTAGGATTGATAAAACGTCCATGGAACGTCCGAAGTGAAGAGATGATTGACGAGCTGGTTTCCGGAGTGGGTAATCAGTTTGATTTAACGATTAGGGGTCAATCTAGGGCTTGGACTCCGAAATTGTGGGCGAAGGCGTACTTTACGCCAACCAGGGGTTCTAGAATGGCGTCCCGGACGGACACTTACGCCGCGGATGTATTCCGGAGTCATGGGGATTCCAAGGAAGGGAACGCCGCGAGTGATTGTAAGAGTCCCCGGGATGGGCAGTTGTTAGCATTCCTCATCCCTATTTTATATCCGGAAAAGCCCACCCGGATTACAATGACTGTGGCAAATACTATTTTCGGAGCGCTGGGAGATAGAGAGAATCCGGCTCCCAGGCCGGTCAGTTGGGGAGTGATCATTCACTCCGTAGTGGAAAAGTTAGCGGTTAATATTGCGAACAAGAAGTCGAGTCCGATTAGCCCCTATCTTTTCCATCTGTATCACTCCGAGGATGCACTGGCCGGACCGGAAATGACAGTGTACCGGAAAGGCGAGAATCTGTTGAAGTACGGACTTCCCGCGGAGGATGAACCGGATGAGTTCGAGTCGGAAGAAGAGGAACCGGAACCGGAGCATCCATCACCTAACGTTGGAGGGACGCGCCGGAAGTTGACTGATCAGTGTGCGCGGGGAAAACAAGAAGCCGAAGAGGTAGAGAAGCCCTGAGACCCACTTCCGGACACGGATCAGCTAGAGGCCACCATCAAATGGCTGATAGCTACTCGGGCATAGAATGAGCGGATGTCGGCGCTGATCCGGGATATGTGCGAGAAATTGGGGGTGAAGGAAGAAACCCAAATCCTGGTGGCGTTGACGGAAAGGCCGGATCCGAAAGCGGTGAAGCAGCTGGAGGACCGGATTCTGACCTTGGAGCAAGAACGGGACCGGTTTCGAGAGCAAGCTGCGTGGTTGGATAGAGAGCGGATGGCTGCTGAAGCAAAGGAGGGAGAAGCCCTCGATCTGGTCCGGAATGTCTGGGGTCTGTTTGACAATCCGGCGGATATTCTGGCCAGAGCTACACTCTGGAATTCCCAGATGGTAAAGGATGGTCACGTGGTCGGATCAAAGGTGGTGAACATCCTCGTTGATTTTGAAGTCCGGATCGAAGGAATGCTCAAGGAAGTCCGGCAGCTATTGGAAAACCTGGATCCGCTTGAGGGGTTAGACCAAGGCCTTTTTGACCTGGGTCATGATCTACAAGAAGGAGGGGCACAAAATCAGCTTTCTCCGGCAAAGAGCAAAACCCTTGCCGGAACGTCGCAAGCCGGAACAGCATCGGCCCAGAAGAGGAGGTCGTTAGTGAAGCAGTTTGCGGCCACGACTCTGGTGAAGGACGTTGTTCTAGGCGTCCCAGCCGGGAGAACTGCATCGGTGGCGAATCTCTTCCCCGACAGACCGGTTGCGTCTACTTTCCGGGAACCAGCCTTACCCGGAACGGTGTTGAATCCAGCTCGGACGGATCCGGTGAGTTTTACTCACATGCTCCAGCCCCTTCTGCAGACACCATTACCGTCCCAGCTCATCGATCTTACTATTCCGAAACCACGGGGACGACGGTTACTGAACGAGGCGGACCCGGAATCGAAAGAGGAGGAGGAGACGACTCAATCGGAGGAAGAAGAGTTGCAGCCTCCCCGGACCAGGTCAAAGACGAAGAACACCCCACCCAAGAAGATAGGTGGATCGCCATCTCAGGGTGGCACTTCTGTGAAGAAAGCTAAGATAAATAGGTGACTATCTAGGGTAGCCGTAATAATAGTTAGGATTCTTACCAGGATGGTAGTTCCGGAAACGGATTTTCCGGATGTGGGACCGGTAGTTCCGGACTTTTAGGAGTTAAACGGTTTCCCGGTATTCCCAGAACGGTCTTCAGGGCCGTTGCCTTTTTGCTTTTTGTTTGGCCGTTGGCCGGTTTTCTGGTGGCCGTTTGGACTGCCTTTTTGTAGGTTTTTAAGGGCAGGCCGGCTTGTTGGTTTGTCATTCCTTTTCCTTGTTCATTTAATCTGAAGCATTCAGGAAAGCACTCGTTGGATTATTCTCTTGCGTATCGCGTCTATAGTCACTTGTGTGGATGTGTAAGTGAGAGTGTGCAAGGGGAGGAGTCCGGATTCGTGGACTGCCGGATTAGGCTAAGTGTGTCTTGCAGATGAGTTTTTAGACTTGCGCAGTGAGAAAGTGGCGCCTTTAAATTGCTGGTATGGTGATCCGGTGGAGACAAGGAGTGGTCCACAAGCTAGTCCGGAATTCGCAGGGGCGGTTCGGTGCGGAGGTAGGTGACCGCCAGAGGAATATTTCCACCCACCGGAAGGCTAGTCAACCTCATGAGCGGTCGAGAGCTAGGAAGTCATTCCCTTAGTTCCGGAAGTCTGGTATCCGTCATTGTAGTAAGGAGGACCTAACGCTACCCTGTGTGACCAGCTTTCCGGATAGGCCATCCGGGATGTTGTGAGGATGCCACCCTGTTTACTCAACTAGATTTATTCTTGGGTTGTGTTTTGTTTTATGTTAATAGGGTTTATGTCAGATACGGAGTGGTGCAGTTCCCTACCCCTCGGAAAGAGCAAGTGAGGAACCCTCTGAGGGTAAAATAGAGGTATCGAAAACCAACTTGTTAGAAAGACGGAATCGGAAGATTGTGTAGAGCCGGATCCGGAAGAGAATCCGGAAAGGAAGTAGTTCCGGAAAAGAGTTTGTGTGTTGAAAGGACCCCTCTCAAGGTGGTCAAAGTCCGGAAACTTAGAGGTCTAGAAACACTAATTTTGAATCAACATCTGGAATCTCCTGGGACGATAACTTGTGTCATTTTAGCATGTTTTGTTGTTAAAAATACTTACGCCTAGATTACGCGTACGACACTTTTGGCGCCGCTGCTGGGGATTCTGATAGCTTGTTTTGAAATAAGAAAATCTAGGAAACCTTTAGAAAAAAAAAGAAGAATAGAAGTTGATATACGGGTTAGCAATGTGGATCCGTATCCCCAAATTGATGAAGTAGATCTTGAAAGAGTACCTACCTGGTACTTCATGAGTAGACCTCAGAGAGGAATTCCAACCGGAAGACGTTCTGGAAGATTAGAAGAGGCTGCTGCTAGAAGACCTGTAGTACACGGAATCCCTAGTTTTGGTAGAGGTTTCGGATCTATTTCAGCGTTAGAATCAGAAGAAGATTTGGTACATGTTGCTAGACGAAATCTTAGTGAAACCCCAGGTCCCACGAATCCGGAACCAGTTGAGAATCCGGAGGACATTGAACCAGAGTCGGATAGGGAACCCACACCGGTAGATTCAGAAGAGGAGATATCCTCTGACGAAGCGGAACCGATGGTGACATCCACCCGCTTGAAGTATAGTAAATTTACGGGCGATGGTACTACGGATGTGGATGACTGGATGGGAGAGTTTGAGGCCACCGCCGTAGCCAACCAAGAGGATCCAGCCTCTAGACAGCGTGTCTTCCAAGGATTACTGAAAGGGGAAGCGTTGAAGTGGTATCAGGATGTTCCGGAAGTTATCCGGAATAACTGGGAAGACCTTATGGATGCGTTTCTTCGGACATTCCGGGAAGTCGGTGGAGAAGCTAGAGCTCTAGGAAGGTTGAATAAGATGTCAATGCAATCCAATGAGTCAATCAGAAAGTATGGTCAGAGAGTGAAAGCGTTGATGAAGAAACTGACCACAGATGTGTCCCCTAGCATACAAGTAGAGTGGTATGTGGCAGGATTTCGGGAAGAAATGGAATTCCAAATCCGGCAGGCTTGACCTGCCACGTTACGAGAAGCTATGGAGACAGCCCAGAATTACGAAAACTCCGCCCAGTTGTGAGCTTCCAATTTGTCACTTGGGACTCGTAGAATTATTTTTTTGGAAATTTGCAATTCAAAGTTGATAAAAGTATAGAAAAACCCATAAAAAAAATGTAGAACCAAAATAGGGTTGTGTTATACCCATTATAGTATTTGATCTAGATTTGTGTTTTTACTTAGAATCCCCCAAACCTTGCCTAAAAATAATATAGAAATAACGAAAAGGTTAGATTTGGGGGATTCGAGTCACACAGTCCCAAAAGGGCTAAATCCCACCATGAATGTGGCGATTCATGGCTAGGTCGGTCCGAGGGATTCACAGCGAGGCCACTAGGTCGGGTCCTAGAGTTAGATTTAGAATTCCCCATTAGATCGACGAATTCCCAAAATCCCGATTGTTAGCATGCAGGAGCCACTCACGCAAGACCGGGGCCGTGGAGGAATCTATAGCCCAAGGATGGTGTTCTAGGATGAATCCCATGTCAGGAGTCCAACGGCAAAATCGATTCGCCAAGATTCCTCCACCTGCAGAAGATTCCCGCACCATCGCTAATTCGAGGAGATGGCCAGTTTTAATCTCCATTGATCAATCGTGCCAGGTACGGAAACACACCCGCACGTCTTTCATGCAACTCCTTGAGAGGTCACGTGAAAAATCCCGGCATCTTCCGACTTGCAGAAGAACCTTTTCCGGGTGGTCAACCCTCCTAACCTCCAACGGGAATTTCATGGAAATTACCCAGGTTACAATAAAATCTCACTAAAAATTAGACTAGCTTGTTTTATGTTAACAATGCGCTCCGTAAAGTTTCACAACATTCCGATAGCAGCAAGTACCCGAACCGGCGAGATTCCTCGGGAATTAACCACGTGGCGGGGTCTCCGCCGCGTTGACTGGCATTCCGGGCCCATACGATGGCGAAACAAAGTCAACCGAAAATCCTTCCCGACTCTCTTGTACCTACCGGAGACCCTAGGCTATTCACATTTCTCAAAATAGGAGACCCCCAAGATCTAGGATTTTACCACGATTTGGTTTTTAAACTAAATTAGCCTACGATGGGTTTTTGGCCTCGGTACGGGGGATAGAGGGATCTTGGACTAAACACGGCGATCTAGATCCAACGGCGCAATCCGTTTGGCGATTGGAGCTAATCTCCAAATGTTAGGATGTTGGTCTAGCATAGATGGTAGAAGTAAAAATTTAGGATGTAGGATGAAAATCTTTGAGGATGAGGATGAAAATCCCTGTTGATAAGGTTACCTTAGAGCTTTAGAGAGAGGGGTGAGCCCTTGGGAAACCTATATAAGGGCCCCATTTCTCTCTCTAAAACACCCCTTCACTTTTATTTGGGTTCGTAGGTTCAATTTGCTTTTGATATTTTGGCGTTTGAAGCCAAAAACCTCTACGGTGTTTTTGGAGCACTTTTTGCTTCATTGTTGCTAGATTTCAAGCTTTGAAGGTCCTTGGGGGTCCTTCTATCTTGCCTTGTGTACTTCTCGTGCGTTTGTTATACCCTTGTTACGAGTTAAGAGTCCTTGTTTCTCTCTTGTTGTATCTTTGTGAGCTAACTTGTGAGTTTAGGAGTCTTTTGGAGTCGTGTCCTAATCCTAAAGTCACTCCCACCGTACTTTGGCGATGCCGCTTTGAGGGGCCTTTAGCTTGTGAAGTTGTGTGTCTTTACATGTACTAAAACGTGTATTTTTCCTCACTTACGTGTCCTCATCCTCTTCTAATTTTTCCCTTGTTGCGTGGACCCCCCCTCGGGACGGCGAAGCTTTGGCTTTGTCACATGTGTTTCTAAGTTTGTCTTTTCTATCTTCTTCTAATATCTCCCTTGTTGCGTGGACCCCCCCTCGGGACGGCGAAGCTTTGGCTTTGTTACGTGTGTTTCTCAAGTTTGTCTTTTCTACCTTCTTCTAATCTACCCCTTGTTGCATGGACCCCCTTTCGGGACGGCAAAGCTTTGGCTTTGTCACATGTGTTTCTAAGTTTGTCTTTTCTATCTTTTTTTAATATCCCCCTTGTTGCGTGGACCCCTCAAAGCGACGGCGAAGCTTTGAACTAGTGACAACGTCAAGTCCTACAGTGTGTGTTAAAATATTCTTAGACGGCGGAGCTTTGAACCCGTGGAGTGTCACAAGTCCTAAAGTTGGTGTTAAATCCAATTTTACGGCGAAGCTTTGAACCTCCATAGCCTTAGATTCCAAAGTCTAGTTTCCAAGACCTTTGTGGAACCCTCCAGAGTTTAGCTTCCAAGATATGTAGGTTCCTTTGCACTTATCGAGTGTAGTGTCTTCCAAAGTTTTATTTAGTTTAGTTGTTTCCCAAGGTCTTAGTGAGTTTAGTACCCCCGAGGTTTTATTTCCCCCTAGCCTTAGCCAACAATTCAGTATTAAAATAGCCTTAGCAAAAATCCAGTCTTAAAATAGCCTTAGCCAAAAATCCAGTCTTTTTCCGCTCTAGCAAAAATCCAGATCCGAAGCTAGCATCCGAAACCAGCATCCAGTCCAGCATCCGAAACCAGATCCAGCCAGCATCCGAAACCAGCATCCCAACCAGCATCCCATCAGAAATCAGAAGTTTCATTTTTAAAAAAAATAAAAAATAAAAAAATAAAAAAAAAGATTTAAATTAAAATTCCGACCCCCCCAGTCAGCCAACCAGCCGGGAAGGGCCAAGCAAGCTCCGGTTGGACAGCAGGTTCTCGGTGGGACAGCAGGCTCTCGGTGGGACAGCAGGCTCTCGGTGGGACAGCAGGCTCTTGGTTGGGACAGCAGGCTCTGGTTGGGACAGCAGGCTCTCGGTGGGGCAACCGGGCTCCTCCCAAATTTTGATTCCTTTTTTTTGTTTCAAATTTTTGTTCTCTCAAACCAGAATACAACCAAAGATAAAGCAAACTAAAAGAATGTTGGACTAATTGAGTGCTAAGCAGGGGTGAAGTAGAATTAGGGCCAATAAAAATACGAAAGGGAGGAGGAAGAAGAGAGCGGAGCACCAGCGTACCTGCACACAAAATCTTTTTCTCTCACCACTCACATCTACACACAATGGAAGGAGATTAGGGAAGGAGAAGAAGAAGTAGGCAAGGAAAGGTGAGAGATGATAAATAGTGACCTAGGTTTAGGCTAGGTAGGCTTTAGGAAGAAATCTTGGAAATTTGTGGTGACTGTTGAGAGGAGGATTAGGATGACACAAAGCAAAGTTGTGTAAGAGGGTAGGAGGAGCATTTAAACCCTTCTTGGAGTTTGAAACCATAGTGTAAGACTCATAAAAGCTTAGGTGGAATAGTGTTAGTGTAGAAGAAAGAGGAAGAAAGAAAAGAAAGGAGGAAGGGAAAGAGAGAGTTTAGATCATCAAAAATTGTAACATTTTCTAAATAAGCGGTGAGCTTGGAAAAAATTCAAAACAAAGCCAAAGACTACCATGGAGCGTGAGGATGTACACGTGGACATGGACGAAATTATTTCCGACATCGGTAGTGAAGAGGTGAGTTTTTGATTTAATCTTTGATGTTTTCTCCCTAATTAGCATTTATTTTCCTAATCAGCCCTTAGAGCGTGATTAGCATCCGAAATTAGTGCAAATTAGAAGTTTAGATTCAAAAAGTTATAGATTAGGAATAGAGGTTTCTGAAAACATCTTATAATTAAGATTCGACCGTAAACTGACCGCGTTAGGCTAAGTTAAGCGGTAGGGGATAGAACGGAGGAATTTTGAGTAAAATTCATCCAAAAAGAATCATGGACGGAACTTAGGGGTTTAAATTAGCAAGAGAATTTAGGATTAGAATTAGGGATTAATTAGCGGGTAGAATTCGAATCAATTTACATTTTTATTTCTTAAAGTTAAAATTCTAAGGTCAAAATCTAGAGTTAACTTTGGGAAGCTAAAAAGTAGAATTAATTTGGAAGTTTAACTTAGGGGGTTAAAATTCCCAGTGAAACCTTAGGGTAGTTTAGAAAAGGAAGTTAGGGTTAATTAGGAGTAAAAATTTCGAGTAAGAAGTAGAAATTAAACGTCAAAACTTTAGACTAAAATTAGAAGGTAGAAATTACGAGTAGAAATAGGAGTTAAATCTTGAAGTTAGAAATTCGAAATTAGAGTTAATCTAGGATTAAAACGATAGGATTAAATTGGGAAGTAGGAAGTCAAAAACCTAGAGTTATACGTAGAAGGTAAATTTAGAATAAAATAGGGAAGTAAAAACTTGAAGTTAAAGTCAAAAACCTAGAGTTATACGTAGAAGGTAAATTTAGAATAAAATAGGGAAGTGAAAACTTGAAGTTAAAGTCAAAAACCTAGAGTTATACGTAGAAGGTAAATTTAGAATAAAATAGGGAAGTGAAAACTTGAAGTTAAAGTCAAATATAGAGTTAACTTTAGAAGGTAAATTTTAGAGTTAGTTTAGGAGTAAAAACTTGGAATCAAAAGTCAAAACAAAGTCAAAAGGTAGCATTAAATTTTGAAGTTAAATTCTCTAATTAGTTTGGGAAGCTAAAAACCTAGAGTACACTTAGAAGTTGAAAGTTAGAGTAAGAGTTGAAACTTTAGGGATAGCTCTTAAAAGTAGAACTTCTAGGTGGAGTTCAAAAATCCAAGATAGTCTTAGAGGTTCATGGAAGGAACATAGGGATTCCCCTTTTTACATAGTAGGGACATTAGAAATGACGCCAACTACTCAATCTACCCTTGACATAGGATAGATAGTTAGGGAGTTAGAATTTTACCATTATCCCTAAGCATTGCAGTTACCTTGTGAGTCACTACATGCATTCTAATTATTTGCTGCCATCCACGACACTTAGGAAACGTTAGCAAAAAAGATCCATTGCTTGGAAGGCACAGTGGACCGCGCTCACATCACCCCCATATATTAAAAATGTGGATAAAGGCATAGAACCTGGTCGGTGTTCGCTCGATTATCAAGGGTGGGTAATCTAGCGCCCACAGTTTTGGTGCGTCTGTCGGGAGCTGAAGACATTAGATTACAATTGCATGTTTGACTAACAAATATTACGTGTGAAGGTTTACAGACCTGAAGAGTGCGTCCAATCCATGGTGGACTATGTCCTCGGGTCTTCACTCCGTTGTCCACGCCCCTGGAAGAGATACCTTCAACCGGAAGGCTCCGGCAAGGGCCCTAAGATTCTCCCCGTGGAAGACCTCCTACTTGGCCCAACCAAGTGAGGAATATCGTTCGAATTCTGGTCCTGCTTGGCCCAAAAATACCTAGCCAACCCAAACCGTCATACCCCAAGCATTGCCGAGGCCGTGCAAGCCGGGAGGTTTGGAGTATCTGAGGACGAAATACTCGAGTGTCTAAGTTTTTATTGGGCTGTGGTGCTGGCCACGTGGCGATTTGAGAAGGTTTTTACGCAAGAGTGTTTCGACGCGCGTCTACCTTCCTTCACTACATTTGCTCCACTCATTAGAAGGATTACTGCCGGTCTTTGACACGTGCCTCCATACCCGGCTTGTGATAGGACGGGACAATACTACAATTTCGGTCCTTTTGAAGACAACTTTGACTGTTTGAGACTGAATCCCTATCAACAACCAGATGATTTCTGGATTTGGCATACTGTGAGCTCCCAATTCGTCACTTGGGACTCATAGTCTTTTTTTTTTTTAGATTGTGCAATTTATGTCGTAATTATACACAAAAAGCCCTAAAAAGAGTGTAAAACCAGAATGGACATGTTACATACCAATATGCCCTTTGGTCCTAAATAGCTTTTTCTCCTTAGAATAGTCCTAAAACCCACTTGTAAATAGGTTGGAGCCATAAAAGTAGTGGGAACTAGAAGGTTTGAGGGTTATCCAAAATAGCCTAAAATCACTATGCAAGTGACCAATCTGGGCTAAATTGGTCTGAGGGAAGTCTAGGGAGATTCTTAGGTAGATTCCCAAAGAGAGGTTTCGGTTTCCCCATCCCATCGACGAATAGTAAAAACCCCAATTGTTAGCTTGCAGGGGTCACTTTTGCAAGACAGGCCAGTGGAGGAATCTACGGTCACCGGATTGTGATCTTGGTTCTAAACCATACCGGGAAGTCAAAAGCGAAATCCATTCGCCAAGATTCCCCCGTATGCGGAAGATTCCCTGACTGCCGGTAAACCAACGGAGGTATCTTTTTGCCCTCCGTATCAAGACATGCAAGATCAAGATGTGAACTTTCAAATCTCTTGGGAAACTCCATGAGAGGTTTCCCAAGAAGTTTCGGAATTTTCTGGATTGAAGAAATACTCCTTCCGGACGGTCAACCGCCTAAAACCACGATGGGAAATTCACGATAATTACCCAGGTAGCGGTAAAATCTCACTAAAAATTAGGATAGTTTCTTTTATGCTAATAACGCGCCCCGACGAGTTTCATGATGTTTCGATAGCGGGAGACGGCCGAATCACCGACATTCCTTTGAATTATCCACGTGGCGGAATTTACGTGGAGTTGACCGGCGTCCCGAGAGCACACGAAGTCGGAACGAAGTTAACAAAGGGTCTTTTCTTACTCCCTAAGACCTTCCAGACCACCCTGGCTAGTCACCTTTGTCAGAAAAGGTAACCTCCAAAAAGTAGATTTTTACCTCTTTTACTGACTCCAGTTGGCGATAGTTTACGATGGGATTTTGGCGTTGGAATAGGGGGTAGGGGAATCCCAAGACGAAAAATGGCCTTCTGAAGCGCAATCAGTTTTCGATTTGGAGTTAATCTCCAATAGTTAGAGTGTTGGACCAGCGTAAAACCCAAACTACGTGAAAATCCTAGAAGATAAGGATGAAAATCCAAGTTGATAGGGTTACCTAGGTTAAAAGAGGGGAGGTGAGGGCCTTGGGAAACCTATAAAAGGGCCCTCATTTCTCTTCAAAACCACCCCCATTCATGTTTTGGGTCTGTGGGTCCAACTTATGTTGGATTTTTTGGCAATTTTAGCCAAAGGCACTTCCACGATGTTTTGAGCACGTGGTGCTCTGTTGTTGTTCTATTTTCAGCTTTTGAAGGTCTTGAGGGTCCTTCTTCCTTTGTGTCTATGAGTTTTGAGTAGTCTTGGGTATTATTTGGCTTATTTTTGAGTCACTTTGGTCACTAACTTGTCAGTTGAAGTACTTTGCTTGAAGCACTAACTTGCTTGGGAGTTCCTTGAAGTTTTATCCTGATCCTAAAGCTCCCCCCGCAGCGCTTTGGCTTTGCCGCCCACTGGGGGGCCTTTAGTGTTTAAGGATTGTGTTTTCTAACCCACGTGTCTAGATTAACCTCCGAGTGTTTCTCTCCCAGTCGGGGAACTCTTTTGCTTTCTCTAAGAACCCTTGGCGTGTGGTCCTCCCCCCGTACGGTGGAGTTGTGGGCCCCCCAGGGTGGTTATGTCCTAACGGTTTTCTTCCTCTTTTGAAATTGCTTGTGGTCACGTGAGCCCCCCTTGTTGACGGCAAAGCTTTGGCTATTAACCCCCTAGTCCTAGAGTGCGTGTTAAAAACCCGCCATACGGCGAAGCTTTGAACCTACGGGCAGGGAGAAATCCTAGAGTTGGTGTTAAACCCAACTCGACGGCGAAGCCTTGATCCCCCCAGAGAACTCGGTTCAAAGTTTAGTTTCCAAGAGGTTCGTGGAAACCTTCAAAGTTTAGCATCCAAGAACTTAGGAAAACGTTATAGGCAAAAGTCCATGTAGAACTAGGATTAGTTTTGGCTTTCCCTTGGTGTAAGTGGCCTCGGTCATTATTTTGGCATTTACCAAAAATTCAGAAAAAATGTCCGGAAGAAGGGAAAAAACCCCGGGCCGAGCTAACCCAGCAAGAGCCAGCCCAAGCGGGAGCCAGCCCAAGCGGAGCCAGCCCAAGCACGAGCAGCCCAAGCGGAGCCAGCCCAAGCAGGAGCAGCCCAAGCAAGAGCAGCCCAAGCGGAGCAGCCCGGTACCCTCAGTCGTACCCACAGCTCGATACTCGCGCCAGTACCCGCAGCCCGATACCCACGCCCGATACCGGCGCCCGGTCCCGTGCTTGCAGCTGCGCCTCCAGGCGGCGCCTCCGGCAGTTCGTGTTGGTTTTTTTTAGTTCCTTTTGATTCTCCTTTTTTAGGAAGACCAAATGGGGGAAGGAGGGGTAGAATGAATGGGAAATTATGGTGGTAGAAGTAGGGAAGAAAAGGGATAGAATAGATGGAAAATTAGGGTGGTAGAAGTAGGGAAGAAAAGGTGTAGAATGGATGGGAAATTAGGGTGGTAGAAGTAGGGAAGAAAAGGGGTAGAATGGATGGGAAATTAGGGTGGTAGAAGTGGAAAGCTAGGGTGGTAGAAGTAGAGATATCTTTGAAATAGAAGGAGGAAAATTAGGAAAAAAGGATTCAAGCATACGCCTTGTAGTAGGAATTATCATTAAAAGCACACAAAAACCTGCAAAAGCTCACACAATCACTCCACGCGCAACTCACCCGAGCTCTCTACACACCATAACCAAAACCTTGAGCATCACAAGCAAGGAGGAAGATGAAATAGGAGACGGGGTGTGCTAGTGGATGGATTGGGGGAAATCTCAACTAATTAATATGGACCACTAAAAGGACGAGTGTAAGAGTAAAAAAGAGCGTGCCTTGGGCGTAAGAGAAAGGTCAACCGCGTAAGCACTTGGGAAGAGTAAAGATGTAAGAGGTGTAAGAACGAAATCGACACGTAAGAACTTTGGAAGACAAGTTGGTTGGTGGAAAGAAGGAGAAGGAAGGAATTCCACCGCCTCTACCACTTCGTTCTCAAATCTTCCCCGAGTCAAGAATCATTTAAGGAGCCGCAAATCCAAGAGGAAGAGACATGGCCGAGGGGGGGAACCTCGACTGGTTAATCCAAGACCTCCAAAATGAGGTGGGCCCCTAAACAACCCACTCTTCCATGTTTAATTTTGTTTTATCAAGATAATTAGAAGGAGGCCGAGAGCTAGGGTAGGGAAGAAGCAAAGTCAGGTTAGAATTAACTTTAAAATCTTATAGTAGAGGGCTAGGGGTTTCCGAAAACCTAAAACACGTCCGGATCTGAGCTAAAACGAAGGAGTTATGAGCGGATGAAGTTAGGGAGTCATGTTGGATGAAACCTAACAAATTTCATCCAAGAGGAACAAAAAAGCTAACATAAAAAGAGGAATTAATTTAGAAACCGAAAGACAAATTAGAATTTAGTTTTGAAATTAGGGTTAGCCCTAATTAGCGGATGAAGTTTGAAGGACCGATTAGCGGTCAAACTTCATCCATGGATAACTTTTGATAGGAAAATCCAAACCTAATGTGATTAGTCAAAGTAGAAAGCTAAAACCAGGATCTCCTTGGAACAAGTCTTAAGTTTCTAAGATTAGTACATTAGTAACCACACTTAAGATCCTTAAGTAAGATTAGAAGGCGGATTAGGGACGTTTAAGATTAAGTTTAGGTTAAGTATAGATTTAGAACATCTTAGAACAAGTTTAGGGTAACCCAAAACTAAACCCAGCTTAAGGAAATACCTAAACCCCAAGCAGTTAAGAAGGGATGAAGTTTGGAACAAGTAATGGATGAACCCTAGAAGATTTCATTCATTTGAGTCAAGACTTGGTAATTAGGTTAACATTAGGGGGTCAGGCCCATAGCCCAAATCCCAAGTCAAATCGAAATCTGGAGTCCATAGAAAAGCATGGATGAAGTTTGAGGGACCGAGTAGCGGTCAAACTTCATCCGTCCATAACTCTCTCTAGGAGAGTCCAAATCAAATAAGCTTTATACTTTTAGAGATGGCATGAGGTACTCTTTCATTTAGGATAGATAAGCTTAGACTAAGATCAACTCTTCTCCTAAACCACCAAGCCCTCGTAGGCTTTGATTCAAACTTAGCAGTTATAGCAATTCCAATTAGGGTTTTGTTTTGTTTCTTCATTACCCAAAATTAGCGAGTCTTAGGAGTTTAGAAAAGATACATTGCTTGGAAGGCACAATGGATTGGCACTAGACACCCATAGATCGAGTCAGAACGGTTAATTACCGAGAGCCTGGTTGTGCTCGCTTCTTTACCAAGGGTGGGTAAACAAGCGCTCACACATACCGGGCTCGATCCCTTAACGTTGGATAGCTGCCAAGGAATATCAAGTATCTTGGTGCCTAGCACGGCGGAGGCTTACTACCACGTGCGACACATCGCTGAGTACGCAGTGGCTTGTGAATCCTGCCAGGACGCGGAAGATGCTCGGGTGGCCATTTTCATTGTTCAAGGGGATGAGTTGATTCATCACCCTCGCTACCACCCACTGCACTAAGAGTATCCTAGCCGAGGAATGAGAAGCCGGCCTGAGCGGATCAAGCATTCGACGTACTTCACCTCCGCCGCTTCTTGGGATCATCATCTACCCACTATCGTGGCTAGTGAGGAATCCTCTCCCTCGTGTTTCTTTGAAGTACGACCTACGGCCGAAAAAATCTGGACCACGCTAATTAGAACTGACCAAGTGGTGACCCCCGCTTAGGCCTTCATTAGTAGCCATGGGTATACTTGATTGGCCATAGAGTTACGGCCTGGATGTATGTTTATGTACCGGTAATATGAGTTGGGCATAATTTTCAGGTTTCAGACCTTGTCTTGGTCAAAATAAGATTGACCACTCTCTTGTAGATATCAGCCGAGCTTCTCTACACTAACTCAAAAAGGGCAACACCCTAACGAACATCCTCAAAGGCAACAAGCCAACCCCACTCAACGACATGTGTAACTGCGGGAAAGGGAGATCGAGGGAATTTCACGAACCCGATTCGGAACAAGTTGCAGTAGAAGAGCAAAGGGCAGCCCTCATCCACGCCGCCATACGAAATGTGGCAACAAACGCCTTGGTGTCTCTCCTGGTCCTGCTAGAGTCCACCACCCCTTTAAACCCTGCTGTTACAAAGAACCAACCAAGGGTCTCCAAGAGACAGCGAGCCCAAGACCGCTACCAAGCAACCTCCACATGGCCCAATTGTCCACCGGCCAGGTATTAGGTATCTCTGCCACCACTCTTTTCCAAACCATGTCTTGTTGGTTTTTGGGCGCCTAAACCATTTACCGGTTACGATTATTAGTTATATAAGGTTAGCCTTATATTATAGATGATTGTGTAAAAGGCCTATTTAGCCCTCCAGACAAAAAAATTTAATAGCTAACATCTTATTATTCACGATGGATAGTAAGAAAGCTAGAAAAAAACCCCAAAAATACCAAAAGAATGAAAGCTTGAAAAATCTTTGAAAATCCTAAAAAAATTGAAGGTTCTAAAAGTTCACTATTGCATGATCTCCCAAATTTCTATGGGATTTTAGAAGTAGGAAAAATACAGAGAAGTGGTTGTTATTTCGGGGCCAGGTCAAGATTTTAACATTCTCCACTTTCTGGCACATAGTGATGGGTGTTATTTCGGGACTAATCCATCTATCCCTTGAGAAGAATCAAGAATATTAAGATTCTTGAGGATGGTTCACATCTAACGTAAAAGTAAAAGCCGCGGGGCCAAAAGCTGCAAGGCCAACCAACTTTGTTGACCGTTCTAGCTTGCCTAACTCTCAGTAGGACAGGAAAACGTCAAGTGTGTTGGGAATTGCTCACACTTGGGCCCAACACATGAGTGTGTTGGGAACTGTCCAGACCTGAGCCCAACACATCACCAACCTGTCGGAGTTAGCGTCATGTGGAAGACAGATGACCTTTCACTTAGATTAGGTACTCTCTAGACCGTTGTAATGGAAGCCACATAGTGGATGAAAAAGCGGCTAGTTGAGTGGGCACTAACCTTGTCAGACCGTCATAATAGAAGCCCGCGAAGAGGATGAAAGGGCGGCTGAAAGGAAGACACTCTTCCCTTGCTAGACCGTCGAACCTGCTGATATGCTAACGAGGCGGCTAGTTTAAGAAGGGGCACTAGATACTAGACCGTTGTAATAATGCAGAAGGCTTAAAAAACGGCTAGTTTAGGACTGACACCTTACATCATGTCCCCCACGTTAGGGTATAAGAATGGGAGGGGCAGCCCTCGTACTTTTAAGCTACTGGCAGCGTCATGTGCAGATACCGCTCGAATAACACATGGACCATGGATGGTTCAACCCGCCAACAGTCTTACCAGTCGCGCTTCAGATCAAAATTCTCTGCGTTGAGAAACGCAGCTTCTTCCATTTCCTCATCTCTCGCTTTGGTTTTAATTTCTTCCTCCGTGAGCTTCAGCATCCTTGGCCTGTGAAGATTCCTGTTGTTAACTATGGAGAGATCTGGGAAAGTGTCGCAGCACAGAGTAAGTGAATTCCCTGTTATACTCCCAAAAACCACTCTAAAGCATAACAAAATGACTCTAAAGATCGAACCCACGAGATTCTGTGAAGTGTCTAGCTCTATTCCCAACTCAAGCTTAGCCAGTATCCAATTTTCTACTTTCCGGTCCTAGATCTAAAACCGGAAACAACAACACACCGAAAACAACAACCAGACCTCTCTATATCTCTTCCGGACTGTCTAGCTATTCAGTCCTGTAAAACTTCCACAAACCAGGATCCTACGACTTCAGATCCTGGAACTCCTCTAGACCAATCCGATCCGGTCCTCTCACACGTACTCTCACTCCACTCCGGTTTAGTTTTGCCTCTGTTTCACCATCAGAGGGTTCGCCGCTTGCTTTTGAGAGTGGCAGGCCCGCCACTCCTTCCGTGACTTATAGTGGCTGAAGACCCACTTCTCTAATCTACTACTTCCTACACTAGCGCGGATCCGGTTTGATCTCTCACAGCCACCCGGACAGCGATCCGGTTTGCAGGTCACACAAAGAACCCCCCGTACGATCCTCTCATACTACAACGACCTTGATGTCAAGTTCCCTCCGTACAAAGTTAGGTGGTTACAAGCGAACCCGTCCGTTCCAACATCAACTAAAGTCCTTCCGTTTACCAACTAGGGTAGCGAGACCTCACGGAAGATCGGACACTCAACCGGATTTCCTATCCAAGAGTTCTAGCGCGACTAAGGACTCCTTCCCTATCCGCCTAGCCTAACAACGGTTTTCTCGCCCGGAACCGTGAACTGTAGAGGTGCTGAGGAACTGAAACCCACTCCCAACACTTAGAATACCCACTCACATGCACATAAGAGCAAAACAAACACACTAAAGGGAGAAATCTCTCCAGAATCTGCATACATTTTCCTAACTCCTCACCAAAACAGCCCTGCCACGCGCGGGAGAGACGTACAACAAGAAATCAATAGAAAATGCACAAAAACTCAAGGGAAAAGACTCCCAGTTTCCTTCGCAGAGACTGACTAATATACACTTTAAAACTCAAAAGTCAACAAAAAGCGGCCCGGAAAGTCCGCACGGAACTTTCGGTCCCTGCCGAGCCGGCCAGACCGGAAAACATCCGATCCAGACCAGACACACCGGATCAAATCCGGTCCGGTCCTAACTAACAAATATTTACAACTAAAATCCTAACTATCCTATCATAACCGGATCTACTCCTTGATCCGTTCCTTCGTCCATAACTTGGTCTTCGCCTTGGTCCACGCTCTGATCTTGATCCTCACCCTAATCTGGGGTTAGATCCATACTTTGATCCTTCCCCGGGTTCAGTGTGGGACTTTTAGGCGGTTCCGTTCCGAGCTGCTCGAAGACGTCCGTCAGGTTCCGGTTCCGCTCCCCGTTTCACGTTCTGGGAGATCCGGTGACGAATCCAAGTTGATGGTGTGCGCGAGCTTCCTTCCACTCTTCTTTGACTGGGGAGTTCCCTCCTTTCCTTCCGTCTGAATGCCCACGTTCAGAAAAGACCCGGGCATTGAAAGATCGGACAGATGGAACAATCGTGACAATGTCACTCCGTTCAGCTTTCGGCTGCTCTCCTCCATCCGGTTTGCAGCTTCTCGCGCTTCCATCATCACCAATTCCACTTTCTTGGAGTAGTCCGTCAAGATCCGGACCAACCTGGTTCCGGATATCTTCTTCTCCTTGAGGACTCCCTCGTCAAACAGTTTGGACTTGGTGACGGCCTCTCCGGTTGTCCCGAAAGTGGCCTTCACATCCTCGGCTACTTTCCGGGTAGCCTCTGCCATCTCCCGTGTGGTAGCCATGTCCTCCTTGAGGAGCAACAATTCCGTCTTTAACGACTCATTCTCCTCTTGGAGTCGTCGTATCTCCGCTTCTTGCTTCCGGATCTCATCCAGGCTGGAGATGAACTTTGCAACCACTCCTGCGAGGTTGCTGTCTGCTGGTGCTCCCACCAGCTCGCTGATCTGGTTCAGAATTAGCTTCTTCATTGTCCAGTCTACTCGTACATTGCTTAGGATGTTGATCAGCTGGTTGAACGGATCCGTCGGATCCGATCCGGAAGGACCCGGTTCTTCAGAAACCGGTTTCTTCCCAGGGTTGGAGGTCTCACCCGGAGGGATCGGGGTTCCTCTCCGGTGAGGAGGCGTCGTCTTCTGCCGCTTGTGCTGCGGCCGGAGTTGCTCCTCCTCTTCTTCTTCTTCCTCCTCGGAACCGGATATCTCCTCCTACTCTTCTTCCAATTCCGATTCCCCATACTTCAGGAGTGACTCGTGAGTCTTCCACTCCTTCTCCTCCGTATCCGTGAGGAGTTGATTGTGCTTGTAAAGATGGAAGATGTAGGGACTCAACGGAGTCGGCCTACTTCCTCCGATCTTTGGAATCAGACGGTTGACCAGATCGAATAAAATCCTGGCCCAGTCTACTTTCCGTTCTCCGCTCAGGGCTCCGAAAATCAGGTTCCTGATGGCGATGGTCACCCTCGTCGGCTTCTCTGGGTGGACGATCGGAACCAGGAACTGTAGAAGGTTTCGATGCCGGTCGTCTAAACAATTTGCGACCGCATGCCCATCCTTCGAGTCCACCGTGCACCGGAACTTCCCTCGAGTGTAACCCTCCTTCGAGGTGGCCATCCCTCGACTTCCTGACCGGAATTCGTACACGGCCTTCCACATCTCTTCCGTCCAACTGCCCGGAATTCCGCGGATGGTCTTGTCGAACTGATTCGAGAGTTTTCCCAACAGCTCTCGAATCATCCGTTCCTCCCTAAACCCCCAGGGTTTATCGATCAGCCCTCCGCAACCCATCTTGGCGAGATCCTCTATCAGGTTGTCCTTTTCCTTCTCGTCTGCTGGAATGATCGGACACACCTTCCGGAGTTTAACTTCTACTGCGGAGGAACTGGACGGCCCTGCTCTCTTTTGCAGAGCTGAGGCATGGACACGAGCTGTGCTAAACCGGATTCTCACTGAGGCTACATTGCCCTCTCCTAGCCGCACGTCTCGTTTCTCACCTTTGCTCTTCCAATTTCAACCGGAATACCTTTAAAGCTGCAACACACGCTAAAGCGCTGCGCGCTCTAACACACTAACACACACACACAAACAAACTCACAAAACAAGGGAGCAAAGCGCTGGGGAGGGAAGCTAAGTACAAGCTGGAGCGAGATTTCCGCAAACAAAGTTTGAAAAAGAGTGGCGACTGGATTGGTCAGCCTATTTATAGTCTGATCTGTCATCATGACCAAATCCGTTCCTGACCCAATCCGTTCCGACTCAGATCCGCTCCAACTCTAATCCGGTTTAGATTCAGATCGAATCCGGATTGTCACCTCTTCCGTTCCGTAGTTAATTTCCGGTTTCCTGTTACCTCTTGCTTGAATCCGGATACCAGGTCACGGTTTCCGTTCCAAGATTTAGATAACTTACAAAAAAACAAAAATTCACATTGCGACATTACCCCTTCCTCATCTGTGAGCGTCCTCGTGAACACTATCAATCCTAATCTGACGAAGAAGCCTCGGTATACTTCTTCACTCTCGATCCGTTCACACGGGTATCAAGCCATTGTCCTTGTAGATTCTGGAGTTGCAAAGATCCGTTCTGGAAAACTTGATTGACTCGGAAAGGTCCCATCCAGCGAGTATGTAACTTACCTGGAAAGTCTTTATGACGGTTGTTATAGAGAAGAACCAGACCTCCTTCTCGGATTCCGTGATCCGCTGGGATTTTCCGATCATAATCTTCCTTGCGCTTATTCTGCACTCCCAGGGTTCTTTCCAGGGCTGCATTCCAGATTTCTTCCAGTTCTTCAATGGCAAGAAGTCTTGGAAGAGTATCCGTCCTTGATACTGCACTTCGAGCT
The DNA here is from genome assembly GCA_951799445.1 of Pseudisothecium myosuroides. Lineage (NCBI taxonomy): Eukaryota > Viridiplantae > Streptophyta > Bryopsida > Hypnales > Lembophyllaceae > Pseudisothecium > Pseudisothecium myosuroides. Next base: position 11,311,431 of record OX637292.1, on the reverse strand, counting down.
GCCATGACTCGAAATGTTTCCACCTCCAACTCCACTCCATGGACCGCTTCCTGACTGAAAACCAAAAAGTACGGAGTTTTTCCGGTTGTGGTCTTCTCTGTGGTGTTGTATGCGTGAACTGCTGAAGGTAGTTTCCGATCCCAATCCGTCTTGTGAGCGGAAACCATCTTGTTCAGGATCTTACCAACTATTCCGTTTGCCCGCTCCGTCAATCCTTTCGCTTTCGGGTTGTAGGGAGTCGTCTTCCGGTGCTTGATAAGATACTTGTTGGTTAGGTCAACGATGAAATCATTGAGGAAATGGGTTCCCCGGTCGTTGACCAACTCCACTAGGTGTCCAAAACGCATGAGGATGTCTTCAAACAGAAAGTTTGCTGAAGTTTCCGCATCGTTCTTCCGTGTTGCTTTGGCCTCTACCCATTTGGTTGCGTAATCCGTGGCTAGAATAATGTACCTCTTTTTTCGTGTACTGACCGAAAAAATAGGTCCTATAAAATCTATCCCCCATTTCTCAAAAGGTGCTAGGGGAATGATAGGAGTCAACGGCCAGTGGTTTCGGAAGGATGGTGCTCCTGTCCGTTGACACTGATCACAACTCCTAACAAAATTTCTAACATCCTTGTGTAAATACGGCCACCAATATCCGGTTGATCGGATCCGGTTCACTGTATTAACAAAGGCAAAATGTCCTCCTGAATCTCCGGCATGAAGTGCTTGAATCACCTTCTTCCGTTCCGCAGGTTCTAGACATCGCCTGAGAATATCATCCGTTCCTAACTTGAAAAGGACTCCTCTAATCAGGGTATAAGGAGCTACTTTTCTTTGGAAAATTTCTTTTTTCTCTACACTCATCTGTTCCGGGTATCTAGATTTTACGAGGTAATCTATAATATCTTGATACTCTGAAACAGTTTCGTTGTTGAGGTGAAAGACCTCTACCAAAGGAGGATCCTGGTTTTCTACAAAAACCGGATCTTCCATAGTATCCGGGAATTCGTCCGGAAACTGAGCGGAAATATCCGCTACAGATTTTTGTCCTCTCTGTCTCGACAAGTAATCCGCATTTACATTTGCTTTTCCCGGTTTCGCTACAACTTCGTAGTCAAACTCTTGTAAAAGCAAAATCCATCTAGCAATCCAGCCTAACAAATCCGGTTTGTTGACAAGGTATTTTAAAGAATCATGATCCGTGTGAAAAATTACCTTGTATCCGAGTAGATAGTGTCGGAACTTCTTACAGGAATACACCACTGCTAACGCCTCTTGTTCGGTAGTCGTGTAATTCCGTTCCGCCAAACTCATCTGTCTACTCGCATAGTAAATCGGATTCTCACGCCTTTCTGAGTCGAACTGCTAGAGAATCGAACCCAGACACCAACCGGATGCATCGAGAGTAACATGGAACTCCTTGGTCCAATCCGGAACGGAAAGGATCGGAGCTTTAGCCAACTGGGTCTTCAAATCTTCGAAGGCCTGTTGTTTCTTTTCCGTCCAGACAAATTTCGTATCTTTCTTCAAAAGTTCCGTGAGCGGAATAGCCCTCTTGGCATATCCGTCGATGAACCGCCGGTAGTATCCTACACAGCCAAGAAATCCACGGATTTCTTTAACACAGGTTGGAGGTAGCAAAGTGAGCATCACTCTCACTTTCTCCAGATCAGCCTGTAATCCGGTCTTGCTCACTACATGACCAAGTAAAATTCCGGATCCCATTCCGAAAAAACACTTGCCCGGATGTAGCTTCAAACCGGTTTCTCGGCATTTTTGGAATGTCTTCCTCAAACACTCGAGATGACTTTCCCGGTCACTAAAAACCGCAAAGTCGTCTATGAACACCTCAAGGAAATGTCGAAGAAAATCCTTGAAAATATCCATCATCAGTCGCTGAAACGTTCCGGGTGCATTACACAGGCCGAACGGCATCCGGGTGAAAGCATAAGTCCCCCATTCCATCGTGAACGTGGTCTTTAGCTGATCGCACCATCGGATGAACACCTGGTTATAACCGGAAAATCCGTCTAAGAAACTGTAACAATCATGGCTAGCAACGTGGTCCAAAATAAGATCAGTGAACGGGAGAGGAAAGTAATCCTTCTTCGTGGCTGCGTTCAATTTTCGGAAATCTTGACAAACCCGGATCTTGACTTTTCCGTCCGCTCCAACTTTCTTTGGAACCACCACAATAGGAGAAACCCATTCAGAGTTGTGGACCGGATAAATGAATCCTGCTTCCAGCAACCGATCGATTTCCTCCTTCACCATCAACGAATACTTGGGGTTGAGCTGGTACTGTCGCTGTCGAACCGGAACAGATCCTTCTGTTAGGTCGATGCGATGTTCTCCTAAATGAGGGGGAATGCCCTTCAGATCGGATGGTTCCCAAGCAAAAACGTCGAGATATTCCTTCAGAAGTTTAATATAACCGGATTTCTCCGTATCCTTCAAGAGTTTACTAAGGTAAAAACTCCTGTTGGGTTCAATACTCTTCTTCTCGTACTCAGTGGGTGAAACAACCGATTTGACTTTTTCCTCGTAAACTTCCTCAGGAAAGGAAGCTAAATTTCCCCAATTGGATTCTCTTGTTTCACTCTGACTAACCGATAGATTTCCGGTCCTGATCTGTTGAGCGATCCACTCGGCTGTGAGCGGAACACTCGACTCTCCCAGAGATCGATCTTCTACCACTGGTCTCTGGATTTCTTCCGGATGATGCTCTAACACAGCCTCGGAAAATCCATAGTTCGTCTCGGACTGGTGCTCGAACGGATCCACGAAATAACTGGTGGCGGAATCTTCCGGATCCGACCAGTCCGTCGTGTAGCCATCCGAATCACTCGTCTCTCCTAAATGCTTCTCAGTGGTCCAAGGAATCCGGTTGGAAGGTTTCCCTACCACCAGTTCCTTGGCTCCCCAATCCACAAGTACTCGAGCGGAATATAACCAGGGTCTACCGAGTAACATCGAAAAAGGTCTACCTTTATGAACACGTATAATAACGTAATTCAGCAGGTAGTCTTTTCCTCCAATCCGGGTTGGAACTTGTGAAAGTTTCCCGACCAGATTTACTCGTGACTGGTCCGCCATTCTGAGAACTTGTTCCGTGGCTTCGAAGGTGGTGAATCCCAAGTCAAATGCCGTATCCTCCAACATCAGGTTCACTCCCGATCCGCCATCGACCGGAACCTTGGGAATTGCACGTCCTTCTATCTCCACAGTGACCTCTGGAGCTCCGGAATCTTCCGGTTGAGAAAAGTTAACTGCGACCGCTAGCAGCTTCACTTTCTTCTTCCGTTTCCGGGTCCAGGCGTCTCGGATAAGCTTCTGGTACATCACGTTGTCATGCAGGAGCTGCCCGATTGTAACATTCGCCTTCTGATCCTTTATATCCTGGATGATGTTATACTCATGCGTATTTACATCCGGATTAATGATCACTGGTGTGTCACTAAAACTAACCTTTTTCTGATTCCGTATTATATCCGGTCCAGAGATTTCCGTTCGGATCTCTGCGTTGATATCTATTGGAATCCGGTTACTGCCTACCCCTTCCTCAGAGTGAACTAACTCTGGTTCCGGTCTAGGCTCTAGAGAAGAACGATCCGAATCGCTACTCGATTCCGGTTTCCTTCTCGACTTCTTCTTACTACTCCTAATGGTACGACCGGATTGGTTCCTGGTGGAACTGCGGGTCGATACTCGGTTGACCACTGTCGCAATGTGAATTTTTGTTTTTTTGTAAGTTATCTAAATCTTGGAACGGAAACCGTGACCTGGTATCCGGATTCAAGCAAGAGGTAACAGGAAACCGGAAATTAGTTACGGAACGGAATAGGTGAGAATCCGGATTTGATCTGAATCTAAACCGGATTAGAGTTGGAGCGGATCTGAGTCGGAAGGGATTGGGTCAGGAACGGATTTGGTCATGATGACAGATCAGACTATATATAGGCTGACCAATCCAGTGGCCACTCTTTTTCAATCTTCGTTTGCGGAAATCTCGCTCCAGCTTGTACTTAGCTTCCCTCCCCAGCGCTTTGCTCCCTTGTTTTGTGAATTTGTTTTGTGTGCGTGTTAGTGTGTTAGAGCACGTAGCACTTTAGCGTGGGTTGCAGGTTTAGAGGTATTCCGGTTGAGATCGGAAGAGCGAAGGTGAGAAACGAGACGTGCGGCTAGGAGAGAGAAAGGTAGCCTCAGTGAGAATCCGGTTAGCACAGCTCGTGTCCATGCCTCAGCTCCGCAAGAGTAGAGCAGGGCCATCCAGTTCCTCCGCAGTAGAAGTTAAACTCCGGAAGGTGTGTCCGATCATTCCAGCAGACGAGAAGGAAAAGGACAACCTGATAGAGGATCTCGTCAAGATGGGTTGCGGAGGGCTGATCGATAAACCCTGGGGGTTTAGGGAGGAACGGATGATTTGAGAGTTGTTGGGAAAACTCTCGAATCAGTTCGACAAGACCATTCGCGGAATTCCGGGCAGTTGGACGGAAGAAATGTAGAAGGCCATGTACGAATTCCGGTCCGGAGGTCGAGGGATGGCTTCCTCGGAGGAAGGTTACACTCGGGAGAAGTTCCGGAGCGACGTGGACTCGAAGGACGGGCATGCGGTCGCAGATTGCTTGGACGACCGGCATCGGAACCTTCTACAGTTCCTGGTTCCGATCATCCACCCGGAGAAGCCGACGAGGGTGACCATCGCCATCGGGAACCTCATTTTCGGAGCCCTGAGCGGGGAACGAAAAGTAGACTGGGCCAGGATTTTATTCGATCTGGTCAACCGTCTAATTCCGAAGATCGGAGGAAGTACGCCGACTCCGTTGAGTCCCTACATCTTCCATCTTTACAAGCACAATCAACTCCTCACGGATACGGAGGAGAAGGAGTGGAAGACTCACGAGTCACTCCTGAAGTATGGAGAATCGGAATCGGAAGATGAGCAGGAGGAAGCATCCAGTTCCGAGGAGGAAGAAGAAGAAGAAGAGGAGGAGCAATTCCGGCCGCAGCACAAGCGGCAGAAGACGACGCCTCCTCACCGGAGAGGAACCCCAACCCCTCCGGGTGAGACCAGGGTTGTCCCCGTCACGTCACGTCTGGACATCCGGATGTCCGGACGGACGTCAGGATCCATCCCCGGCGTCCGTCAGGATGAAATCTGACCGAGAACCGTCGACAGAGGATGAATAACTGCAGAAATGGATGGACGGACTCGATGGACATTATTAGTCGACGGGCGGGCTGGCCTGGCTTGGATGGGCGGTCTGGACGGGCGATTACGCTGGACGGGTGGCTGGACGGGCAGGCTGGACGGGCGACTGGACGGGCGGGCTGGCCTGGCTTGGCCTGGCGGTTTGGCCTGGCGATTACGCTGGACGGGTGGCTGGACGGGCGAGCTGGACGGGCGGGCTGGACGGGCGGGCCGCCGTCGACGGGCCTCTGGACGGACATCTGGACAGGCGGGATGGTTAACCCTGGCGTTTGGATGATTGTGTCTGGTCTACGCAGGGATTAGAAGCACTTTTTCATCCACTTTCATTTCTTTGACCTTCCATTGGTGGGTTATGAAGAATCTTCAATTGAGTTTGGGGTCTTCCCAGGGTTTGTCTTCAAGTGAATGAGAAGTTAGTAAAAAAAACGGACCACAAAAAAAAAAAAAAAAAAAAGGTTATTTTAGTGTATTTTGGGAAGTTGTTGCTCCTTGCTCTAAGTTTGAAATTTCTCCACAAAAATGATATTTTTTGAGTTTGAACCCAACTAACAAAATGAAGGTCATCTACTCTAGTCTCTACTCCAATTTAAATTTGGAAAAATTTGTAATATTGAATATTTTATGGCAATTTGAACTTTGGGTATATTTTCAATGTCTATTATTGTTTAATTATGGAATGACACGGAAATTGAATTTACACCGTGATGTTTGTCATTGTAATATACACACATGGTGAAATTTTCAGATTTTTGGAAACAAGTTTTTAATTTGATGTGATTTTTCTTCACTTTTTCTTCAAAAATTCTTAGAAAAATCAATTTTGCACCAAAAAATCTGAATTTTTTGTAATGTAAAGAAGACATGTAATTTCATCTCTGAAAAATAAATATAAAATTTTACTTACATATCTAGTTGCAAAATGGCAACAAATTGAGTACTGGGTAGTGAGGCTTGAAGTCAATGGTAATGGGTCCGTCATTTAGGGGTTAAACATTATAATCTTTGACTCCATTACAATGTTAATTAGTGTGATATTGTTGTGCTTTCTTCTCCTATGAGATTTCTAACGTGTCTACTTTGAATTTATACAGTTATAATTCCAAAAAACTGAAAAAGTTTATACTTCTTATCAAAATGTATTCCGTTTTGGTCACCAAATGTCTGTTTAGAGAAAATTCCAAAAAACTCAAAACAAAACTTAAGCATTTAGGGAGCACAGGGCGTTATTGAATTTCTAATTAGAGAAGTTGCTAAATTGATTTTATATTGTACGAGTGTATGGCAAGAAATTCAAAAATATTCATCTATGAGGGCCCTAGGCTAATTATTGCCTCAAAACCACTTGAAGTTGCCATTTTGCATTTTTGCTTGCATTCATTTACAAATAAAAAGAAAAGAAAAAATTAGAATCTTAACATGCTAATATAGGATCATCACGTCACTTATTTCAACTGATTTGGGAAAAAAATTCATATAATATGACCTTATCGAGTTAGCAATTGAAAGATATTAGACTTTGATAATTTGATTGCCATTTGAGGAAAATGTTTCATTTATAAACTTTGAATTTAAAAATAAATATGAGGGAGTAGTTAATCTAAAGTCTAACTAAAAAAACCAAAAGACTAGAACTTGATTTTTCTTTTTTTTAAATTCTTAAGGCTTAAATCGGATAGACTCCTATGATCTCTATTTCAATGGAAACTTTTTCATAAGATAGATAAACTTATGAGCTTTTGGGGATTACAATTTTTTATCTCAATCGGTACCTGGGAGCACAAGTTATGCCACAATAACTTCAAAATTGGGGAGACCGGGCAATCCAGGCAGCCAACAAAATCCACAACAATTTGAAATAAAATTTTTAATTTTTTTTTGCTTGTAGAATGTATTTTCTTCCAAGTGGGAGGCTTTTATTCATTCCACATGGATTAGTAATGTGAAAATTATGGAGTTTCCTGTTTTGCGGGCAATCATAGCAATTTCTTGAATTAAATTTTCTTCTTTCACTTTGAATGCTAGGAACTTTCTATCTATATGGTCAAACATCACAAATTTTTTATCACGGTATCTAAGACAAGTGTAGAACAAGAATACAAGATCCTACAGGTAGATTCTCAAAGATATTTTTAAAATTTATTTGATAGGTGAACGCAACAAAAGTGGTCATTTATGATGGTTTTGGCAAAAAAATGGCCTTGGGACTTCAGGAGATAACCCCTAAAGGACCAAGTTGATTTTCCTATCAAAAACTATTCAAAACTGTCATTTCGATTGCAAAGTGAAGAGAACTTTTAAAAATGGTTTTTTTTTGCATATCCAACCATAAGATCTTATACTTGACTTGTATATGAATACATGGAAGAAATTTCAGAAATTTTGACCATATAAATTGTTAGGTATATGCATGTAAAGCGAAAAAAACAATTTTTTTTGCACCTCGCTTGACTAGGTTTTTCGGCTTTAAATCTTTTTAGTTCAAATTTTTTACACTACAAATTTAAATGTTCTACTTATTCATGTTAAATACTTGAGTTGAGAATCTACCAAAAAAAATTAGGAAAAAAATCACTTAATTTTCACTCATTCAAAAATTGTTAAGAGAGTTTTAGGGCCAAGATTGGGGAAAAAACTAAATTGTGGATAGCTTTTAGATGGAATTAAATCATAATAATTCCAATGGTGAAATTGTTCTAGCCAAAAAATCTAACCTTGTCTAACAACTTTTCTTGAAAAATGCTAAAAATTGCATTCGAAAATGAATTCTACAACTTATTTTTTCAAGAAGAATAGAAGATGCTTAGATTGCCCGGAACACTAAGATTGTCCACAACTTTCTCATTATTAGTCCAAAGTGAATGAAACAAAGCTTCACATGTATAATCTTTGAGAAAAAAAAATTGAAAAAAAATTATTCTGACTTCCTGTGTGTTTTTTGGGTTTTAGGGTCGAACTCCACTTTCGTTTATTGTGCCATAACTTTTGCACCCGGGAATCAAATACAATAAAAATTATATATCCACAAAGCTCTTGCAAAAATACACAACCTCCAAAAAACCCCAAACCTTTGTCTTCATATTCAGACCATAGAAACCTGCCCGAACCCATTTTGTCCCTTGAGGGGACAAGTGGTCCTTTAGGGGTTAACCTAATATAAAATAGAACACTATTTTACCTACCATCTAAGCATACAAGCTTCTTATACGCTATTACAAAAATGGCCAATAGACAAATCCAACAAACAAAGGTCAAAGGCAAAGCAACAATACACGATGTGGAGAAAAATTGATAAATGTATATGTTTTATAAATCCGATAAAGGGCAGTAACCCTTTACATATGTATACTTTGTACAACTTCCGGTATTTAATTCTATACATCTATTTAGTTGTACTGAATCTCACCCAAAACTATCTATTCTACTCCTTCGATTACAATGCCACGTGCTACGCTCTGTCTCAAAAATCTCTGCAACTCTTCTCTTGATTGCAAAGTCCTCAAAAGCTCAGTTGTCATGTCATCATATCTATCGTGTAGGTGGGAATAAATGGCATTCAAGAGTTGAGGCTCATGGAAGGTATTGTCTTCAACGTAATTTGTTTGCTGCTCAAAAGTCAAATCATCTCGATATCCGATGGGATTGCCCTGAGCGTCAAATAGCAAGTTGTGAGGATGTGGTTGACGCACAAAAATGTTGTGATCTGTGTCCCAATGTCCACCAACTATCTGAGCAAAGTATACTCGACGCCCTATATCACCTTCTCCATACACCCTCTTGATGACCTCTGTCACATGGGCGTCATTCTCCCAATGTACATCAGCAATCGTTCGTGCGGGAAGGTGTCGAGTGTCCCCTCCCCACTTCCAAAACCATGTCAAGTCTTGACCCCAATATTCGCTATTACCTTGGCCCGGTAAATTTTCTTTGTTATGCTCGTAATGTGCAGGCATATGGCCTTGGAGGCCAAACATTTCGTACAGTCGTCGATGAAATGGAGCCTTGCATTGCGCACATCTCTTTCTGGTGACCATGTGGGGAATGAGACACATAGGGTGGTATAAATGTATACACGTATCGAGACTCCATCCACCCTTGGGGCCAAATGGTTCTTGGCACATAATACACGTCGTCCCGTCTTTTACAAACTCAGGAACGGTAGGCCACACTAGTGGCCTAGTGCCATCACGTTGTACAGGCCCGTACCTATAGCGCTCGATATCATATTGGAATTCCAAGGCTGGATCATGATTCCAATCAATGCTTGAATTTTCGTCTTTTACGGGCAAAGCATCGGAGAACATTTCTTCCACTCGAGGCCACGAGGTCAGGCCAAAATAACGTCGACCTCCATCATTGAATTCCACAGCCACTCTCTTCACTTCAGTCTGCATTTGCTCGGTCTCATTTAGTATTAAGCTGCATACCAACTTCATATTGCACAATAATCGCAGCAGGTGCTCCTTCTGAGGATTCTGGACTATTTGCTGATTTTGAGCAATTATAGCACTCATGGTCCTTTCCATGTCTGTTTGAGCTGCAGTAAGAGACCGCACATCTTCTTCAGCTTTGTTGGCGCGAATTTCCATAGTGCGCATTGCGTTTGTTAATTCTTCAATGCTTGCTTTAGTGCTTCTAACCTCTGCTTCAGCTCGCTCGGCACGTGCACGCATAAGATCCAATGTGCCACCCTCTACACCTAGAAAATTTACCCGAGGCCGCACCGGAAACACATTTGTATTGCTCGGGCCTGGCCTATCTTCATCCGCAGCATACGTAGCACGTTCCACTACGACATCAAGTGGTGGAATTCCTTCCATGCTCAACCGCCTTTCACGGGCTACAAGGTCAACTTTACGCGCGACGAGTCTGGCATTTTCATCCATAAGGGCCTGAACCCTTGCTCTTTGAGCTTCCAACTCTGCAACATGTTGTCGTACTGCTTCCTCCTTTTGCGCTTGCAGTGTTTGGACTAATTGGCGCAAGCGAACCACTTCCTCGTCAACGACTTCTACTCCCTCGCCAACAACTTGTACTCCCTCACCAGCAGCTTCCACTCCACCAACTGGACCCTGTTGGTTGAGATTTATTCCAGTGCCCGTCTCAACCGCTACTTCCATCAAGTCCATCCTTGGCTGCTCAGCTTGCTCTTCCACGTTCTCGTGCACATGCGATAAATCGTCCAATGGCACTTGAGGATTGGGTGGAATTTCGCGAGCCCGGTTTGGCAATTGATTATTCCGTTTTTTGGCCAGGAAGGTACTCCAATCCACATCCTTCCCAAGAATAACATCCGCATATGCCATTTGGATCAATGAAAGTGTGCCGTCTTTCTTTGTTCTTCGACCCCAAATGAACAATGCCACTTCAATCAGCCGCTTCTTGAGGGCCGCGTGTTGACACATGTCAAAATTTACCACGCCTGAATTCACGTGCACCTGATATCGATCTTGGTCCCAATGGCGATTGATGTGGGCCCAATCTACATACTTCGCACATGTCGTTCTTGTCCATGGCTCACGCTCATCCATCCACCCTTCGTTTGCCAAAATATTCCGGTCATTGAATGTGTCCCAATCCAGCGTTGACCTATTCCCCCTCTTCTTTCTATTTGGGGGTTGACCTTCATGTCCTGAACCACCTGCTCCACCCTCAACGTCCATCCTTGATACCTGCACAATGACACACAAAAGTCTGTATGCGAATACACTGACAAATTGTTTTGCCTTCTGTTGCGTGAAGGCAACTGAAATGTGGCAAAACAAATGCCAAATATATAACACTTCCTCTCAAATTGCAATGTAAAGCTTTCTCAAGCAAGGACAATGCAACTCAAAAGAGGAAGCGCTCAACAATGAATCCTTAATCTCACTTATACCCCCCAATTACCGAGCCGGTTGGGGGGGTAATTAAGGTCAAATCAGCCGTTTTAATCTGTAATCCAGACCGTCCAGGGCGCCGGACGGCCCGACGATCGACGGTCTGAACGTCCACTTAGGTTCGGCACAGGTTCGGGGCGCCGTCAAGAGGTTCGGGGGCGCCGTCAACAGGTTCGGCTTATAAAAAAATCATTGCGCCGTCCGCGAGTTGGACGGACGCGGCGACGGACATTAATTACGGCTCGACGGCCTGCCCGTCCCCTCCCCTCGACGGCCTGACCATCCCCTCCACGGAATGCCCATCCCTTCGACGGCTTGACCGTCCCCTCTACGGCCTGTCCGTCCTCTTCATTCAGCTAGATATGTATAAAAAAATTTATATTTATTTTTCAGAGACAAAATTACATGTCTTCTTCACTTCTAATAAAAAATTTTAGACTTTTTTGTGGAAAATTGTTTTTTTTGAGAATTTTTGAAGAAAAAATGAAGAAAAATTACATCAAATAGAAAATTATTTCAAAAAATCTGAAAATTTCACCATGTGGGTATATTACAATGACAAACATCATGGTGTAAACTCAATTTCCGTGTCATTCTATATTTAGAAAATAATAGACATTGAAAATACATCCAATGTTCAAATTGCACTAAAATATTCAATATTAGGAATTTTTTCAAAATTCAAATTGGAGTAAAAACTAGAGTAGATGCCCTTCATTTTGTTAGTTGGGCTCAAACTCAAAAGATATCATTTTTGTGGAGAAATTTTTTAGATTTAGAGCAAGGAGCAAGAACTTCCCAAAGTAGACTAAAATAGCATATTTTGTGATCCGTTTTTTTTAATAACTTCTCATTTAAGTGAAGACAATCACTAGCAAGACTACAAACTCAATTGGATACTCTTCATAACCCGACACAAAAGATCAACAAAGAATATGTGGATGAAAAAGTGCTTCCAATCACTCTCCAGCTTGTTGGATAGTCATCCAAGCGCCACAAAATGGCGCCTTCGGCGTTCCAGGGTTAGAAATTGAATGCACCGCCAGGACTTCCCTAACTTTCATGGACACAACCCATTCCTGATCGACGCCTTATGGTGGGATTGGTGGCTATGTAGGCTGTTCTGTTTCTGTGAAGCAGGAGGTGAGCAGTGATTTATTACGGTGTGGTTCCCAAGGTAGTTGGGGCACATCACGATTGCCTCCAGTACTCTCAATGATGCAACCAACCTTGAATGGATTTTGCAATCAGCCCTTGGTTGGAAATAGGAAAGTCTATATGACTAGAATGGTTTGAATAGAATCTTCGACAGAAAAATTCATAGTAATTACGTTTTGAGAAATAAAAATTTGAAAAATTATGGCAACCTTCCGAACTCTATTTTTGTACATATTTTGTCCAAAAATTAAAATTTCAGTTGCTTTCTTCATTTCTCACATGTGTCTTTGTATGAAAAAAAAATTGATTATTCTTGCTAATGGCAACAGACCAAATCAATCATTCTGCTTGTCATAGGCTGGCTTACCTTAGTTATTCATCCAATAGCCCAGTATTCATCCATACATCCAAATTTACACATATATACAATTATTCATCCAAACATAACTTTGCCAATCTACAAATAAATTTATTCATTTAAGTTTATAAGTTGAAATGTGGTCCAAAAGATTCCAAACACAATCCGAAATCCTAAATTGAATGCATTTTTTCTATTTGTTTAGGATTAAAAAAAAATTCTTGAAGGATTTAAAGGTTTAGGGCATGGGTTTAGGGTTTAGGGTTTAGGATTTAGGATTTAGGGATTCAAGGATTTAGGGGTTTAGGGATTTAGGATATTCATCCATTCATCCATTTATTCATCCAACATCCCTTTGTTCATCCATATCCCATTATCCCCTTTATTCATCCGTCCGCATATTTATTTAATCCTACACCGATTATTCATCCCCATTATTCATCCCCATTATATGTTGAAATGCCCATTTATGATTTATCCATACACATATAAATTTTTTCATCCATATATGCAATTATCAATCCCGAACCTACTTGGAAATCTAATCCTAATCCAATGAATTGCTATGAGAAGTATAGAATAACAACAATTGCAAATGAATGTCAACCCTAACCTCTAAACCCTAAACCCTAAACCCTAAACCCAACTAAATTAAAAAATATATTCCGGGAAAGCTTGTAAGTTTTTCTATCTTATTAGAAAGTTTCAAAAAATTTATGAGCCTGTCCAAAATCCATGTTGTCCCCCATAGGGACAATGTGACTTTAGGCATTAAACGCATGTATATAGTTGTTTATATAGTCAAAGTTTGTGAAATTTCTGGAACACATTCCTACACTATTCTTGTACAAGATCCTACTATTAGAAATTCCAATTTTTTTTTTCTATATTAGCAGTAAAAATGGCGGATTTGAGTGGTTTAGAATGGAAAAGAGGCCATGGGACTTTAGAGGTTAAACATAAGGTATTACATAATAATCAATCCATAAGAAAAAACTATAGCATTTAATGGATCGTTGCATTATAATTTATAAACTATCAGGAAAAACATATAAATCACAAAAATGTAGAGTTAATATACTCAGTTCACAATTTTGGGTTTAGGCATCAAAATGAAACGTAATAATTTTTGGATTTCCTTGATCCATTTTTTTGAAACCACTACTATTAAAACAAAGGGCCCCCAAATCATGCACTTTGCAATTTTTTTAAATTTATGCACCCTTAAAACAAATAAATAATCGGTGCAGTGCATGATTTTATTTCAATTTGTTCTAAGACCCTTAAAATCCAATACAACATCGCCGTCATCGCGGAATGCATGATTTTAAGGGTGTTTGTTCTAACACACTTAAAATCAGTTTTTTTTTTGTAGAGTGTATTATTTAGGGGCCCTATATAAAATGACATTAAGAAGCTTAAAGTCAATCTTACTTCTCATTTAGAATGGAATTCTATTCAGTTGCACACTTGCACGTACATAAAGGAACAAACATAGGAAAAAATCATCCAAGGTCAAACACAAAACTTCTTAATTGGGGTCCTAGACTACTATATTTTTATGTACATCCAAACATTTGATGCATTTTATTTGCACCCATTGCCAAGAAAGTTGTTGGCAATGCATGTGTTCTAGCAATCAAAGCATCTCTTAACCCTTAAAGTTCTTTGTAGGGCTCAATTTTGAATGCAACTGAATCTTCAAATTCCTCGTAGATGAATTTCACCTTTGGGATTATTGTATTTCAATTCCATCCTTTCATGTAAATGCATCCTGAAATATAGTGTTTTGTTGAATTTTCAACCTATCTATATTTCAGAGTTCAGAATGTTCTAAAGACATTGTGCTAAAGTTTAGGGTGTCTTCATTATGGTTTTAAAAAGTTGAAACTTTAAATTTAATTCCTCAACCTATAAATTTTTTAATTCAAAGTCTACATTTCAACGGTTCAACCGCATTTTGCACTTTTGATCCCAACTCAAAAATTGATGTCATCTACTCTAGTTTCCACTCCAACTTATGCTTCAAAGTAAGCCCTAAACCCTAAACCCTCCTTTTTGTTGCAATTTTTTGTGACTATTCACTATTTGATATAGGAGAAGTTTATGTAAGTATGTAACTTTTGCAAATAAGAGAGGATTGGGTTAAGAGAAAAAAAAAAAATTTAGAAGGGATTCCATATCTTATGAAAGGGTTACCGCATCATGTAGTCCACAAGTATTTTATATATTTTAAGGTTTTTACTAAAAAAATTGTAGAGTGCATGATTTGGTGGCTTTTTGTTAATAAAAGTATTAATTTGTTTGGCATTTATTTGTCCTGTAATTGAAACAAACAAGAACACTGAATTAGCACTCCAGAAATTCCCGCCACCGTAGAGTACTGTAATATTTCAAAATTCAAACCCCTGACAAGTCCGAGAGTGGCAAACGAGGTAAATGAATAATTCTACGAACAAGGATTCAGCATTTAAGCCCGCATGCGACTTCCAGCAGTGTTGGGGACGGCCCGCTCGACGGCCTTCCCGTCCTGGAGACGGAATGTCCGTCCCCTCGACGGCCTGCCCGTCCCCCCGACGGCCTGTCCGTCCCCGCAAATGGGTATATAACCCGCCTTTTCATTAAGTTCCGCACCAGTCTCTCCTGCTCTGACGGTGCTTTCTTGTCCTGGATTGGTTGCAGTCCTTGCTTGGGAGCGCAAGCGCTTGGATTGAGGCTGGTTTGAGGAATAAGGGGGGCGGTTTTTCACATTGTGGAACCCGAAACCCTAATTCCTTTCATTTTGATAATCTGTTTTTGTCTCGATGGCTGGTCGCGATTTCTCGAAGAGGAAGGTTGATGCCTGGTTTACAGGCGTTGGAGATGAACATGATTTCGAATCAACGGATTGCGTTTCAGAGGCCGTAGTTGCAGAAGGGGTCAATGCTATGGTTGGTGGAGAGTCTGTGGCTGCTGGAGAGTCTTCGAAGGCAAAGAAAAAGCAACGGAACAGGCACAAGTCCGCAAATCCAGAAAAGTGGCCAAGGAAGGTAGCAACGAGAAAATTGCATGAAGTGGCATTGGATTTTTTGGATCAATATACGATTGCGCAATTGAACACAACATATGTCTCACGCGGATGCGAGGGAGTGGATGCCATTAAAAACAAGTTCCGCCACTTGTTTTGGACAGCAATGAGCAAGGATGAGTGGTTGGAAGACCGCACAAAGGAATCATTCGAACATTGGTTGGATTCACAAGTTTCAACGTGTGTCTTCAACATTGCCCAAGTTGCTGAACACATTAAAGGCTTTCAAAGGACTGTGCCGCCCAAACAACAAGCTTTGAATTTGTTGCACAAGAAGGTGTATTGGTGGCATGATGCAATGCGACCACTGTCTTCACACAACGTTCGTTCAGCTCCGTGGTTTCAACGAAGTCATAACTTGGCCTTCGGTCAAGTGGCTGCGGGAGGAGTGGTTTTCCTGGAAAGAGGAGTGGTGGTGGTTCCTTTGTCCGGCCATAGCAAACGAGGGGGCCACGGCAGGGTGCGCAAGGTTTGTCTTCAAAACTCAAAATATGTTCCCGAGAAGATGGTATTAGCTGGGAAGTCAGCCTTGGACGTTGGTCAATTGAAGAAGTCAAGGGAAAAGTTGTCCATCAAGGCACTGGCTTGTCCATGCAATCATCCAGGGGTCATTAAATTCTTTGCTATAAATGACATGACCATGGAATGCTATTCTCAATGGTGGAATGGAGGTACTCTCGGCGCCATGTTTACTCTTGATGAGAAGAATCGAGATCCGGATGAAATCGGGGAGCTGGCTTACTATGCAATTGCACAAACAATGCAAGAAGCCAAACGACTCATGGCGTATAGGCGCAAGCGCACCGAACTTGCGTGGGCGTTGATCTGCATTGTGGATGCAGTGCAACAGTGTTCTGTACTCCACAACGACATCACACCCGAGAACATTATGCTTCACTTTCCAAATGATGATGGAAGAACTATATGGATTGGCCTATGTGATTGGGGAATGGGTAGCCGCATCAATGAAGAAACACCTTCTCTGTACCAATTTGATTGTTCACGGGCATTGCAGACCACTCGATCTAAACGTTGGTGGGTGGCTCCTGAATTGATATACTTGACTGGACAGACCGGAACTTCAACATCTCCAAGTCGCATGGTGAAGCCACCGTGTGTTAGTATACACACGGACGGATACTCCATAGGAAAATTGGCTATGAAGGTATGGAAAAAGGATCACGGAAATGTAGAGATGATTCCGGACCATACGGCATTTGGTACATTTCAAGCAACACTAGGCGAATTGTGCAAGGTGGAGCCACTACAACGACGCTCGGTGACATATGCCGTGCAACGATTAAGTGGTGCTCCAACATTTTGGATACCACCCATGGATTGCTACCGCGAGGCACGCAAAGAACAAAAACTTGAAGACCAACAGGCAAGAAATGAAGATTAGAGAAAACAATATTAATATATATTATTATAGTTGCAAAATTAGTGTTTACTTAGCACAAGCAGGTCTTATAGTGTAGGCTTGAGGACATCCGTAGCATTGTAGCACACTTTGTGGCCTCAATCCATTTTGTACAAATTTCTTTTTAATATAAACTTCTTTTATCTAAACAATGAGTGTAATCTTTGTTCCGTTCCTTGCAAGTTTTTTGTAAATGAATGGTCTTGCGTTACTTGGTTTGTGTTGTCTACAAATCCTAATTCCAAACATTTATACAATAGTGGGTACTGAATGAATTGATGATTTGATGTGGTCATGTAGACTACCAAATATAATTTGAAATTAGAGACTTCAAGCTCTAAAGTCCTACTACCTTTTTTCCATCCAAAATCCCTTTAAATTTTTGAGTCACTCCATGTTTGATTAACCCCTAAAGGACCGTCTGTCCCTACGGGGGACAATTTGGGTCCAGGCAGGTTCCTGTAGCTTTAATTCTTAGAGAAATTTTTTGGGATTTTTTGAGGTTCTGCAATTGTGCAAGAGCTTTGTGGACATATAAATTTTATTTCAATTGGTGCCTGGAAGCAAAAGTTACAGGGAGGTGAAGCAAAATTAGATTTTGGCGGGCAGCACAAAAAAAATCACAAAAACTCAAAATATTTTTTAAAATATTTTTTTTCTAAGAGATTATATTTTTGCCTACATGTGAAGCTTTGATTCATTCTAATTGGACTAAATATGAGAAAGTTATGGACAATCATAGTTTTTCGGGCAATCTAAGCATCTTCTTGAAAAAATAACTTATAGAACTCATTTTTGAATGCAATTTTAACAATTTTTCCCAAAAAATTGTTAGATAGGGTTTAGTTTGCATATTAGAATAATCTAGCCATTGGGATTATTGTGTTTCAATTTCCTCTTAAAGCTATTAATAATATAGTGTTTCTTTCAATCTTGAACCTACTATTACGTAACAATTTTTTAATGAATGAAAATTAAGTGTTTTTTTCCTAATTTTTTTTTCTTAGATTCTCAACTCAACTATTCAACATAAAATATTATGAAAATCTCATGTGTAGTGCAAAAATATTAAGTTAGAAAGATTCAAAGCCAAAAAGTCTAGTTGAACAAGGTGCAAATTTTTTTGTTTTTTTCACTTTAAATGCAAATATCTTGCAATGTACTTGGTGAAAGTTTCTGAAATTTCTTCCACATATTCTTGTACTAGTCTAGTAGAAGATCCTATGGTTAGATATGCAAAAAACAACAATTTCTAAAGTTTTTTTCTCTTTGCAATAGAAATGGCAGTTTTGAGTGTCTTTTGACGGAAGAAATGCCTTAGTCCTTTAGGGATTAATGAGATGAAAGTAATGAGGAGTTTTAGTTTGACGGTAGTTATGGAATATTGAATTTGTACTTCAATGACACTTTGAAGTCTTTTTTTAATTCATCTTTCTACTATTTTTGCAAGAAAATAACATCATGACGGCATGACGCATGAGGTGTAGATTATTTGTTAGAATAGTACACTTGTTGGTTTGGCCTGGCTTGACCATTTTTTATTCTATAACTACATAATTAATAATTTAAGGCTCTTAGGCTCTATTCAATCTCATGCCTATTCCTACAGTTGAGTTGACAATGTTACACTTCTATTGCGCAATTTTTGTAAATGATGAAAATCAAGTATATTTATCTCCCAACGTTTTTCCTATATTTTCAACTCAATTCTTGAATATAAAAAATTTTAAATTCAAATTGAATAGTGACAAATTTTTTTGCAAATTGCGGTCAAAATGAATCTAAAATTGCAAAGACAGCATTCCAAAAACCTTTTGTTCCAACTTCAAACGCTAATATCTTTCAATCCATCCTTTCAACTCCTTATGAAAATTTTACTACATGGTAAAAAAACAAGTGAAGTATTGAAATACGAGATCTTACGGTTAGATTTTGTAAAAAACAATTTTTTTGTAATTTGAGGCAAATGTAGCAGAAATGACAATTTTGAGTGTTTTTTTGATAGTCTAATGATCTTGGGAGTTGACATTTTAGGGGTTAATAGTTCCGAGATGGAATCAAAACACAAAAATTCCAAAGACCGAAAGACGGGCAATTACCATTCCTAAAGGTATGTTTTATATACATTGAAGGGTACAAATTGCCAAATCGTATCCTTCACAAGAATGAAAGGAAGAAATGTAATATTTATTAATGCCGAATACAATATGCAAGGCATTGAGCCTCAAAATTGGAAAAAATGAAAAACCATTGCATTTGCCAATTGCCATTTGGAAACATGAAGACACTCTGGTCTTTTTCAAAATACTCAACGTCTTCCATGCCTAAGATTATGCACAGAAGTGTTTGCATTTGCTTCTCCTTGATTTTGTTGGTTACCACCAGCTCCCGCAAGTGGACCTTGTTGAGGCGCCCTGTAATCACTATCTCCTGGAACCTCACCATCTTCACCTATACTACCACCGATGGATTCACCATCATCATTAGATGTTGCACTACCACTTTCGTTGGACGCATTTGAATTGCGGTTTCGCTGTGGACGAACTATAGAAGACATTGTCCGAAGAGGTCGTTGGCCCGTTGCATCTAGAAGACCATCTGTATTGGGTGCTCCTACAATAACTTCTCTTGCAAAAGGCTGGGTTGTTGCTTCTTCCCTCCTCATCCTTCTACGAGTTCTGAGACCCCTTCTTTCACCAGTAGTACCTTCTTGTCGTGGACGCTTAGATCGAGTATTCGGACAGGTGGGAGGGCGCACTGAAGTCTGGTTTGGAGTCGTCCGCTCAGACATATTCAAAGTTTGGACAATACTAGCCAATCGTGTACCTATCGATGAAGTTGGTTCGCGGGGACGAACTTCGGAAGTCGACGGCCTTGATGCACTTTGGGTTCGTGGATTATCCAGTACTGGCATTTGACGTTGTAGTGCATCCGAGACTTGATTTGGAGGGGGCATATCCGATTCTCCACCATGAGGGGATCCTTCTCCATGGGTGCTCTTCATGGGCAATGCCTGTGGTACTACTACGTCTTGTTCACGTCCTCTTTCAACGTCAGTACCATCTCTTTCTGTAGTGGCATCAACTTGTACATCTGTAGGGTTTGGACATAGTGGTCTCGGTGCCACAACGTCCTCATTCGTATTTCCCCCACTTGGCCCAGCATTCCACGTTTGTGGCATTTGTGGTGGACTTCTTTCATGTCCCTCGTGGTCATTGTTGTTATTATCCTCTTCTTGAAAGTCAAATACGGATGCATCAATTAGAGGATCCACTCTTCTCATCCCACCAAATCTGTCGTTTGGTGGGTCATCGCCATTATTGGAACCATCATTTGAATCATCATCATCGGGGTCAAAGAGAACCGAACCACAATCTAAACCATCAGACTCATCTGTCATGGAATCTTCTGACATCATATTCTCGGTGTACCACCTTGTCGGATTTGCTGCAGCCCTTTCTCTAAGAGTCTTGGAATTGGTATAAATGTAAACCAATTCCTCAGCACGCTTCGATGTCAATCTGTTGCGGGATTTGTTGTGCACAAACGAATACATGCTCCAATTGCGTTCACACGACAATGCAGAACACACTTGTGCGAGGATCTTTTTGGCAATCGGTGAAAGTATACGAGCACCGGCTCCGAGAAGGTCCCACCATTCGTGAGGCTCCAAATTTAAGGTGTGTACATCAGGAAGTCCACCAAAGATGCCTCGACGATCTCAAAATGCTTGGTACTCAGACAAAGCAGAAGCAAATGCTTGATCTCCAATTGTCAATTGGCGCAATACTCTCAATATGGCTTCTCTTGCCTCATCGTCATCCATTAGCATGACTTCATCAAGTAAAAAGGGATTCAATAAAGCCCCTGCGTAATGCAAATCTGTCCTAAGCATGTTCCACCGATCGTAGAAGGCATCGACGGCGGGAACTTCATACCGTGGTTCCAATGAAAATGGTGGATCTTTCAAAGACAAAACATGCTTTTGCACGTTCTTCATCACAAGCCATGCCTTGGCCATGCACGGGTGCTTGCCATCAAACTCTCGAAGAGCAACCAAGACGGGCTCCACCATGTGCACAAAGTTCAAACATTTCCTCCAAAATTCATCTGTTCGCACATATCGTCGCACATTGTTAGCCTTTTCTTGCTTTTGACGTGATGTCAATTTCCTTGTGTACTCATTCCACTGCGCATCATGGACTGTCGATTCCACCGCTTGCCTCACCTCCACCAAACGCTCAATCATGAGGAATGTGGTCGCAAAACGTGTCTCAACGGGATTTTTCAAAATTTGATTTGGAGAATGTCGTCGAAAAATTGCAAGTGGCATGTGATGCATGCGAATGTATTTCACAATTGTCTTTGCCTTCTTGACCATACTTGTTATCCAGTCTTGCTTTCCCCAATCTTCAAGTAGAAGATCAAGTGCATGTGCTGAACAACCTTGAAAATATATGTGTGGAAATCGACCAAGTAACAAAGTGCCAGCGGCCAACATGTTTGCTGCATTGTCTGTACAAACTTGTACCACATTCTGTGCCCCTACCTCGTCAATGTAATCACCCACACAATTAGCCACGTAAGTAGCATCTTTGCATTCGCCTGTTGTGTCTATTGATCCAAGAAATACCTCTCCACTTGTACATGCCAACATGACATTCATCAATGGTCGATGTGTGACATTGTCCCATCCATCAGAGCATATTGTCACGCCGTATTTGTGGATTGATGCCCTTGTCTTCTCTGCTACCGTTGCAGCCACTTCGTCTTTTGTGGATTTCATGAGCTTTGTACGAAGTGCATGGTAAGCTGGAGGTTTGTAGGCAACTCTCGATTCAGATGTTGATTTCACTGCATCCAAAAAAGCAGGGTTCCTCGCTACATTGAATGGTATATTGGCTTCATAGAAAAATCTAGCCCACTTCTTGTCAAGTACTTGCTTGTTTGATGTGTTCATTCCTTCTTGTACAGACAATTGCCTCATCGATCGATTGTGGGTCGAACTAGGGTTGGGCGCCTCCGATGATCGTATTTGAGAGCTTTGGCCTCCAGTGTTTTCCCCTCCCTCATTTGCGTAAACTGAGGCATCACGTTGTTGCTCACCACGTACTGCACTTGGTTGTATCGTTGATGGTGATGTCACTTCCACGTCGCCTACAGTTCCATCCGGAGCGACTGCAGGTATATTTCCTCCACAATTAAAAAACACCACTTTCACAGTTGCACTGGCTTTGTTGCACGCTCTCACTCCAGGGAGGTTGTCATTTCGTCTGTATCCCAAATGGAAAAGCAATCGATCCTTTCGATAACTTAACAAAGTTTGGCAAAATTTGCATGAAACTTTTCCATCCGATTTCAGGGTGTACCAAGGTTCCCAATGTGACCTTCCTCCTCCCATCGCTCTTATATGTTCTCCTCCACCTCCACCTGCATAAAAAACAATAAGATTAGTATTCTGTTTGAAATGTGATGTAGAAACAACACTTGTTGCTCTCACAACAAGTGCCACCACATCACACTCTTCTTGGACTTCGCTCTAGAGCAATGGTTGTACTCCAACCAAGTCACGAGAGGCAAAATCAGCAAGGAAAAGTAATCTTGAATAGGCGTAAGTCCTAAATATACACCATGAAGCCGCTCCTAAAACCCTAAATCCGAAACCCTAAAATAACCCAGGTAGACGAACATTCTGACGCGACGGACATCCGTCCAGCGTCAGCCTGTCCGTCCTGGTGACGGTCTCCCGTCCAGCGTCGGCCTGTCCGTCCTGGCAACGGTCTCCCGTCCAGCGTCGGCCTGTCCGTCCAGGAGACGGTCTCCCGTCCAGCGTTGGCCTGTCCGTCCAGGAGACAATCTCCCGTCCAGCGTCGGCCTGTCCGTCCAGGAGACGGTCTCCCGTCCAGCATCGGCCTGTCCGTCCAGGAGACGGTCTCCCGTCCAGCGTCGGCCTGTCCGTCCAGGAGACGGTTGCCCGTCCAACGACGGCCTGGACAGACTTCATCCGCGCCGTCGACGGTCCCGTCAGCATTTGCGACGGGTCCTGACGCGTCAGGACGCGTCAGGACGGACGTGTCATGACATCCGGACGTGAAAAGCCCACGTCACGTCCGGATAGACAACCCTGGGAAGAAACCGGTTTCTGAAGAACCGGGTCCTTCCGGATCGGATCCGACGGATCCGTTCAACCAGCTGATCAACATCCTGAGCGATGTGCGAGCAAACTGGACAGTGAAGAAGCTAATTCTGAACCAGATCAGCGAGCTGGTGGGAGCACCAGCAGACAGCAACCTCGCAGGAGTGGTTGCAAAGTTCATCTCCAGCTTGGATGAGATCCGGAAGCAAGAAGCGGAGATACGACGACTCCAAGAGGAGAATGAGTCGTTGAAGACGGAATTGTTGTTCCTCAAGGAGGACATGGCTACCACACGGGAGATGGCAGAGGCTACCCGGAAAGTAGCCGAGGATGTGAAGGCCACTTTCGGGACAACCGGAGAGGCCGTCACCAAGTCCAAACTGTTTGACGAGGGAGTCCTCAAGGAGAAGAAGATATCCGGAACCAGGTTGGTCCGGATCTTGACGGACTACTCCGAGAAAGTGGAGTTGGTGATGATGGAAGCGCGAGAAGCTGCAAACCGGATGGAGGAGAGCAGCCGAAAGCTGAACGGAGTGACGTTGTCACGGTCGTTCCATCTGTCCGATCTTTCAATGCCCGGATCTTTTCCGAACGTGGGCATTCAGACGGAAGGAAAGGAGGGAACTCCCCAGTCAAAGAAGAGTGGGAGGAAGCTTGCGCACACCATCAACTTGGATTTGTCACTGGATCTCCCAGAACGTGAAACCGGGGAGCGAAACCGGAACTTGACGGACGTCTTCGAGTAGCTCGGAACGGAACCGCCTAGAAGTCCCACACTGAACCCGGGGAAGGATCAAAGTATGGATCTAACCCCAGATCAGGGTGAGGATCAAGATCAGAGCGTGCACCAAGGCGGAGACCAAGTCATGGACGAAGGAACGGATCAAGGAATAGATCCGGTTATGATAGGGTAGTTAGGATTTTAGTTGTAAATATTTGTTAGTTAGGACTGGACCGGATTTGGTCCGGTATGCCTGGTCTGGATCGGATGTTTTCCGGTCTGGCCGGCTCGGCAGGGACCGAAAGTTCCGTGCGGACTTTCCGGGCCGCTTTTTGTTCACTTTTGAGTTTTAAAGTGTATATTAGTCAGTCTCTGCGAAGGAAACTGGGAGTCTTTTCCCTTGAGTTTTTGTGCATTTTCTATTGATTTCTTGTTGTACATCTCTCCCGCGCGTGGCAGAGCTGTTTTGGTGAGGAGTTAGGAAAATGTATGCAGATTCTGGAGAGATTTTTCCCCTTAGTGTGTTTGTTTTGCTCTTATTTGCATATGAGTGGGTATTCTAAGTGTTGGGAGCGAATTCCAATGCCTCAGCACCTCTACAGTTCACGATTCCGGACGAGAAAGCCGTTGTTAGGCTAGGCGGATAGGGAAGGAGTCCTTAGTCGCGCTAAAACTCCTGGATAGGAAATCCGGTTGAGTGTCCGATCTCCCGTGAGGTCTCGCTGCCCTAGTTGGTAAACGGAAGGACTTTAGTTGATGTTGGAACGGACGGGTTCGCTTGTAACCACCTAACTTTGCACGGAGGGAACTTGGCATCAAGGTCGTTGTAGTATGAGAAGATCGTACGGGGGGGTCTTTGTGTGACCTGCAAACCGGATCGCTGTCCGGGTGGCTGTGAGAGATCAAACCGGATCCGCGCTAGTGTAGGAAGTAGTGGATTAGAGAAGTGGGTCTTCAGCCACTATAAGTCACGGAAGGAGTGGCGGGCCTGCCACTCTCAAAAGCAAGCGGCGAACCCTCTGATGGTGAAACAGAGGCAAAACTAAACCGGAGTGGAGTGAGAGTAAGTGTGAGAGGACCGGATCGGATTGGTCCAGAGGAGTTCCAGGATCTGAAGTTGAAGGATCCTGGTTTGTGGAAGTTTTACCGGACCGAATAGCTTGACGGGCCGGAAGAGATAGAGAGAGGTCTGGTCGTTGTTTTCGGTGTATTGTTGTTTCCGGTTTTAGATCTAGGACCGGAAAGTAGAAAATTGGATACTGGCTGAGCTTAAGTTGGGAATAGAGCTAGACACTTCACAGAGTCTCGTGGGTTTGATCTTTAGAGTCATTTTGTTATGCTTTAGAGTGATTTTTGGGAGTATAATAGGGAATTCACTTACTCTGTGCTGCGACAACCACGCTCTCCGCTCCTCCTGGCAGCTCCACCTCGCATCGTCATTTCTCCGGATTCTCCGTTCCAGCAGAGTGACCGTAGTTGAGTGCGGTCTGCTCCCTGGGAAGAATCTGGACTTGCTTGTAAACCGGTCGCGGCTGTACTGATTTTGGACATTGATCCTCCGGATGTCCATACTCCTGGCAATTCTGGCATGGAAGGATCCGTGGCGCACCTTGTGCTACTCCCTTGTTAGGACAGTTACTGGAGTAGTGTCCCGGTTCTCTACAACCATAACAAATCACCACTTGTCTATCCGGATAAGCTCGCATCGGTTGCTGCATCATGACCCCTTGACTTGGACCGGGTAGGAAATTCCGGTTCAGCGTGTTGGAACGGATTGGAACAGCAATCCCTTTCCCTCTCGCATAAGTCGGCTGAATCTGGTAAACTTCCTCTTCTTCCTCAAGTGCCATGGTGTAGTACACCTCTTCTTCTTCAGGATACACGAAGTGAACGTGCTTCGGATTGGTTCTTTGGCACTCGCTCGGATAATGACCCGGTTCGCCACACCTTCCGCACCAGACGTTGGATCGGGAAGTCGGCACAATCCGTCTTGGTCTCCGGTTCTCCGCGATGTTGACCTTGATCGCCTCCAAAGTGTCTTGGAGTTTCTTGATTGCCTTCTTAGAATCCGTCTCCTCTGCCTTCACTTTCACAACAGTCTTTCGACTCTATCCCTTCTTGGACGAACGTCGGGGAGGTGAAACACTCCGTTTCGTATCCGAACTGGATGAACTCCGATCGGAAATATCCGATCTGGTCGACTCAGAAGTACTTTCCGAGTCTGAGACCTTCTTTCGATGCTTCGATTTCCGGTCGATCTTCTTGCCCTTCCCTCTAGCTTGCTCTTCGCTTCATTTCAGGGACTTCCGGAGTGACTGCACTGAATTCTCGTAATTGGTTGCAGCATCCATGGCCTCTCTAAGCGTTCTTGGGCGCGTTTGTCGGATATGAAATCCCATTGACTCGGGTAATCCGGCAACGTACCACTCCACCTGCAAACTAAGAGTACTCTCAGTGGTTAACTTCTGCATGAGAGCTTTCACTCTCTGCCCGTACTTCTGCACGGATTTGGACGATTTCATCGTCAATGTGCTCAACCGGCCCAAAGCTCTGGCTTCTCCACCAACTTCCCGGAAAGCTTGCAGAAAGTCCGTTCTCAGCTGATCCCAGTTATTCCGGATCAAATCCGGAACATCTTGGTACCATTTGAAAGCTTCCCCCTTCAGCAATCCTTGAAAGATTCTTTGCTGGGCCGCCTCATTCTCTTGGTTGGCGAGTGCAGTCGATTCAAACTTGCACAGCCATTCATCCGCATCTTGGCTACCGTCGCCCTTGAAACGTTTGTACCTTAACCGGGTCATGACTTCTTCTTCTTCCGAACCCGGTTCTTCCCCTTCCGGTTCCGATCCTCGTTCAGAAGTTGACGGAGTATTTCCCGATCTCGGACTTTCGATCTGCTCTCCAGGCGCAGGTACAAAGATCGGTTGGTCACCCGGATCAGAGATATCCGGATCACTAAAACCAGGTCCAGACGATTCTCCTTGATTCTTCTTCAATCGTTCAGACCTTCGTTCACTTCCTATATTTCTTTTCATGAATGCGAAATCCGGTTTTTCGTCAAAAACCAAAATTCAGTCCGGAAAAGACAAGAAGGAAAATAAAACAACTAATGACTTTGCTACTAGGAATAAACACTGACAGCTTAAGAATCCCCGGCAGCGGCGCCAGATTTTTGCATGTCGCAGCACAGAGTAAGTGAATTCCCTGTTATACTCCCAAAAACCACTCTAAAGCATAACAAAATGACTCTAAAGATCAAACCCACGAGATTCTGTGAAGTGTCTAGCTCTATTCCCAATTCAAGCTCAGCCAGTATCCAATTTTCTACTTTCCGGTCCTAGATCTAAAACCGGAAACAACAACACACCGAAAACAACGACCAGACCTCTCTATATCTCTTCTGGATTGTCTAGCTATTCGGTCCGGTAAAACTTCCACAAACCAGGATCCTTCAACTTCAGATCCTGGAACTCCTCTGGACCGATCCGATCCGGTCCTCTCACACTTACTCTCACTCCACTCCGGTTTAGTTTTGCCTCTATTTCACCATCAGAGGGTTCGCCGCTTGCTTTTGAGAGTGGCAGGCCCGCCACTCCTTCCGTGACTTATAGTGGCTGAAGACCCACTTCTCTAATCTACTACTTCCTACACTAGCGCGGATCCGGTTTGATCTCTCACAGCCACCCGGACAGCGATCCGGTTTGCAGGTCACACAAAGACCCCCCAGTACGATCCTCTCATACTACAACGACCTTGATGCCAAGTTCCCTCCGTGCAAAGTTAGGAGGTTACAAGCGAACCCGTCCGTTCCAACATCAACTAAAGTCCTTCCGTTTACCAATTAGGGCAGCGAGACCTCACGGGAGATCGGACACTCAACCGGATTTCCTATCCAGGAGTTCTAGCGCGACTAAGGACTCCTTCCCTATCCGCCTAGCCTAACAACGGTTTTCTCGCCCGGAATCGTGAACTGTAGAGGTGCTGAGGCATTGGAATTCGCTCCCAACACTTAGAATACCCACTCATATGCAAATAAGAGCAAAACAAACACACTAAGGGGAAAAATCTCTCCAGAATCTGCATACATTTTCCTAACTCCTCACCAAAACAGCTCTGCCACGCGCGGGAGAGATGTACAACAAGAAATCAATAGAAAATGCACAAAAACTCAAGGGAAAAGACTCCCAGTTTCCTTCGCAGAGACTGACTAATATACACTTTAAAACTCAAAAGTCAACAAAAAGCGGCCCGGAAAGTCCGCACGGAACTTTCGGTCCCTGCCGAGCCAACCAGACCGGAAAACATCCGATCCAGACCAGACACACCGAATCAAATCCGGTCCGGTCCTAACTAACAAATATTTACAACTAAAATCCTAACTATCCTATCATAACCGGATCTATTCCTTGATCCGTTCCTTTGTCCATAACTTGGTCTTCGCCTTGGTCCACGCTCTGATCTTGATCCTCACCCTGATCTGGGGTTAGATCCATACTTTGATGTCGCAGCACAGAGTAAGCGAATTCCCTGTTATACTCCCAAAAACCACTTTAAAGCATAACAAAATGACTCTAAAGATCGAACCCACGAGATTCTGTGAAGTGTCTAGCATTATTTCCAACTTAAGCTCAGCCAGTATCCAATTCCTACATTCCGGTCCTAGATCTAAAACCGAAAACAACAACACACCGAAAACAACGACCAGACCTCTCTCTATTTCTTCCGGTCTGTCAAGCTATTCGGTCCCGTAAAACTTCCACAACCCAGGATCCTAACACTTCTGATCCTGGAACTCCTCTGGACCGATCCGATCCGGTCCTCACACACTTACTCTCACTCCACTCCGGTTTAGTTTTGCCTCTATTTCACCATCAGAGGGTTCGCCGCTTGCTTTTGAGAGTGGCAGGCCCGCCACTCCTTCCGTGACTTATAGTGGCTGAAGACCCACTTCTCTAATCCACTACTTCCTACACTAGCGCGGATCCGGTTTGATCTCTCACAGCCACCCCGGACAGCAATCCGGTTTGCAGGTCACACAAAGACCCCCTGTACGATCCTCTCATACTACAACGACCTTGATGCCAAGTTCCCTCCGTGCGGAGTTAGGTGGTTACAAGCGAACCCGTCCGTTCCAACATCAACTAAAGTCCTTCCGTTTACCAACTAGGGCAGCGAGACCTCACGGGAGATCGGGCACTCAACCGGATTTCCTATCCAGGAGTTCTAGCGCGTTTAAGGACTCCTTCCCTATCCGCCTAGCCTAACAACGGTTTTCTCGCCCGGAATCGTGAACTGTAGAGGCGCTGAGGAACTGAAATCCGCTCCCAACACTTAGAAAACCCACTCACATGCACATAAGAGCAAAACAAACACACCAAGGGGAGAAATCTCTCTAGAATCTGCACACATTTTCCTAACTCCTCACCAAAACAGCTCTGCCACGCGCGGGAGAGACGTACAACAAGAAATCAATAGAAAACGCACAAAAACTCTAGGGAAAAGACTCCCAGTCTCCTTCGCAAAGACTGACTATATACATTTTAAAACTCAAAAAGTCAACATAAAGCGGCCCGGAAAGTCCGCGCGGAACTTTCGGTCCCCGCCGAGCCGGCCAGACCGGAAAACATCCGATCCAGACCAGGCACATCCGGATCAAATCCGGTCCGGTCCTAACTAACAAATATTTACAACTAAAATCCTAACTACCCTACCATAACCGGATCTACTCCTTGATCCGTTTCTTCGTCCATGACTTCGTCTTCACCTTGGTACACGCTCTGTTCTTGATCCTCACCCTGATCTGGGGTCAGATCCATACTTTGATCTTTCCCCGGGTTCAGTGTGGGACTTCTGGGCGGTTCCGTTCCGAGCTGCTCGAAAACGTCCGTCAGGTTCCGGTTCCGCTCCCCTGTTTCTCGTTCTGGGAGATCCGGTGACGAATCCAGGTTGATGGTGTGCGCGAGTTTCCTCCCACTCTTCTTGGACTGGGGAGTCCGATCCTTTCCTTCTGTTGGAATGCCCACGTTCGGAACAGATCCGGGCATTGAAAGGTCGGACAGATGGAACGACCGTGACAACGTCACTCCGTTCAGCTTCCTGTTGCTCTCCTCCATCCGGTTTGCAGCCTCTCGCGCGTCCATCATGACTAACTCCACCTTTTCGGAGTAGTCTGTCAAAATCCGGACCAACCTGGTCCCGGATATCTTATTCTCCTTGAGGACTCCCTCGTCAAACAACTTTGACTTGGTGATGGCCTCTCCGGTTGCTCCGAATGTGGCCTTCAAGTCCTCGGCTACTTTCCGGGTAGCCTCTGCCATCTCCCGGGTGGTAGTCATGTCCTCCTTGAGGAGCAACATTTCCGTCTTCAACGACTCGTTCTCCTCCTGGAGTCGTCGGATCTCCGCCTCTTGCTTCCGGATCTCATTCGGGCTGGAGATAAAATCTGCAACCACTCCTGCCAGGTTGCTGTTTACTGGTGCTCCCACCAGCTCGCTGATCTGATTCAGAATCAACTTCTTCACCGTCCAGTCTGCTCGCACATCACTCAGGATGTTGATCAGCTGGTTGAATGGATCCGTCGAATCCGATCCGGAAGGACCCGGTTCTCCACAAACCGGTTTCTTCCCTGGGTTGGAGGTCTCAGCCGGAGGGGTTGGGGTTCCTCTCCGGTGAGGAGGCGTCGTCTTCTGCCGCTTGTGCTGCGGCCGGTGTAGCTCCTCCTCTTCCTCTTCTTCCTCCTCGGAACTGGATACTTCTTCCTGTTCTTCTTCTTCCGATTCCGATTCCCCATATTTCAGGAGTGACTCATGCATCTTCCACTCCTTCTCCTCCGTATCTGTGAGGAGTTGATTGTGCTTGTACAGATGGACGAGGTAGGGACTCAACGGAGTCGGTCTACTTCCTCCGATCTTCGGAATTAGCCGGTTGACCAGGTCGAACAAAATCCTGGCCCAGTCCACTTTCTGTTCCCCGCTCAGGGCTCCGAAAATGAGGTTCCCGATGGCGATGGTCACCCTCGTCGGCTTCTCCGGGTGGATGATCGGAACCAGGAATTGGAGAAGGTTCCGATGCCGGTCGTCCAGACAATCTGCCACCGCGTGCCCATCCTTGGAGTCCACGTTGCACCGGAATTTCCCCCGAGTGTAACCCTCCTTCGAGGAGGCCATCCCTCGACCTCCAGACCGGAATTCATACACGGCCTTCCACATCTCCTCCGTCCAGTTGCCCGGACTTCCGCGGAGAGTTCTCTCAAACTGGTTGGAGAGCTTTCCGAGTAACTCTCGAATCATCTGCTCCTCCCTAAACCCCCAGGGTTTATCGATCAGTCCTCCGCAGCCCATCTTGGCCAGATCCTCTATCAGGTTGTCCTTTTCCTTCTCGTCCGTTGGAATAACCGGACACACCTTCCGGAGTTTCACTTCTGCTGCGGAGGAACTGGACGGCCCTGCTCTACTCTTGCGGAGCTGAGGCATGGACACGAACTGTGCTAACCGGATTCTGACTGAGGCTACCTTTCCCTCTCCTAGCCGCACGTCCCGTTTCTCACCTTCGCTCTCCCGATCTCAACCGGAATACCTCTAAACTTGCAACGCACACTAAAGCGCTGCGCGCCCTAACACACTAACACGCACACACAAACCAACTCAAAACAAGAAAGCAAAACGCTGGGAAGAGAGGCTAAGTACGCGCTGGAGCGAGATTTCCGCAAATGAAGATTGAAAAAGAGTGGCCACTAGATTGGTCAGCCCATATATAGTCTAATCTATCATCATGACCAAATCCGTTCCTGACCCATTCCGATCCAACTCAGATCCGTTTTAACTCTAATCCGGTTCAGATTCAGATCAAATCCGGATTGTCATCTATTCCGTTCCATTAGTTAATTTCCGGTTATCGGTTACCTCCTACTTGAATCCGGATCCCAGATCACGGTTTCCGTTCCAAGATTTAGATAACTTACAAAAAACCAAAAATTTACCTTGCGACATTTGATCCTTCCCCGGGTTCAGTGTGGGACTTCTAGGCGGTTCCGTTCCGAGCTGCTCGAAGACGTCCGTCAAGTTCCGGTTCCGCTCCCTGGTTTCACGTTCTGGGAGATCCGGTGACGAATCCAAGTTGATCAGAAACCAGTTTCTTCCTAGGGTTAGAGGTCTCACCTGGAGGGGTCGGGGTTCCTCTCCGATGAGGAGGCGTCGTCTTCTGCCGCTTGTGCTGCGGCCGGAGTTGCTCCTCCTCTTCTTCTTCTTCCTCCTCGGAACCGGATATCTCCTCCTACTCTTCTTCTGATTCCGATTCCCCATACTTCAGGAGTGACTCGTGAGTCTTCCACTCCTTCTCCTCCGTATCCGTGAGGAGTTGATTGTGCTTGTAAAGATGGAAGATGTAGGGACTCAACGGAGTCGGCCTACTTCCTCCGATCTTTGGAATCAGACGGTTGACCAGATCGAATAAAATCCTGGCCCAGTCTACTTTCCGTTCCCCGCTCAGGGCTCCAAAAATCAGGTTCCTGATGGCGATGGTCACCCTCGTCGGCTTCTCCGGGTGGATGATCGGAACTAGGAACTGTAGAAGGTTTCGATGCCGGTCGTCTAAACAATCCGCGCCCGCATGCCCATCCTTCGAGTCCACCGTGCACTGGAACTTCCCTCGAGTGTAACCCTCCTTCGAGGTGGCCATCCCTCGACTTCCTGACCGGAATTCGTACACGGCCTTCCACATCTCTTCCGTCCAACTGCCCGGAATTCCGCGGATGGTCTTGTCGAACTGATTCGAGAGTTTTCCCAACAGCTCTCGAATCATCCGTTCCTCCCTAAACCCCCAGGGTTTATCAATCAGTCCTCCGCAACCCATCTTGACGAGATCCTCTATCAGGTTGTCCTTTTCCTTCTCGTCTACTGGAATGATCGGACACACCTTCCGGAGTTTAACTTCTACTGCGGAGGAACTGGACGGCCCTGCTCTACTTTTGCGGAGCTGAGGCATGGACACGAGCTGTGCTAAACCGGATTCTCACTGAGGCTACATTTCCCTCTCCTAGCCGCACGTCTCGTTTCTCACCTTCGCTCTTCCGATTTCAACCGGAATACCTCTAAACCTGCAACACACGCTAAAGCGCTGCGCGCTCTAACACACTAACACGCACACACAAACAAACTCACAAAACAATGGAGCAAAGCGCTAGGGAGGGAAGCTAAGTACAAGCTGGAGCGAGATTTCCGCAAACGAAGTTTGAAAAAGAGTGGCGACTGGATTGGTCAGCCTATTTATAGTCTGATCTGTCATCATGACCAAATCCGTTCCTGACCCAATCCGTTCCAACTCAGATCCGCTCTAACTCTAATCCGGTTTAGATTCAGATCGAATCCGGATTGTCACCTCTTCCGTTCCGTAGTTAATTTCCGGTTTCCTGTTACCTCTTGCTTGAATCCGGATACCAGATCACGGTTTCCGTTCCAAGATTTAGATAACTTTCAAAAAAACAAAAATTCACATTGCGACAGTGTGCAAGGGGAGGAGTCCGGATTCTTGGACTACTGGATTAGGCTGAGTGTGTTTTACGGATGAGTTTTTTAGACTTGCGCCATGAGAAAGTGGTGCCTTTAAATCACTGGTACGGTAATCCGGTGGAGACCAAAGAGTGGTCCAGAAGCTAGTCCGGAATTCGTAGGGGCAGTTCGGTGCGGAGGTAGGTGACCGCCAGAGGAATATTTCCACCCACCGGAAGGCTAGTCAACCTCATGAGCGATTGTGGGCGCTAGATTACCCACCCTTGGTAATAAAGCAAACACCGACCAGGTTCTATGCCTTTATCCACTTTTTTAATATATGGGGGTGTTGTGAGCACGGTTCACTGTGCCTTCCAAGCAATGGATCTTTTTTGCTAACGTTTCCTAAGGGTCGTGGATGGCAGCGAATAATTAGTAATGCATGTAGTAACTCACAAGTTAGCTGCGATGTTCAGAGTGATGGCGAAATCTTGACTCTTTAACTATCTATCCTATGTCGAGGGTAGACTGGGTAGTTGGCGTCATTTCTAACGTCCCTAATTGCGTAAAAAGGGGAACCCCTATGTTCCTTCCATGAACCTCTAAGACTATCGTGGGGTTTTAAGACTCCACCTAGAAGTTCTACTTCTAAAGACTAATTCTAAAGTTCAACTCTTACTCTAATTCTCGACCTCTAAATGAAACTCTAGATTTTTATTCTTAATTTAACTTTGAATTTTATCCTTGGAATTTAACTCTAGGTTTAACTTTTAACTCTAAGTTTTTACTCCTCTATTCTATTCTAAATTTACCTTTCTAAATTTAACTCTACGATTTTGACTTTTAACTCTAGGTTTTTACTTCTAAATCAACTTCAACTCCTAACTTCCAAGTTTTAACCTTCTAGGGTAATTCTAAGTTTCACTTTTAATTCTATGTTCTTATTTCTAAACTACTCTAAGATTTACTCCCTAAAGTTAACTCTAACTTTTCACTTTTTATTGTAGATTTTTACTCCTAATTTAACTCTAGGTTTTTGACTTTTAACTCTAAATTTTTACTCCTAAAATTAATCCCCAATCTTATCCTCCAGGTTTAACTCTATGTTTTCACTTTGACTCTAGATTTTTCTCTACTTCCAACTAACTCTAAAATTTAACTTCTACCTCTAAGTTTTAACTTCTACTTTTAGCTTTTGACTCTAACCTTTTACTCCCCAATTGACTCTAAAATTTAACCTTTAAATTTAATCTAAACTTTTGACTTTGACCTTTGACTTCTAAATTTAATCCTATCGTTTTAATCTTGGATTAACTCTAAATGTTACCCTCCTAAATTTAATTCCAACTTTTAACTCTAGGGTTTTGACTTCTAATTTTAACCCTATCCCTAACTCAACAATCTACTTCCTAAGTGGATTCTACTTTTGACTTCTATTTCCTACTTTACTTTTTACCTCCCAAAGTTAACTCTAGATTTTGACCTTAGAAGTTTAACTTTTAAAAAGTAAAAGTGTAAATTGATTCTAATTCTAACTGCTAATTAATCCCTAATTTTAATCCTAAATTCTCCTTCTAATTTAAACCTAATCTCCGTCCATGGTTCTTTTTGGATGAAATTTTATTCAAAATTCCTCCGTCCTACCCCCTATTGCTTAACTTAGCCTAATGCGGTCAGTTTACGGTCAAATCTTAATTATAAGATGTTTTCGGAAACCTCTATTCCTAATCTATAACTTTTTGACTCTAAACTTCTAATTTGCACTAATCTCGGATGCTAATCACGCTCTAAGGGCTGATTAGGAAAATAAATGCTAATTAGGCAGAAACATCAAAGATTAAATCAAAAACTCACCTCTTCACTACCGGTGTCGTAAATAACTTCGTCCACGTCCACGTGTACATCCTCACGCTCCATGGTAGTCTTTGGCTTTATTTTGAATTTTTTCCAAGCTCATCGCTTATTGAGAAAATATTACAATTTTTGATGATCTAAGCTCCCTCTTTCCCTTCCTCCTTTCTTTCTTTCTTCCCCTCTCTTCTACACTAGCACTATTCCACCTAAGCTTTTATGAGTCTTACAGTATGGTTTCAAACTATGAGAAGGGCTTAAATGTTCTTCCTACCCTCTTACGCAACCTTGCTTTGTGTCATCCTAATCCTCCTCCCAATGGTTGCAAGGAGTTCTTCTAGATTTCCTACCTAATCTCCTAACTAGGCACTATTCATCGTCTCTCTCCTTTCCACTCCTATAACACATCCTTCTCCCTAATTTCCTTCCATTGTGTGTAGGTGTGAGTGGTGATGCAGGTTGGATCGGATGTTTTTGTGCAGGTGGCGCATGGAATGGCAACCTCTATTTCTCCCTTCTCCCTTTTGTATTTTTTGCCCTAATCCTACTTCAACCCCACTTAGCACAAAATTAGTCCAACATGCTTTTGGTTTGGTTTGCCTTTGTTTGTGTTTTGGTTTGGGAAAACCAAAAATCAAAAAAAAAAAGAGAGAATCAAAAATTTGGGGAGGAGCCGAATGGCCCCAGCCCTCCTGCTGTACCGAGAGCTGCTGGCCTTCCCGGCTGGCTGGTTGGCTGGGGGGGTCGGCCAATTAATTAAAAAAAAATTTAATTATTTTTTTTTTTTTTCTATTATGCTGGTTCTGCTTGTTGGCTGGCTCGTTATGCTGGTTTGATGTTGGCTGGCTCGTTATGCTGGTTCTGATGTTGGCTGGCTCGTATGTTGGTTTTGATGTTGGCTGGCTCGTATGTTGGTTCTGATGTTGGCTGGCCGTATGCTGGTTCTGGAAACTCGATTTCTGACTAAGGCTAAAAGACTGGAATTTTGGCTAAGGCTAAATAAAAAGACTATATTCTTGACTAAGGCTAAAGAGACTGGAATTTTGGCTAAGGCTAAATAAAAAGACTAGATTCTTGCTAACCTAGGGGGGATAGAACTTTGGGGGGTGCTAGATCTACTAAGATTTTTGGGATACAACTAACTAAATAAAACTTTGGGGAACCACTAAACTCTCTTAAACTTTAGAAAATGACTAAACTTTACTAAGTGCAAAGGAACCTACATATCTCAGAAGCTAAACTCTGGAGGTTTCCACAAAGGTCTTGGAAACTAGACTTTGGATCTAAACATGGGGGAGGTGCAAAGCTTCGCCGTGAAATTGGTTTTAACACCAACTTTAGGACTTCTAGATTCTCCGGGGGTTCAAAGCTCCACCGCCTACACTTTTAACACACGCTTTAAGACTTCTACTTTGTCACTAGTTCAAAGCTTCGCCGTTCCCAAGGGGGGTCCACACAATGAGAGAGACTTTAGAAGAGGGAAAAGCTAAACTTTTAAAGAAAAACCACACGTGAGTTCAAAGCTTCGCCGTCTCGGAGGGGGGTCCACACAATGAGAGAGACTTTAGAAGAGGGAAAAGTTAAACTTTGAAAGGAAAAACCACACGTGAGTTCAAAGCTTCGCCGTCCCGGAGGGGGGTCCACACAATGAGAGAGACTTTAGAAGAGGGAAAAGTTAAACTTTGAAAGGAAAAAACCACACGTGAGTTCAAAGCTTTGCCGTCCCGGAGGGGGGTCCACTCAACAAGGAGAAGGTTAGATGGTGGTGTAAAAAAAAACACAAAGAAAAAATACACAAGTTAGACCACGTTGCAACACAAGGCTCACACGCTAAAGGCCCCCCAAAGCGGCATCGCCAAGGTACGGTGGGGGTGACTTTAGGATTAGTGCAAGATACAAAAAAAAGGACTCTTAAACTTCACAAGTTAGATCACAACACGTACAAGAGGGAGAGAGAGGCTCTCCACTCACAACAATGTACCAAAACTTCACAAAAGAGTACATTAAGCAAGGTAGAAGGACCCCCAAGGACCTCCAAAGACCTTCAAAGCTTGAAAATAAGCAACAATGGAGCCAAAAGTGCTCCGAAAACACCATAGAGGTTTTTGGCTTCAAACGTCAAAATATCCAAAATAACTTGTACCCACGGACCCAAAACAAGAATTGGGGGTATTCTAGAGAGAGAAATGGGGCCCTTATATAGGTTTCCCAAGGGCTCACCCCTCTCTCTAGAGTTCTAAGGTAACCTTATCAACGGGGATTTTCATCCTCATTCTCAAAGATTTTCATCCTACATCCTAAATTTCTACTTCTATCATCTATGCTGGACCAACATCCTAACTTTTGGAGATTAGCTCCAATCGCCGAACGGATTGCGCCGTTGGATCCACATCACCGTGTTTAATCCTAGATCCCCCTCTCCCCCGTACCGAGGCCAAAAACCCATCGTAGGCTAATTTAGTTTAAAAACCAAATCGTGGTAAAATCCTAGATCTTGGGGGTCTCCTATTTTGAGAAATGTGAATAGCCTAGGGTCTCCGGTAGGTGCGAGAGAGTCGGGAAGGACTTTTGGTTGACTTCGTTTCGCCATCGTATGGTCCCGGGATGCCGGTCAACGTGGCGGGGACCCCGCCACGTGGTTAATTCCCAAGGAATCTCGCCGGTTCGGGTACTTGCCGCTATCGGAATGTCGTGAAACTTCACGGAGCGCATTATTAACATAAAACAAGCTAGTCTAATTTTTAGTGAGATTTTATTGTAACCTGGGTAATTTCCATGAAATTTCCGTTGGAGGTTAGGAAGGTTGATCACCCGGAAAAGGTTCTTCTGCAAGTTGGAAGATGCCGGGATTTTTCACGTGACCTCTCAGGGAGTCGCATGAAAGACGTGCGGGTGTGTTTCCGTACCTAGCACGATTGGTCAATGGAGACTAAAACTGGACATCTCCTTGAATTAGCGACAGTGCGGGAATCTTCTGCAAGTGGAGGAATCTTGGCAAACCGATTTTGCCGTTGGACTCCTGGCATGGGATTCACCCTAGAACACCATCCTTGGGCTGTAGATTCCTCCACGGCCCCGGTCTTGCGTGAGTGGCTCCTGCATGCTAACAATCGGGATTTTGGGAATTCGTCGATCTCATGGGGAATTCTAAATTTAACTCTAGGATCCGACCTAGTGGCCTCGCTGTGGATCCCTCGGACCGACCTAGCCATGAATTGCCACATTCATGGTGGAATTTAGCCCTTTTGGGGCTGTGTGACTCGAATCCTCCAAATCTAATCTTTTCGTTATTTCTATACTATTTTTAGGTAAGGTTTGGGGGATTCTAAGTAAAAAACACAAATCTAAACCAAATACTATAATGGGTATGACACAACCCTATTTTGGTTCTACACTCTTTTTATGGGTTTTTCTATACTTTTATCAACTTTAAATTGCAAATTTTCAAAAAAATAATTCTACGAGTCCCAAGTGACAAATTGGGAGCTCACAGCGGTCGAGAGCTAGGAAGTCATTCCCTTAGTTCCGGAAGTCCGGTATCCGTCGTTGTAGTAAGGAGGACCTAACGCTACCCTATGTGACCAGCTTTCCGGATAGGCCATCCGGGATGTTGTGAGGATGCCACCCTATTTAGTCAACTAGATCTATTCTTGGGTTGTGTTTTGTTTTATGTTAATAGAGTTTATGTCAGATACGGAGTAGTGCAGTTCCCTACCCCTCGGAAAGAGCAAGTGAGGAACCCTCTGAGGGTAAAACAGAGGTATAGAAAACCAACTTGTTAGAAAGACGGAACCGGAAGATTGGGTAGAGCCGGATCCGGAAGAGAATCCGGAAAGGAAGTAGTTCCGGAAAAGAGTTTGTGTGTTGAAAGGACCCCTCTCGAGGTGGTCAAAGTCCAGAAACTTAGAGGTCTAGAAACACTAATTTTGAATCAACGTCTGGAATCTCCTGGGACGATAACTTGTGTCATTTTAGCACGTTTTGTTATTAAAAATACTTACGCCTAGATTACGCGTACGACAGTGTGCTTCAGCATCCTTGGCTTGTGCAGATTTCCGTTGTTAACTATGGAGAGATCTGGGAAAGCATCATCTACGTCCTAGTCTAGCATTCTCTCAAACTGCGGAGTGATTTCACAGTCTTCGGGCGCCTACGCCCTTCTATCTCCCCCCCGCCTGTCTTCGTTATCTTCTCTTCACATTTGATCTCTACCCGTTTTCCTTGTTTATCATTGTTCCTTGCTGTTCAGTCTCTTCAAGACTTCTTCTTTTTCAAAATCTGCTCTGGCAGATAGATACGTCAAACCCTCACATTGCAGGTCCAAACCAACTCCATTTGGGGAAGACAAGGGGGATAGGGTAGTGTAGATGTCATGTCGGTCAGAGACAACGGGTCCCCGGGGACCTCACCCACGGCTCCGCCATCCTCGCCCTCTTCTTCATCTTCACCTGCCACCCCCACGGGTGCCAGGTCGTCGTCACTGATCCCAACCTCGGTGGACGAGGCGGCGAGAGGTGTCCTCATGTTACCAACTATGTTATCTACATCAACAGACGAACCATCTACACCGACTGAGGAGCTTCCGCTCCAACTTCCGGAAGAGCTCGCACTCGATCCAACGGCTAACCCTACTCGAGACGGACTTGCAATTCCGGGCAGGTTGCCTAACTCACAACGGCGACTACGTGACGAGGAGGAGCAACCGGGTCGCGAGATTCCACTGGCAAAAAATCCTCTAGCTAGGGACATCAGGCAACCTAGGCCAAACGGGATCCGCTCACTTATGATTCTCGTGGAGGATCACGACATCTTGTTGGGCCACCACCTTATGGTGACGGGCCAATTTTCAAGTGAGCGCCCGCCATCAGCATCACAAGAAACTCCGTGGCCGGCGGCCACTTGTTGGCAGTCCGCGGACCAGAGCTCTAGCCTATCAGTTAAGGCCAGTATTCTCGCTACATCGTTGAGGTCCTAGACCAACTACGCGTGTTCTTTGGAATATGAGCTGGTCTAGCCTCTTTGTACATAGCGTTAATTCTGGGCAAGATATAAACCCTATCGCCCCTGTATATATATTTAGCCCAAAAAAAAAAAAAAAAAAAAAATCCTTGCCATTGTGCAACAGGGGAGGGACCGGGCCAACACCAACACCGGCTTATATACCACCAAAGCAAACCGACGGACATCTTCCGCCACGGCAGCCGGCAGCTTATAGACCACAGCCTCATCGCGGTCAAGATACCTCAATTTTTCCTTGGCGACGCAAGTTCGAACCTCGAGCCAGGCACCGGGCCGCCCCCTATCTGAGCTAGTGACAAGATGGCAAGAAATGCTGTGGCCTCCACGACGGAAGACACTTTTACAAGTGAAGCTCCCGAGCATTGAGGTCTCAGACCACTTGTCTTTTCCATTTATGCTTTTCCTTTCTGTTTTTCTTTTTCTTTTATTTCATCTCATTAGTCCAAACTCACTCCGTTGAGGGAGGAAGGCGGGTTTGAAATATTTTTTATCTATAGTGTCCCGATTTGCTGTATCAAAGGAGGACAGGGGTCTCCCTCTCTACTTCTATCTCCCCCTTAGGTCCAAACTCACTCCGTTGAGGGCGGATGGCGGGTTTTTCTTACACTTTTTATCTATAGATCCAAGTCGACTCTGTTCGA
The DNA here is from genome assembly GCA_951799445.1 of Pseudisothecium myosuroides. Classification (NCBI taxonomy): domain Eukaryota; kingdom Viridiplantae; phylum Streptophyta; class Bryopsida; order Hypnales; family Lembophyllaceae; genus Pseudisothecium; species Pseudisothecium myosuroides. Next base: position 11,270,500 of record OX637292.1, on the reverse strand, counting down.
GGCGGATGGGGAAACAACAAGAAAATTAAAAACTAGAATAAATTAAAAATGAACAAAAAAATGAGTGATAAGTCTATGGGGGTCAAACTTCCTTTGACCACCCCTAGCCCTTCCACTTGGAAGGTGAACTATTCCCTCTGCTCTCTTCCCCCCTGTCAGTTAATCCATCAAGAGTCTCTTGATAGGAATAACATCCTTTTAGATAGAGTCACATCTTGGTTTCTACTCTGTCATTAGGTTTGATCTCGAAATTGACCGTGTATCCAAACAGTCGTAGCAAGAGATGCTGGATCCTCGTGATTTTGCAAATCATACCGCAGATGGCCGCCATATCTGAGCTCCCAATTTGTCACTTGGGACTCGTAGAATTATTTTTTTGAAAATTTGCAATTTAAAGTTGATAAAAGTATAGAAAAACCCATAAAAAGAGTGTAGAACCAAAATAGGGTTGTGTCATACTCATTATAGTATTTGGTTTAGATTTGTGTTTTTTACTTAGAATCCCCCAAATCTTGCCTAAAAATAGTATAGAAATAACGAAAAGGTTAGATTTGGAGGATTCGAGTCACATAGCCCCAAAAGGGCTAAATTCCACCATGAATGTGGCAATTCATGGCTAGGTCGGTCCGAGGGATCCACAGCGAGGCCACTAGGTCGGATCCTAGAGTTAAATTTAGAATTCCCCATTAGATCGACGAATTCCCAAAATCCCGATTGTTAGCATGCAGGAGCCACTCATGCAAGACCGGGGCCGTGGAGGAATCTACAGCCCAAGGATGGTGTTCTAGGGTGAATCCCATGCCAGGAGTCCAACGGCGAAATCGGTTTGCCAAGATTCCTCTACTTGCAGAAGATTCCCGCACTGTCGCTAATTCAAGGAGATGTCCAGTTTTAGTTTCCATTGACCAATCGTGCTAGGTACGGAAACACACCCGCACGTCTTTCATGCGACTCCCTGAGAGGTCACGTGAAAAATCCTGGCATCTTCCGACTTGCAGAAGAACCTTTTCCGGGTGGTCAACCCTCCTAACCTCCAACGGGAATTTCATGGAAATTACCCAGGTTACAATAAAATCTCACTAAAAATTAGACTAGCTTGTTTTATGTTAATAATGCGCTCCGTGAAGTTTCACGACATTCCGATAGCAGCAAGTACCCGAACCGGCGAGATTCCTTGGGAATTAACCACGTGGCGGGGTCCCCGCCACGTTGACCGGCATCCCGGGACCATACGATGGCGAAACAAAGTCAACCAAAAGTCCTTCCCGACTTTCTCGCACCTACCGGAGACCCTAGGCTATTCACATTTCTCAAAATAGGAGACCCCCAAGATCTAGGATTTTATCACAATTTGGTTTTTAAACTAAATTAGCCTACGATGGGTTTTTGGCCTTGGTACGAGGGATAGGGGGATACATGGCGATCTGGATCCAATGGCGCAATCCGTTTGGCGATTGGAGCTAATCTCCAAAAGTTAAAATGTTGGTCCAGCATAGATGGTAGAAGTAGAAAGTTAGGATGTAGGATGAAAATCTTTGACAATGAGGATAAAAATCCCCGTTGATAAGGTTACCTTAGAGCTTTAGAGAGAGGGGTGAGCCCTTGGGAAACCTATATAAGGGCCCTATTTCTCTCTCTAAAACACCCCTTCACTTTTGTTTGGGTCCGTGAGTCCAATTTGCTTTGGATATTTTGACGTTTGAAGCCAAAAACCTCTACGGTGTTTTTGGAGCACTTTTTGCTCCATTGTTGCTAGATTTCAAGCTTTGAAGGTCCTTGGGGGTCCTTCTATCTTGCCTTGTGTACTTCTCGTGCGTTTGTTATACCCTTGTTACGAGTTAAGAGTCCTTGTTTCTCTCTTGTTGTACCTTTGTGAGCTAACTTGTGAGTTTAGGAGTCTTTTGGGGTCTTGTCCTAATCCTAAAGTCATCCCCCACCGTACCTTGGCGATGCCGCTTTGGAGGGCCTTTAGCTTGTGAAGTTGTGTGTCTTTACGTGTACTAAAACGTGTATTTTTCCTCACTTACGTGTCCTCACCTTCTTCTAATCTTTCCCTTGTTGCGTAGACCCCCCCTTGGGACGGCGAAGCTTTGGCTTTGTCACATGTGTTTCTAAGTTTGTCTTTTCTATCTTTTTCTAATATCCCCCTTGTTGCGTGGACCCCCCCTCGGGACGGCGAAGCTTTGGCTTTGTCACGTGTGTTTCTCAAGTTTGTCTTTTCTACCTTCTTCTAATATTCCCCTTGTTGTGTGGACCCCCCCTCACGGCAGCGAAGCTTTGAATTAGTGACAACGTCAAGTCCTACAGTGTGTGTTAAAATACTCTTAGACGGCGGAGCTTTGAACCCGTGGAGTATCACAAGTCCTAAAGTTGGTTTTAAACCTAATTTTACGGCGAAGCTTTGAACCTCCATAGCCTTAGATTCCAAAGTTTAGTTTCCAAGACCTCCTTGGGAAAGTCCAGAGTTTAGCTTCCAAGATATGTAGATTGTCAACAATTTCCGGCTCTTTGGCAAAACTAGCCTTGCCTTAGTTTTAATACCTTAGAGTTATGGTGCTAAAAATCCGGTTACCTTAAGTTTTTTGCAAAGTCCAGCTACCCTTAGTTTTTTTTGCAAAGTCCAGCTACCCTTAGTTTTTGCAAGTCCAGCTACCTTTAGTTTTTGCAAGTCCAGCTACCTTAGTTTTATTTTTTGCAAGAATAGTTTTAGCCCAAGCATCAGTCCAGGCCATCAAACCAGCATCAGTCCAGGCCATCAAAACCAGCATCAGTCCAGGCAATCCAAACCAGCATCAGCCAGGCCATCAAATCAGAACAAACAACCAACTGGTCCCCGTTTGGTTTGTTTATTTTTTATTTAAAAAAAATAAATATAAAAAAATAAATAAAACTTCCCGACCCCCCAGCCAGCCAACCCCTGCCGACCAGCCGGAGGGCCAGGCCGTGGTGGGCAGGCCATTGGGGCCCCAGCACCGAACTCTCCTTTTTTTTTACTGTGTTTTTTTTTGTTTTTGATTTTCTAAAAATCAAAACAAAATCAAAACAAAACCAAGAAGGTTGGACGGATTATTTGCTAAACTAGGGGTTGGGGTAGGTTTAGAGTTGACACAAAAATCACAAGGGAAGAGGGAGGAAAAAGTGGAGAACCCTTGCACCCGCACACACTCTCACTAAGCACACCTGCACACACTCTCACCAAACACACCTGCATACAATAGAAGGAGATTAGAGAAGGAGGAGATGAAGTAGGCAAGCAAAGGTGGGAGACGATAAATAGTAGCCTAGGTTAGGAGTAGGTAGGCTTAGGAAAGGAAATCTTGAGAATTCATAGTGACCAATGGGAGGAGGATTAGGATGACACAAAGCAAAGTTGTGTAAGAGGGTAGGAGGACCATTTAAACCCTTCTTATAGTTTGAAACCATAGTGTAAGTCTCATAAAAGCTTAGGTGGAATAGTGCTAGTGTAGAAGAAAGAGGAAGAAGGGAAAGAAAGGAGGAAGGGAAAGAGGGAGTTTAGATCATCAAAAATTGTAATATTTTCTAAAATAAGCGGTGAGCTTGGAAAAAATTCAAAACAAAGCCAAAGACTACCATGGAGCGTGAGGATGTACACGTAGACGTGGATGAAGATATTTCTGACACCGGTAGTGAAGAGGTGAGTTTTTAATTTAATCTTTGATGTTTCTCTCTAATTAGCATTTATTTTCCTAATCAGCCCTTAGAGCGTGATTAGCATCCGAGATTAGTGCAAATTAGAAGTTTAGATTCAAAAAGCTATAGATTAGTGATAGAGGTTTCCAAAAACATATTACACTTAAGATTCGACCGTAAACTGACCGTGTTAGGCTAAGTTAAGGGGTAGGGGGTAGAACGGAGGAATTTTAATTAAATTTGATCCACAAGGAACAATGGACGGAAATTAGGATTAGATTAGAAGGAGAATTTAGGATTAAAATTAAAGATCAAATAACGGTTAAAAACCTAGAGTTAAATTAAGATTTTAATTAGGAAAGTTAAAATTCAAAAGTCGAAATTTGGAGTTAACTTTGGGAAGTAAAAAGTAGAGTAGGAAATAGAAGTCAAAAGTAAAATCTACTTAGGAAGTAGATAGTTGAGTTAGGAATAGAGTTAAAATTAGAAGTCAAAACTCTACAGTTAAAAGTTGGAATTAAATTTAGGAGGGTAACATTAGAGTGAATCTAGGATTAATACGATAGGATTAAATTGGGAAGTAGAAAGTCAAAAGCCTAAAGTCAAAAGTTAAGATTAAATTTAAAGGTTAAACTTTAGAGTCAATCGGGAAAGTAAAAAGTTAAAGTGAAAAGCTAAGAGTAGAAGTTAAAAGTTAAAAGGTAGTGGTTAAATTTTAGAGTTAATTTAGGAGTAAAAACCTAGAGTTAAAAGTCAAACCATAGAGTTAAAATTCAAGGGTAAATTTTGGGATTAATTTTAGAAGTAAAAATTTAGAGTTAAAAGTCAAAAACCTAGAGTTATACGTAGAGGGTAAATTTAGAATAAATAGGGAAGTGAAACCTTGAAGTTAAAGTCAAAACATAGAGTTAACTTTAGAAGGTAAATTTTAGAGTTAGTTTAGGAGTAAAAATTGGGAGTCAAAAGTCAAAACAAAGTCAAATGGTAGCATTAAATTTTGAAGTTAAATTCTCTAATTAGTTTGGGAAGTTAAAAAATCTAGAATACACGTAGGAGTTAAAAGTTAGAATAGGAGTTGAAACTTTAGGAATAGCTTTTAAAAGTAGAACTTCAAGGTGGAGTTTTAAAAACCCAAGATAGCCTTAGAGGTTCATGGAAGGAACATAGGGGTTCCCCTTTTTTACGTAGTTAGGGACATTAGAAATGACGCCAACTACCCAGTCTACCCTCGACATAGGATAGATAGTTAGAGAGTTAAAATTTTACCATTACTCCTGAGCATTGCAGTTACCTTGTGAGTTACTACATGCATTCTAGTTATTCGCTGCCATCCACGACACTTAGGAAACGTTAGCAAAAAAGATCCATTGCTTGGAAGGCACAGTGGACCACGCTCACATCACCCCCATATATTAAAAAATGTGGATAAAGGCATAGAACCTGGTCAGTATTTGCTCTATTACCAAGGGTGGGTAATCTAGCGCCCACAGCATCCAAAATAATTATGTGGACAGCTCACGTTACTGCAATTTCCTCCCCCCCAAAAAAAAAATCCAGAGTCATTCATCCTGATAATTATGGAAAAAATGACCTTTCCCCTTCCAATGCCGTATATCAACAATAGTTAGAAAAAAAATAGCCATTGATCACGACGTCAAACAGATGATTTTGGCCATCAAAGAGAGTTAGGATTTACACTAGAAATACAATACATTGAATACAATATTTACAAAATATGAAATACAATATACAAAATACATATAGGCAAACGGTACACTATATACGAATATATATGGATATATAATATATGGCACATTTGTATAGTACAATATATATACAAATATACAGGACACAAAATACAAATGGGAGAGCGTGCCAATATCCCATATCAATTGCACTAATAGCAATTTTTCCCAAAATATAAGTTGAGGAGTTACAAAACATATTTGACAAGCCGAATTAATTTAATTTATTCAATGAATTAATAAATTGATAGATCATGCCTTTTGTTGTTACAACTCGATTATAAGGTGACTATTTAGAAATTTGGATAAATTCATGAGAAGTCAATTCTGAATGGATCTTTTTGAAATATTGACATGTGTCCCTTCAAAAGTCCCCATCTTTCCCTCAATGAGATCCTTAACCCTTCAATGACTAAAATCACACGATGTGTCCTCTTCAAATTTTCAATGGCAAATTTTCGATAGGGTGAAACAAATCTCAATATTTTGTAAATAGGATCTTATAGAATAATAAGTTGAAATTCTTGTTGCATTTTTTTATTTTTAAAATTTCAATGTAGGAAGTATTTAAAATTTTATTTTGGAAACATAGTCTAATAGAAAAAAAAGAGCAAACATAATTTTTTTTCAATGAAAGGAATAGTAGGGATGGAAAAAAACATTTTCTTAGACCTTTATAGTTTTTACTTTGTACAAATAAATTGGGTTTGGAGAAAAAAAATTCTAATTTTTATTTTTAGCCATTTTAAAAATACAAGGCTCAATTTGGTGTGAATAAGAACAGAAAAAAATTAAAATGATTCCAATTTTTTTGAAGATATTCCAAATAATATGCCAATATTATCAGTTTTTGAATTTCAAAAATTGACACATATGTAAATTTTTTAAATTTTTATAGGATCCAATTTAGTTATTTTTGGCTTTCTATTTCTTTTGTTTGAAAATGTATACAATTTGAGAGAGGATTTTATTTTTTATTTTTTTAAGTTAAAAAAAAAATTGCCTTAATTTCTAATACATTTTTTGGAAAAGGTAAAAAACAATATGCATCTTCTTATAATTTTTCTTCCCCGAAAGCTACGTTCTTTGCCTATAAAGTTGATCATCTAAAATTGTTATAATCTAAAAATACAATAGTCAATATTTTCCACAATTAAATCCATGCATACTAGACAAAGTAGTTTTTACTTTTGTACGGTTGAAATGGAAAATTTCAATCACATCCATGTGAAAAAAATATCAAAGTGGGACAATTCATTGAAAAAAACTCCTTTGTCAAAAAGTTGTTAGGTCTTAAGGGGTTAAATCAAAATTTATGGTATTTTAAAATTTTAAAATTTTAAAAATTTTGGGCAACAAGTAAAAGCTCTTGGACTTCTATTTTTGAAATTTGGCAAGTATATTAGTAAAATGATATATTAAGCAATAGTCACAAAATTAATTGTGAATAATGCAAATATCTCACCCTACAAAGAGATCAAGTTTTCTAATCTTCTCTAGGGAGATTTTTTTCTAATTTCAAATGCTATAATCTTGCAATGTGCATGTTGATCAAAGACTTAGAGTTTTCAAATTTATTTCCCCATATATTTCCATAATAATCTAACATAGTTTTGTATAGTAAAATTTCAAAGAATATTTTTTTACCATTTTTTGACAATCTTTTTACAATATGTACTACAATCTCCTAGGAAATAAGTACACCTATTTCCAATACATTGAAAACTAATTTTTGGATTCATAAAAATATACAATGTCCCCAAAATATTAGAAAATCAAATATATATATGACATTTCCAATTCAAAAAAAAAAATATGCTTAAGTATTTAGGACAACTTAATAATAAGAAATATGCTTAAGTACGATTCTAGGTGTAGTCACATTATTAGAGCAACGCTACCTTTATGCAAAACCTTAGACATTGATAAATTTCGGGTGAAATGTGTGTATCTAATGCTTTGGCTCGCCTTTAGATTCTCTAACCCTAAGGTATTGTGCTATAAAACCAACCCTCTACTTCAAACCGACCCTATAAAATGGTACTGAATGGATATGAAGTGGTTCTGAAATGGACCACTTTAGCCATTGATTCAATCGAAAAAAAAGTATTCTTTATTGCAAGAGCCAATCATTGGCCTTGATTTCCTCAAATCACTTTAGAAGTTGCAAGTGGATGCATTTTGGGAGACCTAGGGTCACAAATAGGTACCTACAATTGAAATCTTTGAAAATTCATAACTAATTCAAAAATACTTTCAAAAATATGAAAGGACTTGTGTTACGTTTGGCATCTATTTTTCTTTCTCCGAAAAATGAATTAAAAATATTTTTGTTCACGCAAACCTATGAAAAAGGCGGACCAACCCTTAAAAGGTCGCTTTTAGAGCATGTTACCTTAATCCCTAGCCAAATTTGCAATTTATGTCGACATTGGTATCTCTATCAAATAAAATTATTTTTCAAACTATTGTTTTTGCAAACAATGTGTGGACATAGTAAACCAACATTTTGGAGGAGACAATATATCACTCACAGTCTCACCCTAACATGTTTGAGTATGTCAAACCTAATCCCTCCAAATTTCAAAGCACATATTGAGGGCATCTGTCTCTTATTGTTCAAAATTTTAAGAAAAAGTTGATGGAGACTCTATCTTTACAAATTACATGACTTTTGATTGGTTGGAACTTTAAAAATATACATAAATTATTTACCACAGAGGCAAAGGTCCCTTTTGCATCTTTGAAAAGGAGACTCCTACAAGAGTAAAATTTTCTTACATGTCTCCTTAGCCAAACCTTTGAAATCCTTGAATTAATTGAAAATCTCTCCTAGGCATCTAGGGAGGCATAACAAACATGGGGAGGGCCATTGTCTGGTTATACAATGTTATGTATACTAAGAAGGGTATTTAGTGTTGGATTACATTTAGTGTAATTACCACCCTACTTGACCCTACACTAAATGTCAATTTTAGGACGATTAGTGTAGTGCTAAACTTCAATGCGCCGCCTTCGCCTTCTCTTCCCTTCTACCTTCCTTTAATAAGTTCTAACACTAAATGTAAACATTTTCAGATTTCAGATTTACCATAGAGTTTATTTAATGTTAGAAATTACATTTAATGTTACTTACTTTAGTAGGCTTAATGATATTTAGTGTCATGGTTCGCAAATAGTGTTGCCAACACTAAATACCCTTTTTAGTGTAGTGAGTTGCAAAAGTAGTAAGGTGACCACATTCAAAATCGCCCCCTCTTGAATGTAGACCCCTATTTAGGAAAATTGAACAAGGAAGATATCCAAAATGGAGAGCATTAGAACGACAAGTGTAAGGTAAAATTGGAGGTCATTTTGGATAGTGAATGGCTCTATTTACAATATTGTGGAGAGTGATTGCAAGAAACACTTGCATCTAGATGTTCATCATTGAATAACATAAATGGATGGTGATAATAAAGTTGCCATAAGAGTAGTCCATGTTGGCAAATTGGAGCTGCATTGGGCCCCCACCAGTACTATATAATCCTTAGGTATACCTTGAAATACTATTATGAGCCACAAGTTGCAATTTAACCCCTAAAGGACCAAAGTCCCCTCGGGGGACACTTGGGATTTCGGGCAGGCTCGTGTGGCCTGAAATTTTGACCTGATTTTTTAAATTTTTTTTTGAAGATAGGAAATTACATTATCTTTCTAAAAGTATAATTTTTTTTCAATTGGTGCCCGGGAGCAAAAGTTATGCCAAAGTCAAAAAAGTAGTTCACCGGGCAGAAAAAGAAAAGAAAAGTTTAATTGGATTTTTTTTCTTTCTCTCAAAGATCATGTTTTTGTCTACATTTGAAGCTTTGATTCATTCTATTTGGACTCAGAATGAGAAAGTTATGGACAATCTTGTTTTTTGGGCAATCTAAACATCTTCTTCAAAAAACAACTTACAGAATTCATTTTTGAATGCAATTTTCACTTTTTTCACTTTTTTTTTCTTGACAAGGTTAAGTTTGTTTGCAAAAACAATTCCACAATTGGGATTATGGTGTTTTAATTCCACCTAAGAGCTATTAACCCTTTAGTGGCACCAATTGTGCAGAAGACAGCTGAGAAGAATGGAACATGAAAAACTTTCAGGTGTGCTCATTACAGAGCAAAGTGATCGGGAAACAAAGTAACCGTATGATCTTCAAAGTTGTCATCACCGCAATAGAGTAGAAAAAAGATTACTCAAAACTAGTGAGCGGATACGGAGATTATGCAGTTTGACTACAAGTAGTACCACGCGTTGACTTTCACGGGCAATGTCTCTGTTGTTCACGGTAGTTCAATTCCAATTGGCAAGACGTGTGCAAAATTTCAAAAAATACAGACTTTGAAGTGCACAATGTTAGGAATCCAAATCAACTGCCAAAACATTGAAGTACTACACCAATTCTCAACAGTGAGGCTTGCAAATTGAAGCTCGTGTTGAGAGTACAAAATGAAGGAATCTTCCCCTTGTGACCGTCTCCGTTGTTTGCTGCTGCCCCGTCTGACAACGCCAATATTGTTGATGTCATTTTACTTGAAGTTCACGTCACAACTATGCATATAATAATTCTAAATTACTGATGGTGCACATTGAATACTTGGAAGAATGAAAGTGGGAGAATGTCGTCGTCAACGACAAGTTCGACGAGTGAGGAATGTCCATGCTATGTGAAAATGCAGATAGTGCCGCATGCACAACAACGTAAAATGTAAGACGTGTACCAAAAGAAACTCAAGAAAAAAAACAAATTGTTTAAATTTTCCTGCGAGTGCTTCGAGTCACCCATGCCATCTTAGCACAGCTCTTCCGTGACGGCGCTGGACTGCAGGATTCTGCAACGAGCCGGTGTAGTAGGCTTGCTCAGACCACATCACGGCAGATATCAGTGTCGATGCTATTTATGCACAACTTGCATAACTGTCTGAGTGTATGAACGGGGATGCAGGGGCTTCAGAGTCTTATCTAGCACTCCTCGGTTTGCAGTCCTCTGCGATACATGATCAATCCGTCAGGAAACTAGATTGGCTAGTTTAGCAACTTCGGCAGTCCATTCACCATTTTCGACTTCAAAACAACGTGTGCGCGTGCACTCACACTTGGCCAGTACTTGAGCCATTCGAACCTTTGTCCCAAAGCTTATGGTATAATCTACAGCAGGTCAGTATTTTGCTAAAAACACAGAGGAATTGCATTGCATGCACATCATTTTAAAAGTGACAAAATGGTCCATACACACATATGCACATCGTGAGCATAGTAGAAGTCTCATATTCACAATGCTGCATCTTTTGTCCTCCACACATATTTACGGCAAATTAAACGAGGCCATCATGCACAACTTCTAAACGTATATACAACGTCTTCAACTAGCCAATAAGACATGGTGCTCTTCCTACTGGATTTGTACATAACACTTTGCGCAAACTAGATCGGCGCCTAGGAAGCGTCAGGAAACTAGATTGATCTATCAGGAATTCTTCAATTCGTTTCTGTCCGCGTTCAAGAGGCATCCGACAATGTGCTCAGTGGAGAATTTTTTATGCAATTTCTTACGACAAAGGGACAAGTGTTACTGTGTTTTGCCTTTACGCTTATACCTGGTGATCACGTACACCACAATAGTCGTCAGGGTTGTCACACCGCCCAGACCGCCCGCCCGCCCGATTCGCCCATCCGATAGAGGTGCCGGCCGTCTGATGTAGTCAACGCCCGATTGACTTTTCGACAAGGTAAAAACATGTAGACGTGGATTTACCTTGTCCACAGTGACAGACACCCGGCTGCCAGCGCGGTTCAGGGCGTGGACGTAAGCATGTTGGGGGCGCGGACATTATCCTGGGCGGCGACGTAAAATGGTGTGGGCGTGGACGCATGCACGGGCGCGGACCTTAGTCGGGTTGGGGCGTGGACGCGTGGACGGGCGTGGACATCTGTCGGTACGTGCACGGACTCTGTGGAGAGCGCGGACTCTATTTGGTCTGGGCGTGGACTCTCTGTCGGGCGTGAACGTTTTTCGGGTGGGGCGCGGACGCTGTGGCCGAATTGAACCCTGAAGGTCCACGAAAAAGTTCAAAAAATTGAAAAAAAAAATTCCCTCTCCGAACCGTAGGATCCTTCACCTCACTAAGGTAGGAGGTCCTATAATGGAGCATTTAAGGTCTGGAACTGAATTTTGAGGAGGTGAAATATCTTGAAATTTTTTTCAGTAAATTTTCCTTGAAAAATAGATTGAATTGACATCTAACCCAAGTCGTTTCATTGCCTTTTTGAATTAGTTAAAAAATTTTGAAGTTGGAATGGCATAGGGTTCTAAAATGGTGCCCTAGCTAAAATGTACACAGTCTGTACATTGATGGAGGCTATGAAAAAATAACATGTACAAACAGTTTACATTTCAGTTAGGGCTCCATTTTAGAGCCCGCTCCATTTAAGGACCTCCTACCTTAGTATGAGAATGTGTGGAAAAAATTCCAAAGTTTAGGATTCACAAATTGTAAGATATCTGCTTTTAAAGTGAAAAAAACAAGTTTTTCAAGACAATGGAGGTTTAGATGTTTTGTTTTTGAACCTTGTTTAACTTAAGTAATTTTGCACTAGATGGTTTTGAGCTTCCAATCTTTATAGTGAAGAATTGAGTTGAGAGTCTACGGAAAAAAAATAATGAAATAATTAATTTTCATTCTTAAAATTTTTTATTAAGTTTGTTAGGGTTATGGTTGTATCATTTTAGAATTTGGACATGTATAGATCACCTTCTTCTACTTGATGCTAGGGAAAACAAATAAAAGAATTGCATACAATAGTATTTTGAATATATCCATAGATATATATATATAGGATGGCGTTCAGCTGATGCCAAATATACATGTTCCTCTATGAGGATTACAAGTGAACTATAATCCTTGCCTTCAACATAACTATCATATGCTAAACTTTCAAGAATGAAAACAAGAAAATTACTATCTTCGGTAACAGCACTCAAGCATACTCCAACAGAATGGTGTCATCCTCAATTTATTGAGAACCTCCGAGATGGACGCCCTTTCTTGTGGATCCTCTATTTGGAGGCTATGCAATTTCGATATTAGGTGTTTATATTGCCACAGCCGTTCTTTGTTGAAATAAATCGGATCCCAATCTTCTTTCCAAATCCGAGCTGCTATCCATCCTGCTGCATGTGCATCAGCAGCTTTGGAGTATAAGTGTTTTTTTCCATGACCTCAAGCGAGTCTTCTGAGCCTTGGTCACCGTATACAAAGAACAATTCTGGAGCAGCAAACTGACGGACTTTTTTCGTGTCCTGAACTTCTTTCTCAGTTCAATAACCGTATCTTGACAGCGCCTTTTCCACAACTCGACTTGAAAGTCCTCAATCACAAATCCCCAAATATACTGTATTCTTTTTCCATGGAGCAAAATGGAGCAAAATATTGGATGTCGATATGTCATTGTGTATGTAGTTAGCCTCGTGGCATTTCCCCACGATAACAAGTAATGACAGTGCTAAGTGAGTGCAATTTTTGCGGTATGTAGCGACCCACTGCAGTTCCTCCAATGTCAACACTGTATCAGTCATGTTCAGAATTTCCTCCTCGCTTGCATCTGAGGGAACTGTGGAATCAAACTTGCATAAAAAAGAAATTAAAGATCCCCCATTCCACCAAAGCGAATAGCCTTCCATCGTTTTTGGATGCATGTATGTGAGTCTAATGATGCTTGGATGCTGTACCGGACATCCCGTAGCCTCCATCAATATATTGCAACATTTTTCCTTTTCGTTTAGTGTCTTCAAAATCTTCCCCGCAAAATCCATCCAGCTGGGAATGTTTGAAAGTTTGGTAAGTCGCACCTTCCTGACGGTCCCGTATGCACCTTCCGTCTTACGCCCCGGCATTTGTATCACTCAAACTGATGGTGCTAGCCAGAACATCGATCCGCTCACACATTCAGTCAAAATTTTGTCTTCCACTGTTTCCTTCCATGGTTGTTTTTGTTTGTAGCGACTTACACTAAACTGCCGACACCATGTTTGAACCATGTGTAATTTTGAAGCAAACTCTCTATTTGCTTCATCTCAGTTGCTCTCGTCTTCCTTTTTTTTGGTACAATAGCGCCAATTTTCCACAAGATTGGTAGTAAGTTGTACCACCGTGTTATCCAAGAACTCTGAGTGTAACCAGTAATCTGAGTAATTATTGAATTGCTCTGACTCAGCTAACTTATTCTCCAGCTCTTTCCGCAAATGTTCTATCAGCGCATCGTAACCAATGATGTTCCTGTTCACATAGTTCCTCTCCATTGATTCAATGCTCCGCACTTTGTACCACTCCACCAATATTAACCTACTTTCATGTAAGTAGGGTTGTGGAGGCCAATCTGGGCTTGGCGGCTTCTTCGCCCTCTTCTTCCCTGATGATGATGAAGGCCTCGATGAAGCTGAGGCCATTGACGTGTCTATTGGTGGAAAATCTTCTTCATCAGGCCTATCTAAATCCACATACATCGGACGCTTCCCCGATGAAGCAGTCCTTTCTGCTGCCATTTTCAAAAACAATACTTCGTATTCGTTGGAAAAAAAGGCAAAAAAATCGGGTATGCTGTTAGGGCCAAGCCCTAAACTCCACCAATCTCCCTAATTAGGCCACAAAGTGATCTAACCTGGGAGGCATCCGGAGAGGGCTTGGCAAGGGAGAATGAAGAGGGAGGGGATTATATAGGCCCCGCCCCAACAGCCGCATGCGCCCCTGGCTAAGTTTCCGCCCCTCCCATAGCATTCCCGCCCCGATCCCGACAACGCTCTATAGCCGCTCGATTACGTCCCCGCCCTTGCGCCACTACGTCCCCGCCCAACTCCACCAGTTCGCGCCCGTTCCCAGTAAGTCCCCACCCGACCAATTGCGTACCCGCCCAGCTCGACTGAGTCCCCGCCAACATCCGCATGCGCCCGTTTATATGTTCCCGCCCCTCCTCACAAAGTTCCCGCCTCGACCGACAGAGTTCCCTTACGTCCCCGCCCGAGTTTGTGAGTCCGCGCCTTTCCATTTCCGTTCTTGCCCGGATTGATTGCGTCCCCGCCCAGACACTGCGTGCCTCCATTCTGTCCCCGACCGACCGATTGAGTCCCCGACTAACAGATGTCAAATTTCACTCCATCACTTAAGCATTTGGTTCCACTCCTTCCCCATTTTTTAATCACAAGTAAATCCCCACTCAAACATCTAAATTTTGACTCCATCACTTAAGCATTTGGTTCCACTCCCTCCCCATTTTTTTAATCACAAGAAAATCCCCACTCAATGATATAAAATTTGACTCCATCACTTTAGTATTTGCTTCCACTCCCTCCCCATTTTTTTCCTCCAAGTAAATCCCAAGTCACATTCAAAATTTGACTCCATCACTTGGGCATTTGCTTCCAGTCCCTTCCCATTTTTTTTTCACAACTGAAATAGTAAATCTCCAATCAAACATTCAAAATTTCACTCCATCACTTAAGTCTTTGGTTTCACTCCCTCTCCATTTTTTTTTCGACAGGTACCCTCCCCCCCCCAATTCTATCAAACTTTTTCTCATCTATAGTAAACAAAGAATCGCATTCCTTTCATATATCAATTGCCACAACTATAAAGACAAGTAGGCATCGTCAAAAACATTACAAATGTAAGAAGCTCAAACGGCACGACAAAAATCGACAGAAATTCTTACGCCAAACAAAAGCCCTGATTAACAGCTACAAACATCTTTAGTGCCTCGACTTGTCTTGGCAGTTAATTATATTTGTAGGTGCTAATCAAGGCCGGGTAAGATTTGAACCCATGACCTCTAGGGAAGAAAGAGGACTCCATGTCGCTACAACTCCGTAGCTTAAATGGTTGGTTGGACCTTTATGCTTTAAGATTTGTTTCTTCAAATCTTATTGACCTCACTTGCAATTGCAGTCGATTAAGTCCACGCCCGGCCCAATTAAGTCCACGCCCGACCCGATTAAGTCCATGCCCAGACCCGATTAAGTCCACGCCCAGACCCGATTAAGTCCACGCCCGAACCCGAATAAGTCCACGCCCATTTCGAATAAGTCCACGCCCAGACAAGAATAAGTCCATGCGCGCATCCCATTCCACCACTTAAGCATTTGGTTCCACTCCCTCTCCATTTTTTTTTCCACAAGTAAATCCCCGCTCAAACATTTAAAATTTGACTCCATCACTTAAGCATTTGCTCGCACTCCCTTCCCATTTAAAAAAAAATAAGTGAATGCCAACCCCATGATTTAAAATTTGACTCCACCACTTAAGCATTTGGTTCCACTCCCTCCCCATTTTTTTATCACACGTAAGTCCCCACTCAATGACTTAAAATTTGACTCCACCACTTAAGCATTTGGTTCCACTCCCTCCACATTTTAAAAAAAAAAGTGAATGCCAACCCCATGATTTAAAATTTGACTCCATCACTTAGGCATTTGGTTCCACTCCCTCCCTATTTTTTTTATCACAAGTAAGTCCCCACTCAATGATTTAAAATTTGACTCCACCACTTAGGCATTTGGTTCCACTCCCTCCCCATTTTTTTTATCACAAGTAAATCCCCACTCAAACATCTAAAATTTGACTCCATCACTTAAGCATTTGATTCCACTCCCTCCCCATTTTTTTAATCACAAGAAAATCCACACTCAATGATATAAAATTTGACTCCATCACTTCAGTATTTGCTTCCACTCCCTCCCCATTTTTTTTTATCACAAGTAAATCCCCAGTCAAACATTTAAAATTTGACTCTACCACTAAAGCATTTGGTTCCACTTCCTCCCTATTTTTTTTATCACAAGTAAGTCCCCACTCAATGATTTAAAATTTGACTCCACCACTTAGGCATTTGGTTCCACTCCCTCCCCATTTTTTTATCACGAGTAAGTCCCCACTCAATGATTTAAAATTTGACTCCACCACTTAGGCATTTGCTTCCACTCCGTCAGTCCCCTCCCCATTTTCTAACGTATGGTTAGAAAGTTATGGAATTCTGAATTATTTTTTCTTGGTTTTGAAAATGAATTTTACTTTTGTTTTGGGTGTGGCAACGGAGATTTTCTGGTAAATAAGAGATAACGTCCATGCCCGGAACAGACTACGTCCACGCTTGGACCTGCACCCGGCCACGCCCGGCCGCGATTACGTCCGCGCGGTGGACCTTCCGTCCCCGCCTGGGACCTTGAGTCCCCGCCCTGTCGCGATTACGTCCCCGCGTCGGTCCTTCCGTCCGCGCCCGGACGTGATAACGTCCACGCGCAGCGCTTGCGCCCCCTTGCGGCTATATAAGTCCCTGCCCAGCCACTCATTACTCGCCTCACAATTTCCCTCCTCTTCCAATTCTCTTTGAGCTAGTTGGTTGGACGTCATTGTGGGGCCTTCTTACATTACACCCTCACGTTTTTTCTTCATTTTCTACGAGCGATGGAGACACCACAGAGGCTGACGAAGGCAGAGAAAGACAAAAATCGCTTATGGCCGGGACAGAAACACCGCAAGCGGCTACACGTATTGAGAAATCCAAATAAACTTGCATTCAGGGGATGGAGGGAGGAGCCTGATCCACGGAGTGCTGAAATGTGCGCTCAGTACATTGAGTGGTGCCATATTGACAAGGTCTTTCCAGAAGAACGACACAATTTCCATCATCGTTTTCACAAAACCAACTTGAAGCAGTGCAACGACCCAGAATTCAAAAATCGTTGCATTGAGGTCTACCAATTTTTGTACAACCAGCCCCACGTGAAACGAAACGAAGTGAATCTTTTCATTGCACGAGGTGTCCATGCTGAAATCAAGCTTGAAAAGCGAGTGGATTGGTCGACCTTGAAAGATGTTGGCTCAAACGTTATAGTTCCAACTCCTGCCAACGGATTCATTCCAAAGGCAAAAAAGTTTCCAGAGGGTGGTTTGGGTAGTGTTCGGACGCAAATTGATTCAATTGACAACTACCAAACCAATGATTCCGCTATAGATAGCGACTCAGATGGAACTCATACTCCACCATGTCCACTTGGCCTTAAAGCGCAGCAACGAGCCAAGAGAAGGAGGGCACTACAAACTGCTTTGGATGCAACACAAGGAAATATAGCAACGGGCGAAGATGACATGGCGCGGACAACAGCTGCTACTGTTGCGGCGGATACTATCAACAATTTGAAGAATGAATTGGGCCAAAAAGATGACATCATTTGTGACTTGTCTGCTGCGTCCGCCCAATTCGTTACCCAATTGAAGGAGAAGAACAACCTACTTGCAAAGCAAGAACGTGACATACAAGAGCTTCGGCAAGCTCTACAAGCTGCTACGATGAGAACTGAGGGTGCTGACCCAAGAGGGCATCGTGAAGGCATGCATGAGGAAGCAGATGGCATGGAAATACCTCAGATGCAAGAAAATATTGTGACTCATGCTGTAGAAGCTGCTGCATCCATGACACCAACGCAAGATTCACTGTCGTTTGACACTTTGAATGCCATTATGAGTGTCGCAGTTGTGGAAGGCGAGGGGGGGGCAAACACTTCCAAATACTGAAGAACTCACAAAAGTACGTGCCCAAAATGTTGATCTTCAAAGTCGTTTGGATGCATTGGTAGAGCAATATTATCAGTGGAAGTTGACATGCATCTTCACAGCGGATCAAAACAAACAAATGGCTGCGGAGTTCAAGAAGGTTGCCAACAATTACTTTCAACACAATCAAGAAAGGGTTTTTGGCTTAACGTCATGGGCCAACGTAGATGACCTTTTCAACCTCGCGAAGATGGCAACCCAAAAAATTGCGGGCAATCAAACCATCATTGACTGGTCCCAACAGAACTGGGATTTCCAAAATGCGATCTCTTCGCTTCCGGGCAAGCCAATGTTGTTGTGGCCAAAGCCTTCAACCTTCGTGTTTGACGGTACCTTGTGCCCCATTTGTATGAATCCATTTGGCCCCAAAGGTGCAATGCACTTAGGCACATGCGAGCACCTCTACCACCCAATTTGCTTGATCAGCTTGATGATAACTCGTAGACGGTGTGCAATATGCAAGGCTCCTTTCCACGAGCGCTTGTACGAGCTGTTTGGGTTGGTTTCATATATGCCTCCAAATTGGGAATTCGATCTATACAATGCCCCTCATGATTCCAAGGTATGGGGACAAGACCTTGTGTGGAGTTGGCGTTACAAGCACCACTCTTTGCAAAAACCGCATCTCTCTGATGAATGGGGTTGGGAGACAAATCCAGATGAAGTTATGCGAGTGTGCGAGAATTTGATCCCAATGAAGGACAAGTTCAGTCTCGGAAAACGGAATTTCTTCTACCAGTGCTTCAATGGACATTGGGACGAAGATACTCAAAAATTCCGTATAGGACCTCACCCCAAATCATGGCTATGGAGTGTTGATGGAGTCCATATCACTAATGATGATGGAGTTCGGATCATAGACGAATCCGGATATGAAATACCTTCCCAATCCGAGATGCTTGCCAGATCGGAATCCGAGTGGAGAGAGATTTTTAAGTCCGATGCAATAGATTTTTTACTTGACAAACACAGTCTAAGGACTCGACAAGCTCTTCGACAAATGCAGAACTCACAGTTTATGAGGGCTGTATTGGAGGTGGCACTACAAGAGAAGGGGGTGTTTTAAGTAGTGTCCTAGACATCATGTCTTTTAAGTAATGTCTTTTAAGTAAGTTTTTAAGTAAAATTTTACTAAAAAAACAATCTTTTAAGTAAAATTTTACTTAAAAACTTACTTAAAAGACGTTACTTAAAAGATGTGATGTCTAGGACACTACTTAAAACACCCCTTTCTCTTGTAGTGTGGATGGACTAGCAAGACGAACCCGGTCTAGAGTTCGACGGCTTCGTCTAGGCTCAGACGAAGACCACATTGTAGAAGCGGGGGGAAACGACAACGAAGTAGGCCCAAGTGGTACGGCAGGCAGCCCCATGAATATCGATTGACTGCACTCCCGTGTACTACGGTGAAGAAGAAGGCAAATCGGATAGAAGTATATAGCAGTAGACTTTAGACAGGCTTATAGAATATTTTTTTCAGTGTAAATTACTATATACGCTAATGTACGGCTACTTGTAGAATGTACAGTGATCACCTCATACATTTTTTTTCAATTTTGTACTGTATGATGGGTATGAAATACATATATACTTCTCTTTTTATTATGTGCAAGTGTGCTATTTGGAATTGTTCATTTCATAGACATTAGAAATAACTATGAAGCCACTACAATATCTTGTTACGTAACATTCCTTTTACAGGCATAAATGCCAAAGGGAACACCTTCCTTTGAGACTCAAATATGAAACCTAATTCATCCTTATATATTTTGTGAAGGAAACCTTTTTGTTTTAAAACTTGCTCCAAAATAAATAGTTTAAGTGCCTCCCTAGTAATATGTTATTTGCTATTTCTAAAACCAAAAGAATAATCCCTTGTGAGGAAATGAATTCAACCTCTGAAGTATAAGAAGTGGTGACCACATGGATTGCCAGACATTTGCATTTGAAGTGCATAAAATTCGTTTAGTTGCACCTTGTCCAAAAAGATTTGAAGTCTTTGAATTTGCCTACCTCAAATTGTTGGTAATAAAAAATGAAGGAGTGGCTTCAAAGTATTGGACAAATTTCAAGCAAAATAGAATTCATTTTCTTATTCTAAGTTTCTAACAATTATATTTTGAAAGCCTCCCTCTCTTTCCATTTTTTCTTTTTCTAACAATTATATTTCAAGCCTTCTACGTGGATTACCCCCTATGGAGGTCGATTTCAACAAAATTAATATTTGAAGGGTCTCCCAAGTCCCAATCAACCCCTTCTTTCTTGTTTCCAACAATTAAAATTACAAAGCCTTCCAAGGAGGTAATGTAGATACTCCACATTAAAAAATAATGTATGCTTAATGGATTACACCCCAACCTTTTTTTTCTTCATCCAATAATTAAATGTTTAAAGCCTTATGAGAAAGAAACCTTTGAAGTCCAAATGACAAAAAAATTTAATAGTTCAAGTGCCCTCCTCTTAATCCCAACTTCTCTACTTGGTAATTTAAAGAATTAAAAGTATAAATGAAGCCTTGCTAGGGAAAGCAATTTGCTCCAAAGGAATTTTTTAATTGTTTCTAAGCTTTTCCTATTAAATCCTATTTCTTGAATATGAACACTTCAAAATCGAGGACATTAAGAAAAAAAAAGTTAAAAACATTCTACTTCAAAGAAGGAAAAATAAATAAAAGGGCCTCGGCCCTCATCCTCTCTTTCCAAATTCGACAATGAAGTCAAGAAATGCTTGTCTAGAAATAACCTATTTTGGCAAAGGAAGTCCAATAAATCCCTCCGGAAGTTTGCATGTCTAATTAAAGAATAGCATTTAATCAAAAACACAATGTAGTATTTTAGGCATTTGAGCTCAACTTGGGGTGTGAAATCATTTGAAAATTGCAGTAGTTGAACTCCTTCATTTGCATATTCAATGATCCAAACTTAGGAGCAAGAATGAGCTTCTACGAATTTAATGGAGACTACTTTGAATAGGGAGGGAGAATCCCATGCCGAAGTCAAAGTGGCTAGGACTGGGCGGTCTGCTGGATTCTTGAGTCCGCGCCCTGCGTCCGCGCCCTCTGTTTGCGCCCGCGATTGAATCCCCGCCCTAAGTCCGCGCCCGCGATTAAGTCCGCGCCCCTACGTCCGCACCCGAACAGTCCTGAAACCCAGGAGTTTTTCAGGAACTGCCTTAAGTCCGCGCCCTAAATCCGCGCCCAAACAGTCCCTAAAACCAGGAGCATTCGGGAGTGAACCAGAACTCCTTTAAGGCCGCACCCACGAGTTCGCGCCCGGACAGCCCTGAACCCTAAACCCTAAAAACCCTAAACCCTAAAACCCTTCAAATACTTGGATTGGCATTCATTTATTTATTTTAAATGTGGAGGGAGTGGAAGCAAATGCCTAAGTGGTGGAGTCAAATTTTAAATCATTGAGTGGGGACTTACTTGTGATAAACAAAAATGGGGAGGAGTGGAACCAAATGCCTAAGTGATGGAAACAAATTTTAAGTCATTGAGATGGGGACTTACTTGTGATAAAAAAAAATGGGGAGGGAGTGGAACCAAGTGCCTAAGTGTTGGAGTCAAATTTTAAATCATTGAGATGGGGACTTACTTGTGATCAAAAAAATGGAGAGAGAGTGCAACCAAATGCTTAAGTGATGGAAACAAATTTTAAAACATGGGGTTGGCATTCACTTATTTTTTTTTAATGGGGAGGGAGTGGAAGCAAATGCCTAAGTGGTGGAGTCAAATTTTAAATCATTGAGTGGGGACTTACTTGTGATAAATAAAATGGGGAGGGAGTGGAACCAAATGCCTAAGTGATGGAAACAAACTTTAAATCATTGAGATGGGGACTTACTTGTGATCAAAAAAATGGGGAGGGAGTGGAACCAAATGCTTAAGTGATGGAAACAAATTTTAATTCATGGGATTGGCATCACTTATTTTTTTTAAATGGGGAGGGAGTGGAAGCAAATGCCTAAGTGGTGGAGTCAAATTTTAAATCATTGAGTGGGGACTTACTTGTGATAATAAAAATGGTGACGGAGTGGAACCAAATGCTTAAGTGATGGAAACAAATTTTAAATCATGGGGTTGACATTCACTTATTTTTTTTAAATGGGGAGGGAGTGGAAGCAAATGCCTAAGTGGTGGAGTCAAATTTTAAATGATTGAGTGGGGACTTACTTGTGATAAATAAAATGGGGAAGAGTGGAACCAAATGCCTAAGTGATGGAAACAAATTTTAAATCATTGAGATGGGGACTTACTTGTGATAAAAAAAATGGGGAGGAGTGGAACCAAATGCCTAAGTGATGGAAAAAAATTTTAAATCATTGAGATGGGGACTTACTTGCGATAAAAAAAATGGGGAGGGAGTGGATCCAAATGCTTAAGTGATGGAAACAAATTTTAAATCATGGGATTGGCATCACTTATTTTTTTTAAATGGGGAGGGAGTGGAAGCAAATGCCTAAGTGGTGCAATCAAATTTTAAATCATTGAGTGGGGACTTACTTGTGATAAATAACATGGGGAGGGAGTGGAACCAAATGCCTAAGTGATGGAAACAAACTTTAAATCATGGGGTTGACATTCACTTATTTTTTTTAAATGGGGAGGGAGTGGAACCAAATGCCTAAGTGGTGTAGTCAAATTTTAAATCATTGAGTGGGGACTTACTTGTGATAAATAAAATGGGGAAGAGTGGAACCAAATGCCTAAGTGATGGAAACAAATTTTAAATCATTGAAATGGGGACTTACTTGTGATAAAAAAAAATGGGGAGGAGTGGAACCAAATGCCTAAGTGATGGAAACAAATTTTAAATCATTGAGATGGGGACTTACTTGTGATCAAAAAAATGGGGAGGGAGTGGAACCAAATGCCTAAGTGATGGAAACAAATTTTAAATCATGGGGTTGGCATTCACTTATTTTTTTTAAATGGGGAGGGAATGGAAGCAAATGCCTAAGTGGCGGAGTCAAATTTTAAATCATTGAGATGGGGACTTACTTGTGATAAATAAAATGGGGAGGAGTGGAACCAAATGCCTAAGTAATGGAAACAAATTTTAAATCATTGAGATGGGGACTTACTTGTGATAAAAAAAATGGGGAGGGAGTGGAACCAAATGCCTAAGTGTTAAAAAGAAATTTTAAATCATTGAGATGGGGACTTACTTGTGACAAAAAAAAAATGGGGAGCGTGTGGATCCAAATGCCTAAGTGATAAAAACAAATTTTAAATCATTGAAATGGGGACTTACTTGTGATCAAAAAAATGGGGAGGGAGTGGAACCAAATGCCTAAGTGATGGAAACAAATTTTCAATCATGGGGTTGACATTCACTTATTTTTTTTAAATGGGGAGGGAGCGGAACCAAATGCCTAAGTGTTGGAGTCAAATTTTAAATCATTGAGTGGGGACTTAATTGTGATAATAAAAATGGGGAGGGAGTGGAACCAAATGCTTAAGTGGTGGAGTCAAATTTTATATCATTGAGTTGGGATTGACTTTTTTTATTAAAATTAAATGGGGAGGGTGGTGAAGGAACCCGGACCAATTGATGAGAAGGTACTTGAACTCCTTCATTTGCATATGCAATGATCCAAACATGGGAGCAAGAATGAGCCTCCACAAACTTAATGGAGACTACTTTGATTGGGGAGGGAGAATCCCATGCCGGGGTCAAAGTGGCTGGGAATAGGCGGCCTGCTGGATTCTTGAGTCCGCGCCCTGCGTCCGCGCCCGCGATTGAGTCCGCGCCGTTACGTCCGCGCCCGAACAGTCCCGAAACCCAGGAGTTTTTCAGGAACTGCCTTAAGTCCGCGCCTTAAGTCTGTGCCCGAACAGTCCCGAAAACCAGGAGCATTCGGGAGTGAACCAAAACTCTCTTAAGTCCGCGCCCTAAGTCCGCGCCTGAGCAGTCCCCAAAACCCGAAGTGAATGCTTCTAGATGTTAGAGTGGGGATTCAGTTTTGATAAAAAAAAAATTGGGGAGGGAGTGGAAGCAAATGCTTAAGTGGTGGAGTCAAATTTTAAATCATTGAGTGGGGACTTACTTGTGATAAATAAAATGGGGAGGAGTGGAACCAAATGCCTAAGTGATGGAAACAAATTTTAAATCATTGAGATGGGGACTTACTTGTGATAAAAAAAATAGGGAGGGAGTGGAACCAAATGCCTAAGTGATGGAAACAAACTTTAAATCATTGAGATGGGGACTTACTTGTGATCAAAAAAATGGGGAGGGAGTGCAACCAAATGCTTAAGTGATGGAAACAAATTTTAAATCATGGGGTTGACATTCACTTTTTTTTTTTAAATGGGGAGGGAGTGGAAGCAAATGCCTAAGTGGTGCAATCAAATTTTAAATCATTGAGTGGGGACTTACTTGTGATAAATAACATGGGGAGGGAGTGGAACCAAATGCCTAAGTGATGGAAACAAACTTTAAATCATTGAGATGGGGACTTACTTGTGATCAAAAAAATGGAGAGGGAGTAGAACCAAATGCTTAAGTGATGGAAACAAATTTTTAACTATGGGGTTGGCATTCACTTATTTTTTTTAAATGGGGAGGGAATGGAAGCAAATGCCTAAGTGGTGGAGTCAAATTTTAAATCATTGAGTGGGGACTTACTTGTGATAAATAAAATGGGGAGGAGTGGAACCAAATGCCTAAGTAATGGAAACAAATTTTAAATCATTGAGATGGGGACTTGCGATAAAAAAATGGGGAGGGAGTGGAACCAAATGCCTAAGTGATAAAAACAAATTTTAAATCATTGAAATGGGGACTTACTTGTGATCAAAAAAATGGGGAGGGAGTGGAACCAAATGCTTAAGTGATGGAAACAAATTTTAAATCATGGGGTTGACATTCACTTATTTTTTTTAAATGGGGAGGGAGTGGAAGCAAATGCCTAAGTGGTGGAGTCAAATTTTAAATCATTGAGTGGGGACTTACTTGTGATAAAAAAAATGGGGAGGGAGTGAAACCAAATGCCTAAGTGATAAAAACAAATTTTAAATCATTGAGATGGGGACTTACTTGTGATAAAAAAATGGGGAGGGAGTGGAACCAAATGCTTAAGTGATTAAAACAAATTTTAAATCATTGAGATGGGGACTTACTTGTGATAAAAAAAAATAGGGAGGGAGTGGAACCAAATGCCTAAGTGGTGGAGTCAAATTTTAAATCATTGAGATGGGGACTTACTTGTGATCAAAAAAATGGGGAGGGAGTGGAACCAAATGCTTAAGTGATGGAAACAAATTTTAAATCATGGGGTTGGCATTCACTTATTTTTTTTAAATGGGGAGGGAATGGAAACAAATGCCTAAGTGGTGGAGTCAAATTTTAAATCATTGGATTGGCATTCACTTTATTTTTAGTCCCACGCAAAAATTTGGCAAGCCTTATGAGGAAATGTCCTTTGTTCAAAATGAAAAAAATTTAACGATTGAAGTGGCCTCCGGCAATAGTTGGTGATGCTGACAGTATATCCGAAAAATTCAAATGTTATTTAACGTGAACTTTCAAAGTAACATTCATAAAAGATCATGTGAACCTAAAACAATCTAACTTTCCTAAACCTTTGTACGGTGTGCTTTAAACATTTTTTGGCATTCAATTGGAAAAAGTGCATTCATAGACCATCACACACTAATTAAGCAACATGGGGTTGCGGGTACAATCATGACCTTTGACATGCACAAGGGGGTTTAGCATTGAAGCTCAAAGTTAGCTTTATAAAACAAGCATTGTTCACACATGAGGACATGGCCTTTTTTTGGGTCATGAATGTTCCTAAGTTTAATCGTATCTACCAAAAGACGATGCCCTTATGTCCCCAAGTCTATCTAAGTAAATCCCTGACCGCATTGTTGGCGGTTTTAGTGTCAATCCAATGAGGTCATGCTTCCTCAGAATGGTGGCATGCGTGCTCGAGTCTCGAGGTCAGCAATATTCTTCTTGTATGCTTCCTCCTTAATACAAAAATCTCTTTTCATGATTTCTATGTGCATATCGAGTTCATCCTTTTCTTGACGGAGTTGCGAGACTTCAATTTGTAGGTCTTCAATCATTTTGAGCAAGGATGCGTTGTCTCGGTTGGACATCCATGTTTCCTCTTCCACCAAATGTAATAACCCTTGTGCCACCATGGGAGGCTCTGACATAGTTCCTTTGGTAGAATCCCTTAGTGTTGCTTTGTCCCACATGTCAAGTTCGGCGAGGTGTTTGTCAAAATTCTCAACTGGATCGAATGACGGCGTAGGTACCACACTGTCATTTTTTGTTTCTTCCTTTCCAACATGAACATCTTCAATGCCTCCGTCTTCTACTAGAGACTCCCAGTAACAACATAGTTGAGTGTCTCGCAGACTTTTAAGTCTATCATCCCTCTCCTCTTTCGTGCATCCTAATTTGAGGTCAACATCAGAGTCTTCGGACTACTCGACACACACATCTTGAATGTTTAGTATGTCTTTTTTGCCTTACTGAGGCCCCCGTATTTTTTATACTTGCGTTCTTGTGGAATGTCAATGCCCTCTAGAGCTTTCACAATCTGCATTGAACCTGTCTTTATCGTACTCCAGTCTACTCTATGAAGGAGTTTCTTTTCTGCATACACCATACGCAAGATGGCAAGACTGCATTTGTTCCTACCTACATATGCGGTATTATAGACGTGTTGAGACACTTGGATGCATCTTTCAAGGAACTCCGGGTCTTTGTAGTAGTGAAGGTTGGCCACTTGGTTCTTGCAGTGTTTCTTGTACTCACTATGTGGAAACAATTTATCTACGTGGCACCATTCAATGTATTTGTCACAGGTTTTCTGGGTCCAAGGTTGCGGTTTAGTTTTCCAACCAGCAAAAGCAAGGTTGCTCACATCGAGTAGGATATGCAACCGCTTTTTGGATGCTTTGCAATTGCGACTCCTCCCAACATCACGAGGCCTCATAGTACGAGGAACAACTACTGTTACATTCGATGCTTCACTTTGTTCGGACATACTTCACAAAGATGTCAGCGAAGGCTAAGTACAAGCCAGGGTCACAAGTAGAGAAATGGACGAGTGGAGTGATGCCACATGTGTCTGGGCTGCCGAGGTCCAAAGCCCCAACTTAGAGCTCAAAGGTGAATTCCAAGATTTTGGGGCTGACCAAGGCAGCATTGGAGATCGTGCCTGGCTGGGCGGGTACTTATGGTACCTGGCGCGCGCACGTTCTGCGGGGTGCGCATTTAGTCCGCGCCCCGACCTCGCGTCTGGGCGCGGATGTTACTGGGCGGTGACTTACAGCCTGGCGCGGACGTATGCGATGAAGTTCCCGCCCGTGCCTTCCCATCCCCGCCCGACCTCTGTGACGCGATTACGTCCATGCCTGAACTGCAGCGTCCGCACCCTGGCGCACTGCGTTTGCGCTTGATCCTGCAGCGTCCGCGCCCTGGCCCACTGCGTCCGCGCGTATTCCTCCAGCGTCCGCGCCAGTGCATTAAGTTCACGCCCATACAAAGTAGGTCCCCGCCCCTACAACAAAACAGTATATAAGCGGCAGGCAGCAGGAGAGGGCCTTACGTTTTTCACTCGTGCTTCTGTTCTAGGACTCCATTTTGGGCTCCTAGGTTGATAGAGATAGTGGGTGAAAGACAAACCTGATTTGATGCTGAGGTGATGTCAAAATCACTTCTAGTGGACGACCAACGCTAACAATTGTTACTAGCACTATTTTGTTGTTACTAGCCTTAATCCAACGTTGAAGTTCCGGCCTATACCAGGAGAACATTTACATCCATCGTGAATCGTGATGGCAAGTTTGCGGAAGCAAACAAAAGAGTGGGAACCGTGGTACGAGTTCTCAGATTGTGGGACTAAAGTGATTTGCAAATTCTGCAATGCGACATTCAGCTACAAACGTGAGCGTGCTTTTGCGCATTTCGGATACAGGTCAAAGTCAGAGAGGTCGTTGTGTCCTAATATACCTCGGGCTGTGCGACAGAAATTTTCCAATTGTGGAAACTTTGTTCCGCAACGGATGAGTGCAGAGGACATGCAGGATGCTCTATCAGCTCCCAGCGGGCCATCCCAAGTACCTCCAACAGCTACTTCGAGCCAATCCACTCAAAATGGAGCAACGGAAGGGACGACTGGAGATGGGGGGAACACGAATGAATCAACGCAACCTCCTCATAGATCTTCAAGTCTAGCTACATCAAATTCCATAAGATCTGGCCCATTACAGTAGCAACGCATGAGCGATGCCTTCAATATTGCAAAGAGGAAGGAGTTGGATGAAAAGTGGGCGAGCTTTTTCTATGAAGCAAATGTGCCATTTAATGTGGCGAGGAATCCAGCGTTCATCGAGGCGGTGAAGGCAACGTCATTGGCACGATTTGAATACTCTCCGCCATCCTACCATAAGTTGAGGACTCAATCAATTGAATCGAAGAAGTTACAGATTGAGAAGGAGATTCAAGCAAAAACGGCTTTTGTGGTGAAAAATTATGGGGTGTCAATATGCACTGATGGTTGGGATGATGTCAATCGACATCCCCTCATGAATGTAATGATGTCATGCCCCACTGGTGACGTGTTCCTTGGATCCATAGACACTTCTGGGCATACAAAAAGTATGATCTATATAGCAGATCAATTGAAAGTATTCATCGAGAAGGTGGGTGCCAAAAACGTAACTCAAATTTGTACGGACAACGCAGCAAACATGCTTGGGGCGGTGGATGATCTTATCATCACATACAAGTACATTTTTAAGCAGGGTTGCGTGGCGCACGCATTGGATCTACTGTTGGAAGACTGGGCCAAGGTCGATCAATTTAAAGATTTAATTCTCAGGGCAAAAAGGGTGTGTCAATACATTAGGGGCTTGGGAGGTGCAGTAAGTGGTAGAAGTAGCAAACTACGTGTGAACAAATGATAGGGTGCCAAAAAAACATTTGAGCTAAAAATTATAAATTGATTGATTATACTATAGCATATATAAAATGTCATTGGGTGTATTGTAAATACTATAGGGTGTGGAATAATGGGATGCATTAGAAAAAATTTAGACTTAAGATACCCCCCTTTTTATTAGTTTAGTAGGTCAAAAGTCTTAATTATGGATTTAGGGCTGGCATTTAACCCCACATTTATACTACATTGTCTTTATTTTAGATTCTTTAAGCTATGATGATTGTGGGAGTACGTATCATCCGGAAAGTCCCAATTAACAGTTTAGTGAAGGTAAAAGTAGCAGAACTTTTTCAAATTTTGCATTTAAATACAAAGTTAGGACTTAGATATTAGAAATAGAAATTAGTTTCTACAGAGAAAAGATAAAACTCTAAATAGGTTATGCAGTCTTCCGGAAACCGTAGCCGAAAAGCCGGAAAGTTCCGGATCGTAGGGACCTACCGCCTAGGTTCCGGCTAGGGAACTTACGGGAACGTTTTTGGCGGCGGGAACTTAGGGTTCCGACAGGTACTTAAACCCCACCGCCAGCCTCATTTAGTCTCTTTTTACCCGTGCTCTTCCACGGTGCATTAGAAGAGAGAAAGAGTGGTGAGTTAGGGCGTGTTAGGGAGAGAAAGGGAGGAAGGTGCCGATTGCACCGGATTGTCCTAGCAGTCGATGAGATGGCGGAAGCGAGTCGATCCCGGAGGTCGGTAGTGACAGCCCGGGGCGTACGTCCGGTTATCCCATCGGATCCGGAGCGCCTGAAGGAGTTAGAAGAAGACCTAGAAATCATGGGGTGTTTAGGATTGGTAAAACATCCATGGAACGTCCGGAGTGAAGAGACGATTGACGAACTGGTTTCTGGAGTGGGTAATCAATTCGATTTGACGATTAGGGGTCGATCTAGGGCCTGGACTCCGGAGTTGTGGGCAAAGGCATACTTTACGCCAAGCAAGGGTTCCGGAATGGCGTCCCGGACGGATACTTACGCCGTGGAGGTATTCCGGAGTCATGCGGATTCCAAGGAAGGGAACGCCGCGAGTGACTGTAAGAGTCCCCGGGATGGGCAGTTGTTAGCATTCCTCACCCCTATCTTGTATCCGGAAAAGCCCACCCGGATTACAATGACCGTGGCAAACACTATTTTCGGAGCGCTGGGAGACAGAGAGAATCCGGCTCCCAGGCCGGTCAGTTGGGGAGTGATCATTCACTCCGTAGTGGAAAAGTTAGCGGTCAATATCGCGAACAAGAAGTCAAGTCCGATTAGCCCCTATCTTTTCCATCTGTATCACTCCGAGGATGCACTGGCCGGACCGGAAATGACAGTGTACCGGAAGAACGAGAATTTGTTGAAGTACGGCCTTCCCGCGGAAGATGAACCGGATGAGCTCGAGCCGAAAGAAGAGGAACCGGAACCGGAGTAGGCATCACCTAACGTTGGAGGGACGCGCCGGAAATCAACTGATCAGAGTGCGCGGGGGAAGCAAGAAGCCGAGGAGGTGGAGAAGCCCTGAGAATCACTTCCGGAAACGGATCAGCTAGAGGCCACCATCAAATGGCTATTAGCTACCCGGGCACAGAATGAGCGGATGTCGGCGTTGATCCGGGAGATGTGCGAGAAATTGGGGGTGAAGGAAGAAACCCAAATCCTGGTGGCGTTGACGGAAAGGCCGGATCCGAAAGCGGTGAAGCAGCTGGAGGACCGGATTCTGACCTTGGAGCAAGAACGGGACCGGTTTCGAGAACAAGCTGCGTGGTCGGAGAAAGAGCGGATGGCCGCTGAAGCAAAGGAGAGAGAAGCCCTCGATCTGGTCCGAAATGTCAGAAGTCTGTTTGACAATCCGGCGGATATTCTTGCCAGAGCTACACTCTGGAATAATCAGATGGTGAAGGATGGTCACGTGGCCGGAACAAAGGTGGTGAGCATCCTCGTAGATTTTGAAGTCCGGATTGAAGGAATGCTCAAGGAAGTCCGGCAACTGTTGGGAAACTTGGATCCGCTTGAGGGGTTAGACCAAAGCCTTTTTGACCTGGGTCAGGATCTCCAAGAAGGAGGGGTACAGAACTAGCCTTCTCCGGCAAAGAGCAAAACCCTTGCCGGAACGTTGCAAGCCGGAACAGCATCGGCCCAGAAGAGGAGGTCGCTAGTGAAGCAGTTTGCGGCCTCGACTCCGGTAAAAGACGTTGTCCTAGGCATTCCAGCCGGAAGAACTGCGTCGGTGGCGAATCTCTTCCCCGACAGACCGATTTCTTCTACGTTCCGGGAACCAGCTTTACCCGGAACGGTGTTGAACCCAGCTCGGACGGATCCGGTGAGTTTCACTCACATGCTCCAGCCCTTCCTCCAGACACCGCCACCGTCCCAGCTCATCGATCTTACTGTTCCGAAACCAAGGGGGCGACGGCTACTGAGAGAGACGGACCCGGAATCGGAAGAGGAGGAGGAGACGACTCAATCGGAGGAAGAGGAGTTGCAGCCTCCCCGGACCAGGTCGAAGACAAAGAACACCCCACCCCAGAAGACAGGTGGATCGCCATCTCAGGGTGGCACTTCTGTAAAGAAGGCTAAGAGAAATAGGTGACTATCTAGGGTAGCCGTAATAATAGTTAGGATTCTTACCAGGATGGTAGTTCCGGAACCGGATTTTCCGGATGTGGGTCCAGTAGTTCCGGACTTTTAGGAGTTAAACGGTTTCCCAGTTTTCCCGGAACGGTCTTCAGGGCCGTTGCCTTTTTGCTTTTTGTTTGGCCGTTGGCCGGTTTTTCTGGTGGCCGTTTGGGCTGCCTTTTTGTGGGGTTTTAAGGGCAGGCCGGTTTGTTGGCCTGTCATTCCTTTTCCTTGTTCATTTAATCTGAAGCATTCAGGAAAGCACTCGTTGGATTATTCTCTTGCGTATCGCGTCTGTAGTCACTTATGTGGATGTGTAAGTGAGAGTGTGCAAGGGGAGGAGTCCGGATTCGTGGACTGCCGGATTAGGCTAAGTGTGTCTTGCAGATGAGTTTTCAGACTTGCGCAGTGAGAAAGTGGTGCCTTTAAATCGCTGGTACGGTAATCCGGTGGAGACCAAGGAGTGGTCCAGAACCTAGTCCGGAATTCGCAGGGGCGGTTCCGTGCGGAGATAGGCAACCGCCAGAGGAATATTTCCACCCATCCGGAAGGCTAGTCAACCTCATGAGCGGTCGAGAGCTAGGAAGTCATTCCCTTAGTTCCGGAAGTCCGGTATCCGTCGTTGTAGTAAGGAGGACCTAACGCTACCCTGTGTGACCAGCTTTCCGGATAGGCCATCCGGGATGTTGTGAGGATGCCACCCTGTTTACTCAACTAGATTTATTCTTGGGTTGTGTTTTGTTTTATGTTAATAGGGTTTATGTCAGATACGGAGTGGTGCAGTTCCCTACCCCTCGGAAAGAGCAAGTGAGGAACCCTCTGAGGGTAAAATAGAGGTATCGAAAACCAACTTGTTAGAAAGACGGAATCGGAAGATTGTGTAGAGCCGGATCCGGAAGAGAATCCGGAAAGGAAGTAGTTCCGGAAAAGAGTTTGTGTGTTGAAAGGACCCCTCTCGAGGTGGTCAAAATCCGAAAACTTAGAGGTCTAGAAATTCTAATTTTTGAATCAACGTCTGGAATCTCCTGGGACGATAACTTGTGTCATTTTAGCACGTTTCGTTGTTAAAGATACTTACGCCTAGATTACGCGTACGACAATGATCTATTACATTTTACCTCCACTCTTAGTCTCAGAGTTATATGAGGGTATCAGCCTACCATGTACAGGCTATGGTCATAACTCCATGTGAGTAATAAATTGTGAACACATAAGTTATGGGAGTGTATTCAGAAATGCATTTCCCCAAAAGCAGTATCATCAAAAATTTAGAATGGAATGGTTGACTAAGCTTACAATCCAGATAGCCTAATGTCTTTTTTCTTCCCTAGTCTTACTTGGTCTGGTCATGTATGTCTTGTTTCTCTTCTGGCCAGGCCACTTGTAAAGCTTGGATGAATTGACCCCCTCACTTGCTCCCAAGGAAAAATGTTGATTTTTTAAATTTGCAATACATGATAAAATTTGCAAATTTCAAATTTATATTTGAAATCAAAAACCCCAAAAGTAGCGAGGAGGATTGTACAAGATAAATTAGTCAAGTACAAAGTAGGGGGATTTTTTTTTACATGCACCTCTAGAATGACTTGGGGGAACAAGCGATGGGGCAATTCACCTTCGCCACTTGTGGCTAGTTGGCTTGTTAGTTACTTTTTACCATTGGCAATGAAAATATGTTTCATTGTTACAAAAAAAAAAGAATCTAGATAATGACAAAGCCTACAATTGGATTATGATATTTGAAGCTGCAAATATCTGTACTTTACATGAATATCAATTCTGCTACAAAAAAATTGTTAATGAAAAATTGATTACAAATTGAGTTTAAAAGGTAAGAGGTCCATAAATCGCCCATTTAAGAGCTGAAATTGAATTTTGAGGAGGTGAAACTTCTTAAAATATTTTTCAGGAAATTCTCCTTGAAAGATGAGTAGAATTGGCACCTAATCCAAGTTGCTTCATATTTTTGGAGCTTTGTGGAATTAGAATATGAATTTTTGGACTTCAAAGCACTAAATGGTTAAGAAGCCCCCTAATTGTGAGCTCTAAACCCTACACCAGATTTTGTAACTATAAGTAGTGCAAAAAAATTGAACCAATATAGCACATGACATATTCATGGCAATTAGGAATTATAATTAATATATGCCCCCTTCTTAATTGTTCAAATTAGAAAATTATATAATGATAGACCTCAGAATAATCAATGGACAAAAAGTAATACCCCCCATTTAAATACCCGGTGTTCGCACCTATATCCTTATTTTTTTCAAGGAGTGCACCCTCCGAGATTAGGGGCCATCATGTGACAATGTCCTCTTTTCGCGAGTTGAGCCCGAACAAACAACTGTTAGTACCCGCGGAAACTCGATTTGCTTGCAATTTCCTCATGCTGCAACGTTTGGTCTTACTAAGACCACAACTAGAGGCCTTGGTTCAACAACCACGTGTTCTCAATTATGTTGCGGGGCTACGAAATAGACAAAATGGGGAGTAGCCACGTACCTTGGCAGATGTTGTGGTCGACACCATCAATAATCTTGGCTTCTAGCAACGGTGCGTGAACTATGTACACATAGTGGAAGATGTGTTGAAGGCCTTGCGAGTGTTCGATGGTCGCAAAGCTGCCATGGGCAAGGCATGGCTCACAATGCACAACTTGCGAGGACATGTGTTCTCATTGAGAGAGCCTCCCTTTTCTCTGCCGCCTCAAGTGGCTGACGCTCTAGAGGCGTCCATCGACAAAAGATGGGCAATGGCATATTCTGATCTTCACTATGCAGGTTCACTATTAAACCCATACATCAGAGATCACCCGCATCTTAAAACTGATGGAGTTGCCCTTCGAGCGTTGCATCGGGTCATCCGTAAACTAGAGGGTGTAGTGGGTGTACGATTTGATGATGTCTTGGCGGAATTAACACAATATGAAGAGGGCGTTGGACCGTATAGCCCTGAAGAATCCCCCAACATCCGTGAGGCCGGCATGCTCCCCCACCAATGGTGGCATAGGATTGGAGACCGCGCCTTGTCAAAGATTGTTGTCCGTGTTCTATCCCTCACGTGTTCGGCATCATCTTGTAAACGGAATTGGAGTATGTATTCTTTTGTCCACAATAGAAGCCGAAACCGACTTGCAGTGGAAAAGGCAGAATCATTGGTATACATTTATACCAATAGCCGTGTCCTTCGTCAGAAACCTGGGGCTGATCCAGTTCGTTGGTATGACGCAAATGTTTACTTGGAGGATTCCGATCCGGATGCCCTTGGCCCCGTTCCAGTTGGTGAACCTAATCGCGTATTTAATGCAATGCATGCAGAGGATGAGGCTCAAGACAACATAGAAGTGAAGAGAGCCCCTCCGGCATACCAAGTGAACCGTGATCTTTGGAGGGAGGGTGCCGATCACTTTGAAGAAGCGAGGAACTACTATGGGGACGGACATGATGCGGAGGACAATATTCCCCATGACCATTGGGGTCCCATGCCCCGTCGCAGTCTTTCACCTCCCCCTCATGAAAATGAAGGTGTTGCTGGGGTGAACAATTTATCTTCTTCTTCAGAGAGCGATCAACCGAATGCAACAAATCCTGACAATCCTGATAACCCCGACGACGATGACAACAATGACGACAACCATCCCCCTGGAAATAATGGCAGAAATAGAGATGACCGCAACGATGGCAATGGAGGGAATTTGGGTAACCGTACAACTCCAAACAATCAAGGGTCTGTCCACGATGGCGACAGTAGTCAAGGACATGGTGCGGCGGGTGGCCGACGTGGTGGGGCGGGTGGTCGACGTGGTGGATCGAGCAACCAACGTGGTGGCAATACATTTGTATCATGGTGCTATAGACCAAACATTGGGAGTACATCAACAACTGAACCTACTGCCACAAATCCTCCCAACATTGGTGGTGGGAGGCCTTTACACCGCGAGCATGTACAAGACAATAGTCGACGAACACACAATCCTCCGAACGTGGCAGCTTGTGCCTCAGTTCCTGTTGTTGGTCAAAGATGAGGACCGTCGGCACAACGTTCCACCCCCCCTATCCAAGCTATTGACCCCATGGACATTTTCAACTTCAATGAAGGAATAAGCCCTGTGGAGAATGCTGAGGTGACCGTGAATAATGTTTCAGATGCTACTAGGGGTGGTAGACCCCTTCAACCCCCTCGTCCTGGTCCTCACCCAGTGGGCCAGTATAGGTTGCCACGTCCCGTTTCTCGTGGAAGAAGGGCCAGAGGTGCTCCGTCATCATCAAGGGCGCCAAAACGTCCTCTACAGGGAATTGGAGTACGACGTCCTGATGAGGTGATAGCGCTATTCCTAGAGACGTACACTCCGGGCCCCACCTTATCAACCCCAACGTTTGTTGTTCCTAGAGTTCGAAGGGGCCCAGCTATAAACTCTGATGCAGAGGATCCTGCTGCGAAGCGACACAGGAAAATAGTGAGTACGAGGAATAGAAAAGGTGGAACCACTAAGCTCCGAAATGAAAATTCAGAAGTTGAGGGTCCTCGAACATCGATTCATGGTGACAAAGAAGGGGCACTCGGTAGTGCAGAAGATGAAGACGAAGAAGAGGACGAATACGAGTTTGACACCGACTGTGATGAAGCACCAGCAGATGAGGATGTGCGCATTCCGGATGCTTTTTTGGTAGGACCTGCTACCCAAGAACGCCGTAGATCAAATCATTTGAATAATGCAGGGGAAGCAACAGTAGGTGTTGAAGGAAATTCAAGCACTTGAAAGGAAGATCCAGCAGGAAGAGCAAGAGTGCTTTAGATAACCAATCTGCATTTTATGGAAGTATGTGTTCATTGTATTGTGTGGTTTGCAATGCACAAAATCTATAAACATTTTTGGTTTTCATGAAGAATTGTGCAATTGTAGTTTTGTACTCCTGTTGAATTTGTGATGTATTTTCAATCCGTTGGTCAATTGTAACTGGCAGCATATGCTTAACATTTCTTAAAGGATAAGATTAATTGAAAGTGCCACAAACTTTTATTATCAACTAATTTCATCCTAATTCCATGAAAAAAGAACCCTTAAACCCTTAAAACATAAAGCTATTTCAAAGTCCGCGCACCAGCCCAGCACGGTCTTCGCCCGAGCCCAGTAGAGTCCACGCCTAGACATACTAAGTCCGCGCCCAGACGTTTCAGCCTGTCAGAGTCCGCGCCCGGACAACAACGTTTCCGCCCAAACCATTAAATCCCCGCCTCGACATTTGACGTTGCCACCGCTCAAAGTCCGCGCCCATGATTATGCGTTTCCGCCCAACCAAACACGTCCGCGCCCAGGCACTGTACGTCCGAGCCCGTCTGAGTCCACGCCCATACAACAGAGTTCCCACCCGCACTTTACCGTTCGCGCCTAGGAACTTACTGTCCGCGCCCGTCTGAGTCCACGCCCGTACAGCAGAGTTCCCGCCCGCACTTTAACATCCGCGCCTTAGCCTGTTCAGTATCCGCCCACCTGAGTTCACGCCAAGACAAGGACGTTTCCGCCCCCCCTTGCGTCCGCGCCCGATTCCAGCATGGAATTCCACATCTTCAGACACCACGCCACGTCATACCGTAAAGGTAAATTAGGGTAATTTTTTTTACTTGCCAAAAAAGTCCAACCCGTTGAAATTTGAAGTCGTCCAGACCGTCCGGTTGTCCTGTCCGGGCCGCCCGTCCGTCCAGGACGTCCAGTGACCCTGCCTCGTCCGATGTGACAACCCTAATAGTCGTGCCGTTGGAATTTAATATTTCTTTTATACGTCGTCCTAAAATTTTGTAGGCGCAATGACGTTAGCATTTGGACAGAAGCGGCTGGAATATTCTCGGCCCGAGAGCCAAAAAATAATTTTCGTTTCATCTGGGTGTTTGTTGTTATCAGAATTGGGCAACCAAAAATTTCGGCAGTCCTCGGCATCTCCATCCTCTCTCATTTTTCAAAAAATCTGGACGTCATATTGCAGGGAGGGCTTTCCTGTTCCCAATACAAAACTCTTCCAGCTATGTCCAGGAAAAACGACGAATGAAAACTTGTCATTGTCTAGAAGATTCACGGCTATCTTTCTGTGCATCGTCCAAAAAATGGACGTCGACCCGCTTAGGGGCTAACGATTTAGTGTTTCATTCAATTTTGGACCTACTTCTACTTAACAATTTTTTTATATGTGAAAATCAAGTTTTGACATTCTGAAATTTTTTTCCCCAACTCTCAACTCAAATTTTCAACATAAATTTTTTTAACTTTATGGTATCTAATTAAAAAAAAATCCACAAATGGCCGTCAAAGTCATCTGAAATTGCAGGCCAGAGTTCAAAAAAACTAATTTTTTCAACTTCAAATGCTATTATATTCCAATCTGTATAGTCAAACTTCATGAAATTTTTACCACATGATTTGAGACAAATGAAGTACAAGATCCTACGGTTAGATTCTAAAAGAAAAGTTTTTTTTGGTGTAGGGAGTGATTGCAGTAGAAATGACAGTTTTCAGTGGTTTTGGACCCAGAAAATGCCTTGGTCCTCTAGAGATTAATTAAGAAAATGAGACTTGGATTACAAGAATCATTGGTCCTATTCTCACCATCAAAATGAGAGTGGCTCTTTTGTCATCCACTATAACTTTTGAAGCACAAGTCCAATGAATATGAAATTTCTGTTGAACATGTCTAACTTGATGGTTATTAGATCCTTTATTTTTTAGAAATTAAAAAAAAATCATTTTTAATTTAAAATGATTTTTGTTAATCTGTCACAAAATTGAGTTTAGGATTTTTTACTACATTAGGAGTCCCCAAATTTGATGATCTAGAGCTGAAATTTTTATGGCCTATTTGCATAGTAGAAAGCATATATCTACAAAAGGCAATTTGAAAATATATTATTTTATGTCCTCCACATGAGTGCAAACAATACTTCCATTGCGCACAATTTTCGAACATTGAAGATGGTTCTGAGATCATTCCTTTGGTGAAATCTCATAACCATCAACTCTTCCCAAATGGACATTTAAAAAATTAAAAAAAATTGCTTTTCCTATTTTTTACAAATTAAAATATGAAAGCACCTATTTTCATGAGATTTTGCACTTTTCTAGTTCTCCTACTTAGAGAGAATTTTTCTATACTTTTTTTTTCATAGGGTACCTTCTTCTTAAAGGAGTATACATTAAAAATATTTTTCACATTTAAAAAAAATTGTTTTGCTAATTATAAAGAACTCCCCAAAAAATCATGAGTACTGTGCAAAACGCCACAAAAACAGCATGGTGTTTCTAGCAATGCTCCACTTCCACATTTCCATTTTTTGATATTAAATAATGCATTTGACCATTGTTGCCAATTGAGAGCAATGAGGAAAGCTCAAAGAAAAAGTGAAATACTATATTAATTTGTTGAGAAATTCATATTGAATGTAGTACACTTTAGGCCAATGTAAAACACACTTGGAGCAAGCTATTGGAAATCCCTCTCCTG
This sequence comes from Pseudisothecium myosuroides, assembly GCA_951799445.1. Taxonomy (NCBI): domain Eukaryota; kingdom Viridiplantae; phylum Streptophyta; class Bryopsida; order Hypnales; family Lembophyllaceae; genus Pseudisothecium; species Pseudisothecium myosuroides. Next base: position 11,231,423 of record OX637292.1, on the reverse strand, counting down.
AAAAAGTATATATTCATTAAAAGAAGTAATCTACCAAATTTGATGTCGTAACTCATCAAGTTGGATATTGAACAGTACTACCCCTAAACCACATGTATGACATATATTCAAAATTCAATCTCACCTATTTAACCCTAAATGCCCAAGGCCTTTTTTGAACTTCTAGGAAGTTGCTCTAAATTGAACAAAAAGCCAACATTTTGATAAGTTGTATCAACACCTATTTAACCCTAAATGCCCAAGGCCTTTTTTGAACTTCTAGGAAGTTGCTCTAAATTGAACAAGAAGCCAACATTTTGATAAGTTGTATCAATTTTTTTGAATTGTAATCATACTGCTTCTTTTGAGGTGATAGTGATAAATTGTGTCAAAACTGAAAAAACTCATAATCAATTTTAAATCAAGCACACGTGTCAATTTTTCATTTGATTATAAAACATTTAAACAAACTTTTAAAAACTCTCTTCAAAATCTCTCTCTGATCAATTCTCCACACTACAAACGTGCTGAAAGCAAAATCGCAGTGATCGCTTCTCCGATATTACTTGCCCTCCTCAATTGCTTTCTTCCCCCAACAAACAAGCAAATTTCAATTCTGCAAGAATCACACCAACACCGATCTGTTGAGCAATATTGAGAAAGAAACTGAAACCCTAAAACATATCATACCATCAAACTGGGGCTCAATTAAAATTCCCATCAACAAGAATTTCACAGCCAAGAGTTTGAAGCTCCTGAGGATTCCAAAGATTCAACTTCAATTTCTGCATGCATTAAAATTGATATTCCTCAGAAGTCCTTACTCTTTGCTCAAAATTCAATACCATACATATACTTTATAAAGCTGCAACTAATTTGAAAACAAGCACATACGTCTGACAACAGGGATTGTATAGAAAAGTGAAGGATTTCCAAATCCAAGCCGATTGTCATCCTGTGACTGACAACTTTTGTTTGCAAGCAGATAGCTCTCGTTAACTTTGGCCTTCAAAGCACAACATGCACAATTCGGAAATGTATGAAAACTAGGTCGCCGATCAGGCTCTCCCCAGAAATTCTTGGATGCGTCTATCGTAACGAATCGAACCGAATTAAGGACAGATGAACCAATTTGCAAAATAATGTTGTCCAAATCCTAATTTTTAGGAAAACGCGATAATTTCCCAAACACAGAAGTCCAAACATCGCAGATTCTTGATACTAAAAAAACAATAGGTCTTCACAAATCACACAAATCACAGCATCACAATTCAAATTTTTCTGAAAACTATCACTGATCCAATTCTTCCCAAAAATTCTTAGATGCATAATCTCACAGTAGGTAGAGATAATTTCACAACGCAAAGAACCTCGTTGCAAAGAAAACAAGAAGACAACCTCCGAAAGGAAGCACATACCGTGTGTGAAAGAGAAGTGGTGAAGAAGAAGCTCTAACCTCATGGACTGCGCTACGAATAGGTAGTTATGTGTAGGCTTTTGAGGTGATAGTCTCTCACAACGGTGAAGATCGTCTCTCACTACGGCGATCAACTGCGATTGCAATTGTTTACTTTATTAATTGGAAATCAATGGCATTGGAGAGAAGGGGGTGGGGGTGGAGGTGTTTAACTGAGATCAACGGCTATGAATTTTTTCAAAAGGAGGGAGGGGGGGGGGGGAAATTACAGGAACAAGACTTGCTTGCATCTCTTCAAAGGATAGTTAGAAGTCATTGACAAAAAGAAAACACAACAACATCACTTATGAATTGAAAGATTATAATGTTTGAACATGAGGGTGTTAAAACTACAAAAGTGACTTGAAGTCTTTCAATCTTCTTTTTACATGCAAAATCTAAAAAGTTGGTGACTAAAGAAATATGAGGTTAAAGGACCTAACATGCATAACCCCAATCAATTTACGACTTCTCAAAATCTACTCTAATTTTTTTTAAATGAATTTCTAAGGTGATTTTTTCTCCAAGATCTAATGTATTTGAGTCTCATTTCTAAGAGTCCTCAACACTACAAAAAGTCAAGATTGCAATGGACACCCTTGCACAAAATCTTGAATAGAAAAATCTTAACCCCTAAAAAACCGTTGTCCCTTCGAGAGACAAATGCGTTTTTGGACAGGTACCTATGGGCTGAAATTTTCTCTTGATTTTTTGAAACTTTTTTTGGAGGTAGAAAAGCTTATTAGCTTCTTAGGAATATAATTTTTTTCACAATCGATACCTGGGAACAATAGTTATGACCAAATAAGCTCAAAACAGGGGACGGGGGGCAGTTCGGGCAACAAAAAAAATTTGCAAAAATTTGATTTTTTTCTTTAAAATATTTTTTTTCTCATAGATTATATTTTTGTCTATGTGGAAAACTTTGATTCATTTCATTTGGATTTGTTATGAGAAAGTTATGGACATTCTTGTTTTTTGGACAATTAGAGCATCTTCTTGAAAAAAATAACTTGTAGGATTCATTTTTGAATGCAATTTTTTAAATTTTTAAATTTTTTTTGTTGCATGGTTTAGTTTACTTGCTACAACAATCTCACCATTGGAATTAGTGCATTTTAATTCCATCTGAAATATATGAATATTTTAGATTTTCCTTCTATCTTGTACCTACTTCTACTTAATGATTTTTTTAAGAATGATAAGTAAGTTTTTTTGAATTTTTTTTCCTAAACTCTCAACTCAATTCTCCACTATAAAGATTTAAAGTTCAAAACTCTGTAGTGCAAAAAATTTTAGTTAAAAATGTTCAAAGTTGAAAAATCTAGTCCTGCAATGTGTTGAAAAACTTGTTTTTTCCACTTTAAACGCAAAATATCTTGCAATTTATGCGGTCAAAAATTCTATAAAAAAATTCTACACATTTTTATACTAGTTAGGTGTAAGATCCTATGATTAGATGTGAAAAAAAAACAATTAATTTTTTTTTAACTCTTTGCTATAGAAATGGCAGTTTTCAGTGTTTTTTGGCAGAAAAAGGCCTCGGTCCTTTGGGGATTAATCAATCATTTTCAAAATTGGATTTTTGACGCTAAAACTGCACTTCAAAAAGAAATTTTCAAAAATAAAAATTACAGAAAATAGTAATTTGGTTAGGTTTTAATTAACTTCAAAGTATTGTTGATACCAAAATTTGGTGCCTCGGGCATTTAGGGGTTAATTAATTTTGAAAATAAATCAAATACATTATCTATTGCCATAGGAAGCTTCACCTTGAATTTCATGCTCATTAGATCAATTTTGCAATATTTATGGCACAAAACAGCTTCTCCATTGAACGTGTGACAAAAAAGAAGACAAGTGTTTTTTGCAGTCACCCTGGAAGTGGCGACCTTACAAGTGGTCGATTTTGGGTACACTTTCTTTTGTTTTAACTTTTTTTCTATAACATATTTTTTATATTACTAATGTCACATTTCTCAATGTGCATCAAATAGATTTTGGCATCATCTACATGATACGTATAGCCTCCTACACCTTGCATCTTTGAAAATTTGTAACTAATTCACAATGCTTTCAAAAATTATGAAATCACTTGCATTTTGATTCTAAGTCCTTCACCAATGTATGAAAATTGTTCATACATCGATTAATACGGCACAAAGCTTATTCATACAATTTTAGGTGTAGTTATCTTATGAATAGGTCGGAACTAAGTACTTCATGAACAATTGACTCAATCCACCCTATAAGGCCGGCTTCACATCACATAGAGACAAGAAGGCGGAAAGGCCACTGCGCTTCTTGGCCTCTCTACAATGAAAAGAGGTCCATGTGTGCATCACAGTGTGAAGACTCACATGACAAGAAGCGCTTCAAAGCACTGTGAGCACCCTTCCAGCCAAAAACCTCCAGAAGAGTTTTGTTGCTAGTGGCAAGGCACATCAGCTACTTTTTCATCCCATGTACTTCCTTCCGGCCGCTCAAGTGTGAAATCCCAATGCCATACGCAATCACAGTGAAGAAATGCTCTTGCCGCCCATCTTCCTATCGCTCATGTGAAGCCGGCCTTAGTTTTGGACGGTAAGAAGTTTTGCCAAGTGGTGGAGATGCGCTGAGTCGCTGACTTCACGTCGATGCCAGAATCACATCATCGAAGATGCCGCTTAACTTTTTCCATGAATCAAGAGTTTCAAACCTTCATAATCTGCAGCACGTGCACACTGAAATGCACTTTTACTGACTGGCTAGTCAACGTTTTATCTACTGAACATTCTGAAATGTGGATCCTAATCAGTGGATGCTCAATACTGTAGGCATGCCGCACAACCTGTGAAAAAAAAAGACAGAAGGATGATAATAAGAGTGATTTATTTACTATAAGCTTGATATTGTGCGTGTATTATGTGGACTAGTGTCACCTACATCGCAAAATTCTTGTTTATTGGAAGTTAGGACAGACTGTAATACAATCACATTTCAACCACCATTAATTTGCAGTGCTGTGGAGTAATTTGGGAAATTAGTGTCACACACTAATAGAACAAGTTAATGTAGTCATACGAGCAGTCTTCAAAGATGAAAATAGAGTAGCTTTTTATTTACCGTGGATGATAAATTTGACAAAATTTGAATTCATATTTGAAATCAGAAACCGGGAATGAGCTACAGGAGATCATGAAAGACAAAACCAACCACTTCAAAATAGATGCCAAATTTTTATAAATAATTATCCCCAACCAATGGAGAACCGAACCCACCCAGCCACCCACCCTAAAAATTCCTCCTCCTTGAAACACTTGTAGCACTGTTCTAGACTCTAGGCAACTCCAATACTCCATGGCTTGGGCTTTGCTGCTTGGCAGTACAATGCTATCCTTGTGCAATCAATTCTGCCATCCAAATTTTAATTTTTGGGCAAATTTTTGCCGGAATCTTACCTCATCACAGCACCACTGTGGCTATTTTACCAGTAAGAATCCTTATAATAGATCATTTTCTGGATAGCCGTACACTTATATACCATCCTTTATCCTTCCTCCATGCATGTCTCTCCCTCCCTCCCAACAAAACAGCAACAACAACCACCACCGCACACAAAGATTCTTCTTTCCATTTCCCCAAAGAATCCAAGCAAGCATCCAAAACAAACAAAACTGTAAGGTGACATCTGATCGTCCTTTTCAAGTACCGAAACCGTACCAGGGTGGAGGCATCGTACCAAAAGGCATTCGACCTTCCCCCGAAAGGCCAAGGCCGAATGCCCATGTGATCGAAGCTGATTGTCTGCTTTCCCGGAGATGATGGGCCGGGGAGAGCCCGAATGGCATCATATATTCCTGGGAATGGACTTGGCATGACGCCATTGATGCCACAATGAAACCATCCGCCGTGCACGCGCTCGCTGGGAAGGGGCGGAGGTGGAGGAGTCGCTCTTCTCGTGCTGCCATGCACCCGCATTCTGTCGTCACTGCCGACATGGAGGATAAGTACAGTATATATATTCCTTGGAAGGAACGGCGGAGGTAATTTAAACTCCAAACGAGGGGATTCATATTGGTGGATCGGGAGAGTAATCCCACTGTTCCGTTGAATCCATTAGTGGAATCTCAGGGTTTCTGATCCCCATTCGAATCGTCGTCAAATTAGTGGGATGGATCCAGTAATGCATGGAATCGTATAGGATTTTATTTATCCCCATACTAATTGTCGATTTCGATAAATTGGTGAGATTCCGGCAGCGATACAACGACTGGGGTCTGCAGATGAGGTTCCGAGCAGGAACAATTCATGGTGGAGAGATTAATCTCACTGGTTAGTCATTGGTCACCATGACTGGAATCGCGGGCATACTCAGTCTCTTAGTAATTATCCCCATTCGAATCGTCAAAATTCGGTAACTAACCCAGTAGGGCCGGACGCCGAGAGAAATCAAGAACTCGCTACCCAAAGTCCGTACTAATTGTCCTATCAAGTAGTACGATTAACGGATCTATATCTCGTATTTCCGATTTCATGAGCGTGGAGCATATCAACACTACCTGTGACGGGTCTTAAACGAATTGAAAAGACTCTTAAGTTCCGGAACACGAATGGGAGTGGGATCTCAGTTAAACCCGCCACAATTTGGCTTTACACCATGTGCGTTTCCAGGATGCGGGTTCGCGGCAACCTAAAGCCGCAACCGTAGTTGTAAACTGGCGGCAGATCAAACATGAAAAAACTCCCAGGCAACTCCCAGACACGGTCCCGAGGACACTACCTTCCGGCCAGTACAGTCCAATACTGGCCGTGCAATGTGCCCCCGCAGCCAGTGAGCCAGGCCCCCCTCCTAGCAGTTGACTTGCAATAGGAGGCCGGAAAGCACACTCTTGCTTGTGTTCTCTCGCAGGAGCACGCAGGTGCAGTGACGCCCGTCCGCCTCTGGCTCGCGGCCCCAAATTTAGCAACTCCGGAACCTGCGCAGTCCCACTGGCGCAGCGTCGGTTCGCTCCGCCCATGGGATCAAATGGTCCCCTGCCGGCAATATTTAAACCACCCCAGTGTAGCCCCCACTCGATCATAGCTTAGCTCCCTCAACGAGTCGAAAGCATCTGGGTCCAGGACAGGACAGTCAGCTCTGCTGCTGGAGTGGAGGCGTGGGTTTAATTTGTTGCAATGGCGAGCCTACGAGTTTGCAGCCTAGTGCTGCTGGGTCTCTTCTGTTCGTCTTCCATCTTACATTCGGGTACGCACCTTGCATGGTGACGACATTTCGTGGACTGGTCTTCGTGCATGCATGCGAATGTTGCTAAATCGACGTCGTCTGCGCCTCTCTGCTGATTGTCATTCTCGTTGTGTCTCTGTAAATTTTATATTGATTCTGAGATTGGTATGAGAATTTTTCATTTTTGCAGGAAGTTTGTGAGTTTTGAATGTTGGTCTGTAGCTGTGGACATGGGAATCTGGTTGGACAGTCTGTGACGTCGAGGCTGGGTTTTGGAGGACATGAGAACTAGCTGTTGGTAGGGCATTGCCTTTTAAAACAGTGTGATCTTCGCAGAGAGGATATATCTAGCTATCCCCCAGCACTTTCAACTCTGAAGTCTTGTGCTTCCCCGTTGGAAGCGCTTGCGAGGAATATTGGTATCTGTTTGAAATTATGGTGTACGTTCACTTTCACAGTCTTTTCAGTTTGTGCATTACCATTTGAGTGCAAGCTGAGAGGGGAGGTTCAGTCTTGCAACAGGGGATAATGAGTATATGAGTTACAGTCTCCGATGATTAAAATTGCTGTCAGGAATTATAGCATGCGTGAAAATTCTTGAGGTCATGTGGTCTTGTAGCTGAGTTTGCATCATGTGACGATTCCACATCAATCCCTTCAAGCAGTGGATTGATGAGAATTTCTGGTTGGAATGTGGCAGTGGAGGCGCAAAAGACAACGCTTCTGTTCGCATTCGGTGACTCATATGTCGACGTCGGAAACACCCCGAAAACCGGAAACTTCACGGGCAGGGCTTGGAAAGCTCCTTACGGCATCTCATGGCCGGGCAGGAACGGAGCCCCTGCGGGACGATACTCCGACGGCAAGACTCAAACCGATTGGATTAGTAAGTCCCTCATTTCCGCTTCACAAGTGCTCACTGACTCTCAATTCACATCGATCAGCTTTCCCGCGCCACAATTTTCATAACTTTACCCCAATTTTTCCGGCAAATTTGCCAATTTATTGCAAATCAGTTGGGGACTCTGTTTTCTGACTCTGTAATGTCGCTGTTGCAGAGGATATGCTGAAGCTGCCCGTATACCCGCCGCCATACCTCTACTCCGAAGGCGCGGACATCTCCTCCGGCGTGAACTTCGCCGTGGGCGACTCGGGAACAACCCTCGCGAACAACCCCACCAGCTTGGGCGCCCAAGTGGACAACTTCGAGCGTTTGCTCCACACGGGCGCGTACGAATATGAGGAGCTTTTGAATTCCGTCACGATCGTCTCTGTGATGGTGGATGACTACTTGACCTTCATGGGGGAGACTCTCCCGGAGTTTTACGTCTTCATGCAGCGCGTCGTCAACGGCATCCAAAACAATCTGCAGCGCCTCTACGACATTGGGCTTCGTAACGTCATGATGCCGAACGTGTTCAACGTCGACTGCAGTCCTCTTGCCACGGCCTCCCACATGTACGAGCACTGCGCAGAAGCAGATGCCGAGCCTTTCATTATGATCCACAACGCTTTCTTGCTGGGCGCCGTGCAGAGCATCAACGCCCTCAACCCCGGAGCAAGGTTCATCGTCTTGGACGAGCACACCGCCATGGACAAGCTGATACAGGAGGCGAGCACGAACGGATTCACTGATGCGCTCAAGCCGTGCTGCGCACCGACAACGAACACGTCGGCATGTGGGGATGTGGATCCTGCGACAGGGGCCTGGTTATACACTGTGTGCAAGAGGAGGGCACGCGCCATCTTTTGGGATGAGCTCCACCCGACTATGTATGCCTGGAACTATATCATCAATTTTTATGCTAATGAGCCTGGGTACATTCTTTTGGCTGATGCGCCCACGCTGAAGCAGTGGCTCCAGATTAATGACGGCTTGGAGGAATCTGCTGGCGCTCCCTACTCCGAACCAAGTACGCACTGCGCATTTTTCCCATCCCATGTTGCTCATGGATTGCATATCATCTCATGTGATGCAACACTAGCTTAGTCTGTGTTGAATACCATTAACTGTTGGGAGCGACCATAAGCTTACAGGAATAGATGGAAATGTACTGAACGAAATACGAATTGGTAATATGTTTCTAGTTTCTGAAGTAAATGAACGGGCGGGAAGATTTTCAAGTCATAAGCACGTTGAATCTTGTAAGCATGTTTGAGATTTGGGGTTTGGAATTTGTGGCAATACGGGAAAACACAATTTGAAATCGATCTTTACTGCGGAAGTGGTAGTTTGAGACGAGATTTGGGGGTTGGGAAGTACGCGGGGCTGGATTTAGGATCCAAATGAAATGACAGAACGGCGTGTCTGAAATCCTGATCTCAAGTCACTGTGTAAACGATTCCCATTTCTGAATGATCATGAATCCCATGTGTGGCGTTGTTACAGACACGACGACGGCAATTGGGCAGCTGCAAGTGGCGATAAACTATCTCCTGGACAAGCCGGACTACTCCGAAGCCCTAGGGCTCGTGGGATCCTTCGACTTGGACGCCGTTTTGCTAGGGGACCACGCCCAGCCGGTGACCGTCTTCCTCCCTAACAACGAAGCCCTCACCGCGCCAGATAACCGACCTTACCTTGACAAAGCGTTCGCTGAGAACAAAGTGAACGACGTCGCGCTCTACCACGTCGTCGCCGGCTGCTTCGACTTGGCCGCCATACTCGCAACCAAGCCCACCTCGGTCACGACCCTCTCCGGATTAACTCTGGCATTGTCGTACTCAGCTGACGGGGTGTTCGTTGGAGCCGACATGCATATGCGAGTCGTTGACCCCAATCTGTACAACGTGACTGGACAGGTGGTGATTCACGGCATTGATCATGTGCTCTTTCCTCCTGACTTCTTTTAAGGAACTGGAAAGACGAGGAGATTGAAGAATAAGTTGCATCAGCATTCTTTTCCTGACGCAAGTGTATGTAACGTTAGATTTTGCTGATTCGGAGAAACAAACCTGTCCTTGCGGTGGATGCTCTGACCTGCCGAGGGCGAGGTAGAGTCCGACATGCTGGACGCGCTCGGAATAATGTGACATTGTTGCAATTTGTCATCGTGTACACTGCCTTTTTCATGTAAATGAAATTGAGCTTTCATGCTCTCGGTTCGTGAGTTGAAGAATTTAATGTCTGTTCCTAGCTACATCCTTACAGGTCAGATCATGAACAGAGTAGTGCAAATTTATGAAATGTGAAAGGTTTATGAATTATGAATTTATGAATTGTGAAAAGTTTATGAATTTATGAATTGCAAATTGGAAAGGTTTTTTAAAAGTTTTGACCACGGTCTCCTTGGAGATAGTTGAGTGCTGAATGCATATACTCAAAAATTTGATCTAGCGACTATCTGATCATCCTGGTGTGATAAGCCTTGGATTAGGTCCCTGGATTAGGTCTAACATCTCTTTCATGTCTTCCAGCTAGTTTGCTTTACGAGCTTCAGCCTTGAATCGTCCATGCTCAGTGGTAAGCTAGCTCGGCTAAGAAATCGTGCATCCTTCAGCGGGCATTTGCCGTGTAACAGCTACAGATGGAGTCTACCACGGACCATCTATAAACCCGACACCTAAGAAAGGTTGAGCTTCTGCGTCCGTCAACTCTCTGGCCCAATAAACTCGACCGGTGGTATTGGCTCCTCTTCCAGTGCACCTGTACTGCCCAAAGTAGACAGTTCTGCATAAACAAGTAAAATTAGGTCAGAGGTCAGCTGGCGGCAATGGTAATGCATTGACTTCCACGATAGACCATACCGGAGGTATAATTTGCAAAGGGTTTAATTCATAGATGTTTAAGAAAAATTGCTTAGACGATCTCATCTGGTCCGCAGGAAAGAGGAGAAACCTCGTCTTAGAATATCAGCTTCAAACACGTACATTGGTCCCAGGAAGCGAACACGCACCTGTCTCGCTCTTGCAAGCCCCAGTCATACCAACCTTTCGTGTTAATATTGACATCCATTTTGCAGTGGGAGTAAACCACAGTAGAATATTGTCCCCATGCACGGCCCAGGTATGGCCTTCCGGAGCCCGTGATAATGCAGCGTAGGAATGAGAATCCTGATTCTCCCATGATGCTGCCAGGGTAGTACTTGCCTTGAGCTACCAGCGCGCCCCCGTCGCCGTGAGCAATTGAATGCAACCAGCACATCTGGTAACAACAGTACAAATTCATATCACTCTGTCTCGTGGAAATACAGAATTGCGTCCGCGATAGATCGGTGCACACGTACAATCTAGTGGTCAATGACGAAGAATTGGACGCTAAGCGCAACGGCACAGTGGTAGAACGAGTTGTTTGCCAGGTGACTGCAGCTCATGTTAGCCCCACTTTTCACCCATAGTACTGGATTCCTTTTTCAAACCCATGGAACCAGATGAGGCCCTACTCGAAATTGCATCCCAATCAATCTGCCAGGGATTGAATTATAAAAAACAAGTACAAAGTAATTTGACCATGGTTAAGGAAGAGAGTACTCACCTCAAAGAGCGACCGACCGACACCGAATACAAAGTCCTCCGAGCCTTCAATGAAGCATCTGAAATAGTAGTGTCGACCGGAGTGGTCGTACAACGTGTCTTGGTGACCATAGAAATTGCACCTGTACAGAAAGGCCATGTCACCCGAGATGCGGAATGCCGCTGCTTGCTTGTGCATTTGATTTGCCACCGGGGGTCCCGCAGAGTTCTGCAGTTGAAAGAACACACACGATAGACTGTGAGTGAAGACGAAAACTGAGTTTTGCGCTCTCTTCGGCGTGGTCAGTTCGGTTATGTGTGCCCCACGCGCATGGAGCAGCGGCCTTAGCAAAGTTCCTCAGCGTACATTTAACACCCTAAGTGGAGGATAGAGAACCTCTCCCCGCTATCACAGTGCCCTCCTTCATGTCGTGGCTTCGCAGAAGCGTGAGGCCATGAAAATAAGAGTAAGGATCTAGCGCTTGCTGCTTGCAATTACTTAGGTAGCCTGTACTACTTCAGATTATTTATAGTGGACGACCTTCTGGGATTCGTCTTCTTCTTAAAGGTCACACTACATTGTTGGATCAGTTTGCCAGAGGCGACAAATGGACTACTCAAGAATATTCTTGCATTTGAGAGCTTCCATATTTCACTTGCAATATTTCTCAAGATTGGTGGACACCCGAAACATTCAGTAACCAGATTGTAGAGTGGCGAAAATCACACCAGTTTCTTAGATGCGCATAATTTTTGCAAGCGACTCGCACCTCATTAAAATTTGTGAGGCTCGGCAGTACGTGAACGATTCGAAAGGAAAGATAGTCAGAGGCAATCCAATTCCGCACTTACCCGGAACGAGATGTCCCTGGCTATGAAATGGTCGGATTCCACCACAACCGAGGCACTCATCAGAGTCCCCGCAGAGGCTGCAGTGTCGTTCCAGGTGATGATCGTTCGGTTGCTGCCTTCTCCTTGTAAAGTGATGTACGGCTTGTTTGTAGGAAAGACGACCTTCTCCCTACGCAATGCAATGTCATTACGGATTATTATTTTCAGAACCGATCGATTTTCGCAAAGTCTCTGTCAGTCACCTACAATGCCAGCATCAAATGAAATCAAGAAGTTCAAGAAAACAACGACAGAAGGATGAAATCGCTTCAAAATACACGTACGTATAAACTCCCGTTGTGACATAGATGGTGGTCCGCCTCGTGTTATTCTCTGGCACCTGATCCACAGCTTCTTGAACGGTGCGATACGGCGTAGAGCCGTCTTGGCCGACAACGAGGATTGCATTATCGCCATAGTCTGCATTCTTGAAAATGGACATCAAAGCCTCACCGAAAGTAGGTGTACGTCGGTTGTGCCTACTTGTGGCCCAGGTTTCCCTCCTCGGGTAGTAGTGTGCATCGTTCACCTCGAGATTCTGGTAGTCGAGCGATTGGCTAACAGTACTCTGAGGCCAAATTTCAAGTGCCGGAGAACCAACGATGGCTGTGCATAACGCGAAGAAACATAGTAATAATTGCAGGACAATGGAAGTACTAAGGCTGCACAACTCTAGACATGCCGTAAGTCTGACCATAGCTAATAACTACTCACGTTGTCAATAACGGTCCCGACTACATCTGCGAGATCGCTTCTAAGTCTTACTTAAAAATTTTGAGAGGGCTTGCTAATGAGCATGCAACTAAACAATGTCATACCACCACACAGTTCCGGAGATGTCGAAGAGAAACGATTAATTAGAACATTTGGCAAGTATCAGTCCTCACTGTCCTCTGTAAAGCTCTTGAAGTGCGATCCAAATCAGATATGATGAAAGCCAGTATAGAACCACGCAAGAGCTCAATTCAGCATAATTGTGACTGCTGAAGAATCTTGCAGAAACCTTTCTCCAAAAGATAACGTGAAGGATGAAATATAGAATGAGGAAACAAATGATCACGGCATCAGAGTCTTCCTGGCGCGCAGGCATATTGTTATTCTGAAATTGGTCCAGTAGCTTTGCACATGGCTCCACTTCCAATGTGAAAGGAGGTTGCGCCTTTCGCACTGGTGAGGAAGAAGTTCACGGCAATGGCAAAGAGCGTCTAAAGAGTGTTCGCGAGTCAGAACCGCAAGAAATGAAACATGTTCACCAGATTTAATTACTGTGCAACCTAGTCGGGATGCAACTCATCAAACAGACGGCGACATTGCTGCAGAGTAGGGATCTGAAAACAAGGGCTCGAAATTGAACAGCGAGTTTGAGTTTGCAAGCGGGAGAACGATGACCCTGTGGTCGAACCCATTCACACGTACAATATTTCTTGTGATATCCACGTCATTAGGACACGTCATATTCCAAACGGGCATAGACTGCCACGTCGGATTATTTCCTGCCATGTCTACATTGATGTCCTAAATCCAAGTAAGGCCGGCTTCAGACTGAGGTGGCAGCACCTATAACTGTCCATTTAAGCCATACTAAGCAGACCATGAAGCCGGTGTGGAAAACAAATGGATAGAATTGAAGGCAAATGAGAGAGTGGGAGATGCCCAAAAAAAAATAGTTTTGCATTTCAAAATTTGCTTTTAGGAAGTTCAATCAAAGTGGAAAGTTGGGAAGCCCCTATTGTCAGCGCTCTAGGGTCCCACTTCCAAACAAAGCTCACATATAATCCACAGACTTTTGCATGCAGCAAATGTTAACAACTACAAAACCGCTTGGTTGTTGGAGCTTGGATGCCAATCAATGCACCAAGTGGCCCATTCAGCCACAATGCATTGGCTCAAAATGGTGCGCATCCAAATACTCATGGCTGTGGACATATGCTTCAAGTCCAAGCCCAATCAGAATGGCTCCTCGTTGTTCTTTGTACAAAGGTCTACCTTTATTGGACTCCTTCTCTACATTCCGATTAGATTGGCTCCTCGTTCTTGTCTATACACTGAGTCTTATACAAAATCCCAACCCTAAGTGCTTGCATTCGGAAGGTACAATAAATTGCTTAGAAATTATGGAATTCTATACAAGGCAAGTAGGGTTTCAACATTGCAAACTATCAAAATAAGGAAGTCAACTTGAAATCCAAGTTTTTCATGCTACATGTGTAGAAAACAATGAATCTGTGCTATTGAAACGGACTTTACCACTTAGGCAAATGGTAATGATTTTAATGAAGTGGTAAATTTTGTTTCATTTCTTCTATGGTACATTCTTTTAACATCTTTGTAAAATTTGTCCACTACAGTAGAAAATCATTATGTAGACATTGAACTACCATGCTTTTGTATATGGCACAATGAAGACACAATATTTGACGTAGACGCGGCGCAAAGGAATTTCAATTCTTATATGCAGCAAGATGGCACTGAAGACCTTTGCATGAGGTTCGTGACATATGATTTTTACTTTGATTCACTAAATTTAAAAGTTCTTGTCCAATGTTGTGAATCTTGCAGGGCAAAATTTTAGTTGCGACTTAGAGGGATTAGCATCTTCAATTTGCTCAAAATAGATTATCATCTGATCAATGCTCAATAGAGTAAATATTTGAGGTACTTAATTAGCTTTATATGCAAAATTATGATAGCCGATACGAGCTCTTTCCTACACTACAACAAATCCTTCCTGAACTTGTCTACAAAACTGAAGTGAGCTACTTAGGGATACAACTCATACATCTAATAGAAACAAAATTACAATTCTAGTATGTTTGTGAAGAGAAATGATTTTGCATTAGATGGGTTTTGGGGGGTCAGGAGGGCCGTTTCAAGACCGTTCCCGACGCTGGTCCCCTTCCGCAGTTTCAGGGAACGGCTGTTCCCGACAAAAAAATTTCAAAAAAAAAAAATTTTAGTCTTGAAATGAAAAAAAAATCAGAAAAAAAAATTTCATTTTTTTTTTTTGAATTTTTTTTTTCGACGTGGCAATCGCTCGGCCACGTCAGCGAGCTGCCGCGGCCCTAAATTCAGCATTTCCCACAGGCTGGGAACACATAGCCCTCCACAGGGCTAAAATCTCATCTAATGATGTGGTTGCTAATGGCGGGAGATAGGAGAGTCAATAATCCTAGACATGTGAGAGGGCGGCACAATTGTTGGAATTGTGGCAGTTGTTGGCCCTTGCAATGCTACATGGATGCTTGAATTTATTGCCCCCACGTCCTCTCCAAATGGCCCATGAGGGGGGGGTGACTCTTAAGGGGGTTTGTATATCACATGTGACCATGGGATATTATTTATGGGGGTGTACCATACACTTACTTTGAATTTGAATGATTTGAAGGCCAAATTTTTATACCATTACTTTATTATAATCAAAGGATCTTGAATTAAAACATCCTATATGTAACAAAATTATACCTTATAAATAACAAAGTACTACAAAATACGTAATATCAATGATACCATAGAACATTGCTAAACACTTAACAAAGTGAGTTACAAATGAGGGTTGTAGACACATAGAGGTTATCATATATGTAAATGCCATTGCATAGGAATTCAAAACATATTTAGTGTCTACAATGAATGTGACTCTTGTACGCAAACAACATAAAACACCAAGATAGAATAACAAATCAACTAGAATGCAACATATAACACAGCCTTCATTTGCACCACAATCTTCACATGATTTCGATACACATAACTCAATGCGACACAAATTTAATTTGCCACAAAACAAACCCTACTAAAATGAGAGAGACAACCGAAGCAAAACAAGCCAAATTTTTTGAGATTCATCCACATTGAAGAAATGACTCAAAAACCACCACATTCATCCATCCATTTTCAATACAAACCTTAGTGGAAATACAAATCCTAATCATAGCTCTAGCCTAGGATACTTTTACTTTATGGTATATTAGTACAGTAGCTAGTGAAAATACAAATCCTACTCATAGCCCCAACCTAAGATACTTTTATTTCATTAGATCTAAAAAAAACAAATTGGTGAGATTATATATGTCCATATATTTATTGTAATTGTGATTAACCTATTTTTTCTATAATGTATATTCTCTCAAATATTTTTCAAAAATTTAGGAGTAATGATTAAAATGTCTGATATCTATGGTCACACGTAACAAGCTAAATTTTTCTAAGTCACCCCCCCCCCCAGGAAATGGCCGCAAGAAAAGATGAAGGGCAACTTGCGAGGTCTTCAACCAACTCGGACTTTGGGCCTGGGCCCTTGTAATTCAAATCCATAGTGAGCTCCTGGCTTATGAGCCCACTCTGGCACCTTTGAACCAAGCATGTGAATTGCATCTTTTTTTCTCCTCTTCACACGTCATTGTTCAATTACAAGGCGTTGATTGTCTTTGCAAATCTAGGGTGGAAATCCTAAAAATGGTGCCTATAAAGAGTTGGCTCCTTGGAGCGGATATGGTCGTGGAGTTGCTATCTATACTTTGCAATGGCAGATGGTGTCCATATCTTGTCAAAGGTCTTTTTTTGTGCACATTCTTCCTTGAGTTTATTATTCTCTAACTCCTTTTCCTCCTTTAGCTGCCTCTTTTTTTACTTCTCGGAGCTCTTGTTTTGCAGCTTTTGCATGCACTAGTTCTTCTTTTCACGCAAATTTTTCTTCCATCATAGATTCATAGATATGCTACTATAAGAAACCAGATTTTTTTATGTCTAAATTGACGGATTATAGGTGATGTCAAATATAACACCTTGTACTTTTATGTCAACAATGACTTCCACTGTAACATCTTGATGTTATAATGGATGTCATTGTTGACATAAAAATACAGGTTGTTATAAAAAATATAGGTTGTTACACACTTGGAACATGTTTTAGGAACTCCCTCTTTTAAGAAGGTATATTTCTATTAGAAAAGCTAGCCTACCAAATCTAACAATGTAACTCGTCAAAAAAGGTACTTGATAGTACTAAAAACAACCAAAACTATATGTATGACATATAATCAAAATTCAATTTCACCTATTGAATTAATTTTAAAAAAATTGAAATAATTCAAGTACATTTTCTATAGCTATAGGAAGCTTAGTTCTGAATTTCATGTTCATTCAATCATTTTTGCAATACTTATGGCATAAAACAACTTCCGCTCTAAATATGTGATGGAAAATAAGACAGATATTTCTTGCAATCACCCTAAAGCAATAGCGTTATTGACAAGATTGCTAGAAACTAGTTACTTGTGGCATTTGTGATTGGATTAGATATTGGTTATAGGGTTCTTTAGTCTTTTGGCATTTCTTCACTTTCACAAACATTTATCACAACCAACCAACCAGGAGCCCCGTACTTTTTTGGATAGGCAGCAAAACCTCACAACAAAGGGCCCATCTTTGTTGCCATAGTTGTGCGGTCCAATGGAAAAATTCTAGTAATCTGGAAGCCCTTTGTAATTAATATCTCCACAGTAAGCACCCTTCTCAATGCTAGACTGATCGATTGGGCCAAATTCTCTTTTCTTGCGGCCGCCCTCGCCAACCTGTATGTCTACAAATCCTTGTAAGCTTTAAACGCCGTCTTGAATGGCTTGAAGAGGTAGACATCAAGGGGTTGCAAGGCATGCAATGTGTGTAACAGGAGCATGACCAAATCAATATAGTGATGCCTAGCCGCCTACACTATCTTTATTGATGCATGTGAAACATGCCCATCAGGGATTAATAAATACTTGCGCTTTGTAGATACACGACCAAAGGATCAAATACATTTAACAAAATGAGAAATCCACTTCAAGAACAAAAATGCAGTCATCCATGCCTTTGACTACATAACCATGGCGGCCCCACCTTCACACTCCGTGAGATAATCATGGCGAATCTTCTTTCCTTTGAAGATGTAAAAACTTGGAATGGCTTGACCTGCAGCATTTATACACACAAGCACGGAAAGCCATTCTCGTTGATTTGGTAGACCAAGCATGTTTTTCGACGTGCCAAAACCATAGCTCTTCTGTTACCCCCAGCCTGTGCACCCGTCTCATTATAATTCCACACCCTGTCAGGAGTATAGACATGTGTATTATACAAATACCTTAGATTATCATAAAATGACTTTGTATTCTTCTCACATAAACCACAAGCTCGCGAAGTCTCCAGAATTTGCGCCGCCCTCAAAGATAGTTTGGAGTGCCTACACCTCCACCATTGTAATCAACTCCTTTCCAGAATGCCCTCTTTGAAAGAGATCTCCATGCCCTTGCAAATTTTAGCAACTTTCAAATGCAATGTAGAAAGTGTGATTGAATGCCCGAACCCTTGAAGCCTCATCATCCAGTCCACAAGAAGCTTGAGCACACTTTTTCCACCCTTCTTGCGACCAATTGTCAAACCATATAAATGGTCGCGTAACGACAACACAAGGATACGGTACATCTCACTAGCTGTCCGAATGCGTATCCCTTCTTCAACTACTTGCATTGACCGCTTCAATTGCTCATTGCTCCACAATCTAGTCCATGCCCTTTTTGACCATGACTATACACTTGCTTGGCAAGCTTGGGCCTGACCATTGGTAATACTATGAAGAGGCAACTTGCCCAAGTTCCTTGCACGTCCCGGCAATGGCTGCAATTCATAATCAAGTAGCGGCCACTTCCCATGCCCATGGATCTTAGTAGGCAACTGAATCCCTAAGTACAGCTCCTGTGAATTCGCCTGCAAATGACAGCACCCTCTATGATGTAGATGCGGCGTGCACTCTTGGGCTTCAATCTCTTCTCAAAGGCACACGAGCAACTTGGAATCTTCTGTTTCAAAGTTGTAGAGGAAGATGGCTACCTCCTTGGTTGACTGTGATGCGCATGAATTCTAGAGGTGTTGAAGCGACAAAAATGTTGTTGTTTGCACCATGGCCCCATCCATCTCACTCATCACTGTGGATCCAGAAGAACGTCGTCGACATTTACTACTAAGATTCATACATATGCGCGGCACAGTATCATGCAAAAAGAACTTTAGGCCTTCATTGTCGCTAGCACTAATGTCAAACTCATTTCTAATCTCACCATCAGTATCACTATAGGAAAACTTTGGATGAGTGTATTGTGGCTGTATGTTGCCAAACTTGAATTCTCTGGCCTGATGCATTGGATGAAATTTCAACAGCATTGAAACAAGTGCACAATCATGAAATTACAACTTTGAAATTACCTTAGACATGTACAATAGGGCCTGGCATGGCTTGATCAATGATCAGCCAAACCCTTTTTACATGCGCTTGCAGCATTGCTCCAGTTTCATATCTGAGAACTCATGTCCAGCTCCGACTTCCAAATCACAATTGACAGTAGCAAAGCAATAGTCTCATGCGATCATTTTAGAACCTCGTAACTCTACTATGAACTGAAAGCTCTACTACAAACTCAGAAATCACCCATGTACACCTAATGACTATGAAGTCTTGGTGCAAAACTCTGAACTTCCTCTCCAATTGTTGATCTTCAAAGATGGCTGATTCACCAATTTACAAAGAACAACGTCACTTGAGTTGGTCGCACCTCATGAAACTGACTCACAACTAACCACCTCATGAACTCCCAACTCTGAGCATTCCCATACAAAAATTAAGAGCTATGCAGTCTTTGCAATGTGCATCAGATTGAAATCAAAGATAGAGAGTGATCTTTATGAACAGAAAATGCACATACCTTACGCTTATATTATTTTTTTCAACATGCATGTTGTTTCCAAAAGTTCAATCAACATGCAAAAAATGCTATATTGTGCACAACTTTGATAGGATTCAATTTCAACTTCACAATAACATACGCCAATTTTGTTCCAGTGATGCTGCTCCAATGCCAACAATTGTAATTTGTACGTACATAGGTGTAAGTCTAAATGTAGTGGAAGTGTGGATTTCTGTTTCTCAGTACATATGTTCTAAAAGGTTTGACAATTTCTAAATATTGTCAATTTAATGACACTAACGATATAACTTATAGCTTGTCTATTAACAACCATTGTATATCTTTTCCCAACATTTGCTTCACTAATCTTTCAATTTTTTAATCATATATAACCTTTAGCAACTTGCCATTTAATTTTGCATTTATTTTGGAAACACGTGTAACAAATCTTCCAAGCTCCTTCCACTTGTATCAAAAGCCATCTTTTCCAAAATCTCACCATGCCTATAAGCCGCTTAAAAACAATAGTCATGATCTAAATTCTAACCGCCAAGGTGCCAAGTTCAAAAACACTGCATTTTTTTACACTAAATCTACTTTGCGTAGCATTCGAAAACCATCTATTTCAAGCCTCGACAATAATTTCTGAAGAAGGATGCTGTAAACCAAGTTGTACAAGTTGATACCCATCAATGCACCTAAACCCGTGCAATGAAAAACACTTGACCACAGCTAGCGCCAAACAAGCGGATTCGAGGACTTTTGCAAGGAACGGGTCTTGGGACATGGAGGAAAATAGATGTTCCTACCTTATAGGGAGCAACATACAAAAGTCTTGAAAGTGTGGAACGCATTTATTGTATGCCACAACGTCATTTCGAGTTGCAAGGAAAGTGCATGGTTGAGATAAGACAAGAATGTTTTATAAGAGAGCCCAAATTTCAGGGGCTTCCGGGCAACTTTCTACTGGGACAAACTCCCCTAGTAGAAACTTGTTGTTGATTAAGGTTACCTAGGATTATTTTTCATCCATGAAGGAATGATGTGGAGAGTTGCTTTTGCCACAAGGATGATTGCAAGAAACAATTATACTAGTTGCGTTTTTTATTTTCAGCCTTTTAATACTTTTGTACTACGAGCCACCTTCAATACTATTGGGGCATGGAACATGAAATCTGAATGGTCAATTGGGTTTCAAATCTACTATTATGACAACATGTGATGTTCATCATTGGATGACAAGTACAGATGGAAATACTTAATTTGCCATAAAAACAATTTACATTGGCAAATTGAAAGTATTACAAGCCCCTACTAGTATTATTGAGTCTTTTTATGTACTCCAAAGTACTATTTTGAGCCACAGGTTGTAACTTTTTTAATTGAAAATGAGACTTCCACATTTTTATTTTTAATAATTAAAAAATGCACTTGAAAAGTTTATTTTAAAATTGGCCATTGTTGCCAACTAAGAGCAAATTAGGAAGATCAAAGCTAGAACTAAAAAAGCATTTCTAATTCAACATAAATTCAATCTGAATATAGCACACTTTAGTTCAATGCAAAACACATTTGAAACATGTTTTTGGAATTTCCTCTCTTGAAAAGGTGTATTTCTATTAGAAGAGCTAGTCTACAAAATTTGACACCGTAGCTCTTTAGAAAAAGGTACTCAATAGTACTAAAAACCACCAAAATCGTATATCTAGCATATATTCAAAATTCAATCTCACCTATTGAATTAATTTTGAAAAAATTGAAATAATTCAAGTACATTTTCTATTTCTATAGAAAGCTTGCTCATTCAATCATTTTTGCAATATTCATGTCACAAAACAACTTTCACATTGAACATGTGATGAAAAATAGGATAGGTGTTTCTTGCAACCACCCACAAGTATGAAGGCACAAGAAGCAATTATGATTCTTTGTCCCAATAGAAGGATGCCACAAATTATTAGATGGGTTTTGGGGGGTCGGGAGGGCTGTTTCAGGCCCGTTCCCGACGCTGGCCCCCCCTATAGTTTCAGGGAACAGCTGTTCCCGAAAAAAAATTCATTTTTTTTTTGAATTTTTTTTTTCCAACGTGGAAGTCGCTCAACCACGTCAGCGAGCTGCCGCGGCCCTCAATTCGGCAGTTCCCACAGGCTGGGAACACGCAGCCCTCCACAGGGCTGAAATCTCATCTAATGGTTATAGCAATTGTCACTCCCTATAGTTTGAAGCTGACCTAAGAAGTACACTCTGGATCATAATGAGACAACAAAGCAACAATTGAAAAGAAAAGACAAACCATTGGTGCTTTCCTAATTTAATGATGATAGGTACTTCTTGCTTATCATGTAGGTATTAACCCAAGTATTGTAGCGTATGTAGTACTCTCTTTTTTGTATGCGTGTAGCGTGATGAGATAGTGTTGGCTAGCATTCTTAGTTTTAACAATTGTAGTGTACTTTGCAACCAACATGGTGCAAAGGGGAGTATGTCAGATATATTAAGGATAATTTATGCTTGTCTTGCTACAAAGGGTATAGAAGTACTTATTATTGCATCACAAAGTTCCTCTATCACAAATTGTCAACAGTAATTGTACAATTATGGTCGGGCACTGCTTTCGTGTTACATTCATTCATTTAGAAACATTGTTACAATACAATATTGACATTCATTAATACCATGCAGTTTAGGCATGTCATTCATATTTGAGTTTGAAGTGCTAAAGTTGCATGATAACTATGTATGGCAAAATATGTTTGACTTCAATGGTTTAGTGATGGGCGACTGACCTTGTGCAACATTAGTGCCTATTTAAGACATATAAAGTTAATACAATAATCACACAACATGCATTATGTCCATGCATAGTTACCGCACTAACATTGCATTTTTTTATTTTTCACAATTTCAATACTAAGTCAATTGAAAAGCAAGAATTGTGTTCAAAATAGAAATTCAAACCTCATTTAGGCATAGTAGAATAACTTTCTCTCAAAAAACTTCAAACTAAGAAAAATTGATCAATTATGATGGCTTTCATCTTCAAAAATTCATTTGAGATTTAGAATCCATAATCAAAAGTTATGGACAAAGTTCAGAGATGGGTTGGAAGGGACATTTTTTTTTACATTTTCAAATATTCTATCTGAATTTTGTCTAGAACTTTTGATTGGAGGCTCAAAATCTCAAACGGATCTTTTGAAATGAAAGCTAGCTGTATTCACCAACTTTTCTTTGTTCAAAGTTTTAAAGAAAAACTACTCTATTATAACAAATTGAGGTCTGAATTTCTACTTTGAACACAATTCCTAAGTTTCAAACTAAGTTGGCAATGAGCAGTCAAGCTCTCATTTCAAGTTATCCCATATCCTTCGAGTGTTCATTGAATGGATTTTAGTATAAAGAAGACCTCTCCACCTCCACTCTCACCATCTGCCAACAAAGTGATTCCTTCACTATGCTATCAAGTTTCTTGGTGGCCTATCGATGGATTTAGTTTAAGTTAAAATTTGATGGCCTACAATAATGATGGATTCAACTCAATCATTTGGTGCAATTACTAATTAAAAATTTAAACTATAAATTATTGGAATGTATACTAATCAAATATTGACAAACAAAAATGTAAGAAATTTAATTAAGAAAAAAATTACTGTTAATTAGAATAGTGATCAACAATTGAACATTGACAATATTTTTTGGAACATTGATACCATTTAATAAGGATTATTGCAATAAAGACAACAATGTCATTAATGTCATGGATTCTCCATGTATTTCAATGCACAGAAAATGCATGAAAAAGAATATAAATTTTTGTGCATAATTTGTGTCTTTTGCGCACTTGTCATTAACGTATAGAAGTTACATAGATAATACTAATTACAAAGTATTGCCAATTCTTTGCAAAAATTGTGTACATCGTAACGATGCAATAAGTTGTAAATTAACATACACACCTACAGTAGAACCTATTTTAGTGCATAAAGTCGGGACTATGCACTAAGAGAGGTTTATGCAATTGGAGAGATTCTGTCAGAACTTTAGCTAACGTGGCCTTTCACTATGGGGCCTCCAACTACCGTTCACAAATATCACAACCTTTTTTAGTGCATATATGCACTAAGATAGTATGCACTAAGAGAGGTTCTACTGTATTAACCCCTTAAGGACCAAAGTCCCCCAAGAGGGACTTTTGCGATTTTGGGCAGGCTCGTGTGACCTCAAATTTTGACAGTATTTTTTAAAACTTTTTTTGAAGATAAGGAATGTTAATATCTTTCTAAAAATATAATTTTTTTTTCCAATCGATGCTCGGGAGCAAAAGTTATGCCACCCTAAGTCAAAAAAACTATTTGCCAGGCAGAAAAAAAAACATTAAAAAAATGAATTTTTTAATTTTTAATTTTTTTTAAAGATCATGTTTTTTCTATATTTGAATCTTTGATTCATTCTCTTTGGACTCAAAATGAGAAAGTTATGAGCAATCTTGTTTTGCAAGCAATCTAAGCATCTTCTTCAAAAAACAACTTATAGAATTCATTTATTAATGCAATTTTCAATTTTTTTCAATTTTTTTTTTTGACAAGGTTAAATTTGTATGCAAGAACAATCCCACTGTTGGAATTATGGTGATTTAATTCCACCTAAGAGCTATTAACAATTTAGTGTTTTGTTCAATTTTGGAACTATTTCTACTTAACAATTTTTTTATATGTAAAAATCAAGTTTTGACATTCTGAAATTTTTTTCTACAACTCTCAACTCAAATTTTCAACATAAAGAATTTTAACTTTATGGTGTATAATGCAAAAAAATCCACAAATGGGCATCAAAGTCATCTGAAATTGCAAGCCACACTTCAAAAAATCTTCTTTTTCTAACTTCAAATGCTAATATCTTCCAATCCATAGGGTCAAACTTCATGAAGTTCTTACCACATGATTTTAGACAAGTGAAGTACAAGATCCTGCGGTTAGATTTTTTTTAAAGTTCTTTTTGGTTTAGGAGTAATCGCAACAAAAATGGCAATTTTCAATGGTTTAGGAGCAAGAAAATGCCTTGGTCCTTTTGGGGTTAAACAACAGTAACCACATGATAATTGCTGACAATCTACAAGTTGTGAACTTTGTGATGTGTGCATGGAGTTTTTGAGTGTGTCGTGTTAGTTTGCTATAGCATGTCAAAGTTGTAAGAGCATTGCCACCATTTTACAAGAAGCTCTGCAATGTTGACTTTGTGGATTTAGACTTGGTGGGATGTTGGTCCCACACTCTTCCGCACCATGGCACCATGATAAGCTCCTATTTGCAACTATATTTTATTTGTGCACGTGTCATGTTGGCGGACCATGTTCACAAAAAGCTGACGATTGTTCTTCAAAGATAACTTTGAATCACATCTCAATACAACAAAAAATGGCATAGGAAATTGGTGTACCAACTCATTTTTTTCAGTGGATTGGCCTAGATTTTACCATCTACAAGTCCACGATGGGGGGTGCCATTACTCTCGGGGTCAATAACCACCAAGTCAGGCCTATATTTTGCGAAATGGTGGCAATGCTTTAAGTTCAATAAGTTTCGGGCTCCCTTATTTTAAACCATTAGTATGCTTTACATTAGAAAGAATTTGGGCCTTATGGAAGGCTATTTGACTTTCAACCACAATGCAAATCCAAGTAAAAATTAAATTAAATTAGTATTACTTTTAAATAAATAAATTTTAGAATTGCCAATCTAATGTAGCAATGCTTGTAATTAGGTGAGCTCTTAAATTTATTATTATTTTTTGTCATACAAAATGGTTCTTTGTCATACAAAAAGTCCAATTTAAAAACAAAAAAATCTTATATTATCATGGCTAATAGTAGCTGTGATCTTAGAGGCATCTCTCGATTCAAAGGACTATACATATGGAAGTTTTATAATAGTAGCTGTGATCTACAAGCCATTCTCCTTAGTAGAGAGCTTGTGGATGTAGTTGATGGCCCTGTGGCAAAACCAATTGATACAACTAATGCTAGAACAAAAAAGATAATCAAGCCATAAATCTCCTTTGTAAGTAGATTTTGTTGAGGTGAACATAGATTTTTTTTTAGTGATTGCAATACCAAGGTCAGAGTAGCAATGATTATTTGAAGAAGAGATACACTTGTCACAAGGCGTTTATGGCAATGCTAGACAAAGCACCTCCATAATTGACCTTTTGGTATGTTGACAGTGGATGTACTGAGCACATGATGGAAAAAAAATCATATTTTTTCACATACCAAGACGTGTCTATGGAGCAACAACTAGTTCACGGCATTGGTAGTGCAATGCTCACGGTAGCTGGAATGGGAGACACCATCATCAAGATCAAGCAAAACCAAGAACATAGCTTTGGGATATTGAAAGGGGTAATTCATGTCCTATGTCTTGGTCGAAATTTATTTTCCTCATACTTTGCAACGAAAAAGAAAAACTACACACTCCATACCTATATTGGGTGTCAGATGCTCAAAGAAGGCAAGGTTTTCATGACATGTTATTTACAGTCAAATATACAAGCTGAACATCAAAGTTGTTCATCACGGAGTAGCATTCACCGCACTTGTTGCTACCTCTACAATCTCATTTGGAATACCCACTATTGTTGAGAGCAAATAGACTCTTGGCACATCTTAATCAAACAATAATATTTAAGATGGCATCTTAGGGTATCGTTATTGGCCTAGTTCCCAGCAGTAGGAACAAATCTTTCTACTTCAGTTGCACGTACGGGAAACACACCAGAGCATCATTTCCAATTGACAAAAATAGAGAACAATCCGATCCCCCAAGTGATCTTGTTCAAGGAGGATTGCTCGGGTTTAAGAGTCATCAAATGCCTCAAGACCAAGCCTAAGACACTTGCTACATTCCAAAGATTTGTTGCTTAGCTCAAGCGAGAGACAAGAAACATTGTCAAGGTAATTAGAAGTGATTGAGGCATTGAATACTCTAACAAATCATTTATCAAGTATCTAGAGGAGTAAGAATCTAACAAATCATTTATCAAATATCTAGAAGAGCAAGAATCCAAATAGGAACTAACCACATTGTATACACCAAAACAGAATGGAGCTTCAAATGAGACAACCGCACGATTATGGAAGTAGTGCGGAGTATGTTACATTCGTCCTATATTTACCTTTGTTAGAGGTAGCACATACAACAATATATACTCTCATTACACCTCAACTAGAACCATTGAAGGACAAACTCCTTTTGAGCTGAGGTATAAAGCAAAACCATTGTTCTTACACATGAGAATTTTTGGGACCTCCGGTAGCACATACGACAATATATACTCTCATCACACCTCAACTAGAACCATTGAAGGACAAACTCTTTTTGAGCTGAGGTATAAAGCAAAACCATTGCTCTTACACATGAGAATTTTTGGGACCTCCACTTACAATTATGTTCCCAAAAAGCTTTGGAAGAAACTTGCACCTAAGAGCAAGAAGAGTGTATTCATGGGATATTCACTTGGTGCATTCTAGAAACCACATGTGGCATAATATAGATATTTAATTGTTTGACATAATTTTTTTTTTAAATTGCAAATTTTCAAAAGTTTGACCACAGTCTCCTTGGAGATAGTTGAGTGCCATATGCACATACTCAAAAATATGATCTAGCGACTATTTGATAATCATGGTGTGATATGCCTTGCATTAGGTCCCTGGATTAGGTCAAACATCTCGTTCATGTCTTCCAGCTAGTTTGCTTTACGAGCTTCAGGGGCCTTGAATCGTTCAAGCTTAGTGGTAAGCTAGCTTGGCTAGGAAATCGTGCATCATTCAGCAAGCATTTGTCGTGTAACAGCTGCAGATGGAGTCTAAGGTAGTGTACTCTAAAAGCAAGTGGCCTCTTCAAATCCACCCTATATTTAAGTAGGAAATGGATATTAGGTGGTCCTAAAATAGACATCTCAAGCCATTGAGAGAATTGAGAGAAAAACATTATCTATTGTAAGAGCCAATCATTGGCCTTCATTAACTCAAATCACTTTAGAAGTTGCAAGTGGTCAGATTTTGGAAGACCTAGGGTCATAAATAGGTGCCTACAACAATTTTTTTTTGAAAATTCATAAGTAATTCAAAAACGATTGAAAAAATATGAAACCACTTGTGTAACGTTCCGCATCCATTTTTCTTTCTCTGAAAAATGATCCAAAAATATTTCTGTTCAAGGAAACCTGTGAAAAAGGCAGATCAGCCCTTAAATGGTCACTTTTAAGCCATACTACCTTACCACGGGCCATCTACAAACCCGATACCTATGAAAGGTTGAGCTTCTGCATCCGTCAGCTCTCTGGCCCAATAAACTCGACTGGTGGTATTGGCTCCTCTTCCAGTGCACCTGTACTGCCCAAAGTAGACCGTTCTGCATAAACAAGCAGAAATTAGGTCACAGGTCAGCGGTAATGGTAATGCATTGACTTTCACAATAGACCGTACCGGAGGTTCAATTTGCAAAGGCTTAATTCATAGATGTATAAGAAAAATTGCTTAGACGATCTCTACTGCTCCGCAGGAACAGTAGAAACCTCGTCACTTAGAATATCAACTTTAATTACTATGGTCCCAGGAAGTGAACACGCACCTGTCTCGCTCTTGCAAGCCCCAGTCATACCAACCCTTCGTGTTAATATTGACATCCATTTTGCAGTGGGAGTAAACCACAGTAGAATATTGTCCCCATGCATGGCCCAGATATGGCCTTCCGGAGCCCGTGATGATGCAGCGTAGGAATGAGAATCCTGATTCTCCCATGATGCTGCCAGGGTAGTACTTGCCTTGAGCTACCAGCGCGCCCCCGTCGCCGTGAGCAATTGAATGCAACCAGCACATCTGGTAACAACAGGACAAATTCATATCACTCTGTCTCGTGGAAAAACAGAATTGCGTCCGCGATAGATCGGTGCACACGCTCAATCTAGTGGGCAATGACGAAGAATTGGACGCTAAGCGCAACGGCACAGTGGTAGAACGAGTTGTTTGCCAGGTGGCTGCAGCTCATGTTAGCCCCACTTTTCGCCCATAGTACTGGATTGCTTTTTCAAACCCATGGAACCAGATGAGGCCCTACTCGAAATTGCATCCCAATCAATCTTCCAGGAATTCAACTATTAAAAACAAGTACAAGGTAAGTTGACCCTGGTTAAGGAAGAGAGTACTCACCTCAAAGAGCGACCGACCGACACCGAATACAAAGTCCTCAGAGCCTTCAATGAAGCATCTCAAATAGTAGTGTCGACCAGAGTGGTCGTACAACGTGTCTTGGTGACCATAGAAATTGCACCTGTACAGAAAGGCCATGTCACCCGAGATGCGGAATGCCGCTGCTTGTTTGTGCATTTGATTTGCGACCGGGGGTCCCGCAGAATTCTGCAGTTGAAAGAACACACACGATAGACTGTGAGTGAAGACGAAAACTGAGTTTGACGCTCTCTTCGGCGTGGTCAGTTCGTTTTGTGTGCCCCACGCGCATGGAGCGCCGGTCGTCAGCGTACGTTTTACACCCTAACTGGAGGATAGAGAACCTCTCCCCGCAATCACAGTGCCCTCCTTCATGTCGTGGCTTCGACAGAAGCGTGTGGCCATGAACATAAAAGTGAGGATCTAGTGCTTGCTGCTTGCAATCACTTAGGTAGCCTTTACTACGTCAGATGATTTAAAGTGGACGACCTTCTGGGAATCGTATTCTTCTTAAAGCTAACGCTACATTGTCGGATCAATTGGCCAGAGCCGACAAATGGACTACGCAAGAATATTCTTGCATACGAGAGCTTCCATATTTCGCTTGCAGTATTTCTCAAGATTGGTGGACACCCGAAACATTCAGTAACCAGATTGTAGAGTGTCGATAATCACACTCTACCAGTTTCTTAGATGCGCATAATTTTTGCAAGCGACTCGCACCTCAATAAAATGTGTGAGGCTCGGCAGTGAACGTTTCGAAAGAAAAGATAATCAGAGGCAATCCAATTCCGCACTTACCCGGAACGAGATGTCCCTGGCTATGAAATGCTCGGATTCCACCACGACCGAGGCACTCATCAGAGTCCCCGCAGAGGCTGCAGTGTCATTCCAGGTGATGATCGTTCGGTTGCTGCCTTCTCCTTGTAAAGTGATGTACGGCTTGTTTGTAGGAATGACGACCTTCTCCCTACGCAATGGCAATTTCATTACGGAGTATTATTTTCAGAATTAAGTTTCGCAAGGTGTCTCTCAGTCACCTACAATGCCAACATCAAATGAAATCAAGAAGTTCAAGAAAACAACTACAGAAGGATGGAATCGCTTCAAAATACACGTACCTGTAAACTCCCGTTGTGACATAGATGGTGGTCCGCCTCGTGTTATTCTCTGGCACCTGATCCACAGCTTCTTGAACGGTGCGATACGGCGTAGAGCCGTCTTGGCCGACAACGAGGATCGTGTTACCGCCATAGTCTGCATTCTTGAAAATGGACATCAAAGCCTCACCGAAAGTAGGTGTACGTCGGTTGTGCCTACTTGTGGCCCAGGTTTCTCTCCTCGGGTAGTAGTGTGCATCGTTCACCTCGAGAATCTGGTAGTCGAGCGACTGGCTAACAGTACTCTGAGGCCGAATTTCAAGTGCCGGAGAACCAACGATGGCTGTGCATAACGCGAAGAAACATAGTAATTGCAGGACAATGGAAGTACTGGAGGTGCACAATTCTAGACATGCCATAAGTCTGACCATAGCTAATAACTACTCACATTGTGAAGAAGGGTCCCGACTACATCTACGAGATCGCTTCTAAGACTTCCGTGTAAATTTTGAGAGGGCTTGCTATTGAGCATGCAACTAAATAATGTCATATAGCACCACATAGTTCCGGAGATGTCTAAGAGAAACGACTAATTAGAACACTTGGCAAGTATCAGTCCTCACTTTCCTCGCTGTCAGGCTCTGGGAGTGCGTTTGCAATCAGCTTCATTGTTATCCAGTAGACAACCCCGAAAATGAACATTTCAAAATACTTATGAATGCCGTACAATCCGATGAAAAACTTCCACACAAGGAACGAAATGATAAAAAAAAAGATCACATCACTGATTCCGTAGCGGGCAGGCATATTGCTATTCTGAAATTGGTCCAGTAGCTTTTGCACATGTCTCTACTTCCAATGTGAAAGGAGGCTGCAGTTCCAAGATGTGTGACGCGGCTTTTTGGCTGGCGAAGGAGAAGTATACGGCAATCGAATTAAAAGAGCGTCTAAAAATCACTGTCCTCACTGTCAGGCTCTTGAAATGGCTTCGAAATCAGCTTTAGTGAAAACCAGGAGAAAACCACGAAAGTGAACGCGTAAACATACTTGTGATTGTAGAACAGGACGCAAACCTTCCACACAGCGAAAGCCTGAAGGAGGAATTGCAAAATGAGCAAAAAAATGATCACGGCATCACTGATTTTCTGGCGGTTTTAGGCATATTGATATTCTGAAACTGATACAGTAGCTTTGCACATGATGGCTTCACTTACAATGTGACAGGAGACTGCACCTTTCACGTTGGAGAAGGAGAAGTTCACGGCAATGGAATGAAAAGAGCGTCTACAATTAAAGTGTTCGCGAGTTAAAACCGCACGAAATCAAACATGTGTACCAGATTCAGTTACTACTCAACTTAATTGACAGATATAGTATTCAACTCGGGATGCAACTCAACAAGCAGACGGCGACATTGCTGCAGAGTTGGGATCTAAAAACTTCGCATAATGCCTCGAAATTGAACGGCGATGAATTCAAAACGAAAGCGCTGGAATGTCACCGGCCATGACGCTGGAGCTAGTTTGCAAGCGGGAGAACGATGAGACGGTGGTCGAACCCATTCACACCTACATTATTTCTGTGATATCCACGTCATTAAGACACGTCATATCCCAACGGGTACAGAATGACACGTCGGATTATTCCCTGCCACGTCTACATGGTGGTCGTGTTCACACAAGCAATATGGAGATCGGCAAGTGTACCGGAATTGTGGCCAATTTGCTGAAGCATCCTTGGTTGCCTGCTGAGGCAATTAGGGTTTAGGCGTGGAAGAGCGAGACCAAGTTTGCAGGCTCGATTACGTTTTGAGCATCAGCGAGCGAGCGAGGGAGGGACGGCGTTGGACTTCATGGCGGCGAAAATGGGATCTGTGTCGAGGATGACCAAGTACTTGAAGCCTTACGAGTTGAAGTTGCATTTCTCCAACAAGTATGTGCGATCCATGGTCGTTCACAAGCCCACCAGCCACACGGTGGTGGCGGCGACGTCGCAGGAGAAGGACTTGCGGGAGCAGCTTCCTGCGACGGGCGACGTTGCGGCGGCGGCACACATTGCCGGGATCTTGGCTGCCAGGTTGAAGGTGAAGGACATTCCAGCGGTGACTTATGAGCTGCGGAAGGGGGAGAAGTACCATGGGAAGATAAAGGCGTTCGTAGATAGTCTTCGGGAGAATGGGATCCTACTGATTTAAGGTTTCACTGGGCATATGCATTGAGTTTTATCATGATTGGTAATGCACTCTGGCAAATCCAGGAGTCGACTTCATTTTATGCTGTCGAGCACACAGCGGATGGTGAAGGTGATTCTCGATAACGGTGGGTTTTATCGTCATGAATTGGCTTTCAATGATTCTCGTCTTTCTCTATTCGTCAATTTGGCTACGAAACCAATGTGGAATTGCAGGGATTGAAGAGGATCGCCTTTTCTAGGGTTTTGGTAACGGAGCAGATCCTTCGGTGTTGGAGTCGCTGAAATTGGTGTTGAGCTCCGAAGACGCTGCAACTCGGAAATTCCTGCTCTGGCAGCAAAATAGATGAGATAGGAGAAGGTGAGCTTCCAGAGTGGTACAAGACTACAAGCCATCCTTGCTTGGCTTGACTTGCCCTGTTTCTGTTGATGTCATCAATGCAATATCATATCCGGTGATTGGAAATTGGTAGGGGCCTGCGTAGACGAGACTGCGAGTGTTCAGAAAGTAACTTCTATCTTGAGGCCAGAATGCAAAGCAGATCTACAGTGGTTGAAATTTGTAATGTTGCCGAACACAATTGAATCGGTTCAAATGACGTATTTAGGTCTGTTTTTTGTTTGCTGATGATATCACTCTTCTATGGCGGCCATTTCTTTGAGATGTTGCAGATTTCATGGTTTAACTAGGATAGTGATTTGTACTACCAATACTGTCTTGCTTGCTTCTTGAAATGGAGTGCGGAATTCTGCCTTGATGGAATAGGAGAAATGCATACAGACAGTTCTCAATTTGATAGTAACATCTGCACGATTTAAAGGTTAAAAGGTCACCTGATGCAAGTTACACTCAAACTTCTTAAATTTGACCTCTTGAGATCCCAACTATTTTACTATTCCATATTTTGAATGTGTGCAGTGTTCTACAGTCAATGACATTGTGATATTGTGGCAAGTGTATAGCATGTTCTCGAATGTCATTGCAGAGAGGGTCGTAATAAAATTTTAAAGATTTGTTAGGCTCCATAGGGTTCAGATTTCCCATTGTGGAGAAGATATGCCACTAATACTCCAATCGAATACTACCTTGTCTTACATGTACCCGTGCAAGATTGACATTGTGCATAGGTGACATTAAACCCTCACTCAGATTGAGGCCTTAACCTCATATACCAACTTTGTTAACATTGGGTATGGACAGTCCGTTTGTGACAACATTAATTTCCATAGTGACCACAACAATTTATCCAAATATTTACATTAAGTGTCACCTTGTTCGCAATTAACTCTCACAAATCCCTAACTTAACCCATTTAAGCTCCCATTTACACAAAAGAAAGCCCTCTCTACTTGCACTAATTCAAGATAAAAATGAACTTCAAACAACTTCCACATGTGTTCACAGCTTGGAAGTTCAATCATTCTAGTTTCATAATAAGGAATGTATAAAGTGCATCGTTAGGGAGGGTTGTGAAAGACTAAGTAACAGGAGACAACCCATTACCATTCAAAGTCATAGACATTCAACAAGTGTAAGATGAGATGAACTGCTACAGTGATTACTGAAGGACATGCCAAAGCGTCCCTAACGCTCTCCGTGCGCTCTATCGCGTAACCAATGCACAATCTGGACTTGACTCTGTGTCGGAATTATTACAAAAACGAGAAGAGCACATTTGCAGCATAACAAACAAGATGTGCCCACACGAGTGAAGAATTGATTCAGAAATCCAGGGAGTATAAATTAAATAAAGGGTGAGCTTCAACTCCAGCTCAGATCACATTATGAAGAGCACCTCAGTCCCACAACAGGAAACCCCTCCACAGTCTCCTCATCGGCTAACACTGACCGGCGATTAGAATTTCGCACATGTGAAGCTCGGTCAGTCTTTTCAAGAAATCAGAGCAAATTCGGTGATCTTACAAAGACCTGGGCTGAACCTGCTGCAGCTTAATTTTACAAGGCCAATTTTCAACTTATTCTCTCTGCCTCCGCCACCCCTGTCTGTCTCCGCCCGGCCAGCCCCCTATCACCGCATCATGCGCTTCGCACAACCCTGCTGCTGTAAACTTGGCCTGCAATCTTTACAAAAGGTTTCACAGCATCTAAAAAGAATCGTAGAAACCCTTAGGACAATTGAGAAACGCTAACCCTAAAATCGATGATACCCTCTGTACTACACACGAAACCGTCACGAACGGATTGATGCGCACCCAGAGGAGTGAGAAGATGGACGCCAGCAAAATCGACCACACAATCACAATCGTGGGTGTGCGGCTCTGCCGCTCCATGAGGCCTTTGAGAAACGGGTACAAGTGCACGATCACCCAGAAGGCGAAGAAGAGCTTGCCGAAGAGCGGGCCAGAGGAATAGTAGCTGTTGTTGATCACATTCAAGATTCCAGCCACCACGCCCACCAGGTTGAAGATGAGAATGGTAGTCGGGGGTACCAGCAGTGACGTCCACTTGAGCGTGTAAAATTGTGACAATTGCGAACCCCTAAACCCTAAAACTGTGATACTCTGTATTGCACACGAAACCTTAAACCCTAACCTTAACCCTTAACCCCTAGCAAGTGAGCCCGCACTCCACCAAGTTGGGCCCGTTCGACCTTGACACGAACGGATTGATGCGCACCCAGAGGAGCGAGAAGATGGACGCCAGCAAAATCGACCACACAATCACAATCGTGGGCGTGCGGTTCTGCCGCCCCATGAGGCCTTTGAGAAACGGGTACAAGTGCACTATCACCCAGAACGCGAAGAAGAGCTTGCCGAAGAGCGGGCCCCAGGATTGGTAGCCGTTGTTGATCGCGTCCGAGATTCCAGCCACCACCCCCACCAGGTTGAAAATGAGAATGGTGGTCGGGGGTATCAACAGAGACGTCCACTTCAGAGTGTAAAGCTCCCCGAAATTCTCGTCGTCGCCGGCTTTCGAAGTCACTGTGAAATTCGTGTCGATCCCCGCTAACACCTTGAGCAGACCCTGGAAGAGAGCGAACAGATGCGCGCTCACCCCGCCGATCACCCAGAACTGCTCGTTGCGCCACCACTCGTCCACGCCCACGCCGGACCAACGCATCTCCAGAATGCCGGTGGCGAAGATGGAAATGAAGAGGGAAATGAAAAACAAACTGTCCAAGTTGCTTATCTGCACACAACATCGCCAAATCGTGAACAAATTGGAGTTTTCGTGTTTCATCCACACTTTTCTGGCCCTTTTCCTTCTTGCACAAAAATCTAACATGGAATGACTTACCATCTCAAAGATCACAGCATGAGTTGCAATGCAGTTGAAAGAAACGGATTCTACAGCAGACCTTCGGCTTGCATTGATTTGTAGTTACTAAACTACAACTTATGATAATAGCTTCTTATTGCTTGCATGTGATAGGACTACAAGAGCACTGGATTTGCGGATTTCTGTCGCAATATGAAAATCTGTACTGAAATTTTGCGTCCATTTGCATAGTCTATGAACCAAATGGAGTTTGAAGAAGGATTTGGTGAGAAGTGACGGCGCCCGACTTACAGTAGGGATGATGAACTTGCCCGTGAGCAAGCACACGGCCGGCAGTACGCAATACGCGACGAGCGGCAAAGACGTCAAGGGATAGATCGTCGTGTTGATATACGCCAGTCTCTCCAAGCACTTGAGCCTTCCTCCATATCCATACCACAGCGGACAATGCCTGCTGAGCGAAATCTCCACGGACCCGAGCGCCCATCGCAGCACTTGGTTCAACCGATCCGACAGATTGATGGGCGCTGAGCCTTTGAACGCCGGCCGGTGCGGCATGCAATAGATCGACCGCCACCCTCTGCAGTGCATCTTGAATCCCGTGAGAATATCCTCGGTGACAGATCCATATATCCACCCTATTTCTTTCCCCCATTCGGTTTTGTCCTCGTAGCCGCAGCTGATGACGTGAATCGCTTCTTTCAGGAGCGAACCCGCGTTTGCGGAGTGATGCACTCCGCCGTGCTCGAGAAGCGTCGACGCGACGAAGACAGGCGACTGGCCGAACCGCTTCTCGTAGTTCTTGGTGGATTGGACTAGAGATGAAGAATTTAATGAGTCTTCGTCCGTCATGCCTTCTTCGGTGTCTTCCAAGCTGAAGATCGGCACACTAGAGTCTGATCGAGTGGGAGCGGTCTTCTTCTTCGAGAATTTGGACTTCTTGTTTTTTTTCTTCTTGCGTTTGCCGCAGCAGCAGCACCAGGAAAAGCACGCGCCGGCGCCGCAGCCGGCGCTTTTGTTGGGCTTCTCCTTCTGCTTGGGCTCGTAACCGTACAACGCGTGACGCTTGAAAACGCATCCCGTGCCTACGTACACAGGGCCTTGGATCCCATCCAAACCCTTCAGATTGATCTGCACACAAGAAGTCACCAAAGTGGGTTACGAGAATGACTACAGCAACTTGGCATTGGAATCCATGCATATGGCTTTACCCATGAAGAACCAAGGATTCGCGGCTAGTGAAGGACAAACTCAAATAAAATTGGTTACCATACGATCTGCACTCAAGAATTCGCTAAATCGCGTTACGAGAATGACTGCCGCGACTCAGCATTAGAATCCATGTGGTTTATCCCTTGAAGAACCAAGATTTTACGCCTTGAAAACGACGACTCAAATAAAATTGGCACCCATACGATCTTCCCCAAACTGCTAAAAAACTTGAAACCCCAATGTATGGCATACGCGGTGCTTACATCAAAGAAGACGGTGTTGTGATTCGCATAACGATCGTTGCGATCAATCCCATCAAATCTCTGCGGGAACTGCACGTAGCAAACCTTCTTCCCGACGTTGGGGTCCATGAAAAAGCACATGGACTCCCGGATCGCCTTGCTGTTGTTGATGTAGTGATCACAATCCAAATTGAGGAAGTAGGGCGCGTTCGTGAGCACCGCACTCACACGCACCAGCGCGTTCATGGCGCCGGCTTTCTTGTGGTGGTTGAACCCCGGACGCTTCTCCCTGGAGACGTACACCAGGCGAGGCAGCTCGTTGCCGTCCGTGTCGTGACCGCCGCTGTGCCCCAAAAACACCTGCGCATATTCACAGAAACAATCACAAATGGGAAACTGTAAATCTTGTTGCGAACTTCATTTCTATCCCCAAGGAAATGCTTGCAACGGAAAGATCAATGGGAAACTGCAAATCCTGTTACTAATTTGATTTCTATCCCATGGAAATGCTTGCAACGGAAAGATCAATGAGAAACTGCAAATCTTGTTGATAGCTTGATTTTTCTATAACAAGGAAACGCTTGCAGTGGAAAGATCGAAGGAATAGTCACGTAATGGGGAAATTGATTAATTGCTGTACCTGGATCATTCCGGGGTGATCGCGTGTGTTGTTGCCGGGCCACGGAGTGCCGTCCTGCATTGTCCATCCCTCTTCCGGCACTTTCTTCGCTTTCGCAACCAACGCATTCACCCGCACTTTAAATTCTTCGTACTCTCTCTGCAAGATTTCAGAAACTTCGTCAATCTCCGTTAAGGATTACAGTCAGCTCTCAATAAACTATTACCTCAACATATAACAGATCATGATATCTGTGAACATTTTTGTGCTCCCCAACTTTGCCGACTCCCAAATGAAGAATGTAAACAAATTTGACATATATTTTTCTTGGGATTACTACAAGTGAAACAAAATTGGCAGAAAGCTTCGTGCTTCCGGACCTTCATGGCTCGTCTCTCCTTGACGAAGGTCGGCTGCACCTTATCCTTCAAGTAGTCGATCTTCTGCGCGAAGTACATCTCCGGCGCCCGGGGCTCGATGAGGAACTTCTTGCAGAAGGGCACCCACTTGCGAGCGAACTCCGACGTCTCCGACAGGACCTCGAACGTCAGCATGGCGGCGCCATCGTCGGAGAGGTAGCACGACACTTTGTCCACGGGGTAATCCACCGCCAGAATCGACAGGATGGTGTTGGCGGTCACCAGAGGGGGCTCCTTCATGGGGTCCACGGTACTCACGTAGATGTCCACCGGCTCGAGTTGCGAAGGCTCCCCTTCTTTCTCGTACCTTCACCCACATGGATCCCAGGAGCATCAGATCAAGTTCCCCCAAAAAATCTATCTCACGAATTGACATCGACAACACCTCAGTCGAGGCATCACATCAAGTTTCACAATATAAGTCTCACGAATTTCTACGCACTAGCAACATCTCAACTATTCACTCCAATCTCACCAAATCTCTCACGAACTTCCACGGACAACTTCTCAACACTTCACACCAATTTCACAAAAATATCCCACAAACATCTACTCACAACATCTCAACACTTCAAAAGACCAAGTGATGAAAAAGGATTTCAAGGGAACGATGGAATTCCTGATTTCTCCTTTCTTACAGAGGAAGGAATAGACAATGACGAGGGTATAGTACTAGTGTTGGTATGAAAATGCTTTGGTACTGCTTATGCACTTATCGCTTAAAAGTGAAATTAGAAATGGCTTCACAGTGTATTTGTCAAGGGTAGTAAGAAAGTTCGTAGCACATTACACAGGGACAAGTTTTCCAGGCAGGACTGTGCTGCTAAAATTGAAGCTTGCGAAATTTTGGTGTGGGTGAGAAGCGTTAATTTTGTGGGTACGTATCACTGACCTTAAGGAGAGTCTATCCAAGTAGGTCTCGCGATTGATGGGCAGCCATTTGGGGAACTGGTCGAGAATCCACGAAATGGCGAACCAGACCTCGCAAACGACCGACGTGAGCCACAGTCCGTAGGCGCCTTCCACGGGGTTGAGGATGCGGTAGCGGAAGAAAAACGCCAGCACCACTAAGCGAATGACGATCAGCATGCGGTACGGGTTGATGCTCGCGGAAGAAATCGGCACTTTCCGTGACAAGGGCTGTCGCGATTCATCCATACTGCACACAAAGGTCACAAAATCACGAAGGTAAGCAATTCAGACTTCACATGAATACAAATCCTTCGAACAATTTGACTTCAAAGATGTGCTTTCAAAATCACACAAACACACAGGGATGCGCAATGCAACCGATATCCGTCTTGAATAGAATTCTTCAAACAATTTGACTTCAAGGCTGCACTAAAATAAACACACAGATACGCGATGCTATCCATCATGCATACAAACCCTTCCAACAATTTGACT
Organism: Pseudisothecium myosuroides; assembly: GCA_951799445.1. Classification (NCBI taxonomy): domain Eukaryota; kingdom Viridiplantae; phylum Streptophyta; class Bryopsida; order Hypnales; family Lembophyllaceae; genus Pseudisothecium; species Pseudisothecium myosuroides. The sequence continues at coordinate 11,192,062 of OX637292.1, read as the reverse complement.
TCTAAACTGCAATCAAAATCACACAAGCACAAAGATGCGCAATGCAATCCATCTTGCTAACAAATCCCTTCAAACAATTTGACTTCAAAGCTGTACTCAAAATCACACAAACACACAAACATGCTCAATGCAATCCGTGAAACATACGATTCCTGCAACCAACTCGAATTGGTTGTAGGAATCCTATGTTTCACGGATTGCATCCATATTACGCTCCAAAACACGAACTCAAAGATGAGTAAATTGGTTGAAAATACGAATGCTTCAAACAATGACTGGATATGGGATTGTGAGGGCCTACATGGGAAGATCGGGGCCGTTTTCGCCATCCATGTCACCCCCGCCTTTGTGGTGATGGCCTTCAGTCATCATCTTCTCCTGTTGCCGCATTTTCCAGTCGTCCACTCGCTCTTTCCACGCCACGCTTCCATAGCCGTAAGCTGCCAAGTCCTTCGTAGGATCCATCGGCCGCGCTTGAACTGCAATTACACACAAGAGCGAAATGAGATGAAGTCTCCTTTCGGTGGTCGCCTCAAGAACATCTCAAGTATTGGATTCAGTATTGAACCAGTACAAATGGCAGGTACAATCTAATTTCAGAACCGAACTCCGTCACTAGTCAATGTAAATTCAAGCACTCAGATGCGCCCATTACCTCGTTCGTTATTGCATGGATTGCAAATTTCAATTGACCCAAAGCACTACGACTGCATAACAGTATCAATTCTACATCGCTTCAAATACATGTTCTACTGCTGATTTCAATTCAATATCGCTTAAATGCTACCTACGTAAGCTCTTAAGGTGTTCTACGAGTGCACTCATACGTAAGTGATTGATGTTTGGGGCTACATTCTTCAATTGAAAGTTCTTGAGCGACTGTCACAGAAAAATGTTGTGCACTCCTAGAGTAACTAAAATTCGTCCTATGGGTTCTCTATCACAGCGCCTTGAATGAGGAAAGTAGCAGTTGCAGCACATCATCAATTATTCTGCAATTGTTTTGTAGCAGTTCCGTAATTCTCCTAAAATGTTGCCAAAACTATTGCAATCTTAAGTAGTTGCAAATACATTGCATAGTGTTATAATTCTAAACCATTGCAAAAATGTTTGAGAGATTTCTGACGGTCCTTGGAAAATCACTACAGAGACTGGTAGTACCAGCCTTCCGTACTAAGAAGCTCCGACCAAGAATGTTTTGTTATGGCAAGATCGATGGAACCAATTATTCTGAAAGTTATCAAAATTGGACTCTTTGGAACCAGGCAATTCCGTACCAGGGAGGTTGGATTCGATGTAAGGCAAGGGGTGCACGCGCTTTCCGCCGTTCATCGGTGGCGGCACTGCAATAGCGTGCGTATCATCCGCCATGTCCTCATCTTCGTTGCCCACAGTGCCGTCCGTCAGCAACGGGAACTGCGTGGGCTGGTGGTGGTGGTGGTGCATCATGTGGTGCGGCAGGTTGTGGTCCGCGTACATGCCTCCGTAGCTCATGTGCCCGTGCAGCATCGCGTCCGTCACGTGCTGGCTCTCCATCCCCAGGTGGTGATGAGTCTCCATCTCGAAGCTGAATTCGTTCTCCAGGTCGTCGGTGTCGTCTTCTTCGTCGTCGCCAGGCACGCGAGGAGACCCTGTTGACGTACGTGAACATTCAGAGCGTCTGTCAGGGTCGGCTGAAAGTTGTTAAACCCTAAGCGGCAAAAAAAGAAGGTAGTAAAACTCGTGTGCCCAGGCAGACGGAGCACTCTTTTATGCTCTACGAGCTTCGAAGGGCGTGATTGATTGCTGCACCCATGGCGGCTTTTGATTACCTTTCTGGCGATTGTAGCGGGATTTGCATTGTGGGCACGACTGATTGCCTTCCTTGCGCTCGTACTCGAAGCAGGGGCGACATACGGGGAAGCCGCACTCGAAACAGGCGACGAAAATCTCCCCGTCGACTGTGACCCCGACGTCGTCCCCGCATATGTTGCAGATGAGCCCGTTCACGTGACTCAGCGGCTTCGGCTGCACATTGATCAGCAACGCCCAAGACCATTCAATACATGTTGGTTACCCTCATAGCAGCAATCACAAACTCTCCCCGGAAACACTCGCAAGCGATTGACTGTGGACATGTCAACATTTTAGCGATGAACAGGGCATGCATTCTAAGTGTGCGTACGGCGTCGCCTCACAGCAGCAATCACAAACCCTCACAGCCTCCCATAGACAATAGCTGCAAGTTAAGCAATGACAGAGACTGTGCACATGTCTACATTTTTGGCGACGAAGAGGGCATGCATTCTAAGTCTGCGTGCGTACCCCGTCGCCTCCGGGGTCACGAATGACCACGAACTCGTTGCGATTGTGGGAGCCGGCAATGAGGCCGCCATTGGCCTCCATCGCTCCTCAACGAAGCCAACGACGCTGCAACACCAACCCCACCTCCAAAGCCAACGCCAACGTCAAAGCCAACCCTTGAGCTTGCTCTTCAACGTCGTCTTCTCCGCTTCTACCTCGACTGGCGGCAGCAATGGCGCTGCGGCCCGTCCGTCGCCATGCGCAATCGCTCAAACCTCTATCAATGCGAACGCGCTCCCCTCCTCCTTTCCATGCAACCATGTGCTCTCAACACGTACCGTGGAACCCACGATATCACACACACATACACACTCTCTCACACCAGAACGAGCACCCTCGTCACCTTCGCCCTTCTCTCCTCTCCCTACCACACGCCTCCCCTGCAATGCCCACCCTCTCTACACACCGATCAAACTCGCTCCCCAAAACTTAATAAACGTACACCCTCGGTGCCCTAGTTACAATCGCCCAAACACTCCAAAACAGCGACCTTGGCAGTCCCAACCTTGACATGCATATACATAGACATGCGCGCGCACTATACAGCTACCAAGGCGTCAATGAACGCCCTTGGCTCCGCAAGCCCATCGACAAGGCATCAACGACGACGACCTTCAACAACAACAACGTCGGTGCTGCATGCATTGGTCTATAATCTCATCTGTGTGCAAGCGAGCGGGCACAAGCACGACAGCCAGCTGCGCGCTAGCTCACAAATGCGTGCGGAGACAAGGAACGACTGTCTGAGGAGGCCAGGAGGAGACAGACGAACTTTAGACTAGAGTGGGGAGGAAGAAGAAGCGTGTGAAGCGGGAAGATATGGAAGTAAGGTTCCGTCGACAGGTTGTTGGTGATTGTTGACTGGGAAATGAAATGAAAAATGAAATGGCAGGAAAGGAAGGAAGGACTTGTCTGAAGCTGCAATGCAAGTGATCAGCTGCAAGCTAGCTGTATGTTATTAAGCTGTCTAATTAATTAATGGAATTAAGGTACTGGAATGTGACTGAGGTGGCTTGCATTGGCAGGAAGAACTGTGGAGGGGAGGGAGAAGCTGGAGCCAGCTGCAAAATCCTTTCCTTCCTGGGGTCGTCGTCGTCGTCGGTTTTCCCAATGCAAGGCCCATTGATATGGCCTCACTCGTCTCCTCTGGCGCAGCCAAGGACACTGTCCTGTCGCCCCTGCTGCTCTGCTCCTTCCCCCAATGTGGAGCTACAGGAACCTTTGGTCCCGTTCGTTCACGGTACTACGCGCTCTGTGGTCTGTGGGGAACGGGGAACGGGGAACGGTACTTACAGCGTGTGCAGCGTCCATACATGAGTCTTAGTTGTCCCTGGCATGTACCTGGTAGGAACATGTGATTAAGGGGGGTGGTCGGTGGAGTTGCATCTTAGTTATGAGCTCGCTTAGTTACATTAATTGTACAATAGTAAGGTATCTAAGGGATAATGGACCTCTGTAGGAAAATCAGTAGACTGTAACATTTTTCACATAGTTTTGATAGAAAGAGAGAAGAGAAACAATTCATTGGCAATTTGAAATATAGTTTTCTGACTTAAAATGAATTAACTATGAATTTTCAAAGTGAAAGGTGCGTAGGTAGCTATTGGTGCTCATAGACTGAACCAATCCTAATCAAAATCAGCCTTTGAATGGAGCACTTCAAATTTAGGAAGTTTCTATATTTTTGGCTCTCAGAGAATGATCCACATCATGCTTTCATTTATTTTAGCCTTATATGAATGTATATTTTACTCAAAGGGATTTAAAAACACAATTATAAAGCAAAAAGCGCATTGAAAGAACTCTGATCCGTTTTTGAAATTCTCTTCACTATTCATGACAATCTACTAGGCGATTGTAATTGCCCTTCCAACATTCAAGCCTCCACCTTACAATGGATTTCACAAAGTTTAGTTTGACTCCCCTAAGAATGTGATTTGAGATTTAAAATTTGTTTTTTTCAAGAATTATATGTCATATTTTATTAGTTATATACATGCCAAATTTCAAACGTCAACTATGGTTTTAGCAAAGCACTCCCAAATTGTTTGAGCTGCCAAAAAAATTCAGGGCAACTTAACTTTTAATCTAGGCATCCAATCGGGAAAAAAAAATGATATTTCCTCTATGTAAGGGCATATTTGCATCTTGTGTCAAATCTTAGAGAACATTTAACCAAAATTGACTTCATAAACCTATCCAAATTTTCAATTGTTTATTCAAAGGACAATAGTCCTTTAGGAGTTAAAAGCAATAACGCTAAATCATAGAGTTGTATTGTATGTAGACAAGTGATGGATCAGTTAATTGCTCCCAATTATGGCCCGTTTCTAAAACCAATTCACACAGAAATATTGCCTAAAATATATTGTTATAGCTTCTATTTATGAGAGCCTATGAGCAATCCAAAGTTTAATTTAGATACTTTTATCCTTGCATTCAAAAATGTATAGTTTATTCATACAATATTTGTTGAGTTAATCCTTGAAATATATAGAAGATTGAGTATTTTAAAGAAAACATGCAAGTATTAAACTACATTGTATCTTGCAATCTTATGCTAAAGAATAAAACATTGGTAAAATAAATATAAATCTAAAGTTGGTTGGAACCTCAACGTGATTGAAAGTTTTATTGGATATTAAAGACAATGGATGGTGTTCATATATGCAAGGTTCTCGGATCAAAATCATATTCAAGCTTGTATTGCAAGCTACATGCTTTTATTGTAGTGCAAGACCATACAGAATGAGACCTTTTTTTGTTAGACAAGTCTACTTGCAAACAAAAGAACTACGTAGACAACTTGTTTTGCTCTTAGATAGTATATTGGAGGAGATTTATCGCAACTTTCCAAGAAATGTATGCTAAAAGAATTTAGACTCCCCTTTATAATCCCAATAAAGCTGAATAACAACCTAATAAAATAATTCATAATATGTATTCTATTCAAAACTAACATTCATTTGCAAGATTTTAGTGTGGTAAGAACCAGTTACAAATACTTATTTAGAGGATTGTAGGTGTAGTTACCTTCTTGCGCGTAGTAAGGTAGGGACCCTCAAATGCTTTATGTACTTAAAAGTGCCAATTAATTAGTTGTTCACACGAAGCACATCCCCTAAATCAGTATGTACTTCGCTTTTGAAAAAAACATTTTAAAAACATCTACTAGAGTTTTTTGACCCATCATAACTTTTGCATATTGTATCCAAATGATGCATTAGTTCTTTGTTGTGTTGAAATTTCCTATTGTTTACCAATGTAATTTTCAAAATGATTCATAGTACAAAAAGTGGCAATTTGAGGTGTCCTTACCTTGAAATAGAAAGCAAAAGAAGCAGAAGGTGGTTTCAAGAAAAAGATTATTTTCATTTAACTTCAAGCCCTATTATTATGCAATTTATGAAGTCAAAGTTCTTAAATTTTTCCTGCATATTCCAAATGTTTGTCTCTAATTTCACTATTTAGATTTCAAATAAATATTTTCCTCATTGCATAAGAAATCATCAAAAAATGACTAGTGTATTGCTTTTAATTTTTTTTATAAGTGAACCTCACATTATACACTTATGCATAATCAAAATCTTCATTTTGAATAGAACAAAAATTTTACTCCGAGAGGGCTCAAAATTTGTTGACTCCTTTTTGCAGGAATGAAAAAAAACTATTTTCATTTCAAACGTTATAATATTTCAATCCACGCAGTTGAATGGGCTAAAAAAATTCCACACATTTCCTTTATTTGATTAATACAATTTTTGTGTGGTGCGGAATTTTTTTTAAATTGGATTTTAGACTTTTTCTCTTCCAAAACACTCTCTAGCCTTTAGGGTTTAAAATATTTTTTTGAAATTAGTTTGTCAATTTTTAAGTTTTTGTGGGTAGATAGTGTGGTTGTAGGTCATTGACAATCCAGCCATTCGCTATTTAGGTTTGTATATTTTTGTAACTTCTAAGCAACAACCATTCTCTTTAAAGGTATTTTTCTTCTAGTTAGAAACTTCTCCAAAGCTAGTGAATGCACAATGAAGTTATCTAGTATAAAATGTTTGTATTAGATTCTTATACATAAATTCTCTACCTTATGAAAATAAATCCCCCCTCTAAGATCTACATTTTTTGTTTATTAAGAAATTCACTATGTGTTTTTAATTTTTTGGAAAATTTTCAAAGTTTATATGCTTCTAAATTGATTTAACAATTGAAAGGTGCATAAATTTTTATTCACATATTAAATCCAGTGGATCATTTCTAAAAATCATGTCTAATATCTTTTATTTAATGTAAAATTAAAAAATGTTGAAGAATTCATATCTTATAGAGTATGTTGTTTTTATATGAAATCCTTAGATATCAATTGCTAAGCGTTTTGGAGTCTATATTTAAGACGATAAACAATGTGCTTTGGGACAATGCTTTATTCAAATAACTTCTCATTCATCCAAATTAATGCTCAAATCTTTTCTTAACAATCTTTCTTTATGACCAAATGGAAAAATTTGAGATGAATATAATTCTTGAACAAAGAAGGAGATATTAGCATAAATGTGCAAAAAATTTAAAAAGGATTTTGGTGTTGGTAAGATTACTTTGAACAATTTTGCTCTTTCTTTGTGTTAAGTTTGATTTTGGAGCCGGATTGATTGTTCCTTTTCTTGTGTTTTTGAATGCAATGGTCACTGTTCCTTTGAAAAAAAAAGTCTGATTTTGGAATTTGAATTTTTTTTGTCGAAGTTCCTTATGTGAAGACTAGAAACTAATTCCTAAAGGATTCCAAAAGCTAAGTTCTAAAGGATTCCAGTGTTTTGAGGCTCCAAACTATTTTGAAATACTTGTACCCAAAGCAAGGCTACAAAACTTCATCTACATTTATTCTTTAACAAATCCAACCATATGATCCTTTGGTTAACTAATCCAAATAAATCCCTTGTAGCCTTAAGTAAACATTAAAGGACTAAGAGGATCATAAACATTCACCAAAAAAATATTTTTCAAGCAAAAAAGAAATTGAACAAGATGGATTGTTTTTTTGGTGGTGTTAAAAATATACATTTTATACTAGGTCCTTTTGTATGTTACTCAATAACAATTTAAGCATTTATAATATATTCATTAGAAAACATCAACCAAGGGGTAGCTCATTCATTTGTATGAAACTCTGAAATTTACCTACAATAAATGCGCAAAATAAAATACTTCATGAATTTCATCTCATTATTCAAAATTGAATGGTTCAAAATATTTTTGGGTAGGTGTTAGTCCAAAAAATAAAATAAAATAAAAAAATATCCTTGTAGAATATATTTATAGCTCCCTAATTTGACATTTAAATTTTTATAAAACTTATAACTTTTGCAATTAATATTGAAACAACTCAAAACAAAGCTTCACATGTAAATTAAGATGGTTAGAGTCCATCCTAAAAAACTCATATAAACATTCTATATTATGAAGTCAATAGAACCTATCTTCGACCTCAAAAAACCCAAAGTAGTTTCCATGGTTCTTAGCGGTTAACTTATGAGTTTATCCTTGAAATATTGGACACTTGTCATTGATTGATTGGAACCTAACCAATCAAGGAATTGAATGTGTCCCATATTTTCAAATAAAAGTAAAAAAATAGGCAAAGTTGTTAAATGGCTACAATAGTTATGGGAGCAATTTAGTTGCTGAAATTTATTAGATTTTCTAGTGATTGGTTACATAATTGACATACATAAATTTAAATATTAGCACTCCGTATATTTTTTGAGTTTTACCAGCTATTTTCCTTTAATTACCATATTGAACCATTTTTTCAAGCTTCGAGTCCATTTTTTTCTCTATTTTTTACTTGAAACATAAATTTTATAGATTTTTGTACCATATTTTTTTCAAATTGCAACCAATTTTTTGCCCAATCCCACCGGCTAGCAATGAGCTAATTGGCAATTCTCCATGAACATTGTTATGTATTTTGGTGTAAAAAGGAGGCATTATTGAATCTCTCAATTTTTGAAGTTTTTTGTAAGGTAGTCTGCTCTTAAAGCGACCATTTAAGAGCCAATTGCCTTTCCAGGGAAGCTAAACTCCTTGAAACAATTTTCAATAAATTTTCATAGGAAGATAAATGGAACTGGCATCTAACCCAAGTTGTTTCATATTTTTTGGAGCTTTGTAGAATTACTGTTACAAATTTTTGAAGTTGAAACGCAAAAGCAACCACCTAGTGAAATGTACACGACTGGTACATTAAATAAAGTAAATTATACCTATGTATCTTGATCGCTTTTAGAACATGGTTGCTATTAGAGTAGACTACCTTAGTCTGATGTACCATGATGAACTTTTGTTTGCAACTTCAGTTTCAACCAATGAAAGTTAGACCAGCCCAGAATTGAACTGAGTGATTGGTTGTTACAAACTACAACTGAGGAAGCCCATTGGTCTATTTTAACCCCTAAAGGACCGTTGTCCCTTTGGGGGACAAATGCGTTCTTGGGCAAGTATCTACGGGCAGAATTTTTGTCATGATTTTTTGAAACTTTTTTTGAAGATAGAAAAACTGATGATCTTCGTGGGAATATAATTTTTTCACAATCGGTGCCCAAGAACAAAAGTTATGACCAAATAAGCTCAAAATAGGGGACAGGGGGCAGTCCGGGCAGCAAAAAAAATTTGCAAAAATTTGATTTTTTTTTTTTACATATATATTTCTCATAGATTATATTTTTGTCTATGTGGAAAGCTTTGATTCATTTCATTTGAACTTGTTATGAGAAAGTTATGGACATTCTTGTTTTGGGGCAATTAGAGCATCTTCTTGAAAAAAATAACTTGTAGGATTCATTTTTGAATGCAATTTTTAAAATTAAATTTTTTTTTTCATGGTTAAGTTTACTTGCTAGAAAAATCTTACCACTGGGATTAGTGCATTTTAATTCCATCTAAAACATATGAATATTTTAGATTTTCCTTCTATCTTGTACCTACTTCTACTTAATAATTTTTTTAAGAATGATAATTAAGTTTTTTTGAATTTTTTTTCCCCTAGACTCTCAACTCAATTCTCCACTATAAAGATTTAAAGCTCAAAACTTTGTAGTGCAAAATTTTTAAGTTAAAAGTGTTTAAAGTCAAAAAATCTGGTCCCGCAATGTGCTGAAAAACTTGTTTTTTTCACTTTAATCTTGCAATCTGTGCAGTCAAAAATTCTGATATTTTTTCCACACACTCTCATACTAGTTAGATGTAAGATCCTATGGTTAGATGTGGAAAAAAAATTCAATTTTTTTACTTTTTGCTATAGAAATGGCAGTTTTGAGTGTTTTTTGGCAAAAAAAAAGGGCTTGGTCCTTTAGGGGTTAAATTAGTGCGGTTGGCATATTATTGTTCTATAAAAATTTCCACATTGAGACTAGTTTGGGTAGTTACACTAATTCGGGTTATCAATAACATGATTGATTAGTATACCTATCAACAATGCTAGCTTGCGAGCCTAGAAATCCAAGCCTACAAGCCTTGAGCTTAGGTGTAAGTAGGCAGCCTACAACCATTGAAAGTGTTTATAACATACATATCTATAATATAGGACCCTATAACCATGGAGGGTGTCGATAATATAGGTACTTATAACATAAATGCATAGACTTCTAAGCTCTTGAGCTCACATACTAGCAACCTTTGTATACATAGTCAAGAATTTGTAATCTCTACTCAGTTCCTAAAATATGTAAACTTATGCATGGCACTGATCATTATTCCTCTATCGTTCCTTCATACTAAGGTAGTACCTTAACTTTTGATGGGAAAAAATACTTGAGAGATTGAGATTAGAGGGAAATATATTGGTGTTATTTTGATCCCTTATCATGCTTATAGTATTTCTAATTGGTGTGAATGTATTCTATAAACTGTTTTTCATACTTGCATTTTGTCACTTCAAGAAAAAAAGGTGTTTTAAGTGAGTTTTTAAGCATAGTCCTAGACATAAGATTACAAGTAATGATCTTTAAGGAGACTTTCAATAAAAATTTACTAGAAATACATACTATACTTTAAAACTCACTTAAAACACTCCTTTCTCTTGTAGTGTGTTTTTTGGCAAAATAACAATTTGGGGTAGCTCACTAAGAACAAAATTTTCATTTTTTTTGCTTTAAAACTTTCATACAACATGAAGTTGAGGAGTAGATTTAAGATGCAATAATTTTCATAACTTTGACTACATGGTTATAAAGTTGTTGTATGATATGTGTTTTTTATTGATCTTTTGGCGATGCGAGCAACTAAATTTTTATTTTATTTTAAGAAATATAAATTTGAACTTGGTTTCCTAGATTTATATGTACATGGAAAGCTTTGAATCATTCTATATTGATTAACAAAATGAAAATTATGAGGAATTTTAGTTTGCAGGAAATTATAGAATCCTTACTCTAAAATAAAGTTTGAGTCCTTTATTTAATTCAATTTTCAATATTTTTGAAAAACAATAAAATCATTGGATGTAGATTGTTTGTTACAACATTACCACCATCGGAATTGACATTTTTCAATTCCATACCTAATTTCTTACCAATTTAGTATTAATTTTAAATTATACTCTATTTATTTCTACTCATTATTTTTTCCAAGCATAAATATGATTTTTTTTTGTTGAATTTTTAAAAATTTATCTCCAACTTATTTCTTCAATATATTATGGAGAGTAACAAGTTGTAGGATCTACATATTTTGTGTAAAAAGTTTGAAAGATGAAACCTGACCATTTGGGAAGAGTTGAAAATACTTCTTTTTGAAATCCAAGCATCATGATCTTGCAAATTGGTAAGGTTTCTTATTTTGAAATTTTAGGAGGATGTATTCTAACAAGTTAATTAAATGATCCTACAGTTGAATTTTGTTAATGAATAAATTTTGATGAAGATTTTAGCCTTGCTTTACATTTGAGTACTTTGAAGCAATTTTAGATTTAATAACATTGATTTCATTTAGGGGTTAAGTTGGGTACCCTTCAAAAGGCCACTTACTGCAATTCTGCCTAACTAGTAGTCAAAGTTTTCATTTTTTCTTGTTGGCAAGTGAAAGGAAATTCCAACGCACCAAAGATTGAATGTGACATTCAAGATATTGTATGCAAAGAGTAAGGTAATAGGCTCTGAAATCGCACAGGCTCTAAATTCGCCCACCCTATTCAAATGTACACTACTTGTAGATATAACTATTTTATAGCCTTCAATGATGTATAAACAACGTACATTTTAGGGGGTGGGCGATTTCTGAACCTATTACCTTAAGAGTTTTTTTTGGTACATGTTCTAAATTCGTTTCTACAACGGACGTACATATTGATTTCAGAGATGTACCGAAGGTGATGATGGCAGTTTTAAGCATTGGTGTTATACCCAATTAATAAAAAGGATAATCTAAAGAAAATTCTAACAGGAAATGGCTCACCAAGCCAAGTTTGTCGGTGCATCTTTAGTCAGCAATATAACGTCAGACGTCATCATGGACGTTAAATTACTTGAAATTTAGGTTGCTAGTAAATGGGATCCACAGCCAGTGAGGAGACCTTCACCTTGCATTGAATTTTAATTACTGAAACTACAGCTTCACATAAACTTTGATGAAAGGTTGTTTTTCATTGCATATTATAATTAGAGCATCTTTGAATGCACTACTTAATTTGGAGATTCCTGTTACAATGTGAATTTTCATACTAAAATTTATCAACATCCTATGAGGTAGGAGACCCTATTTGCATCCATTTATTAAACATTTTTCATTTATTTTGAGTGTGTAATCATACATTTTTACAACCTTTTGAGTATAAGACTATAGTTGAGGTGATATTACTTTGTTGTCTTATAGACAAAAAGTGGTAACATGAATGAAATAATATTCACTATATATGAAAAATGGTTAAATGGATGAAAATTTTGGAAATAAGAAGACAAGAAAAGTAGCATTGTAAAAATATATTATAGTTCAAGTAGAGGCAATAATTGGAATGGGGTGCAATATTTGGAAAAAATATTGTAAATAGAAATTGAAGGATGTTATACCTAGTGGATAGAGTCAACATTCTTTGCCATATAATTAATTAAAATTGGCAAATGATTAATAATAAAATGATTTATTTTATTCCATTATTTTTTTTGAAAATAAATGACAAAAATCTCCAAAATTTTGGTATCCGGTTCTAGAAAAAAAATTCCAATCCTTAATACTAGGTATGATAATAGCCAATAAAACTAAAAAAAAACATGTTCTAAATTTTTGTAGAAAAAAAGATTAGTCACATAACATTGTTTACCAATGAGAGAAGGATCCCTTTTGCATCATTGAAAAGTGGCCCCCTACAATGAATAAAATTGTCTTCTACAGCTCCCCCCCATCCTTGAGTTGATTCGTAAATCCTTCCTTTTGTATCTAACAAAGCATAATACCTTCTAAGCACGGGGAGGGCCATTGCTTGATTAGAGCATCTTCCCCCTTTCATGGAGAAACTACCTTGCCAAATGGCTTTTTTCGAGTTCAACTGTCCTTTTGGGTTCATCAACAATGTACATAGTTGCCCACCCCTTCTTTCTATATCTCCGACAGCTTTGCACTTTCATTGTTGGGAGGGTACGTCAAATTGGAGGGTTGAAGGCTCATTTTACACAAGCCAAGTTTTTTTTGAACATGTTTATGACAAGGGCTCACCATAAGGTATTCTACTTTTTACAGCAACTATTAGAAAGTTGATTGCCTTTTGGGGGAAGATAAACTTCTTGAAACAAGTTTCAATAAATTTTTATAGGAAGAAAAATGAAATTGACATCTAACTAACCCAACTTGTTTCATGACAATGAGACCTTTGTGGAATTAGTTACAAATTCTTGAAGTTGAAACAAAGTGGTAACTAAAAAGCAACAACCTCCTAAAATGTACACTATAGGTATATTGAAGAAAGCAAAATGTACCTCTGCCGTAGAGGTCAATTTTTTTTTTTTTCTTGAAATACATGGAAGAGGTCGAGTTAGAGCATGGTTGCTTGTAGAGCAGACTACTTAGACCTGGCCGGGCCCTCTCCCCAGTGAAAGAGTGGAGAAGCTGTAACAAAGCAAAAGACGCAGGCTGGAGTTGTCCCGGATATGGAATCCTGCCATGACTGCACATGCCATTGATGCAGCTTCAACTTGTTGCAGGATGTGCAGGTCATGTATAGTAAACCCCCCATTCCCGACCGGTGACCCATTCCCGATTTATAGGTGCACGTATTTTTGACCACGCTTAGAATGTTTGTTTGTTTTCATTTTCAAGTTGGAACTAATAAATACATGACACATGTCCCAAGTTGTGGAAAAAAAAGTAGGAAATAATGATTAGGTAAAAAGTTATTTAATGATCGAAATTGGAAGACTCTATATATTGGCCATGGGTCCGACGCAACTTTTGCCTTGCAGAATTCATTGTAAATTGACTTTGGGTGATAAAATTCCCAAAATTTGGTCAATCCCCATCATTTCTGTCTCTACACCTCCAAGAATTTTTCTTTCGCCTTCAAGTACCCCACATCATGTCCGCAGGTGCTTATTCAGTCGGTTATGGGTGGCTCCACTATAGCGACTAACTTAAGTTTGCCAATCTAACAATTATACTATGCATCAAGAATATTGGCTCTACCGTGTTCATTCAACATCATACATAAGTTACATACTAACTTAACAAATATAATTTCTTAGAAAATAAAATTCGGTTTCCTACTTGTTTAAAATCAACTTTCTTCTAATCTTGATAAACTGACAGATGATGATCATTCGAAATGTACACTAAATAGTGAAATTAGGTTGCCTTAGCCCAGAGAAGTTACCTCATGATTGTCTATTGCTTGTCCAGATGGAGGCACATGCCAATCTCTAATCCCAAGTCACAAATCAGTGCACCAACCCATGTCATACATATAGTTCTTATTTTATTGCATCCTTCTAAAGTAACTCTACACATTGATATTGTGTAGAATGTCAAGAAATTAGTGTAGGGCAACCTAATTTTACTATTTAGTGTAGATGAAACCATCAAAAATTGAATGAGTTAATTAAGTACAAATATGTATATGTAAAACGATTACTATTGAAAAATGAAATGGTGACACGATGAATTCAATTGTGGTTAATGGAGAGAAATTTTAAAATCACTTAGATAGAACACTTCATATGTTAGGTAAGGTATACAATTTATTTTTGACAATGTTAAGTGTTTTAGCATATGTATGGCAAATTTCATTAAAACGGCGGTATTCCATGTGCCATTTTCACACCGTGACATCTAAGACAAGTATACATTGCTAACATCTAGTCCAGTTTTAGATTTCAAAAATCTAGGATTGACATAGATATCAGACCGCGCAGTTTGAAAAATCTAGGATCAGTATAGATTTCAAATATCTAGGACAAATGTAGATTTCAAAAATCTAGTATTGGTATAGTAACTGGTACAGAAAAGACAATTCAAATTGTGCAGTCTGAACTGCTAAAAGTACCAAGTTAACAGAATACCGCCATTTTAATGAAATTGGCCATACATCTAATTGAGCAATGGTAGTAGAGGATAATTTTACCAGTCAAGAAATAGAAATAATGAAGATTGCACTATTTTGTGCTAATATTTCATCAAACTTGGAATTAGTAAATATTAAGGAAGTGTAGATTATACTCCGACTTGTTCTTAACGTATAGGCAAAACCTATTTCTGAGAAATGTAAAACTAAAAGGTGTTATTAAAAGGTGTCAATGTGTTATTTGTCACACAACAATGAAGTTGCTAAACCATATCATATTTTCCTCGTTTACTAAAATAGGTCACTCTATCTTACGCAAATGTGCCCTTGATGAAAACAAATTGTATACCTTAATTGTGTGGTTTATAATCCCTCAGAGACTTGAAGCCCATTGGATGATTATGAATGTCTTCAAGAAATTAGTGTAGGAGCTACAAAAATGGATGAAGTACACTGTAGTTTGTTGAAAATTGATTTTTGTTTATTCTTCATCTTTATGACTATACTAAAAATTGTATTAGAGTCACATGTACTAACTACTTACTCAAGGCTATAACTTTTTAGGACAAATGAATATTTTTTCCAAGAGCATAAATATCAATACTATTCAAAAAAGAAGATCCTTGTTAATTGATAGTTGGTAAAAATATTTATTAAGAATAAAAATTTACAGCATTTGTAAATCAATAAGCATAGGTGGCACTAAATATAATTTTTAGTGCAGCGTGGTCACTCGAAGCTTGATGATTTTTGTGCAAGGTTCTTAACGACTTCAACTGTTTATGGAGGGATAGAAAAGGAAGAACTTGCATTGAAGAAGATCTTATGTCTACAATAGATTCTTCTCAAACCATATTTTATTTTACTTAGAAAGCTCCAAATCTACAATCCCCTTCCTCCAAGGAACTCAAAAGGGATCTTTTATAAATAGTTTACTTGCTGCTGAAACCTGCTTTCGGAAGCCACATTTTCATGCTCAGATTCCAAGCCATGTACCTGAATAATTGAGTCATCAGAATCAAGCAACCTTAACACACCTAGGTGACTCCACTTTGAAGCATAATTTGAAGTGTAATTTGAAGTCAAATTCAAAGTTGTGGATTGTATGGAAGGAGGCTTTGTATCCCTAAATGTTACATATGAGGAAATTTGAGTAGGATTTTACTCAAAAAAGAAGTCCATATTGCAAGGATAGAGCTAATTTGTAGTGTAGTTTCTTATTTCAATAAAGTGCTACAGTATGTGAGAGTTTGATTTGGCACTCAGGTGCTGAAATTGAATTTGCACGTTAGATCCTCAGGGATCCACGTCACCTCACATTGTTCATAAGATGACATGTGGCACTTTTTTTTACAAAAATGACTTAATTTGTGTCAAATTTGACTTTCACTTAAGAATGTAGGATCTATGTTTATTGAAAGGCAAATTACTATATTTTGAAGTGTTTTCAATTTGAAATGGATATTTACAAGTAGCAATAAGAAAATAATGTGATATTATCTTGAGAAATCACTTTTTAGTATGCCTTAAATATCCTTACATAATTTTTTGATAACTTTTAGTAAGTGAAAGCATTTTTTCCAATAATGAGGGGAATCATCATATTTTTGTAGATTCTTAATGTATAATACCATACAAAAAGTAGATGTAATTTTTCATTTTTCACCCGCAACCACATCAAAAGAATGACACCGGTCCCTCTTCCAACATTCACTACAAATGCTTCAAATTTTTGATAAAACCTCATGTAATAGGTCCAAGAAGTGACCTTTTACCAGTTGAATCCAATTTAGGGTCAGTTAATGCAAGGGACGAGCTTTTAGTGAAAAGAAAGTGAAATCTACATTGTATACATGAAGTTGCATAATTTTTGGAATGCTAGACATTTAATTATAATTTCTAAAAATGAAAGCTAATAGGCCACTATTTTAGTTCATAGGTGGTGTAGTAATCACATAGCACGGTTTTGTGAATGGGCAATGATGTATCCCCAAAGCGATCTTCTTGTACTTAAATAGCATACAACATGGGTTTAGAAAGTGTCCCTCATTGATTGAAAATAAAATATTCAAAAGAAAACATATCATATTTCTATTAATTGAAAATAAAAAACCAATAGATTCTCATTTATTAAAATTATTTTGATGTGCTCTACATTGTCTTTCCTCTTTTCATCCACCTTTGGGTTCTATCTAAACACCACGTAGAGATAAGTATTAAACTTTTGCATATCAATTCTTCAGTTATGCATTAACCATACTAAATCCTTTTAGAGGGGTGATATGAAGAAATTGGTCATTGTAAGGACTTGTCACCTTATATAAAGCTATTCATTAGCTTTCTAGATTTCATAGACAATAATTTTGAAGTTGAAAAATGATTTTTCATAAAAAATTGCAACTATCTTTACAAGAGAATGGGGTGTTTAAGTATAGTCCTAGTAGTATAGTCCTATAAATAATGACCTTTGAAGGAGATTTTTAGTAAAATTTGATTGAAAACACATGTATTTTTAGTAACTTTTACTAAAAATCTCCTTTAAAGGTTATTATTCATACTAGCCTAGACTATATTACTAAGACTATACTTAAAACACCTATTTCTTATAGTGTATTCTCTTCTAGTGAGTTGATCCTTTCTTTGCGTCAATAACTTCCTTGAATAGGTCACAGGCAATAGGTTTGGTATGGTTGACACAAAACTCAACTTCTTGCCTATGAAAGTCTCCCATTTGTTTTGCAAGGTGAAATTCAATTTGTCCACATTTTTTGGTTAGTGTTGATTCTGGATGCAAAATTTGAGAATCTTCCATAGATTTTTGATAGGGTTTAAATTTGAACTCTAAACTAGCCTCTCAAGCTTCCACTGTTAGAAAATTCAGTTTTTTTGTTGATTTGGTTACGTTGATTTGGGTCAATTTTTTGTTGATTTAGACAATAATCTGTCCCAATTTTGCAATGCTTACATGTCATAATTTGGGACTTTACTACGGTGGATTGGAGCTCCATCTTCTATCAACGTAAGGGCACTAGCATAAAGATTAACATCTAAATATGGCCCTCAAACTAGTTTATAGATGACATTGACAAAGTCCATAGTGGTTTGATATATAGGTGGACTTACGGGCAAGGTCTGGTTGCCAACAATTTTTTTTGTAAATTCTTCAAGCGTGTTGACAATTGCCAACTCCTTTATAGAATGGAAGATCACACACAATCCTAGGAGGATTGACGGTCACCAAAACCCTGAACAAGATTTTTGCACCTCAAGCACTTCAAACTCATTATAAGCACGTGCTTTTTTAACAAAATTTGTACTCTTTCCGTCCCGAAATGGTCTTGTAGTTGGACAAAATGTTCTAGATTAAGGCTAAAAATATTGTTATTTCAACCCGCTTCTAAATATTTCAAAGAAGTTGTTATCCATTCACTATATCTTCAAGAACAAAAATGATCATTTTTGAGCAACAGAAAAATCATTTGAAGACAAAAACATAGAAAGGAAGCCAAAAGATCATTTTGGGACAGGGGGACTATTATACTCAGTGTTTTTTTGGTTGCCGTAACATCATAGAAATTGTTGTTCAAATTTCTATGCATCCATGTGCAAAAATGGATGGAATGAAAATTGGTTTCCTAACTATATTATAAATGAGGCTGTTTGTTTTGTTTGTTACAATGAGATCTTTGAGACTGTGCATCCCCTAGTTGCATTTTTGGTTCCACTAGAAAGCTTTTTGCAAGGAGGGATGCATGAACTTTGCTTCGTGGCATTCCAACTCACAACAACAACAAAATATTGGATTTCAAATTTTTTATGGATTAAAAAATTAAAAAATATTTTTCTTTTTTCTTTTCTTTTGGTTGTGGCAACGGCACAAGGCATACTAAGGTAGGTTAACCCAAATGTGCCACTGACTTTAAACTGCCATCTTTACTCTGTGTACATCTCTAAAATCAATTCTGTACCTATGTAGAAGAAACCATTTTAGAACTGAACTTTGTTCCTTAATAACTTTTGCAAACAATATCCAAATGCCACGTTTTCTGGTGCGTTGGAACCTCCTTTCACTTGCCAACAAGAACATATGAAAATTTGACCAATCTAATAATAGTACCATAGTTGTAGGGTAGGGTTGGTGGAAAATAATTCTAAAAATAGGTGCCAAAATTTTAGGGAAATTATTTTTTTCAGAAAACAAAAAAATTGTATGGTGAAAAACAAAATATTGGCAAAATTTTCTATTTTCAGCATCTGCTGAACCTTATTTGTCGGGAAAAAAAAAATATTCGGTAGAAAAGTGCCAACCCTGCCCTTCACTTACGGTAACTAGGAATAGTAGCAAAAAGTGGCGGTTTTGGGTTAATCCACCTTCGATGGCATGGAATTGGCACTGCGCCTGTCCGCAACCTTGCTAGAAGCCTGCTCCACCTTTACTTGATGTTCCCGGGGGTTCATTTTACGCATGACAAACGAGAGTACCTTTGCAATGACAAATCAATCTATTCGGCTCTGTCAAAAAGGGCAAAAAAGAAAGCCTACTCGGGAGTAGTTCATGGATTGAACGCTGACAGCCATTACGACATCGGGACAAAGCCCGCTTTCACAGGCAAAAAAAAACAGAAAATGATGGCTTGAGTGGGGGACGATTGGATTTGTCAATGTCCTTATCATTCCGTTATCATTGTGTCTATCCACCTGAACAAATGAACCCGGTTTTTGAAAATCTGAGTGATGCAGTGTTGCAAAAATGATGGATGTAAGAGTTAATATGCCACCAGACAGTGAGCTTTGATGACGGACAGATAGACATTCCTCGCCACTGTTTTGGATTGCCGCCTGAAATATGTTCAAATGTTCAAATGTATTGCTTTTCTAATGTGAAATGCAACACAGAAAGTAAGTATCTGAGAGGTCGGATGCTTGCAAGTGTCAGGAAAAAAAAAATGTTGTGGGAATTGTTCACAAGGAGAGTGAAGTTACAAAGTGCACGATGGAGGAAAATTGGTTGGAGACTGGGCATCAGGAATTAACTTCATGGCATGTGAATATGGTGTATTGAATTGCTATCAAGATAATCTGGTGCCAAGCTTGGTGCCAACTCAGTTTCAAAGTGATTGGAAAAATGACACTGAAATGACTTCTACTGTGGCAAAATGGCATCAAAATAATCTGGTCCTTACAACTTTTATGATGTGAGCTTACATGGGAGAGTCCTGAATTTGGAAAGATCAAGAATTTTTGAACAGATACAAAATTCTTGTTTTGTTTACAGCTATTGATTGAAGAGATTTGCCTTGCTGAGCAAGTCTCTCTTTTTGCCTGAAAGAGAGAATGAAATGCTTTTTTTTATTTATTTATAATCTTGAAGCCAGAGTCTGTCATTTACAAGAAGAGTCTGTCATTCAAAGTCCCATGTCAAAGCCCTGCAAGGCAGTGCAAGTGACTCTGCACGAGTAGTACCTACTGTAGCATATTACTTCCTTTGTCCCAAAATGATCGTCAACAATTTTGTTGGTATTTTTGTGAGCCAGTTTCATTGATCATATTGTGAAAATCATAATTAAAAAAGGTTTCAAATATTATACCACTAGAATCAATGAAGAACATTGTACATGCTTATTGCAAATAAAGTTAACCACAAGGAAATCTCCATATGACCTACTCAAAACAACGTTAAAAAAACATGACATTCAAGGTTGGCACTCATTTCAAGACAAAGGTAGTATTTAGGATGCATTTTAGCATATGTCCGATGGAGCAACAATGGTGGGGGTAATTTTTTCTATTCAAGGAATGGAAATAGTGAAGATTGCATTATTTTTTTTGCTAATTTTCCATCAAGTTTAGAATGAGTAGATTTACAATCTGATTTGTTCTCGATCTATAGGCAAACCTATTTCTGAGAAACTAAAAAAATGGTTAACAACTTCAATAACAGGTGTCAATGTGTTATTTGTTACACAATAATGAAGGCCCTGGTCAACATCTTATTCCCCTCATTCATGAAAATAGGTCACCCTAGCTTGCACAAATATAGGGCCTTGGTAAAAAACTACTCGTATTCCTCAGTAAACCGAATAGGTATCTATATTTATTAAAAAAAAGGTGTGCATATATGCTTATGTATCCGGAGACCAAGTTTTAATTGATGAATGAAGAGGAAAACAATTCACCAGCCCTTGCCAAGCCCTTGCCATATGAGTAGACAATAGATAATCCAGCAAAAGATTATCCATGACTGTGAAACCCACTATTGATGATCTTCATAACAAGGTTCTGTAAGGTAGTGACTTTTTAAGAGCTGATTGCATTTGGAAGGAAGCTAAACTCCTTGAAAAAATAATTTTCAATAAATTTTTACAAGAAGGAAATGGAATTGGCATCTAACCCAAGTTGTTTCATATTTTTTGGACCTTCGTGGAATTAATTACGATTTCTTAAAGTTGAACCGCAGTGGTCACTAAAAGCGACCCCGCCTGAAATGTACACTATTGATACATTGAAGAAACCAAAAATGTACGTGTGTTGGTGGTAGAGCAAGGTCACTTTAGAGCACCCTACCTTATTTCCGCGCATCCCCAGCCATTCAAATTACAACCTTCACAATTCAGCTGCGTAATTTGGATGGATAATTCATTGACATCTACATATATACACTTGAAATATGGGTCAATTGATGTAACTATCCAAGCAATACTTATCTCTGAGGACAGTACTAAATGCACAAGAAGTCACAGTTCCTAATCACAGAGAGGAGTCCATTTGCAACAAGGAGTCCTATAATGTCTACTTCCCTTCAATGCCATGTACAGTACAGTACATACTGAATGGTATGCTGCAAGTATACTGTACTGTAAATGTTGATAACATAGCAAGTCACATTCAAGATAGGTCATTATTTATTAAAAACCAAGAGTTCTCTCTCACAGAGTCAATGTGTGGTAAATTGGAACCATCAGAGTCCCAAAGTAGTGCTAACTGCTACAACGCATGAACGTTAAACATTCAATAAAGGTCCATTTCTATTGACGATTCAATTTTATTCTGGTTGTTAGTAGCAGATTGTAGTCCACCAGAAAGATGCGAGAGTAGACAATGACCAACCTCTTGATTAAGTTAGGCAGGTTGATTCATTCGGGGAAGTGCTTGTGCTAACAGTTGTTATGTTGTCAAGTCATCTGTCGTTGGTGTCGATTAGCCACTAATATAACAAAAAAAAGGTTCAAAACTCCAGCTGAGAATTCGGCAGCTATTCCATGAGAATCTGCAACTTCAAAAGGTGTAGCAAGTCATATCTCAAATTGGACCTCTGAAGTACTGTAAGATGAGCATACTGGTTTAGTACGTCTGCAATTAGAATGAACGTAGGTAATTGGTGCAAAAGCATCAAGGGTTTAGGGTTTAGATATAATTTTATACTGAAGAGTAGACGTCCAGCCAAAAACTCTTCTCCCCTGTATGTGTCAATGTACTAAGGAGCAGCAATATACTGAACATGTAACAGGTTGAAAAAGGTCCTCAACTCCTTTCCGCATGAATTGGCATAAGAAAGTGAACCCATCCCCATGGAGGTCCTTTTCCCGTGGGTTGAAAAGTCGCCCATGTACAATATAAGTGTCATTCAAGTACGTGATTTGCAAGAAATGAGATACTTCTAGATTTGATCACAGTCAAAGATGCTTCCTCATAGAATCAATACTAATGGTTCAAGGGTAGTCTACACTTGTAATTGGGCCCTCCTACTTTGAACTTCAACAATTCATCACTCATTGATATGGTTTTGAAGTGAAGCATATTTAAGTGAGTTGGAACCTTAATGAAAATATGGACAAGGCCCGAAAAAGAAAGAAAGAATCCATTCTACAAAAGAGAACCACTCAAAAGAGCTGACAGCCACAGGGATAGGTTCCTTACCTTGTTACATGTACAACTGAAGCTGGGCACTCAGACTACCAGTGGAGGATATGGCTACCTAACTGCATTAAAGGGTGCGAGAAATATGCACCAAGTGTTATCACGACTATTACATAGTATGGCAACCTGAGAAACTCCTTGTAATAATCGTCGGGCAGCTTCTGACGGCCGTCCAAAATAGCCGCAAAAGGAATGATACTCGTCCGGTCCTTCACTCGCTCGAAGGCGTCCCCATATTTGGCTGCCAAGCGCTTATCTCCATGCCAAACACCAAATAAGTGATGAGCTAGTAACCCCAAGGAGGTCGTCACAGTGAAGGAGTTCCCTATCCAAATGGTGTGCGCCAGGCACCAGATAAATTGCCCCACCATCTGCCAAGCACCGATTCATCAGCTTATTTCATCCATACAGGCAATAAACTCGAGTGCCTAAAAGGCCAAAAGTGTCTCCTTCCATATGCATAGGAGTTGAAATGAATAATTCAGGAAGCTTCAAGAAAGGTAGTGAAATAACAACAGAAAGAAGACATCAGGATTGGAAATTATTGCCATTGCTACAAGACTTTCCATCCAAATTAAACTCTCAATTTTCGGTTCAGGTACTTAGAGGGGGACGTGAGTTTGAGCCGCCCAGGCATATGATCGAAAATCTGATTGCTCAAAAAACAATAGAAATAATAAAATTGGAACCCAGAGACCGACTAGAGACGGACGTGACTTACTTGAGGGTGTCTGGTGATACGCATGATACCAGTCTCCCACATATGAAGTTTGGGTTTGTCCACTGCAGCAACTTCCAAAAGATTGAAAGTCGAAGGATACAGAAAAAAGAAAGAAATGAAGGAGAGTATCCAGACCGCCTCATGAACACCAGGAATTGTACGAAATTGCCAGAGTTGCACACCATCATATCGATGGTTGATGAAGTAGACCTAACCAATACAAGCACACAATGGGGTGAGAGAGTTACACTATGATAACACAGGTAAAGGTTGAACATGAAGCACTCCATGACTTACAAATTTGCAGAGACCTGACTTTTTCAGTGTGCACAACAATCTGCGTAACTACGGACTAAACATTTAGCTGGAAAAGTACTTTAGTTATCTGCAAAAAAAAACAGGATAAGTGAGTACGGGTTTGCGAAGCATACCACAGCAGAAACTGACAAGGGAAGTGACAATCCTGCGAATAAGACTCGATATGCTCGTTCACCCACCAGCTTCTCGCCTTGCGGACGCAGACCAGCCAAACCACTGTGTACTAGAGCAAACACAGCAAGAATGGCCAACATTACAACCTGCATTGAACAAAAACACTGTTAGCGAATATGCAAGAGGCTTGCATGATCGGCAAAGATAAGAAAACTCAGCATTGCAACTGGTATCCCAAATACCGTCTAATAATGAAAGAGTAATTTTCCAAAGGAATCCCGAGCAAATGAATTGACAGTACTTCGGAGATGAACAATTATCAGAGTATAAATGCTTGAACAGCAAAGTGTGCCTGATTATGCTTAACCCCTACATGATCAAGGATTCGTGGTTTGAATGATCAATTCAAATGATCTTATTGTGAATAAGTTACTTCAGATAGGGCCATTTTTGCACTACCAGAATCAATGAAGAATTTCGCAGGTACTGGTCCAAAAATAAACAAATCTCCTACACGACCAAACCAAATCTACTAAAAAAATATGAGGCCTTATTAAGCCTCTTGGTTATTTAGGGTTAAGAACTAGAAATTTAGTTCAAGACCTTCTCTGGGGGAAGCTACGACAACTCGTGACCCTCTCCCATAAGAAGGAACTTAAATAAAACATCCGAAAAAGCCATTAAGGTCAGTGCTGATGCATGAGATTCAAGCCTAGCTCACCTCATGGTTACCAAAAAGAGAGGAGAGAGCATCAATGAAAGCTCCTCCGTAACCTGTATTTGAATCCAGCCAGATATAATACAGAATCGCCAAAACAACTCCAAGGACCAAAGTGAAGTAGATCCATGAAGACGTCTTTTGTGCTACCACGTCGAAAACAGCTGCGTCCTCACCCTCAAGCACTGGCTGTCCATTCTCTGAATCCGGAGGCCCTTCGACCACGGAGTTCACGAAAGTGGGTATTTTAGGTGCTGACACAGGAGGTTGAGCGGGTGGACTCTCCACCTCGGGCTGGGTCTCGGCCCTGCATCTTCTAGTGAAGTAGACACTGCAATGCTTGCTTCTCAAATTATAACTGGATTTCAACAAGAAGGCTTTTGTACCCTGCATATACACAATACAGCTAAATAAATACTGAGAACGTGTGGTTAGAGTTCAATCACGCACTAGACTTGCATTCTCAAATTTAGTACTCCCTTACCCCTGAAGGATTGAGATTCATGGTTACAAAATGCTAGAAAGCTATCCTCAACCAAAGCGTTGCAAAGAACAAATTCAACCAAAGCTCAAACCCAACGAGAGCTCGGAAAAATGCGACAAATAGCTCAAATTCAAATTCACATTCAGAAGTGGAATTTTTTGCGGATTACCCCCCAAGTGCAAGTTTCGGCCGTTCAGCTCTAGATCCGAACATCCTGTTGTAATTCGAGGCTAAGCAATTGCACACCCTTTGAATCAAGCCCTAATCCTTAAGTGCTAATTCGGAGAATCATTGTGGTTTCTATTCCAAAACCCTAGAAAGCCATCCTCGCCCAAAGCGTTGCAAAGAACAAATTCAACCAAAGCTCAAATCCAACCAGAGCTCAGAAAAAAATAGCTCAAATTCACATTCAGAAGTGGAATTCTTTGCGGGTTACCCCGAAGTGCACGTTTCGAATTGTATAGCCGTTCATCTCTAAATCCTAACATCCTGTTGAAATTCGAGGCTAAGCAATTGCACACTCTTTGAATCAAGCCCTAATCCCTGAATGCTAATTCGGAGAATCACTGCGGTTGGTTTCTATCCCGGAACCCTAGAAAGTTATCCTCGCCCCAAGTGCTGCAAAGAACAAATTCAACCAGAGCTCGGAAAAATGCGACAAATAGCTCAAATTCACATTCAGAAGTGGAATTCTTCGCGGATTACCCCGAAGTGCAAGTTTCGAATCGTATAGCCGTTCATCTCTAAATCCTAACATCCTGTTGAAATTTGAGACTAAGCAATTGCACACCCTTTGAATCAAGCCCTATATCCTGAGTGCTAATTCAGAGAATTAGCACTCAGATTGGTTTCTATCCCGGAACCCTAGAAATTCATCCTCGCCCCAAGTGCTGCAAAGAACAAATTCAACCAGAGCTCGGAAAAATGCGACAAATAGCTCAAATTCACATTCAGAAGTGGAATTCTTCGCGGATTACCCCCAAGTGCAAGTTTCGAATCGTATAGCCGTTCATCTCTAAATCCTAACATCCTGTTGAAATTTGAGACTAAGCAATTGCACACCCTTTGAATCAAGCCCTATATCCTGAGTGCTAATTCAGATTAGCACTCAGATTGGTTTCTATCCCGAAACCCTAGAAAGCTATCCTCGCCCCAAGTGTTGCAAAGAACAAATTCAACCATAGCTCGGAAAAATGCGTCAACTCGCTGAAATTCACATTCAGAAGCGCAGGATTTGGCGGCTTACCCCTGAAGTGCAAGTTTTGGGGGCGCACTGCACAAGCTGCGGCCTCCTTTGCGTGCCAGGCTGATGCTGATGGGCAGCGAGCAGAGCGCGAGCTGCAGCGCCGGTGCATGCCGCCATGGCTGCTGCATGCACAGAATTGCGCCGGGACCATGCACAACTCTATCCTCTTCTCCACCTGAACGCCAAAGCAACCATCTGCGGTCCGAAAGTACAGTAGTGAGAAAGTAAAAGTCTCAGTCGCTCAAACTGTAGAATTCCTTTTGGTCACCTTAGGTGCTTTGAGTGCTTGTTTCCAGGGCTTTTTATTTTTGCTTTCTGGTGCCAGATTGCACCAGAAAAAAAAATCTGGCTAAAAAAGGTTATAAAAAATGCCAAAAAAATTGGATGAAATCATCAGACAACTTTGAAATTTAAAAAAATATTAGATGAAATCGTCTAATTGTAGATGAAAACCATACTATACATCCAATAAGTGGATGAATGTTGCAATTTGGAGCACCACTGTAACATTTTATATTGCCACTATGGCACTTCTTCAAAAATGAAAAAAAAAGTCCTACTTGTTTCCTCTCAGGGTCTTTGAATTCCAAGCAACCCTTTTTTCTTACTTTTTGAGAAAGTGCTACAATGGTGATCACTTAAAATTTGGTGAAGCATTGAATTTTTACATTCATCCATCTTTGAACCAAAAAACAATTTTCAATCATATTCATGCACTTTTTCATCCAAATTTGGTGACTTCATCCACATTTTTAATAAAAATGGATTTTTTTTGGCAAAAAAAGATTACTTTTATCTGGCGAAAAGTAGACATTTATTTTGAAATGGTGCAATCTGGCCCCGTGGTGCAAAAAAAAAGGATTGATTTCAAGTGAGAATGTAATTAAGATTTAGGTATTGACTAGTGTGCCTTGTGTTGTTGGCACAATCAAAACAAAAGTAACAGTATTTTTCTAATTTTGTTAAAACTGAAAAGAACTCAAAAATCCATAACTTTCACACCATAGCATCTCAAACTCTCAAACACTAAGTTTCAATGCCGTATCAATGACCAATTGAATTAGTACTGGGTCAAAATTTGAATGGACTTGAAAATTCCATTGGGTCAACACATCAGGATTTAATGCTTTTTTAATTTACACTATCTCAACACAATTTCAATCCATTTCTTATCAATACTGTTTCAATCGCCATTGATAAAGCACTAAATTAGCACCTCTAATTTGAGGGAATTGAAACATGTACATGTTAGTATTAATTCAATCAAACATTGAAGCTGTAACATCAAAGTAATCAATAGATGTTGAAAACTTAATGAATCAATTTTGATGAGGAAGCATTTGAGTTTTTCAAAAATATCCACTAAAGCAACCAAGTCACATATTGGCTCAAAACTTGAAGGTGTTTATAAAATAAGTGCCATCCTCACTAAAATTTGGAAGCACTTGAATGGCTCGTAGGATGTTTTGAACATCAAGAATCATGTAAGGATCACAAATTCCTCTATCATGCTTGGCCCTAGATATAGAGACTTGAGGTCTTGTAGCTTGCCAAGTGAGCCGCGGGCATAGAACCAACCTACTAAGGTGAGTGGCTGAAATTTCTTGATACATTTGAAGGAATGCTAAATCCTTTACAATTAGATTTTGCACATCATCTCTGAAAGACACTCTGACAATCAACCGTAATTGTCCAAACAAGGTCAATTTAGGCTCACCAGATGCCTCCATCTATATTACAACGCTACTATACCATGATGAACCATAAAAGTTGCCTGTGGCCCGTATATATTGTGGCATATCACCAAAGCGCTCACCAGGACCTACTAGAATGGCTATAGATGTAAAGACATGAAGTACCTGTTCAAATCAAAGAATTAACTGTAAGCTTGTATGCATTGCATTCCTTATTGCTTGCAAATAGAATACAAGTAACATACACTAACTATAATCCAACCTTGCTGAAAATAATTACCAAATGTAAACAAAGTTGCACTAACATACTAGAGCTTGTGAAAACCATACCTCTCCACTTGTGAAATTGTTCTCAGATTTGTAGATGTTTAAAGTTTTGTGGAAATAGGTTTGTAGCTCTGGTTGCTCACAAATGAGGTTTCGAGCACTCTTGGATATAAAAAGCTATGTAAAGTCAAATGTGAAGCCACAGGCAGGATCCAACCATGAGCTTTGCAAGTTGACTTTTGCTCCCCATAGAACATTAAGACCAGTTTCCACAGCCTTAACACAAACATTACACCAATAATTAAAAGTCAAATTGAATTTCAAAACTTACTAAGTTATTCCTTCCTCTGCATCCAGGTTTCTTTACATCTACAGTAAATTATCTAGAGCTGCAGTGAGGGGATCCAAACAAAATTTAAGTTAATGATACATTTGGCTTTGGAAACCAGTGCAGACTTGACTTGGCTTCAGTTGGCTTGGTGCAATCATCATCATGTTATTCGAACACACAAACTTACAGGTAGTTATTAACCGAATGCCTGAGTGGGTTTTTTTGTTGTTGGGCCATCCAACCAACAATGATAATGATAAACTAGAACTGAACTGAGTTTAGCTTAATCGGACTGGACATGACAACAATTAAATGCAAGAATCTAGCCAACTTCTAAAGTAATATTAAATTCCAAGAATAATAAAACCTTAAGATGATTCAGTGATTGAATACTTACTTGGTCTAGAGCAGTATATTTTTCCTTTTGTCTCATGTCATCAAATCCCTCCATAGTGTCTTGCAACTTCTGTAAGGCACCTAGCCTTTGGTTATGCCTAGCAATTTGAGGAGTAGCTTGTCTCTTATTGCTAGCTCTATATCCAGCCTTCATCAAGGTAATGTGCATCTGTTCATACATGTTGGTACTATACTCCCAAGGAAGTCCAAATCGACGGATGCAGTCATTGAAATGTGACATGGCATGTATTTTCACAGTATTAAATCCCGACTTTTGCCATTCAGACATAGCTTGCTTCAAAGCTTGTACAGATCTGATTATGCAAAGATTATGTCAGAATAAAACACCCATTTAGTTATAAGATAGAAATAACATAGTAGCATAAATGATTGAGTATTTGATAATAAATTTAATACACTAAATTTGAAGTTGACAACATACCTTATCATTAAAATATCCATTTCAACTAAAGATTCTGCTGTGTGTTTTGAGCTACGAGTAGCAACTTTGTACCACTTCAAAAACAGTACAAAGGCCTTGATGACATCATCTTTGTAGATCCCAATAAGACACAAAACAATCACCTGAAAACAACACACAATTTCAAATAAAACTTTTAGAGCCAATTTTCAAATTAATTGATTAAAACTTTCAAGCAAATGTTCACTAAAATTGAGATTTATCAATGCTTTTTTAGAAGTGAGCTTGAAATAACCTGCATGATTGCTCGATGTTCAAAACCTGCAAAGTTTGCATTAGATTCAAAGTATCCGCCCTTATCAGTACCTGGAATCCTGGCATTCATGAAAAAGAACTATGTTAAGAAAAGCCATATCATTGCATTTTCTTACAATTGTTCTACTACAATGATTGTTTACAAATCAAATATATAGAGAACAAATATCTTCTACTTCAAACATGCAAATTATAGTTCACCACTATTTCACCCTCATGATCATAAGGTCTAGAAATGAACACCTGTAATGAGCATAACGTGCTTCCCTTTTGATGACAAGAAGACGTCAATCAAGCTCTTTCATGGCTTTCGAGTGCATAACATCTCCATCACTTGCCATAGATCTCAGTATTCACTAGTTAATTTGAGTTAGTTTAAATTAGTAATGTCTTTTGAAATTTTAAGTTCTTTTAAGTTTTAAGTTAAGCCAAAATTGTTTTGATCTCACTAGCAAATTCTGTCCACTAGCAATTCACGATAAATTTGAAATTATCTTCAAAGTGACTTACCCCAGTGTTGTGATGATGTGTCAAAATTCCTTGTTAGAATTACAAGGACCGTCTTGGACTCAACAAATGTATGAAGTTTTAAGTTTTAAGAATATACTAGAGTTTTTTTGATGAGCGTGGGACATATAACAGACTAGTTACCTTCATTACAGTCCGAGGGGCTTTTGTTCGGAATGTGTATTTGTCTTGACATACTTCTAGATGGATAGTGGCGGGTCAGTTTTGGCACACTGAATTTCCAATTTTACTCTAGATTTTTTGCTCGGTAGTGCGAATAGCAATTCCTGGCTTTTCATTTTTGGCCATGTGCTTGCCCTTCTGTCAAGATTTTGCTCCTTCATCTGTAGCCTTTGCAGCTGGATCAAAAACTTAGAGCAAACACTATTAGTTCTTTTACAAGTGAGATCTATAGTGCAAAATTCAACTAAATAGATAGACTGTTCAAGGTTGAACAGTCGCTTTGTTTCACGTGGAGTTGATTGAGGATTGTAAGTGGCACTTGTAAGCATGAAGAGAACCTTGATATTGCTGTTGTATATGGATGCGCAAATCCCTTTTGAGTTTGACAAGGATTTTGACAAGGTTTTGCCAATATTTTTATATCCATCCCTGACCCTCGTCATTTCCAGAAAGGCAGAGGTTTCTTTGTTTGATGGTAATGCATCCTGTATTGTAAAAAGACAGGTCTTCAAGCTAATGCAAAATTGTACAGGGATAGATTGCAAGGTTGTCACCCTGGTTAGTATCGTGATTTGCTTCTAAGTTCATTATTTTGCATGAGTTGTTTTACTTGAAACTAATTTGTTTGATTGGGAGTGGTGTATGTACAGATGCAACTTGCAGCTTTGGGGAGGGACATGAAGTCTGGCCACCCGTCCATGCACTTCCGGCTCATGAAGCAACTGGAAGAGTCAGTTGTGGCCAAAATGATTAACATGCACCAGTTAATCATTGTAGAAAAGCAGTGAATTAGTTTGAACATTACATGTACATTTGGCCATGATTTGTTGTGATTCATTGTTTAAATAAAAAACGGTCCCTTCTTTGTACTTTTATTTCATTGGCCCCACAAGAATCTTTTTTGCAAAGGTCTTTCATGACCTTTGCTATTTCAATGTTTTTTTTGGATACAATTAAATTGATATTGATTTTGTACTGAAAATTTATCAAATTAAGTGCATGTTTAGTATTGTTTCAAACTCCCATTTATAGAATACTTTTATGGTACTAAATCAATGGGTGATTGAGTTAGTGTTGATTCAATTGTCGACTGAGTGCTATTTCAATGCTTTCTTGGATACAATTAAATTGATATTGATTTTGTATTGAAAATTTATCAAATTAAGGGCATGTTTAGTATTGTTTCAAACTTCCATTTATAGAATATTTTTATGGTACTAATTCAATGGGTGATTGAGTTAGTGTTGATTCAATCGTCGACTGAGTGCTATTTCAATGCTTTCTTGGATACAATTGAATTGATACTAAGTTTGTACTGAAATTTTACCAAATTAAGTGCATATCTAATATTGTTTCAAACCACAATTTATAGTGTTTTTTTAGTACTAAATCAATGGGTGATTGAGTTAGTGTTGATTCAATCGTCGATTGAGTTAGTACTAAAAAAGCACACACCCATAATCGTTATGAAATAGTACTAAAAAATTGGCATTTTAGTATTGAATTTGAGACTTTGAGAGTTTGAGATGAGGTCGAAACGCCACCCAAACAAAACCCGTGCATCCCTCCTTGCTGAGGGCTTTCTGACAATACTAAGAATGTGACCAAGGGGCACATGGTCTAGAAGATTTCACCATAACAAACAAACAAAACAAACAACCTAATTTAAGGTAATGGATGGATGGATGGATGGTATTGTATTGTTTTTACATGTTTTCTTGAGGAAGTTTGGAGTGTGCTCTCTGTCATTTTCAGAGAAGTGAACATCTTAGCACTACTTTGAAACCCAACTCCCATTCGCTTAGAATTGGTTTTGGCCACCTTTCTATGACCCTTCACTCGGTTTGTTGGAAACTTTTATATATATCTTTTAGAGGTGAAGGCATGTGTGTACTAAGGTAGTCTGCTCTAACATCGACCATTTAAAGGCTAGTCTGCCTTTTCAATAGGTTTGCATAAACAAAAATATTTTAAACTCATTTTTTAGAGAAAGAAAAAGAGATGCCAAACATAACACAAGTAGTTTCATATTTTCCGAAGTATTTTTGAATTGGTTGTGAATTTTCAAAGATGTTTGTTGTAGGTACTTATTTGTGACCTTAGATTTCCCAAAATGTGTCCACTTGCAACTTCTAAGTGATTTGACAAAATCAAGGCCAATGATTGGCTCTTACAATAAAGAATACCTTTTTTTAGATTCAATCAATGGCTAAAGTGATCCATATAGGGACCACCTCACATCCGTTCAATAGTTTTTTATAGGATTGATTTCAAGAAGATGGTCGATTTTACAGTAGACTACCTTAGAAGCTATAAAATGTTTGCAACTAAAAAGTGAATGAAATTATTTTTTTAGAGGTGAAGGTATGTGTGTAATTGAAGTTGTAAAAGTTAGTTTTTTTTTTTTTTGAAGAATATGAAATTACTATAAGTTCTTTTAGATGGAGAGGAGTAGCAAGGATGTTGTACTCAAAAATTTGAAAAGATTTTCCAAGCTCAATGTTGGCCTTCCAATAAACTCAACTCCCAAATTTCACCCACCTCGTGGTGTAGTAGGGGTTCTAGTGTGTGTGGGAGAACTGTCAGCATGTGGGAGTTTTGGCCCGCCCAATTACACCCCAACACGTTTCCACAAGGCTAGTAGGGCAGGATTCTAGCTTGTGCACAGCCTCAAAGCAACCATCTAGGGTCTGAAAACTATGAGAAAATAAAAATAAAAATTTGGGAAAAAAGGCAGAGTGCCGGTATTGAATGGATGAATGTATTGGATGTAGCGTTCAATGATTGGGCCTTGCTAATTGCTTTTCATAAAAGATAACTGGACCTAATTGTGATTATTTTAAAAATGAAGCCTACATATCATTGCCTAAAGTGTACAACTTTTATTTATGAGAGCTTACAATTAATGTTTGAATGTTCCTCTTACTAACAATTGAAAATGGCCATAATGTATCAACTCTAAATCAAAGGAGAAGAAGCTTTGCCTTGTCAACAATTACATGTAAAGAAGTTTGAGTAGGATCATACTTGAAAAGTGAGTAAGTGCTATATGGACAAAGACCCTTATAGCATAGCTCCTTGTTGTATGTCGTATCCAAACTTGCATGCTAACATCCACATATGCAATCCCTTACTAACTCAGGATTAAGAAGATCCAACAAAAGCTTAGATAGTTTGATAATAGGAATCATAATCAAATGCTTACTTGGATGCTTTTAGATGTAGAACTTGATTTATTTTCCTTGGTTTAAGATTGCAATTCAAAATTCCCTTAGAAGAACCAAATAGATGCATCTCAAATGTTCCAAAATGCTAAGCAAATTTGATACAAAAACGCATTCATTTGATACAATGTCAAGAACAAATTGAATCAACATTGTAATGTGGTGTCAATGCATTTTTCACACATGTAAATGCAATTTTGGTTTCAAATTTTGATGGACACTAGAGTGACTTTGAAAAAGTGACAAAAAAATTTGATAGTTCCTAGCCCAAGATCTACAAGTTTGTTAATAAATTGGACATCAAATGATTTTTTTCTCTTTTATGCACTACTATCCTTTGCAAAGTTTTGGATTTGATTCTAAAACTATCTTTCTATTAATATAAATAAGGCAACTTTGACAATAGATTTTTTTGGGTTGGAAAAATGGATTTACTATAGAGGTCATGATTGTGCATTTTTTGCTTCCATGATTCCTTTAATCTTGATTCATCAAACTTGAAGATAATTTGACTATAGTTTGGGGGTAAAAAATTCAATATTTATGAAGACATTGATTTAAAAATTCTACTTGAAGGTAACTAAATCTATAATAAACACAATTTATTCCTTCCAAACATGTTTATAATTGGTTCATAGAATGTGTTATTTCATCTTTTGATTGATATCTATCTTCCTTGAGAAGTCTTTGTACAAAAGATGGTTTATTGATTAAAGAAATTCAACATCATACCTAAAAGACATCTTGAAAGATAAAATATTTTAAATTCAAACTCTTGTAATAATGATAAAAGATGACTTCATGAGCATCTTATTTTTTACTCATGATAAAGAATAATAATAATAATTTGATTCTATCATAGGGGGACAACGTGAATGAAGGGACCTTTTGTTCAAGATTCTACACCTAAATTTACAAGATTTAGCCCATAGAAAGTACATGAATTATATTCCATTCTTACAAAGGATTGCCTCTATGTACAATTAAGACTACAATTGTATGTGTAATTTTTCTAGAACCAATATTAAATGAAGTTTTTTTGTTTGTTAATATTAACTTTGAAGTAAAAATTATAATTCTATTGACAACTTTAAGGTCAAAATTGGGTTTGGCCATTTTTTTCTTTTTGTAATGAAAGGGGGTGCACATATATGTATTTTTTTATTGAAAAATATGGTGCAATTGTAGAGAGTCTAAAAAAAATCATGGAATTTTAATTTTACCATACAAAAGGCCAGTTGACTACATCTATGGAATTTTGAAGCCACGTGACTAATAAGTTCATAACTTGTTTGGAAGTATAGATAGTGTTGTCAAAGTGTAAATATTGTTCAATGGACAATTGTCCTAGGGAGTTAATCTTAAATAAAATGGCAAATGAATATTTACATTGGATGTCCACTTGTTTGTCTAACCAATGGTGACACTTGGCAGTAGACGCCTTTAGACCAATGACGTCCAAGGCTAACGTCAAAGGGTGGATGCCTAAACCATTGAGATTTGGTGATAGTTTGTGGACAAAATTGACTAATGGGGTCTTTCAACGGTGAATAGATAAGTAAATAACCTAAGTTATAATGGCAAATCCAAGTGTCATATATGTTCAAGGGAATTGTCAATCTTTGTTTGTCTTTTGCCTTGGACATCCTAGATAACTTTTTCTTTTATATATTACTAGACAAATGTTTTTGCACAACTTGTTCTTCTATGTGTCTTTTCATCTACAATGGTCTTGAAAATGGCTAATAAGAGTTTGAGGGCCAAAGCCGTTTTCCTTCAAAAACCACTCAAAATTGCCATTTGTGTTGTATTCACCCAAGAAAGCACAAAAAGCAGTTCTTCTTAGAATCTAATTGTAAGATCTTGTGCTTCACTTGTTTGAGATTACAAATGTTACAATCAAAGTAAATGGCTAAAAGAGAAAAATCACTTGCAATCAATGTGTGACATTGTCATCCACTTGCACATTTTCCTATATGATAATTTTTTTTGAAGTTTGATTGTATAGATTGGAAGATATTAGCATTCAAAGTTGGATTTTGTTTTTTTGAGTACTAACTTGCAATTTCAAATGACTTTGACCATCATTTTTGGAAAAAATTTGCACTAGACTTTGCATCTAATTTTTTATTTATTAAAGAATTGATTTGAAAGTCCAAGAATTAAAAGAAAAGGCACTTGATTTTCATACTTTAAAAAATTGTTAAGTAAAAACAGGTCCAAGATTTTAAAAATAAATAAATTGTTAATAGCTCTAAGATGGGATTGAAACACAATAATTCCAATGGTGAGATTGTTTTATCAAGAAAAATTAACCTTGTCAATTTTTTTTAAATTACAAAAATTGTTTTCAAAAATGAATCCTATAAGTTTTTTTTTCAAAAAGATGCTCAAATTGCCAAAAAAACAAGATTGTTTTTAACCCCTAAATGCTCGAGGCACCAAATTCTGGTGTCAACAATACTTTGAAGTTAAATAAAACCTAACCAAGTTGCTTTTTTTAGTAGTTTATATTTTTATAAAATTCTTTTTGAAGTTTAATTTTAGCATCAAAAATCTGATTTTGAAAATGACTCATTATGATTTTTCTATTCAAGATTTTGTGCAAGGATACCTATTGTAATCTTGACTTTCCTTAGTCTTGAGGGCTCTTGGAAATGAGCCTCAAATACACTAGAGCTTGGTGAAAAATCACCTTAGAAATTCATTTAAAAAAATTGTAGAGTAGATTTTGAGAAGTCGTAAATTTATTGGAGTTATGCATGTTAGGCCCTTTAACCTCTCAACCTCATATTTTTTTAGTGACCAACTTTTTAGATTTGGCTTATGAAAAGAGGATTGAAAGACTTCAAGTCATTTTTGCAATTTTAACACCCTCATGTTCAAACATTATAATCTTTCAATTCATAAGTAATATTGTTGTGTTTTCTTTTCCTATGTGATCTCTAACATGTCTAGTTTGAATTTGTACGGTTATAATTCAAAAAAATTGATACAAATTATCAAAATGTTGGCTTTTTGTTCAATGTAGAACAAATTCTTAGAAGTTCAAGAAAGGCCTTGGGCATGTAGGGGTTAACTTTTTCATTACTAGTTCAAATAGAATGAATCAAAGCTTCACATGTAGAAAAAACTATATTTTCTAACAATTTTTTTTTAAGAATACATTTTGATTTTACATGATTTTATTTGTGCTGTCTGCCGAGTTCAATTCTAGATTGTCTTTCATGAAGACAATGGTCTATCGGGGGTTACATTAGATAGTTTTTAAAATGCTTACAATGTTCATGACTATGATTCCAATGTATGAACATCATCTAAAAGATGACTTCTGTTTCTATGCATACTCACCCTACAACCACTCTAAACAATTTACAAAACAATTATAAGCCTCATGATTTGGTTCCTACATTTGTTTTATCACTTTTTAGAAAAGAATATAAATTTAAATAGGTGATAAATATGTACAAAAACATCCTTCACCAAATCCATGTAAGGCATTGTTCCAAGATTCCATGTATGCACGAACATTGTGTTGTCCTAGAAATGTTTATATTGTCATTTTAAAGATGTATGTGCACATACAAAAATACATTGACCAACAGAGGTTTACACCATTCCTAAAGTTAGTTTGGACGATCACACTTTTGGGGCTCCACTATCCTTTAGTTGTAAAAATTCCAATTGCCAAAGTTTTTCAAACTCAAAATATGACCTCAAAACCTTCAATCGGGCCAAAAGCTACAATTTGGATGTAAAAAAACAAAAGACATGACTATTGGAAGGTGACGTTTGATATCACTTCTAGGTATAATTATTAACTGATTTTAGAATGCAAAGGTTTTGAATAATTTAAATATACTTTAGAGATCCCTAGGTTCTATTTTTGAGTTTTTTTCAATTCAATTTTAGATTCATATTAATTTTTCTTTAAATTCAATTTGAATTAATTTGGAATTCATTTTGGATTTACTTTTAGAATTGTTTTAGATCTCATTTTTTACCTCTCGCATTTATAAATCACTTACTCACTCATGGAGTGAATCCTCCTTTGAATCTTGTGGCTTTAGTTGTGGCTTGAAGTTTTAGTGAATAGCATCTTTTTTATTTTATTTTGAAACATCTCCATCACATCCATATCAAGTTTCAAAAGATAACTTCTTTTAATATCCTACATCGGATCAATTTTGTAATTAATTAAGACAAAATTTAAGCAGATCCAAAATTTCATAATTTTTTTTGAAGCAGATTTAAAATAAAGAAAATTTTATTTAAAGGTCTTTAGTTCATTTCTGAAATCAAAAATGCTATAATTAAAAAAAATTAGAATAATTTGAGAATTAAAAAATACATATTGAATACACGAATGTTGAAATCCACTAAGAAAATGTATAATGGTAGACTCTCAAAGAAATAAACATTTTTTTTCAAGAGAAATTACCAATAAAATTCATTCAATGACAACTTTCAACCATTTTATATACTTGGGAACTAAAATCTTATACAAATAAATACATTCCTAACAATTGTAACATATTGAATCTAAAAAAACTTACAAAATCTTTAAAAAAATTTAAGAAGATATATACAAACACCCTACTTCTAAAATAATGCTTTATCCACACCAAAATTGGAAAATTGGATAAAAGTGAGAAATCCTAATTCAAAAAATACAAGGATGAATTCATTTAGAAATCACTATTTATGTAAGAAGTGTATTTCCTTTTTCAAACCTTAATATGTATCATTTCTTTGTAAGAAACAATAATTCATTTTGTGCCAAAGAAGATAGTTTTAAAATTACATGAGTTTTTGAAAAAAAAACTAATAATAAAATATAGAAAGTTAGAACAACATTAAAGAAAAATCATTATCAACAATCCAAGTCTAAATTTTTTTTTCCAAAATTTACGCACAAAATTAGTAAATGAAAATATTCAAATAAATAAATACTTAGATTTTTATTATTTTTAAAATGACCATTTTTTTTACTAATTAAATAAATGCTGATTAAATTTTATCTTAAAAAGAATTTAGATCAACCAATTTTATTTCAAGGAAATGAAACAATCTAAAATCCATATCACAAATATACAAAAAAGCACACTTTAAGCTCAAGTACAAAACATATTTTTTCTATTATAGTTTCTTTAAAACTTTGTTTTTTTTATGTCATCCTAGAAGTTGAATTAGAATCATTTTTATTTTTTAAAATTTAAATCTATTTTTTCTATTTTAATATATTTAATTTTTTTTTTAACTTTGAAATTGAGTATAATATCAATTGTGAATATGTTTCTTGCAATCACTTTAATTGAGATATGAAGATATACAAAATATAGATTAATAAATATGTGATGTCCCTTTAAAGTTGTTGAATATTACCAAAATCAATGCTTTAAGCTAAGTAATAAGAGGTAAATTTCTTCCAATCCCATGTAAATCAATGGTATATCCAAATTTCACAACTATCCATTTTTATTGTCACTTTTTTTTGGAATGTTTATTAAGTATAAATTAAAGGTAAAGAAACCCTTAATGAAGCATTTTTAAACTAAAATTTTCAATATATATATATATATATATATATATATATATATATATATTTTAAAATTTGCATGTTTTGCATTAATATCTTTATTTGATGTCTTTTAAAATTGAATTTTATTCTTTAGAAAAAATTTATTTTGCTATATTCAATATTTAATTTTATAGATTAGCTCAATCTAAAAAATCAAGTTCATATGTATAGATTTATACTAATGGCCCCTGTTTGAGTTCATTGATTCAATCATTTGATTAAATTTCCAATATAATTGCATGGACATAATATTA
This sequence comes from Pseudisothecium myosuroides, assembly GCA_951799445.1. Taxonomy (NCBI): domain Eukaryota; kingdom Viridiplantae; phylum Streptophyta; class Bryopsida; order Hypnales; family Lembophyllaceae; genus Pseudisothecium; species Pseudisothecium myosuroides. The sequence continues at coordinate 11,152,493 of OX637292.1, read as the reverse complement.
CACCTCAATTTGTGTTACACTACTTTTAATGTGTTACTCTAATATATTAATTGAAATGAAAACAATAGTTGATCTATAGTGTCTTCTTATTGGAATTATTTCCTTACCAACACCTAACAAAAATATCAAACCAAATCAAGATTTGTTCTTGTAATCACGTACATTAAGCTATCACCAAATTAAATTAAAGTCAATCATTGAATTTAATGCAATTATTCCTTACATATAAATTCCATACAAAGATATCTCTAGAATAATCTTTTTGACAACTATACTAATGAAAGACCTATTCAGATGTATACCTTTTTGCTAATAATCATATAGGTAATAATTTTATTGTGACTTAATCTACAAAAAACCCCACAAACTTCCAATATTGATTTTTTGACACTAACAACCCATCAAATTATCTTCACTTCATTGACACCAAAGCACATGAATTATCAATTGGGTAGTCTAAAATTGTTACTTTTAAATTAAATAAAAAAGACTCTTACTTTTAGAGATCCACTGCCATCATTCTAGTAATGAAATGCATCCATCTAGACTTTAGTCACTATGGTGGTCAAGTACACATTCAACTACTAAAGTTCTTTAGCCATCTAAATCCAACTTGTCTTAAACATCACTTCTATAGTTCTATACTTAGACCAAATAAGCCATTAGACATAAAAGATAGAGACTATGTACTAAAACATAAAGTATTTCTAGCTTGTCTAATTGGATAATTTCCTCAAGTTGGAAGGTTGGATTGCAAAATCCATTACATGCAATAGTACCAATCAAGAAGAAGATATCAAATCAAATTTTTGTAATATACATTGATTTCCTTCCTAATTGGCTAATGCTCTTATTTTGCTATTCAAAATTCCAACCCTAATGTTATGAAGGGTGATTGCAAGAAAGACCGACCATTTTTGGTAGCGTTTTGCAAAATTGGTTTTTGTCCAAGCTATAATTTTTGAATTTAAAATCCAATGCCAAAAATAAAAAATTCATTTCTAGATGTTTTGATTGTAATTGTAACCCTTATTTTTCAAAAAATTTAAAAAATCATTTTATATTTAAAAGTCAATTTCTCTAATTTGTTACACTTTCGGCGTTTTTTGTTTTTAGTACTGGGAAGTACCCAAATTTAATGATGTAGAGCTGAAATTTTGGTGGTCTATTCCCACACTAGTCGGGCATGTTCCATGTGAGGGGCATCAAAAAATACATTATTTTATGCCCTCCATGTTCGTGCAAATAGGCCAAAAAAGGGGCTCTATTGCGTGCACACTTTTGAACAACGAAGATGGTTTATGGCCAATTTCATTAAAATGGCGGTATTCCGTTAATTTGGCACTTTTAGCAGTTCAGACCGCCCAGTCTGAATTGTTTTTTTTGTACCAAAATCTATACCCGTACTAGATTTTTGAAATCTACACCTGTCCTAGATATTTAAAATCTATACCAATTCTAGATTTTTCAGACTGCACGATCTGATATCTATGTCATTCCTAGATTTTTGAAATCTAAAAATGACCTAGATGTTAGCAATGTACACTAGTCCTAGATGTCATGGTGTGAAAATGGCACATGGAATACCGCCATTTTAATGAAATTCGCCATGTTTGAAGTTCTTTTTTTTTGGTGAAATCTCATCACCACCAAGTCTTCACCAATTGCCAATTTTTAGATTTTTTTATTTCATTATAATTTATTTATTAAAAATTAAAACGTTGAAATACCCCTTTTCTGGAACATATAGAATTGTGGATAGAATAGGGGTATTTCAACGTTTTAATTTTTAATAAATAAATCATAGTGAAATAAAAAAATCTAAAAATTGGCAATTGGTGAAGACTTGGTGGTGATGAGATTTCACCCAAAAAAAAGAACTTCAAACCATCTTCGTTGTTCAAAAGTGTACGCGCAATAGAGCCCCTTTTTTGGCCTATTTGCACGAACGTGGAGGGCATAAAATAATGTATTTTTTGATGCCCCTCACATGGAACATGCCCGACTAGTGTGGGAATAGACCACCAAAATTTCAGCTCTACATCATTAAATTTGGGTACTTCCCAGTACTAAAAACAAAAAACGCCGAAAGTGTGACAAATTAGAGAAATTGACTTTTAAATATAAAATGATTTTTTAAAATTTCTGAAAAATAAGGGTTATAATTACAATCAAAACATCTAGAAATAAATTTTTTATTTTTGGCGTTGGGTTTTAAATTAAAAAATCATAGCTTGGACAAAAACCAATTTTGCAAAACGCTACCAAAAACGGTCGGTCTTTCTTGCAATCACCCTGAAGCAAGTCAAAACATTGTCTCCATGTTGCAAACGACAAATACTAGTACAAATCCACCGTGGATTGAAATGATTTTGTGTTAATTATATGTTAGTCATCACAAATTGCGTTAGCTTTAACATATCTTTAGCACAAAACCATTTCACTCTATACAATGGATTTGTACAAAAGTTGGGCAAGAAGAAAATCTACAACTTTCAGATTCTCGGCTCCTTGCAAACCATAGGTCCATAGCATAGTTTACAAGTATGTGGCAATTCAAAAAACTGTTCAACTCCCCAAAATAGGATCAATACAAGGAATCATCCTTTGTAAGTTTGTGCAGGAGGCTAAGCCACATTCTTTCCATATATTTGGTTGTCCTTCAAGTGAAAATGGAAGCATTTTCACAGTTAAGTACTGTAGTAAACACCAGTATGAACCAAGACCAATAAGCTATCACAACTTAGGTAGCAGATTCTAATACAGTTCAAGCTCTAAAAGCGTTTTGACAGTCTTTAACAAAGAAGTACATATGACATTAATGCAATAATTGTGCTCTTCACTGTCCCAAAAGGGAACTATCATGTATAAATGGGGACACTTTATGAACCTTATACGACCCTAAACTTAAAGAATTTCAAAAGTTTAAAACCTTGCAACATAGAATGATGCAGCAACTTCCATTTTTTTTAAAAACTTTAGCATGGGAAAACATTTGGAGGGGTCCATAACAGACCCAAACTGACTTGCTAACACTTCTCAAGTGATCGCTTGATCATGCACTGCCCCATCGATACTTCTGCATGGGCTAACAGTACTAAAAGCTCCACATTCTCATTGGGAAACCTAAGAATGCAAGCTCGGATCTTCAGAGATTGGAGGAGAGACTGCAACCGAGTTGGGATGAAGTGAAAGCCAAGATCGATCGAGGTCTCTGTGACTTTCAGGCAAGCCCAGAATGCTGGAGTCTTGATTATGTTGAAGAGTGATTGCATCTTGCTTCCCCTGTTGTGCATCTGCGGGTTGACTAGCTTTTCTTTCCTCTCTCAGTTGTTTGTGATCCTCACAAAGAGTGTGGACATTCATGGCAATCCTGCTGCATTGCGAACTCCTGGTGCCATCTTTGGATTTGTGACTGTGGTCGCATTGTACCCCAGTTTGGACACCCGCGTCTTGAGCGATCCAAGGTTTGAATGCTGTCAAGTGCTTTGGGGAACCTCGATTTTGACAGAGCGAGGTTTTGCCATCTTCTTGTAGTTGTAAGCTCCTGTGATGGTGGTAAAGGGTATCACCTGCCATCGCCATCATGTTACACCGCGAGTTCCCAGTATCGTCTTTCTGGACGACGCACCTTTGGCCCGTCTGTACTTCCGTCTTGGCGAAGATTTCAGCCTGAGTTGCCTGCAAGCCACCTGGAATGGGATGGCCATGGTGAGGAAGCTCCTCATAATCTGATGAAGGAGAGCTCCGCTTCCTGCTTGACGTCCAGAGTGGCCCATGTGAGACCAGTTGTGAATTCTTTGGATGTGCAGCCGAAGAAGGCATTTGCATGTCCGCCATGCTCTGGTTCATTTCTTCAAACTTCGTCGCCTGTTCGGATATAGCTGCAATCGCCTTCTGAAATGCTGTACTCCGAGGTGGGACGACTCCTGGGATATATGTCAGGTGACACATGCAACAAAGCTTCTGTCAACTCATGTCGAACGTCGTGAGTACAGTACGGTCTAATTTAGGGTTAGGGTTAAGTGTTTGCAGCGTGCACATATGCGAGGAATTCAAGGAATTCGAATGTGCGTACCTTCATGTGCATCCACCGAGAGGCCGGTCTGCAGTGTTGCTGGAGTTGAATGCTGACTGGATGGAACGGTTTTGCTCGAGGATGCCCCATAACGACGTGAAGTACTTGCAATGTTTGCAGGGCTCCGCTCGGGTTGTTGCACCTCAAGCTGGGGGTTGCGCACAAAGCGGTGGTATCCCTTTTCTTCTCGAAAGTGTGGGTTGGTCTTCAAGTGCCTCCGCACTTGCACCTTCCAGTTAGTTTTGAAACTGAGCACCTCTGCCGGCTTCTTAAGGCATTTGAAAAGCTCTCGCACTGAGATGCCGCCCCTGCCAGAACCCAGAAGCTGCAAATACAAGGCGTACAGCAACGAGCCTTCCGGTGCTGAAGAGGGGTCAATCGAGGTTGGAAGCTCGGAGTCTGATTCACTTTCTTCTATCAGTATAGGATCCAGGTTGCTTGCACCTTGAAGTTCTCGAATTGCAATTGCTGATGGCATCGCTAGACCCGTCAATTCCTCCGATCCTTCACCTTGTTTTTCCATTCCCACATCTCCGTTAACCTGCAACACAGAACGTCAGAACTCAGAACCCCGTTCCTATCTCAAAGCGACAGCAATTGGCCAATCGTATGTACGTGGTTATGTCCGGCAATGATCCCTGATTCTGAGAACGGGCATACCGATCATGCAAACAATCACGAAATACTTATCCAAGAACATATAACGTCTGTAGTCTCAGAAAGTACGTAATTCATGCTGTACAGACTCATTCCGATAGAAAACTCGAGTCCGTAAGCCTGTTTTCAAAGCAAAACGAAATTGCCTGTGAAAGAACCGCAGACGTACAGACTATTCAAGACAACATCCTACGAAGTTACTGTTACTTAAACGAACATACATTGTCTAACCATCGACATACAGTACATGTTACAGTACTGGTGGAAAATTAGGTTTATATCATGAGTTGCAGCATTTCCTCCATTGCGGGAAAGAAAAAGAAGGACGGTTAACTAACAAATTAGAAAAGGTACCTCAAGTGAATTGGCCATGGAGGTCACAGGCTCCCCGCCATCTTGGTCCTGTGGGGATGGATTCGCAGATGGGACTGCCACCTCCTGGACCTTACCAGTCTCCATCTCCGGCAACTCCTCTGACATCATCGACGGTGCGGTCGAGTTCCGCCGAGCACCATACTGGTCCCACGTTGCAAGGAAAAAGCCAAGCACGAGCTCGGCATTTTCCATATCAACCTCATCTTCATGCTTTTCACTTCTTTGCGCCGACTGAACCAGGGTTTGGAGCGAAGGTTCGCTCCGACCACGCGGTTTTCTGTTCCTCATTCTCCTCTGCATGATCCGACCTGCACAGCTCCAAGCCCACATCGATTAAGGATTCACCAAGACTGACTTACAAGTTACAACCCCAAAGCAGGCGCAATCAAACCACGACAGTTGATCACTTCTAAACAATCATCTTCGTTTTCAATTCCACCTTGCTACATTTCAAGTCAGACACCTCCTCTGACTTATGTTTTATATTAACTATTGACGATCTACCGCAACAATGTTTAATTCCTTACGCCAACTCGATGATCATGGCCGGTGGAGGCTTAGACCACGAAATAGCGGACTGATCGATCGGACTGATCGAATCTTCATTCCATGGGAGAGAAGCAATTCATGTATGCACTGCACCAAAATTCGCAATGCTGTGACCATCTAGCTAGACTCGTGAAGATATCCGACGAAACTTCAAACAGGAATTGGAATACAATTGCAAGATCGAAACTCATTGAAATTCACAACGGGCTCCACAAAAAGCAGGACCCCACAACCATGTACAACTACTACTCGATCACAAAAAGTCTTCCGTGATTACTTTTCAGGTAGACGATCGAGCCAGCTGGCTACCAAATTGGACTTCCACCGACCGCATCGTAAAAGCAAGCGCAGGAATATTTCCATTGGATCGTCGACATGCAACTACTGTAGCTGCCTGATCGATCACGACTTCATTGCTAGCACCGTCGATCGATCTGTCTACAGATTCAGGGTACATAACGAATGCGACACAAAGCTAGCTACAGTAGTTAACCTAATTACGCCGCGCGAATCAATCGATCTGGGTACGTGGATCGCGAATCGAAAGGGAAATTAGAAGCAAACTAGCTCACCTGCTGGTTCGTAGCAGTTGCAAATGAGGTTGCAAATCTGTTACCAAACTGAATGCGAGCTCGAGAATTGGAGGCAATGGCGAGAGTAGCGAGAAGCCGCCGCAAGCATGAGTCTAGCAAGAGCTGGCGATCAGCAAATGGAGACTCGGGTGGAAATCCAGACAGTCAACCGGCTTTCTTATACCTCTGTCTTGGCGTGTCTTGGCGTGTTATACCTCTGTCTTGGCGTGCAGATGGATGAAGTCTGGCGGCCGGTGTGAACAGAACTGAAGATGACATCACAGGACACTTGTCTAACTTACTACAATAATAATGAAGTTTATTGCAAGCCACACTAATTGATTTTAAAATGCTAAAAGTTTTCACTCTCGATAAATATTTTCACCAACTATGTTCATAGGTATCCCCTTTGGATCGTATTGATATCTAGATATGCTCTTGGTAAAAAACTTCATCAATTGTAAGAACTTATAATATTTCCAAATCAAGTAATGTGGTAGCACTAAATTTCATTATTAGATTAGTGAAATTGGTTTGCATCATTCTATACAATTATGTTGTAAGTTTGAAAGGGTTTTTAAAAAAATTCTATTGTAATTGCCACATTGCCAATTTGATACTCCGAATTTTAGAAAATTCTATGCAATAGAAGATTCTTTAGAAGCCTTTCTATTCAATATTAATTGTCAAATATAGGGTTGTTTTCTCCAACTTGGTGACAACACGTGAGACAGCCGTCATGCAACGTCCAATATGACATCAAAACCCAGAAATCTCTATACGAAATTTTGAAACAAATTATAATTTGTGATTATTTTTTAATTAGTTAATACAAATAAATTAGTAAATATAAAAAAAACAATCATCTTGAAATTTTTCTAAAAAATTAAAGTAGAGATAAGAAAAAGTGTGAATTTTTTCAAGAAATTATTTTTATTTGCACAAAACACCTTTGGCAATAACCTCCATGTCAAAGGGTAGTGCTAATATATAAATATAGAATCCATGAGCCTATTAGCCTAGGAGTCTATATTATTGACACCTTCTATGGTTATAGGTGTCTATGTTAACCCCTAAAGGCCCAAGGCCTTTATTTTTGCCAAAAAATACTCAAAACTGCCATTTCTAAAGCAAGGAGTAAAAATATTTGAAAAATATTTTTTTTGCACATCTAATTGTAGGATCTTACACCTAACTAGTATGAGAATGTGTGGAAAAAATTTCCAAATTTAATGACCGCACAGATTCCAAGATATCTGCGTTTAAAGTGAAAAAAACAAGTTTTTCAGAACATTGCAGGACTAGATTTTTTGACTTTAAACATTTTAAACTTAAAAAATTTTGCATATAGAGTTTTGAGCTTTAAATCTTTATAGTGGAGAATTGAATTGAGAGTCTAGGAAAAAAAATTTCAAAAAAACTTAATTATCATTCTTAAGAAAATTGTTAAATAGAAGTATGTACAAGATAGAAGGAAAATCTAAAATATTCATATATTTTAGATGGAATTAAAATGCACTAATCCCAATGGTGAGATTGTTCTAGCAAGTAAGCTAAACCATGCAAAACAAAAATTTGAAAATTTTGAAAAATTGCATTTAGAATTGAATCCTACAAGTTATTTTTTTCAAGAAGTTGCTCTAACTGCCCGAAAAACAAGAATGTCCATAACTTTCTCATAACAAATCGAAATGAAATGAATCAAAGTTTTCAAGGTAGACAAAAATACAATCTATGAGAAAAATTATATGAAATAAAAATTCAAATTTTTGCAAATTTTTTTTTGCTGCCCGAGCTACCCCCCGTCCCCTATTTTGAGCTTATTTGGTCATAACTGTTGTTCTCGGGCACCGATTGTGAAAAAAATTGTATTTCCACAAAGCTTATCAGTTTTTCAATCTTCAAAAAAAGTTTAAGAAAATCACAACAAAGATTCAGCCCGTAGGTACTTGTCCGAAATCTCATTTGTCCCCCAAAGGGACAATGGATTGGGCCTTTAGGGATTTAAGGTATGTATGGGTCATTGCAAGAAACACCTGTACTATTCTCTGTCACAGTTGGAGTGATCTTGTTATCTTTTGCAATAACTTTTGAGATACAAGTCCAATGAATATGAAATTTCAAAGGATTGTGCCTAACCTGATGTTTATCAGATCCCTTATTTTTTAGAAATTTTCAAAAATTGTTTTATATTTATAAATCATTTATGTTAATTTGTCACACTTTGAGGTTTAGTGTTTTTTATTATGTTAGGAGTCCCTAAATTTAACAACCTAGAGCTGAAATTTTCATGGTCTATTTGCATGATAGGAAAGCATATTCCTACCAAAGGAAATCTAAAAATATTTTATTTTGTGTCCTCCACATGAGTGCAAACAACACTCCCATTGTGCACAATTTCTGAACAATGAAGACGGTTCTAAGATCATTTTTTTGGTGAAATCTCATCATCATCAACTCTTCCCAAATGGCCAATCTTTAGTTTTTTTAAAATTGCTTTTCCAATTTTTTACAAATTAAAAATGTCAAACTATCGATTTTCATTTATCATTTATCTAATGGAAAAAATAACTTCAAAATAACTTGTTATAATCATTTAAAATAGCTAAAAATCATTATATGAGATTTAAACTTATTACAATATAGGTTGTTGTAGACTTAAACTAGTGAAAAGGATGTAATATATTTTATGCAATTTGTATCTCTATAGATGATGGCTTTCAATTTCAAATGCTAAATGTAAATATTCATTTAAAAAAAGGAGTTTAATAGAGACCATGCAGTTTTATGGATTTATATAGATCAAATGTCTTTTATACCATTATAGTAAGCCTTCAGTAATGTAGTCTCTATATTAATTGATTTATAAACTCTGAACTTAAAATAAATGAAAAATACTTAATGCAAATGAATTTTTATAAAAAAATTTGGAAAAATTCCAAAAATTATAATTTAAATAATAGTTAGACCATCATGATTTCCAAGGCATATTAACAATATAACATGATAGATTTTGAAAATACATACTAGGAATTGTGCAATGGAAAAGACCAACAACAAAGAAGATTGAATTTGACATTCATATTTATCATTATAGATAGAGGAAAGAAAATTTTCAACTAGTAGAGGGTTTCATGGTTAATCAACTTGACAATCTAAAGTGTGCTACAAACAAACTATTTTTTTTCAATTGTATCTTAAACTTATCATCTTAGCTATTGAGCTATTCAACTTTAGATCCTAACATTGTATTCAGATTTGAGGCTAAGCAATTGGAAATTTGTTGAATCAAGTCCTAATCCCAAAGTGCTAACTGCAGCATCCTCTAATTTGGAATATCACTCTGGTTTCTATTCTAAAATCCTAAAAAGCTATATTTGCCCAATGTGTTGTAAAGAACAAATTCAACCAAAGCTCTAATCCAACCAGAGCTTGAAAAAATGCGACAAATAGCTCAATTTCACATTCAAAAATTGCAGAATTTTTTGTAGATTATCCCCCAAGTGCAAGTTTCAAATTGTATAGCCATTTAGCTCTAGATTCTAACATCATGTTGAAATTCAATGCTAAGAAATTGCGCACCTTTTGAATCAATATCTAATCCCTAAGTGCTAATTTGGAAAATCATCATGGTTTCTATTCCAAAACTGTAGTTATAGAATCTATAGGAAGAAGTGCACAATAGCTTAAATTTTGTTAATTTTCCAATTTTCCATAGTACTATGGCACTTAAGTTGTTAATACTTGGTTATTACCAGGTAGTAAAGACTTTCTATAGAACCTAGTCAATAGATGGATGTTAATGAGGGAATGGATGGAATCTATTGGTGGCAGTTAAGTAGTTATCGGCTGAATTGGGGTGAAATTCTATTGTATTTGGTGTTGAACCTCAGTCTGGAATGGAAGCTCAGAGCTCCTGCGGTTGAGGCCGGCAGTGTGGAGTGAGCAATTGATTTAGTTTTCGGTGATGGTGCTTGTGTTTTGACTTTGTGAATGTGTGGATCGATAGTTGTCATGTAGTGAGGCTGAGAATACAATGAGGATCAATTGTAAATTTCAGGTTGAAATATACTTAAGAGATTATGAGATGAGTGTGCTGTAATCAATTGTGTGGATTTTTGGATGTCTTATGCAATTGTGATTCTTGCTATTGTGATGTGAGTGATTGAGTGTGCTGAAATTGTGTATATCAATTGTGAGTGTGTGGTTGTGCTAAGTGTTGAGTCTATAGATTTAATCTTGTGAAGAATTTCTATTGTCGAGACTAGATGTGAATGCAAGTTTGGATTCGGTTTCAATTGTTTTTATCAATTGTGTATGGACTGGTTGCATGGTATGTGTCAATGGTGTATGAGCATGATGCTATTGAGTGTTCTATGATGTGAACTGGGAGATTAATCTATAGGAACACTGTGATTAAAAATATATAGAGAGTAAGTCTATAAACTGGAATGAATAGAACTGGAAAATGAGTGATATAAAGGTGAATCGAGAGTTGTCTAAATTGAGTCAAAGGAAATGTAAATTTTGTAATCATTTGAATTATTTAAAGCCTGAGTGTAAAATAAAAAAAGAAGCTGCTGTAGAAGGAAACAATATCAAAAGCCCAATTGGAGTAAAACCGGAGTTAACCAGTGCCAAGGAGAATCAATAGTTGGTGAACTGTGTAACCTGTGATTAGTGATTGGTAGATGTGGAAGAATCAATTGAAGATGCTGAAAGATTGGATGAGCGAGAAGATCAATAGAGATTGTACCTGCCAGTTGGTGAGGCTGACAAGGAAGTGAGCGGACAAAGCTGAATCGATAGATTTACATACGATTGATAAGTTTTTAGCCTTGGTTATAATTATAATAAATATGGCTTTATCCATTGTATGGGTCAAAGTGAAATATTCCCAAATCCTTCAATTGTGCACAACTTGGAGTTAATTTAGTTTCCCTTAGGAATTACCTATAGTGCATCTATACCTCCTTGCGAACAAACTTAAACTATAGGATTTATTAATGTTCATTCATAATAAAAACCTAATCTACAAAAATCCTAGAAAGTTATCTTCATCCCAACAGGTGTTGCAAAGAACAAATTCAACTAGAGCTCAAAAAAATGTTGCAAGTTCACATTCAAAAGCGTAGGATTATTTTGGTGGCTTACCTCAAGGTGCAAGTTTTGTGGGCACACTGCAAAAGCATTGCAGCTTTCTTGCGTGGAAAGTTGATGGGCAGTGAACAATGCTTGTGTTGTAGTACCAGTGCGAGCCGCCGTGGCTGCTATTTTCAAACTAAGGATGAAGTTGGAACCATGCACAATTCTATTTTCTTCACCTGAACGTCAAAACAACCATCTAGGGTCTGAAAGTGAGAAAGCGAACGTAAAAGTTCGATAGAAAAGGCACGGTATGTGTATTAAATGGATGAATGTGTTGGATGTGGCGTTCTGTAATTGGGCCTCGCTAATTGCTTTTCATATGACGTAACTGGGCTTAATTGTGATCGATTCTTAAAATGAAGCCTATATTTTTGTGTAAAGGATACAACTTCTATTTATGAGAGCTTACAGTTAATGTTTGAATGTACCTCTTACTAACAATCTGAAAAATGTCTAGAGTTTATCAACTCTATATTGAAGATTTGCATTGACAACAACTACATGTAAAAAACTTTGAGTAGGGTCATACTTGAAAAGTAAGCAAGTGCTACATGAAGAAAGACCCTCGTAGCATAGCTCCTTGTCATATGCATAGTATCCAAACTTACATGATAACATTTGCATTTGCAATCCCTTACTAACTTCTAAGTAAGAAAATCTAACATAATCTCATATAGTTATATGATAGAAACCATAATCAAATGCTTACTTGGAATTTTTTAGATGTTGTTCATAGATTTTCCTTAGTTCGAGATTGCAATTCAAAATTCCCTAGGAAGAATCAAATTTTTGCATTTTAAATGTTCCAAAATGCTAAGTAAATTTAATACTAAAAATGCATTGATACAATGTCATTGATGTGGTTTCAATGCATTTTGCACATATATAAATGCAATTTGGTTTTCAAATTCTGATGGATACTAGAATGATTTAAAAAAATAAAATAAACTTGATAGTTCCTAGTCCATGATCTACAAGTTTGTTACTAAGTTGGACATGAATGATTCTTTTTTCTTTTATGCACTAGCTACCCTCCTTCTAATAAAATAAATAAGTCAACTTTGACACCAAGTATTATTTGTTTGGAAGAATGGATTCATTAGGGGAAAACATGATAATGCACTTTTTGCTTCCATAATTCCCTTAGTCTTGATTTATTAAACTTGAAGATAATTTGACTATAGTTTGGAGGTAATAAACTCAATATTTATGAAGATATTGATTTAAACATTCTACTTAAAGATAACTAAATCCATAATAAACACAATTTATTCCTTCCAAACATGTTTATCACTAGTTCATAGAATGTAATATTTCATCTCTTGATTGATATATTATACTATCTTTTTTGAGAAATCTTTAGTGAATATTAACCCCTAAAAGGCCATTGTCCCGCTTTGGGGAGACAAATTGGATTTTGGACTGGTACGTATAGTCTCAATTTTTGTAATGATTTTTTTATTTTATTTTTTTAAGATAGAAAAATTTATTAGCTTTGTTGGAATATAATTTTTTTCAATTGATGCCTGGCAACAAAAATTATGCCAAAATAAGCTCAAAATAGGGGAGATCAACCACCAAAAACAATTTCACAAATTTGAATTAATTTTTTTTCTCATAGATTATATTTTTTTTCTAAATGGAAAGATTTGATTCATTTCATTTAGATAAGTGATGTGAAAGTTATGGACAATCTTGTTTTTCAAGCAATTAGATCATCTTCTTGAAAAAACAACTTGTAGGATTCATTTTTCAATGCAATTTTTATAATTAAAAAAAAGATTTCGTGTATGGTTTAGTTTGCTTTCTAAAACAATCTCACCATTGTGATTAGTGCACTTTTATTCCTTCGTGGAGATATTAATAATTTAGATTTTCCATCTATGAATGTAACTCATACCTATTTTACTTAACAATTTTTCTAAGAATGAAAATTAAGTTTTTTTGAATTTTTCCCTTGTATTCTCAACTCAATTCTCCACCATAAAGATTTAAACCTCAAAACTTTTTAGTGCAAAAAATTGAAGTTAAACAGTTTCAAAGCCAAAAAATCTAGCCACGCAAGGTGCTGAAAAACTTATTTTCTTTACTTTAAATGCAAATGTCTTGCAATATGTGCAAGCAAATATTCTAAAAAATTCCACACATTCTCATATTAACCCCTAAATGCCCGAGGCACCAAAATCTGGTGTTTGCAAAACTTTGAAGTCAAATAAAACTCAACCAAGTTGCTATTTTTAGAAGTTTAATATTTTTGGAAAGTTCTTTGTGAAGTCTAGTTTTAGCATCAAAAATCCGATCTTGAAAATAATCAATAGTGATTTTTCTATTGAAGATTTTGTGCAAGGGTACCCATTGCAATCTTGAATTCCCGTAGTGTTGAGAGCTCTTGGAAATGAGCCTCAAATACACTAGATCTTGGATCAAAAATCACATTCAAATTTCATTTAAAAAAACTATAGAGTAGATTTTAAGAAGCCATAAGTTGATTGGGGTTATACATGTTAGGTTCTTTAACCTCATATTTTTTTGGTCACCATTTTTTTAGATTCCATTTGTGAAAAGAGGGTTCAAAGTTTTTTGCAGTTTTAACACCCTCATGGTCAAACATTATAATCTTTCACTCTATAAGTGATATTGTTGTATTTTCTTTTCCTATGAGATCTCTAACATGTCTAGTTTGAATTGGTACGGTTACAATTTAAAAAAAATTGATACAACTTATCAAAATGTTGGCATTTTGTTCAATTTAGAGCAAATTCCAAGTCACTCAAAATAGGCCTTGGGCATTTAGGGGTTAATTAGGTATAAGATTCTATGATTAGGTTTGTAGAAAAAACAATTTTCAAAATATTTTCTTTTTGCAATAGAAATGATAGTTTTGAGTGTTTTTTGGTGAAAAAAAGTCCTTGGACCTCTAGGAGTTAATTGGATGAAGGTTTTTTTTAAAATCATTTCTTCTTCAATTAATAGATGGATGATATAACAATTTTGAATTGAATTGCTTTTGTATTAATGAAAGATATAACTAGTTTAATTATTTCTTTCAAATCATGTAATTCTCTAAGTAGGAGAACTAGAATAGTGCAAAATTTCAAGAAAATAGTTATTTTGATGTTACAATTTATAAAAAATACAATTTTTTTAATAAAAAACTAAAATAAGGAAATTTTTAACAACTCTATGGAGATTGTATGTTGTGTGGAAGTTCACAAAGTGATCTCCTTTCTTCTTGCATTTTGAGACATATTAAATTCTCAAATGGGCTGCTCCAATAGAATTCTTTTGGACAATAGCTATGAATCTACTCTAGACCGTCTACTAGAAGACTACTTCTTCCAAATTTCAACTCCAAATTTGTTTTTTGGGGTACTAAATAGTTCTAAAACACCCCCAATTGGCAAATGTGATATATAATTGGGGGCTATTTTTGGATAGTAAAACATTTTTGAAAATTGAAAAAAATTAGGCAAGGTGTATAATAGTTATAAGTACCTTACTTGTAAATCTTGAGTCATTTGGAGCCAAAATACAAGTGCAGTGGCCATTTCATTCCCAATTTTTTTTAATTCACAAAAAGATGCACTTCAAATGGGAGTAAATTAAAAACCCTTCTGGAATCTAAATCCTAGGTGTAATTCAACCTTCTATAGAAAAAATTTAAACATTCACATATTTTTAGCAATTTAAAAATATAAGATTCAATCTGATTTACTTAGGTTAAAAATACAAAAATAATTAAAATGATTTCAAATTTTTAGAAGATGTTTCAAATAATATAGTGATTACATTAATTTTTAAATTTCAAAGTTGAGACATATATACTTTTTTTTTAATTTTGTAGGATTCAATTTGGTCAAATTTGGCTTTCTACTCCTTTTGTTTGAAAATGTGATCAAATTTGAGAAATTGTTTTTTAATTAAAAAATTCTATATTTGCCTTAGATTCCAATACAATTTTTTTGAAGGTAAGAAAGCATTATTCATCTTCTTATAATTTTCCTTCCCCCAAAGCTACTTTTCTTTGCCTATAAAGTTGATCATCCAAAATTGTTATAATCTAAAATCCACTGGTCAATATTTTCCAATCACAATTAATTCCATGCATACTAGTCAAAGTAGTCTTTGCTTTTGTATATTTAAATTTCAAATTTCAAGCACATTTATGTGCAAAAAAATATCAGAGTGGGACGATTCATTGAAAACTTCCATTGTCAAAAAGTTGTTGGGCCTTGAGGGGTTAAGGGTTAAATTAGATATTATTAAAATGTTGACAAATGAATGTTCATGAGTATGCCCCTAAACTCAAAGATGACTTTTGTCTCTGGACATTCATATTTGTCTTACATTTGTTAATTTACTTTCCAAAAAAGAATATGAATTTAAATAGATGATAAATATATATAGAAACATCCTTCATCCAATACATGCGCGCATGGCACTCTTCCAAGACTCCACGTATGTGCGGATATTGTTTTTGTGTTGTCTTGAAAATGTTTGTATCATCATCTCAATGATGTGTGTGCTCATATAAAAATGCTTTGACAAATGGAGGTTCATTCCATTTCCAAAGTCCATTTAGATGACCACACTTTTTAGACTCCACTATCCTTGAGTTGTGAAAATTCTAATTGCTAAAGTTTCCCAAATTGGAAATATAACTTCAGAACCTTCAATTCGGCCAAAACCTTCAATAAAGATTTAAAGAACCAAAGACATGACTATTTGGAAGGTGACATTTGATATCTTCTCTAGATTTGGTTTTTAATTAGTTTTAAGATGCAAGGTTTGAATCACTTTACATTATTTAGGATCTATTTTGGTTCTATTTTTGAATTTATTTTCAATCCAATTCTAGGATCATTTTAAATTTTTTTAGATTTATCTTGAATTTACTTTGGAATTTACTTTGGATTTATTTTTATATTCATTTTGGATTTCATTCTTACCTCTCATACTTGTAAATTACTTGGTAGCTCATGGAGTGAACCCCTTTTCAAATCTTGTGGCTTTTAGTATTGTTTGAAGTTTTAGTAAGTAGCATCTTTTTTATTTTATTTTGAAATATCTCCATTACATCACTACCAAATTTCAAAAGATAATTTCTTTCAGTATCCTACATTTGGGTCAATTTTGTAATTAATTAAGACAAAATTTGAAGTAGATCCCAAATTTCATAAATTGAGAGACCTATATCCAAAAAACAAAGAATTTTTTATTTAAATGTCTTTAGTTTACTTTGAAACTAAAAATGCTTTAATTAAAAAACTTTCAAATAATTTGAAAATTAAAAGAGACTTGTCAAATACACAAATTGTAAAAATTGACCAAGAAATATGGTAGACTCTCAAAGAAATAAACAAAGTAATCTTCTAAAGAGAAATTACAAGTGAAATTCACACACTAACAACTTTCAACCATTTACATACTTATGATCCAAAATCTTGTTCAATGAATTATGATCTCAACAATTGTAACTTGTGGAATCTAAAATCTAAAAATATATATATAATCTTTAAAAAATTTAAAAGAAGATATATAGAGGCTTAACTTCCCAAATATTATTTTGTCCACACTACAATTAGAAAATTGAATAAAAGTGAGAAAACCTAGTTCAAAAAATACATAGATGGATTCATTTAAAAGTCACTATTTATGTAAGAAATAAAAATTTCTTTTTAAACCTTAATTACTTCATATGTATCATTCATTTGCAAGAAACACCATTTCATTTTGTGCCAAAAAAATAGTTTTGAAAATATATGAATTTTTGAGGAAAAAATTGATAATAAAGTATAGAAAATTAGAACAAAATTGAAAATGATTCATCATCAATGATTTAAATCCAAATTTATTTTTCAAATTTCATGCACAAAATTAGTCAATGAAAATATCTTAAAAAATAGATATTTAGATTCTTAATTTTTTTTTATAGACAAAATTATCAAATAAATAAATAAATATAGGTAATTTTTTAATCTAATCAACCAATTTTATTTCAAGGAAATGAAACAACCTAAAATCCTTATAAACATACAAAGCAAGTGCATTTTAAGCTCAAATAAAAAATTAATATTTTTTAATATTTTTTTGAAAAACTTTTTTATTTATGTAATCCTAAAAGATGACCTAGAGGCTAGAGTATCTTTATTCTTCTAAATTTAAAGCTATTTAATCTATTTTTAATCTATTTAAATAAAATTAAAAACTTCAAAATTGAGGATAACATAAATTGAAAAAATATTTTTTGCAATTGCCTTAATTGAGATGTGAAGATACACAAAATATGGATTAATATGTGATGTCCATCTAAAGTTGTAGAATGTCACCAAAGTCAATAGTTTAAGCTAAGAGATGACAAATAATTTTTTCTGTGTTAATTAATGTGATATCCTAATTTCAAAAATTGTCATTTTTGTTTTGAATGCTCATTAAATGCAAATTAAAGGTAAAAAAGCCTTTATTGAAGGTTTCTTTAACTAAGTTTTGCAATATGTTTTTTCTTAAAACCATGTAATCCATGTTTTATATTAGTATTTATGTTATCCTCAATTTTGATGTATCTTGAAATTGATTTTTATCATATTAAATTTTTTATTTTTCTATATTCAATATCATTTAAAAAAAATGTAAAATGTGTAGACTTCATATATTAGTAGCCCATGTTTGTGATAATTCTTATTTCAACCATTTGATTAAATTTCTAATATGATTGCATGGACATAATATTACACCATAGTTTATGTTACACTATTTTAAATATATTTTTTCAATAGTCTAATTAAAAATTTAGTTTAAATAGTTAGACTAATACATATATACATTAAAAATATAACTTAAAAATATTTCTACATATACTAATAAAAATGAGAACAATAGTTGATCTATTATATATATACTCTAATTGGGATCTTTTACCAACTTTCAACAAAAATATCAAACCAATTCAAGATTTGTTCTTGTAATTACATACATTAATCTATCACCAAATTAAAGTCAATCATTGAATTCAACCCAATTATTCTTTGCATGTAAATTCAAATTCTATACAAAAATATCTTTAAAATAATCTTTTCAATAACTATACTAAAGACCTACTCAAATGCAAACCTTTTTGCTAATAATGAAATAGATAATAAGTTTATTGTGACTTTATCCACAAAACAATATACAAACTCCCAATATTGATTTATTCAAATAAATGATCCATCAAATCATCTTCATTCCATAGACACCAAAGCACATGAAATATCAACTTGATAGTCTAAAGTTGATACTTTTATATTAAATAAAAAAAAGACCTTGCTCCTAAAGATCAACTGCCATCATTCTGGTAGTAGAAGCATCCATCTATAGTTTAGTCACTATGGTAGTACAGATTCAACCACTAAAATTTCTTAGCCATCTAAATCCAACTTGTCTTAAACATCACTTCTATATGTCAGTAGACCAAATAAGACATTAGACATAATAAAACCCCTAAACTATGCACTAAAAAATCAAGTAGTCCTAGCATGTTTAATTAGAATATTAGATAATTACCTCAAGCGGTTGGATTGTAAAATCCAATATATGGAATAGTACCAATCAAGAAGAAGTTATTTTGCCTATCCAATTAGGTCTTTGTAATATACATTAATTTCCTTCCTATTAGCCTATTTCCTTTTAATTAGCTAATGCTCCTTTCTTGCTATGCAAAATTCCAACCATAATGTTATCAAGCAAGTTAGAACATTGTCTCCATGTTGCAAATGGACAAATATTAGTACAAATCCAGTATGGGTTGAAATGATTTTGTAGAAAACTACATGTTAGTTTTGTGCTAAAATTGTGTTACTTAGCTTTAACACACATTTAGCACAAAACCAAATCAATCTATCATAGTGGATTTATACTGATGAAAGACAAAAAGAAAATCTACAATTGTGAGACTCTTAAGTCCCTGCAAACCATAGCATAGTTTATTTGTATGTGGCAATTCAAAACACTAATAAAAACTCCAAAATAGGATCACAACAAGGAATCAACCTTTATGAGTTTGTGTAAGGGAAGGAGGCTAGTCCACATTCCTTTCTACATACTTGGTTGTCCTTCAAGTTAAATGGAACCATATTCACCTAGAGTAAACACCAACATGAACCAAGACCAATAAGCTAAACTTAGGTAGTAGATTCTAAGATTGAGAATTCAAGCTCTAAAAGCATTCCCTAACAAAGAAATACATATGTATGACATTAGTGTACTACTTGTCCTCCTTCACTGTCTCCAAAGGAACTAACATATATAAAAGTGGGTACACTTTTAGAACCTTAATATGAGTGACCCTAAACTTAAAGAATTCCAAAAGTTTAAAACAACTTGTAAAATAGATGTAGCAACTTCCATTTTCTTTAAAAACTTTAGCACCGGAAAACATTTGGAGGTGTCCGTAACAGACCCAAACTAACACTTCTCGAATGATCCTGCTTACTGCACCACTGCCCCAGAAGAACCCCATCGATACTTCTGCATGGGCTAAGAACGGCAGGACTTACCTTAAAACAGCACTAAAAGCTCCACAATCTCATTGGGAAACCTGAGAATGTAAGTCCCTCAATTTCACTGAAGTCGGTTCTTCACTGATCTCTATTCTTCACTGGAGTTTTCCTTCGAATTCCATAGGGCAAAGGCAGAGGAGCGATGGTTGGTGTCCGGATCAGGCCTTGAGATTTCAAAGGACCTACGTTTGCAGCAGTTTTTCTAGCTGAAACATGATGTCTCCTGGGCACATTCTTGGGCATCTGCTGCTGCAATTGCTCTCCAATTGAGCCATCATCGTGGTTTGAAACTCCTGTGGCAGGCTTGTCGACGTCCATTGCAGCTTCAGTACGGCTAAGAGTGTCCTCCCCAGAAATTCGAGGAGAGATTGCAGCCGATTTGGGATGAAGTGAAAGTGAGGATTGGTCGAAGTTGGTGTGACTTTCAGGCAAGCCCATAATGCTGGAGTCTTGGTTCTGTTGAAGATTCATTGCACCTCGCTTCCCCTGTTGTGCATCTGCGGGTTGACGAGCTTTCCTTTCCTCTCTCAGCTGTTTGTGATCCTCACAAAGCGTGTGGCCATTCATGGCAATCCTGCTGCATTGCGAACACCTGGTGCCATCTTTGGATTTGTGGCGGTGGCCGCATTGTACCCTAGTTTGGGTGCCCTTGTCTTGAGCGATCCAAGATTTGGATGCTGTCAAGTGCTTTGGAGAACCTTGGTTTAGAGAGAGCGAGGTTTTGCCATGTTCTTGTACTTGTAAGCTCTTGTGATGGTCGTGAAGGGTATCACCCGCCATCGCCATCATGTTACACCGCCAGTTCCCGGTATCGTCGTTCTGGACGACGCACCTTCGGCCCGTCTGTACTTCAGTCTTGGCGGAGATTCCAGCCTGAGATGCCTGCAAGCCACCTGGAATGGGATGGCCGTGGTGAGGAAGCTCCTCATCTGATGATGATGAAGGAGATTTGCGCTTTCTGCTTGACATCAAGAATGGCCCATGTGAGACCTGTTGTGAATCTGTTGGATCTGCAACCGAAGAAGGAATTTGCATGTTCGCCATGCTCTGGTTCATCTCTTCAAACTCAATCGACATCTGAAATGTTGTCCACCGATTTTGGACGACTCCTGGGATGTCTGATAACACAACAAAGCTTCTGTCAACGCCTGTCAAACGCAGTGAATACCATACGGTCTAATTTAGGTTAGGGTTTAGTGTTTGCAGCGTGCACATATGCGAGGAATTTAAGCAATTGCATCGTGCGTACCTTCATGTGCATCCACCGAGAGGCCAGGCTGGAGTGTTGCTGGAGTTGAATGCTGACTGGACAGAATGGTTTTGCTGGAGGATGCCCCAGAACGACGTGAAGTACTTGCAATGTTTGCAGGGCTGCGCTTGGATTGTTGTACCTCAAGTTGGTAGTTGCACAGAAGGTAGTGGTATCCCTTTGCTTCGCAAAAGTGTGGGTTGGTCTTCAAGTGCCACTGCACTTGCAATTTCCAGTCAATTCCAAAACTGAGCACCTCTGCCAGCTTCTCAAAGCATTTGAAAAGCTCTTGCATTGTGATGCCCTCACTGCCAGCATTCACAAGCTGCAAATATAATTTGTGCAGCAACGAGCCTTCCGGTGCTTTAGAGGGGCGAAGCCAGGATGGAAGCTCGGAGTCTGATTCACTTTCTTCTATCAGTATAGGATCCAGGTTGCTTGCACCTGCTCCAATTGCAATTGCTGATGGCATCGCCAGACCCGTCAATTTCTCTGATCCTTCACCCTGTTTTTCCATTGCCACGTCTCCGTTAACCTGCAACACAGAACCCCGTTCCTATCTCAAGCGACAGCAATTGGCCAATCGTACGTGAGTATGTGCGGCAATGATCCCTAATTCTGGTCATGCAAGCAATCACGGAGTACTTATCCCAGATCATTCAACGTCTCTAGACTCAAAAAGTACGTAATTCCCACTTCATGGTCTACGGACTCATCTCCATAAAAAATTCGATTCAAAGCATGTATGCGTGTTTATAAAGTGAAACGAAATTGTGAAAGAACCTCAGAGGGACAGACGATTCAAGACAACATCCTACAAAGTTATTGTTACTTAAACGAACATACATTGTCTAACCGTCTCATACATGTTAAGGTACTGGTGGCTATCTTCACCACGGAGAATTAGGTTAATATGGTGGCTAACAACATTTCCTCCATATGTGCGCTACTAAAGAAAGAAGGAAAGTTACGTAATAAATTAGAAAGGTACCACAAGTGAATTGGACATGGAAGTCACATGCTCCCCGCCATCTTGACCCTGCAGGAACGGATTCACAGACCGGACTACCACCTCTTTACCAGTCTCCATGTCCGGCAACTCCTCTGACGTCGTCGCCGGTGCGGTCGGTGCGGTCGAGTTCTGCGGAGCATCATACTGGTCCGATACTGCAAGGGAAAAGCCAGACTGAGTCAAGAGCTCGGCATCTCCCATATCAGCCTCATCTTCATTCTTTTCATATTCTTGCGCCGACTGAAGCGAAGGTTGTTTGCTCCGACTGCGCGACTTTCTGATATTCATTCTACTCTGCTTGGATCCGACCTGCACAGTACCAACCCCACATCGATTAGTTAAGGATTCACCAAGACTGACTTACAACCCCAAAGCAGGCGCAATCAAACCACGACACTAGATCACTTCCGAACAATCATCTTCGTTTTCAATTCCACATCGCGACTTTTCAAGGCAGACACCTCCTCTGACACATGTTTCATATTGACGATCTGCAGCGACAATGTTTAAATCCTTGCGCCAACTCGATGATCATGGTGGAGGCTTAGACAATGAAATAGCTAGCGGACTGATCGATCGGACCGATCGAGTCTTCATTCTACGTGAGGGGATCGGAGCATTTTATATATGTACTGCACCTAAATTCGCTGTGACCATCAAGCTAGACTCGTGGAGATATCCGACGAAACTTCAACAGGAATACAATTCCAAGATCGAAACTCATTGAAATTCACAACGTACGCTGCAGAAAGCAGGACCCCTCAGCCACAACTACTGCTCACACAAAGTCCTCGATCGGTGACGCGCTGGCTACCAAATTGCAAGTCCACCGACCCCATGATCAATAAAAGCAAGCGCAGTAATTCCAGCGGATCGTCGACAGCTACTGTAGCTGCTTGATCGACCACGACTTCATTGCTAGCACCATGGATCCGTCTGCAGATTCAGGCAGGGTACAGAAAGAATGGAGCACAAAGCTATATAGTTAACCTAATTACGCCGCGCGCATCAATCGATCTGGGTACGTGGAATTGAAAGGGAAATTACAAGCAAACTCACCTGCTAGCAGTTGCAAGTGTGGTTGCAAATCTGTTAGCAAACTGAATGCGAGAGCTCTCGAGAATTGGAGGCAATGGCGAGAGTAGCGAGAAGCCGCCGCAAGCATGAGTCTCGCAATCAGCAAATGGAGACTGGGGTGGAAATCCAAACAGTCAACCCGCTTTCTTATACCACTGTCTTGGCGTGAAACACGGGCGTCCAGATGGCTGGAGTCTAGCGGTGTGAACACAGCTGGAGCTGACAGGACAGGACACTTATCTAACTTACTACACTAATAATGAAGTTTATTGTAAACCACACTAATTGATTTAAAAATGCTATAAGTTTTCACTTTTAATAAATACTTTCACCAACCATGTCCATAGAGATACCCTTCTTACGTTAGAATAGTATCAATAGTCTAAATATGCTTCTACACCGAATAGGGAAATTAGGTTGCCCCACACTAATATCTCAATATTCTACACTATATCAATATCACAGTTATTATAGAAGGATGCAGTGACGTGGGAAACATGTGTGTTGCATGGGTTGGTGTACCGCTTGGTGGCTTGGGATTAGAGGATAGCTTGTGTCTCCATTTGGATAAACAATGAGTCATGAGGTAACATGAGGTAACTTCTCTGTGGTAAAGCAACCTAATTGTCAAGGCAACCCAATTTCACTCTTTATTGTAGTAAAAATCTTTATCAACAATAAAAATTTATAGCATTTCCAACTCAATTAGTATAGTAACACTAAATTCATTATTGGTTAGTAAATTTCTTTATCAGTGTAGTGAAATTGATGCTCATTGTTTTATATAATTGTAGCGTAAGTTTGAAAGATTTTAAGGTAAGTTTCTACTGTAATCACCACATTGATATATGATTGATTTACATTTTGTCATTAGATATTTCCAAAGAGTAGAAAAAAGTATGCAATGGCAGATTCTCTAGAGACCTAAATCTTTCCATTCAATATTAATTGCCAAAAGTAATTGTATAGGCAATTTCATTAAAATGGCAATATATTTTTTTTAAATGGCATGAAAATAGTTCAGAACAGCTGTTCTAAAATCTATACCTATCCTAGATGGTTCAAAACGGCCGTTCTAAAATCTATATCAGCCCTAGATGGTGAAAATGGCACACTGTCAAAGTGGCACTTGGAATACCACCATTTTAACGAAATTGCCCATTTGTACTTAGTCAGTTAGTCTACTAAAGGTACTATTGAATTTATATATTTATTGCTATTTGAAAATCTGAATTGATCTTGCTCCAAGTTTAAATGTTTAGTATTGTTGTATATATAATTATGTGGATAGAGATTGGATTTTCATAATTGTGGCAATGAGTCAATGATACGTATATATGGCAATAGAAAATCATCAAAAGGAAAATTAGCACATGATTGATTGTTTGATGTAGGATGGATGGGATTGTTTTGGAGTACTATTAACTCCTAAAGGATTAATTCTATTGCTGCATGGTCAAACTTCATTCTTGAGCTCAATTTAACTTTATAAATCATATTCAAATTTTAATATAATATGCTTTTTATATGAATCTTTGTTATCTGTCAATGTAAAAAATCTCTAAATTAAATTTTGCAATAAGTTATAATTGTTATAATTTTTAAATTAAATAGCAAAAATAAATTGATAAATATAAAAATTCAATAAATTTGAATTTTTCTCAGGAAACATTAGACTTAAGGAATAGTGTGAAATTTTTCCAAGTAACTATTTTCTTTGTTTTGCACAAAACACCCTTGGCAATACCTCTATGTCAAATCACCATCATTTTGGGCCACCATCAAGCTGATTTAATTTTATATATAATTTATTCATTATAACTTGATAATTTATATATAGGTAATTATTTTTTAATGTTATCTTTTATTTATTTTTCATTCTTTCATTTTTACTGAAAAAATCAATTTATGGGTCGCTAGCACAGGAAACACTTGCGGTTATTGTGTCAAAACGGCCTATTGTGAGTACTGTAACTTTTGGATTTAATTTTCTTAAATTAAATAAAATATGAATAATTTTTAAAGAATTAAAAATATTATGTCTCTAACAATTGAGACTACAAAAAAATTATCTATAAAAGGTATTGATAAAAAAAAGACAATATAAAATGTCAAGAAAATGAACACTTTGATGTTTGATTTTTAGAAAATAGTAAAAAAATTCAAAAAATTGAAATTCAGAAATATATTTTTTTCTAACTTGAAGGTGCTCTTTCTCAACCATTTTCATCTTTGGAAAAAAATTGTGTCTTGTGCACTTATGCAAAGGTACTGCACTTTGAATACATGTGAGAGGACAATGAAATTTTATTTTTTTTAGGAAATCTCTTTATAGTCTTGAATATCTTCTAAAGAAGTCCTTGTATTTCAATTTTGAGATTCCAATATGCATTTTTGGGTCACAAATAGTACTAAAATCCCCAAAATGGCCAAGGTAGACATCTAACTTGGGCTTGTTTAAAAATGATAAAATAATTTTTTGTTAAGTGAAAAAAATTATTCAATGTCTACAACTACCACATGCACCTTTATTTCAAATTTCATGTAATACTAACATACTATGCAAAATTAATTAGCAAAAAACTAGTTGTTCAAGACAAAAAAGACAAATGTTTCTTGCAATCACCCTTATTGTGATTTTTTGAATGTGGTAGGTATATAAAATTTACATCAATTAGAAATCACATTATAAAAACTTAGAAATTTGAATGATAGTGAAGGTTAGATTGAAAAATGATATTTTGTAATTTATCCATGCATACCTAGGGTTTTTTAAGGAAATAAATAAATGAAATACCTACACGTTTAAATTATTTTGATTCTAACACAAGGAAATTTCAATTACAATAACTCATTGAAATTTATTTTTTTCAAAGTTTTGAAATGGAGTTGAAAAATAACCTCTTGGGCTTAAGTTTCTAAGTTTAAATCAAAACCAAAAATGTAAATTTTGAAAGTTATAAGTTTGACCATACACATCTACTCTTTGGTTGCAATGGTTGCTATTTTGTAAGCCTAAGAAGTAGGAACA
Source organism: Pseudisothecium myosuroides (assembly GCA_951799445.1). NCBI lineage: Eukaryota > Viridiplantae > Streptophyta > Bryopsida > Hypnales > Lembophyllaceae > Pseudisothecium > Pseudisothecium myosuroides. The sequence continues at coordinate 11,126,208 of OX637292.1, read as the reverse complement.
AGAGCCCATGAATCTAAAAGACTATATGCCTATGTAACCTCCCGCAAAGTGTTGCAAAAAACAAATTCAACCGGAGCTTGGAAAAATGAGGCAAGTTGCTAAAATTCAAATTCAAAAGTGCAAGATTTGGCGGCTTACCTCCAAAGTGCAAGTTTTTGAGGCTCATTGCAAAAGCTGCGTCCTCCTTTGTGTGCCAGGTAAATGGCAGTGAGATGAGCCTGTGATGCATTGGAAGGATGCATTCAAGTCCATGCACAAGTCTATCCTCTTCACTAGAACCATAATTTGGGGTCCAAAAGTGAGAAAGTAAAAGTAAAAGTTTGAGAAAAAAAGGCATAACCAATACACGTGTTTAGTTGCAGAATTGCTCCGTGGTTTCTTTAGAATAGTTGAGTGTATTGGATGTGGCATTCTGTGATTGGCCCTGGCTAATTGCTTTTCAACTGTAATAATGCTAATTCCTTATGATTAGCTTTTAAAATCAAGCCTACATAGTCTTGCCTAAAGTATAAAACTTCTATATATGAGAGCTTATGGTTGATGTATGATTTTTTCTCTTACTAACATTTTAAAAATGATTGTAGTTTATCAACTTTGGATTGAAGGAGAAGAAACTTTGCATTAACAACTACATGTGTTAGTAGAAGTTTGAGTAGGGATGTATTTGAAAAGGAAGGTGTCTATATTAAATGAATACTATATGGACAAAGATTTTTATAGTATAAGACCTTGTTCATAAGGTGTCTACATTTGCATGCTAGCAACATTTGGAATCACTTACTAACTCCTAAGAAGATCCAACAAATATTTAGATAGTTTGGTAATAGGAACCATATTCAAATGCTTACTTGGATGTTTTTTGATGTAGTTAATTAATTTTCCTTAGTTCAAGATCACAATCCAAAATTCCTTTAGAAGAATCAAATTGACGCATCTCAAAATTTGTTCCAAAATGCTTAGTAAATTTGATACTAAAAATGCAATGATACAATATCATAAATGCATTGAAATAACATTGAGATGTGGTTTCATTGCGTTTTTCACACATATAAATACAATTTGGTTTCAAATTTTAATAAACATTCAACTTTGAAAAAGTGACAAACAAATTTTTAGAGATTTTTTGACAGTCATTAGTCAGACCTTGTGGTTCCTAGCCCATGATATGCAAGGAATTTGTTACTAAGTTAGACATCAAATGATTATTTCTCTTTTATGCACTACCATCCTTGCAAAGTTTTGGATTTGATTCTAAAACTATCTTTTTAATACGGTAAATAAGCCAACTTTGACACCAAGTATTTTTTGGTTGGAAGAATGGGTTCATTAGGGGGAGTCATGATTGTGTACTTTTTGCTTCTATAATTCTCCCATCTTGATTCATAAAACTTGAGGATAAATGGACTATAGATTGGAGGTAAAAATGGACTCTACTATCTTTGAATTGTCAATGGGAATACTTTGCAGACAAAGTTGAATAATGGGGTCCATCAACAAACAATAAACAATAGATAGCTAATTATCCTAGGTTGTACTAGCAAATAGTCTTTTGACTTGAACATTCTAGATAGCTTTTCTTTCATAGTACATTAGACAATTATTTTTGCACAACTTGTTCTTCTATGTGCCTTTATATCTACATTGGTCTTGACAATGGATACCAAGACTTTGAAGTCCCATCTATTAAATTAAATATTTTTTAAAATGTTTACAATGTTCATGAATATGATTTAAGAGCACATAAATATCAACTGAAAGATGACTTTTGTCTCCATGCATACTCGCCCTACAACCACTCTAGACAATTTACAACAATTAAAAGCGTTAGGAATTTGTTTCTACATACATTATGTTAGTTCACTTCTGAGAAAATAATATTTACAAAGCACCCTTCATCCAATCCATGTATGGTAGTCTTTCAAGACTCCACATATCTACAGACATTACGTTTTATATTGTCTTGGAAATGTTGGTGAGGTCATTTCAATGATGTGTAAGCACGTACAAAAATGCATGCATTGACAAATGGAGGTTCATACCATTTTTAAAGCCAATTTGGATGACCACACTTTTTGGACTCTACTATCTTTGAATTGCAAAAATTCCAATTGCCAAGGTTTCCCAAACTAGAATGTGACCTCAAAACCTTCAATTGGGCTTTAAAAAACCAAAAGACAAGGCTACTTGAGGGTGACGTTTGATATCACCTCTAGGCTTGATTTTAAATTAATTTTACGAAGTAAGATGTGAATCATTTAAATATAGTTTAGAGTCTATTTTGGTTCTATTTTTGGATTTTTTTCAATTCAATTCCAAATTCCTTTAAATTTTTTTAAATTTGAGTTTAATTTGGAATTCATTTTTGAATTATCTTTAAATTCATTTTGGATCTCATTCCTACCTCTTACATTTGTAAATCATTTGGTGTCTCACGAAATGAATTTTTCTTTGAGCCTTATAGCCTTTGTTGTGGCTTGAAGTTTTCATGAGTAGAATCTATTTTATTTTATTTGAACATCTCCATCATATTACTATTTAAAGAGGTATATATTCAAAAGCAAAGAAAAATTTATTTAAAAATCATAAGTTCATTTTGAAATCTAAAATTCTATAATTAAAATTTTTTAGTGTACTTTGAAGATTATAAAAGACATGTTAAATACACAAGTGTTCAAATTGGCCAAGAGGTACAGTAGGCTCTCAAAAGAAAAAACATTTTTTCTCAAGAGAAATTACAAATAAAATTTATTTTATGACAACTTTCAACCATTTTACATAAAAATTACCTAAAATATTGTACAAATAAATACAATCTCAACAATTGTGACTTATTGAATCTAAAAAAACATAAAAAATCCTAAAAAAAATTTAAAAGAAGATATACAAAGGCCGTCTACTTCCAAAATATTAGATAGAGTGAGAAATCTCAATGCAAAAAATACAAGGATGAATTCAATTTTAAATCACTATTTATGGAAGAAGTTTTTTTTTAAGAACCTTCATATGTATCCTTCATTTGCAAAAAATACCATTTTATTTTGTGCCAAAGAAGATAGTTTACAAGCTTTTGAGAAAAAAACTAATATGAAAATATGAAAAATTAGAACAACCTAAAAATTTATTCATCATCAACAATTCAAGTCTAAATTTTATTTCCAAATTCATGCTCAAAATTAGTCAAAAGAAAATTAAAAAGAAATAGATATTTAGATTTTTAAAATTTTTAAATGAACTTTTTTTTAAATACATAAATAAATATTGATATTTTTTTGTCTTAAAAGGTATTCAATCAACGTTTTTACTTCAAGACAATGAAACAATCTAAAATCTACTAATGTAATTCTACAAAAAAGTGCACTTTAAGCCCAAATACAAAATATTTTTTTCTAATATATTTTTTAGTTTTAAAAAAAAATTATATAATCCTACCACATTACCTAAAAAGCTAGAATCCTTGTTATTCTTCTAAATTTAAAGCTATTTGGTCTATTTTTAATCTATTTTAAGAATTAAAAAAACTTCAAATTTGAGGGTAATATAACTTGTAAAGATTGCAATCACCTTAATTGAGATATGAAGAGACACGAAATATGGATTAATATGTGATATCCCTTTGAAGTTGTTGAATGTCACAAAAGTCAATACTAAGCTAAAGAAAAACAAGTAAATTTCTCCCATATCAATCAATGGTATATCCTGATTTTACGACTATCCATTTTTATTATCTTATTTGTCTTGAATGTTCATCAAATGCAAATTAAAGGTAAAGAATCCCTTATTGAAGGTTTTTTTAAACTAAATTTTGCAATATGTTTTCGTTAAAAATATGCATGTTTTGCATTAATATCTTTATTTGATGTCTTTTAGAGTTGATTTTTATCTTCTTAAAAATCTTATTTAACTATATCATTTAAAAAAATTATAGAATATATATAGACTTATACTAGTAGCTCGTGCTTGTGACCATCTTTGCTCCAACTGTTTGATTAAACTTCCAATAATTATAATTGCATGGACATAATACTACATTGCAATTTGTGTTGCACTACTTCTAACATGTTACTCTAATAGTTCAACTTAAAATATAGCTTAAATAGTTGGACTAGTATAGATATATATTATAATTGCAGTTATAATCTACATGTATTAATTGAAATAAAAACAATAGTTGATCCATGGTGTACTCCAATTGGGATTATTTAGTCTTTACCAATTTCCAGCAAAAATATCAAACCAAATCAAGATTTGTTTTGGTACAATCACATATATTTATTTTTTACCAAATTAAAGTCAGTCATTGAATTGAATTCAATTATTTCTTATATATATGGGTCAAACCACACTCAAAAGTATCATTGGGATTACTTTGCAAGCACTGAACTAGAATCCTTGTTGACAATTTTTTGAACTTTTGAATTTATTATTTACATTGATTTTGTCATATTTCAAATAAATTTATGGATGAACAATATAAATATGCATCTACTTAGTAAATTGGAGACAAAATTCTATTGATAGGATCCTTGGAAGGACGTAAATCATTAACTACTAGGCTATGTTCAATGTGGCTACATTATAATATAACAATTAAAAAAAAATTGTCCAAATTTTTCATACTTCTCAAGTATAAAATTGTCTATAAGGATTTTTAGTCATTAAATCTTGTACAAAAAATAGTACAATTTTTTAATCAATTATTTTACTGCTGACAAATTGTTAATTTATTCTTTACAATCATAAATTTAAACACTCAATTTTATAAATAGTGTATATAGTTCTTTAGACATGAATAATATATTCATTTTTTGTTTTGACACAATCAACATTTGGTTTGTTTTTTATATTGAAAAGTACATTCAAATATTTATATAATATTTTAAATATTATAGAAAATGAAAAAGTATTCAAATTGTAGTAAAAGAGCTCTTTCCTACTCATTCATATATAATTATGTACTTACAAAAAAATTGGATTCAATCACTTTGATATTCATTAGGTATTAGATATTTTTTCTACCATTGAAAAAATTGACAAGCTGATATCTAAACCTTCATTGGAAATTTAGTTAAGAAATTATATTTTTTTTTGTGAAAAAAATCATGTTTACTTAGTCTTAATTTGACTTGAGATACTAGTTTAAAAGGACTAAATTACTTGTAATTAATGAATTAGGTTTGAAAGACCATAATTAAAAAAAAGTGAAAGTGCAGATTTTACATCATCTACCCCTTTTGTGGTGCCTTTGAATGTCAATGATTTGATCCATATCCTCTCAATATCTAGAAAATAATCCTTTCAACAACTATATGAAATACCTACTCAAATGTAGATCTTTTTTGCTAATAATCAAATAGGTAATAAGTTTATTGTAACTAAATCTATAAAACAACATACCAACTCTCAATAATGATTTTTTCACACTAACAATCCATCAAATCATCTTCATCCCATTGACACCAAAGCACATGAAATATCAATTGGTTAGTCTGAAGTTGTTATCGTAAATTAAATAAAAAAAGGCTCTCTTGCTCCTAAATATCCACTACCATCATTCTAATAATAGAGGCATCTATCTAAATCTAAGTTAATAGTAGTATAGTTTCAATTATCTTAGTTCATGAGCCAGCTAAAGTCAACTTGTCTTAAACATCATTTCTATATGTCAATCAAATGAGACATTAGACATAAAGCATTTAGACTAAGTACTAAAACATCAAGTAGTTCTAACTTATCTAATTAGATAATTACCTCAAGTTGGATTGTAAAATTCAATACTTGCAAAAAGTACCAATCAAGAAGAAGATATCCAATTAGGTCATACTAATATATACTGGTTTTTTTCCTAATCCGTTATACAAAATTCCAATCATAATGTTATTAAGCAAATCAAACACTCAATGTTGCAAATGGACAAATACTATAGTAGTATAAATTCACCATGGATTGAAATGGTTTTGTTAATTATGTGTTAGTTTCATCACAAATTGTGTTAGCTTTAACATAAGTTTAGCACAAAACCATTTCACTCTATCAAAATGGATTTGTACAAATTACAGGCAAAAATAATATCTACAACTATCATATTCTTAACTCCTTGCAGACCATAGCATAGTTCACAAGTATATAGCAATTCACAATACACTTGGACTCCCCAAATAGTATCAAAACAAGGAATCATCCTTAGTGCAAGCCAAGGAGACTAGTCTACATTTCTTTCTACATAGCTTTCTTTAAAGTTAAATGAAACCATATTTAATTGGTCACAAAAATTATGACTGAGCCACACCAATAAGCTACATCTATTTCAACTTAGGTAGCAGATTCTAAAAGAATTCAAGATCAAAAAGTGTTTTGACATTCTCTAACCAAAAAATTACATGTGAAATTAATGTACTAATTGTGCTCTTCACTGTCCCCAAAGTGAACTAACATGTAAAAATGGAGCCTTATGTGACCCCAAACTTAAACAATTCCAAAAGTTTAAAACAACTTCCAACATAGATGTAGCAACCATTTTCTTTAAAAACTTGAGCACTGAAAAACATGTGGAGGGGTCTCACACTTCTCAGATGATGGCTTCATGCATCTCCTGCCTAACACAGCTCCAGAAGAACCCCATCAATCGATACTTCTGCTTGCCTGAGCTAACAGTACTAAAAGCTCCACAAAGCTCCACATCCTCATTGGGAAACCTAAGAATGCAAACTTGCGGGTTCTTCAGTCTTCATTGATCTCTATTCTTCACTGGATTTTTCCTTCGAATTCCATAGGGCGGAGGCAGAGGAGAGATGATGGGTGTCCGGATCAGGCCTTGAGATTTCAAGGGACCCACGTTTGCAGCAGTCTTTCTAGCAGCAACATGATGTCTCTTGGGCACACTCTTGGGCATCTGCTGCTGCAATGGCTCTCCAATTGAGCCATCATCGTGCTTTGAAACTCCTGTGGCAGGTTTCTCGACGTTCTTTGCAGCTTCAGTATGACTAGGAGTGTCTTCCCGACAGATTCGAGGAGAGATTGCAGCCGAGTTGGGATGAAGTGAAAGCCAAGATCGATCGAGGTCTCTGTGACTTTCGGGCAAGCCCAGAATGCTGGAGTCTTGGTTGTGTTGAAGACTGGTTGCATCTCGCTTCCCCTGTTGCGCATCTGCGGGTTGACGAGCTTTCCTTTCCTCTCTCAGCTGCTTGTGATGCTCACAAAGCGTGTGGCCATTCATGGCAATCCTGCTGCATTGCAAACTCCTGGTGCCATCTTTGGCTTTGTGACCGTGGCCGCATTGTACCCTAGTTGTGACGCCCTCGTCTTGAGCGATCCAAGGTTCGGATGCTATCGAGTACTTCGGATTTGGAGAGAGCGAGGTTCTGCCATCTTCTTGTAGTCGTTGTAAGCTCCTGTGATGGTTGCAGAGGGTATGACCTGCTATCGCCATCATGTTACACCGCAAATTCCCAGTATCGTCTCTCTGGACGACGCACCTTCGGCCCGTCTGTAATTCCATCTTGGCGAAGGTTTCAGCCTGAGTTGCCTCCAAGCCACCTGGAAGGGGATGGCCATGGTGAGGAAGCTCCTCATCATCTGTTGAAGGAGATTTCCGCTTTCTGCTTGACTTCCAGAGTGGTCCACCTGAGACCAGTTGTGAATCTGTTGGATCTGCAACCAGAGAAGGCATTTGCATGTCGGCCATGCTCTGGTGCATCTCTTCAAACTCCGTGGCCTGTTCGGATAGAGCTGCTGCAATCGAAATAGCTGCAATCGCCTTCTGAAATGCTGTCCTCCGAGGTGGGACGACTCCTGGGATGTCAGGTGACACAACAAAGCTTCTGTCAACTCCTGTCGAACGTCGTGAGTACAGTACGGTCTAATTTAGGGTTAGGGTTAAGTGTTTGCAGCGTGCACATATGCGAGGAATTCAAGGAATTCGATCGTGCGTACCTTCATGTGTATCCATCGAGAGGCTGGTCTGCAGTGTTGCTGGAGTTGAATGCTGACTGGATGGAACGGTTTTGCTCGAGGATGCCCCATAACGACGTGAAGTACTTGCAATGTTTGCAGGGCTCCGATTGGGTTGTTGCTCCTCAAGCTGGGGGTTGCGCACAAAGCGGTGGTATCCCTTTTCTTCTCGAAAGTGTGGGTTGGTCTTCAAGTGCCTCCGCACTTGCACCTTCCAGTTAGTTTTGAAACTGAGCACCTCTGCCGGCTTCTTAAGGCATTTGAAAAGCTCTCGCACTGAGATGCCGCCCCTGCCAGAACCCAGAAGCTGCAAATACAAGGCGTACAGCAACGAGCCTTCCGGTGCTGAAGAGGGGTCAATCGAGGTTGGAAGCTCGGAGTCTGATTCGCTTTCTTCTCTTAGCCAAGGAAAAAGTTGTCTTTCACCAGGTTGAATTTGTCCAAGTGCAAATGCTGCTAGTTCATCTAGACCCGTCCGCTTCCCCGATCCTTCACCCTGTTTATCCATTCCCAAGTCTCCGTTCACCTGCAACACACAACCCCGTTCCTATCTCAAGCGACAGCAATTGGCCAACTGTACATGAGTATGTCCGGCAATGATCGCTAATTTTGGTCATGCAAGCAATGAGGGAATACTTATGCCAGATTATTTCTGGATTGTCTGTACGTAGACTCATGATAAAGTACGTACTTTCCACTTCTTGCCCTACAGACTCATCCTTAATAAGTAGAAAATTCGAATCAAAGTATATATGCCTGTTTAATAAGCAAACCGGAATTGTGAAAGATCCGCAGACGGACAGACGACTCAAGACAACATCCTACAAATTTAAAGTTACTTTTATATCATGACTTGCAACATTTCCTCCATTGCGGAAAAAAGGAAGAAGGAAAGTTAAGTAATAAGTTAGAATACGTACCTCAATTGAATTGGCCATGGAAGTCACACGCTCCACGCCATCTTGGATCTGCAGGGACGGATTCGCAGACCGGACGGCCACCTCCTTACCCGACTCCATCTCCGGCAACTCCTCTGACTTCGTCGACGGTGCGGTCGAGTTTTGCTGTGCATCATACTGGTCCGATGCTGCATGGGAACCGTCACTGAAGAGCTCGGCATCTCCCATATCCACTTCATCTTCATGCTTTTCATTTCCTTGCGCCGACTGAAGCAAAGGTCGTTCGCTCCGACCACGCGGCTTTCTGATCTTCATTCTCTTCTGCGTGGATCCTACGGGCACAGCACCAACCCCTCATCTATTAGGGATTCACCAAGACTGAGTTACAACCCCAAAGCAGGCGCAAGCAAACCACAACAGTAGATCACTTCCGATCAGTCATCTTCGTTTTTAATTCTACATGGCTACTTTTCAAGGCAGACACCTCGTCTGACACATGTTTCATATTGACGATCTACTGCGACAATGTTCAAATCTATGCGCCAACTCGGTGATTATGGTGGCGGCTTGGACCATGAAATAGCGGACTGATCGATCGATCGGACCGATGAAGTTTCCGTTCCACGTGAGAAAAGCAATTATTAATTTATGTACTGCACCTAAATTCGCAATGCTGTGACCATCTAGCTAGACTGGAGAAGATATCCGAACTTCAGCAGGAATACAATTGCAAGATCGAAACTCATTGAAATTCAACACGTAGGCCGCAAAAAGCAGGACCCCTCAAGCCACAACCACTAGCTACTGTAGCTGCTTGATCGATCACGACTTCATTGCCAACACCATGGATCCGTCTGCAGATTCAGGGTACAGAAAGAATGGAACACGAAGCTAGTTAACCTAATTACGCCACGCGCAACAATCGATCTGAGTACGTGGAATCGAAAGGGCCGGGAAACTAAAAGCAAAGTCACCTGCAGTTGCAAATGAGTTGATCTGTTACCAAACTGAATGCGAGCTCGAGAATTGGAGGCAATGGCGAAAGTAGCAAGAAGCCGCCGCAAGCATGAGTCCGGCAAGAGCTGGCGATCAGCAAATGGAGACTGGGGTGGAAATCCAGACAGTCAACCGGCTTTCTTATACCTCTGTCTTGGCGTGAAACACGAGCGTCCAGATGGATGAAGTCTAGCGGCCGGTGTGAATACAACTGGAGCTGACATGATAGGACACTTCTCTAACTTACTAAGGGAGGAGGTCCAGAAATGGAGCATCTAAGCGCTGAAACTGAATTTTGGGGAGGTAAAACATCTTGAAATATTTTTCAGTAAATTTTCCTTGAAAGACAAGTGCAATTGAAATCTAACCCAAGTCGTTTCATATTTTTCGGACCTTTGTGGAATTAGTTAAAATAATTTGAAGTTGGAAAAAAGTGGTCATTTGTGGTCATCAAAAGCGAGCACCTCCTGAAATGTACATAGATGGTACATTGAAAAAAGAAAAATGTACCTCTGAGTCATGTTCGCTTTTAATGCCCGCTCCATTTTACAGCTTCCTCCCTTATTCTATAACAATGAAGTTTGTTGTAAACCACATTAATTGATTTTAAACTGCTATAAGCTTTCACTCTTGATAAATATTTCACCAACCATGTCCATAGAGATATCCTGCTTTGAATCTATACCTTAAGTTTCGTTGTTTGTTTTGTTTGTTTTGTTTGATATGTTGAAATACGTTGATACAAATTTGGTGTTTGGACCTACGGTGTGAAAGTTATTGAAATTTCAAAGTTTTTATGAATCAAAAAATTGAATTAAATTATTTTTGATTTTGTAAAATTTATAACTTTCACATCTCATGTCCAAACACCTCAATACAAAACCTTTGCGCTCCTCCACACATAGAGCTTTCTACTTGTGCCAATTTCATGTCATTTAGACCTATGGTGTGAAAGTTATAAATTTTTTATTTAAAAAATTGAAATAAATTATCTTTTATTTTGAAAAAATCATATCTTTCACATCGCATGTCCAAACCCCAAATAAAAAAGCCCTTGCACTCCTTTGTGCATAAAGTTTTCTATTCCTATCAAGAACATAACCTTTTACACCGCATCAAAGCCTTTACACATATTCTTTTGAACATTTAAAAAATGTTTTTGAATTAAAAGATTAGAAATTTATTTTTATTTTTATTTGGATCGTGGCAATGGCACAAGGTATAGTAATAGTGTTGATACCTAAATATGCTTTTGGTAAAAACCTTCATCAAGAGTAAAAACTTATAGACTTATTTCCGAATCAAATAGTGTAATACATAGAGGAAGTAGGAGGGGTTACTATGTAGAGAAAATTGGACCATTACCACATGGTAACCACCTCCTAAGTGGTAAACTATTATGAGTTTATTACTTAGGAGGTGGTTACCATGTGGGAAAAATTAGGCCATTCCCACATGCTAACAACTCCTACTTTCCCTGTCATAATACTAAACTTTATTTATTAATGTAGGAAAATCAATTTGCATCACTCTATATAATTATGGTATAAGTTTGAAAGATTTCTAAGAAAGTTTCTATTTGTCACATTGACATATGATTAATTTTTTTTGTCATTCAAAATTCTAAAGATTTAAAAAAATATATGCAATGGAAGATTCTTTAGAAACCTTTCTAATATTAATTGTAAAATATAATTGTATTAGGTCTACCAGGGTTAATGAATTCAAATGTTTGTCGCTTTTGAAAAACCAAATTGATCTTGCTCCAATTTAGTTGTTTAGTATTGTTGAATATAATTTTATAGATATATAGATTGGATTGTCATAGTTGTAGCAATGAGCAAATGATACATGTACAGTACATGGTAATGGAAACTCATCAAAAGAAAATAATTAGCACATGATTGATTGTATAATGGTTTAGAATAGATGCGATTGTTTTTGGATTATATTAACTCTAAATAATGGGCAATTTCATTAAAATGGCGGTATCCTTTTTAAATGGTTTGAAAACAATTCAGAATGCCCGTTCTAGATCTATACCTGTCCTAGATGGTGAAAATGGCACACCAACAAAGTGGCACACAGAATACCGCCATTTTAATGAAATTGACCATATTTAACCTCTAAAGGACCGTTGTCCCTTCAGGGGACAAATGCGTTTTCGGGCACGTACCTACAGGCTAAAATTTTGTCGTGATTTTTTGAAACTTTTTTTGGAGATAGAAAAACTGATAAGCTTTGTGGGAATATAATTTTTTTCACAATCAGTGACCGGGAACAAAAGTTATGACCAAATAAACTCAAAATAGGGGACACGGGGCAGCTTGGGCAGCAAAAAAAATGGACAAAATTTTGAATTTTTTTTTTAATATTTTTTTTCTCATAGATTATATTTTTGCCTATCTGGAAAGCTTTGATTCATTTCATTTGGATATGTTATGAGAAAGTTATGGACATTCTTGTTTTTCGGGCAGTTAGAGTATTTTCTTGAAAAAAATAACGTAGGATTCATTTCTGAATGCAATTTTTCAAATTTTTCAATTTTTTTTTTGCATGGTTTAGTTTACTTGCTAGAACAATCTCACCATTGGTATTAGTGCATTTTAATTCCACCTATGAACATTTTAGATTTTCCTCCTATCTCTTACCTACTTCTACTTAACAATTTTTTTAAGAATAATAATTAAGTTTTTTTGAATTTTTTTTTCCTAGACTCTCAACTCAATTCTCCACTATAAAAATTTAAAGCTCAAAACTCTGTAGTGCAAAAATTTTAAGTTAAAAATGTTCAAAGTTAAAAAATCTAGTCCCGCAATGTGTTGAAAAACTTGTTTTTTTCACTTTAAGCGTAGATATCTTGCAATTTGTGCGGTCAAAAATTCTGAAATTTTTTCCACACACTTTTATACTAGCTAGGTGTAAGATCCTACGGTTAGATGTGCAAAAAAAAACATTTTTCAATTCTTTTTACTCTTTGCTATAGAAATGGCAGTTTTGAGTGTTTTTTGGCAGAAAAAAGGCCTTGGTCCTTTAGGGGTTAAAGGATTAACTAGTTCTATTGCCGCATGGTCGAACCGTCAAACTTCTTTCATGAGCTCAATACAAATTTATAAATCATATTCAAGTTTCAATGTAATATGTTTTTTATATGAGACTATATTATCTGTCAATGTGAAAATTTTCAATATAAAATTTTGTAATAAATTATAATTTTTTTATAATTTTTAAACTAATTAAAAATGTATATTGATAAATCTAAGAAAAATAATGTAGTTAATTTGAAATTTCTCCAAGAGAAAATTAAAGATTTAAAGTAGACATAAGAAATAGTGTAATTTTTTTTCAATTTAATGTTTTCTTTGTATCGTAGCAAACACCCTTAGCATTCTTAGCAAGAACCTCTATGCCAAATGACTACAATTAAGTCCACTACTAAGCTAAATTTAGCCTATATATAATTTATAGATTAAAGTTTGAAAATTTTCATATTTAATAAATAATTTTTGTATAGTGGTTGAGTTTTTTTGAGTATTTATTGAAAAATTCAATTTATTGCATTTTTTAAAAGCGTGATAGATATATAGAATTTTATCAATTAGAATTTAGATTATAGGGTTGCATGCATCCAATTCTAATTGATGTAATTTTATATATCTATCATACCCACTCTTTGAATGCATTAACCAAAGCACTGACCTTTAGGGACTAAGATAGGAAGCTTTTGAAGGATTCATTTAAAAAGAAAAAGTTTTAATTAACTAATAGAGACCACATCATTTTTTGGGTTTACATAGATGAAGTGTCCTTCATATCATTGTAGCAAGCTTTCCATGATGTAGTATTTATATTTATTGATTTTTTGACTTTAAACTTATAATAAATAAAAATTATTGAATAAATAAATGAATTTTTATAAGAAAAACTATGGAAAAATTCCAAAAATTATAATTTAAATACAAGTTGGACCATCATAATTGTAATTCAAGGCATATTATCAATACAACATGATAGAATTTTAAAATACATAGTAGAAATTGTGCAATGAGAAAGACTATTAACAAAGAAGGTTGAATTTGACATTCATACTTATTACTTAATTATCATTGTAGCTAGAGGGAAGGAAATTTCCAATTAATCTAGGATTTCATATTAATCTACTTGACAATCAAGATTATGCTACAAACAAGGTATTCTTTTCCTATTCTATCCTTTGTCTATTTACATAGGGAAAAAAAATTTGCCATTTCTATCCTTTTCTAATATTATCTCAAGTCTAATAAAAAGTTTTCAAATGTCCATTGGATTATGTATTTTGTCTCTACTTTTTATCAACCTTTTTATGTTTGATAGAGAAATTTATTCAAATGAATATATATTATTTGCATCTAATTTAGACTTCTTAAGAAAAAATTGTCACTAAAATTTAAACATTCTATAATCACTCAACCATTTGGTAGTTGAATTAAACAACCAAATGAATCATGTTTTAAATTATAATTATCAATTGAATAGTTATAAAACAAGATTTTGTTATTTATTTTAAATATCCATAATTGATTCACTTAGAAAAATCTACCAATACACTAATTTTGCCACATTTATCTACTTCTACACTGTTAAGTGAATTCTGGACAAAGATGTTGCCTACAAAAAGAGTTGGCGTATGTTGTCCAAATATTGAATTTATTTGATCCTCTCCAATACTCAAAAATTACCGAAATAAATTTCAATTGACCGTTAATATATCTGTGACTTGGTCTAAAATTTGCAGCTTGAATGCGATTCATATGCTACTCAATTTTTCCTTCCATGTACAATAGGGGAGAGCGTGTAGAAAACAAAAACATCCTTAAGGGGTTAATTCTAGAAAGGCCCAAAGGCCCTTTGCAGTCGTATAGTATACTCTATATTTGATGGTATTTGATGGTATTTGATTAGAAAAACGTTGAACAAATACTTTTCAATTCAAAATAAATTAAGGATTGAAATAGACATAAATAACAATGTATTTCAATTGATATATTAAACCACAATTGAAGAATTATAAACACTAGATGTTTTGGGGGGTCTCTGGAGGTCCGTTTGGGGGGTGTTCCCCGATCTGGTCCACTTCTATGAACAGCGGTACGTTGTCAGAAAATATTTATTAAATAAAATAAAATAAAAAATAATATATCAATTTGAGCAAAAAAAAAATTTTAATTTTTTTTCAAAAATGACGTGGCAGTTGCTGTGCCACATCAGTCAGCTGCTGCAGCACGTTCCTGCAGTGTTCTTGTAGTCTGGGAACACAAAGGAACTCGCAACCCTCCAAGACCCCTGAATCCCATCTAATGGCTAAATACATATACAAGGGCCTTTCAAGGGTTAACCCCTAAAGGACTAAGGTGTGTTTTTTGGCAACATAGCAATTTTGGGCAGCTCACTACGAATGGAGTTTTTATTTTTATTTTTTGAAAATTTCACACAATATGTGCCCGAGGAGTAGCTTTAAGGCCCAAAAATTTTCATAACTTTTGACTTCATGGTTAAAAAGTTATTGCATGATATGTGATTTTCATTGCTCGGCGGGCAGCCCGGGTAGCCCAAAAAACTTCTTTAAAAATCACTTTTTTTAAAAATAAAAATTTGAAATTGGTTCTTTAGGTTTATATCTACGCGGAAAGCTTTGAATCATTCCATTTGGATTAACGAGTCAAAAGTTATGAGGAGTTTTAGTTTGTGGGTAGGTATGGCTTTCAAAGACTCCATACCTACCCGCAAACTAAAACTCCTCATAACTTTTGACTCGTTAATCCAAATGGAATGATTCAAAGCTTTCCGCGTAGATATAAACCTAAAGAACCAATTTCAAATTTTTATTTTTAAAAAAAGTGATTTTTAACCCCTAAAGGACCATTGTCCGTTCGGGGGACAAATGGGACTTGGGGCAGGTACCTATGGGCTGAAATTTTCTCCTAATTTTTTGAAACTTTTTGTGAATGTGAAGAATTGAGAGAGGTACATGGCAGATAAAAAAATTGAAATTGGAACTTCAAGCGAGAAGTTATGCCATTTCTTGGAATGCATGGGGACGGGGGGCAGCAAAAAAATTTTGCAAAATTTTGAATTTTTTTTTAAAATATTTTTTTTCTCATAGATTATATTTTTGTCTATCTGGAAAGCTTTGATTCATTTCATTTGACTTTGTTATGAGGAAGTTATGGACATTCTTGTTTTTTGGGCAGTTAGAGCATCTTCTTGAAAAAAACAACTTGTAGGATTCATTTCTGAATGCTATTTTTGCAATTTTTCAAAAAAAGTAAATTCTCATGGTTTAGTTTACTTTCTAGAACAAGCTCACCATTGGGATTAGTGTTTTTTAATTTCATCTAAAATATATAAATATTTTAGATTTTCCTTCTATCTCATACCTACTTCTACTTAATAATTTTTTGAAGAATGATAATTAAGTTTTTTTGAATTTTTTTTTTTTCCTAGACTCTCAACCCAATTCTCCACTATAAAGATTTAAAGCTCAAAACTTTGTAGTGCAAAAATTTTAAGTTAAAAATGTTCAAAGTCAAAAAATCCAGTCCCGCAATGTGCTGAAAAACTTGTTTTTTCCACTTTAAACGCAAATATCTTGCAATCTGTGCGGTCAAAAATTCTGAAAATTTTTTCACACTTTTTAATACTATTTAGGTGTAAGATCCTATGGTTAGATGTGAAAAAAAAACAATTAAATTTTTTTTTTACTCTTTGCTATAGAAATGGCAGTTTTGAGTGTTTTTTGGCAGAAAATAAGCCTCGGAACTTTAGGGGTTAAAGAAGTTTTTTGGGCTGCCCGGGCTGCTCGCCGAGCAATGAAAATCACATATCATGCAATAACTTTTTAACCATGAAGTCAAAAGTTATGAAAATTATTGGGCCTTAAAGCTACTCTTCGGGCACATATTGTGTGAAATTTTCAAAGAAAAAAATAAAAATTCCATTTGTAGTGAGCTGCCCAAAATTGCTATGTTGCCAAAAAATGCACCTTGGTCCTTTAGGGGTTAAATGAATAATATGCAAACCTACTATAAATGCATAGTATTACATCTATTATATTAAGTACGGATGGTCACGATCTCTGTCACAACTCAATGTCACAAAATTGGTCACGTTTTCATCCTACTTTTCTCATCCCGTTTTTTCATTGCGCCTTTGTTGTGTTGCATTGCTGTTGTATTGCAACGGGCTCTATTCTAGTATGTATATATAAGGTAGAGCAGCCCAATATTGTCAGCCTCTTAATTCCGCCATCTACAAGTTCCTTTCAATTCCGCCAGTTTCTCACCCATTTCCACAGAGTGTGTGTCAGGTATTTTGGGCAAGCAATTAGGTGCTATTGTTAGGGAATGATACAAAGATTACATCTAGTTAAGGACGATTTAAGGTTGATTGGGATGTGGTTCAATAAGTCTTGATTTAGATGAGCTTAATTGTGAGCACTTGTCAAAAAAAGTTGTAATTTCAGCTAATAGAAGAGGTGTTTTGAAAATGTTGAACTTGTGCTTTTATTACACTCATCAAACGGAATTAGGACGGTAGGTCAGTGATTTTGAATCCTTTTTAAGATGTTCATGACCCCCACCTACTAACGATTTTATATTTTTGGTTTGAAAATTCATATCAATTCAAGTTCTTGTCAGATTATTATGATTCCACTTGCATTTTAGTCAATTCAACTAATTCTATCTCTGGAAAATCCAAGCAATAATTAATGCATTGCACAAGATACCCAGATTGCAAATTAGGGTGGTGATAGGCTGTTTTACCTTATACCCTTTGCATGATCGGGATGTTCATGCTCGTTTCCACCTTTCCTATCAAGACTTGTGCCATTGACAGTGTGCATGATTGTGTACCAACTTTTTATTTTCCTCTTCATTTGTTTGTTAAAAATTCAACATCTAGTAATTTTTGACTCAGTTATTTCATCTCTCTCACTTATTTATTAATAGAACATAACATTCAGTAGCAATCACTGGCTCTGCCCTCCCCCAAATGAAATGGTGTAGAATATACCACACCATATCAGTAACTACTGATTTCGTGCGGACAGTTGTCAATATTTGTCAGAACTGAACTTTGAGCCCACACCGCGACTGTCGCTGAAGTAGTGGAAAATTAAAAATTTCCAAGTAAAACTGAATACAAAACAATAGGAACTTTAAACAAAATGCTAATGAATTCATTAAGAGTATTGATTTCTATGTTGTTGTAGAATTACCTCTCTTTGAATTGGAACCCATTTAGGCATTGTGCTTTCAAAGTGAGAAGACAACTCTTTATATGCACATGGAGTGGTAGGAGGTACAGCAATCCATGTGGGATAAATAAAATAGAATTTGTAGGTTCTCATGCACTCATAGTTAAGTAAAAAACAAAGAATTGTGTTAAAAGTAGAATTTCAGACCTCGTTTACGCATAGTAAAATAACTTTTCTCAAAAAACTTTGAACTAAAAAAAGTTGTTAAATGAAGATAAGTTTCACCTCCAAAAATCCTTTTGGGATTTTGAATCTCCAATCAAAAGTTATGAATAAATTTTGGAGAGGATTTTTAATGGACATTTTCTACAAAGTCATTTTAAAATCCATTCCAAACCCTCTCCGAATTTTATTCATAACTTTTTATTGGAGATTCAAAATCCCAAACGGATTTTTGGAGGTGAAACTGATCTTCATTTGCCAACTTTTTTTAGTTCAAAGTTTTTTGAGAAAAGTTATTTTACTATGCCTAAACGAGGTCTAAAATTCTACTTTTAACACAATTCTTTGTTTTTGACTTAACTATGAGTGCATGAAAACCTACAAATTCCAATTTATTTATCCCACATGGATTGCTCTACCTCCTACCACCCCATGTGTATATATAGAGTTATCCTTAACTTTGAAACCCAATATAAGTTATTGATTGCAAATATTAACAAGGCATTAGTGTATTACTCATTGGATTCTTAGCCAACATCTATCACTACAATATTTGATGATTTGTATGTCTAGTCCTAAAATTAAGAAAAGAAAATTGAACATACCATAATGTACTGTTACTATCCCGATACCGAAGCTTACATAAATTAAGTGGGGATGAAAGTCGTGGATGAGGACTTCGGAGAGGAAAAGGCAGCCTCTCTGAAAGCTACTGAATGTTATGAAGCCTTCTGCATTTAGTTGGTGAATATGAGACAACACAATAAATTAACGTGCATAACATTCAGGAGCCTTCAGAGAGGCTGCCTTTCCTTCTCTTGAGCCCTCATCTATGAAATTCATCCTTGAATGTCTAAATAAGCACGGTCAAAATAAGTTATTCCTACTTTGTAAATCTCCAGCAAAAAGAGACGGGGATATATTATTCTTATTTTGCAGAAAAAGTTGTGGAGAGAACACGCCCTCTACAAAGTGTAGCTATTGTTGTCAGTGAAGTGCACAGATCACTGACAAGATGTCTCTGCGTTAAGGCTTTTGTGTAAGGTAGTCTGCTCTAAAAGCGAGCGGGCTCTAAAAGCGAACATGACACAGAGGTACATTTTGCTTTCTTCAATGTACCAGCTAGAAACATTTCAGGAGGTGGTCGGTTTTAGTGACCATTGCATTTCAACTTAAAAAATTTGTAACTAATTCCACGAAGGTCCAAAAAATATGAAACGACTTGGGTTAGATGCCAATTCCATTTTTCTTCCTCCAAAAATTAACTGAATATTGTTTCAAGGAATTTAGCTTCCCCCCAAAGGCAAACAGCTCTTAAATGGTTGCTTTAAGAGCAGACTACCTTACCTAGTTATAGACCATGATGCATCATGTGATGACGTACTTTCTAATTCAGTTTGATAAATCATCAATTCCAATTTGAGTTTCGGCCAGACCGAGGAATTAGTGTCAGTCACTCCTTTAAGATTTCAAATCGTTGGCCAAATTTAGCCAATTAGGCTAACTATTAAATAATCCAGTTCACTTCCTTCAATTTATATTTATAGGTGTCAGAATATGTAAAGTTCTTAATTGCCATTCCTCATTTTTGATCCAGTAGCTCACTTTCTTATATATTGACAAAAGATGACGCGTGGATAGTTAGCTAATGTTTGGTGTGGAATATTCTACATCAAATCATCCTTAAGATGAAATGATATGGAATATTCTACATCATTCCGTCCAAGGGAAGGCAATCCTTTCCACTGCTACTAAATGTTATGTGTCCACAAAATGTTTATTTGCACGATTTTAGAGACAAAAAGTGTCATTAGAGCATTGCTACCCATTTGCCCCCAAAGGGATGGGGACATGGGGGTGGCTAAGTCATTAGAAGAAGTTTTGGCACTCCCTGCCTCAAGGACACTGTGCCAAACCAACTCAACCTTATGCATTAATGACTTGACAAAATGGAGAACCAACCAACATGCAAACTGATTAAAAATTGTAAGAAATGAAGTGTTGCACCCACAAACCAACAAACACGACAGGATCAAGCAAGAGTCAAAGCATAGCGGGTACGCTCTCCTAGTATTGGAGAGAAAATTTTGGAGTTATCAGTCTCCTTTTGTCCCTGATTGGGTCTATGGTGGACCACTTTTTCTTGCCCGGATATGCCCAAGCCCGGGCCAGGGAGCTTCCTCGTGAATGAATGGCAATGCTTTTAAAAGGTTGATATTTTGCAATATTTCACCAAAACCCACCACTACAAGAGAAAGGGGTGTTTTAAGTGAGTTTTTAAGTATAGTCCTAGACACATGATTTTAAGTATTGACCTTTAAGGAGATTTTCAGCAAAAATTTACTTAAAACACATGTGGAGTTATAATTTTTTGATTAAAATGTAACTTTTATAAATTTTTGAAGTAGTCTACCCTGAAATTACAAAACCACCTATAGAGTGGAGTCATAAATGTCCTATTAACAACCTATAACTGCCTTTCCATGACCCTATCTATTAGCACTTAAGTAATATTCACCAATAAAAATTGACACGTTATCTCTTGTTGTTATTAATGCAATGATTTTCTCATCAAACAAATGAATTTGGATAAGTTTTATAGTGGAATCATGAGGCCAAAAGTAGAATGAAGGAAATAGGTAGTTGGTGAAAATAGGCTGGTCTACCTTATGGGAAAGGAGCTTAGAGATTTTATCTAGAATTCTGTCCCAAGCAATTTTTCTCACATCATTCTATCATTTTCAAACTAAATTATTCCAAATCAAGGAAGGTACCTACATCAAAAGTTGTCCAAATAAGCATTCTTTTGAGCAAAGTTCCTATTACTAAACTAGAGACAAAAAGGTCCATTCTTCATTTGGACCTTTTCTATAAAACTGTCAATTCTCCACCTACTTTAAAACTAACTACAATTTTTTAAAAGCTGAAAAAAGAAGAACTCTATTAGAATTTGAAATGTAAGCTATTGTCCTAGTACCATCTTTTTACCTCCGCCAAGCACAATTTTGCACCTATAAATTCCAATGAATGTGCCATGCTCATCAACATCCAACAACATTGTTTTGGCTCTAAACCGCTTTTTGCAATTTGGAAGTGCCTCAAATCAAGCGAGTGTCTTGTAGATTGAAAACAAATTAGTATTAATTGGTAGTTGATCGGTGGTGGCTTAAAACAACTTCCACAATTTGCTAATCATGGATTTAATTTATTGTTTGTAAATTTTTTTACTATTAATTCTTTTTATTTGCTACGCCTAAAAATTTAGCACCGTTTGTCTTTCTTTCATAGCTTTGAGAATATATAGTTAGTTGCATAATTTGGTGAAGTATTGACCGTGTGGAAAAGTGTTTCAATGACCGATGGATTTTTTTGTCCCCAACTCTATCTAAATTTTTTTGAGGTCTTGCTAGGCCAAGGTTATCTAAATTTTTTTTTCCTAAAGAATTTTAACAATAGAAAAATGCAAGAATTTTGTATTTATCTTGGATGATAAAATTTAGAGATTTTGAATTCATTTTTCAAATCAAGAACCTCAAATTTGACTAGAGAGATCATGAAATACACAATTTGCAGTTATACAATGGTAGGCAAGATTTTACATTTATTTGCCTCGTCAAAAATTCGGAATTTTTTAAATCTAAGTACCATCATATTTCAAGACCAAATGTCACCTAGTCCTAGCCACTTTGGTTGAAGTCAAAAGGAGATTCCAAATTCTATTAACATGCATTGTTTGGTACCTTATAATAATATGATTGTTATAAATAATTATAATGTTTTTTAATGTTTTTAATGTATGCACTCATATCCATAATTAATCAACTCTGGTATCTTATAAATAGTCTCTAGGCTATACGACTATACATTTTAGGTAAAAATTTGTTTAGGTTGGATATAGAAATGGATCACAATTAAGTGCTATTACCTTACTCAATAACCTAGATATATTTTCAACATTCATTGCTGGCTAATTTTTTTTTTTTTTTTTGATTGGTAACACAAAGACAATAAAACTCAATCATTGATGACAAGAATAAAAGGTTATAAAAATATTATATTTATGACTTTAGTAGCACATTAAATTCTAGGTTGGTTGCTGAATGGTGGAAACGTAAACTAAATGCTAGCATGATGCTGAACATACAAAGTATTGATAAGGTAAAACTACTTCATATTGTTTGCCCTATATTTTTGTCAAATAGGTGTCTATTGAAATGTCACCAATATGATCTCAAATTTTTCACTTTGAATGGCTCTTACTTTTCATTTGAAAAAATGAAACTTTCCAAAAGGTTGGAGGGTTGTTTGCTTTAGATCATCAATCAAAAGAGTTTATATTTTTTTTTAATGCAAATGGTAATTTATGTTTGTAAAGTGTAACAAACTTTTAGTAAATGTTTGTATTGGTTTTTGGTCTTTAGAATTACTGTTCAATATTAAAAATAATTAAATTTTTTTTTTTTTTGCTCTTTGCAATAGAAATGATAGTTTTGATTGTTTTTTGATGACAAAATGGCCTTGGGACTTCAGAGACTAAGAACTTAGAAAAATCCCACTAAATGAATGCTTTGTCATGGTGCATTGAGCACATTTAATTTAGAAATCTCATTGATAACAATTTAAATTTTTGTTGGAAATTTCTTATACATATAATAACCATCACAACTATTGTACCTTATATATAATGATATTTTGTATTTTATAATGACATTTGATGCTCAAAATCATTTGATTTTTAAGATTTTAAACTATACATATATTGTGAATGAGCATTTGATTGATGAAAATTATAGGGTAAACTTTTTTTTGAACTTTTTGATGAAGGTCATGAATTAGCTATGGCAAAATGGAGTAGATTTTCGAGTAAATTTTGTAATGCAATAATGTGTATTTTAGAGTAAAAAAAGTATAAATTGAGCTTTTCATGAATGAAATTGGTGTATGTAAGAATTAATGTACTATAGAGTGCAATTCTTCCTAACAAAATCTTTAACAACCAAAATCTCAAACAACCTAAACCCTTGAACAATTTGAAGGGTTGGATATTAAAGCCCAATTTTGGATACATCATTGTGGATTTTTGTATTTGACATAGAAGATATATGAATTGAAATATTTAGTAGTGAAAAAATGTTTGTATTCTTGGTTAGTTACATCCAATGACACATAACAATCTCCATTTGGATCAATCATATATAATTGTATCTCTTATATATTTCAAAAGCTACAAAATAGTCACATATTTTATGACCTCATTTTGTATTTGAGTGTGATAAGGTTTAGATGCTTACTCCAAAGGAACTAAAGACTTATGACTATGTTTCATCAAAAAATATTTTGAAATTGTCATTCCTAATACAAAGAGCTATGATGGGAAAAAAACTATTTTTTGCGTATTTAATTATAGTATCTTGCCGAAAATTAGATGAAAATGTGGAAAAATTTCAAAATCTTTAACTAATTAGATTGCAAGATATAAATGTTCAAAGTAAAGAATAAAAATATTTTAGCTCCTTGCCATACTAGGTTTCAAACTTTGAATCCCATTAGCTTGAATTTTTGCACTGGAGATTTTTTTTTTTTTTTTTTGACACAAATAAAGGTGAACCTTTACTGCAAGAAGTAAGAGTACAGAAGCCCAGCCGTAAGCGGCCTGGGCCAAGTTAGTAAGCAAAGTCATTCAAAGCAAAGCAAAAGTACAGGGGCGCCAATACGGTGTGGCGTGAGCCGCGCTTTGTGGCACTAACAAGCTATGGAGGCTCGAAGATGAAGCCTGCTCGTGGGCCCGAGAGGGCCCACTTGGGTCTCCCGTCGATCATCGTCGCAATGACATTGTGCCGGCACCACTTCTTCACAAAGCGTCCCCTGATCTCAACTTCCCTGCCTGGGGACTTCGTCATGGCGCTGCAAACCTGGTCCCATTCGACCCGCCCGTAGTTGACTAAGCCGAGCCAGATGCGTTGCGACTGCTTCGCTGGGTGCCAAAGAATAGAATTGAACGCAGCATTGTTCCTCTCGATCCATAAAATCCATAATATGCTTGTCCACAATGCAGACCATATGCTGCTGATCACGTCAAACTTGCGGGGAATGCGCTCGGAAAAGATCCCTTGTTTCTAAGTTAGCGGTCTCCACGGCCCTTTCGTGTCTTTGGTGGTGATTAGTATGTTCAAAATGTGAATCCCCCATTGCCAAGCATGCTGCGCCGCCTGGCATTCCCAAAAGCGATGCAGAATCGATTCGTGCGTATGCCGTAGGCACACGGGGCAGCCTGTGTCTAAGGTGTGGTTGATGCGACTCCTCCAAGCGTTCACTGCTACAACGCGATGCCAAATCAACCACAAGAGGCCGACTTCCTTGGGGGTGCGGAATTTTGTCCATACAGTCTTCCATCTTAGTTGTTGTGTGAGGGGGAGCACCCCCTGCCACTTCCTCTCGACCAAGTTTGGAATGACATGCTGGGCTCCTAGCAATTCTCTCCCCATCTTCGAGCTGTACTGAAGGAAAGGAATAGGCTGTTGTTCTCCTTTCCACTCAAACCTAAGAGGGTCCCAATTCAACCTGTCAACACACTCATAGTAGAGGAGGATCTCTGTCTTCATTGGGCCGCGGGTGATTCCAACTACCCGCACCTGGTGGAAGGACCCGGTTAGTTGAAGGGCGCGCTCCACGGTGGTTGCCCCTATCCCTGGCGGTTGACTACCTGCCAAAGTGCCTGAGGCGCGTCAAACCTCCATCAATTGAGTACTGTGTGGGAGCGTCCAAGTGCGCTGAGGGCCTCCGATCGTGAGACGGAGGTGGGGGCGAGCCTGGATCACTACCATCGGATGGTCTTCTTGCTCCTCTGCAAAACAACCAAGCCAGTCATCCACGGAGGGGGGCGGATACGTTGATGTCAGCAGATTCCCCCAAACTCTTTGTAGGGAGCGCGTTGTGGCTTCCCAAGCTCCGCTTTCACTCGGTAGTAGGCCGTATTGTATTTCTGCTTCTGCATAGGACAAAAAACGGTCTCCTAACCATACGTCCCTTATCTTCTGTAGACCCGCTCTATGTAGCTTTGCTGCTCTCAGACGGCTAAAATCGGGTCCAATTTGGGGAGAGGAAGGTGACCACCACAAGGATTCTCCCAGTACCTCTTTTGGTAAGGTGGGTTGTACCAGTGCCACGTTGCCCACTAACTTGCGCCAGGCTTCACTGGCTCGGTTCTACGTTTTTGAGCCTTGCTTGATTTGGAATTTTGCCAGCGTGAAAAACTCCATGCTGGGGGCCCAGTTGCCTCCATTGTATGGTTGGAACCTAGACAGCCTATGCCTTAAAAGGATGTGTAAGTTTGACAAGCTAGGCTCACAAGCTTTTAAAATCCACTTCCCCATAAGGGCAGTCAAGGCATCAACAAGGTTAACAAGGCTGATTCCCCCCTTGTCTTTGCTCTGACAACACTGAAGCCATGCAATATTCACCCGGGTCCTATGGAAAGTGCCGAACCACATGTAGCATTGAACCGCACTCTTATATTTGGCTACACTTACTTGTGAGCCAGCCTATATGGCTATGAAGAAGTACAGGGATGACAGTAAGAAGTGGTTAACCACAATCACCTGTCCTGTGGTATTGATCTTCGCTGTGCACCAGAAGCCTAATTTCTTGTGAATTTTCTCCAACAGAAATGTATTGACATCCACTGCTCTAACAATCAGCCCAAACAAAGAGCCGAGTAGTTTACTGACATCTTTCTCGTCTGTCCATTCTATATTAAGCATTTCAGTCCAAGGGGGGCGGTCTAATCCATCACTGGCCCACCAGTACGCCCCGGATTTCGACCAATTGACAAGCAGTCCGGTACCCAAGCAGAAGACGTCAATTGTGTCAATTGCGCCCCGCACCGAGTCCTCTTTACCGAGGAGTGTCATGGACGTATCATCGGCATACTGTGCCATGGTCTGCTGCCGGTCTCGCATTGGGAGCTGAATCCCTTTTATGACCCCCTTCGCTACTCTTGCCTTTACCATGACATTCAAAACCTCCGCAACAATGAGAAATAGGTACAGCGCTACGGGACACCCCTGGCGTACTCCACGATGGATCTTGAAGCTTGGAGAGTGAGCACTATTCACTTTAACCACCCCCTGGGCATTTTGAAACAAGAGTTTTACTATGGACACAAATTCGACAGGGAATCCTAAAGTCAGCATCGCCCGGAAGAGGAAGCTTAAGTTGACCATGTCATACGCTTTAGTGAAGTCCAATTTCAAAAAGACCATGGATTGCCCGGTATGAGTAGCCCAATCAATGGTTTCATGTGTTAGGAGGATATTATCCAATATGAATCGCATTGGCAGGAAGGCAGATTGGTCTGGGGAGATTATCTCCATTAGGATTGGTTGTAGCCGCAACTGCAACGCCTTCGCATAGAGCTTGTATGAGACGTTCAGCAGCGTGATAGGGCACCAGTTAGAGAGTTTCTCCCGGTCTTCACCTTTATGTAGCAGCGCAATAAGTCCATAGGTGAGGCCGGGTGGCATGACTTTGGAGCTGATAGCTTGCGTGATCTTTAGGTAATCATCCTTAATTACCTCCCAGTATTGTTTGAAGAATCCTATGACTATCCCGTCGGGGCCGGGCGCTTTAGTCGCGTCCATGCCCTTCAAGGCCACCTCTAGCTCTAGTATGCTGATTGGCCATTTGAGTGCGTCTTTCATCTGGGCCATTAGTTTGTCCGACAGGTGGTGTGGGCGCTAGATTACCCACCCTTGGTAATAAAGCGAACACCGACCAGGTTCTATGCCTTTATCCACAATTTTTAATATATGGGGGTGATGTGAGCGCGGTCCACTGTGCCCTCCAAGCAATGGATCTTTTTTGCTAACGTTTCCTAAGTGTCGTGGATGGCAGCGAATAATTAGAATGCATGTAATAACTCACAAGGTAACTGCAAGCTCAGGGGTAATGATAAACTTCTAACTCCCTAACTATCTATCCTATGTCGAGGGTCGACTGGGTAGTTGGCATCATTTCTAATGTCCCTAACTACGTAAAAAAGGGAACCCTTATGTTCCTTCCATGAACCTCCAAGGCTATCTTGGGTTTTTAAAACTCCACCTAGAAGTTCTACTTTTAAAAGCTACCCCTAAAGTTCCAACTTCGGAATGTAACTCTAGATTTTATTTCTTTAACTTGATTCTAAATATTAACTACCAACTTTTATTATATGTTTTGACTTTTGGCTCTAGGTTTCTATTCCTAAATTAACTCTAAGATTTACCCTTGAATTTTAACTCTATGTTTTAACTTTTAACTCTAAGTTTTTACTCCTAAATTAACTCTAAACTCTACCCTTGAATTTTAACTCTAGGTTTTCGACTTTTAACTCTAAATTTTACTTCTAAAATTAATCCCAAATTTTAACCTCTAGGTTTGACTCTACGTTTTCACTTTGACTCTAGATTTTTTCTACTTCCAACAACTAACTTTAACTTTAACTTCTACCTCTAACTTTTAACTTCTACTTTTAGCTTTTCACTATAACTTTTTACTCCCCAATTGACTCTAAAGTTTAACCTTTAAATTTAATCTTAACTTTTGACTTTTGACTTTTGACTTTCTACTTCCAACTTTAATCCTATCGTTTTAATCCTAGTTTAACTCTAAGTGTTATCCTCCTAAATTTAATTCCAACTTTTAACTCTAGGGCTTAACTTCTAAACTTACTTCCACAATTTACTCTGAGTTTTGACTTCTAATTTTAACTCTATTTCTAACTAAAAAATCTACTAGTAATTTCTACCTCCTAAATTTAGTCCAAAGTTTTACTTTTTAATTTCTACTTCCCACTCGGATTTTTTTACTCCTAATTAATCCTAACTTCCTTTTCTAAACTACCCTAAGGTTTCACTGGAAATTTTAACCCCCTAAGTTAAACTTCCAAATTAATTCTACTTTTTAACTTCCCAAAGTTAACTCTAGATTTTGACCTTAGAATTTTAACTTTAAGAAATAAAATGTAAATTGATTCTAATTCTAACCGCTAATTAATCCCTAATTTTAATCCTAAATTCTCTTTCTAATTTAAACCCCTAAGGTCCGTCCATGATTCTTTTTGGATGATTTTTACTCAAAATTCCTCCGTCCTACCCCCTACCGCTTAACTTAGCCTAACGCGGTCAGTTTACGGTCGAATCTTAATTATAAGATGTTTTCGGAAACCTCTATTCCTAATCTATCAACTTTTGAATCTAAACTTCTAATTTACACTAATCTCGGATGCTAATCATGCTCTAAGGGCTGATTAGGAAAATAAATGCTAATTAGGGAGAAACATAAAAGATTAAATCAAAAACTCATCTCTTCACTACCGGTTTCGGAAATAACTTCGTCCACGTCCACGTGTACATCCTCATGCTCCATGGTAATCTTTGGTTTTTGTTTGATTTTCCAAGCTCACCGCTTATTTAGAAAATATTACAATTTTTGATGATCTAAACTCTTTCTTTCTTCTTCTCCCTTCTTTTCTTTCTTCCTCTCTCCTTCTACACTAGTACTATTCCACCTAAGCTTTTATGAGTCTTACACTATGGTCTCAAACTTCAAGGAGGTTTTTAAGATGCCAACTATCTTCTTATACAATTTTGCCTTTGTGTCATCCTAATCCTTCTCTCAACGGTCACCACAAATTTTCAAGATTTTTTCTTAGGTCGACCTACTCTAAGCCTAGGTCACTATTCATCGTCTCTCTCACCTCTCCCCTATTTCATTCGATTTTTCTCTATCCTTCCTTCATTGTGTATAGAGTGTTTTGTAGTTGTTGGTGAGGGTGAGACTTCCTTGTGTGCATGTACGGTGGTGCTCCGCTCTTTTCTCCCTTCTCCCTTTTTGATTTTAGACCCTAATCCCTACCCCAATCCCTACTTAGCAATAGGTCAGCCCCCCATTTTCCTTTGTTTTGTTTATCTTGTCTTTGTTTTGTTTTAGTGTGAGAGAAACCAAAAATCAAGAAAAAGGAGTTCAAAAATGGGGACCGAATTGGGGCCCCAACTGCCTGCCGGACCAAGCCTGGCCTCCCGGCTGGCTGGCTAGCTGTTGGGGGGTCGGGTTCAAACAAAATAAATAAATAATTTATTTATTTGTTTTCTTTTGATATTCGGATGATGTGACCTGGTCTGGTTCGGTTCTCGACTTGATTTGGTCTGTTCTGGCTCTCGACTTGATCTGGTCTGTTTGGTTCTCGACTGATCTGGTCTGTTTGGTTCTCGACTTGATCTGGTCTGTTTTGGCTCTGGACCTTGACTACTAAGGGAAAACTGGATTTTTGGCAAACTGGATTTTTGGTGAACTAAGGGAAAAAACTTGGGGAAAATAAAACTTGGGGAAAATAGAACTTGGGGAAAATAAACTTGGGGAAAATAAACTTGGGGAAAATAGGACTTGAGGGAAATAGAACTTGGGGAAAATAAGACTTGAGGGAAATAGAACTTGGGGAAAATAAGACTTGGGGAACACCTAGACTCACTAAACACTTGGGGAGCAACTTAGACACACTAAAACTTGGGGAACACTCAGACTCACTAAACACTTGGGGAACAACTAAACTAAAGAAAACTTTGGGATTAACTAAACTTTACTAAATGCAAAGGAACCTACATATCTTGGAAGCTAAACTCTGGAGGTTTCCACAAAGGTCTTGAAAACTAGACTTTGGAACTAAACACGAGGGAGGTGCAAAGCTTCGCCGTTAGATTGGTTTTAACACCAACTTTAGGACTTCTTGGCACCTCGGGGGTTCAAAGCTCCGCCGTCTACACTTTTAACACACGCTTTAGGACTTCAACTTTGTCACTAGTTCAAAGCTTCGCTGTCCCGGAGGGGGGTCCACTCAACAAGTAGAAGATTAGAAGAGGGTTTGGGATAACTTTAGAAAACATGCACAAAGGAGGTTCAAAGCTTCGCCGTCCCGGAGGGGAGTCCACTCAACAAGGAGAAGATTAGAAGAAGGTTTGGGATAACTTTAGAAAACATGCACAAAGGAGGTTCAAAGCTTCGCCGTTCCGGGGGGGGGGGTCCACTCAACAAGGAGAAGGTTAGATGAGGGTGTAAGAAAAAACACAAAGAGAACACACAAGTTAGACCACGTGGCAATACAAAGCTCACACGCTAAAGGCCCCCCAAAGCGGCATCGCCAAGGTACGGTGGGGGGTGACTTTAGGATTAAATACAAAAAAAACTCTTAAACTTCACAAGTTAGACCACAACACGTACAAGAGGGAGAGAGAGGCTCTCCACTTACAACAAGGTACCAAAAACTTCACAAAAGAGTACACAAAGCAAGGTAGAAGGACCTCCAAGGACCTTCAAAGCTTGAAAATAAGCAACAATGGAGCCAAAAGTGCTCCGAAAACACTGTAGAGGTTTTTGGCTTCAAACGCCAAAATATCCAAAATAACTTGGACTCACGGACTCAAAACAAGAATTGGGGGTATTCTAGAGAGAGAAATGGGGCCCTTATATAGGTTTCCAAGGGCTCACCCCTCCCTCTAGAGTTCTAAGGTAACCTTATCAACGGGGATTTTCATCCTCATCCTCAAAGATTTTCATCCTACATCCTAAATTTCTAATTCTACCATCTATGCTGAACCAACATCCTAACTTTTGGAGATTAGCTCCAATCGCCAAACGGATTGCGCCGTTGGATACAGATCGCCGTGTTTAGTCTTAAATCTCCCTACCCCCCGGTCCGAGGCCAAAAACCCATCGTAGGCTAATTTAGTTTAAAAACCAAATCGTGGTAAAATCCTAGATCTTGGGGGTCTCCTATTTTGAGAAATGTGAATAGCCTAGGGTCTCTGGTAGGTGCGAGAGAGTCGGGAGGGACTTTTGGTTGACTTCGTTTCGCCATCATATGGTCCCGGAATGCCGGTCAACGCGGCGGGGACCCATCCATGTGGTTAATTTCCGAGGAATCTTGCCGGTTCGGGTACTTGCCGCTATCGGAATGTCGTGAAACTTCACGGAGCGCATTATTAACATAAAACAAGCTAGTTTAATTTTTAGTGAGATTTTATTGTAACCTGGGTAATTTCCATGAAATTTCCGTTGGAGGTTAGGAGGGTTGACCACCCGGAAAAGGTTCTTTTGCAAGTTGGAAGATGCCGGGATTTTCCACGTGACCTCTTAGGGAGTCGCATGAAAGACGTGCGGGTGTGT
Organism: Pseudisothecium myosuroides; assembly: GCA_951799445.1. Lineage (NCBI taxonomy): Eukaryota > Viridiplantae > Streptophyta > Bryopsida > Hypnales > Lembophyllaceae > Pseudisothecium > Pseudisothecium myosuroides. The sequence continues at coordinate 11,094,711 of OX637292.1, read as the reverse complement.
TTCCGTACCTGGCACGATTGGTCAATGGAGATTTAAACTGGCCATCTCCTCGAATTAGCGACGGTGCGGGAATCTTCTGCAGGTGGAGGAATCTTAGCGAACCAATTTCGCCGTTGGACTCGTGGCATGGGATTCACCCTAGAAAACCATCCTTGGGCTGTAGATCCCTCCATGGGCCCGGTCCTGCGTGAGTGGCTCTTGCATGCTAACAATCGGGATTTCGGGAATTTGTTGATCTAATGGGGAATTCTAAATCTAACTCTAGGACCCGACCTAGTGGCCTCGCTGTGGATCCTTTGGACCGACCTAGCCATGAATCGCCACATTCATGGTGGAATTTAGCCCTTTTGGGGCTGTGTGACTCGAATCCTCCAAATCTAACCTTTTCGTTATTTCTACACTATTTTTAGGCAAGGTTTGAGGGATTCTAAGTAAAAAACACAATCTAGACCAAATACTATAATGGGTATGACACAACCCTATTTTGGTTCTACACTCTTTTTATGGGTTTTTCTATACTTTTATCAACTTTAAATTGCAAATTTCCAAAAAAATAATTCTACGAGTCCCAAGTGACAAATTGGGAGCTCACAGGTGGCCAAGGCAGTATTCGGCCACCTCTTCCTGTGCTGGTGACTGTGGTGAAGCTGCGTACAGCTTTGAGTAGAACTTCGAGCATATTCTCTCGAGGTTGGGTTGGTCCGAGTGCACCGTGCCATCTGTGTCTTAAAGCGCGGCTATCCGTGCCCCTGAACCTCTATCCTTATGTGCCTGAAAAAATTCTTTTGAGCAGGTGTCCCGCACCTTTTGCCACTTGACTCGGTTGCGAACCTTCACGCCCTCGATTTGGTGTTTCTCAACTTTCTCCAGGCGGTCACTTAGGTCGTTTAGGTTCCCTTGGCACGCAGCATCCATGGGGTCCGCATGTAAGGCTTCTACCGCATCCACCAACTGGGCGCGTAGATGGGCTTCATCTATTCTCTGGCCTTCGCAGCATTGACGCAAAAGATTTTATAGAATTTTACTGTCCTCCTGAGCTTCCCAAAAAAGCCCTGTGGGGGGGATGAGGTCCAAATGCTTTCAATCTGTGCCTTTACTGTTGCGTCTGCAAGGTAGCATGCATTCATTTTGCAATGTGACTTCCGGGGGGGCGGATTGGAGAAGAAATTTTCCCCACACCAGAAGGTGATCGGAATAATTGCAGTCCCTGCGAATGTAGTATTCCTCCACTGAATTCGCTTGAGCCCCTAGTGAAAGGAAAGAGTAGAACCGGTTGAGACGGGCCAATACCCTTACCCCATCAAGGTGGCGGTTGTCCCATGTATATTTTATTGGGTTAGTGGATGGAAATTGGTCGCTGACGTTGAGGGCTGATGTCAGCTGCTCAAACGCCAATCGCTCAGCTAGGGAGACTAGTTTGCCACACAGGCTGGATTTGTCCGTCCGCTGCTCCATGAAGTTCCAATCCCCACACATCACCCACCTACATTGCTGCGATAGGCTAGCTAAGAGTTCGGCCCATAATTTGATTCGTTCGCTCACCACTGTCAAAGCATAAACATTTAACAACGAAAAATCTCCCCCAGGCACCCTGCTCAAGTATACCCACTGTGGTCTCCCACATCTGGAGAACCCCGATGTTGTCACGAGGTGTTGAATTGTTGGGGCGATCCAGAGGCAGATGCCTCCCTTCCCGGCTCCCACCTCCCCTGTGATATGTCTATATCCTAATGCGGCTTCTACTCCAAAAAATTTGGCTTGTGACCAAATGGTGTTCCCAATCTCTATTAGCTTCTGTCCTCGGAGTTTATGTTCTTGAAAGCACAAAAACTCGAGGCTATGTCGAAGGTTAAAGTAATAGTTTGTAGCCAAATCCACCTTCGAAGGGTTGTTGAGTCCCTGAAGGTTCTGTGAGATGATTGTGACTTTCATCATAATTCTTTGGGGTTGTCTAGAGGGAACTACAGTGGCCCCCTCACTCCTTCTCTTTCTCCCTCACCTCACGGCGTGTTAAATTCTCCTTCCTCATTCCGTACCGGAGTGTTTCTCTTACTAAGTAGGGTAGCATCTCGCCTTCGTTTGGCTGACTCCATTACATCTGCTCTACAGAGGAGCTGGAGATCTGTTAGCTGCTTCGGTTGTGGTGTGCGGAAGCCTCCCTGCAACAAGGGGTCACAGTGTTCACGATACCATTCCAGGAACTTCGGATAGAGGTGCATTAGAAGGGGACCTCCTGGGCCGAAAGGAATGGGCGTCCGAGGTGTGGCTATGCCCTCGGCGTCTGTAGCTGGGTGTTCCTCCTGTATGCGAATTCTTGGTAGGTTGGGTGCAACCATTGGCAAGCCACCTACACTTCCTTGTAGAAGTAAGCTAGATTGCCCAAGCGCCTCTCCGTTTAGGTCGATTCTAGGTCTTTCCACAGCTAGAGCAGGGGGGACTAGTACTCTGTTTTCTACTGCTACTATTACTTTGTCTGGATTCAAGGCGCCGGCCTGCGGCTCCTTGGCTTGGTCGGGGATGGCACTGCCTATTCGTACGATGCTCCTAAGCATTACGCTCGGGATTGGCTGTGGAAAGGTGGTTTTCGTCACTTGCACTTCACCTGGAAGGGACAGGTCGTCACTCATTGCTGCCGATGGCTCAATAGTGCCAGTCTTGGGGCCTGTCACCCCCACGGGGGCCCAGTTCATATTTGATTTATCACGGCGGGAGCCCCGGGCTGAGGTGGTGGCCAGAGCTGTTGTTGCGGTCTTGGCTTGTCCTTGGCTTGGGCTGCTACTAGCTGCTCCAGTCTTCTTGGTGGTCTCTTTACGGTTCTTCCTTATTGACGAGGATGCTTGTGGGCTTGAGGAATTCTCCGTCGATTGTTCATAACGGGCACTAAATAGGATTAGTTTCGCTAAGTCGTGATTACACTCCGGGCGGTTCAGATTAGGCCCTCTGTTTTTTGGGCCACGATATACCTTCTCCTAGCCGTTCCACTTGTACTCTGGCGTGTCGCGTGAATCTGTCCTACGGAATTCGCTTCCTGCTGCGCCACTGGCCCTGACCTCCACCGTATTGGTTGGAATTGGCCTTTGCTCCACTGCCGGATGTGCGACGGTCTGACTTGACAATGTTCTCTGGGCGTCTCCCGCGTGCCCATTTTGTAGTATGGTCACTGGTGGGGCGGTCCGTGCTGCAGGAGCCTGTTGTGCTATCGAGCGGGAGGGTGCCGGTCCTTGTGGGGGGCCTAGAGGTGTTTTGATAGCCTCTTGACTCCCTTGTGACAACGCCCCCGATGAAGCAGCTGCTTGCCCTGCATCTTGCGTTTTTGGGGAACTGGTAGAATCTTCTTTTGAGCGGTGCGACACCTCCAAGCAGTCCTTGACCAAGTGTACTATGGAAAGGCAGAACCTGCACCGGATGGGCAGGTTGCAATAATCTACTGTGATCATCTCTATTCCCCTCGTGTGGTCATTGTCCACTTCCAGCTCGGTTGGCCAACCATCTCCCAATGCGATGCCGACGCAGAACCTCTGCTCACCCAAATATGAGTTCCTTTGATTAGCTCCTAGCACCTCTCCTATGCCTCTTATCATTTCAATGGATACTGCACGGAGCTCCACTGGAACTCCTTTTAGGGTCACCCACGTTGGAACCTTGCAGCCCTTTGGTCTGGCCGAGTTGAAGCCTGGTGCCCATGTTTGTATTATACATGTTCCCCACCTTGAGTAGTGTGGCGTGAGCATCAGCAGCTTCTGTGCCACCGCCGGTTGCTTACTAAGCACTAGGAAGAAGCCGCGGCCAAGGTCTTGTCCCAGTCCCACCCAGTCGCCAATTGTGGTCTGCAGGCTTTGTATCCAGTGTGCGATGGCCTCTGGCGTCTGTTTGCCTCCGACGAAGTACGCTATGATGGCGTGCTTTTGCAAATACTCGGTCTCCTTCTTGACAATTTCTTGATTAACTTTTACTTTAACCACAGTAGTTTTCAACAAAAACCCAGTACAGCTACGCGCGAAGCCCTCGGGGAGCTTCTCACCAGGTGCAGCAATGGTAGGGTGGATGCGTTCGTACTTACCCATATTAGTAACCTCAGCAACGAGCTCTAGTTCCACCCGGTCTTCCGCTCGTGCGGCTGCAGCTCTCCCTCGTGCTTCCTCTGATATTGTTGGTGCCATTGGTGCATGCTACAATCAGAGGGAGTCTGCGTATGACGCCATCTTGCATGGATCGCAGTCAACAATCTCCAACCCTAACCCTAATTCTGCCCCCACACACTTCAATCCTTCGCTCTTCACTTGACGTGAGCGCGTAAGGCAATGTACAGATCCTAATCTGTATTCGACGCTTGTTGGAGTCTAGTGTAAACCTTGGCTACAATGGATCTACGATCCGCTCCCAGTTAGAACGCTTGCCTTACGCCTGCGTCTTTAGAGCTTCACTGCGTCCTTTTCCTAAATTTTCCACTCTAAGCATTTAATTCTCTTCTCATGGCAAGGCTGAACTCAGAGAGCACAACGTTACGATAAGGATCATTGAATCACAATGCTCAAAGCTTTCCTCCCTCTAAGTTGATTCTCTTCTCATGGCAAGGCTGAACTCAGAGAGCACAATGTTACGATAAGGATCATTGAATCACAACACTCAAAGCTTTCCTCCCTGCCGAGCGGCCGCCTCAGCTCCGCCATGGGGTTGAGTATTTGTATGCCTGCTTTTGCATATTTTGAATCCGGCAACAGCTTAGCCTTGTGCACTCATGAAAGACCTTTCCTCTTGAACTATTGGAGTGCGTGCATTCCATTTCGCAGTGGTGGCGAAACAGGATACAGATTACCTATAGATATTTGCTCTGAAATCCTAAGTGCACTAGAGATTTTTGAAGTGTAGAATCTCACAATGGACATTTGAATTGAATATCTAGCCAAAAATTATTTTATATAAAAAATGATTTTTATTTTTAAAAACTTCTTAAGTAGTACTATAGAATAATAATTAGAAGTAGATTCAAGATAAAAGACGAATTATATTGTGAATAGTTCTAAACGGAATTGAAACATATAGTAAGATTATGCAAACCTTTATGTAAACTACCAAATTTTTGTCAAAATGGTGGTATTCTAACAAATCCAGGCATTTTTAAGGTGATTGCAAGAAACACTTGTAGTATTTGTTTTGTTTTTTTAGATTTTTAGTCTTTTGATATTTTTTATACTACAAATTACATTCCGTACTATTAGGGGCATTAAACATAAAATCTGGATGGTCAATTGGATTTCAAATCCATTGAAAAATATATAATGTTCATCATTGGATGGCAAAAATGGATGGCAATACTTAATTTTCTATAAAAAACAGTTCACACTAATAGATTGGAGGCACTACGGGCTCCCAACAGTACTATTGAGTTTTTTTGTATACCTTGAAATACTATTTTGAAGCACAAGCCACGATTTACGCTAGAAAATGAAACTTCTACGTTTTTATTTTAAAAAATAGGAAAATTAATTTGAAAATTTTATTTCTAAAGTGGCCATTATTGCCAATTAAGAGAAAAAGAAAGAGATCAAAGCCAAAACTAAATAACCATTTTAATTCAACATTAATTCAACTTGAATATAATACACTTTAGGCCAATGCAAAATAGACTTGGAACATGCTTTTAGAAATTCCTCTTTTGAAAAGGTGTATTTCTGGTAGAAAAGCTAGATTGCCAAATCTGACAATGTAATTCTTCAAGAAAGGTACTCAATAATTAGTACTGAAACCTACCAAAGTCGTATGTGTAACATGTATTCAAAATTCAATCTCACCTATTGAAGTAATTTAAGAAAAAATGAAATAATTGAAATACATTTTCTATTGTCCTAAAGAAGTTTACTTCTAAATTTTATGTTCATTCAATCATTTTTGCAATATTTATGGCACAAAACAACTTCTGCATTGAACATGTGACGCAAAATAGGATAGGTGTTTCTTGCAATTACTCATATTTTAGAGCTAAAGAAGGAAATGAAAGGAAACATGGCATATGGAATACTTCTTTTTTATCAAAAAAAAATTCATAGACATAAATATATGTGGAAAAAGAACTTGAAATACTTTTTTTTCTTGCCATGGCTTGAGAAGTTGAGCACTCGAGCTTCAGTATTTTGTGGTTAGAAGGGCATAACTTTTTATCCAAGGTACTAAATGAAATGAAAATTATTTTTCCACAAAGCTAATATATTCCCTAATTTCCAAAATATATTTCAAATAATTACAATAATATAAAATTTGACATTATAGGAACCTAATCAACCTATTTAAAAAAAACAAAATCCTAAGAATTCCATTCCACAACATTGAACCATTAGGGGTTGACATCTAAACAAAAGATACTACTTCTTGAAACATCAATTCAATGGTGTATGTCTTACCTTAGTTTAGTACATAATTGAAGTTCTAGGCTTCTAGGAGTCATATATATATGATCCCCATATTTAATTCTTCATATACACAATACAATTAAGGCTTAAATTAGGATACTAAAAACAAATTTTCAAGTTTGCAATTGGATCATTTTATTCATTATAGTGTTACAAAACGTAAAAAATTCCTTTTCAAAAACAATATGCCACACATGATGTTGAAAAAATGTGAAAACACCATCCTTTTTTCTTATACAAAAAGCATGACTGCATGAGGCCATTGCATTAATCATATAAAGACATTGTGGTCCTAAAATGTCCAATGAATGACTTTGTTGTTAATTGTATAAACAAAAATGCACCTAACGAGCATTTTGGCCAATAATTAGAGTATTTTGGTGACTATATTGGTCATGAGGGGGCACTTTTAGTATTTGTCATTGTAAAAATCATTCTTTTGGATATAATTTCAAATAATTGCTTAAAAAAATCCAAGATTTTTTGGAGTCAAACTATTGTGTAAGACATCCCTTTTCACATAAAATTCTAAATATGAACATGTCAACATATCGTCATACTCTATGCATAAAAATATTGTCTACAATCTATCAGATGATTTTAGGCTACAATGTGTTCACAAGGTTAAAAAAAGGAATATTTTTAGTTTGCTGCAGTAAGAGTATTGCTATCAAGCCTTGCCAACAACTTTGACAATGTCACTCCAGACTTGCCATGCTTGTCTAGAGAAAAATGACTCTACACCATCACCCCTTTACGATATAAGTTGTGTCGTTCCTCCTTTCACTCCCACATTTGCTCAACAATGGAGGGCCTTTGTATTGGGCAATTTCACACTCATGCCAACTTGGTCAACTTTGAATATGGCCTTAGTGGAAAACATGGAATCTAGTGAGAGGTGTGAGAAGAAAAGGAAGAACTTTAGTGAGGATTTTAAAGGGTGGTTGGTACGGAGCATCAAATCTTGAGTGCATCACCGCATCTTATTAGGCAATAAATGGCGTATTTCATTAAAATGGCGGTATTGGGTGAATGCAAGAAACACCTGCTGATTTTGTTGCGTTTTTACAGTACTCATGATTTTTCTTCTAAAGTACTATAAAATTAGAAAAATAATTTTTAAAACAAAAAAAATATGGCTAACATATACACCTTTAAGATGAAGGTAACCACCAAAGGAAATGCATAGAAAAATTCTTTAAGCTAGAGAACTAGAAAAGAGCCAAATCTCAAGAAAATGGATATTTTGATGTATAAATTAGTTAAAATTAGGAAACAAACTTAAATACATAAAATGAAAAGTGGCCATTTGTAACAACTCTATGGAGATGGTCATTCACCCAAAAAAACTCCAAAATAATATTTTATGTGTTTCAAAATGCAAGTAGAAAGAAGCACACTTTCTGACTTTCTGGACTTCCACACCACATAGAATTAATTATTTAGAATTCCTTTGGATAGTAGCTACAAGTCTACTAGAAGACCATGCCCTCGAAATTTCAGCTCAAAATTTGTTTTTTTTGGTACTATATAGTACTAAAAATCTCCAAATTGGTAAGTGTGACATAAAATTGGGGGCTATTTTTGGACAATAAATTATTTTTGAAAATTACCAAAAAAATTAGATAAGGTGTATAATAGTCATGAATACTTCGCATATAAATCTTGAGTCATTTGGAGCCAGAACGCAAAAGTTATAACCAAAAAATGAATCAAAATGCAAGGTGTGATGCAAAATAGTACATGTGTTTCTTGCATTCACCCTATTCCATGTGACATTTTCACACCATGACATCTTAAACAAGTATACATTGCTAATATTTAGGTCAATTTTATATTTTAGAAATCTAAGATTGACATAGATATCAAACCGCGCAGTCTGAAAAATTTAGGATTGGTATAGATTTCAAATATCTAAGATAAAAATGTAGATTTCAAAAATCTAATACTGATATAGATTTTGGTACAAAAAAAACAATTCAGAGTGTGCGGTCTAAACTGCTAAAAGTACCAAATTAACAAAAAACAGCCATTTTAATGAAATTGGCCATATAAGTGCCTTGCTACTTCTTGATGCCGTGGTCAAATTGAATGCAATTGGTGGCTATGCTCTAACTTCTTGGCTTGCGATTGGGATTGCGATTGCCGATCCACGATCTCTACCTTCCAATTAATCTAAAGTCATCCATAATTTCATGGATGAAGTTTATAGATGAATTCGCATGATTGAACTCCACCCGCTCTAGTGCCCTACAGACACCATGAGGTTCTCCCTCCCTTCGAGTCTTCGACAACTGAATCCCTTTATAAGCTGGGAAGGCCGCTTTGCCTTTCATTGAACTGGGGTTTTGAACGTGCACATCGATCAGCTACTTCTCTTAATTTGTGAGCCATCTCCTTGCATCGTCGTCTCCAAACATAGCTTTTCCGATTCGATCGATTACTCAGCTAGCTTTGTTGTAGCAAATCAGTTCGTAGTCCCGAAGGTAGTCGCACATGTACAATAGACTTGTCTAGCTGCACATGCAATCTTTCACCACACTCCATAATTTCTTTCTTGCAGTCAACAATTCTCTCTCACGGTACATTACACACCTGACTGGCTTTTTTTACAGGGAGCGGCTACTTCCTTACGGTAATCTTACAAGATTATTCTCTATTTCCATCAACGTCGAATTGCGACACCTGACTGATTTTTTCTGCAGGGAGTGGCTACTTCCGTGAGGTAATCTTACTCGATTATTCTCTCCATCGACGTTGAATTGCGACAGTTCAGCTCAGGTACCGTGACGTCGCAGCTGCAATTTACCCTAAGATTGTGCTCGAAGTGCCAAACAGTCACCTAGCTTGTCGTCGAATCGGGAGATCAGGTAATTAAACAGTGACAATGTGGATATACTCACAGATTGTTTGGTTGTTTTACGAAAAGTACGTAGTGAATTAGAAACCCTAACAAGCAAGGTTGGACTGCAACTACAGGCCGGATTAGGTTATTTTCTTGTACGTGTGCTTACCTCTGTCGGTACCGGTCACGGAATCAATGGTTTATCGAGAATTGATAGTTTCCCGAGAACCGATGGGTTCCCCAGGCCAGAAATGATGTTTTCCCGTCGAGAGATGATGCTTTCACAGTTTCTTGCATGCTGGGCAATGCCATACAGATACGATCAGTGTTTTAAAGCTTACTAATGCGTCGACCTAGCCTTGAGAGTCCTTACAATCTTTCTAATGGAATCCTTGTGCATTCGACCTTGCAGTCATCACCATGAGCATCACCATGAGCAGCCATCAGCACCAGCCTCGCACCCCTGCGAATCCATCCTGGATCTGGTCTGGCGTCCACGGCGCCTCAGGCATCGTCCACCCCTTTCTCGCCATTCGCGACGACCCCTACGGACGCTACTCCGGCATGGGTTCCAATAGCGTTGACTCGATCCTCGCCGGCTCCGGAGGCCTTCTCCTCATCAAGCGGTCCCCACATTCGCAGAAGAGCAGCCCTCTTACGCATGGGACTCCTCGATGTAGAAGCAGATGACCAAGACCAGGCGTCCTCCAGCTCGGCCAACACTGGCAAACGCTTCTGGTAGTCAACCCACAGACGAATCCCTGGTGCTTATGCAATGGAGGTCGGTCTGGAGTTTTGGTCATACAAAGCAGTCCAAGCCAACCTCTTGGTAGACGCAGACTCCCAGACCTACACAGTCACTCTCACATTCCCAGACTTTGTCTGCCTCTACACCTCCACTTCCAACGCATGGCAGTATCGGAGCTTTAACCAGGGAGCCTCATGGGGGCCTCACAACACTTCCAACGCATGGCAGTGTCGGAGCTTTAACCAGGGAGCCTTGTGGAGACCTGTTTACAGTGACCTTCTGCCAACCCCATGGGAAATCGCCAACGCATACGTCAATGGTCGTCTCTTCTTCGCCGACGTCGTCGACGATGACCCCATCCATACCATGAACCTGATCGAAATCGATGTCGAAGCTGGCACCTGGTATCTCCACAACTGGCGCTACCCTCTCCAGTGTCTCCAGACGCACTTCGCGGAATTTGTAAACACTCCGTTTCTTTGTATGCGTGGATTGACGGATCACGGGATACATCATGCTCTCAACACTCAAACTCTGGCATCCCGTCGTCGCCGGGTCGCCTGCTTGAGAATTCCAGATCGTGGAGTGCATGGGGGACCTCTACGCCGTCATTCCAATGGGCTTGAGTGAGTATTTGCCCATGAGCTTGCGGAGCCAAAGGACTTTGACGGAGGTTGTGCATGAGTATGCCAACTTTGGCCTGAGCTTCATGTCGCTGCAGTTCCTGATTGTGAACATGCGTGGAGGCGGGTTTGTGCATGGGGTGCTTCGGATTGTGGTGCCGGAGGATGTGAGCATTGAAGATGGATTAGAATTCAGTATTTCTAATGAGGACAGGCAGAAGAAATGGATGGATATGTTGGGGGTAGAACCGCTTGACGGGTTCAGTTGGGGATTCAGTTGCGTGGCGGAGGGAAGTGTGATCTGGGGGGCGTTATTGGATTATGTGCTGCAGTATGATGTGGTGACAAAGACGGAGATTATTGTGCAAAGCGATATCGAGGAATCGCTGGACATTTGGGTGGAGAGGGTTCCTTACAGGCCGAGTGACATGAAGCCATAGTACGGAGGTCTAGATGGACTTGCAGCCAGCCAGGTCGTTTCATCGATCTAGCTAACCCGGCCGGTCACTTGTCTATCTGGACCTGCAACCCCTGAGAATGTATGTATGTTCGTTTGCAATGTCGGTAGTTTGGATGAGAGAGTTCGAGACTGTACTCCTGACGTGTTGGATCGCAACATTCATTTGGAATAGTTGAGAGTTCAGAAGTACTGTTTGTTTGCAACATTGTGATACTTGAGAATATATGTATTACACCTCGTTTGTACTGTTCTAATGTTCGCAGTTTAGAACTTTAGATATCTCAGAGAGTTGAGAATGTATTACTGTTCGTTTACATGCATTGTCGTAGTTCAGATGAGAGGGTCCTTCAGTAGTTCAGTAGTTGTCCTCGCTAGTTTTGATGTCGTCGGATCTTGCAGGCATTGCAAGCAATCCAGGTCATGGAAGACAAGATCGTGTTGGCTATGGTGCTTCGAAGGTTTCAACTGCTGCCTTCTCCGAAGTACAGCACCATCCCACATGTATCATTCTGCAAACGCCAAAATTCGGCTTGCCTATCATTTTGAAAGCGTTGTAGACTGAGCGATAAGCACGCTGGTTTGTTGATTTATAAGGCGTTATCGCACGGAGCTTGAAACGTTGTTGTTGTCAAGTGGAGCCTCCAGGGCCGTCATTGCAATTGAACTGCCTGGCTCTGAATTGCGTACGTGTTCTGGCATTTCCAATCTCCGTATGGAGGGTTTGAGTGTTTGACGAATAAAATTTTGATATGTATCTCTAGGACCTGCATATGCTGTACATAGACACATACATTGACACATACCTAGACACTTCGCACTGGTGTCACCCATTTTCCTGTAAAGGTTTGTGACCACTTGCTTCTGTATTTCCTGTTCATCTGTTCGTTTAAATTATCGACATCTAGCAACAGTGTGCGGGTCAAAAATAGAAAACGCAACAAATAGTACAAATGTTTCTTGCAATCACTCTAGAATTGCGACGTGATCTTGCCTTGCTAGCTTTGACATTTTAGATTCAAGAAGCAGGCCATGTGAATTATGTCCACTGACATGTTCCGTATGTGAAGGTCTGATTCGGCAAGTGAGTGCCGAAATAGTTTCTTTTTCATGTGCAAAGTGGAACCAGACAAAACGTAGTGGTGGTAGTGTATTAAATGTTGGTAGTATCTCACTTGTAATATTCCAAACATTCAGACACTCCACAAAATACTTAATATACGTCTGAATTTGACCTTCACGTAGGGAAGTAGGCTTACTAATCTTTCAAAAGCCACGAACGGTTGGATTGAAACAGGGCCCTGGGAGCGAAGAAACAGAGTGTAATGTCTAAGTATTGACGGGATTCAGAATCACGTCTGTTCTAATGATGTTTAATTACAATATTCACGTTGGACGCGATCTTCTGATGAGCCAATTTTCGATCCTCAACAGCACAATGCACACAAGCGCATGTGCTTCACAGGTAAGACCAAATGAGCCGTCTTTATTATCCTTTCCTGATTCCTTGTCAAGTTGTGTTTAATGAGTACTTGAGTGCATGTATTGAAGAACCGTCTGTCAAATCGATCAAGCCTGATAATCTCTTCTTGATCTCTCACCTAAAAGAAAGTCCAACGTGTGCCGCTAATGCAGACGATGAAGAAAACGAACACTCCAATCTTAGCGCATCCTTTTTCTCTCGCCAGGACAGCGTCTTTTGAATATAGCCAGAGCATCGTTCACTTAAAATCATAGTTGAGTCAGCCTGCGGTTGTTGTCATTGTCAGACACACCGTGGTGCACAAATTTCAAAAAATTGGTACCGGAATACGTATGACTCTCGCCAGCCATATCCACCTGGGTCTGAAACTAAACTATAATAAGCAAAAGAAAAGTATGATTTGTGCTAAAGTTGCTAGTGATCCAGTATCAATCAAGCTTTCTACGGACCTCGTGAGTAGTAAGGTCTATTTCACTACTAGCTTGATGCCTAGAAAATATTTTTCGACAATTCAAGTTGTGGTTAAAAAGTTATGCCTAAAAAAGACATTTAAAAAAAAATAGGGGCAATTTTAGACAACCATGATAAATAGGTCTAATTGGTCCAAATTTTTTTATACATACTCTCAATAAGTTTGTTTAATAATATAATTCAAAAGTAGAAAGGCATACAAGCACATGATTTTTGACTTACAAGCCTTTGATTTGGGGCTTTTTAAATTTCGAACATTTCTTGAAGGTTGAAGAGGACTTCAAAGTTTGAAGCCCCACAATACTTCAAAACACCTATATGACAACAATTTTTTTAAGTTTTTTGCAAGAAAGAAGTAGAACTTGGAAGCCAAATTAGGTGTAGCCAAAATGAAAACTCAACTCCACCTCACTATATATATTAATTCACTTATTTATATTTAGTAAAAAGTAGAAAGGGCAACAATTGTTGATTCATTTCAACTTCCAAAGGATAAAGTCTAGGCTAAAATGTCATTTAAGGCCATATTTGTTATATTGAGACTTTTCACAGTCTCATTTTTACCTTTGACTCAAAGATAAACCGCTTTATCTTTTTATTAGTATTTTTTTATAAATAGGTAACAATATCAACTTTTAGAACTTTATTTTAGAATCACTATTTTAGAATTATTTATTTTTGGTTTCAATTAATATTTTTCAAAATGAATTTACAATAACTAGCATTCTGTCTCAAAATCTGCAAAAAGTCTCAATATAACAAATATGGTCATTATTTTGGTAAAGGTGCCCTTCAATTTCAAGGCATGTAGAAGGCTAAAACAATGTCCGAGATGAACTGGCGGCTAGTTCAAAGTTAGCCAATGGAATTGGGAAAAAAAACAGTTGCATTTCGGAGACATCGACAAAAAACTGGTGAAAAAATCTAAAAATATTCTATTTTGAGTAAAAAACAGAGAAAATAACTGGACTCCGTACTTGAAAAATTGGCTCAATTTGGGGACTAAAGGAAAATAGCCAGTAAAACTCAAAAAACTTCTCGAACGCTAGGCTGAAATTCTCTCCAAAATCTGGCAATGCAAATTTCATGCTAAAAGTACCCTCCAAAATGGATTTTTGACTTTTTGATCCATTTTTGGGACAATTAATTGCTATACAATATTATAGAAGAGACAAGTTGAGACTTTAGCCTTCACACCATGAAGTCCATTTCAAGTTTCAAGTGGCTGAGAGAACTAGAGGCCACCTTGTGGCTGTTGTGGAAAGCCCTCACCAATCACGCCCGCATGGCTTGGCTTAACCCCTAAAGGCCCAAGGCATTTTCTAGCTCCGAAACCACTAAAAACTGTCATTTTTGTTGCAATCACTCCTAAATGAAAAAAAACTTTTTTTTTTTAGAATCTAACCATAGGATCTTGTACTTCACTTGTCTCAAATCATGTGGTAAAAATTTCATGAAGTTTGACCATACAGATTGGAAGATATTAGCGTTTGAAGTTGGAAAAAGAAGTTTTTTTGAACTCTGGATTGCAATTTCAGATGACTTTGACGGCCATTTGTGGATTTTTTTGGCACTACACACCATAAAGTTAAAAAAATTTATGTTGAACATTTGAGTTGAGAATTGGGGAAAAAAATTTCAGAATGTCAAAACTTGATTTTCACATATAAAAAAATTGTTAAGTAGAAGTAGGTCCAAAATTGAACAAAACACTAAATCTTCAATAGCACTTAGATGGAATTAAGAAACCATAATTTTAACGGTGGTATTGTTCTTGCAAACAAACTTAACCTTTTCAAAAAAAAATTGCAAAAATTGCAAAAATTGCATTCAAAAATGAATTTTATAAGTTGTTTTTTGAAGAAGACGCTTAGATTGCCCAAAAAACAAGATTGTCCATAACTTTCTCATTCTAAGTCCAATTAGAATGAATCAAAGCTTCAAATATAGACAAAAACATGATCTTTGAGAAAAAAAATCAAAAAAAAAAAATTCAATTTTTTAAAGTTTTTTTTTCTGCCCGGCGAACTGCTTTTTTTGACTTTGGGCGACATAACTTTTTTTCCCAGGCACCAATTGAAAAAAAAATTATATTTTTGGAAAGCTAATATGATTTCCTATCTTCAAAAAAGTTTAAAAAAAACAGGTCGAAATCTCAGGTTGCACGAGCCTGCCCGAAATCCCAAGTGTCACCCAAGGGGACTTTGGGCCTTTAGGGGTTAAGACATCGAATCTTTGCGAACTCTACCCGGACAAAGCAGCGGTTTTCCTCCGAAGGTTCGACAACCTCTGGCTGCAATCGAGGTTTTTCGAAGCCAGGACTCGCAATCAGATGCTCTGACGTACGATTCCCCCCAAAATGGGGGTGTTTTCATGAGAGGCATCCGGCCTCTCATCTCGTTTTAACTGGCGTCGTTGGTTCTAGATCTGTTTGGCACTTGGTAGTCTGGTCGGTCCGTTACTGATGGCTCTGTAAAAATTTAGAAAAATCAGAAAAGTCAAAAGCTAAAAATTTCTGCCCTGAAACTGTACCTTTTCCCCCCTGCAATGGAATTGAATGGAATTGGTCCATGTGTTTCAAGAAAAAAAAAAAAAAACTATGAAGTCCAAGTCACACATTTGATATTATTTATTCAGCTTCCAAGACCCGAGGAAGTTGGGATTGCCAAGAGGAAGTTGGGATTTGGCCCTGAAACTGGACTTAAGAAGTTGGAATGTGGTGTGAAGGGGCCCTTAGATATCCTCGGACACTAAAACAAGGGATTGCCAGTCCTCATTGTCCGAAAGACCCTAAAATCCGGTTAGTCATTCATGTGGGACGAGGCAGTTTCTGTAATGACAAGTCAAGTGAAGAGGATTTAATTAAAATGTTCCAATGGAGAATACCGAGCACTGAAGCCCATCATCCTGGAAAGAGCTCAACCCCAAACATTGAGAGCATTCGTGGATAACATGTGATTAACAACAGAAGAAGCGCATACGCATTAAATCAGTTATAAGCTTCTTCGCCACTTTACTGCAATCACAAAAATGTGGTTTTCTAAAAGACGAGCTCATGTGGCTTGACACCAGACTTCAAACTAAACCTGGCACTCAAGTAGGTTTTCAATTCTGGGACTGCTTCGATGAGAGGGATGAGCTTGGCGTCAATTGCCTTCTGATCATCCTTCTTCTCCGCCGACAGGGTGGTCTCCTCCTGCATTTACATGGTTTACAGTAGGGGTCAGAATCTACATCGCAAATATGCTGCGATATACCTAGACAAAAATCTACAACATCAGCCATAGGTCTCACACTTCACTTCCCCAAACTGGTGACAAATGCAATTGAATACTTACATCTTTCTCAGCTTCGAAAAACTCAGACTCTCCCTTCTTCTTCTTGGTAACTTCCCTCTTGAAATAGGTGTCGGCGTATTTGACAACATCGACAGATGAAATATCGATCTTGGTTGATGTCGCAATAACGTAAGCCTGATTCACTCTCCTCAAAGGGACGCCATTCACCTTGAATGGTCCTGTACCACATACCACCATCAAATTAAAACCCTATGTCAAATGTCAAAACCTGGCGCTGGAATCTGTACTAGGACTATCTACTGTCGATGAAGATAAAAGACGTGGAAAATGAATCCGGGGAATGTTGGAGAAAGGTTGCCTCCTTTACGCTAGAAGAGTATAACGTCCAACGTAGAACATCCGTTCGACGTATATTAGACGGATGCTCTAGGGAAGAGGATCAATAAGCATAGCGAAGGGAAGAACGCGAGGCATCATTCGAGAAGGTATACCGAACCCTTATAAACAAGCCCAAGGAACTATCATAAGATGAGTTAACCATAAGCGTGACAAACCCCTAATCGCCAAATCTCACACCCGGCATTTCCGAAATATTATAATAGTCTTTTTCAGAACATGGAAGGAGGAAAATACACACCAGTAACCAGTAGAAGGCCGGATTCCAACTGCTTCAGGAACACAACACGCTTGCCCTTGAAGTGACCAGCCAAAAGGATCAGAACAGTTCCTGGAGAGATGCTTGACCTGCACGTCCCAAACAGTCATAATTTTGCACAAATGCAGTAACCTCCAAGATAACCTATACCACTGCCATCCAAAGTTTCTCTGAAGCTTCAGACAGAAACCGCACTCGAAAATCCTTAAAAGTCAAGTCCGCTGACATACCATCTGGAAATCGAATCAAGTGATTCTACTACCAAACCCCCCAAACCCTGGCAATACCTCTTAGGTCAAAAAAATTATTCTCACGCCATAATACTCCATAATTGTAGGAACAAAAATAAAACGGAGAAGCGCAAAAAATTTTCATACCCTCCTGGCCAAGACTTACATTTCTAAACCGGATTCCTGTAGTTCTGTTATCAAACCTCAAAAACCTGATCACAACAGCCTGGCCAAACTACATTCTCACGCAACGATAATTCATACTCGTACCGGAACAAAAAAAGAACTTTAAGAAGGAAGAGCGGCATACATAAAACGAAACCCTAAAAATCGAGACTCACCTCAGCTTGGGCGCGTTGACGACCTTGTTCTTGTGCAGAGGCTTCTTAACGTCATCAGCGGGGTAGAACTTGGGAGCACGGACGGCGGGAACTTCAGCCGCGTCAGCCTTCTTGTGTGTGGGGAAGCTACCCCCATTCTTGGCCTTGATGGCCCACAAGCCGCGCTTGTGGTAGGTCTTGGACCTGCCGTTGCGTCCGATGCCCCGGACAAGCTCCTTGTTCCTGCTCGCTCTAACAGGCTTGGGGGCCATCGCGACGAAAAGTTAAGGACCGTGAACGCAGCTCAACTTGGTGCGAGAGGCGTCGGGGACAAAGAGACCTGCCCTAATGAGCTTCCGCAGACTTCAAGGCCAGAGCGCCAAACCCTAACCCTTACGACGAATGAAAACAAAATTCTATCTAGATGACTGACTTCGTCGCTCTCACCGAATGGATGAAGTACACTCCGTTCTCTGTAATATCACATTGTCCTTTTGACTCTCGCTTCCAAACTTTCTCAGAACGCTATGCTCTAAAAGCGAGCTGGTCCGCCTTTTCCATAGGTATATATGAATCAAAATATTTTTAGATCATTTTTCAGAGAAAGAAAAATGGATGTGGAATGTAACACAAGTGGTTTCATATTTTTTGAAGCGTTTTTGAATTACTTATGAACTTTTCATGAATTTTTGTTGTAGGCACCTATTTGTGACCCTAGGTCTCCCAAAATCTGTCCACTTGTAGTTTTTGAAGCAATTTGAGGAAATCAAGACCAATGTCTGGCTCTTGCAATACAAAATGCTTTTCTCTCGATTCTCTCAATGACTAAAGAGGTTCATTTAAGGACCATGTCATGTTCATTTAACCCCTAAAGGACCAAGGCATTTTATGGCTCCAAAATCGCTGAAAACTGCCATTTTTGCTGCGATCACTCTCTAAACCAAAAAAAAGCTTTTTTTTTTAGAATCTAACCGTAGGATCTTATACTTCACTTGTCTCAAATCATGTGGTAAAAATTTCAAGAAATTTGACCGTTCTGATCGGAAGATATTAGCATTCAAAGTTGGAAAAAAAAGTTTTTTTGAACTGTTTCCTGCAATTTCAGATGACTTTGACGGCCATTTGTGGATTTTTTTTGCACTACACAACTTAAAGTTGTAATTTTTTATGTTGAACATTTGAGTTGAGAGTCGGGGAAATTTTTTTCAGAATGTCAAACCTTGATTTTCACATATAAAAAAATTAATAAATAGAAGTAGGTCCAAAATTGAACGAAACACTAAATTGTTAATAGCTCTTAGGTGGAATTAAAACAACATAATCCCAACGGTGGGATTGTTCTTGCAGCAAACTTGGCCTCGTCAAAAAAAAAAATTGAAAAAAATTGAAAATTGCATTAAAAAATGAATTCTATAAGTTTTTCTTTTTGAAGATGCTTAAATTGCCCGAAAAACAAGATTGTCCATAACTTTCTCATTCTGAGTCTAAATAGAATGGATCAAAGCTTCAAATGTAGACATAAACATGATCTTTGAGAGAAAAAAAAAAAAAATTTAAATTTTAAATTTTTTTATTTTTTTCTGCCCACCGAACTGCTTTTTTGCTTTAGGATGGCATAACATTTGCTCCCAAGCACTGATTGAAAAAAATATATATATTTTTAGAAAGCTAATGTGATTCCCTATCTTTAAAAAAAGTTTCAAAAAATCAGGTCAAAATTTCAGGTCGCATGACCCTGCCCAAAATCCCAAGTGTCCCCCGAGGGGACTTTGGTCCTTTAGGGGTTAAGGCCAAAATATAGGATCCATTTGAAGAGGCCGCTTGCTTTTACAACACACTACCTCAGGAGGCAATCCATTCCTGATCAACCCCACCCACCCCCATTCTAGCTATGTAGATTGTCACTCTCTTTCCACGAAGGAGGAGAAGAATAGTGATTAATTATGGCCAATGTAGTTGTAGCGCATTTTGATTGGCTACAAGACTCTTAATATTGCAACCACCCCTTGGTCGATTTTGTTTTCAGCCCATGGTTGGAAATAGCAAGCCTTGTATTACCAGTTTGGGAAGAATAGAATCTTCTGCTAAAAAATTCATAGTCACTATGTTTTGAGAATTAAAAATCTAGAAAATTATAGAAACCTTCCAAATTCTACTTCTACACACGAAAAAAATTCCCCACTCTAGAAACCCGCCCTCCAAATGGTCAAAACTGCTTAAGTGGTCATAAATGGGTTGACTCCCTCAGTTACAAAGTTCCTTATCAGTTTGAAACAAAATTATCTCCTAAATGCTCAGCCAAGGTGAATTGACCTCCTCATTGTCCCACAGGTGAAAACACTGAAATTTTTCATTTCCAGTACATGATAAAGTTTTGAAATTTTGAATTTATATTTGCAATCAAAGGCCCCAAATTAGGCAAGGTAGGTGAAGAAATACCAAAAAACGTCGCATAAAAGAAGGGACAATTTTTTTAATTACCCTTGGTTGGAGCAATGAAGGGGTCAAATTCTCCCTAGACCTAAATGCTCAACCCTATGGATGATGATCCATTGCACTTCATCTATTATTAATTCCTAAAGAACAATGGGGCACGATAAAGTTGAGACTTCCAATGAGTTGGGGGGAGGGGGATACACCACCTGCACTAACATGTGACAAGGGTCTAATACGCACCAAATTTAGATGACAAATCTTCCAAGCCCCTCAAATTATTTTCATGGCATTCAATCCCTGTGATTCAAGCAATGGGCCCTTGAACTATTGTTCGTCCTAAGTTTAGTGAGGTTTATTCTATATTCCAATTGGTGATTGATTAATTAACTATGTATCCACTTGGTGATTAATAAATTGACTATCTATGGGACACACATGGTGAGTATGGGTGGACGACAAGGATTTTGAGGGCTCTTCAAAAATAGATGTAAACTTTTAGCTCGTCAAATTTGGCAAATGTTGGTGCAGCTCTTCTTACACGTTGTTTTGGTTGAGTGCAAGATTTTAAGTGAACTTGCTAAAGAGGATAATATGCTATATACTAAGGTCATGCAAATTTAGAAACAAAATGCTCTAGTGCCTCCACTCACCGTGACTCCCCGTAATTGTCCTTCAAAGAAACAAATAGAAATTTGGGAAGGTTCATATAAAGTCAAATTTTATGGCTTTTTTTGAAAACTTGACAAGTGTCTTTCTTATAAAAAGTCTCAAACTATTAGAAGTCAATGTCTATTGCCTCTTCATGCAAGACAAAAAAGAATAGAGGTATGTTTTTTTCTACTTTCAAATTTTGTAATCTTGCAATTTTAGTGAGGATAGCTTACAAGAACAATCCAAATGTTTCTTTTGTAATTTGGTACAATTTACATGGTTGATTGAATTTCAATTATTAATATACTCAATGTATACAAAAATAATGGCATTTATTGACAATTCTTGAATGAAAACATGCCAAGGATCTTTAGGTTCAAAGTAATATTCAGAGAAGAAGTGCAAGCAAGATATTGTAATATATCAATAACAGGAATAAAAGATACTTGAAAAAATGCTTTGTATAAATCAAGGATGTAGGTATTTTAGAAGAGTTATACTTACTTACTATTTTATTTTAACATTGATCAAAATATCTTTTGTTTGAGCACTTGGGATTAAATCAATAAGAAATATATATTATTATTCCTTGAAACAAATATGTTGTCATATTATGTAGAAGACATCATAATCCATACCTTAAGACAGGATGTTTGTTTGTTTGTTTT
This sequence comes from Pseudisothecium myosuroides, assembly GCA_951799445.1. Classification (NCBI taxonomy): domain Eukaryota; kingdom Viridiplantae; phylum Streptophyta; class Bryopsida; order Hypnales; family Lembophyllaceae; genus Pseudisothecium; species Pseudisothecium myosuroides. The sequence continues at coordinate 11,073,418 of OX637292.1, read as the reverse complement.
GTTTTGTTTTGTTTTGTTTTGTTTTGTTTGTCACGGGGAGATCTCCCGGACCGTGCGTCCCCCGGTGGTGTGCTTGGTACCATCGGAAAGCCCTCGGCGAGGAGGGGTGCACGGGCTTGGTTCCGTGGCATTCCGACCTACGGTGAGGAAGTTATTGAATTTCAAAGTGTTTATGGATCAAAAAATTAGGAAATTATTTTTACTTTGATTTTGGTCGCGTTCTTGGTACCGTCAGAAAGCTCTTGGCGAGCATGGGTGCATGGGCTTGGTTTCATGGCATTTGGACCTATGGTGGGAAAGTTATGGGTTTTTGAGTTATTTTTGGTTCTTAAAAATGATTAAATTATGCTAAATTAGGTATCTTTTGAACCGAGTGTCAATTGATCACGTTTTTGGTACCACTAGAAAGCCCTGGGCGAGGAGGTGTGCACAGGCTTTACTTTGTGGCGTTTGAACTTATGGTGGGAAAGTTATGGATTTTTGAGTTTTTTTTGGTTTTCAAAATGATTTTTACTTTTGTTTTGGCTGTGGCAACGGCACAGGGCTATACTAGTGATATTAAAGTTAGACTACAACACCATATTGTCATGATATTACTTTATATTGTCAAATGCATTTTAGGTTCTTAGGTTGTTTTTTACATGATTGGGATATAAGAAGATGACCAGGTTAGAGACTTTTGTTCCAAAAAAGTGGAAAATTAAGGAAACGTATTTTGAAATCTTTAATATGAGGTATTAGTATTATGATACAAGATTCTAGGATTCACAATAATATAAGAACTTATTTTAAAATAAAATAATATAATTATGTAGTATCAAATTAAAAACTATCAATTCAACATACGCTCAGACTACACATACTTTAAGTTTGGGTGTTCCAAAACTTCCACTACTTGTTGAATTGCATTTAAATATAGTGATGAAATGGTTAATTACTATGATGTATGAATATGGTCCATTCATTAAGTGGGGTACAATAAATTACTTAATAGGATTTACAAGTTCCTATTAAGTAGTTTATTAAGAATGTGTAAGAAAGAACCTTAAAAAGAGCACATTACAAAATTATCTTGGTTTGCATTTTGAGGGTATCAAATCAATTTTGAGTCTCCAAAGAATTCTTAAAACAACAAGTTTGAAGTGATTTTTGTCCTTTATAAGAACACAAAAAGGTACCTACAAATTGCAAACTTCAAAAATTTATAACTATCTAATTTTTTAAAGGTCCTAGACATATAAAACATTTTTCCTTTATAAATGATTTCTTCCTATCTTTCAATAAAGAATTGTAAAAGCATTTTAAGGGGTTCATCAAATCCAAAAAATATTTAGAAAGATGCCTTATTTTCAAAAAAAATCCAAAAGAATATTCATTCTAAGCATGTAATCTTGAATAAGGTGAAATCCGTCCAAATCTTGATCTTAGTGCAAATTGAATGAATGGTAGAAATCTTCCACCACATCAAAGTTGTACAATTATGATATCATTTCAACATATAGAGAATGCCTCCAAATACTACTATGTATATTAGTGATATGCTAATAATATGCTAATATCCAATAATGTATGCAAATATATGATATTATACTATTATGCATTTATAAAATATGCAATAAAATATGCACATTTTATTTTTAAACATTGTAAACTTGATGTTTGGATAGTAAGATTTACCTTCCGATATTGTAATAAATACATGAGTCAATTCTACATATATGCATATAAGCCTATACCCTTAATAAAATGCGATTTTCATTCTTTAGCATTCAAATTCAAAAAATAAAATAAAATTGTACTTATGCTTTTAACTAATGTGTCTTTAATAAGGCTAAAATGTCTAGTTTCATATCCAAATTTGTCTCATTCAACAAAAAATTTACTACAATCTGTATCATATGCTTGTAAACATGAAGTAGTCACAAAGTAATATATGCACCAACATTCAATCATACGCCTTGTAACTTCATGTTGCACATTGTACCATGGGATGCACACCAAAAGTAGTACATTTTTGTACAATAACAATAAATATTTATATAATGTCAAATGTTTAGAAATTAGTGTGGGGCAACCTAATTTCATAGTGTACTAGTGTAGCCCTGTGCCGTTGCCACACCCAAAACAAAAGTAAAAGTCATTTTAAGAACCCAAAATAACTCAAAAACCCATAACTTTCCCTCCGTAGGTCCAAACGCCATGAAACAAAGCCCATGCACCCCTCCTCGCCCAGGGCTTTCCAACCGTACCAAAAACGTGACAAATTGATACATGGTTCAAAAGATACATGATTTACTAATTTTTAAGATCCAAAAATAACTCAAAAATCCATGCATCCCTCCTCGCCAAGGGCTTTCCAACGGTACCAAGAACGCAACCAAAATCAAAGTAAAAGTAATTTCTTAATTTTTTGATCCATAAATGCTTCGAAATTCAATAACTTCCTCACCGTAACTCCAAATGCAACAAAACCAAGCCCGTGCACCCCTCCCGCTGAGGGCTTTCCAATGGTACCAAGCACGCCGCCGGGGGACGCACGGTCCGGGAGATCTCGACGTGAAAAACAAAACAAAACAAACAAAACAAAACAAACAACCTGTCTTAAGGTATGGACTAGTGTAGCCCTGTGCCGTTGCCACACCCAAAACAAAAGTAAAAGTCATTTTAAAAACCAAAAATAACTCAAAAACCCATAACTTTCCCACCGTCGGTCCAAATATCACAAAACAAAGCCCGTGCATCCCTCCTCGCCGAGGGCTTTCCAACGATACCAAGAACGTGACAAATTGACACACAGTTCAAAAGATACACAATTTAGCATAATTTCCTAATTTTATAATTTCCTAATTTTTACCCATAAATACTTCGAAATTGTATAACTTTTGCACCGTAACTCCAAACACAACAAAACCAAGCCCGTGCACCCCTCCTCGTCAAGGGCTTTCCAACGGTACCAAGCACGCCCCCGAGGGACGCACGGTCCGGGAGATCCCAACGTGACAAACAAAACAAAACAAAACAAAACAAACAAACAAACAAACAAACAAACAAACAAACAACCTGTCTTAAGGTATGGATGTACAAGGCCTCAGAAGATGTTTGCCCAAGACCAGACTACTATGGAGACTGCGTACGCTGGAGATGCGCAATTCGTGCCAAGGGTCTTAATGAACTTCTGGGTGAAGGCGCTGTGCAGGTCATAGAAATGAACCGTAGCACGATTTTTCTTTTGTTGTGTCTTCATGTATTGGATTTCATGTAGTGAATCACTTGAGCATTTCTGAACTTGTGGTTTCTTTCACATTCAACAGGTATATATATTATATTCAGTAGACAGTGAACGGACAGATCCTATTCTTGCAGCTGTTGGGCAGCTGCAATTTGAGGTATACATTCAGTTCGCTACACACCAGTGCTTGCTCATCTATTATGTGAAGGATACGTACTCTGGGATCACTGTAAGGTTGGGCTGCTGTAGTTTGTGCCAGAGGCTGCGACATCGTTACAATTACAACTGCAAATTTTCGTGGCATTGAGGTTGCATGCTGCAAAGGTTTCGTATACATGCATGGGGTATAAGAAACTGAGTTTCATTGCACCAGCTCAAGAGACTGAATTGTAATCTATTTCGATCACTAGCTATCGGTATTTCCATTCTTATTCTGCAGGTTGTGCAGTACAGAATGCAGAATGAATATGGAGTCGAGACGCTGCTTGAACGACTGAGCTTCAGTGTGGCAAGGTGGGTGACGGGCGGCTGGCCTGTTCTTGAGAAGGTTGGCCGCATCTTCAATTGCTCAACAGTTAAAGATCAGGCCGGTATGCCACTTAATATACCTGAATGAGGCCAGCCTAAGACATTGCAAAGCCTCTATTTTCTCTTTACCTTTTTGGTAGACTACTAGCAAATATGTCCGGTCGTTCCGCAAATATAGATCTGAAATTTCTGGATTTCTTTTCTAGTAGTGTTCGTCTCACAATGTTACCAATATCACACACATCCCAGTTTCTCTTTATCGTGAATTTTTTTTTTGTTACAGAGCGTCGCCATGTTTTATTGAGGTCATCGATCATTACTGAGGAAACACGATCGAAGAGGAAGTCATCTTTGTCTAATACAACAAATCCGTGTGTTTACAATGTGCAGTGGGGAAGACCAGTGTTGCTTTTCCGAAATGATTGGAATGTGTCACAATTGCTCGTATGTTTCATTATTCCAACTGTCTTGAAAGTTGAGTCATGAGAATCTGCGCTTGGTGACATAGAAAATGGTTATGTACTGTACATCTAGCCTTCAATTAATCTCCACTTTCCTGCTACTTATGACTAATTATTCACATATGGGTCATGTAGGGTGACCATCCGGAAATTGGTGAGTTGGCTCCATATGCCTTGCCTCCGGAGGAGATAATTTCCAAGCGATGATTTGGTCGTAAATTGCTTGCAAATTTGGAATTATTTCTACACTTCTGCATGCAATGCAGACCAGTTTTGCCAATGGAGGATGAGACCTCAACAGTCTTGAGATCAAGACTACTGGTAGAATCCATGTCAAGTGAATTGAGTGAGTCATGACCATTCGTTCTCAGGAAACATGCTGTAGAAGATAGAGGGCAGTGATTAAGTAATTGTAGTCGCTTGTACATCAGTGTTGTAAGAGATTTGGTAACAATTCTTTCTTCAAGAGTTCAGCAGTCGTGATCGTTAATATTAACCTGTCTTTCAGTGCAAGGTGTAAATTAAGGCCGGAACATGTGTTCTGGACTAGGTAATTGCAAAGCAGGTCAAGTTATCAAAAATAATCGCAGGTTAGGACCTACCAAGCCGTGGGCGGCAAGGTTGGTACTAACCTGCGATTATTTTTGATAACTTGACCTGCTTTGCAATTACTGGACATAATGTCAATGTAGGAGAGTTGAGCCGTTTGACTTCTTTGATTGCCTAACCAATCAAAACATGCCACAAAGGCGGAAGTCTCCTACATTTAGATCATGTTAGGTGGATCAACACTCACTAAGTTAATACCAGTTGGTAGTAGCAGAGATTTCTCTCACTCTCAAACCAATGAAATTTCTGCTTCATACGGACCCTGTTGGAAATTTACACAAGGTCCACAGTGAGCGTTATCAGTCTTAATCTGCCTCACCTTAACCAATCGAAACAAGCCACGACGGCAAAACTCTCCTGCATTGACATTATGGCTACTGGAATCCCCGCTGGAATCTCAAATTTCTGATGGAGGATCCTGGTTAGTTAATCTATAAATGTATTTGTTACTGTTGTGTACCTATCTGGTGAGCTATCCTGTGTTTCCACGGCATCTGCAACTCCAGTAGAGGATTTCTGATTTCTCCAACATGAGCACTGGTATTGTGGATGTACAAGCTCATTGGGTCTGCGAAAAAGATTGTGTCTGTAAACAAATGGACACATGTTTATTGTCAACTTTCAGACTTCTGGGCCATAAAAAAACCAAAAAAACTACGATCGGTCCTGTTCATATAATTTAACAGTCTATATAGTACTCCGTAAGTTATAAGGAGTACATGGAAGCAGGTGAGAATATGCGTGGCCTAATGGATAAGGCATCTGACTGCTAATCAGGGAATGTACTGTCGTTGAACAGTGTCATGAATAGGGTCTTATGTGATGGATGACCTCAACAACATTTCATCCGTCGCCCACCGCACTTCAGTTGTTCTTGAGCGCAGATCCCAAGACCTGAACAATTTCGGAGACATTCAGCCTTAAATTTGTTTCCGAGGGTTCGCTCAAAATCCATGTGCGATCGCGATGAAGCTCTTAGCATCGCTCGACGAATTGGTTGCAAACACATCCTCGATGAGATCCAAAATAGTATCAAATTCTTGGCGAAAGGAATCGCCGAATTTGTCCCTTCAAAAATCTGTGTACATGAAAGAGTTTGAATTTTTTGAATGTGATGGTGATTCATGGCTGTGAGGAGCATCAGCATATGCTGAGCTGCAACTGTGAGTAACGAGATTGACGGAAAGTTTGTCGAGAACGGCGCAAAGAATTAAGCGCACGTCGTCGTCATGTGAGCGGAGCGGTTGGTTATAGTCCGGGGGGGAGTATGGTTAAGGCAAAGGTCACACGACACGGACCATGTTAACCGTTCTTCTTTCCCCTGTTCCGCCATATCCGTTGCGTCGCCCCGTCCTGTGTCCACCTGATCTCCCGCCTTCGTCCGCCATTTCCTCAGGACGACGATCGTTGTCCTCGTCGCAAAAATCCCTCGGATTTGGGTTTATACCTTTGCTTTCAATTTTATTCCTTATTTGAACATGCCTTCGTCGGATGTGAAAGAGGAGGAAGAAGAGGAGAAGAAGAAGTGGCGGCCGCAGAGAATACTAGGGGATGCAATTCGAGGGAGCGGCTTTCAATCCGTTTGCACGTTGTACGAAATTTGTACTTCTGCAAATCTGTTTGCACTAGTATAAGCAATTGCTTGATTTCATATTGAAGAAGTTCAAGTTAGAGTTCGAGGTTATTCATTCACAGGTCCTGAGTACGTGGACAATGCTTCAGGGAATACTAGGTGATGGTGGTCGTGCTGGAATCCAAACTCAAGGTTCTGTTACCAATCCATTTGGTGCAACATTTGTGTATGGCTATCGTAACATTGCCCTGGAGGTAAGTATGATCGTTTCGCTGCTGTGGAATGCTACTTAGTTTTGACCATTATTTGCCTTGCAAGTTATACTTCGTTTATTTCTGATTTTGCCTTGAGCCAGCCGTATTGCAATTCCAAACTGGGATCACTCTAATACTTGGTGGCATGACTCTGCAGGTAATGAAGAATGGACATATTGCAACTGTGACTCTGTTCCAGAGCAAGGTGTGACTTCCACAATACATTTCCTTCGCTATAAATAATGTAAATGATACAAGTAGGGAATCTGTATAAAATTTGTACTTCTGTAAGTAAGTTTCTTGCACTGTGCTTCAATTTACGCGAGTTGATGATCAAGAATAGGGCGAGCTTTTAGAGCTTTCCTGCTTGTGGGTTGCTATACTTCAGAATGAAGAGCAGTCGTTGGGTGAAGTTCAAATGCAATTTTGGTCTGAACGTTTGAACCCAAAAGAATGACGTTCCAATGACGATGACAATCTTCGAGAATAATTGTGTGATGCTTGGCTTTCAACCTTGCTTTTCTTAAAACTTACTCCACCCAGATTTGTGGCGGCATTCTGCAGGGAGACCCCTGGGAGAGGAGGCCACGCTTTTAATCAAGACAGTGGCTTTCGAGGCATCTCGTGAAAATTAGGAGGCCGACAGTCCAAAATACAATTTAAGCCTTCCCAGGTATTGTTGAAATTTGAGCATTTAAACATATGTATTTGTGTAACTTTTGAGGAGATCAATAGTGCTGCGGAGAGATCTTTGGATATCAAGAGTCAATGCAGGTTAAATACTTTTCAAAATGTTTGAATTTCTAATGCAATTTCAAATTGAGAGGTTATACATCACTATAAGTGAGAGTAGACAAATCCATTTGTATTCAACGATAGTGTGAATAGCTAGGGCTACCCTTGTCACTTCCAATTGGAAGTTGATACTAGCTGCTGGTAGTAGTCAATTTCCATAATGCACGAATTCTATCATAATGCAATTTTTTACAAATGTCCTCTTACAAATCTTTTTTCTCCTCAAGAAAGTCATGTGAAAAGATGCTCTAGGAGTAGCTCTTGCTTCATGTAACGTGGGCAGCGTAGTTCCATGTACTGTTTTTAGAAAAAATGTTGTTTTCCCAACAACTTTGTGATTGTGAATATAGGTTCTTCTTTTGGACGTTAAAAAGTTAATGATCCAGAGCATTTGGAGAGTGAATGAAGAACACTCTTTGATTGATTTGTGAAAGAATTGCAACTAATAGAAAATCTCCAAGCTAGCCTTGGTCCTTGAAAGCCGCTATCAAGATTTGCATCTGACTTGCACAGGTACATACCTTCTCACTCAACCATGCAAATTCCAAAGTTGAAAATAATAAACATTAGGATGTTGGATTAGCCAACTAGGAGATTAAAATAACATCCCAATTTGCTTGTTTTGATATATTATTTTTCAAATATGATTCAACAAGGGCTTTGCACTAGCGATGCATGTTTCAAAACTTCTCCACATCAATTCTTCTTCTAACATATCTCATCTATCAAAACCTCCAAGCCAATCCTTCACTTTGACCATTGTTTCCAGCTCTCAACTGTCATTTCTCATCTCATCGTATTAGAGCATCTTGCATCATGTTGAAACCAAATTCTATGGCTATAATATTCTATGGCTAGTCCATTTGACAAACAATCAATCACCTCAAAAGTTGGATCAATTTTGATTTAGTGTTAAAATATTATCAACATTCCTATTGGAATTTTGATAGCTATATGTAATGAATGTAATAACTTGTTCACATTTTGAGCTTCTCATGACATGGCATAGTGAGGAGATGTAGGTGCCACCACGGCAGCCCTCTAGCAACCAAAACGGACCTCTCATAGGCAACTTCATGGCGAGCTCCTCCGGTGTTGGCCGACCAAACACATCCCCAAGGACCCACAACAACAACGCCTTTAAAAGTGGTTCTAATGCAAGTCATGGTGGTAATTTGGGCACCAACAATAGTAGTGGTGGTAGTAGTAGTGGTATCAATAAGAGTGTGGCTTTCAACAAAGGTTTGCCTAGCGATCTTCGATCACCAACCACAAGTGGCATGCCTATGTCCTCTGGAAGAGGAGGCGGGGCAACGACAACAACGAGCTCGGGAGGCTCCTTGGTGTTGCGTGGAGGCAGTGTTGGCATTGGCCCGCGGCTACGAGCCGAGGGTTTAATGGTGCCACCAGCCTCGGATGCTGCCACATTGCGGCGGCAAGTTGCGGCACTGCAAATTGACTTGGAGGCTCATATTGATGGAGAACAACGGCTTCAAAGTATCAACCATGAGCTGCGTGAAAGGTTGAAAGAAGTAAAATCTCTCTCTTTGCTTTCACTTTATTGAGGCTTTTGCCATATTTACTAAAAACATTGTGTGAATTGAAGTATGCATTAAGAGCAAGGGACTTGCCACATGTGAGCTTCATTAACAACTTTATTCACCAGTTGTATAGGGGTCATATTTAACTTGCAGAGAATCAAAGTTTTTAGGAAAGAATGCTCTTCAAGAAGATGAGGAGGCCTAACATCCCTAGCTCATGCAAAGGATGATTCCTTGTTTTGAGCCTATACTCCTAGATCTTCAACAATGTTTTGGGGATCCATGTACATTGTTATATAATTTTATATTCTTAAATTTTTTATATAGTTTTCCTTCAATGAGGTCTATCAACACAATCATAGGTGGATTGTTTGTATGTGCTCATCCAACAAGACCTAATAGAAGCTCTTTCATAGTCCTCTAAACTCCTAGAGTTTTTCAAAGGAGCTCAAAAGAGGAGAGACAAAAATTGTTGACCTCTTATTTTGGATTTTAAAGTAAAGAAGAGAACCTGTGATATTTGAAATGCTTATTGACAGTCAAAATTCCTTACAAGCCTTTATTTTCCTTCGTTTTTTTGAATGGAAAATAATTGGTTGGAAAAATCAAATTTATCAAATCATGTCCTTGCAAAAATATTAGGATAAGGCTTACATGTAGAAAGGTTGTAAAGGAACTACAACTAAATATGACATGTTTCTAAAACCAATCTCTACAAATTTTTGGCCAAAATTTGCAACAAGGCTAATATGTGAAAAGACTCCAAAGTAGCTACAACTAATTGTCACCTGTTTCTAAAACAAATCTTTTCAAATTTTTGGCTAAAATTTAAAACTTCTATTTATCAAAGCCTAGAGTCAATTTTGGATACACCTATTTTTGACACTCTAAAAATTCATATTTTATTCATACTGTAAAAATTGAATAATCAAAAATTTGAAATCTCCATTTATTTGTCAATAAGATCCAACAAAAACTTGTACAATTTAATTATAGGTTGGAGCTAAAATGCTTATTTGGATGATTTTAAATGTAATTATCTTATAATTGGATTTAAATTGAACTTGATTAATCAAAAAGGTTCTTGATTCTTCTTAAAATTGGATTAGAGGATATGATTTTATTCCCTTTGTCCTGAAATGATTGTCCATCATTCTAAAAATGATTGTCCACTTCTTCAAATTTAATTATATGAAGACACAACTTATGAAATAGTCAATATGTCACAATAAGAGTTTTTGTTAAACAAAGACACAATTCATAAAATAGTCAATGTTAGTTCTATAAAGACACAATTCATGAAATAGTCAGTTTCAGTTATACAAGTTGCTCGCAATAGGTTGCTCACAAGCTGCTCAAGAAAAATCTAATTCTAAGCTATTTTCACAAAATCTTCATGTGGTACAAAGACAAGATGGAAAACAATGCGTTGCTATATATGCTTAGTGCCCATTTTCAATGGAAAATCGTAAACCAGACGGTGATTTATCACTTAAAGTTATAACCTCAACTTTTCGCTTTAAGTAGGTCATGCTTCAAACTTGATAGTATTGTTTTTGCAAACCGCTCAGCAAATCAAGAATTAATCTACATATCTACATATATTACTTTATCAAATTTTCAAATTCACCTTCATTTTGAGAAAATTTTGTTGTCATGATAGAGGGAATACTTCTTACTAGAACAAAAATAAGATATTATTAGAAGAATTTTTTTTTTAAATTTATCTTAGTAAGAAAATGAGATCTATTATTAATAACCTATTGCCTTTTTATAAAAATTTCATTTTAGCCCGAAGTGGCTCTTGAAGACCATTCAATCTTTTATTAATTTTACGTAAGTTGTAGTAGCTTCCAATTTGTAATTTCTTTTAAGCCTTTGAAGTCTCCTTTTTTTCTTGCAAATTTGTCTTTTGTACTTTGGATATCATTATAGTTGACTCTAATCATTATCATATTTTAGTATAACTTCATTCCATATTATGTAATGTACATGAATTCAAAATTGTATTTTAGTACATGATGAAGATTTTATGGGACTTAATCTATTATGTTAATTTCACAATGTTGCAACCGATTGTCACAACTTCATCCATTTGGATGGTCACATATTTATGTTTATTTATTTTCATCCAAATTTTTTTAAGTACTCTTGAATTTAAAATTCAATTCTAACAAACTAATAAAATACTATGTTTCTTGTGTTATTGGGAGGGGGAGGTGTTGCAAATGTTGCAACAGTTGCATTACTTATATGGTGTATATACACATATGGTTCTCAAGAGAACTTCAAGGGTTCATATAAAATAGCTTTGTTTTTATTATCATAACATTTTTTAACCATATCACATTTAAATTGAAGGCATAATCACTTGCTCAACAGTATTATTGAAGACCATTTTGAATCCAATAATTTTTTCTCACTTTTCTTATTAGAGACATTATTGTCATAAAAAAAATTGAAAACCTTTGCATAGTGGATTTTAGATTGTTATAATTAAAAACTACAATTAGAAGCCTTCTAAAAAAAAACTTACTTTGGTCTATTTTTTGAAGTGTTTATCATTAAAAACAATTTGTAGTTTGATAACAATGTGAATTCATAACATTATTTAGACTCTTTATTCCAAATCATGCCAAAAGAAATTGGAATGTATACCTCTTTTTTTAATTGCTTCTAATGATATTTAATATATTGATATAGTCATTATTCTTACTTTTTATAAGTTTTTGAATGAAAATATTTTTTAATTCAACAAGTATTGGTGTGTAGGTTCAAATTGTATCAAATTAAGTTTGCCCACCCTTCCTCAATGATGGTTCTTTGAGAATGTCCCTATTACTTTATAGGCTCCAATGTCTCTTTTTTTATACTATACAAAATCTTATGAAATCACCTTAGTACACATTTCCTTTTGTAAACTTTATGATACTATTTTGAATTTAGTTTTAGTTTTTTGTAACCTTTAAAGCTTCAAAAAATAATTTAAATAGAAATTGTCAAATATTAATTTATAGAAAATCAATTAATTCTTTGTTGTTTCTTATTTTGTTTGACAGATTAGAATTGTACATGAAACAAAATCATGAAAATGTAGAAAGAGCTGAAAGCGAACTCAATACCCTTCATGAAGATATGGAGCAAACTTTAGAATTGCAAAGACGTTTGGCACAAAGGTATGTGGCAATGATAAATCATTATGTGTATACAACTACTATTATTGGTTGAGTTTCAATTCTATTTTATTAATTAATAAATCATATTTTTATAACAAATGTTCCATAAATTTAATACAAAATGAAATGTAAGTTCAATATGCTTAATTGAAAAATTTCTATGATACAAGAAAAAACTATCAAATTGCATTATTGAATCATAAATAGAGCTTATAACTTTAAAATTTTCAAACAGATCTCAAATTCTAGAAAAAGAAAAGAAAGAAATGGAAAATATAATGGCAAAAAATAATCAAGCATATGAATTAGAGCGTGCAACACTTACTAATCGCATATCTTCTATGGCACATGAACTACATGCAAAAGAAGAATCGGAAGCAAAAATTGCATTTCTTGAGGTTGATAACAAAATCATTGATGATTTATTCAAAAATCTAAATTTAATATACAAATTTGAGCTTAAAAGTATAATTATTTTAATTATATTTGTCTTTTCATAAGTTTTTAGACAACAAGATTATAAAATTTGTTTTTATACTTTATCTTCAAGCTCAAAATACATAAAAAAATCCACATAAGTAAATTTTATAAAATTGAATAATTATAAACACAAAAATATGTATGCAGTCACAATTAAATAATACTGCAAATTTAAAAGATAAATTAGAAGAAAGATTACAAATTATTACAGAAGAAGCTAATTTTCTTAAGATAAAGCAAGAAGAGTACACTCAACAAATGCGTGTACTTTTTGAAAAGGTAAAATCTAATTTTAATTGGATGTATATTTGTAGTAATTAATAATATTTTTCAAATGATTTTATTGTTGGACTTTAACAAAATATATATTTATTAATAATTGATCAAATGAAAATAAAAATAATTGTAAATTATTTGGAATTATAGCATGTCTATAATTATATTTAATTTATTTACATATCACTTTAACAGGATGAAATAGAACAAAAAATTATACACATGGCTAATTTATCTAGTCTACGAAGGTACTTTGGTCGTTTCAAAGAAGGAATTAGAGATCAATGTATTGAAAGGGCAAATACATTACAAGCCATCAAATATTATAATTTAAAAGTAATGAGTTTTGGTTGGCGTATTTTTTATATGGCAGTTGGACGGTCCAATTTAATAAGGAAAAGAAATGCACGTTACAATCAGGTATATTATATGTTTTTGACAAGCATAATTATTTATATATGTATTATTCAAATTGAATCAAATGAAAACTTGGAAACATGAACAATTTCTAAAGTTAAATTACCAACCTATTCCAGCAAATTTTAGAAGATTGTTATGCTATTTGGATAAAAATGGTACACGCTAATCAAATACGGAAAAAAAATCTTGTAAGACACACAAAAGAGAGAGCTAGGCGCATTTTACTTTCTTGGGAGGACTATGCAACGGCGGCACGAGAAAATCCTAGAAAACATCAAATTGCATTTCAACATTATAGTTTTCATACTAAAACCAAAACTCTACAAGCTTGGAGAAAAATCGTGAAACTATGGAAATTGAACAAAGAAGATGAAGAAACATTGTCTGCAACAGCAAGGACTCATTATGAGATTTTCCACAAAAAAAGAGTAATAAATGAATGGAAAGATTGGTTGCAATATCTTATTCGACCAAGAAAAAGGAAACTGTTGAATGTACAAGCACATATCAATAAAATGACAATGAAACAAGCAATGTCAGCATGGCAATGTATCATGCGCATCCAATGGATGATGCGTATTAAAATGGAAGAAGCAATAAAGTATGAAAAGAAATGGATTTATATTCGAACCATGTCAAGGTATCCTAAAATATAAAATAATGCATATATTTGAGGCTTATACAATTAAAACTAAGTGAATCTTCAAAACAATAATGACTTTTACCTATATAATTTCATAAAATAATTACTAATTTTGTTCCAAAATAGAAGAAACATAGGTTACTATAGCTTTTTAAAGGATAAAAATTTAAAAATTTAAAACTATGTAAGATTGACGTAACAAGAAAAATGTTGTACATTCAGAAATTGAAGCTTACAAACTATTTTTGAAAAAATTTACTTTGAAAAAATTTGAGAATTTTTTAATGATATATAAATATTTTAGAGTCAGCATTTTAGAAAAGACAAAAAATTTACAAATAAAAATGATTTAGGAATTGTTAACAATTTAGTGAGATGGTTGTGCACAAGGAAAAAAAATTCAATTTAATAGTTTCACCATCTTTAAAAATATATTTCCAAGGAAGACTATATTGCAAACACCTACAATTTGAAAATTTAAATACTATTAAATGACTTTTTGCACAAAATATTAAGTCAACTAGATTAACATCCTTTCAGCAATTCATGTTCAAAATCCTAAAATTGAGTTCAAAATAGTAATAAAATCCATCAAAAAATAAAAATCTACTCTAAGAGTTTTGTAATTATAAAGTGATAAAATATTTTTGAAAGATGTGAAAACTTTTTAAAAGGTATTAGATATAAAAATGCACCTTAGATATAAATTTTGAATCAAATAGAAGTACAGCACTAAATTTATAGCCAAAAAGCTACCCCACATAGAAAAAGAGGATTGAAAATGGTACAATATTTTCTTGCAATGAACCTTTGAATGTCAATTTTTATTGGAGATCCTATGAATTAATATTAGAAGGATTGGAAAATAAATTAAATTTCCAATATAAATGCACAATTAATTATAAAAAATTAAAACACACATCAAATACAATAATTTCATTTCAAATGTTGTTAATTAAAATTGAATAATAAAAAAATGAAAGATTGATAGATGTTCATTACTATTGTAAATACCACAAACTTTTATAGGTTTAAAGAAGCTCTTAAAAATATTGATGTTGAAAGAAAACTCAAATTAAGAGCAATAAAATTTCAAAAAACAAAACAAGGTAAATTTATTATCAAAAGTTGGCAACATTTGACCCAAGAAAAACAACATAGTAGAGTTTATCAACAAGTTGCGTTGCAACATTACGCAATTCATCTTTCCAAAAAGGTACCAAAAAAATTAATTTTTAAATTTACATAATATTGTGAGGATTATTCTTTAGTTTTATAACATTATAAACATAAATAGAACCTTCTACATTTTATGCATTGTACCATTAGTATGTTTTGGATTTGAAAATGATACTTGATTAAATAGAATTTATCACAATTTCATATAATAATTACAAATATATACAATGATGAAACAATAATAATAATAGAACAAATAGTTTGAAATTTAACATACTCTTTTAAATGCAGACTTTTAAAATGTGGATAGATACAATTTTAATGAGTAAAACTGAAAGAAAAGCAGTTCGAGAAGTTAATCAATGTTTGATGAGAGCATCCATGATTTTTTGGCGAGATCATCATTATTATCATTTGCTTAAGTAAGAATGATACAAATATACAATATAAAATGTTCAATGACATGCATATTTTTTAATCTATAATCTAACATAAAAACTTGAATTGCATTTAATGTAATGGTGAATTTTAAAAAATATTTTATGAAATAGGAAGAAAAAGATAAGGAAAGCAAAGGTGTATAGAAAACGGAAAGATCTACAGGTGTTTTTTTTAAATCAATAAAAAATTATTATTTATTAAAAAATTATATATTTGAACCAATCTTTATCCACTTGGTTTTAATATGCTTCACTTACAACATTAAAAAAATAGGATTTGAAAATATTAGCATTAAAATGATATCAATCAAACATTTATTTAATTATATACATTTTTAGGTAGCCAAAAAATGTTTAAATGAATGGTGGGAACTTATGGCTTGGAAACGGAGAGCTAACCAACTTGATTCCTTATTGGCACAACGACTACGTCGAACTCTTTTACAAAATAGCTTACACAATTGGATGTATGCAACTTTCGATGGCCTTTTAGTTGCAAATGCAAAGTTTCAAGATGATTTGATACAAGCCCAAGTACATTTATTCATTCAATCGCTCATTCAAGTTTCAATAACTTTTAAGCAAATCAAAATAAGTTATTTCTAAAAATCAACATATTTTGAAAAACTAAAATTATTCATCAATAGTATTGCTATAAAAATTGTAATATTACAAAATGAATTATTTTTTACCTTATAAATTTTTAAAATATTTTCAACACAAAGCAGATGTTCAAATTTTTAATTTAAAATAATTCACTAAATCTTTTAGTAATATTTTATTTTATATAGGATTATTCAATTATAGAGCTTGTCTATTATTGTATTCTTATACAAACAATTGAAGGTGTTTGATTTCAGTCACAATGTAAAGAACAAAAAAATCAAGTTTCAACAGTGGATGTGGAAAACTTACAACTCATTGACCGCTTACACAATATGTCATCTGAGATAGCTTTTTTAAAAACAAGTGTGAATGAAAGAAACCAAGAAATGAATGAGCTCCATAGGGCTCTTGAAGATGCTGCCATGGTAGAAACTTCAATGCGGGATGAAATTGATCAGCAACATTTTCGAATAGAAGAGTTACAAAATAATAACATTATTTTGCAGGTTTAATTTTAGTTGTACATATTTTTACGTTTATTACTTGACAAGAAATTGGATTATTTGCTTCATAATTTTAAAGATAATTACGACACAACCATGAGTTTATTGCTATGTAACTATATAATTCGTCAATTGTAGTAGTTATGAATAGTAAGAAATAAAATTTCAAATAGATAAAAATGTATATTGAAATTGGAACTTTTTAAAATATACATAGAAGAGGATTCAAACAAAGAATGTAGAAGATACAGCTGAAGAAGTTCATCACACATTAGAACTTCAAAATTTGGAACAAAGCTTACGACAATTGCGAATTCAACTTGCAGAAAGAACATCTCAATTAGATTCATATGAAAAGGTTAAATGATTGAATTTTTTATGATTTAATTAATTTTAGTCATTTTATATCAACACTTGCTATATAATATATCTTAACACATTTGCATTCTAAAATTCAAATAAGTTTTTGAACCAAATCAATTTTTTTATTCAAAACAATATGTGGTTAATATAAATACAACATTCAAAATTTTAAAATGATAAAAGATGATTTTTATTGTTGATGAATGTAGGCACTAAAAGACACTGCTGAACGATTAGAAGGAGCATCTGATGAATCGCAAGAAAAGTTAACAAGTGCATTTGAAATTGCTGGATCTTTACGGAAATTGTTAGAAGACCGTGAACATCAATATGCTAGCCTTGAAGGAAGTTCTCGGGTAAATATACTAAAATGATCACTTTGTTTTACTCATAATTTTAAACTTACATTCAAAAAATATTATTAATATTTTACAAAAAATGTATATTTTCAAGCAAATAATATTTAATCAATTGTAATTGTAATAATTGGAAACAAAACTATTAATTTTGTTTAATATTTGTAGAGGCGAGAATTAGAATTAGGAGAAGTACAAAGGAAATTGGCCTCGGCAAATTGTACATTATGTGAGACTGTAGAAGCTCGAGATTCACGAATTGAAGAACTTGAGAACATTCTTACACAAAAGCAAACAGAGGTATATTGTTTCTGAAACAAAAACAAATAAATTTATTGAAGAAAATGATGTTGTTGAATGTTTTATAATCATTTAATGGTTTCATGAGTATTTTTTTGATGACATAAATAGATGTAAAAGTATGTCATATTGAATATACCATATAAGTGGATTGAAATAATTGTAAAATGTAATTAGATTGCTAATACACAAACACAACTTCAAGATATGGAAGTAGCATTGGATGCAAAAGAAAGTCATGTTCGAAAATTAGAATATGAAATTCGATTAATGTCTGGTAAATATTTTTATCTTAAAAATTGATTATTTGTAAATTTTATAAAATTGTAATCAAGTGTATTTTGCAATTAAATTTATAAAATTTCAATGTAAAGTTGGATGTAATTTATATATAAAAATTTACATTTTTATTGGAATACTTTACAGAGCCTCATGTATTAAAAGCTTCTAAATTTGTATCAAGTTTGAGTTCATATGCTCCAACACCAACCCAAACGAAAATAAGTTCTCATTCTGAAGGTCATCCACAACGTTTTCATCAACAAAGTTCAATGCAACAACAAAATTCAATGTCTGCACCCCATAGCCCGAGTAGAAAGCATACTCCAACAATTTTACGATCTCATGGGCGTCCGTCACAAAATAGTGCAGTAATGGGATCACCAAGGTTGCAATCAATACAAGTGCAAGAATCTTTACGTGATACATATGCTCAAACCAAACAAGCTCTACAAAGCTCTAGTGGAGGTCCTCATGACATTGACGGAATTAGATTTAGATCTCCAATTTCTGGTGAGTTATAATTTTCACCTTTTTATAGTTAGTATATTATAATATAAAATAACACCATCATTAAAGAATTATAAATCATGATTTTGATGTATATCATATTAAAAAATAAATTAAGATATTTACAAATATGAATTGGTGAGGTTAATCCAAATGAATGGACAAACCATATTCAAATTGATGAAAGGTAGTAGAAATTAGAGTAGAAGGCAACCATTTAATTTTCTATTGAAATTTATAATGAAATAATAAAAATGAAATAGGATAAATTATATATCAAGATATTTTAATAAAAATATTTGAGAATATTTTCAATTTCTTTACAAAATTAAAACATAAAATAGTATATTTCACATAGATGATTGTTAGTTTTTTAAATTCCTTCATGATATTATGCCATCAAGAAACGCAATCACCTCGAGATCCATCGGGATCCACAAGTAAAGTCCTACATTCATCTATATCGGGAGTGCAAACAATGGATTCATGTTTCATGACTACTGAAAATCCATCTACAAGGAGTCCTACTATGCCTATAGGGTGCATACCTATAGGAGGTGACTCCAACGATGAACAAAATTCACAAGTTGTTTATTTTCAAGGACAAGATAACTCTCAACAAGATTGGGAGACTTCTTTTGCTTTAGTATCAACAACAAGGCCAACATCTGTCATTGGAGGCTCAGAGCAAGAAATGGGACATGAAGTCAATCCTACTAGTCGAAGTGATGGTTCTATGGTTCGCATTTCCGATGATCAAAGTGCTGTCGATAGTTTGCATTTTGAAATTCAACAATTGCAAGCAAGAATTATGAGCCGATTGCGAGAACCACCTACTCCGGGGTCCATAGTTCAAGGATCATCTCAAGTTAGTATATTCTTTTAAATGAAAATTTCATCATTATAAATAATATTAATATTAATAATTTAAAAAAAATTTGAAGACTTGTTATAAATGATAATTGAAGTATTGAACATTTGAACATGTGATGTATATAGGAGAGGTTGATAGATGCCAATAATCAAAGGCCAATAAGTGGTGATCCTACTGCTTCAACTTCAATAGGAACTTCACCAAGATCTTGATTGTCTTATGGCCATTGATGTATTTTATTATTTGCCAATTTTGACCAAAATTTTGGGTATAATTTGGAATTAAGGTCACAATACTATGTAAAGGTGATATAATTGATTTCATATGTAATTAGTTTGCTAATTCACATGATATTTTCAAATTTTGAATACCTCAAGAAATGGTAGATTGTTACAATTTAAGATAATTACCACCAATCCTCAATATATTTATTTAGAATTGAGGCTTCTAGCTTGATTTGGAAAATACTTGCTTTTTTTAATCAAGTCAAGTTATTTTCAAATTGTTGTTGGAAATTCAAAAATAATTTTCAAATTAAGTAATTGACAAATTGAAATGAAAAATTATTACCATTTATTTATATTCTAAACAAAAATATGGTTGCTCTAGGCGATGGTAATGTCCTAATTTATATTCAAGAAATTACAATGAATTGATTTTGGGGAATTCTATAACAATGTAAACAACGCAGAACAAAAATTAAGTTAAACAGTATGTGCAACAAATTTGATATATGAATACAATGTTTTGTTATATTGCATCAAATTTAGCATTTCATATCTTTTTAGATTATATACTTAATTAAATATATCATATTTTATTTGCTAAATTGTTTCAGTCTTATTTAATATAAGACATTACCATCATAAAGACAATAAGGACATATCAATCAATTCTTGTTGAAAGTTGTTTTTGATTTATAAAATTAACACTTTTTTGAATGATTCAAATCTCAAGGATTCATATACATTTTTCATCATGTCTAGTTTTTTTTGCTTACTATTTTATATTTAAAATTCTTGAAGATAGGAGTAAAGAATTGTGTATTTTTTAATTTGCAAATAGAAAAAAATATAGAATAAATCTATGTTTTGACTCAACTCCTTAGTAAAAAGAATAGTTTCCATCAAAGAATTATTTTGAAAATGCCTAGGACCTTTTTTGAATTTTTTGGAGTTTGTTCTAAACTAAACAGACTAAAAGTCGATGTTTTGATAAATTTTATCAATTGTTTAAAAGTGTAGTTGTTCAAATTCAATCTAGATATGTTATGGATCACTTTAGAAAAGAAAACACCATAGTATCATTTATATATTAAAAAATTGTAGCCTTTGATAAAAAAAAGGTGTTAAAACTAAGAAAGTAATTTGAAGTCTTTTAATCCTCTTTTTATATGTTAAACCTAAAATTGACGTCAATTGACGAAAAAAATATGACATTGAAAGCTATATAGTAACATGTATAGCCATAATTGATTTATGACTTATCAAAATTAACTTTACAAAAAATTTAAATGAATTTCAAATGTGATTCCCCCCAGATCTATTGAATTTGAGGCTCATTTTCAAGAACCTCTAACACTTAAAAATCAAGATTTGTAATGGACATACTTGCACAAAATCTTCAAGAGAAAAATTCATAAACAATTTTTCCAATATGAGATATTTGATGTTTAGATTAGACTTTAAAGGGTATTAAACTTCAAAAGAAAAATAATGCTTTGATAAGGTTTTACTAAACTTTGAAGTTTAGTTGACACCAAAATATGGTGCCTTGGGCATTTAGGATTATCCCTAGATGCTAGGGCACTAAATTTTGGTGTTGACAAAAATTTGAAGTTAAAATAAAATTTTACCAAATCAATGATTTTATAATTTTCTTTGTAAGATGAATACCTTCTAAAGTTAATTTTTAGCAACATAAAAAACATTTTGAAAATGAATGGTAATAATTTTTCTCATAATTTTACTATTTTATGTTTTATGCAAAGGTGTCCATTGCAAATCTTGATCTTCTAGTGTTATTTAGGCACTTAGAGACAAACATAATGTATAGTACAATTCTCAACAACTAAATTACAAACACTTCTTCAAAAACCTTTCATATACCAATAATTTTGTGAATGCTTACTAATCAAATCCTCAAAAATATTACATGAGGTGATTACATTATTTATATTTGTTGCCAAGTAACAAAGGTTATTTTACATTAATTCCAATGTCTTTACGACAAATCAATGATTAGGTGAGAAATTCACATTTAGTTGGTGAAGCAATACATGTGTTGTTTCCGTAATCTTTATTTTAGATGTGGATGTATACATAGAGGTGTACATTACAATATGCATAGTACAATGAAATTGTGCTTATGCACTATGACATTTCTCCAAGGCAAATTAACCTCTAAAGGACCAACTTGCTACTTTTAGCAACATAGCAAATTTGTACAGGTACTTGTGACTAGAAATTTGCATATTTTAGGCTAAATTTTAAGTAGAAGGTGGAGACAAGGAATATCTTTCATATGCACTAAATTCCATGATATTTGGAAATAGGAGTCAAAAGTTATGGCCTAATATGTTGTTTGTTTTTCAACTCGGGCAGTCTAAGTAGATCAGAAAAAATCTCTTTTTTCAGAAACAGTAGTTTGAAATTGATTTTCTAGAATTATATATACGCGAAAAGCTTTGAATAATTCCATTTTGATCAATGAGTCAAAAGTTATGTTGAGTTTTTAGTTTGCAAGCAGTTACGGATTTTCAACTCTAAAATAAACTTTGAAGTCGTTTGTTTCACTCAATTTTCAACATTTTAAGAAATAATAAAATCATAGGAAGTAGATTGTTTATTACAACATTACAATCATTGGAATTGACATTTCTCAATTCTATAATTAAATTCTCAACAATTTTGTATTTTGAATCATTATCTACTTCTTTCTACTTACTATTTGTTTCCTATATGTTGCACAATAAGGTCTACTTCATTTACGAATTTTTGAAATCGCAGGGAAGGAAATTTTACAACTGCCAACTTTGACAGCCTCCCGAGGGTTCAAAAATTGGTCTTTGACCATGAATTTTTTAACACCACATCATCTTTAAGTTAATTATATGTGCAAAATTTCAAGGCCAAATAATTTACGCAAAAAAAGATATTCTAAATCTACCAACATGTGTAGCCGTGAGAAAAATTTCACCACTGCCAACTTTGATACCCTCCCAAGGACTGAAATTTTTTTTTTTGCTATGAATTTTTTTTAGGACCATCTATATGTTGATAACATGTTGGAAAAATTTCAAGTCCAAAAGACCCCCACAAAAATAGATATTCAAAATCTACCAACGTGTGTAGTTGTGAGAAACAATTTCACTACTACCAACTTTGACACTATCCCAAGGGTTGAAAAATTGTTTATTTACCATGAAATTTTTATGATGAAATCATCTCTATGTTAATAACATGTGTGCCAAAGTTCAAATTCAAAATATTCACCCAAAAAAAAATATGCTAGTTCTACCAACATGTGTAGCTGTGAGAACGATTTTTTCAGCCCTTGGGATAGTGTCATTTTTTGGTTCAAAATTTCACACGGATTTTCAGCCTTTTAGTACTTTTTGTACTCCAAGTCATCTTCAGTGCTATTGGAAGCATGGAATATGAAATTTGAATGGTTGATTGGATTTTGAATCTACTATTTTGACAACATGTGATGTTCATCACTGGATGACAAGAATGGATGGAAATACTTAATTTGTCATAAAAACAAATTACATTGGCAGCTTGGAGGCATTACAAGCCTCCACTAGTACTATTGAATATTTTTGTGTATCCTGAAGTACTATTTTGAGCCATAGGGTGCAATTTACGCTAGAAAATGACAATTCTACATTCATGTTTTCTAGAATTAGAAAATGAAATAGAAAAATTTATTTTAAAAGTGGCCATTGTTGTTAATTCAGAGCAAAGTAAGAAGATTAAAGTTAAAACTAAAAAACTATTTTTAATTCAACATAAATTCAACCTAAATATAGCACACTTTAGGCCAATGCAAAACACACTTGGAACATGTTTTTGGAAATTCCTCTTCTGCGAAGGTGTATTTCTATTAGAAGAGCTAGCCTACCAAATCTGACAACGTAATTCTTCAAAAAAGGTACTCAATAGTAATATTAACCACCAGAAACGTATGTGTGACATATATTTCAAATTTCACACGGATGTTCATCTAAAATGATTACCTTTGGAACTTGTTTCTAATGAAGAGTGAGCCAATCAAATGTGAGTTAATCAAATCTTTTTTATAGCAAGCTATTGTTGATTTCACAACACCCTATTTTGCCATTAGAGGGTGGATAACCATTATTGATGTTCCTACCTTAGATTTCTATAAGTTCCTTGTTACATTAGATGAGATTCACCTTCTCAATAAGGCCGCGATTGAGTTCCCCCAAGTTCTTGGACTGTGGGAACTGGACTTTTTAAAAAAAATATACTTAAAAATTTACTTAAAAGACGTTACTTAAAAGACATGATGTCTAGGACACTACTTAAAACACCCCTTTCTCTTGTAGTGCAATGACATCACAAATCCACCAGACTTGAAAAAACTGCAAAAGCGACAAATTGTTGTCGTACTCGATGCATCTTTGGAGGCCTGCTCAAATCGGCAATTTTTGGGCCTAAGGTGGAGAAAACTCGCTACAAAATTAGGACACTCATTTCCAAAAATTGCTTCGGTGCATTCCGAGCACTTTCTAATGAGCAACAGGAAAAACAAATGGAAGAAATTGAACGGCATGATCTTTAGTGATAAGGCCACGAACGCTGCATTCTTTGCAAACCTGACATATTGCCGGGCTACCCAGCTTCGCAGTGTCGCGTGGGCAGTGCCGTGCAAGCCAGAACAGGCGGGAGGCAACGTGCTTCCCAGAAAATGCAAGCGACCAACGACGCCATCGCCAGACGAGGTTCGTCAAAAACGCTGAGGAAAGTATAAATTTTGTGTAAATCTGAGCACAAAAATCCTCCGGGGACATTGCAGCTCCGATGTTGCATCCATGTCCCCGAGTCAAGATTTTGGACAGAATTGGAGAGCTTTCCATTGTAATTTACAAAATTTTGACATAAGGTGTGAACATGTATCCCTTTAGTGAGAATGTACTTTTTTCAGATTGAATACTCAAAACAAAAGTTATGTTGCCTTGAACTTTGGGGGGAGCTTAGGCAATTTAGGCATCTCTTGGACACCTTTTGCAAAAATGCTCATAACTTTGGAAGTTTGGCATGTACATAACTAATCAAATATGGCATACAATTAGCAACAAAAAAATTAATTTTCAAATCACATACTTAGAGGAGTCAAACTTTACTAGCTATGTTGGGGTGGCTTCAAAAAATAACATTTTCCTCTACTTCAAGCCCTTAGCCCTATTATCTTGTAATATGTGAAGTCAAAATTTTTGAAAAAAATTCCGCATATTCCAAATGTTTGTCTCTAATTTTTTATTGTTTGAATTTCAAATAAAAAATTTCTTCATTGCACAAGAAATCATCAAAAAATGTCTAGTGTATTGCCAATGCACTTAACCACTTTACATTGTAGGTTGATTTAGAGTAAGTTAGACTCTATATTTGCTTCTAAAAATTTTCATGGATAAACCTAACATCATATGTGTACGAATGGCTAAAATCCTCATGTTTTTGAAGTACAAAAATTCTACTCAAAGAGGTCTCAAAGTCTATAGGTTGTATTTTGCAAGAATTAAAAAAAAATTCACTTCAAACGTTATGATCTTTCAATCCATGTGGTCAAATGGGTTGAAATTTTTCCACACATTGCCTAACTTGTTTAATACACTTTTGAATGGTTGAAATTCCAAATTTTTTTTTTTTTTAATTTGGACAATGCATCAAAATGGGCAGTTTTGGACTTTTCTACTTTCAAAACATCCTTTGGCCTTTAGAGGATACTAACAAGTTTACCATTGAACACTTTAGAATCTCCATTGAAACTATCCCGTGAACATCCCATTTAATACGAGTGTGTTTATCATTTATGGCTTCAAAGCATGAAGTTAAATTGATTGTAAACTCTAGATATTCTCATATTGTACAGTTTTTAGTTTGTTGAACCCACTAAGGTAAACCTCCCTATTCATGCAATGTGACAATTTCTGCCACTTGTGGTCAATGCCTTATGTTTATAATTAATTTTTTTGATATATACACTACTAGTACCGTGGCACAATTTCAATCAACTACCCTTCATTGTAGAATTTCTTGACTATGTCCATGTTATCATCTACTTGAAATTATTTGTCCGCATCTATATGAGCATCTAAACTCATTGTACTATGAAAATTTTGCACGGCCTCTATCTTTCAAGGCTCTTATTAATAAAAATTCCTACTACATGATGTTTTTATATACCCTAATTTATATATAATAGAGTATGTAGCATTTCATGGACCCTATAGTAGGAACGACCCTACACATTAGAAGAGATTTGAGGGCTCTAAGAGCCTGCGAGTTATCAGGCAGTTCCCTGCCTGGGAACTCTGCCACACGCGCAGGTTGACGTGGTCGAGAGAGTGCCACGTCGGATTTTTCGATTTTTCGATTTTTTTTTCTTACTGTTTTTTAAAAATTTCAGAAGCAAATTTTTTTTTTTTTTTCTTTTTGGGTAATTAGGGTCTGACAGCAGCCCGACGCTCCCTTCTTGCATCGAGAACAGATCTCGGAACGGGCCTGAAACGGCCCTCCAATGCCCCCAAATCTCTTCTAATGTATTATATAAAATTTCTCTACTTTGAATTAAATGGACCCTACCTTTTAACTCACATAGTTTTCTAAAACACCGACAGTGACCTCCCCGGGACTTCGTCAAATCAAGGCCTGTAGGTTGTCTCTCTCTGCAAAATCCAAGGCAGTCGTCTAGCTCTATCTCGAAATCGATTGAAGCACTCCAAGTCTTCGCGCCAAAACCCTATCTCTCACATGCCACGCGGCTCCTCACCAAAGGTCTTCCTCTCTAGGTCCCCGAAGCCAGTACCCAACCTTGTCTTCGGTGACGTCAACCGTGGAGCCTACGTGGACATGTTCAGAAGCCCAGTCCACAGATTGTGTGGAAATTCAAATTCACATGAATATTTAGGATCTCAACCAATTTCCGAGCTGATAATCTCATTCCGTAGGTCTTCCAGAGATCTACAAGAAGTGTTTGGACCATTTTGCCAATCCAATCCTCCAAGTTTCAGTTTTTTGCACTTGGAAAAGCACGAGGACACTTTTTGTCCTCTTTGTCACTTTGGGGTTAAAGAGGATAGGTAGGTATTGCAATGTTTTAGAGTTGTATGCAGCTTGCACATTCTACAGTAGCACAAATTAATTTGGAGCACTAAAATACGGAAGAGCTGGCTCAATTTTGAAGCAATCAATTCCGTACAATCTCTTGCATACAAGTACTGGATGAAAGGCAATAAATAATTCTAACCACACTTGCCTTAGCAAACGCAACATGAGCTCCACATCCTCGCCTAGTACTTTCAATTAGACACAAAATCCCTAAAATTCATATTAATTAGAGCAATATTTCGCAATGGAAAAATTAACAGGAGCAGGATTATACTTGAAGTAATCTATGCATTAAGGTAGGAGGCTCAGAAAATGGCACATCTAAGGGTTGGTCCGCCTTTTTCATGTATTTCCTTAAACTAGAATATTTTTAGTTCATTTTTCAGACAAAGAAAAACAGATGAGGAATCTAACACCAGTGGTTTCATATTTTTCTAAGCATTTTTGAATTACTTATGAATTTTCAAACGAGTTGGGTCGTAGGTCCCAATTTATGACCCTAGGTCTTTCATAAACAGTTCACTTGCAATTCTAAAGAAAGATAGGGAAAGCAAAGACAATGATTGGCTCTTGCAGTTAATAATGCTTTTTTCCTTGATTCATTCAATGACTATGGAGGTCCATTTTAGAACCACCTCATGTTCATTTCACAGCCATTTATAGGTTCCGTTCTCAATGCCCGTGCCATTTTAGAGCCTCCTACCTTAATTTGTAAAGATCCAACAATCCCCAAGCTCCAGAACTTGTTCTTCCATTGGCATTTCCCTCCCAATTGAGCATACACTGAAATCTGAACTTACAATTTTAAATTCAAAAGCATCCAATTGTGAATTGATAACTAATTTTACAATCACATTACAAGTACTCTTGTTGAAATTCAAAAGAGTATACCGGTGGTCTAGATGAAGTTCTTATGCATATTTTAGACACCATAGAAATAAACTATTAAGAAGTCAATGATGTCAAAAAGAGTTTTGTAGAAGTGGGTGTTTAATATTTTAGAAGTCATTGTGTACTTACCATGTATTACCATATGGAAAAAGTAAGAGGCTTTGTGGCTAAGCAAAATGTGTGTTGGTTAATTCCAAACTCTATCACATGGTGAAATCATATTATTGTTGCAAATGTATTAGCGTGTGGGAAAGATAAGAGAGTTTGGTTCTTGATGAGTTGTATGTTTGTTTTGGATTTGCATTTCGGTGAATTGGGTAAAACTTGCTAAAGTAGGAGGTCCATAAAGCGACCATCTAAGCGCTGAAACTGAATTTTGGGGAGGTAAAACATCTTGAAATATTTTTCAGTAAATTTTCCTTGAAGGACAAGAGGAAATGGCATCTAATCCAAGGTTGTTTCATATTTTTCGGAGCTTTGTGAAATTAGTTATGAAATTTTGAAGTTGAAATGCCATAGGGCTCTAAAAACGACCACCTCCTAGAATGCACACCGTTTGTACATTTGGATACATTGAAAAAAGCAAAATGTACCTCTGTGTCATGTTCGGTTCAAAATGCCCGATCGCAGTTCCAGCCTCCTACCTTAGCGTGTGGAAAAGATAAGAGATTTTGGTTCTTGATGAATTTTGTGTGAATAAAAGATAAATGACTTCACACTTTACCACAAAGTGAACTAATATTACCATTTCACGCATAATATAATGTGAAAAATGTAAAAAAGTATTTGCATTTTGGTGAATTAGGTAAGACTTGCTAAGTACCTTCCCTCATATGAACTGCAGGACTGGTGCCGTCAGTCCTTCCTGGCTTGTGCAGGCCCTCAGGATCGCATTAATTTTGCCCTAACCATACCCAACACAACAAAATCCTACTCCAATTTAACCCTATTACCACCCTGATTTGCATTCTGAATATCCTAGGGCCAATTCCAAGAAGGGCACATATTTTTCAGAGGTGTGAGTTTGTTTCACAAATAAAACCCAAGTGGAATTATAATTTTACGATTAAAATTGTAAATTCTGTGAATTTTTGAAGTAGGCTGCCTTGAAATTACAAAACCGCCCATAAAGTAGAGTCATAAACATCCTATTAACAACCCATAACCACCCTTACTTGTCTCTATTAGCACTTGAGTATTGACTAATGAAAAATTTACATGTTATCCTTTGCGGCATTAAATGCTCTGATTTGTTAGTAACGTAAATGGATTTGGATGGGTTTGGTGGCGGAATTGGGGCCAAAAGTAGCCTGGCGGTTTTAGGTGGATGTTAGTTTTAGGGAGGTTTATCTTAAAGACCCATGGGGGGTATACTTTCAAAATGGGCCCAAACTGCCATGAACTTGAGTAGTTTTTTTGCTCATTTTTTCTTATTATAGGATAGAATTTAACCATAGGATCTTGAAGTTCACACTGAGAGTGAGCATCTCAATAAATTTCAAATTATTTGATTATACAATTTAGGTGATATTTAAGTTTGAAGTTTTATTTGGATCAACAAAAATATATGGCAACTTACTTTGAAGGAGCATATCCTTATGATAATATTTTTGAAATGATTCTTTTTTGTGCTCAATGAAAGATAAGAGAGTTGAAAATATATATTTACAATTTCACAACAATCCGAGCATTTTTCAATTCATGGTGGAGCTTGCAATGCAAGGAGGGTGCTAAAATGAGAGTAGTGTTTGTAAGAAGAAAAAAACGGGACAATTGTCTTCTCCTTGAACTCCTTGGATTTGACCTTTTCAAAGTGGATTTGACCTTTTTGAAGTGGTTAAGAATTGCATTGGTTGGCTGACTTTTTAGTCAGCCATGCCCAAACCGAGCCCCAAGAAATGAGTTGTAAACTACATTACACTCCTTAACCACTAAAGGACTGAGGCCTTTTTCTGCCAAAAATCACTCAAAACTGCCATATCTATAGCAAAGAGTAAAAAAATTTGAAAAATGTTTTTTTTTCACATCTAACCATAGGATATTACACCTAACTAGTATGAGGGTGTGTGGAAAAAATTTCAGAATTTTTGACCGTATAGATTGCAAGATATCTGCGTTTAAAGTGAACAAAACAAGTTTTTCAGCACATTGCGGGACTCGATTTTTTGACTTTGAACATTTTTCACTTAAAATTTTTGCACTACAAAGTTTTGAGCTTTAAATATTTATAGTGGAGAATTGAGTTGAGAGTCTAGGAAAAAAAAAATTCAAAAAAACTTAATTATCATTCTTAAAAAAATTGTTAAATAGAAGTAGGTACGAAATAGAAGGAAAATCTAAAATTCTAATATATTTTAGATGGAATTAAAATGCACTAATCCCAATGGTGAGATTTTTCTAGCAAGTAATTCAGACCATGTAAAAAAAAAAATTGAAAAATTTCATTCAGAAAGTTATTTTTTTCTAGAAGATGCTCTAACTGCCCGAAAAACAAGAATGTCCATAACTTTCTCATAACAAATCCAAATGAAACGAATCAAAGCTTTCCAGATAGACAAAAATATAATCTACGAAAAAAAATGTTAAAAAAAAAAATTCAAATTTTTGTCCATTTTTTTTGCTGCCCGGCTGCCCCCTGTCCCCTATTTTGAGCTTATTTGGTCATAACTTTTTTTCCCAGGCACCGATTGCAAAAAAAATTATATTTCCACGAAGCTTATCGGTTTTTCTACCTCCAAAAAAAGTTTCAAAAAATTAGGAGAAAATTTCAGCCCGTAGGTACCTGCCCGAAAATGCATTTGTCCCCCGAAGGGACAATGGTTCTTTAGGGATTAAAATTGAAAAATTCCACAAGGTGGAGTTTAACTTGGAATTTCATGAAACTACCACCATTGGATTTGTAATACAATCTATTTTTCAAAAATAGTTTTTATTCTTTAGAAAACTCAAAATATGATAACAACAAGCTCAAGAGAACAAGACAACGACTAGAAAATGGTCCCTTGGTTCATTAGGGGTTAAGTTACCCCTAGGAAGAGTGCGGAAGGGGTCAATTTTCTGACCCTGCTTGGCCAACCGTACTAAAGTATGTGCACCTAAGTGTGACACTCTCCTAATTGTGACACCTGTCTACAAGTGTCCAAAATTTCAAGCTTCAAATTAGGTGTCGCAATTAGGAGAGTGTTACTTTCAGCCTTTCTAGTGCACATACCTTAGACCCTACCTCCCACTTATCTTGTTGTTGTCCGTGGTTGCGGAGATCTAGCCTCATGCAAGGAAGTTAGCTTTGTACAAGAGATCTATAGGAGGCAACCCATTTTTAACCACTTAAGCAATTCTAACCATTTACATTGCGGGTTTCTTCAGTAGGTAAATTTTTCCATGTGCAAAAATAGATTGCAAAAGGTTTCCAAAAACATTCAATTTTTTTTCTCACAAAACATAATTACTATGAAATTTTAGAACTTTGATGATTTTGTTCAACCTATGCTAGTTATATAGATCTTCCTATTTTTGACCAAGGATTGGTCGCAAAATCCACCACAGGGTGGTTGCAATATTGAGAGTCTTCTGGCCAATCATAATGCACTACAACTGCCTGGCAAACTGCACCATAATAATTTTTAACCCCTAAAGGCCCAAAGTCCCCTCGGGGAACACTTGGGATTTTGGGCAGGCTTGTGTGACCTGAAATTTTGAGCCGATTTTCTGAAACTTTTTTTTTGAAGATAAGGAAATCACATTAGCTTTCTAAAAATATATATATTTTAAATCGGTGCCTATTCATACTTAATTGTGGTTGGTGGACTATTGATTTTTCTAGATTTTGGTGTTAAAACCAAACAACTTTATTAGAATATAGTTTAGGATGCCCTAAGGAGTTCATAGAAATTACATACCTCTCCCTATTTTTTTATTTTTTTATTTTTTTATTTTTATTTTTAAACTCAAGATCTTCAATTGCTAATACGGTACTATAAAAGTATTTTTTCTAGAAAAAGGTGCCTCCAACCTGCTTAAATGGACGGTTTTAGGTGTTTCCACCTCAAAACCGTCTTCACTCTTCCACGGTCATAGGAACTGTCTTCGACGCCCCAAGGCCACCACAAGCATTTCTTCTCGTCGCGGACATGGATTTTGCAAATGCTCGTAATGTGGAGTGGCGATTGTACGAATCAGTGTTCAGGGTTTGGAATTAACAGCAGTTCTCCGAGGTGAAGATTCAAAGACTCAATTACTGAAACAGGTTTCGAAAATCTCGTAGACCATGGGTTTAGTCGCAGGCTCCGGCTACTTCTTGATTGCGTTGGGTCCAGCTCTCACCATCTTCATCACATCGATTGCGCCGAAGCCGTTCCTCATCCTCACGGTGCTCGTCAGGTTCGTGCAATTTCAGTTTTTCAGGGATCCAGAGTCTAACATTTTCAAGAATTGACAAATTTCAGCACTTAGGGTTTGGAACCCGATTTTCAGAGTAATGGTTTGTTTTGACGAGAGTGCGAAGAATCAATTTCGGTGATGAGATCATTGAGCTGTTCCAGAGTTCAAAATTTGCCAGAGCTCGCAATTTCAGCTCTTAGGGTTTGGAACCGGTCTTTCAGGGTATAGAATTGATTTTGACAAGAATTAGAAGAATTAATATCGGTGATGAGATCATATGTGCTGTTCCAGAGTCCAGCATTTGCCAGAACTCACAAATTTCAGCTCTTAGGGTTAGGAACTGAACCTTCAGAGCATAGATTTGTTTTTGACGAGAATGAGAAGAATCAATTTCGATGATGAGATCACATGTGCTGTTCCAGAGTCCCAAATTTGCCAGACCTCACAAATTTCAGCTCTTAGGGTTTGGAACCTGACCTTCAGAGCATAGATTTGTTTTTGACAAGAATGAGAAGGATCAATTTCGGTGATGAGATCATATGTGCTGTTCTAGAGTCCAGCATTTGCCAGGACTCACAAATTTCAGCTCTTAGGGTTTGGAACTGGACTTTCTGAGTACAGAATTGATTTTGACAAGAATGAGAAGAATTGATGTCTATGATGAGATGTATGTGCTGTTCCAGGGGTTTTGCTCTGGTTTAGGGTTTCGTAATTCGTTAAGACTTCAGAAGGAGAGGTTGAAAAGGTGATGTTAATAGGGTTTGTTTTGTTGTAGTGCTCTGCTATGGCTGGTGAGTCTCATTGCTGCCTCGATTGTTTGGAGGGCGTTTCTTCCTGGACCCGCGTGGGTGTTCCTGCCGATGGTGATCACTGCTGTTGCGCTTCAGGAGGTTGTCCGACCTCTATACTGGCGAATGTACTTGTAAGTTATATTTTGTGCCTGAGAATTCAAAGTAGTTGGAGGTAAGAAGTTGCTAGTGCTGTTTCCAATTTTTATGTTCTCTGCGTAACAATTTGGTATGCATGCTTAGAGTGGCTAGTTTTACAATAGAGGACCCTGAGGATGAAATTCAGCATACTTTAGGGTTTCTTTGCTCTAGGCCCAGTGCTTGGAAGACTACTGATCCTGGCTTCAGGGGGCTCTTGGAAGACCCTCATAAATCCCACTTGGGTTCTAATTAATTTTTATTTCCAAAGAAGGGTTCATTAGGGGTTGGTGTTGTTGGCCTTTGTTTTTTTATAAAGACATTATGATTCCTCTATATTTTGGATAGGTCCTTGCCGCCTTAAATAGACTGTAGAACACTGGGAGTGCATGACGGGTCCTCTATACTACTGTTTACTTACCGTTTCTGTGTTTGCAGGAAAGTAGAGAAGAGCATGAATGTGCTAGCAACGAAGCTTTCGAAGCCTCAACTTAATTACGTGGACAGACTCGAAATCGCTCTTGGTGTGTTTTCATTTTGGGTTTTACCTTAATTTTACACTCTATATATGTCCTAAATTTGGGCAGACATGGGTTTTTAACATTAGTTTCTACTTGGTGGATAGGTCGAGTCCCTGACAAATGCTGATCATTTCTATACATTTAAAGCTTGAAGATGCAGTAGCTGAACCTTTTGTGCTTGTACAACAGCCAGCGGAGTTGGCCATGGAGTAGTTCATTCCGTGTTCTTTGGCTTGAGCATCCTTTCGCCGTCTTTTGGCCCAGCTACTTACTACACTCAAAGCTGCAAGCATATGCCTCTTTTTCTTGTCTCAGGTATTACTCCTCGGCAAATGATTGGGTCGTTTTGCATATTTTGCAATGTCTTCATCAATAGCTAACATAACATTCACAGCTCTAGAGCGATGTCTTGAACAGTCTTGGATACCCTGACTATTCCTTGAATTAGTTGGGCGCAAGATCTTGGCAGTTCTTTTCAAGAATGTTATATAGCATGTGACCGTTCATTTTTGCACATTCTCAATGTTGTCAATCCGTATTGATGTATGCTTTCGACCGTGGGATTGCCATGCGCATTGCAGCCTTGACAACTCTAGCATTCTTTCTTATTCATACGTTCTCGATGATTATTGCCTTCAACGCCTACACCTACGGCGATCGTTCTCAACAACTGTTTGTGCCTGGCATGCATCTTGCTGCATCACTCTTGGTACGATTTTCGTCATTCTCTCTAGATGAACATAGTCTACTCATATAATTTAATTGTTAAAATGGCGCTCTTTTAATGCTCTGAGTGTATGTCGCGCACAATACTTTAAAAAAGTAAATTTTTCTTGTTTTGCTGCACAATTTGAGCTGAAGCTTGTGCTCTTTTCTTGTTTAACATGTGCAGACGCTCGTCAACCTCCTTCAAAACGGATGTACAGCTGGTGTCCCTTTGAGTTTTCTGTGTGCAGTGTTGACCATGGCTTACGGAGGGAAAATTGTGTGGGACAACGTAGGTCCTGAATCCTTGAATCATCGCAACTTACAAAGGATACAATTAGGATCAACTTCATGATAGTGTAAATACCACCTCTGCAAATATGATTGCATAGAGTCACTTCTGAGTTCGCCTATCACCAATCATACAAATACTTTCTACATGTGCTTGGGCTTCATAGTGTAAACTGACCCCTATTTTGTGATTATTTTTAGTGTTGGACTGGTATGGTATCAAATGACTTCCATCCAGAAGCCCCCAAACATACAATTGATTTTTTAAAGAGACCCGCTTGGGCATGTCCATGTGCTTGGAATTTGCAACCAAGCCCTGCAAGTTGAAATCCAAGCTTAATGACAACCATAGCTTAATTTGGTTGAGTTGAGTTTTATGTTGGTCCCCAAGTATTAATTGGAGGATTTGTCAGAAGTTTGAATGACACATGAGACCACTTGCAATGAATTTGACCACAGTGAAATGGTGATAGTAGTGGCTCATTTTGTTATCTAGTCA
Organism: Pseudisothecium myosuroides; assembly: GCA_951799445.1. Classification (NCBI taxonomy): domain Eukaryota; kingdom Viridiplantae; phylum Streptophyta; class Bryopsida; order Hypnales; family Lembophyllaceae; genus Pseudisothecium; species Pseudisothecium myosuroides. The sequence continues at coordinate 11,038,455 of OX637292.1, read as the reverse complement.
AGTCTTTGAACTCAACTATGAACTTTAAAACTCATTTGTGCCTAAGTTATGTACACATATTCAGGTCTTTTGAACTTAATCAAAATATTGAACTCACTTGTATGTGTGAGGAAGGCCATATTTTAGGACATTTATCAATTCCTAAATGTGAAGAAACAATTCATTTGGTGCAATATGAGTCTAGTACTGAGCTTGCGGCACCTCAGATCATCAATATTGGTGTTTCAATATCTGTTGTGTGAAGATGAAAGATTTTGCAAGTAGAATATGGATATTTTCAAAATTGGAGAAAATGATATGAATTTTCAAAAGCAATATGTTGTAGACTCCAAGCACCAAAAAGTGATACTTGAAAAGCGACAGCCATAAATAGCCACTTTCATCACCTACTCAAGTTCTTAATAGGAGACTAACAATTTCACTTGAGATTGTAGATTTGATTTTTAATTAGCAAAAAATAGGAGTTCATTTTAGACACTGCCAGTTTAAGTGCCGTTCGTGAGTTGTGTTAGCCCTCCTTATGCCAAAGCCACTTACAGTCACGCAGAATGAAAATATGTAAAAAATATGTAGATCTCCAACATGAAGTCACCATCCTCATCTTGAAGATTAGATTTGGCCGCAGAAGGTTTAATTTATTTTGAATTCAAGAATGGGTCTCAACTGTTGATCAGCATATTACCAATTAATGTTCAGAGTGTACTAAACCAATGTTTTTAACGCTTACAAGTGCGTATAAGTGTACACCTATACACACTTCAATATGAGAATTTTTTTTTTGTCACACAGCAAAGCTAACCAGTACTACATAAAGTTGTGACTATACACTCTTCTGCAAATGCTTTTCCAATCATCTCGATTCTAATTGGAAGCAGATTAATGGACTCCATGTCTTCATCAAATCCGAGAAGCAATAACTGGAGTTTGCTTGGAAAAACAAGCTTGAGCTGCAGCCACACCACTTCCCAATGTCACGGGGTATCCAACCTCCAGCAGAGAAAGTTCCACTCCTGCCAGAGCACCAAGTAGTTGCAGCTGCACACACAAAATAGGTGCATCATTGCATGAGATTCTGGGTTTTGAAGTTACCCTAAATAAGGTGGTGGGCTGGTGGCGTCTTAAATCATCCATGTGATCACATTGGGAAAATATTGTTCAACTAGATTGGCGAAAAATTTAGTGAAAGATGTTGCAAGTAGAGTATGTTGTAATTTTTTTGCTAATCCTCAAAAATATGTTATATTTTTCAAAAGCAACATGATGTTGGCTCCTACATGGTCATAGATGGAAACAACATATTTGAAACTTAAAAGAAACAAGGAGTGATGCATGAAAAGCTGCATCCTGGAATAGTCACTTTGGCATCTACTCAAATTCAAAATAGAAGACTAATGATATTTATACGCAAATTTGGTTTTTTATTAGGCAAAAATTAGGAGTTCGTTTTAGGTGATCTGAAATAGGGCACATGAAAATGATGGCATGTTTGTGTGTACCTCATTCATGTTTCCGAGATGTCCAATTCGGAAGAGCCTCCCAGTGACTTCCCCAAGACCAAGTCCAAGACTGAGATTATACTTCTTCCATGCCAGTTTGATCACATCGCCACTGTCAAGAGATGACGGCACCACTACTCCGGTCACAACGGCACTGTCCCACTCTGGTTTCTTTGCACACACTTGCAACCCCCATGCTTTTACCGCCGCCCTGCAGAAACACTCAAAAATCAGGTACAAAATTCTTCATACTTAGACACCAGTATCAAGCAAACTCGAGTTCTAAAGAGAGAGACTTGCATAGAGAGACTTCCCCATGCAGACACCACTATTAAGACGACTTGCATAAAGAGAGACTTCTCTAAGCGCAGACACCACAGTAAAGCAAACTTGTTCTAGAGAGAGACTTGCATAGAGAGAGGTAGAGATCTAAAATCACAGACAGCCCTATCAAGAAAATTTCTTCTAGAGAGAGACTTGCATTCAAGAGAGACATCTCTATCCAGACGCCATCAAAACTCGTTCTCAAGAGACCACCCACTCTCTGTCACCACCATCTATCAATTTTTATTTTAGAGAGAGACGTGCATAGAGAGAGACTTGCACATGCACGACTAACCTGGTAGCCTCTGCAAGGCGCAGGTGCCGAGCGATGACATTCTCCAGCCCTTCGACTTTCAGAATCAAGTCAAGCGACGCTCGCAGTCCGTAAAGCATTTGCACGGAGGGCGTATAAGGGCAGTACGTCCCCGTCTTGTAGCTTTTCAGATACTCCCCCCAGTCGAAATACCCGCGTGGCGACTTCGTAGCTTTGTACGCTTCCAGAGCTTTGGCGCTTGCGCACACAATCCCAAGCCCAGTAGGCAACGACAGCGCTTTCTGGGAGCCTGTCAGTGCGACGTCCACTCCCCAGTCGTCCATGCGAAACTCCATGGCGCCCACTGAAGAGATTCCGTCCACTATGAACAATGCCGGGTGACGCACCTCATCTGCACAGCGGCAAGGATCCAATCCATGAGTTTAATCCAAAAAAATCAATTCAATCAATCATGTTGTGACAATTCTAATTCGAAAGCAACCAAATTTCCTATCATCAGAATCAGTGAAGAACATTACTTGTGAACATTGGGAAAAGAATCACTAGCGCAGAAGGCTGAGATTGCAATAGTTTTTGCAACGGTTCTGCATTAATTGCAGTAACCGAAAAAAATCTATTGACAAGTTTGCAATGGTTTAGTACAACATTGTGCAATGTATTTGCACCTATTTCATAACATTCTTGATTGGGCAGGCAGGTTCCTTCTACAGTATCACTATACCAAGAATATATTCCCGCCTACAATACATGGTCAAGCTTGCATTCAAGATGCTCTGCACTGAAAGGAGCCTTTGATTCATGTAAAGCAAAGGGTCCCCTGCCTTGAAATTCAAGAATGTTATGTATGGATTGCAATAGTTTAGGCATAAGCTATGCTTTGATTCCGTGCCCAAGACTTTTGCAACAAGTTTGCCGCATTTTTGCAATGATTTGCAGTAGACCACAAGTTTAAGGCCAGTACAGAACAGCTACAAAACCATTGCAAAATAATTGATGATGATGCAACCGCTTCTTCCTGCTGTAGTGAATAAATCAAATTAGAAAAGAGAAGGTTTCCAGATTATCTGCTCAATTCCAAGCTGGAAATCCAATTAATTTAGGGGTTACTTCGTTCTTTACCGAGGACTTCACGGATGGCTTCGAGGTTGGTGGTGACGCCCGTGGCAGTCTCGTTGTGCACCACGCATATGGCTTTCACCTTATGGCTGCGATCGTTCAGCAGCTTTCGCTTAAGGATGGCCATATTCACCCCCTCGCCCCACTCGGAATCCACAACGTCCACTTCGTAATGCAAACGCGTCATGAGATTGATCCAAAACACGCCGAATTGTCCGAACCGCGGGGCGAGGATCTTGTCGCCGGGTGACAACGTGTTCGTCAATGCACTCTCCCATGTTCCCGTTCCTGCAATCCCACAGTCGAGCGAAGTATATTAATTTGGAAGAAACTATCATATGAATTAGATTGGTAAGTAAACCCTCCTATTGCCAAAAATTGGGAATGATGCACAATTCTCTGACTGATAACTAGGGCAGGTAGAGAAATAAGTTTAGCACAATTGTACTCAACAGGACTTTGCCATTTTGTCCTTAGGATTGCCCATTTTATAGAAAATCCCTTGCGGGTGTGATTTGCAGCACTACTAGAATTCACCTCCTTAGCAACGTTTTTCAGCAAGATTTGAACGTTTCTGGTAACACAGAAAACGTTGCTGGTAACACTGAAACGTGATTCCAAAGTTGACATTCAAAGTTTCTACAAAACGCGTCTACTAAATGTGAACAGCGTTTTGGAACATCTTTATTTGCTGAAAAACTCTGCATCCTTGCTTAAGTATGTTCCAAATTTTGCATGTTTGTTGGAAAACGCTGCTCCAAACATATTCCAAACTATTGCATGTAGCTAAAACCGTTTCAAACCCCTTGCAATTCTAGTAGTGCAATTGTGAAACCTTGGAAGACGAATTGACAGACTGCAGAGAAATACGTGTGGATTCGTTGATCGATTATTACCTGTGCAGGGGATGAGGAAGGCGGTGGCTGTTTCGGTGCCGAAGAGCAGCTTAACATCCTGGAGGACGGACTTGGCGAGCATGGGGAAGGCGGGCGATCGGTGGTCCTCGTTGTTGCGGCTCATGGCTTGCAGCACGCTGTCCGGAATGTTACACGGACCAGGCACACACAAGTGGTTCCTCCCCGGCGCTGGAAAATACTCCATCGATCGCCCCCAAACGAATTCAACCACCAATTGAAAATTTGTGCACCGCAATCGATGTAGCTAGTCTTGCTACTTCGCTCAAGAATCAAACCAGTTGGATTCACGCTTATACTTCAATTACACGTTACGCTGCTGCAATTGATCAAGAAGGCGTTCTGCAGCAAGAATCAAAAGTTGGATCCACGCATATACTGTACTTCAATTATCAGAGAGCTCCAGGGAGAATTCAAATCTAGCTAGCTAGCTGTCAGTTCCAATCTTACAGTGCGTTACTGCAATCGATCTACAATTCAGCAGCCGATTCAATTCTCAACGAGCTTCAAAGAGAATTGAAATCTAGCTAGCTAGCTGTTCCAATAGCAAACCTCCTTAGCTTCCGAGACAATAAGAATGTAGTCCCCAGTTAATTACGTCTAGCTCGAGTTTGTTTCTGTCAATTACAACTCAATTTATACCTCAGCGCACTGCAACGATTTCAGAGGATTCACGAGATCATCAGGAGGTTGCAATTGCTAGCAGTGGCACCTCTGTAACTGGATTACAGAGGAGCTAGCAAGTAATGAAACAGTGGTGGCGTCTGCACTTATATAGTGGCCGCGTTAGCAAGTGCGTCCTCGTCACTTGCGGCGGTTGTACATGCCGCAGTTTGGATCAACACTCCGGGAGAGTAATATCAAGCTATTAACTACACATCCTGTTGTAATATAAAAGACTAGTAAACTCGCACTAGTTTCGAAATTCTGTCTACAGTAAATTATTATTATGCATGCCTTCAACTACACTTTTTTTTGTTCAATTACAGTGGGCTACACCGGAATTTTCGTCATGTTTTATATCTTAGAGTGAGTAACTCTTAGCTCAAGTCGAATTAATTAGTGTACAAAGACTGAAATATCTTGAGGCTTTCATCTGCAGGAAGCTCAAAAATCTAGGTTTTGGTGAAGAAATACATTCATTTGGCAGGCCGAACTCCCTGAAAACGTTTTAAGGTAGTGGAATTTTCCCAATTTTCCCAATTTGATGATCTCTTCGGAAATGAAAAATCTAGAATTCCATAATTTTGTGGCATAAATAGTTCCACTGACACATTAGCCACTGTATGAAACAATGAATTATGAATCGTCAAATCCCTGATAACAGGTGACTGTATCCAAATGAACCCTCGACTCGCATGTTCAATTGTGCATTTTAGGCAAGAAGGGATCAATCTTTGCAACAGGGTCATGACAATTAGGTGCGGTGTTGCTAATAAAAGTATGCTTGCAGTTGGTGTTAAAGAGTCTTGTCACTGAGGGTCTTAGGAACGAATTTAGACCTACTTCTGGACCAGATTCACATTGCAAACATCACCCCTAACAAGTGCAAACATACCTTTATTAAAGCACAAAGCACCTCAACCTAGTTGCTTACCCAAACAAGGTCCTCACATTGTCGGGCATGAACTCAACGGTATTGAAGTGGGACCTATGAGAAATTGATTTGTGCAGATTCAGTAGAAACCGAGGAATGAACCTGCAGCTAGAATCTATCACAAGAAGATTGCCCTTGTTTCCTCGTCTTGTCGGAAAATCAAAATTTTGCACCAGAAACGGGGCTCAGATCAAGGAAAAGCAGGCACTGGGGAGGATCTGTCAGGCTCTACTTAGAATATTTTCCCTCTTGGCAAAAAGTAATTAAACCGAGAATGGCAGTCCAAGAAACAGTGAGAGATACAGTATTAATAAATCTTCTCAACTGTATGACATACTCCCTCTGTCACATAATACTATACTTTTTCATGTGTCCCAAATTACTTTAGGCAATCCCTTTAGGCAATGTACTTCAAACCTGATTTTAGGTTTGAAAATTGTTTCTTGTTTTTGCCATTAACTAGTGAAATGCAGAACAAGAAGTCTAGTTTAAGCCTGAACATTCATCGACTGATACTAGCTAGCTCATGAATTTGCAAGATTCGGTGGAATGTTCGATTGTGTGGAAAACTTAAGTTTCGTTTATAATTGTGTATCCTGTGCGTTACTGAGAATTGAATGCTTGCTGTGCAATGGCGGCATGGACGTCATCGTGTTTCAGCGTGTCGGGGGGATTCGTCTGCGTTGCCATGTTATAAGTAGTATATCTCACAGGCTGGGAATTCATAGGATAGTATTCCCAGGCATGTCTCCTGTTGCCCTGTGTGTCACCAGTCTTTGAATTCCTGTGTTATCGTGTCTATCCTGTGAATATGATTGCTTGAATTGGAGCGCGTTATGGAGTGCAAGGCTTGCAATGCAGTGGTGGCGCCGGCGTGAGCTCCGTCACTTCCAGAGGAGAACCTGTGTGGCTTTCCACGGACGTCACGGCCGCATTGGCCTGGTCACAAGTTAGACGGCCTGCTGTGTCACTGCTTATGTGGAGATTCATTTGGACTGGGTGTCAAGGGTGTCAAGTTACCCCATCAGGTCCATACCATGTTGGCAGAGTCTTGAGAGTTCAATTAAATGGTTTCACCAAATCTTGAATTGGAGGTGATCCTTTGGAGTGTTTGTAGGCAAAGGTAGGAGGTCCATAAAGCACCTATTTTCAAGCTGATAGTTTATTTGGGCAGGTTAGACTTCTTGAAATATCTTTCAGTAAATTTCTCTTCAAAGACAAATGAATTGGCATGATCTAACCCAAGTTGTTTCATATTTTTTGGAGTTTTTTGGAGTAAGTTATGAATTTTAGAACTTGAAATGCATCTAACCCAAATCATTTCATATTTTTTGGAGTTTTGTGGAGCGAGTTATGAATTTTTGAAGTTGAAATGCAGAAGCATCCACCTCCTGAAATGTACACTATTTGTACATTGTTGGTGCAATCAAAAAGCAAAATGTACCTCTGCATTACATGACGCTTTTAGAGCCCGAGCAGTTTGTGGATCTCCTACCTTATCATCACAACATTGAACCAGAGCATTCAACGGGTGGCATGCTTGGAGTGATATCCCGAAGTCCAAAAAAACCATAAATGCCACCCTCTCCATTGTCATCCTTGAAATTATCTCCTTGTTATTGGAGAGTGAGAAAGTAAAATTACATGTATAAAACTATAAATACACAAATGAATTGTCATGTAAACGAATTTGGGATAACCGCTTGAAGCTTTTTGGATTGTTGAATATATTTTTCCGTGAGGTTATCTTTCCTATGCAAGTACTTTCTGTAAAAAACTCTAAAATTTGAGTAAGAAACATAGACCAAGTGAAAGAACTAGTATAATGGAACAGAAGAGCTGTGAAACTTCTTCCACTGGTCTAGCATCTCATTGTATTACTCGAAGAATCAGAACACCTGATCAAGGAGACATCAAGAGATATTTGCACTCCTCACTTGCCTGTCTTCCGTTTCTTGGTGCTTGAGCCCTCTTCGTGGCCTTCTTCGCTTTCTTCACTTGTGATGATTCTTTTGTCTTCTTGGACTTCCCATTTGAGGCAGGTGACTTCTTGCCAGGGGAAACTACATCCATTGGAGTAGAAATAGCCGGAGCAGCTGCCGCAGCTACTGCTTCCGCTTTTCTTTTACCCTCACGTATGGCCTCCCGTTTCTCTTCCCTGCAAAGTGATGGAACTTGAACTCAGCAACAGTATTAAGAGGCTAATAAAAGAGAGAATCAACTACACAAATAACTCTGCAAATAAATACCTCTACCTTGGTAAATAACTGAAGAGTGGCAGCTGAAATGTCAATACATGTGTGAAATCAGACCCCCTGCGAAGCGAAAAGAGCGATGCCGTGCCACAACTATTTCACTGCAAATCGAAATCAGCAAAATAGCATCAAAAACGTTTTGCAAATCATACCTCGTTTGAGCAATTTCTTCTTTAGATGGAAGACTCTTTCATTCCCTCCTGTACAAAAATTTCCTCTTAACTTTCACGGGTTCGCCGTCCTTGGTTTTGCCGTTTGCTTTTGCCATGTCTGTGTCATCCTTCGTCTCGACATCACTGCCAGCAGACATGCCACCGTCGGCAGTCCGATCTAAAGCAACATCCTCGACTTCCATTTCGTCTCCTGAGACATAAATTCCAGACAATCATGAATGAATGAATTCAAGAAATAGATGTACAATAAAGTAACATTCTGAAATGGTCATTGCAGATACAATTCGAAAAATTCTTCAATCTAATTTCTAGAGAAATGCACACAAGAAATGCATCACATGAACTGTACACATGATTGCATCACATGAAAAAGACTTGCAATCATAGCCAAGTGAAACCTGATTACAGTTCATGTGATAATGTCAGAGTTTAGCAAAAATTTGGATATAAGAGTTATCGATATTGATGATAAGGTAGATCTAATTTTACTATGCAGAAGCTGAAGTGAAATCACAACCAGTGTTTCGCACACAATGATCATCTCCGTTGAACGATACACAATGCCGCAAGAAACTCATACAGATTAGAAAGTCCCACGAAACGAACTGCATAAAAGATTGGCAATTGCATGTACCTTCATCTCCATTGATTTTCTCTGCCTCTTCTGCATCCTCAGCATTTTCACCATCATCTTTCTTGACCTTGTTACTCATCTTCTTCAGCTGTAAATGAACCAGACTGACGAGTTAAAGTACTGGGGACAACCAAAATCAACAAGAAATGGTGTTCCATTGTTCATATGGAACTATAAATATTATAAGGTAATATTGGCAGTTAGCGTTGGGGACAGCAGTTAGCTGAGATTTCCAAATTTATCACAAAGAACAAGGAACAAAACTTTTGAAGAAATGTGCATCAGAACCAATGCGAGACAGACCCTCTATTGCAAGAAGCCCTATTTCTGAAATTAAGCAATGCACTACAATCTGAGAATACAGTATAAGACATACAAGACACTCGAGTAATCATCTACAAACTATTTATCAACAATCAGAAAACAAGTGCCAATGGAAAATGGCAAGAATCAAGATGAAACCAACCTTAGCAATGAAGAACCCATCCATGTTATGCACATGGGGATAAAATCGTCTAGTATTCTTCAGCGTGTGATGAAACCAACTTTCTAGAAATTTGGTGAAGCTGACACAAAGAATATAATGAATATCAAAACAAATGTGAACCCGTTGTGCGAAAAACTTCCCTAAAGCACCTAGTTACAGTTATACTCCGTATCCAATATGATCATGGACATCGTTCAAAACATGAACAAAAAACAAAACGCCACACATTAACCCTGAAGGACACGGAGGACAAAAAGTGTCCGATAAATGACAGCGCTTCTGTGGAAACGATGAATGCCTGGGTTCATCCGGTAAATGGATAATTGCAAGGCTGATTACCATGGTGATAGGCCCGACGTTTCAGGGTTAAATGATGCAATAATACTGCAAAGCAGAAACTTGAATAATGTACCCAGGGACATCAGGATTGAAGGCACCATTATGAATCACAGAACAGTGTCGCAGCAAAGTAGAATTAGGTACTTACCCTTCACGCCCAAATTCTAATCCTGTAGGAACGATCGTCACATCTTGCTTCCTCAGAGCATAATCCACAACAGCTTCATTCTACAATCAACAGCAGATGAAAATCTTAAGACCGCACGCAATATGGAGCTCATCACCTGTAGTGAGTTCAATGCAACACTAGAATCTTAAAGCACACACAAATATAGTATACCTCTGCTACCATGATTGAACATGTTGAATAAACAAGGTATCCTCCCGTCTTTGAATTAGCATCCACCATGTCTATAGCAGCTAAAATGAGCTCCTGTGTACATGACCACACATGTTAGCATGAAAGAATAAATGCCAAAGACTTGATGGTATACAAACTTACTATTAATATTTACAAAGTAGATACACCAATCACTGTCATGAAATTTCAACGCAATCATATAACATAAACAAGTATTTGTAGCCAAGCCACCATTGCACAAATGCAATTAGGGTAGAGCGAGGAACATACTTTTTGCAGAAATGCACATCGTTGGATATCTTCTAAACTTTTAGTAACTTTCACGGACTCATCTTTTCCTACAACCTGCATTTCGACCAGGACGTTAATGAACAGCAAGAATGACACGCACTCCTTCACTCTCTCATATCACCGCATTCTTAAGCCTAGAAGTACAGTAAACTAACATAAGCCACCAACTTATGCCCTACAAGATAACGCTATGCACCGTTTAATGATAATCTACAACGATCACTTGCTTGAATCCGTTGTTACTCTCAAAGCAAACACTGAACTTACCCCGGTTCCACTGCACGGAGCATCAAGCAACACCCGGTCCACAGACCGTAGCCCCAACTTATGGGGTAGCTGGAGACAACACCAACAACCATAAACACAAACACAAAATGAACAATCAACTCGACAAATTATAGATGAATTATGAGAAATTTTCCACAATATGACAAGTCGCTGATGCAATATGTGGCATATCAGGTTCATGGATAACAAATAGATAGTATCAACCTGAAACGGGACAGTGACACTCACCTGGCGACCATCATAGTTGCAGATAATAGTGTTAGTGACTCCCATTCGGTGAAGGTTAGCAGACAAAGACTTTATACGTGGCTCTTTCAATTCGTTTGCATAGATGACACCTGAATAATCAGAAGCAATATCCAAATCAGGGATAAGATAAATACTAGCCACCAGTGCATCCACCAGGCATCTCGAAATTGTTTGATTACCACACAAATAAAGTGAACACCCAATGAAACAGTCGCTGTAGAGCCTGCAGATTTTTAAATGTCTCGAAAAAGTATGGAAGTGAAGAATGTAACTCTCAGAGTGAGATCGATAGATAGACCACACTCAAATGTACACAAAATAATACATATTCTACATAATTCTAAGTATGAAAAGATGCTATAGCTAGGTCCATCATTGGAGCCCGATTCCATCAGCATGCACAAGGTAGGAAGGGAACATCAGTGTAACTATGACATAAAATCCATCATAAACCGAGAGCAATTGTAGACCAACTGCTCTCGCTCTAGATAATTTGCTTCATCATATGTTGCCCTTCCCTCCATGCCGCAGAAGAATTCTCTCATTAAGTTGCTTAACTCCACAAAATTACAAGTAACTCCTATGAGACCCAAAGTCAGGATAAAGACACGAAGTTCATTCAACACAAGACATGGACAGTTCACATGCACCTGACCTCGCTCTAATAAGAAATCACCGACTCCTATGAATACATAAGAATACTAGTTGCAAGTTCTACAAAACAACTGCGTAATTGAAAGCCATATGATAGAATGCATACCTGTATTTTTCATAAGGGCAGCTATATAGGTAGTTTTACCTCCTGGCGCAGCCCTGAATTGAAGAGAATCAAGAGTCGTATCAGTACGTTCAGATATGCAAACGATCACCTTGAGGTACACATTTTGGTTACAGAATACGGCCGCATTGAATCATCAAAATGAACAACAGGGATCTGCGATGCTTACGCCACGTCGACAATTCGTTCCTTCTCTTGAGGTGCCACAGCCATCACTGGCAGAAAAGATGATCCACTTTGAAGCTGCAAGTCCAAAATAGTACTGTGTAAACGATGCAGCACCACAATTGCACGAAGGTGCAGAGCCACAAGTCTCGCAAAAGAACCAAAAGAGAGAGCTACCCTACACATCTAAATGAGATTTATAACTTCCTAGCTCATTCACAATGAAGCTGCGTTCAAATGTGCGAAAATGCCAAAGCTTGTTGTAAGTAACACTTTGCCAGAACAACCTACCATGTAGTGACCAGCCATATATTCCGGAGTTGCACCAACAGGCACTTGAGAATCATACACGACCAGGCCAACCTGCCGGCACAGACAAAATGATTCGACCTATGAGTGTATTCCAAACGACGAGGCTCAACAGGCAAGATTAAAATGTTCAGTCAGAAACTCGCTCAGATTGTGGCCAACACAAGAAGCTTGCCCATCATTTCAACGACCAAAAATAGTAGTACGCATCAAATTGTAATATAAAGAAAGTGGATTAAATAAATATCATCAGAACATGGAAGACATGAAAGTGTTCACAGAATTTCAGAATTAAGAGACACTTACTTAGTCCACTTTCCAAGTGGATCTAGGTTGACACCTCTGTTGATCAGGACTTGGGCCAGGTCCCGTCTAAGACTCTGTAGCAAAGAGCAAAGGAATCAGAGACAGGCTCCTTACTGCCAAGTTAGTTCGTGAATAGTAACAATTAGCAGCAGTAAGATTGACGACAGTAAAGAAGCAAGCCAAACGAGGATATCTAAAACATACAAAATGTCAAGGTATTGATAAACGTACCTTTAGGGTATTAGTTCTCAAGGATATTGGACGAGGTTTTTCATTAGCTTCTAGGAACTCCAGCACTTCAGCGGGAGGAAACATCTGCAACATGGTTCCACAAGATTGTAAAATATCTGCGCCCTCATTCAAGAACACTGCCTCCCACAGTAACAGTTTCCAAAAGGATTACCATTGTCCAGTTGTAATACCTATTCGTCTATTGGCTCTACCCCAAGTTGAGAGACTAAGCAGTGGTTCTAAATGCTAAATGTCGTGGTACTCAATGAAAACGAGACATTTGTTCACTGCAATAATAGCATTTGGGGAAATGATCACTCCAAAAAATGAATTTCTTATGTCTACTGAGCTTATCCAAGACCCCAGGATAATGAAGCTCTTCAAGCTTGCTGAGCAACGAAATTTTGCAGAGCTCAAGGCAGCCCACCAGCGGCTGCTTAATGAAGGAGCTGATGTGGTGGAAAAGCCTTTAGATGTGTACCTTTATTCGCGTCTTATGACCCAATGCGTAAAGCAAGTGGGAAATGAGACGGCCCTGCCTGTCTTTGAGCATATGGAACAAGCTGGAGTGACTCCCAATGTGGTGCCTTACACTATTGTCATTCGAGCGCTCATGGAGATTGCGTTTGGGCTTTATGCATCTAAAGTAATCGTTTCTTGATATCATGCAGTCGAGAGGAAATATGCCATTCTCGTAAAAGGTACATACTAGAGCTCATAGATGCAAAATAAGAAGAAAAGAGATTGTACTTGTAAGAATGTACTGATCAAGAAGTCATTGTATCCATAATACGAGGACAGGTCGGATGAAAGCTGCTTCACATAGTCAGCCCGCACAGCTCCTGCGGGCCTCGAAGCCTTGAAGCTAGACAGCACACGAACAACTGCCAAGAAGAGACAACATGCAGTCAGTTTTGAATTGCTGGTGAGAGGTAATCAGAACGCAAGTAAAAGGTTGAAAATTTAATAAAAACACAAACATGGCACCGTGCACTCACTATCTTTGATTCGACGCAAAATGTTTGGAAGGTCTGGTGGGCCTTTTGCTTCTTGCTGAAGCTCCTGGAGAAGATAAGTGATATGCAGTACAGTTAAAATCGACATAATGTAAGGTTTCCATTCACCATACAGTAACGGAGAGGATCCATTCACAATACAGATGAACTTTAAGCCTCTCCCGACGACAATTAGAAACTTCCTCATTCGGCACATTTAATTTGTGTTAAGCTACAAAAAGATTACAAGAAAACAAATGTCGATAAATCAAGCATTTTCACACCTAGCACAATTGGAAGCTCACCTGTATGGTTAGTGGAGCCTCTACCTTACTCCCAAGCAGAGGCTCAGAACTCACGAGAATAGGACTACACAACAATCAGCGAGAGCCTCGATTGCACCCCCTTCTGAAACAAATTTTGAAGACAATGACAATGACACACTTGCAAATTGTAGAAAGATCGTAATACCTCTGCAGTAGGTAATCGAAAAACATCGGAATCACCCTGAATATTAAGCTACAATTCCTCCTCTCTAGCTTCTTCAACCTCCCGCTGCTTCGCAGCATCTAAAAATCACGATTTCTTCTCCACGTCCATTTCATCTTCACTGTCCTCATCACTCTCATCTTCCTCATCGCTGCCATCCTCCTCCTCCATTTCAATTTCACCGTCTCCCTCCTCGTCTTCGACTTCCTCTCCCTCCTCATCGTCCTCGTCCTCCTCGTCGCTTTCAATCAACTTCGCCTTCAACCACTTCTTATTGTCGTCGGTGAACCCCTTGTTCTTGCTCGTCGCTTTTTTCTCCAAGAATTCATCACTCTCATCCTTCTTGGCCTTGCGCTGGAAAGCATTATCAACAGGGTTCAGGGTTTAGGGTTTAAGGATTGCGAATGAAAGCACACTAACCGAAATTGCGGGACTCTCTTGTCCAAAAATTCAGAGAGGCTGCAGAGAAAACCCGAAAATCACAACTAAGGTAAGAGGTCCTTAAATGGTGCAGGTTCTAAATGTGTGCCCTATCTAGGAAAGAGTGACATATTCTCTAAAAAATCTACTATTTTCATAGATGAGATAGGTGGGCTTAGATGCACGTTTTCTGAACTGGTTACCTTAATCCAGAAGCGCATAATAATGTCTGAAATTATTTACGAAGTCAAGCAAACCGTAATAGTCTACAGATTTGGAGATGGTCACGCAAGCGTAGAAAGGAAACTCAGAGCTCTCTTGAAAGATCACAAAGATGCAAAAAGGATCCCTACCTCACCAGTAAACAATGTTATGTACAAGGGTGTAATTATTTCAAGAGAAGAATAGCTTTAGTGAACACCTAAATTAATAAGTGTGAAATTGAATCCAATTGATGTTTTATTTATTTAATTAAATTAGTTTGAGTATTTGGCCTATATCTCTTTAAAACGTTATGTATTACTTCACTCGAGATGGAATCCTATCATACTATTGAAATAACCTCTAATCATATTGTGATTTTAAGCTTGCATATTGTTCAATTTTTTTAAGATTTAAAAGTTTGAAAAAGAAATAGCTTTTGGCCTTATTACCAATACAAAATTGAAGCTAAATTGACCCCTATTGGTAGAAGCTTGGTTTTCATAAAGCTTTGTTGCTTTTATCTGTTACATAATATTTCGTGCTACCAGTTTAATGGTTTTTTCATTCAACATTAGAATTTGATATATTAATCCCTAAATGATTAAGGAGTGTTTAAGAGGCTTGTTTAAGTTTTGGACAAGCAAATACAATCCTCTTTTTTTATTATCCTAAAGTTTAAATTTTGCGCATAGATGCACACAAAGATTGTGTTCAATACAATACCAAAATTTATAGAATTTGGATTAGTAGTTACAAAGTTATGTTCACTGATTTTGTCTTTTTGATCTTAACATGTGCATATTGAACACAATTCAAATATTTTATATTTGAGTTTTTCTTTCTTGAATTTTTTAAATAGATTTCAACTTAATTTCAAAGCAAGTCATAAACTTGCAAAAGTTGTAAGACAACTACATTTTTCTAAAAAAAAAAAAGGTGAACTATGCATGTATAAAATATTGTTCAAAAACTATTTATCAAAGTTTTAGCGTAATCTTTTACTATCATTGAGGTTTTGTACTTTGAAATTTTAATGCGATATATTTTAATGAGTTATCAATATGATATTATAGTGGAATCAAAAAAATGAATAAAATTTAAGTTTTTTTTGAAGTGCCTGGATTGAGACCAAAAACACATTTTACCTCATAATTTTATAGCAACCTAGTCAAATTGGGCACAAATTATTGCTCTAGAATATATCGAGGCTTGCCTCCAAAAGTGCAAAAGCCCAATACATTAGAACCTGTCTTAGTGCATAGAGTCGGGACTATGCACTAAGAGAGGTTATGTCAAAACTTTGGCTAACATAGCCACTCACTATGGGGCCTCCACTGTTCACAAATATCATGATCTCTCTTAGTGCATATATGCACTAAGACAGTATGCAGTACGAGAGGTTCTATTGTATAAGCTTCCTAGTCATTTAGGGGTTAATAAAATAATTATACTTTTCAATATTAGAATCAATGATTTTTAACATTGAAAAATTAAATTGATCTTATGTTTAATTTGTGTATTGAAATATGCTTTGGAGTCAATGGAAGTATATACCAATGTATTTATTTGAGGCATTATAGCGCTTCGTTTGATATATTCAAACCTATCCAAGTAGGTCCCTCCAAATTTTTGCCAATGTAGTGATAGTTACTATTCCAAAAAATCGCTATAGTATATATTTGCAAAATTTCCAAACATTGATTTTATTTTATAGTGCATACATATCCTTTTAACTCCTATAGAACCAAAATGTTCAATTAAATTTCAAATAATGGATGAACGCAAACATGTTTTGAATACTCAAAATCTTTGTTTTTTCATTTATCAAAATATGTGTAGGTTTCAATGTTAGTTCTTTGACATTTATATAGTACAAGTTTTCACAACTGTCTCTTTGCAAATCTTCTATACTTCAAGGGTAAAATAAGCATGTCTACTTCCAAAAACATACTTTTTTAATTCAAAAATGACCATTCAAAACGACTTGAATAATAAATAAATAAAAATCTAAAAAATCAATATAATGAGAACTTGATATTTTCAATTCAAAGAAAAAAATAATTAAGAAAATTAAAAATGTCAATTTTAAAGTGAATTTTTAATTTTTGGTTCCAAAGTTTGTAGAAATTTTTGTTTAGTGTAGCAGTTGATCTAATTAGTGTCTTGGTTGTAATATTAGCCCAAAATGGTTGCAAAGTAATAGAGCCTTTAGAAAGTGGTTCTAAAGTTGCTATTTGAGTTGCTATAAACATGCATCGGCTATAGAACAATTTAAGGTTTCTTTTAGTATTGACTTTGTTAATGCGCCAAAAATGCAACAAAATTCTAAAAAGTATATTTTTTAATTTGAAAATTTATGATTTTCATTTGCCTACATATAAAATGTAAACTGTAATTTAATTCTCACTCTATCTATTCACATAAGCTTACCCCGTAAAGTCCCAAGGCCATTTTTTTTGGTCAAAAAACATTCAAAACTTTCATTTTCAAAATTACGAACAAATTTTTTAAACATTTGTTTCTTTTATATCCAACCATTGTATCTTGCACTAGACTAGTATAAGAATGTATAGAAGAAATTTTAAAAACTTTGACCATATGGATCACAAGATATAAGCGTTTAAAGTGAAGAAAGCAAGTTTTTTTTTCAAGAATTGCTTTAATTGCCTTGCAAAATGAGAAGCTTCATAACTTTCACATCACTTATCCAAATGGAATAAATCAAATCTTTCCACATAGACAAAAATATAATATATAAGAGATTTTGAAATCTAAATAATCAACATAATTAGGATTCAAAAAAAATTATTAAAAAAAATTAAGAAAATTACAAATATTCAATATTTGATCAATTTTAGAAAGAATTTTCAATTTGGTATTCCAAAGTTTCTAGAATTTTTTGCTTACTATAGAACTTGATCTAAATGGTGTCTTTGTTGTAATATTAGTCCAAAATGGTTGCAAAGGAACTTAGTCTTTAGTAATTGATTTTGAATCTTTCTAAAGTTGCTAAAAACATGCACTTATAGAACAATTTAAGGTTTTTTCTAGTCTTGACTTTGTTAACCCCTAAAGGACCGTTATCCCTTCGGGGAACAAATGGATTTTGGGCAAGTACCTATGGGTTGAATTCTTGTCGTGATTTTTTGAAACTTTTTTTGAAGATAGAAAAACTGATAAGCTTTGTGGGAATATAATTTTTTTCACAATTGGTGCCCGGGAACAATAGGTATGACCAAATAAGCTCAAAATAGGGGACAGGGGGCAGCTCAGGCAACAAAATAATTATTGCAAAAATTTGACTTTTTTTTTAATATATTTTTTTCTCATATATTATATTTTTGTCTATCTAAAAATCTTTGATTCATTTCATTTGGATTTGTTATGAGAAAGTTATAGACATTCTTGTTTTTTGGGTAATTAGAACATCTTCTTGAAAAAAATAACTTGTAGGATTCATTTCTAAATGCAAATTTTCAAAAATTTTCAATTTTTTTTTTGCATGGTTTAGTTTACTTGATAGAACAATCTCACCATTGGGATTAATGCATTTTAATTCCATCTAAAATATATGAATATTTTAGATTTTCTTTCTATCTTCTACCTACTTCTACTTAACAAATTTAAAAAAAATGATAATTAAGTTTTTTTGAATTTTTTTTTCCTAGACTCTCAACTCAATTCTCCATTATAAAGATTTAAAGCTCAAAACTTTGTATTGCAAAAGTTTTTAAGTTAAGAATGTTTAAAGTCAAAAAATCTAGTCCCGCAATGTGCTAAAAAATTTGTTTTTTCCACTTTAAATGCAGATATCTTGCAATTTGTGCTATCAAAAATTCTAAAAAAAGTTCCACACATTCTTATACTATTTAGGTGTAAGATCCTACGATTAGATGTGAAAAAAAACATTTTTCAATTTTTTTTACCTTTGCTATAGAAATGGCAGTTTTGAGTGTTTTTTGGCAAAAAAAGACCTTGGACCTTTAGGGATTAATGCACCAAATGTGCAAAAGAAATCCAAAAAGTACATTTTTTAATTTAAAAATCCATGATTTTCATTTTTTTACAAGTAAAATATAACTTGTAATTGTAATCCTCATGCTATTTATTCACAATAGCTTAATTCCTAAAAGACTAGCCTGCTATTTTTAGCAACATAGCAATTTTGGGCAAGTACCTGTGACTAGAAATTTGCATATTTTAGGTTGAAATTTTAGTAAAAGGTGAGGACAAGGAATATCTTTCATATGCACTAAATTTCATGACATTTGAAAATAGGAGTAAAAAAATAGGGCCTAATATATTGTTTATTTTCAACTTGAGCAGTCCGGACAAATAAAAAAAAAATCACTTTTTTGAAAAACAAAAATTGAAATTGGTTTTCTATATATATATATATATACATGTGGGAAACTTTGAATCATTCCAATTTGATCAATGAGTCACAAATTATGAGGAATTAGTTTGTGAACAGTTATGGATTTTCTATTCTAAGATAAACTTGAAGTCGTTTATTTCACTCAATTTTCAATATTTTTTGAAAAAACAAAATCATGGGATGTAGATTGTTGATGACAGCATTACAAACATTACAATGAACATTTTTCAATTCCAGAATTAAATTCTTAACAATTTAGTATTTTGAATCATTCTCTATTTCTTTCTAATTACTATTTTTTTCCTATATGTTGTACAATTCCAAATGATTTGAAATTTTTCAACATGTAGCCAGCTTATTAAGGAAAAAAAATTCAAAGAAGCACCACCATTTTGGACATTTTTTAATACAAATGTGACCTTGTGAAGTGCAGCTGCCCTGTTTTTTGCAGGGACAAAAAGAGAATTCTGCCAATTCAAATGCTAATATCTTCCAATCCACATGGTGGAAAATTCTGAAACTTTTCCTACATCTTCTAAAACTAGCATACTATAAGATCCTATGGTTACATGTGTCCAAAAATGTTTTTTTTTTCTAAAATTTGGTTACTAGACTAGAAATGGCAATATTGTAGTTTTTGGTGAAATATAGTCAAGGAACTTTAGGAGTTAATCCCTGAAGTCCCAAGGCCATTTTGGGAGGATCAAAATCCACTCAAAACTGCTATTTTCAATGCTATTAACAAAAAATTTAAACATTTGTTTATTTTATATTCAACCATTGAATCTTGCACTAGACTAGTATGAGAATGTGTTGAAGAAGTTTCAAAAACTTAAACCCAATATGGATCACAAGATATAAGCAAAAAAAACAAGTTTTCCTCAATCAAGAATTTGCTAGGACTGCCTTAAAAACAAGAAGCTTTATAACTTTCACATCATTTATCCAAATGGAATGAATCAAATCTTTCCACATAGACAAAAATATAATCTATGAGAAATTTAAATTTTTTAAATTATTTCAAGTTCTTGTAGATTTTTCTTTGCCTGTCTTTGCTTGTTTTGGGCTTATTTTGGCAAAACTTCTGTTCTTGGTTACTTATTGAAATAAAAATTATACTCCCATAAAGCTAATCAATTTGGCTATCTTAAAAAAAAGTTTCAAAAAATCTTGCCAAAAATTGATATCACAGGTACTTATCCAAACTTGCAAAAGTCTCTTGAAGGGACTTTTTGGACTTTAGGGATCAAATTGAATTGTTTTTAAATCTTTCAATCTTGTCCGGACTTGCATTCAAGGGTATAAAAATTTGCATGCAAAACTCATAACTTATGCAATTGCTTGTCACCACCTATGGCTTCCACCATTTCTAGTAAAGTACAATCCATCTGACATTAATGGATCTATAGTACCTTGCCAAAATACGAAATCCAAATCCATGGGCATTAGGCAAGAGCCTCGTGCAAGGTTCAACTTAGCAAATTTTTATTTCAACTCAGCCAATTTTTTTATTGCAAATTTTATCCAAAATCTTACCTAGTTTTGGCATTGGCTCCTTTAATTAACATTAAGAAAAATGTTTGAGAAATTGAATGAAATTGCCAAAGTTCTTCTAAAAAATACTAAACTCCCATTCTGGACATCCAAAATTAGTCCCATATTAGGTTTCTATTTGTATTGGAAAACATAAATACAAATGAAAGAAAATTTTTTTGCTTCAAGGAGTTAATTGTACAAAATGAGGATAACATGTGTATGGGCTGGAATGGATAGAATCTACTTAAGTCATAATTACATATTGTCATCAATTCCCTCTTAGTTAGCCTCAAATCAATGCAAATCCATTCATTCTAGCTATAGAAGTATGTAGTTGGTATTGAGGTCATTATGCACTAGATTGGGCATGTATTAAGTCAGGCATGGGTTGATTAAAGTCCTACAATAACTATTTTTCTAACATTGACAAGCATGTGTATGGGCTTTTATAGGAAACTCAAGGCAACAACCTCCTATAAATTTAAAAAAAATCACGTGAAGTTCAAAAATTATTTTTTCAATTGTAACGTTGTTTCTTATTGCTTGTCTAGCACTGAAATTCATTTCCACATTTCTTAGGCAGCAGTATCATACTGCACTAGCCATTCTGCCCGTAAATGGTTGTTTCCATTACCACCAATGAGGTAGTGTGCTCTAAAAGCGAGCGGCCTCTTCAAATCGACCTTATATTTAAGTATGAAATGGATATTAGGTGGTCCTTAAATGGACCTCTCAAGCCATTGAGAGAATCGAGAGAAAAGCATTATCTATTGTAAGAGCCAATCATTGGCCTTCATTAACTCAAATCACTTTAGAAGTTGCAAGTGGTTAGATTTTGGAAGACCTAGGGTCACAAATAGGTGCCTACAACAGTTTTTTTTGAAAATTCATAAGTAATTCAAAAATGATTCAAAAAGTATGAAACCACTTGTGTAACGTTCCACATCCATTTTTCTTTTTCTGAAAAATGATCCAAAAATATTTCTGTTCAAGGAAACCTGTGAAAAAGGCAGATCAGCCCTTAAAAATGGTTGCTTTTAGGCCATACTACCTTACCACCAAAGAAAACAAAAGTATTGGCTGGATCAGTAAGGTAAGGATCCTTAAACCGCCACTAATTGCTACTGTGCCTAATTACTACTATTAGACTGTTCAAATTCTTCTATATTCTTATTGGCAAGGGAAAGGAGGTTTCAACGCACCAAACATTTGGATATTAGAGTTATTTGTAAAGTCCCCCCAGTTTGGAGGGGACTTTTTCCGACAAATTTCCTCCGATGGACGACCACTAAACCGCAGGCAAAGTCTGGACCAAACTTCTTTTTGGTCGATTTGGGTGCTTAAGAAAGTTTGATACCCACTTTTGTATTGACTTTATGCCCAAAACCTGCTTTTTCACAAAACTGCGGGGTTTAAACCCCGGTTTTGGGTACTTTACGAATAACTCTATTGTATGCAAAAGTTATGAAGGAACAAAGTTTGATTCTAAAAGCATTTCTTTCACGGAGGTACATAACTGATTTTGGAAATGTACACACACTAAAGATGGCGCTTTAACCCTTGAACGATGCGGAGGATGTTTGGCGTCCGACGAATGACAGAGCATCTTTGTATGTGGACAGAAGTGCAACTATTCATCCTAGGAATTTTGTTGTGAAAAGGGAAGGTCTTCTACAGTAGGTCAATTTCCAGTGAGTGCTTTTCCATTTTGTTAAGGCAATGATTCACACGGTAATGAAAAGGGAGGATTTTGAGGGTCACCCCTTTGTCCTTTAAGGGTTAAGGTCAGTGGCGCATTAAGGATACCTACCTTATGCCGCACGGCATCGAGGAACAAGTCGCTCTACCACCAAATAAATTAATTAATAATTGGCTGGTTCAATCCAGTCCAGTATCGCGCTTCGAGGAACAGTAGGTGCAGACAACTGGGAAGTTACTCCCGAAGTTACTGTAACCTTAGTTGCAGAGATGGAACCACTTGCTCTGCTCCAGAAAAATTCTCAGATAGAAGCTTTGTTCGCTGTCGAAGCTTTGCTCCAGCTTGTGCGTGAGAGGGTTGGGGGAAGAAGGCGGCCTCCTTATGGTGTAACAAGTGGCCAACTCCAGTTTCGTTTTGAGCAGAGCGTATCTCGAACATCTCGGGCTGTCGGTAGCGTTGGAGGCAGCTTGTGTGCCCATTCTACGCCCCGGACCGTTTCCACCCTAATCGGAGGAAGCCATTGTGTGATCAGTAGGCCATTGCAAGGTGAGTTACGAGCGCCCAAGCTTGCTCCTCCTGACAGAGGAGCAACGGCGTGAGGAATTTGAAATAGCATTCGTAGTGAAGCGCCTGGAATAATTGGGTTATGAGTTTTGTCGTTACGGTCGAGTTCTGAGGTTTGCGTGTTGTGATTGTTTTCTTCCTTCGTTTTCTGTTCCTGAGGAGTTGGATCAGATCATGTTTCCTCTGGCGTATGAGAGCTATGAAACCCTAGGACGGAACATTGAAGCGGTTCGAAATTGCGTCGGTGCTGGTGTGTCCCGAATGAAACCCTCGTCGGAGTAGCATAATGGCGAGAGTGCGAACAATGAACTCCATAGCGAGAGACAGTTGGAAAGGGATTCATAGTGCAGCTCGTGGGATATCTCTTTAGTTAAACTTAGTTGTTAGAAGGAGAAGGGGCAATGTTTTACTTTCGGTGGAGTTTGCCTTTTCTCTACTCGCTATGGCGCTCCTGCTTGGGTCTTGTGGGTGAGCTCTCGTTCTCTTTGTATATTGTAGAAACTGAGGTTGTCATTCTCGTATTCCAGATTTGAGAAGTCCAGTGTTCATAATGATTGACATTGTGCGATGGGATTGATTAGGCGTTTTTCTATATCTAGCATTGCTGCTCTCGGACATGGCTTATCCTCGTGAACTTAAATTTTGGTATGAAGTACCGGAAGTCGAGCAGGCGGCTTTTCTACTGTTTCTTAAGTTTTATCCATGTTACAGCCAAACCTGACCTATTGCATTGGTTGACGATATATCTACGTACCTTTTTTCCTTGCTGACGTGCATCATGAGAAAATCACAAGTTCCCCAAATGTTTCGGATTTTGTTGAGGAGGAGCGGCTTGAATAGTTTCTTGTCTGCCACCTGCATTGAGTCGCGTCTAGAAAGGTAAAGAAATGACAGGGAGAGATTGGTATGCTTATCGTTGGTGGTAATTTTGCACTTGGGTGTGCGCTAATATACTTCGACACCACTGACCCCTACTATACTCAGGAAACTG
Organism: Pseudisothecium myosuroides; assembly: GCA_951799445.1. NCBI lineage: Eukaryota > Viridiplantae > Streptophyta > Bryopsida > Hypnales > Lembophyllaceae > Pseudisothecium > Pseudisothecium myosuroides. The sequence goes on along the minus strand of OX637292.1, from coordinate 11,014,592 downwards.
AGATTTTCTGTTGAATCTGATTCTTTCTTGATGATCACTCGTCTCAGCCCTCAGTGTGCTTGGTGGTTTGAGTCGAAGGTTTTGTGTGGTGGATTTTGCAGGCCGTGTTTCAATTTCTTTTTGTCGTTGTTGCAGCGGCCCCGAAATTTGATAAGGTGACAGGTTTTGCAGGTCAGACTTTCCTGTTTTTTCTTGACTGAGTTCTGTCGCTTGTTTCTTGTCTGAAGTTCATAATGGATCGTAACCTTCAAGCGATTGTATGCAGTGCTGATTACTTCCTAGTGAGTTTTTGATCGGGCTCTGGCATTCGGTCAAAAAGTATGTATGCGAACAGTCAGAAGTGGTCTTTGTGGATCAGGTGTCTTCAATTTTGTTGTACTTGTTGTGGCAACCTTCTTGCTTAGTAGCACACTCAACCATCTTCGAACTTTGGGAATCACCCTTTTTTGTTGAATGTGATGTAGGACTTGCGTCAGACGGGCGTTGGCACCCTCAGCAAGTGGTGGTCCAGTCTGTGGGTTGTGTTATCTGGTTTTGAAGTTTGGCCTGTTCTACTAAACCACTGATCAAGGTCGAAGAGTTCAAGTTCGGGTCTTTCCCAGAGCCCCTGTGAGCATCATTCTTCACCGATTGTTTCCGCTGATTTGCATGCCGGATTAGCACAGTCGAGTAAAGATGGTTGTGTGGTGATATCATGGGTGCCTCGCGTTCCAAGCCTTCTGTCTCTCGCGCTTCCCCCCCGCCCTCGGAGCCACGCTCACCGCCGACTGCTTCAGTGCTCGCTAAGGAGACGAGGTATCCCCTCTATTTTTCACGACCCTGTATGCAAGACCCCCGCATGCCCCTCCTCCATCAACCTTCCGCGCATTTATGAATCTCTTACCCTTGCGCTTTTCTCCGCAGGGATGGTGGAAGAGGGTTGGCTGGAGTACTGGCTTGTATCCCACCCAGTGAGGCAGCGGGTCCGCTTAGGAAGCGACTGCGTTCTGCTCTACCCGGTAATGAGGAATGAATGGGGTGTTCCAAGTCATTGGGATGCTTGGCTTGTTTTGTTAGCTTATACCATTCTGGAGTTGATGATTAGCAGAAATGTCCAACTCCTTGCCATCGTTTTTGGATTTGAATTTTCGGAGCTTTGTCTTGGAAAGCATCATTTCTGTGTTTTGATGCTTGATTTATTGTCCCTCATGGAGTATGTTGTTTGTTGATTGAGTCTCCTGATGCCGTGGTCAAGCATTTTGCAGAGGATGGCGGGGATGCGAAGCGTATCAAGGATGTAGGCAATGGCGATGTTCCTGATACTGCGCTACTAGACGATGATGGTCCATTCTTTCTTGCAAGTGAGGTGCGTTTCACATTCTTGGACCTGCACACTATGGAGCTCTTTTAATGATGGGAAATGAAACTCTGGCATCGTTTCTTTCCAACTAAGTCGGAATTTCTTTGGATTTTGGAACCTGCCTTTGATCTGTAATTGCTTTTTCTTAAGTTATGGGAGAGAACATAGCCCTAGAATTTTCGATTGGTTTGATTCTAGATGGGCTGTAGAATGAATTTCTCTGTCCTGCACCTTGGTTATGGAATCTTTGAATTATAAGTGAACTACATCAAAGGTTATTTCTAGGTTGTAGTTTGAGAGTAGTTTATAACCTTGTTACCGTACAATATAAAATGTCATGACGGTATCCAGTTTTTGACCACTGAACAGGTACCGGAGTCCCTGTTATTCTCATGCCAGCCCTTGGCAGCAGCAAGTGACATGATGCTTGGTCCTTCTGTTAACTTACATGGTGTGCTTCCCGTGAGGTAGACTATTGTTTCAAACCTTCGGGGAAGTTGTCAATTTTTTCTCATAGATTCTCGTGTGTTCTTGTGGTGTGTCATCATGTTAAGATGTTGTTCCGTGGAGTTCACTGTCTGATCAGTTATCGTTGCACGAAAGTATGAAATTTTGAAGAAGGGAAGTGGGTTGAGATATGTTATTGATATTGAAATATTCACACATTGATGAATCATAGTCCTAGTAAGGTGAAAACACCCCAAAGTGACAAATGAAGCAATTCAGCAAAGTTGGAGGCCTTCTTTTTTAAGAAAAATCATTTTTGTAGTGTCAACAATTGAAATTTGTAAATTAGGAAAAAAAAAAAGGAATTTTTGGATAAGCAATGTAATTACTATAAATCTTGAAAGTGGAAGCTCCCTGGACCACTAAAACCATCACATAGGCTGATTTTAAAACTGAAATCTAGAAAATGAGTAGTCAATTCATCACAATTATGTATATGAATGGTTTAATTGCACTTTTGGGATCACTTTCAAAAGAAGTCTACTTTTCAAGAATAGGTCTACAAATGATTTTGGGTGTTTTTACCCTAGTTGAAGTATAAAATGGTCAGTGGAGTGTTGACTATGTCTTCAATTTCATTTAAACCTCATGTGATGAGGCCTATTGTGACCATTGGGCTTGGGTATGTGTTTAGCATCAGATCCATTGGATTTGCATGATTGCTCAAAGCTTTTTGATCATTGGCCAACTTATGTACTACTTTGCAGCTCGTTTAAGTTGGATGGAGCCAAACATAAGATATTTCTTAGTCACTCGGGAGCTCAAAAAGATTTTGTGGAGCAGTTGTGTGTGGATCTTGAACGCTTGGGATACGTCTTCCCATTCTTTGATCAGAGGCACCATAGTTTGCCTAAAGGCGAGGACTTTACACCTCTTATCATTGAAGCAACTCGATTGTGTCATGTTGCGGTGATTGTGTTGTCCAAAGAGTTTTTGTGTTCCAAGTGGCCAATGATTGAGTTGGCTGAGTTTTATGCTGCTCAACAAGGTGCAAGAGGTGGTGGCGTTAAGTTGAAATTGCTCCCCTTGTTTTTCAAGTTATCCATTGACGAGGTCAAGAATGAAGATCATTGGATGCCCATTTGGAAAGAACATGCTGCATGTGATGATCGGATTGACTTGTCTAAATGGAGTGTAGCTGTGAAAGCCTTGTGCAAGTCAAATGGCTTGGATTTTGGAAAGGTTGCCAGGAAGGAGGTGGCTTACAGGAAGTGTGTTGTTGAGAGCATTTTCAAGTTGTCTCCTCCAGACTTGCTCTTTGGCAGCTCTGAAAGCATGGTTGGTTCAAGTCGAATGTGTGAGGTACTTGAGACTTCTTGGTCTTGGAACTCTTGTTGAATTATGCATTGCAATGTCTTTCACTATATCTTTACATTAATTTGTGAATCTATAAGTAAATCCTAGACTTGTATGTTCACTTTGTTTCTTAGGTTACCTTTGGAAGCAGTCATGTTTTTATAGAACTTATAACATAAATGTTGCTATCATTAAAATTGAATATAGGCTTCTACATATGGATATTTATTTATACTAGGCATACTAAGTTTATAAGTTTTTCTGATTATCAATAGTTGCTACTTGTTGCAGTAGTTTTGAAGTTGAAACTAATGTCTTTTAAGTTACTCTAGTGCATACTTTTGAGCACTTTGAACAACATTTGGTGATTCATTTGAAGAGTTCAAGTTGGATTCTTTTGACGATATCTATTGATGTGTAGGTCATGTCAAGGCAATTTGTGGAGGACATTGTTGTTGGAGCTAGAGTGTTGGGAGTATATGGATTAGCTGGGGTTGGCAAAACCATGTTGGCGAAAGCTTTGCACGATTACTTCTATGCAGAGTTCTTGGGTAAAGTATGCTATGTTGACATGCGTCATGGGTCGAGAGCTCGGCGTCAAAAGTGGATGCTCAAGATGCTTTGTGGCTTTGAGAAGGATGTGGTGGATTGCATCGGTGCTAATGTTGAAAAGGTATGGTATTGCTTCTTGTTTTGAATATGATGACTTTCAATGCTTGAAAGTGAAGTAGAATTTTGATTTCCAATTTGAAATCACTTTGTTGTAGGTTATTATGAAATGACTATAATTAGTGAATTAACTTCAAATGAATGTGAGACATGAGTTGGTTTAAAGTAATGCTAGTTGTGATTTCCCATAGTCTAGGATGTGAGCTATTAGAGATATTTCAAAGTGGTTGAGTTTCATGGAGAGTTTGATTGAGAACGGTGCTGAATATTGCCTCAGTGTTCTGTTTTTGGCTTTTCTAATTAGTAAGAGCTTGATTTGCAAATCAACGTGTGGTGTAATTATTTTGATGTCTTTTAGGTCCTTGCCCTTGATGTGAATTTGAGTTGTTTCAATGAGCATTTTGAGTTTAAGCCCAACAAATGAACTAAAGCACACCAAGTGTAGTTTCTACTCTAATTTGAAATTTTGAATTTTTTTTAGAATTCATTATTTTAATCTTTGGTCTTATAATCATGGAATGTTGATTTTCCAATTTTCTAGTGACTATAAATTGATATGCACCATGATCTACAGTGGAAGGTGGTCAACTCCATAACCATACCATGTCTAAATATGCCATCTTCGTTGTGTGTGCACATCACCAAATTTGATTTGCACCTTTGTGAAAGAACCAATTTTAGAAATTCTATCATATAGATTTTTGCCCCTTTGTAACTTTTGTGTAGAGTATTGAGATGTTGTGGTCTCTGGTGCGTTAGAACCTCCTTTCATTTGCCAACAAGAAAATGTGGAATTCTTACCAGCCTAATAATATTAACTATGTAGAGTAGCAAGAAGTGGTAGTTTTGGAGGTGCCCACCTTAATATTCACCTATGGAGAAATTTTCAGAGCATGTGAGCATATTTTGCACTTTTTGAATTTTTTCCACTTTTTTCACAGAAATTCCTACCAATTTCAAAATTTACACAAACATCTGAAATTCTTAGGTCATATAAAAGATATGTAATTACAACTCTAAAAAATAAATATATATGATTTCAATCATATATAGTTGCAAATTGGAGCATACATGTTGAAGAACTTTGAAGTTTAAAAAATCTGGTCTAAGGCCCATCTTTTCATGGTTAACGGATATCTCTAGTATGTTGATGTGCATATGTCAGGGATTGATGCAAATGAAAACTTTCTTAAAGCGGGAGCGGGTGTTTTTGGTTATTGACAATATCAATTGTGATGAGCATTTGTTACGAGAAGTCCAAGACTATTTGAGGATGGGATTCCACCCGGAGAGTAGAATCATGATCACTTCAAGTAGCAAAGCAATTCTTGAGGATTTGTTACCCAACTTGGAATTGTACACGCCAATGCCAATGTTGAGGGTTGAAGAAGCTGGAGCACTTTTTTTGCAACGTGCTGCTCCTATGAAGTCTATTTCTGAATTGACAAGTGAAGAACAAAACATTCTTGGAATTTGCATACGGAAATGTTGGTTTCATTCCCCAGACGGTGGGTTGTATCACCCTGTGGCGTTGACAGCATTGGGAGATTTCTTTTCTCGATTTGGTAGAGCAAAGGGAAATCAACTTTTGGTTTGGAAGGATCATCTTGAAAAGGAAATGGACTTGGTGAAGGATGTATTGAAGTCATCGAAAGATCTCTTTGGTATTTTGGGTTTGCAATTTAGCACTTTTGACTTCGGTGAAAAGTTGTTCTTCTTGGATGTTGCACTTTTCGGGACTGCGTGGGAGTTTCGTTATGGTGGTCATATTGGTTGGTTGTGTCGTCTTCATGATGAATCTCCAACTATTATCATTGGAAAAGTGAGTTTCTCTCATCTTGTTTGGGTTTCATTGAGGCTTTTAGTTGTTGTCAAATTTGTGAGTTTTTAGGAGTTACATATTTGATTGTGTTTTCTAATGATTTATTGGATTATTTAGGAATATTATGTGTGCTTGCTAAGGCCTTTATTTTGTGTTTGGTGTAAATGACCAATTCTAGTATGGAGATTTTGATCCACAATATCTAATGTAAGAATGTATGTTTATCACTTGATGCAGTTGTTGGATTTAAGAAAGTCCGGCATGATCGATTTCGACTTCTCAAACGAGATGGACTATGAAGATATTTACATCACTATACCTTCTTTGTATATGGAGTTTGCTAAGTGGTATGCAACGGACCATAAAGTGAATGGATTGAAGAATGCTTTGGGTGTGTTTCAACTTGGAGGAATGAATTTGGGAGGTGATTCTTCAACACCAATTAAAAAATGGTCAAAGCTTATTAGGCTCCGCATTTCTTTCATGACCCTTGTTGATGCGCGACTTGTTGCAAGTAAGAGAATGCAAGAGTTGAAAAATCTTGTGGTATTGCAACTTTCCGATTGTGACGATTTGACAACATTGAATTTACAAGGGCTTGATTGCCTTCGTGACTTAGATCTTTGGGGCCTTCGAAAGTTGGAGACAATTACATTATTTGGGAATTCAAGCATTGATGAGTATGGCGGCATCTATGATTCTTTGCAACATGTGCAATTTTGTGGTTTGAACTCTTTAGTTGACATGCCTGACTTGAGACCATGCACCTCCTTGCATGTACTTATTGTGGATGAATGCCCTAGTGTGAGAAATTTGGAAGGACTGGATTGTCCTTGTGTGAAGGAATTGGATCTCTCGGATTTGTCTCCAAACCAATTTGAGAGGATATTGGATTTCAAATGTTTACGATCCTTGGAGCATCTTTGGATTATTGCAGAAAGTGAAGTTGGTTTTGATGCTCAATGGAAGCGAAGGGTGGATGAGAGTGATGTGGGATTACAAGTTGCCTTGGAAGGTGAAGGGCCTTGTGCTACGTTTCTCAAGAAACTATGTCCACTTTTGTATGGATCAAATAACATGATTTGTAAAAAGTTTGAGCAATTCTGATGGAGAAGAAGAATCCCATGAAGATGATTCATTTGTGTAATTGGTAAATGATATTTTAATATAGGCCAATTCCAAATTGATTGTATAACTTATTATCAAATTGTAGTCACCTTGTTGTGGTACTAATTACTTTTTTATAGTCAATTGTTATGATGTTTTGATTGGATGATATGGTATATAACTATTTCAATTGTTCAAAGAGAATTTCTAACTACAACTTAATTTCATCATAGCAATTTTTGATCAATCACAAACCTCCAAGTAATTTTCTTTCTATTGAATTGTCCATCTTTGACTTCACTTTGTTATATCTTAGTATAACACATTGAAACACTTTATAGCAAGAACTTGTCACTCTTATTAGTATCATATAGTTGATGTCAAACTTTATTTACAATGAGCCCAAGAGTGATAGCCAACATTGTACTTGTCACCCCCCCCTCTTGCCAAAAAAACTTGGGCCATCAATGCTTCCCTTAAAAAAATTACAACCCCTCTAGTAGTCATTGATTCAATTTTTGCCAGTGTTAGAGATCTCTGTCGTAGATCTTGGGAGAAAAATACCGGAGGCTCTAAACAATCATTGGTCAATACCGTTACGAGAAAAAATATGCACTACATGATATGTACAATGATTTTATAGCGTAGGATTTTTCGGGAAACAAAACCCAAGGAAAACCCTAGTGGTGGATTTTTGTTTTGGGAAAGGTCAAATAGTCTATTGTATTGTATCTAAGGTCACTTTTACATAGGATATTCACTTACTTTCTATAAAAGAATATAAAATCCCATTAAAAATGTTTAATAATAATGCATGGGTATATTTTCAGTCCTATCTTATACTAGTATCCATCCATTATTCATGAATGCAGACCAACGACATGCTGTACCGGTCTTACACTAGAATTCTATGTCAATTTGTCAGAGGTTTGTCAGAGGTTTGTCAAATAGTCATGGCTCATGTTCTATAGACTTAATCAAACCACAATATGTATTTATAGTTGCACATACATCCATTGGCCGTCTCCTTAATTATTTCTTCAATTTTAATTTGTTGTCAATTGGTCCAATAAGTAATTAACTAGCCTAATTGTTTACAAATGCAAGGATGTACATTCACTAATTAGTTTTGTCAAATAGTCCTTGTATGCAAAGTATGCAAAGGTTTACTTATTCCTTCCTATTAATTATGTTCCAGTCAATTAGTGACATTAACTTTCTTTCTCCAAGCTCCATCAACAAAATAGTTCATCTCATCACAAGTTAGATTTTTATTATTAAAATAGAATTGTTATTTGGTCAATCGGTCTTGCTATCTTGTCTAATTACTAAACTTAACAACTTTCAACACGTAGTCAATTTGTCCAAGTTCCAACTTTAAGATTAAAATGAGATTTGCATCAACAATTCACAATGGCAGACTAACTTCATGATTCTTGCATCAAACACTTGTTGCACTATGTTATTTTATAAGTTATAAATATGTTCAATTTATTCACATATTTCAATTTCAAACAATTTTCAATTATCAACCAAGATACTTTTACCATTCCCATATTGTCAATTAAATTACATCATTAACTATAGTTCTTACTTAACCAAAATTAACTACAACAACATCTCTATACTTGTGAGCTCCCAATTTGTCACTTAAGACTCGTAGAATTATTTTTTTGAAAATTTGCAATTTAAAGTTGATAAAAATATACAAAAAGTTATGAAAAGAGTGTAAAACCAGAATAGGGTTGTGTCATACCCAGTATAGTATTTGGTGTAGATTTGTATTTAGATTTAGAATCCCCCCAAACCTTGCCTAAAAATAGGATAGAAATAACGAGATGGCTAGATTTGGAGGATTTGAGTCACATAGCCCCAAAAGGACTAAATTCCCCCTCGTAAATGTGGCAATTCATGGCTAAGTCGGTCCGAGAGATCCATAGCGAGGCCACTAGATCAGGTCCTAGAATTAGGTTTAGAATTCCCCATTACATCGACGAATTCCCAAAATCTTGATTGTTAGCATGCAGGAGCCACTAACGCAAGACAAGGTCCGTGGAGGAATCTATAGTCCAAGGATGGTGTCTTAGAATAAATCCTATGCCAAGAGTTCAACGGCGAAATCGATTCTCCAAGATTCCTCCACCTGCAGAAGATTCCCACACCGTCGCCAATTCAAGGAGATGGTCAATTTTAATCTCCATTGACCACTCGTGCCAGGTACAGAAACGCACCTACACGTCTTTAATGCGACTCCCTGAGAAGTCCCATGAAAATTCCCGGCATCTTCTGACTTGCAAAAGAACCTTTTCCGGGTGGTCAACTATTTTAATCTCCAACGGGAATTTCATGGAAATTACCTAGGTTACAATAAAATCTCACTAAAAATTAGCATAGCTTGTTTTATGTTAGTAATACGCTCCGTGAAGTTTTATGACATTCCGATAGCGGCAAGTACCCGAATCGGCGAGATTCCTCGGGAATTAATCACATAGCGAAGTCTCCGCGATGTTGACCTGCATTCCGGGACCATATGATGGCGAAACGAAGTCAACCAAGAGTCCTTTTTGACTCTCTCGCACCTACCAGAGACCTTAGGCTAATTATATTTCTCAAAATAGAAGACCCCCAAGATTTAGGATTTTATCACGATTTGATCTTTAAACTAAATTAGCCTATGATGGGTTTTGGGTCTTGATATGGAGAATTGAGGGATCTATGACTAAACGCGGCGATCTGGATCCAACGACGCAATCCGTTCGACGATTGGAGTTAATCTCCAAAAGTTAGGAGGTTGGTCCAGCATAGATGGTAGAAGTAGATTTTTAGGGATTAGGATGAAAATCTTTGAGGATGAGGATGAAAATCCAAATTGATAAGATTACCTTAGAACTCTAGAGGGAAGGGTGGGCCCTTGGAAATCTATATAAGGGCCCCATTTCTCTTTCTATAACACCCCCAATTCTTGTTTTGGGTCCGTGGGTTCAAGTTATTTTGGATATTTTGGTGTTTGAAGCCAAAAACCTCTAAGATGTTTTTGGAGCATTTTTTGCTCCATTGTTGTTGTTTTTCAAGCTTTGAAGGTCCTTGGGGATCCTTCTATCTTGCCTTGTGTACTCTTTATGTACTCTTAATGCTCTTGTTGTGAGTTGAGCGGGTTTTTTTTTACTCGTATATCCTTTGTATGTCTTTGAGAGCTAACTTGTGCGGTTTAGAGGTCTTTTGGAGTCTTGCACTAACCCTAAAGTAATCCCCCACCGTATCTTGGCAATGCCACTTTTGGGGGCCTTTAGTGTGTAAGATTGTTGTGTTGCCACGTGATCCTAACTTGTGTGTTCTCTAAGTACGTTCTTACCTTCTTCTAACGTTCCCCTTGTTGAGCGGACCCGCCTCTGAGAAGGCGAAGCTTTGAACCTCCTTTTCACAATTTCTTTGAGTTATTCTAAGTCTTCTTTTAACGTTCTCTTTGTTGAGTAGACCTCCCTCCGGATCGGCGAAGCTTTGAACCCCCGTGTGTGTATTCTTTAAATGTTTTGTTTTATCCTCTTCTAAAATCTCCCTTGTTGTGTGGAACCTCCTCGGAGACGGCAAAACTTTGAACTTGTGACTAAGTCTAAGTCCTAAAGTGTGTGTTAAACAGTTTTGGATGGCAGAGCTTTGAACCCCCGGAGTGCTGCAAAGTCCTAAAGTTGGTGTTAAATCCAACTTAGCGGTGAAGCTTTGAACCTCCCCGGTGTTTAGTTCCAAAGTATAGTTTCAAAGACCTTTGTGGAAATGCCCAAAGTTTAGCTTCCAAGATATGTAGTTTGTTTTTAAATTTTTAGCAAGTCCCGTGTCTTTCCCAAGTTTTTAGCAAGACTGGTTTTTTCCAAGTTTATAGCAAGTCTATTTCTTTCCCAAGTCTAGTTTTTGTGAGTCTAGCCCCCGAGTATGTAAAAAAAACCAATCCAGTTCAAGATTAGTCCAAAAAACTAGTTCAGTTCAGATCAGGCCAAAAAACCAGTCTAGTTCAGATCAAGCAAAAACCAGTCCAGTTCAGAATTGGGCAAAAAAACAGCCAGTTCAGAATCGGGAGAACCAGCCAGTTCAGAATCGGAAGAGCCAGTCCTGTCAACAGTTAACAGAAATTAATTAATTAAATCAAAAGAGAATCCCACCTCCCCAGCCCCCAGCCAAGTCGGCAGCCGAGGGAGCCAGGCAAGGCTAGCAGTTGCTGATCCAAGGGCCCTGGCTCCAAAAAACTCTCCTTTGTTTTGATTTTTTTTAAAATTTTTTTCCTCTCCTAAACAAAATGTTGGACTAGAATCTAATAGGCTAGGGGTAGAATAGGGGAGTAGGAGCTCTGAAAAAAAGGGAAGGGGAAGAATAGAAGTAGCATCTCCACAAGCGTACCTACAAACAAGCACTTCCAACTCTCTCACCTTCAAAACAACAAAAACAAGAATGGAAGGAGATTAGGGAAGGAGGAGAAGAAGTAGGCAAGAGAAGGTGAGAAACGATAAATACTGACCTAGGCCTAGGCTAGGTAGGCTTAGGGAGGAAAATCTTGAGAATTTGCGGTGACCGTTGGGAGGAGGATTAGGATGACACAAAGACAAAGTTGTGTAAGAGCCTAGGAGGCACATTAAAACTTCTTTGGAAGTTGAGATCATAGTGTAAGGCTCATAAAAGCTTAGGTGGAATACTACTAGTGTAGAAGGAGAGAAGAAGAAAGAAAAGAAAGGAGGAAGGAAAAGAAGGAGGTTAGATCGCAAGGGTGTAATATTTTCTAAAATTAAGTGGTGAACTTGAAAAAAAAACCCAACAAAACAAAAGACTACCATGGAGCATGAAGATGTGCACACGGACGTGGAAGAGGTCATTTTTGACACCGGCAACGAAAAGGTGAGTCTTTGATTTAAATCTTTGATGTTTTCTCCCTGATTAGCGTTGATTTCTTTAATCAGCCTTCAAAGCACAATTAGCGAGCCAAAATTAGTGCAAATTAGAAGTTTAAATTCAAAAGGTTAGGAATTAGAAGTAGAGGTTTCCGAAAACATATTACAATTAGGATTTGGCTTTAAATTGACCGTGTTAGGATAAGTTAAGTACTAGGGGGTAGGACGAAGGAGTTTGATTAAAATTTCATCCAAGGGGAACCATGGACGGAACGTAGGAATTTAGAGTAGAAAGAGGATTTAAGATTAAAATTAGGGATTAATTAGCGGTTAAAAACTAGAGTCAAATTAAAGTTTTAATTGTAAAAGTTAAACTCTAAGTGCACAATTTAGAGTTAACTTTGGAAAGTAAAAAGTTAGAGTTAATTTGAAAGTTTAATCTAGGGGTTAAATTCTCAAGTCAAATCCTAGGGTAGTTTAAGAGTAAAAGTTTAAAGTTAATTTAGGAGTCAAAAATCCAAGTAAAAGAGTAGAAATTAAAAGTAAAAATTTTAGAGTAAATTTAGGAAGTATAATAAAGAAAGCAATTTAGAAAGTAGATTTTAGAGTTAGAAATAGGAGTCAAATGTTGAAGTTAAACATTAAAAGTTAGAGTCAAAATTAGAGGTTAAAACTTAGAGTCAATCGTGGGAAGTAATTTCAATAGTTAAATTCTAGAGTTAAGGTTAAAAGGATAATTGCAAGAAACACTTAATGCGATATGTCACACCTTAGTAATTTATTTTTGTTTTGGCCATAACTTTTGTATTTTAGCTCCAAATGACTCGAAATTTACATGGAAGCTACTCATAACTATTATATACTATACTTGATTTTTGGAGATTTTTCAAAAATAATTTACTATTTTTAAACAACCCCAAAAATTTCTCACAATGGCTGATTTAGGGGGTTTTAGCAATAATTGGAATCCAAAAAAACGAATTTTGAGCTGAAATTTGGAGAGGATGGTCTCTTAGTAGACTAATAGCTACTGTACAAAGGAATTTTAAAAATACTTACTTTTATGTGGTGTAGAGGTCCACAAAGAGAGCTTCTTTCTACATTTTTTTTCAAAGATATAAAACAATATTTTGGTGATTATTTTGGCCAAATCTCATCACCAAAAAGTCTTCTCAAATACTCAATTTTTATATATTTTTAAAAAAAAAAATCCTATTTTTTACAAATTAAAATGTTAGAAGTGGTATTTTCTTCACCGGAATTCTATGTGAATTCTATGTCCAAAAGTCCGGTGAAGAAAATACCACTTCTAACATTTTAATTTGTAAAAAATAGGATTTTTTTTTAAAAAATATATAAAAATTGAGAATTTGAGAAGACTTTTTGGTGATGAGATTTGACAAAAAAATCACCAAAATATTGTTTTATATCTTTGAAAAAAAATGTAGAAAGAAGCTCTCTTTGTGGACCTCTACACCACATAAAAATAAATATTTTTAAAATTCCTATAGACAATAGCTATTAGTCTACTAAGAAACCATCCTCTCCAAATTTCAGCTTAAAATTCGTTTTTTTTGCGCTTAAATGGTGCTAAAAACCCCTAAATTAGCCATTGTGAGAAATTTTTGGGGTTGTTTAAAAATAGTAAATTATTTTTGAAAAATCCTCAAAAATCAGGTATAGTATATAATAGTTATAAGTAGCTTCCCTATGAATTTTGAGTTATTTGGACCTAAAACACAAAAGTTATAGCTAAAACAAAAATAAAAAACTAAGGTGTGACGGAACGCAACAAATAGTATAGGTGTTTCTTGCATTCACCCAAAATTGAATTTAGGAAGTTAACAGTTTAGAATTAATCGAAGAGTAAAACCATAGGATTAAATTTGGAAGTAGGAAGTTAAAATTCTAAAGTCAAAAGTTAGAATTAAACCTAGAAGTTAAATTTTAGAGTTAATTTAGGAGTAAAAATTTAAAGTGAAAAGCGAAGGTAGAAGTTAAAAAGTTAGAGGTAGAAGTCAAAATTTAGAGTTAGTTTAGAAGTAGAAAATCTGGAGTTAAAAGTGAAAACGTAGAGTCAAACCTAGAGGTTAAAATTTGGGATTAATTTTAGAAGTAAAAACTTAGAGTTAAAAATCAAAACGTCGAGATAAATTCAAGGGATAAATTTTAGAGTTAGTTTAGAAGTAAAAATCTAGAGTCAAAAGTCAAACCATAGAATTAAATTCAAGGGGTAAATTTGAGAGTTAGTTTAGAAGTAAAACCTAGATTCAAAAGTCAAGACGTAGAGTCAAACTTGGAGGTTCAGATCTAGAGTTAATTCAAAGGATTAAAAATCTACACTTTAAGAAACCCTTGTTTTAGGTGACGAGCCCTAATTTTTTATGATGGATTTTAGGTGATGTCAATGTTGACAACCCAAAATTTTTATATCAACAAAAATGTACAACGTAACATCAATATCGACAATCCAATGTTTTTATGTCAACATTGATGTTACGTTGTACATTTTTGTTGACATAAAATTTTTGGGTTGTTAACCTTGACATCACCTAAAATCCGTCATAAAAACTTAGGGCTTGTCACCTAAAACAGGGTTTCTTATAGTGCTAGAGTCACATTTAGAAGTTAAAACTTAGAGTAGAAATTAAACTTTAGGGTTAGTCTTGCGAGGTAGAATTCCTAGATGGGACGTAAAGACATACAAGACAGTCTTAGGGGTGCATGGAAGGAACCTAGGGGGTCTCACTTCAATTGGTTAGGGTTGTTAGAAATGATACCAACCACCCAGTCTACACTAGACATAGGATAGGTAGTTGATCCAGTAGAATTTCACCATTAGATCCCCGTCACCCCTGATCATCGACAGTTAGCTTGGAAGTCACCACATGCATCTCTAGGCATTTCTTTTGCCCATCCACAACACTTAGGAAACGTTAGCAAAAAGATCCATTGCTTGAAAGCCACAGTGGACCACGCTCACAACACCCCCTTATATTAAAAAAAGTTAAGAACCTGGTCGGTGTTCGCTTTATTACCAAGGGTGGGGAATCTTGCGCCCACAATACTCACTTAATCAAATAGACAAAATATATGGAGGACTAATACTTGGTCTTCCACCAATTAACAGTGGGCTGTAACATCAACAACATTCCATTAAACACATTGCTGTGATTAAATTAACTTGAACTAATAGACCAAAAATCAGAAGGAACTCACTGCCAATCACTGGCTACTTAAGACATGGAAGTTACAGACTATTAGACTTCCACAATTTTCCTGTTCCCGTAGTTTTATTAAGAAGCTATCCCAGCCTTCTTGTTTATTTGACATTAATAAATTAGACCATAATTTATATGATGCTGATATCCAAACTAAGCTTGACTATTAGACCAATTAAAATTACGACAAGACAACGCCAATCCCTGGCAATATAGAAATTTATAGAATGACTTTATTCACAAAGATCACATCAAAAATCAAATTTATTAACTTTTAACATTCTACAAAGCTTTAATATGCAAATTATCAATTGATGGTTTATTAAGTAAAAGGAACTTACAGTCTATTTGTCCTCCTAGTTCGCAGCTCCTTCAATCTTCATCTTGCACTCCCAACATCGTCTATTTGACCTCGAGTAGTGTCCTCAACAACTTTTATAATTTACTCACTCACTCAAGAACCAGCTTCATGACTAATAGACAACTAACTGGAAAGACGAGCAAAGCCAATCCCTAGCTAACATACTCTACTTACAAAGTATTACTACTTACTGGCTAATAGATTGTTTTACAAACTCCCTACACCTACTGAATTATGGATAATCAAATAAAGTCTATTTGACAAAACAACAACTTTCCATCAGACAAACAATTTGACCACAACTACTACTGCCCAGTTACAGACTGCATTGTAATTAAAATCAACTAATAAATATTCATCTCTCTCTATGACTATTAGACCAATTAAGAAACAAACCAAACTATGCCAATCACTGGTAATTGCACAAAATAACACAAAGCCATTCACTGGCTACAACATCATAAGATGAATAGACAAAATCATATTAAACCTGAAGGAATACACAAGTACAAGGCAAGCAATCGCTGCAAGCCGAAAGAGAGAAAAACAATAAGTCTATTCGTCCTTATATGTTCTTGGCTGTAACTAACCGAGAGTCTAACTGCACAGTCTATTTGTCCAACTACTCAATCAATTAACTCTAACTTCCGTAATCGGCTGTCCAATAGTCCTTTTCGTAACTATAAGTCCAATTGACCTAATTCACACTATATTTCGACTTTGAGTTAATTAAAATTGGATTATTTGTCTTTTACTTTGGAAAGCTTTAAAATTATCCCATAAAGTTTATCTACAAATCTTCACGTTTATGGTCTGCCCATTGGAAGTCGAATGTTTGCGTGCGAGTCTATGCGAGTCTGCTTCAATGCTTGAAAATTTTTGAATTGCTTTTGGCAAAATCCTAACTTAGCTTCCAACGTTGTTGGAGCTTAGATGCAACTTGGAAGAGAGGCCAACATTCTACACTTAATCTATGAAATTCGATAGTAAGGTGCACTACGTGAATTCATGAAGTATTTGACTTCTCTAGCACCAGTTGATGCAAAGAAAGTGGTGTTGTGACATATAGAGTTGTCGATGTGCTGGCATCGTCCAGACATTCTAACTCCATGATTTTTTTGTTGGAACTTGGTCGGAGCGACAATCTAATTCGCATAGGTTTTTGAAACGGGTTTAGTTCTCATGTGGTGGAACTTGTGAATTTCTTCATAAGAAATTCTAGGAAGTGGAGTTTGTGGAGTCTGCAATAGTGCCTACAATCGCCATACATTGTAGTTCTTGTTCTTGAATGGTAAAGGGTTGGTTTTGTTTAGTTCCAATCTTATTCTTGAATGTTTAAGGGTGGGTTTATTGAATTTTGATCTTATTGTTGAATGCTCAAGGGCTGATTTTCTTGAGTTTTGAGAATACTTTTGTTTCACAGTTTAATGCTGGTTGAATGATGTTTGATTTGCTCTTTGTTTGATTGCTTATTTGTAATTACTTTGTAAGGCTTGTACTTGAAAATTAATTCAATGTGTAGTTTTGAACATGGTTTCAAAATGGCTCTTCTACTTTTGATAGATGCAAGGATTGCAGTGGATTTGCGAGGGATTTGTGTTGTAATTGTTAGATTAATGGAGGGGGTTAAGGGTTTAGAATTCAAGCTTTGGCGTCACTCTTGTTGGTGAAAGGAGAGCATTATCTCTATTTGAAAATCTTTTTTGAGCTTATTGACTTCTTCTCAGATTCTAAGGTTTTAATACTAACATTGCGACATGCTCAAGCAATTGATAATGTAGATTGGATGAAAAACATCTAAAATCATTCAAAAGGAACAAGATTAGAAAACTAAAACGTAAAAGTAATTAAGATTCCAAAAGTGAAATAATTAAATAATTTGAGAATTTAGATTAATAGTAATTAGTGGATGAAGTTTGAAGTATCGATTTGCGGTCAAACTTCATCTATCAATAGCTTCCACTAGGGAAGGTCAACTTCACTAGAGAAGGTCAATTTAGAGATAAGATAGCAATTTAGAAAGGTCAAGTAAAACTCTTTAAAATATAAGTATAAAAGATTTTAAAAATATAAATGATCAAAAGAAGTTTAGCCCTTTAAAGTAATAGAGGATTAGTAAAGTAAATTAAGTTAATGTTTACTAAGCAAGAACATAGGTTTAAAAGTGGATAGAAGCGACTTAGAGAAATTCAGAATTAGTTCAAACTTAAGAAAATACTAAAAAACCTAAAAGTTAATGAAGGATGAAGTTTAGACTAAGAAATGGATGAAGTTAGGTAGGATCCATCCATCCAAGATCAAATTTGGTTTCTAAGAGGTTAACCTTAGCCTAGACCCACAATAAAATTCTTAAATCAAATTGGAATTAGGAACACCTAGAAAAACATGGATAAAGTTTGATGTACCGATTAGCGGTCAAACTTTATCCGCTCATAACTTTTGCTAGGAGTGTTAGAATTTGATGAATTTGATGTTTTTAAAAACGGCATGATATTATCTACAACCTGAGATTGCTAAATTTAAAATGTCTCCACTTTTATTTAAAAACCACAGTGGCCTAGTTAGTTAAATTGTCCAAGTCAATTCTTGCACTTAACTCAAGGTTGTGACTCTTTTACAAAGTAGTGTGCATTTAGGTACATAGGAAAAAAGATTTATTGCTTGTAAGGCACAATGGATCAACATTAGGCACCCGCTTAACATAGAATTCCACGCTAGTCAAAGAACCTAATTGTGTATGTTTAATTACCAAGGGTGGGTAATTAAATGCTTACAAGCTCTAAAAGCATTCACCTCTTGAAATGTACATTATTTGTACATTTTTTTTTCTTATTGCATCATTAATGTACAAATGTTTTACATTTCAAGAGGTGGATGCTTTCAGTGACCACTACATTTTACCTTCGATAATTCATAAGTATTTCCACGAAGCTCCAAAAAACATGAAACTACTTGGATAAGATGCCACTTTCATTTGTTTTCCAAGGAAATATTATTGAAAATTATTTCAAGAAATCTAACCTCCCCAAACTAATTTCCAACCTAAAATATGGGTGCTTTATAAACCTCCTACCTCATTCTTTTATTTGCATGTATTCCAGTGTTCCAAGTTACCACCAAGAAAAACCAAAAATAATTGGTTGGTTCAACCCAGTATTGTACATCGGGAACATAGTAGTTGCAAACAAATGATAAATTATTGTAGTTGCAGAGGTGGCATTAATGAGGACCACTCGCTTTGCTCCTAAAATTTCTCCGATAAGTGACCTTATTCAGACGAATTGTTGCGCATCCAGGCTGCCCAAGCTCCAACTTTGTTATGCTATCCTAATCGATCTTAAATCCGAAGCCAGTCGACTTCTTTTCACTTGAAGAAACGTACCAAAATACCTGCAGCTGGAGATGATGAAGAAGACTGATTTGAAACTGAGCAGGTTGAGAGAGTCCAGTAGGAGCTAGGGACACATATAGCAGTGCTGCCGTTAGCGGCCATTGCTGGAAGAATGGCCGGGTGAGTGCCTCCTGCCCCACCTCTTTGCCAATGAGTCAACAACATCCGTCTTACCCGCCCACCCAATCTTTTACATTTTCTTTCAATAAAATGTAAAGATCTTGACCAATCAACCCCTAAAATCCTTTGGTAAACCCTACGGAGGATTGTAACTACGTGCCTACCGGCGCTTTGCTACAGGCCTAAACCCTTTTTGCTCCGCTCCATAGGATTTAGGTAACTTCATCCATTTCTCCAAATGAAGTACATCTCACACGCAAGGGGCTCCGAGCCAATCTTCAAGCAATGGCCAGTGAGGTTGCCGCTCCTACATTCTACCCCAAGACCTATGCAACTTGTGCTGCAACTGCAAAATGCGCTAAGGTCATTTCAGAAATCTTCTAGAAAGAGAGCAATAAAAACTACACAAGATACAATCGTTAGACGGAAGCCATTCAGAAGTGTAGATGGTTCCTAGCTTTTGTCCTGGTGAAAACTTGTGTATGAGGAAATCCTCAAACCCCATATGACCACATCTGGGTCACAAATTGCACGTCTTGGTCCCACGGGGCTGTGACTTTTTCTTACACGTACAACTGATTGTTGTTGGATTCTAATGGTTGATTCAGTTCACAGGCTTGAATGCTAACTTTGTTGAATTTTCCAACTTATACTTGGGGTTGCAACCACAACTACAAGGTTCTTGATTGAGCATGTTTTCAATTTAGAGCATCGTTCAGTTATGTTTCTTCATTTATCAAGCCCCTCTTGCAAGGATCGAAGGCATTATTCAATTCAATTTCTTCTCATAGAGATCAGGTGTGAGCAAGGAAGTCCAGGTGGAAGGCTGCGATATGCTTTCAAGATGTATTCACTTTGCAAATCGTAGCAACCTGCATCTGGAAACACCCAAACGCTTCACTCATTGCCGAGTTCACTCTTCCTTTGTCCTTCCGTCGGAGTTGTCACCATGCTCTCTCTTCGAATCTCTCATCAATCCTAGGAGAGGAGAGAAAAGAGGATCGCAATAGACTTGCAACAAAGCAATCAAGGAGGACAGGTGAGGGCAGGAAGAAAATGTTCAAATTTCCTGTTGTAGGTCGAGCTGGGGCAGCTTAGATGCACACCAGTGCTGGGGCCCAGCCCCTATGAACTGCTTGATGGGGGGTGCATAACGTCTCGCAAAATTTCCCCAAGAAGCTTCGTTTCGGTGTCAAAGCTTTTGTCCGGCTTGTGCGTGAGAGGGTTTGGTGAAGAAGCACTACAAGAAAAAACAGGGTCCGAACCAACATGAAAATGAATTGATATGTGTTGGTTATTTCAGTTGGTTAGGACGTCTTGATTCGGACAATAATCAACACAACTATGTTGATTTCATTTTGTGATTTGGTCAAATTTTTATTATTCAAAAATCCACCACGTAGATTGCCACATGAGCAAAAACCACCACACAAGCAAGCCTGCCACGTCAGCAGACCTGCCACGTAGATAGGACTATAAAATTTAATTAAAACTTAGTTTTATAAAATTTAGTATTATATTCAAAGTAGTTCATTATATACTTGAGTATTTGACAATTGGACTTTGAGTGTCACTTAATTCGGTGTCAAGAGAGAGGAAAAGACAAGCTACTTATACAAGAGGGGCGGTAGGAGGTAGAACAAACCATATGGGATATGTAATTAGGATAAGTAGGAGCTCAACCACTCATAGCTAAGTCAAACCTAGGAATTGTGCTTAAAGTAGAATTTCAGACCCCATTTAGGCATAGTAAATTAACTTTTTTCAATAAACTTTGAACTAAGAAAATGTGGGAAATCAAACCAAATTTCATCTCCAAAAATCCGTTTGACATTTTGAGCCACCAATCAAAAGTTATGGAAAATTTTAGAGAAGAAGTTTTAAATTGTCAAAGAAAATGTTCCTTCCAACCCCTCTCTAAAATTTGTGTGTAACTTTTGATTGGAGGCTCAAAATGTCAAACGGATTTTTGGAGATGAAATTTGGTTTGATTTCCTACATTTTCTTAGTTCAAAGTTTTTTGAAAAAAATTATTCTACTATGCCTAAATGGGGTCTGAATATCTACTTAGAGTATGTTTCAAGGATTGCCGAATTAACTAAGCAAATTTTGTTTTTGGTCACAATCAACACATGTTTGTTAATGGCTACTTTTGTCAAAAATGCAGTGACCGGATTAACACATGAAATTCCATTTTTTGCACAATCAACACAAATCAATTCATCTTGTGTTGATTAGGGCCCCCTTTTCTTGTAGTGAAGGTGGCCTCCTTATGGTGCGAGTGGCCAACTCCAATATGTCTTAAGCAGAGTGTATCTCGAACATCTCGGGCTGTCGATAGCGTTGGAGGCAGTTTGTGCGCCCACTCTTCACCCCTGACCGTTTCCACCCTAATCGGAGGAAGCCATTGTGTGATCAGTATGCCATTTCAAGGTAAGTTACGAGCGCCCAAGCTTGCTCCTCCTGACACAAGAGCAACGACGTGAGAAATTTTGAATAGTATTCGTAGTGCAGCGCCTGGAATAATTGCACGTCATCAGTTTTCTTTTTACAGACAAGTTTTGGATTTTTCTTGCTTCGGAGTGTTGTGATCGTTTTCTTCCTTCGTTTTCTATTCCCTAGGAGTTGGATCAGATTGTGTTTCCTCTCGTGTATGAGAGCTGTGAAACACTAGCACCAAACATTCAAGCGGTTCGAAATTGCGTCGGTGCTGGTGTGTCCAGAGTTGAACCCTCGTCGAAGTAGCATGATGGCGAGAATGTGAACAATGAACTCCATGGTGAGAGACGGTTGGAAAGGGATCCATAGTGCAGCTCGTGGGATATCTCTTTAGTGGAACTTAATTGTTAGAAGGAGAAGGGGCAATGTTTAATTTTTGGTGGAGTTTGCCTTTTCTCTACTCGCTATGGTGCTCCTGCTTGGGTCTAGTAGGTGAGCTCTCGTTCTCTTTGTATTTTGTAGAAACAGTAGTTGTCATTCTCGAATTCTAGATTTGAGAAGTCCAGAGTTCGTAATGATTGACATTGTGCGATGGGATTCATTAAGAGTTTTTCTATATCTAGCATTGCTGCTCTCAGACATGGCTTATCCCCGTGAAGCTAAGTTTTTGTATGAAGTACTGAAAGTCGAGCAGAGTGTTACCTTGTCCAGGCAACTTGGTCGTCGGCTTGTCTACTGTTTCTTAAGTTTTATCCATGTTATAGCCAAACCTGGCCTATTGCATTGGTTAACGACATATCTACGTATCGTTTTTACATGCTGACGTGCTTCGTGAGTAAATCACAAGTTACCAAAATGTTTCGCATTTTGTTGAGGAGGAGCGGCTTGAATAGTTTATTATCTGCCACCTGCATTGAGTCGTGTCTATAAAGGAAAAGAAATGGCAGAGAGAGATTGGTATGCATATCGTTGGTGTTCATTTGCTCTTAGCTGTGTGTGCTAATATACTTTGATAACACTATCCCCTACTATACTCAAGAAACTGAGATTTTCTTTTGAATCTGATGCCTCTTGATGATCACTCGTCTCGGCCCTTAGTGTGTTTGGTGGTTTGAGTCGAAGCTTTTGAGTGGTGAATTTTGAAGGCCGTGTTTCAATTTATTTTTTGTCATTGTCGTAGCGGCATTGAAACTTGATAAGGTGATAGGTTTTGCAGGTCAGACTTTCCTGTTTTTCCTTGACTGAATTTTGTCACTTGTTTCTTGTCTCAAGTTCATAAGAGTCATTGCAAGAAAGACCGGTACTGAAACATTGTCACAAAGCGAGTGTGGAAGCTTCTTTTTGCTATAACTTTTGCAGCATGACTTGAATGAATTTGAAATTTTTATTGGAGATGCTTCTCTTGAGTTTAATCATATCTCATTTTTTTCAGAAATTTTCAAAAATCATTTTATATTTAAAAATCATTTAAACTAATATGTCACGTTTTGAGTTTTAAGGGTTTTAGTACTATGGAGTCCCCAAATTTAATGATTTGAAGCTGAAATTTCTATGGTCTATTCCCATAGTAGGAATTCATGTTCCTACCAAGGGGCATTAGAAAATATTATATTTTATGTCCTCTTCGTCCATGCAAAGAAGGTTCCCTTGCGCGCGCAATTCTGAGCGTTAAAGATGGTTTCAAGATTATTTTTTTGGTGAAATCTCTTCAAACTAATGTCTTTCCAAATGGCCAATTTTTGGTTTCTTCGGAAAAAAAAATTCCTATTTTGTACAAATAAAAATGTCAAACTATGTATTTTCTTCAAAATTTCAGCTCACATGTTTTTATGAATAACTTTTTACTTTGGATTTTTTTAGGTCTGAAATTTTGTTGATATGCTATTTCTAGTAATATACTAATTATCCTTATTTTATTTTATTTTAAAAAGTTCATTTGCAAAAAGCTCATAGTATTGGGAGTACTAGTCAAAACAGCCAAAGTGAAACAAAAACAGCCAGTCAACGATCCATAATTGATCGTAACCTATAAATGATGGTATGCAGTGCAGATGACTTCTTAGTGAATTTTTATTCGGGATCTAGCATTCGGTCTGTAAGTATGTAGTAGAGTCTGCGCCAATAGTCAGAAGTGCTCTGTGTGGATCAGGTGTCTTCAATTTTGTTGTACTTGCTATGACAACCTTCTTGCTAAGTAGCACACACAACCATTTTTGAACTTTGGAAATCACCCCTTTTTCAGTTAAATATGCTGCAGGACTTGCGTCAATCAGACGGACAATGGCACCCTCAACAAATGGTGGTCTAATATGTGGGTTGTGTAATGCAGTTTTAAGGTTTGGTTTGATCTACTAGAACCACTGATCAAGTTCGAAGAGTTCAAGTTCAAGTCTTTCCTAGAGCCCTGTGAGCATCACTCTTCACCGACTGTTTTCGCTAGTTTGCATGTCAAATTTGCACGGTCGAGTGAAGATGCCTGTGTGCTGATATCATGGGTGCCTCGCGTTCCAAGCCTTCTGTCTCTTGCGCTTCACCCCGCTCTCTAAGCAGTGCTCGTTGCCTTCTGCGCCCGTGCCCGCTACGGAGACAAGGTATCCCCTCTATTCCCCAGAGCTCTGAAAGCAAGACCCTCGCATGCCCCTCCTCCATCAACCTTCCGTGCATTTGTAAGTCTCTGATCCCAGTGCTTTTCTCCGCAGGGATGGTGCAAGAGGGTTGGCTGGGGTCTTGGCTTGTATCCCACCTAGTGAGGTAGCGGGTCCGCTTAGGAGGCAATTGCGTTCTGCTCTACCCGATTATGAGGAATGAATTGGGTGTTCCAAGTCTTTGGGATGCTTGGATTTTTTGTTTGCTTGATGCGATGCTTGATGCGATTCTGGAGTCGATGATTAGCAGAATTGTTCAACTCCTTGACACCATTTTTGGAGTCAAATTTCCGGAGCTTTGTCATGGAAAGCATCCATCTTGTATTTTGGTGTTTGATTTATTGTCCCTCATGGAGTATGTTGTTTGTTGATTGAGTCTCCTGATGCCGTGGTCAGCCATTTTGCTGAGGATGGCGGGGGTGCAAAGCGTATCAAGGATGTAGGCAATGTTGGAGTTCCTGATACTATGCCACTGAACGATGATGGTCAATTCCATCTTGCAAGTGCAATGCGTTTCACATCCTTAGACCTGCCCATCATGTAATGATCGGAAATGAAGTCTGTGATTGTTTCTTTCCAACTAAATCGGAATTTTTTTGGATTGAGTCGGGATTTGTCATTGATGCTTCTTAAGTTATGGAAGAGAACGTAGTCCTAGATTTTTTGAGTGGTGGGTTATGGGAAGTGGGATGATTTTCTCTATCCTGGCCGCTTGGGTATGAAATCTTTGAATTATATGTGATTGTAAGTTTTTCCTAGGTTGTAGTTTGAAAGCAATTTTCAACCTTGTTACCTTACAATATAAAATGTCATGACGGTATCCAGTTTTTACCAATGAACAGGGACCAGAGTCCCTATTATTCTCATGCCAGCCCTTGGGAGCAGTGAGTGACATGGTGCTTGATCCTTCCGAGAGCGCGCATGGTGTGCAGCCCATGAGGTATGCTATTTTTTCAAACTTTCAGGGAAATTGTCAATTTTCCTTACTAAGTCTTTTTTCTCGTAGATTGTAGTGTATTCTTTTGCATCATCATGTTAAGAAGTTGTTCCGTGGAATTCAATATATGATTAGTTATCATTGCATAAGAGTATGAACTTTTTTGAGGAAAAGTAGGTTGAGATGTACTATTCATATTGAAGTAGTCACAAATTGGAAGCACAATAGTTTAAGGAAAAACATTATTGTAGTGTTAGCAATTGAAAATCATAAATAAAAAAATAAATAAAATTGGATAAGACATGTAATTACTATGAATTTTCAAAGTGGAATCTTTGTGGACCACAGAAACCATCACATAGATTGATCATAAAACTGAAATCTAAAAACTAAGGAGTCAATAATCAAAATTAAGCATATGAACGGTTTAATTGCAATTTGGGGACACTTTGAAAAGAAGTCTATTTGTCAAAGATGGGTCCATGGTTGGTTTTGGGTGTTTTCACCTTAGTTGAAATATAGATAGGTCAAGAGAGTGTTGACTATGTTTCCAATTTCATTCAAACCTTACATGATGAGGCCTATTGTAACCACTAAGCTTGCGTATGTATCTAGAATTAGATTCACAAGATTTGCATGATCGTTCACAACTTTGTAGTCTTTGGCCAACTCATATACTATTTTGCAACTTGTTTAAGTTGAATGGAGCCAAACATAGGATATTTCTTAGTCACTCGGGAGCTCAAAAAGATTTTGGAGAGCAATTGTGTGTGGATCTTGAACGCATGGGATACTTTTTTCCATTCTTTGATCTTAGGCACTACAGTTTGCCCAAAGGCGAGGACTTTACACCTCTTACCATTGAAGTAGCTCGATTGTGTCATGTTGCGGTGATTGTGTTGTTTAAAGAGTTTTTGTATTCCAAGTGGCCAATGATAGAGCTAGTTGAGTTTTATGCTACTCAACAAGGTGCAAGAGGTGGCGGTGGCAAGCTGAAATTGCTCCCTTTGCTCTTCAAGTTATGCATTGAAGAAGTCAAGGATGAAGGGCGTTGGATGCCCATTTGGAAAGAACATGTTGCATGTGATGACCAGATTGACTCGTCTAAATGGAGTGCAACTGTGAAAGCCTTGTACAAGTCAAATGGCTTGGAATTTGGAAAGGTTGCAAGGAAGGAGATGGCCTATAGGAAGTGTGTTGTTGAGAGCATTTTCAAGTTACCCCTCCAAACTTACTATTTGGAAGCTCTGAAAGCATGGTTGGTTTAGGTCGAATGTGTGAGGTACTTGAGACTTCTTGGTCTTGTAACTCTTGTTGAATTTTTGATCATGCAATACATGTCTTTCACAATGTGTGTGCATTAATTTGTGGATCTATAAGTATTTGTTGGACTTGTACATTCACTTTGTTTCTTAGATTACCTTTGGAAGACAACATGTTTGTATAGAACTTATCTCATAAGTCATTTACACTTAATATAGGCTACTTGATAAGGATATTTATTCATACTAGGCAAACTAAGTTTATAAGTTTTTTGATTATCAGTAGTTGCTACTCCCTTTGCTAGTTTTGAAGTTGAAACTAATGTCTTTGAGTTACTCTAATTCATACATTCAAGTATTTTTAAGATCATTTAAGTTTTAGTTGTTTTGGTGATTCATGTGAAGAATTGAAGTTGGATTTTTGTGACAAGTTCCATTGTTGTGCAAGCCATGTTAGGACAATTTGTGGAGGACAGAACAATTTGTGGAGGACACCACTGTTGGAGCAAGAGTATTGGGAATATACGAAATGGCCGGGCTTGGCAAAACCATGTTGGCAAAAGCTATGTATGATTACTTCTATGGAGAATTTTTGGGTAAAGTATGCTATGTCGACATGGATAATGGGTCAAAAGAGCTTGAGAAGGATGTGGTGGATTGCATTGGTGATGATGTTGAAAAGGTATGGTATTGCCTCTTGTTTCAAATTGGAAGACTTGCAATGCTTGAAGTGAAGTAGATTTTAAGTTCCAATTCTAAATAACTTTGTTGTAATTTACCATGAAATTACATATAGTTAATGAGTTTAACTTCTAATGAATGTGAGACATGAGTTGTTCTTGTGTAATACTAGTTGTGATTTCCCATAATTTGAGATGTGAGCTTTAGAAAGATTCTCAAAGTTATAGAGTTCAGTGGAGCATATTAGCCTTGTTTTAAAGGAAAATGGTGCATTAATAGGTTTGTTATGCTTGATTACACAATTGGCCAATGGATGACTTTGTGCATCCTATTGGATAGAAAAAATGCAATTATTTATTTTATCCTTTTAGTAGGAGGTGCTTGAATACATTTTTTGATAGTGGTGTTGAATGTTGCCTCATTGTTGGATTTTTTGACATTTCTAATTAGAAAGAGCACAATCCACGGATCACCATGTAGTGTAATTTTATATCATGTAGGTCTTTGCCCTTAATGTGATTTTGAGGTGTGACAGTGATCATTTTTTTGAGTCTGATCCCAATAAATGAAGTGAAGCTTACCAAGTGTAGTTTCTATAGTTTGAAATTTTGAAAAATTCATAGTATTCAATGTCTTATCATAATTTGATCTTTGGTCTTGCACCTATGGAGTGTTGATTTTCTAATTTTAGAATGACGCAAGAAATTGATTTGCACCATGATGTTCTACATTGTGAGGGTCACTCCAAAAGTATAACATGTCTGAAATTGCTTGCATCACTCATTGGACATCTCCAAAGTCTATGTGTACCTATGTGAAAGAAATGATTTTAGAAAAGATACTATAAAAACTTTGATCCTTTATAAATTTGCATATGGTATCTAAATGTTGTGGTGTTTGGTGCGTTAGAACCTCTTTTCAGTAGCCAACAAGAAAATATGAAATTTTGACCAGTTTAATAATATTAATAGTATAGAATAGCTAAAATTAGTGGTTTTGGGGGCGCCTATTTAGATCTTCACCTATGAAAATCCTTTACATCTTTTGACCCTTGTAGGACATTGAAGGCCAAAAGTGTGATGAATGAGTTTATTATTCACTTTAGAAACAAAGAATACACTTGTTGGTCCAATAATTAGAACATTTTGGTAACTACCTTGGTCATGGGGGTTCATGTCCTTCAAGGGTTAAAAGTATTTTCTACTTGATATGAATTTTTTTGACTTTTTATACAAATAGCCTAGTAGTTTTTACAAAAAAAATTGAAATTCCTAGGTCATATTGAAGACATGCAAGTACATCTCTGAAAAATAAATATATAATATTTTAATTATATTCATTTGCAAAAGAAGAGTTTACATACAAAGGAACTTTGAAGTTTCCAAGAATGGTCATATAGTTGTCTTTTTATGGTTAATGGATATCTTCTTTATTTTGATGTGAATATGGTAGGGATTGATGCAAATAAAAACATTCATGAAGCGGGAGTGGGTGTTTTTGGTTATTGACAATATCATTCTATGATGCGCATTTGTTACAAGAAATCCAAGACTATTTGAGGATGGGATTCCACTCAGAGAGTAGAATCATGATCACTTCAAGTAGCAAAGCAATTCTTGAAGATTTGTTACCCAACATGAAATTGTACACACCAATGCCAACATTGATGGTTGAAGAAGCTGGAGCACTTTTTTTGAAACATGCTGCTCCTATGAACGCTATTTCTGAATTGACAAGCAAAGAACAAAAACATTCTTGGAATTTGCATGCAAAAATGTTGGTTTGATTCCCTTGAAGGTGGATTGTATCACCTTATGGCATTGACAACATTTGCAGATTTCTTTTCTCGATTGGGTAGAGCAAAGAAAAATCAGCTTTTGGTTTGGAAGGATCATCTTGAAAAGGAAACGAACTTGGTGAAGGATCTATTGAAGTCATTAAAAGATCTCTTTGGTATTTTGAGTTTGCAATTTAATACTTTTGACTTAAGTGAAAAGTTGCTATTTTTGGATCTCACATTTTATTCAAGAGATTTGGAATATAGCTTTAAGGCTTTTGTTGGTTGTTTATTTCGTTGGCTTCATCAATTTCATGATAAATCTTCACCAATTGCTCATGACATTGGTTGGCTTTGTCGACTTCATGATGAATCTCCGGCAATTATTGGAAGAAAAGTGAGTATTCATCATCATGTTTGGGTTTTATTGAGGCTTTTAGTTTTTGTCTACTTTGGGGAGTTTTTAAGAGAATAATGTTTTTCGTTGTGCTTTCTAATGATATTTTGGATTATGTAGGTGTAGTATGTGCACTTGCTAAGACCTTTATGTTATGTTTGGTGCAAATGTCAAGTTCTAGAATAGATATTTTTTATCTCTAATATCTTATACACGGGCTTATACAAGAATGTGCATTTAGCACTTGATGCAGTTGTTGGATTTAAGAAAATCCGGCATGATCAATTTCGACCTTTCAAAGAGCATGAAACATAAAGTGGGGTATGGAATCTAGTATGCATCGGACCATAAAGTGAATGGATTGAAGAATGCTTGGAGTGTGTTTCAACCTGGAGGAATGAATATGAGAAGTGATTCTTTGACACCAATTAAATGTTGGTCACATCTTATTAGGCTCCGCATTTCCTTTATGACCCTTGCCAATGCACGACTTATTGCAAGCAAGAGAATGCAAGAATTGCACAATCTTGTGGTACTGCAACTTTTCGTGTGTAACCATTTGACAACATTGAATTTGGAGGGGCTTGATTGCCTTCGCCATTTAGAACTCTATTGCCTTAAAAAAACTGGTGACAATTACATTATCAGGGAGTTTAAGCAAGGATGAGTATATAGGTATCTATGATTCTTTACAACATGTGCAATTGCTTGGGTTGGAATCTTTAGTTCACATGCCCCACTTGAAACCATGCACCTCTTTGCATTTAGTTGCTTTGGAGAGTTGCCATAATGTGATAAATTTGGAAGGAGCAGACTGTCCTTGTGTGAAGGAATTGATACTTTGTAGTGCAGACCATTTTGAGAGGTTAGTAGAGTTCAAATCTTTTCAATGTTTGGAGAAATTTTGGATTATTTGGAAGCAGTATGAATCCGGAGGGTGAATGAGAGTGATATAGGTATACGGGTTGCCTTGGAAGGTGATGGGCCATGAGCAAAGCTTCTTGAGGAACTTTGTCTAATTTTGTATGGATCAAATATGATCTGTACCTCCTATAGGAACTCTAAATACTAAGTATACTTTGTTCAATTTCACTCCATACGCCATATGCAAAAAGAAGTAGACAAAATCCAAATGAGCAAACATGAATGTTGTAGTATCTTTTGTGCACTAAAACCCTAAAATAATTTGAAGCAAAAAGCAATTACAAGTTGGAAGTAAATGAATTCCAAAGCTAATCCCCCCCATAGACTCAGTTGTTGTGGCGGGGTTTATAATCACTCCAAAAATTGCCTATGCTTCTTATTTGAACCTCAATGACTTGAATATTTTATTGCATGTTGTTGTACACCACTTAAGACCCACCTCCATTGGTATTGTCAAAAATTGATATATGCGTGCTTCAAAGAAATTATAAAGAGAGAGAAATGTAGATAATATTAATTTGAATAGAATTTGAAGATTTTCAATGAATCAAAGACTTGAGATGTCATTTACTTTCAGAGATGATCTAAAGGTTGCAATTTGAATTGTTGTTGCATCTATTTTGACTAGATTCAAAAATATTTGTCCTAATACATAATTGATACAAATCATTTTATTTTGTGTTTAGCAACCAAAACAATTATTTTCATTGCAATCTTTTTAAATCCAACATATTAGTTTATAAGGGTTGTATTTAGTACATTTGTTTGGATTGTAGGTGATTCAATATAATATGACAGCAACAAAAGCAACACAAAAATAAAACAATGTTTTATTACAATTGATGTGACAGAGTTCCCACAGTTCCCATAGTCCAAGAACTTGCAATTTTTTGAAGGCTTTAAAAATCCTCTAATGTGCGAGCAAAGGGAAGCACTTTAGACAAAGCTCTTGCAAAAGAGTTTAGAGCGTGAAAACAATCTTATCTGACAAAGCGGACCAAAGGAATGCTTAGTTTTGTGGAACACAAAAAACCTCATTAACAAAAACACAAAATTGTGCAAAATTTACTGCTAAATCACAATGTCTTGCTGAAGAATAGCATTGTACTAATGGGCATGTGGCAACCAATATTGTGGCCACCTTTTAATGAGAAAAAAATTATGTGAATTAAATCTAATCCACATGAAATCCGGAAAATCCTATCCCAGTATATAGTTCATTCATTTTATTTTATTTTGCACCATTTGCATGCAATTGTCATTCAAAAAGAATCTGGCAGTATATTCAAAATCAGACAATCACTATGAGAAACCTAAGTTTTTTGCAACGCTAGAAGAAAACGGTAATGTTTTTTGAAACAAGTTCAAGTTAGAAAAGCTTTGGCCTTTGAATTGAGAATTGTAGGTGATGTTTCTTGAAATGTTTGGATGCTACAATGAAAACTAAGTGATGTCGCTCAGTACGTGCATGTTGAGAAGGGCATTTTGAAAAACATTGTAATGTTATTTCCAACGTCTTGAAAATGACAACCATTGGTCCAAAACGATCTTAAACTACCCTAGGTGATGGAGCAAGTGGTAGGAACCTGTGGGTGCATCCATGAGATTGTCGTCTCAATTCCTTGTGCTGACTTTGCTCGCGCGGTGGTCTTGTTCGTGTTCCTCCTCTTATGTTCTGACGGGGGTACCTATGGAGTTGTAATTTTGGTTAATTCCCGGTTGCCATAGATGTATTGTGTCAGTCCTAACTGCGACCTTTGAAGGTCGTATGTTTCTTAAAAAAAATGACAACTATGCCACGTAGACAGATACTTCAAGTTTCAATTTGGGTCACTTTTTAAATTGTACAACGAGCAAAGAATGAAAGTGCAGGAAGCTAGGAAAGCGAGAGAGAAAGGGTAGGTCCTAGATGAAATTGCAAAAAAGAGGTAGGCCTAAGGTAGGAGGTCCATAAAGCGACCATCTAAGCGCCGAAACTGAATTTTGGGGAGGTAAAACATCTTCAAATATTTTTAAGTAAATTTTCCTTGAAAGACAAGTGGAATTGACATCTAACCCAAGTCGTTTTCATATTTTTTGGACCTTTGTGGAATTAGTTACAAATTTTTGAAGTTGGAAAAAAGTGGTCATTTGTGGTCATCAACAGCAACCACCTCCTAAAATGTGCATAGTTGGTACATTGAAGAAAGCAAAATGTACCTCTAAGTCATGTTTGCTTTTAATGCCCAGTCGCAGTTTGAGCTTCCTACATTAGGTAAGGGATGAAGAAGCTTTGTCAATTTCAGGAATCTTAACTGAAGTTCCAATTCAGCTCAGGATTGGCGACGAACTCATAACATTCAGTAGCCTTCAGAGAGGCTGCCTTTTCCTCCCCGAAGTCCTCATCCACGACTTTCATCCCCACTTAATTTATGTAAGCTTTGGTATCGGGATAGTGACAGTACATTATGGTATGTTCCATTTTCTTTTCTTAATTTTAAGATTAGACATACAAATCATTAAATATTGTAATTAAAGATGTTGGCAAAGAATTCAATGAGTAATACACTTATGCCTTGTTAATATTTGCAATCAATAACTTATTTTGGGTTTCAAAATGAAAGATAACTCTCTACATATATATACATGGGGTGGTAGGAGGAAGAGCAATCCATGTGGGATAAATAAAATAGAATTTGTAGGTTCTCATGCACTCATAGTTAAGTCAAAAACAAAGAATTGTGTTAAAAGTGGAATTTTAGACCTCGTTTAGGCATAGTAAAATAACTTTTCTCAAAAAACTTTGAACTAAAAAAAGTTGGTAAATGAAGATAAGTTTCACCTCCAAAAATCCGTTTGGGATTTTGAATCTCCAATCAAAAGTTATGAATAAAATTTGGAGAGAGGTTGGAATGGATTTTAAAATGACTTTGTAGAAAATGTCCATTAAAAATCCTCTCCAAAATTTATTCATAACTTTTTATTGGGGATTCAAAATCCCAAACGGATTTTTGGAGGTGAAAATTATCTTCATTTACCAACTTTTTTTAGTTCAAAGTTTTTTGAGAAAAGTTATTTTACTATGCCTAAACGAGGTCTGAAATTCTACTTTTAACACAATTCTTTGTTTTTGACTTAACTATGAGTGCATGAGAACCTACAAATTCTATTTTATTTATCCCACATGGATTGCTCTACCTCCTACCACTCCATGTGCATATAAAGAGTTGTCTTCTCAATTCTAAAGCACAATGCATAAATGGGTTCCAATTCAAAATGAGGTAATTCTACAATAACATAGAAATCAATACTCTCAATGAATCCATTAGCATTTTGTTAAAAGTTCTTATTGTTTTGTATTCAGTTTTATATGGAAATTTTTAATTTTCCACTACTTCAGTGTACGTTCGCGACGCGGGCCCGAAGTTCAGCTCTGACAATTAGTGACATCTGTCCGCCCCAAATCAGTAGTTATTGATATGGTGCGGAATATACTGCACCATTTCATCCCTGGGATGAAATGGTGTGGTATATTCCACACCATTTCGTTCGGGGAAAGGCAGAGCCAGTGACTGCTACTGAATGTTATGCTGAAGGGCAACAATTATTGTCCGTTTAATTAAACAAAAACAAAAAGGAAATACAATGGCGGACTTCTCTGAAATTGTTACAGTTTGCTTGTTTATTTGACTTGAATTCAACATTACAATAATTTTTATGATTGACCTCCCAAATGCTGAAGGCTTTTTTTGAGCTCCTGGAAATTTTCTTCAGTTCTAGCAGTAAACCAGCATTTGATAAGTTTTATCAAATTTTTAAAAATTGTGAACGTACAATGTAGAAGTGGACATGTAGAAATGAGATATATAGGAAAATGAAACACAACAATATCACTTTTGAATTGAAAGGAAAGATTTGTATTATTTATCATTAATTAGGATGTTCAAATTAGGGCAAACGATTTGAAGAACAAGTAAATTTTCTTCTTAGATATATTTCAAAAGTTGGTCTCCAAAAATATATGAAGTGAATCATCCTAACATGCATAACCCCAATCAATTCATGGCTTCTCAATATGAACTTAATTTTTTTTTTTAAATATATTGCTAAAGTGATTTTTGTACATAAAGTAGTGTGTTTTTCAAGCTAATTTCCAAAATCCCTCCGTGTTAAAAAATAATTAATATTACAATGGACACCCTTGCACAAAACTTTGAATATAAAAATCATAATCAGTCATTTCCATAATCACTTTTCCAATGCTAAAAGTTCACTTCAAAAAGAATTTGTCAAAAACTTTAACAACGTTGAATACTTACTTGGTTAGGTTTTTAAAATTTTCAAAGTAATGCATATCATATTTGATGATGCGTTCATTTAGGGGTCAAATAGGTCATAGTACTATTGAGTTCATTCAAAAGGTTTCCTTTAATCCCTAAATGCCCAAGGCACCAAATTCTGGTGTGGACAATATATGTTGATTATATTTTGAAGTTAAATAAAACCTAACTAAGTTCCTATTTTGATTAGTTTATATCGTTGAATTTCTGTTTTGAAGTCTAGTTTTAGCATCAAAAATCATATTTCAAAAATGACTAATTATGATTTTAATATTCAAGATTTTGGACAAAGGTGTACATTGCAATCTTGGCTTTTCGTAGTGTTGAGGGCTCTTGGAAATGAGCCTCAAACACACTAGATCTTGAAGAAAATTTCACCTTAGGAATTCATTAAAAAAATTTGTAGAAGAAATTTTGAGAAGCCGTAAATTGATTACAATTATGCATGTTATGTCCTTTAACTTCATCTCTTTTGTGTTACCAATTTTTTAAATTGAAAATGTGAAAAGAGAATTGACACAATTCTAACACCTTCATAATTGAACATTATAATCTTTCAATCCGTAAGTAATATTGTTATGTTTTCTTTTTCTATGTGACCTCTAACATGTTGAGTTTGAATTTGTATGGTTACAATTCAATATTGATACAACCTTTCAAAATGTGGACTTTTTGTTCAATTTAGAGCAAATTCCAAGAAGCTCAGATAAGGCCTTCGGCATTTAGGGTTAAATTGTTAGCACTACTAATGAGTTCATTCAAAAGGTTTCATTGAAGCTCCAACTGAAGACTAGAGTTTTGATTGAGCTCTTAAGGAATCGATACCATTCACTCATTTCATGCACGGGCCTAAAAATGCATTACGCTTGGATGTCCAACTTATTCTTCTAATATAGATTATATTAGAAGCCATCCTCACATAACCAAAAAATTTGACAATTTTTCTTACAATTCTAGCTAGCATAGTTTCATGTAAGAAAGACTTTTCAAGTCAAAACCACATTAAGTCATCTTTACAATGTTGTGTGACTTTTGAAACTTTAAAAGTGCAATTGGGAGTGCAATGGCAAGCAAAAAGTCCCATTGAGTCTACTTTGAAGATATATGGGTAAAGTGGTTAGCTACATAGTGCTATTGTACACAAAGTCCTTATATATTTATTGATTTGTTACTTATATGTTGATAGCCAATGAACAAATAAATGCACTTGTTTTATTTGCTAACTTGATATTTTATGATTCCTTTGGTTTGCAATAGAAAAGTTGAAACAAAATCCAACATTTGTATTTTACATTGAAGATAATAAACATTTTTATTTTATTTTGGAGGTAGACACTTCCACTTTGAGGGGCTTAGGGCACCCAAATTTTTTATAGAGTAGCATTTTGACACCCAAAAGTTAGAAAGAGTGACATCCAAAAATTCAAAGAAAGTGTCAAATTTACACCCTATTGTAGATGTTCAATTGTTGATAGTCTACCTATTGACAAGTGGATATACCTCATTGGCTTATCATTGATTGCATCAAATGAAGACATTGTTCCATCGAATTTGTGTTACAAAAGTGAAGTAGTTGATAAGTCAACACACTTAATTATTCAAGGACTAACCAGCTCAAGAGATCATATGACTGTAATTTAAAATGGATCTATGTTGTAAAACACCCTTTAGGGAATCATCAGAGCCTATTATTTTATTCATTTATGATGGTAATATAAAATTTGGAAACCTTATATTTATATTTGTAATCGAAGATTGCAAAAATTAATCACTCCACAATAGGAGGCAAATTTGAACATTTTTCCATCCTAGAGAAAAATTTGGGTCAAATAAGAGTAGATGTAGTGATGTAGTTTAACCCTATCCATTTTTTAGTACATAGCTTTCTTTTTCTTTTTGTTGAACGTAACCCGTAAAGTCCCATTGTCCTCTTAAGGGCCAAAATAGATTTTTTGTAGGTTTCTATAGTCTCAGTTTTCATTGTGATTTTCTAAAACTTTTTTTTAAAGATAGAAGATCACATCAATTTCTAAAGAATATAATTTTCATTTCAATTGGTGCTTAAAAGCAAAAGTTTTGCCACCCAAAGCCTTAAACTATGATCGTCTAGTAGCACCAAAAAAAATCACAAAAAGTCAAAATAAAATTTTCAAAAATTTGTTTCTCATAGAAAATATTTTTGTCTACATGAAAAGATTTGATTCATTCTATTTGAACTAGTAATGAGAAAGTTATGGACAATCTTCTTTTGGGACAATCCTAGCATCTTCTTAAGAAAATAATTTATAGGATTCATTTTTGAATGAAATTTTCACAAATTTAAAAAAAATAAATCATTCATCAAGCAAGATAAGTTTGTTTGCTAGAACAATCTCACCATTGGGATTATTGTATTTCAATTCCATCTTAGAGCTATTAACAATTTAATTGTTGACTTTCTTCAATCTTGGACCTACTTCTACTTAACAATTTTTAAGGAATGAAAATCAAGTGTTTTTTTGAATTTTTTTTCTAGAAATTCAACTACATTTTTCAATATTTTTCATTCAGCATATCGAGTGCAAAAATTTTAGCTAAAAAGATTCAAAGCTTTAAAGTCAAAAGATCCAAAACCAAAAAATGGTTTTCTTCACTTCAAACTCAATTACGCAAATATCTTGCAATCCATGCAGTCAAAGTTTTTGAAATTTCTTCTACACATTTTTATACCAATCTAGTGCATGATCCTGTGGTTAGATATGCCAAAAAACAATTTCTAAAGATTTTTGTACTTTGCAATAGAAATGGCAGTTTTGAGTGGAATTTGATGAAAAAGGCCTTGGAACTTCAAGGATTAAAGCTTCACTCAATTGAAAGAGAAGATGAGCATAATTGATAAGGTAACTATAATAGAAGTATTGTATAACTAGGCAATGGTCCTCCCCATGCTGAAAAATTGTTATGCTTTGTTAGATAGTTGGGAGGAACTTATCAATTCATTCAAAGATTGGAATTCATTGAAGAACCATACAAGACAATTTTGTTCATTGTAAGGGGCCCCTTTTCAAGGATACAAAAAGGATCCCTGCCTCATTAGTAAACAATGTTATGTATGACGGTGTGATTACACTAGTAGAAAATGCAAGAATTTTGACAGAATTATGTTGATTTGGTCGCGTTGTTATGGTCACTTTTCTGTTGATTTCAACATAAATCTGTTAATTATTCTAGGAGAATAATAGCTTTAATGAACATCCAAATTAATAAGTGTGAAATTGAATCCAATTGATGTTTTTTTATTTATTAAAATTAGTTTGAGGATTTGGTCTATATTTCTTTCAAATGTTATGTATTACAGCTTCATTAAAGATTGAATCCTTTCATACTATTGAAATAACCTCAAATGATATTGTGATTTTAAGTCTGCATTAGAAGAGATTTGGAGGCAAGGAAGGGCCGTTTTAGCCATGTTTTTCTTGATGCAAACTATAGTACACAGTAAGAATAAAATTTTATATATATATATATATATAATTTCTTAAAAAATTAAAAAATAATTTTTTTGAAAAAAATATTAAAAATTTAAAAAAATATAGATTTTTGATGTGGCACTTTCTC
Organism: Pseudisothecium myosuroides; assembly: GCA_951799445.1. NCBI lineage: Eukaryota > Viridiplantae > Streptophyta > Bryopsida > Hypnales > Lembophyllaceae > Pseudisothecium > Pseudisothecium myosuroides. Next base: position 10,976,907 of record OX637292.1, on the reverse strand, counting down.
GACTACGTCAAAATGCACAGTCATAGAGTTCCCACAATCCGGAAGCTTGTAGTCTTCCGGAGCCCTCCAAATCCCCAAATCTCCTCTAATGTGTATTGTTCAATTTTTTTTAGATTTTAGATTTTGAAAAAAAAAACTAGCTTTTGGCCTCATCGCCAATACAAAAATTGAAGCTAAATTGACCCCTATTGGTAGAAGCTTGGTTTTTATAGAGCTTTATTACTTTTATTTGTTACATAATATTTTGCGCTACTTCTATTGGTTTATTCATTCAACATTAGAATTTGATATATTAACCTCTAAATGATCAAGGGGTGTTTTGGGTGCTTTAATAAGTTCTTAATAAACAATTACACTCCTATTTTTTTGATCCTATAGTTTAATTTTTGCACATAGATGCACACAAGGATTCTCTTGAATACAAATACAAACTTCATACAATTTGGATTAGTGGTTGCAAAGTTAGGATCAATTTAGTCTTTAGATCTCAATATAAGCATGCTGAACAACAATTCAAATTTTTATAATTTTTTTTTTTTTTTAAATACTTTTTTATGGATTTTCAACTAAATTTCAAAGAAAGTCATAAACTTGAAAAAGTTATAATACAATTACATTTTTATAAAAAAATTCAAAGGTGAACTATGGCATGTATAATGTATTGCAAATAAACTTTTTTTAAACTTTTAAAGTAATCTCTTACTATCATTGAGGTTTTGCACTTTGAAATTTTAACACAATATACTTTAGTGAGTTATCTATATGATAATATGGTTGGATTAAAAAACTAATCAAACTTAATTACTTTTTGATGTGCTTAAATTGCGACCAAAAACACATTTTACCTCATAATTTTTTAGCAACCTTGTCAAATTGGGTACAAATTAGTGCTTTAGATTATACCATGGGTTACCTCTAAAATGCAAAAGCCCAACAATGCAAGATAAAGGGGTGTTTTAAGTGAGTTTTTAAGTATAGTCCTAGACATAAGATTTTATGTAATGAACTTTTAGGTGATTTTCAATAAAATTTTACTAAAAACACATGTATTTTTAATTTGTGTATTGAAATATGCTTTGGAATTAATAGAAGTATATACCAATGCATTTTTTGAGGGCAATATAGCGCTCCATTTGATATGTTCAAACCTATCTAGATAGATCCCTCCAAGTTTTAGCCAATGTAGTGAGGGACTGAGGGTTACTGTTTTTCCCAAAATACTGGTATATACTTGTATAATTTTTAAACATTGGCTTTATTTTATAGTGCATACATACCCCTTTAATCCCTAGAAAACAAAATGTTCAATTAATTTCAAATAACAGATGAACACAAATATGTTTTGAATACTTAAAATCTTTGTTTTTTCATCCATCTAAATATTTGTAGCTTCTAGTGTTAGTTCTTTGATATTTGTGATAGTACAAGTTTCACACTACTTCCCCTTTTCAAATATTCTAAATTTCAAGGATTATAAGCATGTCTAGTACCCTCAAAATCAAACCTTTTAAGTTTAAAAAATGATCATTCAAAATTATTTGAATAAATAAATATATAAAAACCTAATTAATCAACATAATTAGGATTCAAAATTTGGGATTTAAATAAGAATTACGAAAATGACAAATATTCAATATTTGATCAATTTCAGAAAGAATTTTCAATTTTGGATTCCAAAGTTTCTAGAATTTTTTGTTTTGTATTGAAGTTACCAAAATGGTGTCTTGGTTGTAATACTAGTCCAAAATGGTTGCAAAGTAATAAAGCCTTCAGTAATTGATTTTGAATCTTTCTAAAGTTGCTACAAACCAGGGCTACAAACATCACTACTAGAAAATTTAGTGTCCGATTCAACAAGAAAATCAAAAAATATATGTTATTTTGGACAGTGGATTAGGACATTTTGATTCGGACAAAAATCAACACTTCTATGTTGATTTTATATCTTGATTCGGTCACAGTGAAAAAATTATTATTATTATTGAATAATTTGCCACGTAAGCTGCCACATAGGTTGAACTTGCCACATAGGCAAGACTGCCACGTCATTAGAACAGCCAAACGGATTAAATTGCCACGTCAACAATCAACAAATTGATATTAAATAATTAAATAAAGTTTCCAAATTAAATTCTTAAATTAAAATTTTAACTTTAAAAATCCAACATTATATTCAAAATAATTAAATAAATATATACTACTATAGAGCTTTGAATGCCAAAATCCACCACTACATTCCAAATAATTCAACATATATTCCAATTTAACTTTGAATGTAGCTTACCTTGGTGTTTGAAGAGAAGGGAAGACAAGGCCTTTATACAAGTGAGGTGGTAGGAGGTAGGACAACCCATATGGGATTTGTAAAGAGTGAGGAATAGTTGGAGCTCAACCGCTCATACTTAAGTCAAAAGTAGGAATTGTAGTTTTAGTAGAATTTCAGACCTTATTTAGGCATTGTAGAATTACTTTCTTTTTTAAACTTTGAACTAAGTTATTGTAGAAAATGAGTCTAGATTTCATCTCCAAAAATCCGTTTCAGATTTCAAGCCTCCAATTAAAAGTTATGGACAAATTTGAGAGAGGGGTTGGAAGGGACATTTTTTTTGACAATTTCAAACACCCACTTTGAAATTTGTCCATAACTTTTGATTGGAGGCTTGAAACATCAAACGGTTTTTTGGAGATGAAATTTGGCTTGATTTCACAGCTTTTTTTAGTTCAAAGTGCTTTGAAAAAAGATATCCTACTATGCCAAAATGAGGTTTGAAATTCTACTTTGTACACAATTTCTACATTTTAACAATGAGCGGTCAAGCTCTCATCTTCAAATTATCCCATATTCTTTGATAATTCATGATGAACAATGGATTTCATTGTAAAAACAACCTCTCTACTATCATTTTTCCTAAATGTCAATGAAAAATGGTGACTCCTAGTAGTAGTTGGGGTCACCATATAAATTGCTCTCATAAATTGAGAAACTAGAATTGTGAAGTGAAAATTGGGCATATTATTGTACAAAAGGGATTCTACAATTTCACTTAGAATGGACTATACTTAGACCTATTATTATTTGAATGAAATTTTTATGTAAAAATAATTTTTTTGTGAAAAGTCAAAATGTCTCATTTCTTTTTATAGGATGAATATACATCTTGACTAGAGTTACATATTATAAGTTCCATGAATTTTTAATTTTTATTGATTGAATTTTATGGATTGAAATCTTATTGATTAAAATTTGACCTCAAAATTTTCACTTTTTTATTTTTCATTCCATAGATTGCAAAAAAATACAATAAAAATTCAAAATAACATCAAATAACTATATATATCAAAAACATATTTGCAATTTATGGAGTGAAAAATTAAAAAGTCAAATTTTAATCAATAAGATATCAATCAATAAAAATCCAATATTCGTGGATCTTGTAGTATGTGATTCTAGTCAAGATGCACATTCTTCCTATAAAAAGAAATGAGACATTTTGACTTTTCACAAAAAAATTATTTTTACATAAAAATTTCATTTAAATAATAATAAGTCTAAATATAATCTATTCTAAGTGAAATTGTATATAAAGGTAGAATCCCTTTTATACAACATGTCAAAATTTCTCTTAATATTTTTAATTTCTTAGTTTATTAAAACAATTTATATAATAGCCAATTATTTTTGGAAGTCACCATAAGTCCATCACCTTGCCATATAGAATATCTTGATTTTAGATTGTCATTGGACTTTATTTTGGACTTTTCCGCTAATATTGGACATTTTTATTTTTTACAAAATTTTGATCATTTAATTTTTTTCTGAATTTGACAGTTTTTCTTATTCATTTTATTTATTTTTTGGCATACTTTTAAATAATTATTTTTGGCCGACCCTATCTTACTATTACAATATGTGGAAAAATGAAAATGATGTTGAGAGGATTGCCGAATCAACTGAGCAAATTTTTTTTTTGTTCAAATCAACCAAATTGTGTTGATTGATGTTTGGAGGACAGCCAAATCAACAGAGCTCAATTTTTTTTGTTGTAATCAACGTAAGTGCATTGATTTTCTGTTGTTTAGGGCCCCCTTTTCTAGTAGTGCATGCACTTATAGAACAATTTAAGGTTTTTTCTAGTCTTGACTTTGTCAATGCACCAAATATGCAAAAATAATTCCAAAAAGTACATCTTTTTATTTCAAAATCTATGATTTTCATTTGTTTACGAGTAAAATATAAATTGTAGTTGTATTCCTCACTCTATTTATTCACAATACCTTAACCTCTAAAGTCCCAAGGCCATTTTTGGGGAGTCAAAACCACTCAAAATTGCTATTTTCAATGCTATCAACAATGCTATTTTTAAACATTTGCTTCTTTTGTGTCCAACCATTGTTTCTTGCACTAGACTAGTATGAGAATGTGTTGAAGAAGTTTCAAAAACTTAGACCATATGAATTACAAGATATAAGTGAAGAAAACAAGTTTTCTTCAAAAATTTGCTAAGATTGCTCTGAAAACAAGAAGCTTTATAATTTTCACATCATTTATCCAAATGGAATGAATCAAATCTTTCCACATAGACAAAAATATAATCTTTAAGAAATTAAAAATTTTAAAATTATTTCAAGTTCTTGTAGATTTTTTTTGCCTATCTTTGCTTGTTTGGGGCTTATTGTGGCAAAACTTTTGCTATTGGGTACTTATTGAAATAAAAATTATACTCCCATAAAGCTAATCAATTATCCTATATTAAAAAAAAATTCAAAAAATCTTGCCAAAAATTGATATCACAAGTACCTGTCCAAACCTTCAAAAGTCTTTTGAAGGGACTCCTTGAACTTTAGGGATTAAATGAATTGTTTTTAAATCTCTCAATCTTGTATAGAATTGCACTCGAGGGGATAAAAATTTGCATGCAAAACTCATAAATTATGCAATTGTTTGTCACCACCTATGGCTTCTACCAATTCTAACAAAGTACAATCTATCTGACATAAATGGATCTATAGTACCTTGCCCGAATATGTAACCAAAATCCATGACATTAGACAAGAGCCTTGTGCAAGGCAACGATCTCAAAACTGGCTAAATTTCGCTCAGTTTCTACTTAATATTTTTTGCCCTCAGTGTAAATTCAAAAAAAATCTTCCAAAAATGAACATTTGGCTAAAAACACTGAACCTATTTTGAGATCATTGGTGCAAGGTTCAATTTAGCCAAATTTTTTATTTCAACTCAACCGATTTTTTTATTGCAAAATTTTCTCCAAAATCAAACCTAGTTTTGGCAACGGCTCCTTTAATTAACACTAAAAAAAATATTTGAGAAAATGATTGAAATTGTCAAAGCTCTTCTAAAAAAATACCAAACTCCCATTTTTAACATCTAGGAAAAGCCCCATACTAGGTTTCTGTTTGTATAGGAATATAGAAATACAAATGAAGGAAAAAATTGTTTGCTTCAATTGAAGAAGTTAATTGTATGAAATGAGGATAACATGAGTTTGGAATGGGTAGAATCTATTTATGTCTTAATTACACAAAATCATCAATTCACTCTTAGTTAGCCTTGAATCAATGCAAATCCATTCATTCTAACAATAGAAGAATGCAATTGGTATTGAGGTCATTATAGACTAAATTGGACGTGTGTTAAGTCATGCATGGGTTGGTAGAAGCCTAACAATAACTATTTTTCTGACATTGACAAGCATGTGTATGGGCTTTCGTAGGAAATCCAAGGCAACAACCTCCTATAAATTTAAAAAAAATCACGTGAAGTCCAAAAATTATTTTTTCAATTGTAACGTTGTTTCTTATTGCTTGTCTAGCATTGAAATTCATTCCCACATTTCCTGGGCAGCAGCATCATACTGCACTAGCCATTCTGCCCGTAATATGGTCGTTTACCTTACCACCAATACCACCAAAGAAAACAAAAGGATTGGCTGGATCAGTATCCAGCACGGCATCGAGGAACAAGTCGCTCTACCACCAAATAAATAAATTAATAATTGGCTGGTTCAATCCAGTCCAGTATCGCGCTTCGAGGAACAGTAGGTGCAGACAAATGGGAAGTTACTGTAGTTGCAGAGATGGAACCACTTGCTCTGCTCCAAAAAAAATTCTCAGATAGAAGCTTTGTTTCGCTGTCGAAGCTTTGCTCCAGCTTGTGCGTGGGAGGGTTGGGTGAAGAAGGCGGCCTTCTTATGGTGTAACAAGTGGCCAACTCCAGTTTTGTTTTGAGCAGAGCGTATCTCGAACATCTCGGGCTGTCGGTAGCGTTGGAGGCAGCTTGTGTGCCCATTCTACGCCCCGGACCGTTTCCACCCTAATCGGAGGAAGCTATTGTGTGATCAGTAGGCCATTGCAAGGTGAGTTACGAGCGCCCAAGCTTGCTCCTCCTGACAGAGGAGCAACGGCGTGAGGAATTTGAAATAGCATTCGTAGTGAAGCGCCTGGAATAATTGGGTTATGAGTTTTGTCGTTACGGTCGAGTTCTGAGGTTTGCGTGTTGTGATTGTTTTCTTCCTTCGTTTTCTGTTCCTGAGGAGTTGGATCAGATCATGTTTCCTCTGGCGTATGAGAGCTATGAAACCCTAGGACGGAACATTGAAGCGGTTCGAAATTGCGTCCGTGCTGGTGTGTCCCGAATGAAACCCTCGTCGGAGTAGCATAATGGCGAGAGTGCGAACAATGAACTCCATAGCAAGAGACAGTTGGAAAGGGATTCATAGTGCAGCTTGTGGAATATCTCTTTAGTGGAACTTAGTTGTTATAAGGAGAAGGGGCAATGTTTTACTTTCGGTGGAGTTTGCCTTTTCTCTACTCGCTATGGCGCTCCTGCTTGGGTCTTGTGGGTGAGCTCTCGTTCTCTTTGTATATTGTAGAAACTGAGGTTGTCATTCTCGTATTCCAGATTTGAGAAGTCCAGTGTTCATAATGATGGACATTGTGCGATGGGATTGATTAGGCGTTTTTTTATATCTAGCATTGCCGCTCTCGGACATGGCTTATCCTCGTGAACTTAAATTTTGGTATGAAGTACCGAAAGTCGAGCAGGCGGCTTTTCTACTGTTTCTTAAGTTTTATCCATGTTACAGCCAAACCTGACCTATTGCATTGGTTGACGATATATCTACGTACCTTTTTTCCTTGCTGACGTGCATCGTGAGAAAATCACAAGTTCCCCAAATGTTTCGGATTTTGTTGAGGAGGAGCGGCTTGAAGAGTTTCTTGTCTGCCACCTGCATTGAGTCGCGTCTAGAAAGGAAAAGAAATGACAGGGAGAGATTGTTATGCATATCGTTGGTGGTAATTTCGCTCTTGGGTGTGCGCTAATATACTTCGACACCACTAACCCCTACTATACTCAGGAAATTGAGATTTTCTGTTGAATCTTTCTTGATAATCACTCGTCTCAACCCTCAGTGTGCTTGTTGGTTTGAGTCGAAGGTTTTGTGTGGTGGATTTTGCAGGCCGTGTTTCAATTTCTTTTTGTCGTTGTTGCAGCGGCCCCGAAATTTGATAAGGTGACAGGTTTTGCAGGTCAGACTTTCCTGTTTTTTCTTGACTGAGTTCTGTCGCTTGTTTCTCGTCTGAAGTTCATAATGGATCGTAACCTTCAAGCGATTGTATGCAGTGCTGATTACTTCCTAGTGAGTTTTTGATCGGGCTCTGGCATTCGGTCAAAAAGTATGTATGCGAACAGTCAGAAGTGGTCTTTGTGGATCAGGTGTCTTCAATTTTGTTGTACTTGTTGTGCCAACCTTCTTGCTTAGTAGCACACTCAACCATCTTCGAACTTTGGGAATCACCCTTTTTTGTTGAATGTGATGTAGGACTTGCGTCAGACGGGCGTTGGCACCCTCAGCAAGTGGTGGTCCAGTCTGTGGGTTGTGTTATCTGGTTTTGAAGTTTGGCCTGTTCTACTAAACCACTGATCAAGGTCGAAGAGTTCAAGTTCGGGTCTTTCCCAGAGCCCCTGTGAGCATCATTCTTCACCGATTGTTTCCGCTGATTTGCATGCCGGATTAGCACAGTCGAGTAAAGATGGTTGTTTGGTGATATCATGGGTGCCTCGCGTTCCAAGCCTTCTGTCTCTCGCGCTTCCCCCCCGCCCTCGGAGCCACGCTCACCGCCGACTGCTTCAGTGCTCGCTAAGGAGACGAGGTATCCCCTCTATTTTTCACGACCCTGTATGCAAGACCCCCGCATGCCCCTCCTCCATCAACCTTCCGCGCATTTATGAATCTCTTACCCTTGCGCTTTTCTCCGCAGGGATGGTGGAAGAGAGTTGGCTGGAGTACTGGCTTGTATCCCACCCAGTGAGGCAGAGGGTCCGCTTAGGAAGCGACTGCGTTCTGCTCTACCCGGTAATGAGGAATGAATGGGGTGTTCCAAGTCATTGGGATGCTTGTTTTGTTTGCTTATGCCATTCTGGAGTTGATGATTTGCAGAAGTGTCCAACTCCTTGACATCGTTTTTGGATTTGAATTTTCGGAGCTTTGTCTTGGAAAGCATCATTTCTGTGTTTTGATGTTTGATTTATTGTCCCTCATGGAGTATGTTGTTTGTTGATTGAGTCTCCTGATGCCGTGGTGAACCATTTTGCAGAGGATGGCGGGGATGCGAAGCGTATCAAGGATGTAGGCAATGGTGTTGTTCCTGATACTGCGCTACTAGACGATGATGGTCCATTCCATCTTGCAAGTGAGGTGCGTTTCACATTCTTGGACCTGCACACTATGGAGCTCTTTTAATGATGGGAAATGAAACTCTGGCATCGTTTCTTTCCAACTAAGTCGGAATTTCTTTGGATTTTGGAACCTGCCTTTGATCTGTAATTGCTTTTTCTTAAGTTATGGGAGAGAACATAGCCCTAGAATTTTCGATTGGTTTGATTCTAGATGGGCTGTAGAATGATTTTCTCTGTCCTGCACCTTGGTTATGGTTACCGTACAATATAAAATGTCATGACGGTATCCAGTTTTTGACCACTGAACAGGTACCGGAGTCCCTGTTATTCTCATGCCAGCCCTTGGCAGCAGCAAGTGACATGATGCTTGGTCCTTCTGGGAACTTACATGGTGTGCTGCCCGTGAGGTAGACTCTTGTTTCAAACCTTCGGGGAAGTTGTCAATTTTTTCTCATAGATTCTCGTGTGTTCTTGTGGTGTGTCATCATGTTAAGATGTTGTTCCGTGGAGTTCACTGTCTGATCAGTTATCATTGCACGAAAATATGAAATTTTGAAGAAGGGAAGTGGGTTGAGATGTGTTATTGATATTGAAATATTCACACATTGATGAATCATAGTCCTAGTAAGGTGAAAACACCCCAAAGTGACAAATGAAGCAATTCAGCAAAGTTGAAGGCCTTCTTTTTTAAGAAAAAACATTGTTGTAGTGTCAACAATTGAAATTTGTAAATTAGGAAAAAAAAAAAGGAATTTTTGGATAAGCAATGTAATTACTATAAATCTTGAAAGTGGAAGCTCCTTGGACCACTAAAACCATCTCATAGGCTGATTTTAAAACTGAAATCTAGAAAATGAGTAGTCAATTCATTACAATTAAGTATATGAATGGTTTAATTGCACTTTTGGGAACACTTTCAAAAGAAGTCTACTTGTCAAGAATAGGTCTACAGATGGTTTTGGGTGTTTTTACCCCAATTGAAGTATAAAATGGTCAATGGAGTGTTGACCATGTCTCTAATTTCATTTAAACCTCATGTGATGAGGCCTATTGTGACCATTGGGCTTGGGTATGTGTTTAGAATCAGATCCATTGGATTTGCATGATTGCTCAAAGCTTTTTGATCATTGGCCAACTCATGTACTATTTTGCAGCTCGTTTAAGTTGGATGGAGCCAAACATAAGATATTTCTTAGTCACGCAGGAGCTCAAAAAGATTTTGTGGAGCAATTGTGTGTGGATCTTGAACGCATGGGATACGTCTTCCCATTCTTTGATCAGAGGCACCATAGTTTGCCCAAAGGCGAGGACTTTGTGCCTCTTATCATCGAAGCAACTCGATTGTGTCATGTTGCGGTGATTGTGTTGTCCGAAGAGTTTTTGTGTTCCAAGTGGCCAATGATCGAGTTGGCTGAGTTTTATGCTGCTCAACAAGGTGCAAGAGGTGGTGGCGTTAAGTTGAAATTGCTCCCTTTGTTTTTCAAGTTATCCATTGACGAGGTCAAGAATGAGGATCATTGGATGCCCATTTGGAAAGAACATGCTGCATGTGATGATCGGATTGACTTGTCTAAATGGAGTGCAGCTGTGATAGCCTTGTGCAAGTCAAATGGCTTGGATTTTGGAAAGGTTGCCAGGAAGGAGGTGGCTTACAGGAAGTGTGTTGTTGAGAGCATTTTCAAATTGTCTCCTCCAGACTTGCTCTTTGGCAGCTCTGAAAGCATGGTTGGTTCAAGTCGAATGTGTGAGGTACTTGAGACTTCTTGGTCTTGGAACTCTTGTTGAATTATGCATTACAATGTCTTTCACTATATGTTTGCATTAATTTGTGGATCTATAAGTAAATCCTAGACTTGTATGTTCACTTGGTTTCTTAGCTTACCTTTGGAAGCGGTCATGTTTGTATAGAACTTCTAACATAAATGTTGCTATCATTAAAATTTAATATAGGCTTCTACATATGGATATTTATTTGTACTAGGCATACTAAGTTTATAAGTTTTTCTGATTATCAATAGTTGCTACTCGTTGTAGTAGTTTTGAAGTTGAAACTAATGTCTTTGAGTTACTCTAGTGCATACTTTTGAGCACTTTGAACAACATTTGGTGATTCATCTGAAGAGTTCAAGTTGGATTCTTTTGACGATTTCTATTGATGTGTAGGTCATGTCAAGGCAATTTGTGGAGGACATTGTTGTTGGAGCTAGAGTGTTGGGAGTATACGGATTGGCTGGGGTTGGCAAAACCATGTTGGCGAAAGCTTTGCACGATTACTTCTATGCAGAGTTCTTGGGTAAAGTATGCTATGTTGACATGCGTCATGGGTCGAGAGCTCGGCGTCAAAAGTGGATGCTCAAGATGCTTTGTGGCTTTGAGAAGGATGTGGTGGATTGCATCGGTGCTAATGTTGAAAAGGTATGGTATTGCTTCTTGTTTTGAATATGATGACTTTCAATGCTTGAAAGTGAAGTAGAATTTTGATTTCCAATTGAAATCACTTTGTTGTAGGTTATTATGAAATGACTATAATTAGTGAATTAACTTCAAATGATTGTGAGACATGAGTTGGTTTAAAGTAATGCTAGTTGTGATTTCCCATAGTCTAGGATGTGAGCTATTAGAGATATTTCAAAGTGGTTGAGTTTCATGGAGAGTTTGATTGAGAATGGTGCTGAATATTGCCTCATTGTTGTGTTTTTGACTTTTCTAATCAAAAAGAGCTTGATCCACAAATCAACGTGTAGTATAATTATTTTGGTGTCTTTTAGGTCCTTGTGTTTGATGTGAATTTGAGTTGTTTCAATGAGCATTTTGAGTTTAAGCCCAACAAATGTACTAAAGCACACCAATTGTAGTTTCTACTCTAATTTGAAATTTTGAATTTTTTTTAATCTTTGGTCTTATAACCATGGAATGTTGATTTTCCAATTTTCTAGTGACTATAAATTGATATGCACCATGATTTTCTACAGTGGAAGGTGGTCAACTCCAAAACCATGCCATGTCTAAATATGCCATCTTTGTTGTGTGTGCACATCACCAAATTTGATTTGCACCTTTGTGAAAGAACCAATTTTAGAAATTCTATCATATAGATTTTTGCCCCTTTGTAACTTTTGTGTAGAGTATTGAGATGTTATGGTCTTTGGTGCCTTGGAACCTCCTTTCATTTTCTAACAAGAAAATTTGGAATTCTTACCAGCCTAATAATATTAATAACTATGTAGAGTAGCAAGAAGTGGTAGTTTTGGAGGTGCCCACCTTAATATTCACCTATGGAGAAATTTTTAGAGCATGTGAGCATATTTTGCATTTTTTGCATTTTTTCCACTTTTTTCACAAAATTTTTTAGCAATTTCAAATTTTTACACAAACATCTGAAATTCTTAGGTCATATAGAAGATATGTAATTACAACTCTAAAAAATAAATATATATGATTTCAATCATATACAATTGCAAATTGGAGCATACATGTTGAAGAACTTTGAAGTTTAAAAAATCTGGTCTAAGGCCCATCCTCTCATGGTTAACGGATATCTCTAGTATGTTGATGTGCATATGTCAGGGATTGATGCAAATGAAAACTTTCTTAAAGCGGGAGCGGGTGTTTTTGGTTATTGACAATATCAATTGTGATGAGCATTTGTTACGAGAAGTCCAAGACTATTTGAGAATGGGATTCCACCCGGAGAGTAGAATCATGATCACTTCAAGTAGCAAAGCAATTCTTGAGGATTTGTTACCCAACTTGGAATTGTATACGCCAATGCCAACGTTCAGGGTTGAAGAAGCTGGAGCACTTTTTTTGCAACGTGCTGCTCCTATGAAAGCTATTTCTGAATTGACAAGCGAAGAACAAAACATTCTTGGAATTTGCATACGGAAATGTTGGTTTCATTCCCCAGACGGTGGGTTGTATCACCCTGTGGCATTGACAGCATTGGCAAATTTCTTTTCTCGATTTGGTAGAGCAAAGGGAAATCAGCTTTTGGTTTGGAAGGATCATCTTGAAAAGGAAATGGACTTGGTGAAGGATGTATTGAAGTCATCGAAAGATCTCTTTGGTATTTTGGGTTTGCAATTTAGCACTTTTGACTTCGGTGAAAAGTTGTTCTTCTTGGATGTTGCACTCTATTTAAGAGATTTCGGGACTCTGTGGGAGTATCGTTATGGTGGTGAGATTGGTTGGTTGTGTCGTCTTCATGATGAATCTCCAACTATTATCATCGGAAAAGTGAGTTTCTCTCATCTTGTTTGGGTTTTATTGAGGCTTTTAGTTGTTGTCAATTTGTGAGTTTTTAGGAGTTACATATTTGATTGTGTTTTCTAATGATTTATTGGATTATTTAGGAATATTATGTGTGCTTGCTAAGGCCTTTATTTTGTGTTTGGTGTAAATGACCAATTCTAGTATGGAGATTTTGATCCACAATATCTAATGTAAGAATGTATGTTTATCACTTGATGCAGTTGTTGGATTTAAGAAAGTCCGGCATGATCGATTTCGACTTCTCAAACGAGATGGACTATGAAGATATTTACATTGATGTGCCTTCTTTGTATATGGAGTTTGCTAAGTGGTATGCAACGGACCATAAAGTGAATGGATTGAAGAATGCTTTGGGTGTGTTTCAACTTGGAGGAATGAATTTGGGAGGTGATTCTTCAACACCAATTAAAAAATGGTCAAAGCTTATTAGGCTCTGCATTTCTTCCATGACCCTTGTTGATGCACGACTTGTTGCAAGCAAGAGAATGCAAGAGTTGAAAAATCTTGTGGTATTGCAACTTTCCAATTGTGACGATTTGACAACATTGAATTTACAAGGGCTTGATTGCCTTCGTGACTTAGATCTTTGGGACCTTCGAAAGTTGGAGACAATTACATTATTTGGGAATTCAAGCATTGACGAGTATGGCGGCATCTATGATTCTTTGCAACATGTGCAATTTTGTAGTTTGAACTCTTTAGTTCACATGCCTGACTTGAGACCATGCAGCTCCTTGCATATAGTTGTTGTGGATAATTGCCCTACCGTGAGAAATTTGGAAGGAGTGGATTCTCCTTGTGTGAAGGAATTGGATCTCATGACTTCTTCTCCAAACCAATTTGAGAGGATATTGGATTTCAAATGTTTACGATCCTTGGAGCATCTTTGGATTATTGCAAAAAGTGAAGTTGGTTTTGATGCTCAATGGAAGCGAAGGGTGGATGAGAGTGATGTGGGATTACAAGTTGCCTTGGAAGGTGAAGGGCCTTGTGCTACGTTTCTCAAGAAACTATGTCCACTTTTGTATGGATCAAATAACATGATTTGTAAAGATTTTGAGCAATTCTGATGGAGAAGAAGAATCCCATGAAGATGATTCATTTGTGTAATTGGTAAATGATATTTTAATATAGGCCAATTCCAAATTGATTGTATAACTTTTTATCAAATTGTAGTCACCTTGTTGTGATACTAATTACTTTTTTATAGTCAATTGTTATGATGTTTTGATTGGATGATATGGTATATAACTATTTCAATTGTTCAAAGAGAATTTCTAACTACAACTTAATTTCATCATAGCAATTTTTGATCAATCACAAACCTCCAAGTAATTTTCTTTCTATTGAATTGTCCATCTTTGACTTCACTTTGTTATATCTTAGTATAACACATTGAAACACTTTATAGCAAGAACTTGTCACTCTTATTAGTATCATATAGTTGATGTCAAACTTTATTTACAAGGAGCCCAAGTGGTAGCCAATGTTGTGCTTGTCACCCCTTCTCTTGTCAAAAAAGCTTGGGTCATCAATGCTTCTCATAAAAAAATTACAACCCCTCTAGTAGTCGTTGATTCGATTTTTGCCAGTGTTAGAGGTGTTGTTCAATCTCTATAGTAGATCTTGGGAGAAAAATACCGGAGGCCTTAAACAATCATTGGTCAACACTGTTAAGAGAAAAAGTATGCATTACATGATATGTACAACGATCTTGTAGCGTAGGATTTCTTGGGAAGCAAAACCCAAGGAAACCCCTAGTGGTGGTTTTTTGTTTTGAGAAAGGTCAAATAGTCTATTGTATTGTATCTAAGGTCACTTTTACATAAGATATTCACTCACTTTCTATAATAGAATATAAAATCCCATTAAAAATGTTTAATAATATTGTATTGGTATATATGTTCAGTCCTATCTTATACTAGTATCCATCCATTATTCATGAATGCAGACTGATGACATGCTGTATGGGTCTTTTACTAGAATTCTATGTCAATTTGTCACAGGTTTGTCAAATAGTCATGGCTCCTGTTCTATAGATTTAATCAGACCACAATATATATTTACAGTTGCGCATACATCCTCTGGCCGTCTCCTTAATTACTTCTTCAATTTTAATTTGTTGTCAATTGGTCCAGTAAGTAATTAACTAGCCTAATTGCTTACAAATGCAAGGATGCACATTCACCATTTAGTTTTGTTAAATAGTCCTTGTATGCAAAGTATGCAAAGGTTTACTTATTCCTTCCTGTTAATTACGTTCTAGTCAATTAGTGACATTAGCTTTTTTTCTCCAAGCTCCATCAACAAAATAGTTCATCTCATCACAAGTTAGATTTCTACTATTAAAATAGAATTGCTATTTGGTCAATTGGTCTTGCTATCTTATCTAATTACTAAACTTAACAACTTTCAACACATAGTCAATTTGTCCAAGTTCCAACCTTATTAAGATTAAAATGAGATTTGCATCAACAATTCACAATGGCAGACTAACTTCATGATTCTTGCATCAAACACTTGTTGCACTATGTTAGTTTATAAGTTATAAATATGTTCAATTTATTCACTTATTTCAATTTCAAACAATCTTCAATTATCAACCAAGATACTTTTATCATTCCTATATTGTCAATTAATTTGCTTCACTAACTATACGGTTCTTACTT
Organism: Pseudisothecium myosuroides; assembly: GCA_951799445.1. Taxonomy (NCBI): domain Eukaryota; kingdom Viridiplantae; phylum Streptophyta; class Bryopsida; order Hypnales; family Lembophyllaceae; genus Pseudisothecium; species Pseudisothecium myosuroides. The sequence goes on along the minus strand of OX637292.1, from coordinate 10,961,268 downwards.
AACCAAAATTAACTACAACGACATCTCCATACTCACTCAATCAAATAGACAAAATATATGGAAGACTAACACTTGGTCTTCCACCAATTAACAGTGGGCCGTAACATCAACAACAGTCCATTACACACATTGCTGTGATTAAATTAACTTGGACTAATAGACCGAAAATCACAAGGAACTTACTGCCAATCACTGGCTACTTAAGACATGGAAGTTACAGACTATTAGACTTCCACAATTTTACTGTTCCCGTAGTTTTATTAAGAAGCTGTCCTAGCCTTCTTGTTTATTTGACATTAATAAATCAGACCATAATTAATATGATCCTGATATCCAAACTAAGCTTGACTATTAGACCAATTAAAATTACGACAAGACAACGCCAATCCCTGACAATCTAGAAATTTATAGAATGACTTCATTCACAAAGATCACATCAAGAATCAACTTTATTAACTTTTAACATTCTACAAAGCTTTAATATGCGAATTATCAATTGATGGTTTATTAAGTAAAAGGAACTTACAGTTTATTTGTCCTCCTAGTTCGCAGCTCCTTCAATCTTCATCTTGCACTCCTAGCATCGTCCATTTGACCTCGAGCAGTGTCCTCAGCAACTTTTATAATTTACTCACTCACTCAAGAACCAGCTTCATGACTAATAGACAACTAACTGGAAAGAGGAGCAAAGCCAATCCCTAGCTAACATACTCTATTTACAAAGTATTACTACTTACTGGCTAATAAAGTGTTTTACAAACTCAGTACACCTACTGAATTATGGATAATCAAATAAAGTCTATTTGACAAAACAACAACTTTCCATCAGACATATAATTTGACCACAACTACTGCTGCCCAGTTATAGATTGCATTGTAATTAAAATCAACTAATAAATATTCAGCTCTCTCTATGACTATTAGACCAATTGCACAAAATAATACAAAGCCATTCACTGGCTACAACATCATAAGACGAATAGACAAAATCATATTAAACCTGAAGGAATACACGAGTACAAGGCAAGCAATTGCTACAAGCCGAGAGAGAGAAAAACAATAAGTCTATTCGTCTTTATATATTCTTGGCTATAACTAATCAAGAGTCTAACTGCACAGTCTATTTGTCCAACTACTTAATCAGTTAACTCTAACTTTTGTAACCGGCTGTCCAATAGTCCTTTTCATAACTATAAGTCCAATTGACCTAATTCACACTATATTTCGACTTTAAGTTAACTAAAACTGGATTATTTGTCTTTTACTTTGGAAAGCTTTAAAATTATCCCAAAAAGTTTATCTACAAATCTTCACGTTTATGGTCTGCCGATTGGAAGTTGACTGTCTACGTGCGAGTCTATGCGAGTCTGCTTCAACGCTTGAAAATTTTTGAACTGCTTCTAGCGAAATCCTAACTTGCTTGCAACGTTGTTGGAGCTTAGATGCAGCTTGGAAGAGAGGACAACATTCTACATTCAATCTATGAAATTTGATAGTAAGGTGCACTACATGAATTCATGAAGTATTTGAATTCTCTAGCACCTGTTGATGCAAAGGAAGTGGTGTTGTGACATATAGAGTTGCCGATGTGCTGGCATCGTCCAGACATTCTAACTCCATGATTTTTTTGTTGGAACTTGGTGGGAGCGACGTTCTAACTCGCATAGGTTTTTCAAATGGGTTTAGTTCTCGTGTGGTGGAACTTGTGAATTTCTTCATAAGAAATTCTAGGAAGTGGAGTTTGTGGAGTCTGCAATAGTGCCTACATTCCCCGTACGTTGTAGTTCTTGTTCTTGAATGCTAAAGGGTTGGTTTTGTTCAGTTCCAATCTTATTCTTGAATGTTTAAGGGTGGGTTTGTTGAATTTCGATCTTATTGTTGAATGCTCAAGGGCTGGTTTTCTTGAGTTTTGAGAATACTTTTGTTTCACAGTTTAATGCTGGTTGAATGATGTTTGATTTGCTCTTTGTTTGATTGTAATTACTTTGTAAGGCTTGTACTTGAAAATTAATTCAATGTATAGTTTTGAACATGGTTTCAAAATGGCTCTTCTACTTTTGAGACTGAATAGGAAATCAATGTTTTGATAGATGCAAGGATTGTAGTGGATTTGCAAGGAATTTGTGTTGTAATTATTAGATTAATGGAGGGGGTTAAGGATTTAGAATTCAAGCTTTGGCGTCACTCTTGTTGGTGAAAGGAGAGCATTATCACTATTTGAAAATCTTTTTTGAGCTTATTGACTTCTTCTCAGATTCTAGGGTTTTAATACATTGCGACATGATCAAGCAATTGATAATGTAGATTGGATGAAAAACATCTAAAATCATTCAAAAGGAACAAGATTAGAAAACTAAAAAGTAAAAGTAATTAAGACCCCAAAAGTGAAATAATAAAATAATTTGGAAATTTAGATTAATAGTAATTAGTGGATGAAGTTTGAAGTATCGATTTGCGGTCAAACTTCATCTATCAATAGCTTCCACTAGGGAAGGTCAACTTCACTAGAGAAGGTCAATTTAGAAGTAAGATAGCAATTTAGAAAGGTCAAGTAAAACTCTTTAAAATATAAGTATAAAAGATTTTAAAAATATAAATGATCAAAAGAAGTTTAGCCCTTTAAAGTAATAAAGGATTAGTAAAGTAAATTAAGTTAATGTTTACCAAGCAAGAACATAGGTTTAAAAGTGGATAAAAGCGACTTAGAGAAATTCAGAATTAGTTCAAACTTAAGAAAATACTAAAAAACCTAAAAGTTAATGAAGGATGAAGTTTAGACTAAGAAATGGATGAAGTTAGGTAGGATCCATCCATCCAAGATCAAATTTGGTTTCTAAGAGGTTAACCTTAGCCTAGACCCACAGTAAAATTCTTAAATCAAATTGGAATTAGGAACACCTAGAAAAACATGGATAAAGTTTGATGTACCGATTAGCGATCAAACTTTATCCGCTCATAACTTTTGCTAGGAGTGTTAGAATTTGATGAATTTGATGTTTTCAAAAATGGCATGATACTATCTACAACCTGAGATTGCTAAATTTAAAATGTCTCCACTTTTATTTAAAAATCACAGTGGCCTAGTTAGTTAAATTGTCCAAGTCAATTCTTGCACTTAAGTCAAGGTTGTGACTCTTTTGTAAAGTAGTGTGCATTTAGGTACATAGGAAAAAAGATTTATTGCTTGTAAGGCACAATGGATCAACGTTAGGCACCCACTTAACATAGAATTTCACGCTAGTCAAAGAACCTAGTTGTGTAAGTCTAATTACCAAGGGTGGGTAATTAAATGCTTATAAGCTCTAAAAGCATTCACCTCTTGAAATGTACATTATTTGTACATTTTTTTTCTTATTGAATCATTAATGTACAAATGTTTTACATTTCAAGAGGTGGATGCTTTCAGTGACTACTACGTTTTAACTTCAATAATTCATAAGTATTTCCACGAAGCTCCAAAAAACAGGAAACTACTTGGATAAGATGCCACTTTCATTTGTTTTCCAAGGAAATATTATTGAAAATTATTTCAAGAAATCTAACCTCCCCAAACTAATTTCCAACTTTAAAAATGGGTGCTTTATGAACCTCCTACCTCATTCCGTTATTTGCATGTATTCCAATGCTCCGAGTTACCACCAAGAAAAATAAAAAATAATTGGTTGGTTCAACCCAGTATTGCACATCGAGAAAATAGTAGTTGCAAACAAATGATAAATTATTGTAGTTGCAGAGGTGGCATTAATGAGGACCACTCGCTTTGCTCCTAAAATTTCTCCGATAAGTGACCTTATTCACGCAAACTATTGCGCATCCAGGCTGCCCAAGCTCCATCTTTGTTATGCTATCCTAATCAATCTTAAATCTAAAGCCAGTCGATTTCCTTTCACTTGAAGAAATGTACCAAAATACTTGCAGCTGGAGATGATGAAGAAGACTGATTTGAAACTGAGCAGGTTGAGAGAGTCCAGTAGGAGCTAGGGACACATGTAGCAGCGCCGCCCTTAGCGGCCATTCCTGGAAAAATGGTCGGGTGAGTGCTTCCTACCCCACCTCTTTGCCAATGAATCAACGACATCCGTCTTACCCGCCCACCCAATCTTTTACATTTTCTTTTAATAAAATGTAAAGATCTTGGCCAATCAACCCCTAAAACCCTTTGGTAAACCCTAAGGAGGACTGTAGCTACGTGCCTACCGACGCTTTGCTACAGACCTAAACCCTTTTTGCTCCGCTCCATAGGATTTAGGTAACTTCATTCGTTTCTCCAAATGAAGTACATCTCGCGCGCAAGGGGCTCCGGGCCAATCTTCAAGCAATGGCCAATGACATTAGAGAAAATCTGGGCCCTCTGGAGGACCCTGAAATTTACTTTTTTTTTGCAAAAAAATCAGTTTTTCCCCTATTTCCACCCAGCAGTATCTGCTGCGACAGTGGCGCAGAAAACGAAATATACGACTTAAAAAAAAGAAATAAAAAAAAAAATTATTTTTTTATTTTTTAGTCTTAAAAAAATATTAAAAATTTTAAGAAAAAAATTTAAAAAAAAAAAAAAAAAAAAATTCCGATTTCTAACCGTTTAAACCGAGGGCCAGTTCTGCAATGACAGGCCAAGCATTTTAATAGCTTAGCATGTCACTGCGGAGCAGCCCTCAGGAGGGCTGGTTTTTTCTCTAATGAGGTTGCCGCTCCTACATTCTACCCCAAGACCTCTGCAACTTGTGCTACAATTGCAAAATGCGCCAAGGTCATTTCAGAAATCTTCTCGAAAGAAAGTAATAAAAACTACACAAGATACAATCGTTAGACGGGAAGCCATTCAGAAGCGTAGATGGTTTCTAGCTTTTGTCCTAGTGAAAACTTGTGTATGTGGAAATCCTCAAACCCCATATGACCACATTTGGGTAACAATTAAATTGCACATCTTGGTCCCACTCGCGGGGCTGTGATTGTTTCTTACACGTACAACTAGTTGTTGCTGGATTCCAATGGTTGATTCAGTTCACGGGCTTGAATGCTAACTTTGTTGAATTTTCCAACTTATACTTGGCGTTGCAACCACAACTAGGAGGTCCTTCATTGAGCATGTTTCCGATTTAGAGCATCGTTCAGTTATGTTTCTCAATTTATCAAGCCCCTCTTATAAGGATTGAAGGCATTGTTCACTTCAATTTCTTCTCATAGAGATGAAGTGTGAGCAAGGAAGTCCAGGTGGAGGGCTGCGACATGCTTTCAAGATGTGTTCACTTTGCAAATCATAGCATCCTGCATCTGGAAACACCCAAACGCTGCCATCCGCATTGCCGGGCTCACTCTTCCTTCGTCCTTCTGTCGGAGTTATCACCACGCTCTTTCTTCGAGTCTCTCATCAATCTCAGGAGAGGAGAAAAAAGAGGATCGCAATAGACTTGCAACAAAGCAAGCGAGGAGGACAGGTGAGGGCAGGAAGAAAATGTTCAAACTGCTTGTCGCAAGTCGAGTTGGGGCAGCCCGGATGCGCAACAGTGCTGGGTGGGGCCCAGCCCCCGTGAATTGCTCGATGGGGGGTACATACTGTAACGTCTTGTAAAATTTCTCACAGAAGCTTCGTTTCCTTGTCGAAGCTTTTGTGCATGAGAGGGTTTGGTGAAGAGGGTGGCCTCCTTATGGTTTGGAGTGGCCAACTCTAGTATGTCTTGAGCAGAGTGTACCTCGAACATCTCGGGCTGTTGGTAGCGTTGGAGGCAGCTTGTGCGCCCACTCTACGCCCCTGACCGTTTCCACCCTAATCGGAGGAAGCCATTGTGTGATCAGTATGCCATTTCAAGGTAAGTTACGAGCGCCCAAGCTTGCTCCTCTTGACACAAGAGCAACGGCGTGAGAAATTTGGAATAGCATTCGTAGTGCAACGTCTGGAGTAATTGTGTTATGAGTTTTGTTGTTACAGCCGAGTTTTGGAGTTTTCTTGCTTCGGCGTGTTGTGATTGTTTTCTTCCTTCGCTTTCCGTTCCTTAGGAGTTGGATCAGATCATGTTTCCTCTGGCGTAAGAGAGCTGTGAAACACTAGGACGGAACATTGAAGCGGTTCGAATTTGCGTCGGTGCTGGTGTGTCCAGAGTTGAACCTTCGTCGGAGCAGCATGATGGCGAGAATGCGAACAATGAACTCCATGGTGAGAGACAGTTGGAAAGGGATTCATAGTGCAGCTTGTGGAATATCTCTTTAGTGGAACTTAGTTGTTAAAAGGAGAAGGGGCAATGTTTTATTTTCCATGGAGTTTGCCTTTTCTCTTCTCGCCATGGCGCTTCTGCTTGGGTCTGGCAGGTGAGCTCTCGTTTCTTTGTATTTTGTAGAAACTGAGGTTGACATTCTCGAATTCCAGATTTGAGAAGTCCAGTGTTCATAATGATTGACATTGTGCGATGGGATTGATTAGGCGTTTTTCTATATGTAGCATTGCAGTTCTCGGACATGGCTTATCCGCGTGACCTTACATTTTAGTACGAAGTACCGAAAGAAGAGCAGGGTGAAACCTTGTCCAGGCAAATTGGCCGTCGGCTTGTCTGCTCTTTCTTAAGTTTTGTCCATGTTATTGCCAACCTGGCCTATTGCATAGGATAACGAGATATCTACGTACCTTTTTATTTGCTGATGTGCTTCGTAGAAAGGAAAAGAATCGACAGGGAGAGATTGGAATGCATATCGTTGGTATTAATTTTGCTCTTGGGTGTGTATGCTTATTTACTTTGGTACCACTATGGCTCCTCCTATACTCAGGAAACTGCGATTTTCTTTTGAATTTGATGCTTCTTGATGATCCCTCGTCTTAGCCCTTAGTGTGCTTGGTGGTCTGAGTTGAAGGTTTTGAGTGTTGGATTTTGCGGGCCGTGTTTCAATTTATTTTTGTCGTTGTCGCAGCGGCATCGAAACTTGATAAGGTGACAGGTTTTGCAGGTCAGGCTTTCCTGTTTTTTCTTGACTGGGTTCTTTCGATTGTTTCTTCTCTCAAGTTTACAATGGATAGTAACGTATAGCGATTGTATGCAAAGCAGATTACTTCTTAGTGAGTTTATAATCGGGCTCTGGCCTTCGGTCCGTAAGTATGTAGTTGAGTCTATGCCAACAGTCAGAAGTGGTCTTTGCGGATCAGGTGTCTTCAATTTTGTTGTACTTGCTGTGACAACCTTCTTGCTCAGTAGCGCACGCAACCATTTTTGAACTTTGGGAATCACCCTTTTTTGTTGAATGTGATGTAGGACTTGCGTCAGACGGGCGTGGGCACCCTCAGCAAGTGGGTGTCTAGTCTGAGGGTTGTGTTATGCGGGTTTTAGGCTGATCTACTAGAACCACTGATCAAGTTTGAAGATTTCAAGTTCGGGTCTTTCCCAGAGCCCCTGTGAGCATCACTCTTCACCAACTGTTTCCGCTGGTTTGCATGCCGGATTTGCACGGTCGAGTGAAGATGCCTGTGTGCTGATATCATGGGTGCCTCGCGTTCCAAGCCTTCTGTCTCTCGCACTTCACCCCCGCTCTCTAAGCAGTGCTTGTTGCCTTCTACTCCTGTGCCCGCCACGAAGACAACGTATCCCCTCTATTCCCCAGAGCTCTGTAAGCAAGCCCCCCGCATGCCCCTCCTCCATCAACCTTCCGTGCATTTATGAAATTCTGATCCTAGTGCTTTTCTCCGCAGGGATGGTGCAAGAGGGTTGGCTGGAGTCCTGGCTTGTATTTCGCCCAGTGAGGTAGCGGTCCGCTTAGGAGGCGATTGCGTTCTGCTCTTCCCGGTAATGAGGAATGAATTGGGTGTTCCAAGTCTTTGGGATGCTTGAATTTTTGTTTGCTTGATGCGATTCTGGAGTCGATGATTAGCAGAATTGTTCAACTCCTTGACGTCGTTTTTGGAGTCGAATTTCCGGAACTTTGTCTTGGAAAGCATCCATCATGCGTTTTGATGTTTGATTTATTGTCTCTCATGGAGTATGCTGTTTGTTGATTGAGTCTCCTGATGCCGTGGTCAACCGGATGGCGCGGATGCGATGCGTATCCTGGATGTAGGCAATGGTGTTCCTGATATTGAGCTACTCAACGATGATGGTCAATACCAGCTTGCAAGTACAGAGCGTTTTACATCCTTGGACCTGCACATTATGGAGCTAATCGATTGATCGGAAATGAACTCTGTGATCGTTTCTTTCCAACTAAGTTGAAATCTGTTTGGATTTGGGAAACTACCTTTGATTTGTCATTGATTCTTCTTAAGTTATGGAAGAGAACGTAGTCCTAGATTATTCGAGTGGTTGGATTATGGGAAGTAGAATGGTTTTCTCTATCCTGCACCCTTGGGTATGGAATCTTTGAGTTGTAATTGAACTTGATCAAAGGTTTTTAGGTAGTAGTTTGAGAGCAGTTTTCAACCTCGTTACCATACTAAAAGAAAGTCATGACGGTATCCAGTTTTCGAACAATGAACAGGAACCAGAGTCCCTATTATTCTCATGCCAGCCCTTGGAAGCAGCAAGTGACATGGTGCTTGGTCCTTTCGGAGCTCACATGGTGTGCAGCCCATGAGGTATGCTCTCGTTTCAAACCTTTAAAGAAATTGTCAATTTTCATAACTAAATCTTTTTTCTCATAGATTGGAGTGTATTCTTGTGGTGTGTCATCATGTTAAGAAGTTGTTCATGGAGTTCAATGTGTGATCAGTATCATTAAAAGCATGAAAATTTGAAGGGAAGTGGGTTGAGATGTATGTGTTTAATATTAGATTCACTGGAGTTGCGTGATTGCTCAAAGCATTTTCATCATTGACCAGTTACGTACTATTTTGCAGCTCGTTTAAGTTGGACGTGGTCAAACATAAGATATTTCTTAGTCACGCGGGAGCTCAAAAAGATTTTGTGGAGCAATTGTGTGTGGCTCTTGAACGCATAGGATATTTCTTCCCATTCTTTGATCAAAGGCACCACAATTTGCCCGAAGGCGAGGACTTTGTGCCTCTTATCATTGAAGCAGTTCGATTATGCCATGTTGCAATGATTGTGTTGTCGGAAGAGTTTTTGTGTTCCAAGTGGCCAACGATAGAGCTAGTTGAGTTATATGTTGCTCAGTAAGGTGCAAGAGGTGGTGGCATTAGGTTGAAATTGCTCCCCTTGTTCTTGAAGTTTGTTGTTGAGAGCATTTTTAAGTTGTCTCCTCTAGACTTACTCTTTGGTAGCTCTGAAAGCATGGTTGGTTCAAGTCGAATGTGTGAGGTACTTGAGACTTCTTGGTCTTGTAACTCTTGTTGGATTTTTGATTGTGCATTCTTTCACAATGTGTGCATTAATTTGTGGATCTGTAAGTATATTCTGGACTTGTATGTTCACTTTGTTTCTTAGGTTACCTTTGGAAGCGGTCATGTTTGTATAGAACTTATAACATAGATCTTTGCATCATTTACTCCCAATATAGGCTTCTTGATGCGGATATATATTTGAGACTAGGCATGCTAAATTTAAAAAATTTTAGTATTATCTATATTTGCAATATTCTTGAAGTTGAAGTACTCTAATTCTTACTTTCAAGAAGTTTGGAGATCAAAGTTTTAGTTATTATGGTGGTTCTTTTGAAGACTTTGAAGTTGAATTTTTTGACAAGTTCAATTGATGCATAGGCCATGGCAAGACGATTTGTGGAAGACACCACCATTGGAGCAAGAGTGTTGGGAATATATGGAATGGTTGGGCTTGGCAAAACCATGTTGGCGAAAGCCTTGCATGATTATTTCTATAGATAGTTCTTGGGTAAAGTATGCTATGTTGACATGGATCATGGGTCGAGAGCTCGGCATCAAAAGTGGATGCTCAAGATGCTCTGTGGCTTTGAGAAGGATGTGGTGGCTTGCATTGGTGCTGATGTTGAAAAGGTATGGTATTGCTTCATGTTTGAAATTTGATGACTTGAAGTGTTTGAAAGTGAAGTACATTTTAAATTTTGATTTTGAATCATTATCTTACAATTTTCTATGAAATGAGAACTAATAATGAATTTAACTTCAAATGAATGTGAGACATGAGTTGTTTTAAGGAATGCTAGTTGTGATTCCCCGTAATTTGGGATGTGAGATATTAGAGATATTTACGAAGTGATTGAGTTTCATGAAGAGTTTGGTGGAGCATATTAGCTTTGTATAAAGGAATTGGTGCATTAATTGGTTGTCATGCTTCATTACGTATGATTGGTTGATGGATGATTTTGTGTAGCTTGTTGAATGGAATATTGTATGTTTTTAACCTATTATTTTTGTGGTTCAACATATTATTTGAGAATGGTGTTGAATATTGCTTCATTGTGTTATTTTTGACTTTTCTTCTTAGAAAGAGCATGATCCACAGATCGCCATATAGTAGAATGAAGCTTAGCAACTATAGTTTCTACTCCAGTTTGAAGTTTTTTTCAAATTTGTAGATTTCAATGTCTCATTGTTATTTGATCTTTGGGCCTATAACCTTGGGCTATTGATTTTCTAATTTTAAAATGACATGGTTAAGTGATTTGTACCATGATTTTATTTGCACCTCTAAAAATGCACCATGTCTAGAACTACCATCATCATTGTATGTACATTTCCAAAATCAATATGTCATTTATCCTTTTATAACTTTTGCATATGGTATCCAAATGTTATGGTCGTTGTATGTTGGAACCTCCTTTGTTCAAATAAGAAAACATAAAATTTTGACGTGTTTAATAATAGGAGCTATGTACAGTAGCAAAAATTATTAGTTTTGGAGGTGCCCACTTTGGCCTTCACTTATGGAGAAATTTTTAGATCCTTTAATCCTTGAAGGACTTTGAGGTTGAAAAGTGATGGATGGATGACTTCATTGTTCATTGTAGAAATAAAAAATGCACCTATTGGTCCAGTAATCAAAGTAGTTTTGGTGACTACTTTGATCATAGGGCCCTTGTCTTTTTAAGGGTTAAGCATATTTTGTACTTGATATTATTTTATTTTATTTTTTATATTGAAATTCATAGTAGTTTCAAATTTTTACAAAGAATTCTAAATTTTGTAGTTCTTATAGAAGACATGTAAGTACATCTTAAAAAAATAATTACATTAGATTTCAATCACATATATAGAGAACTTTGAAGTTTGGAAAACTGGTCATTCACTTGTGTTTTGTAGTTAAATTTTTTTTCTATTCTATTGATGTGAGTGTCACGGATTGACAACCATTTGTGGATTTTTTTGCACTACACAACGAAAAATTGTAATTTTTTATCTTGAACATTTGAGTTTAGAGTTGGGGATAAAAATTTCAGAATGTCAAACCTTGATTTTTACATATAAAAAAATTGTTAAATAGAAGTAGGTCCAAAATTGAACAAAATACTAAATTGTTAACAGCTCTTAGGTGGAATTAAAACAACATAATCCCAATGGTGGGATTGTTCTTGAAAACAAACTTGACCTCGTCAAAAAAAAAATTTGAAAAATTTTGAAAATTGCATTCAAAAATGAATTCTATAAGTTAGTTTTTTCGAAGATGCTTAAATTGCCCGAAAAACAAGATTGTCCATAACTTTCTCATTATTAGTCCAAATAGAATGAGTCAAAGCTTCAGATGTAGACAAAAACATGATCTTTGAGGGAAAAAAATTTAAAAAATTAAAAACTTTTTTTTGTGTTTTTTTTTCTGCCCGCCGAACTGCTTTTTTGCTTTAGGATGGCATAACTTTTGCTCCCGAGCACCAATTGAAAAAAAAATTATATTTTTAGAAAGCTAATGTGATTCCCTATCTTCAAAAAAGTTTCAAAAAATCAGATCAAAATTTGAGGCCACACGGACCTGCTCGAAATCTGAAGTGTCCCCCGAGGGGACTTTGGTACTTTAGGGATTAACTATTAGGTTTTTAGTGTCAACAGATTGAGCTACTTATATTAGAATACTATAATTTGTAGGTTCTAATATCCAAAAATGTAATTCCAAGCTAATTTGGCTATGAACACGGTAATGAATTTTCCAGTGTCCTGTATGGTTCAGTCTTACAAAATGTCAAGGTACTTGATCTGAACTCACCATTCTAATATAAATTCTAATTCTTGTTCATTTTACATTAGATTTAGTGCTTGACAATTGCACTTCTATTGATCCCATTGTAGTTCAATGGTCAAGTTAATAAAATCACCTCTATCAACAGAGGACCACTTAGTTAGACAATCTTCTAAGACAAGCTCTTGAGATGAAATTTTGTAGCATAAATGTGCTAAATATATTGTTTATAAGATAGCTCAAGAGACAAATTTTAAGACAATTTGATAAGATCAAGGAATAGAATCCTAATCTTTGTTTTTGTTTTCTAAATTGTTGTACTGATTTGATATAAGATAATAAAAATAAAAATAAATACAAGCTTCATAATTTTGGCCCAAAGTCTCTATTGCGCCTTTTAATGACACTTATTTCTTCAAACTCGTCAACATGCCTATGTAGTACTTTACTTCTAGTGACATTAAAAGTCTTGAACTCCTAACACTGCACATGTCATGCACAAGTGATTTTAGGTTCAAACACTAGTAGTAAATCCCCCATTCCCTCTATGATTTCTCGCACCTAATTCTTGCAAGATAATACGCATGTTATTTGATGATAAGGAACGGAACTTCCATTGATGTCTAAGCACATGATGACAAGCGGGAGCTTGTTTTCTTGGTGGTTGACAATATCACCTGTAATGCACATTTATTGCAAGAAGTCCAAGACTATTTGACAATGGGATTTAATCCAGAGAGTAAAATAATAGTCACTTCAAGTAGCAAAGCAATTCTTGAAGATTTGTTACCCAATATGAAATTGTACACGCCAATGCCAACATTGAAGGTTGAAGAAGTTGGAGCTCTTTTTATAAGATGTGATGCTCCTATGAAGGCTATTTCTGAATTAACAAGTGAAGAATAAAACATTCTTGAAATTTGCATACGGAAATGTTGGTTTCATTCCTCAATGGGTGGATTGTATCACCCCATGGCCTTGATAGCATTGGCAGATTTCTTTTCTCAATTTGGTAGAGCAAAGAGAAATCAAATTTTGGTTTCAAAAGATCATCTTGAGAAGGAGACAAACTTAGTGAAGGATGTATTGAAGTCATCAAAAGATCACTTTGGTATTTGGGGTCTGCAATTCAGTACTTTTGACTTTAGTGAAAAGTTGTTATTTTTGGATCTCGCACTCTATTTGAGAGATAGGGTCTATCGGTGGGATTTTGGTGATACCTTTTGTGGTGATGACATTAGTTGGCTTTGTCAACTTTATGATGAATCTCTAACAATTATCGGAAGAAAGGTGAGTATCCATCATCTTTTATTGAGAATTCTAGTTGGCAATTTGTGGGAGTTTTTTGGAGAACAATGTCTTTGATTGCACGTTCTATTGATTCATTGGATTATGTAGGTATAGCATGTGCACTTGCTTAGACCTTTATGTTGTGTTTGGTGTACATGACTAGTTCTACTGTAGAGATTTTTTTCTCTATTATCTAATACAAGAATGTGCATTTATCACTTGATGCAATTGTTGGATTTAGAAAATTTTGGCAAGATCAATTTCAACCATACGGAGAACCTAGATGGTGAAGTGAGCTACCAAATTAGTGTACCCTCAATATATTTGAAGTTTGCTGAGTGGTATGCAACGGACTATAAAGTGAATGAGTTGAAGAATGCTTGGGGTGTATTTCAACTTGGAGGAATGAATTTGAGAGGTGATTCTTTGACACCAATTAAATGTTGGTAAAATCTTATTAGCCTCCGCATTTCTCTTATGACCCCTGCAAACGTGCAACTTGTTGCAAGCAAGAGAATGCAAGAGTTGAGCAATCTTGTGGTACTCCAACTTTTCAAATGTCATGATTTGACAATGTTGAATTTGGATGGGCTTGATTGCCTTTGTGACTTAGAACTCAAGGACCTTCCAAAATTGGTGACAATCACATTATCCAAGAATTCAAGCAAGGATGAGTATGGAGGCATCTACAATTCTCTGCAGCATGTGCAATTGGTCTATTTGAAATCTTTAGTTCACATGCCTGACTTGAGGCTATGTACCTCCTTGCATTTAGTTCATGTCAATGATTACCAAAAAGTGATAAATTTGGAAGGAGCAGATTGTCTTTGTGTGAAGGTTTTGACACTTTGTGGTGTGCCTCCAAACCATTTTGAGAAGTTGGTAGATTTCAAGTCATTTCAATCTTTGGAGAGACTTTGGATTGATGTTGAAAGTGATGTTGATGATTTGGAGCTCGATGGATCCAAAGGGTAGATGGGAGAGGTGAACTAAATACCTTAAAAGGTAAAAGGCCTTGTGCTAAACTTCTTGGAAAACTTCATCTTCTTTTGTATGGATCAAAAAACATGATTTGTACACTTTTAGAATTCAAGGGAAGGGGATTCTACATAAGATAGTGAATCCCATGAAGAAGATGAATTTGTTGGAGATGATCCATTTGTGTAATTGATAAATGATATTTCAATATAGCTAAATTCCAAATTGACTATATAACTTATTGTCAAATTGTAGTCACCTTATTTTTACGCAAAATACTTTTTGTTTAATCAAATGTTTTGTTGTTCGTTTGGATGATATGGTAAATGAATATTTCAATTGTGCAAAGAGAATTCTAATTGCAACATATTTTTTACATCACTGCAATTTTTGATCAACTATAAGATTTCTAATCATTTTCAATCTTTTGACTTTCTCTTGACTTGTTCAAGCAAAGAAAAAAAAGCCTATGTGATATGTAACTTTGTGTAGTTATATTTTCAGCTGACGTGGAATACGAGTATATAAATATGATGAGTCATATTTGGCTAATGTAGCATATGACTTTGCATAGTCATATTTTAAGTTGATATGGAGTATAACTCTTGTAAGTCATATTTTTTGCTGATACGAAAAATGATTCTTGTGAGTCATATTCTTTGCTGATATAGAAAATGACTCCCGTAATTCATATTCTCTACTAATGTGGATAATGACTCTCATGAATCATATTTTTTACTTATGTGGAATGACTTTTGTGAGCCATATTTTTGATTGATGTAAAATATGTCTCCTATAAATCATATTTTTGACTGATGTGGCAGTTTACATGGAATATTACTCGTAATTTTATCATTGAATGTATTCATATTCAAAAAAATATAGAGTCATATTTTTGACATGACTGTGATCATTATGTGACTGTTGCTAGTCATATTTTGGCCAATTTCTATTGTGAAATATGATTCAAGCAAGTGATATTCTGGATACCATTGGTGCTATTTTGTGAGTGTGCGAGCATGAGCTTGTCAGCGCTAAGCGGGGATTATGTAAGTGGTGAACTCAGAAATTGAAAAAGCATTAGAAAACTCAATAATATTTCTGCAAAAGATTCTATTTCATAATTTTGGTCAACTTTTTGAATTTATGTTAAATTATTGGACATATTACCGTGGAACTATTATTGTGGACCTATTATCGTGGTTATGTACTATTTGTATTAAAATTGTTATTTTTGATACTGTTTAAAATATTGGAAGTACACATTGTAACGACAAAGAATTCAATTGATGTGAAAGACAAATGAGGATGGAAATAAGGCTATAAAAAATATTTCATCAAAATACAATATTTGCCAAAAAAAATTGATATTTTTGAAGCTATATGTGTAACTTTAGTCTAAAGTCTTTCAGTCTCATATTCCAAGCTCTCTGAGATTCTTGGATTTCTAGATCAATTGAAGACTTTTGTTTGGAACGTTGATGATATTAGCCCTACTGAAGAGGCATTTCACTTCATTGAAATTGAAGCTTGAAGAATGTATGAACTTGTCTTTTACCAAGTTCATTTTGTAGAAGTAAGTACATGCCAAGTGTGATTTGATAAACTTTTTGCGTGGACTCATTTCCAGATTGAAGGAAGATTATGACTCCAAGTCCAAGGAAGGAAAGCATGGTTACTCCCAAGATTGTTCCTTTGACATTACCAGCACTCTCCCATTTATTATGGTGCTCTGTAGTAGGCGCATTTGCAATACGTCAAATGGACTTGCTCCTTCAAGTTGTTGGATAGATGTTCACATGCAAAGGGCTAGGCTGATCATAAAGGACCGCCTTAAAAACATTGGACATTGTGAATAATCACTGAGGTAACATAAGTGGTTGGTCTTGGAGCTGAAAGTCAGTTTCTTACAGAAGAAGTGTTTCTTGCCAAGTCAAATTAGTTATTGTCAGCACAGGCCACACATCTTGGGTACCAAATGAAATAAAAATTATATTCACAAAAAGTTGATGTAGTTTTCATATCTTCAAAAAAAGTTTCAAAAACTTATGACAAAAATTGAGACCCAAGGAGTCTATCCAAAATCCATTTTGTCCCTCAAGGGCTTGCATCCATTTTGAACTTTAAATCTATGCTAAGCCAAACTTAGATGAAGAGCTTTGACATTTGAATGCCACAATCTCAATGCTTTGAAACACATCATTTTTACAAAGAAATATAGATTGATTGTGCTTATGATACTATCATACATAAAGGTGAGCTTCAAAGTTCAAAAATGGAATTTCCACATTAGATTTTGAAAGGTCTACATCACCCTCAGCCAATCACAAGATAGTAGTTGGCACTTTTTACAATTTTTATTTACTTATGCAGACATTGACCCTAAATTAGGGTAATTTCAAAAGGGTAATAAGTGACCCCATTAACTTAACTTTTCATTATCTTAACCCCTAAAGGACTACAAGGCTACCAAGTGGCTTCTACAACCACATTTGTAGAAAAAGTCAAAATGTTAACCTCACTAACAGTTTGTAAATAGTAAAGAGATCCTAGATGATTTTTTTTGCTAAATCCATTGGTGCAATCCGATCAAAAAATGATCGACTATGTGATTTTTGGTAAATTTTTGGAGAATGGAAAAGGCACTTTGGATTTCACTCCAAATCACCATATCTTTTTTTCCACACTTCAAAATGATCTAAAAAAATTTCAAATCAAAATCATGATAATAGATACTTGTGGAAAAAAATTGGGTTTTTGGAGCACTTTTGAGCATTCTAATTTTAGCATTTGTACAGAGTATTGCCTAAGCAAACATCTTTCACAACTTTCTCTTTGCAAATCTTCTATATTATAAGGGTTATAGGTATGTCTAACTTTGAAAACAAACTTTTTTGGTTCAAATAATGACCATTCAAACAACTTCAATACATAAATAAAAAATCTAAAATAATCAACACCATTAGAAGTCAACATTTTGAACTCAAAGAACAAAAATCTTAAGAAAATTACAAATGTTGAATATATTTAGTTAGTTTTAGAAAGAATTTTTCAATTTTTGGTTCCAAAGTTTATAGAATGTTTTTGGTTAGTATAGTAGTTGATCTAAATAGTGTTTTTGTTGTAATATTAGTCCCAAATGATTGCAAAGTCAATATTTAGAGCTTTTTGTGAGTGATTTTGGATCTTGCTAAAGTCGCTACAAACATGCACTTGTAGAACAATTTAAGGCATCTTCTAGTGTTGATTTTGTTAATTCATCCCAAATGCAAAAAAATGAAAAAGGATATATATTATTTATTTGAAAATTTATAATTTTCACTTGTGTATTAGTAAAATATAACCTATAATTGCAATTCACACTCCAAATGAATGGTTTTAAATCTTTCAACCTTGTGTTGACCTAAACAGAGGTGTACAAAAACTTGCATGCAAAACTCATATATTATGCAATTATTTGTCACTATCTACTGTGATTACACCCTCCTGGCCTCCTGGGAATTAGTTGCCCCCCCTCCCATGGAAAAAAATGACAGCCCTTGATTTTTTTTGGAAAAAAATTCCTCCCCCTCCTCCTGCCGTTGATTTATATACAGATTATATGCGATAGGTGGTACATGTACGATACGTATATGGATTCGAGTATATGTACACGATATGCATACGGATATACACCTGGTACAAATACAAATACGCAATGGATACGCAATGGATATATCCCATATCCATTGCCACTCCCACCCCACCTCAAAATTACAAAAGGGCTAGGAGGGGTGGGGGGTGGGGTGAGGAAAAAAAAATTTAATTGATTTTTTAAAACTTAACCCCATTAAAAATGCATTAGGGGGGGAGGAATTTTAATTAAAAAATAAATCAGGTGGGGTCTTTTGAGTGGATGGTGAAGGCGTCCCTCACTATCCACTCAAAAGACAGCCCACAAATCTATGTCACTACCCATGGCTCTACAATTTCTAGTAGAGTGCGATTTATATGACATGGATAGGGGCTTCAAATATGAATCCAAAATCCATGGATGTTGGACAAGAACATCTTGCAAGGTTCAACTCAACCAAATTTTTAGGTTCAATTCAACCCAATTTTTTATTTCAACTTAGCCAATTTTTTATTGCACATTTTTTCTAGAATCTTATCTAATTTTGGCACTGGTTGGTTTGATTAATTATTGCTAAGAAAAATGTTTTTAAAAAATGAATAAAATTGCCAAAACCTTCTAAAAAAATTTACTAGATTTTTCAATATTTAATCCTTATATGACATGCTCATAACCTTGGAAATCATTTGTTGGTCACCGTGTGAATTGTTGGATTAAAATGAAACAAAAGCACTCATTGGAAGTCAAACTACTGTAGATGATCTTTCCTTTTCCCACAAAATTTGGAGGATGAATAGTTGCACTTCTGTCATGCATGGAGAGATTCTTTGTCATTTTTCGGCTCAAAAACGTCCTACGCGGCATTTATGGGTTAAATAAAAGTTACTAATGATAAATAATATTGTGGATCAATGTACACATATAGAAGATGCTATCCATTTCTCCATTAAGGTAGAGCCACCCATTACTGACCAGTGGCCCATTCCTAATCTATAGTGCACATATTTCTGACCAAGCTTAGAATGTTTTTTTTTTCCTTTTCAAGGTTGGAACTAATAAATACATGACACATGTCCCAAATTGTGAAAAGAAACTAGGAAATAAAATTAGGAAAAAAATTCTTGAATGATCGGAATTAGAAGAGTCTAGACATTAGCCATGGGTCTAGAGCACTTTTTGCCTCCCAAAATTTATAGTAATTTCAATTCAAATGATAAAATTACCAAATTTCTTGCAATCCCTATCATTTCTATAGACGTAACTCTAAAAAATATCTACCTTTTGCCTTCACTACTCCAGATCATGTCATAATTCCTTACTAGTGTGCCTTGTACCGTTGTCACAGCCAAAACAAAATAATATGTATTTTTATTTATTTTTTAGAACCAAAAATAACTCAAAAATCCATAAATTTCACATTGTAGATCCAAACGAGTTGAAACCAAGCCCGTGCACCCCTCCTCGCCGAGGGCTTTCCGATGGTACCAAGAACGTGACAAATTGATACCTGGTTCAAAAGATACATAATTTAACATAATTTAGTAATTTTAAAGATCCAAAATGACTAAAAAAATCTATAACTTTCACACCGTGAGTTGGAACGCCACGAAACCAAGTCCGCGCACCCCTCCATGCCAAGGGCTTTCTATTGGTACCAAGCAGGCAATTGGGGGACGTACGGTCCGGGAGATCTCAACGTAACAAACAAACAAATATGGCACATAATATACCATTCAAACTTAATAGAAGAGACTAGTGTAGCCACACCCAAAACAAAAGTAAAAGTCATTTAAAAAACCAAAAATAATTCAAAAATCCAGAACTTATCCACCATAGGTCCCAATGCCACAAAACAAAGCCCATACATCCCTCCTCACCAAGGGCTTTCCAACAATACCAAGAACGTGATAATTTGACGCAGGGTTCAAAAGATACATAATTTAGCATAATTTAGTAATTTTAAAAGAACAAAAAATAACTCAAAAATCCATAACTTTCACACCGTGAGTTGGAACGCCACGAAACTAAGCCCGTGCACCCCTTCACGCCGAGGGCTTTCTATTGGTACCAAGCACGCAACCGGGGGACGCACGGTCCAGGAGATCTCACCGTGACAAACAAACAAATATGGCACCCAAATATAGAAGAATATACCATACAAACTTAATAGAAAAGAATATAGAAGAATATACCATGCAAACTTAATAGAAGAGATAGGGTCGGTTATGGGTGGCTCTACCTTGCTTGCATGCGTTCCAGGGGTGCAAGTCGCTCTACCACCAAAGAAACCCAAAATAATTGTCTGGCTCAACCCAGTATCCCGCATCGAGGAACAGTAGTTGCAGACGAAATGGGAAGTTACTGTAGTTGCAGAGGAACACTTGCTCTGCTCCTAAAAATTCCTCAGTGAAGCTTTGTTTCGGTGTCGAAGCTTTTTCTAAGGCTTGTGCGAGAGAGGGTTTAGTGAAGAAGCCGGCCTCCTTATGGTGTTATGAAGCGGCCAACTCCTTGAGCAGAGTGTACCTCGAACATCTCGGGCTGTCGGTAGCGTTGGAGGCAGCTTCTGTGCTCATTCTTCGGCCTTGACCGCTTCCATCCTAGTCGGAGGAAGCCATTGTGTGATCAGTAGGCCATTGCAAGGTAAATTACGAGCGCTTGAGCTTGCTCCTCCTGACAGAAGAGCAACGGCGTGAGAAATTTGGAATAGTGTTCGTAGTGCAGCGCCTGGAATATTTGTGTTACGAGTTTTGTTGTTACAACCGAGTTTTGGAGTTTTCTGCTTCTGCGTGTTGTGATTGTTTTCTTCCTTCGCTCTCCGTTCCTTAGGAGTTGGATCAGATCATGTTTCCTCTACGTAAGAAAGCTGTGAAACACTAGCACGGAACATTCAAGCGGTTAGAAATTGCGTCGGTGCTGGTGTGTCCAGAAATTAAACCCTCGTCCGAGTTGCATAGTGGCGAGAATGCGAACAATGAACTCCATAGCGAGAGACAGTTGGAAAGGGATTCATAGTGCAGCTTGTGGAATGTCTCTTTAGTGGAACTTAGTTGTTAGAAGGAGAAGGGACAATGTTTAATTTTCGGTGGATTTTCCTTTTCTCTTCTCGCTATGGTGCTCCTGCTTGGGTCTGGTAGGTGAGCTCTCGTTCTCTTTGTGTTTTGTAGAAACTGAGGCTGTCATTCTCGAATTCCAGATTTGAGAAGTCCAGTGTCCATAATGATTGACATTGTGCGATGGGATTGATTAAGCGTTTTTCTGTATGTAGCATTGCAGTTCTCGGACATGGCTTATCCGCGTGAACTTAAATTTTAGTATGAATTACCGAAAGAAGAGCAGGGTGATACCTTGTCCAGGCGGCTTGTCTGCTGTTTCTTAAGTGTTATCCATGTTATTGTCAACCTGGCCTATTGCATTGCTTCACGATATATCTACGTAACTTTTTCCTTTGCTGGCGTGCTTTGTGAGAAAATCACAAGTTATCAAAAAGTTTCGAATTTTGTTGCGGAGGAGCGGATTGAATAGTGTATTGTGTGCCACCTGCATTGAGTTGTGTCTAGAAAGGTAAAGAAATGACAGGCATAGATTGGTATTGCTAATATACTTCGACAACACTTACCCCTACTGTACTCAGCAATCTTAAAATTTTCTGTTGAATCTGATTCTTTCTTGATGATTACTCGTCTCAGCCCTTAATGTGCTTGGTGGTTTGAATCGAAGGTTTTGAGTGGTGGATTTTGGGGGCCGTGTTTCAATTTATTTTTTTCGTTGTCGCAGCGGCATCGAAACTTGATTAGGTGACAGGTTTTGCAGGTCAGACTTTCCTGTTTTTCATTGACTGAATTCTGTCGATTGTTTCTTGTCTCAAGTTCATAATGGATAGTAAAGTACAAGCGATTGAATGCAGTGCAGATTACTTCCTAGTGACTTTTTAATCGGGCTCTGGTATTCGATCCGTAAGTATGTAGTAGAGTCTATGCGAACAAGTCAGAAGTGGTCTGTGTGGATCAGGTGTCTTCAATTTTGTTGTACTTGCTGTGACAACCTTCTTGCTTAGTAGCACACACAACCATCTTAGAACTTTGGGATTCACCCTTTTTTGTTGAATGTGATGTAGGACTTGCGTCAGACGGGCGTTGGCACCCTCAGCAAGTGGTCGTCTAGTGTGTGGGTTGTGTTATGTGGTTTTAAGGTTCGGCCTGTTCTACTAAACCACTGATCAAGGTCGAAGAGTTCAAGTGCGGGACTTTCCCAGAGTTCCTGTGAGCATCACTCTTCACCGACGGTTTCCGCTGATTTGCATGCCGGATTTGCACGGTCGAGTGAAGATGCCTGTGTGCTGATATCATGTATTCCTCGCGTTCCAAGCCTTCCGTCTCTCGCGCTTCCCCCCCGCCCTCTGAGCCACGCTCACCGCGCTCTGTCTCAGTGCTCGCTAAGGAGACGAGGTATCCCCTCTATTCTTCATGACTCTGTATGCAAGACCCCGCACGCCCCTCCTCCATCAACATTCCGCGCATTTATGAAATTCTAATCCTAGTGCTTTCCTCCGCAGGGATGCTGCAAGAGGGTCGTCTGGAGTACTGGCTTGTATCCCACCCAGTGAGGTAGCGGGTCCGCTTAGGAAGCGATTGCGTTCTGCTCTACCCGGTAATGAGGAATGAATGGGGTGTTCCAAGTCTTTGGGATGCTTGAATTTTTTGTTTGCTTGATGCCATTCTGGAGTTGATGATTAGCAGAAGTGTCCAACTCCTTGATATCGTTTTTGGAGTCGAATTTTCGGAGCTTTGTCTTGGGAAGCATCCATCTTGCGTTTTGATGTTTGATTTATTGTCCCTCATGGAGTATGTTGTTTGTTGATTGAGTCTCCTGATGCCGTGGTCAACCATTTGGCAGAGGATGGCGGGGATGCGAAGCGTATCAAGGATGTAGGCAATGGTGTTGTTCTTGATACTGCGCTACTGAACGATGATGGTCAATTCCAGCTTGCAAGTGCAGTGCGTTTCACATCCTTGACATGCCCATTATGGAGCTCATTTAATGATGGGAAATGAAACTCTGGCATCGTTTCTTTCCAACTCAGTCGGAATTTCCTTGGATTTGGGAAACTGCCTTTGATCTGTAATTGCTGTTTCCTAAGTTATGGAAGAGAACATAGTCCTAGCCTTTTCGATTGGTTTGAATCTAGATGGATAGGAAATGATTTTCTCAATCCTGCACCTTGGAGTCTTTGTATTATAAGTGAATTACATCAAAGGTTATTTCTAGGTTGTAGTTTGAGAGCAGTTTTCAACCTCGTTAGTACCATACAACACAAAATGTCATGACGGTATCCAGTTTTTGACCACTGAACAGGTACCGGAGTCCCTGTTATTCTCATGCCAGCCCTTGGGAGCAGCAAGTGACATGGTGCTTGGTCCTTTTGGGAGCTCACATGGTGTGCAGCCCGTGAGGTAGACTATTGTTTCAAACCTTCTGGGAGATTGTCAATTTTTTCTCATAGATTGTAGTCTGTTTTTGTGGTGTGTCATCATGCTAAGAAGTTGTTCCGTGGAGTTCAAGGTATGATCAGTTTTCATTGCACGAAAGTATGAAATTTTGAAGAAGGGAAGTGTGTTGAGATGTGTTATTGATATTGAAATATTCACATTGATGAATCATAGTAAGGTGAAAACACCCAAAGGTGACAAATTAAGCAATTCAGCAAAGTTGAAGGCCCCCCTTTTTTTTAAGAAAAAACATTTTTGTAGTGTCAACAATTGAAATTTGTGAATTAGGAAAAAAAAAGAATTTTTGAATAAGCGATGTAATTACTATAAATCTTGAAAGTGGAAGCTCCCTGGACCACTAAAACCATTGCATAGGCTGATTTTAAAACTGAAATCTAGAAAATTAGTAGTCAATTAATTACAATTAAGTGTGTAAGTGGTTTAATTGCACTTTTGGGGACACTTTCAGAAGAAGTCTACTTGTCAAGAATAGGTCTACAGATGGTTTTGGGTGTTTTTACCCCAATTGAAGTATAAAATGGTCAATGGAGTGTTGACCATGTCTCTAATTTCATTTGAACCTCATGTGATGAGGCCTATTGTGACCATTGGGCTTGGGTATGTGTTGAGAATCAGATCCATTGGATTTGCATGATTGCTCAAAGCTTTTTGATCATTGGCCAACTCATGTACTATTTTGCAGCTCGTTTAAGTTGGATGGAGCCAAACATAAGATATTTCTTAGTCACTCGGGAGCTCAAAAAGATTTTGTGGAGCAATTGTGTGTGGATCTTGAACGCATGGGACACTGCTTCCCGTTCTTTGATCAGAGGCACCATAGTTTGCCTAAAGGCGAGGACTTTACACCTCTTATCATTGAAGCAGCTCGATTGTGTCATGTTGCGGTGATTGTGTTGTCCGAAGAGTTTTTGTGTTCCAAGTGGCCAATGATAGAGTTGGTTGAGTTTTATGCTACTCAACAAGGTACAAGAGGTGGTGGTAGCAAGTTGAAATTGCTCCCCTTGTTTTTCAAGTTATCCATTGACAAGGTCAAGAATGAGGAACGTTGGATGCCCATTTGGAAAGAACATGCTACATGTGATGACCGGATTGACTTGTCTAAATGGAGTGTGGCTGTAAGAGCCTTGTGCAAGTCAAATGGCTTGGATTTTGGAAAGGTTTCAAGGAAGGAGGTGGCTTATAGGAAGTGTGTTGTTGAGAGCATTTTCAAGTTGTCTCCTCCAGACTTGCTCTTTGGCAACTCTAAAAGCATGGTTGGTTCAGGTCGAATGTGTGAGGTACTTGAGACTTCTTGGTCTTGTAACTCTTGTTGAATTTTTTATTATGCATTACAATGTCTTTCACAATGTGTTTGCATTAATTTGTGGATCTATAAGTATATCCTAGATTTGTATGTTCACTTTGTTTCTTAGGTTACCTTTGGAAGCAGTCATGTTTGTATAGAATTTCTAACATAAATGTTTCTATCATTAAAATTTAAGGCTTCTACATATGGATATTTATTTATAATAGGCATACTAAGTTTATAAGTTTTTTTGATTATCAATAGTTGCTACTTGTTGTAGTAGTTTGGAGTTGCAACTAATGTCTTTGAGTTACTCTAGTGCATACTTTTGAGCACCTTGAAGATCATTTGATGTTTAGTTTTAGTGATCCATTTGAAGAGTTGAAGTTGGATTCTTTTGACAATTTCTATTGATGTGTAGCTCATGTCAAGAGAATTTGTAGAGGACACCATTGTTGGAGCAAGAGTGTTGGGAGTATACGGAATGGCTGGGCTTGGCAAAACCATGTTGGCAAAAGCTTTGCATGATTACTTCTACGGAGAGTTCTTAGGTAAAGTATGCTATGTTGACATGCGTCATGGATCGAGAGCTCGGCGTCAAAAGTGGATGCTCAAGATGCTTTGTGGCTTTGAGAAGGAGGTGGTGGATTGCATCGGTGCTAATGTTGAAAAGGTATGGCAATGCTTCTTGTTTTGAATTTGATGATTTTCAATGCTTGAAAGTGAAGTAGAATTTTGATTTCCAATTTGAAATCATTTTGTTGTAGGTTATTATGAAATGACTATAATTAGTGAATTTAACCTCAAATGAATGAGACATGAGTTGGTTTAAAGTAATGCTAGTTGTGATTTCCTATAATCTAGGATGTGAGCTATTAGAGATATTTGCAAAGTGGTTGAGTTTCATGGAGAGTTTGGTGGAGCATGGTTAGCTTTAATCACTACATAATTGGATGGTGAAATGACTTTGTGTGGCCCGACAAATGGAGATATGCAATTTTTGAGTTTATTCTTTTTGTAGGAGGAGCTTAAACACATTTTTTGAGAATGATACTAAATATTGCCTCATTGTTGTGTTTTTGACTTTTCTAATTAGAGAGAGCTTGATTCACAAATCAACGTGTAGTGTAATTATTTTGATGTCTTTTAGGTCTTTGCCCTTGATGTGAATTTGAGTTGTTCCAATGAGCATTTGTGAGTTTGAGCCCAGCAAATGAAACAAAGGTCACCAAGTGTAGTTTTTATTCAAGTTTGAAATTTTGATAAGTTCATAGAATCTAATATTTTATTGTAATATGGTCCTATAACCATAGAATGTTGATTTTCCAATTTTCCAGTGACACTATAAATTGATGTGCACCATGATGTTTTACAACAAAAGGTGGTCAACTCCAAAACCATGCCATGTCTAAATATGCCATCTTCATTGTGTGCGCATGACTTAAATCAATATGCACCTTTGTAAAAGAAACAATTTTAGAAATTCTATCATAAAGAATTTTGACCCTTTAAAAAGTGGTAGTTTTTGGGGTGTCCACTTTAACATTCATCTATGAAGAAATTTTGAGAACATATAAGCATATTTTGTACTCTATGAATAATTTTCACTTTTTCCACAAAAATTCCTAGTAGTTTCAAATTTCTCCACAAACATCTGAAATTCTTAAGTTGTATAGAAGATATGTAACTACAACTCTAAAAGATAAATATATATGATTTCAATCATACACAGTTGCAAATAGAAGCATACATGTAGAAGAACTTCTCTTTAAAAAAAACCCGGTCTGAGGCCCATCTCATGTTAATGGATATCTCTAGTATGGTGATGTGCATATGTTAAGGATTGATGCAAATGAAAACTTTCTTAAAGCGGGAGCGGGTGTTTTTGATTATTGACAATACCAATTACAATGAGCATTTGTTACAAGAAGTCCAAGACTATTTGAGTATGGGATTCCACCCAGAGAGTAGAATCATGATCACTTCAAGTAGCAAAGCAATTCTTGAAGATTTGTTACCCAACTTGCAATTGTACATGCCAATGCCAACATTGAGGGTTGAAGAAGCTGGAGCACTTTTTTTGCAACGTGCTGCTCCTATGAAGGCTATTTTTGAATTGACAAGTGAAGAACAAAACATTCTTGGAATTTGCATACGGAAATGTTGGTTTCATTCCCCAAACAGTGGATTGTATCACCCTGTGGCATTGACGACATTGGCAGATTTCTTTTCTCAATTGGGTAGAGCAAAGGGAAATCAACTTTTGGCTTGGAAGGATCATCTTGAAAAGGAAATGAATTTGGCGAAGGATGTATTGAGGTCGTCGAAAGATTTATTTGGTATTTTGGGTTTGCAATTTAGCACTTTTGACTTTAGTGAAAAGCTGTTATTTTTGGATGTTGCACTTTATTTTGGGGTGGCCTGGGATTCTTGGTATGGCGGTGAGCTTGGTTGGTTGTGTCGTCTTCATGATGAATCTCCAACTATTATCATCGAAAAAGTGAGTTTCTCTCATTTTGTTTGGGTTTTATTGAGGCTTTTAGTTGTTGTCAATTTGTGAGTTTTTAGGAGTTATATTTTTTATTGTGTTTTCTAATGATTTATTGGATTGTTTAGGAATATTATGTATGCTTGTTGAGGCCTTTATTTTGTGTTTGGTATAAATGACCAATTCTAGTATGGAGATTTTGATCCACAATATCTAATGTAAGAATGTATGTTTATCACTTGATGCAGTTGTTGGATTTAAGAAAGTCCGGCATGATCGATTTCGACTTCTCAAACGAGATGGACTATGAAGATATTTACATTGATGTGCCTTCTTTGTATATGGAGTTTGCTAAGTGGTATGCAACGGACCATAAAGTGAATGGATTGAAGAATGCTTTGGGTGTGTTTCAACTTGGAGGAATGAATTTGGGAGGTGATTCTTCAACACCAATTAAAAAATGGTCAAAGCTTATTAGGCTCCACATTTCTTCCATGACCCTTGTTGATGCGCGACTTGTTGCAAGCAAGAGAATGCAAGAGTTGAAAAATCTTGTGGTATTGCAACTTTTTGATTGTGACGATTTGACAACATTGAATTTACAAGGGCTTGATTGCCTTCGTGACTTAGATCTTTGGCACCTTCAAAAGTTGGAGATAGTTACCATATCTGGAAATTCAAGCATTGACGAGTATGCAGGGATCTATGATTCTTTACAACATGTGCAATTGTGTAGTTTGGGTTCTTTAGTTCACATGCCTAACTTGAGACCATGCAGCTCCTTGCATGTAGTTGTTGTGGATAATTGCCCTACCGTGAGAAATTTGGAAGGAGTGGATTGCCCTTGTGTGATGGAATTGATACTCATGGGTCTATCTCCAAACCATTTTGAGAGAATATTAGATTTTGGTTGCTTACAATCTTTGGAGGAGCTTCAGATTGTTGCAAAAAGTGAAGTTCATTTTGAAGCACAATGGGAGCGGAGGGTGGATGAGAGTGATAGGGGATTATAGGTTGCCTTGGAAGGTGAAGGGCCTTGTGCTAAGCTTCTCAAGGAACTATGTCCACTTTTGTATCGATCAAATAACATGATCTGTAGAGTCTTTTGGTGGTATTGGATAGTTGATTCTGATGGAGAAGAAGAATCCCATGAAGATGATGAAGATGATTCATTTGTATAATTGATAAATGATATTTTATTATAGCCAAATTCCAAATTGATTGTATAACTTATTATCAAATTGTAGTCACCTTATTTCGATATTAATCATTTTTTATAGTCAATTGTTATGATGTTTTGATTGGATGATATGGTATATAACTATTTCAATTGTGCAAAGAGAATTTTTAACTACAACTTAATTTCATCATTGTAATTTTTGATCAACCGCAAACCTCCAAGTAATTTTTTTTCTATTGAATTGTCCATATTTGATTTCACTTTGTTATATCTTAGTAGAACACATTGAAACACTTTATAGCAAGCACTTGTCATTATTATTAATATCACATAGTTGATGTCAAACTTTATTTACAATAGATTGTGTTAAGTATATAATTATTCACTTTGGACTTTAACATGCACTTTTGATGGGCTTGTTTTAAAGTAAATGACCTTTAAAAGTTTCAAGTCTTTTCAAAGTTACTTCACAAAGTAGTGAAATTGGGTTGCCTTAACAGTTAGGTTGCCGTAACGAGAGAGGTTTCTTACCTCATGACTCATTGCTTGTCCACATGGAGGTGCATGCAATTCTCTAAACCCGAGCCATGAACCACTGCACCAATCCATGCAACACACATGGTTCCTACATTAGTGCATCCTTCTACAGTAACTATACATATTTATATGGTGTAGATTGTCAATAAATTAGTGAGGGGCAACCTAATTTTACTATTTTGTGTAGCTTGAAATAGAGGTTTATTTAAACATTTTTTATTTTTGAAATTACCAGTAAATCAACGTCTTTGATAGTATATATTAAATGAAATGAATGTCAATATAGAGAATATTGTTGTTGTAAATATATTTAGGAGCATATTTGTTTGATGTTAAAGAATGATTCGTATTTACATATTACCTTCTACATTTGAATTAACCAAAATTTAAACCCTAAACTACTAAGAGATTTGATGAGGGCTTTTGTTTATTTAGATAGTTCTAGTGACTTTGTAAAGAAATTTGACATTTTATACAAAGTTTTTGAAAAGCTCCTAACTATTGGATTGTACATATATACATATACATATATATATATATATATATATATATATATATAATATGTATGTATGTATGTATTGTTGCATTTATTTTATTTGATAAAAGAGATTGACAACTAAGAGAGATTTGTTTAATTTGATATTGGAAGCTTCCAAAAAAATTATTTACACAAGTCGGAAATGAATTTAAAGCTATGACAAGCCTCATTCTTGACCTTTGGGACAAAATGACACGTAATGTTCTATTTGAATTTCATTCTTAATATTTTCATTAACAAATCAAATTATAGGATACATGTTGCTCACTACAACACTCTCCCAATTGCAATTGCCATTTTTCATTTTCGCATCAAGGTTTTACCGATTGAAGACATTTCTCACAATGCCCATTTTTCAACTCCAATGCTTTGTCTCAATAGCCAAGGGGTGAAATTAGCGTCACCTGGAAAATTAGTGCCACTACAAAATTTTTTGTCAAGATCAATACAATATAAAAATATTTCAATCTACACTATTTCAATATAGTGTAACTTTAGTAAATTAGTGTCACAACACTAAGGAAAAATTGATGTAATGGTTTTATCTAATGAATGATAATTTTCTTGGGTTATTTTTTCTTTTTGAAATCCCACCTTGTATAGGAAAATATTATCAAAATTCTCAATTTGGGAGCACACACATCCGATTTTCTATATAGTTTGGAGAAAATATTATACCTTTAAAAAATGCCAAAAATACTCACTTTCACGTTGAGGGAAAATGTTCTTACAATTAATAGGGATTTTCAAGTCTTTACTTATAGAATACATACTTCAAGAAAATTTTATTGAAAGTTCGCGTAGTTGACCTTAACAAAACACAAGGAAAATATCTAGTTTTGCCTTAAAAAAGAGCATTTATAAGTAGTTTTGGATTTGAAAGCTTCATTGACAAGTAATAAAGAATTTTAGAAAAAATCTTTGTGGAGATGAATTAATAATGTTGCAATTGTTAATTGATAATAATAACTTGGAAACATTAGAAAAAAATTTAGCCTTTGGTAGGGCTCCTTTCTTTTAACAAAAGGCTTGTGAGCTCCCCGCAATGAAACTCACAGCCCCTTTGAGGGGCAATGGTCACTATTCATCATCAATGATGAATATTGGCCACAATAAAAAATAATAAAAATAATAAAAAGATTAAAAAAATATAATTAAATAATATTTTAAAATTTTAAAATAATAATTAAATAATAATTTAGGTTGAGAATAATTTCGATCACATCAGACTTGGGAATTTTGAAATTCCGTATATAATTTAATATTAATATTTTTTAATATTTTCTATACTATATTATTGAAATATCCCGCTCAAATCAGGCCCTGTAGTTTGCTAATCTATATATACGTTTTTACAGCCAATGTTCCGTGCTGTCCGGGAATTCACAGCCCTCCTAAGGGCTCATATTTCTTCTAATGGAAACCAAACATTGACAATACAGTTACCATATTTGAGTAGCAACTTTGATATTTTTCTAACACTGATTATTTAGTTATATTCTAGTAAATAAGGTTTGGAAGATTCATAGTAAAAAATAATTTCTCCATCATTTTTTCCCGCATTTTCCTAGAGCCCGTAAAAATATTCAATTGTGAAAAATATTTTTTTCAAAAATCTTGGCATTTTTTTGTAGAAATATTTTCAACTGTATCTTCTACTTGGAAATGGTATGCAACCACATGAAAGTGAAAATAAAGAAATGTGTCATTATCTTGAATTTCATATATGCTAGCTATTGCATCAACAAAGGATTGTAGCAAAAAGAAAAGATATTCCAAAGGTATGGTGAAACTTTAAAGTCAAACAATTGTAAGAAAGACTAGATTTATTATGCTTAAATGTGGTTTGAAGGTATGATAAGCTTGCAATTTCTACACTTTTTGGCATTTCCCGTATGGAATGTTATACCTCCCACCCCCTTCTTGTATAAAGTCCTTGCATTCTCTTCATCCATCACTTTTCAACATTATTGATTTCTAATTGAATACGTTAGTAATATTAGAACCACTTGTTACGTGTAACGTACTTATATTGATGCTAACAATGTTCAATTCAATATTGTAAGAATTCATTTTTATTGTTCTTAACAACCTTATGTTTGAGGCAACCAACTCCCTAATTGTATGGCATTGAAACAAATATGGATGTTACAACAAGAGGAGTTAAAGGAATACACAAAGGTAGTATTAGGAATGCATTATATTTTGGTTCCATGCCTACCATTTTTTTCCTATATGAATGCCTACCATTTAGCCCATATGAATGTATCGGCTTCATTTTTACTAGTCACATCAAATCACATTGAAAAAAATGTTGAATTACTTTTTTTACAACATGAATTTGTACTAGAGATTTCATCATTGCAATTTTTTATTGACTACTAGTGTTCATGTAATTTTCATTCTACTAGCTTAAACTTATATTAGACGCTTACACAAATTCTCAAATAATGGAGGAAAATTACTCTAGCATTTTGAAGATTTTCAAATCATGAAATAAAAAATATTTATTTATTTGCAAATGTAAAATAATCATGTAGACAAAAGATTTTGGGTATATTGGTTTGAATTATTTATGAAATAAATAAACCTTTTGTATAGGATATTAGTTACTATAATGGTTAAAATGTCTTTCACAATATAAAGTTAAGAAAATATTCCCACGATGAAAGGTTTATGCATATGTTTCCATAGTTGAAAGTTCTTCCAAGATAGAAATACTCATATGCTTCAATGCTTCAATGCCACCTTATGCATGTGAAGAAATTACTCTTACAAAAATGTAAGCTTCCATGGAAATAGAAATAAATCAAAAACTAAATTGTATTTTCCAAAAATAGAAATAATAGTAGAAATAAAAATGGATGTAAAAAAATTTATCAAGTCTATATCACTTTTCAAATGCAATAAATTCCATTAAAAAATTCTCAACAATTTATTTACAATTAAAATATTTTTGTCACATGTGACTACCATTTATATCAATGTGTTCAAATTTTTTACTAAGATGAAGCCACTATTGAAAAGGCCTTGTATTGTCCACCTTTCAACTTTCATATTGTACAGTAACTCTATTCTTTGTCGACTTTCAATTTAAAGTTGATAATTAAATGAATTATTGTAGATCACAATAGATTACAACATTCCTATTATTTTGTTTTTTACTCCAAAACTTCCACTCTTCTAATTATTTTTCTATTTATTAAAAACAAGATTTCATTATTTCAACAAAGTTTCATCCATTTGAATTTTTCATCTATTTGATGAAAGGGTCATTCTTATATTTTCAAAAAACCATAATTTAGAATTTTTCAAAACATTCTAAATTATCTTTTTAAGTAAGTTATGCCAAAACTAACTTCAACGTAGGATAATTAATTTGAAAAATGACTTGCTTGTCCATGCATTCAACTATGAGGGTTAATGTATCCCCTACCCTGCAATTGATTTTAATATTTAATTTATAATATAAGTACTTTTTTAATCAATTAAAAAAGAATTCATTCACTCGAATAAGACTTCATACATTTGAACAAGGTTTTCATCCATTTGATAAAAACTTCATTTTGATATTTAAAGGAGATTATTTTGGTAAGGGGATTGAATATGAAAAGAATTTTATTTGAATCAAACGTTCAAAGTGATTTTCTAAAAGTTTTAAGTACCACATAAATTATTAGAGGTTTACCAAATTTTTGCAGTCCTACTATACCATATACTTTCAATAGATTGTCAACCATTACTAGTTTCTTAACATTTCATGCTAATTTATGTAATCACTAAACTAATGAATAAGATGATTTTGAGTTTCTATTATGTATCCATGTTGAAATCTACTTTTTCATCATGAAGGCAGATATAAAATTGGGCAATCCAATGAGTCTATTTTGTGTATTATATTATTGACTCAAGCAATAGTGACTATTGTGGCCACACATGGCACACAAATATGTTTATTTCTCAATTGACCATAGATTTAGGGAGTTTTATTGCCAAAGCAAAGACTTGCAATTAATTTGAAGTAGAGTTTTTTTTCATTGTCTCTTTTGCCTTTTTAGCATTTTTGTATTAGATTTCAAAGAGAATGTAGATGGGGGATTTTGGAAAATATTTTTGGAGGTTTGGTCCATTTGTCCTCACCCTCCAATGTATAATAGATGAATTAATTTGTAGCGAACACTTGCCACAATTACTAACAAATATCTACTATCAAATTTGAAGTCAATACCTTGTGTTAAGTAGTGTATATTTATTTTGGGTTTAAAAGCCCATTTTCTTTATGCATATATTGTAAAAATGATCTTTGGAGGTTTTTAATTATTTTGGACTCTCAAGATTGAAATTTTGGTGGTTAATCTTATCTCCGTTGGTATAATTAATATTGGTTCAAATTTGGGATCGGAATAAATATAGTTTTGGTATTGCTGTATTTACCGCTCTCATTCATTCACAATGATATTGCCCCGATTGTATGCACTCTTTGAGAAGCTAAAATCCTCTCCAAACAGAGGACAAATCACATGCGGCAAGATCAACCAAAACAAGGCACGGATTTATCACAAACTGACGAAATGTAGTAACACGTGGTAAAATTAAGAGAACACAACTCTTCTAGCACTTCCCTATATATTAAGATTAACCCCTAAAGGCCCATTGTCCCCTCGGGGGACAAATGGGATTTCGGGCAGGTACCTACGGGCTGAAATTTTGTCCTGATTTTTTGAAACTTTTTTTGAAGATAGAAAAACTGATAAGCTTTGTGGGAATATAATTTTTTCCACAATCGGTGCCTGGGAACAATAGTTATGACCAAATAAGCTCAAAACAGGGGACGGCGGGCAGCTCGGGCAGCAGAAAAAAAATGGACAAAAATTTGAATTTTTTTTTAAAATATTTTTTTTCTGATAGATTATATTTTGCCTATGTGGAAAGCTTTGATTCATTTCATTTGGGTATGTTATGAGAAAGTTATGGATTTTCTTGTTTTTTGGTCAGT
Source organism: Pseudisothecium myosuroides (assembly GCA_951799445.1). Taxonomy (NCBI): domain Eukaryota; kingdom Viridiplantae; phylum Streptophyta; class Bryopsida; order Hypnales; family Lembophyllaceae; genus Pseudisothecium; species Pseudisothecium myosuroides. Next base: position 10,926,839 of record OX637292.1, on the reverse strand, counting down.
TAGAGCATCTTTTTGAAAAAAATAACTTGTAGGATTCATTTCTGAATGAAAATTTTCAAATTTTTCAATTTTTTTTTTTCATGATCTGATTTACTTGCTAGAACAATCTCACCATTGGGATTAGTGCATTTTAATTCCATCTAAAATATATGAATATTTTAGATTTTCCTTTGATCTTGGACCTACTTCTACTTAACAATTTTTTTAAGAATGATAATTAAGTTTTTTTGAATTTTTTTTTTTTTTCCTAGACTCTCAACTCAATTCTCTACAATAAAGATTAAAAGCTCAAAACGTTGTAGTGCAAAAAATTTAAGTTAAGAATGTTTAAAGCCAAAAAATCTAGCCCCGCAATGTGCTGAAAAACTTGTTTTTTTCACTTTAAACGCAGATATCTTGCAATCTGTGCGGTGAAAAATTCTGAAAATTTTTCCTTACATTCTCATACTAGTTAGGTGTAAGATCCTACGGTTAGATGTTCAAAAAAAAACATTTTTAAATTTTTTTTATACTTTGCTACAAAAATGGCAGTTTTCAGTGTTTTTTGGCAGAAAAAAGACCTTGGGCCTTTAGGGGTTAAAAAATCCAATTCTCTATAAATCTCGTGCAAGCCTTGGCATCAATGAGTTGTCCGTACTGCGTAACATTGAGTTAGTACAACACGATCATAGCTCCCAGCACAAATGAACCGGAGAATGAAAGCCTCCAATCGATTTCCACCAATGGTAAGATATATATTGAAAAAAGCGAGTGAACGAGAGAATTTGTTCCAAGCCTTCGCTGCAATCGCGTCAGATCAAAAGCAAACATTCGTCAAGCGCATCAGATCGAAGAACTCATGATATTGAATGAAACTAAGCTACAAGGAACATACCCCCCAAAGACCCGGAATTGCCAAGCAACCCTAGCCTGTCGCAGGTTCTTATAAAACGTATGTGACAGTCTGGGTTAGCACACAAAGTTTGAGTTGAACTAGAAAACATTAAGATGAATGAGCGAGCATACAACTCCAAGTATATGACTCATATGAAGGTGAAGAAATCGAGAACATTCAAATGAAGCGGAAGCATGATCAAATCATCTATGGCAACCATGAATAACTTGCCTCCTAGATCATGAAATTAGTCAGCTCTTCTGATCCAGCAGATTCTTACAACAACTCTGTATCGTTCAGGTGAAGGGAGCTCTTCAGACAGTGTACCTCAATTTCTACTTTCCCAAGCTTTAGTAATGGACGTCATCAGATGTAAATTCAAGAAGTTTGAAAGTAATGATGAAATATATATAAGTCTAAGTTCTGATGGATTCCTTCTCAGTTTGCCTTTTTGAGAGGAGTTTGAGATATCCGAAGTATGAATTCCGCATCGGCAGGACGAAGGCGAAGTGCTTTATTGCTTCCATGGCAAGAATTCGTTGAGTGCTCAACTCCCAATAGTATGAGGGGTACAACTTTGTGAAGCCAACTTGGGGGACAATTTGATGAAGTTTTCTAGACTCTTTTCATGGTTTATTCCTTCATTAAGAAGTCCAGTTCCTGCACACCAAGAAATAATATCATAAACTGCCTCACATTGATAAGCAAGCTCATAGAAGATGTTCAAGCCTATTCAAACCTGCTCTGGTTAGTTCTGTAACAGCATATGAATATTAATGAACAACGAGTGCACACACATTAGGAAGCTGTCACGAACTTCGGCCAACAACCACTTGCCAACGGACAAGGTATTCATGATCACTCAAACAACAAACATGTGGGCAGGCCAGCACGTGATCAATTTTCAACTGAATGTATTGACTAAACAACAAATCACATATGTTATATTGTCAAATGACCGAGTACCAAGTACCAAGCTACACTAATTATGAAATTTAGTATTATGATACCTATAGTGTTATTAACCCTATCATGTAACTCGCTCTAATTGAGCTCATTATAGATATTGTTGTCACCATTTATCGCAATCAAAATTTGGGGTTGAATTTCAAGTCACAAGTTGGGTGTGAGAAATCACGACTTGGCTGCTAATGCCTTCGGCCACAGAACTTTGAATGGGAGATGGAGTTCTCTACTTTCACTTGTAGAATCCTACAATGTCCACTCTGAATAATTGCATAAGAAATTCAAATGTAGTATTACAAATTGATCTAAATAGAGTTTGGCTCTTGTAGCGCTCAAAATGGTCTCTCCAGCGAGCTTTATTCAGTGATCTCCCACACTCCTACATATTGGTTAAAATGCAATATAGTGATGGAAAGAGTTGATACTCAATATCTTTGGTCAAGTTCCCTCTGCCAAAAATTGGAGACTCTATGCCATCTCAACTAAGTCGTCATTTTTACATAGGGCAGACTCGATACAAGGGCAACAAGTGAGTCACCAACATGAACCAATCCACAGGTGCTTACTTTCAAAGTGGCAAATTGGCGTTTGCAGTTAATCCCTAAATGCCCAAGGCACCCAAATGTGGTGTCGAAGAAACTTTGAAGTTAAATAAAACCTTACCAAATTGCTATTTTTAGTAGGTTATATTTTTGAAAGATTCTTTTTGAAGTCTAGTTTTAGCATTAAAAATCCAATTTTGAAAATGAATGATTATGATTTTTCTATTCAAGATTTTGTGCAGAGGTACCCATTGCAATCTTGACTTTTCGTAGTGTTGAGGGCTCTTGGAAATGAGCCTCAAATACACTAGATCTTGGAGAAAAACTCACACTAGAAATTCATTTCAAAAAATTGTAGAGTAGATTTTGAGAAGTCATAAATTGAATGGGGTTATATTTGTTAGGCCCTTCAACCTCATATTTTTTTGGTCTTGAACTTTTTAGATTTGACATGCTAAAAAAGAGCTCAAAGATTTTCATAGTTTTAACACCCTGATGATCAAACATTATAATCTTTCAATCCTTAAATGATATTGTTGTGTTTTCTTTTCCTATGTGATCTATGACATGTCTAGTTTGAATTTGTACGGTTACAATTCAAAAAAAATTGATTCAACTTATCAAAATGTTGGCTTTTTGTTCAATTTAGAGCAAATTCCAAGAGGCTCAAAACAGGCCTTGGGCATTTAGGGGTTAAGCTATCTCCCCGCTGCGCAACACAACAAAGAAACACAAAACAGTAAGAAACTCGTAAACCCTAATCGAGGGACAATGCCGACGTAACCAATCAAAGTATCATGTAGCAGGAATCACATGTATAAGCTTGAACCTAAAATTCTCTAGCAGCTGAGCAATGCCGGAGGAAGCCTCATAAAAGAGTCAAAGAAACAATAATTTTCTTCGTCACTCATTGAACAGAGTCTATTCTGGAGTGGTGTTGAGCAGAATTCCCGCATCCACCAATTCTATTCAATTCAACGCCACAGCCTGAAATTCTAGAAATTCCCTAGCAAATGCAAGCGAAACTCTAGCATCCAGTCCAGACCTCAGCATCAGCTTTGAAAATGTGAAACCCCACAGAGTTCGCAAAAACTATGGGAGAGAGATGGTCTATCCATGGATTCCAGAATCCAGAATTCCCGCATCCACAACAATTACACCAATTCCATTCCATTCAATGCCACAACCTACAAACTCTAGCAATTCCTGATTGGAGAGAGACGCCCTATCAATGGATTTCCTGACAATGAATGTAAAATGAGGAAGCATTACTTGGAAGAGAAGCAACTCCAGCTTCTTAAAGTCAGCATCGCGAGGCAGCAACGCAGTCCCAAGTGACACACCCTCCCCCTCAGTAAGGTAGGAGGCTCGAACTCCGACCGGGCATTTTGAACCGATCAGGACACACAAGTACATTTTGCTTTCTTCAATTTCCCAAAATGTACAAAGGATGTACATTCTAGGAGGTGGTCGCTTTTACAGCCCTTTGGCTTTTCACCTTCAAAATTTCATAACTAATTCCACAAAGCTCCGAAAAATATGAAACAACTTGAGCCAGATGCCATTTCTTCTTGTCTTTCAAGGAAAATTTACTGAAAAATATTTCAAGATGTTTTACCTCCCCAAAATTCAGGTTCAGCGCTTAGATGGTCGCTTTATGGACCTCCTACCTTACTCTGTTGCAAGGAGACTTTCTGCGGCTGCAAAGAACCCCCTTCCCCTACTTGCGCTCTCAGCACAGACCTCCAAGACCCGTGCCTCAAATTCTTGGAGATCACAATCCGTGCAATGTGTGCAATGTGGGTAATGTGATTGAGCTCAATTTTGAGTGTGATGGATGGATTGGAACTTTGGAAGAAAAATTGGTTGGCATTAGAGTTAATCGTAAAGTTGTCCCTTGTTTCTGAACCTGTGTCAGAGGAAGGTTTAACTAAGAAAAGAACTGAACAAACACAACACCAAAACTCAATTAGACCTGAGTTTGGGTGCTCCAGGGAGTTTGGTCCTGTATTTTTCCCAAACTCCGGCTACTGGTCCCACCTTGCACACACTTTACGATTAACTCTATTGGATTGAAAAGTTTTATCTATTGCAAAAAAAACAGAAAGTAGATGTCGGCAGGAGTGTGCGTTTTGGTGCGTGTCGACTGGTGGTGTGCGTGTTTTAGGCTGTGGCGTTGGAAGCTTTGGATTGAGCCAGCTGACAACCCTAAACCGAACACCAAAGTCATATAAATTTCCAAAATCAACACTCCATAGACTCCTACAATGAGTCATAAACTCAATTGGAAAATATATATTTGGATCCTTGAAGCAACATTGAGAGAGTGATGCATGAATAGCAAGCACCCTTCAACTCTTAACCCCTAAATGCCCAAGGCCTTTTTTGAACTTCTAAGAATTTGCTCTAAGTTGAACCAAAAGCCAACATTTTGGTAAGTTTTACTAATTTTCTTAAAGTTGTAACCGTACAAATTCAAACTAGACATGTTTGAGATCACATGAAAAAGAAAACACAACAATATCACTTATGAATTGAAAGATTATAATGTTTGATCACTAGGGTGTTAAAACTGAGAAAATGATTTGAAATCTTTCAATCCTCTTTTCGCATGTCAAATCTAAAAAGTTGGTCTCCAAAAAATTATGAGGCTAAAGGGCCTAACATGCATAACCCCAATCAATTTATGGCTTCTCAAAGTCTACTCTACAATTTTTTTAAATGAATTTCTAATGTGATTTTTCCTCCAAGATCTAGTGTATTTGAGGCTCATTTCCAAGAGCCCTCAACACTATGGAAAGTCAAGATTGCAATGGGTACCCTGGCACAAAATCTTGAATAGAAAAATCATAATCAATCATTTTCAAAATCGGATTTTTGATGCTAAAACTAGACTTCAAAAAGATTTTTTTAAAATATAAACTTCTAAAAATAGCAAATTAGTTAGGTTTTATTTAATTTCAAATTATTACCGACACCCCAATTGGGTGCCTTGGGCATTTAGGGGTTAAAGGACGGGTCATAACATTCAATGGCACTGCTTTGGTTCTACGGTACAAAGTGTGGAATATTTTACACCCAACAGTCCTTCATCAGTAACTATTGAACATGTAGAGGATGCAGAGGTTGTTGGGTGTAGAATATTTCACACCCTGCACTATAGAGTCAAGGGAGAGCTAACTAATGCTACTAAATGTTATGGTTGGTGACTATGGAAATCATCACTTTGGATACCGTGTGAATCATTGGTTTAAGAAAATCCAAAAGCACTCATTAGAAGTCAAACTACTATACAAAGCCTTTTATTTTCATAGAAAATTTTAGAGATGAATAGATGCAATTTTGTCCTGCATAAAAGAATTTTCTATCATTCATCAGGCAAAAAACAATTGTCACGTCCTGTAAAAATTAGTAGCAATTTTTAAAGACATTGGCAATTCACATTTAGATTTGGTTTGCTATTAGGTCCAAAAAAGCAGTTTGTTTTAGAAACTTGATAGTTTCAAGGACTACTTCTTTAGAGTTTAATAAAGAAACAAAACGCTTCTTGTACCACTTAAAGTATTTTTGCATACAAACTCCAAATGGATGGAGCTTATAATCAAGGTAGTTAGCCAAACATGATTCAATTACTAGATGAATAGGTACATTCATTGTTACTATAGGCCCTAGAAAGTCATTCATTGGACATTTGGATCATTGCAAGAAATACCTGTATTAGTTATTTGTCACAAGAGGAGTTCTGAAACTTTCTTTTGCAATAACTTTTGAAGCATAATTTGCATGAACTTGAAAATTTTATTGGAGATGTTTGTCTTGAGTGTAATCATATCTCATATTTTTCAGAATTTAAAAAAAATAATTTTATATTTAAAAATCAGTGAAGTTAATATGTCACGTTTTGAGTTTTAGGGGTTTTGAGTACTATGGAGTCCCCAAATTTAATGATTTAGGGCTGAAATTTCTATGGTGTATTTCTATAGTAGTAAATCATGTTTTTACCAAGGGAAATTTAAAAATATCTTATTTTATGTCTTCTACATTCATGCAAATAGGGCTCCCTTGTGCACTCAATTCTAAACATTAAAAATGGTTTCTAGACCATTATTTTGGTGGAATCTCTTCACCATGAAGTCTTCCTAAATGGAAAATTTTTAGTTTCTTTGAAAATTGTTTTTCCTATTTTTTACTAATTAAAACATCCAAGTATCTATTTTCTGGCGATTCTGCGCTTTTCTAGTTCTCCCACTTAAAGAATTTTTTTGGACTTTTCCTTCATGGTAGACCTTCTTCTTACAAGACTATACATTTTTCATATTTTTTTTATTTTATTTTTTAAATGTTTTTCTAATTTTATAGTACTCCCCCCCCAAAAGGCTCAAAACTGCCAGTGGAACAAAAACAAGAGGTCTTTCTTGCAACAACTCATTTCTAAGTGAGTCCTTTGTAGAATTGTTTAGTTGATGTAGAGTATAATTGGCATTTTTTTGTCATAAATAATTAACCTTGCATTTTTAATCAATCTCCATCAAGCATATCAAATTTCAATTCCAAAGGAACAAAAAATTCATTTTCGGTGCTTTTTTAATATTAATTTTTAACGGTATGGTAATACATGATTATTGATTCAAAATCATTCATGATGAAATTTTTTTAATTCAATGCATAAATATATAAGAATCATTCATGTGCGCTTATTTTATTTTATAAAAAATCTTTCAAATTTTTTTTCAAAATTGTAACTATATATTGCTATTTTGCCTTTAAACTCCAACATGTTTTGATTTTGGGAGCATGATGGTACAATTAATTTTCCAAAATTTTTATTGCCTATTGGAAGAAGATTCCAATGCATATTAGCATGTGTGTTCTGGACACCATATGAATAAGTTCAGAATTTCTAAACATTAACTAAATCACAATGAGATTCCAAAGTAATACTTGAATCTTCAAAAAAAAACTTCCTTTACGATCAATCTAATGAGATTTGAGCAAAAATATGCATTGTAAATATAAAGAATTCTCTGATAGCAATCTTCAAAAACTAAATGCCCCAATTTGTAGTCTGTAAACTCGTCTTCAATCATTATTTGGCATGCTAATACCACTCCTAGAACACAGAGAAGAGAAGTTGCACCCAAAAACACATAAACAACAAAAATATGACAGAAGTTCATGGCAAGTAAAGGTGATTGAGATTGAAAGATGTATGCTTGTTTTTGTTGCATCCTCAACATTGTTTTGTACAAAAGCATATGCCAATTAGCTATCCATCACTTGCACATGACACATTCACACTCAAGCATTTTTACAACACTCGATCTCATTGTCTTCATCTTAGGGCATCCCCACAGCTAACGCGTGGAACAAGGGCGCCAAACAAGGATTTGTTGTGGTTTGGCATACCGCCATTACAATTGAGGAGTCATGGCTCCACGGGAAGACTCGCCAAGTGGTCAAAAGGTGCACCATACTTCTTATTTTATTATTTAAAAAAAAATTCTTCAACTTTTGAAGAGGAACTTTCAAAAGGTGGGATTCAAAAGCTTATTAAATAGCTTGGCGAGCCGCGTTCAAGGCTCTCCATTTGCCCGTGCCCTCTTCATTTTTTGAAGTGGTCGGGGATATTTTCCCACTTCGCGTGCGCGCCATGGGACAATTTCTAAGCCATGGCTCGCCCATTGCCTGTGTTGAGTGCCTTTGGCGCCTTGCTGTGGGGTTGCTCTTAAGCACTCAATGGATCATGAGGAAATATACATCCACAAAATATCAGTTAATTCATTAGAATAAATTTGAGGGCTCCAAAGGGCCGTTTCAAGGCTGTTCCCGCTGTTGGGAACAGTCAGAATATTAAAAAAAAATTTTAATTTTAAAAATTTTAAAAACAATAATAATAAAATTGAAAAAATGTTTTTAAAAATATTATTGTTCCCAGGGCATTCCCAGAGTTCCCAAGGCCTGATAACTCACAATCTCTTGTTGCCCCCGAATTTCTTCTAGTGGTTCATAGCAAATCATGAACATGATGAAGTACAATGATGATTGTTGTGTGAGTCTCATGTATAAAGAATACGGTATGCAGAAGCTTGTAAAATGTGCACACCATGATTAATAAAACCACATTGACTAAGGCACTTCACTCTCGTAGCTTAAAAAATGGAATTTTTTTATTTATAGTGTCCAAATGATACAAGTTGAGACCTTTATAAGAGGTCAAAGAAAGTATGTAACTTATGGAAATTCAAACATCTAGCAATGTATCCCTCTAATACACAAAGTATCTTACCAAACAGTAGCCCAAATAGAACCACCAGATGTAACTTGCATTGGAAAACAACTTCAATTTTCTCATGGATATTTTGGTTTCATCTTATCAAAACCTATTACAGCTACATGTGTTTGAAGTAGGGTAGCCATGGTTACCAAAACAACCACAATTGTAGATAGTATTGACCAAGGCATAGAGCAAAATCTTATTGTGAATTCACTCCAAAATAGGGTTTTCTATTTTGATAAAATGTGGGCATATAGTCAAAACAAAAAATTATTGAGTTAGACGGACAGTTCGTCAAGATGGATGGCCAATACGTCAAGATGGATGACTAGTCTGTCAAGACGGACGGCCAGTTCGTCAAGGTGGATGGCCAGTTCGTTGGGTTGGATAAATTGGTCGTCCACCTGACTGACAAGCTGTCCAATTCAACAAAAAAAATATTGGTTATATATATCCAAACATGATCCTAACGGACGCTGCGATTTAAGACTAACATTTTTGACAGACATCCTAATGTCCTAATGTGACCCTGCTCCAAAGTTTGTATCTCCTAAGGTTAAATTCACCCATTTTGGATTCTCTTAAATCATAGTGTTCTTAAAAAGAATCCATGCTCACTACACCTTCCGTCTAAGCTCTCCACCTGAAAAAACCCTTAATGCCACACGTATTTTCAATTATGCCACAACATATTAGAAATTCAATGTCTAGAGGAGTTTGAATGAGTTCACACATTAAGAGGATGTAATCACTCAACGTCTTGGAGAAAATACTTTAAGAGGTCAACAAATATACTCGGGCACTTTCAATATGACATATCTTAGGTTGTTTGTTCCAACCTCTTAATTGAGACAATAGGGTTTTAGCTTCACGTCACATTGGCACGTCAAGATATATGTCAAGATTCAAACCCTGCGTCCGCTTGAATCAAATATTTCTTTTCAAGTTTGTCCACAAGGGTAATTTTGTTACTACAATCAACAAACAGGATGGCAGCAGTTGCAATCCAAATGGACGGTGACTCTAGGCGGAAACATCGGAGTACCGGACGGACATTACAGACATGAATTGTGGATAGACTTTATGGACAATTTAGGTGGACGCACTATGCGGACGGATGGACTATGAATTGAAGGAGAGGTCTAAGTTTGCATCCGACAATGACAAATTGATTGATGACACTGTAGATGAATATGGTGAGATTCCTGAAGATAGTGATTTGAGAGTGCTCCAACAAGGCCCACTACTAGGACTTGACAACAATCGGCTAAATGTAAGAGAGCCTAATACAACCAATTATGTCCATATTACTAGGGGCAGAAGATGTTAAGAAGCTGAGTATATAGCAAATGTGTCATCATATTTTTTTACAACTTATAGCTTATATATATATTTTTTTTATGATCTATCATTTTATATTGTTGATTACAAATATAAAACAAGCAAATCATTTTTTGTATGACACTAATCTCCATGGATTCACCTAATTTATCCTATACCATCCTCTAAATTGTAATTGATCTAATAGATAATAGACAAATACCCCTATGAACCAACCGACGGATTGGATGTCTAGTAGACAATTGATGCTTCCCTCTAGAGGATGACCTTTTTGTCCAATTGACATCCGTCTATCGACTGGATGGGCTGAAGGATGGACTTAACAAACTTCATTGACTCTTTTTACCTTAGAATAAATCAAACTTATTAAAAATTATAATTATAATTATAATTTTTTTTTGCCCGTTGACACCTAGTCACAATCCTAATGCATTGAGACATGTCCCAAATAACGCTAATGGACATCCCAACAAGAAAAGCCAACGTCATATGCATGGGATAGAAAACTCTGTGAGACAAAGCATGTGCTTGTGGTTGACAAACTGCTTTAGAATTTTCCGTTGCGCTTCAACATCACCTATACATGTGGAAGCACAAAAATTACTTAAAATCAAGTGAAAGTAAAAATCTACTGAAAACAGAATAGCAAAGCACGCTACCAAAAAATAAATAAATAAAATAAATAATTTATAATAATGACATTATTTTAGAGCTGCCCACTGAAAATACTCCTACATATTTAATCTCTATAGTAGGTGATATTGTCTAGAAGTGTTCTAAGCAAGCAAAACTAAAAATTACAAAGACGAAAGTAGGAAGCTCTTGAATCCCATAAAAAAAGGCAACACCAAGGATTTTAGCCTAGCTTGCTGTCCCTACAATAGAAAAGATGCAGTCCATAAGATATTATATGCAATGAAAAAATTAAGCCCTTAATCTTGTAGAAAAGATAGAGACGCATTATATCCTAGAAAAATCTTACTTTAAACTACCCTATGAGCTGTTGACAACTAACAGCTACATGAGCAAAATGCTTGAACTCCGAGCAAGCGAAAGTCCCATGGTAGAAAGGCAACAATAAGCTCTCCACCAAGCTTGATTGGAATAGAATCTCATCCAATAGCTAAGGAAAACTTTTTCCAGTACACATTGTGCACAAAAAGACTATGGTGGTACAACTAATTACACAATAAACAGACTGAAAATTAAGCGCTTGTGCTTGCAAAAAAAGATAGAAATGCATCATATTCTAGAAAAATTATACTTTAAGCTACCCCATGAGCTAATGACAACTAACAATTGTATGAACAGGCCTAAGATAGAAGCGTCCCAAACAAGCAAAAGTCCCACGGCAGATTGCAGCACCAAAGGAGTCTGCTCTCCATTAGCCTTCATTGGAACGGAATCTCATCTACTAGCTAAGCAAAACTCTCTTCTAACACACATTATGCACAAAAAGACCATGTTTGTGCAATTCATTAGATAAGAAATGCAATGATAAAATTAAACGCTTGTGCTTGTAGAAAATATTTATATTTGAGAAAAATCTTACCTTAACTATTCCAAGAGTTGCCGACAACTAATAGCTATATATGTAAGTAGAAGGCCAAAACTAGATGCGTCCCAAGCGTTTGAAAGTTTTACGGCAGAGGATAAAGCCAAGGGAGTCTAATCTCCACTAGATGTCATTGGAATGTAATCTCATCCACTAGCCAAGCAAAACTCTCCTCAAATATACGTTGTGCACAAAGAGACTTATTGGTTTACTTTAAGACATACTTATTTCTAAGTCATAACTAATTTGTTTAGATATATTTTTGCACCTTTCTACAGACTTATTAGTAAAATTCATATTAGCATATTAATCCTCATATATGTTTCTCTAACAAATTTTGGTATGAATGTATTCCCCTTATCATATTGTCCTAACACTGTTTTGGGATTGATCTATAATTTGCATGTTCTTAATAATATATAATGTTGTTTACAGTAGCAAATGTATAAGGAGTATCCTTCATTTTATTCTATAATATAGCCCCTTGACAATATCAAATATTAGAGAAATATATTACATATTTTTAGTTTCTAGCAATTTAACATGATAGTAGTTCAAGTGTTTTCCACACTTAATTAGGAATTTGGATTGAATCTTAGATAAAAATTGTTAGGAATTGATTTTAGAAAGGTGCAATTGTCCCTATTTTTCATAAGGTTCAATAGAAGATTATTATTCTTGTTGTTTGTGCTAAGTATTGTGACTTCTCTTTGCTAATTTGGGGTCATTAGTTCCAACTATAAATTCTAACATTCAAATTTGATCATATGATGGTAAATAATGAGCTCTTGCATTTTTCTCTAAGCTGAAATTTTCTAGTTGCATATCTTGATTGCCCAAGATTAGATGTGATCTAGTCACTGCACTAGAAGAAATTTGTGTTTACCTCAACAAAATCTACAAGACGTGTTTGTTGAGGCAAACGCAAAATCTGCATTTTTCTGCGTTTTTCAACACAGATTTTGCGTTTGCTTCAACAAACACGTCTTGTAGATTTTATTGAAGTAAACCCAGATTTCTTCTAGTGCTGCACCATTGATATACATGCATGAATGATATATTTAAAATCAAAGGAAGCAAAAACAAATATTGCTCCCAATCCAATTTTAATCCCTAATTCAAAATCTAATACAGTCTTAATGCATCATAATGTAGTGAAACTTGTACAAGGATTTGCATTGAAATTATTCAGCTAGCTATTTAGTATGGGATTGAGAATTCATTTTGTGAATTCAATGAATATCCCATAAGGTTTCTACACATGACAAAAGGTTCATTCATTATTCCATAGGCTTAAAGGATGCTTTTAGATTACTATTGCAATTTGCAAACATGTGGGAAATTAAGAGAGTCACATTAGCAACCAAATGGATGAAAACAATTCACCTTTGGAGCAGTAATGGGAAGCTATAGGTGATTGCATGAAACACTTATATTATTTTCCCGTCACATGTTGAAAGTGGAAGTGATTTTCTATCATAAGTATTGCAAAATGATCCAATGAACATGAAATTCATAATGAAGGTTTATATGGCAAATTATCAACATACTCAAATTTATTCTAGATTTCAAAATTAGTTTAGTAGGTTAGAGTGAATTTCAAATATATATCACAAAAGCAATTGGGGGGGTAGCACTATTGAGTACCAATTGTAAATAATTAAAAATTACATTTCTATGTTTTCTGAGGGCTTAGCCCTATCTAATGAGTTGGCAACAATGGCCACTTTTACCCTAAATTTTCAAAGTGGATTCTATAATTTTTTAAAATGAAAATGTAGAAATCTATTAGTCTATGGCAAAAATGGCAATCTATCTTAGAAGAGTATTTTAGAGTATTGCTTAGTATAGAATAGTACCAATGGAGGCCAAAATTCAGTTAAAACAAAATAGCAAATGACATCCTCCCATCACAAACCAATAAACAAACTTTATCATTCATCCCTATCATCCAATAATAAACGTACACATGTCATCAAGGCAGTAGATCCACAATCACATTAGCAGTTCACATTTCCTATTCCATGCTTCTAGTAATATTCACAATATAATATTTGTAGTACCCATAGTATCAACTAACGAAAAATCCGAAATGCAACAAATAGACTAAGAGTTTCTTGGAATCACCCTATATGTTTTTGTTTTGACCACTTGTACATATATATATATATAAAAGTACAAGTGGTCAAAACAAAAACATATATATATACGTATGTAATTTTGTTAAATTTATTTTCATAAAAAATGAGTTAAATGAGTTGATTAAAATACAATTGTAAAATCCTTTGATTCTATGTATTGGTGAAGAAAAAAAATGTGAATTTTATATCTTCAAGTATTTGCAAAGACCAAAGGGATGACTACTCAATTCTAGAACGTTGAGCTAGACACCATGGAATCATCTTTTTTGGTACCGTGTAAATCATTTGTTTAAGAAATCCAAAAGCACTTATTAGAAGTCAAACTACTATGCAAGACCTTCACTTTTCACACTAAATTCTAAAGATGAACATTTGCACTTCTATTTTATATAGAAGGATTCTTTGTCATCCATTGGACACTTTAGTCTATCGCGTTGTTAGAGGATTAAAGTCATTATTTTTATCTTGATGGAAAATTACCGATGACAACAAGAAATACACCAAGTAAGGTAGGAGGCTCAAACTGTGATCGGGCATTTTGAATCAAACATGACACAGAGGTATATTTTGCTTTCTTCAATGTAATAAAATGTATAAACGGTATACATTCTAGGAGGTGGTCGCTTTTAGAGCCCTATGGCATTTCAACTTCAAAATTTCATAACTAATTCCACAATGCTCTAAAAAAATATGAAACAACTTGAATTAGATTCCATTTCTTCTTGTCTTTCAAGGAAAATTTACTAAAAAATATTTCAATATGTTTTACCTCTCCAAAATTTAGTTTCAGCGCTTAGATGATCGCCTTATGGACCTCCTACCATAATTCCATTCTAAAATGTTGACTCTTCATCCACTTGCAAAATGATCATTCAATTAGAGAATGCTGTTGCATGCGGATTACAAAGATTTTGCATATTAACCCTTAACCCCTAAATGCCCAAGGCCAGTTTTGGGCTTCCTGGATTTTGCTCTAAATTGAACAAAATGCCAACATTTTGATAAGTTGTATCAATTTTTTTGGAATTGTAACCGTACAAATTCAAACTAGACATGTTAGAGATCTCATAGGAAAAGAAAACACAACAATATCACTTATGGAGTGAAAGATTATAATGTTTGACCATGAGGGTGCTAAAACTGCAAAAATCTTTCAATCTTCTTTACATGAGTCAATTCTAAAAAGTTGGTGATCAAAAAAATATGAGGTTAAAGGGCCTAACTTGTATAACCCCGATCAATTTATGGCTTCTTAAAATCTACTCCACAATTTTTTTAAATGAATTTCTAGTGTGATTTTTTCTCCAAGATCTAGTGTATTTGAGGCTCATTTCCAAGAGCTCTCAACACTACGGGAAGTCAAGATTGCAATGGGTACCCTTCTACATAAACTTGAATAGAAAAATCACTATCATTTATTTTCAAGATCGGATTTTTGGTGCTAAAATTAGACTTCAAGAAGAACTTTCTAAAAATATAAACTACTAAATATAGCAACTTGGTTAGGTTTTATTTAACTTCAAAGTTTTGCAAACACCAGATTTGGGTGCCTTGGGCATTTAGGGATTAAAGGACATTTCATGTTTGAGCTTGGTCAAACTTCATTGGATTTCTATATTAAAACATATATTTCAAAATTTTAATATTTTTCACATGTAGTAATATATGTCTAAAATTTAATCTCATTTTTTCATAATTAAAAACATCAAATTCAATTTTACATGATTTTTTAAAGAAATTTATTTGTAAAAATCATAGTAATTACAAAAATGCTTAAAATAGTATGAAATTTACAAAAAAAATGTAAAGAATAGTGACAAACATCATGGTGTAATTGATGTACTCCTTAAAGCTTATACCAAGAAAAATTTGATAGAAAAAGTTCAAAAAGTGGTGTATTTTGAGCTTTCAAGATGCTATCTTCAAAATGTCACAAAAATTACTATTTTAAAAATTTTGAAAAAAAATAAAATGGAGTAAAAAGTAGAATATTGAAGCTACATTTTTACAGTTAAGCTTAAAAGCATTTAAAATAAAAAACTATGTGAAAAATGTAAGTTTGACTTTCAAAATGCCCTTGGGGCTTGCAATGTCCTTTAAGGGTTAATATCATGCACCAGTTACTGAATAGTTAATTGATCCAATGTCACAATTGTTTTTTCCTGAGTATAAGATACCCATCCCATGACAGGCAAAAGACCCATCATAGACATCTCGAAAATTACCTATTAAAGTCTTGCATGAACTATGATAGACTTTTATCAATAAATTTTATCAATAAATGAGAATTGGGCTATTTTAGGTTGAGTTAGTGGTCACAATCAATATCTTGAATGATGGTGATGGAGTGATTAGTGACCGCGTACGGAACTTCCATCTTTAGAGTGTAAATTCATTACAAAAAAATGGCTATTTTAGACCTTTATACTGTATTTGGCTATGTTAGAAAATATTGTGATTGTTTTAGATGAGTAAGATGACTATTATAGATACACTTTTTGTTGATTTGAGGGTAATTTAGAGACTCTTTTGGGTCAATTGGGCATCACACTTCAAGACTTTATAACAATTTCATACTTTATTGGAAAAAAAATTCATTTATTATGCCCCCTTCTTACATTTGTCTTATTGTCAATAAAAAATCAAATTTTCAAGAATGCCAACGGAGCATTCAAACCAATCATTCTACTAGTGATGGGCTAGTTTACCTTGATTTGGCCATGTCCATAAATGCTAGAGAATCTAAGTTGTCTACATTTTGGGGGCTTTGGGAACTGTGGACCAAAAGAATGGAGGCTTTGCATTGACAAAAGCTACCATGAGGATGTTTGAGCAATTATTTTACTTAAAAAGAGAGCCAATGCTACAAAGACAAAGTTTATCATAGGGTAGCTACTTGTTTTTGACAAATTTGATCATAATTTTCTCTACGCAAATCAAAATGAAACAATTCAAAACTTCTCATAAGAATATTATTCTAGAAAACCAATTTCAAATTTCTATTTCTTCACAAAGTATATTTGGATCTGCGCGACCAACACGTACAACAAAAAACCTGCACATCATAGAATAATTTACTGTCTCAAAAAACCGTGCACATCATCAAATTATTCAAATTTATAGTTTTTAAGTACTCAATTTCTAAATTTAGAGCTATTCAAATTCTAAGTTTTGAATTACAAAAGAAATGTGCAATGCGGCCAAACCACCTCCTAGTAAAATGCTTGCCAGACTTTCATAAAACCTTAGATAAAATTGAAATTCTTACCACTAAAACTAGACTAAAATACAAAACTTTTCCAACAATTTTTTGTTGAAAACAGACATATTACAAGTGAAAAAACGACCTCCAAAGTATGCTAATTTAAAAAAATCAAATGCAAAACAAAACTAACTAAATAAAAATTTACACATAGTATATTCAAATGAACCTATGGATGGTACAATGGCAAAGGTCTTTGACTACAAGCATGAGGTGCAAGGTTTGAAGCCCTTCGCATCCACTTGCCCCTGTGGCAAGGCTGCCTAGGTGACTTGTCTACATGACATTTTTCGTTTAATAACTGTTGATGTGGCACCCGCCATGTGTCGGCTTCCTATTGGCCAATGTCATCAAATTTTTTGTTTTTATTTTTTTGCACTTGACCATATAAAAAAATCAACAAGTTTTTGTTGGATATTATTCAAGTCAACATGACCAAATCAACAAAAAAATCAGCACTTTTTTGTCCATTTTTTGTTGATTTGGTCATAAATTTTCTAGTAGTTTCTTGAAAGTTGCCTTGAATACTATCAGCGAGGCTCTACCCATCCGTCATTTCCCCAAGGCAAACTGTTGTCTTTGGGGTTCCCATTTCTCAACATACCCGTGCTCCCAAAGCTTCTTGGGCAACCCAAATTGAACAACAAAACTGAAGTCACACCCAATGATGTTTCATGATCTTCAATTTGATACACAAATGAGAGTTTTGATGGGAATTCCAATGCCATTGGAATCAACAAATACCCAAATTCCCAATCAAAAAAATTTCCCGTTCAAAAAATGTAAAAATTCAAGATCAAGCAGCTCATGAAAGGCGGGCAACAATCAGAGAATGGTCACTTGGGTTCTTAGGGGTCAAGCTTATCACTAATTTTTTTAATTGCTTGGTGGATTGGAACCCATTGCAATGCATTGAGAGCAATTTTAGGAGCAGTGCACGTCATTCCTAGGGACAAATTGCCCTCTGCTGGCAATGTATGTTCTCTTCAGGTTTTAAGGTCAACATGCCTAGTACCAAGCAGATTTATTATCTAGGCACCTTTCAGAAGCTATTTGTCAACTAACGTAATTTTTAGCGATTGAGAAGTTTGAGAGAAGCCATTTGCAAGTAGAATCGAGACATTCCTACAAGAAATGAAATTTTTGTGATTTTTCAAAGTTTGTTGGGATTAAATTGGTAAAGCATAGGCAGACTCATGCTAAACCATTCGTTGACGTGTCCCCTCCCAAAGTGCATTGTCACAATGCTAAAGGGGTGCTAAGATTGTGATAATGGGTGGATGACTGATGCAAATGGGAGGGTCTAATAGATGTTGAAATTAGATGACTGACGGCATTGGGTTGTTTTACCTTATATGTCATGTACAAATTTCTCATGCATCCGTCAACTGCACCTCTATTTCAGTTTTTTATTTGCCACCAGATAGAAGTTTCTATCAGGGCTATAATGCTTCAATGAGGGGCACAAAAGCCCATTTTACACCATCTTCCACGTCAAAAGCGCCATTGTGTGGTGGAATGTATGGCCATTCCAACTTCTTTTGCAAAGGGTGCACCTTTGTACTTTCAAAAGGTCAGCCTTTACTGTTTTGATTTCTCTTCTGGGAGACTTATTTGTTTATCTGGAGATACCCTGACCCTTGTTATGGTTTCTTAGATTGCAACTTGGTGTCTAAAATTCAACATGGGTCCAAGATGAAGTAAGGTAACTACACCTAAAGTGGCACAAATAAGTGATCCAACATGGTTCCCATTGTTATATTGAATTTTTTTTGTGTGATCTTCTTGGTAGTCAAAAGGGGATTTTAGATTTTCTTAGAATGCAATTTTTGGATAGACACTATATGAACTTTTAACTTACTTAAATTCATATAAATTATGTGTTTTCGAAGTATTAAAAACAGGGATTTCTAAAATTGACCATAGATTCTGATGAATAGAGTGGGAGTGCATTTTAGGCAAAAATATGTAGTGGTTGGTTATAGAGAGTGGTCAAAATTAGGTATAGTCATCTTACTATTCTTTAAAAAGTGACAAAAAAAAGGATTTTATCAATTAATTAACTACTCGGCCTACGGATCAAAAAGGAAATAAATAAAACACTTGATTCTCCCACCCTACTTGGCTCCAAAACCAAATTAAAAACAACCAGACTTTGAAATAGATATGATATATAAAATATATACTAAATGCATACGGATATAATATATGGAATACATATATGTTATATGGAATATTGATATGGTACGACAAACGGATATAGATATAGTATAGGATATGGGACACGGTTGCTAATCCCATATTATTTGTAATCTAACTTGTTCAAAAAAGTATTGATATAGAGGTGATGAAAAAGTATTATTAATACAATTACTTATTAATTCTGTAACGCCGTTGCAGACACTAAGTATTTGATGGATCATAGAGAATCCTTCCATATAAGACAGAAGTGCAAATGTTCATCCTTGGAATTTTGTACAAAAAAGGGGAGGTCTTCCACAATAGATTGACATCCAATGAACACTTTTGGATTTTTTTAAATACATGATTTGCCATTGTACCCAAAAGGATGATTTCCACAGTGACCAACCCATCCTTACAAGGTTAAGAGCATCTTCACTTGTTCACTCGCAATCTACTGGCTTTTTGTGGGCTCAACTCTCCTTTTCAGGCTTCACCAAACAAAGTAGTTCTCCACCTTTTTCCTCCATATTTCCATCAACTTTGCATTCTCATTGGTGGGAGTTGCTATAGTTGTCAGACTTTTCAAAAAGTGTTATGAAAACGTTGTCACACAAGCAGAATCCAAGTTTGGTGAAAAGATGAGCGGGCCCGTCAAGATGGAGGGTTGGGTCACTTGGGTGCTTATTTGAGCACGGCCGGGCTGATTTTTGGAGCTTCCCTGTCTGTGGGGGAGGAGGTTTTAAAGGGCAAGCTATGCAGTGGCCGGGCCAGGGGCTCCCCTACACTACTGTACAGTACTGTAGTGAAAGTCAATGTGCAGATGCTCTACGCGATAGGGTAGTGATCCCTCTCCACTGACCGGGAAGTATCCTTATAGTAGACGGACCATTTCCTTCATTCTTGAAGCTGGCTCGGTTTTTTTCAATTTTACTCGGAAGTTAGCCTGAGAAGTGGATTTTTTTCCGGTTGCAATCCTGCATTTTGAAATTTCATTAGGCAATTTGCTGGATTTCTATATTTCCATTTGGCCATTTTCCTGAATGTGGAAAATAGAGCCGGTTTTTTGTTTTCGTGAGGGAGTTTTATTTCTACTCCCCACTTTTTTGTTTGATGTATCCTTGGCAGGAATTGAATCTAGCTAAGCCCCTACCAAACTAGGGCCAAGGATGTAGCCTTTGGAAAATACAAGGATCCCAAGGAGGGTCCAAGTGTTTTCCAAAGGCTGGTTAGCATTGCAGATTTTCAATTTCACACTTTTACAGATTGACAGTGAATAAAAGCCATTCACTGCTCATGCCTCTTAACAAAGGATAATTGGTGAGTTGGTGTGAATGTGTGATAGACTTATAACTTTATAAGAATATAAGTATACTATGTACACATTAAAAAAAATTCCTAGAAAGTATATGACTAGTCGGCTGCCCGCCGAGAAAAAGGTATTTACATCAATAATTTTCCTATATATCCCTAGGACGGACGGCCAAATTGCCGAGGTTTAATTTTCCTACCCGGTCCATTTCCGAAAGTATTATTTTTTCATTCGGTAACCCATCCTAAACATTTCTATGCCATTCTGAAATCTTCAAAAAATTCGGCTAGGTCGTAACTAGATGCCGGTACTTCCCGTTCATTGTCCCTCTCTACTATCCCCTGAAAAGGACCCCGAGTCCCCGACTATCCCTGTTCATACCGAGTAATGATTTCTAATTTACTGGATAAGGAATATTAGACGT
This sequence comes from Pseudisothecium myosuroides, assembly GCA_951799445.1. NCBI lineage: Eukaryota > Viridiplantae > Streptophyta > Bryopsida > Hypnales > Lembophyllaceae > Pseudisothecium > Pseudisothecium myosuroides. The sequence continues at coordinate 10,905,967 of OX637292.1, read as the reverse complement.
CAGTATAACCAATTAATTACGGCTCAGTACACTGAAGAAAGTCTCCTCAGCTTAGATACTCGTACCAGTTTTAAAATCATCATCTCTGCCTGTGAGTCCATTCAGGAACTGCAATTAACCCCTAAATGCCCAAGGCCTGTTTCCAGCTTTCTGAAATTTGCTCTAAATTGAACAAAAAGCCAACATTTTGATAAGTTGTATCAGTTTCTTATAAATTGTGAGTGTACAAATTCAAACTAGACATGTTAGAGATCACATAGGAAAAGAAAACACAACAATATCACTTATGGATTGAAAGATTATAATGTTTAATCATGAGGGTGTTAAAACTAAGAATTTCTTTTAATCTTTTTTTCACATGTCAAATCTAAAAAGTTGGTCACCAAAAAAATATGAGATTAAAGGGCCTAACATGCATAACTCAATCAATTTATGGCTTCTCAAAATCTACTCTACAATTTTTTTAAATGAATTTCTAATGTGATTTTTCCTCCAAGATCTAGTGTATTTGAGGCTCATTTCCAAGAGCCCTCAACACTACGGAAAGTCAAGATTGCAATGGGTACCCTTGCACAAAATCTTGAATAGAAAAATCATAATCAATCATTTTCATAATCAGATTTTTGATGCTAAAACTAGACTTCAAAAAGAATTTTTCAAAAATACAAACTTCTAAAAATAGCAAATTGGTTAGGTTTTATTTAACTTCAAAGTATTGTCGACACCCAAATTAGGTGCCTTGGGCATTTAGGGTTTAAGGTGGGTACCCCAAAACCGCCACTAATTGCTACTGTACCTAATCACTATTATTAGATTGTTTAAATTTTTATATTTTCTTATTGGCAAGTGAAAGGAGGTTCCATTGCACCAAAGAACACGACATTTGGATAATAGAGTTAATTGTAAAGTGGGTGCAAGGCAAGACCAGAAGCCAGAGTTTGGGAAAAATATAGGACCAAACTCCCTGGAGCACCCAAACTTAGGTCTAATTGAATTTGGTGTTGTGTTTGTTTTGTTCTATTCTCAATTAAACCTCCCTCTGACACATGTTCACAAATACAAGACAACTTTATGATTAATTCCAATGTATGCAAAAGTTATAAAGAAACAAAGTTTGGTTCTAAAAATGTTTCTTCCACATAGTTACATAACTGATTTTGGAGATGTACGCAAAGTGAAGATGGTGGTTTAAGGTCAATGGCGCATTTGGGGGTGCCTACCTTAAAATAATGCCCAAGGCACCAAATTCTAGTGTCAACAATACTTTGAAGTTAAATAAAACCTTATCAAATTGCTATTTTTAGTTATTTATATATTTTTTAAATTATTTTTGAAGTTTAGTTTTAGGATCAAAAATTTGGTTTTGAAAACAAATGATTATGATTTTTCTTTTCAAGATTTTGTGCAAAGGGGGCCATTGCAAATCTTTGATTTTTTAGTATTCAGGGCCCTTGGAAATGAGCCTCAAATACACTAGATCTTGGAGAAATAATCACATTAGAAATTCATTTAAAAAAAATTGTACAATAGATTTTGAAAAGCCATAATTTGATTGGGGTTATGCATGTCATGTCCTTTAGCTTCTTATGTTTTGGTGACCATTATTTTAGAATTGACATGTGAAAAGAGGATTAAAAGACTTCATATCATTTTCACAATTTTAAAACCCTCATGATCAAACATTATAACCTTTCAATCCTTAAGTGATATTGTTATGTTTTCTTTTCCCTTGTGATCTCTAACATGTATAGTTTGAATTTGTACAGTTACAAATCAAATGTTGTCTTTTTGTTCAATTTAGAGCAAATTCCAAGAAGTTTAGAAAAGGCCTTGGACATTTAGGGATTAAGAACTAAGGAGCATCAAGAACTCTAGAGAAATTGTTTAGTAGTGTATACAATATTACAAATGTCATGCTCAGGGATGGACAATTCCTATCAAATTAAATTACTACATTCCTTATTGAACATCTAATTAAATTTGTGATATGTGATTTGGCAAATGCCTAAAAACAAAGAAAATCTATTTTTTTTCTCATACAAAAGAAAATTTACAAAATTTAGGACATCTTTGTTTAAAAATATTTATTATTTACCTTGATCATTGGGTACAATATAATATTTCTTGCAATCCCAAAGGGCTATTATTTTAACCCGGGTATCATCCATGTGAGCATTTTCGTTGGGAACATGTATCATGCATGGCAAGAGGCATACAATTTACTTGCAAACATGATAAGGCATTGCTATGATTTCCATTCCATAACTAGAAATTGAGGATATATGTGGATATGCTATAGCTATTGGTTGCCTCCACTAGTTTGTAATTAGTACTTTACCCTTTGGTATGGCATAATGACAATCATTCTAAGCTTCATTATTTCAATGCAATCTTTCTCTGTCAAGGTGACATCTGACGATCATACATATGGAGAGTGTGGTTATCTCATGATTGTCCTTTTTGATGGCATGATGTTCTTATATTGAGCCCCATAATAGGATATGATTAAATATAGTCTAATTGTTGAAATTATGTATAGTAATTTGTAAGTGTATTATTAATATAGTAATAGCATTCTTTGTCATTCTTGTACTAAGAAAAATTTCCATTATTACTTGATGTTTATACACTAATATTAATGCAAATTTATTCATATTTGGATGAAAATCCATATAAATTTGGATAAATTGTTTTAATGTTAACTTATAACCCTAAACCTAATAAGGGTGGTATTCTTTCAACGCTTCGACCTAACATTTTATTATTATAAATAGGCTCTATTTGCCAGCTATTTTGTCTAATTGTGCCTTCAAGTATTTTAGCTCAAGATATAATTTCTATATTAGAAGTTAACAATTGATTATAGAATTTCAATTGTTCAAAAACATGAAAGCGGTGTCTTATTCTTTCTTTTTGTATATTTTTTAAAAATTTCTTCAAAAACTTCTAAATGATTCATTGTTGTACTATATGGGTCATAGGCAATGGAATTTAGCATATTTTTTTATTCTTAGCTTTAATTCATTTCATATTTTGTGCTGATTCAATCAACAATTAAATTATATTCTACATATTTTATCCCCCAAACTACTTTGAAGATCATGCTATTTTCATCAACAAAAGAATCTGCTACACACACTCATTTTTGAATCATTTCTTATAAATATAATCATTTCAATCTCATGATTTTTAAACACAAACCTCATTTAACCTATAATAAAATCAAGCTTGCATTAGTTGTAATACGCTTTTTCTTCACTCTTCATTTTCTAACAAAGTTTTTTTGGTAGTTAATCATTACTCATGCTCTTGCAAAATAACAAAACCCCCTTGCAACAAGAATGTTTTCAAGTTTTAATTCCTACGGAAATATAAGAGTCTGCAAGTGAATTTTTAGGGCAAAGTGAATTTTGAACTTCCGATGTACAGAAAATGAATGGCATCCGTCCGTTCAGTTCCCCGTCCGTTCGCAGACATCCGTTCCCTGTACGTTTCCATGACTTGGACAGAATCTCGACCGCTCGATGAAGAATGGGAAGCGACAATTGGATGAATGAATAATGTGCTTCGTCTTCCCAGCGTTGTCCAGGTCTCGCTGTCTTTTCAGGTTCAATCAGACTCTTGGTCCTTCTAGTACAACAACAGCGCAATTCCAATTCTGGCACACAATTTCGCCTTCAATCGCAGCAACAGTTCCTTAATCCTCTTCTGATCGCCTTTCCGAATTTTCTCTGCATTTTTTTGGTTAAACATTCATCAATTTCTGAGGTTTTGGAGTGAAATCTTGTGTCTGGAGCGAGTACGCAGAGGATATGGCGTTTACCAACGCTGTCGACTGGTAAGAGGTCATCTTTTTGATCGAATTGAGGTTTTATGAGTGATTTATGGAACTACGATGGGATTAGAAGATGTTCTTGGAATTTTGGAACATTGAAATTTGAGAAGGTGTTTTTCTTGGAGCCCTGGTTTGATTAGCGAGGTTAATTTGTGAAGCGGTTGCATGAGTCTTGGTTTGCGACGAATTAGGATTGCGCAATTGCTTCTGGAATGAATTGTCGATTAAGCTTCTGTGCACTGGTTAGGGTTTTACGCTTCTTGGAATGCAGGGATCCTCCGGATTTGAAATTTTCGTTAGAAAGTAGACATGGTGCAGTCCTATGTCAATCTCGGCGATCACGATAAATACATCGGTGCCAGATCTGAAGAGTGGAAGCGACCTAAGCTTCTCGATCGATCAATCGGTCCTCAATTTTCGATGTGATTAAGGAGACTCATCTTCTGGAAGCGGTAGTTCCGAAGTTGCAGTTCTGTGAGCTTGCAGGATCCGTGAAGACGTTAACTTTCAAATTGGTTACCTTGTGAATGTCGGGTAATAATTAGTCTCTAGGAAGAATTGGTTCAGAGATTAAGTTTTGCAGGGGAGAGGCCAGACTTTGAAAGATCAAGGAGTGGATGTATTGTGAAAGTTCATTTCGATGAGTATCTTAATGGATAGACTAGTTAACGTTCTATGTGAGATTAATTGAAGGCCTCCTCTGTGAATGCATAGAATTTTTGTGAGAAATCCATTATCTTTTAGGGGTCTGTGCACTTACAGTGATCGTGCCGCACAGAGAGTTTCAACCGAACCGTGGGCCCGCACAAGGGTTTGGGCTGGAATTGGGCTCCAGTTGAGAGTTCTCGGTCGCATCGAGCTTGAATCTAGAATTGTTATAGCTTGAAGAGCTTGCTGCTTACTATCACTCCGATTCAGAGTAGAGGTACCTTTGGAGACACGTACCTAAATGCGACATCTTGAAATCTTGATCGATGAGTACATATTGATTTAGAGAATGTTCAAGACCTTTGCAAACAAACACGTGTTGGGTTTAGGTCTTCTACCAAAAAGACTTTTGAGTCAATAACTTTGAATTCGATATCTAATTAACACACTCTTTGGTTCGTTGGAATCCTCTTTGATTTTCTAGCTCTAACATTAAAATTTGACCATTTTCATAGTAGGAACTATGCTCGGCCCTTCTAGAGGTGGTCACCTTATTGGATACCAATTTTGTGTGTATTGCAGACTCTCATGTTCATGAACGGCACCTTGTTGCTAAATCACAGCAATAAAACCGTCGTCATTGCTACGGATCAAGTACGTGGTTAGTCGAAAAACTCTTCATGGCATTTGATTATTGAGTTTTAAGTAAATACAACATGAGTCTGTCTGCCTCCGTTGAAACTGATGCTCAGTTTGTTTACCTATGCAGTGTTTTCCTTTATGATTCAACAGCCAATGAGGGTGTAAAGTGGAAACATTAAAGGAAACTCGAAGCCGCAAGAGTCACGATCAGAGCTAGTAACGCAAAGCATGGAGGAGTTTGCGAGGAAGGAGGAAGATGCAGTTATTGCAAATTCAGATTCTTCAGAAGGTCAATATTCAAATTTTTAGGCGCAATAGCTATGGCCCTTTGCTGTATCCTACCTGCGTCTCCTGTATGGTTCAACTGGTTTATGTTTTCTTGCAGTAGGATTGGAGATTTTGCCATTCGATATAAATAGAGGAATTTGAGTGTCGAGGAACGACGCGGGTGCTGGTGGCAGTTTCCGGACTTTGGGGCGGTTCACTTCGTTTCTTATTTTTTACCACTATCATATTTATATTATTGAAATTCCAGAATTTATTTATTTATTTAAATTTTCTTTTAAATTTAAATTTATTTATGATTCGAATTTTAATTGGGTTTGACAATCATCAACAGTTGTGCGAAGCCCTAGTTGATTTTTCATTTCATTTGTTCCCCAATTAAAAAATTTACCCTATGTATGAGACCATGCTTGGGGGCACTGACGACTTCTGTTTCGGTGTGCACCTCGGGCCAAGCTAGTGAATGATGTTCATGGGTTATGTATTATTGGTCACAGGTTTCTCAAGCCACTGTCTGGTTTTGTCTCTACTGAAGGACAGAGATCCGTTGCTGTGCTTGAAGTTTGGATATTTTCTGAATTTTGGTCTCTGTGCTTGGAATGCGACAGGTATATGAACCAATTTTTTGCCAAGGGTTCTGCATTAAGTTGAGGCTCTTACTAATCTTACTTGGTGCATTATGGCGAGTAATCACGACAATTTTAAGCCTTGCAATGTCTGTACTCGGGCTTGCTTCATGACTCATGGACATCAGGTTCAAGCTGAAATGATGTTAGTATATGGAGCTCCCTCGTTTCTCCAGCAGATTGGTGTTGATCAATTGCATGATACCACTGGATTTTTGGTGAGTGTCCGACATTTTTAGATTTTTGGTGAACAATGATGTGCCTTTGTGACAAATTCTTTTGAATTTTTTTCTTTAAATTAATCTCGAGCCCATCTGTCATTGTTGGCAACAAACCACCAACATCAGTTGGCGTCGGTTGTGTTGAGTCAAATGCAGCAAGGTGATTTATGGTGTTCTTGCTGCTAGAAACGTGGTTGATAAACTCTCTACAATAGGTTTCTCAATGGATTATGTTTTTCAAAAGGCACTGACTTCTTTGATTTTGTGTTGCTCTCCTACAGCCGGTACCCACCAGGTTTTTGATTGACTATGGGAACAGACTTCGCGATGTAGTTACTTGGCGCGGCCCAAGCGGCTGGGTTGGGCACGTGAACCTTTCCTATGATAAAGTGTATGGATTTCGTGGAGGCTGGAAACAGTTTCGGTTCTATCACAACATAGAAGCAGGTGACCACTTGGTATGCACCATGATAGCGGACGCAGACTTTGTCGTGAAAATATACGACAAACAAGGTTGTGAAAAGGCTCTTCCCTTTTTGAATCCAAATAGCGAGGTTATTATATTACCAGCTGCTGGAAAGAGCACTGAAAACGCGTTCTCTTCTGATCTATCCAATCGAAGTAGCTTGAATCAAGGCATTGGAAAAAATACTCCGAATCTTGGTGAGAAACGTGGAATAAGTATAACCGGAGATTATTCTCTCTCGGGCATGCAGAAAAAGCATTGTACGCATCAGCCTGCTCATGGGGATTTTGGTGCTGGTAATGAAACTGTTGAAACGAACATTGAGAATAAAAAACAGGGAGTAGGTGAGCTTCCAGAGAAATATCAGGCAGAAGTGGTAATTGATTCTAGCGATGACGATATCCCAATGGAAGTGGAGGAAGGGAGGAAGCCAATATCAGAAAATCCTTCTAGACTGGAATCTGAGAGGAACGCAGAGATGGAGGATAGCGATAATTCCACCAAGGAAATAGACATCCATCAAGCAATTTATGAAGCGCAGATAACAGACCCTCTTTCTACGGCTTTGAGAGCAGCACGGGACTACAAGACCGAAAACCCAAGCACGATTTGTGTAGTCAATAAAACTGCAGCTTCAAAATCCCAGTCTGTAAGTTCTTTTCCACGTTGTTGACTGTTCTTCAGGCTTTTCCTCCAGGTTTGAGATATTTGTCACTTCGTCTCTAGATTTCGTAGATAATTTCTTATTGCTATTTCTGATTCTTCTCACTAATATGGATTGGGAATCATGTGGATTGCAGTATGTTTCAACCAAGTTCGCAAGGAGATGGCTACCAGCTGTGAAAACTCAACTGCTCTTGGTAGATGAGCTTGATAGAAAATGGCCAGTGATATTTATCCCCAAATCTTATCATGTGGTCCTTAGTGCTGGATGGGCCAAATTTGTTCGTGATAACAGTCTTGAATCTGGTGATGTGGTTTTGATGGAGCTGAAGGAACCAAAATCTCTTTCTCTTCTTGTTCATATCTTCCGTGAAGAGAGACGTACAGTCGAGAAAACATCTAGCGTCCCTGTTTCCAACACGGTGGACAATGGCCCACAATCCAGCCTTTTATCGACTGGTAATTATATGGATAATCTTTCTGCTGGACGCATAAATGGCGATCAAACCACCGGCACAAGCAAAGTGGATACAACTGAATCACCTCGAATTCCCACCTTGCCACAGTATGCGGCAGTTGCGAAGTACTTTTCCAGTCGAGGGCCACCAATATTAGATAGCGATCAAAAGGCTGGGACTGCAAATTTCTGCGCTGCTGAGTCAAGGAAACCATGTGAGGCAGAGAAAGCATCTGGTGATTATCCACCCAATGATCTATTCTTATTCCATGTGATTAATACTAATTATTTTACCTCCATATCATCAGTTACTATTTTAAATATTGATTGTCGCAGTTTTATTAATAAATGAAATTGGGACTGAACGTTGTTTTCTGGCCACCAAGCTTGTGCAGAGGGAACTGGAGTTCTACCAAAGTTAGGCAAAACTTATTTACCACAGCAAAGAGGTCCTTCGACTTTAGAATCGTGGCATGAAAGAGTGTTTGGAGCATCTGGGAGCATTAATAGAAATCCTCTCTCCCAGCAGCAGGTATTTCAAGGAGGAGCAAGTATGCCTGCGGCGCCGGCTGTACCAGACATATCCTACCCTCCAGGAGTGCAACCTCAACATTTTCCACATTTTCGACCTATTCTACCTGTCCCACCTGTTCCACCTTTGATGCCCCAGCACGTACTAATGCCTAATTTCACACCTACTCAAATGGGAGGGAGTGTAAATCCTCGTGGGCGCGATCATAACCTGCAGCAGGAAGGCGCTCCACACGCTTTGCATCAGGAACGGGACCCTCCTACAGTCTTTGTACCTACGGACTTGACAGATGAGGCGAATCCCCCTCCTCATGAGGAACAAGCCTTAAGGCCACAAGATAAGTGGGAGGTGCAACCCCGACGACGGCGGGAGCCAACGGAGACTGAAAAGCGGAGAGCAATGGAGCGGGCCCTCGAATTTTGGACTCCAAACCCGCATGTCATCTCATTACTTAAGCCCTCTCAAGTTTACAATGGGTTCTCAATTGTAAGTCTGAATCTGGCTTTCTTGATAATTCTAATTGTATGATGCTGTTAGCCTGGCTGTCTGATTTTAATTTGACAAGTGAAGTCATGAGTTTTTCTTTATGGGATTTAGTCGAATTTACAACCGATCTGGTGTCGGTATATGGCACAATCTTCAGTTAGATCGAAAGTGTAATTGCATTGACTTGAGATTGTTTACTGCTCCGGTTGATTGCAGAATCTGCGCTCTCCGGCTCTTCCCAATGAGACGCGAGATGCCACTTTATTGGATGCCGCAGGCAATTCATGGATTTGCAAGTGGCTTGTGAATGCTTCTGGAAAGCGACTCAGTGCTGGTTGGAAAAGATTTGCTCTGGACAACCAACTTGAAGAGTATGATGTTTGTGTTTTTGAGCTGGTGAGTCGTGAAAACCTTACTATGCTTGTCCACATTTTTAGAGTTGAACTGGACGATTCCACTGTGGGGTCAGCGGAGATAAAGCCAATAATACCACCAGTGAAGAAGAAAAGGATACGAACACGGAAAAGCCGAGCCAAAGTCCGCCTGCCACCTTTCGGACGTCCGCCACCTAACCCATCTGAATTCAGTGGGGACAAGCCTGATGTGAGTATGCCTTCATCAGTAAGCGGGGCGAATGTATTACCAACGGCGTCAAGTCATAGATACCCGATTCCCCAATCTCCATACCCAACTTTCCAATCTCAAAGGCGCCCTGTGACCATGGCGGAGCGGAAGCGGACCGAACTGGCGGCACGGACCCTGAGTACGGCAAATCCCAGTGTAGTGGTCGTCTTAACGAGGTCAAGTGTGTATTGCCACTTCACCGTGGTAAGGTTTCTTGGTCACATCTGTCATACCTCTTGATTCCATTAATCGTTACCTTATAGCTCTGTCCATTTAGTTGAATTCGTCAAATGACCCAGACGGTGACGTTTGATAAGCTTGACGGTTTAGAATGGGCTTATCATCCTGTGTGGAAGAGATGGAGTCATTTGGTTACATGTTACCTGCGGAAATTAGTTTTTAGTGTCGTTAGGAGTTCACTAATAATGATATTTAGTGTTATGTTACATTTAGTGTTCCTTACCCTATTGCCTGCCTCACTCTAATTCTCATTAAATTGACAAATATTGTTCACGATGATGTTCAAAGTTGGTAACATTAGTGGTATTCTTGACATTTAGCGCACTAGATGTCAACATGAACTTTAATTAAAATTACTCGGAGTACAAAACTTGAAAAAAAGTGTTCATTTTGACATGTAGTGTTGGTAACACTAGTAGTGTTGTTGACATACAGAGTTAGAGTTTGTATGGACTGTTAGTGTAGTGAAAGTTTTTTTGTGCTTTTACAGGTAGAATCGAAGTGTACTGCTTGTGGTTCATGAATTTGTAGGGCAGATAGGTGGTTCTTCTATTCAGGCAATTGTTCGATGCTTTTTATTGCCCGGTACACTGGGATTCTGATTGCATTGTGACGATCTTGTGACTGCATCAGAGAGTAATGGGTTTTTGGCTTCTTGCAGTCGATTCCCAGCGTATTTGTCAAGCAGTGGCTTCCAAAGAAACTTGTCGGAGTTACTCTGGTCGATTCAGCGGGTCGCAAATCAACGGCACGCTGGGCTGGCAACCGAAAGAGCAGCGCTTGCTTAAAAGGCTTCAAAGCGTTTTCTCGGAGCCATAAGCTTGAAGAAGGAGATACTTTGGTATTCGAGCTCATAGATTCAAACCCAGATAACCTTGTCTTTTTAATTCATGTGTTCCGCGTTGTCGAGTTGTCCGACAGTGGATTCACGCCCCAGGAATCTGACAAGGATGCATGCGAGTTATTGACCGAGTCTGACGATGACAGTGACTCGTCTTTGCAAGCCGCCAGATCGCCTGACCCCCTGGCGAAAACACCCTCGAAATCCTCTGACTCTTCCAAACGAAAGCAAAAGACTACAGCTCATGAAGCGAATGGAGAATCCAGTTTTGTTGGTAAAGGGTTTTGTGCCGATGTGCTGCCGCTTGCAGTAAGAATGCCCAAGTCCGACTCCTTCGAAGCGTTTCCCGTGTCAGGAGAAACTCCGACACATGAAAAGCATGAAGGCGATCAATAACAGCTCCGAGTCAATAACGGTATGATCAGAAACTAGGCGTGTCTCGTAATTTCTCGGAGGTTAAGTTGCTGGCTAGTCTTCACTGTTTGGTAGTCAAGTTTTTACTTGATGCCTGAATTGATGCGCTGGTCATAAGCAGCAGCCCTATGTTCATAAAGGACGTTGTTTCTGACTATTCAGTTGTCATCTATGCGAAGACCCGCTCATAAAATCACTGCCTGCTTACCTTCAGCGAATGGGAGTCACTGACACTATCATTCTCAACTATGATGGTCGCCAGGTCAGCGTCACTGTTCCGTATCATGTCGTAATTCTCTGATTACTATCCATAACGAGATATGTCACATAATACATCAGTGTCTAGTTATATGCTGGAGCATATCTCTGACTCCATCTATTAATTGTCGAGTCAATTTCTGATTTTGTGTTTGTATTTACTAATTGTTGATGTTGTCTCTAGCTACCCCATAAATTTGGGCTCCGCTCTGTGGACCGGATGTTGCGTGATGCGCCTTGCAGTGGAACCAGGGTAAGTTTCAGTGTTTTCTTTGAGAACACCTACGAAATCAAGCCAGTGATCTTAAGCTGATTGATCCTAGTGTATTGTTGTGTTAAGCATAGTGTGCTGGGGCTTGCGGTAGCCTTGTGTATTTTTGTATTTGAAATGTGGTGATATGAGAGGGTCAAAGATTGTCATTTTTGCAGTTCATTAACGTCCTAATTGGAATGCAGGTTGAAGCAATAGATGATTCCGTGAAAGTTACGAAACGTTTTGAAGAATTGTCAGTGGACTTCTGTTCCCTTATGAGAGTATTTATGGTCCATGTAACATACTAATTTTTCGGCCCTGGAAGGAGACCTTACTTAGAGTGACCTTATTCGAAAAGCGAGCCACTAACCAATCCGACTGGGACAAAGCCTCCGGTTTCTACTTGTAAAAAAAATAGTAGGCTTTCAAGTTTTAATTTTTGCAATTTTATAGTTTTAGGAAACCGCCTCTACCTTAATATATACTGATGCGGTGGTCTAAAAGTGTCCAATGGATGACAAAGAAGCCTTCTATGTAAGATAGAAGTGTAGATCTTCATCCTTGGGAACCCTTTGAGAAGGGGAGGTCACACTATTGGAGGACCTTCAATGAATGCTCTTGGTTTTTTTAAGCAAATGATTCACACAATACCAAAAAAGATGATTTTCATAGAGAATATCATGGTGTTAAATTCTGAACCATTTTGCACCATTGCCTAATTAACACTTTTTATAGTCTATATATAAAAAAATGTTCCTACAAGCCTTTAACATATATATTGAATATATATATTTAATTTCAATGAGATTTCATATAGAAACAATATAGTGTCTTTCAAAATGTTTGTACACTTACAAATATTTCCGTAGCTAATTGAATATTGAGAAATTTTCAACAAAACTTGGACATAAAGTACAAGTAAACATACTTGCATAAATTAAATTTTCAAAATTGTTTAAAAAATTTTCAAAATTTTAAGAATCTAATCAAATTATTAGTGAAAAGACCTTTTAATAGAAATAAATTTTTGTAAAGATTCATTAATAAGTGGAATGATAATTTTCTTAGGAATTTTTTGGTAAGAAAATTTTAAATTTTTATTGAGTGTGATATTATTAACTACGAGTATAACATTACTCCAAATATTTATAACTTTAATAATTTAGTCCAAAAATCAGAACAAAATGGTGAAAAATTCAAAAAAAGTATAACATGCATATTATTTTTTATTATTTTTTGGAATTTTTTGGAATACACTATAAGAAATGTAACTATTTGTATTATTTTAGTCAATAATATTTCACTTGATAAAATTTCAAAATTCGTGAAATTCTTATCAAAAAATTCCAAAAAGATTTTTAATTTCCTAAAAAACTTTTAATTAATAACTTTTAATATTGGAAAAAATTATTAGGATTAAAAGTTATTTTACTAATCAATTTGATTAAATTTTGAAAAAATAAAAAATAATTTAAATTTTTTGAAAAATAATTTTAAATATGTGTTACTTGAACTTCAATATGTCTAAAAATTTGTTGAAAAAAACTAATTTCTCATTTAGTTATGGTAATTTTTGAAGTGTCTGAAAACCTATGTATGTTTTATTTTGCTAGCTAATTTTCTTATTTTAAAAAATGGCCTTCCAAAAATGACTTCAATTAATATATAACATAAATATTAAACAAAAAATAATTTTTAAAATTTAACATTTTGAACTCCTAGGAAAACAATTCTTGTTGGAGTTACTAATATTCAATTCAATCATTTTATAGTCAATTTTAGAAAAAAATTTGATTTTGTAGTCTACTACAATTTGTATTGTACAAATTAAATAAGGCACCATATATATCATTATACACAAACCTTTAACAATTCATATTATGCTAAGTTCTATTTTATAACACATCTTCACATATTTGAAAATTAGAACCAATCTTTGGTTCTTGGGGGGCCATTAGTGTCAAAAAATTTGATTCAAACTCGAACATCTGGTTTCTAATCTTTTTTGCAATACAATGAAAATATTTTAAGCTAAGCAAAATGGTCAATCAAAGAATGAAATTAACATTTAGTCAATAGAGATCTTAGACTAGAATTTACCTAGCAATCCCAAAGAAGCATTGTCCTAAATCTCATTTGAATAATGAATGTTCACCAATAATATGAACAACTAGAAAGGAGCCTCTTACACAATGCAAAATGTTTCATTAAACTTTCATTGAAAATATTTGGTTGTCATAAGGGTAAATATCTGAAAAATAAGAGGCCAATGACTCCACGACATTCGTCCCTTGGATGGATGTACCCCCTGGCACTGGACGGATGAAAACTTTCAACGAACGAACGACCAACGGACGAAGGCGCATCGTGCAGGTGTCGTTCTTCTGCGTTGCCCTGGTCGCAAACTTGGAGCTCAGTTCTTCTCTTCCACTCTCAATGCTTCACGTCGACAGAGTGTGCCGATTTCGGCACTGAATTTTTCAGCTTCTGAACACGGATTAAGTTACCGCAACCACTGCAAAATTCTTCTCATCTTCCTTTTTGATTCTTCTTTTTTGGTGGTCAGATGCGAGCATTGATTGCGTTCAAGTGTGATTGTTTTGCTTGGGCGCGGAAGCTGAGAATGTCGCGCATATCAACGGCTTGAATTGGAAACAGGTAAGACTCTTGAGCGAATTCATGTTTTCGACGGATGATTTGTGAAAAGTGTGTGTTTGGTAAGGAGGGGTATCAAAAGGAGGACGTTGCCGTTTTCTGATCTAGAAGGGTTTGATTGCTTGGATGAGGCGATTTTGGTGTTCAATTTATTCGCATTGACGAATCGGCCACGGTTAGCTGAAGCGGAAAATTTGTGAAAGGAGGTTCTCTGTTCTGGTTAGGGTTAACGCCTCTTAGGTTTCGGAAGGAGGATGACTTAGTTCGATCGGATTGCACGGGGAGTTCTTAACGGACGCAGTAGTTTCATTTGAGGCGTTAGAAAGTGAGGATTTTATGTTGATCGAGTATTCTAGATTTTGCATTGATTCTTACGTCCCTGGATCTGACGTTTCTAAGGTTGAGTGCATGCTGTAGACTAGGGTTAAAATGATTATGAATGATGCAATCTTGAACACCTGCTTCTGCCGCCGTTGCCCTGAAAACTGGAAGAGCCCGAATGGCAAAGAGTGTTTCGAATTGTGGTTCTTTTTCGAAGGGTTTATATTTTTTGGATGGTCAAGGGGCTGTAAGCTCAATTACCACTAAGTATACCATTTACTGTGGGTGAGTTTTTTAATGTGGCCCGCAACCAATGTGTCCGAGGTTGTAAGCACTTTGCGGCTTTCCAGGGCGGTCGAATGCGTTGCACTAATTTGAGATATATGTATTACTGTTGTCCACAGTGTATGGTGTGTTTAGTTTAGCGTTATCACACGGTGTCAAGTGCTTTGCACAATATATTGACTACTGGGTGAACGAAGAATAGTTTGGGGTGGAGCTGTGTGTACGTTGGAGAGTCGGTGTTCTGGCATTGGTTACTAACGTGCTTCAGGATCTGCGTTGTCAGCGGGACTTCATACATGCTCCTGACGGTTGTCTGTAATACATCATGGAGTACCTTGATAACATTGGAGAGAAGGTGGGCCTGGGGAATGTTGACTTGGACAATATCAAAAGGCAGGCTTCCTTTTATCTTCGAGACAAGTTCAAGTCTGCTCGACTTCTTCTGACAGATGTCACACCGTCGCAATTGTAAGCATGATCCCTCTCCATTTTTTGGTAGCTTATTTTGCAGATGATGCATACTTCTATTTAGATCATCGGCGATTAATTACAGCCTCTTTGATTGCATTAACAGACTGGCTGAGGAAGCTACAAACGATGATGAGTGGGGCCCTGCAACAAAAACTATGGCTGCTCTTTCAGATGCTTGCAGACGACCGGATGAATCCATGCGTATCATGCAGGTTCTTCATGCAAGGTTGTTAACGCTAACGTTGATTGTAGTGTTTAAAGGATGCTCTGTCGATCAGAGCACTGTTTGTCTTACTCTATAGGAGCCCTGTTTGTTGCCCTTCTTGCAGTATGTTGTTGTCCTGCTCTCATTGGTTCAATTTTTTATAACGGGATGTCGTTGTGACTGTGTCATGCAGGTTGGCGTTGATAGGAAAGAAGTACTGGAGACAATTCCTCAAATCACTCACTGTTGTAGAGTTTCTACTGTTTCATGGCCCGGAACAAGTAGCTATGGAGTTCGGCTCGGACAGGGACCTCATCGAGGATCTTTCTCGCTTCAATTATGTTAGTGAGAGAGGGTAGGTTCTCGAAAATGGCTGCGTACATTGCTCAAACAATGACTTGATTTCTTATGAATGTATCTAATCAATTATAATTATTTGTTATATTTGTTATTCTCAACTGATTTGAAAGTAAGTGATTCTTGTACCCGTTTATCTATCCATTCCTTATAGCTTATTCTTGAATTCTCTGCACCTATAATGCAGGATTGACCACGGACTGGTTGTCCGGAAGAAGGCCAAACAAGTTCTCAAGTTGTTAATGGAGGACGATTATTTGAAGGAGGAACGAGCCCGTGCTCAGAAACTATCAAAGAGCATTTTTGGACAAGGGAGCTATCAATCCAGTAGCACTGGTTCTGGCACTTCCCGTTATGGGGGGTTTGGGAATACCTCCACATCCTCAGCGTCAACTGGTCTTATGTTTGGTGACGATACGGATGATTCTCACACGGACAAGAAGTTTACGGCATTTGAAGAAAGGATCCTGTCTGAGCGCGGGAGCAGACAAGACAAATCTAAGAATGGGAATGGAGAAAGCACAGCTAGTGAATGGAGAGCGTTTGAGGATGATGCTGGGACCTTTTCTCCCAAGCAGAATGCAACTGATTCCAATTGGGCGAACTTCTCGGTAAGGGCACTCACCTCTTGAAGTGCAAGTTTTATGGACGTGGGGAGTGGTGCTCTAGTGTCAGTTACTCATATTTTTTAGTCAATAAGTGCGTCTGTTCACGAACCAGAGAGCTTCTGGATCCTTCCGTTTCTGATGGGACGATCTAACGTATCAAATAATTTTCTTATCTTTGCTGAAAGAGTTGACATGGTTAGCAACCAACGCAGATAGTGGTGGTGTAGCCGCTTTCTGCGCTGAATTGGTTATAGATAGAAGGGTCAGTAGATGGTGGCTCGTTATGAAGGAACTGGGCCTGCTGTACTGGCACTTCGTACTCCAGTAGAGTGAGCCTGCCCCAGAGGTGTTCTAGAAAATCTAGCCGCATTATGATTGGCAGAGTTAGAAACTGTCACCACGGGCATTAAAATTGACTTGTAATCGGCAGGGTTTAATGCTGTTAGTTTTCCTAGAGCACCTCTGGAGGAAGTGTCTTCTACTAGTAATTTCACGTTCTCAACGGCTACGATTGCAAGTTTGACTGGAGTATCTTACACATTTGTTTTCATTGTCGAAATGAGGGGGGATTCTTCATCTGAAGGGTTAGCCGTCTGCTTGTGATTGCAGAACGCGAGCCCAGAGAGGGGTCCCAAATTGGATGTCTCCTCTCCGTTTTCTACGAGTAATGAGCTACTTGAAGGAGAATCGTTTTCACCACGTTCTCAAGCACCTCCTCCTACCAGTGTCGGCAAATCCAGTGCACAGAGTTCAGTGGCTACAACCAATGTGCCCGTCAAGGCAGTCAAGGAGGAACCCAACCCGAGGGGTCAGAGTAAGTCAAAGGTGAGGAGCTATGCGTTATCCACGGCCTCGTCTGGTGATTTTAAGCTACCTCCTCCTCCTCCCCCACCAGGTGGCTCCAAAGTGACAATCATAAAATCAGCGAAATCACGATCCGCACAGCCTGATTTGCTAGACTTGAGCTTTGATGCTCCAGACTCTGCATCGGACTCTCAGAGAGAAGAATCTCTTCTCAACTTTGAGACTCCTTCAAAGGCGACTGGATCAGATCAAGCAGTTTTGGACTTTCTGGGTATGACAAGTTCGCCAGTAAGCCTGCCAAATACTGAATTTGACTTTCTAAACAACAATGTGTCCGGAGACAAGGTTTCTGATACAAGAAGCTCAGGTTTGTCACAACTAGCGCCAGATCTTTTCGATCTCGGCGGCAATTCTACACAGAATAATTCTGTCGCTTTGGGGTCTCTTGGACATCAAGTACCCGCCAATACAACAAGTTTTGTGGAGGACAAAGGTTCAGAAGGAGGAATTTCTGATTTTCTGAACCTCAACAATGAGTCCGCTGCCCAATCCGAACTAGATTTCTTTGGCACTGGTGTTCAGCCTGGCAGCCCTGCAGTGTCGGCATCGACTGCCCTCCCTGGTGGAGCTCCTAATTTGTCTGTCAATGGCGCACACCTGGAGGACCAGGATTTTCTAAGCGAGCGGAGCACGACTGGGGCAAAGGAGGTTGTTCCTGATCTGTTCGATGCCATTGCACCTGATTTTGCCTCATTTGGTATTCAAGGCACAGAACGGAAGCCCGTTGCAAAGTCAGCTGATGACTTTTCTGACCTTCTTTCCTAGACACTTAGGGAGATGATTGTAATATTTGTGGTCACTGATATTCTTGTTGTGTGACTGAAGAGATGCATCAGCAGATAGCCAGATTCTTAAGGTTGAAAATTTTTATGTGTAAATGGTGGCTACTTTAAGTAAAGCGTGCTCTGCAATGCTCAGTGTCTTGGGACCAGCTTATTATCCGAGTGGTCAAATGACTGGGTCTCGTCTTTCTTGGAGATTGTTTTTTTTGCCAGGATCTAGTGTATTGTTTGTGTAACTCTAATTGTGTATGCAATTGCTGTTCAAAAACACAATTTGCATTACTGGAATTTGTGATTGCCCAACATGAGGTAGTATAGAGGTTGGAACTTGGGAACTATTGTGAGGACAAAGCTAAGAACTTTTTTCATCATGTCAAAATCGGTACAGCGGGCCAAGAATAACCAAACAGGTATTCCAGTTTTTGATATAAAATTCTTTCATTTGTGTCCTTACCTCCAAGTGCTTGACCTAAAAATAGTAAGATTACTTTTTAAAATTCATACTAAATCATTGGAAATCTGTTTTTTTTTGTTTTTTTTAAACAATGGAAGAACCATTGCATTAAAAAAAAACCACAATACAAAACAGCCAAGCCAAAGGTTGGACAATGAAGAGAAATGAGCACAGACAAAGAAAGTGCTAGAAAAGAGTTACAAGAACAAGCTAGGAGGGGGGAAGACTTGTTTGTAACTAATCCTACTTGCAAGAGTATGATAATGAAGCCAATTGCCAGATAGAATCGGCTTGTAGGGGACGTTAGCAAGCTGCTAAATGTGCCTTTGTTTGTGTCACTAGGCCAGAATCTAACAAGGCATCCCAAAGAGCTTTTTGAGAGAAGTCCAAAGGCCACCTATGTTGATTGAAGACCTTGCTATACTGAGATAATTCACAAAGAAGACCTTCTAACGAGGGTCCAAATAGTCTTAAGTCCTTGGAATCGTCTAGGACATATGGGTATGTTGAAATTCTTCCAACATACCCATATCATTGATTCATGTAAAGCATACTCTCTAATTTCCATTGACATATTACATGAATTTTATTGACGTGGCCTCAATGAATATATATTGGATGAAGTACATCCTAAACCGCATTCATCATCCTCCTAGAGCATAGTTGAGTGCTTCCCGGGTTTAAAGAATGAATATAAATTGGATGAATTACAGTTTTGTTTTGTTTTTAAAACATGGACAATTTCCATTGATCGGGAAATAGTACAGAAAACCAGAGATCAAGCCCTCGGCGGAAATATTTTTGAATTTTTCACAATCTAAAATTAAAACAACCAAACACAACACAGCCATCACTACCAACAGACCAGGAGCCAAGATCCAAGTGAGAGGCGGGACGCCTCTCAATCGAAGGAGCCCATCTTCGGCTGTGACAAGTTCCATTGAATTTGCTTGTGAGACCTCGAACCGAAGAAAGAAGTTTGTAACCAAACATGGTCAAAGCGCCTAAGGAAGGTGCCTGGGTACAGTGCACACAGATTCGTGGTCTTCAGCCACATAGTGCGACTGATGAAGTAGTACAGTTTTCACAACCATCATCCATCCATCCAAGAGTTAACGGAAAGAAAGAAACCAAAGAAACTAAAGTTGGTGGCGAGTTGAGAAAGAAATGGAAGAGCAGAAAGATGTGCGACCTTTCTTTACGGAGGAGGTGCTGTAGCTCTTTTCCTCCTGTCTTTCCAGCTCCTTCAAGATCACGAGGTGCAGGCATGCAAGTCAGTCCTTCCAGTAAGCATAAATTTGTGGCTGCCAACAACTCCAACTGGTCTCGGATTCTCGCAGCTTTGTTCCAAGCTTTCAGTTCAATCTCGCACATTCTTCAGTTTCCGAAGACCTTCACGTTGTCATTTGGAATGCGCGCATCATAGTTAGAAGCCGAGAAACGGCATGAATTCCGCCATGGCCATCGCCGCTCAACCTCACTTCTGTGTATTTCAGTCCCCGCGGTTAGAATCCCAGCAGCACAGACTCATCACTCCCAATGTTGCCTCCACCTCGCAGAAATTCGCAACCAAAACTGTTTCCAGAGTCTCGGAATTCGGGTCTGCGAGAATTAGCTTCGGGGATTCAGAGCTTTGGGGAGGGGATTGCAGAAATTTGTTCTTGGAAACAGGGAAATCGAGTCATTCGACGAGGAGGAGACGAAGTGGGGATGCAGGTCGAGCTATGGCCGCTGTCGTGAAGAAAAGTGGAACTCCAGGACGGTTCTACTTCAATGTCACGGGATTTCCTTTCCCCTTGGGGCCATTCCTTCGGAGACGGACAATTCGCAAAGAGGTTAGATTAGGGTTTTCGATATTCTGTGCTGGTGTAATGTATTGCAATCTTTGCAATTGAATTTTGTGGAATTTTTTTGTGGTTAGTCTGGTTTCAGGATTGTAGGGATTGATTTTGTGCAGGTAGAGAGAGGGAGGATATGGACGTTTGAGCAGGAGCAAGCGCTAGGGTTTAGTAGTGTGGCGACCAATACGCGTATGACAGTGATTAAGCTCAAGTCGGGAGGGTTGTGGGTGCACGCCCCTATTGCGCCCACTGCGGAATGCATCCAGGTCAGTGGTGATTTTCCACAAGTAATTTTACGATTTTCAATTAAAAAATTGATCCTTAAGAATTTGCATGTCTTGTGATGTTACCTTTTTCTAAAACATGTGTGTTCCTGTATTATAAGTTTTTGACATGTTCAAAGTTTTTTGGCTTTCGTTTGAGGCTTTTCGGCAGAAAGTTTGTGTAAAGTCTAATCTGGAATCCAGGTATTTCATGAAACGGAAATGCACGGAATTCTTGAGTCTGTTTTGATTTTTCTGCATTTTTCGTAAATCTGAGGCTGGTGGGAATGATTTTTCATGGTGTTGGAGGGTGACAGCTTCTGAAAGAGCTGGAAGCGCCAGTGGAGTTCATTGTTTTGCCCACTTTTGCGTATGAGCACAAGATTTTCGTTGGACCGTTCTCTCGCAAGTTTCCGAAAGCGCAGGTGTGGGTGGCTCCTCGGCAGTGGAGTTGGCCTATCAATCTTCCTGTGCAGCTTTTCGGCATCTTCAAGCCCAAAATCCTTCGTGATGACGACTATTCTGCTCCCTGGGCTGACGAAATTGATCAGAAAGTGCTGAGTTGCCCTGTTGGTAAGTCCAATTGTGTACCTGAGCCTGCCATTTTATGAATATTTTACAGGTCTGCCTTGGATTGTATAACTTTCTTAAGTTGTTCTCTGAGTGCACCTATCTTACTGATCATTTCACAAAAATATTAAAAAGACTGACATGAGTTGAATTCAATCGTTATGGCTGGGAATGAGAATGGTGTGCAACAGCTTACTATTCTGGTTTCTCGTATGTGTCAATCCGGGAGCTACGCCGGGAGCCTCTGTTAGGGAGCTATTGTCAGGGCTTCCTTCGTCAAAATTCTTGAATTCAAGATGTAGGAGGATGTATCTCAAAGAAAGAAGACTCGAAAGGGTTGGGGCATTTTGAATATCTTGATTCTTTCTTGAAATTACCAGATGGACCCGAGTTGTTAGTAGTTCCTTTGAAGAATGTTATGAGAGTGCACTAGAATTCATAAACTACAAGTGTACATAGATTTTAATAGCTTTTAGATCATTTTTGTTCTAGGTGTTGGTCCGTATGTGGAGGTGGCGTTCTTCCACAAGAAGTCGAAGACATTGCTGGTGACAGACGCGGTCATCTATGTTTCGGATAAACCTCCTGAAGTGGTCGATAAGGAGTCGCTTCTAGACGCTGCCAAGAACGGGTTGGCTGTGAGACTCTTAAGTGCTGGCAGGGAAATACCTGACGACCCTATCATCGATGACGAAGCCACCAGACGAAGAGGTAAAATAACATTCTAGAGAGCCCTTGTTGAGCACCCTTGGAATTGGCATGAATTGAATTCTTGAAACCTTGTTTTGCATAGTTCAGCTCAATTTGAACATGTGATAGCTCCTCTAGCCAACAAGACATTGTCTACACGCTTGCGAGAATGTCAATGATTAAAATTTTGCCTGGTTTGGCATGACTTTGCTCTAAATAACTCTTAGTTGGCACTATTCACATAAGGTGCCATGCCACAAATACTAAAGACTGTTATGAACAAAGACGAGAATCACTGTCGTAATTCTGGGTAATGGCAAGTAATGGGGTTTTGGCCCTGGTCATGTGAGTCGTTTTTTCTTGATTAATGGGGTGTGGTATTTATTTTGTTGTTGCAACTGAGCAATCGCTGAGTCTAAGAACTAGCTTGTTGAATGTTGCTAACCCTTGACCGTTTCACTTTCTTTCTGTCGTTCAGGTTGGGAAAGAATGGTGTTGCAGATCTTGTTTCTTGGTCCTTCAGACTTGTTGGAGCCGCAGCAGAGCTTTGCAACCATGTCTAAGAAACTTATCGTCTCTCCTATAGTAAAAACACTTGTATTTTGCAAAGAACCTGAGCGGGTATGACATTCTTTCCTCCATATGTTTCTATCTTCTGCAGTCTGAACATTGTTTTATTGTAAATCGCAAACTCATTTCATCAATTATTTACTTTTCTTAAGATCCGCCCACACCAGCCAAATTAGCTAACTGAGGGTGTAAAGGTCCATT
This sequence comes from Pseudisothecium myosuroides, assembly GCA_951799445.1. Taxonomy (NCBI): domain Eukaryota; kingdom Viridiplantae; phylum Streptophyta; class Bryopsida; order Hypnales; family Lembophyllaceae; genus Pseudisothecium; species Pseudisothecium myosuroides. Next base: position 10,883,339 of record OX637292.1, on the reverse strand, counting down.
AGATAGTGGGAAGCTAAGTAGCCTATTGTATGCCGGAATAGCAAGGCAACTTTCGGGGAGTTAGACTGTCAAGTTAGCTAACTGCTGCTAACTGCTGCTACTTGCTTGGTGCGAGTGGCCGTAGCACTTTAAAACCTTTGAAATTGTCACAATTAGTGTAGTGATCCAAAATTGGTGACTTAACTTGGGGAAATGAATGTAAATTTATTGCAAGCTTGTTTGCGGGAGTTACCACCAATTTGCAAATTGACACTTGGGTAGTGCAGGCATTTTTGGACTATTTCCTGTTAGCTAAAGGGCTACATGGACTTTAGAAATGAACTGAAGCTGGTTTTGATTAAATAATATATGCTACTCGTACTAATGTCACCCACGTTGTGTTGCCTGTTTGCAGGTCAAGGACTGGGTAGACCGTATAGTAGAAGACTGGAAGTTTAAGTCCATCATCCCTTGTCACTTCGCTGCCCCAATTCCTGCAGAAGGACGTGACTTGAGAATTGCCTTTGAGTTTCTCAACGAGCTATTGCCAGAGGCCGTGGAGAAGTCGCCCGTATTTGCCTTCTCATTGGCAACTATGTTCAGCAAGGCTTCGTCGTTCTTCCCGGCGGCTGATATGAAAACCCTTTCCTCCTTAGACGAGTTTCTAGTTTCTGTGGGAGCAGTACGTAAAACCGTGTCAGGGAAACCTAGACGATAGATTTGTGCACTTCTTCTTTTTCTTCGTGACTTTTCATGTTTTAATGTAGACTGTTCGCCTGTAGTATTGAGGAGATATTTTTGGTTTTGGGAGCTGTAGCCTGCAAGTATGAGGGTGTAATTGAATGAGGTGATAGTTTTGTAACGGTATTGAAATGGTATTGTACTGTACAAGCCTCCTTTAAATCTGCAGGATTTTGTTTCGCAAAAGAAAATGGTAAGGAAATGGTAAAGATTGGTATGAAAATGATATTATATATGCTTTACATTTGCCATCCGCATTTTCTAACACATCTACATGCTGTTTTCTATCCCTTGGCGGGTCGATTGGAGATTAATGGAGTCTCAAAGTTGGAAGGGAAAAAGAGAATAAAGATATCACTTTGTTATTAGGGATTAATGACTGAGCCTCAAAATTGGAAGAAAAGAAAAGAGAATTAAGTCACTAAAATGTCCTTAAACTACCTTGAAAATACTTAGTGATGCTTAAATTTTTTACCCTTGGATCATCCAAGCAAACTATTGTAGTTTTGCTCTTTCTCCTTGTTTGCTAACACCATTGTGTCTATTTACAATGTGCAATATCATTCATTGATTTTTTTCTAAGATTCTTGTCTTGTTTTCCTTACATTTGTTCAGTACAAATTTTCTAAGTTCCTCTTTGCAAATATTCTATCTTTCAAAGAAGAAAAGTGTGTTTTATCTCAAAATCTAACTATTTTTGTTCAAAAAATGGTTTTCCTAATTTGACTTCAATAAATAAGTAATATGAAAATCATTAAAAGTCAACATGGTTAGAATTTTACATTACAACCTCAAAGCAAAAAAAATGTAGTGAGAATTTCTCATATACAAATTATTTTAGGAGTTTTAGATTTTTGATTCATATTTTATATCAATATATAGAATTTTGGTTCATGGATACAACATTGCAGACATGATCTATATGTCATAAATTACAATTTTTAGATGTAAGCCATCTTCAAATGACTCTTCTAATTTGCACTTTGGGACACATATTTGCTTTCTAGGAAATTTGGACTACTTGAACAAAGTCTCATATATACACTAAGGGAGTGCAATAATTGTAATATTACATTTAGAACATGGTTTGGATTTTCAATAAATAGATGAATTTTTTGTCTTGAAGTTACAACTTTTAAACTAAAGATAAACTACCGAACATTTGAAAATCAAAAAGCCTACTTTGAGGCATGTGCATCTCCTAACTCAATATTCTTCTAGGTGTAGTGGATTGTTCACTTGCAAATCATGCGACATATGTGTACGAAAGTTGACAATTCCAATGAAGAACTGTGGACTTTCTTACAACTTCCTAATCTACATGCTGCCCTACTTTTCACCTTTCACATTCCGTCTTTTATACATAGGATCATTACACATACAATTTATCCTTTGCTTTTTAATAAAGAAATGAACACAAAATGAACAGTATTAGTGAAGTGGTAGAACCTTAGAGTTTCCAGAAAGTTGTGATGTTTTCATAATGAAATCTTTTAACATTTTGTGCAAATCAATGGGGTAAGATTTTAGCCAATCAAAAAGAAAAGTCACATGCTAATAGTAATTTTGTACTCCATAATTTAATAATTTTGTATTAAAGGGTGAATTCTCAAAGTGAAATGCTTTGACATTCATTTGAAAAACATCTTCTAACTTAGTTTCCTTTCTGGCTTGAGTTGTTGCATTGCGTGGCTATGGGGATTAGGGTTTAAGGCAGGGCAGTGAGGGCACTGTTCCTCGCAATCCGAAGCTATTCTGTCGATTAGGGTTTGAGGCAGAGCACTTCTCCACCCAATCCGAAGCTATTCTGGCAGATTCGTGCCTCTGGCAATGTTGCATTTGCGATTCTAGCCAGTGTTCTCCCGCCATGGCAGCCGCTCTTCGGAAGGTACGTGCCTCCAATGCTTCTACTTATGCCATTCCGCACCTCCAGTTCGATCTTTTTGTAGAGCTGAAACGAGAAATTTGCAACTGTGAAACGAGAAATCTATTCTGAGAGAGGACAGTTACATTGTGACCTTGTTCTCACGGGTGTAGAATCGGAAATCTCTGCTGATATGCCCTTGTCTAATCAATCCAATGCGACTTACAGGCCAACTACTATTGCTGCATTACGTAATGCCTTGAGGACTACCTTCAGATTTTATAGGTAGTGTCCTATTGATGAGGTAGAGTAGCTCACTCATGAGAAGCACTGCAACCTAAACCCTAAACCCTAAATCATAAATCCCGAAACCCGAAACCTTTTGTGGTGCGACCATTTTGTACCCATTTGGTGGTCTTTCTGTTGATCGGGGTGGTGTTGAAGTGAATCTCGACCCGGCATTTGTGATTTTGGTCCATTCCTTCTTGGGGTTTAGGGTTTGCATTTTGAAACCATTCGTTCAGACCTAGGAATCAAAATTGCCCGGTGGAGTTCTTTGGAATTCTAGTCGCTGTGTGCAAAATTTGCAATGCTGGGTGTGGGAAGAGTTGATATATGCAAGCCCAGAAGGTAAAGTGCATTTTGTGTGATCTTGCAGCTCTGGGATTCCTGGTCACGGACGGGATCCCTATTCGCTACCGTGGACAAGCGGCGTCTTCAACATGAAATTGACACGCACAAGCTTTTTCTTCTTACAAGGTAGTATTTTGTAATCTCAGAAATCGCTTCTTTAACCCCTAAAGGACCAAGAAGCCCTAATTGGACCTCATGCTTCATTAGCAATTTTGAGTTGATTGTATGAGGACTTTCTTTTCTCCAATTTTATTTATTTATAAATTAAGACGTGCAATATTCTTCACTGATTCTAGTGATATAAGATTTGACCCTATCTGATTAACATTTTTCACAATATGGTCAATCGAATTGGTCACTTTTTAAGCATGACTCCTTGGTTTTTTTGGGGGATAAGCAGTTTGACCTTCTGCAGGTTCATGAGTCTTGTTTCTCTTAGTTTTTTGCGGCTCTTGACATTTGTACGTTGTACCCGCCCTTGAACTAGTTTTAATCATGGCATTGAGGCATCTGCTATTGAGTGTTCAGACGTTGATGTGTGGAGTTTGCCATGTTAAGAAGGTTAGAAAGCCTGTATTGAAGAAACGTGCAGGTATGTGTGTACCGTGACTTAAATTTGATTGACCTCGTTGTTCTCAGCTTCCAGCGTGAGCGCGCCTCAGGAAAAACGGAGACTGCTGCGGAACTTGCAAAATTCGCTGAGTCCACACCTTTTGAAGAACAGCAGCAACAAGTACAAGAGCTAGTTCATGGTCAGATTAAGCAGATGGCCACTGTATTGGACAGCATTCTTCTGAAAGCTCCTATTGTGGAGAAACCAAGTCCGCCTGCAGAGAAGAAACGACCTAGTGGTTTACTCTTTGCTCTTGGGAGACAACCAGAACCTGAAGCCCCTTCTCGGTGAGTAATGTATCATTGGTTAAACTTGACAAGAATTTGTCTAACTGCTTCTGACGGTAGATTGATGGAATTGTCATGATTTGCACCGTAACTTTGGAAAACTAGTATATTAACCACGTTGTGCCAGAACTCCGCAAATTTTCAGCACTTTTGAGTGGTATTATACAGGGGACCTATTTTTGTCCAGTTTTATTTATAATTGGATCAGTGCATGCGATATTTTGCACTGAAATCATATCTGGCCCCATCTGATTTATATTCTTCACAATTTGATCAATCGAATCGGTTATTTGAACCATGAATCCTTGATCCTAAGTAAAGCACATGCCACCTCTTTTCGCAGTCAAATGCCTTAGTCCATGGGTCGTTACTTGCAGGAGAGATCATGGATCAAGCGGTCAAGGCAAGGAATTGTAACATATCCATGTTGTGCAGCGCAGATGTGGTTGAGACAAAGCCACTGAACAGGGACCAAGTGGCAACCGCTTTTGGAGACCTCACGGGCTTCACATTACATTTGAAACCATCAGGCATAGCTCACGAAGAAGCTGGCACAGGTCTGTTCATCAAAGGAAAAGCTGGACCAGGGACGGTGGTTTCCATGTACCCAGGAGTCATCTATTCTCCCTCTCAGTATCGCTACATGCCTGGCTACCCTAAGGTTGACGTGGACAATGGTTTCTTAATTTCTCGTTACGACGGGCTCGTCGTGGATGGCAAACCATGGGGCAAGGGTGATGATAATCGAGAATGGTGGGATGGTATCTCCTTAGATGTCCAAGTGCCAAGCCCTGAACGAAGACCTCTGCCAAGTTTTTGGCAATTCGTAGGTGGTGGCAAGGTGATCCAAGGTCCTCTAGAAGGTGCAGAGCTGGAACGGAGGAGCCCTATTGCGTTGGGCCACTTTGCGAATCATCCACCAGAAGGAGTTCAACCAAATGTAATGATCTGTCCTTACACATTCTGCATTGCAAGGGAACACTCCATGAGGGCTTACATTCCGAATGTCATGTTTGGAAATGATGAAGAGCTGGACATGCAAAGGCGAGGCCCGCTCTGGATCAATGAGGGCAAGAAGCAGAGGCCAGAGGAGCCAGATGACCGAAGATTATCCACTGTGGAAATGGCGGAGAGACCTGCCACTGGAGTCAGCGATGTGCACACGCTTGTGCTCGTCGCCACACGAGAGGTCAGTGATGAGGAGTTATTCTTGAATTATAGATTGAGTAGTTACATTCAACAGCCGTCGTGGTACCACCCTGTGAATGTCGACGAAGAGAAACGTCGATGGGATTGATTGGTCCCTCCTAAGAATCGAGTTAGACTTGTGAACATTTTTATATCTTTGCGTGCATGGTTCTCTCCATTTGAGTGAAATCTTCCATTCCAGTGAATTCTCTCAGTTTTGAGGAGAGATTCTTGAGGTCAGTTCCATGCACTTTTTGCACTGGAGTTTAGAGTGCTTTGTAGGTGGGCTCCTGGCAGTAGTTGATTTCTACTGGTTGTCATAGAGTCTACCTTCGAAAGGAGGTAACTAGGGTAGACAATGTGTACCCGTGCCCTGATGCATGGCTAGTCAAACTACCTCCAACAGACTCTTCATTTATGATGGTCTACAGACCAATGTTATTACTATTATGCTTGGTAGGTGCTCTAAATCTTTGCTCCTAGTTTTCTGTATTTAAAGAGACTTTGGAGGAAGTTTTTGATTGTTGGTTTGTTTTGTTCTTGATTCAGCCTGCTCGCATTTGGTGTTGCTCTGATGCGTTTCCTTTGCTCACTAGTTGCACTTCTAAGTTCTGGAATTGGTTGTGATGAATCTGCCGGAACTTTTGTTTCAGAGGGTAGAGGGTGGAGGCAACCATTCCCAACATTGCACCCTAAACTAATCTTAGAAATATGTATGTCTAGAATTTTCAGAATGTATGAGTCATGCACATGAATGAAGAAAATGGTTTGGCGTGCTCATTGGAATCTCACTTTGATAATTTGTATCTTTCTCTTGGTACCTTGAAAATTCACTTTTATTTTTGAAACCATCTCTAATTGTATTTGTTTGTTTGCAATAAAATTCAATTTGAGCTTGTGGTATTGAGACACCCTCTCTCACTTATATTGTTGGGAATAGGTGCCTCTCTTGTTGAGATACATGATCCATTAGGGTAGTCATAGTTCATGATTTCCTTCAAAAAATTCCCTACCAATTGGGTAGATTTATGTTTAGATCATTAGATTGCAAATCTTCATTCACATGTGGATTTAGAAGTGTGAATGAGGTTGACAGTTGAAACATATGTAATGGGGTCTAGGCTAACTACACCTAAAATTGTTTAAACAAGCATTTGAACATGTCTAAAGTTTTATTGAATCTTGTTGGGAGTCAAAAGGATATTCATAATTCATGACCCCGATGTGTAGGCTTGCAAAAAAGAAGAGGCATGAAAAGGGATCTAAGGCCTAGATTCATTCATTTATTATTCCTCCATCTTATTTCAAGAAGACATTTAACTCTCTATTGACATTGTGTTTTGGAAGACAAAATAAACATCTATTAGAACTCTCATACAAGTTCATAACTAAGGTATGCATTCCCACTATGGACCCTCTTCCCAATTGGGTCCCTATCCTACATTTTGTTTCAACCTTGAGGACATGTGTAAATAGGGACACAATTGAGCAAAGGGTTCATGATGGGTGTGCATACCTTAATGTGTGGGAAGTTTTCCAATCAGATGTGTAAGCAATATGACAACATGACAAAGTCTAAAAAGATAAAAAGTAATTCATGAAATGTGCAATTACAGAGTGTCAGTAGAGATAGTTTGAATGTTTTGCTAAAATTCACCCCAAAAAAAAGCATATCATTTTGTGCATCAGAAATGGGTTTCAATTTCTCTTGAAAGTGCACTGAAGTAGATTGCTGACAAACTTGATGAAACGTGGAGGTGAAAGGGCTCCAATCAGAGCCATGCTATTACAATGTGAAGCAGAATTAATAGTTGAAAACTTCACCTCCCAAACCAATTGTGTACATGTCCATCACTGTTGAAGTGCTTCACCATTGAAGACATTGATAGCAGTTAAACAAAGTATGAAACCCATGATTGTAACGAAAGAGAGAGCAATCAACGGTTTGGGCGAAGAGAATTAGGGTTTGGAATGGCGACTGCTGCCGAGGTGCCACCGGAGATCACAGCGATTGAAGGTCAAGTCCAACAAATCTTCAAAGATCTCAAGTAAGCAAACGATTCCTGCTTTCATCTCCACAAAAAAATCAGTGCTCGCATTGCCTGTTCTCTACTTTGGATTGGACCAAGGTAGGATCATTTTAAACTGAGCAAGTTTGTCTGGCAACCATTATTGTGTGTTCTCATTCTTCAGCAGCAAATTGCAACTGAAGGGGCATGAAATCCAGGAACGATATTTGATTACAATATGCAAAAATTATAAGAGGACAAACTTGCATCAGTGGATTTTCTAAAACAGTGCCCTAATATGTTCACGTTTTGAACATTGAGCAACAAGCATCTGCTTGTTCTTTGGATTGTTTAGGGTTCGCTTTTCGGAACATGCTCGAAATTGGGTGGCAGTACCTTACAGCAATTTCTCAGAATGCAAGTGTTGGAGGGCACTGCCAAGCATTTGAGACCACATTCCATGGAATTGATTTGAGTTTGGTGGTTCATTGCATTTCTTCAGTGAAGGATTTCAAAAGTTGGATAAGATCAAGGATGGCGAGAAACAACGGAAGCAACTGGAAGAGCTCACGGGCAAGATGCGGGATGTCAAACGGTTTGCTCCATTGGGCCTCATATTGGGCCTCATGTTCTTTTTATCAGTTTTGAGTGGGTCATAAGTGAACTTTTTTTTTAACAATTTTATTTATCTTTTTGTATTACACATACAATTTTCTTCACTAGTGACATGAAATTTGGCCTCATCTGATTTATAATCTTTACAATATGACCAGTTGAATGGATCATTTAAAACTATGAATCCTTCGTCTTCAGATAATTGTGTCTTTTGGAGTTGGATGCGGATTTCTAGGATGATTGCAGTTGGTGTTGCTAAACTGATCCATTTCCTTCCTTCCAAGGAGCTGATGGGGATGGTTTTTATCTGCAGGGTCCTTAAAGATTTCGATCAGAAAGATAAAGATGGAGGAGCCATAAGTAGCCCTGAGGTTGTCAAACTTGTTGCTGAAAAGAAGAAAGCTCTCGTAATATTTCTACTCTTGGGATCTGATATTGAAGAGATAGAGAATGGCCATACTCGTTAAAATCACAGAAAAGAGTGTCTGAATCATCACACATTGTTGCTTCGGATGTCCTGATCTGGACGTAAATTAAAAGACGTGTTGATTCAAATATGTTTTCGAGCATGTTTTGTTACTTGGAAACGCGAAATTAGTCTAATGGATTGACTGGAAATCAAATCGTGCTCATGTTGTTCACATTTGAAGTAGCATTACAATCTAAAACATCGATCATACTGATGATGGTAATCTGTGTAGATAAGGGAGCTCAATACGTACATTGCGTTGAGGAAAACTTTCACAAGCTCGATTGGAAAGAAAGATGAATTACTTGCGGGTGGCTCACAAACTGGGACAACCATCACTGAAGGGCCTCGAGTGGCATCAAGTAATTACGTTTTTTACTTCTAAGAACATGAACTTGTAATGCACATACCCTTCATTCATAGCTTTCTTTTGTGAGTTGCGATCAAATTCAATTTAAATCATCTTCAAAGTCAAAACAGCTTGGTGGTACCGAAGGTTGTAAGATGTAGAAATGTACAAGGCATACAATACAATTAGCAGAGGTCTTTTGTGGGTGCATACTGCGCAAGTGCGCCCAGATATGCATGGGTTGTGATTGACCATGAAATTTCGAAGGCCTAATCAACCCCAAAATGAACCCCAAAATAGAAGCACCTGTACTGCACAGCCAAGATGGGGTGGTAGCTTGAGTTTTCGGCTCTTGTTACAATAATACACCTTGCAGCAGTTGCTTACCCCACATGCAGAACTCAAGGAAATTTATAGAAGGAAATCTAGAATATAATGCAGTTAAGCATTTTGGAGGATCGGTGAAATTAGCAGAAATTCAGTCACCCTCACCATTTTTGCAATTGTGTCAGCTTTTTCCAATCAGGAGCTTGTACAAGTTGGAAGAAAGCAAATGGATGAAACAGACAAAAGCATTGAACGTTCTAAGAGAGTATGTACAAAACAGACATCATCTGTCAATGGTCACAGAGATTGGATTTTATATAATCTGCGTTAAACTGATTAAGAGATCATACTTTGACGTCAAGACAGGAGTATAACATTCAGACTGACAGAATTTTTTTTGCTGCTGCGTCCTATTGCAGGTTGTGGAAGACACGTTGCACATCGGCACAGGAACCGCTGTCACTCTTAGAGGCCAGGTTCATCACCCAAACGCTTGTTGAAGACCATACCTTATGACTTTTTGACACATACATGGTAAACTACTTAGGAACTGAATGGAACTCCGGGACTAAATCTGCAGATTTCTTCATTGAATTTGACTTCTAATGTAAATTCTTGGGGCATGCCACAGACAGAGCAATTGGGAAGGATTGTAAGTGAATTGGACACTATTCAATTTTCTCTCAAAAAGGCTGCTCAGATGGTACGAGAGATTGGCAAGCAGGTGAGAATCTGAACTTGAGTGGCATGCATGAACGCATTAAGAAGAATTCATTAGTAGGTACTCCCTTTGTCTCAAAATAAATCCGTAGTTTCTAGTGGGAAATTGTGGGAGTATCACAGATTTCTTTTGAGACAAAGGGAGTAATAAACTTTGCAAGCATATTTGTACTACCAGTAGTTTGACAGAAATGACTCACAATCACAATTCTTTGGACAGATGGCGACGGATAAGTGTATCATGGGCTTTTTATTTTTGGTCGTGGGTGGTGTTGTTGCAGTCATAGTTGTCAAAGTAAAGAATTTCTCCCAATTATACTCTCTATGTTTTTAATTACTCCGAATCAAGTCAAGTCCTTTGATTGAGAATTAACCCCTAAAGCTCTTTTAATTCCAAAACGGTTTTGGTTTGTTTTCGTGACCTGAAGTGAAGTAGAAAAACACTGATTTTTTGCATGCATGAACACAGATTGTGCAAGGTAAGTCAAAATCAAGTAGCAGTCCCACCACTGCTCCTGCAGGTACCCGGCGGCTCCTGTCTTTGTTTCTGGACATGGATTAGTACTACAATCCATAGACTTCGGCAACATCCTAAGCTGCTTTATTATTGGACAAACTCAAATTTTAAGGTGCACTTGAACTCCTCACAAAGAGTAGTAAAAGCATCCATTTTTTTTATTGAAGTTGAAATACTCTAGGCAAGTTCCTGAATGATTGTATGCATTTACTTGTGAAATGCACAGTAATGGAATTTTCTGTCAAGTTGCATTGACGAGTTACTGATCTATTTCAACATTTCTTTCAGGTTTGATGAAGCACCTCTTACTCCAACAACAGAACCCGCATTTCACTAGTCAGAGGAGAGCTCTTCGCATGAACGGTCCGAAGCAAGTTATTCTTAAGGCTTGCGCGCAGTCCATGTAGGTGTTTGTAGCGCCAGATCAATTTCAATCAAGATGTGTCATAGACCGACTCACAAAGAGGAAAATTTGGAACATGATGGTTTGAAATGATCTTGTGACTTTCATGGGCAAGCCTAGAAAACTACCTCTGGAATTCTGCTGCAACAACACCTGATTTGCACAGAAGATAGGTCTACTGTTGACAGCTTCTAGATGTGGTTTGAACCATCTTCAATTGAGGCCTGTAACACTGTAAGGATGCCGAGGACAAAACGAGTGTGATGAATGATTCAGCACTTCTGTGGATACAAGTAATGCGCATCGATATCTCCGTCTGGTCCAATGGATAAATTCATGGTTGATAACCACAGCGATAGGCTTGCCAGTCCAGCGTTAAAGCTAAAGATTTATTTTAACACATTGGAATCATTCAAATTGTTATTCTTTTAGCTCTGATTTGGAGAACCAGTGCAAGCCATTTTAACGTATTTTTCCACATGATTGTTTAATTACGTCTTTGTGCAAACGAGTATAAGGTAAGCAGGTCTGCCTAATTCCGTTCCGTGTATTGTCAAACATCGGATTCACCTGTTGCGCTGGAGACGTGATGGCCTTCGATTGGGGGGTTTCTTTCGCGGAATTCCGTGGAGCAAAGAGCGAAATCACTTTGATCAGTGCGTGCTGAAGTTGATACCTTCTACCCAAACGGGGAAGGAGTGATAGATCCTTGCACCGGTTTTTCATTTGAATGGAGCCCGAGTTTGAAAATCATGCACAAATTCCAATTCTTCTGTACAAGTTTCTAATTCCATTTGCATTTGGCTTCGGAGCGACTATTGTTTGCATGAAAAATACAGGGGGGCGGCCAAACCTCTCTCCAAGGCAGTCAAATGATGAATTCAGGCGGTTATATGATGTCTCAGAAGTTACAAGAAATTGTGCAAACATTCAGCACTTCAGCTTAGGAAGCACGTCAGATGCCACCTTGGCTATAGAATCTGAAGAAATTCCAAAACCTGTCCTGGATTTTGTCCACTCCTCTTAAGAACATCCTTAAAAACTTCAAGGCAGGGGTCCCTTTGATTCTATAAGTTGCCCACAAATTGTAGAAAATCCTGAATGCAAGCTTGCCTATGAATTGTGGGCGAGTGTACCACAAGAACTCACACGATAGAGACACCTTCCAAACTCCATATTCAAGAATTTCAAGAAGAAGAGAGGTCTAGACCTTAAGAGAATGTCATTGAGCCTTTAGACATTAAATTGTTTAATGCACCTATTGGTTGAAGGTATTTTGTCCAAATGTAGTGGATAGATGATTTTCAAGATTATTATAGAAGTCAAGTCAAAATACACATGTTGATCCAAAAATCAAATCATTTTGGCAAAATACTTGGTTATAGGTCTTGTCCTTCAGGATTAACCTTGTAACATCGTTACACTAAGTATCCGATGGATGACAAAGAATCTTTTGATGTATGACAAAAGTGTAGATGTTCATCCTTGGGATTTTGCATGAAAAGGGATGTCTTGTATAATAGTTTGACCTTTATTTTTAAGCAAACTGCTCACACGGTACCAAAAAAGATGACTTCCACAATGTCTATTCCAATGTTCTAGGATTAAAGATCTAATGTTCTACACTTTGTACACATCAACTCTCTCCAATTATTACGTATAGCAAAACAAAGGCCTTCCACAATCCCCCATTTTTCCTTGGAGGTCACAAAGTATTCCCTCACTCCAACAAATTTCTTTGGGTGGAATCAAAACTCCTCCCACACTTTCCACTTTCTTCCTTGGAAGTCACAAAGCACTCCCACATTCCTACAAATTGTTTTTCCTTGGTGGTCACCAAATACTCCCACACTCCCACAAATTTATTTAGGTGGAGTCAAATTTTTGGGAGTATGTGCCTCATAGCAATGTCCGGAAGAACTGGTGGCTAGTTCAAAGTTAGCCGGTGGAATTGGAAAAAAAAAAAAATTGCAAATTGGAAACATCGGCAAAAGAAACGGTGAAAAAATCTTTAAAAATTCTATTTTGAGTAAGAAATAGAGAAAATAACCGGACTCCATGCTTGAAAAACCGGTTCAATTTGGGTACTGAAGAAAAATAGCCAGAAAAACTCAAAAAACTTCCCAAACGTTGCCTTAACCCCTAAAGGACCAAAGTCCCCTCGGGGGACACTTGGGATTTCGGGCAGGCTCGTGCGACCTGAAATTTTAACCTGATTTTTTGAAACTTTTTCTGAAGATAGGGAATCACAGTAGCTTTCTAAAAATATAATTTTTTTTTCAATCAGTGCCCGGGAGCAAAAGTTATGGCATCTTAAAGCAAAAAAGCAGTTTGCCGGGCAGAAAAAAAAACAAACAGAAAAATGGATTTTTTTTTTTTTTAATTTTTTTTCTCAAAGATCATGTTTTTGTATACATTTGAAGCTTTGATTCACTCTACTTGGACTCAGAATGAGAAAGTTATGAACAATCTTGTTTTTCGGGCAATTTAAGCATCTTCAGAAAAAAAAACTTATAGATTTCAATTTTGAATGCAATTTTCAAATTTTTTCAATTTTTTTTTTTTGAAAAGGTCAAGTTTGTTTGTAAGAACAATCCCACCTTTGGGATTATGTTTTTTTGATTCCACCTAAGAGCTATTAACAATTTAGTGTTTTGTTCAATTTTGGACCTACTTCTACTTAACAATTTTTTTATATGTGAAAATCAAGGTTTGACATTCTGAATTTTTTTTCCCCGACTCTCAACTCAAATGTTCAACATATAAAATTACAAATTTTTGTTGTGTAGTGCAAAAGAATCCACAAATGGCCGTCAAAGTCATCTGAAATTGCAAGAAACAGTTCAAAAAAACTTTTTTTCCCAACTTTGAATGCTAATATCTTCCAATCAAAACGGTCAAATGTCTTGAAATTTTTACCACATAATCTGAGACAAGTGAAGTACAAGATCCTACGATTTAGAGCCTGAAAATGGCTTGGTCCTTTAGGGGTTAAACAAAGGATCCCCAAAGGATGGAAATCCAAGAAAAGAAAAGAGGTAAACAATTTCCTAGTAGGTTAGGATAATTGTTTCCACATTGAAGAAAAAGAGGGGACCTAACGTTGGATACTTTGCTTGTCTTGAATTCTTTTTAAATGGATGCAGCACCGGGACTTCAGAGTACTATTCCGGCCCAACTTCACAGTTCTGATGGGATCTGGTGTAATACCCTTGGTAATAGTTGGTATGCAATGTTCCAAATTGTATTGGAAGAAAAAATAGAATGTCATCTTGAAAGACACGGATACATTTCAAATTTACCCTTCCAAGGATACATTTCAAATTTCAGGTCTGAAGAGGTCCATATGGTCGGTTCCTTACGATCATGGATAGTCTAGGGTTTAAAGTTACACTTTATTCATGATTAATTCAATCATTTCCAGTTCATAAAAAATCTGGAAATTTTATGAATCATGGCAGTCACAATAACATTATTGGAGCTTACGGCAAGCGATCCTTCTCCAGTGCTACTCAAGAAGATTACGAGCCAGAAATTGTGAGCGAGATAAGTGACAATGTCGAAAACAAACAGATGAATGGTTCCAATATTGATTCTTCGAGCTGAATTACTAGCAACTAGTTTGAATACCGATAGTTATTCGTATTATAAATGTCGTACATCGATACAACCGATCATGAATAGTCCTATATAAAAAATATTTCATGTCAACAGCTTCAAATCTCAAAGCTTTACTTGATGCAGTCACACTTCAGAAACATGATCACACACCCCACAATGTATGATTAATGAAAAAACTTGTGACCATTACAGAGGCGACTCGAGTCATATTTGGAGACCTTCAAGATCCCAACTCCTTCACGAGTCGAATGACAGGATTTAACGTCCCATCATTCTGCAAAAAACCAAAGCGACAATGAACATTAGAGTTAGCTAAGGCTGTCACGCCAGAGTACATTACATAAACACCATAGAGCACAAATAAAAACCAAATTCGAGATCCGTCAAATAAAACCTCAGTTGATGAAATGAGCAAAATCCTCTCTACAACCACTAAATTACCAGAGAGATATTTCAAAAAAAAGAACACAACAATGAAAGAAAAAATAGCACTTACCAGTACAACAATATCAAAGGCATCCTTGTAAGTCTCCAGCCAGTTCTCAACGTTCTCGTTTCTGTGCACAAAGTTCCCACATAATTATATGAAAACAAGACTAAAAAACAGAATCATCACCAGCACGTCTAGCAGCACGTCATGTTACTGAGAAAACTCAGATTGTGACAGCAAATAACTGAAATATATCTCAGATCAGTTGTCCATGAACAGCTCATCGACAAATTTACAATTTCGTAAACTCTGAAGTACTAAGCTCTAGAAAGGGGTGACAAGGAAACCTTCATCAACATGAGGGGGAATCAGAGACTTACAAAAATCCTACAGAAATCCGATTCTCATACTCCACACCGTCAGACATTCCAAGGTCGCCAAGATGATCACCCAATAGCAATACATTTGAACGACCTTGCACTATGGCTGCACCAACGTTAGGAATCTTTTTGTCACCAACAAGATATCCATCATCATCGTGTAGAGGCGTTGCCATCTCGAGAGCATGCTCGTTCTTGTTTAAAACATGGATAATTCTGCCTGAGATTAACATCGATGTATTTAATTTAGCGAAGAAATTAATGAAGAAACAAAAGAAAACGAGAGTACATGCATAAACTTAATGATAGACGAAACAGTAAAGATAGCAAGATAGTGCAACTGTAGAAGAGTAACAATTGATATCCCGCATATAAGATAACAGGATAACGGAGACTCACCTTTGAACCCTGTCAAATCGCCGTTATCGTCAAATTCCATTCGATTAGAAACAACCCTTATGTTCGGGAACACTCGATGGAGCTTCTGTCGCAATGCCTGAACAGAAGTATGTTGAATAAAATTGTTCAGCTCAATACAATTAGAGATTAGAGACTCAAGGATTCAAATTGAGGCCACTTATTATACCTCTTCAATTATATCAGCAAGGCCAGCCGAGAATATCAGCAACGGAACACCATCTTCCTGGAAGTCATTGTGAAATATCAATAAAATGCTCTCAGAAATGAAACGCCAATATGAATATCAAACAGATAATCGTCTATCATGGTTGCGCGATCTAGTGATAAATGAAATGAACGATCCAAGAGAAAACTATGCTCTTAAACCAGTCAACGCATGCGAATATCAACGGCGACTACTGTACGACGACGTCATCGACACCTGCACAGACCCAACTTCCTATGATATGCATGCAAGAGCAGTGCAACAGACAACGTACATCAAGGATCTCAAAAAACTGAGTGATTCCATCACGGAAACTTATAGTGGCGTTTGCGACAGAAGAGATGATCGATTCGTAGTTGAGGCCACCTTCCAGTAACAAATCGTGTGACTTCCCCCACCTACTCATTCTAGGCAACAAAACAAGTCAGAGTCCAAACTAACAAATTAGAGATAGTGATAGCAATTCATGGTATTAACAAGAAGTATTTATACTACAGTCGAGAAGCATGATCAGATGTATGTAGCTATGCCACTAAGTATTCAACATCAAATCTGCTAGCACATGTCCCTGTAAGCTCGTAAAATCAAAGTCACACCTCTGCCCCAGGAAATCCAGTATTTTTATCTGACGTACCATTCTTCCATGTACTTGGCTTTCTCATCAGCTGGTATGGACGGAGAAATCTCCATGGGATAATAAAGCTCAAAAAGCTCTTGACGCTTCAAGTCATAAACGGGATTGCTTTTCAACAGAGCATGTGTGCCTGCATAAATATACAACCATTGTGAGGATACAAGGCATCCGTCCGTCTAAAAACTAATTGCATCTTAGTCCAAGTCTCAATTTGCATAAGATATTAAAGAATTCATTGCTTCTGATATTACATATTTAGCGAGATGGACAGAGCTGAAAGTGCAAAATCTGCAAACAGACTCTCAAGCTCTGCAACGGAGTCTGTTATTACATCTCATTTTTAGAGTAATAATACTTACTTTGACCACGCACGCCATTCACGAAGTACTTTGTGAGAGTCATATCAAAGTCTGCAATAACCTGCCAAAACAATTAAAGATCAATAGTTTCCCAGTATATTATTACTGATAACGTGCTCCTTCAGGATATTGAGTCGTTGCGGTAGCAACAACTAAAAAAAGTAGGTAATGGTACCTGCAGAGTGGATAGCCCAGCAGCCCGAATGGCTTGTTTCTTTCTCTCAAGCTGCGCTGGATTACCAATAACCACATCTGGATAGACAGGAGCAGTCAAGCGGGTGTTCACATAATGTTGCTCCATTGAAGAAGTAGACTTGCTTAAGACTGTTGATTTCCCGTGCAATGCAAACCTGTCACTCAAACCCCTTCCATTAATAAATTTAGAACAACTAAAAAATCGAAGTCTCAGAAGTTCATCGTGATTGAAATTTGGTTATATTTTGCGATGGAATAACATCGTTATTACGCAGCGCATGATATTAACGTCCATTTCCCAGCATAGAATACTGGAAGTCCTCATCACAAAACTTCCAACCCGAAGTCGACCATAATAAGCGAACGAGGTCAGCAGTAAACCCACATTTATGAGTTCTAAAAGCTGCACATAAGGGTTACTAATACATTAATCAGTGATTTTTCCTTGACCATATTCAGAGAGCAGAACCACGACTTGATAGAAATGACCGACCTTACATAATCCTGACCTCGAATTGAAAGTGGGAAAACATGGATTTACAAAATCGACGCAAGAAATTTGTAGTAATGGCCTTGAGCACATGTATTGTCACGGAGTACAACACTAAAAAGCGCTCCGCGACAAAAACAATCACATAAAAAGAGGGAGCACTACTTGTATTCTTGCAAGGGCACTCAGTTACTATAACATTCACTCGAAACACCGGAAGGCCTCAGTCATTTCATTTCCACAAGGCCAACTCAGTCGACCATTCGGAAAGATAACGCAAATTTTCAGCATCATAGACCTAAGTAACATGGAAGCAAAGAAGCATCTCAGTACCAGGATTAGCTATCTGGAAAGTTTCTTGTCTTCATAGGGGAGGCACGAACACACCCCAATCAAAGCGCAAGGATAACTTAGATCATCTTCGATGCATGCACCATGTGTAGTAACCGACAATAGCAGATGAGAACCGCAAAATTTAAGAAAAAGAGACCAAAACAAATATGGGACACCGCGGGCGTCTCAGTACCAGGATTAGCGGTCTGGGAAGTATCTTGTCTTCAGAGGGGGGGTATAAGCCCCCCAGTCAAAGCGCAAGGATAACTTGAATCCTCATCGACACCCGCTTCATTACAAATCGTGACCAGTAGCAACAAGTTAAGGCAGTAAACGCATATCATAATGGGAAAGGGACTGATTTCTTGAACAGCGAACCCGAGCACATCAATCCTCAATCATTTCAATTAAACAACGATAAAGCACAGTTCAAGCGTCATAGACCCGATCGTCATGTGCATCCCAGTGTACAATTGAGCACTCTGGTTAGTCTGGTTAGATTCTTGTCCTCGTTGATGTCCTAAAACACCACGAACGCAAATCAAAATATAGAACTTGACAGAACATCAAGATGAATCACAACTGTGTTAATTGAGATAGCAACTATCACATCTCGAGATCAAAACGTGAAAGTCACAGGCAAACTTAGCGGTGAATTCTACGCACACAAATCGATCTCAACCACGAGCAACAGAAGCCGCTTGGAGGAAGCTCCCGAACCCGGAAAAAACGGACAGACACATTCATCACTTAGAATGCGACAATGTACAGCTTCACATTCAAAGGGAAATAAAACTTGAACTTGGATAAAACCTTCGTGACCTATGGCAACACAAAAAGAACGAAGAAAATCAAAGAACCTAAGCAGAGTTTGCAAATACTTGCAACAATGTACAACGCACCACCACGAACCAGAGGGCTGAGATACAAAACGGAGCCGAAATCCACCACGACAAAACTCAGAAGACCCTCGCATGCCCAGAAAACATCAGACAAAAACGCATGAGACCATAAAACGCACAGGCGACTGAGGGAAGCAACATAGTATCGGAAGTTACCGCTGGTGGAGAAGACGAAACGCCTGGTGGCAAGACCTCTTCTGCAGGAGAGAGCCAGAATGCAATGTGCACAGCGACACTCTTTGGCGACAACTAAAATTAATATTCCCAATACCACCACCACCACCACTACTTATACTTATTCTACAAGAAGAGGAACTATTATAACTCCAACCACTGGCAGTAATAAAGGCCGAGTGCTGCCCGGCGGCGACCACAGCAGGCGAGACTCCTCCTCCTCCTCGCCAGAAGTGCCGTATCCAGGTGTGGCCCACCGTTGGAGGCGTGGCGCAACAACGCACCAAAACATGGGGCGCCCAACCCCCCACCGTCACTCCACTCATTCAGTCCCTTCCGTCTCTCTCTTTCCACTCAGTCGTCCGACACTCAAACCCTAAAACATTAAAAAAAAAAATTCTTCCGTTGTACGGCACGCACTTTACAATCCAACACAACATGAGCTTCCAAATCGAAATCCTAACCCTCGGAAGTAAGATAAACCAATCTCGGCGTCATCGAAACTGCAGCAACGCTCGCGCGCGGCTAATGTTGCAGATGCCGGTGCAAAAAAATTGAGAAGAAGGAAATTGGCGAGTTGCGAGAAGTGGTGCAGTGGCGATTACGGCAGCCTGCAATGTGATGGTGGTATATACTTGTAAATTTTGTTGCGGTACAATTGTAGCGAAGTGGGCGAATCGAGAGAGTGAGAGAGAGACCGGTGCGACGGGAATGTGGAAGCGGGGCTGCCTGGGGTTGCTTGACGGCTGTCGTCGTTCCCGCCCAGACGCTTGTCGCTGTCTCGCGGACGGCGCCCTTCTGAAATTTGAATTTTTCTTGGAAACATTAGAGTTATTCGTAAAGTCCCCCCCAGTTTGGAGGGGACTTTTTCCGACAAATTTCCTCCGACGGACGACCCCGAAGGCGACCACGACACCGCAAGCGACCACTAAACCGCAAGCAAAGTCCAAACCAAACTTCTTTTTGGTCGATTTGGGTGCTTAAGAAAGTTTGATACCCACTTTTGTATTGACTTTCTGCCCAAAACCTGCTTTTTCACAAAACTGCAGGGTTTAAACCCCGGTTTTGGGTACTTTACAAATAACTCTAGTCTGTCCAGTATACTGCAATTAGGGTTTGGAGACGGATGCATTTCATCGGTTTGTCAACGAAGTTCATTCATGCATTTATTCATAGAAGGACGGACTGGTCACTGTGGAAATCATCCTTTTTCATACCACATGAATCATTTCCTTGAAAAAAAACAAAAGCCCTCATTGGAGGTCAAACCATTGTACAAGTCCTTTCCTTTTCACACAAAATTTCAAAGACGAACATTTGTACTTCTGTCGTATATAGAAGGATTTTTTGTCATTGGTTGAGTATATAGAAGGATTCTTTGTCATTGGTTGAACATTTTAGTGTCCACTACATCTTTAAAGGGTTAAAGTTATTCTTAGCAAGTAGGTATGAGTGGATAGACATTGAATGTGTTACACAATGTATTAAAGCCTCATTTAAAAAAAATTAAACTTAATCCAATTTTTAAATAATTTTTGTAAAATATAGAAATTGAAATATTGGTGTCAACTCAAATTGTCATCAAAAGATATAGGATAATCCACATCCTTATCATTAGTCTCATATATGTATGTATGTATGTATGTATACAAATGAACCACTCATATATATGTGTAGTATATCTATATCTATATCCAACCCAATTAGACTCTTGCCATGTCATTGGATTTCTTTTTAATATTTTGTAACCTTCCGGCCAACCCACATATTGTGCAACATCCTCCAAATTGAGAATGAAGAGAGTGAAGCAATATTAATTAGCTAACATTCTATTTTCAAGAATTCCCAATTTCTTAGACATTGTCCATATGTAAGAACCTCATGAAATGTATTTTTTACAAAAAGAATGGAAATTTTTTTTTTCCGGAGAATTGGGTGAGCTGACTAAGGTTATGATTGCCTCACATGAATACATTACAATTTAGAATACAACCCAAGGTTTTCATTGGTCCTACACCTCTAGTCTCTTCTATTAACCCCTAAAGGCCCAAGGCCTTTTCTGGCTCTGAAACCACTGAAAACTGCCATTTCTGCTGCGATCACTCCCTAAACCAAAAAAAACTTTTTTTAAGAATCTAACCGTAGGATCTTGTACTTCACTTGTTTCAAATCATGTGGTAAAAATTTCATGAAGTTTGACCGTACGGATTGGAAGATATTAGCGTTTGAAGTTGGAAAAAGAAGTTTTTTTGAACTCTGGATTGCAATTTCAGATGACTTTGACGGCCATTTGTGGATTTTTTTGCACTACACACCATAAAGTTAAATTTTTTTATGTTGAACATTTAAGTTGAGAGTCGGGGAAAATTTTTTCAGAATGTCAAACCTTGATTTTCACATATAAAAAAATTGTTAAGTAGAAGTAGGTTCAAAATTGAACAAAACACTAAATCTTCAATAGCTCTTAGATGGAATTAAAAAACCATAATCCCAACAGTGGGATTGTTCTTGCAAACAAACTTAACCTTTTCAGAAAAAAAAATTTGAAAAAATTTGAAAATTGCATTCAAAAATGAATTTTATAAGTTGTTTTTTAAGAAGACGCTTAGATTGCCCGAAAAACAAGATTGTCCATAACTTTCTCATTCTGAGTCCAAATAGAATGAATCAAAGCTTCAAATATAGACAAAAACATGATCTTTGAGAAAATAAATTAAAAAAATAAAAAATTCATTTTTTTAAAGTTTTTTTTTTCTGCCTGGTGAATTGCTTTTTTGACTTCAAGCGGCATAACTTTTTTTCCCAGGCACCAATTGAAAAACAAATTATATTTTTGGAAAGCTAATGTGATTTTCTATCTTCAAAAAAAGTTTCTAAAAATCGGGTCGAAATTTCAGGTCGCACGAGCCTGCCCAAAATCCCAAGTGTCCCTCGAGGGGACTTTGGGCCTTTAGGGGTTAAATGTAAATTTTATCACAGTTATATCCATCATATTTTCATCCACAAACAATTTGACATTCATTTGTTCTTGTTAAATCTTAGTGATATCCAAACATCTTCTCAATGAAACAACTATGGTTTCCAAAGCATTTTGGAATGAAGATTGAGTTGAAAGTAGTATGTACACCAACCATTCATGCTACAATAATATGCCCCCTAAGAACGTGAATTTTTAATGTGGTTTGTATATTAAATTAAAACATCTTTGAAGATTTGTTTTGGATTAGAATAAGGGTGCCTATATATGAGGGCCTAGGTGTAATTCCAAGTTGTCTCAATCTACAAAAAAAAGTTCAACTCAAATTGGATCCAAATAGTAATAAAAACTTGGTCAAGGATTAGGGCCCATGCCCAATTTTTTGGTGCCAAAACACTGCTACATAAGTGCCTATGTGACATTAGAGGAGATCTGGGCCTCTGGAAGACCGTTTCAAGGCTGTTTCCAATGTTGGGAACCAGCCCTGATGTCAGAAAAAATTAATTAATTAAAAAAATAAAAATGTTAAAAGAATACTAAAAAATAAAAAATAAAAAAAAATGACGTGGCAATCGCTTGGCCACGTTAGACTAGCCATGCGGCGTCCCAGCAGTCCTGCAGAATTCCCACAGTCCGGGAACTCGCGGGCTCTTAGAAGCCCAAATCTCCTCTAATATATAAAAAAAATTGGACCAGTTTTCAATATAAAGCCTTCGGGCTTAATTGATGGCCCAATTTAAGGATCTAAGCACTCATATTGCTTGATTTTAGTGTTTGATTTTGGAATCAAGCCAACAATTGGGTCCTAATATAGAACTCGGGGGGGTCACTTAGAGTGTCCATTAGAAAACACGTGCGAACAAAACTTTGGACCCCCTATATTATATCCTAAAATTTAAATAAAATGAAATAAAAAATATATGACTAGATTTTCCTACTTCAAAAGTTTATGTTTTGAATTATTGATATTTTTATTTGTTAATGATAATTAGTTACAAATTTTTGAAGTAATTAGATACACTGTACAACTGAAAAATAACTTTCACACTCCTATATTATATCCTAAAAAATTGTCTAAAAAATGAACAAAAAATTCCTAAAAATAGCTCTCTATTGAAAGTTCATTTTGAGTTGAGTATTGATGCAATGGTCATCTAAATGTGATCTCTATAAATATTTGAGTTGAAAAACATGCCGTTTTAGGCCATTTTCAACCTCTTGTACAAATCATTTCAACTATTATTTTAGTTTGAAATTTTGGCAATAGAAACCTATAGTCATTATTAAGCAACCCTCAAAATTTTAAGTTGAAATTATAGTTCATTAGAAACCACTTGTTCGCACGTGGTTTGTAGTAAAATACTAGGTGCCTCCCCCGAGATATAGAATGGCCCTAAGTTAGATGCCATGATACATGTCATGTTCATTTCAAAGAAGCATCATTAGGAAAATTTCAACCCTCAAGAAGGCTACCAGTTTTTGATTTTCGACCCCCCAATGTGCAATTACAAGGAAAAAAATTTGGAAAAAAAAAAAAAAAATATATATATATATATATATATATATTCAATGTGACGTGGCGTTGACGTGCCACAACAGCGCTGACATGGCACCAATAGTACCACGTTAGATTTCAAATTTTCAATTCCCCTCCCCCAATAATTGCACTGCAGGGTGCAAGACTCATGGCCTTATTGAGGGCTGAAATTTTTCCTAATGGATAATGAAGTGTGACACAAGGTGTATGACAACAATATATAAGATGTACTTTGTGGTGCTTTTTTGGCACCAAAACACCACTACACATAAGCATCCATGTGATATAAAAGAAAATTGGGTTGACTTTCAATGTAAAGCCTTTGGACCTAATTGATGACCCAATTTAAGAATCTAAGCACTCCTATTGGTTGATTTCGGTGGTTTTGAAATCGCGCCAACAATTGGACTTGAATATAAAGTGACCCTAATTTCAATGCCACAATACATCTTGTTCATTTCAAAGAAACGTGATGTGTGATACAAGATGCATAACGACGTGTGACAGTAACATATGAGGTGTGCTTTGTGGTGAGTGATGCATGGAGTGTGATGTCTCATATTTTTCAGGTGACTCTTTCAGACAGTTTTCACTGAAGCACGCATTCAAGGACTTCAAAATCCTGGCATGGTATTCCTGTGCAATGCAGTGAAAGAAATGTGTGAGAGGCAATCACAACATTCATGCTTATTGAAGACCCAAGCTGGTTAACTTACTGAGAGCTCATCCAAACTCTGAGATTGATGGTTGCCAGCAACATTGAACATGTGATTTCAGTTCACTACATTCGACATGTTTTGCAGCCCACAGAGTGAGTGAGTTTCTACACCAAATTTATTACATCATGTCCAACAAACTTCTCCAGCAGTGTCTAGTTGTATAGGGTAATGCTTGAGTCTGAGGGCATTCCGTGAAAAAAGGGCCCAATGAGGAGGTCCGTTTTTTCACGGAATGCCTGAAGGACGAGGGCGTTACCCGACGTAAATCACGAGCATCACGAGTAGAAAAGGATGAAAATCGGGGATGAGAAATCAAAGTCGGATGAAATATCCGTAATGCCCGATTACACAGGAAAACCCGCGCAATCGGGCATTACACTGCAAAAGCCTCCCCGGAAATGAACGGGCAGTTTCTTGGGAGTGGTTTACATATTCCATTAGGGCACTTCCCTACTATGATTTTACTACTCCTCTACCACCACCACCATTGGTATCTAACAAGATTACTATTCTACTAATGAAAGCAATATTCACTTGTATTCCACAATATCACTTCTCTACTATTCCGTACAATTTTACTACTCTTCTACTACCAGCACTAATATTTAACAAGTTTACTGGTCACTTCTCTACTACGATTTTACTACTCTTCTACTGCCACCACTTATATTTAATAAGTTTACTACTCTACTATTGGAAGTAGTGTCTAGTTGTATTTCATAAGTTATGTCACTTCTCTACTACAATTTTACTACACTTCTACCACCACCACCACTAGTATTTTACTATTTTACTACACTACTACTCGAAGTAGTGTCTAGTTGTAGTCCACAAGTTAGGTCACTTCTCTACTACAATTTTACTACTCTTCTACCACCACCACCATCAATATTTAACAAGTTTACTACTTTACTACTCGACACAACCATTTTACTAACTACTTTGCTAATATATAAGTATACTAAATAGAACCATTCACCGTCCATTTTGTCATATATGAGCCTTTTTCAATGTTACCAATATGACCTTACACCATCATCACTGCATAATATCTTTAACTTTATGCCTTCTTTAACTCACGGCATAACATAGTTGTAAAGTAAAGTAATAGAGCTTCTAGAAGATCATGATTTTGAACCTTTCTTGAAGACAATTCAAAGATGCACATGTATGGCACATTAAACGTTTCTTCAAGTCATGATTTTTAAAGTTCAAAAAAGAACAAAAATTCTCCAAAAAAACAGTGTGCTGTAAAACCATTTTTCCCGAACTAATTATTACACACGATACAAAAGATCTGTGGAAAATGTGAGATGGGCATTGAGTATGATACATTGAACTTTAAAACCCTAAAAAAGAGTCATAACAAACTGCTACTTTTCTGACCACATTCCTCCGATTACTTTGAGGAATTCAAACCTCTACGAATTGCAATTGAGGAAATCTTGTGACAAACAAAACCGACTGAAAACTCTGTTTAATTACAGAAAAATTTACGAGATATCAATATTGTTCACCAATACAGTGGGTACCCAAACCCTAAAATTTAGTATTCGTCTGACATAATGTACACACAACATGAGCTTTCACTTCATCACTGCTGCACAGACAACCCCGAGAGCGCCGCCAATTTGTCGAACTCTTGTTCTCCCGAGTATTGCTGCAGAGCGGCAAAACAAGAATGAGATCATGCCTTGAAGAAATCAATCCTCAGATACAGTATAGGCCAATGATCTCTGGCACTGAAACAATTATTTTTTATCAAACAAAGTGATTTCAATTGACACCTTGTGTTTGATTTAAGAAAATCTAACAATCACTGTGAAACTTTAAAATTGTACTTTGTATTAAGCAAATGACTTGATATTGCGGATATAGAGGATGGAATTAGTATGCAATAAGTGGAGAGCTTGAGTTTCCACTCTTTTGACAAAATTAAACACCTAAATTCGTTTTTGAATTTCTGTGTATGAATACCTTACTTTCATCAAATTAGTCATAAAGAAAGGTTTTCTATTCAAGTATTGCTTTGGACAAATGAGAAAATATTTGAACAAAACATTGGTCAAAAGCCTTCTATTCATCATCTAGATTATGGACATTAAAGCATTTAGGTCATCCACAATGCATTCCAATGTATGTCACTCCAAACAAACTTCTAACTTTTCACTAGTTTAAAATTAGAACTTAAAATTTCTATCCTTGGAAGCACATCCCAAAGTACTTTGGATAGGTACACAACAACTCAAATTTAGACATTAGACAATGAAAATAAACCGCTTCAAAAGTTAGCTAAAAGACAAAAGATTATAGAGGTTTGGGCAAATTTGTAACCATGATTTGCTCAAACCTCTATAATTTGGGTAACCGTGATTTACCCAAACCACTATAAGTTTTGTCTTTTAGTTAGCTACACTGAATAGTGAAATTAGGTTGCCCCACACTAATTTCTTGACATTCTACACTATATCAATATGCATAGTTACTTTAGAAGGATGCAGTAAAGTCAGAACTATGTGTATGGCATGGGTTGGCTTAGTGGTTCATGGCTCGGGATTAGAGGTTGGCATGTGCCTCCATCTAGACAAGCATTAGTCATGAGGTAACTTCTCTGGGGTAAGGCAACCTAATTGTTGAGGCAACCCAATTTCACTATTTAGTGTAGCTTTTAAAGCAATTCATTTTCATTGTTCAATGTCTAAATTTGAATTTTGTTGTACCTATCCAAAGTCCTTTGGGATGTGCTTCCAATGATAGAAATTTCAAATTCTAATTATGAACCGGTGGAAAGTTAGAAATTTATTTGGAGAAGCAAATTCCGGAGTGCATTGAGGATGCCCTGAGGGGTTAACATTTGAAACTCCGACTCCAATTTTTCGCAATTACAGTAGTAAGTGTCAGACATCACATTTCAGACATCATAGACCACTAAGGTAATGCAACAAGTATGGTGGCCTCAAGAGAGAATAGAAGACGAGAGCGATGCAATGGAATGTGACTGTACCTGGCCATTGATGACCCAGGTGGGAAATCCTTGGATGTTGGCAGCAGAGCATGCCGCTGCAAGCTTCACACCTCGTCTGTACCCCTCCGGATAACACTCTACATACTCAATGTACTTCATTGCTTCTTTACCGAACATCTGATCAACACGAGCGAGGACTCTAGTATTAGGAGAATAGAGAACTGAGGAAGTACCGAAGGAAGAATTTATCACTATGCATAAATTTTCAAAGATAACACTGCACAGCTTTACTAACAGTGATACCCGAATGAAATCACACTCCTACATGTGGGTTAAAATGCTTAAAAGTGACGCAAATCTTATCCTCTACCGTATTGCAACTGGAAGTGAGATTGTCAAGGTACCTGTTTCTGCTCAAAACAGTGTGAGCACCAGAATGCGCCGTACATCTTGGCCCCAATGGCCTTCAGCTGCTTCGCCAAGTTGATCTCTTTCGAGCTCGAAACAGTTGCAACTGCCGGCTCTATGGGCGGCAAATCAACATCGCCTGATCTGAGAGGCAATGATCAAACGCTGGCAAGATCTCAATTACCCTCGGTTGTTCACTCTGGTGCCTGAGGGAAGACCAAAGATGACTCATAACAGGAGGATTCATAATATTTTTAAGTTGTTCTATGACTTCACGTACCTCACTGCTCATCGAAAAACAGGAAAAAAAGAAAAGGGGATCTGATTTAAATTGAATCAATATAGCCAACATGGGGTGCAACTTTTGCTTTCTCACAAGTGTCAACACTATCAGGGAGCTAGTAAAGTGATGTTAGGAGCTGCCTACTCAAAATTCTTGAACTCAAGACGTAAAAAGATGTATGTCAAAGAGAGGATGTCGAACAATCGAAGCATGTGGTATACCCTAATTCGATTATCAGATGGGATCAAAGATCTGAGAGGCAATGTCAAACGCTGGAAAGATCTCAATCACTTCTGTTGTTACTCAGGTGCATGAGGGAACAACAAAAATGACTCATAACAAGAGGGTTCATAACATTCTCAAGTTGTTCTATAACTACATCAACCGAACTATTCATCAAGAAACAGAAAAAAAGGCCATAAGATTTGAATATGGTTTAAAATGGTGTGCAACTCTTGCTTGCTCA
Organism: Pseudisothecium myosuroides; assembly: GCA_951799445.1. Lineage (NCBI taxonomy): Eukaryota > Viridiplantae > Streptophyta > Bryopsida > Hypnales > Lembophyllaceae > Pseudisothecium > Pseudisothecium myosuroides. Next base: position 10,855,127 of record OX637292.1, on the reverse strand, counting down.
CAAGTGTCAACACTATCAGGGAGCTAGTAAAGTGATGTCAGGGGTTGCTTACTCCTAAATTCTTGAACTCAAGACGCAAAAAGATGTATCTCAAAGAAAGAAGATTGCGAACATTCGAAGCATGTCGTAAACCCTAATTCTTCCTTGGATTACCAGATAGGATCCAAAATCTTAAGAGCTCCTTTCACAAATGTCATGATTAGGCAAGTGGCTTGATGACCAAGGGAGAGGGGATTACTATACCTGGCAGAAGCAGGGTCGACATCAGAGAATGCCACTAAGAAAGCAGCGGCGATGGAGACACCGGCAGCAACCAAACGCATGCTCACCACCTTGTCACGAATCTCTTCGTGAAGACTCCTCACACCTTCAGTCTCGTGGACTGGGAAACTCAACGAAGTCTGGTTCTCCGACGACGGGGCTTTGGCACGAACTTGGAGCAAAAGAGGAATTACTGCAGTTTGATGTTTGCCTCTTCCTCCCTACACCACACACAACCAAACCATGGCTTTCAAATCGTCAGCAAACCCTATCATGCACTTGACCTAAAGAGGGCCTAAATGCATGCAGTGTTACAAATGTAGGCTATTTTGTACTACAGAGGACTCTGAGGAGGAATTCTTGTATATTATAGGGCCCCTCCTCCAGGGCTTTCAAGAACCGCAATCCTGGCTTAAGGATGTTCTTTCAAGCTTTTCATAAAGCACAAAGCCAGCTCAGTCGAACAATTAGGGTTTGTGATAAGGCTGCAACAACTGACTATGCAGGTTTGTGATAAAGCTTGCTCATGGTTTAACCGGAAATTTACGATAAAGAGTTCCCTAGGGATTGATCTCATTGACATTTGGTTTTTACACGAAATTCAGGAGTCCTCTCCGCTTCGGATAGCACTTCCCTTCAACGCCCTATAGAATGCCTCTGTCCCCAAATGTAGACAGTCTGAAATACTCCCCACTATCGCTCTGGATTATGGAATCCCTTCCTAGGGTTCACACAAGCACGCACGAGAGTATGAGAATGCAAGTGGTTACCAGTAACGGGGGTGCACTCCGTGGCCTACTGCAGCGAGGCAAGGCGCTTCTGCCAAATCTCACAGGAGCTGGGGACAATACGGAGCGGCTCATGGTCTCCATATTTTAGAAAGAATGAACTCTTTCCTGCACAACTGAAACTTGTGAGAATAGCTCGGGAAACCAGTAAGAGTATTACAAGCAGGTCCAGAATGAAACTCAAGGAGATTGGATTACCGCATCCGTAGGTCAGTTGCAACAATTGTGTGTCGAGATGGATTAATTTTGGGATTCAGAATGTATGAAATGTCATTCTTGATCTTCTAATTATTGGAAAATTTCTAGTTCTGGCGTTTCGGATTTCACAAAGAACTCAAAAACTTCAAATAAAATTTCCTTTTGTCTTCCGGATGGTGGTCTACGAATTTAACAAACTTTGGACATGCTTCAAAGTTTGCTTAATTATCTACGAAACTGACCCAGACGAAGGATATACAGATAGCAAATGCATCTCCATACCCATGTCTGTGAATGCAAAAAAAATGCCCACCAATTGCCTGCTTCTTCATAACCCTCAAATTGAAGCAAGTCTACAAGAAAGCATACTTCGCCGCAACATACTTGATTCTCAGCAAATGTTCGGTGCTACTTACCAATTTCTCAACCACCGCTTCCACAAATTCTCAGCCCGGTTTCAAATGCTATCAATCCTCCCCCGCAACCTCAGCTGAAGACATGCACGCAATCCCACTTCCAGAACTCGCAATGAAGGCGAAAATTTTCAATTTCAAAATGTTTTTTCGAATTCGAAATCAAATCCACCAGAGGCTCAGTAAGCATACAAGTCCGAATTCCAAAACTGTGTCCTTGGCTTAAGTCTGATAAGAGAATTCAGTACATCAACTCCAACTGTTTTGAATTGAATCAAGCGACTCCACCCAGCATTCAGGGTCTGTCCATCATCCGGGTTGGAAATACCAGAGCCTATGACCGTGAAGACAAACATCAGTTTACATGGTCAATTTCATCAAAAAAATTCGCAGTGCAATGAAGTTAACTACACCTAAAACCGACAGAATAAGCAATTCTGCATGCTTTACAATACCAGTACTGGTATTATATTGATTTTCTCGTTGGTAGTTGAGAAGGGATTCTAGATTTGCTTAGAATGCATTTTTTGGACACTATATGTGTAAACTATGAATTTTCAAAGTACTGAAAATAGGTATTTTTAGGATTGATCTTAGACTCTAATAAATAGTGGGAGTACACTTTAGGCAAGAATTTGTAGGAGCTGGTTTTAGGAAGGTTTCAGTTTTAATGTTGTTGCCTCATCTAAAAGGTAAATACACTTCATTGTCATTGTGTTAGAAGAAGGGATTGAGCATTGTTTTATTGAGTTGACTAATTTTTTTGTTGGATTTTGTTAGAAGTCAAAAGCATGTTTTAGATTCTCTATTCAAAAGCAATCCTAGACTCTCAAATAGAATAGAGGCACTTCATTCTAGGCCTATCATTGTGATAATCAACCAAAAATATTTAGATTCCTAAATAAGTAGGTGCATTATTTGTTTCTACAATTCCATATTAAAGTCATTCATTGGACACTTTTGGTCAACATTTCATGGTCAAATGAGCTGTAATTAGTTAACCTCGCATATGGGTGAAGGTATGCCCCTTTCTTGTGTCTATTAGACTATTATAGTCACTCTAGAAATGAACTTATTATGGCAATGCAAGAAACTTAATAATATCTTCTAAATATTAATGAAATAATGTGCATTCATGAAATGTGATTGTTGCATTTTAGGGGTGGATGGGAAAGTGACTATTGAAGAGTGATTTCATAAGCATATTAAATGATTATGCACTTTGGGGAGTAAAGTCATCAAAGAATGTGACTTGAAATGTGACCTTATTAGAATAATATTGTATCTATTTTATAGGGGCATTTGCCCGGGGATATCACTGTTGATTTTTTAGAAAATTACATGAGTTAAAAGATAGGGTCCATGTAATTCAAAGGAGAGAAATTTTATATAATATATAGAACTACTATAGGATCCATAAAATGCTAGATATTCTGTTATATATAAATTAGGATATACAAAAACATCATGTAGTAGGAATTTTTACTAATAAGTTAGCCTTGACAGATAGAGGCTGTACAAATTTTTCATAGTACAATGAATATTGATGTGGACAAATAATTTTATATGGATGATAAAATGGACATAGTCAAGAAAATCTACAATGAAGGGTGGTTGACTAAAATTGTGCCACCTTACTGGTAGTGTGTGTATTAAAAGAATTAAGTGTAAACGTAAGGCATTGACCACAAGTGGCAAAAATTGTTACATTACACAAATAGGGAGGTTTAATTTAGTGGGTTCAACAAATGAAAAATTGTACAACATGAGGATAGAGTTTATAGTTTGTTTAACTTTATTCTTTGAAGCCGTAAATGTTAAACACACTCATATTGAATGGGATGTTCACATGATAATTTCAATGGGGATTTTGAAGTATTTTATTAAAAAACTTGTTATTAATATCTAAAGGCCGGAGAGTGTTTTGGAAGTGGAAAAGTCCAAAACTGCCCAATTTTGATGCATTGTTTAAAATTTAAAATAATTTTTTTTAAAAATTTCAACCATACAAAAGTGTATTAAACAAGTAAGGCAATGTGTGAAAAAAAATTTAGCCCATTTGACTATGTAGATTGAAAGATTATAACGTTTGAAGTGAGATTTTTTTTTTTATTCCTACAAAACACAGCCAGCAGATTTTGAGCCCCCCTAGAGTAAAATTTTTGCTCTACACAAATATGAGGATTTGGGCCATTCATGACTATTTGATGTTAGGTTTATCCATGAAAAATCGCATAAGCAAATATAGAGTCTAGCTTATTCTAAATCAACCTGCAATACACTAGTCATTTTTTGATGATTTCTTGTGCAATGAGGAAATTTTTTATTTGAAATACAAATGATAGAAAATTAGAGACAAACATTTGGAATATGTGGGAAATTTTTCAAGAACTTTGACTTTATATATTATAAGATAATAGGACTTGAAGACTTAGAAGAAAATGTTTTTTCTTGAAGCCACCCCAACATAGCTAATAAAATTTGACTCCTCTTAGTATGTGATTTGAGAATTTTTTTGTTTTTGACAATTGTATGCCATATTTTATTAGCTACATACATGCCAAATTTCAAAAGTTGATGAGAATTTTTGCAAAAGGTGCCCAAATTGTCCGAGCTGCCAAAATAGTTCAAGGCAACATAACTTTTGATTTTGGTGTTCAATTAGAAAAAATTATATTCTCACTAAAAGGATACATGTTCAATTGTTCACACCTTGTGCCAAAATTAACTTCATAGGATCCTCTTTAGATTTTCAATTGTTCATTCAATGAACACTTAGCTTTTTAGGGGTCAAAACCACCACTTGGTCAATTGGACACTTAAATTTTATATATAAGATAGTCCCACTTAAAAAATTGCATGAATGAATTTACAAAAAACATAGGGTATAGGAAATGTGCTCCTCGTAGCTTGTTATGTAAAAATATGGTCATCTTAAATACAATAATTAAGGTAAATAATCCCACATCAAATACCCTCTTAACTCAGGTGTATACCTTAAATTACAAGGAGTGATCTCCCCGGGACCTAAAAATGCCATTTTTATTATTATGAATGGTATCTATAATTAGATTGCTAAAATATTTATATTTTTTTGTTGGCAAATGATACAAGATTTTAATACACCTAAGAAAGCATCATTTAAATTTCATATGCAAAAGTTATAAATGGTCAAAGTTTTAACTGGTCAAGTGGTATATTTAGGCATATGATGAAGTGGCCCTTTTGGGTGTAGTTACCATAGTAGGACTAATGAGTTTCGGAGATCATCATTGCCAAAAATTCATAATGCATGAGAAAAATACAATTCCACTTTCTATCATTTAGTACATCGTCTCTCCACGTGTGAAAAAAATTTAAATACTTCCGCAACCACAACCTTCCAAGGAATGAAATCAGAAATTGCGAAATTGTGGGCATAATAGTATGGCTTACCTTACCAAAACAAGATTCAGGCAAAAGATTCAGGCAAGATTCAGGCAAGAAAACGTAACTGTTACTTTTCTCGTTACTTTTTTCGTTACTTTTCTAACTTAGTTCCGTGATGACCTGATTAGGGTTCAAGGCAAGGCACGATTGCCATCAATTCGATCTAATTCGTGCCTCTGGCGATGTTGCATTTGCGACTCTAGCCAGCGTTCTCCCGCCATGGCAGCCGTTCTTCGGAAGGTACGCTCCTCAATTCTCCCACTATTGCCATTCTGCAACTTTGCTTCACAAAGTTGTGTTTAGAAAGAAAAGTTTGTGTTGAGAAAAATCTATTATAGTTACATTGCGACCTCGTTCTCACGGTTTGCCGATTATCGTGCTAGCCGATTATGTGCCCTGGTCTAATCAATCCAATGCGACTTATGATCGAACGAAGCATGATCAATGGCTGCATTGCGTCATGCCTCGAATCCTGCCTTCAGATTTGATTGGCAGTGTATCCTATTGATGAGGTAGAGTAGCATTTTTTTTTTCTTGAAACACATGGACAAACTCCATTGATAAAGGATCTCGCGCATTTTTGAGAAAGACGATGCAACGCAAGGCTTTATTGTTTATACGGTGTTGATTATAAGATCTCATTAGCATAAAATTCTCTTCACTTCTAGTATTTTTTTAATTATTTTCCGTTCCTTCTTGGAGGTTTCGTTTCAGATTTCATATCCATTCACTTAGACCTAAAAAATTCAATTCCTTGGTGGAGTTCTTCCGGATGTTAGTGGAGTTTTGTGCTTTCATTGTCTTCATTCGATTCTGTCGCTGCACATCGTGTTGAACTTCGGTTTGTTGAGATGATCGCAATAACTTCCTTCGGACAACCAAACAATCGAAGCAGAAGTACCGATTGCTCGTGATAGAACTATTAGAATTGAATTACCATTTTCTCTCTTTTGTATTCAATTTTATGGCATCATTTTTTCCAATCCTTGTTTATTGTTGTTGTTACAGCGAAAGGCCTGTGCTCTGCGCACAGCTGTTGAGGTTTTCCTGATTGCATTTTGGAAGGTCCGGGGAGAGAGAGGAGTGTTGTTGCGTTGATTGTCGGCAACGTCAGGCGGAATGGGGAATCCGGAGGTGATCTTAGCCTCGGCTGATGACATGAATGCAACGATGACTGAGGACCTCACCGGATCTTTGGTTGGTTGGAAGCGCAAGGTTTGTAATGCTGCGATCCCTCTTCTCAGTTGATTAATTGAATGACTTTGTAATTACGCTTCTATAAGGTTAATTTTCTGCTGAGTTGAGACGACTTCAAGATGCCTTATCAATGCTGGTAAAGTTCTGCTAGATGTTGCGTCTTGTGCTTTTGATAATGTAGGGTTTAAATTTGTCGCGAAAGCTCTAGTCTTGTCAATGTTGATTTTTCCTTGTTATATTGGTAATTTGTCTGGAGAATATTCGTTCAGCTTCCGTTCGGATTTGGCCTCCCTTTTGATCATGCGGTCTATGGCTTTGCGCTCTCTCTGAGTCGATATGAAATTACATATTACTGCATTGTTGGAATGGATAACCGGAGCAAATGCTGTTTGATACAGCTTTAGAGGATGGTAATCTTTTGAATCAAGGTGAAATAGAGGGCTTTTGAAGAACGATTTCAAATACAACCATTTCATACTCGAATGTCAATTAGTGTCAATTAGATGCTTTCTCCATAGCAATTAGATGCTCTGAACCATGTTGGGTACATTTTTTAGGGGCCTCCCTTCTCTATGTGTTTCGTTCTCAGGTATCTGGAAAGAAGGGAGAGACTCCAAGGAAGAAGGATGTGTCATTCGTGGCCCCTGACGGCGAAGAATTAAAGAACAAAAGTCAGTTGCAGAAGTATCTCAAGGCTCATCCGGGACCGGCAATTGCAAGTGACTTCGAATGGTGCATTCCAGGTTGGTTTGCTTCTTTTGTGTCTGCAGTCCAATCGCTCTTCATATTACTACTCACTGATGTTTTACTAGAATAATTTGTTCTCCAGTCGCTCGCTTTTTCCTCGTACTATTCAATTGGTTTTAGGGCACTTAATTTAGGCAGACTTTTTGCATGCTCAAGTCTGAATGGTTCTTGTACGGTGTTTGTGTTGTTGCGTCATGAAGCTGCGACCCCAACTGGGACACGAAGAAGGTCTGCAAGATTTAATCTAGAGGACCGATCTTTAACTGAAGCCATTGACAAGGAGATGCAGCCAGAAGAGCCTCCGCTTAAACGGGCACGGAAATGTCTTGACAATGGAACCAAAAACAAAGACGATGGTGAGTGCCTTGTGGGAGTGTTGCCTGGTTTCCTTGTGAGGATCTGAGCTGAGCAGTCTTAGTTACCCTCTGGAGCATGGTGGGATTCAATTATCAAGTTTTATTGCACGCTACAGAGTTCAAATCCTATTATGAAGAAACTTAAGTAAAGTGTTCTGTAAATATGCGGTCTATCAGTTGAAGTGGACGACGAGACTGCCAACAAATCCATCTTCGAGGACCGTTCAGCAAACCAACTTCTGTACACGAATGGCGAAGCTAATGGGAATCACAAAGCCGTCGATGTGGATTTAAGCAAGGTAGAGGCACCGGCAGACAAAGAAACCAAAGGGTCGTCGGCTGAAAAACTGACTACGAATGCTGAGGAAAAGAAGGCTAACGGGCAAGACTTCTCGAAGATTAAAGAGGTAGAACATCCACAGCTAGGAGGACTTCATGCTCTCATTCAAGCAGTCCCAAAGCCTCAGGTGGAAGAAGTCTTTATGATTCCAGAGGCAATTGTGGGACCTGTGGTGCGTCCTCAGTTTTTTGGCATTATCTCTAGCTGTGTTGCTACTGTTTTGATCTGTATTTACTACCAACTTGTTTGTGAGAAGGATAGAGCAAACTTGTGAGTTCTAGATGGATGCAGAGAATGAGTTTTGAATGTCGATTGACTGAGGCTTGAGTGTTTCAAGACGTATGATCAAGATAGTGCAGAAAGTACGGAGAGAGAGGGAGGAGGGAGGGAGTGAAGGAACTGATTAGGTTCTTTCCTGTGAAGGAACAGGATGGAGATGGCTCATGGAAGGCGACTCCCTTGAGATCTGTTAGTGATGCTGACAACTTGCTGCTGACAAGTCCCTGCTCCTGGGACCCCACTGGTAAAGTTTGCGTATTGCTGTGCAATTGATATTGTATGCCAGATGGTCATTTACTCGTACTATGGCTGTTTTGTTTTCGACCTTGATCCATCCATTTCTTTCCATTTTAACCTCCTGTTACTGTAAATTATTCCTAGTCAGTTTCATTCTTCTTGAAGCACTTATCCCTTCAACTGTTTCTGGAAGTTGCAATCCCGAACTGGAAATTTCTTATTCTTATTCAGCTCGATTTCAGGGACTCTGAACCTGAAATGTTCTCATAATTACTCACTTTATTGGTCTTAACTTTCGATGTCCTGGACTTAGCCTTGATAATTTGTCTGTGAATCCACTTGCTCTACTTGTTCGTTTCTCTTTGTGATCATCTCCAGCTGTAGCTAATTCTTGTTTCTACGAGCTGTTTGCTGCATATATCTACGTATTTATCGATCTGGTGAGAAACTTTGTGTGCTACCTCAAACTGCTGCATGGTCATGGTTTGACAACCATAGTCAGCGGGTTTTGTGTGACCATTACTGGCTGACAGTTGTTTCTGCGCTTCGCAGAAGCTGCTCATATTCAGGCTGTGAAGAAAGCTTTACATTTATCCGCAATTCCATCATCAGTTCTCTGCAGAGATGTTGAACAGGAGAAAGTGATAGGCTTCTGTAAATCATCTATTCTTCAACAAGTCCCAGGAAGCATGTATGTTTGTGGATGCCCGGGAACAGGGAAATCGTTGACCATGGAACAAGTAAAGTTGCTTAGTGTATCATGGGCTGCTAAGGTACGGTCCCTGATTTCTTATTCTTTCAGAGTTGTTGGGATTCTCTTGTTAATATTTCTTCAGAACTATTCATCAGAATAGAAAATAGTCCCTCAGAAGTCCATTGGCAAGCACTATTTTGTGATATATCAAACCTAACTGAAATGCTGTTGTGTAGGCAAACTTGCCTTCTCCAGATATCGTATCTGTTAATTGCACTACTTTGACGGATCCACGAAATATCTATCAGAAGGTAAGGATAACATCACACACTATGTTGAGGTTTCAGTTCTCAAATGGCACTTATTTTCTCAAATGAATACCTGTTTTGAAAATCTGGATCTAAGAACCAGATTATGTGGGAGCACCTGTTATTCATTACCGGTTATTTCAAGGTAATTCTATATGTTTTCTGTCTAGATAGATCACCGTGAAACAAGCTTGTGCGCGTTAGAATCTCAAGTAAATAGAAGACAACAATGCGCAAGAAGTGCAAGTGCTCTGGTAGTGCTCTGGTAAAGTTCTAAGTAGCGGGTTTTATCCTTGTGATTTCATGTATTTCATTTATTCTTGTTATTCTGTTCAGGTGCTGCAAGCTTTGAAGTCCAAAGAATCTTCTGACGATACTGCAAAATCTTGGTCTGAGACCTTGAAAGAATTGAAGCAGAGGGTGTGCGACACATCTCGGAGATCTGCTGGGTCACCAAAACGTATGCTGTGAGTGTTCGTATACCTCTCTGCTTGTCATCAGTTTCTAGACATTGACTTCCTTATTATTTCGTTGTTACTTTGTTAGCTGTGAGTGGATTAAAGAGAAGTTAAAGTCCGACTGTGTGGACTACACACGATTACCGATACTCGTACATTCCAGTTCATTGTGCTTTCTGAAGTTGCACTTGTATAGTGAAGCATTTTTTTTTTGGTGGTATGAAAGGTTGATGATTGTGGATGAGATGGACTACCTAATTACAAGAAATCAAGAAGTGCTTTATGACTTGTTTCAACTTCCTACCTATCCAAATTCATGCTGCATATTGATGGGTAAGAGACATTACTTAACCAAAACATATGAGGCTTAGACTAGTGATCACTATGCTGCATCTTGTGTGCAAGTCGTTAGTAATTTACTTTCTTTCATTTGGTGTATCATACCTGCCCTTGGTACCTTGCATCCCTAAATTATTCATCGTGAGTTTTGTTATTTGTGTACAGGTGTAGCAAATGCTATTGACCTTACAGATCGGTTCCTACCAAAGTTGCGTTCAATGAATTGTAAGCAACTCAATCATTGGAGCTAGCTTCTGGTCTTGTAAGTGGATTTTGTCAATCTGTATAAAGAGGTCAAGGCAAGGAGGTATAGACTTGACTGGTGAACTCACCCAGCTCAACTCAGTGACGATATAGGCCTGAAACTGCCCAGTTTTGTTCGCCTTGAACGTTTTACGAAATAACTGAAGCACAATTGTAGTTTTGTGTTCCAAATGCAAATGGTTGCAACGGTCATAGGGTCACGATCAATGGTTTAGCCTTTTTGACTTGAAATTTTGTCCTGGATGGACCGTGATCTCGATATTTCATAATTTTTAATACAGCATCGGCTTCATAGCTTATGTATATAGTATGATGCTTGAACACGTCAGACTCTTACATGGCCCGAAGAAATACTGTGTCTGCTTGAAGTTGAATAATGAAGCACCAGGAGTCTTGTGATGTTGGACATATTGAAATCATTTAACAACATCTCACAGAGCTATCATTTGCTTTGAGCGGACATCATTCTGTTTAGTGTAGACTCTTATTTGAGTTGAGGCAATTTCTCGGCAAAACTAATTGTGGATAAACTCTTATTGACTCTGCAGGCAAACCGGATGTTATCACATACCCTGCGTACACGAAGGACCAGATTTTGACCGTTTTAACTCAACGACTGAAGGTATTTTTGTTTCTCCACTTCTGTCGGCCATATGCTGTCACCAGACTGCAGTCGTTTTATTTTAGACCTGTTAGTTTGAGCTCTTGGCCTCGTGCTCTTTCAGAAAGTAACCCGTGGAAGTGTTGTGGTTTAGGGTATTCCCTTCCCAGTATTTAATACTGCAGCATTGGAGTTATGTGCAAGAGTAAGTTATTTTGTTTACAATTCTACCTACTATATAAAGATCTTTATGGGATGACTCTCCCTCATTACAAAACACTCTGGTCAGTACGTTGCATTGCGTAATTGTGTGGTCATCTCTGCCCCAGTATACAGCCGTGGCCATATTTCGTGTTTAAATGTTCGTTGCCATTTGATGACTCTTTCTTCTGTCGAATCACAGAAAGTGGCGGCAGCAACTGGGGATATGAGGAAAGCCCTTCACGTTTGCAGGTTTGTATGGTTGCTTGTACCAAGTTTTTTTTGCACGAACAGGTTATTATGATGTACCCGGTGCCAACGTTTTGCATGCTAAGTTGCAATGTAGGCCAGGTGTTCATATATTATTTGTTACGACCACTTTCTGTATTCTGCACCATCAAGGTTTGTAATTGCTATAGTTTGAATTTCTCTAGTCTTGAACCGAGTGCATATGCTCTGCGCAGGAGTGCATTAGATATTTTAGAAACAGAGGTCAGAGCAGAACTGGGCAAGGATGCAGTGGATATATCGACACTGAACGAAAGTGAGCCTACAGGCTTGGGTCGGCGGTTAAGTTCCATCAAGCCGCCACATCTGGTATTTTCTCAAGTGTTTTTCTTATCTTGGTCCTCTATAATCGAGGATTTATAACTGATACACAATGAGTAGGAGTGATGCTAACGAACTGGAAAATTCCTACTCCGTGTTAATTTGTTTGAAAATCGGGTGGTTACTTTTTGACGAATTTTCATGCTTTAAATCCACAACTTGTAAAAATATCTTGAACTTGTAATGCATGTAGTAGTGGATCATTGATGGACTTTGGATTTAATACGGACTTGTTGAGGTTTTTACACAGCGTTTATGCAAGTCCAGTAGAGAGCTCCACTGAGAAAAGTAGAATCCCTTTCTGGGTTGTCTACAAGGATCTTCTTTGTGGAGTTGCATAGAATTTTCATTGCGCATTGTCTCTACTTTTTCTCACGGTTCCCGGAAGTTCACAAGCTTGTTTATATGAAAGAAGCACTGAATCTCAGTTTTATGCTAAACGTTTAGGTACGGATAGACCACATGGCAAAAGCTCTTGCACGCACGTTCCGTTCTCCAGTTGTGGAAACTATTCAAAACTTACCGCAGCACCAGCAGGTATTATGAACCTCTTATTTTCAATTTCTTTGACTACTCTCAAAGCTTTCTAATGCAGTTGACAAGGTTTTACGAAGCTTGTATATAATGACAAGCTAACAAAAATGATATACCAACCTGAGCTCAATCTGAGAGGTGAAAGCACTTCGTTCCTTACTGAAAATCGCTTAAAATCCTAAGTAATGATCAGAAACTGACCTGTGTAGAGAATTAAGTGTTTTTCTGGAAGTTCTATTATCTCCTAAGGCAAAAATGAGCTATGAATGCTTATTGAATAGTTTAGAGTGCATTCTAGTAAATGAAGAGTAATTACTGAAATCAGCCTCTTATATCTAGTCAAGATATACTCTGTGATAACCTGTGTCTTATCTGACATTTTACTAATATGTAGAAGTCAGAGAACTCGTCTAGTTGGATGGGGAAATGTTGAATCTATATTTGTATCTCTCTCTTTTAGAAAGTTTGCGTCTGTCCATACAGATGGTGCTGTGTTCCGCGGTCCGCTTATTTCGCCGTGCCAAAAAAGATGCCACCCTTGGCGAGGTGAGTCGTCTTCTCACAGTGTTTACTGTTATGGTAGAGTATTTCACTGGCCAATTTGGTAATTCAACAAAAAAATTCTTTTTTTTGGTCTTTTGAATGTGATGCAAGGAAACAATATTGGGATCCATTCCTTGTCTTACGGCAAAATGTGCGAAACGCAGTTGAATAAAGCATATCTCGACTTCTGTAAATCAAGCTCAATGCCTGCTCTCGCTGGTAGTGAGTTTTCAAGTATGTGCCGTGTGCTAGCCGATCAGGTCTGATTCCTTGTTCCATTGATGATGTTTCTTCTAATGAATATAACCAAATAAATTTTGTTTACCAAGGACATGATGATGTAGTTATTGTAATAGTTTTTGTGCCATAAATTCGTGACCAGAAAATGTTTGTTAACAGGCATTGCTGAAGCTTGGTGAATCTCGTGAAGATCGCCTTCGCAGGGTGACACTCCAAGTGAACCAGGACGACGTTGTATTCGCCTTGCAGGTTAGTGTTGACTGATACCCACCATTTGAAAAATTAAGATCTTCTACAGTTAATTATAGCCCTTTCGAAGGTGAGAAACGACTGTGTTGCTTATTCCGTTACTCTGTCTAGGTGATATGTGAACGTTGAAATCTGAAGTCTCCAACCTATGATAGACTACAAGTTGACTAGTAAACAGGAAGTTGCCTAATGGGCGCTCCATTCCCCGGAGGCAGTCTACTCTCTCCTCTCCATGCTACTGCTTCACTGGCTTTAGTCTTAGGTACCGCCTGCACCAGCCAAGTAACGCCACTTATCTACCTGGTTTTTAAGGCCAATTAGCTGGTGGGAATTGAGTGACCTATTGCGTGTCCGCACTTGCACGGCAACTAATAGGGAGTTAAGCTTTCAAGTTAGCGAACTGCTGCTACTTGATTGTTGTGGGCAGATTTAGCAGTTCAAGCCATTTGTATAGGCACAGTTAGTTAAGTTCCCATAGTTCTTGCAAGTTTTTATCGGGAGCTAGCTGCAATTTGTTAACATACACAACCTGGGTATTGCGGGCGTTCTGTAACTAATTCCAGTTAACTAGTTGACACTACTTCGTTGGTGCAGATGGGGTCTTAGTTTGTATGAACCTATGTGCTGTGTCATTTTACTTACGTAAGTCGTCGTTTCTGCATGGCAGGCTGTTCGATTCTTCCGGAATAGTCTCTCCTGATGTACAACTGCATCCAAGAATTCCGACTAGCTGTTAACCAATTTGACACTATACTATAGCTTTCACCGTGACATCTTCCCATTGAGCATGAAAGACATGGAGATATTTGATTTCTACAGCAGTGGAGGAAAAGTTTGGAACCGCAGTCTCTCGTATGGTACCGTTAATGAACTTTCAGCTCTCTTCGTTCACATGGCGAACTGATTGGGCCTTCTGACATGTCGACAGGTAGATCCTCAGTACTTGCCACTGCATGCACTGCTGTCAGATTAGATTGTATTGCCTACGATTAATTGCTGCGGAGAGATGATCAGTTTATACTTTCAAGAAAAGGGAGTAGATTACTCCTACTGTAGATGATGTGAGCATCAATTCATTGCATTGTCATATTAGAGAAACTTTATAATTAAGAGTCTCTTATTCATGTGCAATTGGCACTCTGTTGTTGTACAGTTGAGAGTTTTGCGACCTTCATTATTCTTACCAAAATTAACACAGGAATAAGGAAAAGTTTTATAGTCCGTATTTGATAGCACTTGGGTACACTCCAACGGCTATTCTTACTTCAATTTTCCGATAACCTAAGACGCTAATACGCTCTGTGGTCCCAATCATTATGCACAGAAACCCTCATATATTATGCAACGGACAGCATGGGTGCTTGGGTCGGTGGGTTGACAAACAACCCCTGCGCGGTTCTGCCTGGATTCCCTCATGCTCTCCAAAAAACTTTCAAGACAAAATAGTTAAATAAATGAAGAAATGGATGAAAATAGAAAACGCCCGAAATTGGATGCTGAAGAAGAGCATCCAATGAAAAAGCACCAGGTCAGGTCCGTACTTCTGAGTAGTTGGTCCAGGTTGTCAGAAGAGCTAAGCTTAGGCGTGATGGAAATCTCCCAATATCGATTGATTCAAAATCAACAAAGTGTCAAATTCGTCTTCAGCTTATCTCTTGTGTTCCATCACTTCCATGACACCTTGTGTACTGTACAGTGGGGTCCAATAAACTTACGAATTTTTGGATCCCATTGAGATTAGGAGAACTTTGGGAGGCGGTAGTACACTCAAAAATGAACTGAATTTCAAATTGTAAATTGTGTTGGAATCACACTAAAGTCTACTTCATCATCTTTACAAATACACATATGTAATTGAAAATCATATAGAGAGTTTGATGTTTTGAATACACTATCTACCACCCAATGTTGCCACCATTTGTGAAAATTGTAATTTGTATTTACTGATATATATTAGAAATGAGCCTTCACAATTGCTTTAGAGATACTTGATCCAATACCACTTGAATTGCTTGTATGATTCCTTGCTAATTCTTCACCCCATCGCAGAAAAAATCTTTTACTATCTTCCAAAAATCCAAAGGTTCTCTATGAAATGGTATATAGTGTATAAAAAAAATCCAAGTTGTTGTATGATTTTAAATTATTCATTTTTCACTTGTTATGAACTTGAAGTGCACTTCATTGCAATTCCAATGCAATTTGACAAAAATTCAACAAATTGCATGTCAAAAATCTCTGCTGTTTTTGCGGAAAATTGTCATTGTTCTAATTTTTATATTAAACATTGGAAGTAAATTGAAAAAATTTAGTGAAGTAATTATGTCACCTAACAAGGCATCTAGGGTTAAACCACATCATAGTGTGTTATTTATGGACTAAGGTCACTTGCCTAGATTGCACTATGTTTTTATGGAATCTTTAGTCATTAGGAATCCCATGTAGAGTTCAAAACAACTAGGATTTGGGATACCTAGGTAAAGAGAATTTTTTGACTTGAAGCTCTTGTCAAGTCAAGTTTTGTTCGTATTTTGGAGAGAGAGAGAGAGAAAGCTCTTTTGCTGTGATGATTGTGGCTATGGCATCTTAGCCATTTATAAAGCATTGATTTTTTCTTAGATGTATGTACTCTCTTGGATTCTCCCGTGATGGAGTGAGAGACACTTGACTAGCTTGTATGAGTAGGATTTCTAATTCTTCACTTGATAAGAATTCCCTCTTTTTGAAGTTTTGGATTTTTAATTTGTAGGTGGTAGCTAATTTGATAAAAAGAATTGAGTGTATGTGAATGTTGAGCATTTGATAGTTGCTTGCAAGATAGCTTAGCAATTTTTGCTAAAAAAATTGGTGTTTTTTGGACCATTTTTGGGCTTGAACAGCTTCATTGACTAAAGTTTTCCTAATTCTTAGAAGCAAACCTTATTAGAGGCAACTGTCTAAGGTAGCTTAACCTAATACCAATTGTTGACCTCATACCACCCAAATGTAGGGCCATCATTGATGCTAAAGTGAAGGTCAAATGCAGACATTCAACGAGTGACAAGAAGTCACGGGTGCATGACTAGTAGTCAATGGAGATTGATGATGTGTTCTTTCTCATCCATCTATATTCATCCACCAAATTTCATCCATTCCAAATTTTTTCATCCAATTTCTATCCAATATCTAAACCTAGGTATTGGCTAGATTTTTGAAATCTTCAAATTTGGTACATTTCAAAAATTCAAAAATTCAAAATCTTGGAATTTGTAGATTTTGATTTTTCTGAGAGAGGGAATTTTTTTTTTAAAAAGCATAAAAGTTGATTACACCTCCAACTTTTAGGCTTCATTTTGGGTGCATCTAGGGTCAAATTACAATGAGTTGGAGTCTATTCTATACCTCAAATATTAAAGAATGAAGAATTAAAGTCTTTGAGCAAAAAAATAATAATCTTATGCTTTGTTTTATGCTCTATTTGGCTCAATTTATAAGTTGAATTTTTCAATTTCAAGATATTTTCACTCATTTTAGTTGCCATCTTCATTCCTTGGTTGTAGAGGCACTACAGATCAATTCAAGACAAAATTTTGGATATATCCCTAATTCCAAAATTCAAGGAATTTAGTGGTATTGTTGTTTGGGAATTTAGAGGAGGCCTACGGCATCAATCAGGATATTTTTTAAGGATGTAGAGATTTTGGGCGAGGTTTTTTGTCCATTTTCTCATTTGTTCTACTTGGATTGTAAATTGTAGTCAACATCTTTTGACTTGCAAAGGGTATTTTCTTGTGTTTTTCAAAATATGTTGTTTGTGGAAGAAGATCTAGTTTGGATTTCTTGGATTCTATATTGGTACCTTTCCTCATTGCAAGCATTGTTGTTGGAGGCTTCCAATGTTGGCCTTACAATTTGGTGTATGACCAATTTTTAAGACACGTGAGGAAAATTTTCTTACAAGATTGGATTATTGGAAGCTCTGGTTTTGCACTTGGATCAATGTAAACACTAGAAGAAAACTGCGTTGCATTTGACAAAAACTGCGTTGTACTCAACAAAAAGTGTGGGGTGGATTTTGTTGAATTTTCCCTTCATAATGTAGAATTTTGCATTCTAATACAAAATTCTGCGTTTTACTTGTCAAATTTTGTGTTGAAACGGTAGAACACAGAATTTTGTGTTATGAAGGGAGAACTCAACAAAATCCACCCCACACTTTTTGTTGAGTACAACACAATTTTTGTCAAATACAACGTAGATTTGACAAGTAAAACACAATTTTTGACAAGTTAAATGCAGTTTTCTTCTAGTGAAAGTACCAAAGGTTACCCAATTTTAATGATTGTCATGCCCATGAGTTGGTGGGTCCACTACAAGAGAAAGGGGTATTTTAAGTGAGTTTTAAAGTATAGTCCTAGACACATGATTTTAAGTAATGATCTTTAAGGCGATTTTCAGCAAAATTTTACTTAAAACACATGTGTTTTAAGTAAAATTTTGCTGAAAATCGCCTTAAAGATCATTACTTAAAATCATGTGTCTAGGATTATACTTTAAAACTCACTTAAAACACCCCTTTCTCTTGTAGTGGTCGTTGCAAAAAAGAGTGTTTGTTTTTGTTCCAGTTTGGTTGTTTTCAGCTAGTATTCCTAGTACTATGAACTTTTTGCACACAAATTTTTAAAAATAAAATAAAATAAGGATAATTAATATAACCCTAGATATAGCACATCATCAAAATTTCAGACCTAAAAAAAATCTAGGTCAAAAGTTATTCTTAAAAAAGAGTGAGCTGAAATTTTAAAGAAAATACATACTTTGACGCTTTTATTTGTAAAAAATAGGAAAAATAAATTTCAAAAAAACTAAAAATAGACCATTTGGAAAGACTTCAAAGTAAAGAGATTTCGCTAAAAAAATGATCTTGAAACCATCTTCAATATTGAGAACTGCATGTACAAGGGAACCCTCTTTGCATAGACGTAGACGACATAAAATAAAATATTTTTAAATGCCCCTTGGTAGAAACATGATTTACTACTATGAAAATAGACCATAGAAATTTCAGCTCAAAATAATTAAATTTGGAGACTCCATAGTACTCAAAATCCTTAAAACTCAAAACGTGACATATTAATTTAATTGATTTTTAAATATAAAATGATTTTTCTTAATTTCTGAAGAATATGAGATATGATTATACTCAAGACAAACTCCTCCAATAAAAAATTTCAAATTCATGCAAGTCATGCTTAAGAAGTTATCTCAAAAGAAAGCTTTGGCACTCTCCTTGTGACAAATAACCAATACTATTGTTTCTTGCAATGACCCTGCTACCTTTACATTTAAAGTGTAAAGCACTTTTAATTTATGAGTAGTAGACGGAGGCCAATTAGCTCAATCTTCATCAAGTTGAGCACTATTGGAATCCTCAAATAGAGTTTTTTACTACTCTCAAAGAACGTGGTGCATCTTCCTTGTTGTCTTTTGAAGATGCAAAAGAGACAAAGACAAAGCTCAAGACTATTGTTGAAAAAACTTTGAATGACATTCTAAGGAAAACAAGTAATGCCAGTGAAAAATCCTGATAGCAGAAAATTCATATCACAAATGGCATAGGCTATTCTAGTGGTTCTAAAAAGCATAGAACTCCCGCCTATTTTTGAACCATTGCGCCAAAATTTCACTAAAGGTTTTTTGACAAAATATAACAAAATTTCCCCTTGAAATTTTCCCTTGATTTTGCCCAGATTGGTATTGGTTCCCGGGTTACTCTTTCTTAAGCATCTAGATGTTGAATATAGAGGTTTCTATTAGGATAAGATGCAACAAATTTAGGAATTCAAATGGAAGAAGAAAGATATTCATAGGATTATGAACACTCAATTGGCATGCTTGGATATTGAATTTAAAGATGTTTTTACTGATAGCCAATTGATCAAGATTTTTTTTTTCCGAATATTAACAAGCAGGTGTTAGATTTGGCTTCATTGCAAATCATTTTGGACAAAATATGAAGGTAGGTCTATTTTGGCCTAAACCTTCCCGATTGTAGAAAAGTGTGATTGAACCTATTGTTAGCATGATGCTATGCATATGGTCTTGTAGATGGCCAATTTTTCAAAGTTTAACTGAAGCCTCCTTAAAACTCTAGCAGTTTGGCTAAAACTAAGCTTAATCGGCATTACATTAATTGTTGGCGATGTGGTCAAAATAATTACATCAAAAAATATCCAAACTATTGTGGGTGCTAGATTACCCACCCTTGGTAATAAAGCAAACACGACCAGGTTCTTAGCTTTTATCCACTTTTTTTATTTAAGGGGTCTTGTGAGCGCGGTCCATTGTGCCTTCCAAACAATGGATCTTGCTAATATTTCCTAAGTGTCGTGGATGGGCAAAAGAAATGCCTAGAGATGCAAGTAATGTGACTTCCAAGAAATGCCTAGAGATGCAAGTGATGTGACTTCCAAAAAATGCCTATTATCGAGTGTCGTGATAATCTAATGGTGAAATTCTACTATCTTACGATCTATCCTATATCAAGGGTAGTTGGGGCCATTTCCCACACTCCTAACTAGGCAGGCAGGGATCTCCTATGTTCCCTCCATGAATCCTTAAGACCACCTTCTTTCTTTTAACTGCTGGTAGAATTTTGGATTTTTAACCTTTATGGTTAATTCTAAGTTTTAACCTCTAGGATACCCAACTTCTAACTCTAGATTCTTGCTCTTCAAATTAACTCTAGAATTTAACTTCTAATTTTTACTCTAGGTTTTAACTTTTGATCCTGGATTTTTACTTCATAAATTAACTCTAAGTTTTAACTTCCTACTTTAATTCTATGTTTTAACTTTTTATCCTAGATTTTTACTTCTAAAATTAACTCTAAGTTTTAACCTCTAATATTTTACTCCAAAAAAAACTAACTCTAGAATTTAACCTTTAAATTTAACTCTAACTTTGTAACTTTCAACTCTAATTTTTTACTTCAAAAACTAACTCTAGAATTTAACCTCTAAATTTAACTCTAACTTTTAACTTTTAACTCTAACTTTCAAAAACACACTCTAGAATTTAACTTACAATTTCATACTCTCGTTTTGATTCCTAACTTAACTCGAACTTTTGACTCCCAACTCTAAGTTTTGACTTTAACATTAATTCCAAACTTTACTTCCAGAATTTCATACTAATCTTTACTTCTAAACTACCCTAGGTTTTAACTTCTTAGTTTAACTTTAGAATTTTCACTCCTAAATTTAACTCTAAATTTGACTTATACTTTAACTTCTACTATTAAATGATAAGTTTTTCACCTGACCGGCTTGGTGGTTAAATTGACTCTAGTTTTTAACCCCTAAACTCTAGGGCTTAATTCCTAATTTTAATCTTCAATTCTACTTCTAATCTAAATCTCTAATTCCTGTCTATTGTTCCTTTTGGATGAAGTTTTAATCACATTCATCCGTCCTACCCCTTACCGCTTAACTTATCCTAGCATGGTCAAATCAAATCAAAATCCTAAATGTAATATGTTTTCGAAAACCTCTATTCCTAATCTATACACTACAAGAGAAAGGGGTGTTTTAAGTGAGTTTTTAAGTATAGTCCTAGACATATGATTTTAAGTAATGACCTTTAAGGAGATTTTTAGCAAAATTTTACTTAAAACATATTTAAGTAAAATTTTACTAAAAATCTCTTTAAAGGTCATTACTAAAAATCATATATCTAGGACTAGCCTTAAAAACTCACTTAAAATACCCCTTTCTCTTGTAGTGATAACCTTTTGAATCTAAACTTCTAATTTGCACTAATCTAAGCTTGCTAACGCGGATTAAGGATTGATTAAGGAAATCAAAGCTAATAAGGAAAAACACACCAAGGATTAGTTCAAAGACTCACCTCCTCACTGTTGGTGTTTGAGATGACCTCGTCCACGTCTGCATACATCTCAAATTCTTTAGAACTTTGAATCAATAATCCACCATTGTTGAAACAACATAACAAACACAAACTAGCCACACAAGGTTGTCTCAACATTGTTACAAGTTATTTTGACTCAATGTTGTCAATCAATGGTATTGTTTGAACATTTTCAATATGGTTGTGTAGAAATATTGAATCAACAATTATTCAAAGGTACTGTTTCAACATTTTCAATATGGTGGTGTAGAAATATTGAATCAACAATTATTCATGGTTGAATTTTTTCTTTTGGACAATCTTGCAATAGTATTTACAAGATGTTTGTTGAAACAATATCAAAAAATTTGATATGTACACAATACAATTACATTATAGTTTAAAATTTGAAACATGGATTTCATTTGCTTAGTTGTTACAATGATGTCACTTCATATTTGCCATATATGATATCAACATTTAAGGCTTTTATAATAATTCACATTCAATCAAAGACTTTCAAATTACAGAGAGCAAGATACAAAGCTAACTTTGAAAGCACAATTCAAGAATGAAGAAAAGTCATTTACAGAAGAAACAATGTTTCTCAATTTGTTCTTTCATGCATATTTGCTCTTCTTCATAGTGTCCATGAAAAGAAGGAAAAAAAGAAAAAACTAACTGAAGTTGAAATGTTGAAAAAGGACCTACTGATCTAACATGTGTAAACATGATCTACGTAAGAATGTGTAGGAATGAATTGTTGGCTTATTTTCTAGGCTTGTGAATCGGCAAGCCAGTTCAAGGTGAAGGTTCGCATGTGACCTTTCACTAAGGACAATGAAGGTCAAGGCCAATTGCATTGATATTGCAATCTAACAATCCTCGTTTCCTGTTTCCAAATCCAATACAACAAATTAAACAAAAAGAAATTATGAATCATATTTTTACTCAAGTTCAAGAACAAAACCATTTGAAAAATTGCACTTGTAATTTCACTTGTTGATAATTTATCACTCACCTTTAGTCACACAAATTTTTTTCCATTCCAGGGGTGCAAGAAACTTGACTGTCACCTCCATACTCATCATCAGCTCCAAATTCATCATCCAAATTGCCATTCATAACAATCAATACCTGGTGCATTTGACTCCGAGACTGCTACAATCTTTTCTCAGCTTCTTTCATCATACGAAGCTCATTGTACATGTCGAAGGGATTGAGATTCTTCCCAACCATGGCCAATTCAAGCTACAACACAAAAAATCATTTAGGTCAATTCTTTCACTATAATATGATTATTAAGCAACAAATTTGATCTTAAAAAGTGTTTCAATTGGAATTTTTAACTTACCACATGGAGGAAAAAACCACCTTGATCAATTGTCAAACTCACAGGATCCACTTTATTGTACTTTTCTCCATGTATAGCTCTTGCTATAGCTCCATGGAAAGCTGTTGATCCATAGGGATCAACATGTCCATTAGCATTTATAGATTTTCGCCATGGATCGTCTACAATAGAGGCATAGACATTCCAAAAATGAATATTTAATTAATGAAAAAAATAGGAAAGCAAATAGTTAATCTTCAACTAATTGGCCTTCATTGGAATTTACAAGCTTACCATTAACCTTTCATCAAAATTAACAGATAGGCAATAACTACAAAATATAACTACTAGTGATAACATTCACAATTATTGAGCAACAACCTATTGAGATAACACACCTTCCTTTAGCACTTGGAGGTCTTCATGCCATTTGTTGATCACATCACATAGAGCACCAAATAGAGGTTTCGGAATACCGAGAAGAAAATAGAGCTCGTCCTTTGCATATCTTGTCAATGCTCCTTGTCTATTGGCAACATTTCTTAAGACCAAGTGTCGCAAACTATTAGCCTCTCTAGGCAAGCCCCACTCTTTCAAAAAAGCCACTTTGATATATTTATCTTGGTGAGCATTAAAATTTGTAAGTATTGCCTCAATCAAAGTTTCATCAGAGGGGTACATGCTTGAAAAACTAGTGTTGCCACGTAGAATCTTGGTAACAATATCAGTAAGGTGCCGCTGTAAAAATTCAAAAAACGGGTGTTAAGATCCTTCCAACATCAAAAACCACATCTAAATGTATTATCTCAACAACAAGGTAGAATATCTTAACAAGGTAGTCCACTAACCTTAACATTTTCTTGGTCACAACAAGGTAGTTTATCTTTACTCTTTTCCATGGCAATGCTAAGGGACAAAGTTAGTTGCTCCATTTGTTTGCGCAGGGACTCATTATCTTTTAGCACTCTTTGGTAGTTGAGTCTCTCATATGCAGTAAGCGGCAAATGTAGGTTGTCTCTGGAAGCTGGGCGGGCTTGCGCTTGTGCCTAAGGTGGAGGATGATGGGCATCAGGAGAACAAGGACCAATCACTTGCCTCAGCCTCTTGAGCAAGGTTGCTAAAATTTGGTGGAGGGTTGCCAATGTTTGGTGGAGGATTTGGTGCAGCAGGAATGCGGTGTTGAAGAGTGGCTTCACGTGGTCTGCCCACCTCTTCATGAGATTGTATACCAAGCCAAGCATGTGTGTGAACACTTTGTGCTGCTTGCCTTGCATAAGCAGCATTGCTTCTTGTAGACTCCACCCGGTGTGAGGTTTTGCGATGAACACCAATCTTGGCTTTCAATCCACTTTGTAAGCCACATTGGCTTGGTTGGCTAATGGTTCTTGGTGCCATTATTTTTTGTCAAGATACTGCAAAAATCACAACATATTAGTTGCATCATTGTATCTCAATGATGAGGATGATATTTTTCACTACATTATTTAAACTAGGGACAGCTCAAGCTTGTTATGTAAGCTTGAACTTCACTTTCATCTTGAACTTTCTGTTTTAAATATAATGCAACTTTTGCTTCTATTTATCCTAAGACCCTTAGTAACAACACTCTTAACACCAAGTGGAAACATACAGATATGTTCCCACTTGGTGTTAAGAGTGTTGTTACTAAGGGTCTTAGGAACGAATTTAGATCTACTTTTGGACCAGATTCACATTGCAAACATCACCTCTAACACTAGGTGGGAACATACCTATATGCTCCTTATGAGATGAAGTGTTTAGAATCTCACCTTGAGTGCAACAACTTGGAAAACTGTAGATCAATCGCACAACACACATCCTGATAATCTCCTGAACCAATATGTTCTTGTAGTTTGTATCGGCTTCCCACTGTATACAAACAACCTTGGCTTGGTGAAACACTATAAAATATGTTCTGACACCAAAGAACATGCACTAATCCAAGTAACCTATGATAACTGAGAAACAAATTGTTTAGGGAGCATGTACACAAGTATATATTGACTTAAAAAAGAAGATATGGCTTGAATATTGATCCAGTAAGGCCACAAACTAAAATTTCAGCAAAACCATAATCAATCAGTTGTGATTACCTCATATAGGGCTTCATGATCAAGAACAAACCACAATTGCAACCAGTCACTGTGTGGAGCCATAGAGTTTGCAGTAGGTGGGATCCTCAACCATCCAACTCTAAGGTAAGGCAGAGGCAATTGTAAAAGACAAACTGAGTGAACACTTATGTAGACTAGCCAAACAACACAAACTGCATGAAACAATTCAAGCTTGAAACTAGGAAAACACAAGCAAAAGTTGAGATCTCACAAAATTCTGCAAAAGCCGCAAATCACCTTGATACACCTACACTTCCCACTCAGTAGATCAACTGTGAGTACAAAGACAAGATCAAGAAAATAGTTGAGAAACAAACACTCTTAGCAGATGCAATTGCCAAAAATGAATCCAATAACACAAAAGAATACAAGCGATACAATTTAACATGAAAATGCACGATTTAATCTTTATCGTTAGACTCAATTTCACGCTTCAAAAGAGAGCTACACCTTTGTCATGAAATAGAATTCACCAATCCTACTGGAAATTACAAGATGACAATAGCACCTTAGCAACAGCATCTCCATGAAATTGAGATTTTGAAACTGTAGTAAGACTACTAATAAGTAAGAAGCAAACATTTGCAATGGCCACAACGAATCGATCTGAGAATGAAGTAAGAAGAGTGTAAACTATCATTTGTCATTATAGACAAAGGCCAATACCACTGAAAGACTATCCAAAAACTCACCACAAGTTATAGAAATGGAGTTGCAAGCCGGTCCAAATTGAGATCACACCGCATCTATCGAAGAGCCTGCCTGTTCCACATCCATCAAAGAGCCTACAACGTATTTGTCAATGAAACAAGTGCGCATCCACCAAAATGGATCCAGGTTTCTTTGCCAAAGAAGTGCTTGAACTCTCAATATGTCTTGAGAGTTTTGAAGTGGCAGCTATGGTGATTGCAATTTCTACAATTGCAACGCAAGGCAAGACAGGGACTATGGCGCGATTGAATTGCCATTTCTTGTGAGATGAACAGATGAAATACACATCCATGGATGGATGGATATTGAGTGACATTGACAGGTTGAGTACTCTGTCAAGCCATGCTGTCAGTTGCTGTTAAGTCTTGCTGTCCAGTTTAGTCGCTCTTAATTAAGGATGAAAGTACAAAAATATCATCTGCAACATTCATCTCGAAACTAGGGCTCTAAGGGAAGCAAGGCTCTTCTTTGGCTGAGCAGTCATCTGTTGCACAAGCCTTGCATTTGCGTTGCATTGTGCATTGTGTTGCTTCATGTTGCATTTCATTGTAGGAAAACACGGTTCGAAGTGTGATTCTAGGTATGCGTTTCGAAATTGCGCTTTCTTTTTTTTCAATTCTCTTTTTCTTGATTTTTTTGTTTTCTTTGGAGTGGGTTGGAGGATTTTGGAAGCAAGCTGCTTTTGCGTGATCGACCTTGTTGTGAGTATGCTTGCTTCTAGATTGTGCAGGTTTATGAAGTTCTAGATAACAAAATTGACGAGGCGCAAGCTAGTTTCGCTGATATCGTGGACATAATAGTGCATACTGATGGTTCTGTTGTTGTTTCAGACAATGGACGTAGGATAAGTTTGATATATATCATTATATTCACGTGAACTTTGTTGCATGCATACCGTGTTTGAGTTGTGGTTTGTTTTCTTTGCAGATTCATACGGATGTGCTGCGCTGGAGACTGTTCTTACGGTATGTCATGCTCATCCCCTCCTTGACACGGTCAGTTAGGTCATATATTTTAAGAAGAATACGAGACAGAGTTAGCTAGAGTTTGGTAGAGTTTGGTATATGTCGCAGAGTTTCTCCATCTTTCTAGGTTTTCAAAAGAGCGTGAAGCCTCTAGACTCAAGTGTTGCAAAGTAACTCAAGTGTTGCAAAGTGTGTACACTTGACTAAAAGTTATGTTTGGCATACTAAGCCCTAAAGTGAGGCTTAAACTTCACGATTTTATGATAGCTTGATTAGGAATACAGACATTGTAAACGGGATTAGAACATATGTTGCATCCATGTTTTTTTCAATTGTCCAATGTTATACAGAGTTATGTGTTTGACCTTAGATTCTTACAAGGCCATTGTCTTGCCATGTTTGAGTTCAAAACGTAATACAATCTGAAATACGACAATGCCTGGGTTGAGAGGAGCTAGGCCTGGATCACGTCATTAGATTTCTGGTATTCCTGAGATTCATGATCTCAAAAATGGACATGTATGCTGGTCATTTATGCTGTGGATCCATATATGGTAGGAGGCAGTGAAAGTTTTTTCTCTTCAATCAATAGTTAAATTGATCTTTTTTTACTCTTCTTTACACTGCTTCAATTCTACAACTTCTTGGCAATTATCTTCGATTCATTTTCTTCCATTTCACTCTTTGGGATTGGGCACTCTACTTATCAGATGCATGCAGTTGGTCCAAAACTTCAATGAGACAAGATAAAGTCACTGCAATGAAGTCCAATTATGTGAACTAGTTATGTCGGTTTGGTAATGGGTGGATATTGTGGCTTTGCAGTAGAGAATTCTGAAGTTGAACTTCAAAGATATACAAGAGGTGATTCAAAGCCTCAAATGAGACTATATTCCTTAAAGTGAGCGTTGTTTTAACAATTTTCAACAAGTACCAAGAATCTAAAAAAAAATGCCTTGGAGTTGCCCTCATTGCGGGTCCTCTGGGTTCAGTGGATCCGGATTTGCAACCCATGTAAGGCATTGCTCATGCCGGATTAATTCGGGTCAATGTATGCCTATAGTCTTTCCTTCAGCCAATTTCGGTGCAGGACATGCAATTCAAGATAGTCCTAACGACCATTTGCATCAAATTGGGGTTCCAACAACCTCATCAGTAGCCCCTGAAGAAGAAGGGTTGTACTACAATGGTCCAATTGAGAAAACTCCTACTCCACCTCTAGCCTTTGATTCAACTTTTCATTTGGTTCAATTTTTTTGTACATGCAAGAATATGGAGGGGCTATCGGAGCATGATATGGACTCCTTGTTGAACATACTATTTCATCCCGAATTTGATGTAAAGAAAGTGGTTGTGCGAACTTCAAAGGATGTGAAGAACTTTGAGACAGAGTTATACAAAGCTGGTGATGTAAGTTCTCAATCTTCATAATTTATGAAATAACATAAGAAGGATGAATAATAATTGATTTCTTACTTTGTTTTATTATTATTTTTATTTTTTGAATTGTTACAAATTAGTTACTTGTTGATTTATGGTGAAACTTCATGTTCTGTAGGGATGGCAATCCTATGAATTGGAAAAGAGAAGTGGTGAAAATCAACTAATATTACACTACAAAGACCCTATTTTGGCATTAAGCAACTTGTTTTCAACTCCTGAGAATAGCTTGGGCTTCAAACTTCATTCTATTGTGGAAACCAATGAAGATGGTGAACGAATATTTACAACTCCATATACTTGTGAATGGTGGAATTCAATGGAGGTATTACATTGACAATGACTCAACAATTTTGTTATTTCACATATCCATTGACATGTACTGTGAATCCTAATCCTTGACATTTGATGTGCTTGTAGACTTTTATAGATTGTCATGAAGCTGTAGTGGCCCCGCTTATGCTTTACAGTGATCAAACGTCACTGTCAAACAATAGAAGGATCAACGGCTATCCTAGGGTTATGTCAATTGGCAATATTGCTTGTGACTTAAGGGAAAGTGACGAAGGGCATTGTCTATTGGCTGTGCTTCCTATTCTTTCAGGTGAACTTTTAAACTCATTTTTTGAATGTTGCTGAAGTGGCTATTTATCCTTTATTGATGTCTAAGTGCACCTAGTGTTGATCTTTAATTAGATTTTCAAATGGAACCACAATGAAAATTGGAGATCTTTCAAGAATGTCTCGAACTAGTATTGAAACCTTTGAAGGATGCAAGTTATAGGTAAGTTTTTCTTTTCAACTATGAAAATCAAGTGTTACTACATTTGTGTAAAATACTTGCAAATTAGGCTTTCAATAGATTTCATTATATGTTATTTTATTTTAAAACATACTAATTTATATTTATGAGCAATGGACTTGCTTTAATGAGCGGTGGACTTGCTTTAATGGACCCATGGGGAGTTCCACAATTTGTTTATCTACTTCTATTTGTTTATGCATGTGATCATCCTGAAGGCTGTAAGGTAAATATTCTCTTAATTTTGCACTTATTTATAAGATGTTTAAATATATATTCTAGTATTTATTGATTTATTGATTTATCATTTTATACATTAACTTACAGTGTTAATGACATGGTGATAAAATTGAACTACATGTTACATGTACATATGATACCAATAGGTGTTAATCCCCTTGCTGCTTGTGTATGTGCGGGAAGGACAATCTTGGTGATGTTGAGTTATCCTTTGCAAGTAGGACATAAGAAAAAATGCAAGAAGTCTTTCACGCAATGAAATCGTCTTCCATGAAGGTTTCCCAAGACTTATCAAAAAAGTAGTCACTTCATAGCGTGCCTGTAAGTGCTTGTTCTATTTAAATCCATTAATGGTCTCAAGTTGAAATGTTTCAATGTTAATTGTTGTTAAGCTTTAATTATTTACAACTAAATTGTTTTCAAACTTGTGACAAAGTGCTCTTTGGGGATTTAATGGGGGAACGACACCTCTTGGCAATCCTTACCTTTCAATCCATGCTGATGTTCTACATCAAAGTGACATTGGGATTTTCAAAATGTTGGTGGATATGTTACGCCAATTGGTCAGCCTTCATGTACTACAAGTACTTGATGATAGGTTAATGTTGATAAAAGAAACTTGTCGATATCCAAATTTCCGAATACTTGGGAATGCAAAAGGAGGCTACTTCCTCTCTCAAGCTAATTATGCTGGGTTTGAGCATCGGGCTGTGATGCAAGTACTTATTTTTTGTTTACTAGGTTTGTATGAGGATGATATTGTACATACAATAACCCTTTTTGTTCAATGGTACATCAAAGCATGTCAGAGTTCTTATCATACATAAGGTACCTTACAAGAAATGGAACTTCTTATGAGAAGGTATGAAAGTTTGTTTTGGTGCTTTTAATAATTTTGAAATTTCATTTCATTGCATTCAATTTCATGCTTTTTAAGCCTTTTCATACAAAATTGGTTCTAATCAATTTTTTTTATTCATATGAATATCCAAAGTAGTGACTTCTATGAAAGAAAGTTTGGGTGAAATTCAAAGGTCGAATTTCAATACAATAAAGGTACATATGATGGGCCACTTCACCAACTGTATCAAGCGTTCAGGCCTACCTTGGGAATATTCAACAAATATGTGGGAACATTTCCATGTAGTGCACATGAAGTCTGCCTATAGGAAAAGCAACAAAAAAGATGCCAATGCCCAAATTGTGAAGCATAATCGACGTCTTGATATACTTCAAAAAATTGGACAAGAAATGGAAGATACAAGGAGAGTGCATGTTGATAAAGTGACTGCTTTAGACAAGGTAAGTTTTGGTGACAATGTTGAAGGCAAAATTTTGTGAACAATCAGTTAATTCTCTTTTGGATAATTATGTATACTAAAATTTTCATATTCTTGAATATTTCCTTGAAATATATTTGAAATTCTCTTGAAATTTGCAGGCCGTTGCATCACGTGCTAATGTTTTATCAAACTCATATGCAAATTTGCATTGCTCTTGGTTGAGACCTTTGACCCAAGAGCTTGATCAAACACCTTTGGCTTCAATTCAAGATATCCAAAGAGGAAGGGGCTATGACGTTGCTAGGGTACCAAAAGTAATCCAAGAATTACTAAACCACCAACCTGAAATTTTAGAACAATTGCCAAGACTACTTCAAGAGTACAAATATGATAACCACTTGCAGTCACTTGAAGTAAGTGTCCTTTTATGCCTGTCTTGACAACTTTTGATGTAGATTTTTAATTTTAATTTTAGTGGGTTGTATTTGATTTGAGATATGATTAAATATAATCTAACTATGGTACTTTTTTGAATTTCTTTTTAGGTTTTGGGAATATGCAAGGCACTTGCTATTCCTGCAGGCCCTGGAGATCGATTTGGTGATTGGCCACTATATGTTAGGGCTACATATTGCTACCATGGGCGTCCCTGGTTTAGTGATGTTGCTTTACAAATGGAAGCTGAAGGACAACCAATTGAAACGTGGTATGGACAAGTAAGACTCTTCATACGCCATGGAGATCTTTGTCTTGCTTTTGTTCGAATTTATTGTGAATTATTTCCAGACCATTGGGATACTTTGACAAGGTGCATTCAACTCTCATGGTCACTTCCTAGTAATTTGACAAGAGCACAAGCCAAGCGAATGAAAAGGCCTGAGTACATGGTTGTAGATGTTGCAAATATTTTGCGGGCAATTCATGTAGTCCCACATTTTGGTGACCAAGGTCGTTATTTTCTCAACAGATGGAAATTTTGAAAGATTGTTTCAGTATTGTAATAAAGATGGTTATATAATACATTTTTGACAATGTTTCATTCTTGTATCAATGAGGCTTAAATTTTTGTTCATAATTTTGCAAGTCTACTCTTGAATGTAAGAGTTCAAAATCTGGAAATGTAGCTTACATTGAGGCATCTCTAGCTCTTGCAAGGTAGTGGTGCTCTTGTTCTTTCTTGTGGTTTGAAGTTTGCTGGCTAAAAGATGGTAAGATTATGTAATTTCAGACTCAAGTTGTTGATTTGCAAGGGAGTTGTAGCTTGAAATTGTGTGGAATTGTATGAAATTTGTGGCAAGTTGTGGTGAGTTATGACAAATTGTGTGGAAGTGTGGGTTGTTGGTGGTGAGACTGTTTTTGTGAATTGTGCAGATTGTGTAATTTCAGATTTGGATTGCTGATCTGCAAAGGAATTATAGGAATTGTTGGAAACTGGTGTCACCTAAATATTGTTTCATTGTTGTTTTAATGATGGCTAAATGATGTTGTTTAAATATTGTCTTATAGTTGTGTCAACGATGGCTAAATGATGTTGTTTAAACATTGTCTCAATGATGGATATATGGTGTGCTAATATGGATTAATTTCAAATTTAATGATGTAACTATGACACACTGTTGAAACAATTTAATTTTTTTTTTACATTGAGCCATTAGTTAATCATCTCAAAATGTTCCAGTACTGTTTCAAATAACAATTGACCAATTTTTAGTCAATGTTGTCACAACTTTGAAAAAGTTCTCTAATGCACCAAACGTTGAAACAACAGTGAATCAAAGGGGGGGTATATTTGAGATGTATGCATCTTCGTGCTCCATGGTGGTCTTTTGTTTAATTGGTTGTCTCTATTTTTCTTAAAAGCTCACTGCTTAATTTGGAAAAAATATTACACGTTTGATGATCTAACTCTCTTCCTTCCTGTGGGTGCTAGATTACCCACCCTTGGTAATAAAGCGAACACCAACCATGTTCTATGCTTTTATCCACTTTTTTAATATATGGAGGTGTTGTAAGCGCGGTCCACTATGCCTTCCAAGCAATGGATCTTTTTTGCTAACGTTTCCTAAGTGTCGTGGATGAGCAAAAGAAATGACTAGAGATGCATGTGATAACTTCCAAGCGAGCTGCAATGATCAAGGGTGATAATGATTTAATGTGAAATTCTAACTCCCTAACTATCTATCCTATGTCTAAGGTTGACTGGGTAGTTGGCGTCATTTCTAATGTCCCTAACTACGTGAAATGGGAACCCTATGTTCCTTCCATGAACCCCTAAGACTATCTTTGATTTTTAACGCTTCACCTAGAAATTCTACTTCCAAAGACTAACCCTAACTTTTAAGTTCTACTCTAAATTTTAACTTCCAAATGAAACTCTAGATTTTTACTCCTTTGACTTAATTCTAAATTTTAACCTCCAAGTTTGACTTTATGCTTTGACTTTTGACTCTAGGTTTTTACTTCGAAACTACTCTAGAATTTACCCTCTAAATTTGACTCTATATTCTGACTTTTTACTCTCGGTTTTTACTCCTAAATTAACTCTAAAATTTACCCTCGAAGTTTAACTCTATCTTTTGACCTTTGACTCTAGGTTTTTACTTCTAAAACTAACTCTAAAATTTAACTTCTACTTCTATTTTGAGCTTTGATTTTACTATCTAATTTTTACTCTAACTTTAAATTTCTAACTTCAAGATTTAACTCCTAATTCTAACTCGGGAATCTACTTCCTAATTTGATTTTTTATTCTACTTCCTAAATTTACTCTAAAATCTCTACTTTTACTTCCTACTCTTTTACTTGGATTTTTGACTCCTAAATTAACTCTACACTTTTACTTTCAAACTACCCTAAGCCTCGAAAATTTAACCCGTAGATCAAATTTTCAAACTAACTCTAACTTTTTACTCCCCCAAAGTTAACTCTAGATTTTGACCTTAGAATTTTGACCTTAGAATTTTGACCTTAGAATTTTAACTTTTACAATTAACTTTAATTTGACTCTAATTTTAACAGCCAATTAATCCCTAATTTCTATTCTAAATTCTCCTTCTACTCTAATTTCCTAAGCTCCGTCCATGGTTCCCTTTGGATGAAATTTTAATCAAATTCCTCCGTTGTGGGCGCTTGATTACCCACCCTTGGTAATAAAGTGAACACCGACCAGGTTCTATGCCTTTATCCACTTTTTTAATATATGGGGGTGTTGTGAGCGCGGTCCACTATGCCTTCCAAGCAATGGATCTTTTTTGCTAACGTTTCCTAAGTGTCGTGGATGGCAGCGAATAACTAAAAATGCATGTAGTGACTCTCAAGCTAACTGCAATGATCAGAGTGATGGTGAAATTCTAACTTCCTAACTATCTATCTTATGTCGAGGGTAGATTGGGTAGTTGGCGTCATTTCTAACGTCCCTAACTATGTGAAAAGGGGAACCCCTATGTTCCTTCCATGAACTTCTAAGACTATTTTGGGTTTTTAAAACTCCACCTAGAAGTTCTACTTTTAAAAACTACCCCTAAAGTTCCAACTCTTACTCTAATTTCCAACTTCTGAATGTAACTCTAGATTTTACTTCTTTAACTTGGTTCTAAATATTAATCCCCGACTTTGACTCTATGTTTTGACTTTTGACTCTAGGATTGTACTTCTAAACTAACTCTAAAATTTTACCCTCTAGAGTTAATTCTATGTTTTGACTTTAACTTCAAGTTTTTACTTCCCTATTTTATTCTAAATTTACCCTTCTAAATTTAACTCTACTGTTTGACTTTGTTTTGACTTTTGACTCTAAGTTTTTACTCCTAACCTAACTCTAAAAGTTAACCACTACCTTTAATTTTTAACTTCTACTTTTAGCTTTTCACTCTAACTTTTTACTTCCCAATTGACTCTAAAATTTAACCTTTAAATTTAGTCTTAACTTTTGACTTTAGGCTTTTGACTTTCTACTTCTAAATTTAATCCTATCGTTTTAATCCTAGATTAACTCTAAATGTTATCCTCCTGAATTTAATTCCAACTTTTAGCTCTAGGGTTTAACTTCTAAACTTACTTCCACAATTTACTCTAAGTTTTGACTTCTAATTTTAACTCTATTTCTAACTCAAAAAACTACTTCCTAAGTTGATTTTAAACTCTACTTTTTACTTCCCAAAGTTAACTCTAACTTTGTGCTTCCCAAAGTTAATTCTAAATTTTGACTTTAGAATTGAACTTTCCTAATCAAAATCTTAATTTAACTCTAGTTTTTTAATCGTTAATTGATCCCTAATTTTAATCCTAAACTCTCCTTCTAATCTAATCCTAAATTCCGTCCATTGTTCCTTGTGGATCAAATTTAATCAAAATTCCTCCAATCTACCCCCTACTACTTAACTTAACCTAACGTGGTCGATTTAAAGCCAAATCTTAAGTGTAAGATGTTTTCGGAAACCTCTATCCCTAATCTATAAACTTTTGAATCTAAAATTTTATTTTGCACTAATCATGGCTTGCTAATCGTGCCTTAAGGGCTGATTAAGGAAATCAACGCTAATTAGTGAAAATACCAAGGATCAATTCAAAAACTTACCTCTTCACTGCCGGTTTTGGAAATCACTTCGTCCACGTCCACGTATACATCCTCATGCTCCATGGTAGTACTTTGTTTTTGTTTGATTTTCCAAGCTCACCGCTTAAATTGAGGAAATATTACACCTTTTGCAATCTAACTTCTTTCTTTCCCTTCCTCTTTCCTTTTCTTTCTTCCTCCCTCCTTCTACACTAGTACTATTCCACCTAAGCTTTTATGAGTCTTACACTATGGTCTCAAATTCCAAGGAGGTTTTCAAGATGCCAACTATCCTCTTACACAATTTTGCCTTTGTATCATCCTAATCCTCCTCTCAACGGTCACCACAAATTCCCAAGATTTCTTCCTAAAGCCTAAGCCTAGGTCACTATTTATCGTCTCCCACCTCCTCTTGCCTACTTCTCCTCCTCCTTCCCTAATCTCCTTCCATTGTGTGTAGGTGTGAGTGGTGAGAGGAAACTACTTTGTGTGCAGGTACGGTGGTGCTCCGCTCTCTTTTTCCCCCTCCCTTTGGTATTTTTTGGCCCTAATCCTACTTCACCCCCACTTAGCACTAGGTTAGTCCAACATTCCTTTGTTGTGTCTAGGTTTGTTTTGTCTTTGTTTGTGTTCTGGTTTGAGTAAACCAAAAATAAATAAAAAAGAGAATAAAAAATGGGGCGGAGCCCGAGTCTGTGGCCCAACTACCCTACCGAGAGCTTGCCTGGCCTCCCGGCTGGCTGGCTGAGGGATCGACAATAATTATTTTTTTATTTTTATTTATTTTTTATTTTTTAAATTTTGATTTCTGATGGGATGCTGTTGTATGCTGGTTCTGGATGGTGGTCGGGATGCCAGTCTGGATGCTGGTTCTGGAACTGGATTTTTGCTAAGGTTAAAAAAGACTGGATTTTTGCTACAAGCTAATAAAATACTAGATTTTTGCTACAAGCTAAATAAAGACTGAATTTTTGCTACAAGCTAATAAAAAATGGGGTTTTGCTAAACTAGGGGGAAATAAACTTTGGGGGGGCACTAAACTCACTAAGACTGTGAGAAAAAACTACACTAAATGAAACTTTGGGAATAACTAAACTCACTAAATGCAAGGTACCTACATATCTTGGAAGCTAAACTCTGGAGGTTTTCACAAAGGTCTTGGAAACTAGACTTTGGAACTAAACACGGGGGAGGTGCAAAGCTTCGCCGTTAAATTGGTTTTAACACCAACTTTAGGACTTCCTGACACCTCGGGGGTTCAAAGCTCCGCCGTTTACACTTTTAACACACACTTTAGGACTTCAAATTTTTTCACTAGTTCAAAGCTTCGCCGTTTCCAAGGGGGGTCCACACAATGAGAGAGACTTTAGAAGAGGGACAAAAACTAAACTTTTAAAGAAAACGCACACATGGTCAAAGCTTCGCTGTTCCGGAGGGGGGTCCACTCAACAAAGAGAATGTTAGAAGAAGGTTTGGGAGAACTTTTAGAAAACTTGCACAAAGGAGGTTCAAAGCTTCGCCGTCCCAGAGGGGGGTCCACTCAACAAGGAGAAAGTTAGAAGAGGGTGTAAGGAAAAAAAAAAAGGAAAGAACACACGAGTTAAGACCACGTGGCAACACAAAGTTCACACACTAAAGGCCCCCCAAAGCGGCATCGCCAAGGTACGGTGGGGGGTGGCTTTAGGATTAGTGTAAGACACCAAAAGACCCTTAAAACTTCATAAGTTAGATCACAAAACATTCAAGAGAGAGAGAGGCTCTCCACTTACAATAAGGTACCAAAAACTTCACAAAATAGTACACAAAGCAAGGTAGAAGGACCTCCAAGGACCTTCAAAGCTTCAAATAAAGCAACAATGGAGCCAAAAGTGCTCTGAAAACACCGTAGAAATTTTTGGCTTCAAACGCCAAAATATCCAAAATAACTTGAACCCACGGACCCAAAACAAGAATTGGGGGTATTCTAGAGAGAGAAATGGGGCCCTTATATAGGTTTCCAAAGGCCCACCCCTCCCTCTAGAGTTCTAAGGTAACCTTATCAACTTGGATTTTCATCCTCATCCTCTCAGATTTTCATCCTAATTCCTAAAAATCTACTTCTATCATCTATGCTGGACCAACATCCTAACTTTTGAAGATTAACTCCAATCGCCGAACGGATTGCGCCGTTGGATCCAGATCGCCGTGTTTAATCCTCAGTTCCCTTATCCTCCATATCAAGGCCAAAAATCCATCGTAGGCTAATTTAGTTTGAAAATCAAATCGTGGTAAAATCCTAGATCTTGGGGGTCTCTTATTTTGAGAAAAGTAACTAGCCTAGGGTCTCCGGTAGGTGCGAGAGAGTCGGAAAGGACATTTGGTTGACTTCGTTTCGCCATCGTATGGTCCCAGAGTGCCGGTCAACGTCGCAGGGACCCTGCCACGTGGTTAATTTCCGAAGAATCTCGCCGGTTCGGGTACTTGCTGCTATCGGAATGTCGTGAAACTTCACGAAGCACATTATTAACATAAAATAAGCTATTTTAATTTTTTAATGAGATTTAATTTTAACCTGGGTAATTTCCATGAAATTCCTGTTAGAGGTTAGAAGGGTTGACTACCCGGAAAAGGTTCTTCTGCAAGTTGGAAGATGCCGGGAATTTTCATGGGACGTCTCAGGGAGTCACATGAAAGACGTATAGGTGCATTTACGTACCTGGTACGATTGGTCAGTAGAGATTAAACTGGCCATCTCCTCGAATTAGCGACGGTGCGGGAATCTTCTGCAGGAGGAGGAATCTTGGCGAATCGATTTCGCCGTTGAACTCCTGGCACAGAATTTATCCTAAAACACCATCCTTGGGCTGTAGATTCCTCCACGGGCCCTGTCTTGCGTTAGTGGCTCCTGCATGCTAACAATCGGGATTTTAGGAATTCGTCGATCTAATGGGGAATTCTAAATTTAACTTTAGGACCCGATCTAGTGGCCTTGCTGTGGATCCCTTGAATCGACTTAGCCATGAATTGCCACATTCATGGTGGAATTTAGCCCTTTTGGGACTATGTGACTCAAATCCTCAAATCTAGCCATCTCGTTATTTCTATCCTATTTTTAGGCAAGGTTTGGGGGGATTTTAAGTCTAAATACAATCTAGACCAAATACTATAATGGATATGATACAACCCTATTTTGGTTCCACACTCTTTTTATGGCTTTTTGTATACTTTTCTCAACTTTAAATTGCAAATTTTCAAAAAAAATAATTCTATGAGTCCCAAGTGACAAATTGGGAGCTCACACTTCCCTTCTTCTTTTCTTTTCTTTCCCTCTTTTCTTCTACTCTAGAACTATTCCACCAAATGCTTTGATGGGTGTCTTACAACTATAGACTCAAACTCTAAAGAACTTAATGGTACTCTTCCATCTTATAAAAAAAGTCTTACACTTGTCATCCTCTCATCCTTATTCTAACGGTTACAAGGGTCCTACCAAAATTTCCTCCCCTTGGCTCCTATCTAGTTCCTTCTACCCTATTCATCTTCTCTCTCCCATCCTTTCTATATTGCCTTCCTCATCTCCCTTTGATCTCCACTTGTAGTTTTGTATGCTTGAGTGGGTTGCAGGATTATTTGGAGCACTAATTTGCTCTTCAAGGAGTTTTCTTGGTATTAGTCTACTCTTCTTTTTGTAGACTCTATTCCTCTCCCTCCATAGGTTAGCCTAGTTCCAAGATTGACTCCATGGTTTGATATTCCAAGCCTTGCAATCCAAGTTTGCCAACCCAAGTTTTTGCAATCTAAGTTTTTGTGATCTTTTTTTTTTTTTTTTTCTTGTTTCCTTAGACTCCAACTCCCTAGCCCGAAAGCCCCGGCTCCCCAGCCCCTGGACTCCAACTCCCTATCCCGAAAGCCTCGACTCTCCAGCCCCTACTAACAATGGACCGGCACCCCCGGTAACCTGTCCCCCTAATGCCCGGTCCGATTGGGTACTGCTGGTCCTAAATCCAACCATTTTTTGAACTAAAATGGAGTTTCGTTCTAACTAACTCTCAATTTTGGGACTTATGGATATTTGGAAGCTAACAGAAATATCCTTACGTGGATATTTGGAAACTAAGGTAGGAACTTGTTTGACATTTTGTTAAAAAATACTATACTCTTCTAGGACCTATAATCAAAGCTTCGCCGTCACGAGAATATTGTTAAAAAATACCAAACTCTTCTAGGACTTATAATCAAAGCTTTGCCGTCACAGGAATATTGTTTTAAAAATACCAAACTCTTCTAGAACTTATAAATAAAGCTTCACTGTCACAAGGGTAACTATCAAAGGACACGGTTAGGAAAAAAAAGAGACTAGAACGCAAGAGACAAGAGGGAGGGGGATACACAACATAATACCACCTCCATTAGTTAGTACAAACTCACATGCTAAAGGCCCCCCTAAAATGGCATCGCCAAGGTATGGTGGGGGGTTACTCTAGGATTAATGTAACACCAAAAAAACACTATCGAAAACACCCAAGTTAGCCCACAAAGATGCACGGAGGATATGAAGGCTCAACTTAGTACACAAGAGTACGCCAAAGACAAGATAGAAGGACCCCAAAGACCTTTAAAAGCTTGAAATACAACAACAATGGAGCCAAAAGTGCTCCGAAAACACCGTAGAGGTTTTTTGGCTTAAAACGCCAAAATATCCGACATAATGTGGACCCATGGATCCAAAACAAGTATAAGGGTGATTCTAGAGAGAGAAATAGGGCCCTTATATAGGTTTCCAAGGGTCCACCCCTCCCTCTAAATTCTTAATGGTAACCTTATCAACTTGGAACTTCATCCTCATCCTCAAATATTTTCATTTTAATTTCTAAAAAATGACTATTTACCATCTATGTTGGACCAACATCCTAACTTTTGGAGATTAATTCCAATCATCAAACGGATTGCGCCATTGGCTCCTCATTGCCTTGTTTTGTCTTGTAGTCCTTTACCCCTCGTCCCGAGACCAAAAATCCATTGTAAGCTAATTTAGATTTAAAAACTAAATCGTAGTAAATTCCTAAATCTCCTATTTTGAGAAAAGTAACTAGCCTGAGGTCTCCGGTAGGTGCAAGAGAGTAGGAAAGGACTCCTAGTTGACTTCGTTTTGCTATCATATGGTCCCGGGATACCGGTCAACGTCGTGGGGACCCTGCTACGTGATTAATTTCCGAGGAATCTTGCCGGTTTGGATACTTGCCGCTATCGGAATGTTGTGAAACTTAATGGAGCGCAATATTAACATAAGATAAGCTATTCTAATTTTTAGTGAGATTTTATTGTAACCCGAATAATTTCCACAAAATTCCTGTTGGAGGTTAGAATGGTTGACCGCCCGGAAGAGATTCTTCTGCAAGTCGGAAGATGCCGGGAATTTTCATGGGACCTCTCAGGGAGTCTCATGAAAGATGTGGAGGTGCATTTCCATACCTAATACAATTGGTTAGTAGAGATCCAAATTGGCCATCTCCTTGAATTGTCGATGGTGTGGGAATCTTCTGCAGATGAAAGAATCTTGGCAAATCAATTTCATCATTGGACTTTTGGCATGGGATTTATTCTAGAATACCATCTTTGGACAGTAGACTTCTCCATGGGCCCGTCTTGCGTTAGTGGCCCCTACATGCTAACAATCGGGATCTTAGGAATTCATCGATCTAATGGGGAATTTGAAATCTAATTCTAGGATCCGACCTAGTGGCCTCGTTGTGGATCCCTCGGACCGACTTAGCCATGAATTGCCACTTTCTTGGTGAGATTTAGCCCTTTGGGAGCTATATGACTCAAACCCAACAAATCCCGCTATCTTATTATTTTTATATTATTTTTAGGCGAGGTTTGAGGGAGTTCTAGGTATAAAATCAAAACTAAACCAAATACTATCACTACAAGAGAAAGGGGTGTTTTAAGTAGTGTCCTAGACATCATGTCTTTTAAGTAACGTCTTTTAAGTAAGTTTTTAAGTAAAATTTTACTAAAAAGATTGTCTTTTTAGTAAAATTTTACTTAAAAACTTACTTAAAAGACGTTACTTAAAAGACATGATGTCTAGGACACTACTTAAAACACCCCTTTCTCTTGTAGTGTATAATGGATATGACACAACCCTATTTCGGTTCTACACTCTTTTTGTGGTTTTTTGTATACTTTTATCGACTTTAAATTGCAAATTAAAAAAAAAAGAATCTACAAGTTCAAAGTGACAAATTGAGAGCTCACAGCTGCTTAGAATTTTTCAAGCATTAATCTTAGATTCTTACGTTCAAGATTTTAAAATGAAGGAAGGGGTGAATAGTGAAGCAAAGCCTAAAAAGAAAGAGCTAAAAATGCAATAAAAATATGTAGTAAAACCAACCATAATGATGCAAGTGATTTTTGGCTTTTCCATAATTGTAAACTATAAATTATATAGTCGCTAAAATGCAGCCGAAGAAGACTCTTTAGGCTGAGATCACAGAGCTTGAACAAAAACTCAAGACTTCTACATTTCTTGTCTAAATGTATGAGTCTAGAACAGTATCTGGAGCCAATGCATGCTAGCACCTTAGCCTTTGATGTATACATATTTGTGGCTTTTAGAGAAATGATAGGCAATGGTTTCTACTCTTGCTCAAGGATGGGGAAGTTTGTGACTTCTACTACCCGTGATGGCTATAAAAATTCACAATCTGGCCACAAGAAACTAGCTTATTAGATTGAGCAAGCACAATTGTCTTTTTAATTAGGCTTAGTCAATGCTGCTACTATAGTTAGGGCCCAAGTTCCTTTGTCTTCAACGGTGTCAGATAGAAAAAGCTTTGTTTTAAAAAACTCTAAGTTTTAGGTTGCAACCAGATTTTGTCCAGGTTATGAAAAGATGCAATAGTATAAGTGATAGGATGTACTACTTCAAAATACAATTAATGTATTGCTTGTTGTATAAAATATCATAAAGTATAAAGTAAATAGAATTTCACATACAAATGTATACCGTATCCAAAGGTCACCTTTGGCATTGTTCTATCAAATAATTAATTAAAATCAGAAGAGGTGGTTTGGCAGTTCATTTTTATTATTAAATTATTTGGAAATTATTAAATATTTTTTCTTGATTTTTGGTAACCTTTCAAATAATTTAAAAAATTGTATAAAGATTTCTTCATTGCATACCATATTCAAGTGGTAGTCACGGCTTCTAATAAAATCATTATTTTTCATAATAAATGGCAATAAAGAATACTAGTCTATAATATAAGCCAACAAAAACGGCGATCTTCAATACAATATTGAAAGCAACCATTTTTGGTGGCCTATATACCAATATTCTTGATTGCCACCCTGAAAAGTAAAGAATTCATTGAAAGTTGTTTTGTTTAAGTGGTGCAAGTACTACATATTGATATGCTACTATTTTTTTAGTAGGAGTGTTGTATAAGCAATTTTTTTGCAAAAATTTGTTTTGAGAAGATGGCAAAACTAAAGTTGTTGAGTGATATGTTCACATCTATTACAAAAGAAGACAAGAAGGATAGAGCGGAATGTCAATTCATCAAGTTGAATGCATATTTGAAAAGAAAAGCAACTTTGAAAGTGGAGGAGTCAAAGCGCCCCGTAGGACATCCACAGAAAGCGATTGAGGCAACTTTTCTCACACTCAAGGAAAAAAATGTCCAAGTGTATAAGAAAATCAAGGTTAGAGGTTCCTATACAAATTGTTTTTTCCTTCACTTTGGGATCCAATTTATAGTGCTTTTAAGCAATATAGAAACTTGACAGCTTCAATTTAGTTAGTTTAGTATTTACAAACCATGCACAAAAATTCAAGAGAAAACAAGAATCTATGACAAACTATCTAGAGGTTCTTTGTATGAGTCGTTTAGTCCTATAGAAGAAAAGTACAAACCATATGTAGAGTGTGGATCTTCATATTTTGGGAGTGGAACCAAACATTCACATGCTCTCTCAAGTTGTCCAGCCTTACTAGAAGAAATTCTATCAATTTTGAAAGCACAAAGGAAAGCTGGGCAACCATTGTATGCAACAACAATTTAACCTTTGATCCAAAGCATCATCAACAAACGAGAGCCTACGTTGCTCACCCAGAAAAATTTCAAGGTTTCTATTGAGTAGACAAGGGCTTTTTTGAAGCAAGAACCATGGCTTTTATTTTCATTTTTCCAATATCGCCTTACATGCAAAATGGTGTGAGAGTCTGAAGTGGGAATGGTGACATGGTGGCTTCTGTAAATTAATTTTATAGGCGACCTTTACGTTTTCGATGGAGAAATTTCTGGCGACAAAATTTCTTAAAACATCCTTCCAATGGCAATGTGATCCCATAACTCAGTGCATACAAGGCAACAAAATACACTTATCTGGTGTAAACATAGCGATTCCAAGTATGTGAATGATAGCATGAGTGGCAAAATCTCAGGACAAAATTAAAATTACAGAATATTACATGGCAAAAGATTGTTACAAATAGGTGCATTGCTAAAAATGAACACTTGCACACTAAAAACCTATCTCCCTATCATATAGGACTTGCACACACAAAGTCACAAACACACTCTCCAATGCTTTAGTAAAAATGTACACAAACTAAAAATATAAACTAAAACTTTTCTAAGTTATCTACCACACGGGACTTACACACGCACATCCACACACCCACACACTTTGATGCCTCAGTAAGAATGTGCACAAACATTGAATAACAGATAATGAAGTACAAATAGTTAAGCACGTATGTGAATACAATGACAACCACCAGAAACCTGCACACAACCAAAGAAGCTCCAATGCCCAAGTAAGAAGGGCGCACATAATAGCTGCAATGTGAAAACACTTGGCCCATCAAATACAAAAGCAACAAAGTATTCACAACTACAAGAATAAGCTAACAACCAACAACTTCACAAGTATGAACAAGAAAACAAGTAGGATCAGTCCACTCAATGCAAGTCAACCACAAACAACTGCGCCAATCTTGCAAGACCCTATAGGATCAAGTTCCATTACAAGTTCAAATAATGGATAGAATAAACACAAACAAAAAGGTCACTAAATGCAGCCCCTATCCAGTCAAACTAGATAGCGACCTTTCAAAATCTAGTGCCTATATGATAGTAAAGACTTCAAAGTATAACACCGAGGAGCCCAACCTGCATTCTCAATGAACCACTCAACCACACTAGGATTCAATCAAGGTGCAAGACCTGTAATTAGGCATGAGACAAGTAACGCCCTCTCTCTCTCTTGTTTTAAACCACTCTTCAAATACCCTCTGATAGGGAAAACTTTCCAAGGTGAAAACTTTCTGGGAGTACATTCCAACTGCCACCTCCAAGTTCTCCACAAGGGTGGCTCTCAACTTCGATTTGTGGAAAGAAAGGGACAAAAATGTCCTTTCATCCTCCACAGATCCTATTGCATGCATGACAGCAATCTCTGCAAGCTTCATAAAGCTAAGAAATTCTTTGTAAGGCTATTATTGCCATCAAGAACTCTCCAAACCTTTGTAAGTGAATTCAGATCAAATGGTGGAAGCATCACTGCTTGGGTGTTGGACTTCATATACATTTTGAACAAGCCCCTTTGTGACATTAGTATTTAGTAGGTCACGGTTTATCAAGGGAAGTAGTAGCAGCTTGCCACTGCCTTCCCCAAGTAATTTGTTGTGTCTAAAAGCATCCATTAGAACTTTCTAATGCACATCAAAGTGCTCTTCTGCATTGCCCTGACACCATAATTGTGGATACAGAATACCCAATGCACTCATAACATTATGAGTAGAAAAGCGGTTGTCAAGCTCCTATATCATCTTAATTGCAGCCCTTGTCATGACAAAGACAAGACAATTCAATTCACAAAGCACTTAAATTCACAAGGCAGTTCAGTTTTGAATTAACAATCCTGAATTCATAGGCCAGCTCAATTCACAATGGCAGTTGAATCTTGCAGTTAAATAATGACAATTGAATCTCCCATACAATCCCAAATTGACAAAGTCTAAACTTATTGCAATTCACAGAAGCAAGGCCA
This sequence comes from Pseudisothecium myosuroides, assembly GCA_951799445.1. Classification (NCBI taxonomy): domain Eukaryota; kingdom Viridiplantae; phylum Streptophyta; class Bryopsida; order Hypnales; family Lembophyllaceae; genus Pseudisothecium; species Pseudisothecium myosuroides. The sequence continues at coordinate 10,810,447 of OX637292.1, read as the reverse complement.
TAAACTATAGCAAAATCTCAGACTACAACCAAAGACAACCAAAAAGGAAGCAAGTAAATGAAAGCAAAGGAAGCAAGCAAATAAAAGCAAAGAAAGCAAGTAAATGAAAGCAAAGTCAATAGAAGGCAGAAACGAAGCAAATCTCACCAATACATTTTTGTTTCACTTTTGCAAGCAAAGCCACCCACACAGTCCAATCAACTAGGGCCAATTTGTGCTTTGCGTTTATATGTTCATTGTAACAAATAAAGGCCAATACCGCTGATCCATCACCGTAGTGCGTCATCCATTTTAGGTGAATTTGCTCGTGACTATAGTCCAGTAGATTTTGCAAGGACTAAAATTCATTTGTAGAGAAGCAAGTGGTTAGATCCTTATACATGTTGTACAAGGATGCTTGACAAATCTTGACTGCCGCTATGAAATTGCAGATGAAGACATCATACTTCTGAGTGAAATTCACAAGAGTGTCCACTGCATCCAATAGCAGCAACAATGCGACCATGCCGAGCATAGTATACGGGTCCAATAAGAGCATCAGACAGGCTTGAGCACACACAAATAAGCAATAGAAATCAAGCATGGAAGTAATCAAAAATGAAACAAGTAATCAAAAAGGAAGCAATGAGCAAGTAAAGAACAAAAGCAAAGCACCCAAGAAAAGCAAGAATACAAATGCAGAAAGTTGATCACCTTTGCCTTGTCGTTTTGGTCCAAATATGTGGTCATGCTGTAAATAAGAGTGCGATACTCTAAGACCAAGCGACGAGGTGGCTCTACAAAAGAGACCCAACAAGTTTCCACTCGTTTGAGCATCTTGAGTCTTTTAGTCTTTGTTAATTCTACGAATGATTTAAATTGGTTGAAACGTTTGGGGCTTCTATTGAATAGGCATGAGTCACTTGGAACACCTTGCTGATTGAATCAAAGATTCCAAGAGTCTCCAAAGTCTTAAAGGCAAGGTTACATCTGTAAGCAATACAATGAACGCCATGGCAAAAGGGGGCAAATTGGTCTTTAATCTGCACAGTAACACTAGTACGCAGACCAAAAAGTGTAGAGGTGCCATCACAACTAAAGTTGATCAGCTTCTCAACTATCGTTTTAGTAACCAAGCCACCACCAATCATCACAGCATCAATAATGAATTGAGTCAAGTTCTTAGCATTAGAAGCACACTCCACTCGTTGCAATGCCACAAGCAAGGGGACCCTCACCCAATTGCACACCACGTAGTAGTGGACTGACAAATACGAGGCATTATCCAGAGTTGTGACCTCGTCTACGGTTAGTGCCAGAAAATTTGCCTTTTGAACAAGCCGCTCAATTTCCTGGACCACAATCTTATATATGAAAAAAGCCATAATCCATCCAGTATTATTACACCAGTGAGCACTAGGTAGATCCGGGACAGCAAGCAACTTGTACAAACTCTGGTGTGACTCAAACTCCACCATCGGACGACCACTCTGCAAGACCTGGAATAAGGTGGCAAATTGAACTCTTTTCTTGCGGGCCTCCATTGTTGTACAATGGTTAACTTGCTCTAAGATCAACGACAGTGCGCGCTAACTTTTAGATTTTTGCAATGTTTGCATTGGGTTGCAATATAATGTTCCCCCTTCTTGACGCTATATTGAAGGAGGTCTTTCTTTGCAGTGCGTTTCCCGTCATGTTTCAACAATGTGTCTAATTTTGAAGCCATGACGCAAGGTTTTTGATCAAATTTGCTACAAACCTTACATTTAACCATGTGTAGAACACCATCGGTAGCAAGTATTCCCTTAGCCCAAGGGAGTTTGGCGGACCATTCAATTTGGAAATTTTTGTGTATCGTACCGTTGTTGGGCTTGGCTCTTAGTAGTTTTGGCCTTTCCCTTTGCAGTTGTTCCGTTTTTTTGCAGTGGAAAATCATCCTCATCGTCTTCCCCCTTACTCGCCTCAAGAATCTTTTTCAAGCCAGAATTATCCTCCAAAGAATCAGAGAGCATGATGAGAGGTGACTTTGAACTAACAATGCAAGTGTCTCCAAATCTAGTTGAAGACCCTGGTGCCATGTCAATGGACACAGTTTTATTGGAGGATGGATAATCCCCCACACCGTCAGACTAAGCTCCAGGCACATTGAAAAAACGACTGTCGAGGACCATGGCAAGAGGTTGTCCGGGCATGGATCCGCGCGTGCTGGTGAAGTAAGTTTGGAGCGTCACCTTTTTGGAAGACTTTTGCCTTGCATCGGCCAATGTCAAGATCTTCACCTGCTTCTCCCACCGCCACGCTACTTCCACCAATTCGGCATTTTTCTTGAGCAATTCCACAGTACGCGCCGCCAAGCCTGCCAAGGGTTCATCAAAAATGTCGTCACTAGAATCTATGTTGGAAGACTATTGAATTGAAGCACGCAAAGGGAGAACTCGACAAACTCAGCAACACAACTAGAAACACATACAGGCAATTTGAACATGGTTTAAGGAAATACCGAAGTCCCGCTAGCACCTCTTCCATTTTGTCCAGCACTAAAATCCTGCCATAAACAACAATCAACAACAACGTAGTGGAAACTAATTCATTGAAATGCAAACAAATGTGCCACTAAAACGCTGGTACACCGTAGGCCCTCAAACCATAGCCGGCAAATAGGCCCAACTAATAAAAGTGCATAGTGGCGATCATAAGGAATTGAAAGTCGCATAAAGGTGGCAACCATACAGGATCCAAGGGAGCACAAATGGCAATCGTCTCCAAATAAATGCAACGGAGATGGCGAAGTGGCCTTCAACAACGGTAGCATACTGGCTACGCCCTTCAGGTAAGTGGTGCTCACATTAGGGTTTCCTGGCGACTCCCGGGATTTCGTGGTTGTCCCCACCGGGTATACCTGGCGACCAATCTTCTCAAGCCACCCCTAGTTGGTGCCCTTGTGGCTACCCCAGTATCAACCTAGATGCCCAAGAGGCGAAAACCCCCAAAAAATTCCAATTATTTTCTATAACCAATTCGCCAAGGCAAAAATTTGAGTGCAAAATGGCTTCCTAAAACCAAAAATAAAAGCCTTGGCAAGATCTAAATTAGACGTATTGGGCATCCACTATAACTGCTAGTAAAATTCCACTTGATCACCAACATCAAGGCCTTTGCATGACACAAAGAATTGCTTACTTATTTATGGTGCATGGCATTGAAAAAAGTATGGTGGTCGACACCGATCAAACATGGATTCACTTAGTGCCTACCAGAGGTTCCCATACTTGGAAAACTAAGAGATTGAAGGCAGGCGTAGTACATAGGGTAGATGACAAAAGACAAATGACAGTTGTTGTATCTTTTGCAGCAGATGGCACTCTTCTTTCCTCCTATGTTATCTTTCAAGGGAGTACAACACGCAATTTACCTCCTCCAACAAAGGCCGCTGTCTATGTGAAAAAGCTAAATAGCATCTTACAATGAGTGCAAATCATTGGTCTACACTCACTACTTGTAAAGACTTTGTGAAACAAATTTTAGATACCTACAAAGTTTTGCAAATTACAACAAGGAATCTTCAAGATGATTCAAAATTAATTTGGATTATAGATTGTTGGTTAGTACACAAGTTAGAGGAATTTTTATAGTAGATGAAGGATAATTTTCTTTGTAGATAATTTTTTGTTCCAGCTAACTAGAGGGTTGCTATTATGTGAGCACAAGAGCATGAGCTTATGACCCTAGAAGACTATATACCTATATTATAGGTGTTAATATTATAAAAATCTTTTATGATCATAGTGTAACTATATTATAGATACCTATATTTTAGGAGTTTATGTTTTAAGGACCTTCATTGGTTGTAGAATTTCTACTTATATATATGCTCAAGGCTCACATGCTTGCATTTTCATGCTCATACTCTAGCACCGTTGCAGCTAACTATTCAAGTATTATTCAACCTGGTGACATTATTCTTTAACAACCTTTTAACCCTTGAACACCTAGGCTGGTGATCATGGAGATCATACCTTTTGGCATTGGATGACATCATCTTTTTTGAAAAAATCAAAAGTGCTCATTGGAGGTCAAACTACTATTCATGATCTTCCCTTTCCACACAAAGTTTGGAAGATGAATAGTTGCACTTCTGTCCTATACAGGAGATTCTCTTGTCATTCATCAATTGTAAAATGTCCGCTTCGGCATTTAAGGTTTAAACATGCATTTCGACAAGAATTTGAAAAGTGGACGATGGGGATAATTTCAAGACAACTAGATGCTAAAGAGGAGATCAAAGTTGATTTCAAAATGTCCATTATAAAGCCTCTCATTTGTTCTTGGCTCTATACAACACGGAAACATATTTCTAACAAGTTTATGATTGAAAAAGGCTGGGAGTACTACGGAATTCTACAGACATTCAATCATTTGTTTCAAGTAGCAACAATGAAGGACAACATTCAAAATCCATTGTTCACATCTGAGACATCCATTGAAACTAACTCAGAAGAAAAAGATGAAGACATAGATCCACAACAAAGTTTATCTTCCGTAATGGAAGAACCATAATGGAAGAACCACTTTTTGCAAGTCAAGGCTCTAGGGGGAATTCTCCAAAATGGGAATTCCCACGCAAGAAGCTAGTCGAAGATCACAATAAAGAATGTTTATTAAAAATCATCTTAAAAGGTCATTACTCATAGGACTATACTCATACGACTATACTACTAGGATTATACTACTAGGACTACACTTAAAATACCCCTTTTTCTTGTATTGAATCAATGACCACAAACTTATCTAAATTCTATAAAGCCATGAATGTCAGCAACTGACAAAACACAAAACATGTAAACCAATAAAAGATGACAAGGCTTGATGGGACCCCCATGTCTTTCAAAAAGCAAGTTAAAACATTGAAAAGATGAGCAAAATGCTTCAAAACACACAATGGACACAAAATAGCCAAATTAGCTAAAAAATGCTACAAAGACAAAATGTAGGAAATTTGACAAGAGAAAATGGGGGTGGTTTTAAAAAGGAGGGAATGGCATTTTATACCTTTTTCCAAGGCCTCTCCTTCTTTGTTTAACCTTTAGAAGTTCTTAGCTTTAACCGCTAACTACCACTAATTACTAATAAAAAATCAAATATACTACTGGACTATTTTCTAATTTTTGAAGAAAAATTCTAAATGCTAAATGGTTTGCAGCATTGGCTTCAAAAGGACCAAATTACATTAGTGGACCCTCCAACTCCTACTCCTAGGCCATTCAAGCTTGTGAAAGCCAGTAAATTGTCAAGGCAAATAAATGTAAAAATCCAGGATGATGGAATTTACACTTTTAAAGATTTTGACTTGCTTGGAGAGTTTGGAAGGATTTTAGGAGTAAAATAGACTCTTTTCTAGCTTTATTTGGATGTCACAAGTTCCTAGTATGTCGGTCAACGCATTGAATTTGTTTAAAATATGCTAGAAATCAATGGCGCCTCTTGTTCATATACTTGTCAATGTCGGAATGAATTGAAACTTGTTGGAGCGCATTATTATGACTAAAAATTCTATTCCAATTTTTAGTGGAATTTTTCCAAAATTTGGGTATTTTCTAAAAAGTTGCAATACTAGGTTAAATGGTTGACTTATCAAAAAGTCATCTTTTGTATTTCGAAAAAATCTGAATTTTTTTAAGTAATCTCTAAAGAGTTTTTCAGACACTAACTGCAGACCCATCTTTGTACATTTCATTTTTCACAAGAAGTTTTGATTTTAATTACCTTCTTTTAAATTCAATGATTGAACAGAGAATCTTTAGACTGGAAGGGAATTTTGACAAATTGAATGCATCATTGAGCTTCTAATGTATTTTTATATTGAAAACACCTCTTTTCAATCTTCGATTGTGCTGCCCTTCATATTCCTTGAGTTTTCATTTGCAAAGCCAACATCTAACTTTCTACTATTCTTTTGGAACAAATGGTAATTCTAGTTTAGTATACTACAAGTATGTCTAAGCCTATAGATAACTCTCCTCTATGAACTACTAACTTCTCATGTAGCTAGGCTTTGTCATGTACACTTATAGATCTAAATCAAATTATACTCTAAAATGGAAATCTTGCGGTTACGAGGCTTTGCTACCTTTTAGACACCTAATCTTCCTCTTGGACCTAATATATTTTAGAATCAAGTAATTGGAATGTTTTTAGGCGCTCTGAGATTCTAATGGTAAAACACTATACTGATAGGGACTTTAGTAATTACAGTTTAATACTCTTTTGTGGATTTTTGTGTATAAAATCTAATAATAAAATGCAGAAGCAAAAAATAAAAAAATAAAAAAAACTTTGAGACCAAAGTGAAAACTTGGGGCTCACACCATGACATCAAGTTTGGCACATAGATCTTATCTTGGTTCACTATACTATTACAACTATCACTACTAAAGTGAATAGTCATGTCTATCAATAGCTCAAAGGAATAACAACATTCATAAGCAAAAAAAAATTCATTGCATGACCACAACCATTAGTGCTAAAGCAAGACAATCATGATGATCACATCAAGTCTGATATACAAATTTTATCTTGATTCATGTACTACACCATCACAAACATCATTGCTAAGTAGACAACCATTTCTTTTTTTTTATCAAGTTTGACACGCAAGTCTTATCTTGGTTCACTATGCCATCACAAGTATCACCGCTTATCAAAGTGGATAGCCATGTCTATCACAACCATTGATCATTGCTAAGTAGACAGCCATATCTATTACATCAAATCTAACACAAAAGTTTTATCTTGGTTCACTACGCCATCATAGCTATATATCACCACTAAAGTGAATAGCCACATCCATCAATAGCTCGTAAGGATAATGTTATAATATGGTCATAAGCAAAAAATCTTTTCATTATACCATCACAACCATCATTGTTAAGTAAACAGCCATGTCTATCACACCAAGTTTGACATATAAATCTTATTTTGGTTCACTAAATATCTTAACTAGGTATATCACCACTAAAGTAGATAGTCATGTCTATTAAGAGCTCACAATGATAATGTCATAATAATGGTCGTAAGCAAAAATCCTTTGACCCATTCTTGTCATCAATAATTTCACTAGAGCTTCCCACAAATAGTGATCTCTAAAGAATTTGATCCCCATCCTACTTTAATGATAATTACACCTACTACACCCGAAAATAATTGTTAACTTAACATGTCTTGACTCTACCAAGACAACCACCATACAATAACAAACTACTCCATATATGGAGTATAATATACATGTGGAAGAAAAACAACCATCATATACAAATTTAACCATCAATATTACATATTTTTTAACACCAGGTTTAGTATAGTATTGAATCTACACTCTAATTGAGGTATGTAGTTCATATGTTACATTCATTGTCCAGTCAACTCTATAATAAAATTCCAAACAAACGAGTTAATAAAGTGTGGTAGGCCAAAGAAGGAACCGGAGCAAAGGGGGGTGTTGGGCGTCAGTCTTAGAAATATTTGTACATCCAAAGATAGTGTTTTCTTAAAGCTCGAGCAAAAAAATTAGATTTTTTAATTTCTAATATAGGATACTAGTATATTGGAGTTTATAGAGTTATAACAATCATAGGTTGTTGTAAATTTGTAATTTTCCACCATCTTAGAATGAACATAGGATGCCCTTCAAAAAAGGGATCAGACCCACTGAAATCTGCACTATAACTTCTTTCTAGCTATTGTTTTTCAAAGCTAATCTATTAATTATAAGTAACTGTCTAGTCCTTTTTGACTAGTCCTACCTCCATTCCAGAAAAAGACACATGTTTTCTTTGTAAAATACAAAAGAAACACGGGTCTTTTTCAGAAACAGAGGGAGTATTTTAAGTCTTGTTAAGATTCCTATTTTTTTATTCATCATAAAATCAAAAATTCTTTAATAGAGGTCCAATTGAAGTTCCAGTGTCAGCCTATCAGTTTTTTCAATGGACAAAAAGGAGTCTAATTCTAATGAATAACAATGTGATTGAATCCAAAAAAATCATGTATATATATAATCATATGATATAGTAGAAAGGGACTCTTTTGCTATAGTTTGAATATTTTTCTATTTCCTATAATATTCAAAAGTAAAAATATGTGAACGTCCTTTTCAATGTATAAAATAATCCAAATGATGATTGTCTCAAAACAAAATATATATATATATATATTATTCACGTCAAGGGCGCTATATCAGCTATTTTTGGAATTGAATGTTTAATTTTGTCTTTAGAATAAATCAATAATTTGTCAATAATCAATTAATCAATTAAAAAATTACACTATTTTGTGTTCAAGATTTAATCACTAAAAATCCTTTTCAATAGTTGTGTGCTTGAAAAGTGTAAAAAATTTGAATAAAAATATCCTTTTCAAGTGCTATATTGTAAAAAAGACATTGAACTTAGCCTCAAAATTGGTGATTTACTTCTTTTTAAGGATTTTATCCATAAAAAAATTTCTCCAATTTATTAAAGAGGCTTACTGCAATACTATTGATGACAATATCAAAGTAATTTATAGCTTTAAAAGTTCAAAAAAGGATTCTATACCTAGTCTTACAAAAGTAATCTCGATGGTACCTTTGAGTGTGGTTTGACCCAGAAGTTTCATCCCTGGTTTTGGATGAATGTGACTTTCTCCTTGTTGTGGGCAACAAAACGCAAATTTCTATGGATGACCGTTTCAAAACCCTAAGTCGGTCGCATTGTCCAATTGCTTGCACCTCCACTTGTTCATCCAACGCAATTCTAGCTTTCAAGATTGTGAATTACGTCTTCTTTTTTACCTTCTATGTGAGTGGTTTAGTGTTGCTCAAGGTCTGGTTGTATGTGTTGGAGGAGGCATTGTCTCCATTTGAATTGATCAAACAAGTGGCTGCATAATAGAGGAGTCCTACATTGACTTCAAAGCATATTTGAATGTTGGTCACTACAGGGAATGGAAGTTCAACTTCTGGAATTTTGAAGAACAATCCAAATTTATTAATTTTAGAATGGAATCTATGGACTATTTGTTTGTGTTTATGTCATTTGGACGGTGGGTGGTTACAACCACAAGTAAGCAAATTTAAAAAAGAAGTGCATATAGGCTATCAAAACGCCCATAGATGTCTTGTGCTCTTTGCCTGCTCCAACGGATTTTAGGTTCTTTTTTGTCAAGCATATTGAGGCCAACAATCCTACTTCATCTTCTAAGGTGATGCAAATATTATTATATATGTAGAATAAATTCTTTTTTAAGAGGGCTTGGGCCCTAGGATTGTACCGTATTGCAAACTCCACTTTGATCACATAATCACATAGTGACAGAATGTAGATGCTTTTTTAAGGGAGTCGATTTTTGGTCCTTTTAGAGATATATATAAGGTTAAAGGTTCAGAATAACTAATGGCATTGTGATATGCTTTCTAAGCGTGGAAGTATGTTCTTTTTGTAGGATTGTAATTTGGTTTTGAATTTGATTTGTTAATAACCCTTAAATTTAATTACAGAACTCAAAATTGAGGATGTGATATTGTTCTTGGTTGGCAACTACAATTCCTTATGTTTTTGTTTTTTTCTTGCTTCCATCCCCTAGTTGTCGTCCTACAAATTAATGTAGATATGAACATAGTAAATGTAAATCTCAATGGTTGTATACTTGAATTGTTTTGAATATTATTGTATTGCTAATGACAACACTCACATTTGAATTAGTTAAAGCACTTATGATATGCAAAGTTTATCTACAATTGTATGAGAATGCATTGGTACTATTGGAGGTTTGTTAGACTTGTTGAGGTCTCTGTACATGTCTATGTTATTTGTTGTTAAGATCTAAATCCTAAACTGGGCAGCACAAATCTAAAAATTTTAACTTACAAAGATGTATGAAAAAACAATAAGGAAAAAATTGAAACTAACAATACCTCCATTTAAAATACCCCATCTTAAAAAATTAGATAGCAATATGTTATTATGAATTCAAATAAAAATATCCCTACCTAATATACACTTTAAACACATAAAATACAACATGTAGTGCCTTGTAAGGAAACTAAGTTATTTCTTTCTAAATTGAATATGTGTAATCTTCATAAGAATTTCTTTCTTCAAGTTCAAAACTTTAAGATTTAATTATTATGTTTTTTAGTGATTTTAATTTACATGTCTATTCAAGTTGTGTATGAGTAGTCATTTTACAAACTACAAAAATTATATTTGAAGTCAATAATAATTACATAGCTATACCCCTTAAACTACATAACATTTGTAAAGACTCTTTTGACAGTTTTCACTACACAAATGTAAGCAAACAACCACAAATATTTTGATGGATGATAAAACCAAAACTTTATAAGTTTGGGCCATATTTGTATTCATCTATTGTTTACAATTTGAACATCTAGTCCTTGGAAGCTACAATACATAAAATTTTGGACTTTTGTCCATCTATTTCTTTGCAAATTTTTATTTTAGTCTCTAAAAATTATGTAGTGTAAATTTTTAAAGACTTTGTTGTGCAAAAATTCTTTTATTCAAAAGATAGAAATATGTTTTACTTCAGTAAATAAAATTTTCAATTCAAAATGAAATTCCAAATATAGCATAAATAAATAAATAAAATGAAAATTTGAAAAAATCACCATAATTAGAATTTAACATTTTGAAGCTAAAGGAAATTAATTATTGTGAAAATAACTAGTACTTCATCTACAAACAGTTTTGAAAGGAGTTTTTAATTTTGGTTTACACTTTTGGTTAACAATTTTGGTAACCAAGAATGCGAGATGGTAGATTCAATAGATGGATATGATCTATAAATCATTTTTTTTAAAAGAATTTAAAGGTAATTGCCAAATGGTTATCCTAAATTTCATTTTATAATACATCCTTGTGATTCTAAAAAAAATTGGACTAACCTCTAGTTATTTAAGAAAGAAAGTGAAAAAAAATTTGATAATTTTTTTTTCATTTATTTCAATCAATTTTTAATATTTTGACTAAAATGTACCAATTATGAAATGGGAGGACCAAAAAACTTGAAGGACAACAATTTACCATTGGAATTAGTTTTTGAAGTTAGACCACGATGATCTTGCAATTTGTGGCTATTCTTGCTCTAGAACTTAGGAAGATATGCTCAAATAAGTTATATAAAAGATCCCACTATTGAATTCATCAAAAACTTGAATGAATGAAATTGTGCTTAGCTTCAAAGTTTTGCCAACAACAAACTCTAATTAGTCCCTTAGGCATTTAGGCGGTAATAACCTTCTTTAAAAATTTCTTAAAAATTTCACAATAATTTCAAAAAATTCAAAATTTGATGACTTATAGTGGACATATGACTTCATCTCTGAAAAATAAAAATAAAATTTTTTACATTCATATATAGTTCAAAAATGGCAATAAACAAAATAATAGACATTGGGGCTTGAATTCAATGGTCATGGGCCTATTCTTTGAAGGTTAATGAATCATGAGGAAGTATTTTAGAAAACGGAGTAGGTGTCAAGAAGTTCGTGCCGGAGAATAGTTTGAAGTGAAACAACAAATTTCATGTTTCCAATCATTTTAATACTAGAAGGATAGGCCCATGACCACTAATTTCAAGCCTCACTATCCATCACTTTGATTGCTGCCATTTTGCAACTAGATAAAAATGAAAAAAATTATATTTATTTTTTAGAGATGAAATCATACATATCTTCTACAAGTCATCAAATTTTCAAATTTTTTTACCAAAATTTGAAATTACTCTAAAATTATTCGAAAAAAATTGAAGAAAGTTCATATCAAATACAAAATATATTCAAAAAATCTGAAATTTCAACTATAGATGTGTATTATAGTGTATAACATTGTAATGCAAGCCAAAGTTTTTGTGTCACCTTAAAATTTAGAAGGAAAAAAATGATTATAGGCCCAAGGTTCATATTGCTATAAAATAACAAATATGATTTTTTTTCAAAATTTCCAATTAGAGTAAAAACTAAAAATAATAAGCTTCACTTTGTTAGTTAAATCCAAATTCAAAAAACATCATATTTATAGTTGAAACACACATCAAGAGTAAATAGCAATAAATAGCCAAATTACACTAAAAGGGTGATCTGTGTATTAAGCATCTTCTTCTTTAGAAAAGTCAATAATATAATAATGAAGAAATTAGCAATACAATTGAACATTACAAATCTAGTCAAACAACCTCCCCAAAAAATAGGAGGAAATTTTTTTTTTTCAATCCTATAGACTTAGATGATGTAATCCAAAGGATATTTTTTGTTCTTAGTAGCATTTCAAGATTAACAGTCTTTAAAATATCCTACTAGGATATTAGATTATTCCATTTCTTGACAATTGTTTAACACTTATTCCTATTTTGTGCACTTATTGTATGGCATTATTAGGAGAGATTTGAGGGCAAAAAAGGGCTATTTTAGGCCTATTTCCCTTTCTAGGAACTATAGTACGCTGTCAAAATATTTTAATAATTTAAAAATACTTGAATTTTTTTTAAATATATTAAAATTTTAAAAATAAAAATTAATTTTAAAATTAATTAAATATTAATATCTAACGGAGTTCCCAAAGTTCCCACAATCCAAGAACTTACGGTCTTCTACAGCCCTCAAATCTCTTTGAATGCTTGAAATGCTAGAGCTTATGACCATGTGGTTGAATATTAAAATCCTCTAGCCTAGTTGCTTCATTTTTCCATTAAAAAATAAATGAAATTTTTATTTTTCAAAGATTGAGTCGCAATCATGCTTTCTACATGTCATAAAAACTTTAATTTAAAAAATATATATAAAATAATCACAAGTTTTGCAAAAAACTGAAAAAATCATATAAAATAAAAAGCAAGTTCAAAAAATGGAAAAAATTTGCCACATATAAATATCATGGCATAGAAAATCATGGTGTAAGTCAAATTTATGCGTCTCTTTACAATTAGAAATTCAATGAACCATAATAATAGATCCAAAGTTTAAATGGCTATAAAATAGATAATTTTTAGAATTCCTCAAATTTTCAAATTGGAATAGAAATTAGACTTAATAAACTTTATTTCATTAGTTGAATTCAAATTCAAAAAGGATCATTACAGGCTAAAATTCAGACCATAGGCAAAAAAAGTAGGCATTGCCAAATACATAGATCTAGCATCTTTTGTATCTTTTGTAATCTTTTGTAATCCGTAGATTTAGCATCTTCTCAAGAAAAATTTGTAGTTCATCAATGAAGGATTTTCCACCACCAAAAGATGCACATACACTCAAAGAATGTATATCTAAATATCTAAAATAAATTAGATGCAAATCATTCATTTAAGAGTGAAAATAAGTCTTATTCAACCATGCATCGCCACAATTTAGCAGCATCAGCATTTCAAGGTTAACCCTAAAACATTGGGATATATATGACCATGTCAATGAATTTTAAGCCCCTTTGCTATAGATGCTCCATTTTGTCACTAAAAATGCATGTTTTGTATTTTTCAGAGATTAAATCACATGTTTTCTATGAGCCATAAAAAAAATTAAGATTATTTTCAATTTTTTGAAATTTTCATGAGTTTTTGAAGAAAAAGTGAAGAAAAATCAAATCAAACACAAAATAAGCTTAAAAAATTTGAAGATTTTACCATAAGTGTATATTGTGGTGTAAATATCATGGTTTAAACCAAATATTTGTGTCATTCTATAATTAGAAATTCAACAAACCATTATAATAGACACAAAATTCAAATGGCAATAAATTATTTAACTTGGAAAATTTTCCAAATTCTTTATTATAGTATAAACTAACTTAGTAAACTTCATTTCATCATTTGGGCTTAAACTAAAAAAAAGATCATTTTAATGACTAAAGTTTAGATCAAGAGCACAAGAGGTAGAAATTGCCAAATACATTAGAAAGGCTCCTTTGTGACCCATGGATTTAGAATCTCTTTCTTTACAAAATTTTATAGTTTTTCATTGAAGTGCTTTCCACCACCAAGTGCTACATCTACATTAATTTCAAAGAAGTATACCAAACAAATTTAGATGGAAGTCATTTATTTTTTAATAAAATCAAGTTGTGTTTGACTATTCATCAACTATTTTTTGGCTAATTAGGCGTTTTGGTGTTAAATCCTTTTTTCCCACTTACAATTTCATGGCAAAAAATTTATGGGATGTAGAAAAAAGAATATAAATAAATAAATAAATATATTATATATATATACACACACACACAAACAAGTCCAATTACAATATTCTAATTTGGGTGGAATTGTGGCATCCTCAAAAAATTTGTCCCTTGCTCATGATATAAGTGTTTTTTTTATACAACCTAAATTAAAAGTCTAGTTGCAACATCTAAAATTTTGTGGCCAGTTAGCTATTACACAAGTAATTTTAATTAGTGTGAGACGTACCATTTGTTTCTTATTACATTATTTTACATGTAGAACAAAACTTATTCTAAAAATTGAGTAACATGAAAAAAAAAAACTATTTCATTTTATTCTAGTGTCTATATTACTAATGAAATATTGTCTTTATCTATTCCTTTGAGAGTGTACAAGAAAAATAGCTTGCTCTTAAATCAAATAAAAATTTGTCCTTATTTATGTTGTTGACATCATTTCACACCAAAATTTCCATTTAATAATTGTATAAAATATGTAATTACAAGTCTACTATTCTTTGTACTTAGAGGAAACCCTTAGGGGTGGATTGTCTCTTTCCAGGGTATAAATAAGTCTAAAATTCCTTACTTTGGGAGAAAATCCTTGGAAGGGGACGGCTAATATTCCTTATCCTTGGAAGAAATCCTTGCAAAGGAGACGTCTAATAGTCCTTATCTTCATGAGGAATTCTTGGGAAGAGATGTCTAATATTTGTTGTCTTTGGAGGACACCGATTATAAGGAACGTTTAATATTCCTTGTCCTTAAAAGAAACTTTTGGGAGGAGAGACGACTAATATTCCTTATCCTCATGAGGAAATCCTTGGAAGGGGATGTCTAATATTTGTTGTCCTTGGAAGAAACCATCGGTAGGGAACGTCTAATATTCTTTGTCCTTGGAAGAAATCCTTAGGAGGGAGACGTCCAATAGTCCTTGTCATTGGAGGAAACCTTTGGCACGGGACGTCTAATATTCCTTGTCTTTGGAGGAACCCTTGGCAAGGACATCTAATATTCCATGTCCGGCTCCTTGTAAAAAACCCTTGGGAGGAAGATGTCTAAAATTCCTTATCTTTATGAGGATTTTTTTTAGAAAAAACGTCTAATATTCCTTGTCCTTGGAGTAAACACTTGAGAGGAGGATGTCTAATATTTCTTATACTCATGAGAAAATCCTTGAGATGAAAGTCTAATATTTTTTATCCTTGAAAAAACCCCTTGGCAAGGGACATCTAATATTCTTTGTCCTTAAAGGAAACTCTTGGCAGGGGACGTCTAATATTCTTTGTCCTTGGAGGAATCCTTGAAAAGGAGATGTCTATTATTCCATGGCTTCGGAGGAATCCTTGAAAGGGAGATGTCTATTATTCCATGTCTTTGAAAGAAATGCTTAGGGAGGGACATCCAATATTCCTTATTTTTATGAGGAAACTTTTGGGAAGGAATATCAAAGAATCTTTGTCCTTGGAGAAAACCTTTGGGAGAAGGAAGTTTTTTTTGAAGGAATAGCCACTCTATATGTCCATCAAGAAATGATTTTTGAAAACTCAATAATTAATAAAAAAAACAAAAGGAGCCATGTATCACTAAAGTACACGTAGTCAATTTTTTTATAAAAAATAATTAATGCCCTAAAATTTTGACTTGTACAACATTTTGAAAGAAAGTGCGTGAAAATTTAAGGATAAAAAATAATAATTCATGTCATTTAACTTCTAAGTGCTTGAATTAAAGATATAAAGATTATTTTTTAAATTTCTAATAAATAATTGTAATTCTTCTAAAATATCCATATCATTTGATTCAAGATACATGAAATTATTTCTTTCTTCTTTACATTAATATATGCATGATTTTTCTTGAGGCTTCTTCAATGAATATTAACTAGATGAAATACACTTTTCAAGACATTCATTTCGTAGACAAGGGATGGTTGATTATTTAGTATTTAATCCTTAATAAAGCTAATATCTATTATATAGATGATAAATTTTTTAAAAGCTACATGAATGATTGAAATACATCAAAATTATATAAAGAATGATTTTTTGAGGCATTCTTCAAAGATGCAACTAATTTTTTCACTTAATGCATCATGATTTTGGTATAAAGTTCTAAATCGGTTCATACCAAGATCTTAAGAAAATAAAAACTTGCAAAAACAAAGATTTGTCTTAATTCCTTGAACCCTCAAAGACCAATAGGTAATTCAAAGTTTTCAAAATTGAATGTGGAGATGTATCATATAATGTATTTAGGATAATAATTTAATGATGGCTTAAAAAAATTTGTGATATATATGATCCATAGATCATATTCATACAGATAAATCAATTGCTACACCAACTAACATTTTTCAATTAAAAAAAAAAAAAAAAAAATCTTTTTCAAATTGACTATAGATTGAATATATGTAATTTTCACAAGATTTGTTTATCTTTGGATTCAAAATATTACATTCTAATTACATTGATATCATAAGATTTTTATTTTACTTATGAATTGAAGTTATTGTTAAAGGATCATTTTTGAATTGAAAAAAGTAGTTTTCAATGAAGTCATACATACTTATACCCTTGGAACTATAGAAGATGATTTTGTGAAAACTTTGGTTTTCAAAGCCTTGGAGGTTGGAGGAGGGTCGTGGGGATTGGAGGTCTTGGAAAAAAGTTGCAAAAATCTAAACAGCATATATGTAAAAAAACTAATGCAAGAATTTACAAATATTTTAATAGATGATTTTTTTTTCCATACTTGTAAGATGTTTGCATTTATCCATTGTTGGAAATTTGAACGCTTGGTCGTTAAAGGATTAGTGCAAAAAGCCTTCTTTGAGCTTTTTGGAGTGTTTTCTAATCTAAACAGAAAGTTGTATTTTTGATAAGTTTTATCAATTTTTTTTTAATTGTAAATGAAAGACCTTAAACTTGACATATTATGGATTACATATCTAGGAAATGAAAATTCAATTATTGTATATACATAGATTGAATTATATTATAATGTATGATTATCAATGGATTAAAAATTTGAAGTAATTCAAACTCTTTCTATCCTCATTCACATGTCAAGTCTAAAATTATTGTCATATAAGAATATCACGCTAAAAATATAATATACATAACCATAATTGATTTACAACATCAAAGTCTATATTACAATAATACTTTATGAATTTGTAATGTTTTTTTTATCAATACCCAATTTATTTGACTCTATCTACAAGAGCTCTTAGTAATCAATTGTTAAAAGCTATAATTTGATTTTGCAATGTGCTAAAAACTTGATTTGAGTGTCAAAAGCTTGAATTGCTAGCTTTTGAGTGCAAAGAGTTAATATTTGATTTTCAACTTTTATTTGGATCTTAGCAGTTGTGTTGGGAATTTAGTCAACTCACGTGTGAAGAGATCTTAAAACATAAGTCATCAAATGAATATGTAAAGAGATAATACTTGGCCCTAGGTGTTAATAATTTGATTTTCTATCTTTTGAAAATTAAAATCTTAGGTTTAAATTGATTTGTAAGAGCTTGAGTGTTAACACAAAGTCATAACAAAAATATCAAGAGTTTGATTGAACTCAAGAAGCATTATCAAAAGTTTGATTTAAGTGTAAGAAATTTAGTTAAAAGTTGATCTGAATGTAAAAATAACTTGATTTAAGTTCTTAAGAATCAACTATTAAGAGTTTTGTAGTGCATTTTTTTGCACAAAATCTTCAAAAGAAAAATCAATATTTTTTCAAAACTATATTTGATTTGATATTAAAAATAGATTTGAAATGGCTATCACCCCCGGGTACGCAACTCATGTATTATACACAAGGGTCATCGGCATTAAAACGACTCAGAAGACGGCTTTTGTAAAAATTATATCAAATTAAAAAGACCAAAAAGTTGGATGAAGACGAAATTAAAAGAGAATTAAATGTAGAAAATGTTGAATTGCACACATATGACAAAAAAACTCGCAATGTATATGAAGAATTGAAACACCTATGCATAGTTTTAAAATTTCTTTAGAAAATGTTCCCTCCAATTAAAATTAAATTTTTATTAAAAAGCCTGAAAAGTTGGGTAGCTTGTCCCATGATACATGTATTAAAAAAACTCATATAATTAGTTTTTTAATGCTATTATTGGCTACCAAAAAATATCATTTCATATATATAATTATGTTTTTGGATTCCTTGTTAAAAGGGCTACAAGAATTTTCTACATTAAAATAAATTATATCCCTTGAAATTGAAATAAAATGCATTATAAGTGATTATAATGAAGGCCATATAATATGGGAGTTGCATACCCGGGCTATCACCTAAAAATACTAAAAATACTAACAAGATTAGATTTTATTTAACCAAAATTTAGATGACACTCAAATCTAATGCTTTGGGCATTTAGGAATTAACATCAAAATCTTAAAAACCAATATGTGGATGGAGTCTTTTTTGCATACTCAATTTAATTTATGCATGAAAATTCTTGTTATAAATCTAGAAATATTATATGTGAGTTTTGATTATTTATGATCATTTAAATTTTTTTAATTTCTATAATTATATATTAAAAGACAAGTGAGGGATTGCCACTTGATAGTTTTGCCATTTGGAGCCATGGCACTTTGATTTCCACTTCAACTTAGAATGGCACAAAAATTCATCTATAAGTCTATATTTATTATGAAAGATTATTTTTTTTCATTTATATTTTCCTCTTAATTTATATTGAATAAATACAACAATCTACCATTTGATTGTACAAAAAGTCACTTTTGAAATTCTGGTGAATTTATCAATGTTTTTTTGGTGTTATTCTCTTTGAGAAGAGATCTTAAAATTACAAGATGTAAAAAACATACCCAATGAGAATTCAAGTTTTAAGTTTAGGTGTAGTAGTTTTCAATCCAAAAACTTGTAACTCATACTAAATAAATGAATAAATTCCACAACCTCTAATTTTCATCAATTTGTGAATTTGAGATACACAAATAGGCACGTTGTAAAATAAAGATATACTTTTTCTACTTTAATCATGTGGACCTCACAATTCGTTTTGAATTTGAAATTGAGTTTCTGTAGATATATTCAACATAAAGATGAAATTAAGATCCTTCATGTACGGTTTCATGCTTCATAATTTTTTCCTCTCTAAAATCTTAATCCAAAAGTGTCTATTTCCTACATTTTTGAATCATGAAATGCCAAAAGATTCCTAAATTGGTTTATCTGAAGAACAATAAAACAATTCTGTCACAATCAATGATTATTGAGATTGTAGAAGAATAGACTTAACATTGTTAACCAATTGAATATCCATCTCCCTAGTGGAGGTATAATTCTACCCCTAGATACTTTGGGGGGCTTAAGTTATAATATGAATCTTCTGATTGGTTGGACAAAAGTATTTTTTTTTCAGGCTGTTAGTGCTAGCTCATCCCTTCCGCCCACTTTGATTAAGTTATTATATGAACCTTTTGATTGGCTAGGCAAAAGTGTTTCTTTATCAAATTGTCAGTGTTGGCCCATTCCTTCCCCCACGTCGATTTGTACAGCAATGGGTTGTCAAGGGAGGGGGGTCAACTATAATGTAAACCTTTTGATTGGCTGGGCAGAAGTACTTCCTTGTTAGGTTGTCAAAGTTGGCCCATCCCCTCCCTCCACGTCAATTTGAATAGCAGTAGGTTGCCGGGGGAATTCAATTATAATATGAACCTTCTAATTGGCTAGGTAGAAGTGCTACCTTGTTCGGATGTCAATGTTGGCCCATCCCCTCCCCCCACGTCGATTTGTATAACAATGGGTTGTCATTTTCAGAAACTTTTAGTGTTGCAAACTCCCCCTTTTTGCGGAATTGAAAGGGAACCTTGGGCTTGGTTAATAATGTTATGGAGTTGAGTTATTTTGACCCCTTCATCTCAATGAAATCATTTTCTCCTTCTCAAAGAATGTATAATATTCCCCCTTATGTGAATATACCGTCACGGGTTAAAAAATTAGCACAGCATTGTTGGATCCCCTAAACAATAATGAACCAAAAATAAGCTTAGTAGACCCGTAAGATAGTAAAATAAAACCACTGTTCCCGAATCCCAAGAAGCGCCTGCGGCCCTCACTGCTGCACTGCCGCACTTAATTACTTTTTCCCACGTAAAAGGCCAAAAAAAGGCTAAAAAAGGAAAAGGCAAATAATAATAATACCCCTAATAAATCCGTTCCCCTCCGTTCCCGGCTGTTCCCCGAGGTTCCCCACCTCTCCGCTCCTCGTCGTCTCGCACTTGGTATTTGGTGTCTGTCGTCCCTCCTCCACGAGCATTTCGCTTTCTTTCTCTCCCGCCTTCGCCATAGCCAAGCCCAGCCCAACTAAAACCAAGGCAAAAAACGAAGGGAACCAAATCCCTGTTCTCCAACACCGCCAGGGCCACCGCGTCATTCCGCTCTTGATTGCGCTCCTGCCATTTCCCGCACACTCGCTATCACCAATTCCCGCTCTCACGCCCCCGTCTGTCTGTCTCTTCTCTCTCTCTCCCGCGCACCTCTCGTCGTCGTCGTCTTCCGCTTCTTGTTTGCTTGTTCTATAGCCGCTTCGACTCCGCAGACGGAAGCCATTGCAAAGCGCTTGGAGATTCTCTTGTTTTTTTTTGAGGTTTTCTGGAGAGGTGAAGTTTTAGTTTTAGTTTTTTTTTTCCGCGCGGGGCGAAGTTTTGTTGTGGACACGGAATGGGGAATCCGGAAGAGACTGTAGTAGCTGCGGCTGATGTTGACATGGCGACGATCGCTGCGGAGCCTGCCGCGACAATTGCAGCGGACGTTGCGGCGACTACGGAGCCCGCGACGGAGGACCTCACGGGGGCTTTGGTTGGTTGGAAGCGCAAGGTTCGTGAACGTGGAAACCCCCGGGTTGTGGTAATAAGTTGTGGAATGTTGCGTTTGTTTAATTTTGAGGTTTTTCGTTTTTGTAATGTCGGCTGTTCATGGTTGCGTGTGGAGGAGGGGGGAGGGAGGTTAACCGGTTTGACGTGACATGCTGTTAAGGTTGTGCAAGACATTGTGGTTTTTTTTTTTTTTTTGATAACCTAGGGTATGAATTTTTGGTCGCGAGGATTTCCGTTTCGGTCTTTCCCAAGTGCTGCGTTGGAGAGGAATAAAATTCTTGTCGTGCGGAGGAGCTTTTCGGTGTCGTCGTTCGGGTCGTCGTAATTTTTGAAGCATGCACAAGAAACAATATTGAGTGTTTTAGGGGGGGAACTTATACGAAAAACAGGAGTTCTTGAAAGAGCTTTCTGTGTGTTTTTGTTTCGTGGGACAAGAGGTTTGCTAGGGAAATGAATAATCGCGGCAGATACTGGACTATTTCGAATTACGCGAAATACTGCAACTCGACCTATTCTTTTTTTTACAGTTTCATTCTTCTTCATGCCTCGAGAACATTTTTTCATAGAAATGCGCGTCTTTCCGGGGTGTGGCAGTTGGTATGTGAGGTTGACAACTGCCGAGGTTTGCCTAGGAAGGTTTTTTCGCGATGGAGAATGGCACTTGTTGTCGTTTGCACAACATTCGCCTTGGATGTTTTTTGACTGTCCGCTATTGCAGGTAGGGCGTTTTAAATAGAGACTGAGACTTTAGTTTTGACGTTCTCAGAGTTTGAGAGCCTCTGAGATGTATCTTGGGATTCTAGTATGAGCTATGTGCTGCAAGAAGTGTCATTCCATTTTCTTGATTTTAAACCCTGAAGAACTGTAAGAAAGTCCGCAAATGATTTTTCACAACTGTTTCCGTGTTTCTCGGGCTCGCAACTATGGTCTGCCCTGCTTAATGCTATGACGCGCAAGCTGCTCCTCTCAAGGACCTGGGGTAGGCGTTTCTGCTTTGCAAACTTGAAGTTTCTGGCTATTCAGGGTTTCCGCTTGCACAGGTGGCCTGTCTCGCCGGAGATACTCAAGTTTTCCTAAGAAGTTCGTAAGTGCTGCGGCGACTGTGGAAGAGATGAGATCGAGCTTTCTTTGTGTGCTTTATCAGAAGAGTCGGACGCGACGCGACGCATCGCGAAGGAGTGTGGGTTTTCGCGAAGTATGGGCTCCTTCTTGTAGACCTGGTGACCTGCTTGGGATGACGCTAACGTCTGTGTGTCAGAAGCCACTCGTCGCGTTATGTATCGTCCTTCGACACGCGCAACAAATGGGGGACATCTTGTGCACCCAACGGACTTCGTTTGTTTGCCGAGGTCTCGTGGTCAATAACTTATTTCGTCGCAGGGCTGCTAGAGAGCTCGCGAACCCGGCACGGACACAGGGCCTCGACGACCTCCGTAGATGTCATCCCATCACAGTCCCGTGCGCAGTTGATTACACACGTCATATTGTCTATTTTCGATGCGCCACGTGTCCGGGTGCTATTCATCTGGGCAATTTGTTCATCTGTTTATCTGTTCATCGGGTGCTGATAATCCATATGGTCCGTGCAAGGCAGTAAAGTCGATTCGCTGTTCGATCCATACTTGGGTCAGACTATGACTTTGACACGCCATTCCAAATGCTTACTTATTTGTGGGGGCAATAGAAGGTGCTTTCAGTTGTCAGCACCACTTTTGGGGTGGGAGTGCAGCAATTTACTTCCAACGGAAAACTGAAAGGCTCTTGATTTAATTTTTTGCTCGTTCAACACCACTGTGAGGGGTTGGTTGTAGGTTCCTACCCTAATGGAGAGTAGGACAAACCATTAACCCAACGAATTTGAATATTCAACGCACGCATAAGCAAGAAAAGATGTAATTAAGTATTTGTCCCTGAAAGCAGTAATTAGAGTAGTTTTTGAGTTTTGCATAAAACAGAATATTCGTCAAAATGTCGGTGATCCCGTCCAGTAATCTGTGCTGTTTTTATCTCTCACAGAAAGTGTCATCTGACGAGACAGCTATGAATAGTATTTCGTTACAGAATTTGGTGTGGAAATGGTCCTCCTCTGATCTGTACACTTTTGTAGCATTCTTTCGATGCTTTGTTCATGGAAGGAAGTCTAGCCAGGGATGGGACATTTGATATATCTGGCGTCCTCTCTAAACGTTCTTGCATGCTGTTGATATCCGCTCCTTCGTTTTGTGGATTGTTTCAGGTCTCCGGGAAGGCAGTCCGCGGCACTCCTGGAAAGAAGAAGGATGTGAGTTTTGTGGCTCCAGATGGCGAAGAAATCAAAACCAAGAGGCAGCTGGATAAGTATCTGAAAGCTCATCCTGGGACCCTGACTGCGAGCGATTTCGAATGGGGTGTTACAGGTTGGTTAACTTACTCTCTTCGATGTTGAATGGTGTCGAGTTTTGAGTGTGCGTCTCAGTAGCTCTTAAAGAGTCCATGGCATATGGGCTGCAAAGGAATTGAATGCTGGTGCCTGGGCCTATATTTTTTTGGTCCAGGAGTTAAGTCTGGGAATCGAGCTGCTTAATGTGACGTGGTCATGATGGCCTAGTTGCTAGTTCATTTAATCTTCATATCGAATATTTATTACGAGCTACTGAGACGCTGTTTGTTGATAGCAATCAAGATTTTTCACACGTTTTTTTTTCTTGCATTCTCGACCTGGCGAAGCTGTTGAGACCCCCCCGGAGAATCGTCGAAGATCTGCAAGGCTGAATTCGAAGGGTCGCACTTCCACTGATGGTGGCGATGAAGAACCGGAGCCGAAACAGCCCGTGATGAAGCGTTCAAGGAAAAGTCGTGAAAATGGGAAGGATGAAACCGATGGTGAGTTGAAGTTTTCGTATGTTCTGTGTCCAGTGTTTTGATCGTTCCCCCGTGCCAAGCATGCCTGACATATCGATTATCTTCCTGGGAACTTTGTCCGGGTTGTTCGATTTTCGTAGAGTTCAGTAGTGATGCAGCTTGGTAGACCTGATAATGTGGTGTTGTTGTGTGCAAGGTGCGGCAGGCAAGGGTGAGCCTATTTCCTCGGATAAAGAGAAGGAAAATGGAGAGGGCAACGGGGAAACGAAAGCGATGGATGTGGATGCATCCGCGGTTGAGATCCCCGCTGCTGAGGAAACCAAAGAAATGACAGCAGACACAATTGCTGAGAAATCGGAGGATGAAAAGCCCGTGTCTACCGAACCGTCAGCGAAGCCCCTCGATGCTCCTCTTGAGCCGTCAGTGGAGGTCCCTGCCGCGCCAATTGCGGTGGATGCGCTAGAGGGTAATGGCGCCGTAGAGAAGCCGAGCGAGGCGGTGGAAATCCCCCCGCCTCAGGGTATCCATGCTCTCATCGGAGGAGTACCCAAGCCTCAGGCGGTGGAAGCTGCTCAAGAACCAGAAACCGTTTTATAACTCTCGTGGGTTCATCCATGGAGCGTCAAGGAAGGACTGATTTCACGCCCACTGCTGTTGGAGCCTGCATGGCCCCCAATCAGTGTTCAATGTATGCTAGAAGCTGCTTTTCAGAGTATCCCATCGTAAGTGTCTTGAGTGGAAGTGATATTTCTGTTCTTGCGGTCGGGTCGCATCATTTCCGGATGTTGGGACGCTCGTTTGTACGCATCGTCACCTGTAGAGCAACGACGACCGATTGTGACCGGTGATCCTTGAAGAGCGCGCGCAGGAACACCTCCCCATTTGAAGTGGCTGGAAGTTAGTGGTAGTTTGTTATTAAATCCATCCCTCTGCACAGTTTCTGTAGGTAGGTTAGTGAATGGATCTGAGAAAGTGATTTTGCTGCATGCCTGTGGGTTCGAAAATACTGGGCTACAAATATACTGTGGGTTGCAAACTCTTCAAATCATGTAAGATTTCTTTTGAATTTTTGGATACCCTCCAAAGATGTAGAAGTCCTTGTAGTCAATAGAAATTTCCTTGTTATTAGTGTGCCTGTAGTGCTTGTCGGTTTTGGTAGGTTATTGTGCAGGGATGACAAAGACCAGTATGTGGAGTCGGCATGAATCATGTTCTTTACGAAGAGTACTGTTGTCATAATCATATGTTGCGTTAGTGACATTTTGTAAGAACGCCTATACGAATTGTCCTTCGGCTATGCTAAATGTCAATCGCATATTCGTTGACACTTGACTAAATGTAGGTGTCAAATATGATTGAAAGTACGATTTTAGGGTTGTCCAAAAGAGTCATCAAGAGATGCTTAGTAGTTATTACTAGTCTCTGTGGACAATCAACTAAATGAGGACCTGGAGGGCTTGAAAAAGCTGGAGATTCTATGGACCGTTGAAGTTCTTGCCAATGTGTGAAGTGCTTACATTGATGCCTCAAAATAGCTACTGTAGGGAACTAAACGCAATCATCAAGATATGGAATGGAATGCAACCAGTGACCCATTGTGACACACTGACACCTCTAAATATGATACTGTCCAAAATGATTGGGAACCTGGTAATATTCATTGTTTGTCACTATAAACCAGTGTTTTTTTAGGCAATTAAATGCCCAATTTCCTCCAAAAAAAATAAATGTGTAGCTTCAAGCCTATAGAAAAAAAAAGGGTAAATGTGTTAAAAAATGCTAGACCATAATGATGGCCTTGCACACGGATGCCACAATGTTTTCAAAACCTCATTTCATTCATTGTATAGAGCTAGCACATACAAAAATTGCATACAAAAATTACATACTCAAAATTTCATTATCAAAATTGGCCTCCTTCGATTCAAACCCCTAAAATGAAAAAGCCAAGAAACTCAGAACCCTTTTGAGAGAAAGGCCACATAACCATTTGTCTGAAAACCAAAAAAAACCCTGCTACAATCTATTCTTACTCAAGTCCTCAACTACTCAATAATGCCTAGTTTGGTTTATAAGGTAGATTTGTCACCACTCCATTGGATAGTCAAAAAAGCATTATAACTCATAACATTGTCCCTTTTTCTACACCCTCAAATTTGTGAAAAGTACAAATACCGACGTTTGCCTAATGAACTATTAGGACTTGGTATGGATGTCCCCTTATGTCCCCTAAAGTAGGCATCTCTAAAATTGCCAATTCTCATGTTTTCTTATGAACAAGTGAAAGGAGGAATTTAATGCATCAAAGAATACAACTTTTGGATGGTGTACGCAAAAGTTATGAAGGATTATAGTTTTTTTTGGAAGATGTTCTGAAATCATTTCTTCTACATATATACATATTGATTTTAGAGATATACAAGAGTGATGATGGCGATTTTGGATCAATGGCGCTTTTGGATGAATGGCGCTTTTTGCAGTACCCACCTTAATCCTTAAAAGTTGAGAGGTTTGAGAGCATTATCTAATCTATTATATTTTCTAGACTACAACCAAGTTTATCAATTTTTTGGCTCTAATTTTGAGGGACAAAGTTTAACAAGGTACACCAACAAGGCTTGCAATGTTAAAGAGAGAAGAGAATAAATTTGATGTAATCAAGTTGTAGAGAACAAATAATTTGAAAAAATACTAGAACAAATACAATGGTAAAATTGATACTTGTACAAAACCACTATCAGCTTGATGGACTATATGAAGGTTAGCAAACTTATTATGGACCCGCTTTCCAATGCCTTTCCTATTAAGTGTATTAGGTGCATTTGTACTATCATTTTTGGTGATCAGGTTCAACATTCTTTGTCAAATAATTAATTAAAATTGCCAAATGTTGTTAGCAAGGTCCCTAAAAATAAAAAGATTTATTTTTTCCATATCCAATTTTTTGAAAAAATATTTTTTTGAAATATTTTTGCCAATCCTAACTACTTGAGGTTATAGTCTAACATTTAGAGGTTGAAATGTTGGACAAATGTACATAGGGACACAATTGGGAAGATCGTTATATCTACCTTATTTGGCTTCACAAGTGCAAGAATGTACAATACATGCAATACAAGAAGGCTTCAATTCTTCATAACTAAAATATTTGAAGTAAATTCCAACGCAATTGCGATATGATTTGCATTTTCAAACTAAGATAAGTACACCTATTTGCAACCCTATCCAACACTAGTAGAAAACCGGGCCCGATCTGTTGTTTTGGTCGCGTTGATCATCAACAGATTTTTGTTCATGAACAAAAATCTGTTGATGATCAACGTGACCAAAACAACAGATCGGGCCCGGTTTTCTACTAGTGCAATTACATCACAATGTGCATCCTCTCTTCATACTAGAATTTAAATCTTCATTAGTCATACTTGGCCGATGAGATTTGTGCCATATGATTATGAAAAAAATTATAGCCTTAGATTTCAGTTGGGAAATGTAGAGGGATTAGGTGTTTTTATACTACTTGGAAAGGGTAGATTGATTGAGGTAACAACATAATAGAATTCTAGATTTTGATAATAAAAATATCTTGCAAATGACCTCAACACCTTGTCATAACCAACAATTTGCATTGGTAGTGCAATGTGTTAAGGTAGAGAAAAATGAATTTTATTTTCTTCTTTGGTTGTTATATCACCTTGTACATGTGGAAAACAAGAAACTGTTTGGGCCACATTTTGTATCTTTTTTGGGGGAGAGAATCAACAAACAAGAGAACATGGGATCGTACGTCAGCAGGGTTTTCTTTTTCTTGACAAAAGAGGAGGTGGATTCTTATTGTAGGATGGTGAATCTTTTTGAAGAATTTGTGTTTCTGTTTCTATTGTGCAGCCTTTGTTGAGATTGGAGTTACGTGTTTGTGTGTGCCTGCGTTGTGCAACAATTTTATAATTAGGATTTTGGTTGTGTTTAGGGTTACATTGTATTGAATTGAAACAATTTTGAAACCTTGTGAATTTTTTATTTTAAAGAAAATTTTCCCACATTTTTTTTTAAAATTTTATAAATAAAAAATTTGGGGAATTTTAGGTCTATTAATTAGGTTATCATGAAGAAAATTAATCACATGTATTTAGTGACACATGGTCTTTTTTATTTTTATTAATTAGTAAGTTTTAAAAAATCATCTCTTGATGCATACATGGAATGGCTATCTTGTCACAAGAGATGTCTCCCTTCCAAGGAACTCCTCCAAGGATAAGGAATATTAGACATCCCCTCTAAGGGTTTCCTTCAAGGATAAGGAATATTAAATGTCCTCTTGTAAGGGTTTCCTCATAAGGAATATTAGCCATGTTTTATGTTGAAGGTTTCTTCCAAGAACAAAAAATATTAGATGCCTCCTACGTCCCCTAAGTAGTATTAGATGTCCCTTGTCTAGGGTTTCGTTCAAGGACAAGGAATATTAAACATCCTCTTCCAAGGGTTTCCTTGTAAGGATAAGGAATACAATATTAGGCATCCCCCTCCTAAAGGTTGCTTCTAGGGACAAAGAATATTAGACATCCCTTGCCTACGGGGTTTCCTAAGGACAAGGAATACTTGACGTCCCTCCCAAAGATTTCCTCATGAGGATAAGGAATATTAGACAGCGGAGGGTTGGAACAAGGAATATTAGATGTCCGGTCCCGTCCAAGAGTTTCCTCATAAAGAATATTAAACGTCTTTCCTACAGTTTCCTCCAAAGACAAGGAACATTAGACATCCCCTCCCAAGGGTGCCTTCATGAAGAATATTAGACGTTCCCTATCCAAGGTTTCATCCAAAAACAAGGAATATTAGACTTGTCTATCCTCAGAAAAGAGTCATCCCTTTCTACAAGATTTCTTCCAATAACAAGGAATATAGGACTTGTAATTATATATTTTATGTAATTATTAAATGAAAAGTTTGGAATGAAATGACGTCATCAATATAAACAAAGACAAATTTTTATTTATTCCAAGAGCAAGCTTTTTTTCTTATATATTTTGAAAGCAATAGATAGAGACAACGTTTTCATAGTTAATAATGTAGGATACAATAGTGTTTTTTTTTCACGTCACTCAATTTTTAGAATAAATTCTGTTCTATTGGAAAAACAATGTACTATAAAACAAATGGTGTCTTGCACTACTTGAAATTATGTGTATAATAGCCAATTGGCTACAAAATTTTAGATGATATAACTAGATTTTTAGTTTAAGTTTTGTGAATAAAAACTTATATTATGAACAAGGATCACGTTTCTTTGGGTGGTTCACTGGTTACAACAATTCCACACCATAAATAAGGGACAAATTTTCTAGTCCTTTTCTATATAATTGAAATGAGACAAAAATGTGAAACAACATTTTTGAGATTTTTTGTTTGTATTAAGAATTTTCAAAAAATTGAATTTAAAAATAGTCTAATAATTTAAAGGTCAAAAATAAAAAACTTCACCTTATATGCATTTATCCTATTTATTTGCTATTGAGATGTAATTTACATTTAATCCCTAGGCAAAAGCTATTTTTAAAACAATTTTGAATGAAAGTTAACAAATTCCTAAATCTTTGCAATGCAATTTTTTTTCAAAGCTTAAAAATAAATTAATTGATAAAAAAAAAATAATGCATACAATAAATTTTTGATGATTAAATTTATGTAATCATAACAATTAATTAGGAAACTTATTTCATAATGATCATTTGAATAATAGGATGATTGCAAGAAACACTTGTCCTATTTCTTGTCCCCTTGCCTTCGGACATGTGTTTTTTGCTCATAACTTTTGCATCGCTTGTCTGTTTGGCACTCGGTTTGGAATGGATTTTGGAATGAAGGTGTATGCAATAATTACAAACATTGAGTAAGTTTTTTAATTTTTTCAAATTAGTTTACTATTTTTAGCCAACCCCCAATTGAGTATCTACCTTGGCCATTATAGGGGGGATTTAGTCCTATTTTTGACCCAAAAATGAAAATTTGAAGCCAAATTGGATATATTAGAGGTCTACTAACATTACAAGGGCTGATGATGTGTTTTTATGAAAATAGAAACATGTCGGTTGCACACATGGGGTCAAAGTGACCTTCCTTTGTTCGAAGGCTACAAAGAGGGAAACAATTTCCTTCATGATTTTTTTGGTGCAATGCAAGCACAATCTTCTCTAGAAAAATGTCTTTTTTTATGGAATTTTTTTGAATTTTTTTTGAATTACAAAAAAAGGAAAAACTCCATAGATCCCTTTTCTGCTCCCAATGGCTTCTGTAGTACTCCGTAGTAGTCTGTAGTAGTCTGTAATACTTCATAGTACAACATAGTAATGAATTGATGTTGTAGATTTGCAGGCGCCCTAAATCGACGGCTTAGATTTTTTGGGTCACTGCTAATACATAATATTGGTAGTAGTGCATAGAACTACCAGTCCTATGGCCAGAAACTGCGTTTTTGACGGAAAAACGTGAAGTGTTCTTACAATTGCTCAATACTTCACTAGAATTGTGTACAATGTTTACCAAAAATGCAATCCTAATTCCAAAGCCATTGAGATTAGTGTGGCATGATAATGCCCAGTGAAACAAGAAAATGTTGGAAAACTAAGTCACTGAATGGAAGTCTAGAAAAAGGATTAGAAATTACTTACAACACAACCACTTCTTGAATGGCTATCTACTACATATAATTCTAAAGCCTCTTAGAGATTGTCGAAGTTTTTATTAGAACCATTTGTCATTGGTAGAAATTTCCACCCAAAATATGAATAAACATTAGTATCGATGTCTGCGACACCAAATAGATTCATAATGATAACATTTCAAAAGGTGATATAACAACCAAAGAAGAAAATAAAATTCATTTTTCTCTACCTTAACACATTGCACTACCAATGCAAATTGTTGGTTATGACAAGGTGTTGAGGTCATTTGCAAGATATTTTTATTATCAAAATCTAGAATTCTATTATGTTGTTACCTCAATCAATCTACCCTTTCCAAGTAGTATAAAAACACCTAATCCCTCTACATTTCCCAACTGAAATCTAAGGCTATAATTTTTTTCATAATCATATGGCACAAATCTCATCGGCCAAGTATGACTAATGAAGATTTAAATTCTAGTATGAAGAGAGGATGCACATTCTGATGTAATTGGATAGGGTTGCAAATAGGTGTACTTATCTTAGTTTGAAAATGCAAATCATATCGCAATTGCGTTGGAATTTACTTCAAATATTTTAGTTATGAAGAATTGAAGCCTTCTTGTATTGCATGTATTGTACATTCTTGCACTTGTGAAGCCAAATAAGGTAGATATAACGATCTTCCCAATTGTGTCCCTATGTACATTTGTCCAACATTTCAACCTCTAAATGTTAGACTATAACCTCAAGTAGTTAGGATTGGCAAAAATATTTCAAAAAAATATTTTTTCAAAAAATTGGATATGGAAAAAATAAATCTTTTTATTTTTAGGGACCTTGCTAACAACATTTGGCAATTTTAATTAATTATTTGACAAAGAATGTTGAACCTGACCACCAAAAATGATAGTACAAATGCACCTAATACACTTAATAGGAAAGGCATTGGAAAGCGGGTCCATAATAAGTTTGCTAACCTTCATATAGTCCATCAAGCTGATAGTGGTTTTGTACAAGTATCAATTTTACCATTGTATTTGTTCTAGTATTTTTTCAAATTATTTGTTCTCTACAACTTGATTACATCAAATTTATTCTCTTCTCTCTTTAACATTGCAAGCCTTGTTGGTGTACCTTGTTAAACTTTGTCCCTCAAAATTAGAGCCAAAAAATTGATAAACTTGGTTGTAGTCTAGAAAATATAATAGATTAGATAATGCTCTCAAACCTCTCAACTTTTAAGGATTAAGGTGGGTACTGCAAAAAGCGCCATTCATCCAAAAGCGCCATTGATCCAAAATCGCCATCATCACTCTTGTATATCTCTAAAATCAATATGTATATATGTAGAAGAAATGATTTCAGAACATCTTCCAAAAAAAACTATAATCCTTCATAACTTTTGCGTACACCATCCAAAAGTTGTATTCTTTGATGCATTAAATTCCTCCTTTCACTTGTTCATAAGAAAACATGAGAATTGGCAATTTTAGAGATGCCTACTTTAGGGGACATAAGGGGACATCCATACCAAGTCCTAATAGTTCATTAGGCAAACGTCGGTATTTGTACTTTTCACAAATTTGAGGGTGTAGAAAAAGGGACAATGTTATGAGTTATAATGCTTTTTTGACTATCCAATGGAGTGGTGACAAATCTACCTTATAAACCAAACTAGGCATTATTGAGTAGTTGAGGACTTGAGTAAGAATAGATTGTAGCAGGGTTTTTTTTGGTTTTCAGACAAATGGTTATGTGGCCTTTCTCTCAAAAGGGTTCTGAGTTTCTTGGCTTTTTCATTTTAGGGGTTTGAATCGAAGGAGGCCAATTTTGATAATGAAATTTTGAGTATGTAATTTTTGTATGCAATTTTTGTATGTGCTAGCTCTATACAATGAATGAAATGAGGTTTTGAAAACATTGTGGCATCCGTGTGCAAGGCCATCATTATGGTCTAGCATTTTTTAACACATTTACCCTTTTTTTTTCTATAGGCTTGAAGCTACACATTTATTTTTTTTGGAGGAAATTGGGCATTTAATTGCCTAAAAAAACACTGGTTTATAGTGACAAACAATGAATATTACCAGGTTCCCAATCATTTTGGACAGTATCATATTTAGAGGTGTCAGTGTGTCACAATGGGTCACTGGTTGCATTCCATTCCATATCTTGATGATTGCGTTTAGTTCCCTACAGTAGCTATTTTGAGGCATCAATGTAAGCACTTCACACATTGGCAAGAACTTCAACGGTCCATAGAATCTCCAGCTTTTTCAAGCCCTCCAGGTCCTCATTTAGTTGATTGTCCACAGAGACTAGTAATAACTACTAAGCATCTCTTGATGACTCTTTTGGACAACCCTAAAATCGTACTTTCAATCATATTTGACACCTACATTTAGTCAAGTGTCAACGAATATGCGATTGACATTTAGCATAGCCGAAGGACAATTCGTATAGGCGTTCTTACAAAATGTCACTAACGCAACATATGATTATGACAACAGTACTCTTCGTAAAGAACATGATTCATGCCGACTCCACATACTGGTCTTTGTCATCCCTGCACAATAACCTACCAAAACCGACAAGCACTACAGGCACACTAATAACAAGGAAATTTCTATTGACTACAAGGACTTCTACATCTTTGGAGGGTATCCAAAAATTCAAAAGAAATCTTACATGATTTGAAGAGTTTGCAACCCACAGTATATTTGTAGCCCAGTATTTTCGAACCCACAGGCATGCAGCAAAATCACTTTCTCAGATCCATTCACTAACCTACCTACAGAAACTGTGCAGAGGGATGGATTTAATAACAAACTACCACTAACTTCCAGCCACTTCAAATGGGGAGGTGTTCCTGCGCGCGCTCTTCAAGGATCACCGGTCACAATCGGTCGTCGTTGCTCTACAGGTGACGATGCGTACAAACGAGCGTCCCAACATCCGGAAATGATGCGACCCGACCGCAAGAACAGAAATATCACTTCCACTCAAGACACTTACGATGGGATACTCTGAAAAGCAGCTTCTAGCATACATTGAACACTGATTGGGGGCCATGCAGGCTCCAACAGCAGTGGGCGTGAAATCAGTCCTTCCTTGACGCTCCATGGATGAACCCACGAGAGTTATAAAACGGTTTCTGGTTCTTGAGCAGCTTCCACCGCCTGAGGCTTGGGTACTCCTCCGATGAGAGCATGGATACCCTGAGGCGGGGGGATTTCCACCGCCTCGCTCGGCTTCTCTACGGCGCCATTACCCTCTAGCGCATCCACCGCAATTGGCGCGGCAGGGACCTCCACTGACGGCTCAAGAGGAGCATCGAGGGGCTTCGCTGACGGTTCGGTAGACACGGGCTTTTCATCCTCCGATTTCTCAGCAATTGTGTCTGCTGTCATTTCTTTGGTTTCCTCAGCAGCGGGGATCTCAACCGCGGATGCATCCACATCCATCGCTTTCGTTTCCCCGTTGCCCTCTCCATTTTCCTTCTCTTTATCCGAGGAAATAGGCTCACCCTTGCCTGCCGCACCTTGCACACAACAACACCACATTATCAGGTCTACCAAGCTGCATCACTACTGAACTCTACGAAAATCGAACAACCCGGACAAAGTTCCCAGGAAGATAATCGATATGTCAGGCATGCTTGGCACGGGGGAACGATCAAAACACTGGACACAGAACATACGAAAACTTCAACTCACCATCGGTTTCATCCTTCCCATTTTCACGACTTTTCCTTGAACGCTTCATCACGGGCTGTTTCGGCTCCGGTTCTTCATCGCCACCATCAGTGGAAGTGCGACCCTTCGAATTCAGCCTTGCAGATCTTCGACGATTCTCCGGGGGGGTCTCAACAGCTTCGCCAGGTCGAGAATGCAAGAAAAAAAAACGTGTGAAAAATCTTGATTGCTATCAACAAACAGCGTCTCAGTAGCTCGTAATAAATATTCGATATGAAGATTAAATGAACTAGCAACTAGGCCATCATGACCACGTCACATTAAGCAGCTCGATTCCCAGACTTAACTCCTGGACCAAAAAAATATAGGCCCAGGCACCAGCATTCAATTCCTTTGCAGCCCATATGCCATGGACTCTTTAAGAGCTACTGAGACGCACACTCAAAACTCGACACCATTCAACATCGAAGAGAGTAAGTTAACCAACCTGTAACACCCCATTCGAAATCGCTCGCAGTCAGGGTCCCAGGATGAGCTTTCAGATACTTATCCAGCTGCCTCTTGGTTTTGATTTCTTCGCCATCTGGAGCCACAAAACTCACATCCTTCTTCTTTCCAGGAGTGCCGCGGACTGCCTTCCCGGAGACCTGAAACAATCCACAAAACGAAGGAGCGGATATCAACAGCATGCAAGAACGTTTAGAGAGGACGCCAGATATATCAAATGTCCCATCCCTGGCTAGACTTCCTTCCATGAACAAAGCATCGAAAGAATGCTACAAAAGTGTACAGATCAGAGGAGGACCATTTCCACACCAAATTCTGTAACGAAATACTATTCATAGCTGTCTCGTCAGATGACACTTTCTGTGAGAGATAAAAACAGCACAGATTACTGGACGGGATCACCGACATTTTGACGAATATTCTGTTTTATGCAAAACTCAAAAACTACTCTAATTACTGCTTTCAGGGACAAATACTTAATTACATCTTTTCTTGCTTATGCGTGCGTTGAATATTCAAATTCGTTGGGTTAATGGTTTGTCCTACTCTCCATTAGGGTAGGAACCTACAACCAACCCCTCACAGTGGTGTTGAACGAGCAAAAAATTAAATCAAGAGCCTTTCAGTTTTCCGTTGGAAGTAAATTGCTGCACTCCCACCCCAAAAGTGGTGCTGACAACTGAAAGCACCTTCTATTGCCCCCACAAATAAGTAAAGGTATGTTCCCACTTGGTGTTACAGGTTTTCTTTGGAATGTGAATCCGGTCCAGAAGGAGGCCAAAATTCATTCCTAAGACCCTCTGTAACAACACCTTTAACATCAGGTGGGAACATACCTTAAGCATTACATAGTACGCATGAGGAAACGCAATTTGCAATATTTTTAAGAACGTACCACCCGTGACGCTGTGTTCGCTGGTAACAACCGCGAATGGCGTGATACCAAGCCTATCTTGGAATGGTAAGAGAGGTACATGGGTTCGATATTGTCTAGGAACACCGTAGGATAAGGTCTGTCTTTCCTACCAGGCGGGTTCGGTTACTACATTCTTTCGTCGTTGAAGTAAGCATTTGGAAAAGCGTATCAAAGTAAACTTTTGACCCGAGAATAGATCAAACAGCCATTCCGGTTACTTTACTGCCTCGCGGTGACTGTGCGGCCTAACAGCACCCGATGAATAGCACCGGGACACGTGGCGCATCAAAAAAAGAAAATATGACGTGTATAATCTACAGAATTTGCAACTTGTGACGATGGGATGACACCTACGAAGGGCGTCGAGGCCCTGTGTCCGTGCCGGGTTCGCAAGCTCTCCGGCAGTCCTGCGACGAAGTATTGACCAAGAGAACTCGGCAAACAAACGAAGCACGTCGCTAACACAATATAGCCCCCACTTATTGCGCGTGTCGAAGGACGATACAGAACGCGACGAGTGGCTTCTGACACACAGACATCAGTGTCATCCCAAGGAGGTTATCAAGTCTACAAGACGGAGCCCATACTGTGTAGCAGTAACTTCGCGAAAACCCACACGTCCTTCGCGTTGTGCCGCGTCCAACTCCTCTGATGGAGAGCACAACAAAACCTGGAGCTCATCCCTTCCGCAATCGCGGCAGCACCTACGAACTCGGTAGAAAAACTCGAGCATCGCCGGCGAGCCAGACGCCTTGTGCAAGCGGAAACCCTGAAGACCCAAAACTTCAAGTTCGCAGAGCAGAATCACCTGCCCAGGTCCTTGCATGTCATAACCGGCTTAGCAGGTTAGACCATAGAGGCGATCTCGAGAAACACGGAACGGCTTGTGAAAAATCTTCTGCGGACTTTCTTACAGTTCTCCAGGGTTTAAATCAAGAATATGTAATGACACTTCGTGCTGCACATAGTTCATACTCAAATCCCAAGATACTTCTCAGAGGCTCCCACACTCTGAGAACGTCAAAACTGAAGTCTCAGTCTCTAATTTAAACGTCCTACCCTGCAAAAACGGACAGTCAAAAACACGCAAGACGATTGTTGTGCGACTGCCATTCTCAACCTCGCAGAAAACTCCGAGACGAACCGTGGCAGTTGTCAATCTCACATACCAACTGCCACACACTGGAAAAGACGTACATTTCTATGAAACTAAGAAACAAAGTTGTCAACTTCCAGGCATCAAGAATGATCAGCCTATAAAAACGAGAATAAGAAGAACAGGCAGAGTTGCAGCTTTTCGCGTTCTTCGAAATAGTACAGTATTTGCCGCGATTGTTCATTTCCCTGGCAAACCTCTCGGACCACGAAACAAATACACACAGAAAGCTCTTTCAAGAACTCCTGTTTTTCGGATAAAGTTACCCCCCTAAAAATCTCAAATATTATCCCTTCTGCATGCTTCAAAAATTACGACGACCGAAGCGCCGACACTGAAAAGCTTCTCAGCACGACGAGAATATCATTCCTCTCCAACGCAGCACTTGGAAAGTTCCAAACGAAAATCCTCGCGACCAAAAATTCATACCCTAGGTTATCAAAAAAAAACAAAAAACCACAATGTCTTGCACAACCTTCACAGCATGTCACGTAAAACCGCTTAACCTCCCTCCCTCTTCCACACGCAACCATGAACAGCCAACATTACAAAAACGAAAAACCTCCAATTAAACAAACGCAACATTCCACAACTACTAACTACCACAGCCCGGGGGTTTCCACGGTCACGAACCTTGCGCTTCCAACCAACCAGAGCCCCGGTGAGGTCCTCCGTCGCGGGATCCGTAGTCACCGCAGGCTTCTCTGTGATCGTCGCGGCAGGCTCCGCAGCGATCGTCGCCGTGTCCACAACATCAGCCGCAGCTACTACAGTCTCTTCCGGATTCCCCATTCCGTGTCCACAACAAAACTTCGCCCCAGACCTCCCTTGAAGGAAAAAAAAAAGGTAATCTCTCCAGAAAAACCTCAAAAAAAATTCTCGCCCTCAAGAGGAATCTCCTAGCGCTTGCAATAGCTTCCGTCCGCGGAGTAGAAGCGGCTATGGAAGCAAACGAGAAGCGGAAGTCGACGACGTGAGGTGCGCGAGGGAGAAGAGACAGGCGGGGAGTGAGCGGGAACTGTTCATGGCGAGTGTGCGGCAATGGCAGGAGCGGAATCGGGAGCGGAATGACGCGGCTGCCGTCGAGGTTTCTTTTGCTTTGGTTTTGGTTTGGCTTAGCTGATGTTCAAAGATGGAGTCAAAATTTCAATTAGAGGTCATTCTTTACTTGGAGACATTGAAAATCATGAATTTTCGAAGGAAAAAAAATTATTGAATTTTTTTGGATTTAAAAAATATTTTTTTTGAATTTCTAAAGTCAGATGTTGAAGTGTTCTTGTATTTGGATGTTCAAACATTTTCAAAAAGATTCAAAACCATTCACTCAAGGTTCTACTCCCTCTGTCTTGAAATGATTTTCTAAATTTGTTTATCTCAAATTAAATTCAATGTTGCAGTTGTTCATGGAAATTGCTGGATTGATAGAATTTGAATCACTGGGCTTATGGCACTTGAATCGCAAGGGTCAATCGCACTTAATTTCATAGTCTGGTCAAACTTGAATTCCAACTCTAATCGCACTATGTTCTTCCGCATTGTTTGCTCTGTGTTCATTCACATCGTACTTGTTGTGATCTTCCGCATCTTCCTCGTTGTGTTCTTCCGCATCTTAGCTTCGAAGAATTTGAAACTCATCAATTCTGAATGGATAGGACCTCATTGGAGTTAAGTGCACGGGAATTGGTAGCAGGAAGATAGAAACAATTTGAAACTTTTAGGTGTATTGGGATTCACTAAAAGCTACAAGAAACTATGCATTCCCGTCCAAATAGGAGCACTTTCTATGTTAATCCAATGTCTTCCAAGAAACCTAGGATTTATTTTGAGATAGGAGTATTATTTTGCAACCATGTCATGCCATGCATGAAATTGGAGACATTCCGGATGGTTTACAACGGGCTATACTTGAAACACTTCAAAAGATCTCTAGATTACAAAATAGGAGGGACAAAAAAACGTTACAACTGTCTTAACACTTGGAAGCAACATTTTTTTTCATCTATTGTCTTGGAGAGTAAAAATTAGAGCTAATAGTCTCAAATTTGAAATTGTATGTAGACAAGGTGGTAGACCTCTCCTTTGTTCTAATGAAAAAAACACTTGCTATGATTATCATGTAGAAGGGACACTCCCAAATTTGATAGCCAACTCTTTTTGGTATTAAGGCAACACATAGAAGATGATAAGGCAATTAAAACTTTTAGGTTTAGAAGGCCCTTTGAAATTTCTATCTTGCTTATCTAATGAGCTCTAATTCAATCCATTTGCCATTATTTCTCCATTCCTTAATTTATAAAATCAAAAGCCCCCTATGAATTAGCTCTAACAATGTAATATAGTATGACAAATCTTTGCACCATTTAAAGTTTTAGCTGAGGTTGTTACTTATAAAATCAATGCCACCAATTGTATATGTACCATAATTTCATCTTTAAAAATGAAGTAACTCTCAGTTGTATAACTTCAACAACTTTGAGCTTTAAATTGGTTGAAAGTGATAGGATGCCCTAGATCTTGCATGCCTATCCAACGTAAAGTAATTGAAGGAGATACCGATGGTCCACCGCAAAAACATTTGGTCTATAGCCGCCAAGATGAACAAGTCTGCTGCAACCATTCATCTCCAAGTGAAGGAAGGTGAGATCAAGCGTTATTCCAATGCAGTCAAACCGTTCTTGAAAGATGCAAACAAGGTCGAACGTGTCTGATTATGTCTCTCAATGTTAGATTCCAAAAAGTCACCAGTGTTTCAGAACTGCATGA
This sequence comes from Pseudisothecium myosuroides, assembly GCA_951799445.1. NCBI lineage: Eukaryota > Viridiplantae > Streptophyta > Bryopsida > Hypnales > Lembophyllaceae > Pseudisothecium > Pseudisothecium myosuroides. The sequence goes on along the minus strand of OX637292.1, from coordinate 10,770,855 downwards.
ACATGATCCACATTGATGAGAAGTGGTTTCATATCACCAAAGTCAATGCTAAATTTTACCAAACTCTAGACGAGGAAATTTTGCTTTGTATCACTAAGAGCAAACCATTCATCTCCAAAGTCATGTTTCTTATCAATTGATGTGGCCCGATCTCGATATGACTTGTACAAAAATTGCAAGTTCAATAGAAAGATCAGCATCTTTCCGTTTGTGTTTTAGGAACCAGCAAAACGCAATAGTACTTAAGAACCGTCCGCATGATACAATGGAGATGAAACGCATTGAAAGAATTACCAAGGAAGAAGTCATGATGATGCTAATTGACAAGGGCCTGCTGGCAATCCGAGAGAAGTAGCCTCGTTTGTAGCTTGGCAAAACTATTGGAACCATTCTCATCCAGCAAGATAATGGCAACTTGCATCCTACTAGCACAGAGACCAACTTAGCTGCAATACTCACCAAGGATGGATTCATCATCGTCATGACTTCACAACCATCAAATAGCCTTGCGCATTAGAGAAAATTTCAGCCCTTGGGAGGGCCATTTGAGTATATAAAAATGTGCAATAAGAGAAAATATTGATCCAAATTGACTTATAGAAAATCTTGCTAGTATCTTGCTTGTGTGCCCCGTCGGAATTTCTCTAATAAAATGTTCCAGATTGAGGGTTGTTCCAAGCAATACAAGCAATCCAGTATTAGCTCACTCAAAAGAACTTCAAGTGTCAGCTACCAAGTAGGCATTCTGGATGATGGAACTAGAGAAACTAAACAACATCTCCTTGACATCACTATAAAAAAAACTGTATTTTAGGGGACAAATTTTTAAGTGAAGTTTATTGTGACAACCCATATTTTTACGTCAACTATAATGTCCAATGTAACGTCAAAATGTTATGTTGGACATTATAGTTGATGAAAAAAAAATTGTTACAGTAAACGTCACCTAAAATCTATCATCTAAGACATTGGTTAAATACAAGTTTCTTATAGTGCATGGCCAAATACACTACTTGATTCTACATTTGGAAAAATCAGGTTTGCAATGCAAAAGATAGCTATTGGAAAATGTAAAATGCCCTGAAGATATCATCAAGCATTCCAACCAGTTCATTTCTATCAATGGTTAAGCAATAAGGAGAGAAAGAGGCAATCATATTCAAAGATGTATTCTCATAGGCAATTTCAATTGTACAAAACAGCTATCACTACTAATTGCATATAATTCCAAAAAAATATATTCCCTCTCTCAAAAAAATCAAATGTATTGACTTAACTTTTGTCTCAAATTTAAGTAATTTTTAAGAATTTTCAAAGTCAAATGTTGAAGTATTCTATAGGTGGATGTTTAAGCGTCTTCAAAAAGATCCAAAACCATTCACTTAAGGTTCTACTATTTTGCAACTATGTTACACCATGTATAAAATTGGAGACATTCTACAAAGATGGCTTACATCTAATTATATTTGAAACACTTCAAGAGATCCTTGTGTTATAAAAATAAGGGGGAGACAAAAAAAAACTACACCTACTTTAACACTTGGAAGTGACATTTTTTTTCCATCTATTGTCTTAAAGAGTAAATATTAGAATTAATAGTTTCAAAGTTGAAATTGTAGACAAGGTGGTAGACCTCTCCTTTGTTCTAACAAAAAAAAACTTGCTTTGATTAGCATGTAGAAGGGACACTCCAAATTTTGAAAACCAACTCTTCTTGGAATTAAATCAACACATAGAAGATAATAAGGCAACTAAAGAATCCTCTAAAGTTTCTATTTTGCCACCCTAATGAGCACTAATTCAACCCTCCTTGCTATTATTTTACCATCCTTTAATTTATAAAACCAAAAAATTCCTATAAATTAGATCCAACAATATAGTTTAATATGACAAATCTTCATGCCATTTAAAGTGTTAGTTGAGGTTGTTGCTTATAAAACCAATGCTACCAACATGGTACTATAATTCTACCTTTGAATGGAGTAACTCTTAGTTGTATAACTTCAACAACTTTAAACTTTAAATTAGTTGAGAGTGATAGGATGCCCCAAATCTTATATGCCGATGACAATATCTATCACCTTTGCTTCCTCACGAGTAGCCAAAATAAATTTTTAATTCTGATTGGATGACACCAATTTTTTAATTTATTAATATGCCCTGTCTAAAATCTTGTAGAAATGTCAAAATTATGAATATTGGAGATTTGGAGTTCATTACACATTGCCGCTCAACCACCAACATTGCATTACGAAGTTGGGCATTAGTCCAATTATTCTTTTTGTGATGTGTCAACATTTGAACTCCCAAGGTGGTGGCTTTTGTTGACCTGACCTAGATTGACTCCTCCATGGTGATCAAATGGAAGGCTAAAGTACCACAACAATAAGGTGTTCTAGATGCTTGTAGTGAAAGCTGTCTAATAGTAGAAAACCTAAAAAGAATATTTCATATTTGATTGCCTTTTTAATCATTCTAGATACAAATCACTATTCTAGAGAATTGAGATACTGTCTTTGTAGACAATTTGCAATGTACAAAACAATCATTTATGTGATAATAGGGTACTTTGTCATTTGCCAACTAACTTAGAAGATCATCAACTTTGGTATTTTGCATGGCATGTGATGTAATTGTAACTACTACCTAGACTTATCTAAGCACTACCGTCTTTGCCACATTTTCTCCAATATATTGACTTAGAAAGTTTGCTAGCATGTAAAGGCAAGGATATATTAAATGACTTGGTTGTTGCCTATTCGGATCCATCATGGTGGTTTAGGAATTTTTTTAAACTTAAAAATGCATTATATTTGGACCTTCTCAAATCACTACACTAAAATTGGTAAATAGTGTTGGCAACACTAATTGTCCCACCTAACACTAATTGTGATTCGCAAGGTTAGTGTTAGATCATTATTTACCAAATCTAACACTATTTTAGCTCGATAGTAAAATCAGATGAATGACAGAGAGAGTCAGAATTTTTACGAGAGCGCATTTAGTGTTAGATGGGAACTAAATGAAATGTTGAAATAGACAATGAGATGCTGAAATGCTGAAATAAATAAATAAAATGCTGAATTGCTGAAAAAATGTTGAAAAATGGTATCATCCAATGTTCAATCACATACATCAAAAAGAAGATATAGGCAATGGAAGTTTGAAATTTGAAATCAAGCGGCAAAGGAATCGGCGGAAAACCACGAAGTATATACCCCCCCCCCCCGTAGAAGGAGCCTTCTTCAAGTGAGAGAACAAAGAGCTCCTCCACCTCTTCCTTCACAATCTCTCCACCGGACAAGGGAAAATGAAAGTTTTTTTAGAGAAGGAATTGGACGGCAAGAGGTGTGGAAAACACAGTTTTCCAGGGAAGGGCCAAAGGTTGACGGCAAGAGGCGGAAAACGGCAAGAAGCGGAAAACACAGTTTGCCAAGGAAGGGGCAGATTTTGACAGCGGGAGGTAAGTGCCCCAAGACTATTTACACATAAGTTGAAAAATAGTGTTGGGGGGTAAAAACAGGGAACAACACTAATTATCACCCAACACTATTTACCAATTTTAGTGTAGTGCCCTCATCTTTGAATGTAGGGTATTGCATTTTAGTGATTTTGAAGTTACAAAACACTTTTGCCCTAATGAATCTTTGTTTATCTAGTGGTGGCGGGGGCTTCATCAAACTGCTCAATCTATAAAACATTCAACTACAACTTTACTGTAGTAGTCATTTTTCTGATTGACAACCATTAGAAGAGATTTGAGGGCTGGGAGGGGCCGTTTCAGGCTGTTCCCACAGCTGGGAATAGTCAGAATATAAAAAAAATTAAAAATTAAAAAATTAAAAAATTATTAAATTTTTAAAAAATATATATATATATATTTTTTAAATATATTGAAAAATTAATTTTTTGACGTGGTACTCTCTCGGCCATGTCAGATTACTACTCCCAGGCTGTTCCCAGGGCCAGATAACTCGTGGGCTCTTGGAGCCCTCAAATCTCTTCTAATGAAACATTCACTACAAAAATGACTATGATATAATGATTGGATGCTTGTGTATAAAATAAGGCTCAATGATTATTTTACCTACAAAGTGACAACTTTTACAACTTTTGGAGTTAATTCCTAGAAAAAGTCAACTATTTGTCAGTTTAGGGGGTTCTAAATACAGATTTTGGAATGTAGTGTTTGTATGTACACTACAATAGGTATTTTTGGTTCATAGATATGTGAATCTATCCCACCTATCCAAAATTCCTACTACTCAATTTCAAAAATTGTGGGATTGCACCCTAACCAACATTATACTGAGTGATGTCAAGTGCTTCTCAAATATTCATCATTCCAAAAGGACAAACATGCCCATCATGTTTTTGCACCATGTTTAGCTTGTCACCTTTGTTCTCCAACATCAATTCTATATTTAGTGCGCATGTGGTCCTTACAAACATTCACTTTGAACTAGGAGAAATAAAGATCTCTTCGAAGTGGAAATTGCACTATCTGGTGATTACACATAGAGTCCTTGACGTCACCTTTTGCTGCACACTCCAAAGTTCATCATTAAAACTTCTTCTTCCATCACAAACTAGAAATCATAGTGTAGTTGCTTCAGTGTAGGGTCTTCCATAACAACCCCAGTTTTTACTATAACTATTAAATAAAGATTTTATATTTTTACATATTAAGAGTATGAGATTATAATACATTTTGTGTTCAACATAGTCTTGGCACCTTCTTCAATTGTTATTAACTGCACTGACATAGTCATACCTGTGAACTTCTAGTAGTCATTGAGTAAATAAATGAAACCATATATTATACAAAACAAAGTGAAGACAAGTTCTTCCCTTGTGCACCTAATAAGTGTTCCTTCAATTATCATTTGCTATACTTGTCCTTTGGCCCTTTGCCTCCTACTTCCCACTTCTCCATCTTTTTCTAGAAAAATATTGTCAGATAATTAGAGATGTACTCCAAGTCAAGGTGAGGGGATAGGTTCCAAGTCAATTTACATGATCTATAGATCTTTTCACCTTGTTCAATCTTTGCAACTTGAAACATCTTTGTCATGAGAGACTTTAGTGACTTTCACATTAGGGGTCAATGCAAGGGTAAAATGGTAGCAAAATTCATTGACAACTTTTGCATTGAAAAAGCCTTGTAGTTTCATCAACAAAGTTGCCTTCAAAAAAAATTTAATCCCCAATAGCTATCTTCATATTCACCATATAGAAGGGATGATTGGAATGACATTAGAATGGGGATGTTCCACATCAAATAGTTGGTGGTCAATGATCAAAGTGTTTATGTTGTTTCACTAAGGCCATTCATTATGCATTTTTATAGACACCAAGTTTACAAAACACTAGAAGATCCATCCTCAAATTCAACAATCCTACAATCTAGTTTTAACTATATAAATTGGAATTTTAGATCATTTTGGATCTTTTGCTCAAGAGAGCATGAGCGAAACTATGTACCTTTGCTATGTATTTTACCTACCCTAGAATGAGATCTAAATTCTTGAAGCACATAATCAACAATTCTCCCATCCTCAATTTAAACGTCACTATTGTATGCTCTATATAGAATGTTGGTCTTATCTTTTGGGTTGGATTTTTGTAAAGGATCAAATTGGAGTCTAGCAATGACTAATCCATAGATTTTGAACACAATAAACTTTTGAGATTTTATAACAACGTGGAGGATTCAATATGACATTCACATCGTACCTATTTGGCTCACTTGGGTTGATGCATCTCTAACTAGCATGTTGTAAGCATCTAAGTCTATAGGAGATACGTCCAATTCTTGGTCTTATTTGACAATGTGGTAGGTGCGCTTACAGTTGGATTGTCCTTGAATGATACAAGTGACTATTGAATAAAGTTCTCAACACCTACTTCTAATTTATAAGGGTCCAAATTATGTCCTTGAAGTGCTCGTTCAATATTCATTTTCCATATTATGTTCATCCAAAGGATGTTTTAGAGGGGAGTATTACTTTCTCTAAAGGTAATTTAGGATACCCTATTGTTGCCTAATATTCCAACACTCTTCATTAAAAAAAATCCTTATTTAAAAATAGAGTAAGTTTTTTTGTAACATTTTGGTTTTGGGCTTATGCAAGAATGCAACAAAGTGCATGGTGAAGAAAAACTGGAACTTATGTTGGTAAAAATGACCATGATAGAGAATTGGTTGTTGCAATCCCTAAAGAAATTTGATGTTGTCATTTTACATTGCAGAAATATTTTTATCAAAATTTCTAACATTACATGCAAAGGCAATAAATGTCCACAATTGATGCCATCCAACAGGATTGGTACCACATATCTTTGAAAACCCAAGGGTTGCAACGACATAGCAAACAAGCAACTTGAGAAAAATTTGTCCTTGTTGGTAAAGCCTTTTTACTTAGAAGATCATAATTAAGTGTATTGGTATCCATTTGCTGCCACATCCAAATGAAGGTAACCATAAACATAGCAGAGGCCCAAACAGATGAATGTTTTTGCTAAAAGGAGGATGCTTTTAATGTTAGAAATTTTGAATATAGGATGGTCTGGGGCTTTCTTATTAATTAACATAGATCCTATATTATTTTCAATACTTAACAGTTCTTCCTTATTTATTTAATGCTTTTAAAAAATTAGAATGTTAAAAAACTATTTGTTGATACCTTATAGTAAAACAAATGGTTTTCAATTTTTTGCTTCAAATTTTTTGGGGCCCCTATGTTTGGACTCACATAGTTTTTTTGACTTAATAAATGTATAGTAAGCCACTCAAGATTCTATCCCTTAGGTGTTCTTTTCTTTGACTATGCAACTTGCTTTGTCTTTGTTGTACTAGTTTTTTACTTTGCCTCTCTTTCATTTACTTCTTAATGAATAGGCTTTGGGACAAAATTTGACGTGGAATTAAAGAAAAGTGCTCAAAATAGTAGCCTATGTAAAGCTTCTAGAGCCAATTTAAGGCTAATTGGCCCAAAACTAGCAAGTGTAAATGAATTCTTTTGGTTTAGTTATTTGAATTTGTTCCTTAAGAAAGTAGGTCCTACTTCAAAGTTCAAACCATTACATTTCAAAGATGGTGAATTCATTCACTATTTTCAAAGTGTTTTATATAAATTTAGATATTTAAAAAAAATCAACTCTAAGAAAAAATCTAAATATTTAAAAGTGATTTTTTTTCAAGAATCAAGAATTATGTAATTTGGATGTTTCAAATTCTAGTTTCAATAAAATTCTAAAGTTTTCAAAAAAAATTTAATATTTGAATGTTGAATATTTGGAATCTATTTTTGTAAGATTCTTCAATTTTTAAATAAAATTGAAAGGTAAAAATTGGATATAAATTAGTGATATTGTAAGCATTTTGTAAACTAAATTATACATTTTGGTCACTTATCTTCCACTTGTGATAATAAAGATATTTTGAGCATTTTTTCAATACTTTTTAAAGTGGGATTGAATCAAATGCTTTCTTTTCTTACAACTTTTGTTAATTACCTCCAATGATGCACCCACTTTTGTAGTAGTTGTTTAAGATGCAGAGAGATTGTGAAAGCTTTTCAAGAAGCTCCTCCCTTGGCGGAAGCAACTTTCAAGCTTGTGGAAGTTTCTCAAGCGACTTTCAAGTATGACGAAGAAGCTTAGGATCCTTGAGTATAAGTAAGAATTGAGGTGAAAGGTTTTTTAGTCTTGACAACTCACTTTGATGTCCTAGTTTACAACACTCTTAATTCAAAGCCTTGTTCTCTGCAGTTTTGTTCTCTTGAATACATTTTGAATTTATAATAAAGTAAAAACCTTGTGCCTTTGTAGAAATTCTTATTTGAAACATTCTTACTCTCATTCTCAATCTATTTATGGCAGTTTGTCTAGACTGCTTATAACATCATCAAAACTTCAATGCTTTTAAGTAGAGAGTGAACTACCTAGGTTCTATTTGAAAGCTATAAGGTGTTTTAGAAATTACAGATTATCGACTTTTAAATTGATGTTGTTGTTTGCTAAACTCTTTGTTTTTATAGATCTCCTTATCATGCATTTAGTATAGAAATAGAAAGTTTATGGACCTAAATAGACCACCAGTTCGAAAATTCAATTCCAACATTGATATCTATATTACTAGTAGATCCAAGTGAGAATATAAAGAAGTGATTGTACGCCAATTTAGTGAAACTACATTTGAAGAATCCCTATCTTTCGCTCTCTACCTACTCCTTTTATTATCCGAGTCTTTCAAGACCGCATAGTATTTATATATGCGAATTTTTAGAGTATTATGTCTTTTTATTTAATGGGGGAAGTAAACAAAACTATCTTGAACAATTCAAAGTTAGAAGCTATCATGGCTGATGCAACAACCATGAATATCGACTTCAAATACATCTTCAAGCAAACCGAGGAGTTGAATTCAAGACTTTGCAGCTTCAAAATAAAGCTACATCAACCAATGGTGCAAGTTCATACACCAATAATTCAAGTCAATACATTATTGAGCTCAATGATGCAAGCATCAAGTTCACCTTTTAGTAACAATAAAGAATCTAAAGTTAGCCTTTTGGAAAAATTTGATAGCACACGTTTCAAGTTTTGAGGTTTTATCAACCAAGTTCAGTTTACTATGCTTTTGTAGCTACAACCATATTTAACAAATGCAGACCATTGTCGGGTAGAGAGGGTTTGGCTTTGGAAAAATTCTGGATTTTTGACTGCAATCAAATGTAGCCTAGTATATGAGGAGATACAATAGTATAAAAGGTAGGATGTATCACTTCGAAGTAAAGTAAATTTATTATTTGTAGTATAAAATCATACAATATAAAATGTATATAACTATGTATGTATAAATATAAGACTTTATATATAGAATACATAAGTATCATATATCAATACATGTATAATATGTACAGTAGAACCTCTCTAAGTTGATAGAGTTGGGACCGGTCTGACACATTGAGTTAGAGAGGTTATTACATTAGGGAGGGTCATCATGTTCGTATATGGTTCATATTATTAAGTTGGGACCGGCAAGCAATACATCTTGACAATGCTTTATTGACTTAGAGGGGATCAACTAAGAGAGGTTCTACTGTATAAGTTATTTATACACATATTTGTATATATACTTTGAATGACAGAATGAATACCATAGCCACTTTAAAACTTTAAATCAAATGTGTCTGAACTTCATAGAAAGCTAACACAATATTATGCAACTTCTTTAAAATTCGAAGCCATCAAAGTTATAGCCTATATTTTATAGCTTGTTGAAGTTGACACTCTCAACCTCGGAGGCAACTCTATTCTCTTTCATTTCTAAATCTATAATTGTTGTTTCTTAACTCCAAACTAAAAATATAATATTTTTTTAGAAAGCTAATAGAAATTTCTACAAGACTTCTAAATTTCAAATCAAAAACTTTTACTACCCAACTTTTATATCCTTTCAAAATTCCCTCTCCTCAAGTCAAATGTTGTTCAATATTATTTTACTCCCAAGCCCACAACTTTTACTCCCTAATATTTAATTTCAAACTAAATATTTAAACTTTTTTTTGGAAAGTTAACAATTCAATACACAAGCATATCAAAACTCAAAACTAAATATTTTTTACAAAATAATTATGAGCACCCAAAAATTTTGCCCTCAAACTCTATATCAAATAATCTTCTTCCACTCCAATAAGCATAACTTTTTCATACAAACTCCAAACAGAGCAAATTATAACTTTTTGGAACTATGAGAAGAAGAAAAAATTTGCTCTTAAATTTTCATTTCAGAATTCACAATATACAGCATACTATGGCTCTATAAACAGACGGCCTAAAACAAACAAATTAGGAAAAAAAATTCCCTTCTTGTCCTCCTTGTCCTCCATGTCCACCACCCAATTAAGTGGTCCTCAGCCCATATTTTGATCATAAGGCTAGTCTAACATTCATTGGCCACCATTTTTGGTTCACAAGTAACTTTTTTTTTTTAATCTTGAAGATATATCACTTTAAAGTTTAACTAGACGATAAACTATCTCCATCTTTTTCTTCTACAATTTCAAAGACACAATATAAAATTCACAAATTACTCCATGTATGAAAATAAGGAACTAGCATATACAGTTGTCTATTAGAGTTAAAAAAGACAAATTTTCAAGAGAAACATCACTCCATTTGCAAAAACTTGAGGATTTATTTAATAATAGTTGCAACATACTTTGTATAGTCTATTTTTGTCAAAAAATTGACTAATCCTTCTAATCAATGTTGATGACTACAACTTTCTTTAATAGGTTTAACCATATAATAATATTGATCATTATTAAGAATTTTATAACATCCTTCAAATGTCACTTCTCGGCTGCCGAACTCAACACATCCAACTTGCATCATCAACACCCAAGCATCACGTTGAAGGCTTTCATGCCATTGTTGCTTTACGCGAGGTTGTTTTGGCGGTTAAGAATGTTTGACGTTTTCTTGTGAATGCTTTTGTAGCAATGTAAGGTCTAGTGGCAAAAGAAGTTAATTCGGTAGTTGTGACAAAGAAAAATCAAACTCAAACTCTGGTAGAGGTTCTTCATTTTAAGATTTTAGCCCCCCTCCTTTAAAATTGACATTCTAAAACTTATGAAAATCAAAACAAGAACTAAGCCCAATAGCAATAAGATTCCAAAAATTAAAAAAATCACTTCAAACTACAAAGACTCTTAGGTGGTTTTCTTCTTTTAATAGATGGTCCTTGCGCCGCAATAGGAAGGCATCACCTTGAAGCCATTTAAAGTGATGTCATTTTTTTTCTAGATTATTATAGTCAAAATTCTTTGAAATACTCCCTCCATCTCAAAATAAATTCGGTTTTTTGTGCAAATGGCTAGATTAACGTGCAATTTGCTCCTATTTTCAAAGGATTGTGTATTTTCTTGTAGCTTCTATTCAATCCCATTAGGTGTGAAAGAATGGAAGTCAACAATAAAGCAACACATGTTGTAAATAGGAGGCAAAATTGACAAATTTTCCTCATTTCTGGAATATTAATTTGGATCATTTTTCAAGCAACATTGATGTAAAGAAGTCTAATGATGTCCTATGATTGAACTCCAAGAAATTCTCAACAAGAGATTTGTTAGTAGCAAGTTTTGTACAATTGTAGATAGAATTCATCACTTTTAGTTGGTTAGAGGTTGGGTTTTGATTCCTTTTGCAAGGATCGATTTGCTATATAGACTAAAGCATAGTATCTGTGGATTTTTTTGCTTCAGGATGTTTGAACTAGCTTTAATTGTTGTCAATCAAGTTGTAAAGAGTGATTTTGAATTTAATTTTGTGACAAGTATATTTAGAAACCTTGGATTTATTTTGGAATGGAGGAAATAACATATAAATATATATTTTTATATAATGTAAACATTTGCAATGCGCCATTGTGTTGGATTGGTGAAGACTTTGCTATCAAAACAAGTAATCTTCTGATTTACACGACTTTTTAGAAATAATTCTTGAACCCTCGATAACTTTGAAGCATTTCTAGTGGCATTTGGGAAAACTTTTAGCAAACACAATAAGATTTGCTCTGCAATATCAAAGATTTGAAACTTGCGATAAGGGGGATGTTGCAGCAAGAAAGAGTGTTCAAAAAGCGTAGTGTTTTGCATAGTACTCATTTTTTCTTTCAGGAGTACTTTAAAATTAGAAAATAAAATTTAAAAAAATATGAAAAAAAATGTTTAAATATATACACCTTTAAGAAGAAGGTACGCTAGGAAAAAAAAGCATAGAAAATTTTCTAAGTAGGAGATCTAGAAAAGTGCAAAATCTCAAGAAAATAGGTACTTGCATGGTAATTTCACATTTTGATTTGTAAAAAATAGAATTTAAAACAAACAAACAAACTAAGAATTGGCCATTTGGGAAGAATTTATAGTGATGAGATTTCACCAAAACATTGATTTTAGAACCATCTTCATTGTTCAGAAATTACGCGCAATGGGAATGTTGTTTGTACTCATGTATAAGACACAAAATAGTATATTTTTAGATTTTTTTTTGTAGGAATATGATTTTCTACTATGCAAATAGACCATGGAAATTTCAGCTCCGGATCATTAAATTTGAGGACTCCTAACGTATTAGAAAACCCTAAACCTTATATTGCGACAAGTTAAAAAAAATGATTTTTAAATATAAAATGTTTTTTTTTTAATTTCTAAAAATTAAGAAATCTGATTAATATCAAATTAGGCATCTCCAATAAAAATTTCATGTTCATTGGACTTTTGCTTCAAAAGTTAAAGCGGATGACAAGAGAGTCACTCTCTTTGTGATTAATAAATAGGACCAGTCTTTCTTGCAATGATCCAACGACGATGCTCGGCATCAATATATGTATCGGATTTTTGCCAATTAATATGCAATATTGATTGGAATGAACAAACTTTGGTAAGCCAATTTTATTATGCCTTATGCAATGAAGTAAAAGACCTATTGTTATCTACTTATCTTTGCCAAATCCTTCAACACTCAATAAAGCAATTAGCAAAGTGGTCAAGTGTGATAATTGTTTATTTGAACAACAACAAAACAAACGTATGCTAGTTATTCTGCTACTTCTTCAACAACCATTTCAAGTAAACAATCCGAAGTAAAAGATATGTAAATTGATGCAATCCAATTCAAGTCCTTGACCAAATAGGAAAAAAGATGTCACGGAAAAAAATGTTGTCACTATAAGAAACCCATGTTTTTTGACGTTGTTAGCAAAAAAACATGTCATGCTTTTTGAGACATTACCACTACAAGAAAAGAGGGGTATAAATGACTTCAAAGAATGACTGTTTTACAGTCATTCCGGACAAAAATGACTCGGGCGCGACTTCAGGCCTTGCAATCATAGTAGACAAGTCATTCTTCAAATGCCTGCAACTCTATTATTACCAACGAATTTGGACTTGGATGAAGAACGGATGGGATGGTTTACGTGGCATTCAGGTCGGAGAACAAAATTTTCTGGAAAGGCCGGGCAGTGTGAGCCCTCAAGTTAGCACTTAGAGCTCTGGGTTTATTTTTTGCGATTTATTGATTAGTTTTAGTGTTAATTCATGCAAAATAACATGAATTAATAGTTGAGAGGGGTTTGATAGAAGTTCCTACTAGATTAGTGAGGAGTCTTCCTAAAATTGTGGAAAGCCCACTTTCATGTTTAGGTCTTAGTTTAGAGTCTTAGAGTTCAGATTGATATTCCAGAGAGAAGTGAGGATGTCAGAGTAGCCAGCTCTAGTGTCTTGTCCATGTAAAACTTGACCTGTGGAATGCATGTGACAACCTGGCTAAATTATAAGGGTCTATCTTCAAGTTTAAAAGTGTCTAGATCCAATTTATGTGGAATTTGGACTAGTTATGTGAAGACCTGTAGGTGTTTAAAAATACGAACCAGAATGCAAAGTAGAAGAAGGGCAAGGTGATTGGAGCTTACAGAAAGGTGCTTTTAGGGTAAAAGCATGCTAAGAGGTCAACAATGGAGCTAATCATCCACGACAAACCCCGGTACCAGAATGATTTCCCCTTCGGGCGGAAATTATTAAGAAACTATTAAGTTTAGCATCCTTATTGGAGAATTGATTTTTCCCTTAGCTTTTGGACACTTCCTAGAAGATTGCCCAAAAGTCTTGGAATTTTACAAAACTCCACGATGACTCCATGGGAAGTCAATTGCCTTTGAAATTGATGGTAATTTCATAGAAATTATCCAGAGTGTGATAAAATCTTACTAAAAATTAGATTAAAGTTTTGTATGCCAACTAAGCAACTTCTCAAGTTTGAAGAGTTTTTGATAGTCAGAAGTACTAGAATCAGCAACAACATTGAATTTAACAAGAATTTACAACATGGTTGCGGGTTGACCGGAAAACCAGGAGCTAGCGGTGTTCGAATGTCGCAATCAAGGAGTCTTTCTTACTTTCATGAACCTTTTAGGCAATCCTAGCCAAATGGTTTCTTTGAAAATTGCAAATTCTATTAATTGAGATTTTGACTTTTCTTTGGAATTATCATTAGTGATTTTTACGGATATTTACAGCCTGGAAGAAGGGGGTATGAGGTCCCTTAGACTAATTAGGGTTTTCTAAACGTGATGGCGCAATTGGTTTTCAATTTCAAATTGTTCTCAAGAAAATAGGAAAAGTTCAGCTGTAGGATTGACTTTTTTAGAATAATTAGCGGTAATTCTAGGTTAATTTGCAAAATATCTTGGTGAAAGCTGAAGATTGGATTTAGTTAAGATTTCAAATTTTTTCTTTAAAAGCCAATTTAGATTAAACTAAGTATATTTGGAAATATTCTAGGGTTATTCATGAATTAACTTGAGGTCAATTAAGTTAATTTCCTAAATATCTTTGGGAAAAATCTTAGATTTTATTTGGACAAGATTTCCTTGCTAATTAAGGTTTTTTCTAGAAAACTCTAAAGATTAAACAAAGATTATTTAGCAAATATCTTAGGATAGATTAGGATTTAGCTAAAGGTAGTTTTCGAGTAAAAAGACAAATATCTCATGGTAAATTAAAGTGGTGGGGCCTTCTAGCGAGTATATAATGCCCCCTCCAAAGTTTCTCATACCCCATTTTCTGCTCATCGACATTTTGTCGGAGTGTGGGGACTCCATTTGTTTCAATTTGCTTACCGACTTTGTCGGAAGCATTTATTTAGGCCAAGAATTGACCATCTTTTGCTTGAATTTGTTTTTTTTAGTGGAAGAATTGGTTAGAAGGCACAGGGTTCCCTTTAAACCATCAAGCCACACTAAAACACGCTCTTGGGAGGTTTAGTCCCCCAAAATTTGGATACTTTTACTCACGTACTAATTTTATGTTTTGAAGCAGCATTTGAGTCAGAATTCTTATGGCGGTGAAACTAATCTTCACCAAAAGGTTCTAAAACTCAAAGACCCACCAAACCTTGATGTATAACAGAGTTTGGTTTGACTTAACTCCTAAATTTTGGTTTAAACGGTGTCATGTGTACCTCATTTAGGAATTAAACTATTTGATATCTTGGAAACTCTT
This sequence comes from Pseudisothecium myosuroides, assembly GCA_951799445.1. Lineage (NCBI taxonomy): Eukaryota > Viridiplantae > Streptophyta > Bryopsida > Hypnales > Lembophyllaceae > Pseudisothecium > Pseudisothecium myosuroides. The sequence continues at coordinate 10,755,784 of OX637292.1, read as the reverse complement.
TTGATCCTTAATTTTTTGTTTAAGCACTGTTATGTGCACCTCATTTAAGGGTTAAAACATTTCTAGGACTACTTGGAACCGTATTGCACAAGTTTAGTCTGGGGTTGTCCCCGCACAACGAAGCTTTAACCTCGAAACAAATTTACCTTTAAAAACCTTGAAGGGAAAAGAATAATTGGGAAAAAAACCCTTGGCTTGTTGGCTACTTAAGCCAAGAAATCACACCAAGTGGCTCCATTTCTTTCCGCCGGAATTTGCTCAGTTTGCTTTTTGCTTCCATTGCCAAAGTTATAGATTTTTAGTTAGTTGATAGTCTAGTTTTTGTTTTAGTTAGTTTGCTTTGCTTAGTTATTATCCCAAAGACCCCAAAACATTTATTTTAGATTTTCTTGCTTAGTTATTATCCCAAAAAACCCAAAACATTTATTTTAGATTTGCTTGCTTAGTTATTATCCCAAAAAATCCAAAACGTTTAGTTTAGATTTGCTTGCTTAGTTATTATCCTAAATATCCAAAACATTTAGTTTAGATTTGTTTTGATAGTTCAGTTTAGTTAATTTGCTTTTAGTTAATCTTGTCTTTTGATTAAGGATCAGAAATTAGAAAACAAGGACCAACCAAAGTTCGGAGACCAGAACAACGAGCCTCAAGGACCAGAGCACCAGAGCTAAAGAACTGGGGCCAAGGGACCGGGTATCGGAACCACGGGAACGACAGAGGACGGGAAGCAAAGTAAGGGAACCATAGAGGACCGGCAAACCACGCCCCGCCACATGGCAGCCCCCAGGGAGGCCCAACAGTCGGAACGAGTGGCTCAATAGGAAGGTGGTTGGACGAGCTTTGAGCTCAGTCCAATTTGTCTTGGTTTTTATTCCTTTTCTATTCATTTACTAATCATTTTGGAAAAATTCTTTGTTTTTTATTCTTTCTTTCCTATTCATTTACTATTCATTTGGAATATTTTTTTGGTCTTATTCCGTTTACTATTGAAGAACTTGGTTTTTTCCACTAATTAGAATTTTGGAAGAAATTAGTTGGTTGAACGTTGGTTTGGGTTTTGTTTTATTAGGCCTAATAAGCCAAATAGAAAAAGACAAAAGGCAACAAAAATATTAGATTAATCCAACAAAACTAATAAACTAATGAATAACAAAAAAATTTAAATATTCATTGGAATATTTATTTGAATTGGATAATACTAATCTTTAAAATAAATTCTTAAATAAAATAAATCTTCAAAGTAGTTGGAAATAGGGCCTTGAAGTTTATTTTATTTAAAAGATTTGTTTTAGAAACCAACTAAAAACCACTAGATATTTAACGTAAATTCCTAAACTTAAAAGAACTAAGTTAAATACTTCAAACTAACAACATTTTGTAGGAAGTTAGCCAGAAAGAATGTAAAAAGGAAGATTTCCAAAACATTCTAACACCCAAATTTTCATCAAATAGATGGAGCACACATAATGGAGGATGATGGGTATTACAAATCCATCATGCTGGTGATTTGCGATGACCGGACCATGGCTACGATGGACATAGAGGTATGTTAGTCTTTCCCTTTTCTTTTGCTTTGTTTTTTCTTTTTAATTGAAGTTAGAATTGTTGCTTTTAGAAGTTAGTTTTTAGATTAGAATTTTAGAATTTAAATTAGAATTTAGGAACTAGTAGGTAATTTTTAGAGGTTTCCAAACCCAAATCACACTTAAGAAATAACTAAAAAACGAAGAAGTTACTAACAATTGAATTTAACTATAAAGTTGGATGAGAATTTAAGCTTTTCATCCAAAAAAATCTTTAAAAAATCTTTTAAGGTAGAAATCAAACAAGGAATCTATAAAGATTCAAAAATCCATTTTTACTTTTAAAAATACTTTTTGAAGGGTAAAATTTTGGATGAAGTTTGAGGCTAATTTTGGATGAAAAACATCCAAATAGGTCAAAATTTCAATTAATCTTAAGAATTCAAAAGTTAAAAGAATCAATAACCTAACCCTAGAATTTAGAATTATTTAGAACTGGTTTGCTATTTTAGATTAGTGGATGAAGTTTTTAGCACAAGTAAGGGGCCAAAATTCAACCCTTAGTAACTTTTACTAGGAATCATAGAAATTGACTTTCTTTAGCATTTTGGAAAGGGGAAGTTATATTCTATTAGTTTACTTAGATGCAATTTTAGTTAGATAGATTTTTTTTTTTTTTCCCATTTGACTTGACTATAACATTTTAACCAATTAATAATTAGTTTTTTTTAAATTAGTGGAATTTTACAGGATTATCAATCACAAAAAGTGACAATTGCTTGGAAGGTGAATACTTAACTAGTAACCACCCAACCAGGAGTAAATCTCCAACAAAACAGCCGCTAGAGCCCGTGTGTAACTTTCTGATTCAAAGGTGGAGTTAGAAACATTCACAAGCAGTTGCCCATTTTTTGAAAAATTTGGCCAACTGCTGTTGACGTGGACCTTTGCGTGAGTCATTCTGAAATCATTTTGCATTCATGAGAGAGTTGTATCAACCAATGCGGCGTTGACATGTGTCCAATCATTCTTTAGTTATTATTGCAGTTTTATCTTCAACGGACGAATGATGCTTTGACACATGTCCAATGATTCTGCAGTCATTTGTAGGATGTACTTTCAAGATTGTCCAATCATTTTTAAGTGACGCATGTAGTCGTTTTGAAGTGACATGGATTTAGAATTTAGGGTACTCTCCAAGGATAGGGAAAGTCATTTTTCCTATCATTTTCAATTTGCGGCAATGTATTGTGTACAAAAAGAAATATAATGACAAATAGACGGGGACTAGTCATTCTACAGTCACATATGAGTACATTCAAAGTTCCATAGCAATACACCATATACCAAATACAATACTCTATATATACAATACACCGTACAACATACACTATATATCATATTTGGCTTATGACTCGCATCGCTTCCAAATTCACCTAGTGTGTAAGTATGAAGAGATGAAATAACAAGCCTTTTATAGAAGTGGGGTAGTAGTAGGAAAGACAAACCATGTGGGATATGTAAAATGTAGGAATTGTGTTACAAATAATATTTTAGACCTCATTGAGGTATAGTAGATTAATTTTTTCCAAAAAAATTTGAACTAATAAAAGTTAGAAAATCAATCTCACTTTCATCTCCAAAAATCCATTTTACATTTTGAGCCTCAAATAAAAAGTTATAGACAAATTTGCTAAATAGATTGGAAATGATTGGCACATGAAGAGTATTAGGGTCACCTATTTGACTTCCCCAAAATATGGACATATATAGTTGTTCTAGGTCTCCTCACTTCATGCAAGGAAAGTGTAATGATGACTCCACATGATGCCCACGGTCTTCTAGAATTGTTGAATGTGCAGTTGTCGCAGCACAGGGTAAGTGAATTCCCTGTTATACTCCCAAAAACCACTCTAAAGCATAACAAAATGACTCTAAAGATCAAACCCACGAGATTCTGTGAAGTGTCTAGCTCTATTCCCAACTTAAGCTCAGCCAGCCTCCAATTTCTACTTTCCGGTCCTAGATCTAAAACCGGAAACAACAACACACCGAAAACAACGACTAGACCTCTCTCTATCTCTTCCGGCATGTCAAGCTATTCGGTCCTGTAAAACTTCCACAACCCAGGATCCTTCAACTTCCGATCCTGGAACTCCTCTGGACCGATCCGATCCGGTCCTCGTACACGTACTCTCACTCTACTCTGGTTTAGTTTTGCCTCTGTTTCACCATCAGAGGGTTTGCCGCTTGCTTTTGAGAGTGGCAGGCCCGCCACTCTTTCCGTGACTTATAGTGGCTGAAGACCCACTTCTCTAATCCACTACTTCCTACACTAGCGCGGATCCGGTTTGATCTCTCACAGCCACCCGGAAAGCGATCCGGTTTGCAGGTCACACAAAGACCCCCCGTACGATCCTCTCATACTACAACGACCTTGATGCCAAGTTCCCTCCGTGCGAAGTTAGGTGGTTACAAGTGAACCCGTTCGTTCCAACATCAACTAAAGTTCTTCCGTTTACCAACTAGGGCAGCGAGACCTCACAAGAGATCGGACACTCAACCGGATTTCCTATCCAGGAGCTCTAGCGCGACTAAGGACTCCTTCCCTATCCGCCTAGCCTAACAACGGCTTTCTCGCCCGGAATCGTGAACTGTAGAGGTGCTGAGGAACTGAAATCCACTCCCAACACTTAGAATACCCACTCACATGCACATAAGAGTAAAACAAACACACTAAGGGGAGAAATCTCTCTAGAATCTGCATGCATCTTCTTAACTCCTCACCAAACAGCCCTGCCACGCGCGGGAGACACGTACAACAAGAAGTCAATAGAAAACACACAAAAACTCAAGAGAAAAGACTCCTAGTCTCCTTCGCAGAGACTGACTAACATACATTTTAAAACTCAAAGTCAACAAAAAGGGCCCCAGAAAGTCCGCGCGGAACTTTCGGTCCCTGCCGAGCCGGCCAGACCGGATAAAACCCGATCCTAACCAGACAGATCCGGATCAAATCCGGTCCGGTCCATCCTAACAAATATTTACAAAACTAACTTCTATCTATTATATCACAACCGGATCTACTCCTTGATCCGTTCCTTTGTCCATAACTTGGTCTCCGCCTTAGTCCACGCTCTGATCAAGACCTTGATCCGCACCCTGATCCGGGGTCAGATCCATACTTTGATCCTGTCCCTGGTTCAGTGTGGGACTTCGGGGCGTTTCCGCTCCAAGCTGTTCGAAGACGTCCGTCAGATTCCGGTTCCGCTCCCCGATTTCACGATCTGGGAGATCCGGTGACGAATCTAAGTTGATGGTGTTCGCAAGCTTCCTCCCACTCTTCTTTGATTGGGGAGTCCGATCCTTTCCTTCCGTCTGAATGCCTACGTTCGGAAAAGACCCGGGCATCGAAAGGTTGGACAGATGGAACGACCGTGACAACGTCACTCCGTTCAGCTTTCGACTGCTCTCCTCCATCCGGTTTGCTGCTTCTCGCGCTTCCACCATCACCAATTCCACCTTCTCGGAGTAGTCCGTCAAGATCCGGACCAACTTGGTTCCGGATATTTTCTTATCCTTGAGTACTCCCTCGTCAAACAGCTTTGACTTGGTGACGGCCTCTCCGGTTGCCCCAAAAGTGGCCTTCACGTCCTCGGCTACTTTCCGGGTAGCCTCTGCCATCTCTCGAGTGGTGGCCATGTCCTCCTTGAGGAACAACAGTTCCGTCTTCAACGACTCATTCTCCTCTTGGAGTCGTCAATTCTCCGCTTCTTGTTTCCGGATCTCATCCGGGCTGGAGATGTACTCTGCAACCACTCCCGCGAGGTTGCTATCCGCTGGTGCTCCCACCAGCTCACTGATCTGGTTCAGAACCAGCTTCTTCACCGCCCAGTCTGCTCGCACATTGCTCAAGATGTTGATCAGCTGGTGGAACGGATCCGTCGGATCCGATCCGGAAGGACCCGGTTCTTCAAAAACCGTTTTTTTCCCAGGGTTGGAGGTCTCACCCGGAGGGGTTGGGGTTCCTCTCCGGTGCGGAGGCGTCGTCTTTTGCCGCTTGTTCTGCGGCCGGTGTTGTTCCTCCTCTTCTTCTTCTTCCTCGGAACTGGATACTTCCTCCTGTTCTTCCTCCGATTCCGATTCCCCATACTTCAGAAGTACCTCCTGAGTCTTCCACTCCTTCTCCTCCGTATCCGTGAGGAGCTGGTTATGCTTGTAAAGATGGAAGATGTAGGGACTCAACGGAGTCGGCCTACTTCCTCCGATCTTTGGAACCAGACGGCTGACCAGATCGGAAAAGATCCTGGCCCAGTTTACTTTCCGTTCCCCGCTCAGGGCTCCAAAAATCAGGTTCCCGATGGCAATCGTCACCCTCGTCGGCTTCTCCGGGTGGATGATCGGAACCAGGAATTGCAAAAGATTTCGATGCCGGTCGTCCAAACAATCCGCGACCGCATGCCCATTCTTCGAGTCCACCGTGCTCCGGAACTTCCCCCGAGTGTATCCTTCCTTCGAGGTGGCCATCCCTCGACCTCCTAACCGGAAGTCGTACACGGACCTCCAAATCTCTTCCGTCCAACTGCCCGGAATTCCGCGGATGGTCTTATCGAACTGATTCGAGAGTTTTCCCAACAGTTCTCGAATCATCCGTTCCTCTCTAAACCCCCAGGGTTTATCTATCAGTCCCCCGCAACCCATCTTGGCAAGATCCTCCATGAGATTGTCCTTTTCCTTCTCTCCTTCAGGAATAATTGGACACACCTTCCGGAGTTTAACTTCTACTGCGGAGGAACTAGACGGTCCTGCTCTACTCTTGCGGAGCTGAGGCATGAACACGAGCTGTGCTAACCAGATTCTTACTGAGGCTACCTTCCTCTCTCCTAGTCGCACGTCTCGTTTCTCACCTTCGCTCTTCCGATCTCAACCGGAATACCTCTAAACCTGCAACCCACACTAAAGCGCTGCGCGCTCTAACACACTAACATGCATACACACACTCACACAACAAGAACGCAAAGCGCTGGGAGGAAAGCTAAGTACGCGCTGGAGAGCGATTTCAGCAAACAAAGTTTGAAAAAGAGTGGCAATTGGATTGGTCAGCCTATTTATAGTCTGATCTGTCATCATGACCAAATCCGTTCCTGACCTAATCCGTTCCAACTCAGATCCGCTCCAACTCTAATCCGGTTTAGATTCAGATTGAATCCGGATTATCACCTATTCCGATCCGTAGTTAATTTCCGGTTTTCCGTTACCTCTTGCTCAATTCCGGATCCCAGATCACGGTTTCCATTCCAAGATTTAGATAACTTACAAAAACCAAAAATTCACACTGCGACAGCAGTCTGTGGGAATGCTAGGCTAAGTGTCCAGTTGCCAATAGTGCAAAAGTCATTTGTTAGTCATTTTTGAGTTGTTTACGCAGTACAGTCCTTCACTGCGACTTTCAAATGACTATGACGAAGTCATATTGAAGTCACAGGAGTGTAGGCTACAAAATAGCATTCAAAGAGTCCCTTCAGAGTACTGTAATGCCTGTGAGCCTTATCCTCCTTGTGGGGTTGCTTAAAATCAACGGAGTAGTTGCATCTAGGAAGTAAACTACGGAGGAGTGGTAGGCGCCATCAAATTATTGGCGAAGGAGAACCTATTAGAATAGGAGGAATATTGGGGCATCATTGCGGGAATTGTTTTCGATAGGTGCTGCTATAGATGCCAGGGGTGCCCTTAATAAGTGCAAGAACATAGCAATGGTCAGAAAATGCATGATGAATGTGATCCTGATAGAGAGACCCCATAGTTCTACATTTGAAAATGAGGATAGCAAGCAATCACTAGCCCATCACTTCTAGGTTACTACAAGTAGTTAACTGGCAGTCATTTGCTAGGACACATCGGACACCTTTATCAATACTACTGTAGAGATCACAGGGTTGACCGCACCTCAATGAATGCTAGTTCCAACGGAGATAGTTAATCTAGTTGGGACTATCAAATTATTAGTGGAAGAGAACTTATCAGCTTAAGAAGGATATTAGGTTGTCATTGCTATAGTATTAGAGGCTAAGAATTAGAATAGTGACCACTTAGTAGTTTATTAGTTTGCAAGGAGTCCTTGCAGAGTTGCTTGCAGTCATTTCCTAGTGACAGCGTAGAGGTCGCGCAGTTGTGATGTATGGGACCCTACACGTCAAAATTATCTCAACAGTTCAATGTCCAAAATTGTATCAATTGGTGTAGTCATTTTGTAGTATGGAATGACTCCAACTGATTTTGCAATTGTAGTGCGGTGTGGTGTGTTGGATCAGAACGGCTTCGTTTAAATTGAAAGTGATCCATTTCTTTTCCTAGCCTATAAAATTCGAAGGACTATCTGCCCGTGTCAGTACGGGCAGAGGTCCAAACCATGAAACTAATTTGGGGCTCTGAAGAATCGTGCCGGTGATTCACTAGTCATTCTTGAGTTGCTCAAAAGTGAAGTTCAGTCAAATTTATGACAGAGAAATGACTTGGAATGACTTTGCTAGCCAAGTTGGATTTCTCCCTTTTCTCGCCAATAAGTCGACGATACAGTGAACGAGAACATTGCTCTTGCGGCCCTTTTCTGTCGACTATTCATTCCGTAGTCGCCGTGCCGACTTCGACATGACTAGGACATGTTTTAGTTCCACAGATGGTGCAATTAGAGAATTGCAGTCATTTTCAAGTGAAACCGGACAAACAACCATTCTTTTGCAGTCACGAAAGTACCCAATTTCTTGTAGTGTACTTTGTTGGGCGATTTGCGGCCGCAATAGTGTGAATTTGGTGTGACGTTGTAGGAAAGTAGGAAACATGTGCCTGTAAGCTAGGAAACACGGAGATGTCAATGTGGACGGACATGTTTGTGATGACATTACAAAAAACATATTGACGTTTTCTTGCAACGTCCCCAAAAACATGAGAAGTCCATGTTAGCCACGTCAACAAACAAATCCATTTCGACTATAGGTAAGCTAGTGAAAATTACTACGCTCTATGATAAAATGTTGACCAAATGTAAAAATTTTAGGGGAAGGGTAACCACATGGCATGCTTTCATTATAACAAAACATGGTAAAAAAAACTGCACTCAAAATTGAGTGCGGTTTTTTTTTATCATGTTTTGTTATAGTGTTTGCAAAAAAAAGGGCAATAGATGGACGTGCACCATGGATGAAAAGAAAAGCTCTTCATGCAAATGGAGTGGTAGAAAGAGTGACAACCCATATGGGATATGTAAAGCAAGAATTGTATTTAATCTCCTTATGTCTAAAACAACGTCTAGATGTCTAAAACAACATCCATATGTTTGAAACGTCTAGATGTTTGAAACAATGTCGAGACTTACAATGGTCAAGTTCCCATATTCTAATTATCTCATATCTTTTGTCTCACCATGGATGGACAATGGATATAAATAGGACCTCTGTACCCTTCATTCTTACTAACTCTCAACGAAGTAATTCCTTCAATTGGCCATCAAAAATTTTCTTCGTGGTAGATGGTAAGTTTTTTAAATTTTGTGGTGAATTCAACAATTTTTCTTGTTCATTTTATTTTATTTTATTTTTTAAATAATTATTTTCTACTAACCTTACCCTATGGGTACAATATTTACCAATTGATGTCTCAAAAAATGTTTAGACGTCTAAATTGACATTTCGAAAAGCAAAATTAAAATTTTTAAATAGCATGAAAGTGTGTTGACTAGGCCTGCCACATCATCATCGATGGTTACTACATCACTTTTCCTATTGCCACATTAGATGCCATGCCAGCAACAAATTGGATGAAATTTTTTCCTACATGGCTCTGCTTGCCTATGTGACACTGACACGGAGGTTATGTGTCTTTCGCATGCCACACACTGATTTGCTTGCAAGAACATGTTTTGTATCATGTGTTGCAAAAATAAGTTGAAATTTGACATGTTTTTTAGCTAACAGCGTGTTTTTTGCCTATTGGATATAACAAATTTTAGGAGACATCCACAATGATCACTTCTATGCCAAACTGATTGCTGTGTTCCATATTTTTGGACGTTAAAAAAAACATTGTTTTCTTATAGTGTATGTCTTTGTTGTAGAGAGCACGTACACAAAGTCGATGGCTGCTCAAAGAAGCAATGACACACGTCCCACATTTGAAGCACAAATATAAGTCATGTGTTGTCTGTAAACCCTACACCTTGTTTTATCATATCAATATGTTTAGGTTCTAAGAAAATTGGAACCCATGCCTTAATAGGTTCAGGAGCCTCAACATGCTTTATTGACAAATCATTTGCCAAATTGCATAGAATTTTGTTAATCCAAAAGACAACAATGGTGCATGTTTAGATTATTATCAAATGACCACTATCTTTTGGTAATGTTATCCACAAATGAATTCCTATGCAAACAACAACAAAAGACCACACTAGCCATGAAGTCTACAATATTATTCATTCTCTTTCTAGCCCTTTTATCTCAGAACTTTTCTAGCTCAAAAAATACAATTCTCATATTTATTGGTCAAACCATAGTAATACCTTCCTTCCTAATGAATCTTCAATATTGAAGGCCTTTGTAAAACCTAGAACTCCTCGTCACCAAAAATTCTAAAAACCAATATTTATCGGAGCCCAGACATTCATATGTGTTGCAAAGATTGGTGCTGTGTTGACGGACTACGTAACTCCAATAGCTAGTAGAGCTCAAGGGGTTCACTAGCGGTGCAGTAGAAAACTACGTGAGATAAAAAATAGGGTCAATTTAATTCATTGAAGAAAAAATTTATACTTTCGGTAGATCTACCATAGCATTGGTAATATGTACTTAGGTCAATTATAAAAAAAATAGGGTATAGGAAAAAAGGGTCATTTTTTTTGTAGTAGAAAAAATATAGGGTGGGAAACTTTGGATTCCTTGGAAAGGGCTTAGTAGGTTCAGTATGGTATCCGGGGTGGTTGTAATTGCTGTCATTAAATTGATGAAGCCCCTTAATTTGGAGTTCCAGTTGGTGGGAAAAGTTGTTTGCTTGATGCTGTCGTGGCGTGAATCCGGCGGTTTAGGGGATTTGAACGGCTTCTGTTGGGCGCGCTCAGACCTCGCTCCTGCATTCGGACCGTTAGGTGCCTGCTACATTGTTGTCGTCGCGTTTCTTGGTGCACCGTTTCTAGCGTCAGGGTTTTTGCATTCAGCTTAGCATTTTGGGCGCGGTGATTGTCGGTTGTGCTTGTACGTGGCTTGCAGTTTAGGTTTTTCAATTGGTCCGTCAGATCTTTGTGAAGGGTGCTTGCGGTTTACTAATTCGTGGTTTAGGGTTACTACTTGAAGCAACAAAGGGCGGATGCGGATTCAAGGGTTTGGTTTAAAGAACTACTCTCTGCGAATTTGCTGTACTGTGGAATCGTGCTACCATTTACGGTTTAGCATTCCGGTAAGTGAATCTGCAATTTCCGTTTCTGAATATTTGATTTTTGTTTATGAATTCAACCTTATGAATTTGGGAGATGGGGTAGGGTTCAGGGTTCAATTCAAATTGCGTGCGCTGCGAATGTGTACAGGGTTTAGGGTCCGCATGCTGCAAATTTGTAGTTTGACCTTTAGGGTTCTCTGCTTTCTGAATTCGGAGGATGCTTATAATTTCTGGCTGGTTTCATTGTGTCTTCTAGGGCTAGGGTTTAGGGTAATCCTTCTGCATCAGAATGAAGAAAATTAAGGTATACACCCTCACGCACGAAGGTGCATCTCCAAAGTGCATCGGCACCATGAAAGCGGACGTTGGAGAATCCTTAGCTGACTTACGGGTGCGTCTGGAAGAGAAGAAAGTCCTGGATTTTCGGTACCAGTACTGGGATCTTCAAGAATGTGTGAGAGTTGCAGTGAGTCTTGAATCCCTCAACGATGTTGAAGACAGCATCTTCATGATGCCAACCTTGGACAAGGAATCAGAACATGGAGCCTCTAAAAGACAACGACTTGGAGGCGAGCAGCAGTCCGACCCGCAATTTCACGACAGCCTTCACAGTAACGACGTGCAAGAATTGGAAAGCGGAGCCTCCATCGAGCAGATTGTCGGGTCGGCGGACGACGTCGTGCAAAGAAGACCACATGGCGATGGTCACGTGTCGCTGCCGGAATTCCCTCCTGTGGATAGTCCTAGTTCAGATGAAATTCGAGCAGACCCTGCTTCCGGTTCTCGGGTGAGTGATTCCATTGAAGAACTGCTGCTTCAATTACAGATTGTGTTTGTAGAGGTCATGGCCCTGTACAGAGAGGGGGAGCAGAAATTGCGCAAGGTTTTGAAAAATGCCTCCTTGGAAGATCACGAGTGGGGACTGAAATCCTACGACCTGTATGGCAAAGGAATCGTCATTGTATACTGCATGGAGTGTAAGAAAGATTTTGGGGGGACTGACGGGCAGCACACGAAGGATAGAATTTTGAACTTATTTTCTAACTTCCGCAAGAGCCACGTTATGAGCAACCTACACATAAGAAGCTGGTGCTGTAGAAAAGGTGTGGATTGGTGCAACCATCTGCAATCCATTGCAAAGGGGAAGAAGACAATCATCCTCACTGCAGAAGACCACCGGCAGCTTGTATTGGAGGGTGTCAACATTCTTAACTCCGTGAATGACAGCCTGGACCCTACTCGGAAGACATTCGAATTGATTAGAGGAGATCCCCACAGCAACGACTTGAAGAGTTTCTGGTGGAAGACGAAGTGTATAACTTGCAATGAAGTGTACAATCTCTGCCCGCTGAAAAAGAATTTGGAAGCTAACTTAAGAAACCATGTGGGAGGAAGTAAGCACACAGAAAAAGTTTTGGAGGCTGCCAACTCTGCAAGGAGTTCAGCACTTTCTGGAAGGCGAGGGAGGCCATCTAAGTCCACGGGAGATAGCGGAAACTCTAGCCAAAAGCAATTGCATGCTTATTTTGGACACATTGTGGACAGCCTCAGGTACAACAATCTCCTGCCATTGACCGGAAGCTCTGTAAAACACTCATGTGTTGGGGATTTCATGGTCCTCGTGCAGTATACGATGGCAAATCGTATGAAGTAGAGAGTTTGTTGTTTGATGTGAAGCCCGATCAGACCTGGTATCCTGAACCATGGTTGCAGCAAGTTGTTGTTGTGAATGGTTAGTGCGTCACAATCAATGGAAGTTTTAGACACGTCAATTGCCTCAGAATGTCAATAAATAACAAACCTTGGGAAAATCTTACTTGCAATGCATGTGCTAACATCCCTTTTGAGACGGACTTCAGGATGAGGGTGGTGAGGGAGGAGAGGTCTGTTGAAAAAAGAGGAACTTGAAATACTGGTGGTGGCAGAAGAATAGGCTACCTGTCCTTGACGGAGTTGACAGTGCACAGTAGATTAGTCTCCCAAAAATTGAGAACCGAGCGCATGTACCATTGGGCAACTAAATTGAGGATTGCACAATTGAAAGTGAAGCGTCCAACTTTGAAAGAACAGGCCTTGTCGGCCTCTAATGAACACAATGTCTACAAGTTTTGCGGTGACATTTTGAGTGCACATCGCTGTGGTGCTTTCGGAGGTAGGCCGGCATTGTGGGATTTTATGAAAGGTATTGCGGCTAATTTGAACCACAGGAAGCAAGGGTTCCGCTTCTCAGAGAATTCCAGGTCACTTGCCCAAGTCATGAAGGTGTACGGAGGGCGGAGAATGTGTGACTTATTTTCATTGAATTATGGTGGACCTGCTTATACTACCGTCAAACGAGAGAACAAGAAGGGCGTACAACATGTGGCGGGTGAACACATCGAAATATTTGCAGCATTGGCTGAAATTTACAGAGATGCAAAGACTGCACACGGCATCACAGGTCCAGTTCCAGTCATCTTGGCTGAGGATGAAACTAAGGTGCGATCCAGGGTTTCTTATGAACAGAAATTTGACAGCTTGGCTGGTTTTTGCGGACCCAGAGAAAATCATATTTGCATTTCGAGTTACAAACCAGTCGTGGGCACTGGGGAGGAAGGTTACAATCTAATTCTGGAGTGCTTCCGGTCTGATAAGGTGGGAGGTTTTGCGACAATGAACGGGGAGTGCCGGCAGTTAGTTACAAGTTAGCCGGTTGAAATTAGGAATTGCCTAATCGATTTCAAAATCTTCGGAAAAAAACCGATCATTTAAGAGGAAAATCAAAGAATATTCTTTTTTTTAAAAGGCCTAGCCAAGAAAATACTTCAAACAACCGGTTGGTCCAAGAAATTGTAGGATTTTAGCCGGTTGAGCTAAAATACTCCCCGGACTATGTTTTGCGAGAGCAGTCTTGGTTTGCCCTCTTCATGAAAAGCTACCTTGACTGGTTTTGTGTGTGAGCTGTACCTGTAACAATTTTGATTCGCAGTGGATTAAAAAGCAGTGGACGACGATTGAAGAGCTTTGGGAGAAAGAATGCAAGGATTCAGTTGGTCCCATTATTGGTCACGCAAGTGACGGAGATTCGTGGAGAAGGCAGCTGATGCTTGCTGAATACAAGTCCACCAGCAATCAACATCTACAGGTGGATTGGCCCGGGTGGGTGTTCACTGCTACTTTGGATGTTGATGGTAATGCAAAAGGCTTACATGACCAAGACTTTATTCATAATGGTAAGAAACTCATCAATCCCATGGACTCCCCTGTGAAAACGCCACAATTGGGGTGTGATGTGGTCACTTCGACACATTTGGGATTGGTATACAACAAGTTCACGTGTGACCAGCATGGTCTTAAGTTGGAAGATACAAATCGCAAAGATAGGCAAAATTGGGCTAGTGCGCAAAGACTTTGTCAAAAACAAGCTAGGGATTGCTTGGCTCTGCTGCGTTCATCCAAGGAGGTACATCAAGAGCGGACTTTGGGGACGGAGTATTATTTACAGGTTTGCGCTAACTATATAGATATCTTCCTATCCCCTAGTTTGGACTTGAGGTCCAGGATAGTTTTAGCGTCCAAAGTTTCCTTCTTCTTCCGACTGTGGAAATTGTGGTTCCAATTCGGAAATCACGCAGTTGGAGGAAATTCGAAGAAATTAACTGCGACAGTGAACTTTGTATCCCAACAGTGTTTTGTAGATGTTCAAATGTCGTGTCACTTTGTTGTCTTACTCATTTGTCATTTCCGTGACAAGTACCCTCACTTGCCAGTTCCTCTGCCTCTGACTGGGAGTGACGCATGTGAGATTTTCTTTTCCAAGATTGGAGGAATGGAGGGGCATGAGCGAGCTTGTGACTTCCACCAACTCGTTGGTACTGCTAATACCTTGAATCGCTTGAGTGCAACCGAATATAAAGAGAGTGGACTCAAATTTGACAAAGTGCACAATAAAATGAAAAATGTTTGGGCGGAATTGCATCCTCTTCAGGAAGGTGATAGTGCATGCGATCTAGGAGACTACACGTTGATTGCCACTAATGATCTTGTCATTGCTGCCCTGCAAGAGGGGCTGAAACTAGCGCAAGGCATGCTCTGCGTTCTCAACATGGCACCTGCAATACAGTGCTCTAACAAGGCTTGGTTTTTGACACCATGGTTGGTGGAGAAGGATGACTCGTCAAGTTTTGCGTATGTTCCTGCAAAAAGACCAGTTCAGAGGGATGATGGTGACGCTGAAGTGCTTTGTCACGACCTGGAAGCCACTGCTGTTGACGAAGGAGCCACAGATTCCAGCAACAACCCATCTGTCAAAGGAGAAGAAGAAATTTTGGAGGAAGGCTCCCCTGTTGTCACTCTTGTGGAATTAGAGACTCGGGATGCCATCTCCGATATGTTGAGCTTGGAGGAGCCTCAGGTGAGCAGCGCACTACCCAGACAGAAGGTAATACCCTTTGTTGAATTTGCTGGACACAAGATTTTCAAGTCCACCTTGGTGTCCCAGTTGAATTCGAATCCTTTCTTGTCTAAGGATAGACTAACTAGAGTTAGAAATTCTATATATTTCAATAATTCGGATGATTATATCAATGCTTCATCGTCCACGGAGACAATGTTATTGGGACTTGGCATGGATTGCAGAGTTTACTTCATGCAGAGGTCTACAACGACTATGTCATCATTTGTTAAGGCAGCTGTGAGGAGGAAAAAGGGGAGTCCGTCTAAAAATTTACAAGCCACATGTGTCCTAAATGGCGTTGATAGAGGCACGTGGTGTATAGGCCGTGTCCAGAAAATGCGACGTAAGGTTGGTAGTAGGTAGGGAAACTGCAGCCAGCCCATCGACTTACAAAATCATGAGGTGAATAGGGGTAAGAAGGCAGGTACTGCTGGATCTGGTTTCATGGTTTTCTTGAGTTATTTTAGGAAAGTTCCAGGTTTTTACAAGTTCAAGTATGACCATTCTGATTCTATTTGGGTAGACGTGGATACAATTATATGCATCGTTACTATGTCGTTCAATGCGGAGTCTGATGTTTTTGAGCTGGATCCTGTGGATGCGGATTCTTTGAATGAGTTCATTGACAAAACAAATTGAAAATGATATTGCTGTGAAGTAGTCTGAATGTGCCTCATGTCAATGACGACCACAGGTAAGGCCTAAATCCTTAATGTATTTAGTGCGTGAGTCTTGTAATTGTGAGAACTTTTGTTTTTTAAAAGGCCAAACCACATTATTGTGTATTTTTGTAAAGTGATTTTGTGATCACAATTAAATTCCAATGTATGAAACTCACATTCAGAAATGAAAGGGTCCCTAAATCCGTCTGATTTTCTTGCATCATTTGAAGATCTTCTTTATTAATGAGCACTGAGGTGGCATGTGTGAGCTTCCAATTTGTCACTTGGGACTCGTAGAATTATTTTTTTGGAAATTTGCAATTTAAAGTTGATAAAATTATAGAAAAATCCATAAAAAGAGTGTAGAACCGAAATAGGGTTGTGTCATACCCATTATAGTATTTGGTCTAGATTTGTGTTTTTTACTTAGAATCCGCCAAACCTTGCCTAAAAATAGTATAGAAATAACGAAAAGGTTAGATTTAGAGGATTCGAGTCACATAGCCCCAAAAGGGCTAAATCCCACCGTGAATGTGGCGATTCATGGTTAGGTCGGTTCGAGGGATCCACAGCGAGGCCACTAGGTCGGGTCCTAGAGTTAGATTTAGAATTGCCCATTAGATCGACGAATTCCCAAAATCTCGATTGTTAGCATGCAGGAGCCACTTACGCAAGACCGAGCCCGTGGAGGAATCTACAGCCCAGGGATGGTCTTCTAGGGTGAATCCCATGCCAGGAGTCCAACGGCAAAATCGGTTCGCCAAGATTCCTCCACCTGCAGAAGATTCTCGCACCATCGCTCATTCGAGGAGATGGCCAGTTTTAATCTCCATTGACCAATCGTGCCAGGTACGGAAACACACCCGCACGTCTTTCATGTGACTCCCTGAGAGGTCACGTGAAAAATCCCGGCATCTTCCGACTTGCAGAAGAACCTTTTCCGGGTGGTCAACCCTCCTAACCTCCAACGGGAATTTCATGGAAATTACCCAGGTTACAATAAAATCTCACTAAAAATTAGACTAGCTTGTTTTATATTAATAATGGGCTCCGTGAAGTTTCACGACATTTCGATAGCAGCAAGTACCCGAACCGGCGAGATTCCTCGGGAATTAACCACGTGGCGAGGTCCCCGCCGCGTTGATCGGCATTCCAGGACCATACGGTGGCGAAACGAAGTCAACCAAAAGTCCTTCCCGACTCTTTCGCACCTACTAGAGACCCTAGGCTATTCACATTTCTCAAAATAGGAGACCCCCAAGATCTAGGATTTTACCACGATTTGATTTTTAAACTAAATTAGCCTACGATGGGTTTTTGGCCTCGGTACGAGGGGTAAAGGGGTTTCAAACTAAACACGGCAATCTGGATCCAACGGCGCAATCCATTTGGCGATTGGAGCTAATCTCCAAAAGTTAGGATGTTGGTCCAGCATAGATGGTAGAAGTAGAAAATTAGGATGTAGGATGAAAATCTTTGAGGATGAGGATGAAAATCCCCGTTGATAAGGTTACCTTAGAGCTTTAGAGAGAGGGGTGAGCCCTTGGGAAACCTATATAAGGGCCCCATTTCTCTCTCTAAAACACCCCCTCACTTTTGTTTGGGTCCGTGGGTCCAATTTGCTTTGGATATTTTGGCGTTTGAAGCCAAAAACCTCTACGGTGTTTTTGGAGCACTTTTTGCTCCATTGTTGCTAGATTTCAAGCTTTGAAGGTCTTTAGGGGGTCCTTCTATCTTGCCTTGTGTACTTCTCATACGTTGTTGTACCTTTGTTATGAGTTAAGAGTCCTCGTTTCTCTCTTGTAGTTCCTTTGTGATCTAACTTGTGAGTTTAGGAGTCTTTTGGTGTCTTGTCCTAATTCTAAAGTCACCCCCCACCGTACCTTGGCGATGCCGCTTTGGGGGGCCTTTAGCTTGTGAAGTTGTGTGTCTTTACGTGTCCTAACCATGTTGTTTTTCCTCACTTGTGTATTCTCATCCTCTTCTAATCTTCCCCTTGTTGTGTGGACCCCCCCTCGGGACGGCGAAGCTTTGGCTTTGTCACGTGTGTTTCTCAAGTCTGTCTTTTCTACCTTCTTCTAATATTCCCCTTGTTGTGTGGACCCCCCTCCCGAGATGGCGAAGCTTTGGCTTTGTCACGTGTGTTCTTTAAGTTTGTCTTTTCTACCTTCTTCTAATATTCCCCTTGTTGTGTGAAACCCCCCCACGGCGGCGAAGCTTTGAACTAGTGACCACGTCAAGTCCTATAGTGTGTGTTAAAATAGTCTTAGACGGCGGAGCTTTGAATCCGTGGAGTGTTACAAGTCCTAAAGTTGGTGTTAAAATCAATTTTACGGCGGAGCCTTGAACCTCCATAGCCTTAGATTCCAAAGTCTAGTTTCCAAGACCTTCTTGGAAAAGTCCAGAGTTTAGCTTCCAAGATTGGTCACGAGTTTCTAGGAAGAGAGTGACCATCCCGTAACACTTAGCTTAGGTGACCGTTCTAAAAATTTGGGGCCTAACTCCCCAGACGGCGAAGCTTCGATCCTGGCCCTAACCCCCTACGAAAAATCCAATTTAAGTTGTGTTAGTGGGCTCCCCTAAGGGAACCCGGTTGTGTGGATTTTTGGGAAGGGCAGCTAATAACCCGGACCAGCATACAGCCAGCATATCGAACCAGCATACCGGCCAGCATACAGCCAGCATACAGCAGCATACCGGACCGGCAGCCAGCTATACAGCCAGCATACAGCATCGGGCAGTCAGCTTGACTGAACTAACATCAGCATCGGGCTAAGTCAGCTTGACTGAACTAAACATGAGCATCGAGCTAGTTAACTTGGTTGGACTGAAATACTAAACTTCTGGATTTCCAGAACTAAACGGGACGATGTCCTGCGGGGCCCCAACCACCTTTTTTTTTAATTTTTTTTCCTCATAAAGTCTGAAATTCTGGAATCCAGTTGGGGAGAGGGAAAAACTCAAATTAGAACTTAAAAAACACAAGAGAAAGGGGGGGAGAAATAGAGGTTGCCATTCCACGCGCCACCTGCACAAAAACATCCGATCCAACCTGCATCACCACTCACACCTATACACAATGGAAGGAAATTAGGGAGAAGGATGTGTTATAGGAGTGGAAAGGAGAGAGACGATGAATAGTGCCTAGTTAGGAGATTAGGTAGGAAATCTAGAAGAACTCCTTGCAACCGTTGGGAGGAGGATTAGGATGATACAAAGCAAGGTTGCGTAAGAGGGTAGGAAGAACATTTAAACCCTTCTCGTAGTTTGAAACCATAGTGTAAGACTCATAAAAGCTTAGGTGGAATAGTGCTAGTGTAGAAGAGAAGGGAAGAAAGAAAGAAAGGAGGAAGGGAAAGAGGGAGTTTAGATCATCAAAAATTGTAATATTTTTTCAATAAGCGGTGAGCTCGGAAAAAATTCAAAATAAAGCCAAAGACTACCATGGAGCGTGAGGATGTACACGTGGACGTGGACGAAGTTATTTCCGACACCGGTAGTGAAGAGGTGAGTTTTTGATTTAATCTTTGATGTTTCTCCCTAATTAGCATTTATTTTCCTAATCAGCCCTTAGAGCGTGATTAGCACCCGAGATTAGTGCAAATTAGAAGTTTAGATTCAAAAAGTTATAGATTAGTGATAGGGGTTTCCAAAAACATCTTATAATTAAGATTTGACCCTAAACTGACCGCGTTAGGCTAAGTTAAGCGGTAGGGGGTAGAACGGAGGAATTTTAATTAAATTTGATCCACAAGGAACAATGGACGGAAATTAGGATTAGATTAGAAGGAGGATTTAGGATTAAAATTAAAGATCAAATAAGGGTTTAAAAACCTAGAGTTAAATTAAGATTTTAATTAGGAAAGTAAAATTCAAAAGTCAAAATTTGGAGTTAACTTTGGGAGGTAAAAAGTAGAGTAGGAAATAGAAGTCAAAAGTAGAATCCACTTAGGAGGTAGATTGTTGAGTTAGGAATAGAGTTAAAATTAGAAGTCAAAACCCTAGAGTTAAAAGTTGGAATTAAATTTAGGAGGGTAACATTTAGAGTTAATCTAGGATTAAATGATAGGATTAAATTTGGAAGTAGAAGTCAAAAGTCAAAAGTTAAAAGTTTAGATTAAATTTAAAGGTTAAATTTTAGAGTCAATTGGGGAGTAAAAGGTTAGAGTCAAAAGCTAAAAGTAGAAGTTAAAACTTAGAGGTAGAAGTTAAATTTTAGAGTTAGTTGGAAGTAGAAAAAATCTAGAGTCAAAGTGAAAACATAGAGTTAAACCTGGAGGTTAAGATTGGGAATTAATTTTAGAAGTAAAAATTTAGAGTTAAAAGTCAAAAACCTAGAGTTAAATTAGGAGTAAAAATCTACAATAAAAAGTGAAAAGTTAGAGTTAACTTTAGAGGGTAAATCTTAGAGTAGTTTAGAAATAAGAACATAGAATTAAAAGTGAAACTTAGAATTATCCTAGAAGGTTAATACTTGGAAGTTAGGAGTTGAAGTTGATTTAGAAGTAAAAACCTAGAGTTAAAAGTCAAAACCGTAGAGTTAAATTTAGAAGGATAAATTTAGAATAGAATAGAGGAGTAAAAACTTAGAGTTAAAAGTTAAACCTAGAGTTAAATTCCGAGGATAAATTTCAAAGTTAAATTAGGAGTAAAAACCTAGAGTCAAAAGTCGGTAGTTAATATTTAAAACCAAGTTAAAAGAGTAAAAATCTAGAGTTTCATTTAGAGGTTGAAAATTAGAGTAAGAGTTGAACTTTAGAATTAGTCTTTAGAAGTAGAACTTCTAGGTGGAGTCTTAAAATCCCACGATAGTCTTAGAGGTTCATGGAAGGAACATAGGGGTTCTCCTTTTTACGTAGTTAGGGACGTTAGAAATGACGCCAACTACCCAATTTACCCTCAACATAGGATAGATAGTTAGAAAGTCAAGATTTCACCATCACTCTGAACATTGCAGTTAACTTATGAGTTACTACATGCATTACTGATTATTTGCTGCCATCCACGACCTTTAGGAAACGTTAGCAAAAAAGATCCATTGCTTGGAAGGCACAGTGGACCGTGCTCACAACACTCCCATATATTAAAAAAGTGGATAAAGGCATAGAACCTGGTCGGTGTTCGCTCTATTACCAAGGGTGGGTAATCTAGCGCCCACAGCATGCAAGTACAGTATTTCCCAAGTGCGTGAAGTGTTCCATACATCAAATTGTAACTACTTTGATTTGAGGTATGTCAAGTCCCGAAACTCTCAATTTCCAATTTTTCCATGCTTAGGAGGCCATCCCCTTCTCCAAATTCTTGAACACAAGCCATGTGGGGACTTTAAATTCCAGCTTTAGCATTTCTAGTTCACGCCTACCTATGCATTTCTGAGCCACTTTGGCATTGCTTCTCGTCGTTCTCTTGTTGGTGTCAACATTGCTAGATACACCCCCGTCTTAGTACTACCTGTTAGACTGCAATGCATCTGTTGTTTGCAGACAGTTTTTGAAATTCTAGGAGCGAACTTCAGTCTATGGTGCACTGTCGTAGGTAGCTTTTGTGCATGCTCTCTCAAGGTCTTCGTCATCGCCACTACTCCGCTGCTTGTAAGTCGGCGTCGTTGGTAGGGTTGTCGAATCACTGCAGGGAGGCGCTGGGCATCTTCTAGTTGCTCTTGGTTTAGGTTCTTGAGTCTTCACGCATTCAGTGGAAATGGAGGGTGTTTCTGCTTTTTCTTTCAACCTTGCACTGCAGCCTGCTGGTGTCGATGGATCCGGGCAGCTCCTTGAATACCCTTTCCGTAACGTTGTTCTGCCAGTGTTTGTGCCGCAGATTGAATACACGGATCCATGGACGTGGGATGAGCCGCAGGAGGAGCATCCGGCGACATTTGCGACGTTGGAGAGCTTGAGAGGCACCTGCAAGTCTTGGAAAGAGTTTGTCAAAGGCACGGCTGAGTGGGGAGCGCTCACCTTGGCTCGGGACGACTTCCGGTCACTGCTGCACCCTCGGTGGACGGAAGAAGAGTACGTGCACTTCCGTTTTCAGCACCACCGTTCTCTTTTCAGTACCTGTTGGCAACTGAAGCGCCCCTTAGTTGACGAGAAATGGTGCACAGCTCCGTTTGCAACCCTCACTGCAGCAGACCTTCGGGATTTGAGTTCCGCATTGCAGGAGGATGGAGAGTATTGCAAGGATTGGATGGGTACTACTATGCTCCGTCCAGGACGTCATGTCTGGATTGCACCGCATGATCGAATCGGCAGTCGTTGAAGGTTTCCTTTTTTCCCCTCACTCTTTGCTGTAGAGTTCTCTACACCCTGCATGTGAATTCCTGCAGCTAGTGAACCGCAGTGTTTTGTAAGTTTTTTTGGCACCAAGGGCAAGACTGCTACGACCTCTGCTGTCACTGGTTTTGTTTCCACGATTTAGGAAATGTTTAGTGACACTTGTAATTTGTGAAAACTCTGAACCACTTGATGTCCTACTTGTAAATTTCAAGCTTGTTATTGGACTGAGACTACGCAGACATGTGTTTGTAAACACGCATATACAATTACTACGTTTTTATATTTCTTTTGTGCCATTGTGGTTGTCTTGTGTAGAATTTCAATTACATGCTGCAGCTTATCGATTGCACATTGTAGAATTTGTTTTCTTTTCAATTGTTTGTTTTAGCCCTTCCTTGTATTTTCAGCTTAAGCGTTGCTGCAGCTCATCGGTTCTGAAGTGTAGACTTTGTTTTGGTGTTAGTAGTTTGCTTCAACTGTTTCTTGTGTTTTTAGTGTAAGCCTTTGAATAGTATGTTGCTGTTATTTCATGATGCATCTACTACTTCTTCAAATGCTATGGGAAACTTGTTATTTGCATTCTTGGTTTTGCAGCGTGTACACATTTGTCTTGATACTATTGCTAGTTCAAATGCCATGGAAAACTTATTATTTGCATGTTTGGGATTGCAACGTGCACACATCCCTCTCAGAATTCTTTACTTCTAAAACGTACAAAAAAAATAGGGTGCAAATAAATAGTCCCTCCACTAATTTACAAAAAAAAAATAGGGTGTTGAAAAATACGTGCTGGTAGCTTTTTCTCTACCAATAGGGAGGGAAAAAAATGGGAAGTAGATAAATACCCCCCCACAAAATACCCCGTTATCGCATGTGGTTACAAAAATTTTAAGGGAGTAAACCCCCCGAGCTTTGCTTATGAAATTTTTACCATAACATTGTCTTTAAATTAATTATATGTGTACCAAACTTCAAGGCCAGATGGTTTACACAAAAAAGATATTCAAAATCTCCTAACATGTATAGCCGTGAATTTTTTTCACTATTGCCAACTTTGACACCCTCCCAAGGACTGAAATTTTTTTATTTTTCTATGAAATTTTTGGCATAGGACCATCTATATGTTGATTACATGTTTGACAAATTTCAAGTCCAAAAGACCCCCCAAAAAATAGATATTCAAAATCTCCCAACATGTGTAGTTGTGAGAAACAATTTCAATACTACCAACTTTGACACTATTTTAAGGGTTCAAAAATTGTTTATTTACCATGAAATTTTTATGATGAAATAATCTCTATGTTAATAACATGTGTTGCAAATTTCAAATTCAAAAGAATCACACAAAAAAATATATGCTAATTCTACCAACATGTGTAGTTGTGAGCGATTTTTTCAACCCTTGGGATAGTGTCATTTTGGGGGTAAAATTTCACATGGATGTAGAAAGTCATTCTCACAAGTACACATGTTGGTAGAATTAGAATATCTTTTTTTCGGTAAATCTTTTGACCTTGAAATTTGGCATACACTTTATCAATATAGAGATGATCTCATGCCAAATATTTCATGATAAAATGTTTTTTTCAGCCCTTGGAATAGTGTCAAAGTTGGTAGTAGTGAAATTTTTCTCACAGCCGTACACATTGGTAGAACTAGCATATTTTTTTTGTGTGATTTTTTTGAATTTGAAATTTGCAACACATGTTATTGACATAGAGATTATTTCATCATAGAAATTTCATGGTAAATAAACAATTTTTCAACCTTTAAGATAGTGTCAAAGTTGGTAGTAGTGAAATTGTTTCTCACAACTACGCATGTTGGGAGATTTTGAATATCTATTTTTTGTAGGGTCTTTTGGACTTGAAATTTTCACACATGTAATCAACATATAGAAGGTCCTATAACAGAAATTTCATAGAAAAATTAAAAAAATTCAGTCCTTGGGAGGGTGACAAAGTTGGCAATAGTGAAAAAAAAATTCACATCTATACATGGGAGATTTTGAATATCTTTTTTGTGTAAACCATCTAGCCTTGAAGTTTGGTACACATATAATTAACTTAAAGATGATGCTATGATAAAAATTTCATAAGCAAAGATCAATTTTTGAGCCCTCGGGAGGCTGTCAAAGTTGGCAGATGCAAAATTTCCTTCCTTGCGATTTTGAAAACGCCATTTTGATTGGGACCCCACTGTACAATTCACTGATTGAGTGACCAATCTCACATGGCAGCAAATACCACACAAGAAACCACATTGTAAAGCGCATCAAAGTAAGCTGCTGAATGAAAAACAATCCAATTTCACCTTGCAACTACGATACAACTAGAAAACTTGTCCACAACCACTGGGGGCCTCTAGATTTTCACCAATTGCAAATGTCCGATGCAACCCAAAAACCAGTTGTTCTTTATAATTGCAAAACCCCTCATTTTCTTCTAGTAAAAGGAAGTAGGCATTGCCAAATGCACTAGAAAGGCATCTTTTGTGATCCGTAGACTCAACATCTTCGCAAGAATATTTTGTAGTTTTTAATGGAGGATTTTCCACCATCAAGAAATGTATACACATTCAAAGAGGTATAAAAAACTTGAATGAAAATCATTCATTTAAGAGTGAGATCAAGGCATGTTCAACCATGCATCACAACAGTGTGGCAACATCAACAGTTCAAATTTAGCTCTAAAACATTGGGACCTATGACCACGTACATAGACAAACTTTAAGCCCCTTTACTTTAGATTCTCTATTTTGCCATTGAAAATGCATTTTTTTTAAGGTGAAATCACATGTCTTCTACAAGGCATAAAAAAAAATTGATTATTTTCAATTTTTTTGAAATTATCATGAATATTTGAAAAAAAAGTGAAGAAAAGTCATATCAAACACAAAATAAGCTTCAAAAACTTGAAGATTTTACCATAGATGAAGAACATCATGATTTAAACCAAAATTTTGCATCATTTGTAATTCAAAACTCAAAAAATCATGATAATAGATAAAAAAATCAAATGGCAAAAAAATGTTTAATTTGGGGAATTTTCCAAAATTTTTAATTATAGTAGAAACTAGACTTCATAAACTTTATTTCATTATTCAGTCTTAATTTTAAAAAAGATCATTTTAATGGCTAAAATTTAGATGAAGAGCATAAAACGTAGAAATTGCCAAATACATTAGAAAACTACTTTTGTGATCCATAGATTTAGCATTTTTTTCTTTACAAAATTTTATAGTTTTTCATTGAAGGGCTTTCCACCATCCAGTGCCACATACAAATTGATTTCAAAGAAGTATTCAAAACAAATTTGGATGAAAGCCATTCATTTTTCAGTAAAACCAAGTTGTATTTGACTATCCACCAGCCATTTTTTGGCTATCTAGGCGTTTTGGAGTTAAATCCTTTTTGTCCACTTATAGCTTGATTGCAAATTTTCTATACGAGATGTAGGTAAATTAAAGATTTATTAAAAAAATAACAAATAAGTCCAACTACAATTTTCTAGTTTGGATGGAATTGTGGTACCCTCAAAAGTACTTGCCCCTTGCTTATGATATAATTTTTTTTCATAGAACCTAAACTAAAAATCTAGTTACAAGATCTAAAATTTTGTGGTCAATTGGCTATTATACACGTAATTTCAATTAATGTGAGACAACTATTTGTTTTATATTCAATTGTCTTACAAGTAGAACAAAATTTATTTTAAAAGTTGAGTAACATGAAAAACCAACACTATTGTATCTTATTCTAGTATCTACATTATTAACTATGAACAAATTGTCTCTATCTATTGCTCTCAGAGTGTATAAGAAAAATAGCTTGCTCTTGGAACAAATAAATTTTTTTCCTTACATTGATGACGTCATTTCACATCATTTAATAATTACATAAAATATGTAATCACAAGTCTTATATTCCTTATCCTTGGAGGAAATCCGGTTATAGAAAGGGATGTCTCTTTTCAAAAGATTGACAAGTCTAATAGTCTTTGGCAGGAGTTGTCTAATATTCCTTGTTCTTTGAAGAAATCCTCGGCAAGGGCCGCCTAATATTCCTTATCTTTATGAAGAAATCCTTGAGAGGGGACATTTAATATTCATTGTCCTTGGAAGAAATCCTTGGCAGGGGACACCTAATATTCTTTGTCCCTAAAAGAATCCTTTGGAAGGGGGACGCCTAATATTCCTTGTCCTTGAAGGAAAGACTTGGAAAGGAACAGCTAATAATCCTTGTCCTTAGAGGAAGCCCTAAGTAGTAGAAATGTCTAATATTCTTTGTCCTCAGAGGAAAATTTTGGGAGGGGGACGTCAAATATTCCTTATCTTTATGAAGAAATCCTTAGGAGAGAACGTCTGATATTCCTTGTCCTTGGAGGAAATCCTTGGGAGAGGGACGTCTAATATTCTTTGTCTTTGGAGGAAACCCTTAGGAGAAGGACGTCTCTTGTGAAGGGATAGCCATTCCATATGCGCATCAAGAGGTGATTTAAAAAAAATTACTAATTAATAAAAACAAAAAGGTCCATATATCATTAAAGTACAGGTGGTCAATTTTTTCATAAAAACTAATTAATAGTCCTAAAATTCTCCAAAATTTTGACTTATAAAATTTTTTGAAAGAAGGTGTGTGAAAGTTTTATTTTAACAAAAAAATTCACTGGGATTTCAATACAATGTAACTTTATACAAACAACAAAAATCCTAATTATAAAATTGTTGTACAATGCAGACACACACAAACGCGTAATTCCAATCTCAACCAGGGCTATAAAACACAAACATGTGACTCCAATCTCAACCAAGGCGATACAACACAAACATGAACACAAATTCTTCAAGTAAATTCACCATCCTACAATAAGATTCTTCAAGTAATTGAACCCTAGTGCCAATACCTTCAGCATTTGCAACATTTGTCAAGAAAAAGAAAACCCTGGTGACATACGATCTTGTATTTTCTTGTTTCCTAATTTTCTCTCCTTCAAAATATACAAATCGTGGCCCAAACGATTTTTTATTTTCTATAACTTGTACAAGGAAGATGAAGTTAGTGATTGCCCACACAGACCATCCAAAATCCTACAATGAACTCTTAATACCAAAACTCCTGTACATCAAAAGCACACTTGCTTAGTTGCACTCCAATGCCCAAATTTGAATTTGCATCGTGACTCCCAATTTCCACTGTCCCACGACTATCTTCAGAAAGACTATTGCACAGGTGTCTGTAAAAAGACTGTTCAACAAGCGCCTTTGAAAAGATTGTTCTATTGAAGTTTTCTTTTTGTACTGAGAGGTATGTTTGAAAATTGACTACAAAATAAATAGTTTAACATTTTGGATTAAGAAGGCATAATTGTGTAAATTAGAAGATTGTGACTTGCAAGGCAAAAAAAGTGTACAGACCTTGACAAGAGCAATGACTTGCCAAAAACTTGCGAGCAACTCATCGTTGTTTTGCAATGCATTTTGACTCATTGCCAAACAATTGTTCAATCAAAGTGCTACACAAAGAAGATCCATCCAAAACAACTTGAATGTGGAAGTTAGCGAGAGATGTAATCCCTAAAACCAAACCCTAGCAAGATTCATCTGCAATTTCATCTATAGTTTATTAGTGAGCTAGTGTAGACCCTAAATTCTATTTGATTTTTTCAAGGACCCCTAGATTTTTAGGACAAACAAATTTTCCTCTTTTAAGGGGATAGGGAGCGTGTTAGAGAGTAATAAAAACAAATATCCCATATATTAAACTTTATACTGAAAATTCATAAAAGTCTTAAGAAATAAATAGGATTCAGTAAATTCATGTGGGAATGTTGTTGAAGTGATTGTAGAATTTTTTTAAACATTTGATAATATTTTAGAAATGTTTTCAAAATATATGTATTATTTATACACCTTTAAATACCCATTGTTTGTCATAATAGATGTGTCTTCTTCCAATGAAAAAAACTAATTCCAAAATGACCCCTAATAACTAAATACAAAATCCCAGACATAGGGGCTCTTGATGAAAACCAAAAATTAAGTTGCCTTTTAATATCATTAGTATGGCTTTAGGCATAATCTTTCACTAAAGAACTGGAAAAATATAAAAGCGTGCAGTGACACATCTATACGAGTTACACACGCACATAGACTATTTATTCTTGAATTTTTTTTTCAAAGATGAAATCACATGTCATTTAAGGTCGGGACACTTAAAGCGTCACTTTTTCTACAATGTATAGTTACTATTGTTAGATTGATTAAATTTTTATATTTTCTTGTTAGCCTATGAAAGAAAGTTCCAACACACCAAAGAATGCGACATTTAGATCTTGTATGCAAAAATTATGAAGGGTCAAAGTTTTTTGGTAGATGATCAAAAATTATTTCTTCAACATTAGATTTATATTAATTTATGAGGTATACATAAAGTGAGGATCTATTGAAGTGGCACTTTTAGACATAGTGTAATTTTGGATGTACTTACCTTATAAGCTGTAAATTTTTCAGTTTATTTTGTAAAAATTTGAAAATACTCTAATTTTTTTTAAGGAAAAAGTATAGATATTCATATCAAATATAAAATTAGCTAAAAAAATCTGAAAATTTCTCTACCAGTGCTTGTATGATAGTGTAGAATATCAAGGAGTAAAAATATTTATCATGTCTTTTTATAATGAGGAGACCAATAGACTATGATCAAAGGCTCAACGTTCAAATTGCAATAACATATTCACTCATTAGAAGAGATTTGAGACCTCCGGAGGGCCGTTTCAGGGTTGTTCCCCTTGCCTGTTCCCCTGTTCAAAACCAACAATAATGCTGTCAGAATTTTTTTAAATAAAAAAATAAATCTCCAAAAGTGAAAAAAATAATAATAATAATTTTTTTTCAAAAAATATGATGTGGCACTCTCTCGATCACGTCAGACTGCACATGTGGCAAAGTTTCCAGGCTGGGAATGAATTGAGAACTTGCAATCTTCTAATGGCCTCAAATGTCTTCTAATTATTTTAGAATTTTTCAAATTTTCAAGTTGCAGTTGAAACTACACTCCATTAGCTTCATTTCATTAGTTGGACTCAAATTCAAAAAAGATCATTTTTATATCTCAAATTCACATCAAGTGCAATGAGCTTGAAGTTGCTTAAATACATTGCATGGTGATATGTGGATTAATCTTGAAATGCATGAGAAGATGTTTTGTGTTCCTTTGAATGATTTCAAAGAGGCCTCAATAAGAAAAAAAAACATTTCTTCATTTCATTCTGGGAGAGAGTTGCTTGAACCTAATTTCAATGAAAGATGCTATATATTCTTTCCTTGTAATATTTTTTGACTTTCCTATATAAATGAAAATGATAAATCCATAGATCACCGCATTGTATATTGTATTTGATACGAATTTTCTTCACTTTTTCCTTAAGAGAATTGGAGTAACTTCAAATTTTACAGCTTATAAAATGGGTACATCTAAAATCACACTTTGTGTAAAAGCGCCACTTCAATAGATCCTCATTTTATGTACACTTTGTAAATTAATATGTACCTATTGTTGAAGAAACGATTCTTGAGCATCTACCAAAAAAATTTGACCTTTCATAACCGTTTTGCATATAGTATCCAAATGTTGCATTCTTTGGTGCATTGGAATTTCCTTTCATACGCTAACAAAGAAATAATAAATTTAATACTACTACTTGTGCACGGTAGAAAAAAGTGGTGCTTTAGGTGTCCCTACCCTAGATGACATGTGATTTCATCTCTGAAAAATAAAAATAAAAAATTCAAGAATAAATAGTCTATGTACATGTATAACTCGTATAAGTGTGTCATTGTATGCTTTTGTATTATTTTTTAGTTCTTTAGTGAAAGATTATACTAAAAGCCATACTAATGATATTAAAGGATAGGCCTATAAGGCCTTATTCATTAAATTGAGACAATATGGTCATTTTGAGACTTTGAAAATAGGTGTGTGAAGGTGCATTAAGGTAATACTTGTCGAAATCAAAGATAAATAGAGTCCGGCTTAAAATAAGAAAAGAAATTATTCAACATGTTCAGAAACATGACTTCAAGCAATAGGGCGGAATTAGATGGATAAATCAAAACAAAGAAACATTCTTTCTCACAAAATGGCAAATACTGAAGAAATTAAGAAGCAAAAAAATTTGGATTTAGTGAGCTAAATTTACTTGGAAGTTTGAATACACAAAGAGCGTGTACTACCAATCTTGTAGACAGTCACTTGCATGAATTATACTACTTTCAATCTGTAAAGTCTTTGTAGAAACGAAGAGGCTCACTGTACATGAAACTCTCAACTTTCCTAAATATTTTTCTATATACTTTATTTACCAGGCTATTAATAGTAAGGTTTAGTCATAAGCGCATGGCTTCAAAAACTTCTGTCACTTGCCTAAGCCTCGCTATTGGCTATACACTTGCTTGTTGCTGCCTCCAACGCTTTCTGCTTTGCACGGCCTCTAAAGATATCTTCGCGTCGAGAAGGGTAATGTGGATACCGATAGTCCAACGCACCTTTGATGTCCTCACTCCCACATCCACTCTCGATGCGCTTGGGCTTACGGGTGCTTGATGGAACCCCGGAAGACGACACATCCTTGGACCCTCTTGGAGGCAACTTTGGTAATAAGTATTCACACTATCTATGTACGGTTTTCCAGAACCAGTTGATTTGGAGTTCAAAGATCTCCTATGGTCTCGAAGATATCTCTGACTATGTATACTATCGGTGGAGTGCAACCATTTGACTCCGCCAGACATTAAAGGACGAGGTCGATTATCTTCAAGTCGAGGAACATGAGGTCCACTTCCCATAGCCCCCCCAAGCGCAACAATTGCTTGGAGACTGTTCACCTGAACAGAGCGCCGGGCAGGGTCCATGCAAACATGAGCACCCTCGACCTGAGGATCTGCCAAAGCTTTGCAAGCGGGCAACTGAAGTTTCCGGCTTGTCCCGACCTCCGTCCGCGGAGCTGGCGACAATGAACATCCTCGGGTCGAGGATGCTCGTTTCAGCGGGGATGGGGAGCAGACGGGGGTCCTTAATGGACCTCGACTGGGTGGGCTATCTACAACCCCGTCTTCTACATTCCCCTTGGAAAAGTCGATGGCCGCGGACGCCGCATCCTCTGAGGTGCGCATCATGTATGGCCCCGACAACAGCGAAGGACTTGTACTCCCTCCAACAGATTCGGAATAAGATGTCATGGAAACCAACCTCTCTGATCTCGAGAGAAGGCTCCTTGTCAGCCCCAGCTGTTTGGGTGATGGGACAAGAGACGGACCTCCGACCTGCACAATGTAGAGATTACAGATGGCTTTCATACATTATCCCTCGGAAACTGGACCAGTGGAAAAAGAGACATATGCACAGAAAGTCAAGGAACGCATGCACACAATACAACTGTTACTTGAGTCCTGAATATAATATTTACAAGTAAACGTAGCATACAAAATTTACAAAGGACACTATGCCATCGACCTTGAAAGGGGGTCATGGGGATGCCTAGCTACGTCCTACGTCTGCCTGGTTCTATCACTAAATTAATTCCAGGAAGTTCGAACCGGGACCCGAGCTTCCGGGCGGATTCTCTCATGCCGTTCACGATCTGCTGAACAACGTAGTCCGAAGCACGTGAAGGATTCGACCCGATTCGGTTGGCCTGTACGTAGTCGCGCAGTCGACCCTGTCCGTTGCGCGATTCTAGGCGCAGTAGCCATGGCAGAAGGGACCCCATAAAGAAGTTATCCTCCCGTTGCCCATGACTCCAGGTATGTGGAAAAATAGCATTCCAACTCTCATTGCACAGACACTTCTCCGCGGAGTCATCAATGAGAATTGTATTCTCCACGGTAAAGGCTGCGCCTTCACACGCGATGGAGAACACCCGCTCAGATAGGACTTTCAGGAAAACGGGTTTATTCCCGCGAGAGAGGAACTTTCCCTTAGAGGTCTCTATCTTCCTGCAGTGTTCCTAACCTAGGACGTCAAAGGGGGTTTTGGTCCCCTTAAATAGGAAATCCACAATCATTTCCATCGTGGAATGCATCATCGACGACCATACTATGACCCTGTCCGCAATTTGCGAAACCTCACGTAAGAACTTCCGCAGATTCTGTCTGGCAAACACCGCCTTCAGTCCGATTACAGTGGGGTTAACATGGCATAGTACATTGTCTTCGATTTGATTTTGCTTTAAATGATTAGTATAAGATTTTGGCTCGCAGTGGCAAAGGATGCCGTTCAAGTCGAAGACAATGTTCAGCCACCTCCGTCTTAAGTCAAGCACTACAGGCGGCACATTTCGCGGCACGATCACTCCGCTCCCGTGCGATTCTACCTGATGAAAGAAAACAACAGAGAAATGAAGTTACCTGTTTGAATGCAGAATCAGGTGAGCCAGACAACGGGTAGGAGCCTAGAATCCCACTAACGGAGTGCTTCCTCCCATTAGGAAGTGATTTCATTGCCACCGGGCGGTGCACACTTTTATGATTTTTGGGCTGAGCAAAAAAAGAACATGCACAACAGAATACAATTAGATCGCTACGCATGGAACTCGAATATTGTACTTTATTTACAAGGATTACAAATTACATCCGGATATCTTACGCTCTCTCAAGAGACCGGTATAATTTACAAGTAATTCTAGACTATATTACTCTACACAGACCGCAGGCACAGAAGTGTTTGTGAACGCCAAACAATCAAGGAGGGCCATCCTGTCAAGCAAAATAAATATTGTATAAATGACACAAACTATAGGCACACTGGCGCAGGCAATCCAGACCGGACATGCACGAAATCACATTCCACCGACTCAGACAAATGAATACGGGTCAAGTGAGTTTACCTCAATTGATTCGTGCGGCTGCTGAGTCTCTCCCTCCACGACACCTTCATCACCCTCTTCCGGAACATTATCGAGCAGATTCTCTTCGTCATCGCCAAAATCAACCTGCTCGTCATCTAGAGTACCTCCAGGAAGTACGCCTTCCATCTCCTGCGCAGACGTCGGGCATACTGGACACAGCACCAGTCATACAGTCATAGCACCAGTCACAGCATACAGTCACAGCACCAGCCCCGCCACCAGACACATCGACAGATGTGCGACAACTAGAAGCACCCGCCACAGGATTACCCTCGACTCAAAGATAATTCCCACCTGCTTCGCCATGCGGCACTAGAGGAGGTGCAATGCGATTCGGCGAAAATTCGTCAACATGCGTTGATGGATTCGAATCTAGAACTTGCGAAACTAGAGTACATTCAACCACATCCGTCCACTACTAGAAAATCTATGACCAAATCAACAAAAAATAGACAAAAAAGTGTTGATTTGGTCTGCCAATTTCATGTTGATTTGGACGTGTTGACTTGGACACTATCCAACAAAAACTTGTTAATTTTTTTGTTGATTTGGTCAAATACAAAAAGAAGGAAAAAATGAAAAATTATTGGCACCGGCCAATTAGAAGGCGCCACATGGCAATGCCACCTAGGCACATTAAAATGACATGTGGACCGGCCACCTAGGCAAACCCACCACGTAGGCGGCCGGAGGCATGGGGTTTGAACCCCCAACCTCCCAAGTGGAGGTCCAAGGCCTTAGCCATTGCACCATTCCCATACTATCATGACTATAGAAGGAGTAGAAATGTATTTCTATATTTTTTCCCAATTTATTTTTCATTTTTTCTGTTAATTCAGCAGACTTTGGTGGCCGTTTAGGCATAGTAGATCAACTTTTTTCAAAAAATTTTGAACTAACAAAAGTTGGGAAATCAATCCAACTTTCATCTCCAAAAATCCGTTTGCAATTTCAAGTCTCTGATCAAAAGTTATGGGCAAAGTTCAGAGAGGATGTTTAAAAATTTCAAAGAAAAAATGTCCATTCCAACCCCTCTCTGATTTTGCCCATAACTTTTGATCAGAGACTTGAAATTGCAAACGGATTTTTGGAGATGAAAGTTAGATTGATATTCCAACTTTTATTAGTTTAAAGTTTTTTCAAAAAAGTTATTCTACTATTCCGAAATGGTCACCAAAGTCTGCTGACTTTAAAAAATATCAAATTGTGAAGGATTTAGTTAGAAAAAAAATTCCATTTTACATAGAAATCTAACCATGGTGATTTTAACATTGCCCGGATGCCAAAAAATTATTTGAAACTCTTCTAAGTGAAAATGAACACAGTGAACAAAAAAATGTTGATTCTTTTGTTAATGTGGACATTGTACTATCCAAATGAACAAAAAAATGTTGATTCTTTTGTTAATGTGGACATTGTACTATCCAAATCAACAAAAAAATTGTGGCCATTTTGTTAATTTGTGTCAAATCAACAAAAAAATGTAAAAAAGGTCAATACAGTACCCAAATCAACAAAAAATTGGTGATTTTTTGTTGATTCGGACATCATTTTCTAGTAGTGGTCCCGGACGGGGGAACCTTTGCATTCGGATCTTCGATTCAACAATCCGCCAAACTAGTGACAAGGTTACAAACCTCTTGAGACAATCGCGGTGTAGAGGCAGATGGGACTGGAGGCGATTGCAAGAGCCCCTGACTTGGAAGAGGAGCGGACTGCGACGCAGAAAGACGAGCATGACTTTGGAAGAACTCCTTCATCTGCTGCTCTAGTCTGTCGCACTTATCTTGCGTCGCCTGGCTCTTAACTTCTGCTGCCTTCCCAAGGCGAAGGGCATCCGCAATCTGCTTGTCCTTTTTATCAAGTGCGTCTTGCTGCGCCTTCTTCCTTGCCGCCTTCCTTGCCTTCCTCTCCGTCTTCGCCTGCCAGTACCCGGTCTGGACTTTGCCGGAGGACAAAGGAGGCGCGCTTGGCTCTCCCGGTACGGCATCGCTTGGTTCACCCGATACGGGAGCACTTGCGTTGACCGATACGGGAGCTTCTGCATTGACGGACACTGAACAGGAAAGATGCGGCGGACCTTCTGGCGGATGTTCGTCCTCACTATCACTGTCGTCCCAGTCAAAGGACACGGGAAGGGTGTCGGTGTCGATGTCACTCAGAACGCAAACAACGTGTTTTACCACCAACTTCATCTTCGGACGAACTGGTCTGCCATCGCCTTCATGATGTTCTGAGGAAGTCGCTGCAGACTCCCGCCTCGACTTGCGCTTCGACTTCAATTTTTGCTCAGCTTGGCGCTTCTCTCGCAACAACTCTTGACGCTTAATCTCTTCATATTCGGAATCGGTTTCAATATCCTCTCCGGACAGGGTGGATGTCCCTTCCACTTGATGAGGGCGTGCCTCCCACCTCTCAATTGCATTGGAGTTGGCACAGCGAAGCATTGGAGGATCTCTAGGTAGAACTCCATTCTGAGTTTTGAGGCATACACCCGCCACTTTGCCTGGTTGTTGAACCTGGCATCTAGATAATAAGGAATATCAGCAGCATGTGTCGCAGTGCAAATTTTTGGTTTTTTGTAAGTTATCTAAATTTTGGAACGGAAACCGTGATCTAGGATCCGGAATTGAGCAAGAGGTAACAAAAAACCGGAAATTAGCTACGGAACGGAAGAGGTGACAATCCGGATTCGATCTGAATCTAAACCGGATTAGAGTTGGAGCGGATCTGAGTTGGATCGGATTAGGTCAGGAACGGATTTGGTCATGATGACTAATCAGACTATAAATAGGCTGACCAGTCCAGTTGCCACTCTTTTTCAAACTTCGTTTCCTGGAAAGCAATCTCTCTGCGCGTATTCAAGCCTCCTCCCCAGCGCTTCGCTTTCTTGTTTTGTGAGTGTGTGTGCGTGTTAGTGTGTTAGAGTGCGCAGCGCTTTAGAGTGTGCTGCAGGTTTAGAGGTATTCCGGTTGAGATCGGAAGAGCAAAGGTGAGAAACGAGACGTGCGGCTAGGAGAGAGAAAGGTAGTCTCAATGAGAATCCGGTTAGCACAGCTCGTGTCCATGCCTCAGCTCCGCAAGAGTAGAGCAGGACCGTCCAGTTCCTCCGCAGTAGAAGTTAAACTCCGGAAGGTGTGTCCGATCATTCCAGAAGGAGAGAAGGAAAAGGACAACCTCATAGAGGATCTTGCCATGATGGGTTGCGGGGGACTGATAGATAAACCCTGGGGGTTTAGAGAGGAACGGATGATTCGAGAGCTGTTAAAAAAACTCTCAAATCAGTTTGATAAGACCATCCGCGGAATTCCGGGCAGTTGGACGGAAGAAATGTGGAGGTCCGTGTATGACTTCCGGTGAGGAGGTCGAGGGATGGCCACCTCGAAGGAAAGATACACTCGGGGGAAGTTCCGGAGCAACGTGGACTCGAAGGATGGGCATGGGGTCGCGGATTGTTTGGACGACCAGCATCGCAACCTTTTGCAGTTCCTGGTTCCGATCATCCACCCGGAGAAGCCGACGAGGGTGGCAATAGCCATCGGGAACCTGATTTTCAGAGCCCTGAGCGGGTAACGGAAAGTGGACTAGGCCAGGATCTTTTTCGATTTGGTTAGCCGTCTGGTTCCAAAGATAGGAGGAAGTAGGCCAACACCACTGAGCCCCTACATCTTCCATCTTTACAAGCATAACCAGCTCCTCACGGATACGGAGGAGAAGGAGTGGAAGACTCAGGAGGTACTTCTGAAGTATGGGGAATCGGAATCGGAGGAAGAACAGGAGGAAGTATCCAGTTCCGAGGAAGAAGAAGAAGAGGAGGAGCAACACCGGCCGCAGAACAAGCGGCAAAAGACGACGCCTCCGCACCGGAGAGGAACCCCAACCCCTCCGGGTGAGACCTCCAACCCTGGGAAAAAACCGGTTTTTGAAGAACCGGGTCCTTCCGGATCGGATCCGACGGATCCGTTCCACCAGCTGATCAACATCTTGAGCAATGTGCGAGCAGACTGGGCGGTGAAGAAGCTGGTTCTGAACCAGATCAGTGAGCTGGTGGGAGCACCAGCGGATAGCAACCTCGCGGGAGTGGTTGCAGAGTACATCTCCAGCCCGGATGAGATCCGGAAACAAGAAGCGGAGAATCGACGACTCCAAGAGGAGAATGAGTCGTTGAAGACGGAACTTTTACTCGTCAAGGAGGACATGGCCACCACTCGTGAGATGGCGGAGGCTATCCGGAAAGTAGCTGAGGACGTGAAGGCCACTTTTGGGACAACCGGAGAGGCCGTCACCAAGTCAAAGCTGTTTGACGAGGGAGTACTCAAGGACAAGAAGATATCCGGAACCAGGTTGGTCCGGATCTTGACTGACTACTCCGAGAAGGTGGAATTGGTGATGGTGGAAGCACGAGAAGCAGCAAATTGGATGGAGGTGAGCAGCCAAAAGCTGAACGGAGTGACGTTGTCACGGTCGTTCCATCTTTCTGACCTTTCGATGCCAGGGTCTTTTCCGAACGTGGGCATTTAGACGGAGGGAAAGGATCGGACTCCCCAGTCAAAGAAGAGTGGGAGGAAACTCGCGAACACCATCAACTTAGATTCGTCACCGGATCTCCCAGATCGTGAAACCGGGGAGCGGAACCGGAATCTGACGGACGTCTTCGAACAGCTTGGAACGGAAACACCCAGGAGTCCCACACTGAACCAGGGACAGGATCAAAGTATGGATCTGACCCCGGATCAGGGTGCGGATCAAGGTCTAGATCAGAGTGTGGACTAAGGTGGAGACCAAGTTATGGACAAAGGAACGGATCAAGGAGTAGATCCGGTTGTGATATAATAGATAGAAGTTAGTTTTGTAAATATTTGTTAGGATGGACCGGACCGGATTTGATCCGGATCTGTCTGGTTAGGATCGGGTGTTCTCCGGTCTAGGCGGCTCGACAGGGACCGAAAGTTCCGCGTGGACTTTCTGGGCCCCTTTTTGTTGACTTTGAGTTTTAAAGTGTATATAAGTCAGTCTCTGCGAAGGAGACTGGGAGTCTTTTCTCTTGAGTTTTTGTGTGTTTTCTATTGATTTCTTGTTGTACGTCTCTCCCGCGCGTGGCAGGGCTGTTTGGTGAGGAGTTAGGAAGATGCATGCAGGTTCTAGAGAGATTTCTCCCCTTGGTATTTTTGTTTTGCTCTTATGTGCATGTGAGTGCACTAGTAGAAAACCGGGCCCGATCTGTTGTTTTGGTCGCGTTGATCATCAACAGATTTTTGTTCATGAACAAAAATCTGTTGATGATCAACGTGACCAAAACAACAAATCGGGCCCGGTTTTCTACTAGTGGTGGGTATTCTAAGTGTTGGGAGTGGATCTCAATTCCTCAGCACCTCTACAGTTCACGATTCCGGGCGAGAAAATCGTTGTTAGGCTAGGTGGATAGGGAAGGAGTCCTTAGTCGCGGTAGAACTCCTGGATAGGAAATCCGGTTGAGTGTCCGATCTCCCGTGAGGTCTTGCTGCCCTAGTTGGTAAACGGAAGAACTTTAGTTCATGTTGGAAAGGACGGGTTCACTTGTAACCACCTAACTTCGCACGGAGGGAACTTGGCATCAAGGTCGTTGTAGTATGAAAGGATCGTACGGGGGGTCTTTGTGTGACCTGCAAACCGGATCGCTGTCCGGGTGGCTGTGAGAGATCAAATCGGATCCGAGCTAGTGTAGGAAGTAGTGGATTAGAGAAGTGGGTCTTCAGCCACTATAAGTCACGGAAGGAGTGGCGGGCCTGCCACTCTCAAAAGCAAGCGGCGAACCCTCTGATGGTGAAACAAAGGCTAAACTAAACCGGAGTGGAGTGAGAGTACGTGTGAGCGGACCGGATCGGATCGGTCCAGAGGAGTTCCAGGATCGGAAGTTGTAGGATCCTGGGTTGTGGTAGTTTTACAGGACCGAATAGCTTGACAGATCGGAAGAAATAGAGAGAGGTCTGGTCGTTGTTTTCGGTGTGTTGTTGTTTCCGGTTTTAGATCTAGGACCGGAAAGTAGAAATTGGAGGCTGGCTGAGCTTAAGTTGGGAATAGAACTTGATACTTCACAGAATCTCGTGGGTTTGATCTTTAGAGTCATTTTGTTATGCTTTAGAGTGGTTTTTGGGAGTATAACAGGGAATTCACTTACTCTGTGTTGCGACAGCATGATATTTGGACTTCATTCGTTCTTGAACCAAATTGGCGTGGGCATCTTCTTTCTTGAAAAGGAACAACAAATGAACTTCTGGAGCCGTTTTCAGCCTGTTAGAGACGTTGTCCAAATGCTCTGCCCGACATGGAATGTACATCGACTGCAAGCAGTCAAACTCCGGCATATTGGACGCTGCAAAGATTGTCGCAGCATCGAAGTCTTCCTCGTCTCCGAGAATCCAAAGCCACACACTAGCGTCGGTCGTTGACGGTTCGAGGTGGGACGCAAGAAACTGCAAAAACGGCTGCAGAGTTGCATCGTTGTTGGCTACCGCCGGCCTATCCAACCTTCGAACGTCTAGGATGGCCAAGTTGAGGGGCCGAATATCGTATTTGTACATTTCACTCGAGACCAGCATTTGTTCCTTGGCGTCAAGGCCTCGAAATGCATACCCACCGGAATTCTTGTTTAACCGATATTTCAACTTCATGAACCTCTGGAATAACGTTACTTCATCTGCAAATTTTTCTCCGAGATCCTTTGCGCGCTTCAGCTTTGCGTCATTGGTCAACCGATTAGTAAAAAATGATGGCTTAATATGAGAGATAAGGAAATCCCATGTAGAGGACGAGAAGTGGTGCCTCTTCTTCCAGGACCTCCAGACATCCAGATCAGTGTCATTCAAGGCGTCCCGTAACTTCAGAGTAGGCTTAATGGCCATCATCTCCTCATGCACGATCCTCTTTTTCTTTTGGCGCTCGACCCAGTCAAGCGCCGTCTGGTTGTCCGGCACCAGATATTTGGTTTTCCCAACGGACACCTTGGGGTACTTCTTGCTGCGCTCCGGTGTCTGATTTAATAAGTGCAGCATAAATGCCTCTAGATCCTTATCGGTAAAATGTCCCATATGACGAAAAAATTCTTTCTTCAAGACGAAAGTCATTCGACTAAAATCTTTCAAATTTCGGAACGGTAGCTGGCTGACGGGTTCAATAATCTCGCCCTCGGAGTACTTGGTAAGGAACTCCTTCCAGAGCTTCCAGATGTTGTCACAAAGTGTGATGATTTTGATCTCAATCTTCAAATCCCCTGCTGATTTGATGGTTTTTCCTTCTTTTTCCGGATTAATGTTTTGGAATCGGTGGACAACGGCATGTGTAAACCTCTACACAAACAAACCAATTAATCAGACTCTATTTGCATTAACTTCAAGTCAAGGATAATATATTGCATCATACAATGGAAAACAGTGAAACATTCACATCAAGATAATTGCAAATTAGTGAAGTCCAATTAGCTTCGACTCGAGGGTAAATTACAAGCAAGGGCACTTACTGCGTATTGAGTTTTGCTCAGAACGGATGCATTTCTTTTGAGAACAGGGTCTTCAGCTTCTAGAATTGGCCGCAGACAGTTTATCCAAATGTTTCTTGAGCTGACGATCTGGTTCTCCCACGCCGGCTGCGAGTGGTCCAAGTGATTTGTAGCATTGTAGAACAGCGAAATCGCTAGCAACTTCGCGGGATCCAACGTCCATACAATATAGGCCTCCCATGTGCGGAGCTTAATCCTACGTTCGCGACCGCAGCTCTCTGTTTGCAGGTCCTTTGAAGCTTGTATGCTGTGTTGCCCATTAATAATCATAAACTTATGGTTTTTAATCTCTGACCACTTCTCCGGCTTCTTCAGCAACAATCTGTTTAGATGGTCAACAGAAGTAAGGCATAGCCACTGCCGCTCTCTTATGTGGCCGAGCTTCTTCAGATGTTCTTTGGCGCCGTCTAGAATGTTTGTCTGAATCCCACAAATGACGTAGTCATCTCTTGCCGGAATGCATTTGTCAATGGACACGGGAATAGGATCTTGGCCTAGCACGTAACAGGACTCATGCTCAGCCCAAAAATCCCTCTGAATTTTGGCAATTCTGTCAGCCTCTCCAAGGGGTGCTTCAGGTTCATTAGCTGGGACAACATTCGTCAATGCTGATCCTGAACTCCCAGCAGCTGCGTTCCTCTTCCTTCGTTTTGTGTTTGAACCTTCTGCATCCTTTGACAAGGTTTCCATACGTTTACGGGGTTCAGCTCGGACTTGCCCCTGACCGGTTGTACCACTTCCGGAAACGAGGGCAACGAAACCACTCGGTCCACCCTCGGACGATTGCCTTGGTTTCTTCTTCTTCTGCTGTCCAATTTGCGGTAGCGGCTTTACTACCTTTCGCGCTTGCCAATCCAACGACTTCCAGATGTTCAGGAGTCTTCGGCAGTTTACTTGAGCCGTGCTGTCAACCCATGGCAAATATTTAGCATTTTCAAAAGCCTTTATGAGGTACTCAATTTGTGACACCTCAAGAAACAATTGGATTGCTTGCATGTCGAATTTTCCCCAAGGCTTGTTGACATCCATTACAATTGAGTGAGAGTGGTCTCCATCGCTTCCATCTTTGCATGCTTCTTGAAGGACAACTACAATATAGGTGTCCCGGACAGCTTCAATGACCGACACCTTCTCTTTAAGATTCCACGGGTGAAAGCTTGAATTGTCTTTCACCCTATATCGGAGGTGAACGTAGTCCTGAAATTGGCTTAGGCCAAACGTCCAAGATGACACATGTTCTTGGAACTGCCAAAGTTTTCCGTAGGATTCAGGCATTTCTTCAATGAAAGGCTGGTCTCCAAATGGATTGACAAATGGCTCCATGAAGGGCAAAGTGCTGGAGTAGTCGTAATCGTTGTCCCCCTCCATGTGGATATTACTTCAGAATCTGTAGGATTTCAGGGACTTGTTAGTTTACCTTCGACCCGAAGTAAATTCTGAGGAGATTCAGTAAGAGATATCAACAATTCCTCTACTTGATTATCTGAAAGTACTCTCGCTGTAAGACCTTATCTTCGACTCGAAGGTATGAGTCACTGGTAGGAATCTCACTCTCCCTTGACTTCTGGTTAAGCTTCCTCGCGATTTGCTGTTCAATGTTTCGGTTGGTTAACATAGAGTGTTGTCATTAGCTTCGAGGCGATGCTATCGAGATTCCCTGTACTACTTCTCTGCTACTTACTTCTAGTACCATTACTTATGTCTCTACTATGGTAATTCAACACTGGTTCCTCACAGCATTTGATCTAGAGTAGTTTTCTTCGACTCGAAGGTAATCCTGCTTGTGCTTCCTAACTTTTTTTTAGTTTATCATCAGATACAGCATGACTAAGAATATAGTACTACTATTTTTATCGTCATGAAGGTGGTAAGTCTTTGATTTTTATTAATGGTGTTC
Organism: Pseudisothecium myosuroides; assembly: GCA_951799445.1. Taxonomy (NCBI): domain Eukaryota; kingdom Viridiplantae; phylum Streptophyta; class Bryopsida; order Hypnales; family Lembophyllaceae; genus Pseudisothecium; species Pseudisothecium myosuroides. The sequence continues at coordinate 10,713,131 of OX637292.1, read as the reverse complement.
GGCTAAGATCTGCTACGCTATGAAATTCTGTTTCAAGGTTTTCGTACTTTACCTTCGACTCGAAGCTAAGTAGGTTTTTAGGATGGAGTGAGAACGGGCGGTAGTTCTCGATTAGCACAGTGCACGACAGTTCTTCATTTTTGAAGCATTTCTTATTTGCTATATTTTCTGATATTTATCTTTGACTCGAGGTAAACTGTCGAAGAACTGATTTATTGTTAAAGGGCTGTCTTAAATAACTACAACGTCGGTGGAGCATAATTTCTGCATGAAGCATTAATGCATCAGGGCAGCACTTGGGTATCTCTGAAGCGTCGAGGATTATCTTCGAGTCAACGCTAATTTATCTTCGAATCGAAGGTAAGTTGGAACGTGTTCACGAAGCGAAAATTTGACAAATACTACTATTCTATTGTGAAAACCCTAATCCCTGCCAGATTCACGTACAATGAAGAGTCGGGAAGCACTCATTCAGTAGGGGATTTCTAAAGCACTCAGGATTATCTTCGAGTCGAGGCTAATTTACCCTCGACTCGAGGGTACAGTCGAACGTGTTCAAGTACTAAAAACTCTGCAAATAGTACTTCTATACAGCCTAAACCCTAATCCCTTGCAGATTCACGTACATTAAAGAGGCGAGAAGCACTCATTCATTTGGTTATTTCTGAAGCATTTAGGATTATCTTCGAGTCGAGGCTAATTTATCCTCGATTCAAAGGTACAGTCGAACGTTTTCAAGAAGGAAAAACTCTATAAATAGTACTTCTCTAAAGCAAAAACCCTAATCCTTAAACCCTGCCAGATTCAGGTACCTTCAAGAGGCTGCAGTTTCTGAAGAAATGTACGGGCCCTTACAATTCCGAATGTTGAAAACTGCGCATTGCACAAGAAAACATCGCGAAACAGTGTTAGTAAGCAATTCTCCACTAATGATAATAGAACTTCCTTGTAATTAGAATCCATAAAAGGTAAGCTCTAAATCCAAGGAGGAAAAAAAAACGTAAACCCTAGTACGAAATTGGAATCCATCGAAGCTAAACCCTAAATCCTAGTAGGATCAACTTCTACTTTGACCCTAAACCTTGAACCGTAAACCCAAAGAGTATCAGAACATACAAAACAAAAAGATTGAACCCTAAACCTGACGTTCAAACGAGATTTAGAAACTTAATGGAGTTTCAACTCACTGCACATTTAACTATAATTTCAAAATAAGTACATCAGCAACACAACTAGTTCCACATCACATTGAAGAAAACAAAGCAAGCAAAGAAACGCAACAATTAAAAATAACCGAAGTCGACGATCAAGCAAGCAGACTCCAACTCCACCGCAAGCACAGAGCAAGAAAAATGGAGCCACAGAGCAAACGAAGCAAGAAAACTGAAGCCAGCATTCAAGGAAACTCAAGCAAGCAATCAAGATGAAGCAAGTAATCTCAAAGGTTCACAAGAAAACTGAAGCAAGAAAATGAAGCGAAGATCAAGGAAGGAAATCCAGCGCAATGAAACTTACCTACGCCGTAAGAGAAAGCTCGAGCGCCACCAAACCCGAATCCACGCCAGCAGACTCCAACTCCAGCACAAACACACTCGAACTCCACCGCAAACACAATCGAGCTCCACCGAAAACCAGAACGAACTCCTCCGCAAGCGCACTCGAACTCCAATGCAAGGAAAATTCAACTTCAACTAAACCCTAAACTACAACCCACCGCAAGCACACTCCGACGCCCGCGAATATCGACGAAAAGAGCAACAAGAACGCGCAAAGGAGAACGGTGAAAACGCGAACAAAAACGAACAAGAAACAAAGATGGTCAGGCAGCGCGATGCAGGGAAGGAGATGACTGCCCGCACCTGCGCCGAGCCGCCAAAAGGAGGTTTGGTAGGCCCCGAGCCTCCGCAGCGGATTCGAACCTGCAGGTCGGTATTGGACCTGAGGTACGGACCCAAACCTTACCCAAGGCATAGGTTTGGCATTTGCAGGTTTAGGGTCCATGGGTACCAATTGTAATCTTCACTTTCCATAGTTTTTTTTTAGTTTTTTTTTCGAAGTCTACTTTTAGCATCAAAAATGCAATTTTGAAAATGATTGATTATGGTTTTTCTATTCAAGATTTTTTGCAAGGGTACCCATTGTAATCTTGACTGTCCATAGTGTTGCTCTTAGAAATGAGCCTTAAATACACTAGATCTTGGAGGAAAAATCACAGCAGAAGTTCATTAGAAGTTCATTAAAAAATTGTAGAGTAGATTTTGAGATGCCAGATAGTGATTGGCATTGTGCATATTAGGCCCTTTTAACCTCATATTCTTTGGGCAACCAACTTTTTAGATTTGGCATGTGGAAAAACGATTAAAAGGAATTTCAGTTTTAACACCCTTATAATCAGACATTGTAATCTTTCAATCTATAAGTGATATTGTGTTTCTTTTTTTCCTATGTGATCTTAAGTATGTCTCGATCGAAATTGTATAGTTAGAATTCAAAAAAACTTGATACAAGGCCTTCAAAATGTTGACTTTTTGTTCAATTTAGAGCAATTCCTAGAAGCTCAAAAAGAAACCTTCGACATTTAGGGGTTAAAATACCATAGGAGGGAGCTTGGCTATAAGCTACTGTGGTGGAGTTTATTAAGGTCCTAACACCCAAAAATGCCACTTTTTGCTACTGAGCCAATTTACTATTATTAAATTGGTCAGATTCTTGTATTTTCTTATTGGCAAATGAAAGGAGGTTCCAACGCATTAGAGGACATCGCACTTGGATACTGTATGCAAAAACCCTTAACCCGTAAAGGACCAAAGCCTTTTTTCTGCCAAAAAACACTGAAAACTGCCATTTCTATACAAAAGAGTAAAAAAAAAATGAAAAATGTTTTTTTTTCACATCTAACCATATGATCTTACACCTAACTAGTAAGAAAGTGTGTGGATAAAATTTTTGAATTTCTGACCGCATACATAGCAAGATATTTGTGTTTAAAGTGAAGAAAACAAGTTTTTCAGCACATTGTGGGACTATTTTTTTTGACTTTGAACATTTTTAACTTAAAATTTTTGCACTGCACAGTTTTGAGCTTCAAATCTTTATAGTGGAGAATTGAGTTGAGAGTCTACGAAAAAAACTTTCAGAAGAACTTCAATATCATTCTTAAAAACATTGTTAAGGAGAAGTAAGTACCTTATAGAAGGAAAATAATAAATATTCATATGTTTCAGATGGAATTAAAATGCACTAATCCCAATGGTGAGATTGTTTTAGCAAGTAAACTAAAGCATGCCAAAAAATTGCATTCAGGAATGAATCGCACAAGTTATTTTTTTCAAAAAGATGTTGTACCTGCCCGAAAAGCAAGAATGTCCATAACTTTTTCATAACAAATTCAAATGACATGAATCAAAGCTTTCCAGATAGACAAAATTATAATCTATGGAAAAAAAAGTATTAAAAAAAAAATCAAATTTTTGCAAAATTGTTTTTGCTGCCTTCGCTCCCCCCGTCCCCTATTTTGAGCTTATTTGGTCTTCATTGTTGTTCCCGGGCACCAATTGTGAAGAAAATTATATTCCCACAAACCTTATAAGTTTTTCTATCTTTAAAAAAAATTTCAAAAAATCACCAAAAAATTTAAGCTCGTACGTACTTGCCCGAAAACGCATTTGTCCTCCAAAGGGACAACGGTCCTTTAGGGGTTAAGGAACAAAGTTTGGTTATAAAAACCTTTCTTCCACATAGAGCACCCTATGTTTTTTATAATGCACTTTTGAGTTCATTTTTTGGGCCCCTGTATTAGATTTAAAAATTAGAACTAATAGGTGGGGTATGACTTTTTTTTTCTATTGTTGTTTTTTATCCTTTTTTCCTCATTCTTTTGTCACTCTTTCTTCAAACCATTTTCTTATGGTTACTAAAAAATAAAGTAATTTATGTTTAAACAATGTACTGTGCTCAAACAAATACATTCACAAACTATAAACAATGCATTCTAGTTGTGTCAAACAACTTACTACGAATCATCTACAATATATTTGAATGAATACAATGAGTGCAAGTACTGAACAAAGAATTTAAAGATCAGATTTCAAAATTTATGATAGATTCTTGAAATTCTAAGTGACTTCAAAGGACTTCACAAATAATTCTAGAGGCAACTAGAGCCCCTCATCCAAGGTTCATAGATAATTTGGGACAAATGATGTGTCATTTTTTGTTCATTTCTTCTTTAAGGACATTAAATACTCACCCTATTTTCCTCTACATATTATTGCCTCCCTATAATTTTTCTATGTAAAATCTAATAGATGGTATTAAACATAACTGTATATTAGTTATAATATCCTACATTTAATTTTACACACTTTGTATTAGATATTAGCTCTATCCAACCCTAAACCTCCAAATCAATCAGATTTTTTGTCCCAGTAAAAAGCTCCTTTAGGTGTTTTTGATTGTTTAGTGAGTGTTTGTTACATTGAACAACCTTGTGGGGGCAAGTGAGACAATCAAAAAGCATTCCCGTGGCCTTGCAAGCTTGGCCTTGGCGATATGAGACACCTTGTACTATTTCTTTTTCAAATAGTAGTGTTGACAGCCTATTTAGTGACTACTTTGGTGCTATTAAAATTTGATCATAAAGTGGGATAGTTTTTTTATTTTTGGATATTTTGGTTGGAGAACATGTCATTACAATCCCATTACAGCCACCACCCTTTAAATCATCTAAAATGACAAAGCTGGCAACAATTATAAAATATATTCAAACATCACATTTTTGACATGAATTTTGGGTGCCTCAATGAGAGTGTATAAGCTTGAGATTTTGCATAGATCTAAGGATGGATTATTTATTCTTGAATGAATATATTTTTGGCACTTTGATTGAAAGTATAGTTAATTTATTAACGGGAAGAGTTTTGAAGTTTTTTAGTGGGACAGAGGGAGTAAATTTTTTTTTTTAATTTTAGGTAGAAAAAATATATAGTACCCTATATTAGGTCTCACATCGTTTGTAATATGTTTACTAAGTGACCTCCCTGGGGAATGTGCACTATTGATACATTGGTCCTTGCAAAATTTACTTCTATGTCATAATTGCTTTTAGAGTACAATCTGACCTTTAAAGCATACTACCTTGTATGCAGACAAATTTTTTTATCCCACATGCCAACAAATGCATGAAAAAAATTGAATAACATATAAGTTTTTGGGTACTTTTTTCCTAAACACTTTTGCTTTCACCTTGCTTTCAAATACCTATTTTTCATTATAAAGAATATAGCCTACAAAATTTCACTGACATCAAAATTATAAATAAGGATAGAGTGCCATTATATAGGCCATTTTCAAAAATTTATAATTATAGATATCATTTTATTTCTACCTTCGAGGTCAGTAGCCCTCCAAAAAATATCCCATCGCCGCATGTGGTGCACAAAAGTTAGTAAGAGTGCCCCCCCCTAAGTTTAGCCCACGTACATGGTTACAATACAATACACCAACACATTGCTTCTGTTTCCTAGTTTTAAATGAAGTAAATAAATATGAGTTCAATATTTCTATGAGTGTATTTTTTTCAAAATATTTACCACAGACTACTTTTAAATTTCACGAAATTGGCTATAAACTCTATGACTTCAGTACACATGAATGATTGAAATACTGCAAACAATGCATGACTATTATTTGTGCATTTTAAATGAAATACTTAAAAGAAAAATTAAATATTATTTTGAAATTGAACTCTTTAAATTATTTAGAACTTCTTCCACTTAATTTTGCATATCATTGGCTTTAACCCTTTAAAGCATCTAGAACTTCTTACACTTCATTTTGCATATCATTGGCTTTAACTCTTTAAAGTATCTAGACCTTCTTACACTTCATTTTGCATATCATTGGCTTTAAGTCTTTAAAGTATCTAGAACTTCCTACACTTAATTTTGCATATCATTGGCTTTAACTCTTTAAAGTATTTAGAACTTCCTACACTTAATTTTGCATATCATTGGCTTTAAGTCTTTAAAGTATCTAGAACTTCTTACACTTAATTTTGCATATCATTGGCTTTAACTCTATGAGTTTAACCCTCCACCCCCCCCCCAAATGGCATGAATGTGTGCACCTGTCCGAAGTACTTAGAAGCTCACGTAAGAATTCCGAATGTTCTTTAGGTTGTTTATGTAGGTAATAATAGTACATTAAGTTTGTCATCATGGCCATTCCCTTACAGGAATAATACGACTTCTATGGAGACTGTGAGTCTTCTACAAGCGCATGAGCATTGGGGCGTATTTATTTTATTTCTGTCATGAAGGAAAGTAAGTGGCCAAACCTTATAACTTATGAGTTGAGAACTGAAACCCTGAATTCGTAAACCCTAAACCCTAAACCCTAAAACCGCTAGAAATTACTTAAAATTCCCCTAAACCCGACGAGGCTTCAATACAGAATCCGAAGACTGTCCTGAATAGCCCACAAACTCCCGCAAATGAAGATTAAATTCCTTCTGTAGTAGACCTAGTAGAGCTCTTTTTCTAGACCTACAATCCTACACTGTCAGGAGTCTTCGACGGGTCTTGCTTTAAATGTAAGGTTGACTTTGCTGTATAAACCGTCCAAGTATTTATGACACTTGCAAATTCTAGCGAAGTATAGTGCCTGGAAAAGGCAGGTTTGACATTGGAATGTGGCTTTACAAAGGTTTCTGCCAAGTGTCCCTAAATTTCTGCAGAAGCCCTTGCCAAGCTACATCTCCGCTTGCTTTTCCCGAAAATGTTGACAAAGAATGTGCACTGACAGCACTGAATGCAGAACCATTTTGAAATGGGTGGTTTTGCCGCTCAAAGTCTCCCCCGCTTTCATCCTCTCCAATTTTGGTTTCGGAAGGCGTCAACCGTGAACGCGCGATGGTGAGACCGAGGTGCTCGTAGTATCTTGTGTTCATTTTCTATGTTGCCGCTCTTTCTTCTTCTCTGTAGAGTACAACGACGAGGAGTTGTGCGCTTTGTTTTTAGATCTGTGGTTACATTTTGTTGCGTACGACCTTGCAGTATTTGAAGTGGCGGACGAGTTTGCGGCATTTAATTTTTGGTAAGTGTTTTCCTTGTTTTGCCTCTTCTGTAAACACTACTTGCCATGGGTTTGTTACGGTAGTCATGCTGTACAATGTACAGTACAAATTGTTGCACTTCAATGTGCTCATCGTGAATGCGATGTTTTGGAATTGGAAGGTCCCCAATGCATGTACACCTGGTAGACGGTGACGTGTCTCCGTAATTTACGGCGTAAATATAGGACTATTTCATGTAGCCTGCTTGTAATTAGTGAACATGTTTTGCCTCGAGTCGAAGATAAAAATGAGCTGTACGTCTATGCACATTTATCTTCGACTCAAGGATAAATGGAGGGTACAAGAATAACTATAATTGTGGACTATGATTGTTTAATTAGAGGACAACTTCTTACAAAGATTCCTAACTTATCGAGTAGCCTGACATACCATAATGTACCTTTGACTCGAAGGTAATTTGTCAGCCAATGATTATCGTCAAGTTAGCTTCGACTCGAAGATAATCCATTTATGATTAGTCAAGTAGTATATGTTTGTCTCGGTGAATTGAGTTGATGACTACGCGCCTGAGGCTTTAGTACTGAGTAGATTTATCTTCGTGTCGAAGATAATTCTGTAAGCGCGTAAAGTGTGTAATGTATTGTTCGTTTTATTGGCTACCTCAGATCGAGTTATGAGGACGTGTGTCCTAAAGAGTTATGTGTTTTCCAATTTATCTTCGAGTCGAAGCTAATTGGCTTCTATGAATGACTTCTCTCTTGTTAGTTTGAACTCTGTGCTGTTTCAATAGTTCTAATTTAATCGGTTGAATTTGTTTCCATTTTGAACATGAATGTGTTTTTGCGTGGATGTTACTTTTTTGTTTTCTGAATTTGTTCAGTCGATTGACGAATCCTTTTGATGTAGTTCTGTAGCGCGAGTAATTAGAGAACTCATTTTTCTTCGCCTCAAAGATAAATAGGATAATGTCAACTTAGTAAGTCGTATTGTACTAACATTGAGAATTTGTATTCCCTCAGGATGGAGATCCACGGTCCTGATGAATTCGCTAGGCAGGTGCCTGTTCTACCGCCGGGTGTTGCAGTATGCAACGGAATTCCTCGTTCGTCGTGGAACACGAAGTGCGTCACGTTGAGAAATGAAGCTGGAAATGATGTTGCAAATGGGATATGTCAAAGCGTGGACGCCGACCTCGTCATTGATATGGATGGTCAACCCCTTGGTGACGATCGAGTTGCCGTTCAAATTGCAGAGTCTCTGTGCGAGGCAGATGTCCCATCTTCTTGGATGTGGTCGATGCGTTTGTGGCATATTAGACGAGTGTTTCTAAACGGTGTTAGTCTATACGACCACGACCAAACACATGCGTACAACATGGCTGTCATTGCCTTGAACCGTCGTATTCGGGTTGGAGTGCGTTCTTACGAAAGTTCTCGCAGGAGGACAGAGCCCCAGATCCCTCCCAAGAAAGAATCCCTTCTCACTCCTGAAGCGATCATTGAAGTGTCCACGAAAACATGTTGCGAAAATAACTACTTGCATCCTTTCCCACGACGAGAAATTCAAAGCATACGTTCACAACTTCATGTTGTTGATGGAGTATATGCCCGCAAGAAGTGTCTTCTTGAAGTGCATAGACAAACACACAAAGACCTAGCTAGAAAGGAATGGATAACTTTGAAATCGTTTGAAGTGTGTCCAACTGCCTGGTGGACAATACACGGAATTTCCAAAGCTACCTTCTACAGGTACAAGGAAATGTCTAAAGATGGGAAGCAAGCTGAATCGCATGGGAATTTAGGGTCCAAAAAACCCCGCGTGCATGTTGTGCAAGCTACTGCAACACTTCGGGCATTGATTGTAGGTGAAGCAGACAAAATGCCACATAAGTTGAGGACTCTAGAATCTGGGGAGAAAGTCCCTGCTATGGTTTTGCCGTCGGCATTTCGTTGGGTTGACAAATTGCCTGAAATCAATGAAGCAAATGCCTCATTGAATTTGCCGCCGATTTCTTCAAGTGGTTTGAGCAACATTCGACGTGCTTCTTTTACAGAGTATGCTGCAAAGGCTCCTGGGGACTCTTTTTCAAGGTGTGCTCTATGCGATCAACATAGGCAATTGAGGAGCGCTTGTACTCCACTTTCTGATGCGCAAGACAAGTGGGCCACGATTTTGAGTACTCACCTTGGAGGGCAAAGGGCCCATAGAGAACTGTATTATTCAAATAGGTATATTTCAGAGAAATATCCCGAGAAGATGCTTACTATCATACATGATAAAATGGATCACTCAAAGACCGCTTCTCCACATTTCTCTCACAAGACCAAAGTGACAGATTCTTTCATCAAAATGCCCGTTGCTGTCACGGGCATGATTGCTCATGGTCATGGCGATGTTCGGTATACACATTACGGCCTAGAGACTTTCCCAGCGAACTTAAATCACACCATCGGATCAATTGCAAGGTTATTGCGAGACCTTGAAGGGCCACCAAAGCATTCATCGCGGCAATTGCCTACTGTTAAGGATGAGCAATCCACATTAACTAAGGCAGTCCTACAGGGTTTGGAAATGTGCTTGGATTCTCTCCTTCCTCCTCCAACGGAACCAATCCCCGCTAAACCGCTGGCACCTATCTTGACTTTACAGCTGGACAACGCATCAAGCGACAACAAGAATCGATGGGTTTTTGCTTTTTGCTCTCTTCTTGTATTTAAGGGCATTTTCCGTGAGATATATATCAACTTCCTCCTTGTTGGGCACACTCACGAAGACATTGATGCTCTTTTCGGAAGATGGAGTACTTTGTTGAAGACGAATAACTATCAGACACTCCCGAGGCTTATGAAATCCTTCATGGACTGTAAAACCCACCCTGTCATTCCTCACTTTATTGAGGAAGTACCTGATTTCAAGAAATTTGTAGAGGGGTATTTGGGCAAAGGCGGGGACTTTCTAGAAGGTCATTCTGGATCGCAGCAGTTCAAGTTTTACATGGATTCCAATGGGTGGCCCTTGATGGAGTATAAGAATCTTTGTACGGATAAGAACTGGTTGCCAGAGTTCGGCAAGGGTATTTGCTTATGGTCTAAGACTGAAGATGGTCGCCCCAAAGTGCCTAGCGGGGTTCCGCCACCTTTGATTCCAAAGTATATGAAAGCGCTTGATGAAGTCAAGAAGGGTTTAAATGGTTTTATTGCACACTGGAGCAAAATGGCAGACACTGATGAATCTGGAGAGTTTAGGAGGAAGCATGAGTCCATCATAAGTTATTGGAAAGGTGTGAGGGCTGCTTTGGATGCACCATTGTTAGTGTGTGAGGTATTGAAAGATGGATTTTGGCCGGCTTCTAGGATCACGAGTGAACCAACAGACACAAGGGGAAGGGATGGTGTAGTGCGTGAAGAGTTTGCAGTGGATCCACCCTTTGTAGGGCGGAGGCGTGATCGCCCACGTCCTTCATTCCGTGTTGCCCGGGATGTATTTGCGGGCTATTTTGTTATAGTGTGTGCCCGTGATTCAAAGCCGTTTTGGCTAGCAAGGGCGCTAACCGATCCAAATCCAGATCCAGGGCATATTAAAGAAATTCGAATCCAATATTGGACGCCTGCTTCCAACAAAAATCCTAATCCCAGAACATATGATGGATGGGAAACACCAGAAGCGAATGTGTGGGTCGAGGATACACCAATTCGTCCGTGCTGGTCAAGCACGGACTGTATTATGACGGCATTCAAGGCACGTACGAAGAGGGGGGTTGATGGTGAACCTCAAGTTATTAAGGAAGTTAAAATTCCCAAGGTGCAATTTGACATCATCAAATCATCGGTGGCGGCTATTCTGGCTAATGATAACAATAGCGCGTCCTCAGCAGAAGCGGATGATTAGTTTTTAGCTATATTCATTATTTTTATTTATTTGGGGGATTTAGGTAGAGGGTTTATTAGTTTTTTAGATAATTGTAAGTGACTGTTCTATTTACTCCATCATGATGTTGTGGTTTCGTAAGAGTATTGTTTTCTATTGATAGTATATTTTTAAAATTGTTTTTGGATTTCCATTTAATTCAATACAAATGTTTTTCTAAACTTTTTTTTGGCTCTAAGTATTGTAATGTATTTTATATGAAAAGTTGGGTATCACAAGTCTATAAAGTCATGGACTATTGTTTTGGCACAAGTATTAAGTCTGAACTTGATGAAGTTTCTTACTATATACTTTATATCTCGGTTTATTATATTTCTATGTTTATAATGAAATATAGTAATCAGAATGTTAATTTTGGAATTTTGTTCCCTTTCTCTTGACCACCAAAAATATATAAAATAAAAAATTTGACACTTTTGAGATTTAATATATTAAAGAGTCTCAATTTAATGAACACTAACTCTACTCTAAATATAGAATGTATTAAATTGAGACCTCAAATAGTCTCAATTTAATGAATAAGGCCTTCTATGACTACTGAAGTTTAAGCCTCATTGACCATCACTTTGTTTGCTGCCATTTTGCATCTAGATATGAATGAAAAAGTTTATATTTATTTTTCAAATATGAAGTCACATATTTGCTACAAGTCATAAAATTTTCAATTTTTTTGGGAGAAAATTGAAATTACTTTGAAATTTTAAAGAAAAAATTGAAGAAAACTCATATCAAATATCAAATATATTTGAAAAATCTGAAATTTACATCATAGATGTATATTATAGTGTATAACCGATATCGTATAAATCAAAGTTACTGTGTCACCTTGAAATTAGAAAATCAACAAACTATGGTTATAGGCCCAAGGTTCATATTGCTACAAAACATTGAATTATATAAATTTTTCAAAATTTCCATTAGAATAGAAACTAAACTTTATAAACTTTGTTTCATTAGTTGGACTCAAACTCAAAAAACATCATATTTATGGCTAAAATACACATGAAGAATAAATAACCAAAAATAGCTAAAATACACTACATTGAAGGGTGAGCTGTGAATTAAGGCATCTTCTTCTTTAGAAAAGTCAATAATACCATCATAATGAGGGGATTTGCAATACTATTCACTAAAAATGTGCTCAAGTAACTTCAAATTTTTTCTCTTCACATGTTCCCATTTTGCTACTACATATGGTTGAATGAATCTTTTATATTTACTATTTAAAGATGTAATCACATGTCTTCTATAAGTCACAAAAATTTCAGACTTTCTTTGAAAAATTTGAAATTAGTGTGAATGTTTGAATTGAAAAAAAAAATCATATCAAATACAAAGTAACTATGCTTCAAAAATCTGGAATTTTTTCCGTAGTTATATATTGTACTTGTAATGTAGAACATCATGGTGCAAGTAAATTTAATGTGACATTCTAAAATTAAAAAATCAGCATCCCCTGGTAATAAACCCACAATTCAAATTGCAATAAAATATCCAATTTTAGGAATTTTTGAAAATTTCAAATTGGACTAAAAACTAGACTTGATAAGCTTCATACCATTAGTTAAACTCAATTCAAAAAAGGATAATTTCTATGACTAAGAAAATTTAGGTCTAGAAATTGTCAAAATACACTACATGGTGATCCATGGAATTACCATTTTCTTATAAAGGAAAGTCAACAAATATCAGCAGGCGAGAGTATCCAACACTGTTCACTTCCAGGACCCTGAAATTTTGGATGAAAAAATGTTTTTTTTCCATCCTAGTCTAGTCCTCCCTGAAATCATCCAAAGAACACAAAACGTGTTTCAGGGTTAAAGTCCGATTCCGAGTAGAATCGTCTTCCGGAACAAGATGAGCTCCACAAGAAAAAAAACAGAAAGCAAAGACGCAAGCGCAAGCTCGTGGCTATGGCGGATCAAACCTGCTTCGGTGGTCGCACTGGGACCAGTAACTTTGTTGCCGCTTCAAGATTACTACAATTTCTAGCCCTCAAAAAATCCAGATATTCTCGGATGTGGCGTGTGCTGCGAAATTGACGTCGAAGCTCGACATTCTTCGATTCGGGACCCAAGCACCCAAGGCACAGTCGGAAATTGCCAAATGGAACTAGCTATGGTGCCTTCTGCATTATATTTTGGTGAAGATTTCAGTGTAGCCTTGGTTTTCCTTCACAGCAGCTTGTTTTGAGTGTCGATTCGAGCTTTCGGATCGAAGCACGCAAGCTGAACTTCGGGAATTTTGAGAAATGGAACTTGGTGTCGTGTCTTTTGTATGAAATTTTAGCAAAATTTTGCAATCTTTGAGTATAGGTTAAGGTTGGATTCGGGATAGGAGCTTGTTTTGAGTACCGATTCGAGACTTTCTTGGAATGGCTGGAGGGATGCATTTGTTAACCGCTGCGGACCCGGGAATCTTACAGAAGGGATTATTGAGGACGGATGCTGGAGGTTGGATGCAGTCGTTGCGAAAATGTGATTATTTAGGTTGTGGAATGAGTAGTAGTAGGGCAAGGATTGTAAGCAAATGTTGTAGTTATGGTACGAAATTTGGAATGCGCTCGATTAGGTCACCATCTAAAACTGGCGTTAGCGTTTCATCGCCGGGCAAGACGAGGTTGGAGCGTAAGGTCTTGCGTTTTGCTGCCATGTTTGGAGATGCTCCATCGTGCATTTTCGTTGGGCCAATCGAGACAGCTGAGAAAGCGCGCTTAGAAGCTCTGTACCAGCAGGCACGGGACTCATATTATAGCGGGCAGCCGTTAGTCGTGGACGACATGTTCGACAGGGTGGAGTTACAGCTACGGTGGCATGGGTCGAAGCTGGTTCTTAAGTATCCCCGGTGCAGCTTGAGGCGGTTTACGGCGTACGCGGATGCGGAAGTGGATCCGTCGCAGATGCGAGCATTGAAAACCGTTTGGAGCCTCCTCTTCGCACTGGGATTGAGCCTTGCGGTAGGCCTTCCGATCCTGCAACTCCATTCTCACATCTTCATTATGTCGGATTCGAACCGGATGCTGTTCTCGGTTGTGAGTTTTCTTGTTGGCGTCCCGGTATCTCAAGCGGCAATGAAGCAGCTGCAAGCCCTTGGGAGAGGCGATCTGGTGGCGCTCAAAGGCAACTGCCCTAATTGCGGTGAGGAAGTGTACACGTTTGTGCAGCCGGATCTGTCGTCTTTAAAGGCCAGGCATGAATCGGAATGTCATATATGCGAGCGGCAACTCGTTTTTCGAGCCACTCTGCACCCGTCTAAGTCTGGGCTAGGGCCGCCTTGGGCTCATGGTCGTGTATATTTGCAAGCAAGAGCAAATCAGTTGGCTCCTGCGAGACGGGATTCATAGCAGCTCCTGAGAAACTGCCCAAGTAACATAAAATTTGTTATATCATTCGAGAGAGAGACTTCTTTGGAGGTAACTCTTCAGACAACTGTGTATCATACATAGATTTGTAGTGACAATATTCTTCTAGGTTGCCGCTTTATGAGAATGTAAATTTGCTGAGTGTGAAAGAGCATGTCCAGACTCCAGGGCATAACCCTAACCAGAAGGGGTGTTCATGAATGCAATTAATTTTTGTCTCTCACCGCATGTCCCATAAACTCCAGGGCTGATGATGATTCTTCCCATGTTTCGTCACATCTAATGCTTTGCGTTTTCCTTGAATTTAGAGTATGACAATCTAATTTCAGCAACGTCCTCATTCCTGCTTCCCTAAATTTTAAACAATCAATACATATTGATTTTGATTGCACACCACGGAAACGTAAAATCTTGTGATGGATTTAGGTCATTCACCAATAAGACTTTGAACCTTCGCATTTTCGACTATCCACCAATAAGCCTAAGAGCGCTCACGTTGAAGGGGGCGGAATGGTTATGACCTTCTCAAACAAGGAAATTTGGACACATTTATGATGACTAGTCGATTCAACATTTCGTAGTATGTTCTAAGTAATTAGTATTTCAAGGTGGCCTGATTTTTATATCCATCCAAGAAGCTTTAATTTTGGTGACCGGCTGAAAGTGTGATAAATGCTCATTCTAATATGCAAAGCATGTATTTTATTACACAATCTTGAACAACAACAATGCGTCCTGCTTTATTGAGCGTGCAAATTTTTATGGACTCGTTTGCCTTGGTGCTTCTATACCTACTCATAAATGACCGTGCCAGCGATGGAATTCTTCAGCCCCTCAGCTGCGAGATTTTTGAAATGTTCATCAAGGTTTCTGCGCAACTTAGCGTCTTCTCACAGATGAAAGTACGCCAATGTTACCAAGCACTCTGACTAACTCGGCAACAGTTCCAAAATCTCAAACACCAATTTTTGGAATCGGTTACTTGCACGGACAAGTGTTGCTTTATTTGTGCAGAACACACCGAGAGAATCAATAATGAGTTGTGGCAACCTCGCGAACATCCATATCTCAATGGCTCGATCAATACAAATGCATGAATTTCATGCTTTCCATGAATAAATGTTCAAATCAAATCGACAGGACCCTAGCTAAGCAATGAATTCCAATTAAACTCCAAGCTGAACTCCAGTGCAGCTGCAGCTGCTGCTGGTGGAACTAGCTACCTGCCATACCTAGTACTAGTACTCAAGGGTGACCGGGGTACGAAGCCTTGAGGAGCTTGGCCGTGGCGGCGTCCACGCCGAACGACTTCTCGATCACGGCGCTGGTGATGTTGGGCGTGAAGATTTGGTTGGCGGTGAGCAGCAGCCCCGGCTTCTGCGACGTGAGCGTGTTGAAGGTGATGGCGCTCTCGTTGCCCACGTTGAGCTGGAAGTGCAGCAGCGCGCGCGGAAACAAGATCACGTCGCCCACCTCCAGCGTGGCCGCGTACAGCACGTTGTCGTCGCTCACGAAGCCGGTGTAGATGCGTCCCTTCAACACGAACAACGTCTCGGCGGCGCGCGGGTGCGTGTGCAGCGGCACCACGCCGCCCACGGCAAAGTCCAGTCGTGCGTGCGTGACGCCGTGCGTGTTGAGTCCGGGGAACTCCACGGGCGAGGCCAGCGCCACGACGGCCCCCGTGGGCGCCTGGTTCACGTCGTTGACGTCGCCGCCTGCCGCTCGGAAGCCCTTGTAGACGAAGTCCTCCGCGGAGACGTTGCTTCGCGGTTTGCAGGCGTATCCGTTGACGAGAGGCGCATTGGGCGACAGATCCGCCACGCAGAAGTCTTGCAACGGGTCGGGGTCGGCGGCCTTCACAGTGCCCACGACCAGCATTATCGCACAGCAGGCAATAACCAAAATCATGGTGTTTCCTCTTCCCGAACGAGCCATATCTGCAATCAACCTACACAGCTTTTGAAGGGATGGAGACTGCCAAGCGAATTGGCGAACAGTAGCTCGCACGAGACTTCAAAGCCAGGCAAGGCTGGAAAACGGTTGTGGCTGTGGAGCTAGATGGATGTTCGAGTGAATGGTGATGTTTGAGTGTGAAATTGAATCCCCACTGGTGAGCCATTTATACATACGCTGTCCGTGGCCTGCGAGAACTGCGAAATACCTCGCATGTTCCATCTGATTCTTCATGACTTCTCCATGCAGAGTCTGAACCAGATCGCCAGTATTGGAGCCTTCCAGGACAGTGTTTGGAAGTGGGGATCCCGATTTCCGTTCGATCAGCTGCACCGAAAGAACAGGCCCTGGCTACTCGTTCGTTCGCAGAAAGCCGATTCATGGGTTCCGTCGGAATTGGGTGACTCAATTCACACATGGTCGGACATATATGGAAAGGAAATCTTTTGCCGCGGGCGAGTTGATAACTAGTGCATGTAACTGATAGAATTGAAAGTGAACTATGCTCAAGTGGAAAGGACTCCGAGAAGAGGTTGTGGAGTTGAGAAACGAAGGTGGTGGCGACGTACAGTACGTTCCTTCGTGGTAGTGAGAGCGAGCAGCAAGGCATGTCAACACAAGATATAAGATAATGGAGTTTTTGTTTGGCAGCAGCTTCCTCGCAAAGCAGAGTTCGTTGACGACAATAACGTATAATCGACACTCTTCGCAACTCATACACTTAAAAAAAAAAAAAATGACTGGATTTGGATGAAGGAAAATTTGACTGAAATTTGGATGAAGAAAACTAAAACTGAAATTTGGGTGAAGGGAAAAATTACCTGTCATTAAAGGACTTGCACCTAGTTCAGACCCCTTTCTAAAATCGGCTCCTATAGATTTTGGCCCTAAAATATATTGCCTTTATTCCCAAGGGTCTTTTGGAACATGTGTTTCTAGCAATTTTTAAAATTCATAGTTTATTTGTATATGGTATCCCCTATATGCCTACTTAGAAGGGAATCTAGTGTACTCTTTTGAATTTCAACAAAATTCAACAAAAGAATTAGGCCATTTTATAATGGATACCAAGTCTCAATTGCTTATTCAAGTAGGTTTAGGTGTAGTTACTTTAAATGAGAATGGTGTCTTGAAGTGAAAGGAGAACACTTCGATTCAGAATTGAAAAAATATTCACTTCCAAAGTTCATCTTAGTAGAGTAGTAGAGCTCCAATTATTGACTAAAGGGTTACAATCACATACCTATAATTCAAGCATATACTTATGTTGCAAAAAATTCAATGAGCAATCTAATGGTGGATTCACATAATGCGGACACTTAGTCCTTGACTTCTCTCAATGACTTCTTTTATTGACACTTTATTATATCTTCCTTAGGCACTCATACCATCATTAATTTGAGGTGTTGATATTTAAGCAAAGTTGGTAATGGATGCTCATACTTTAGTGATTCTGTATGGTGAACATATAAGGTCATACTTAGGAGATAAAATGTAGTATATTATTAGTCCAACAGTATTAAAAAATTCTCTCATTTTTTGAAAAGAAGTTTCTAAATATGAACATTCACAACATTTTACGAAATTGACTTTGTATATTCAAACATTGAAAGCATCTCCAACAACGAGTTAAAACTTCAACACCCAAATGGTGAATTCTTTGTTTATCCCATCATACAATTTGCTACCTAAGCCAACCCATTAGGATTCTCTTCATAAGTGTACAAAACTATCTCCATCATTTTAGATGACAATGTGCCAATTTTTACAAGGACAATAATGAATGCGTCTGAATGATTCAATCACTACAAAATATTGAATAGTGTCTGATTACCTCATACTAATTGAATAAATTTGAACAAAGTTTAGATGAATGTGGTTGAATTAGTGTACTCATTTGATGAAAATTAGATCAAAGTGGGTGAATTTTGGATGAAGGCCATTGAAAACTACATAGTGATGATCACATTATTTTGAGTGGAAATAGTGCAAACCACATTATAGTGATTTGATCTAAAATACTACAAACTTCCATAATTGTGGATACTATCACAGGTTCATACAAAATAATATGAGAAAAAAGCCCTCATTAGCCGAATGGAAATAGTGTAGACTACAATATATTGATTTGATCTAAAATACCACAAACTTCCTTAATAATGGGTACTATCACAAGTTCACAAATAATAATACAAGAAAAAAGCCCTCATTAGCGGAATGGAAATAGTGTAGACTACAATATATTGATTTGATCTAAAATACCACAAACTTCTTTAACCCCTAAAGTTCCCTGACTATGTTCTCACCAAAAATGCTCCAGAATTGCCATTTCTAGTACAAGTACCAAATTTTTGAAAAATATTATTTTTGGACACATTTAACCATAGGATTTTGTAGTACTCTGGTTTGAGAATATGTGGCAAAAATTTCAAAAATTTCCATTGTGTAGATTGGAAGATATTAGCGTTTGAAGTGACAAAAGTCTTTTTTTTGGCCCTGTGAAAAACCGGGCAGCTGCACTTCACAAGGTCAGATTATCATGAAAAAATTTCCAAAATGGTTGTGCTTCTTTGGATTCATTCTTCAAGGCAAGTTGGCTACATGCTTGAAAATTTTCAGATTATTTGGAATTGTACATCATATAGGAAAAAAATAGTAAGTAGAAAGAAGTAGAGAATGGTTCAAAAAACTAAATTGTTAAGAAGTTAATTATGGAATTGAAAAATGCCAATCCCAATGGTTGCAATGTTATAAAAAACAATCGACATCCTAAATTTTTTTTTTTTTTAAATATTGAAAATTGAGTGAAATAAACGACTTCAAAGTTTATTTTAGAATAAACAATCCATAACTGCCCGCAAACTAAAAACCCTCATAACGTTTGACTCATTGATTAGAATGGAATGATTCAAAGCTTTCCACATATATATAAATCTAATAAACCAATTTCAAATTTTTATTTTTGAAAAAAGTGATTTTTTTTATCTGCCCGGACTACCCAAGACCCCAAGTTAAGAAACAAACAACATATTAGGCCATAACTTTTGACTCGTATTTCCAAATGTCATGAAATTTGGTGTATATGAAAGATATTCCTCGTCCCCACCTTCTATAAAAATTTCAACCCAAAATATGCAAATCTCCAATCACACGTACCTGCCCAAAATTTTTATGTTGCCAAAAAAGGCACGTTGGTCCTTTAGGGGTTAATAATGGGTACTATCACAAGTTCACAAATAATAATACGAGAAAAAAGCCCTCATTAGCCGAATGGAAGTAGTGTAGACTACAATATACTGATTTGATCTAAAATACCACAAACTTCCTTAATAATGGGTACTATCACAAGTTCACAAATAATAATACGAGAAAAAACCCCTCAATTCACAATTAGCATCTACATGGGTTTCAGGAAGCTCCAAGGATTCATTGAGAGGTTATTTGCAATGTTAAGGTGGGAGTTTCTTAAAGTATTCAAGGCTCTAAAATTGCCAACCTCCTCAAATGTACACTATTTGTACATGTTGCTTTTTCGTTGTACCAAAATGTACAAAAACCAAACATTTGAGGAGGTGAGCAATTGTAGAGCCCTATATCATTTCAACTTCAAAATTTCATAACTAATTCCACAAAGCTCCAAAAAATATGAAACAACTTGGATTAGATGCCAATTCCACTTGCCTTCCAAGGAAAATTTACTGAAAAATGTTTTGAGAACTTTCACCTCCCCAAAGTTCAGTTTCAGGCTTTCAGCTCTTAAATGGGCGATTTATAGACCTCCTACCTTAGTAAGGGCTCCGTTTTCGTATGATTATTGAGATCTATTTATTTTCAAATGTGGACAAATGAACCGAGAGTTGCAATGAAGCAGCTAGCTGCCGTGAATGAGGAGCCGTACCTCGTGCGACATCTTTTGACTGAACTTGCCACTCTCCCGGCCACCCCCTCGAAGGAGCTCGCAGCATCCATGACTCAGTCTGGAGATTTTTTAACCTGTAATTCCCAACCCGGCCCCGCGTGCTCAATGCGTATTGGCTCCTCACTGCCAAATATCTTTTCCTCTAGCTGCGAGTGCCCCACTTTCAGTCCATTAATTTATTCAAGCTCTATCAAGCAGCTCTTCGCCAGTCGCTGGCTAAGTTACGTTGGCCGGTGGCCACATTTCCTTGCCGACAGTACGTATCCGTTGCCAAACTCATTCTCATGAATGCTTTCTGCACGTAGGATCAAAGCTGCGGAGTCAACTGCCCGGGTGAAAGGCAACTCGATCACATGCTTTCCTCGCAACATACCGAACAATGTCCGGGAAGGTCCACTGTAGTACGTCGACTCCAAATAGACGTAGGGACTGAGAACATGCGCGGTACCTCAAGTTCACCCGCCTTGCCAGCAGTATATATACCTCAGCAACGGGGTACTCAATCATCAATCTCCACAGCCAACTTAATTTGGTTCCTGGACAGCTGAACTCATTTACATATAAACTTTGCTCGTGTTCATCTGTGAGCTCGGATTGCAGTACTTGAGTTGGATAGCGGCTGATATCCATTGCAAATGCTCACCAATTCGCTTGCTAGTCCAGCTTCATCAGTTGATACGCTGGCTCGGTTGATTGCAACAATGACCGGCTCGAGAAGAGGAAGCGCCATGATTTTGGTCATCGGCTGTGCGATAATGCTGGTCGTGGGCACTGTGAAGGCCGCCGACCCCGACCCGTTGCAAGACTTCTGCGTGGCGGATCTGTCGCCCAATGCGCCTCTCGTCAACGGATACGCCTGCAAACCGCGAAGCAACGTCTCCGCGGAGGACTTCGTCTACAAGGGCTTCCGAGCGGCAGGTGGCGACGTCAACGACGTGAACCAGGCGCCCACGGGGGCCGTCGTGGCGCTGGCCTCGCCCGTGGAGTTCCCCGGACTCAACACGCACGGCGTCACGCACGCACGACTGGACTTTGCCGTGGGCGGCGTGGTGCCGCTGCACACGCACCCGCGCGCCGCCGAGACGCTGTTCGTGTTGAAGGGACGCATCTACACCGGCTTCGTGAGCGACGACAACGTGCTGTATGCGGCCACGCTGGAGAAGGGCGACGTGATCTTGTTTCCGCGCGCGCTGCTGCACTTCCAGCTCAACGTGGGCAACGAGAGCGCCATCACCTTCAACACGCTCACGTCGCAGAAGCCGGGGCTGCTGCTCACCGCCAACCAAATCTTCACGCCCAACATCACCAGCGCCGTGATCGAGAAGTCTTTCGGCGTGGACGCCGCCACGGCCAAGCTCCTCAAGGCTTCGTACCCCGGTCACCCTTGAGTACTAGTACTAGGTATGGCAGGTAGCTAGTTCCACCAGCAGCAGCTGCAGCTGCACTGGAGTTCAACTTGGAATTTAATTGGAATTCATTGATTAGCTAGGGTCTTGGTGATTTGATTTAAAAGTTCATCTGTATTCAGGGTATTCTATATTATTATTCCGTTCCATTCCGTTCAAGCCAGTGTCATTCACTGATGGTGTTGCCTGAAATCGTTCTGGCCACTGAACTGGGTGTGTACTTCACAATTAAGTAATGCAATACTTGTTTAAGTGAGCTGATAAGCTGTGATGTCAGAGATTATTGTAATTTGCCAAAGAAATACTGAGGCCCTCTAGATTGTTTTGTGCATATAAAATGCTGTATCTATTTGTGATCAGAGTTGAGTGGTGTTGATATGCATTCCAATTTTACGAGATGCATGCAGACGGATCGGTTTCATCTCTGTAAGAGTTACTTCCTCCTTAATGTGCAATATAATCGTCAATTTCGCCGAATTGGGAGGATTCGGGGAGCAAAGATGGTAATACTCTGCTGCACAGAGCTCTTCAATTTGGACTCTTACAGGTTTACGATTCCAGACCATGTCCCCGGAAATTTGTCAAAGTCGTGGAATTCCGCCGATTCTATTGATTTCAAGAAATTGACGTTGATTTATAGCTTTGATTAGCGAATTAGGGGCTTTGGTTGATCAGTAGGTAGCCAGGTGCCTGCTAGTTTGTGAGCTTCGAACTTGCATCACGTAGCCGGCGAATGTGCTCGAATGATCAACTGAATGGGAGAATCGGGATATGACTTTTGGAAAACTGAGTATGTTATGACGTGATGAGAAATACCTTGCTCCTGTTGCTAAGCTCAAGGAAATGGATGTATTCCTCCACATATGCCCATTCTTGTCAGATGCGGATTACGAGTCTGGAGTAAACGGACATGGAATACTGCGGACAAGGTTAATCATTTTGACAAGGAAGTCGACAAATATGAGCATGAGCTATGATAGTGTACGTGTATGTCGACCTTCAGATCTATTGGACTTGAGAAACTCTTCATCTTCCGTAGTTATCCTGTATGGTGGGTCGTCTTCTGAAGTTGCTATGCCCTTCAAACCCAAGTATTCTTAATTCATTGGCATAGTTTAACAAAGCTCGCGCATTCAGAAATAGAGCAGGAAAAGAAATTTGGATTGTTCAAGACCCAGAGGAATGAACAAATGAACCATAGCAAACTTTCGCCTTTAAAAGAGCCGAAGTCGTGAAATTTCGCCAATTTAGCGAAATTCGAGTTCCTATCTTGAACCTCAGATCTGTGGCAGTCCTAGTTTTGTGCAACATTTTGGCGCTGTGAAGCATTCACCAATAAGACTCTTACCCTGTACTTCAATTAGTATTTCAAGGTGGCCTGATTTTTATATCCGTCCAAGAAGCTTTAATTTTGGTGTCCGGCTGAAAGTGTGATAAATGCTCATTCTAATATGCAAAGCATGTATATATTACACAATCTTGAACAACAACACACAAGGAACGTTTTTTGAATTCCCTGCAGGTATTGTACTGAAAATCCCCTCCAAGGAAACATAAAAATGTAGCAAATTGATGTTCACAGGGAATGTGGCCTTCACAGGGAAATGTGAGACAGGGAATTTCATTAATTTTATGAAGGGAAAATCTGTGCATTTTTCACTGTTATTAGAAGATGTCCCCACCTCCAAATTAACTCAATTTCTGAAATTCAATATTCTAGAATGTAGATTTATGCCTCTAAAATCTAATGTCAACATAGATTTTAGTGCACATAATCAATACTGTTTGTAGATTTTGGAGTCTCAAATCTAACTAACATGTAGATTTTTAATTTCAATCTCATCAATTTGTACATTTCAGAAATTCTGATCTAGATCCTTTCTAGATTTCAGGAGCTCAAAATATTAGTAATATGTAGATTTCATTTGTTTGAACATTTCGAAATTTCATAAAATTTCTTAGATTTCTAAAGTTTACAAACTTCAAAAATGCTAAATTCTGTGAATAGAATTCATTATTTAGAAGATTGACAACTTACAAGTCTTATCTGTCCAACCTCACGGTACCCTTGACAATCGATATGGGACAATTGCATCTTGTAAAATCTACCAAATATTTGGTGGAAACAACATTGAAATGTAAAATGTGTGCAAAGTCTACCAATTTAGATTGCACACCGGGGATTTGGAGAGAATTTATGAAAATCCCTACAAAGAAAACCCAGAATTTTCTTGTGCATAGGAATTCTTTGAAGATCCCTCACAATGACATTAGAACACAGGGAAACACATAAATTGACAAAACCTAGCAGGGAAAAACTACAAAAACTCCAAACCAGTCACAGGGAATTCTAGAAAAGTCTGCTGTGAAAGCGCCCTGCTATCTCTTCTGTTATTGAGCGTGCAAATTTTTATGGACTCGTTTGCCTTGGTGCTTTTATACCTACTCATAAATGACCGTACCAGCGATGAAATTCTTCAGCCCCTCAGCTGCGAGAGTTTCGAAATGTTCATCAAGATTTTCTGGAAACATAGCGGCTTCTCACAGATGAAAGTACGCCAGTGTTACCAAGCACTCTGACTAACTCGGCAACAGTTCCAAAATCTCAAACACCAATTTTCGGAATCGGTTACTTGCACGGACAAGTGTTGCTTTATTTGTGCAGAACACACTCAGTGAACCAATAATGAATTGTGGCAACCTCAAGAAACCTCCATTTCTCAATGGCTCGATGAATACAAGTGCATGAATTTCATGCTTTACATGAATAAATGTTCAAATCAAATCGACAGGACCCTAGCTAAGGAATGAATTCCAATTAAATTCCAAGCTGAACTCCAGTTCAGCTGTTGAATTGGTGCCTGGCGGAATGAGCTGCCGTAACTAGTACTCAAGGGTGACCAGGGTACGAAGCCTTGAGGAGCTTGGCCGTGGCGGCGTCCACGCCGAAAGACTTCTCGATCACGGCGCTGGTGATGTTGGGCGTGAAGATTTGGTTGGCGGTGAGCAGCAGCCCCGGCTTCTGCGACGTGAGCGTGTTGAAGGTGATGGCGCTCTCGTTGCCCACGTTGAGCTGGAAGTGCAGCAGCGCGCGCGGAAACAAGATCACGTCGCCCTTCTCCAGCGTGGCCGCATACAGCACGTTGTCGTCGCTCACGAAGCCGGTGTAGATGCGTCCCTTCAACACGAACAGCGTCTCGGCGGCGCGCGGGTGCGTGTGCAGCGGCACCACGCCGCCCACGGCAAAGTCCAGTCGTGCGTGCGTGACGCCGTGCGTGTTGAGTCCGGGGAACTCCACGGGCGAGGCCAGCGCCACGACGGCCCCCGTGGGCGCCTGGTTCACGTCGTTGACGTCGCCACCTGCCGCTCGGAAGCCCTTGTAGACGAAGTCCTCCGCGGAGACGTTGCTTCGCGGTTTGCAGGCGTATCCGTTGACGAGAGGCGCATTGGGCGACAGATCCGCCACGCAGAAGTCTTGCAACGGGTCGGGGTCGGCGGCCTTCACAGTGCCCACGACCAGCATTATCGCACAGCCGATGACCAAAATCATGGCGCTTCCTCTTCTCGAGCCGGTCATTGTTGCAATCAACCGAGCCAGCGTATCAACTGATGAAGCTGGACTAGCAAGCGAATTGGTGAGCATTTGCAATGGATATCAGCCGCTATCCAACTCAAGTACTGCAATCCGAGCTCACAGATGAACACGAGCAAAGTTTATATGTAAATGAGTTCAGCTGTCCAGGAACCAAATTAAGTTGGCTGTGGAGATTGATGATTGAGTACCCCGTTGCTGAGGTATATATACTGCTGGCAAGGCGGGTGAACTTGAGGTACCGCGCATGTTCTCAGTCCCTACGTCTATTTGGAGTCGACGTACTACAGTGGACCTTCCCGGACATTGTTCGGTATGTTGCGAGGAAAGCATGTGATCGAGTTGCCTTTCACCCGGGCAGTTGACTCCGCAGCTTTGATCCTACGTGCAGAAAGCATTCATGAGAATGAGTTTGGCAACGGATACGTACTGTCGGCAAGGAAATGTGGCCACCGGCCAACGTAACTTAGCCAGCGACTGGCGAAGAGCTGCTTGATAGAGCTTGAATAAATTAATGGACTGAAAGTGGGGCACTCGCAGCTAGAGGAAAAGATATTTGGCAGTGAGGAGCCAATACGCATTGAGCACGCGGGGCCGGGTTGGGAATTACAGGTTAAAAAATCTCCAGACTGAGTCATGGATGCTGCGAGCTCCTTCGAGGGGGTGGCCGGGAGAGTGGCAAGTTCAGTCAAAAGATGTCGCACGAGGTACGGCTCCTCATTCACGGCAGCTAGCTGCTTCATTGCAACTCTCGGTTCATTTGTCCACATTTGAAAATAAATAGATCTCAATAATCATACGAAAACGGAGCCCTTACTAAGGTAGGAGGTCTATAAATCGCCCATTTAAGAGCTGAAAGCCTGAAACTGAACTTTGGGGAGGTGAAAGTTCTCAAAACATTTTTCAGTAAATTTTCCTTGGAAGGCAAGTGGAATTGGCATCTAATCCAAGTTGTTTCATATTTTTTGGAGCTTTGTGGAATTAGTTATGAAATTTTGAAGTTGAAATGATATAGGGCTCTACAATTGCTCACCTCCTCAAATGTTTGGTTTTTGTACATTTTGGTACAACGAAAAAGCAACATGTACAAATAGTGTACATTTGAGGAGGTTGGCAATTTTAGAGCCTTGAATACTTTAAGAAACTCCCACCTTAACATTGCAAATAACCTCTCAATGAATCCTTGGAGCTTCCTGAAACCCATGTAGATGCTAATTGTGAATTGAGGGGTTTTTTCTCGTATTATTATTTGTGAACTTGTGATAGTACCCATTATTAAGGAAGTTTGTGGTATTTTAGATCAAATCAGTATATTGTAGTCTACACTACTTCCATTCGGCTAATGAGGGCTTTTTTCTCGTATTATTATTTGTGAACTTGTGATAGTACCCATTATTAACCCCTAAAGGACCAACGTGCCTTTTTTGGCAACATAAAAATTTTGGGCAGGTACGTGTGATTGGAGATTTGCATATTTTGGGTTGAAATTTTTATAGAAGGTGGGGACGAGGAATATCTTTCATATACACCAAATTTCATGACATTTGGAAATACGAGTCAAAAGTTATGGCCTAATATGTTGTTTGTTTCTTAACTTGGGGTCTTGGGTAGTCCGGGCAGATAAAAAAAATCACTTTTTTCAAAAATAAAAATTTGAAATTGGTTTATTAGATTTATATATATGTGGAAAGCTTTGAATCATTCCATTCTAATCAATGAGTCAAACGTTATGAGGGTTTTTAGTTTGCGGGCAGTTATGGATTGTTTATTCTAAAATAAACTTTGAAGTCGTTTATTTCACTCAATTTTCAATATTTAAAAAAAAAAAAAATTTAGGATGTCGATTGTTTTTTATAACATTGCAACCATTGGGATTGGCATTTTTCAATTCCATAATTAACTTCTTAACAATTTAGTTTTTTGAACCATTCTCTACTTCTTTCTACTTACTATTTTTTTCCTATATGATGTACAATTCCAAATAATCTGAAAATTTTCAAGCATGTAGCCAACTTGCCTTGAAGAATGAATCCAAAGAAGCACAACCATTTTGGAAATTTTTTCATGATAATCTGACCTTGTGAAGTGCAGCTGCCCGGTTTTTCACAGGGCCAAAAAAAAGACTTTTGTCACTTCAAACGCTAATATCTTCCAATCTACACAATGGAAATTTTTGAAATTTTTGCCACATATTCTCAAACCAGAGTACTACAAAATCCTATGGTTAAATGTGTCCAAAAATAATATTTTTCAAAAATTTGGTACTTGTACTAGAAATGGCAATTCTGGAGCATTTTTGGTGAGAACATAGTCAGGGA
The DNA here is from genome assembly GCA_951799445.1 of Pseudisothecium myosuroides. NCBI lineage: Eukaryota > Viridiplantae > Streptophyta > Bryopsida > Hypnales > Lembophyllaceae > Pseudisothecium > Pseudisothecium myosuroides. The sequence continues at coordinate 10,685,580 of OX637292.1, read as the reverse complement.
ACTTTAGGGGTTAAAGAAGTTTGTGGTATTTTAGATCAAATCAATATATTGTAGTCTACACTATTTCCATTCCGCTAATGAGGGCTTTTTTCTTGTATTATTATTTTTGAACTTGTGATAGTACCCATTATTAAGGAAGTTTGTGGTATTTTAGATCAAATCAATATATTGTAGTCTACACTATTTCCATTCGGCTAATGAGGGCTTTTTTCTCATATTATTTTGTATGAACCTGTGATAGTATCCACAATTATGGAAGTTTGTAGTATTTTAGATCAAATCACTATAATGTGGTTTGCACTATTTCCACTCAAAATAATGTGATCATCACTATGTAGTTTTCAATGGCCTTCATCCAAAATTCACCCACTTTGATCTAATTTTCATCAAATGAGTACACTAATTCAACCACATTCATCTAAACTTTGTTCAAATTTATTCAATTAGTATGAGGTAATCAGACACTATTCAATATTTTGTAGTGATTGAATCATTCAGACGCATTCATTATTGTCCTTGTAAAAATTGGCACATTGTCATCTAAAATGATGGAGATAGTTTTGTACACTTATGAAGAGAATCCTAATGGGTTGGCTTAGGTAGCAAATTGTATGATGGGATAAACAAAGAATTCACCATTTGGGTGTTGAAGTTTTAACTCGTTGTTGGAGATGCTTTCAATGTTTGAATATACAAAGTCAATTTCGTAAAATGTTGTGAATGTTCATATTTAGAAACTTCTTTTCAAAAAATGAGAGAATTTTTTAATACTGTTGGACTAATAATATACTACATTTTATCTCCTAAGTATGACCTTATATGTTCACCATACAGAATCACTAAAGTATGAGCATCCATTACCAACTTTGCTTAAATATCAACACCTCAAATTAATGATGGTATGAGTGCCTAAGGAAGATATAATAAAGTGTCAATAAAAGAAGTCATTGAGAGAAGTCAAGGACTAAGTGTCCGCATTATGTGAATCCACCATTAGATTGCTCATTGAATTTTTTGCAACATAAGTATATGCTTGAATTATAGGTATGTGATTGTAACCCTTTAGTCAATAATTGGAGCTCTACTACTCTACTAAGATGAACTTTGGAAGTGAATATTTTTTCAATTCTGAATCGAAGTGTTCTCCTTTCACTTCAAGACACCATTCTCATTTAAAGTAACTACACCTAAACCTACTTGAATAAGCAATTGAGACTTGGTATCCATTATAAAATGGCCTAATTCTTTTGTTGAATTTTGTTGAAATTCAAAAGAGTACACTAGATTCCCTTCTAAGTAGGCATATAGGGGATACCATATACAAATAAACTATGAATTTTAAAAATTGCTAGAAACACATGTTCCAAAAGACCCTTGGGAATAAAGGCAATATATTTTAGGGCCAAAATCTATAGGAGCCGATTTTAGAAAGGGGTCTGAACTAGGTGCAAGTCCTTTAATGACAGGTAATTTTTCCCTTCACCCAAATTTCAGTTTTAGTTTTCTTCATCCAAATTTCAGTCAAATTTTCCTTCATCCAAATCCAGTCATTTTTTTTTTTTTTAAGTGTATGAGTTGCGAAGAGTGTCGATTATACGTTATTGTCGTCAACGAACTCTGCTTTGCGAGGAAGCTGCTGCCAAACAAAAACTCCATTATCTTATATCTTGTGTTGACATGCCTTGCTGCTCGCTCTCACTACCACGAAGGAACGTACTGTACGTCGCCACCACCTTCGTTTCTCAACTCCACAACCTCTTCTCGGAGTCCTTTCCACTTGAGCATAGTTCACTTTCAATTCTATCAGTTACATGCACTAGTTATCAACTCGCCCGCGGCAAAAGATTTCCTTTCCATATATGTCCGACCATGTGTGAATTGAGTCACCCAATTCCGACGGAACCCATGAATCGGCTTTCTGCGAACGAACGAGTAGCCAGGGCCTGTTCTTTCGGTGCAGCTGATCGAACGGAAATCGGGATCCCCACTTCCAAACACTGTCCTGGAAGGCTCCAATACTGGCGATCTGGTTCAGACTCTGCATGGAGAAGTCATGAAGAATCAGATGGAACATGCGAGGTATTTCGCAGTTCTCGCAGGCCACGGACAGCGTATGTATAAATGGCTCACCAGTGGGGATTCAATTTCACACTCAAACATCACCATTCACTCGAACATCCATCTAGCTCCACAGCCACAACCGTTTTCCAGCCTTGCCTGGCTTTGAAGTCTCGTGCGAGCTACTGTTCGCCAATTCGCTTGGCAGTCTCCATCCCTTCAAAAGCTGTGTAGGTTGATTGCAGATATGGCTCGTTCGGGAAGAGGAAACACCATGATTTTGGTTATTGCCTGCTGTGCGATAATGCTGGTCGTGGGCACTGTGAAGGCCGCCGACCCCGACCCGTTGCAAGACTTCTGCGTGGCGGATCTGTCGCCCAATGCGCCTCTCGTCAACGGATACGCCTGCAAACCGCGAAGCAACGTCTCCGCGGAGGACTTCGTCTACAAGGGCTTCCGAGCGGCAGGCGGCGACGTCAACGACGTGAACCAGGCGCCCACGGGGGCCGTCGTGGCGCTGGCCTCGCCCGTGGAGTTCCCCGGACTCAACACGCACGGCGTCACGCACGCACGACTGGACTTTGCCGTGGGCGGCGTGGTGCCGCTGCACACGCACCCGCGCGCCGCCGAGACGTTGTTCGTGTTGAAGGGACGCATCTACACCGGCTTCGTGAGCGACGACAACGTGCTGTACGCGGCCACGCTGGAGGTGGGCGACGTGATCTTGTTTCCGCGCGCGCTGCTGCACTTCCAGCTCAACGTGGGCAACGAGAGCGCCATCACCTTCAACACGCTCACGTCGCAGAAGCCGGGGCTGCTGCTCACCGCCAACCAAATCTTCACGCCCAACATCACCAGCGCCGTGATCGAGAAGTCGTTCGGCGTGGACGCCGCCACGGCCAAGCTCCTCAAGGCTTCGTACCCCGGTCACCCTTGAGTACTAGTACTAGGTATGGCAGGTAGCTAGTTCCACCAGCAGCAGCTGCAGCTGCACTGGAGTTCAGCTTGGAGTTTAATTGGAATTCATTGCTTAGCTAGGGTCCTGTCGATTTGATTTGAACATTTATTCATGGAAAGCATGAAATTCATGCATTTGTATTGATCGAGCCATTGAGATATGGATGTTCGCGAGGTTGCCACAACTCATTATTGATTCTCTCGGTGTGTTCTGCACAAATAAAGCAACACTTGTCCGTGCAAGTAACCGATTCCAAAAATTGGTGTTTGAGATTTTGGAACTGTTGCCGAGTTAGTCAGAGTGCTTGGTAACATTGGCGTACTTTCATCTGTGAGAAGACGCTAAGTTGCGCAGAAACCTTGATGAACATTTCAAAAATCTCGCAGCTGAGGGGCTGAAGAATTCCATCGCTGGCACGGTCATTTATGAGTAGGTATAGAAGCACCAAGGCAAACGAGTCCATAAAAATTTGCACGCTCAATAAAGCAGGACGCATTGTTGTTGTTCAAGATTGTGTAATAAAATACATGCTTTGCATATTAGAATGAGCATTTATCACACTTTCAGCCGGTCACCAAAATTAAAGCTTCTTGGATGGATATAAAAATCAGGCCACCTTGAAATACTAATTACTTAGAACATACTACGAAATGTTGAATCGACTAGTCATCATAAATGTGTCCAAATTTCCTTGTTTGAGAAGGTCATAACCATTCCGCCCCCTTCAACGTGAGCGCTCTTAGGCTTATTGGTGGATAGTCGAAAATGCGAAGGTTCAAAGTCTTATTGGTGAATGACCTAAATCCATCACAAGATTTTACGTTTCCGTGGTGTGCAATCAAAATCAATATGTATTGATTGTTTAAAATTTAGGGAAGCAGGAATGAGGACGTTGCTGAAATTAGATTGTCATACTCTAAATTCAAGGAAAACGCAAAGCATTAGATGTGACGAAACATGGGAAGAATCATCATCAGCCCTGGAGTTTATGGGACATGCGGTGAGAGACAAAAATTAATTGCATTCATGAACACCCCTTCTGGTTAGGGTTATGCCCTGGAGTCTGGACATGCTCTTTCACACTCAGCAAATTTACATTCTCATAAAGCGGCAACCTAGAAGAATATTGTCACTACAAATCTATGTATGATACACAGTTGTCTGAAGAGTTACCTCCAAAGAAGTCTCTCTCTCGAATGATATAACAAATTTTATGTTACTTGGGCAGTTTCTCAGGAGCTGCTATGAATCCCGTCTCGCAGGAGCCAACTGATTTGCTCTTGCTTGCAAATATACACGACCATGAGCCCAAGGCGGCCCTAGCCCAGACTTAGACGGGTGCAGAGTGGCTCGAAAAACGAGTTGCCGCTCGCATATATGACATTCCGATTCATGCCTGGCCTTTAAAGACGACAGATCCGGCTGCACAAACGTGTACACTTCCTCACCGCAATTAGGGCAGTTGCCTTTGAGCGCCACCAGATCGCCTCTCCCAAGGGCTTGCAGCTGCTTCATTGCCGCTTGAGATACCGGGACGCCAACAAGAAAACTCACAACCGAGAACAGCATCCGGTTCGAATCCGACATAATGAAGATGTGAGAATGGAGTTGCAGGATCGGAAGGCCTACCGCAAGGCTCAATCCCAGTGCGAAGAGGAGGCTCCAAACGGTTTTCAATGCTCGCATCTGCGACGGATCCACTTCCGCATCCGCGTACGCCGTAAACCGCCTCAAGCTGCACCGGGGATACTTAAGAACCAGCTTCGACCCATGCCACCGTAGCTGTAACTCCACCCTGTCGAACATGTCGTCCACGACTAACGGCTGCCCGCTATAATATGAGTCCCGTGCCTGCTGGTACAGAGCTTCTAAGCGCGCTTTCTCAGCTGTCTCGATTGGCCCAACGAAAATGCACGATGGAGCATCTCCAAACATGGCAGCAAAACGCAAGACCTTACGCTCCAACCTCGTCTTGCCCGGCGATGAAACGCTAACGCCAGTTTTAGATGGTGACCTAATCGAGCGCATTCCAAATTTCGTACCATAACTACAACATTTGCTTACAATCCTTGCCCTACTACTACTCATTCCACAACCTAAATAATCACATTTTCGCAACGACTGCATCCAACCTCCAGCATCCGTCCTCAATAATCCCTTCTGTAAGATTCCCGGGTCCGCAGCGGTTAACAAATGCATCCCTCCAGCCATTCCAAGAAAGTCTCGAATCGGTACTCAAAACAAGCTCCTATCCCGAATCCAACCTTAACCTATACTCAAAGATTGCAAAATTTTGCTAAAATTTCATACAAAAGACACGACACCAAGTTCCATTTCTCAAAATTCCCGAAGTTCAGCTTGCGTGCTTCGATCCGAAAGCTCGAATCGACACTCAAAACAAGCTGCTGTGAAGGAAAACCAAGGCTACACTGAAATCTTCACCAAAATATAATGCAGAAGGCACCATAGCTAGTTCCATTTGGCAATTTCCGACTGTGCCTTGGGTGCTTGGGTCCCGAATCGAAGAATGTCGAGCTTCGACGTCAATTTCGCAGCACACGCCACATCCGAGAATATCTGGATTTTTTGAGGGCTAGAAATTGTAGTAATCTTGAAGCGGCAACAAAGTTACTGGTCCCAGTGCGACCACCGAAGCAGGTTTGATCCGCCATAGCCACGAGCTTGCGCTTGCGTCTTTGCTTTCTGTTTTTTTTCTTGTGGAGCTCATCTTGTTCCGGAAGACGATTCTACTCGGAATCGGACTTTAACCCTGAAACACGTTTTGTGTTCTTTGGATGATTTCAGGGAGGACTAGACTAGGATGGAAAAAAAACATTTTTTCATCCAAAATTTCAGGGTCCTGGAAGTGAACAGTGTTGGATACTCTCGCCTGCTGATATTTGTTGACTTTCCTTTATAAGAAAATGGTAATTCCATGGATCACCATATAGTGTATTTTGACAACTTCTAGACCTAAATTTTCTTAGTCATAGAAATTATCCTTTTTTGAATTGAGTTTAACTAATGGTATGAAGCTTATCAAGTCTAGTTTTTAGTCCAATTTGAAATTTTCAAAAATTCCTAAAATTGGATATTTTATTGCAATTTGAATTGTGGGTTTATTACCAGGGGATGCTGATTTTTTAATTTTAGAATGTCACATTAAATTTACTTGCACCATGATGTTCTACATTACAAGTACAATATATAACTACGGAAAAAATTCCAGATTTTTGAAGCATAGTTACTTTGTATTTGATATGATTTTTTTTTTCAATTCAAACATTCACACTAATTTCAAATTTTTCAAAGAAAGTCTGAAATTTTTGTGACTTATAGAAGACATGTGATTACATCTTTAAAAAGTAAATATAAAAGATTCATTCAACCATATGTAGTAGCAAAATGGGAACATGTGAAGAGAAAAAATTCCGCCAAGCACCAATTCCGCCAAGCACCAATTCAACAGCTGAACTAGAGTTCAGCTTGGAATTTAATTGGAATTCGTTGCTTAGCTAGAGTCGTGCCCTATTTGATTTGAACGTTCATGCATAATCAGGGTATTTTATAAGTATTAATTTCCATTCAAGTCAGTGTCATTCACCGGTGGTGTTCACTGCAATCGTTCTTGATAAACGCACTTAACTGGGTGTGTAGTTTACAATAAATTAATGCATTACTTGATCAATCAAGTGAGCTGATAAGCTCTGATGTCCGAGACTATTGTAATTTGCCTGAGGAATACTGATGCCCTCTGGACTTTTTAATGCATACAAAATGCTGTATCTATTTTTGATCGGAGTTGAGTGTTGGTGATATACATTCCAATTTTACGAGATGCATGCAGAAGGAACGGTTCCATCTCTTTGAGAATTATTTCCTGCTTAGTTTGAAATATAATCGTCAATTTCGCGAGATTGGGATGATTCGAGGAGCAAAGGTGGTGACATTCAGCTGTACAGAGCTCTTCAATTTGGACTCCTATGGGTTCACGTTTTCAGTCCACGTCCCTGGAAATTTGTCCAAGTCGTGGAATTCCGCCGATTCTATTGATTGCACGAAATTGACATTCGTTTTGAAACTACACTATTTTGAAATAACTTCCGCAGACTGAATACAAATGTTGCAAGACTGAGATTTGATGAGAGAAACTATGAATCAATAAACAGGGTTTTTTAGCATGCTCTAACAGGTGATAGTTTCAAGGTTTGTGATATGTTTGACATTGGGTTTGACCTGCTTATTCTAGTGAAATCGCCAATTTCACTAAACTGGCACAACTCCGGCATTACAAATCTTGGCATATGTCTGTGTGCACAATGCTCTAAAAACGAGGCCACATGTAGATTTCCGTTTGAGACTGCAAGTCCTGAAAGTACCAAAGTAGTGTGGAGTACTGCCTAATTAACAAAACTGACATCTGAATTCCTATTCTTCTCTAATCATGTGCATTGCATTGCTGCCAGTGAACATGAGGAGGGAGCATCTCTTACCAGCTTTCTTCCATGACAATCTCAAGCCCAATATATTAATGAGACACGAGATACATCGTACAAAATGCGGGATATTTACCCATTTTTAGAATTGAATTGCTTACGGGTATCATTTGAAGAATCTTGGATCTTCTAAAACATATGAAACATATGGAAAAAAACTCATTACAATGGAAAGGGCTTTGAATGATCATTGTGACCATGGACAGACTTCTCTATGAATTATGGAGAATATGTTTTTTAAATGCGGACAAAAGTTTTTGAAACAATGTAATCTTATTGAAAAATTCAATTTTTGATTTATTGCCTTTCCTTTATATGAGTATTTTGTCTCGTCCTCAACTCATCACCTCCATGAGAATCCATCAGTTTGAAATCAATCTCATAGTTTGTGCCTGGCTAGTGGTCAAATGACATGACAAGGCTATTCGATTTGGGATTCAATGTAGTTCTAAACTAATCTATCCTATTTGTGCTACAATTTAGTTGTAGAACTAGTTCTAGCATTATGCACCAATAGTGCATAGAAGCATGATTCAAATTTTAAAGCATGCATTACCAATACATAGTGGCACAAAAAGACTGTAATGATTGAATTGGGGCACAAATTGGATGGACTACCTTGCTTTTGAACTAGCTTTGAAAATGAATTCCCTAGATGTGACGGTTTGAAGGTCAATTTAGATCCAATGGAAAATTCAATTGGGCAATACTTATACATGAATTGTACTATGAAACTTGAATTGCTTTTGCACTCCCTTCTGCCTCACAATCCATACACTCATACTTTTCTACCAATGTTGCCTTCGTGTGTCTAGGGTCATTCACCCATTTGTTTTGCCTTCAGGCTTTTCATACTTCTCTATAAACTTTACCTTGAGGAAGAAATTATATGCTTTCATTAGCAAACTCATGCACGTTCACAATTGTACATGTACTAGAAGTTATCCAATCAAATATAGAGATACCATGACAAAATTTAGATATAAATATGGAAATGAAGAAATCTTGGCATTCACACAGGAAATATGTGAGGAATTTTAACTAAGACCTCACTCAAAAAGATAGTCAATGCTACAAAGACAAAGAGTCTCATTGTCTAGCTACTCGTTACTCCCTTTGTCTTGAAATAAATCCGTGGTTTTCAAATATTCCTTGCTCCAAATTAAATTTAATATTTTAATGGTTCACAGAAATGAAACATTGGATTGACTTGATGGTATCCATGATCTAACTTAGATCACCAAAGTTCATCAAAGTTGAATCACCGGATTGGATTACAATTATGGGCAATTTCGTTAAAATGGCGGTATTCCAAGTGCCACTTTGGCGGTGTGCCATTTTCACCATCTAGGACTGGTATAGATTTCAGAACGGCTGTTTGGAACCATCTAGGACAGATATAGATTTCAGAGCAACCGTTCTGAACTGTTTTTATTCCATTTTAAAAAAAAAATCGTCATTTTAAAAAAAGTGCCCATAATTGAATTGTAAGTTCTCTTGTAAGTTTTAATAGTAGTTTTATGACAAAGAGGTCATCGAACATCATTGACAGGAGGTGATCAAAGTTGACTAACACTAAATCCTTTAAGTTGAATTATAGGAAATCCATGAAGTTGAATGTACAAGATCTTCCCAAAATTCACTATACTAGAGTAGGTAGCAAATTGATCAGAATTCATTGCACTAGAGCTGGTTGCAAAATAGGAGAAAATTGACAATTTGGACGGCTACTTTCAACATTTTTCGCTTGACTTTTAAATTCAAAACTTTCATTCCTACTGGGCTTGACAAGAAGCTACAAGAGCTACACATTCCCGTGCAAATAGGAGCGCCTTACGTGTTAATTTAGCTTTCTTCAGGGAACCACGGATTTATTTTGGGACAGAGGAAGTATTGTCAGATGTGAATATAGTATGAACTCTAGATATGGAATAAAACAAATCATGTAGTTGCCAAACCATTTCTTCATTAATCCCTAAAAGATCAACATGCGTTTTTTGGCAACATAGAAATTTTGGGCAGGTACATGGGACTGGAGATTTGAATATTTTGGTCTGAAATTCTTACAAAAGGTGGGGACGAGGAATATCTTTCATGTGCACAAAATTTCATGACATTTGGAAATACGAGTCAAAAGTTATTGCATGATATGTAGTGTATTTCTCAACTTGGGCAGTCCGGGCAGATCTTAAAAAATCACTTTTTTCAAAAATAAAAATTTAAAATTGGTTTATTAGATTTATATATACGTGGAAAGATTTGAATTATTCCATTTTGATCAATGAGTCAAACGTTATGAGGATTTTTAGTTTGCGGGCAATTATGGATTGTCTACTCTAAAATAAACCTTTGAGGTCGTTTATTTCACTCAATTTTCAATATTTTTCAAAAAAAATAAAATTTTAGGATGTAGATTGTTTATTGCAACATTGAAACCATTGGGATTGGCATTTTTTAATTCCATAATTAACTTCTTAACAATTTAGTGTTTTGAACCAATCTCTACTTCCTTCTACTTCCTATTTTTTTCGTATATGTTGTACAATTCCAAATGATCTGAAAATTTTCAAGCATATAGCCAACTTGCTCTGAAGAATGAATCCAAAGAAGCACAACCATTTTGGAAATTTTTTCATAATAATCTAACCTTGTGAAGTGCAACTGCTCGGTTTTTCGCAGAGCCCAAAAAAGGACTTTTGCCACTTCAAATGCTAATATCTTGCAATCTACACAATGGAAATTTCTGAAATTTTTTCTACATATTCTCAAACCAGAGTACTACAAGATCCTACGATTACATGTGTCGAAAAATTATATCTTTCAAAAATTTGAAACTTTTACTAGAAATGGCAGTTTCGGAGCATTTTTGGTGAGATCATAGTCAAGGAACTTTAGGGGTTAAGAGAGGTGTAGAATAGTATTCAATTCTAAATTTGAACATCAATAGCCATGATGCAAATTTCAATGGAAGATGCACCGATCAATGCACAATTCCAATGTATGACACCTAAGTTATGCCTGCTATTTAAGGTAGGAGGTCCTTAAATGGAACGGGATCTAAATGTGTCCCCTATCTAGGAATGAGTGACATACTCCTTGAAATATCTATTATAGTCATTCATGAGTTGGGTAGGCTTAAATGGTCCATTTCTAAACCTCCTACCTTATTGATGTTGGTGAGCTTTTGTCTTGACCATTTCAGCTGATCGGTTTAATCGTTGCATGCATGATGGCATAAATAATGAAATAAAATAGCCTTGAGATAAAATAATGTCAAGTCTCAGACTTGGGCCAAAACTAATGAGATTGTGGAAGAGGCAATCCTGCAAACTTCCATCCTCAAAAGTATTTAAATTAAAACATTGACAGTTAAATAATGTGTTAAAAAAGACTCATAATCTGGTGTGTAGGTTTTGGAATTTTTGCTTGCTGCAGTCCAGCTCACAGTATTATGTGGAGTAAGCAGTTGCATTGAGAGTGTTCACCAATGTAAGACGACTCCGGGCCTGGTTACATGTGAGCCTGGTGGGCAAAAAAAAACACTAAAAGACAAGAGCAATGCCACCAATGATCGGTAAGCGTGGAAGTAGGAGAGTGGGATCCACCAATATCAGTGTATTCCACAATGTAGAAGGAACATAAAAATGCTTTCTAAATTTTGGCATTGTTAACTGCTCCCACCCACCGATACATGTAAGCTGACCCTCAGTCAATAAGGGACATGTGTGTTTGGTTGTTAGGTTCAAGTTTCGGTTGCCTTACAATCCACTTTACAATGAAGTTGCTTATCCTCCATAACAATTGAGGAAATTGCACTACTTGGCATTTTGATCACAAGGCTTTGATAATATCAAAATTGCACGTAGTTACACTCTGTCCACTTAGTGTTAAATCCCAATGTTGTACAACACATTACAAGAAAATTGAGCCCTCCATCAGGTTGCTTCCCTTTGTCGTGATGTAGATGCGATGCAAAGATGACTTGAAGCACCCATGATAGAGTTCATTGACAAAACGCAAGATCAGCAACAAAAATTAACCTTGCAAATTCATCCATTAACTCTCAAACTAACAGGGTTGGACTCTCGAACCATGTGATGCACTTATCATGATGTGAGAACGCAGGCAAGAATTGACGTGTTCTACTTTCAAACTCACAGCTAGTTGAAGGTTCAGCTTTCCTTCTAATGAAGGTCTATATGGTAAAGCTATCACAAATGTGCAAAATCCTTCACTTGTAAAATAAGCAACTCTTCTAAATGGTAAAGCTACTGATCCCAAGGGTAGGACCTCCTACATCTATGTAACCTTATAATGGAGAAACTACACACAAGTTGTCACAAAACATTAGGAAAAATTTCAGCCCTCAAAGAGGCCGTGAGTTTTTCATTTTCGGAACCCCCGCAATGCAATTACAGAAAAAAAATTTTAAAAAAATTTTAAAATTTAAAATTTTATTAAAAAAAAGAAAAAAGAAAAAAGAAAAAAAGAAAAAAAAAAGAAATAAAAAAGAAATAAAGAAATATATATATATATATATAAATACATATATATATAAATACATATATATATAAATACATATATATATAAATACATATATATATAAATACATATATATTTTAATATAAAATATATGTAATATTAAATTTTTAATTAATATTTTAATAAAACTATATATTTATTTATTTATTTATTTTATTGGAAAGAATATTGGAAAATTTCAATAAAAAAATCATAGTATCTAATGTGGCACTAGTAGTGCCATGTCAAATTCTTTTTTTAAGCCCCTAAAGGCCCATTGTCCCTTCGAGGGACAAATGCGATTTCGGTCATGTACCTTTTTGCGACCACGTTTGTAATATTTTTTATAAAACTTAATGGAGGTGGAGAATGGAAAGACCTACGTGGGGACATAATTTTTTTCACAATCGGTGCCCGCAAACAACAGTTATGACCAAATAAGCTCAAAGTAGGGGACACCAAGCAGCCTGGGCAGCAAAAAAAAATTGGCAAAAATTATATATATATATATTTTGATGTTTTTTTTCTTGTAGATTATATTTCTGTCTATCTGGAAAGCTTTGATTCATTTCATTTGGATTTGTTATGAGAAAGTTATGGACATTCTTGTTTTGGGGGTAGTTAGAGCATCTTCTTGAAAAAAATAACTTGTAGGATTCATTTCTAAATGCTATTTTTGCAATTTAAGAAGAAAAAAAAATTCTCATGGTTTAGTTTACTTGCTACAACAATCTCACCATTGGAATTAGTGTATTTTAATTCCATCTAAAATATATGAATATTTTAGATTTTCCTTTTATCTCGTACCTACTTCTACTTAACAATTTTTTTAGAAATGATAATTAAGTTTTTTTGAATATTTTTTTTCCCTAGGCCCTCAACTCAATTCTGCACTATAAAGATTTAAAGTTCAAAACTCTATAGTGCAAAAAATTTAAGTTAAAAATATTCAAAGTCAAAAAATCTAGTCCCGCAATGTGCTGAAATACTTCTTTTTTCCACTTTAAATGCAAATATCTTGCAATCTGAGCAGTCAAAAATTCTGAAATTTTTTCCCCACATTCTCATATTAGTTAGGTGTAAGATCCTATGGTTAGATGTGCAAAAAAAACATTTTTCAAATTTTTTTACTCCTTGCTATAGAAATGGCAGTTTTGAGTGTTTTTTGGCAGAAAAAAGGCCTTGAACCTTTAGGAGTTAAGTTTGTAAGAAAAAATCTATAATTGCACCGCGGCCATGAAAACTTGCGGACTCTTTGAAGGCTGAAAATTTTCCTAATGCTAGTTAACTAAAAAAAATCTTACAACATTCACTACATTATGTTCATGAGCCTTCACCATGTGAGGCTAACACTTATTGCATTATCAGCCAGACTCCAATGTATCGAACACATGCTAATGAACGGACACTTGCAACAACTGGCTAACTAACCAAGCATAGAATTGTGCATTGAATAAGAGAAAAAGTTTGGTGCAGACAAAAAAAAATAAGAAGCTCATTCAAACTGTCCGGTGAAGGCCACTGGATTTCTTTTTATAGTAACTACAAACTTATGTGAACTCAAATTAAGAAAGGTTACAATTTTTTTTAGAAAACCTTAATATTCTTGTTGGACCTAGGAGCCAATTCCATTCATATTCAACATTTCCAAAATAGTTAGATTTCAATAGTATCCACAGACTAAGAAATTAGTGTTAAGTCATATGTGACTAGTCATTGGCATGTGTACAATATGTGTATGGAGGTGGAGATGCAACACAATCTATAGACTGCCATTGAAAGTCTACTTGGTGGTACTGTTTTCACATTAACCCCTAAAGGACCAAGGCCTTTTTTCTGCCAAAAAACACTCAAAACTGCCATATCTATAGCAAAGAGTAAGAAAATTTGAAAATTGTTTTTTCTCCACATCTAACCAAAGGATCTTACACCTAACTAGTATGAGAGTGTGTGGAAAAAATTTCAGAATTTTTGACCGCATAGATTGCAAGATATCTGCGTTTAAAGTGAAAAAAACAAGTTTTTTAGCACATTGCGTGACTAGCTTTTTTGACTTTGAACATTTTTAACTTAAAATTTTTGCACTACAGAGTTTTGAGCTTTAAATCTTTATAGTGGAGAATTGAGTTGAGAGTCTAGGAAAAAAAATTCAAAAAAACTTAATTATCATTCTTAAAAAAATTGTTAAATAGAAGTAGGTACAAGATACAAGGAAAATCTAAAATATTGATATATTTTGGATGGAATTTGTATGCACTAATCCAAATGGTGAGATTGTTCTAGCAAGTAAATCAGACCATGTAAAAAACAAAAATATTGAAAAATTGAAAAGATTGCATTCGGAAATGAATCCTACAAGTTATTTTTTTCAAGAAGATGCTCTAAATGCCTCAAAAACAAGAATATCCATAACTTTCTCACAACAAACCCAAATAAAATGAATCAAAGCTTTCCAAATAGACAAAAATATAATCTACAAGAAAAAAATAATAAAAAAAGAAATTTAAATTTTTGTCCATTTTTTTTTGTTGCCCGGACTGCTCTTCATCCCCTATTTTGAGCTTATTTGGTCATAACTTTTGTTCCCGGGCACCGATTGTGAAAAAATTATATTCCCATAACGCTTATCAGTTTTTCTATCTCCAAAAAAAGTTTCAAAAATTCACAACAAAATTTCAGCCCTTAGGTACCTGCCCGAAAACGCATTTGTCCCCCAAAGGGACAACGGTCCTTTAGGGGTTAAATGCAACAATTAGTTTCAAAGTGTTGAATTAATAATTCTCAAATTTCAATTTAACCCCTAAAGGACCAGCCTACTATTTTTAGCAACATAGAAATTTTGGGCAAGTACGGGTGATTGGAGATTTCTATATTTTACACTGAATTTTTAATAGAAGAAGGGGACGAGGAATATCTTTCCTATGCACTAAATTTCATGACAATTGGAAATAGGAGTCAAAAGTTATGGCCTAATATGCTACTTTTTTAAAAACTGGGCAATCCAAGCAGATCAGCAAAAAATCAATTTTTTGAAAAACAAAAATTTGAAATTGGTTTTCTAGATTTATATATACGCGGAAAGTTTTGAATCATTCCATTTTGATCAATGAGTCAAAAGTTATGAGGAATTTTTGTTTGTGGGCAGTTATGGATTCTAAAATAAACTTTGAAGTTGTCTATATCACTCAGTTTTCAATATTTAAAAAAAAAAAAAAAATCACACGACGTAGATTGTTTATTACAACATTACAACCATTGGGATTGACATTTTTCAATTCCATAATTAAACTCTTAACAATTTTGTATTTTGAATCATTCTCTATTTCTTCCTGTTCACTATTTTTTTCCTATATGTTGTACAATTCCAAATGATTTGAAAACTCTTAAGCATGTAGCCAACTTGATTAGGAAAAAGAATTCAAAGAAGCACCACCATTTTGGACATTTTTCATAGAAAGGTGAGCTTGTCAAGTGGAGTTGCCCTGTTTTTCACAGGGCCAAAAAAGAGATTTTAATGAATTTTAATGTTTATACCTTGCAATCGGTGGAAATTTCTGAAATTTTTACCACATGTTTTCAAGTCAGCATACAACAAGATCCTATGGTTACATGTGTAAAAAAAAATTCAAAATTTTGATACTTGTACTAAAAATGACAGTTTTTGAACGTTTTTGGTGAAAACATAGTCATGGAACTTTAGGGGTTAAAGAAGAGTTACAAGAGACCTCTTCTCCAATCCAGCACCTAGTTTGATGCCCATAATATTCTCCATCTAAAGAAACTGGACTAAAGAAACTGGACTTGAAAGATCGTACCTGGATCAAACACAAGCATGTCTTCTTTTCCTTTTTGCCTTTTCTTCAGTTTTTGGAGCCATTTCAATTCAACAAGCCAAAGCATTCGTAGTTTCATGTTCTAAAAGGATCTACATCAATTCCTTCTATTAAGGTGAACAGCCTATTACCATCACCCTTCTCAATTCTGCCCTCAATGTACCTATGGGGCACATTTCAAAAGGAAATGTACACCACATGTACACCACATGTAGATTCCATTGCTGAAGAGAATTGAGCCGTCCATCGGGTTGCCTCCCTTTGTCATGGTGTAGACGCGATGCAAAGATGAGCACCGATGTCAAAGACCATTGGCAGAATTGACAGAATGCAGGATTGGCAACAGCAAGTAACCTCGCATATTCATTCGTTTATTCTCAAATTGTGGTAATTGGACTCTTGAACCTCGTGGTGAGGCGGGAATGCAGGCGGGAAATAATGTGTTCCACCTTTGAACTCAAGACTCCTTGAGGGTTCAACTTCCTTCTTGAATGTCTTTACATAACAAGAAGATTGCTTTCTCTTTTATAACTATTCTTTATTTGAGAACCTAAATCTATGATAGTCATACATGTCATGTGAGATTTGTGTCACATAAATTAGAGAAGAATGACAACTAAAATTTTAAGTTCTGAAATGAAGATGAGGTACACATTTTGATGCAAGTAGGTAGGGGTTGCAAGTAGGGGAGATTACCTCAAATGCTGAATGAAATAGCCCAGTCCTGCCGCTCTTAATTACTACGAGCTGTTGTTGGACATGGTTTGTGTCAATTTACTGTCAGTAATTTGGATTCAAGCTCAGATGGTCACATCTGTTAACAATGGCGTGCTTCAGAGCGCCAAAATGGTGCACAAAACTAGCACTGGCAAAGATCTGAGGTTCAAAACTCGCTAAATTGGCGAAAAATTTACGACTTGGGCACTTTCAGAGGCGAAACTCTGCTCTGGTTCATTTGTTCATCCCTCTAGATCTTCAATCCAAATTTATTTTCCAGATTTGTTCCAGAATGCGCCAGCTTTGTTAAACTCTGCCGATGAATTTAAAATACTTGGATTTGTAGGGCATAACGACTTATGAATACGACCCACCATGCAGGATAAATGCGGAGGACGAAGAATTTCTCAAGTCCAATAGACCTGAAGGTCGACATGCAGGTACACTATCAAAGCTCATGCTCAAATTTGCTGATTTCCTTGTCAATATAATATACCGCAATATTCCATTTCTGTTTACTCCAGACATACAAAGAAGAGGCTCCGCGTCTGACATGACTGAGGAAATCATCCATTTTGATGAGCTTACAAACAGGAGGAAGTTGTTCTCATCCGATCATAACATACTCAGTTTTCCACAAGTCATGACTGTCACGATTCTCGCATTTTGATCATTCAAGCACATTCGGCGGCTACGTGATTCCAGTTCGGAGCTCATAAACTGGCAGGCACCTGCCTAGCTAGTGATCAATCAAAGCACCCAATTCGGTAGTCAAAGCTAAAAACGAATGTCAATTTCGTGCAATCAATAGAATCGGCGGAATTCCACGACTTGGACAAATTTCCGGGGACGTGGACTGAAAACGTAAACCCATAGGAGTCCAAATTGAAGAGCTCTAGGCAGCTGAATGTCACCATCTTTGCTCCTCGAATCATCCCAATCTCGCGAACCCGGGTACGCAACTCTCATATTATATGGCCTTGATTATAATCACTTATAATGCATTTTAGTCTAATTTCGAGGGACACAATTTGTTTTAATGTAGAAAACTCTTGTAGCCCTTTTAACAAGGAATCCAAAAAAGTAATTATAAATATGAAATGATATTTCTTTGAGGACAATAATAGCATTAAAAAACTAATTATATGAGTTTTTTTAATACATGTATCATAGGACAAGCTACCCAACTTTTTGGGCTTTTTTAATAAAATTTTAATTTTAATTGGAGGGAACTTTTTGTAAAGAATTTTTAAAACTATGCATAGATGTTTCAATTCTTCATATATATTGTTAGTTTTTTTTTCATATGTATGCAATTGAACATTTTCTACATTTAATTTTTTTATAATTTGGTCTTCACCCAACTTTTTGATCTTTTTAATTTGATATAATTTTTACAAAAGCTGTCCTCTGAGCCGTTTTAATGCCGATGACCCCTGTGTATAATACATGAGTTGCGTACCTGGGCTCGCGAAATTGACGATTATATTTCAAACTAAGCAGGAAATAATTCTCAAAGAGATGGAACCGTTCCTTCTGCATGCATCTCGTGAGTATGGAAAGTATATCACCAACACTCAACTCTGATCAAAAATAGATACGGCGTTCTGTATGCACTAAAATATCAAAAGGGCCTCAGTATTCCTCTGGCAAATTACAATAGTCTCGGACATCAGAGCTTATCAGCTCACTTGATTGAACAAGTAATGCATTAATTTATTGTAAACTACACACCCAGTTAAGTGCGTTTATCAAGAACGATTGCAGTGAACACCACCGGTGAATGACACTGACTTGAATGGAAATTAATACTTATAAAATACCCTGATTATGCATGAACGTTCAAATCAAATAGGGCACGGCCCTAGCTAAGCAACGAATTCCAATTAAACTCCAAGCTGAACTCCAGTTTAGCTGTTGAATTGGTGCTTCGCGGAATGAGCTGCCGTAACTAGTACTCAAGGGTGACCGGGGTACGAAGCCTTGAGGAGCTTGACCGTGGCGGCGTCCACGCCGAAAGACTTCTCGATCACGGCGCTGGTGATGTTGGGCGTGAAGATTTGGTTGGCGGTGAGCAGCAGCCCCAGATTCTGCGACGTGAGCGTGTTGAAGGTGATGGCGCTCTCGTTGCCCACGTTGAGCTGGAAGTGCAGCTGCGCGCGCGGAAACAAGATCACGTCACCCACCTCCAGCGTGGCCGCGTACAGCACGTTGTCGTCGCTGACGAAGCCGGTGTAGATGCGTCCCTTCAACACGAACAGCGTCTCGGCGGCGCGCGGGTGCGTGTGCAGCGGCACCACGCCGCCCACGGCAAAGTCCAGTCGTGCGTGCGTGACGCCATGCGTGTTCAGTCCCGGGAACTCCACGGGCGTGGCCAGCGCCGCGATGGCCCCCGTGGGCGCTTGGTTGACGTTGCCGCCCGGCGCTCGGAAGCCCTTGTAGACGAAGTCTTCAGCGGAGACGTTGCTTCGCGGTTTGCAGGCGTATCCGTTGACGAGCGGCGCATTGGGCGAGAGATCCGCCACGCAGAAGTCTTGCAACGGGTCGGGGTCGGCGGCCTTCACAGTGCCCACGACCAGCATTATCGCACAGCCGATGATCAAAATCATGGCGTTTCCTCTTCCCGAATGGGCCATTGCTGAAATCAACCTACCCAGCTTATCAACTGATGAAGACCTCCAAGTGAATTGCCGAAGCGTAGCTAGCAAGCCAATTGACGAGACTAGCTTCAAAGCCAGCAAGGCTGGAAAATGGTTGTTGCTGTGAAGCTAGATGGATGTCCGAGTGAATGGTGATGTTTGAGTGTGAAATTGAATCCCCACTGGTGAGCCATTTATACATGCGATCTCCGTGGCCTGCGAGAGCTGGGAAATACCTCGCAAGTTCGATCTGATTCTTCATGACTTCCTCATGCAGAGTCTGAACCAGATTCACCAGTATTGGAGCCTTCCAGGACAGTGTTTGGAAATGGTGAATCCGACATCCGTTACGTTCAGCTGCACCGAAAGAACAGGCCCTGGCCACTTGTTCGTTGGCAAAAAGCCGTTTCAGGTTCCTTCGGATTGGTGACATAATTCGCACATGTTCGGACATGGAAAGGAAATCTTTGAGGCGGCGCGCGGGCGAGTTGATAACTAGTGCACGTCCACCCGTCCTATAACTGATAGAATTGAAAGTGAACTATGTTCAAGTGGAAAGGACTCCGGGAAGAGGTTGTGGAGTTGAGATCCGAAGGTGGTGGCGACGTACAGTACGTTCCTTCGTGGCAGTGAGCGCGAGCAGCAAGGCATGTCAACACAAGATATAAGATAATGGCGTTTTTGTTTGGCAGCAGCTTCCTCGCAAAGCAGAGTTCGTTGACGACAATATCGTATAGTCGTCGCTCCTTGCAACTCATACATTAAGGTCAGACCACCTGTACCCAATCACTTAAGGGATTCCGGGACAGAGTCATGAACAGAGCAGTATGAGGCCCTGCAAATTTTTCCCATGTAGAAAGATAGGAAATATGAGGACCGCAAATTTTTCGTAATTTTATTCCCAAATTGAAATTACTATGAAGTTTGGGAGTCAGAAAGTGCTATAAATCCATAGCTCATGTCTAGACTCTTCCAATTTTGATAATTCAAGAACTATTTTCCTGCTCACTATTTCCCACTTTTTTGCTCACTACTTGAGGACATGTGTCATGACCTTAGTAGTGCCAACCTTGAAAAGGAAAAAAAAACATTCCAAACTTTTATTGGAAATCTATTCCATCTTGGTTGGAAATAACTGCCTTCTATAGTTTGGGTGTAGGTCCTTGGTTGGGAAAAGGTGGTTCTACCTTACAAAAAAAATTGACTGGATTTAAAAAAAAAGAGAAATTGAATGAAATTAGTATAAAGGGAAAATCTAACTACAATTAGAGGACTTGAATCTAGTTTGGACCCCTTTCTAAAATTGACTTCTATAGATTTTTGCCTAAAATGTATTGCGTCTACTCTTCAACAGCCTATTTTTGGATTATTTTTGTATATAAATGTCTCTAGCAATTTGGAAATTCATAGTTTATTTAGTGTATGGTATCCTTCAAATGCTTAAGATGGGATTTAGTATTCTCTTTTCATTTGCAAAAAAATTCAACAAAAAATTAGGCCATTGAATAATAGGTACTAGTTCACAATTGCCTATTCAAACCCCGATTCAAACACATTCAACCTATAGTTATTTTAAAAGACAATTAGTGTCTTGAAGTGAAAAGAGAGTGTTTTGGTCTGGAATTGGAGAAATATCCATTTTTGCAAAGTTCATGTAAGTGGAGTTGCAATTATTGACCATTTGACCATAGATTACAATCACATACCCAAAAATCAAGAACATACACATGTTGCAAAAAATTCAACGAGCACTCTAATGGTGGATTCATATAATGACATTTATTCCTTGGTTTCTCCCAATGACTTCCTTTATTGTTGCTTTACCATTAAATAGATTCTTCCTTCCACATTCATATTGTCATTTGAAGTGTTGATATTAGTTAGACAAAGTTGATCATGAGTGCCCATACTTTAGTGATTTTGCGTGGAGAACATGTTAGGTTATAGAACCCAAAATGTGTTGTATGAATGGTCAAACTATATAAAAAAATTATCTAATTTTTTTTAAAGAAATATGTAAATATGAATATTCACAACATTTTACAAAATTGAGTTTGCATATTCAAACATTCATTGACAAAATCTCCAACAATGAGTTAAAACTTCAACACTCAAATGGTGAGTTCCTTATTCACCCCACCTTGTAATTTGCTACCTAGACTTTTGATCCATCGTGAGTTTCATAAGTGTACAAAACAATCTCTATCATTTTAGATGACAATGTGCTAATTTTCACAAGAAAAATGACAAATGCAATTGAATCATTCAACCATGCCATTGTAAAATATTGTCTAGTGTGTGATTACCTCACACTAATTGAATAAACTTGAACCAAATTTGGACAAACGTGGTCAAACTGGTGTACTCATTTGATGAAAATTGGATGAACGTGGAAGAAATTTGGATGAATGCCAACGAAAGTTACGCAGCAGTGATGATCACACTATTTGGAATGGACTGAATAGTGCAGGCAACATGATACCGAGTTTATCTAAATTACCACAAACTTCCATAACCAGCTGTGGGTACTGTCACAAATCCACACGTAATAATACTAATACTCCGTAGAAAACAGCCCTCAGTTCAATCGGCATCGAAAAGGGTTTCATAAAGCTCCAGGGTTTCATGGAGAAGTAATTCGTGATGTTCGGAAGGGCGCTTTTTTCGTATGATAATTCAAATATGGACAACGAACCGAGAGTTGCAATGAAGCAGCTAGCTGCCGTGACTGAGGAGCCTTACCTCGTGCGACAGGCTTTGCCACTCTCCCGGCCACCCCCTCGAAGGAGCTCGCAGCATCCACGGCTGTGGAGATATTTTAACTTGAAATTCCCAACCCGGCCCCCCGTGCTCAATGCGAATTGGCGGCATTGCTTCGATCTCATTGCCAAATATCTTTTCCTCTAGCTGCGAGTGCCCCAGTTTCAGTCCATCAACTTATTCAAGCTCTATCGAGCAGCTCCTCGACGCTACTGTAGCTAAGTTTCGTTGGCTGGTTTCTACATTTCCTTGCCAACAGTACGTATCCTTTGCCAAACTCATTCTCATGAACTTTGGTGATCCAAGTCAGATCATAGACACCATCAAGTCAACCCAATGTTTCATTTGCGTGAACCATTGAAACATTAAATTAAATTTGGAACAAGGAATATTTGAAAACCACGGATTTATTTCAAGACAAAGGGAGTAACGAGTAGCTAGACAATGAGACTCTTTGTCTTTGTAGCATTGACTATCTTTTTGAGTGAGGTCTTAGTTAAAATTCCTCACATATTTCCTGTGTGAATGCCAAGATTTCTTCATTTCCATATTTATATCTAAATTTTGTCATGGTATCTCTATATTTGATTGGATAACTTCTAGTACATGTACAATTGTGAACGTGCATGAGTTTGCTAATGAAAGCATATAATTTCTTCCTCAAGGTAAAGTTTGTAGAGAAGTATGAAAAGTCTGAAGGCAAAACAAATGGGTGAATGACCCTAGACACACGAAGGCAACATTGGTAGAAAAGTATGAGTGTATGGATTGTGAGGCAGAAGGGAGTGCAAAAGCAATTCAAGTTTCATAGTACAATTCATGTATAAGTATTGCCCAATTGAATTTTCCATTGGATCTAAATTGACCTTCAAACCGTCACATCTAGGGAATTCATTTTCAAAGCTAGTTCAAAAGCAAGGTAGTCCATCCAATTTGTGCCCCAATTCAATCATTACAGTCTTTTTGTGCCACTATGTATTGGTAATGCATGCTTTAAAATTTGAATCATGCTTCTATGCACTATTGGTGCATAATGCTAGAACTAGTTCTACAACTAAATTGTAGCACAAATAGGATAGATTAGTTTAGAACTACATTGAATCCCAAATCGAATAGCCTTGTCATGTCATTTGACCACTAGCCAGGCACAAACTATGAGATTGATTTCAAACTGATGGATTCTCATGGAGGTGATGAGTTGAAGACGAGACAAAATACTCATATAAAGGAAAGGCAATAAATCAAAAATTGAATTTTTCAATAAGATTACATTGTTTCAAAAACTTTTGTCCGCATTTAAAAAACATATTCTCCATAATTCATAGAGAAGTCTGTCCATGGTCACAATGATCATTCAAAGCCCTTTCCATTGTAATGAGTTTTTTTCCATATGTTTCATATGTTTTAGAAGATCCAAGATTCTTCAAATGATACCCGTAAGCAATTCAATTCTAAAAATGGGTAAATATCCCACATTCTGTACGATGTATCTCGTGTCTCATTAATATATCGGGCTTGAGATTGTCATGGAAGAAAGCTGGTAAGAGATGCTCCCTCCTCATGTTCACTGGCAGCAATGCAATGCACATGATTAGAGAAGAATAGGAATTCAGATGTCAGTTTTGTTAATTAGGCAGTACTCCACACTACTTTGGTACTTTCAGGACTTGCAGTCTCAAACGGAAATCTACATGTGGCCTTGTTTTTAGAGCATTGTGCACACAGACGTATGCCAAGATTGGTAATGCCGGAGTTGGGCCAGTTTAGTGAAATTGGCGATTTCACTAGAATAAGCAGGTCAAACCCAATGTCAAATATATCACAAACCTTGAAACTAACACCTGTTGGAGCATGCTGAAAAACCCTGCTTACCTTAGTCATAGATTTTTTCTCATCTTATATCTGTCTTGCATCCTTCACATTCAATCTGGATGTTTTTTCAAAGTAGTAGTTTCTCCTTACTTGGCAAGAAGATTGCTTTCTCTTCCATAAATTGTCCTTTCATGTTAGCAGATGCTGATGCAATCAACTCAATCAAGGTCAGCCATCTTCGTGGTAAGTTGCAATTGTTATTTGGATAGATTTCATGAAATTGGCGCGCATGAAAATGGTTTACAGGAACTGGCACCGCTATATGTACCACCAGAAACTAGAGTAATTTGAGTCAATCAAGGAAAACTAGAGCAATTTTGAGTTGTCCAACTAAAACCTCAGATCGGATGGCTGAACCATAAATCTATAAATGTTTGAGGTTTGGAATCACATCTAATGGAGCTCAAAAAATTGGCATTCTAACAAATATAACCATCCTAGATAGAAATTTTATACCCCGATCAAAACCTTTGGCACTTCGGAATGTGCCAATTTACCAAATAGGAGATTCTTACCTGATATACTGAATGAAATAGCCCAGTCACTGCCGCTTCTACTACGAGCTGTAGTTGGACATGGCTTGCGTCAATTTACCAGTCATTCATGTCAGTGATTTGGATTCAAGCTCAGATGGTCACATTTGTTAACAATGGCGTGCTTCAGAGAAAATGGTGCACAAAACTAGCACTGGCACAGATCTGAGATAGTGAGATTCAACAGACAGGAACTTCAAATTTGCAAAATTTGCGAAAATTCACGACTTCGTCGCTTTTAAAGGCGAACCTCTGCTATGGTTCATTTGTTCATCCGTCAGGGTCTTCAATCCACATTTATTTTCCAGATCTATTCCTGAAAGCGCCAGCTTTGTTAAACTCTGCCAATGAATTTAAAATACTTGGATTTGTAGGGCATAACGACTTCTGAATACGACCCACCATGCAGGATAAATGCGGAGGACGAAGAATTTCTCAAGTTCAATAGATTTGAAGGTCGACATGCACGTACACTATCATAGCTCGTGCTCATATTTGCTGAATTCCTTGTCAATATGATACCGCAGTATTCCATTCCTGTTTACTCCGCGTCTGACATGAATGGGTGTACCTGGAGGAATACATCCATTTCGATGAGCTTACAAACAGGAGGAAGTTGTTCTCATCCCGATCGTAACATACTCAATTTTTTTACAAGTCATGACTGTCACGATTCTCGCATTTTGATCATTCAAGCACATTCGGCGGCTACGTGATTCCAGTTCGGAGAGCCTCATAAACTGGCAGGCACCTGCCGAGCTAGTGATCAATCAAAGCACCCAATTCGGTAGTCAAAGCTAAAAACGAATGTCAATTTCGTGCAATCAATAGAATCGGCGGAATTCCACGACTTGGACAAATTTCCGGGGACGTGGACTGAAAATGTAAACCCATAGGAGTCCAAATTGAAGAGCTCTGAACAGCTGAACGTCACTATCTTTGCTCCTCGCATCATCCCAATCTCGCGAAATTGACGATTATATTTCGAACTAAGCAGGAAATAGATCTTACAGAGATGGAACCGTTCCTTCTGCATGCATCTCGTGAGTATGGAAAGTATTTCACCAACACTCAACCCTCATCACAAATAGATACGGCGTTCTGTATGCACTAAAATATCAAAAGGGCCTCAGTATTCCTCTGGCAAATTACAATAGTCTCGGACATCAGAGCTTATCAGCTCACTTGATTGAACAAGTAATGCATTAATTTATTGTAAACTACACACCCAGTCAAGTGCGTTTATCAAGAACGATTCCAGTCAACACCACCGGTGAAGGACACTGTCTTGAATGGAAAATAATACTTATACAATACCCTGATTACACGTGAATGTTCAAATCAAATCGGCACGACCCTAGCTAAGCAACGAATTCCAATTAAACTCCAAGCTGAACTCCAGTTCAGCTGTTGAATTGTTGCCTGGCGGAATGAGCTGCCGTAACTAGTACTCAAGTGTGACCGGGGTACGAAGCCTTGAGGAGCTTGGCCGTGGCGGCGTCCACGCCGAAAGACTTCTCGATCCCGGCGCTGGTGATGTTGGGCGTGAAGACTTGGTTGGCGGTGAACAGCAGCCCCGGATTCTGCGACGTGAGCGTGTTGAAGGTGATGGCGCTCTCGTTGCCCACGTTGAGCTGGAAGTGCAGTTGCGCGCGCGGAAACAAGATCACATCGCCCACCTCCAGCGTGGCCGCGTACAGCACGTTGTCGTCGCTGACGAAGCCGGTGTAGATGCGTCCCTTCAACACGAACAGCGTCTCGGCGGCGCGCGGGTGCGTGTGCAGCGGCACCACGCCGCCCACGGCGAAGTCCAGTCGTGCGTGCGTGACGCCGTGCGTGTTGAGTCCCGGGAACTGCACGGGCGTGGCCAGCGCCGCGACGGCCCCCGTGGGCGCCTGGTTCACGTCGTTGACGTCGCCGCCCGCCGCTCGGAAGCCCTTGTAGACGAAGTCTTCAGCGGAGACGTTGCTTCGCGGTTTGCAGGCGTATCCGTTGACGAGAGGCGCATTGGGCGAGAGATCTGCCACGCAGAAGTCTTGCAGCGGGTCGGGGTCGGCGGCCTTCACAGTGCCCACGACCAGCATTATCGCACAGCCGATGATCAAAATCATGGCGTTTCCTCTTCCCGAACGGGCCATTGCTGAAATCAACCTACCCAGCTTATCAACTGATGAAGACCTCCAAGTGAATTGCCGAAGCGTAGCTAGCAAGCCAATTGACGAGACTAGCTTCAAAGCCAGCAAGGCTGGAAAACGGTTGTTGCTGTGAAGCTAGATGGATGTCCGAGTGAATGGTGATGTTTGAGTGTGAAATTGAATCCCCACTAGTGAGCCATTTATACATACGCTCTCCGTGGCCCGCGAGAGCTGCGAAATACCTCGCATGTTCGATCTGATTCTTCATGACTTCTCCACATGTGCAGAGTCTGAACCAGATTCACCAGTATTGGAGCCTTCCAGGAGAGCGTTTGGAAGTGGGATCCCGGCATCAGTTCGATCAGCTGCACCGAAAGAACAGGTCCTGGATACTCGTCCGTTGGCAAAAAGCCGATTCATGGGTTCCTTCGGATTGGTGACATAATTCACACATGTTCGGACATGGAAAGGAAATCTTTGAGGCGGCGAGCGGGCGAGTTGATAACTAAGTTAGTGCACGTAACTGATAGAATTGAAAGTGAACTATGCTCAAGTGGAAAGGACTCCGGGAAGAGGTTGTGGAGTTGAGATTTGAGGCGGCGCGCGGGCGAGTTGACAACTAGTGCACGTAACTGATAGAATTGAAAGTGAACTATGTTCAAGTGGAAAGGACTCCGGGAAGAGGTTGTGGAGTTGAGATCCGAAGGTGGTGGCGACGTACGTTCCTTCGTGGTAGTGAGAGCGAGCAGCAAGGCATGTCAACAGAAGACATAAGATAATGGAGTTTTTGTTTGGCAGCAGCTCCTTCGCAAAGCAGAGTTCGTTGACGACAATAACGTACAATCGACATTCTTTGCAACTCGTACATTTAATAAAAAACTGACTGGACTTGGATGAAGGAAAATTTGACTGAAATTTGGATGAAGGAAAAAACTAACTGCAAATAAAGGACCTGCACCTAGTTTAGACCCCTTTCTAAAATCGACTCCTATAGATTTTGGCAATGAATGTATTGCCTCTATTCTTGAGAGTTTAGGATTGCTTTTGGATATATGAGTTTCTAGCAATTTGAAAACTCATAGTTTATTTGTATGGTATCCCCCAAAATCCCAAATGCATAAGAAGGGAATCTAATGTGCTCTCTTGACTTCCAACAAAATTCAACAAAAAAATTAGGCTATTAGATAATAGGTATCAATTCTCAATTGTATATTTAGACATGTTTAGATGTAGTTACTTTTTAAAGAGAACTAGCACTTTGAAGTGGAAGGAGAGTACTTTACTCTAGAATTGGAGAAATATTCACTTCCAAAGTTCATCTTAGTAGAGATTCAATTCTTGACCAATAGGGTTAAAAACATATTACATAAATGAGTGATTGCATGAATGACTGGCTATTTTTGTTCCAATTTGGCCTATATTTCCAGTACTACGAGCCTTTGCAAAACAAATTTTTTAAAATAAATTAAAATAAGGATAATTAATATCACACTAAAAATATCAGATCACCAAAATTTCAGATCTAAAAAAAAACTAGATCAAAAGTTATTCACAAAAAAGACAGAGCTGAAATTTTGAAGAAAATACATAGTTTGACGTTTTAATTTGTACAAAATAGGAAAAACAATTTTCAAAGAAACTAAAAATTGTCCATTTGGGAAGACTTTATGTTGAAGAGATTTCACCAAAAAAAAGATCTTGAAACCATATTCAACATTCAGAATTGCGTGCGCAAGGGAGCTTTCTTTGCATGGACGTAGAGGACATAAAATAAAATAATTTTTAATTCCCCTTAGTACAAACATGACTTCATACTATGGAAATAGACCATAGAAATTTCAGCTCCAAATACTTAAATTTGAGGACTCCATAGTACTAAAACCCCTTAAAACTCAAAACGTGACATATAAGTTTAAATAATTTTTAAATATAAAATGATTTTTGAATTTTTTGAAAAATATGAGATATGACTAAACTCAAGAGAGGCATTTTTAACCCCTAAAGGACCAAGTGTCCGTTCACTAGACAAATGGGACTTTGGGCAGGTACCTACGGGCTAAAATTTTGTCGTGATTTTCTGAAACTTTTTTTCAAGATAGAGAAATTGATAAGCTTTGTGGGAATATAATTTTTTTACAATTGGTGCCCGGGAACAATAGTTATGACCAAATAAGCTCAAAATAGGGGACGGCGGGCAGCAAAAAAAATTTGTAAATTTTTTTTTTTGAATTTTTTGAATTTTTTTTCTCATAGACTATATTTTTGACTATCTGGAAAGCTTTGATTCATTTCATTTGGATTTGTTATGAGAAAGTTGTGGACATTCTTGTTTTTCGGGCAGTTAGAGCATCTTCTTGAAAAAAATAACTTGTAGGATGCATTTCTGAATGCAAATTTTGACACACTCTCATATTAGTTAGGTGGAAGATCCTATGGTTAGATGTGAAGAAAAAACAATTTTCAATTTTTTTTACTTTTTACTATAGAAATGACAATTTTGAGTGTTTTTTGGCTGAAAAAAGGCCTTGGTCCTTTAGGGTTTAATAAAAAAAATTCAAGTTCAAGCAAGTCTTGCTTCATAAGTTGTTGCAAAAAAAAGCTTTGGCACCTTGTTTGGCACTCCTTTTCTGTCAATGTTTTAGTACCGGTCATTCATGCAATCATCCAAATCAAGCACATACACATGATGCAAAAAATTCAATGAGCACACCAATAGTGGATTTACATTATAAAATTTATTCCTTAACTTCTCAGAATGAGTCCCTTGATCAATTGATGGTTTACCATATAGATTCTTCGTTCTACATTCCTACTGTCATTTGAAGTGTTGAAATTAAAGCAAAGTTGGTAATAGGTGCTCATATTTTAGTAATTATATGGTGAACATGCACTCAAAGAAAAACATGTCCACCACAACCCATTAACCTTCATAGGCCCAAGGCCTTTTTTTTGCCAAAAAACACTCAAAACTGCCATTTCTGTAGCAAAGAGTTAAAAATTTGGAAATATGTTCTTTGGCACATTCTACCGTAGGATCTTACACCTAACTAGTATGAGAATGTATGGAAATAATTTCAAAAATTTTGACCACACAAATTGCAACATATCTGCATTTAAAGTGAAAAAAACAAGTTTTTCAATACGTTGCAAGACTAGCTTTTTTGATTTTGAACATTTTCAACTTAAAATTTTTGCACTATAGAGTTTTGAGCTTTAAATCTATATAGTGGAGAATTGAATTGAAAGTCTAGGAAAAATAAATTAAAAAAAAAATAAATTATCATTCTTAAGAAAATTGTTAAATAGAAGTAGGTAGGAGATAGAAGGAAAATTTAAAATATTCATATATTTTAGATGGAATTAAAATGCACTAATCCCAATGGTGAGATTGTTCTAACAAGTAAAATAAACCATGCAAAAAAAAATGGAATAATTGCAAAAATTGCATTCAGAAATGAATCTTACAAGTTATTTTTTTCAAAAAGATGCTCTAACTGCCCGAAAGACAAGAATGTTAATAAGTTTCTCATAACAAATCCAAATGAAATGAATCAAAGCTTTCTAGATAGGCAAAAATATAATCTGTGAGGGAAAAAAAATTAAAAAAAATTAAAAAAATTAAAAAAAAAAATTTGCTACCCCCTTGTCCCCTGTTTTGAGCTTATTTGGTCATAACTTTTGTTCCCGGGCACCGATTGTGAAAAACTTATATTCCCACAAAGCTTATCAATTTTTCCATCTTCAAAAAAAGTTTCAAAAAATCAAGACAAAAATTCAACCCATAGGTACTTGTCCAAAATCCCATTTGTCCCCCAAAGGGACAACGGTCCTTTAGGGGTTAAAGAACAATTAAGTTTCCCATAGGATTGTCTTGTGATTGTAGCCCTTCTTATTAGCACTAGATCTCAGGCATACATAGTTATAGTTAAAAAATAGTTGTAGAATAAAATATAGGGTCACGGCAATATAGTAACGTTCAAATTCAGAATGAATGTGAGCAACTCACCATTCAATAATCATTGCAGTTGTTGATATAGACAAGTCTATGCTCAGTGGAATTCACCGTGTCTATCTATAGTTGAAAGAAAATTAAATTCAATTAGAAAGCAACTGTAATTGCAATTGCACAAAAGCTAAATTTGACTAGGAAACGATTGCAACTATACAATAATTGTAGCTTTTTTAATTGTCATAAATCAATTGTCCCATGTCAATTGTCAAGAATACCATTAGGTTGAAGTGTTAGACATATAAGACTATAAGTTGTCATATAAGTTGTCATATTTTTGTGTCATGGATTTTGCTAATAGAATTTTATGATTTCTATAATCAAAAGATTTTAACAATCTAAAGAAATCTAAAAATATTTAAAATCTAAGAAATTTTAAAACCTATGAAATTAAAATGTGTCCCAAACAAGTGAAATCCATTAAAAAAAGTTTAATGGATTTCACTTGAAAGTTTTAAATCTAAAAAAGAAGCTAGATCTGAAATTGTAAATCAACAAATCTATCAAATCTACAAAATCTATGTGGCAATAAATGCCGTATAGGTAAACACATCAAAAAAATACATCAACAAAGTTTCAACTACGCTATTTGAAGAAAAACAACCTCATTGTCCTTTACAACTACAATTCCAAGAACAACTTGTTCACAATGGCTATAAATCCCCAAATAAGCACCAATTGCCTCGGGGGGGTCAGTGTGTAAAAAAATAAGGGGATAGGTGCGAACACCAAGTATTTTTTAGGGGGGTATTACTTTATTTATTTATTTTTTAAACACGCTATCATTATATAATTTCCTACTTTGGGTTATTAGAGAAGGGGCTTGCATTACTTATAATTCTAAATTGATATGAATAAATGATATGGTAATTTAGATTAAAAAAAAATTCTACTACAATTTTTGTCCTACATTAAATTTCTTTCAAACTTTCTTTTCTTTCCCCCACTATTAATGACTACTTACAACTAGAACTCAATAGAAAAGTGTAGTCAATACTACTATTGTATCTTCCATAAAAAATGTCAATGACATTCATTTACCAGGAAGGGATCATATTATTGAATGCTATCAATTGAACTTTAGGTTTAGGTCCTTTTTACATGATTAATATGAATGATACAGAGATTGCTTTTTGACATCAACTTTACTTTAACCTACATTGTTTGATTCAATGTACATGTCTTCACTGTATGCACAATAATATTTAAAAATTATTTTTGCACTATCATGGTAGTATGAAATCATAGTATGAAACAGAATGCAAGAAATATTTTTGCACAATCATGGTAGTATGAAATAGAATGTCCTCATTGTGTTTACAAATACAATGAATGAAAAAAAAATGTGCTTATCATGTCTAGTTATGGAGACACAAACAAAACTGAGCTTATACACCTGAACTCAAACATGTAGTACTATAACTGATGGGAAAACTAGAAAGCCACTTGAAGCCAGCCACCGTCTACTATAGAAATTAGTAAAGTCAAACACATGTGTCTACAATAGAAACATCCAAAACCGTTAGTATTAAGCAATTCAGCGTAGTTGGAGACACTTTTTCCTAAAAATAACATTTATGTAGTATTAGCAAGTAAAAATCATGAATATTAAAAAAAAAATAGATTTTTTGGATGTGGTATGTAATTTCTATGATTTTTCAAAGTGCCAGCTCCCTAGACCACTGAAATTGTCACATAGGTGGACCCTAAATTGAAATTTGCAAAAATCCATAGTTAGTAAATCAAAGTTAAATATACATCTTTCAAATGCGTCAACGAATCAAAGAAAGTTAAGCATTTGTAGGATACATTGATGAAAGTCTAAGGACACATTCAGTGATAATCTAGGGTACAAGAATGGAAACAGGATTGCTTTTGGGTGTTTCTATCTTACTTCAATTCAGAAACATCAACAATCAATCCTTAGGAAGAGGCCTGTTCAAGTTGCCTGAAGCTATCGGACAACATAACTTTGACCCATGGGCTGCAATGAATTTCAAAAAATAAATTTGGGCATGTCACACAAACATTCAATTCCAGCTTAAATTTTAAAAAATAATATGCAAAATTCAAACCGTATAACCCTGCCCAGAGTTTTAAAAAGAGTGCAATGTTTGAAGTTCTCAAAAAATTCTGGTAGAATTATCTTTTTGGTGTTGACGGTATTTGTGATTCCATTTTCAAATCAAAATCATTCACTACAGATATAAAGTTAAGATCACTCGAAATTGAGTTAATTGCAAAATTTTACAACCTCATAAGTTCTTGCAGGTACTAAATATGGTGTATGATGCAAGCCAGGATGTCTAAATTCTTAAATTCTGTGATTAGCTCATTTTCTAAGTTGCATGACAACCACCTAAAGCCAGCCAACGTCTACTACAAAAATTAGTAGAGTCTATAAAATTATTGAACACTTTGAATATGCCATTCACAAGGCAGCAACATTTAATACTTTTGGCCAAAAAAAAGAATAAAAAGGGGGGTATCCTAGGTCTAATTTTTTTCTAATTGGACCTATTTTTCTATACCCTATAGTAGTTTAAAGACATGTCATGGAATTTTTGTACCCTATAGTATAAAAAATCAAATTATAATTTTTATCTCAAATGTTTTTTAGGCACCCTATCATTTGTTCGCACATAGTTTTCTACTGCTACCGCTCACTGCACCCCCCGAGCCAATTGCAAATGCCCATACAACTCAAAAAATAGCTGTTATTTGTGACCACAAAACCTGCATTTGTTCTGGTAATGTAAAGTCATAGAAGCCCAAATGTAGATTGTAGAGTATGAATGGTCAAACAATATTCAAGAATTATCTAATTTTTTAAAAAGTAACTTGTAAATATGAATATTCACAACATTTTACAAAATTGAGTTTGTATATTCAAACATTGAAAGAATCTCCAACAACGAGTCAAAATGCCATATTTTTAACTACTTCTGGACTTTTGAAAGTCCAAAATTAATAATGGTCATTAAGAGGGAAAAAAAAATTTCATCAGGAGATAATGCAAAACATTGGGAGATCAATACAAAACATCCAGAGATCTATGCAAATATTGAGAGATCTATAAAAACATCATAGGATCCCTCGATGTTATCATTGGGAGATCCCATGATGTTTTGTCCAAAAGTGTTTAATTAAATGTGGCATCAAAACTTCACCATCCAAATGGTGAGTTCCTTATTTATGCCACCATGCAATTTGCTACCTAGACTTTTGACCCATCATGAGTCTCTTCGTAAGTGTACAAAACTATCTCCATCATTTTAGATGACAATCTGCCAATTTTTACAAGATGTGCATTTGAATCATTCAATCACTACAAAATATTGTCTAGTGTGTGATTACCTCACACTATTTGAATTAACTTGAACAAAATTTGGACAAATGTGGACCAACTAGTGTACTCATTTG
This sequence comes from Pseudisothecium myosuroides, assembly GCA_951799445.1. Taxonomy (NCBI): domain Eukaryota; kingdom Viridiplantae; phylum Streptophyta; class Bryopsida; order Hypnales; family Lembophyllaceae; genus Pseudisothecium; species Pseudisothecium myosuroides. The sequence goes on along the minus strand of OX637292.1, from coordinate 10,651,626 downwards.
ATGAAAATTCGATGAACGTGCAAGAATTTTGGATGAATGTCAACGAAAGTTATGCGGCAGTGATGATCACACTATTTGGATTGGAAATACAAACTTCCATAACCAGCTGTGGGTACTGTCACAAATTCATACGTAATAATACTAATACTACTCCTCGAAAACAACCCTCAGTTCACAATCGGCATCGAAAAGGGTTTCATAAAGCTCCAGGGTTTCATGGAGAAGTAATTTATGATGTTCGGAAGCGCTCCCTTTTCGTATGATAATTCAGATATGGACAACGAACCGAGAGTTGCAATGAAGCAGCTAGCTGCCGTGACTGAGGGTCTGGAGATTTTTTAACTTGACATTCCCCACCCGGACCCGCGTGCTCAATGCGTATTGGCGGCATTGCTTCGATCTCATTGCCAAATATCTTTTCCTCTAGCTGCGAGTGCCCCAGTTTCAGTCCATCAAATTATTCAAGCTCTACCGAGCAGCTCCTCGACGCTACTGTAGCTAAGTTACGTTGGCCGGTGGCTACATTTCCTTGCCGACAGTACGTATCCTTTGCCAAACTCATTCTCATGAATGCTTTCTGCACGTGGGATCAAAGCTGCGGAGTCAACTGCCCGGGTGAAAGGCAACTCGATCACATGCAAGCTTTCCTCGCAACATACCAAACAATGTCCCGGAAGGTCTAGTCCGTGGACTCCAAATACACATGGGGACGGAGAGAGAACGTGCGCGGTACCTCAAGCTACTTCACCCGGCCCGCCTTGCCAGGAGTATATATATACCTGAGCAACGGGGTATTCAATCATCAATCTCCACAGCCAACTTTGGTTCCTGAACAACTGAACTGATTTACATGTAAACTTGCTTGTGTTCATCTCTGTCGCTGGTGAGCTCGAATTGCAGTACTTGAGCTGCATAGCGGCTGATATCCATTGCAAGTGCTCATCAATTCGCTTGCTAGTCCAGCTTCATCAGTTGATAAGCTGGGAAAGTGAGAAGGTTGATTTCAGCAATGGCCCGTTCGGGAAGAGGAAACGCCATGATTTTGATCATCGGCTGTGCGATAATGCTGGTCGTGGGCACTGTGAAGGCCGCCGACCCCGACCCGTTGCAAGACTTCTGCGTGGCGGATCTCTCGCCCAATGCGCCGCTCGTCAACGGATACGCCTGCAAATCGCGAAGCAACGTCTCCGCTGAAGACTTCGTCTACAAGGGCTTCCGAGCGCCGGGCGGCGACGTCAACGACGTGAACCAGGCGCCCACGGGGGCCATCGTGGCGCTGGCCACGCCCGTGCAGTTCCCGGGACTCAACACGCACGGCGTCACGCACGCACGACTGGACTTCGCCGTGGGCGGCGTGGTGCCGCTGCACACGCACCCGCGCGCCGCCGAGACGCTGTTCGTGTTGAAGGGACGCATCTACACCGGCTTCGTCAGCGACGACAACGTGCTGTACGCGGCCACGCTGGAGGTGGGCGACGTTATCTTGTTTCCGCGCGCGCAGCTGCACTTCCAGCTCAACGTGGGCAACGAGAGCACCATCACCTTCAACACGCTCACGTCGCAGAAGCCGGGGCTGCTGCTCACCGCCAACCAAATCTTCACGCCCAACATCACCAGCGCCGTGATCGAGAAGTCTTTCGGCGTGGACGCCGCCACGGTCAAGCTCCTCAAGGCTTCGTACCCCGGTCACCCTTGAGTACTAGTTACGGCAGCTCATTCCGCGAAGCACCAATTCAACAGCTGAACTGGAGTTCAGCTTGGAGTTTAATTGGAATTCGTTGCTTAGCTAGGGCCGTGCCCTATTTGATTTGAACGTTCATGCATAATCAGGGTATTTTATAAGTATTAATTTCCATTCAAGTCAGTGTCATTCACCGGTGGTGTTCACTGCAATCGTTCTTGATAAACGCACTTAACTGGGTGTGTAGTTTACAATAAATTAATGCATTACTTGTTCAATCAAGTGAGCTAATAAGCTCTGATGTCCGAGACTATTGTAATTTGCCAGAGGTATACTGAGGCTCTCTGGATTTTTTAATGCATACAAAATGCCGAATCTATTTGTAATCGGAGTTCAGTGTTGGTGATATACATTCCAATTTTACGAGATGCATGCAGAAGGAACGGTTCCATCTCTGTGAGAATTATTTCCTGCTTAGTTTGAAATATAATCGTCAATTTCGCGAGATTGGGATGATTCGAGGAGCAAAGATGGTGACATTCAGCTGCCCAGAGCTCTTCAATTTGGACTCCTATGGGTTTACGTTTTCAGTCCACGTCCCCGGAAATTTGTCCAAGTCGTGGAATTCCGCCGATTCTATTGATTGCACGAAATTGACATTCGTTTTTAGCTTTGACTACCGAATTGGGTGCTTTGATTGATCACTAGCTAGGCAGGTGCCTGCCAGTTTATGAGCTCCGAACTGGAATCACGTAGCCGCCGAATGTGCTTGAGTGATCAAAATGCGAGAATCGTGACAGTCATGACTTGTGGAAAACTGAGTATGTTATGATCGGATGAGAACAACTTCCTCCTGTTTGTAAGCTCATCGAAATGGATGATTTCCTCAGTCATGTCAGACGCGGAGCCTCTTCTTTGTAAGTCGAGTAAACAGAAATGGAATACTGCGGTATCATATTGACAAGGAAATCAGCAAAGAGCTTTGATAGTGTACCTGCATGTCGACCTTCAGATCTATTGGACTTGAGAAATTCTTCGTCCTCCGCATTTATCCTGCATGGTGGGTCGTATTCATAAGTCGTTATGCCCTACAAATCCAAGTATTTTAAATTCATTGGCATAGTTTAACAAAGCTGGCGCAGTCAGGAATAGATCTGGAAAATAAATTTGGATTGAAGACCCAGACGGATGAACAAATGAACCATAGCAGAGTTTCGCCTTTAAAAGAGCCCAAATCGTGAATTTTCGCCAATTTAGCGGATTTGAAGTTCCTGTCTTGAATCTCAGATCTTTGCCAGTGCTAGTTTTGTGCACCATTTTGGCGCTCTGAAGCACGCCATTGTTAACACATGTGACCATCTGAGCTTGAATCCAATTTACTGACATGAATGACTGGTATATCGACACAAACCATATCCAACAACAGCTCGTAGTAAGAACGACAGTGACGGACTATTTCATTTAGCATACGATATGAGGTAATCTCACCTACTTGCAACCCCTCCCTATTTGCTTCATAGTAATGTACAGTATACCTCATCTTTGCGGACACAAATCTTATAAGACAAGTATGACTAATATAGAATTAGGATCGTAAATAAAGATTAGGTATTCGTTTTGACACATTCCAAAGTGCCAAATGTTTTGATGGGGTCCAAAATTTCTATTTCGAATGGTTATATTTGTTAACATGCCAATTTTTCAAGCTCCATTAGATGTGATTCCAAACCTCTAAAATTTATAGATTTATGGTTCAGCCATCCGATTTGAGGTTTTAGTCGGACATCTCAAATAAAAATTGCTCTAGTTTTCCTTAATTGACTCAAATTCCTCTAGTTTCTGGTAATACACTTACAGCAATGCCAGTTTCCTTTGAAACCATTTTCATGCGCGCCAATATCATGCAATCTATCCAAAGAACAACTGCAACTTACGATGAAGATGTCTGACCTTGATTGAGTTGATTGCATCAGCATCTGCTAACATGAAAGGACAATTTATGGAAGTGAAAGCAATCTGCTTGTCATGAAAAGAGAAACTACACTACTTTGAAATAACTTCCGCAGACTTAATACAAATGTTGCAAGACTGAGATTTGATGAGAGAAACTATGAATCAATAAACAGGGTTTTTCAGCATGCTCCAAGGGGTGTTAGTTTTTAGGCTTGTGATATGTTTGACATTGGTTTTGACCTGCTTATTCTAGTGAAATCGCCAATTTCACTAAACTGGCACAACTCCGGCATTACAAATCTTGGCATATGTCTGTGTGCACAATGCTCTAAAAACGAGGCCAGATGTAGATTTCCGTTTGAGACTGCAAGTCCTGAAAGTACCAAAGTAGTGTGGAGTACTGCCTAATTAACAAAACTGACATCTGAATTCCTATTCTTCTCTAATTATGTGCATTGCATTGCTGCCAGTGAACATGAGAAGGGAGCATCTCTTACCAGCTTTCTGCCATGACAATCTCAAGCCCAATATATTAATAAGACACAAGACACATCGTACAGAATGCGGGATATTTACCCATTTTTAGAATTGAATTGCTTACGGGTATCATTTGAAGAATCTTGGATCTTCTAAAATATATGAAACATATGGAAAAAACCTCATTACAATGGAAAGGGCTTTGAATAATCATTGTGACCATGGACAGACTTCTCTATGATTTATGGAGAATATATTTTTTAAATGCTGACAAAAGTTTTTGAAACAATCTAATCTTACTGAAAAATTCAATTCTTGAGTTATTGCCTTTCCTTTATATGATTATTTTGTCTCGTCCTCAACTCATCACCTCCATGAGAATCCATCAGTTTGAAATCAATCTCATAGTTCGTGCCCAGCTAGTGGTCAAATGACATGACAAGGCTACTCAATTTGGGATTCAATGTAGTTCTAAACAAATCTATCCTATTTATGCTACAATTTAGTTGTAGAACTAGTTCTAACATTATGCACCAATAGTGCATAGAAGCATGATTTAAATTTTAAAGCATGCATTACTAGTACATAGTGGCACAAAAAGACTGTAATGATTGAATTGGGGCACAAACTGGATGGACTACCGCGCTTTTGAACTAGCTTTGAAAATGAATTCCCTAGATTTGACGGTTTGAAGGTCAGTTTAGATCCAATGGAGAATCCAATTGGGCAATACTTATACATGAATTGTGCTATGAAACTTGAATTGCTTTTGTACTCCCTTTTGCCTCACAATCCATACACTCATACTTTTCTACCAATTTACTTCCCTTTTTGAGGAAAGGGCTGTAAATGGTAATGTGCTACCCTTTACAGATGCGGGCATGCCCGCGTCTGTAAAGGATAGCAAAAATCAGCATTTATGCTAACCGCGGAACTCCTAGGAAAAGAACTGCCTTCGTGTGTCTAGGGTCACTCACCCATTTGTTTTGCCTTCGGGCTTTTCATACTTCTCTACAAACTTTACCTTGAGGAAGAAAGTATATGCTTTCATTAGCAAGCTCATGTATGTTCACAATTGTACATGTACTAGAAGTTATCCAATCAAATATAGAGATACCATGACAAAATTTAGATGTAAGTATGGAATGTGCAATTTCAATGTGTATCATTAGAGAGGATTGAGCTACAGACTTAGTACAAATACATACTATAGACCAAAGGGGAGAAATCTTGGCATTCACATAGGAAATATGTGAGGATTTTTAACTAAGACCTCACTCAAAAAGATAGTCAATGCTACAAAGACAAAGAGTCTCATTGTCTAGCTACTCGTTACTCCCTTTGTCTTGAAATAAATCCGTGGTTTTCAAATATTCCTTGCTCCAAATTAAAATTAATATTTTAATGGTTCAGGGAAATGAAACATTGGGTTGAATTGATGGTATCCATGATCTAACTTAGATCAACAAAGAGGTCATCGACCATCATTGACAGGAGGTGATCAAAGTTGACTAACACTAAATCCTTTAAGTTGAATTATAGGAAATCCATGAGGTTGAATGCACAAGATCTTTCCAAAACTCATTGTACTGGAGTAGGTAGCAAATTGATCAGAATTCATTGCATTGGAGTTGGTTGCAAAATAGGAGAAAATTGACAATTTGGACGGCTACTTTCAACATTTTTCGCTTGACTTTTAAATTCAAAACTTTCATTCCTACTGGGCTTGACAAGAAGCTACAAGAGCTACACATTCCCGTGCAAATAGGAGCGCCTTACGTGTTAATTTAGCTTTTTTCAGGGAACCACGAATTTATTTTGGGACAGAGGAAGTATTGTCAGATGTGAATATAGTATGAACTCTAGATATGGAATAAAACAAATCATGTAGTTGCCAAACCATTTCTTCATTAATCCCTAAAAGATCAACATGCGTTTTTTGGCAACATAGAAATTTTGGGCAGGTACATGGGACTGGAGATTTGAATATTTTGGTCTGAAATTCTTACAAAAGGTGGGGACGAGGAATATCTTTCATATGCACAAAATTTCATGACATTTGGAAATACGAGTCAAAAGTTATTGCATGATATGTAGTGTATTTCTCAACTTGGGCAGTCCGGGCAGATCTTAAAAAATCACTTTTTTCAAAAATAAAAATTTAAAATTGGTTTATTAGATTTATATATACGTGGAAAGATTTGAATCATTCCATTTTGATCAATGAGTCAAACGTTATGAGGATTTTTAGTTTGCGGGCAATTATGGATTGTCTACTCTAAAATAAACCTTTGAGGTCGTTTATTTCACTCAATTTTCAATATTTTTCAAAAAAAATAAAATTTTAGGATGTAGATTGTTTATTGCAACATTGAAACCATTGGGATTGGCATTTTTTAATTCCATAATTAACTTCTTAACAATTTAGTGTTTTGATCCAATCTCTACTTCCTTCTACTTCCTATTTTTTTCGTATATGTTGTACAATTCCAAATGATCTGAAAATTTTCAAGCATATAGCCAACTTGCTCTGAAGAATGAATCCAAAGAAGCACAACCATTTTGGAAATTTTTTCATAATAATCTAACCTTGTGAAGTGCAACTGCTCGGTTTTTCGCAGAGCCCAAAAAAGGACTTTTGCCACTTCAAATGCTAATATCTTGCAATCTACACAATGGAAATTTCTGAAATTTTTTCTACATATTCTCAAACCAGAGTACTACAAGATCCTACGATTACATGTGTCGAAAAATTATATCTTTCAAAAATTTGAAACTTTTACTAGAAATGGCAGTTTCGGAGCATTTTTGGTGAGATCATAGTCAAGGAACTTTAGGGGTTAAGAGAGGTGTAGAATAGTATTCAATTCTAAATTTGAACATCAATAGCCATGATGCAAATTTCAATGGAAGATGCACCGATCAATGCACAATTCCAATGTATGACACCTAAGTTATGCCTGCTATTTAAGGTAGGAGGTCCTTAAATGGAACGGGATCTAAATGTGTCCCCTATCTAGGAATGAGTGACATACTCCTTGAAATATCTATTATAGTCATTCATGAGTTGGGTAGGCTTAAATGGTCCATTTCTAAACCTCCTACCTTATTGATGTTGGTGAGCTTTTGTCTTGACCATTTCAGCTGATCGGTTTAATCGTTGCATGCATGATGGCATAAATAATGAAATAAAATAGCCTTGAGATAAAATAATGTCAAGTCTCAGACTTGGGCCAAAACTAATGAGATTGTGGAAGAGGCAATCCTGCAAACTTCCATCCTCAAAAGTATTTAAATTAAAACATTGACAGTTAAATAATGTGTTAAAAAAGACTCATAATCTGGTGTGTAGGTTTTGGAATTTTTGCTTGCTGCAGTCCAGCTCACAGTATTATGTGGAGTAAGCAGTTGCATTGAGAGTGTTCACCAATGTAAGACGACTCCGGGCCTGGTTACATGTGAGCCTGGTGGGCAAAAAAAAACACTAAAAGACAAGAGCAATGCCACCAATGATCGGTAAGCGTGGAAGTAGGAGAGTGGGATCCACCAATATCAGTGTATTCCACAATGTAGAAGGAACATAAAAATGCTTTCTAAATTTTGGCATTGTTAACTGCTCCCACCCACCGATACATGTAAGCTGACCCTCAGTCAATAAGGGACATGTGTGTTTGGTTGTTAGGTTCAAGTTTCGGTTGCCTTACAGTCAACTTTACAATGAAGTTGCTTATCCTCCATAACAATTGAGAAATTGCTCTACTTGGCATTTTGATCACAAGGCTTTGATAATATCAAAATTGCACGTAGTTACACTCTGTCCACTTAGTGTTAAATCCCAATGTTGTACAACACATTACAAGAAAATTGAGCCCTCCATCAGGTTGCTTCCCTTTGTCGTGATGTAGATGCGATGCAAACATGACTTGAAGCACCCATGATAGAATTCATTGACAAAACGAAAGATCAGCAACAAAAATTAACCTTGCAAATTCATCCATTAACTCTCAAACTAACAGGGTTGGACTCTCGAACCATGTGATGCACTTATCATGATGTGAGAACGCAGGCAAGAATTGACGTGTTCTACTTTCAAACTCACAGCTAGTTGAAGGTTCAGCTTTCCTTCTAATGAAGGTCTATATGGTAAAGCTATCACAAATGTGCAAAATCCTTCAATTGTAAAATAAGCAACTCTTCTAAATGGTAAAGCTACTGATCCCAAGGGCAGGACCTCCTACATCTATGCAACCTTATAATGGAAAAACTACACACAAGTTGTCACAAAACATTAGGAAAAATTTCAGCCCTCAAAGAGGCCGTGAGTTTTTCATTTTCGAGACCCCCGCGGTGCAATTACAAAAAAAAAAATTTAAAAAATTTAAAAATTTAAAAACTAAAAAAAACTAAAAAATATATAGATATAGATATAGATATAGATATAGATATAGATATAGATATAGATATAGATATAGATATAGATATAGATATATAGATATAGATATAGATATAGATATAGATATAGATAGATATAGATATAGATATATAGATATATAGATATATAGATATATAGATATATAGATATATAGATATATAGATATATAGATATATAGATATATAGATATATAGATATATAGATATATAGATATATAGATATATAGATATATAGATATATACACATTTATTTATTTTATTAGAAAGAATATTGGAAAATTTCAATAAAAAAATCATAGTATCTAATGTGGCAGTAGTAGTACCACGTCAAATTCTTTTTTTTAAGCCCCTAAAGGCCCATTGTCCCTTCGGGGGACAAATGCGATTTCGGTCATGGACCTTTTTGCGACCACGTTTGTAATATTTTTTATAAAACTTAATGGAGGTGGAGAATGGAAAGACCTACGTGGGGACATAATTTTTTTCACAATCGGTGCCCGCAAACAACAGTTATGACCAAATAAGCTCAAAGTAGAGGACACCAAGCAGCCTGGGCAGCAAAAAAAATTAGAAAAAATTATATATATTTTGTTTTTTGTTTTTTTTCTTGTAGATTATATTTTTGTCTATCTGGAAAGCTTTGATTCATTTCATTTGGATTTGTTATGAGAAAGTTATGGACATTCTTGTTTTGGGGGCAGTTAGAGCATCTTCTTGAAAAAAATAACTTGTAGGATTCATTTCTAAATGCTATTTTTGCAATTTAAGAAGAAGAAAAAATTCTCATGGTTTAGTTTACTTGCTAGCACAATCTCACCATTGGAATTAGTGTATTTTAATTCCATCTAAAATATATGAATATTTTAGATTTTCCTTCTATCTCGTACCTACTTCTACTCAACAATTTTTTTAGAAATGATAATTAAGTTTTTTTGAATATTTTTTTTCCCTAGACCCTCAACTCAATTCTCCACTATAAAGATATAAAGCTCAAAACTCTATAGTGCAAAAAATTTAAATTAAAAATGTTCAAAGTCAAAAAATCTAGTCCCGCAATGTGCTGAAATACTTCTTTTTTCCACTTTAAATGCAGATATCTTGCAATCTGAGCAGTCAAAAATTCTGAAATTTTTTCCCCACATTCTCATATTAGTTAGGTGTAAGATCCTATGGTTAGATGTGCAAAAAAAACATTTTTCAAATTTTTTTACTCCTTGCTATAGAAATGGCAGTTTTGAGTGTTTTTTGGCAGAAAAAAGGCCTTGGACCTTTAGGGGTTAAGTTTGTAAGAAAAAATCTATAATTGCACCGCGGCCATGAAAACTTGTGGACTCTTTGAAGGCTGAAAATTTTCCTAATGCTAGTTAACTAAAAAAAATCTTACAACATTCACTACATTATGTTCATGAGCCTTCACCATGTGAGGCTAACACTTATTGCATTATCAGCCAGACTCCAATGTATCGAACACATGCTAATGAACGGACACTTGCAACAACTGGCTAACTAACCAAGCATAGAATTGTGCATTGAATAAGAGAAAAAGTTTGGTGCAGACAAAAAAAAATAAGAAGCTCATTCAAACTGTCCGGTGAAGGCCACTGGATTTCTTTTTATAGTAACTACAAACTTATGTGAACTCAAATTAAGAAAGGTTACAATTTTTTTTAGAAAACCTTAATATTCTTGTTGGACCTAGGAGCCAATTCCATTCATATTCAACATTTCCAAAATAGTTAGATTTCAATAGTATCCACAGACTAAGAAATTAGTGTTAAGTCATATGTGACTAGTCATTGGCATGTGTACAATATGTGTATGGAGGTGGAGATGCAACACAATCTATAGACTGCCATTGAAAGTCTACTTGGTGGTACTGTTTTCACATTAACCCCTAAAGGACCAAGGCCTTTTTTCTGCCAAAAAACACTCAAAACTGCCATATCTATAGCAAAGAGTAAGAAAATTTGAAAATTGTTTTTTCTCCACATCTAACCAAAGGATCTTACACCTAACTAGTATGAGAGTGTGTGGAAAAAATTTCAGAATTTTTGACCGCATAGATTGCAAGATATCTGCGTTTAAAGTGAAAAAAACAAGTTTTTTAGCACATTGCGTGACTAGCTTTTTTGACTTTGAACATTTTTAACTTAAAATTTTTGCACTACAGAGTTTTGAGCTTTAAATCTTTATAGTGGAGAATTGAGTTGAGAGTCTAGGAAAAAAAATTCAAAAAAACTTAATTATCATTCTTAAAAAAATTGTTAAATAGAAGTAGGTACAAGATACAAGGAAAATCTAAAATATTGATATATTTTGGATGGAATTTGTATGCACTAATCCAAATGGTGAGATTGTTCTAGCAAGTAAATCAGACCATGTAAAAAACAAAAATATTGAAAAATTGAAAAGATTGCATTCGGAAATGAATCCTACAAGTTATTTTTTTCAAGAAGATGCTCTAAATGCCTCAAAAACAAGAATATCCATAACTTTCTCACAACAAACCCAAATAAAATGAATCAAAGCTTTCCAAATAGACAAAAATATAATCTACAAGAAAAAAATAATAAAAAAAGAAATTTAAATTTTTGTCCATTTTTTTTTGTTGCCCGGACTGCTCTTCATCCCCTATTTTGAGCTTATTTGGTCATAACTTTTGTTCCCGGGCACCGATTGTGAAAAAATTATATTCCCATAACGCTTATCAGTTTTTCTATCTCCAAAAAAAGTTTCAAAAATTCACAACAAAATTTCAGCCCTTAGGTACCTGCCCGAAAACGCATTTGTCCCCCAAAGGGACAACGGTCCTTTAGGGGTTAAATGCAACAATTAGTTTCAAAGTGTTGAATTAATAATTCTCAAATTTCAATTTAACCCCTAAAGGACCAGCCTACTATTTTTAGCAACATAGAAATTTTGGGCAAGTACGGGTGATTGGAGATTTCTATATTTTACACTGAATTTTTAATAGAAGAAGGGGACGAGGAATATCTTTCCTATGCACTAAATTTCATGACAATTGGAAATAGGAGTCAAAAGTTATGGCCTAATATGCTACTTTTTTAAAAACTGGGCAATCCAAGCAGATCAGCAAAAAATCAATTTTTTGAAAAACAAAAATTTGAAATTGGTTTTCTAGATTTATATATACGCGGAAAGTTTTGAATCATTCCATTTTGATCAATGAGTCAAAAGTTATGAGGAATTTTTGTTTGTGGGCAGTTATGGATTCTAAAATAAACTTTGAAGTTGTCTATATCACTCAGTTTTCAATATTTAAAAAAAAAAAAAAAATCACACGACGTAGATTGTTTATTACAACATTACAACCATTGGGATTGACATTTTTCAATTCCATAATTAAACTCTTAACAATTTTGTATTTTGAATCATTCTTTATTTCTTCCTACTCACTATTTTTTTCCTATATGTTGTACAATTCCAAATGATTTGAAAACTCTTAAGCATGTAGCCAACTTGATTAGGAAAAAGAATTCAAAGAAGAACCACCATTTTGGACATTTTTCATAGAAAGGTGAGCTTGTAAAGTGCGGCTGCCCTGTTTTTCACAGGGCCAAAAAAGAGATTTTAATGAATTTTAATGTTTATACCTTGCAATCGGTGGAAATTTCTGAAATTTTTACCACATGTTTTCAAGTCAGCATACAACAAGATCCTATGGTTACATGTGTTAAAAAAAATTCAAAATTTTGATACTTGTACTAAAAATGACAATTTTTGAACGTTTTCGGTGAAAACATAGTCATGGAACTTTAGGGGTTAAAGAAGAGTTACAAGAGACCTCTTCTCCAATCCAGCACCTAGTTTGATGCCCATAATATTCTCCATCTAAAGAAACTGGACTTGAAAGATCGTACCTGGATCAAACACAAGCATGTCTTTTTTTTCTTTTTCCCTTTTCTTCAGTGTTTGGAGCCATTTCAATTCAACAAGCCAAAGCATTCGTAGTTTCATGTTCTAAAAGGATCTACATCAATTCCTTTTATTAAGGTGAACAACCTATTACCATCACCCTTCTCAATTCTGCCCTCAATGTACCTATGGGGCACATTTCAAAAGGAAATGTACACCACATGTACACCACATATAGTTTCCATTACTGAAGAGAATTGAGCCGTCCATCGGGCTGCCTCCCTTTGTCATGGTGTAGACGCGATGCAAAGATGACGTGGAGCACCGATGTCAAAGACCGTTGGCAGAATTGACAGAATGCAGGATTAGCAACAGCAAGTAACCTCGCATATTCATTCGTTTATTCTCAAATTGTGGTAATTGGACTCTTGAACCTCGTGGTGAGGCGGGAATGCAGGCGGGAAATAATGTGTTCCACCTTCGAACTCACGACTCCTTGAGGGTTCAACTTCCTTCTTGAATGTCTTTACATAGCAAGAAGATTGCTTTCTCTTTTATAACTATTCTTTATTTGAGAACCTAAGTCTATGATAGTCATACTTGTCATGTGAGATTTGTGTCACATAAATTAGAGAAGAATGACAACTAAAATTTTAAGTTTTGAAATGAAGATGAGGTACACATTTTGATGCAAGTAGGTAGGGGTTGCAAGTAGGGGAGATTACCTCAAATGCTGAATGAAATAGCCCAGTCCTGCCGCTCTTAATTACTACGAGCTGTTGTTGGACATGGTTTGTGTCAATTTACTGTCAGTAATTTGGATTCAAGCTCAGATGGTCACATCTGTTAACAATGGCGTGCTTCAGAGCGCCAAAATGGTGCACAAAACTAGCACTGGCAAAGATCTGAGGTTCAAAACTCGCTAAATTGGCGAAAAATTTACGACTTGGGCACTTTCAGTGGCGAAACTCTGCTCTGGTTCATTTGTTCATCCCTCTAGATCTTCAATCCAAATTTATTTTCCAGATTTGTTCCAGAATGCGCCAGCTTTGTTAAACTCTGCCGATGAATTTAAAATACTTGGATTTGTAGGGCATAACGACTTATGAATACGACCCACCATGCAGGATAAATGCGGAGGACGAAGAATTTCTCAAGTCCAATAGACCTGAAGGTCGACATGCAGGTACACTATCAAAGCTCATGCTCAAATTTGCTGATTTCCTTGTCAATATAATATACCGCAATATTCCATTTCTGTTTACTCCAGACATACAAAGAAGAGGCTCCGCGTCTGACATGACTGAGGAAATCATCCATTTTGATGAGCTTACAAACAGGAGGAAGTTGTTCTCATCCGATCATAACATACTCAGTTTTCCACAAGTCATGACTGTCACGATTCTCGCATTTTGATCATTCAAGCACATTCGGCGGCTACGTGATTCCAGTTCGGAGCTCATAAACTGGCAGGCACCTGCCTAGCTAGTGATCAATCAAAGCACCCAATTCGGTAGTCAAAGCTAAAAACGAATGTCAATTTCGTGCAATCAATAGAATCGGCGGAATTCCACGACTTGGACAAATTTCCGGGGACGTGGACTGAAAACGTAAACCCATAGGAGTCCAAATTGAAGAGCTCTGGGCAGCTGAATGTCACCATCTTTGCTCCTCGAATCATCCCAATCTCGCGAAATTGACGATTATATTTCAAACTAAGCAGGAAATAATTCTCACAGAGATGGAACCGTTCCTTCTGCATGCATCTCGTAAAATTGGAATGTATATCACCAACACTGAACTCCGATTACAAATAGATTCGGCATTTTGTATGCATTAAAAAATCCAGAGAGCCTCAGTATACCTCTGGCAAATTACAATAGTCTCGAACATCAGAGCTTATTAGCTCACTTGATTGAACAAGTAATGCATTAATTTATTGTAAACTACACACCCAGTTAAGTGCGTTTATCAAGAACGATTGCAGTGAACACCACCGGTGAATGACACTGACTTGAATGGAAATTAATACTTATACAATACCCTGATTATGCATGAACATTCAAATCAAATAGGGCACGGCCCTAGCTAAGCAACGAATTCCAATTAAACTCCAAGCTGAACTCCAGTTTAGCTGTTGAATTGGTGCTTCGCGGAATGAGCTGCCGTAACTAGTACTCAAGGGTGACCGGGGTACGAAGCCTTGAGGAGCTTGACCGTGGCGGCGTCCACGCCGAAAGACTTCTCGATCACGGCGCTGGTGATGTTGGGCGTGAAGATTTGGTTGGCGGTGAGCAGCAGCCCCGGCTTCTGCGACGTGAGCGTGTTGAAGGTGATGGCGCTCTCGTTGCCCACGTTGAGCTGGAAGTGCAGCTGCGCGCGCGGAAACAAGATAATGTCGCCCACCTCCAGCGTGGCCGCGTACAGCACGTTGTCGTCGCTGACGAAGCCGGTGTAGATGCGTCCCTTCAACACGAACAGCGTCTCGGCGGCGCGCGGGTGCGTGTGCAGCGGCACCACGCCGCCCACGGCGAAGTCCAGTCGTGCGTGCGTGACGCCGTGCGTGTTGAGTCCCGGGAACTGCACGGGCGTGGCCAGCGCCACGATGGCCCCCGTGGGCGCCTGGTTCACGTCGTTGACGTCGCCGCCCGGCGCTCGGAAGCCCTTGTAGACGAAGTCTTCAGCGGAGACGTTGCTTCGCGGTTTGCAGGCGTATCCGTTGACGAGCGGCGCATTGGGCGAGAGATCCGCCACGCAGAAGTCTTGCAACGGGTCGGGGTCGGCGGCCTTCACAGTGCCCACGACCAGCATTATTGCACAGCCGATGATCAAAATCATGGCGTTTCCTCTTCCCGAACGGGCCATTGCTGAAATCAACCTTCTCACTTTCCCAGCTTATCAACTGATGAAGCTGGACTAGCAAGCGAATTGATGAGCACTTGCAATGGATATCAGCCGCTATGCAGCTCAAGTACTGCAATTCGAGCTCACCAGCGACAGAGATGAACACAAGCAAGTTTACATGTAAATCAGTTCAGTTGTTCAGGAACCAAAGTTGGCTGTGGAGATTGATGATTGAATACCCCGTTGCTCAGGTATATATATACTCCTGGCAAGGCGGGCCGGGTGAAGTAGCTTGAGGTACCGCGCACGTTCTCTCTCCGTCCCCATGTGTATTTGGAGTCCACGGACTAGACCTTCCGGGACATTGTTTGGTATGTTGCGAGGAAAGCTTGCATGTGATCGAGTTGCCTTTCACCCGGGCAGTTGACTCCGCAGCTTTGATCCCACGTGCAGAAAGCATTCATGAGAATGAGTTTGGCAAAGGATACGTACTGTCGGCAAGGAAATGTAGCCACCGGCCAACGTAACTTAGCTACAGTAGCGTCGAGGAGCTGCTCGGTAGAGCTTGAATAATTTGATGGACTGAAACTGGGGCACTCGCAGCTAGAGGAAAAGATATTTGGCAATGAGATCGAAGCAATGCCGCCAATACGCATTGAGCACGCGGGGCCGGGTTGGGAATTTCAAGTTAAAAGGTCTCCGCAGCCGTGGATGCTGCGAGCTCCTTCGAGGGGGTGGCCGGGAGAGTGGCAAAGCCTGTCGCACGAGGTAAGGCTCCTCAGTCACGGCAGCTAGCTGCTTCATTGCAACTCTCGGTTTGTTGTCCATATTTGAATTATCATACGAAAAGGGCGCCCTTCCGAACATCACGAATTACTTCTCCATGAAACCCTGGAGCTTTATGAAACCCTTTTCGATGCCGATTGAACTGAGGGCTGTTTTCTACGGAGTATTAGTATTATTACGTGTGGATTTGTGACAGTACCCACAGCTGGTTATGGAAGTTTGTGACCGTAATTTAGATAAACTCGGTATCATGTTGCCTGCACTATTCAGTCCATTCCAAATAGTGTGATCATCACTGCTGCGTAACTTTCGTGGACATCCATCCAAATTTCTTCCACGTTCATCCAATTTTCATCAAATGAGTACACGAGTTGGACCACATTTGTCCAAATTTGGTTCAAATTTATTCAATTAGTGTGAGGTAATCACACACTATTCAACATTTTGTAGCGATTGAATGATTCAATTGCATTTGTCATTTTTCTTGTGAAAATTAGCACATTGTCATCTGAAATGATAGAGATTGTTTTGTATACTTATGAAACTCACGATGGATCAAAAGTCTAGGTAGCGAATTGCATGGTGGGGTGAATAAGGAACTCATTGTTGGAGATTTTGTCAACGTTTGAATATGCAAACTCAATTTTGTAAAATGTTGTGAATATTCATATATACAAATTTCTTTAAAAAAAATTAGATAATTTTTTAAATATTGTTTGACCATTCATACACCACATTTTGGGTGCTATGACCTAACATGTTCTCCACGCAAAATCACTAAAGTATGGGCACTCATGATCAACTTTGTCTAACTAATATCAACACTTCAAATGACAATATGAATGTGGAAGGAAGAATCTATTCAATGGTAACGCAACAATAAAGGAAGTCATTGGGAGAAACCAAGGAATAAATGTCATTATATGAATCCACCATTAGAGTGCTCATTGAATTTTTGCAACATGTGTATGTGCTTGATTTTTGGGTATGTGATTGTGACCTATGTTCAAATGATCAATAATTGCAACTCCACTTACATGAACTTTGCGAAAATGGATATTTCTCCAATTCTAGACCAAAACACTCCCCTTTCACTTCAAGACATTAATTCTCTTTAAAAATAACTATAGGCCGAATGTGTTTGAATAGGCAATTGAAAAATGGTACCTATTATTCAATGGCCTAATTTCTTGTTGAATTTTTTTGGAAATTAAAAGAGTATACTAAATCCCCTCTTATACATTTGAGGGATACCATACACTAAATAAACTATGAATTTTCAAATTGCTAGAAACAATTTTATACAAAAATAATCCTAGGCTCTTGAAGAGTAGACTCAATGCATTTTAGGCAAAAATCTATAGAAGTCAATTTTAGAAAGGGGTCCAAACTAGATTGAAGTCCTCTAATTGCAGTTAGATTTTCCCTTCATATTAATTTCATTCAATTTCTCTTTTTTTTTAAATCCAGTCAATTTTTTTTGTAAGGTAGAACCACCTATTTCCAACCAAGGACCTACACCCAAACTATAGAAGGCAATTATTTTTAACCAAGATGGAACAGATTTCCAATAGAAGCTTGGAATGTGTGTTTTTTTCCCTTTTCAAGGTTGGCACTACTAAGGTCATGACACATGTCCTGAAGTAGTGAGCAAAAAAGTAGGAAATAGTGAGCAGGAAATAGTTCTTGAATTATCAAAATTGGAAGAGTCTAGACATGAGCTATGGATTTATAGCACTTTCTGACTCTCAAAATTCAAAATAATTTCAATTTGGGAATAAAATTACTAAAAATTTGCGGTCCTCATATTTCCTATCTTTCTACATGGGAAAAATTTGCATGCCCTCATACTGCTCTGCTCATGACTCTGTCTCGGAATCCCTTAAGTGATCGGGTATGGGTGGTCTGACCTTAATGTATGAGTTGCAGAGAGTGACGATTGTACGTTACTGTCGTCAACGAACTCTGCTTTGCGAGGAAGCTGCTGCCAAACAAAAACTCCATTATCTTATGTCTTGTGTTGACATGCCTTGCTGCTCGCTCTCACTACCACGAAGGAACGTACTGTACGTCGCCACCACCTTCGTAACTCATCTCCACAACCTCTTCTCGGAATCCTTTCCACTTGAACATAGTTCACTTTCAATTCTGTTTACGTGCACTAGTTATCAACTCGCCCGCCGCCTCAAAGATTTCTTTTCCATGTCCGACCATGTGTGAATTGAGTCACCAATCCGAAGGAACCCATGAATCGGCTTTCTGCCAACGATCGAGTAGCCAGGGCCTGTTCTTTCGGTGCAGCTGATCGAACTGACGTCGGGATCCCCACTTCCAAACACTGTCCTGGAAGGCTCCAATACTGGTGAATCTGGTTCAGACGCTGCATGGAGAAGTCATGAAGAATGAGATCGAACATGCGAGGTATTTCGCAGTTCTCGCAGGCCACGGAGAGCGTATGTATAAATGGCTCACCAGTGGGGATTCAATTTCACACTCAAACATCACCTTTCACTCCAATATCCATCTAGCTTCAATTCACAGCCACAACCGTTTTCCAGCCTTGCTGGCTTTGAAGCTGGTCTCATCAATTAGCTTGCTAGCTACGCTTCGGCAATTCACTTGGCAATCTTCATCAGTTGATAAGCTGGGAAGGTTGATTTCAGCAATGGCCCGTTCGGGAAGAGGAAACGCCATGATTTTGATCATCGGCTGTGCGATAATGCTGGTCGTGGGCACTGTGAAGGCCGCCGACCCCGACCCGTTGCAAGACTTCTGCGTGGCGGATCTCTCGCCCAATGCGCCGCTCGTCAACGGATACGCCTGCAAACCGCGAAGCAACGTCTCCGCTGAAGACTTCGTCTACAAGGGCTTCCGAGCGCCGGGCGGCGACGTCAACGACGTGAACCAGGCGCCCACGGGGGCCATCGTGGCGCTGGCCACGCCCGTGCAGTTCCCGGGACTCAACACGCACGGCGTCACGCACGCACGACTGGACTTCGCCGTGGGCGGCGTGGTGCCGCTGCACACGCACCCGCGCGCCGCCGAGACGCTGTTCGTGTTGAAGGGACGCATCTACACCGGCTTCGTCAGCGACGACAACGTGCTGTACGCGGCCACGCTGGAGGTGGGCGACGTGATCTTGTTTCCGCGCGCGCAGCTGCACTTCCAGCTCAACGTGGGCAACGAGAGCGCCATCACCTTCAACACGCTCACGTCGCAGAAGCCGGGGCTGCTGCTCACCGCCAACCAAGTCTTCACGCCCAACATCACCAGCGCCGTGATCGAGAAGTCGTTCGGCGTGGACGCCGCCACGGTCAAGCTCCTCAAGGCTTCGTACCCCGGTCACCCTTGAGTACTAGTTACGGCAGCTCATTCCGCCAGGCACCAATTCAACAGCTGAACTGGAGTTCAGCTTGGAATTTAATTGGAATTCGTTGCTTAGCTAGAGTCGTGCCTATTTGATTTGAACGTTCATGTGTAATCAGGGTATTTTATAAGTATTTCCATTCAAGTCAGTGTCATTCACCGGTGGTGTTCACTGCAATCGTTCTTGATAAACGCACTTAACTGGGTGTGTAGCTTACAATAAATTAATGCATTACTTGTTCAATCAAGTGAGCTGATAAGCTCTGATGTCCGAGGTTATTGTAATTTGCTTGAGGAATACTGAGGCCCTCTGGATTTTTTAATGCATACAAAATGTTGTATCTATTTGTGATCAGAGTTGAGTGTTGGTGATATACATTCCAATTTTACGAGATGCATGCAAAAGGAACGGTTCCATCTCTGTGAGAATTATTTCCTGCTTAGTTTGAATATAATCGTCAATTTCGCGAGATTGGGATGATTCGAGGAGCAAAGATGGTGACATTCAGCTGCACAGAGCTCTTCAAATTGGACTCCTATGGGTTTACGTTTTCAGTCCACGTCCCCGGAAATTTGTCCAAGTCGTGGAATTCCGCCGATTCTATTGATTGCACGAAATTGACATTTGTTTTTAGCTGACTACTGAATTAGGTGCTTTGATTGATCACTAGCTAGGCAGATGCCTGCCAGTTTATGAGCTCCGAACTGGAATCACGTAGCCGCCGAATGTGCTTGAATGATCAAAATGCGAGAATCGTGACAGTCATGACTTGTGGAAAACTGAGTATGTTATGATCGGATGAGAACAACTTCCTCCTGTTTGTAAGCTCGAAATGGATGACTTTCTCCAGGTACACCCATTCATGTCAGACGCGGAGCCTCTTCTTTGTATGTCTGGAGTAAACAGAAGTGGAATACTGCGGACAAGGTTAATCATATTTACAAGGAAATCAGCAAATATGAGCATGACTTATTATAGTATACGTGCATGTCGACATTCAGATCTATTGGACTTGAGAAATTCTTCGTCCTTCGTATTGAGCCTATGGTGGGTCGTATTCGGAAGTCGTTATGCCCTACAAATCCAAGTATTTAAATTCATTGGCATAGCATAAAAAAGCTGGCGCATTCAGGAATAGATATGGAAATAAATGTGGATTGAAGACTCAGACGGATGAACAAATGAACCATAGCAGAGTTTCGCCTTTAGCCTTTAAAAGCGCCGAAGTCGAGAATTTTCGCCAATTTTGCGAATTTGAAGTTCCTGTCTTTTGAATCTCACTATCTCAGATCTGTGCCAGTGCTAGTTTTGTGCACCATTTTGGCGCTCTGAAGCACGCCATTGTTAACAAATGTGACCATCTGAGCTTGAATCCAAATTACTGACGTAAATGACTGGTAAATTGACACAAATCATGTCCAACAACAGCTCGTAGTAGAAGCGGCAGTGACTGGGCTATTTTATTCAGTATATAAGGTAAGAATCTCCTATTCGGTAAATTGGCACATTCCAAAGTGCCAAAGGTTTTGATTGGGGATCAAAAGTTCTATCTAGGATGGTTATATTTGTTAGAATGCCAATGTTTTGAGCTCGATTAGATGTGATTTCAAACATTTATAGATTTATGGTTCAGCCATCATATTTAAGGTTTTAGTCGGACAACTCGAAATTGCTCTAGTTTTCCTTGATTGACTCAAATTACTCTAGTTTCTGGTGGTACATACAGTAGTGCCAGTTCCTGTAAACCATTCTCATGCGCGCCAATTATATGAAATCTATCCGAAGAACAACTACAACTTACGATGAAGATGTGTGACCTTGATTGAGTTGATTGCATCAGCATCTGCTAACATGAAAGGACAATTTATGGAAGAGAAAGCAATCTTCTTGTCAATTGTCATGAAAGGAGAAACTGCACTACTTCGAAATAACTTCCGCAGACTGAATATAAATGTTGCAAGACAGAGACATGATGAGAGAAACTATGTATCAATAAACAGGGGTTTTCAGCATGCTCCAAGGGGTGTTGGTTTTTAGGCTTGTGATATGTTTGACATTGTTTTTGACCTGCTTATTCTTCTGAAATCGCCAATTTCACTAAACTGGCACGACTCCAGCATTACAAATCTTGGCATAAGTTTGTGTGCACAATGCTCTAAAAACGAGGCCAGATGTAGATTTCCGTTTGAGACTGCAAGTCCTGAAAGTACCAAAGTAGTGTGGAGTACTACCTAATTAACAAAACTGACATTTGAATTCCTTTTCTTCTCTAATTATGTGCATTGCATTGCTGCCAGTGAACATGAAAAGGGAGCATCTCTTACCAGCTTTCTTCCATGACAATCTCAAGCCCAATATACTAATAAGACATGAGATACATCGTACAGAATGCAGGATATTTACCCATTTTTAGAACTAAATTGCTCATGGATATCATTTGAAGAATTCGTGGCTTCTAAAATATATGGAATTTAGCGAAAATATATGAAATTTATGGAAAAGCCTTTGTTACAATGGAACAATAGAAAGGGCTTTGAATGATCATTGTGGCCATGGACAGACTTCTCTATGAATTATGGAGAATAAATTTTTTAAGTACTGACAAAAGTTTTTGAAACAATTTAATCTTACTGAAAATTCAATTATTGATTTTTTTTGCTTTTCTTTTATATGAGTAATTTGTCTCATCTTCAATGCAACTCATTACCTCCATGAGAATCCATCGATTTGAAATTAAATGATGCTAGTGCATCTGGTAGTTAGTGCCGGGCTAGTGGTCAAATGACATGGCAAGGCTATTCAATTTGGGAACCAATTGTAGTTCTAAAGTAATCTATCCTATTTGTACTACAATTTAGTTCTCAGAATTAATTCCAATAGTATGCACCTATAGTGTCGATAGAGGCACAATTCAAACTTTAAAACATGTACTACGAGTGCATAGTGGCACAAGAAGACTTTTATTAGTAATTGAATTGGGGCACAAATTGGACGGACTACCTTACTTTTGAACTAGCTTTCAAAATGAATTCTTTGGATTTGAAAGTCAATTTAGATTCCAATTGGGAGAATCCAATCGAGCAATATTTCTATATGAATTGTGCTATGAAACTTGAATTGTTTTCGCACTCCTTTTTGCCTCACAATCCATACACTCATGCTTCTCTACCGATATGATGTTGCCTTCGTGTGTCTAGGGTCACTCCCCCATTTGTTTTGCCTTCAGGGCTTTGATACATTTCTATCGACTTTACCTTTAGGGAGAATTGTGCTTTCATTAGCACACTCATGCATGTTCACAATTGTACATGTAGAAGTTGTCCAATCAAGTATGTAGATACCATGACAAACTTAAGATATAAGCATGGAATGTGCAATTCAAAATGTGTCATTAGAGAGGGTTGAGCTATAGATTTTGTGAAGCCGATACATGCTCTAAACCAAAGGAGAGGAGGCTTTGCTTTAATAGAGGCTACATGTGAAGAATTTTAAGTAAGACCTCACTCAAAAGCTAGTCAATGCTACAAAGAGAGTCTCTCATAGTGTAGCTACTTGTTATTGTCACAATATATGACCTCTAGATGTAGAATAAAACAAATAATGTAGTTGCTAACCATTTTTTTCATTAGAAGAGGTGCAGAATAGCATTCAATTCAGAATTTGAACATCAATAGCCACAATGCAAATTTCAATGGAAGATGCACCGATGCACAATTTCAGTGTATGACACCTAAGCCTGCTATATATTGGTGTTGGTGAGCTTTTGTTAGTGACTATTTCAACTGATCGGTTTGATTGTTGCGTGCACAATGGCATAAATAACAAAATAAAATAACCTTGAGATAATATAATCTCGAGTCTCAGACTTGGGCCAAACCTAATGAGATTGTGGAAGAGGCAATCCTGCAAACTTATGTCCTCAAAAGTATTTGAATTAGAACATCAACAGTTAAATAATGTGTTAAAAAGACTCAAAATCGCCTTTGGATGTTACTCACGATGCTTTGTGGAATGCATTGCTTGATTCTAGTCGCGCTATGCAATTGAAGGCACAAATTGGGGCTCAACAATGTCCTCAACAGGCTTCTACCATATGGGCTAGATTTGATAACATTTGGATTCACGCTCTGGTTCTTGCTAGTAGGCCATAATTGTGCATTATCTGGAACAAGAAGGGCCCTCCCCTTTGTTTGTTTCAGTAGTTCTTTTGCCTCTTGTTTTGTCTCTTGCTCTTATCTCTTCAGTGTCCAGCTCTTGAGCTTGGATTGTTGTTCCTGGGTTTGTTTTAATGCAATGGTTTGTTCCATTTGTTCATTTTTTTAAAAACACTCATAATCACTGGTGTGTGTCTTGGAATGTTTGCTTGCTACAGTCAAGCTCACAGTATTATGTGGAGTAAGCAGCTGCATTGAGAGTGTTCACCAATGTAAGATGACTCGGTCACTAAGAGACGTGTGTATTAGGTTCAAGTTTCAGTTGCCTTACATTCAGTTTTACAATGAAGTTGCTTGTCCTGCATAACAGTTGAGGAAATTGCTCTACTTGGCATTTTGATCATAATGCTTTGATAATATCGAAATTGCACGTAGTTACACTCTGTCCACTTAGCGTTGTATCCAGTTTTGTAAAACACATTTAGAAGAAAATTGAGCCCTCCATTGGGTTGCTTCCCTCTGTTGTGATGTAGACGGGATGGAGAAATGACGTGAAGCACCAATGATAGAGTTCATTGACAAAACACAAGATCAGCTACAGAAATTAACCTCGCAAATTCATTCATTGACTCTCAAATTAATAGAGTTGGACTCTCTAACCACTTGATGCACTTACATGACGTGAGAAATCAAGCAAGAACTGACGATGTGCGACTCTTGAATTCACGGCCCCTTGAGGGTTCAACTTTCCCTCTAATGAAGATCTACATGGTAAATCTATCACGAAAATGCAATCTTGCAACTTCTAAATTCCTTCAATTGTAAAATAAGCAACTCTTTTGAATGGTAAAGCTATTGAACCCAATGGCAGGAATCCAAGTCTATGTGACCTTACAATGAAGAAACTACATACAAGTTCTCACAAAACTATTTAGTTTAAATTTTTCTTACAACATTCATTGTTTTATGTTCATGAGCCTTTACCATGTAAGGCTAATACAAATTGCATTGTCAGTAAAACTCCAATGCATCAAACACATGCCAATGAACGAACACTTGCAATAACTGGGCAACTAACCAAGCATATTGAATTATACGTTGAAAAAGAGAAAATGTCTTGTGAAAATAGAGAAAATAAGAGGCACATATAAACTGTTTAGTAAATGTCAATGGGTTTTTTTCATAATAGCTATAAACTTATGTGAACATAAATTGAAAAAGGTCAAAACTTTTTCTAGAAAACTCTATTCTTCTTGTTGTACCTAGAAGTCAATTCCATTAGTATTCAACATTTCCAAAATAGTTAGATTTCAGTAGCATTCACAGACTAAGAAAGTAGTGCTAAGTCATACATGACCGGGTTTTTGCATGTGTATTATATGTGTATGGATGAAGAGATACAACACAATCTATGAACAACAATTGAAAAATGCACTTGGTGGTACCGTTTTCACATTAAATGCAACAACTAGTTTCATAATGTTGAATTAAAAATTCTCAAATTTCAATTTAAGAAGAGTTTGAAGGGACCTCTTCTCCAATCCAGCACCTAGTTTGATGCCCATAATATTCCCCATCTAAAGAAACTAGACCAAAGAAACTAGACTAGACTTGAAAGGTCGTACCTGGATCAAACACAAGCATGTCTTTCTTCTTCTTTTTTCCTTTTTCTTTTCAGTTTTGGAGCCATTTCAGTTCAACACGCCAAAGCATTGGTGTTGCACAGTGGTTTCATGTTCTAAAGGGATCTATATCAATTCCTTCTATTAAGGTGAACAGCCTTTTACCATTACCCTTCTCAATTCTGCTTCCAATGTACCATTGGGGCACATTTCAAAAGGGAAATGTACACCAAATGTACATATGGGCGAAATTGAGAAGGGTGGTGGTAGTGGGTTAGTTCACCATACTCCTACAAAACCTACATTGAATAGGGGTATTAAAGGGACCCATACTAATTAATCAACATTGCACACTATATAAATATCTATCTTTTTTGTACATCAATAGTTATTGAAGTGTCCGGGGGTTGTACATCATGTTTCAAACATCTACAATTTTCCAAGATAAGTCCCTTTAATTTTTTGGTCCCCTTAATACCCCCCTATTCAGTGTACAGCTTCTGATTTTTCAGTTGTGGTACAGTAGTCTTCGAAATACCGCAGAATATCCAGTTCAAATTCAAAACACGAGCTGCAGTTTCCACTGGAAAAAGAAAAAGCCAAAAAGAAGACGTACTTGAAAAAGAAAAGAAAAGAAAAAAATTAGGGGAAAATTTTATAACTTTTGACTGGGCCATACCTCGGTTAATGGACACGTGCTCGTTTTGAGTGAGTCCACCTGGACCACGAGAATTGCAGCTCTTCTCTTCTCATCATTTTCAGAAGTATACTGAAAATGGAAAAAACGACATGGAGAAATTCAAAAGCGCTACTACTTAACCCCTAAAGGTCCAAACACCATTTTTTGACAACATAGTGATTTTGGACAACTCATTACAAGTGGAGTTTTTATTTTTTTTCTTTGAAATTTTCACACAAGATGTGTCCAAGGAGTAGCTTTAAGGCCCAACAATTTTCATAACTTTTGACTACATAATTAAAAAGTTATTATATGATATGTAATTTTTTGTGTATGGCGGGCAGCCCGGGCAGCTCAAAAAAATTCTTTAAAAATCAATTTTTTTTTAAATAAAAACTTGAAATTGGTTCCTTAGATTTATATGTACGTGGAAAGCTTTAAATCATTCCATTTGGATTAATGAGTCAAAAGTTATGTGGATTCTTAGTTTGAGTGTAGTTATGGAATCTCTGCTCTAAAATAAACTTTGAAGTCCTTTATTTCACTCAATTTCCAATATTTTTGGGAAAAAAAAAAAAAAAACATTGGATGTAGATTATTTAATACAACATTACAACCATTGGGATTGGCATTTTTCAATTCCATAAATAAATTCTTAACAATTCAGTGTTTTGAATCATTCTCTACTTCTTTCTACTTACTATTTTTTTCCTATATGTTGTGCAATTCCAAATGATCTGAAATTTTTCAAGCATGTAGCCAACTTGACTAGAAGAATGAATCCAAAGAGTAACCACCATTTGGGGCATTTTTTCATACAAATGTGATCTTGTGAAGTGCAGCTGCCCGGATTTTCGCAGGGACAAAAAAAGGTTTTTTGTCAATTCAAACACTAATATCTTCCAATCCACACGGTGGAAAATTCTGAAATTTTTTCCACATCTTCTCAAACGAGTGTTCTATAAGATCTTATGGTTATATGTGTCCAAAAATGTTTTTTTTCTAAAGTTTGGTACTTGTATTAGAAATGGCAGTTTTGGAGCGGTTTGGATGAAAACATAGTCTCTAACCTTTAGGGGTTAAAGTGGGAAAATCTACTTGATTTTCCTTCATATTGTATGTTAAAAAAAATGCATTTGTACAGTGAATTATGAAATTTTGACAAAAGTTAATATTGGGGACCAGGGGGAATTCACCCCAGTTGTTGTTTTTAGCGAAATTTCGTTCAAAAGCGATTTTTTTAATTTTTAGGGAATATTTTAGCGAAATATTCTTGCTTTTGAGCGGATGAAATCGCTATTTTGCTACCAAATCTTTGACCGATATCGCTCTATTTAGGATGAATGTGCATCATTTTGGATGAATAAGTGAAATGTCATCCATAGATTGCAAGTTTCATCCATTTTCATGGATGTAAGTAGCTTCATCCTCCCAGTGATCATCGCTTTCTGCACTGCCTACTATAAATGAAAAAAAAATTGATTCACCCCCGTATTGCCTCGTGTTTTCGGCCGGGGTAAACCGACTCCCTTGCCCGGCCTTGAGGAAAAATCTTGAAATTTTTTATTTGCGAGGCATTATAAAATTTGCAAATTCTAAATTCATATTTGCAATCAGAGGCCCCAAATTAGCTAGGAGAGGTCTAGAAGTCTAGAACATACCCTAGAGACAGTTCAAAATAGGGGGCTTTTTTTTTCACATGCACCCCTGGAATGATTTGGGAGGCTGAGCGAGGGGGCCAGTTCACCCTGACCGCGTTTTTCTCATAGAGAAAACACTGAAATTATTTATTTGCCACCTTTGATAAAAAAAATTTGCAAATTGTGAATTCATATTTGCAATCAGAGCCCCAAATTAGCTCAGAGAGTCGGAGAGGTGAAGAAATACAAAATTTACGTGGCTTAAAATAGGGGGAATTTTTTTACATTTGGCATATAAAGAATTCCAGTGTTTTCTCTACTACTGTACGGTAAAACACGGGGCAATAACTGAAGGGGGTCCGTCAATCCTCCCTGGTCCTATTTTGGGGGAGATTGAAAGCATTTTTTTATTCATTTTTTTTGAAACAAATGGAAAAATCGAAAGCATTTCACTCATTGGCTACAGTAACTTTGCAACGGGCCGTGACTTCCTACTACTCAGGGCGAGGTTATTTGACACGTGCTGGTTTGCAAGGGAGCCCACTTGGCACATGATTGAGCTTCCTGTCTGGTTGCCGTTATCATCATTTTTTTCAGAATTCCTGAAATGGAAAAACATGAATCATCATTTGAAAAAACTTCATTGAGTTCAGTTCAAAAAAGCTTCAGTGGCGGGGGGGTAATCAGCTATTCCCTGTGCAGTAAATATTCTTTTTTTTTCTTACCTGCTGCAGTGACGGATACTGTCGGTATTTGAATAAGTTACTGTGTTGTGGGACTGTAAGTTACTTACACGCTGTGTCAGTTCCGTCATCAGCTCATGTCGTCATGCTTTGCAGGAGTACTTGATCATCAGAACTGGGCTGTGCTGCGAAAATGAGCTCATTTGTCACAAAATTTCAAGGAACTTATGCAGTGGATTGTACTAAGAGCATCTCCAGCCTTCATCGGTAAGCAGGCAGGCCCAGCAAAGTTCACCAAGAGAGACTAAGAGCACCACCACGGCTGCACGGGAAGTAGCACAACCCCGGGTAGTGGCCGCGCGTGGCCACAAGTTGTGCCCCACTGCACACACGGCGAGGGCCAAAAAGTGGCCGAGCACAGCCAAATTTGATGAGCATCCGGCCAAATGAAGAGTTGTCCGCGGCTCGGTATGAAGTTTGATTTGTGTTGATGTAGTTTTCGAGGTGTGTGATTGCGAAAAGGTGAGGAGAAAAAGCTTTTTTATTCCGATGAGGTGCTATATTAGGGCTCCGTGCTCGAATTCCAAATTTGCTAGTGTAATTATGAGGTCTTGGGACCTGTGCTTGAGGGCCTTGGCGAGTGCCAATCCCATGCAAGCGTGGGGTGGAGGACGGACTCAGAGTCTCATTTCTGCAAAATGGCACGTCAAACCCACCTTTGGTGCTCCTTCTTGAGGCGCCAGGCGTGGGGATGCTCTAAGAAGATTGAGGAGGAGTGTCAGTTGACACAAAGTGTCTTTGCCATCTCACAAAACCCAATCTTGAGTAACCAATAGAAAACAGTGTTTTTTTAGAAACAAATTTTTTACAATTATGAAATCACAAGCCAGGAGCCACTACGCCAATTAAGTTGCTAGTGTAAATAGGTCTAATTAAGCATGATATGGATACTTTTGCAACTTGTCATGCTTAGATCATAAGGATTAGAAAAAATAGTACTAGTGTTACAAATATTCTTTGTATGGCAAAAGACTTTTATAAGTCAAAGCATGCTAAGTATTTTGAGTTCATGTTCAAACATATTCAAATGCTTGTCAAGGATTTCCTATGTTGGTCCAAAAGGTGGAGTCATGTAAGACAAGTACACCTTCAAAGAGGAAGGTTGCTTCATCGAGCCATGACCACTAGTAGAAAATGGGGTATCTTTGTAATTGCTCAAACCATGACTGGAAGTCATCAATGATTAATCCCTAAAGACCTAGAAACTTACTTTGAACTTTTTGAGAACTTGGACATGCTCTACTAACTTCACAATTTGAAATTTTTGTATAAAAGTTTAGGATGGATGCTACTCATCATATTTTACATGTAAAGCTTTGTTTCATGTCATTTTGATAAATATTGCAAAAGTGAGAAGGATCTTTTTAATTCCAATGTCAAATTGGCAGTAAAAAAATATATTCAAAAATAATATTAATCATTTTTGACTAATTGTATTGATTAATACATACTCAAAAATATTTAAACCATTAAATTCTGAATTTTGAGGTAAAAGTTGTGAGGAGTTTTATTTTGTGGACATTAAAGGTAGAAACAACATATAAAGTTGTCTTTTGCCCTCAATTTTGAAAATTTTCAAATAAAAATATAAGTAAAAGATATCCATTTTTTATTAGAACGTTTTCACCACTGGGATTACATAACATTGTTTACCTTCGCAAGGGGGGTCCCTTTTGCTTCCCCCGAATGCGGGAGCCCCCTTGCCAAGGAACTTCCCAAGTGCAGTGAAGTTAATATTACAATAAGCCTGACAAAAGTGCCATGAACAAGGAAAGTGCATGATCTGTCCAATTCGTGACAATCACCGCAAACTCTAATTACCTTCACCAAGCGAATTGGATGCCTAGGATTATAATGTAATGCCCGCCCAGGCATCCCGAGGGGGATTATCCCTTCTCTGTTAGGGAAGGAACCCCCCCAGTTAACAATGTTATGTAACAATTCTCAAATTCTTCCAAAAGTTATTAGTATATTAGTTTTATCTTTCATTGAGTAATACCTTCCACTTTACAATTTTTTTAAAAATGAATATGAAAGTTTTTTTGGTTAAAATTTTCTACATATGTTTTCAACACATTTTCCAACGCATTGATTAAAACACACAAGGTATAGGACATGCTTATTTTTTTCTAAAATATTGAAAGAAAAAACTTCCCCTTTTGAAAGGCCTACAAAAGCCTACATTTTGAAGTTTAGGCACATTGAACTTGCAATCGGTGGGGATATTCACTCTAAAGTTTTAGGACAATGTACTTGAACAAGTTAACTAAAGGATCCTATGATTAAATTTGTTAGAAATTAAATATTGATTTTGACCTTGCTTTGGGGACGAGTATTTTGATGTAGTTTTGGGCCTCTAAACATGAAAGAATTTTAGGTATTAAAGAGCAAACGCGGATCAGAAAAATGATGCAAAAACTAAAGTATATAAGTGTTGCAATCATAGATCAGTCATTTAAAGGATTGCTGGATGATGAGACTTTTTCTTCAAAAAATCATGGTAATTTGAAACCATCCCAATAAATCTGAAATTTTTTATGACTCATAGATGACATGTGATTTCATCTCTGAAAATAGTAGGATAAAATAATTCCCTCTCAAACTTATTAGTTGCAAAATAGAGGAAACAAAGAAGAAGAAATTGAGAAAGATTTTGCGGTTGCAGGCTCCGTCCTTCCAGGGCTCATTTCCGGGCCCAGGCACGGGAATGGGGGAAAGACCTGGATAGGGAACCGGCCCCCCTACTGCCGGTGGGTTCCAAACAATTTCCAGGTTTGGAATACCGCGTGGCCGTGATCTCTGCAGCCGCCCAAATGCAGAGGGACCTGAACCAGCCTCGGCACACGGAAGCCTTTTAAATTACCACATAAAGTTATACCCTCTATTTCCGTCCCCATTCAAAACTAAAGATGACACCACTAAATCGAGGTGGAGCAATCCGATCGCAACAGCTGTCTTTCTTCAGGTGTGTTTTTTCCAATAATTTAACCGGATATATATACATATATAAATCCAATAATCCACATCCTAATTATAGCCCATAATCTACTCGACACGTGGCACTCCCCAACCCACCCACCTGGGTAAAACCCTAAACTGAAGCTCCCCGGTAAAAACAATGTGACGGACGGTTTGACGGAAGGAAGTCCAGAACGGCAACTCCAGGAACTTTCGAAAACACATCATTGTGTGTAAAATAAATAAAGTAAATAATTAATTAATTTTAAACTTTTTTAAACTTTTTTATAAAGAAAAACATCATAGATTGGAGAGGCCCTGAACTAATGGATAATAAGTTAATCCGGAGCCCTCCAGGATTTGGGGGTTGCTGTAAATAAGACAGAATGTGCCTTCATTGCAACTGTCGAGAGACTTCGGGAAGGTGAAAATTTGACGGAAGGGAGGTTGCTGCACCGTAACTTCATTAACCCTGAAAGGACGAGACTTATCACCAAGGTAAGCTTAGTCAGCCCAAGCATGTTTCAAGTACTCTGGATGAAATAGTACATACAAGATTTGTCACTAAGGTAGGTAGGCAGCCAATGCATGGAGTGATCCAAGTTAGATTGGATGAAAAGGTAACTTACATGCAAGTTTTATCATCAAGGTAATCAAGCACGATCTCGATATTGGAAGGATATATACTAGTGGAAACTTGGGTCGTATAGACTAGGAAAATGACTATGAGAAGACCTAGTAGTAGTCAAGTACGTGTGAGATTTATCACCAAGGTAGGTAGTTGGCCAAAGCATGATCCAAGTATTTGATGAAAAGGTACATATATACAAAGACTTATCATCAAAGTAATTAGTCAAGTATATAGAGATCATGATTTGTAATCAATTTTGTGTATATCCATGAGATACTTGCTTGCAATACACTTCATATTTTTCGTTGCGTTAGACGGTTATATAGACAGCAAAATCCAATTTGGCTAGAATGTATTCAGCTTAAACATTTCAAGAAATGAATGTATTCTTGTGGAGTTTGTATTAATGTTTTGGGAAAAACTAACTTATGATATAAAACTAATATAGACTTTGGGTGCATTCAAGCAACTTTGATACATTGTCTAATTATAGTAGAATTTCTTTAGATAAATGTGATTTCTCTCTCCGAAAGTCTACTTGTAGGATTTTTGTTACTTTTGTCCATGTGACATAGTTATTAGAATCATTCCAACATATTCTTCATTCACATGGGATTAAAAATTGCTTTAAAGTAGGAGATCCATAAGTGGACACTCTCTAAAAGTGTTACTGTTTGACACCAACGTAGGTAATGCTTTCTTCAATGTACCAATTGCATTTGTTAGACAGTGTGCCAAAAGTGAACAAATTAGGAGGTGGATGCTTTTAGAGCCTTTTATGAGATTATGACTTCAAAAATTATAACTACTTGCACAAAGGTCAAAAAAATATGAAACTACTTGGTTTAAGGTATCTACACCTAAAATCGCACAGTTAAGCTTTGTGGCATGATCCGTATGCTTTAGAAAATGAATAACAATTTTTGTATATATGTGAAGGACTATGAATCAAAATGCAAGTGGTTTCATAATTTTTGGATGCATTGTGAATTAGTTACAAATTTTCTAAGATACAAGGTGTAGGGTGTTAAAAGTGTCACTTAGGTGATGCCAAAATCAATTTGATGCACATGAAGAAATGTCAAATACAAGAAGTTAAACAAACAAAAAGTGTATTCAAAATGGACTACTTGGGAGGTTGCCACCTCTATAGTTCTATTAATAGAGCTGCACACTAGTCGAAATGGGCTCTTACACTTGTCCTTTACTGTGCACCATTTTCGGTTTCCTCCCCATTCATTTTCAGTTCAAAAATAGGGGTCGACATTCAGGAGCGGTCCATTTTAGGTGTAGTTACCTTATATGCCAATTCCATTTTGTCTTTCATGGGAAATTTACCACTACGTACAAAATATTTCAAGAAGCCACACTCCCCCAAGTTGTGAATATGATCGCTCTTTGGAGTGACCTCCTATCTTCCTCTTCTTCCTCTTCATGGGTTCCTCCATGATCACCACCAGCGGTATCTGGCAACACAGCAATGTCTTCCACCTTTGATTTGTTTCTAATTTCCGACAAAAATCATTACATCTCCTATCAACTGCAGGCCACCTCCGATGTTTGCTTGCCCACACCTAAGTTACGTGAGTTATTCTTGCCTGCTTTCGGGCTCTGATGGAGCGCAAGTCGGTCCCTGGCATACCATATTGTCGGTTATTCAAAGAATTGGCAGGATTTCACTGAGGGATTCTAATCACAAAATCACATTGCAAGGCTATAATACGGGTACTACTAAATACTCATGCCTCCAACGCTGTTATTATGAATGAAAAGGTAATAATGCAAAACGCCAAAGGGGAGTTGTGAATAATGAATGTGGCCTACGAGCACGACTGCCTGACTGCCTGACACATACTCAAGTTTTTTTGAGGATGAGAAGAGTGATGACTCCATCAGTCTATCTTCAAGTGTTGGAAGCATATAACTTAAAACTTATCTGTAGAGGGAAAGCGGCCTGTCAAAGACGACAGCTCCTTGCCAGGTGGAATTGTCCATCTCAGCTTTCATGCCGTGGCACTCGCGGCCAACTAGAAACAAAAAATGACAGGTAATGCACAGTTGTCACATATGCAACTGGAAGCTCACTCGAAGTTAGAATGGGCTTATACATTCGGAAAGAGACCGACCTCATTAACTTAGTTTTTGAGAGAGAGAGAGAAGTGACTTGGATTCTTCTTCTGGAACCCGCCAGCAGTACGTTAAGAGTCTGTTTGTTTTGTGACACAAAAACGACTTGGAAAATTAAGCATGCTTACCCCGCTTCATTACTTTCATCTGCTTCATAAGACATACAAGCAACCGTAATAGAGAGCAAGCCCCTATTGACAAGCCCTCTCTCTCACAAGCAGTGTGGTTAATTTTCAAGAGGGGGAGGTTTGAGAAGATTGTTACACATCATGCTAAGTACATTTCTTGCATCTTGAATGACCAAATCTGCAGTTTTCGTTTGATAAGGGCCGGCAGGATTGCATCCTTCTTCTGATGGCCAGCCAAAGAGAGTACTGTACTACGGTTGCTTTTGAAAACTTGGACTTGGCATCATGTCTAGGACCAGACAAATTCTTGCACAAATCTCGGTATACTCTAAAACAGTAAAAGCGAAAGCATTGGAATGAGAGATGCAGGTGTTTGTGATCACAGAAGTTGACAATTTCAAAGAGTAAGTTAGAATTATACTCGGTCAATGTTGCAGTGAAGGAGGGATGTTATGAGAGCACTCTTCGTGATGTCAATCACCGACCACGGCAGCTCCACTGATATTGTTCATATGATCCTGCCACACCGAATGAAAGCTTAGCCATCTCTTCATTGTAAACGATAAAATCCAAAAAGTGAGCATGTGAACGGACTTCATATTCGAGTGTGCACAAACGATGAGTACTTGGCATCGGAGTAAATGGACTTGAATGAACCCACAAAAAAGAAGCAATACGGGCAACGGAGTTTCGTAAAACAGGGTAGGCACCACGATAGGTGATTGGAAATTGTCATTTCATTATTCTCAAAAAATCAGACTTCCCATTTGTCATTGGCAACGGAAGCAAGTAAACTGAACTCAGAGCCCAACTTCAGCAGCTCGTGGAAAAAAACCCAACTACCGGGAGTGGCAAAACCCACTCCTAGAACTATACACACTAACAACAACACCGTTGTCCTGTACTACACTAGTCCTCCAAAAATGCAGCACAGGAACTGTGGACTAAAATAAAATAAGCCACAAACTCCGTCCTCTGCGATACTCCTTGAACTCCTCCCCAACGGCAAGACGTCTGCGTCGGGGCCAAGTTGTCTGTCATTCCGGCAATGTCGAGCCCAAAATTTCATCTTCTTCTAACCTAGAATGTCTCGCACAAGCTATTTTCTCAACAATGCCAGCCTCGTCGTGAATGAAAAGACGATAACCTTGCGGCAAGTATAGGTGGCAACAGTATGCTACAGGCGCTACATCGTGTATATATTACAGATTGATGTAGTGCGTTAGTCAGACAGCGATCGGTAAACCCTTCCGCTCCGCTCGCTGTTCTTCAATCAAGTCCCGAATGGAGGACGTCAAACCTGCTTCTCTCAAAATAGATGCAAGCCCGGTCTGGCCAGGTCGCTGAAAGACTCTTGGCTTGAAGGCCGGAAGCGCCCATCCACTGTTGTCAACAATGGGCTTGATCGCGACGTTGCCTGAAGGCTTGGTACTGACCTCCGTGGGCTTCTTGCCCACAAGATTCTTCAAGTCCTTCATCGCCCGCCTCTCTCCACCTCTTAGGTAGTCCACCTCCATCTCATCCGTGTACTTGGCATTCCAGCCGTTATCTCTCAAAGCTATACGAGAAAGATTAGAGACATCCTGGTCGTGTGTCTTGTGAATAGTGTCGTTCGTTGTACGCCTGTATATTGAGAACCACTTGGCACGCATGTACTCAGGTTTCCGCCATGGAGGGAGATGCATCCCTCGCTTCTTTAACGACAACTTGACGCCATCGGACATGATGTTCACAATCTGTAGAAGACGATCCGCCCTGCCGACAAACACGGTCGGCAGTACTTGAACAACGGCGTTGTAGCACGGAGTAGGTCGCGCAATCTCGAATTGCGCCTTAAAGTCGACGTCGATCAAAACTCTCTCGCTCTTTCCCGTTGCACTCTCGAAAACCACGTCAATGTACTCGTAGTCGCCCCCGGGGAAGCTCCCGGCGTGGTCCCACCGCGATTTGCATATGGCAGCATTGTAACCGCCGGTTCTAAGGTGCTTCATAACCTGGCGCTTCAAGCAGCTTGTGGCGCCGTCCTCTTTCGCCTTCGCCTTGTTCACTTCACTCAGCAAGATCCTCTCAGTAACATTCATGCTCGACATCAATTCCTGCAAAATCTCCGAAAGCTCTCCGCCAAGTGACGACCTGGAGTCTTCGAAATCGCTGCAATCGCACATGGAGCTGCAATTGCAGCGTGACCGAGGGAAGCGCCCGCCGTCGCAGTCGTTTTCAATAAACCCGTCCACCATGGCGCCTAAGCAAACCGAGTTCAACTCGTGCTCACTCCCACTGCTCATATACTGATTCCCGAATTTGTTCTCCAAATCCACTCCATTCCCAAACATCTTACTCCTGATATTCTCCGCGCCTACTTCCGGCACCTTAGAAGCCCGAGCTTGGAACTGCGCGGACAGCAACCCCATGGTATTGATATTCACGCTCTGCGACGGCACACGCACAAGCGTCGACGATGCGCCCGAAGCCGACTCTTCCCCCCTCCCTTTCTCCGCCTTCGCCCGAGCCAGGTTTCTTGCGCTGCTACTCCTCGCCTTCGACGCAGCGCCAATCGATCTCATCGGCAACAAACCCGGCATCCTCACTCAACTCTCACTTCCCACTACCACTTCTTAAAAATAACACTCCCAAACAACACACAAACCTCTCGAAAACCACGAACGCTATAAAACGCTCTCCATGGATTGGTATCAAAAAACACCGATCACGTCCGCCCCGAAACCAACAACCAACAAAACCAATAACGCATCAAACAAAACAGCCCTTGCTCTGTTTCGATTGCTCTTTTTCTTCAATCAACTAAACGCAGCATTCGCATACAATCTCAACCTCTTCACTGTTTCAATTCTCAAGCACATCTCAAATACTCCTGCAACTAAGAAATTCCAAAGGATAGAGGAGGAGAATCAAGCCGCAGAAGCTTGAGGAAGCTTGAAGAAGCTCTGGTACTACTACATGCGAAAGCTCCGACAGGAAGGGGGCTTATAGCGAGAGAGCCAGCCTAAGGTACCAAAGCACCGAGAATGTCTGCACGAACGGATGAATGAGAATTGAGATGGATGAGAATTGGGATGGATGCGCAAGTTTCGAACTGACGGAGATTGCGTGCAATCAGTGTGGGAACGCAAGTGATCATTCCGGGGTTTGGTCAAACAGGGGGAACGGGAATGGGGGGTGGTTTGGTTTGGGTGGGCCCCGGTGGGCCCCGGTGAACCCACGAGGCGTTCCGTCAGAGGTCGGCAGGAATCTAGGTTCCGGATTTAGTAAATAGGTACATTTCGGTGTTCAGAGATAAGAAACGGGCCTCGTCACCCTCGAAGACCCTGGTTGGAGCCTGGAAATCTACATTTCTTAAAATTTTAGTTTGAATTTTTTTTTAATTGGAGGGTGTATACAAGTTGAAAACTCAATTGATTATATTAGTCTCCAATCTGATAATAAGGGACGCTTTACACTTAGAGGCCGGGCCAATTCATTCTGTAAGAGGCTCAAAATTCTTGCTTGTGATTAGGCAAAAGGTTGAACTCTTCATTTATGATTGGGCAAAAGGCTGAAATTTGTGGAATGGCCTTAAGAGTAATGACCCAACCTCTAAGTGTAAAGCGTCCCTTAGAAAATGAGGCAAAATGCAGCGTTTGTCAAGAGTTGAATTTTCAACTAGTTGAATAAAGATTGGGAAATCATGATCATTCATGAGAAATAAGTCCATACAATGAAAGGGATTATCATACCTTCCTCGAAAATGAAATTTCATGAGCATAAACTTCTTCATGCCCATTCTTCATTTCTTGAAGAGGGAAAAAACTTCTCAATCTTTAAAGAATGGGTTCAATCACAATTTGAGGAGAGAATGCCAAATCCTCATTCTCTAAAAAATTGAACATGGGGTGCAAAAGGTGTGACAACCTCTAATGCAAAGGCATTGACACCAATGAAAGAGTTCAGTATGGTATAAACACCAAAAATCATCACTTTTTGGGCCCATATTACAGTGACAAACAGAACTGAGTATAGACTTGAAACTATTTCATTCAAACAAACTTACCATAATTATCAATGTGCAAAGTCCAAAAGTATATATGGGAAAGTTGTGTGCGACATATAACACATTACTAATGGAAGCTTGAAGTAAAAATTAGTTGTGATTTGAAAGAAAATTGATTTCAAAGTTAACCATGTCTTAAATTTGGTTTTATGCACCATAATTTGGAATTATTTTATATTTTGTCAATTTTTTCATAGAGCTCAAAAAAATTTGTGCCTTGGCATATTGGTATATTTCATTTCTTATTGTTGTTTACAAAAATTGAAGAAAGTTGACATTCATAGAATTTAAAATATTCACAATTTGACAAACATGCAAATGATGTTGGTTCTGATGATATTTGACCTTTCTTTTTAACTATAAGCATATAATTGCATTAGCCATAGTGGAGAGAATATAAGTTGCAACATAAACCATTGTTACATCTTAATGCCCTTGCATTTGAAATATTTGTTGAATAAGACAATGCATTCAATTTATACATTTGAGCCACATGATGCATTCTTGGGTTCAAATTCTCTGTACAAAGATTTAATTTTATGATGCACATAATTGATCCATACTAGTAATATTATCTAGAATTGTTTTTTATGATGGCAACTTCTATTGTTCATGTTGTTCAAAGTCTTCTAAAGAACTTTTCATTGTTTTACAAAAAAACCAAAACCTTTCATCAAAACATTTTGATACTATTGTACAACAAGTGTTTCAATGAAGCAATGCCCTCCAAAAGTAGTGAAGTGCAATTGATTCAAAACTTGTCTAAATAAATAATACGGAGTATAAAACAATGGCATTTCTAATAGTACTTGAATAAGAATTTATAACTTTATATTTGAGAAGCACTTTCTACAACTTTTGAGTCGCTTGTGGATCACATTGAAATCATTGCTAAATACTAAATAGAACCTTGTCTCCAATACTTGACTCTCTATATCCACGCTTGTTTCAAGCCTATTATCATCCACAAAAATGATTGAAATTAGAAATAAACAAATAAAACAATCAAAGAACCCTTCATACTTATCACCATTGGAGGCACGTCAACAACCTAAAAAAAACTAAACCGTACCATTCCTTGATCTTTCCATGCAAATAGAGACGGTGACAAAAATCAACAAACAATCCAAGTCGTACTCTCTTTATCACAATGATCTTCTTTCTTTCCACACAACATCATTAAACTACACTAGGGGCAATAGGGGAGGAGGGGGGGAGGGAGGGGCCATTTTGCTTCCACACAAAGTAGGAGCCCACAACATGGCAACATCCCCGCCCACCAATGCCTCTCTTGCAACTTCCTACTCAGCCAAAGAAAACCAGAGTTGCCAGCTTCCCACTCAACCAATGACTTTTTTTGCAGATTAAACTAAAATTCTTTCCCATGCATCCAGAGAGAAATTTCTCCCAATCTCCAAGGGGGAATGGATTAGGCTAGGAGTAGGGAGGGAGGGGAATTAGGGGAAGAGGTTCAATTGTCCAATTGTTCAAGTGACCAGCGTTGCCAACTTCCCACTTAGCCATTGACTCTTTTCGCAGATTAAACTAAAATTTTGTCCCATACATTCAGGGAGGGATTCTTCTCCCAATCTCCAAGGGGGAATTGTTTAAGCTAGGAGTAGGGAGGGAGGGGGAGTAGGGGAGTAGGTCCAATTGTCCATGGTAGTAAGTTAATAAGTTATTACATTCCCTTGCCTTCCTCTACGCAATCCATGCATGTCAGTGGCTTGCACACTTGATCATTGATAAGGCTGTGTGGTGTGCTTATCAAGGGAAGTTCCACTATTCAGTCAGTCCCCACTCGCTTCTATGATGACCTTCCGTCCCTCTGGAAGTCTGCGCCCCCATTCATTTGCCTCGCCTCGCCTCGGGGGCCTGGACCAGCTTCGGCCCTCATCGCACTCAACCGTTGAAGACTTGAAGGCCCGGGCCGTCTCAATCACGGGCGTCCGGACCCGGCCACCCGTTCCACTGATTCAGGGCCCAAACTCGAGCTCTCCCCGCCCAAGACTGCGCGACCGTCGTACACTCGTACTACCCCACCCACCTTTCAAGGCCGGCCGGCGTGCACCCGGCCCGGTCTGCACCAGCTCCCACCCGCGCTGGCTGGCTGGCTCAGCTGAGTCAGGCTTCATGAATTCGTGATAGTAAGTTACCAAGCAGGTGAGCCTGTGTAGTAAGTAAAGTACGTTACCGTGTGATTCCATTCTGTGACGGATGCCAATCTTCTAATTTCAGGCTATTTTTTTTTTTTGAAACAAATGAAACGGAATTTCACAAACACCAGCCACAAGTGGAACATTACACAAACACCAGCCACAAGTGGAGTGGTGGAACAACAACCAAAAAAAAAAAAAACAGAGACACATACAAACCCAAACAGACGGACATGGAAAAAAAAGCTACAATAGAACCTTATTTAAAGTAATAGGATTGGGATTGGTTTGACACATTACATTAGGAAGGAACGTTTACAATCTTGATGTTTGTCTGTGGTTGATATTGTTAAGCCGGGATTGGCATTCAATATTTCTTGACAATGCTTTATTGGTTTAGAGAATATTGCATTGACAATGCTGTAATTTCAAGCCTTTCAAGCTAGGGAGAATTGACCCCCTCATTGTCCCAACCAAGGGTAATTGTAAAAAATTGCCCTATTTTGTGCCGCATTTTCTGGTATCTCTTGCATAATTTGGGGCTAGGGAGACCTGACCCCCACATTGCCCCAACCGAGGGTAATTGTAAGAAATTACCCTGATTTCATGCCGGCTACCTTTCCTTTCAATTGCTGACTGATGAGTAGACGGGAGAACCTCCGTCACTTGAACTTGAACTGAACCCGGCGGGCGGGGCTGACTGATTGAACTGACGGACTTCAGTTGGGGATTGCTCTCCGTCCCAATGATTTTACCCGCGTGGGTAAATCTGCAGACCACGGGCCGGCCGTTCCTGGGGAACTGTGTTCCTCTGCGTTCCCCCGTTCCCCGGTTCCCCCAATTGAACGAGACATGTGCGAAGTGCGTGAGCCGGGAATGCGATTGTGGGTTCTACACGTGGTTTTATGACGTGGAATTCCACGTGGATCTGAAGCCGGAGTGCCCTTGTGGTGTTTGGGACCGTTCCAACATTTGCCAATATTAAAACAATATTTCAAAAATGTATATATGTTACCGAATTCAGAATTTGACCATCTTTATCATTTCTCTAAATAGTATATGTGCTACATTTGGAGTATTGTTGTATAGAGTAATGGAAAAAATAAATTAAATGTTGGTGAAAAATATTCAAAAAATTCTACATATGTGTGTGTCTATATATATAATTAATTGTCTTGACTCCAGTAATTTTTATGAATTTCTTTTTGCATATTTAACTGTAAGATCTTGCACTAATTGTTTTGTATATGAATGTGTGGAAGAAATTTTAGAAACCTTCACTTCATAGATTGCAAGATAAATGGACTTATAGTGAAGAAAACAAATTTTGGGAAATCTTATGTGATTAGATTATTTATTAACTTTGAATCTTCTTAATTTAAAATTTTTGAACTAAACATTTTGACTTCTTAAAATTTTAAATTGAATATTTGAATTGAAGGTCAGGGGGGAAAGTTTTTTAAAAAATGCTTAATTTTCATTCTTTAAAAAATTCTTGAGTGGAAGTTGGTACAAGATTGAAGGAAAAAATAAATTGTCAATAGCTCTAAGATGGAATTGAAATACACTAATCCTAGTAGTGAGATTGTTCTAACAAGCATATCTAACCTTGTGAAATTTGTTTTTTTGAAGATTGTTAAAATTGGGTTCAAAAACAAATCCATTACATTATATTCTCCAAAAGTTTCTATAATTGCCTATAAGACAAGGAGCTCCATAACTTTCACATGATTGATCCAAATGGAATGAATCAAAACTTTGCACATAGGCAAAATAATAATCTATGTGAGTTTGTTTTTAAATTAATTTTTTTTCTTATCTAACCAAATTGCTTTGGAGGCTTAGGATGGGAGGGTTGCTATTATGTGAGCATAGGAGTGTGAGCCCATGAGCCTAGAATACTACACACCTATGTTATAAGTGTATATACTATAGAAACCGTCTATAACTATAAGGTATATATGTTACAAACACCCATATTATAGGTGTTTATGATACATACACCTTCAATAGTGTGTGGTATCTATATTATAGGTACCTATATTGTAGGCTTAATGCTCACAAGCTCGCATTCTTGGGCTCACGTACTAGCACCGTTGCTTAGGATGGCATAACTTTTGCTCTTGTGCACCAATTGAAATGAAAACTTCATTCCTATAAAGTTAATATATTCTTCTATCTTCAGTAATTTTTTTTATTAAATCATGTCAATAATTGTGGTCATCTAAACCTACCTAAAATCCCAAGTGTCCTTCAAGAAGACTTTAACCCCTAAAGGCCCAAAGTCCCCTCAGGGAACACTTGGGATTTCAGGTAGGCTCGTGCAACCTGAAATTTTGACCTGATTTTTTGAAACTTTTTTTGAAGATAGGAAATCACATTAGCTTTCTAAGAATATAATTTTTTTTTCAATCGGTGCTCGGGAGCAAAAGTTATGCCACCCGAAGTCAAAAAAGCAGTTCACTGGGCAAAAAAACTGAACTTTAAAAATTTGTTTTTTCTTTTCTTTGAATTTTTTTTCCAAGGATAATTTTTTTGTCTACATTTGAAGCTTTGATTCATTCTATTTGGACTCAGAATGAGAAAGTTATGGACAATCTTGTTTTTGCGGCAGTCTAAACATCTTCTTCAAAAAACAACTTATAGAATTCATTTTTGAATGCAATTTTCAAATTTTTTCAAATTTTCTTTTGACAAGGTTAAGTTTGTTTGCAAGAACAATCCCACCGTTGGGATTATGGTATTTTAATTCCACCTAATAGCTATTAACGATTTAGTGTTTTGTTCAATTTTGGACCTACTTCTACTTAACAATTTTTTTATATGTGAAAATCAGGTTTTGACATTCTGAATTTTTTTTCCCCAACTCTTAACTCAAATTTTCAACATATATTTTTTTAACTCTATGGTGTCTATTGCAAAAAAAAATCCACAAATGGCCGTCAAAGTCATCTAAAATTGCAGGCCACAGTTCAAAAAAACTTCTTTTTCCAACTTCAAGTGCTAATATCTTCCAATCCGTATGATCAAACTTCATGAAAATTTTACCACATAATCTGAGACAAGTGAAGTATAAGATCCTATGGTTAGATTCTAAAAAAAAAGTTTTTTTAAATTTAGAAAGTGATCGCAGCAGAAATGGCAGTTTTCAGTGGTTTCGGAACTAGAAAATGCCTTGGGCCTTTAGGGGTTAAGATTTTAGGGATTAAGTTTCACCCAATTAACCATTCCCCCTGTCTCAAAATAACACCATTATTATTTTGAGATAGAGGGAGTACTACACAAAAGTAAAAATAAAAACTCTAGTGACACTTCATAATTCTATATTAGAGAATCCCACGTGTAGGAGGCACTTGCATCACCATCCATCTATAGTGTTGTGAAAATAAGGTTACAATTGTATTTTTCATTTGAGTTTGCTTCATAGATACACTTTAAATCTCCATCTTTCCAACCACATTGGAAGGTTTTCAACTTAGGTTCACACAAAAATGACAATTCAAAAATTAGATTCCATATTTAAATGATTTTCTTACGTTTGAGGACAAGATATGCATATTGTGTCCAATTTAGAACAATTTTGATAATTATATATGGAAGCAATGTTTTTATCTTTGATTATGAGACCTAGTTTGTAATCCAACCCACTTTTCTTTCCTAAGACCAAAGAAGGAATTCCATGCACTTAACCCCTAAAGGACCGTTGTCCCTTCAGGGGACAAATGCATTTTTGGGCAGGTACCTACGGGCTGAAATTTTCTCCTGATTTTTTGAA
The DNA here is from genome assembly GCA_951799445.1 of Pseudisothecium myosuroides. NCBI lineage: Eukaryota > Viridiplantae > Streptophyta > Bryopsida > Hypnales > Lembophyllaceae > Pseudisothecium > Pseudisothecium myosuroides. The sequence continues at coordinate 10,607,550 of OX637292.1, read as the reverse complement.
ACTTTTTCTGGAGCTTGAACAGCTGATAAGCTTCGTGGGAATATAATTTTTTTCACAATCGGTGCCCGGAAACAATAGTTATGACCAAATAAGCTCAAAACAGGGGACGGCGGGCAGCAAAAAAAAAATTGGCAAAATTTTGATTTTTTTTTTTATATATATTTTTTCTCATAGAATATATTTTTGCCTATCTGGAAAGAGTTGATTCATTTCATTTGGATTTGTTATGAGAAAGTTATGGATATTCTTGTTTTTCGGGCAGTTAGAGCATTTTCTTGAAAAAAATAACTTGTAGGATGCATTTCTGAATGCTATTTTTGCAATTTAAAAAAAAAAAAATTCTCGTGGTTTATTTTACTTGTTAGAACAATCTCACCATTTGGATTAGTGTATTTTAATTCCATCTAAAATATATGAATATTTTAGATTTTCCTTGTATCTCGTACCTACTTCTACTTAACAATTTTTTTAGGATTGATAATTAAGCTTTTTTGAATAATTTTTTTTCCCCCTAGACTCTCAACTCAATTCTCTACTATAAAGATTTAAAGCTCAAAACTTTGTAGTGCAAAAATTTTAAGTTAAAAATGTTCAAAGTCAAAAAATCTAGTCCCGCAATGTGCTGAAAAACTTGTTTTTTCCACTTTAAACACAAATATCTTGCAATCTGTGCGGTCAAAAATTCTGAAATTTTTTCCATACATTCTCATACTAGTTAGGTGTAAGATCCTACGGTTAGATGTGCAAAAAAAACATTTTTCAATTTTTTTTACTGTTTGCTATAGAAATGGCAGTTTTCAGTGTTTTTTGGCAGAAAAAAGGTCTCGGTCCTTTAGGGGTTAAAATTGCACACCTTGCATAAAAGACCCTTTTCCAAATCAAGTTTTTACATGGATGTATACAATAGTTACAAACTTGCAATAGGAAGATCGGAATTATTGGTGAGCAAATTTTTTGAGGAGATTCATGACAAGTAGAATGAGTTAGTTTCCAACTTCCTGAAACTATTTTTAACATTGAACTTGAACTTTATGGTTGCTTTTAGTTTGACAATAAGGCAAAGTTACTTCTAAATGTAGTTTCTCCCTATTCCATAAAATTGTTAACCAACCTAAACCAATCTCCCTTGGAGATTGGGATAATCCTTCTCTAAATCTCTGGGATTGAATTTAGTTTTAATCTTCAGAGAGTTGTTGGCAAACTGATAAGTTGTAAAGTTAATGCCATTGGTTGGCTGGGAAGTTGCAATATTGGGGGCTCCCACTTTTTGGAGGAGCAAAAGGGCCCCTTAGCATTGATTAATAATATTAAAGCATGATCACCAATTGTAGTGCAATTGACCATGGCAGCAACCGGTTGCTAGACACTTATTGTCCCATGAGATGCGGCTATGTCGTGAACCCCAAGCTTTGCACCAACCACCCATTAAAATGAATCCACTTTCACTAAGGTTATACAATAGAACCTATGTTAGTGCATAGTGCCGGGACTATGCACTAAGAGAGGTTTATACAGCTGGAGAGGTTATGTACAAAACTTTGGCTAACGTGACCCTCTCGCTATGGGGCCTCCAACTACTGTTCACAAAAATCACGACCTCTCTTACTGCATGTTATGCACTAAGAGAGGTTCTATTGTAGTCAAAGTTGATTGAGTTAGTGTGAGTGTAAAATTGCCCATTGCTATGCAAGCAAATGTAAGAATGACGTGAAGAACGACAAAATTTATACCATGAAGGGATGCAGTGTGGAGCCTTTGATGTTGGACAAGCCCAGCAAGGCTCCAAATACCGGTAGCAAGGCTGTTTCATAAAACGGAAAGCATCACTAAGGTCGGACCACCCATTACCAACTAGGAGCCAATTCCCAACCTGTATGGTGGTCTATTTCCAACCAAGGCCTAGAATGTTTTTTTTTTTTTTCAAGGTTGGGACTAATAAGGTCATGATACATGTCCCAAAGTGTCGTAAAATATGTGGGAAATACAGAGTGGGAAAGTAGTTTTGGCTATGATTGGATTTAGAAGACTCTAGTGATTGGTAATGGATTTTGAACACTTTTGGGCTCCCAAAATTCACAGTAATTTCAATTTTGGGGATAAAATTACTAAAAATTTAGAGTCCCAATATTTCTTATTTCTCTGCAAGAGAAAAATTTCCTCTACCTCACATCGCTCCTCATCTGTGTTGAAATTGCTTAATAGTGACTAGAAATGGGTGGTTCAACCTTAAATGCAGTGAAGACGATTCTGACACTAGACATAACATTCAGTAGCTAAAGCAGAGGCTGCCTTTCTTCTCTTCTAAGAATTTCATCCACAGGAAGTGGTAGCAAACTGGTAGCATGCCTTGGGAGCCAATCAGCCAACTACCAAAGCTAATTTAACCCCTAAAGGACCAAACACCATTTTTTGGCAACATAGCGATTTTGGGCAGCTCACTACGAATGGAAATTTTATTATTTTTCTTTGAAATTTTCACACAAGATGTGCCCGAGGTGTAGCTTTAAGGCCCAACAATTTTCATAACTTTTGACTACATGGTTAAAAAGTTATTGCATGATATGTAATTTTTCACGTTCGGCGGGCAGCCTGGGCAGCTGAAAAAAATTCTTTAAAAATCACTTTTTTGAAAAATTAAAATTTGAAATTGGTTCTTTATATTTATATATACATGGGAAGCTTTGAATCATTCCATTTGGATTAATGAGTCAAAAGTTATGAGGATTCTTAGTTTGAGTGTAGTTATGGAATCTCTACTCTAAAATAAACTTTGAAGTCCTTTATTTAACTCAATTTTCAATATTTTTGGAAAAAAATAAAAACATTGGGTGTTGATTGTTTATTACAACATTACAACCGTTGGGATTGGCATTTTTCAATTCCATAACAAAACTCGTGACAATTTAGTATTTTGAGTGATTTTCTACCTCTTTCTACTTCTTATTTTTTTCCTATATGTTGAACAATTCCAATTGACCTGAAAATTTTCAAGCATGTAGCCAACTTGACTTGAAAAATGAATCCAAAGAGTAACCACCATTTTGGACATTTTTTCATACAAATGTGACCTTGTGAAGGGCAGCTGCCCATTTTTTTGCAGGGACAAAAAAAGGGGTTTTGTCAACTCAAACGCTAATATCTTGCAATCCACATGGTGGAAAATTCTGAAATTTTTTCCACATCTTCTTAAACCAGTGTACTACAAGATCCTACGGTTACATGTGTTCAAAAATGTTTTTTTTCTAAAATTTGGTACTTGTATTAGAAATGGCAATTTTGGAGCGGTTTTGGTGAAAACATAGTCAAAAACCTTTAGGGGTTAATTGGAGACCTCTCATGTCAACAAAGCCCTCATTAATTGTTTCACTGCTTTTATCTCTCAGAGTCTGACATTTTTCGACATTTGGCCATTTAACTATTGAATGGTGTGAAATATTCCACATCATTCCGTCCTTGGGAAGGCAGTCATGCAGACTGCTACTGAATGTTATGAGAATACTTGGAAATTTGTTTCCTATTTCAACACAGCGTGGACGTTTGCTCTAAGGTAGGAGGCTCATAAACCGACCATCTAAGAGTTGTTGCCATTTGGGGGAAGCTAAACTCCTTGAAACAATTTTTAGTAAATTTTAGTAGGAAGAAAAATGGAATTCGCATCTAACTCAAGTCATTTCATATTTTTTGTACCTTTGTGGAATTAGCTATGAATTTTTGAAGTTGAAACACAGTGGTCACCAAAAGCGATCACCCGCTGAAATGTACATTGTTGATACATGGAAGAAAGCAAAATGTACCTCTAGACCATGATCGGTTTTACAGCCCGGTCAGTTTATGAGCCTCCTACCTTAGGCTTCTTTACTTTCCTTCTTGTAAGTTAACTTCTGGCCTCCTCACAAGTCACAACTGAAGGACTGAAGGACTGGGGAGTTTGATCACTCCCAATAATGACGCCATGTGAGGCGGACCAATGAGGAGTGGTACCTTACCTTACTGTACCTTGCAAGCCTTCCTTGCTCAGCAGAGCACCGGCCGCAGACTGAGCCCATACTGCCTCCCATTCTAGGCGGCACAGCGTCAGGTGGATCCGTCAAATTCAGCTCAAACTTGTCCCCAGGGAGCCCCCAAATTAAGCCCTGCATGCCTGCGCCAGAATCCTCCGGATTGCAGGCCAGGGACCCGGGTTCTATATAAAACCCGAGGCTAGGGCTAGAGGGCCCGCTACTTATCCAAACCAATCCACCAAATGTTCCTGGAATATGGACAGTCTGGACGAGGGGGTCATGTGATAATTGTGGGGGACGGCATTCAAGGCTGCCCATCCCGTCCCTGGGAACAATCAACTGTCTGGTTGGATGTTGGATGGGGCTAATTAAGGGGAAGGCCAGCCACTCTGCTCAATTCCGCCCTCATGTAACTGAGGTGTACATTTTTCACTCTGAAATGAACCCCTTGGCTACATGGGCTACAGTAGTTAATAATGTTAGGGTATGTTCGCACTTGGTGTTAGGGATGATGTTTAGAATGTGAATCTGGTTCAGAAGTAGGCCTAAATTCATTCCTAAGACCCTCGGTAACAACATTCTTTTAACACCAAGTCCTTTATGCAAGTAGTTGAATTCACCATGTTCTTCATTTGGTCTTGTCGTGGTTCATTTTCCTAATATAAACAATCCATGTTTCTAGGATCTTAGTAAATGAAGTGCGGAACCTTCTGCAGTAGAACCTCTCCTTAGTGCATACTATCATAATAAGAGAGGTTGTACTTTGAAACACTTATTTGTGAACAGATGTTGGAGGCCCTATAATTAGAGGCCTCGTTAGCCAAAGTTCAATGTAGAACCTCTCCAATTGCAAAAGACTCTTTTAGTGCACAGTCCTAACACTATGCACTAAGATAGCATCACAAAGTTTAGACCCTATGGTTTGTTACATTAGAAGAGATTTGAGGGGTGTAGAAGATTGCGAGTTTCCAGGCTGTTCCCAACCTAGGAACTCTGCCACACGCGCAGTCTGACGTGGTCGAGAGAATGCCACACCATATTTTTCGATTTTTTTTTTGTAATTAGGGTTTTGACAGTAGCCCGACGTTCCTTCGCTGCATCGAGAACATAATGGGGAACGGGCTTGAAACAGCCCTCCAATGCCTCCAAATATCTTCTAATGACAATTATCATGTAGTTATCATTGTTTTATGGGTTTGCACATTAATTACAATTTATCGCATCATTACAATGCATTACTTGCAACTGCATCGTAACGATGCGAAGTAATGCATGATGATGATGTGATAAATTGTAATTAACGTGTAAACCCATGAAACAACAATAACCACATGGTAACTGTTGATAAATTGTAGAGTCTAAACTTTATGATGAGGTTGTACTGTAACATTTTTGATTCCATATTGTAAAGTCAGGATCTTGAATCCTTGGACTTCTTCATCAATCAGTTCAAATTTCTCTACTTCACCAATACAAACACGGAGTACCATATGTGAAGGTCATATTCAAGGTAGAGGTGCCCAAATGGAGTTTCCACATCAAATTTTGACAAGTCTGGGTCACCTTGCACCAATCACCAAATTCTATGTGAATTTTTTTACAAAAAACAACTTAATTTATGTAAAATCTGACCTCCATGTAGGGTAGAAATTATAGAAATTGGGTCAAGTTTGCGGATAAAACTGAATGCACAGTAGAACTGAAGGTATTATCGGTCAGTGACTCATCAGATGATTGACTGAGACTGAAAAGTGGGACTTTGTTCAGATGCAAATAAAGCAGAATGGAAATACCGGTTCAGTTTGCCGCTTCTTTAATTTTTAATTTTTGAGTTTTGGCCAAAACAATTTATTTTGTATTTCCTGGATTCCAGAGACCATTACTATTCTTACAAGGCCCAGAGGCCTGATTCTGAAATTCTTAAAATTAGAATTCAAAATTTAAAACTTCAAGTATAGTATTCATTTGGATTTGGAGCATATTGCCTGGATTTTGTAAAGTCTATTACTGGTGAGTTCTCATCGATATCTGAGTTCACACTTTCGTTTTTCCTTCATTCTTCTCTATCCGCACTGTGTCCTGGGACAAATTTGAGCCAAAATTGGAAGCTCTCTAGTATTACTCAGCCGTTCATTGATATGCTTAGGTTATTCCTCACATTTTACTTGAAATCATGATTTTTCAAACGAATAGGTTGGTAATTTGTTTAACCCATAAACGACGTTGAGGATGTTTGGCATCCAATGAATGACAAGGAATTCTTATGTATAGGACAGAAGTGCAACTGTTCATCTTCGGAATTTTGTGTCAGAAGTGGAGAACTTCTACAATAGCTTGACTTCCAATGCGTGCTTTTGGATTTTTTTCAAAACCAATGATTCCCATTGTTCCAAAATGGATGATTTCCACGGTCACCAATTCATCCTTTGGTCAATGAATTTTTCGAAGGGTTCACCTTCGAAAAATGTTGGCGAATGACCAAGGTAGTCATTCAAATATGATCAAATTTTTTGACCAAAGGGTGCATTCTTCATTTCTATAGTGATTTGGAAAGTCATCCATTGACTACTATTTGGTTGCAACATCCTTACAAGGTTAAGGTTGCCATTTTGAACTGACCATTTGAAAAATGAACTAGCTCATTTGTAACTAGTTGCGGGTTCTCATAGCACCTTAATTGAATATTTTGAACATTCATAAAATTCATATTGTGTTGTACTTTTAATTATTGTCTTTGTATCAAAAGGAAAGAGACTTTGCATCGACAAAAGCATCACGTCCAAAAGTTTGAGTAGGGTCTTACTTAAAAAAATAGACAAGTGCTTTGTAGGATAAAGCCTGTCATATTGTAGTTATTTGTTTTGATACATTTTACACCATTAATTCCAAAAACAAAAATGATTTGAAATGAGTTCATATTTTTTTTGAACCAATTGCAAATGACCCTTTTACTATCATAATGCAAAAAGATAGAACTATCAGTTTCATCTAAAGTGTCATTGACAATATATGTTATCTTAGATATATAAATTAACCTCCTGAAACTAGTATTAATGAGGTATTTGAGCACCAAACAACGATACAAAAGAATATTTTTAGTTATAGAATTGGTGTCTGCATGGACTAGGAAAAAGATCCACAAGAAGATCCCATATGGAAAACTAGACCACCAATGGAGAAAATTGAGCACATCTATGTACATGGTTTATGCGGGCGCCATTTCTATTAGTATTATAAAAGGTTGATATAGATGCAAAGCTATTGTACCATGTCCATAATAAACTTCTACTAATGTCACTACTATAGAATTTTGTGTTTTTGCATTTTTGTTTTAAATTTATTTTGCATTGTATATATTGTAAATTTTCAAACACTAGTCACTATGAATTTGATAGTTTTTTTTTCTATTCGCAAATTTAGAATGTATGTTTCTGAAACAATTGATCAACGAATTGTAGAAGTTCAAAAAAAAATATTAAATGCATTTTTCCAACAACAAAGGGCATGTTTGGTCTTCACAAAGTGAACGATATTCATTTAAAAATTATGCTTTTTAGTTAAAATAATGTAAGGAAACCTTACAAGCACCTATACCACTTTTCAAGATAAACGATACGTAATTCTAATTTTAGAGGACCAGCTTTATTCCTCCTTTGCATACATTAGAAGCCTAAGACTATTTACATGTCAACTCCATGTTTCTCATGTAGTTGTCTTTGAATTCATGATGAATACTTTGGAATCTACGACCAATAAAGCAAAGCTATCACTAGAAGAAATTTGCGTTGAACTCAACAAAAACTACCCCACATGTTTGTTGTGTCCAACGCAAAATCTTCGTTTTTCTGTGTTGAAAAACGTAGATTTTGCGCTGGACACAACAAACATGTGGGGTAGTTTTTGTTGAGTTCAACGCAAATTTCTTCTAGTGTATAGCTCCTTGATTGTTGCATTCTCAAGCCTCAATTTGAATTTACTTTCCTATTATTGCAAGGGCATGGATAGGGCCCCTAGATACCTATGGGCCTTGAACGACGATGAGGACCCAAAGTGTCTAAGAGATGATTTCATTGTTCATTGTAAAAACAAAGAATGTTCCTATTAGTCCAATAATTGAAGCATTTTCGTGATTACCATGGTTATAGGAGTTTGCGTCCTTCAAAGGTTAATACTTAAAGGACCGAATGACCATTGAACGTACGCATGTGATCTCGGGTAGGTTCCTACAAAGTCAATTTTAGTCTTATCTTCACTAAATTTTCACACAAGTTGTAAATATATATCCCTTTAGTGAAAATCTATTTTTTTTCCGATCAGGTGCCCAAATCAAAAGTTATGGGGCCCAAAACTTTTGGGGCAGCACGGGCAATCTGGAAATCTTTGGGGAATCTTTTGCAAAAAAGCTCATCAATTTTTGAAATTTGGCATGCATGTAACTTACATGATACAAGATGCAAATGTCAAAAAAATAACTATGCTTAGTGTAAAAGTCACATTCTAGGACTTAAAGTTCGTTGGCCCTATTGGGCAAGGTTGAAAAAAAAATCTTCGAACTTCAAATGTTATAATCTTTCAATCTATGCGGTAAAAGTTTCTGAAATTTTTTCCACACATTCCCATAGTAGTCTGGTACAAATTTGGATGGTTGAATTTTGAAAAATACTTTTTTTTTCATTTTTTTCTGACTACCCTAAAAAGTGGCGTTTTTTCACAATTTCTTCCCGAAACATGTCTCGAGGCTTTAATGGTTAACAAATTTAACCTTTAAAGGATGGGCTAGTCACTTTAGAATCATACTTTGGGTTATTGTGTGAATAATGTGCTTCAAAAAATCCAAGAGCATTTATTGAAAGTCAAACTACCGGTAGTGCACAAGATTTCCCCTTTTCACACAAAAATTCCAAAGATGAACATTAGCACCTTTGTCCTACCTACATAAAAGGTTTTCTTCTCATCCATTAGACTATAAACATCCATGGTGTCATTTAAGAATTAATCCTATAAAGATGTGGACCCCATCACCAAAGTAGTCACCAAAATATTTTTATAATTGGATCAATAGGTGCATTTTTGTTTCAATAGGTAATAGTGAAGTCAAGGCATGGCCTTCTCAAGCCCGCTCAATCTGACATCCTAAAGCAGATTGAGTGATCTCAACCATTGGGCAAAGTACCCCCATCCCCACCCTCTTGCAATGTGATTCCACTTCAAAAACTTTGATCCCACTTCCACGCTACATTTTAGGCCACCTGTCAACTTGTGCGACTTCTGCACCAGTTGCTGGCCACTACAATTACCGCTGCAACCCTCACTGCTCCCAAAACAACAAGATTCTCCACAATTTGCAGTCCTGTGTCACTAAAGAGGTTCACTATTGTTGAGTAGTCAGTTGCATCTTTCAAGTGTCCGCTTTGGAAGTGGGTGTTGCAAGAGTGATGATGAGAAGTGAAAAGTTGTAAGGGCCCGCCAAAAGCTGTTGAGACCGCCTTCAACATGCATGGGGGGCCATGTTCTCATCCATAGGACAATAAACCTTCGTGTCGTCATTCAAGGGTTAAACCCTAAAGGAGGTTGCCCCTATTCATACTATACGGTGACCATACGAAGAGGACCTCAAAATACAAGTAGAGTTTATTGTAGCATAGCATGTTGTTTGGAGCTAGTTTTTTTTGTAGCCTTACAAGAACGATAGAAGAACATGTTATAAAATTTGCATAATTTTTGAGTAAACAGAGATTTGTAGAAGATTTTCTTGTGATTAACCTTGCAATGAAGGAATACAAACAATACACCACATTGTGGTTCCTACTTGCATTAGGGGTTGACCCTTGAACGCCGGGCTGGTGACCATAGAAATCATCTTTTTTGGCACTGTATGACATCATCTACCTCAGAAAATCCAAAAAAGTGTTCATTGGAGGTCAAACTAATGTTCATGATCTTTCCTTTCCATACAAAATTTTGAGGATGAATAGTTGCAATTTTGTCCTATACATAAGGATTCTTTCTCATTCATTGACCAGAAAATGGCCGTAGCGTCGCTTATGGGTTAATTATGATCCATTTCCATTTTCTCAAAACCTACTCTCCATGGCATTTTTTGACATCCACTGAATTTCTACTGTGCCCCCGCATCTAGTCAATACACAAAATAGTGAAATTAGGTTGCCTCATATTAACCCTTGAACGTCGCGACAGACATTTTGTAGCCGATGGATGATAGGGAATCAAACTCTATAGGACAGAAGTGCAACTATTCATCCTCAAAATTTGTTGTGGGAAGGGAAGATCTTCTACAATAGCTTGACTTCCAATGAGTGCTTTTGCAATTTTGGAGGCTAATGATTCACATGGTAATAGAAAAGGATGATTCCGAGGGTGACCCCTTTGGTGTTTAAGGGTTAAGAAAGTTACTTTATAAGCCATCAAAGCCAACAAATATTTCTAAAAATATTTCCATTTGTACACATGGAGGTTCACTAGTGCCAATTACAACTATATCTAATTCAAAAGTACTGTATTCTTGTACAATAACTGAAAATATTCAATTATACAGTGTCAAATGTCGAGAAATTAGTGTAGGGCAACCTAATTTCACTATTTTGTGTACTATAGTGTATTAGAGCATCCTCAATGCTACGCCCTCAAAACGACACAGCAACGGTACATGCAGTTTCGATTCCCGTCCACGTTTTTTCAGCGTGGCTTTTCCTGTCTCAAACGCCTCAATGCATTGATGGGATTTGGAACTCCAAAAGGCTCTGCACATTGCGGTGGTAGCACGGTGGCAGCTCTTCCACTTTTGTAGATCTCCTCCTCTCTATTATTAGTGTTCACCAAGAAGTGCAGAGGAGTTTGGAGGGCACAACAAAGGATCAATTTTTGCCATGCGGAAGCCGAGAAATCCCGCGCTCGGGAAAGTGACGTGAGAAGTGCCGTTCGCATTGGGGCCAGTTTCCGTAGCCATTCTGCAAACCACGCAGAAGTTACAGTTGCCGTGGCTCAAATCTGCGCGGACTGAGGATGCTCTTATAGTTGCTGCCTGTACCGTCCCCCTCCTCTCCCCTCGCCTCCTTCGCTCCTCCCCCAGTGAGCACTGAGCAGGCGGAGGTGGAAAGCCACTGACTCCGCTTTTTTTCTGCCAAACTTTAGCAATTCGGATAAGGATGAGACGGACGAACTGAAGGAACCAGACAGACCGCCCGACTGAAATGAAGAAAGCTTTTGATTATTTCCTCAGTCCAAAAGCCTGGTGGGGTGGGGGGGTCAGCCAAGTGAGCCAACTGCCTGCGAGTGAGCTCAGTCAGGATCCTTTCAGTTCTGCTCCAGCTTTCAGTTCTGCTCCAGGTGGGGAGGCTTCATTGGACGAATGACGAAGGGCCAACAAGGACGGAACGGACGGAAGGACAGACACTCAGATATTGGGAAGGAGGGCACGGCGTTCGTTGCATGGCCGGCTCACCTGCTGCTGACTGGGAAGGAGGGTGGGGCCTTCGTCCGTCCGTCCGTCCGTCCGTCCGTCCGTTCGTTCGTTCGTTTCGTTTCGTTTCGTTCGTTTCGTTCGTTTCGTTTCGTTCGTTCGTCCATCCGTCCGTCCGACTGTAGTGTTGTACTCCGTCCTGTCCTGTCCTGGCAGTGAGCCTTTAACTCGTTGAGTCCGTCTGCAGCCTTTGGAAGTAAATGCGGCCGGGTCAGCCAGTGTGGCCCCAAGCAGTGCGGCAGTTATGATGACGGGGTCCCAACTCCTTGGATTCGGTGCATCAGGAGGACGTCAGCACTCAGCAGCAAGCACGGCCTCTACTCCTCTAGCAAGGCGGAGAGCATGCTCGCTCTTGGCTAGCCAGGGGGGCAGGAGGAACGCCATTATTACCGTTCCAGCCCCTCCATCCGTCCGTTCATCCATTGACCCATATCTTCGTCCTCCGATTCATCCATCCATCCATCCATCCATCATCTATCCGTCAATTTATCCAATAATGGATTTGTATATCCACCAATATATGTATTCACCAATCAATTTATGACATGCCCCAAGTTATATCATTTCAAATACATCATTTAAATAATAACAGTATGCATCTTTTTTTTCTAAGCAAAATATGTTAAAAAATAGTGCATTCTTTTTTTTTAGCCTTCTAAAAGTTTGAGAAGCAAACAATTATTGGACCAGAACTTCAATTATTTAATGCATTGACAATGGATGAATCAATGTTCGAATATCATAATTCTTGATATATCATTTTTGATATAACATATAGAAAATGCAGCTCACCTGTTTGTATTTTTTATTGCTCTAATTAATCGTGGCTAAACCCTTCATTTATCTCTAGCAATACATTAGAATTACGGCCATTATACAGTTAAAAACTCCATGAATACAGTTACACATACAAATCAGTAATTCAAACAATTCACCTAATCATGAACTGAATGAACTCTGTTGCCATGATCTAACTTACAAGCATCATGAAAACCTCACCAAACATTCCTACAGACAGTTAATTACAGAATCTAAAAATATGCTTGGAGGGATATCCGGGACCCGGCCGAGGCAAAGTCTGTAACAGAAATATGGTTGAATTTTGAAAAAAAGCAAAGATCCGGGCAGAATAATGAAAATGCCTCATATGCCAGGAGCATATCCGGGCAGCATGGCTAAAATGTGCTTCCAAGACAATTAGGAATCACATAATGAAATAACTTCACAGTTCATATGCGATGAGAATATATGCGGGCAATGCTCTATATGCTACGAGAATATGCGGGCAGAAAAACGAAATGCTCTATAAGCTATGAGAATACTCGGGCAGCAAAGCGAAATGCTCGATATGCTATGAGAATATGTGCGGGCAGTAAAGTGAAAATGCTCTATATGCTATGAGAATATACGGGCAGCAGAATTGAAATCCGTCCGGCTATTCTCTCAGAAGGTCTTGGGTAGGGTGTCAGTTAAAACATATTCCCAGAACTTGCAGGAGCTGGGCGGTTTCAGTTGATGGAAAAAAAACATTAATGCAAACTGAGAATTCGGGCAGCTTGTCAGAAATTTTCAGCTAATGGTAGTAGCAATTTCTTTTTACCCGGGGGCAGAGGGTAACTTCGTTTGAAACTTTGAAACTAGGTGGGGAGTTGGGGACCAACCAACAAATCCCAACCAATTCTCCCACCCATGCTATTTAGCATATTCTGAAGTTCCATCCGACAAATCTACCTACAGAACTCCGTCTACTGACATTAGGAAATTGCTGCCACTTTTCTTGCCTACTTCGAAGAGATTTCAATCGCATATGAATTCCCTATTTTCCCTATTTTTCCTATTTTTCCCCTATTTTTCTTTGCAAAATAATTGTTTTGGATTCAATCTCATATGAATTCAGAAATGGGGGATGTATCTGGTCATGTGTGTTCAGAACTAGTAACCGTGGATCAGTGATTGTTTCAAAAAAACTGCCACACTAGTTCATAAATCTCATATGAAATGCCCAAGTGGGGGGGATGTATCTGGTCATGCTTTCAGACCTGGTAGATGTTTGATTGTGTTGTTGACGTCATGGTTTTGTGGTAGATGCAGAATGGGGGGATGTATCTGGTCATGTGTTCAGAACTTGTGGTAAAATGTTGATTGTGTCAAATTGTTACTGCCTGTGTGAGTGGATGGGACTGAAGTGACCAAGTAAGTTAACTCACTCACTCTGTTCTGTTGTGGAAATAGAAAGAGCAAGAGGACAGGAAAACAGTCAAAAGTCAGGAGGAGGCAGGCAGCAGCCAAAGTGTTTCTGAAAGCTGTGAACTGAAAGCCCTTTTTGAGCCTGCAAATGAAAAGCAAAATCCAATGCAAACAACGTTGCAAGTCCCACAAGGAGACATCTGTTGAATGCTGCTTGCCTGCATTTGGGCTGCATTTGGGCTGTGGCAGGATGGGGATGCTCCATGTGCAGCTTGTGCTCCTCCAAGGAAGAAGAAAAGCTGTTCAATTATCCATTGCTTTCCGTTAAGGTTTGCACCCCCCAAATGCGCCGTGGACCCTAAACTGCCATCTTCACTGCGTGTACATCTCCAAAAATCAATTATGTACCTATGTGGAAGAAATTGTTTAGGAATTACTGAACTTTGTTTCTTCATAACTTTTGCATACAATATCCCAGTGTCTCATTCTTTGGTGCTTTGGAACCTCCTTTTTTTCCCCCTAAAATACATGGACAATTTCCATTGATAGAGGAAACAATACAATGTACCAGGGGGCCAAGTCCCCGGCGGAAGCTCTTTTATGTTTTTTCAATTTCTCTAAGTAAAAGAACCAAAACGCAGTCAAAACAACTGAATGCTAAGAAAGACCAACGTTGGAACCTCCTTTCAAGTGCCTACAAGAAAATATGAAAATTTGGTCAGTCTAATAATAGTAACTAGACACAAAAGGAAAAAATGGCGGTTTGGGAGGTGTCTACTTGAAGGAATGGTTTTGCAAATAAAAAAATATTAGGTGTAGCTAGCTTATTAACCTTGTAATGGCAATGCAAACCTAATAGGTGCTATGGATGACTTCAAAGAATGCATCTCTTGGTCTAATAATTGGAGTATTGTAGTGACTACCTTGGTCATGGGATTTGCGTCCTTCTAGAGTTAATCTTCTGGATGCCTACATGTTGTCGAGGAAAACTTAGTTTTTAATACATGTTTACAATTGCAATTTTCTCCACGTCAGTGACAAATTACTTGGGTCTTAGTTCATACAATCTACTATCCAAATTAAGCCCTAAAGGATTAAGTAGTCATTTAAGGACCAAGTGGTTGTTAAACGATTGGTTGAAAATTCAAGTAGGTTCCTATGAAGTCAATTTTGAATAAATCTTTCTAAAAACTTAACACAAGGTGTGGACATGTTCCCCCTTCTTAAATGATTTCTTTTTCCAATTGGTTGCCTAGATCAATAGTTATATTGCCTGAAGTTTTTTGAGTAATTTTGGCAATTGATGAAAATTCCTCCTTTACTATTGAAATTTTGCAAGTATGTATTCAACACGATGTAGGATTGTAGGATGCAATTGTTGAAAACACACACTAAGTGCAGTGTAAAAATCTCACTCAAGGAGGTGCTAAAGTTTGTTGTCCTTGTTGGGGAAGGTCAATATAGAACTTTTTCTTCTAATTTCAAATGCTACAATCTTGAAATTTGTATAGTAAAAAATGATGAAATTTTTTCTACACATTCCTATAATAGTCTTATACACTTTTGTACGGTTGAACAAATGTAGATAAAATTGGATGACCTTTGGATGACATAAAAATAGTTTGAGAATATGTTGAACCTCATCATGTTGATTTTATCTCAAATTATTGTGAACTTTCATACGAGTGGCCTCGCAAATTTGCACAATTCCAAAAATAAATACTCCGTACAATTTAACATTATTTACATTTTTAAAAATTGTAAGGCTCACCAATGAAATTAACAAGAGTAGATAGGACTGCCGTACACCGAATGCATCTCTCCTATGAAAAAACTTGTCACCGCACTTGTATGTACTCCCTAACATTAGATTGCATGCAAAAGTATTCTTTCTTTTACCAGCAAACCATGATTGCATCATTCTCCCCAACGGAAAAAATGAAAAAACTTGTCACTCTCGTGCTCTTTTACAAAGCATTACATTCAAAAGTCATTTTTTTATTTTTAAATTTTTACCGAGGAACTATGATTGGCAGACCTTCAAAGATTTCAATTCTGTAACCACAATTGAACATGTGGGGGCTTTCAGTTGCAGGAGGGCACCGAGGTTTCAATGGGGGCGGCGGGCTCTAATGAGTGCGTATGATCAAGGACCCGAGACATACGGAGCAGCGTGAATCTCGGATAAATTCATCAAAGTGAATGCATGCGGGGACTCCCGGGAGTGTTCCATGCTATGTGCAGTCTGTTGTTGTGTTCTCAACTGCATGAGAACAATCATGAGAACTCATGAGAACAATGATGACCCTAATGACGTTTCAAAATCGCCCATGACTCCACTTTGTAGCTCCTGGCATTCTTACTGCTAGCATGGGGGCCTCAATAAAACCTTTGCTGATATTAATTGGAGTTGAGAACATGCAAAAAATCGACAACCTAAGGTACATGCACTGAAAAGCGTCCCTTTCTAGGAAGGGGAGTCATTTCAGAACCTAAATGTAAACATACCAAAAATAACTTATTATTTGTTGATCAAAATGATGAGCCATGTATGGTCCACCTAGGTTTACATTTCAGAATGACTTCCCCTTCCTAGAAAGGGATGCCATTGGGTCCAGGGATGCCATTGGGTGCCTCTACCTTCCCGGTAAGTTACTTGCTGGCACAGGCATGAATTGGGGATCGAAGTTGATTTGCTTACTTGGGCCTTCAAAACAGTTCAGTTTGCACCTCAAAACACGGAATGACTTTCAAGAGTTAATTATAAATCCACTTGCCGTGGGTCAGTCTGAGTGCCTCCCTCCGTGATTGAGTGAAAAAAGTTACACACACTCAGACCAAGTTTCTTTTGGCAAATGATTCAAAAGAATATTAGGCAATAACTTAGATTCTTCCTTCCTTGCTTGCAGAATTGCTACAAAGTCTTACATTGATATTGCTACTTTTTGAGACTACCGAATAATCAAACTATGGAATGAACCCCAAATTCATCCCTATTTTGCATAATTCATCCACACACATGGATGAAAATAGCTTTCTGACCCACCCAAAAATCATTTCTCAGTGCTCTGCCCCAAATGAGTGACTGAATAAAAAATAACCTGACATTATCTCTTACTTATGGCAATGCAATTCCGTTTCATTTGTTTTAAGAAAAAAACTAACTGACCCTGACCCTGACCCTTAGTTAGTCAAGCAGATGAAGGACGGTAATAGTTAATCGACCCAGTGACGGACCATGTCGCAATAACATACAAAATTGAAGTACTTGAAGAAAACTTCAGAGAATCTGTCCATGGAAGATTGGAAGAGGACATGTGAAAAGTTGCAGTGTAGTACCCTAAGTACCCTAAATTTAATTAAAAAAAATTTAAAAAGAAAAAGAAAAAGTTGCAGCAAGTACCCTAATTATTTTGACCAGGCGACGGACTGTGTAGAACTGAACGATGCAGCTGAGGACAAGATGATGTTCATGACAAAGCAGTTGGCTTTGCTGACTCGGAAGTCGGAAGTGTAGTAGTACGAGTTTTAGGGCCCGGGTGGTAGTACAAACGGTGCCCGGGATTGTGGGGTTCATGGGCGACGCAGGATTCATTCATTCATTCATTCAGCTTGAAGTGAGTTAAGCTGTTCACAATCCCTATGCTTGTTTTTTTGTCTTGTTGGACTTGAAAACTCCCAAATAATATGAATGAATCCCACTCAGTTTTGATATCAGTGTTGTTGTCCGCTTTTGGTTGGCTGGGAGGTATGAAATCAAGGATGGACATTCAGATTTTTTCAGTGGAAAAATCAAGGGGTGGGATGCGCAGTCACCGCGAATGAGACAATGGGTGGTTGTTCTTTTTGAATATATGGAATTTCGTGCAAAGAGTGAGGTGGGACTGGGGAGTACCAAATCGTTGCCGGGGCTTTTCTTGTTGCTTTTGAGGCAAATTGATTTTTAGGTTACCTGTTGGATGTGCTCACCAGGCAGACATGGTTACAAAGCAAACTCAACTAATAGGGGCGACACACATGGAAGCCCGGTCGTAGGGAATACTATTGGGTTATGTGAAATGTTGGGTGGGTTGTTTGTATCAATGTTTTTTTTTTCTTTCTTTCTTGAAACACATGGACCAATTCCATTGATAGAGGAAAAAGTACACAGAACCAAAGGACAACGTCCTTGGCGGAATTTTTTACATTTTCTAAGATAATATCAAAGTAACTTTAATTCAAAAGCAAACCAAGATGGCGAGAGAAAGCAAACCTAGTTCCCAATACACTAGCATGCGAAGCCTGCTATTGAAACCTGGAGAACCGCAGAGGATACTTGCCACCTTAATGTATCAATGGGTTTTGGAGGGGCGATATATCATCATCTCTAGGAGAGTGCCCTCGCTACCAAGTCTAGGCAAAGGTTGTACCGTGGTTTAGCCATTGGTAGAATTACAAAATCAACCCTAATTTGTCTATTAGAGCATTGTCACCAGTTGCACTGCAATTGACCTTGCTAGCAACTAGTAGGGAAGCACTCACTGTTACGTGAGATGTGGTGGTGTTATAGTCACTCAATGCTCTGCATCAACCACCCATTAAAACCAACATTATCCAACTGCCACTAGGGTGCCAAGTCACGGTTGCTTCTTCACACGCCCCCCATTAGCCTCCACCTCATCCATTGAGTCCATAGTCAAAGTTGACCGAATTAGTGTGAGTATAAAACTGCCCTTCACAAATGCCCTCCATTGCCAAGCAAATGTGGGAGTGACGGGAGGAACAACAAAACTTGTATCATGAAGGAGTGTTGGTGTGGAGTCGTTTGGCGCTAAAGAAGCGCGACAATCAAAGTAGCGTTGCCAAGGCCGTTGGTAAGGCTTGGTGGCGATGCTCTTCAAGCTTTTTGTATTAGCACAGCCTTTGTTACATTAGTCACATATTTGGCATTTGTCACTTTGTTGTGTATTTGAAATAGTGCATGCCAAGTCCAAAATCCTCGAGTTCAATCCTCCACCTATCCAGATTCCCCAATAGAATGCCCTCTCCCACTCTAATCATGCCTAGATTCCAAGGCAAAAGTTTTCTACAGTGAACCTTTATAGCTACACATCAGGGTGTCTTCTAAACCTAAATTGGTTGCAGCACTATACTCTACGAGAACTGGTCCGCCATGAGGGGTATCCTAGGTTGTGGTATTTGTCTAGAATGGAGCTACTCTAACAAATTTAGGTCTATATGGCTTGATTCTTTCAAATATTCACCAATGTAGTGTGGCCAACATAAGGCATGGTGTTCCTAAAAAACCTTGTTGATTCATAGAAATTTACTTGTTGAACCAAAATAAAAATTGAAAGTCTTCTTTAAACTCTCTAAAAATCCATTAGCTTTCGAAAGAAGAGGCAAAATGATGAGAGGCAAGAATTTCTAAAACTATAAAACTGTTTCATGTAAAGGGTCTCTCAATTTTGAGGGCTTGCCAAATCCTCTTCAAAGGGCAAGAGTAGTTTGGAAGACCCAATATCATCATAATAGGTAGGGTGACCATGAACATGACTTGTTTTAGCATGTGTTGGCAAAAAATAAGGGATGCCAAAGTTTTTAAAATACTCATGCATAATATGCATATTTTTGGCATTTATCAAAATATATATTTAAAAAATTATATAAAATTTACCACAAATGAGTTGATCCTAGTATCCTTCACTTACAATATATTTTGTGTCTTTGCCACAATTATGGTGGCCCAACTTGTGCTTGAATTTCTACTTTTTGGAAAGTCTCATTTAAAAAAAATTGACTAATAAATAAATAAATAAATAATATTACTTATTTTTCAATAATATAGATTCAAATTTTACAAATTAATATACGTAGACACTAACTCTTTTAATGCTTGCTTATAGTAGAATGAAAAATAATCCCAACAGCTATTGGACTAGCATAAATTAAAATTTTGTTCATTTGTGACCCTACAATACTTCTCGAGAGAAGTAATGAGTGACTCTAGGGCTACATATCTTCACTAGAGGTAAGGCTTTGTACTATTCTAAGGTGGGTATCCCCCAAACCGCCCCTTTTTTGCTACTTAGCCTAGTTAATATTATTAGACCGGTCAAATTTTCATATGTTCTTGTTGGCAAGTAAAAAGAGGTTCCAATGCACCAAAGAATGTGACATTTGAATGCAAAAGTTATCAAGGAACAAAGTTTGGTTCTAAAATGGTTTTTTCTACATAGGTACATAATTGATTTTGGAGATGTACACTGAATAAAGATGTCGGTTTAGGATCAATGGCACATTTAAAGGTATTTGCCTTAGTATTAACCCCTCAAGGACCAAGAAGACACAATGCATCCTCTTCAAATTTTCAATGGCAAATTCTCGATAGGATGAAATAAATCTCAATATTTATAAACAAGAGACTTGTAGAGTAACAAGTTGACATGCTTGTTGCATTTATTATTTTCAAAATTTCAATGTGAGAAATATCAAAAAAATTATTTAAAAAATATAATATGATAGAGAAAGGGAGCAAATATGATTTTTTACAATGAAAGGAATAGTAGGGATGGATAAAACCATTTTCTTGGACATTTCTAGTCTTGCACAAACAAATTGAGTTTGAAATAAAAAATAATAAAAATGTATTTTTAGCAATTTTATAAAAACATAAGGTTCTATTTGGTATGATTAAGAATACAAAAATAATTAGAATGGTTCCAAATTTTTGAAGATGTTCCAAATAATATGCCATTAATATCAATTGTTAAATTTCAAAAATTGACACATATATAAGTTTATTTTTATTTTGTAGGATCCAATTTGGTCAGTTCAATTAGCTTTCTGTTCTTCCTGTTTGAAAATGTGTACAAGTTTGAGAGAGTTTTTTATTTCTTATTTATTAAAATAAAAAAACACTACATTTGCCTTAGATTCCTATACAATTTTTTTGAGGGGGTAAAAAGTATTATTCATCTTTCTATATTTTTTCTTCTCCAATAGCTACGTTTTTTGCCTATAAAGTTAATCATCCAAAATTGTTATGATCTAAAAATCCAACAATCAATATTTTCCACAAATAATTCTATGCATACTAGACAAAATAGTCTTTACTTTTGTACGGTTAAAATAAAAAAATTTGAACACATCCATTTGGAAAAAAATATCAGAGTGGGACTATTCATTAAAAACCTCCAGTGTCAAAAAGTTGTTGGGCCTTGAGGGATTAAGAAACAATAACTATTTCTGAATGAAGGAACTCTTTGAAGGAAAGCATGGTAGGAAATGTTGATGTTAGAATTAATTAAAGTGCAGAAAATTTTGTAAGAAGGGTTTGGTTGATTTTAAGTTTTTTCTTGAAAAGAAAAATGTAAGTTGTATATTTTTATCGCGATGTTGTTGATGTTGTTTTGAATATTTTTGATGGTGGATCGTAGAAGTTTGAACTCTTCGTGCAGTTTTGTAAAGGATAAAGATGTGTTGTTCCTTGAGCACCTTTAGTACTGCTGATTAGTGTTTGTGTGTCCATTTTAGAATTGTTAGATTTAATATTAGTGTTGGTATTTATTATTCTTTAAGATTTGTAGTCAAAGGAGAAGCGATCATTACAATAAGTAAATGTCATTAGAAGAGATTTGATGCCATTAGAATATTTTGAGTTCCCAGCTTGGGAACTCTACCACATATGCAATCTGACGTGTTCGAGAGAGTGCTAGGTCAAATTTTTTGAAAAAAATAATAATTTAATTTTTTTTCCCACTTTCGGAAGATTTTTTTTTTAAATTAATTTTTTTTTCCTGATTGCATTACTGCTGCAAAACATTTAGTAGCCTTTAGAGAGGCTGCCTATTCCTCTCTGGAGTCCTCATCCACAAAGTTCATCCTCACATCATTAATGTAAGCTTCTATACTGGAATAGGGACAATACATTTATGGTGTGCAACAATTTTTTTTGCTAATTTTAAATCCAAACATACAAATCAACAAATAATTGTGAAGAGAGATGGATTGCCAAAACCATTAGAGGAGATTTGGGCTTCTAAGAGACCGTGAGTTCCCAGACTGTGGGAACTCTACAGGACTGTTGGAACGCTGCCAAATGGCCAGTCTGACGTGGCCAAGCGACTGCCATGTCATTTTTTAAAATTTTAAAATTTTAAAATTTTATTTTTAACATTCTTTTAGCATTCTTATAAAAAAAAATCCCCTAACAATAGGGGCTGGTTCCTAGCATTGGGAACAACCCTGAAACGGTCTTCTAGAGGTTCAAATCTCCTCTAATGCCATAGAATCCATTGTGTAATATATCAATGCAATCTATCTATTTGCCATTAATAACTTATTTTGGGTATTCCAATTGAAGAGAAGCTCTTTATATACATTTGGGGTATTAGGAGGTAGAACAACCCATGTGGGATAAGTAAATTAGAATTTGTAGTTTCTCAATTCTCAACCACTCATAGTTAATTCTAAAGTATAAATTGTGATTGAAGTACAATTTCAGACTTCATTTAGGCATAGTAGAATGATTTTCCTCAAAAAACTTTGAACTAAGAAAGTTGATAAATGAAGATAACTTTCATCTCATAAAATTTGTTTGAGATTTCAAGCCTTCAATCAAAAGTTATGGATAAAAATCAAAGAGAGTGTTTAGAAATGTCAAAGAAAATGTCCATTCCAACCCCTCTCTAAAATTTGTCCATAATTTTTTATTAGAGACTCAAAATCCAAAACGGATTTTTGGAGATGAAACTTAACTTAATTTTCCAACTTTTTTAAGTTCAAAGTTTTCTGAAAAAAATTATTCTACTATACCTAAATGAAGACTGAAATTCTACTTTAAATACAATTCCTACTTTTGACTTAACTATGAGTGGTTGAGAAACTACAAATTCTAATTAACATATCCCACATGGGTTGTTCTCCCTCCTACCACTCCATGTGTACATAAAGAGTTGTCTTCTTACTTTCAAGTACAATGCATAAATGAATTTTGATGCAAAGTGAGGTAATTCTAACATTGCAATTAATATTCTCAATGAATTCATTAACATATTGTTTAAAGTTTCTATTTTGTTTTCAATTATATTTGAATTTTTTTAATTTGCTACTATTTGTACTATAGTGTATAGTCTCAGGCACCAAGTTAAATTCTGACAGATATTTATAAGTGTCCTTATAGCTACTGATTGGGTGCGGAATATACCGCACCATTCTGTTCAGGGGAGGCCTGAACCAGTGAGTGCTACCAAACGTTATGTAGTTTAGAATAGGGGAACAAATAAAGGGAACAGTCCTGAAATGGCCCTCCGAAGGCCTCAAATCTCTTCTAATGATTGAATATTGTGGAGTTTGGATGGAATAGATGGAGGTATACTTTGGTTTTTTTTATTATATGTATAGAGAATGTATAGTATGGACATTGTTTTGCTTCACTTGGTTTTTTTAATATACTTGTCAAATCTACA
Organism: Pseudisothecium myosuroides; assembly: GCA_951799445.1. Classification (NCBI taxonomy): domain Eukaryota; kingdom Viridiplantae; phylum Streptophyta; class Bryopsida; order Hypnales; family Lembophyllaceae; genus Pseudisothecium; species Pseudisothecium myosuroides. Next base: position 10,584,433 of record OX637292.1, on the reverse strand, counting down.
TACTAGCCTCTTTTGGCAAAACTTGTATAAAATTTCTTTAATTCTTAATTTTCTCATTTTTAAATTGAAATTGGATTTTATAATCAATGTAGGTTGAAATTGTATAAAAATATAGATGTATTTTTTGTCACATCTTAACAACATAACCAAAATAAATATTCCTAACTCTATTCATATTTTTGTAAGATAATTCGACATAATGATTTGAATTTCATTAGACCACAAACGTGTATATCTCTTCCTTAAGCTTCCTAATGATATTAAAAATGCATCCATATATTATGTTGGCTAAATGAACTTAACATCTTATTTTGCTACCCTTTGAGCTTATATAATTTTAGAGAAGAAAAGTCTTTGAACTCGATAACTTCCTACTCTCTTTGTCTCAAAAAATAAGACTGGTGTTTTTTTTTTTTTTTACAAAGGAAACATTGGTCTTATATTGAGACAGAGGGAGTATTTACTATTAGGAATGGAGTGAAACTTGTTTTGTGCATTCCCCTTCCTCTACAAATTTCCAACAATATCAAGAGTACCCAAGTAGACTAGACAATCATGGAGATTTGACATGCGATTACAAACAACTAAATAATCAAAGGACTAAACAAAACACCAAACCTACTATTATAGATATAGTAATTGTGAAGGAAAATGAATCAATGTCCAAAACAAATAAAATTCTAAACCAAACAAGAAATGTAACAAAAAAAGTTGCAAGAGTTTTATAATATATTGTATTGTGTAAAGCTTAGCTATCTATAAAGCTACAAGACTCATGTTGACAAGATTGTGGGTTTCCTCATTTTTTACTTCAATTTATACTATCTTTATATCTTGTAAAAAATTATTTTTACTCGATACATAATCTTTGACATCCATAATACAAAATGTGCTGCTGAAATGGCTATTCCAATTTTTCCAATCAAAATTAATGGATCTAGGATTCATTTATCTTGGCGACGGATCTGTAAGGTGTCCTTGATGTTTTGATTCGTTTTTCATTTGCTCAATTTGACTACTTGGCTACTTCAATCGTCAATCAAATTGAGTTGTGAGCTCTAAGTTTGTCCAATGTAGAAAGGGCAACCTTTCTCAAAGTTGGTTTTGGCACAAATTATAAACATTTGGCTAGCTTCTTAAAATACCAAGTCATCCATATGACTACTTTGTCACCAATACAACTAGATTTGGATGCATTGCAATTTAAAATTTTGCATAAGATTATCAGCCCTAATGCCATTGCATTTTGCACCTTTTGATTCTCTAAACCCTATTTCATTTAATTATTACAATGTATAGGCTATTGAAAATTGGTGGCGTGGTAGTTGAACTAGTTTTTCATCGTCTTGTTTCCAAATTGGCAGTCGATGAACAATTATTTGCCTAAATATTTATCAATTTAGATTTTATTTGAAATGTGCATTTTGTCCCTTGGAGAACTCTCTTGTCATCTTGATGTAGCTTAGAAATGCACTTGCGAAAGATAATTGATTTAGGGCCATGAATGGGCCAAACATTCCTCTTCTTCTTTTATTTAATACATACAATTTGAAGAATATATTCTAAAGGAAACTTATGGCTTTGCCGCTTGTGGCAACATCAAATTAAATTTGGATTATTAATTGAATTATGCATGGCTTTCATTATTTGGAAAAAAAAATAATTTAATTTTTATTTTATCAATCAGATGGGACTTTTAGGCGCAATGATTGTGGCAATTAGTAAAATTGTTTTTTGAAGTTCTATAAATATGGATTAAATTTTTTTTCCAAAGTCTATACACAATTCACATACTAGAAAAGTTTGTTATTAGAATGTGCTTTTCACTAGCTAGCCCTTGGTGTTGAGGGGATCATTGAAGGTGATATCTTTTGGTTCCAATAGCAATAGATGTTTGAAAGTGTCAATACTGGAAAAGGTTGTTATTAAGAGATGATGTTTGACTTAGAAAATATTCCTCCAAAATATTTTTCAAGCTTTATTAGTCATTAAACCTTTCCAAATATCAAATTATTATTATTATTGTTATTGAAAAATGGTATTTTTGGATAATGACAAGTTGCTGTACAGAGGAGTCTTCCAACTCACATAATTCATTTAGGTAGTCTCTCTTTGTTGTTGATGACCCTTTCTAACCATGTGCCAGAGGATTTTATAGGTTCTCAAGTTCCTATAGTTTCTTGCAACGTTAAAAGTGACTGCCTTATGTCAATACAATGACTTAAGATTAGAATAAAGGGTGTATGCACGGTTGAGTGGACCACTTTTCATGTCACAATGTATTTTTCAGCAAGACCTTTGCATTGCAAACCACATTGTAGATAATTCACTTTACCATTGTAGCTATAAATTTGAACATACAATCTCAACTTGAATGCAAAGGCAACCACCTAATTATTTAGAAGGTTTCTTCTTTAGATAAAGAGCCATGGACTTTTAAAGTTGGAAATTGGATTTAGAAAATTCCATGCTTCATTTTATAAGAGTCTTTTTTAATGAAGAGGACATTCTTATTATTGTATTAGTGACTCATTATGTGTTGTAGTGTAGATTGAGTCACCTAGAAATTGTATTGTTTTACTTGGTATTGATCTTAAAATAGTAGTTATGGACTTTTGAAGGGGTTGAATTGGATCATATTTTCAAAAGTCCATAGAAGGGTAAAAACAATGTGTTTTCCCAAAAAATAAATTGGAATTCTAAATGTTGCTAGAAATTGCAAATGGGCTTCAAATCAACATTGACAATTGGATAAATATTGACACCACTGGCATTTTCAAGATTTAGGGCACCAAAATGAGTGGATGATGTTCTTAGGCATTTTTGGTAGGACACATTGTAGGGTTCTAAAAGGATTCTCTACAATGCTTATCCTACACCAACATGGGTCTTTCTTTGGATTATTGTGTTCATTTTTCTTATGCAAAGTTTTTCTGATTAATCTTGTAGTGAGTTATATGGATATGGACTCCCGCCACATTTGGTCCACTCAACTATGCAAACATCCTAAAATGTGTTGTGAATTATATATATTTGAATGCTCAATGTCATGTCAAGCTGTAAGAAATTTAATAATGCTTCAAATGGTTCAAGAATTTCAACATAGTAAAGTCTTGCAAATTTGGTGACTAAAGATTGAAATTTTAGGATATTATCAGTTTAGGAATTCAATATGAGAAACAAGAAGTTGAAGAATACCTCCAAGTCTTCTATCAATATTGTGCACATGAAATTGATTGCAAAGTCTAAGATTGGAAATTCCACTTTTTTGTTAATGTAAGTACCAATGGTCTGACCTATTCTTGATTTTAACGTACAAGTACTATTGCATGAACTTGTGTATGGCTACCACAATGTGTCGAGCATTTTCTATGTGTTTCTGACAAATGAAGTTGGGAGAAACACATGGTTACAAATGAGGACAAGGCTCATTGAAGACCACATTGGAGCGTAAAGTTGGATATTTTGAATCAATCTCTAAAGTCTCATATAGAGTTGGTTCCTTTAGGAATCATATCTTCATTTTTTGTGTTAAAAACTTGAAGATTGCAAGGTTTTTTTTCCTAAATTTATTGTATCAAGAGAATTCACAATGTCTATAGAGGTTGGCATTTCTTGGTGATTTCCAATGTGCTTGACATCATAGGGAGGATACATATGGTTCTTAGTGCCATATACAACATAAATAAATGGCTCTCATCACATTATGAATTCTATAATCTTCTGAAAGTTGTAATTTTATAATCTAACACGGATTTCCCATGATAATCATACCAAAAAATTCCATTTGAAGATCAATTTGATGCACACATTTTTTAGAGTGAATAAATATAGAATCTTACCTTTTAGTAGCTTCAAAGAATTCTTGACACCATCTTAGTAAAAGAATTGTGAAAACTCACCATCATCATCATGATATAGTCAAACATTGGAGGGACTTGTTGCCTTTTTGCTTAAGGTAAGAGCTTATATAAATCCTATCACCACCATTGTATTAATATTGATATTTCACTTCACTAATGTAGATTATTTATAGATGAGAGAGCCAAAGTATACAAAGAGGACATTTCCTCAAAAAAGATTAGAGATGGAGGCACAAATGCAATGATGTAAATACAAAGTGAAAGTGAAGATGCAAAAGCTTATAACAAAAGTGTCCAACTTCATTGTAGTTGCTAGTTTAACCTCAGGACCTAAGTTCCTTAATGAGATGTTGATAGTTGAATAATTTTCTTACAATGATTTCTATAGATTTAGCAAGCATTCATTGTAGTACATGAATTGAATGTGTTGTACAAATTTGGAAGCATTAGAAAAAAAATTATATTTTTGAGATGACCTTTTAAAATTTAAAATGATTGCAACAATAAATGTGTGAGTCTAGTTCAAAGTTTGATGGTTAATACTTAAAAGACGTGAAGGGCCAAATTGGCCTATAGTTCTTTATTGTTCAAAGTTTCAAAGGTCTTTTAGCACTTGGATGTCAACACACCAAAATTGAAATAGTTTGGCAATGCTATGATCTAAATTGTGTAATTTTTCAATTTTTTATTTGACTTAACTTCCAAATTTTGAGGCTACAATATTGTCATATTCTATGTATTCAAGCAAGTTATAGGAATATATGAGACAACATATAGCTTGCAACCGTATGCTGTTCGATATGGACAATGACATGTATAATAATCGGCTAAATTGGTGGTGATGGCATTTACCCTATATCAAAGGTTTAGTGTAGAGTACAATAGCTGCTTGAAATAAAGAGAGATTAAGTGCACTTACTTTGCATTGGATGTTGCCTCCTTTACATTCTAAAAAGAGGACTTCCAACAATTGTTTATTGTTTATGTTTGCATCACATATGGCTTGTAGCGATTGCAGATTGTGACTGAATTTTGAACAAGGAGCTGCAAAATTTTGGAGGGAATGAAAATATACAAGGGACTTATAGAGATCAAAGTTTGCAAGGAAATGGAGGGACAATTCTAGCAGAGTTTCCTCCTCACTACAACGTCTTCATGGAAAGTGAGAGAAAGATTAATACTTAGGATTAGATGAGCAATTGTGCAACTCCGATTTTGTGGACAAGGCCAAATTTTGTTTGATTTGAGTTGTATTAGGGTTGCAAACCTTTGCAAGGAATCATTTTTGCTATCTTAGCTAGTGCCAAGAAATTGGAGTTGCCAAAGGAAGTTTTGGAAAGACAAACATTACCGATACTTGTAGTACCGCAACATTGCCAAAGTTTAGAGTGACAAGAAAAGAGATGGTTCCCTAATTTTGTGAAGGAAATTTTAAATAAGTACATATTTCCAAGTCCAAACAATAATTACCATAAAGTAGTGTGAAGGGCTAGGCATGCAGTTTAAGTGCTAATTATATTGATTCCGAAGTCTGTGGTCTTGCCGAGTTTAGCACCATCGCCTCCTTCAGTAAAAAGGTGGTCAAATACATGCAAAAAACCAACCTCTTTTTGAACCAGATGCAAATAAGTTATTCTCAAACTGGTATCTGATTTTGCATTTCTAAACTTGTTGAATAGAGAGGCAATCATCAAGATTTTTTTGAAAGATTCATGTCTACTCAAACTCCATGTAGCAGTCTGTTGTTGTTTCATGATGTTGGATCGGAAAAGACATTTACATCTATTGATTGTTGTCTATTATGTTAAGCAAATTTGAATACTTGCATAGATAAAAGTGAAAATTATCCTTTCTCAAGTGTTTTAAATACTGAGCTAATGTACAAAATAATTTAGAGAATTATAAATTAGGGTATGGTGTAAGAATTCTTTAACAATACTTGCAAGGTACAATTTCCAAGGAGTTGACATACACGTCCAGTTCTCATGCATGTGAGGTGTTGCATGGCTTTTGGCAAGCCTTCAAAGAGCAAGAGAATTATCTTCTACTATTGATTATAAAGACATGCCAAAACAATGAGATTTTGGTATAAGTATTTCATATAATGCTGACGAAGGACAAACCTAAAGGAAAAAAATTACGGAAAGCCCTTGCTAAAGGGGCTCAAAATGTCAAATCTATATTGTTGACATGTGGCGGAGATGGATGTCTGAGTAAAAAGAGAAGGAAACTGAAGAAGGTACCGCATAATAAAAGAAATGTTTTGGGAGATGATGTGGTGGTTGTTGCCTTTTTGTTCCAAGAAAGGCTAATCAACAACATGCTAAAACTACTCCTACTAAAAAGGAGACCTCCAAGGTGTTTTGTCCCCCAAAGTAGGAGGAAGTTGTTGATATAGAGCTTCCTTTATAAACAAAGAAGCAACAATTTACATAGCATTCTACACCAATTTCCTTTAATTTTAGCCATGTTTTCTCCTAGTAGTACTACTATAAGCTTGAATAACATTGGTGATATGATGCATGCAAAAATTCCAATATTTTTAGATTCTGATCATTGCCATTGTATGAAAAATGTGTAGGTCAAAGGCAAAAGAGATTGGCTAAAAAAGAAAAAAGAAAGGTTACCATGGTTAAACCAAGGCAACTACAATTATGGGGAATTTTGATAAAATGGCGCCATTCCACAACTTTGGCACTTTTATGATTAGGACCACCCAATCTTTAAGAAATGTATACATGTTCTAGATGACACTTTTATTGGTTAGACTATGCAGTCTAAAAATGGCGTATGGAATAATATTTTTTTATCGAAATTTCCTATGATCATGGGTATCCTTGTTGGTGGTACCAAATGACACAATAGGTATATGCACCAGGACAAAAAAGTCACTAAATGATGAGCTTCAGGCAAACGTAGACATCTTGGAAAGTTGGAGGTACTACGGAATTTTTTTGTCACAACGCTACACTCCTATCAGATTTGTATGCTCCAGAGTCACAATATATGCCTAACAACATGGCCATTAAAAATCTCAACATCCTAAAGTACTAGCAAGCTAGAGAGCAATCCAAAAACAAAAATAGGACTCAAATATTGAATCTAGTGGAAGCAAATCTGGACTTATATGAGGTGTAGGATACATCACGAGCAAAATGGGCAGTATTGATACCGAATTGATTTCTCTCAGACTCTTCTTGTCATACAAGGTATACACCTTCTTGGACACAATTAAGGAGATGTCCTTAGAAAATTTGTTGTCAAGAGCTTAGGTACAAAGATGGTTTTACGTGACCTTGGAGATTAAATTGCCCACATGCATGAAACTCATTGTCGCATAGCACTTGGATCTAATAAGAAAAAGAAGGATCAAAGATGGGTCATGGATTCAATTGGTAGAAAAGATCAAATTTTTTCAATGCTTGACCCAACGGTTCCACTTCATAGCTGTTCGGCAGTAGCAAATGGAGACATGGTGTTCTTGGGCAACAATATAGGGTTTGCACTTTTATGAAAGGGAACTCCAATATCTGAGTGCGAAGAGCTGTTGGCTATAGAGTGAGCAAATGGGACACAAGATTCTACAGCAACAACTACCTTTCCAAAGGTGAGCACCTCCCTTCAACATTACTTTCCTTGTGGTGATGACGAAAAAGAAGCTGCAAATAATGATAGTAATTCTAGCGATGAAGATTGGATACCATTGTGGATAGATTGTGTCTCAAGTTCACATGATGATGATATTGATGATGGTTTGCTTCCAAGAGGAGATCAATGCTTGGTATAGGAACCATAGTAGCTACAAACCAACGCCAATGAATTTGGAACAATTACAAGCGTTGTATCATCTAGAGTCATATATATATATATATAGTACTAATTCCACCTTTGTGCAACTTCTAGGTAGTAGAGACAACTTCATGGGACCTACATCTGGTTACAATCTCAAAAGAGAATTAACTCTAGATGAATGCATTATCCCCTACAAGAGGAAGTATTGCTTTTTTTTTCCGGTAGTTTATGCCAAATAAATTGGTTCATTTTGGGATTAAGTGGTGGATATTAGCAAGTTCAAAGTCCAGATTTCTCTCAAATATTGAAGTGTACTATGGAGAGGTTATTGGAGCAAGTGTACATGGTTTAGAATACAGTGTTGTCACTAGAATGTTCGATGGCCTTAAGGATCAGGAGCACTACCTCATAGTTGACAACATGTTTGCTTTAGTGAACTTCTTCTATCATGTGATGGTTCAAAGTATTTGGACAACATGAATAATTCAGAGGTCCAACAAAAATCTTCCACTTGGACTATGTCGTGCCTCCAAATCAAAGGTTAAAAGGATTGATGTTAATTAGAATGCATGAGCAACAACAAATGTTTGTTGTTTTGTGGCAAGATAAAAAGCTTGTCATCTTGATAAGCACAGTGGTAGCTCCATGCACTACAAGAAAAAGGGGTCTTTTAATTGAGTATTTAAGTATAGTCCTAGACATAAGATTATAGTTAATGACCTTTAAGGAGATTTTCAGCAAAAAATTTCTAGAAGTATATGTATTTCTAGTAAAATTTTGCTGAAAATCTCCTTAAAGGTCATTAATTATAATCTTATGGCTAGGACTATACTTAAAAACTCACTTAAAAGACCCCTTTCTCTTGTAGTGATGGACATATGCTAAGTAGGTTTCCAATAGCGTGAGGGCAACTAATTGTACCATCTTCTCCAATACACTTACAGTATCAAGAATACATGGGACGAGTAGATGTGACAAATCAAATTTGTGGCAACTTCTCCTTTTAACTTAGAAGCCACAAATAGTGGCATAAATTGGTGTACAAACGATGGTGAATGTGTACATGATTTTTCAAGTCGGGTGGAGGATCTGGTTTGTGATTTAAAAGTCATATGTAGTTGAAGATTGTTGTCGGGAAGACACTTGTCAAGAATGAAATTGATGTGAAGCACAATTGCATAGAGTGTGGGTTCCCTCAAAAGTGGTACTGCCTAGCTTGTGGATACAAGTGGATGTGCAAGGAATTGTGCTACTATAGAGTGCATTCTTTAGTAGGAACTAGTATTGATTGGAGTTTGGACTTTGAAAGTTACTATTGTGGTAGCCTCTAATACAAAAATGGGCACGTATGACAAATACACTATTGTCGAAGAATGGAGGAGTTTTTTGCACCATGAAGTGTAGAAGTTTAGGAGCCAGGTTTCGTCCAAAGATACATGTATCATACTTATTGAAGTAAATCATCAAAGGCCTTCATCAGCTAGTGTGAAGATTTGTCGAGGTCCTTCATCACGTGCTCACGGTGGTAAATTCTATTTTGCTTATGCTTAGTGTGTTTTTCAATTTTTGTTTGATAGGGTTGCTTTGAAGGTAAGGACATTTGGCAAATTTTGTAGCCAATACTTGACTCGCAATCCAAGATGTTTCACCGAGGTCAATTCCCTTTCAAGTGTAGGAATTTTTCTACTGAATATATAAAAGCCTTTTAAAAATCCAACATCAATGATTTTTTTTTTGTAAATTGTACTACTTGCAAGGTTTTAATATAATAAAAAACTATATACAATTTCTTTTTTATCATGAGCTTTTTTGTTTTAGCCTTATTGAGAGGAGTCATTTGGCATAGCCAATTAGGGTGAGTTCCAAGATGCAGTAGTTGGTTTATCCAAGTGTGCATTTTCAATTAACAAGCTAGCAAGAGCTTATCCAAGAAATGACGTCTTTGGAGCTGCCGGTGAAGCCATCCAAGTCTTGTGAAATTAGTGAACAATGAAGTTTTGGATGAGCTTGGATTTTGTGATTAGTCGGCATGAACCAAAGTCACCATCATCAGGGGTTGCAGAATTCTTGAACTTGTTTAGACAGTTATGAAGTCATCGGGAAATTTGTACTAGCTTGTCAATTCATCCTCTAACCTTGCCAATGTGGCATGTGTTGTATGCCTTGTATTTTAGAAAAGAAAGAGTCTCTTGCAAATATGGTGTAGAAAGCTGAGACTTTCTTAAACACGAGTATGTCCCCATACAAATTATTTTCCATGAACAATGATTGAAAAACTTGTTTGTCATTGCAAATAACATGCAAGACAACTACTTTGTTGAATTGAAAAAAAAATTAAGAAAATTGAAGCCATATTGCAAAATTCATAGTCTAGCTAAATAGTGTATATATAGATAGAAATGACTACTACTTACCCAATTTTTAGGCAATGCTAATATGACTTCTAAAATCATGAAAAAGAATCATTAGCCAAGAAAGAGTTCCTACAAGTGTCTACAAAAAATTTCAGCTCAAAATGCGGAGTCCTTCTATGGTTATGAAATTTAGTCGGAATTAAAACCCAGAAGATGCAAGTTTGCATGTTCTAGGTACATAGTCACAAAAGATGACACTTCTTGAAAAGTTTATAATTAAAATATTAGGGGGTACACATGTCATCCTTCGATTAGTAATTAAATTTTTTCGAAAAGTCTTAAAGGGGTATTTAAGCCTTTCTTCCATTGGTTGTAAAACTTGAACAATTCAAACAATTGAAACGAGTTTAAATATACAAAACTTGAAAGTGGTATTCTTATATATAAAATATGAAAGTGGTATAAAAACAAAGTCAAAATTTCCAGTACAAAAAACTAGTGCCCAATTCTAGAGTATGAAACTATTGTCTAAATTATGGTCATCTAAAAACACCGGAATGTACATGGGTGGAGATGTGGTTTGATCTCCCACATAAGCACTACTATCAGGTAAGCCTAGATGAGCTGGAGTCGCCTCTTGCGTGCTGTAGATATCAATGACATTGTTGCAATAATGATCTGTTTCTTCCGGAAGAGTACCTGGAGCAACATAATGAAAGAATTAGAAAACAAAATTTGTCTGATGTTTCCATTTGAATGCTTCCATTACAATAAATAATGAAATTGTCAGGAGAAAACAAAGTTAGATTAAAAAAAGTTGTAAATTAAAAAAAGTTGTATTACTTGCAAGCTCATAATCATGTTGAGCACCTTCTTGCACCTCGTTCAAATCCGCAGCATGACGCTGGCGAGTCAAATCAACAAGTTGCGTATCGGGATTTGTGTGCTGGAAAAAAATTTAAATGACATCATCCATCTCAATGGCATTTGGATTCATCATACATTTCCAAAGGAATGAGGCCCTAGTGTATTCCATGCCTCCTTGACGAATAGGGAGAACCCAAGAAGCAGAGGGAATGTATTGTCTTGACTGCACCATTGGAAAGAGAGTACCAACAAGAGTACTTCCCAAATGTTTTTTCATTTTGTACCTGCAATACGTTGCAACCCTCTCAATGAGGTTCATGTGAATCAAGATAATCCTGTTCTTTGCAAAAAGAATATTGTGCTTGACGTACTCCTCAACACCCGTATTGATTTGCACAGGCGTTATATTTCAGTGCACACATTGGAAATGTTTTTTGCCTTTGTCTTCACATAGTAGCCCAACATTCCAATGAATGTACATGCAATCCAACATTGTGGAGTGTTTTTGTGAGAACATGGTGGCCCACTGGAGCAGAGCCTTTGGCATCCCATCTAAGATAGGTTTTTATGCGCTGGTTGACCATGGCTGTTGAGGCAACAAGAAGCTAACATACCATCTGCAAGTGCAACCTCATGAGAGCACCACCTCTTTTGATCAAACAAAGTCCAAAAATGCACTCTTTCTTAATGAATTCTTCCATTTTTCCAAGTAGGTCTATAGAGATGTCAGCACTATCCATTGAAATAGTGACGCTGACAAACAATTCTTTGAGTTTGGGAGGAGGGATTTTTTTGGGATTTTTTTTTTTGGAAGTTTGCTTCAATGCAAATTTTGTGGCAGCAGATACTACAAGAAAATGGCCAAATATGTGACTGCAAAGAACAACTACACGAAAAATGTGACTTCAAAACGACTGGGGCTCCCTAATTGCACCAACACTGCTAACCCCACAATGCCCGAGTCACCACAGAGTTGCGTCCGTGACTTCAAGATGAAGAATCAATGAAGGGTGAGTTTCATCTGCCACATTTTGTTGACAGCGTCGTCAACGGTCTGATGTGGCAGGGTGGCATTGAAGACGAGGGGGCGGCTATTATATATTGTAGCTTACCTTCACTGCAACACGACTAAAAAATGACTGTAGTGTAACTGGCAGATGACTTCGAGAAGTTTTGGCTTATTGATGGAAAAAGAAAAAGAAAGAGACCACTACAAAAGACATGGTAGAAAAAGATGTTTCGAGCGACCTTGGTTTTACTGTAGGACCACTATGGAATGACTGACTAATCACTGCACCTTACTCTGTACTTTGGTACAAAATAATTCTATTCTTTAGGATGTTTCTATGTGCCACATTGTTAAAGGATGCAATTTTAACAAGATGATCAATGTGTCGTCTACAAATAAATTAATAAATGTTAGGCAATTAAAGTGCCTTAGCTCCTAATTACTCTTACTATGCATTCTTTGTTTATGTTTTAATTTTTTTTCATTGGAATCGAATGATTTGAAGTCATTCGTCTAAGCTTTAGAAAATGATGCATACAAAATGGCTTCTTTCTTCTACGTTATTTTTTGTTTTGTTTTTTATTTCTTATTCATTTTCTTTTTTAAATTTATTTTAATCTTTTCATCTCTTTTTCTACCTTTTTTCTTTTTATTTGTTGTTGATTTTTTATTTTTCTCTTATCAATTTCATTTGTTGTCATTTCCTAGAATTTTTTCTTGAAACCAACATAATTATTTTTTTCTTTTTGATAATTTTCATTCCTTTCGATTTTTTTCCTATTTTGTAATCCTTGTAATTTTTTTTTTGTTATTCAATTTTTCTCTTTTCTCTTTTCTTCTCCATTTCTTTAAATCTTTTCTTTTTAACTTTCTCTTTTTACTACTCTTTGTTTATCTTTGACCTTCTTTAAAAAAAATTAATTCTTTCCTTCTCATATAAATCATGCATTCTTGATGGCCTTTTTGTTTTATTGGAGTCTATTGTTTTCTTTGTCGGAGTCCACTTTAAGATTCATTTACACTCCTACTAGGGCAACAACTATGATTTCAGTCCATTTGCGTTTTTAACCTCACAATATTTCTGGACATTTCATATGATTCAAAATAGACATTCTTGAAGTTCCAACATGAAGGCTGGAAAGTGTTTTCATAGTCCTAGAAGCAATTGTTAAGTCCCGTTCCCCTCTTACATGGACAACAGCGTTGCTTCTCCGGTGCCGCCGTAGAATGACTTCCTGCAACTACAAAATGACTTCTTGCGACAATAGAATGACTTCCTACATTTGCAAAGTGACTACTTGAGACTACAGAATGAGTTGAAACATCTCAGATTACTGTGCAGCTACTCAACTACTGCTTTGGTGCTTTGTGCATTGTGATGCATTGTGCAATTTTCAAACATCTTGCGTACCTTTCATTATACTTCCTTTGCATCTACAACACATTTTCATCATGGGTCATATACAAAAAGGCAAGACAACATTTAGAAAGGATGTTAGAAAATGTCAAAAGAAAATATCCTTTCAAATTTCTTTCTCAAATTTGTCCATAACTTTTGATTTGAGACTCAAAATATAAAATGGATTTATTGAGATGAAAGTAAGATTGATTTGCCAACTTTTTTTAATTTAGAGGATTTTGAAAAAAATTAATCTACCATGCCTAAATGAGATTTGAAATATTACTTGTAATGCAATTCCTACGTTTTACATATTCCACATGGTTTGTCTTGCTTCCTACCACCCCACTTGTATAAAAGGCTTGTCATTTCATTTCTTCATACTCACACACTAAGTGGCTTTGAAAGCCATGAGACACATGCCCACTACAATGTATAGTATATGGTGTATGGTGTATTGTACATGGTGTATTGTATATTGTATATGATGTATTGTATATGGTATATTGTGTATGGTATATTGTTGTGAAACTTTGAATGTATGGATATGCAACTGTAGAATGACTAGTCCTCAAATAATGGGCCCCACATTCCTTTTTGCAGACATCATGTTAACTTTAAAAGGATTCAAAAATGACTAAAGACGTTAGCGGCTACGTCACCTAAACTCTAAACAAGCATCACTCCCAAACGACTGTAAAATGACTTTTTGATGACTCAAGAACAACTTCCGACGTGGTTGTCTATGTCAGATTCATTATGGGTCAGTCATAACTTCAGATTGACTAAAATATGACTGGCCACGTGGATGTCCACGTCAGATGTTTCAGGGGTCCTGCTTTCCACATGGCAACTTTATAGACATTTTCTTAAGCCCAATTTTCTTTATCACTTCACCCATTTTTTTTCTCATCCATTTCTACATCCAAGGTACATCTCAAAGTTTAGGACCAACGAATTGTCAGCAATTATCGTGTAGTTACTGTTGTTTCATGGGTGCGTACGTTAATTTGCAAATTATCGCATTGTTACGATGCACACGATTACTGCAAAGAAATGGCACTACTTTGTAATTTATATTAACTATGTCATTTTTATACGTTAATCACAAGTGTGCAAAAGACACAAATTATGCACAAAAATTTACATTCTTTATCGTGCATTTTCTGTGCATTGAAGGACACGAAAAATCCATGACAACAATGTCATTGGAGTCATTACTACAATAATGTTTATTAACTGGTATCAATGTTCTAAAAAGTATTGTCAATGTTCAATTGTTGATCACCATTCTAATTTAAAAAAGATTCTTAACTAAATCCCTAGCATTTTGAAATAAATCCATCATTACTATAGGCCAACAAATTTTAACTTGAACTAAATCCATCAATAGGCTACCAAGAAACTTGATAGCGTAGTGAAAGAATTACTTCATTGTAGCTTGAATTGATACCATGACTAGGCCACCAAGAAACTTGGTAACGTAGTGATGAAATCTCTTCATTTGCAGTTGGTGAGAGTTGAGGGTGCAGAGTCCCTCTTTATACTAAAATCCACTCTATGAACACTCAAAAGATATGGGACAACTTGAAGATGAGAGCTTGACTTCTCATAGTCAAGTTGTTTTGAAAATGCATAAATTGTGTTCAAAGTAGAGATTCAGACCTCAGTTTGGCATAGTAAAGTACCTTTTTTTAAGAAACTTTGAACTAATAAAAGTTGGTAAATGAATCTATATTTCATCTCCAAAAATCCGTTTGAGATTTAGAGCCTCCAATCAAAAGTTATGGACAAAATTCAAAGGCGATGTTTGAAAAGGTCAAAAAAATGTCTCTTCCAACCCGTCTCTGAACTTTGTCTATAACTTTTGACTGGAAACTCTAAATCTCAAACGGATTTTTGGAGATGAAAGATATCTTAATTTAATAACTTTTATTAGTTCAAAGTTTTTTGAAAAAATTTATTCTTATATGCCTAAATGAAGTCTGAATTTCTACTTTGAATACAATTCCTGCCACTTTTCAATTGACTTAGTATTGAAATTGTGAAAAATAAAAAAATGCAATGTTAGTACAATAACTATGCATGAACATGATGTTGTGTGATTATTGCACTAACTTAATATGTCTTAGAAAAGCACTAATGCTGCACGAAGTTAGTCACCCATCACTAAACCACTGAAGTCATACATATTTCGTCATGCATAGTTATCGTGCAACTTTAGTACTTCAAACTCAAATATTAATGACATGCCTCAATTGCATGGTATTAATGAATGTCATTATCGTGTTGTAACAATGTTTCCAAATGAATGAATGTAACACGAAAGCAGTGCTTGGCGATAATCGTGCGATTACTGTTGACATTTCGTGACAGAGGAACTTTGTGATGTAGGAATGGATGGTGATAATATAATTGCAGTTGTTTAGCTAAACGACTTGACCACAACGACTCCAAGGCCTTGAGTTGTTTTGTAGTCATTGTGTCCACAACGACTGCTTTACAGTTGTTTTTTGCAGTCATTTTTTTCATCATTTTTTTGTAGTGAGGAATTGAACTCTTGCTTCGAGGAGCTACAGTGCCGGCGAAATCTGTTGTGGACTCCCCTACATTTTGAGTAAGTGCACCTTTTCCTTTACGGACTGTTGAGAGTAGATCGGTGCCATTCTATAACCCTACTGAAAACTGTATCAAATGCATCAATGCAAAAAGAATATGAAAAATAAAGTTCACTGCAATTTCAATCCAAGGGACTTGAATCCTTTGAACCACAATATTAGGGACCAGTGCTGCCATCCAACATGGATGATTTTCCATGGATCTAAGAAGAAAAACAATATCTCTAGTTGCTGCCGCCGCCGCCTTGAGATCCACCAAAAACGAACAAATTTAGTGATCCAAGTCAACTGAATTTGTTATGAGGAAATGTCAATTAGTATGTCATACAAGTAAAAACTATTTGTGAAGTGCGCATAAGCAGATATCTCTGATACAGCTTCAAACAAATCAGATTCTCAAATACCCATTAGTGTAACCATTAGTGTGATTCTCAAATAGATCAGATTCTCAAATTTTCAACAATAGCCTACAACTTTCAAACAATATTATTAAAGAAATATTCAAACACATTCAAACAACTTTTACTTTGTTCAAACATTTCTAGAGCCTGCAAACTTTGTGGGCGCTTGATTACCCACCCTTGGTAATGAAGCAAATAGGACCAGGTTCTTAGCTTTTATCCACTTTTGATTTAAGGGGGTATTGCAAGCGTGGTCCGTTGTGCCTTTTAAGCAATGGATCTTGCTAATGTTTCTTAAGTTTTGTAGATGGGCAAAAGAAATGCCTAGAGATGCAAGTAATGTGACTTCTAAGCTAACTCTCACTTATCAATGATCACGGTGATCCAAGGGTAAAATTCTACTGTCCTAACTAGCTATCTAATGTCGAGAGTAGTCGGTGCCATTTCTAATGACCCTAACTAATTGAAATGGGATCCCCTATGTTCCTTTTATGAACCCTTAAGACTACCTTCTTCCTTTTAACTTCCGGTAGAATTCTAGGTTTTAACCTCTAAGGTTAATCCTAAGTTTCTACTTCTAAAATTTACTCTATGTTTTGACTTGAGAATTTAACTCCTAAAATTAAACTTCTAAATTAACTCTAATTTTTTAACCTCTCAATTTAACTCTACGTTTTAAATTCTAAACTTAACTTGAAAATCTAACTCCTAACTTCTAATTTTTACTTTAGTTTTTGACTCCTACAATTAATTCCAACTTTTAACTTCTAAAACTAACTCTAAATTTTGACTCTAATTTTAACTCTAATTTTAACTTCCTAAATCTAATTCTAAATTCTACTCCCTCTGTCCCACTAAAAAACTCCAAATCAAGCACAATTTTTGTCCCACTAAAAAGTTCCGTTTTTAGATTTTGATTGTTGGGTAAGTATTGGCCGTGTTGAACAACCTCATGGGGGCAAGTCAAGTGATTAGGGAGCATTCTTTGGCAAGAAAGCTTGGCCTTGCCCATATGAGACACCTTGGACTCATTGTGCTTCTTTATACAATAGTATTGACAATGGATTTGGTGACCACTTCGACACTTTGAAGAGTTGTCCTTGAAGTGGTGTAGGGATCTTTGTTGTCAATATTTAAGTTGTAGTAGATGTTTCTAGAATCCCAATGTTGCTACCAACATTTAAATCATCAAGAATGATGGAGTTGGTAGCGTTTACAAATTTTGTCAAAAATGGTACTTTCCGCATGGATTTTGGGTGCCTAAACAATGGTGCCTAAGTTGGAGATTTTGCAGAGATCCAAAAGATGGGTTGTTAGTTTTCAAATGCATGTATCACTATTAGAAAGACTAAAAATGTAATTAATCCCTCGTGGGGAAGCTTTTTGGAGGTTTTTAGTGGGACAGAGGGAGTACTTCTTAAATTTAACTCTAAATTCTACTTCCTAAAATCTAACTTTAAATTCTACTTCCTAAATTTAACTCTAAATTTTTACTTCCTAAATGTAACTCTAAGTTCTATTTTCTAAATTTAACTCTAAATTCTACTTCCTAAGTTTAACCCCTAAAGGACCGTTGTCCCTTTGGGGGACAAATGCGTTTTCGGGCAGGTACCTACGGGCTGAAATTTTCTTGTGATTTTTTGAAACCTTTTTTGGAGATAGAAAAACTGATAAGCTTTGTGGGAATATAATTTTTTTCACAATCGGTGCCCGGGAAAAAAAGTTATGACCAAATAAGCTCAAAACAGGGGACGGCGGGCAGCCCGGTCAGCAAAAAAAAAATGGACAAAAATTTGAATTTTTTTTTTTAATATTTTTTTTCTCATAGATTATATTTTTGTCTATTCGGAAAGCTTTGATTCATTTCATTTGGATATGTTATGAGAAAGTTATGGACATTCTTGTTTTTCGGGCAGTTAGAGCATCTTCTTGAAAAAAATAACTTGTAGGATTCATTTCTGAATGCAATCTTTCAAATTTTTCAAAATTTTTTTTTGCATGGTTTAGTTTAGTTGCTAGAACAATCTCACCATTGGAATTAGTGAATTTAAATTCCATCTAATAGATATCAATATTTTAGATTTTCCTTCTATCTCGTACTTACTTCTACTTAACAATTTTTTTAAGAATGATAATTAAGTTTTTTTGAATTTCTTTTTTTTTCCCAGACTCTCAACTCAATTCTCCTCTATAAAGATTTAAAGCTCAAAACTCTGTAGTGCAAAAATTTTCAATTAAAAATGTTTAAAGTCAAAAAATCTAGTCCCGCAATGTGCTGAAAAACTTGTTTTTTTCACTTTAAACGCAGATATCTTGCAATCTGTGCGGTCAAAAATTCTGAAATTTTTTCCACACATTCTCATACTAGTTAGGTGCAAGATCCTACGGTTAGATTTGCAAAAAAAACATTTTTCAATTTTTTTTACTGTTTGCTATAGAAATGGCAGTTTTCACTGTTTTTTGGCAGAAAAAAGGGCTCGGTCCTTTAGG
This sequence comes from Pseudisothecium myosuroides, assembly GCA_951799445.1. Taxonomy (NCBI): domain Eukaryota; kingdom Viridiplantae; phylum Streptophyta; class Bryopsida; order Hypnales; family Lembophyllaceae; genus Pseudisothecium; species Pseudisothecium myosuroides. The sequence continues at coordinate 10,565,640 of OX637292.1, read as the reverse complement.
GGTTAACTCTAAATTTTGTTTGTTGTTCCTTTTGGATGAAGTTGACTAACCTTCATCTGTTCTACCCATTACCGCTCAACTTAACTTAATGTGGTCAAATTAAAGCCAAATCTTAGGTGTAATACGTTTCCGGAAACCTCTACTCCTAATCTATAAACTTTTGAATCTAAACTTCTACCTCCCGCTAATCTATGCTTGTTAATGTGGATTAAGGACTAATTAAAAAAAATCAAGAGTTAATTAGAAAAAAACACCAAGGATTAGTTCAATGACTTACCTCATTGTTGCCGATGTTAGAAATGACCTCGTCTATGTCTTCGTACGCATCCTCATGTTCCATTGTATTCCCTTATTTATTTCTTTTTTTTCAAAACTTATCGCTTATTTTAGAAAATATTACACCCTTGCGTTCTAACTCCCTTCCTTTCCTTCTTCCTTCCTTTTCTTTCTCCTCCCCTCTTCTACACTAGTACTATTCCACCTAAGGTACTGATGGTGGTCTTACATTATAGTCTCAAACTCCAAAAGAGTTACTGGTGCCTCCTACCCTCTTACACTTTTCTCCTTTTTGTCATACTAATCCTTCTCCTAATGGTCACAAAGAATTCCCTACATTTCCCTCCTAAATCTACCTAATCCTATGACTAGGGTACTATTTATCGTCTCTCTCTTTTCTTTTCCTATTTCATCCCCTTCTCATCTAATTTCCTTTCATTGCTTGTAGTTGTATTTTGTTGGTGAGAGTTGGAATTCTTTTGTGTACAGGTGTGGTAGTGTTGCTCTTTTCCTCCCTCTTCCTTTTTTTCCTTTCTTTTAGACTCTACCTCCCCTACTCTAACCCCTAGCCTAATAGAATTCTAATCCAACATTTTTGGAAAGGAACCCCCCCCAAAAAAAAAATGAGATAGCCGGGCCCCTAGACCCAAGCTACCTGCCGGGCTTCCTGGCTGGCTGGAAAGTCGTTTTTTTATTTATTTTTTAAACTGAATTTAAACTGGATGCACTAATTTTGACATTTGGTTTGATGAACTAGTTTTGATGTCTGGTTTGAGGGATTGGTTTTACAAAAAAAACTTGGGTAGGGCTTGATATCTAAAACTTGGGTAGGACTAGACTTGCTAAAAACTTGGGTAGGGCTGGATTTGCTAAAAACTTGGGTAAGGCTGGACTTGCTAAAAACTTAAGTAGGTATTGAACTTCCCCATACTAACACACTAAATATCTTGAAAGCTAAACTTTGGACTTCTCCAAGAAGGTCTTGGAAACTATACTTTGAAACTAAGTACTATGGAGGTTCAAAGCTTCGCTGCTAAGTTGACTTTAACACCGACTTTAGGACTTTGTGGCACTCCGGAGTTCCGTAGCTCCGCTGTCTAGAATCGTTTAACACACATTGTAGGACTTTAATCACGTCATGGGTTCAGAGCTTTGCCATCTTGAAGGAGGGTCCACACAACAAGGAAGACTTTAGAAGAAGATAAAACCACACCTAAAGAAAACACAAAAAAGAGGTTCAAAGCTTCGTCGTCCTGAAGGAGGGGTCTGTGAGCTCCCAGTTTGTCACTTGGAACTCGTAGAATTATTTTTTTGGAAATTTGCAATTTAAAGTTGATAAAAGTATACAAAAACCCATAAAAAGAGTGTAGAACAAAAATAGGGTTGTGTCATACTCATTATAGTATTTGGTCTAGATTTGTGTTTTTACTTAGAATACCCCCAAACCTTGCCTAAAAATAGTATAGAAATAACGAATTGGCTGGATTTGGAGGATTTGAGTCACACAGCCCCAAAAGGGCTAATTCCCACCATGAATGCGGCAATTCATGGCTAGGTTGGTCCGAGGGATCCACAGCGAGGCCACTAGATCGGGTCCTAGAGTTAGATTTAGAATTCCCCATTAGATCGACGAATTCCCCAAATCCTGATTGTTAGCATGCAAGAGCCACTAACACAAGACCGGGCCCGTGGAGGAATCTACAGCCTAAGGATGGTCTTCTAGGGTAAATCCCATGCCAAGAGTTCAACAGCAAAATCGGTTCGCCAAGATTCCTCCACCTGCAGAAGATTCTTGCACTGTCGCTAATTCAAGGAGATGGCCAGTTTAATCTCCATTGACCAATCGTGCCAGGTACAAAAACGCACCTGCACGTCTTTCATGCGACTCCCTGTCATGTGAAAAGTCCCGGCATCTTCCGACTTGTAGAAGAACCTCTTCCGGGTGGTCTACCCTCCTAACCTCCAACAGGAATTTCATGGAAATTATCCAGGTTACAATAAAATCTCACTAAAAATTAGACTAGCTTGTTTTATGTTAATAATGCGCTCCGTGAAGTTTCACGACATTCTGATAGCGGCAAGTACCCAAACTGGCAAGATTCCTCGAAAATTAACCACGTGGCGGGGTCCCCGCCACGTTGACCGACATTCCGGAACCATACGATGGCGAAACGAAGTCAACCAAAAGTCCTTCCCGACTCTCTCGCACCTATCGGAGACCCTAGGCTATTCACATTTCTCGAAATAGGAGACCCCCAAGATCTAGGATTTTACCACGATTTGGTTTTTAAACTAAATTAGCCTACGATGGATTTTTTGGCCTCGGTACGAGGGGTAGGGGCATTTAGGACGAAACAAGGCAATCTGGATCCAACGGCGCAATCCGTTTGGCGATTGGAGCTAATCTCCAAAAGTTAGGATGTTGGTCCAGCATAGATGGTAGAAGTAGATTTTTAGGATTTAGGATGAAAATCTTTGATGAGGATGAAAATCCAAGTTGATAAGGTTACCTTAGAACTCTAGAGGGAGGGGTGGGCCCTTGGAAACCTATATAAGGGCCCCAATTCTCTCTCTAGAACACCCCCAATACTTGTTTTTGGGTCCGTGGGTCCAATTTGCTTTGGATATTTTGGCGTTTGAAGCCAAAAACCTCTACGGTGTTTTCGGAGCACTTTTGGCTCCATTGTTGCTTATTTTCAAGCTTTGAAGGTCGTTGGGGGTCCTTCTACCTTACTTACTATACTCTTGGGTGAAGTTTTTGGTACTTTGTTGTAAGTAGAGAGCCTCTCTCTCCCTCTTGTGTGTTTTGTGAAGTTAACTTGTGAGGTTTAGGAGTCCTTTTTGGTGTCTTACACTATTCCTAAAGTCACCCCCCACCGTACCTTGGTGATGCCGCTTTGGGGGGCCTTTAGCATGTAAGCTTCGTATTGTCACGTGATCTTAACTCATGTGTTCTCTCTTTGTGTTGTTTCCTACACCCCCTTCTAACCTTCTCCTTGTTGAGTGGACCCCCCTCCGGGACGGCGAAGCTTTGGCTCTGTCATGTGTTTTCTTTAAGTGTGTCTCCTCCTACCTACTTCTAAAGTCTTCCCTTTTGTGTGGACCCCCCTTGAGAACGGCGAAGCTTTGACTTTGTCCCTAGACCCAGTCCTATAGCGTGTGTTAAAACAAGTCCTAGACGGCGAAGCTTTGAGCCCATGAAGCATCACCAGTCCTAAAGTTGGTGTTAAATCCAACCTTACGGCGAAGCTTTAAACTCCCACCGCCCTTAGTTCTAAAGTCTAGTTTCCAAGATCTTCTTGGAAAGGTCCAAAGTTTAGCTTCCAAGACATTAGTATTAGCATGGGATAGGTATTGTGTGTTCAAAGTTTTGACAAGACCAACACCTACACCTGGGATTTTATCCTAGAGTCTAGTAGTTTAAAAATCTTGGGCCTAACCCTTCCGAATGGCGAAGCTCTGGCCCTGACACCAACCTTCAAGAAATTCCAATTTTTATTCTTCTTATGGGTTCCCCTTAGGGAACCCGGAGGTGGATTTAAAAATTGGACCAAGCCAGTAGTAGCCAACCATATACACAGCAACTGTACCAGCCATATACACAGCAGCTGTATCGGTGTGACCCCCAGCAGTACCAGCCATATAACACAGCAGCTGTACCGGAGTGACCCCCAGCAGTAGTACCAGCCATAACACAACAGTTGTACCGGCTGTGGCTTCCAGTAGCAGTACCGGCCGCGACCCCCAACCAAGGCCGGCACCTGCCTAGCCGGCACCTTGCCTGGCCGCACCTTACTGGTCCTTCGTGACTAAAAATTTCTCACATACATACATGGCTGGAAATCAGTCCAAACCAGGATGATACCCTGCAGGGTCCCAACTTTCATTTTTTTTATTTTTGACAAATTAGGACCTAGTTCATAAATCAAGTTATAAGGATAGTTTAGAAATTCAGACATAGAGCTAGTTTAGGAACCCAGTTAGGAAGCTAGTTCATAAATCAATCTACAAAGATAGTTAGAAATTTAGACATAGAGCTAGTTTAGGAATCCAGTTAGGAGGCTAGTTTAGAAATCAAGTTTTGAAGCTAGATTAGAGTCCAGATTACAAGCCAGTGTACACTCAGTTGGGAACCAAAGGGTCACAAATCCAAATTGTAACTGGGAAAAGGAGAGAAGAAAAGGGAGGGGGAAGAAAAAATAGTCAACGCCTCCAAATCACACCTGCACACAACCTTGCATATTCCACTCTAACCAACTAAACACATACACAACTATGGAGGGAGATTAGAGAAGGAGAGAGGAAGTAAGGAACAAAAGGGGGGAGACAATAAATAGTGACATAGCCCTAAGATTAGGTAGGTCTAAGGAGGAAATCTCAAAGAACTCCTTGTGACCATTGGAAGAAGGATTAGGATGACACAAAGCAAAATTGTGTAAGAAGATAGTTGGCATCTTAAAAACCTCCTTGGAGTTTGAGACCATAGTGTAAGACTCATAAAAGCTTAGGTGGAATAGTACTAGTGTAGAAGGAGAGAAGAAGAAAGAAAAGAAGGGAGAAGAAGAAAGAAGGAGTTTAGATCATCAAAAATTGTAATATTTTTTAAATAAGCGGTGAGCTCTGAGAAAATTCAAAACAAAACCAAAGACTATCATGGAGCGTGAGGATGTATACGTGGACGTGGACGAAGTTATTTCCGAAACCGGTAGTGAAGAGGTGAGTTTTTGATTTAATCTTTGATGTTCTCCCTAATTAGCATTTATTTTTCCTAATCATCCCTTAGAGCGTGATTAGCATCCGAGATTAGCGCAAATTAGAAGTTTAGATTCAAAAAGTTATAGATTAAAGATAGGGGTTTCCAAAAACATATTACACTTAGGATTTGGCTTTAAATCGACCGCATTAGGCTAAGTTAAGCGGTAGGGGGTAGAACGTAGGAATTCTGATTAAATTTGATCCACAAGGAATAATGGACGGAATTTAGGATTAGATTAGAAGGAGAAATTAGGAATAAAATTAGGGATCAATTAACGGTTAAAAAACTAGAGTTAAATTTAGGTTTTGATTAAGGAAGTTAATTTCTAAAGTCAAAATTTAGAATTAACTTTGAGAAGCACAAAGCTAGAGTTAACTTTGGGGAGTAAAAAGTAGAGTTTAAAAATCCACTTAGGAAGTATATTTTTGAGTTAGAAGTAGAGTTAGGATTAGAAGTCAAAATTTAGAGTGAATTGTGGAAGTAAGTTTAGAAGTTAAACCCTAGAGCTAAAAGTTGGAATTAAATTTAGGAGGATAACAATTAGAGTTAATCTAGGATTAAAATGATAGGATTAGATTTGGGAGTAGAAAGTCAAAAGCCTAAAGTCAAAAGTTAAGATTAAAATTAAAGGTTAAATTTTAGAGTCAATTGGGAAGTAAAAAAGTTAGAGTGAAAAGCTAAAAGTAGAAGTTAAAAGTTAAAGGTAGTGGTTAACTTTTAGAGTTAGGTTAGGAGTGAAAACTTAGAGTCAAAAGTCAAACAAAGTCAAAACATAGAGTTAACTTTAGGGGATAAGTTTTAGAGTTAGGTTAGGAGTAAAAACTCAGAGTCAAAAGTCAAACAAAGTCAAAACATAGAGTTAAATTTTGAAGTTAAATTCTCTAATTAGTCGGGAAGTTAAAAACCTCGAGTACACTTAGAAGTTAAAAATTAGAGTAAGAACTTTAGGGGTAGCTTTTAAAAGTAGAACTTCTAGGTGGAATTTTAAAAACCCCAAGATAGTCTTAGAGGTTCATGGAAGGAACATAAGGGTCCCCCTTTTTTACATAGTTAGGGACGTTAGAAATGACGTCAACTACCCAGTCTACCCTCGACATAAGATAGATAGTTAGGGAATTAGAGTTTCACCATTACTCTGATCATTGCAGTTAGCTTGCGAGTCACTACATGCATTTCTAGTTATTCGCTGCCATCCACGACACTTAGGAAACGTTAGCAAAAAAGATCCATTGCTTGGAAGGCACACTGGGCCGCGCTCACAACACCCCCATATATTAAAAAAGTGGATAAAGGCATAGAACCTGGTCGGTGTTCGCTTTATTACCAAGGGTGGGTAATCCAGCGCCCACAGGGTCCACACAACGGGAAAAACTCTAGAAGAAGATAAAAACACACCTAAAGAAAACACACAAAGGAGGTTCAAAGCTTTGTTGTCCCGGAGGAAGGTCCACACAATAAAGAAAACTTTAGAAGAAAAGAAAATACAAAGACAAGGAGATACAAGATACAATACAACTGCCGCTAGTTAGTACAAACTCACACACTAAAGGCCCTCTAAAGCGGCATTGCCAAGGTACGGTGGAGCGTTGCTCTAGGATTAGTGCAAGAGACAAAAGACTTCTAAAACACATGAATTAGCTCATAAGGATACACAAAGGATAGAAAGACTCTTAACTCACAACTTAACATACAAGAGTACACAAAGATAAGAAAGAAAGACCCCAAGGCCCTTCAAAAGCTTAAAGTAGAACAACAATGGAGCCAAAAATGCTTTGAAATCACCATAGAGGTTTTTGGCTTCGAACACCAAAATACCCACGGACCCAAAACAAGTATTGGGGGTGATTTTACAGAGGAAAATAAAGCCCTTATATAGGCTTCCAAGGGCCCACTTCCTTCCCTAAATTCCTACTAGTAACCTTATCAACTTAGATTTTCATTCTAATCTTGAAATTTTGACTATCTACCATCTATGCTGCACCAACATCCTAACTTTTGGAGATCAACCCTAAATGTCAAACGGATTGCGTCGTTGGCTCCACATCGCCGTGTTTATGTTGACAGAGGAGTTAACCCTATTGTAGGGTTTTGTCCTTGCGGATGTAAAACACCCAGAGCTATTAAATAGTTAATTAGGTTAATTTAGGTCTAATTAAATTATATATAAACGAGTCCCTAACCCCATGCTAATTATCTGCTCCAGAGCGAGCTTATCACATTCCTTGCATTCAGTTTACAACATGGTATCAGAGCGACCTTCAATCTCTCATATAGCCAGAGTACTCTTGAGAAATTAGAACTAGACCGCTTCGTCTATCCTCAATTAGCTAGACTATAGAATCAGACTGAACTAGCCGCCACCAGCGCGTTGCCATAGACAGTGCAAGTGAGCGATAGAAAAAACTTGTTTGACAATATGGATCCAAGTACTAGAGACGTACCTGAATCTATGAAACTCGCAGGACCAGCCAACTACGTGATATGGAGCTATAAAGTGAAGTTAATCCTGATGCAAGAAGGACTCTGACACTTCATCGAGCCAACCTTCGCTGATCAAACCGACACTGGAGGCGGCACGACTTCCACCGCAACATCACCAACCAACAATAACCAAGAGATTATAGCTGCAGACTCGGGCGCAACCACGCCTACAACTGTCCTTGCAATCAACACCAACGCTTCCGCGATCAGTACCAGCGGAGCACGGACGAATGATTTACGATTCCGAGCGGGACAAATTATCATATCTCTGGTAAGAGACTCGATTATCCTAAGCGTTATTCACCTTACGGATCCCAAGTCTATTTGGAACCGACTCAAAAGCATGTGTGATGTACGTAGGTCATCACGTCGACTCTCTCTGAGAGAACAGTTTTATTCTCTCCGCCTCTTAGAAAGCAAAAGTATTGGCGATCATTTGCAACAGATCAATCTACTGGTGACCCAACTTGCGAACCTAGGTATTACAACCCCAGATGAGGAACTAGTAGATCCTACCTTGAATAGTCTTCCCAAGAGCTGGGGCACCTTTAAGCAGATCCAGAAAGGTAGAGAACGACTACCTATTTTTCCCGAACTAGAGGGCCTATTACTCCAGGAAGAGCTTAGCCGCAATCTCGAAAGTCAGAGAGACACCAAAGAAATCAACTTTGTACGACATCAGTCAAATCGATCTTAGATTCGAGGTTGCCGTAGCGAGCTTCGGGGGCGCGGCTACTCCAACAGAAGCTCAACTGACCGCACCAACCTTCGAACGATCACCACTCCTCGGCACACAGATACACAAGGCCGGTCATCAGTACAATGTCACAACTGTGGCAAGCCAGGACATCTCGCTAGAGATTGTGCTCGTGTCACTCTCAAGGACCAAATCAAGCTGATGCAAACACAACTTTCAAACATGCAACGTCCGAAGCTAGCACAAGCTCACCTAGTCGAAGTAAACGAAGATGACAACTCCAATCTTGTTCACCTCGTGCAAGTTGATGAAGACGATGAGTCCAATCCTGACCTCAGTCGAGATTCATCAGACGTCAACGCTTGTCTTGATGCTTTTGACGAAGAGCACATTGAAGAGTTCATAGGATCTTGCAAAGTCATAAACGTAGCTGACAACTCTCCGCCTATGGAAGAAGACTGGTTTTTTGATAGAGGAGCCTCGTCTCATGTGACAGGAAATCCTAAGCTCCTTAGCGGTATAACACACTCTAGAATTTCATACATCAGAATAGCAAGAGGACATGCTATGGCAGTAGTAGACCAAGGTTCTATAACCTTAGTTGATCTTTCTAGAGAAGTAAAGAAGATCCACAGTATTCTCTACGTACCAAGAATCAAAACAAACTTATTTTCAGTTGGAAAACTCACTGATGCCGGCTATAGAGTATTATTTGAATCAAAGACATGTACCATACATGACAAGGATTGTAAGACCAACATCCTTCTTCAAGCCACTTGAGACTCTCGAAATAACCTCTATCGCGTCCTCAACACCATCGGTCAACCCGGCCAGCTTCTTGTGCAAATCACCAACAACACTTTAGCTTCCGACCTTCCATCTTCTTCGAATCCCTCCTCCAACTCTACATCACCACCTCATATCAGCAACCAGCCTCCGTCCCAACCTCCAGATTCCCTTACTCAACCTATAGATCCAGTATCAACATCCCACTCCTGTTCCCGTCCCTCAAACTCCGAGATTCATCTCTGGCACAAACGCATGGGTCATTTAAACTACCAGAGCCTCTATCACATGACTTCAAAGAACCTAGTGGCCGGATTACCCAATATACCCCTGTTGAAACATGTCTGCCATTCCTGCATGATAGGCAAACTCCCAAGAGAAAAAATACCTAAATAGCGTACTCACTTTACCACTAGAAAACTTCAGCTCATCCATAGTGACCTTTGCGGCCCACTCCCCATCCCATCCAAAAACGGAAATAGGTATATCCTTACCTTCATTGACGATTATTTACGTAAAACCTGGCTTTACTTCATTACTGACACGTCCCAAACCCTGAAGTGCTTTCAGAAGTTTCGCATCTTAGTTGAAACTCCAAGCCACCGTATAGAGACTCTTAGAACCGACAGAGGAGGGGAATACATTTCTCATACCTTTCGTGACTATTGCCTACGCCACGGTATCACTCGTCAATTGACAGCAGGTTATTCCCCCCACCAGAACGGAATAGCAGAAAGAAAAAATAGAACATTACTTGGTGGAATTTGGAGCGTTGTCACTGGGACAAAGATCCCTAAGGCACTATAGGAGGAAATCGTTAACACAGTAAACTATATCCAAAATCGTTGTCCTACCAAAGTCCTTAAACTTCAGACCCTGGAAGAAGTATTCTTAGGCATCAAACCCCATCTAGGTCACCTTCGCATTATAGGCTGCACAACATACTGCCATGTCCCAGACATGCACCGTCACAAGTTTGATCCCAAGGCTGTTCCCTCTATTCTAATAGGTTATGATGAACACTCCAAAGCCTACCGCTGCTACAACCCATCCACTAGGAAAATTATTGTTAGTCGCGATGTTAGATTTAATGAGACATCATTTGATCTCCCATCCCCGGAAACAACAGAACCACTCCAGGACTTACTCTCCTCTCCCCAAACCGTAGATCCTTCCCAACACCCGTAATTGTAACCACTCCCAAATCACCTCTTCTCCCTTCTACACCTTCCCCTAGCATACCCGAATTACCCAGCATCAACCCCAAAATCGACACACCACATACTAGCCTCAGTTCCCCATTAACCCCTTCTCTGGACTCCTGTCTACCTACCCCAGATCCTGCACCAAACTCGGACCCTGCACCACACTGCTCTCAACGCCCCCACAAGCAGAATATTTGCCTTGATGGCTATGTTCTCTATCTTTCAATCGACGACTTCAACATCTACACCAATACTTCCAAACCACCGTCAACCCAACCTCTTCCCACACCCGATTAGACGAACATCACCTTCAAGACAACTAAAATTGACCCTGGATAGCGCCAAGCAATGCAAGAAGAAATGGACTCCATTTGGAAAAACAAGACCTGGGATCTGGAACCCTTACCTCCAGGAAAGAAAGCCATTACCTGCAAATGGATTTTCAAGTTGAAGCCCGGCCTTCTTGGACAACCTCCTGTCAAAAAGGCTCGCCTAGTTGCTAGAGGCTTTGAGCAAAGATACGGCATAGATTTTAACGAGACGTTCGCTCCAGTCATCAAATGGGCTACCCTACGTACTGCCATAGCTCTTGCAGCGGCACAAAGGTGGGATATCCACCACATGGACGTGAGGATTGCTTTCCTACATGGACTCTTGAAGGAGAGGGTTTATATGTTACAACCACCAGGTTTTCATGCTCATGGTCACGAAAGATTAGTCTGCAAGCTACATCGCTCCCTCTATGGACTCAAACAGAGCCTCCGTACCCGGTATGATAGAATTGATGTGGCTTTATGCCGCATCGGGCTCCACCGCAGCACTTCAGATCCTAATATATATTTTCTGCATCAAGAAGGGCACACACTCATTTTTATGCTTTACGTGGATGACTTATTTATTACCGGTAGCTCCCCCGATCTGATCACCTGGCTCAAACGGTTCCTGTACACTGAATTCGATATGATAGAACTAGGTCATGTCAAACACTACTTAAGGATCACCTTTGAACAAACAATTCTTAGGATTCTCCTACATCAACGTGACTATACTGCTTCTATACTTAAGGATTTCGGTATGGCTGACTGCAAACCCGCTCCTACACCTTTCCCTGACAGCCAACAACTTGCTGCAGACATGAAATCCCCACTAGTTGATACAAATATGTACTGCAAGCTTATCGGAAAGCTGATCTTCCTTACCGTGACATGCCCTGATATTGCATACTCCGTTAGCAGACTCAGCTCATATATGGCTTCTCCACAGCAAACTCATTTGGATGCTGCTAAACACTTGCTTAGATACTTACAAGGAACCTTGGACTTCGGAATTCTCTATTGTTTTAACTCTCAACTTGTTAGATCTCTGGATACACAGACGCTGACTGGGGTCCATGTACCGATACAAGGCGATCTATAGATGCCTATATCTTTACCCTTGCAGCAGGTCCAATTTCATGGCAAAGTAAGAAGCAACTCACTATTTCATGCTCGTCGACAGAATCTGGAGTACCGAGCTCTCAGTGACAGTGCCTAGGAAGGCGTGTGGCTAAATCGCCTCCTATAAGAGTTCAAATACCAAAATTCTCTAGCGGATACACCTGTAAATTTCCAATCTTGTTCTTCAACTCGACAACCACCCCGAATCATCCTTTACTGTGACAATCAGAGTGCAATCAAGCTACCACACAACCCGGTTTTTCACGCCTAGTCGCACATAGAGATCCACTATCACTTCATCCGTGAAAGAGTCTTAGAAGGAGAAATTGAACTCAGATATATTCATATAGACTCTCAACCCGTAGATGCCCTCACTAAATCCCTTAGCCATACAAAATTCCAACAACATAGGACGACCTTAGGGCTCCGCAGTATGAAAGACATTGATACAGACCATCAGGAACAACTCGTTCCTCAACCTGTCTACAACCTAATTTACACAAAACCTAGTATCCGACGTGAGCCAGATACTCTTCCGTTGTTGCCAACAAACCGAAACTTTTGTGCTCACAACCTTTATATCCTAGAACCTCTTTTGCACAATCAGCCCACAAGAAGTACAATCCAAGCTGCCGACCTTTGCGCACAGCATAGTATTTCTGTGTCAAGCCAGCCTTCACGGATCTCCTACTCTCCATCTCCTGCAAATCGGAAACTAAAACAATTGACGGACTTGCAGCACCAATTATCTCCTCCCGGACGCCCTTGTACATCCTACTTTCCCCACAAGTCGAATAAGGGATCTCTTCTGGCGCCGACTCCAAACAAATTGCCCTGACAACATTTCGACCCCAACTTGCGAGCTGTGCAACAATTGAGCAAACGAACCACACCAAAAGTCCAAGCACACCTCGCCAAGAAATTCTCTCAACAAACTCTCGTAGTGTCCACTCACAATGCAGACCAACGCGCGCTATCGAATGCTCAAGAAATCACGATTCCGCTGCTCTCGACGAATCCCTATCTGTGCATAAAATCATACAATTCCAAGCTCTGCTTGAAGGGGGGTGTTGACACAGGAGTTAACACTCCTTTAGGGTTTCATCCCTGCGGATGTAAAACATCAAGAACTGTTAAATAATTAGTTAGGTTAGTTTAGATCTAGTTAAATTGTAAATAAATGGGTCCCTAACCCCGTGCTAATTATCTGCTCTAGAGCGAGCTTATCACATTCCTTGCATTTAGATTTACAATAGTTTAGTCATCAACCATGCGCCTCCCATACCGGAACCAAAATCCCATTGTAGGCTAGTCTAGATGAAAAACCAAGTTGAGGTAAATTTCTAAATTTTGGTGGTTTCTTCTTTTGAGAAAAGTAACTAGCCTAAAGTCTCTAGTATTTGCAAGAGAGTAGGAAAAGACTCCTTGTTGACTTTATTTCGCCGTCGTATGCCCCCAGAATGCTAGTCAACGTTGCGGAGATCTCGCCACGTGATTAATTCTTGAGGAATCCAGCCGGTTCAGGTATTTGCCGCTATCAGAATGTTGCAAAACTTATTGGAGCGCATTATTAACATCAAACAAGCTAATCTAGTTTTTAGTGAGATTTTACTGCAACCTGGACAATTTCTAAGAAAATCCCGTTGGAAATTAGAACGGTTGATCGCCCGAATGAGGTTCTTCTGCAAGTTGAAAGATGTCGGGAATTTTCATGGAACCTCTCAGGAAGTCCCACGAAAGATGTGTAGGTGCATTTCTATATCTGGCACAATTGGTCAACGGAGATCCAAATGAGTTGTCTCCTTGAATTGTCGATGGTGTGAGAATCTTTTGCAGATGAAGGAATCTTGATGAATTGATTTCACTGTTGGACTCATGGCATGGGATTTACTTTAGAACACCATTTTTGAGTAGTAGGTTCCTCTACGGGCCCATCTTGAGTTAATAGCTCCTACATGCTAATAATCGATTTTTGGGGGAATTCATCGATCTAATGAAGAATTCAAAATTTAACTTTAGGATCCAACCTAATGGCCTTGTTGTGGATACCTTGGACCGACTTAGCCATGAATTGTCACAATTGTAGAAGGATTTAGCCCTCTTTGGACTATGTGACTCAAATCCAACAAATTTTATTATCTTGTGGTTTCTACTCTATTTCGAGGCGAGGTTTGGAGAAGTTTTAGGTATAAAATCAAAACTAGACCAAATACTATAATGAGTATGACACAACCCCATTTTGGTTCTACATTTTTTTTAATGTTTTTTTGTTTACTTTTATAAACTTTAATTTGCAAAATTAAAATAAAAAAATCTACGAGTCCCAAGTGATAAGTTGAGAGCTCACAAACTCCAATAAACCCTAAAAGAAGCAACAATTCAATTGCTCCTATACTAAATGGTCTCTCTTTCTTGACCTATTATCTTCGCTCAACGTCCAAACCTCGATAATTAAAAAAAAATCGTTCAAGACAAAACACAAGTAAAATCACAACTGAGACTACAATTCTTGTCCGTTCAAAATGCAATCATCACATTAACACGTTGTTGAGTGAAAAGAGGTTTGCTACGGAAAATTACGGGGACCTTGCGTGCAACCAGAATTGGCTTAGGAATAAAAGAATTTGTCACTTGGGACTCGTAGAATTATTTTTTTGGAAATTTGCAATTTAAAGTTGATAAAAGTATACAAAAATCCATAAAAAGAGTGTAGAACCGAAATAAGGTTGTGTCATACCCATTATAGTATTTGGTCTAGATTTGTGCTTTTTACTTAGAATCCCCCAAACCTTGCCTAAAAATAGTGTAGAAATAACGAAAAGGTTAGATTTGGAGGATTCGAGTCACACAGCCCCAAAAGGGCTAAATCCCACCATGAATGTGGCGATTCATGGCTAGGTCGGTCCGAGGGATCCACAGCGAGGCCACTAGGTCGGGTCCTAGAGTTAGATTTAGAATTCCCCATTAGATCGACGAATTCCCAAAATCCCGATTGTTAGCATGCAAGAGCCACTCACGCAAGACCGGGCCTGTGGAGGAATCTACAGCCCAAGGATGGTGTTCTAGGGTGAATCCCATGCCAGGAGTCCAACGGCGAAATCGGTTCGCCAAGATTCCTCCACCTGCAGAAGATTCCCGCATCGTCGCTAATTCAAGGAGATGTCCAGTTTAAATCTCCATTGACCAATCATGCCAGGTACGGAAACACACCCGCACGTCTTTCATGCGACTCCTTGAGAGGTCATGTGAAAAATCCCGGCATCTTCCGACTTGCAGAAGAACCTTTTTCCGGGTGGTCAACCCTCCTAACCTCCAACGGGAATTTCATGGAAATTACCCAGGTTACAATAAAATCTCACTAAAAATTAGACTAGCTTGTTTTATGTTAATAATGCGCTCCGTGAAGTTTCACGACATTCCGATAGCGGCAAGTACCCGAACTGGCAAGATTCCTCGAAAATTAACCACGTGGCGGGGTCCCCGCCACGTTGACCGGCATTCCGGGACCATACGATGGCGAAACAAAGTCAACCAAAAGTCCTTCCCGACTCTCTCGCACCTACCGGAGACCCTAGGCTATTCACATTTCTCAAAATAGGAGACCCCCAAGATCTAGGATTTTACCACGATTTGGTTTTTAAACTAAATTAGCCTACGATGGGTTTTTGGCCTCGGTACGCGGGGGAAGGGGATCTAGGACTAAACACGGCGTTCTAGATCCAACGGCGCAATCCGTTCGGCGATTGGAGCTAATCTCCAAAAGTTAGGATGTTGGTCCAGCATAGATGGTAGAAGTAGAAATTTAGGATGTAGGATGAAAATCTTTGAGGATGAGGATGAAAATCCTTGTTGATAAGGTTACCTTAGAACCCTAGAGGGAGGGGTGAGCCCTTGGAAACCTATATAAGGGCCCCATTTCTCTCTCTAGAACACCCCCAATTCTTGTTTTGGGTCCGTGGGTCCAAGTTATTTTGGATATTTTGGCGTTTGAAGCCAAAAACCTCTACGGTGTTTTCGGAGCACTTTTGGCTCCATTGTTGTTTATTTTCAAGCTTTGAAGGTCCTTGGGGGTCCTTCTACCTTGCTTTGTGTACTCTTTTGTGAAGTTGTTGGCATCTTGTTGTAAGTGGAGAGCCTCTCTCTCCCTCTTGTACGTATTGCGGTCTAACTTGTGAAGTTTGAGTTTCTTTTGTTTGTATCTTGCACTAATCCTAAAGTTACCCTCCACCGTACCTTGGCGATGCCGCTTTAGGGGGCCTTTAGCGTGTGAGCTTTGTGTTGCCACGTGGCCTAACTTGTGTGTTTTTTTCCTTCGTGTTTTGTCTTACACCCTCTTCTAACCTTCTCTTTGTTGGGTGGACCCCCCTCCGGGACGGCGAAGCTTTGAACCTATGTGTTTTTTTTTTTTAAAAGTTTAGTTGTTTTTCCTCTTCTAAAGTCTCTCTCATTGTGTGGACCCCCCTTGGAAACGGCAAAGCTTTGAACTAGTGACAAGTTGAAGTCCTAAAACATGTGTTAAAAGTATAGACTTCGAAGCCTTGAACCCCCGAAGTGTCAAAGAAGTCCTAAAGTTGGTGTTAAAACCAACTTAACGGCGAAGCTTTGCACTTCCCCCGTGTTTAGTTCCAAAGTTTAGTTTCCAAGACCTTTGTGGAAACCTCCAGAGTTTAGCTTCCAAGATATTAGAGTCTAGCATGAAGTAGGAAGTGGTGGGCCAAGTTTAGTTACCTAGCCCTGGTATACGTGGTTTGCTAAGCCGAGTGTCTTGCTTCACAACTTCGGGCCTAACCCCCGGACGGCGAAGCCTTGACTCTAACACTAATTTTTCCAAAACTCCAATTTTTATTGGTTAAGTGGGTTCCCCTGAGGGAACCCGTTGGGGTGATTAAAAATTTTGTGGTGCCAGCGGACCAGCCAGCCACCGGACCAGCCAGCCCAGCAGCCAGCCAGCCCAACAGTAACGGGAGCCCAGCGGCAGTAACGGGAGCCCAACTGCAGTAACGGAGCCAGCTGCAGTAACGGAGCCCAGCGGCAGTAACGGAGCCCAGCGGCAGTAACGGTACAGGGCCGGTAACCGAGGCGGTACACTGCCTGTCCAGCGCCCCAACTTGGCCGGTTTGGCGATTTGGTAGACTGACCATGACTCACATACATCATGGCTGATTTTCAGACCACAACGGGATGATGCTCTGCGGGGCCCCAATTTTGGTTTTTGTTTGAAAAAACTCTCCACTAATCAGGACCTAGTTTAGAAAATTAGTTATAGATTTAGTCTAGGAAATTAGTGATAACTTTAGTTTAGGAAACTAGTGATAACTCTAGTTTAGGAAGTCAGTGATAGACCTAGTTTAGGAAATCAGAGGTAGAGCTAGTTTAGAAAACCAGTTAAACCTAGTGGGGATCCAAGGCCAAAAATTCCAAAACTTCCAAGTTGTGACTAAAGAACAAAGGGAAGGGAAGGAAGAGAGTCAAAACCTCACATCACTCCTACACACATAATTGCACCCTCCACGTCACACCTGCACGCACACTTGAAACCTCCATTCTAACTAACCAAATACACACATGAGCAATGGAGGGAGATTAGGAAGAAGGAGATGAAGTAGAGAACAAAAAGGAGAGAGACGATAAATAGTAACCTAGGTCTAAGCCTAGGTAGACTTAGGGAGGGAAATCTTGAGAATTTGTGGTGACCGTTGGGAGGAGGATTAGGATGACACAAAGGCAAATTGTGTAAGAGGATAGGAAGAACATTTAAACCCTTCTCGTAGTTTGAAACCATAGTGTAAGACTCATAAAAGCTTAGGTGGAATAGTGCTAGTGTAGAAGAGAGGGGAAGAAAGAAAGGAAAAGGAGGAAGGGAAAGAGGGAGTTTAGATCATCAAAAATTGTAATATTTTCTCAATAAGCGGTGAGCTTGGGGAAAAATTCAAAACAAAGCCAAAGACTACCATGGAGCGTGAGGATGTACACATGGACGTGGACGAAGTCATTTCCGACACCGGTAGTGAAGAGGTGAGTTTTTGATTTAATCTTTGATGTTTCTCCCTAATTAGCATTTATTTTCCGAATCAGCCCTTAGAGCGTGATTAGCATCCAAGATTAGTGTAGATTAGAAGTTTAGATTCAAAAGTTGATAGATTAGGGATAGAGGTTTCCAAAAACATCTTATAATTAAGATTTGACCGTAAACTGACCGCGTTAGGCTAAGTTAAGCGATAGGGGGTAGAACGGAGGAATTTTAATTAAAATTGGACCACAAGAAACAATGGACGGAAATTAGGTTTAAACTAGAAGGAGAATTTAGGAGTAAAATTAGGGATTAATTAGCAGTTAGAATTAGAATCAATTTACGCTTCTACTTTTTAAAGTTAAACTTCTAAGGTCAAAATCTAGAGTTAACTTTTGGGAGTTAAAAAATAGAATTAATTTAGAACTTTAACTTAGGGGTTTAACCTCTCAAGTCAAATCTTAGGGTAGGTTCATATAAGAGTTTAGAGTTGATTAGGGAGTCAAAAATTAGAGTAGAAAGTAGAGGTCAACAGTAGAATTAAAAATCAACTTAGGAAGTAGATTTTTGAGTTAGGAATAGAGTAAAAAGTAGAAGTCAAAACTTGGAAGTAACATTTAGAGTCCATCTAGGATTAAAACGATAGGATTAAAGTTGGAAGTAGAAAGTCAAAAAGTCAAAAGTCAAAAGTTAAGATTAAATTTAAAGGTTAACCGTTAGAGTCAAGGGGGGGAAGTAAAAAGTTAGAGTAAAAAGCTAAAGTGAAAACGTAGAGTCAAACCTAGAGTTAAAATTCAAGGGTAAATCTTAGAGTAAAATTAGAAGTAAAAATTTAGAA
Source organism: Pseudisothecium myosuroides (assembly GCA_951799445.1). Lineage (NCBI taxonomy): Eukaryota > Viridiplantae > Streptophyta > Bryopsida > Hypnales > Lembophyllaceae > Pseudisothecium > Pseudisothecium myosuroides. The sequence continues at coordinate 10,547,155 of OX637292.1, read as the reverse complement.
GTTGAAGTCAAAATATAGAGTTAACTTTAGAAGGTAAATTTTAGAGTTAGTCTAGGAGTAAAAACTTGGAGTCAAAAGTCAAAACAAAGTCAAACGGTAGCATTAAATTTTGAAGTTAAATTCTCTGATTAGTTTGGGAAGCTAAAAACCTAGAGTATACTTAGAAGTTAAAAGTTAGAGTAAGAGTTGGAACTTTAGGGGTAGCTTTTAAAAGTAGAACTTCTAGGTGGAACCTCAGAAATCCAAGATAGTCTTAGGGGTTCATGGAAGGAACATAGGGGTTCCCCTTTTTACGTAGTTAGGGACGTTAGAAATGACGCCAACTACCCAGTCTACCCCCGACATAGGATAGATAGTTAGGGAGTTAGAAGTATACCATTACCCCTGAGCTTGCAGCTACCTTGTGAGTTATTACATGCATTACTAATTATTTGCTGCCATCCACGAGACTTAGGAAACGTTAGCAAAAAAGATCCATTGCTTGGAAGGCACAATGGACCGCGCTCACAACACCCCCATATATTAAAAAAGTGGATAAAGGCATAGAACCTGGTCGGTGTTCGCTTTATTACCAAGGGTGGGTAATCTAGCGCCCACAAAGGTCTAGCATCTTGATGTAGTTGTCATTTTTTTATTGCCATTCTCTTTTTCAACAATAGCAAGTCATCATCTGTCCTTCTTCGCTAAATAGGGAGAATACATGTCTCTTGCAATTTGGTTTTGTAGGAAGGTGTGAGCCCTCAAGTTAGCACTTGGAGCTCTGGGTTTATTTTTCGCGATTTATTGTTAGTTTTTAGTATAAATTCATGCAAAATAGTATGAATTAGTAGTTGAGAGGAGTTTGGTAGAAGTCCCTACTAGATTAGTGAGGAATTGTCCTAAAATCCTGGAAAGCACAAAATACTTTGCTTTACTATGTTTAGGTCTTAGTTTAGTCTTAGAGTCCATATTTACGTGTTAGAGAGATGTGAGGATGTGAAAATTAGCCAGTTCTAGTGTCCTGTCCATGTAAAACTCGACATGTGAGCACATGTGACAGCCTGGCTGAATCATAAGAGTCTATATTCAAGTTTAGAAGTGTCTAGATCCAATTCATATGGAATTTGGACTAGTTGTGTGAAAACCTGTAAATGTTGAAGAATACGAACCAGAATGCAAAGTGGAAGAAGGGCGAGGTGATTGGAGTTTACAGAAAGGTACTTTTAGGATAAAAGCATGCCAAGAGATCAAGAGCGGAGCTAATCATCCACGACAAACCCCGGTACCAGATTAATTTTCCCCCCGGGCGGAAATTATTAAGGAACTGCTAAATTTAGCATCCTTATTGGAGTTTTGGTTTGGCCCTTAGCTTTTGGACACTTCCTAGAAGATTGCCCAAAAGTTTCGGGATTTTACAAAACTCCACAATGACTCCATGGGAAGTCAACCGCCTTTGAAACTGATAGTAATTTCATAGAAATTACCCAGAGTGCGGTAAAACCTCACTAAAAATTAGATTAGAATTTTATATATAAAATAAGCGACCAGTCAAGTTTGAAGGCTTTCCGATAGTCAGAAGTACCAGAATCGACGACGACATCGAATTTAAGAAGAATTTACAACATGGCGGCGGGTTGACCAGCGAACCAGGAGCTAACGGTGTCCGAATGTCGCGAACGAGGAATATTTTCTTACTCTCACGAACCTTCCAGGCAACTCTGGCCAGTCAGTTTCCTCGGAAAAAGCAAATTCCATAAACCGGGATTTTGACTTTTCCTTGAAGTTACCGTGAGTGGTTTTTATACATATTTACAGCCTGGAAGCGGGGGTAGAGGGTCTCCTACACTAATCGGGGTCTTCTGAACACAATGGCGCAATCGAATTTCAATTTGGAGTTGTTCTCAAGAAGATAGAAAGAGTTCAGCCGTAGCGTTGACTTTTTTAGAGTAATTAGCGGTAATTCAAAGTTATTTCACAAAATATCTTGGTGAAAGTCGAAGATTGGATTTAGTTAAGATTTCAAATCTTTCCTTTAAAAGCCAATTTAGATTAAATTAAGAATATTTGGAAATATCCTAGGGTTAATTGCGAAATATCTCAAGGTCAAAATAGTTAATTTCCTAAATATCTTTGGGAAAAATCTTAGATTTTATTTGGATAAGATTTCCTTTCTAATTAAGGCTTGTTCTAGAAAATTCTAAAGATTAAACAAAGATTATTTAGGAAATATCTTAGGGTAGTTTAGAATTTAGTTTAGGGTAGTTTTTGAGCAAGAAGACCAAATATCTCATGGTAAACTAAGTGGTGGGGCCTTCTAGCGAGTATATAAGGCCTCCCCGCGAAGTTTGTCGTACCCCATTTTGTTCATTATCTGCTTACCAACACTCTGTCGGAGTACAGACACTCTTTCTTTGTTCCATTTGCTTACTGGCTTTGTCGGAAGCAATTAAGCTAGACCAAATTTTGGTCCTCTTTGCTCATTTTCGTTTTCGTTGCTTCCTTTAGTGGAGGATTTAGTTGAGGACTCGGGGTTTCCTTTCAACCTTCACAACCACACTAAGTTCATACTTTTGGGAGGTTTCATCCCCCAAAACTTGCATACCTTGTCACATACTAATTTCGTGTTTTTTGCAACAGCTATTGAGTTAAGAATTCTTAAGGCGGTGAAGCTAGTCTTTGCCAAAAGATTCCAACACTCAAAATACCAGCCAAACTTCGTTGTATAACAAAGTTTGGTTTGACTTAATTCCTACTTTTCGGTTTAAACACTTTCATGTGTACCTCATTTAGGAATTAAAACATTTGTATATCTTGGGAATTCCTTTGATCCTTAATGTTCGGTTTAAACACTTTCATGTGTACCTCCTTTAAGAATTAAAACATTCCTGTAGCCAATTGGAACCGATTTCTACAAGTTTGGCTTGGGGTTGCCCCCGCACGGCGAAGCTTTCACCTCAACCAAAAGTTACTTAAACACTTGAGAGAAAAGAAAGGAGTAATTGAGAAAAAACCCTTGGGCTGTTGGGCTATTAAAGCCAACAATTCCCACCAAGTAGTTCTCTTCTTTTCTTTCTTCCAGTATTTGCTCTGTTTGATTTTGCTTCCATTACCAAGATTTGGATCTCAATTGTTAATTAGTCTTTGTTAGTTTATTTTGCTTAGTTAGTTCCCTAAAAATCCCCCAAAATCCATTAGTTAAAATTTGCTTGTTAGTTGCTCTAGAAATCTTTCCCCTAGAAAATCATAGAAAAACCTTTGAATTAGATAGAGTTAGGAGATACCCAAAAAATCCAAATCCCATTTAGTTAGTTGATAGCTTAGTTCCATTTTTATTTGCTTTGATTTAGTTTAGTTTTGTTATTATCTCCAAAAGAAAAACCAAAAAACCATTTAGTTATTTACTAATTAGTTTAGTTAATTAGTTTTTGTTTTGATTAGAATCAGCCATTACCGAAAAGAACCAGCCAGTACCGAAAAGAACCAGCCAGTACCGAAGAACCAGCCAAGTACCGAAGAACCAGCCAGTACCGAAGAACGCAGAGGGGAACGGGCAGGAGAACCGACCACTCTTGGTGGGACACGTGGCATGCTCCGGTGGGGGCTTAGTTACGAGCCTTGAGCTGTCCAGGCAGCCCTCGACCTGATCAGGCAAGCCTTCAAACTGACTAGCAGCCTCGAACTGATCAGGCAGCCTTCAAACTGACCAGGCAGCCTCGAACTGACCAAGCAAGCCTTCGGACTGATCTAGGCAAGCCTTCAAACTGACCAAGCAAGCCTTCGGACTGATCCAGGCAAGCCTTCGACTGATCCAGGAGCCTTCAAACTAAATTGCTTAAGTAGTCAGGTGATACTCTCCATTCCAAAATTCATATTGGAATTCTTTCCAAACTAAAATTCCCTCATTAGAACTAAAATTCTCCATTACAATTCAAAATATAAAGGGTGAAGTGGAAGTGGATTGGAGCCATAGGGGTATTTGAGATCAACTTTCATGCCATAATCACAGTACAAACATACACAACTCAAGTTGACGGAGGAAGAGAGGAGGTTTAGTCATCTTTTCAACAACAAACATAAGAGTGATTTGAAGTAGAAGAAGAAGAAGAATAAGAAGGGAAGTGGCGGCTTCAAGAAGAAATTAGATTAAAAAACTAATTTCTTTAAAGAATCTAACTATTCACGTGTGCATTTTGTTTTGTTTTTCACTATTCATGTTGGATTTGGTGTAGTTTTTTATTGTTTTGTATTCATTTTGTTTTGTTTTGTTGTGCTTTCACTATTCATTTTAGATTTGTTTTGGTTTTTATTCCGTTACTATTCATTCACTATTCATTCGGGACAAATTGTTTTTGTTATTATTCTTTCTTTACTATTCATTCACTATTCATTTAGAATAGTTCTTTGGTTCTATTCCTTTTACTATTGAAAAATTTGGTTTTTTCTATCAATTAGTATTTTTGGAAGGAATTAGTTGGTCTTGTTGACTTGGGTTTTTGTTTTATTGGCCTAATAAGCCAAATAGGAAAAGACAAAAAGTCAACAAAAACAATAGATTAATTCAACAAAAATCATAAACTAATGAATAACAAATAAAATTGACTATTCATTGGAATATTATTAGTTTGGACAATATTAATCTTTTAAAATTAATTCTTAAATTAAAACAAATATTCAAGGTGGTTGGAAATAGGGCCTTGAACTTACTTTAATTCAAAAGGTTATTTTAAAATCAACTAAAAACCATTAGAAGTTTAACGTAAATTCCTAAAATTAAAGGAATTAAGTTAAATACTTAGACTAACCTTTAAATTGTAGGAAATCAGTTAAAAGAATGTAGGAAAAAGGGTTTTTCATACATTTTGACACTAAACTTTCATCAACAGACGGAGTACCATGATGGAGGACGAGGGTTACCTTGAGACCATTATGCTAGTGATCTGCGATGACAGGACCATGGATCCAGAGGTATGTTAATTTTACCCTTTTCTTTTGCTTTGTTTTTGTTTTCAAATTAAAATTAGAATCTTTGCTGTTAGAAGTTAGTTTTTAGATTAGAATTTAGAATTTTAGATTAAATTTAGAAAGTTAGAGGTTATAAAACCAAATCATACTTTAAATTTAACCCAATAACGAAAATTACCAATAATTAACCATAAACCCCCGTTGGATGATAATTTAAGATTTTCATCCAAAGGAACCTTTAAGGAATCTTTTTAGGTAGGAATCAGACAAAGAATCTATAAAGATTCCAAAATCCCTTTTTACTTTTGAAAATACTTTATTTTTGAAGGATAAAAGGTTGGATGAAGTTTGAGACCAAATTTGGATGAAAAACATCCAATTAGGTCAAAATTTCGATTAGTCTTAAAAATCCGTAACTTAAATAAACTAATAATTTAACCTTAGAATTTAGAATTATTTTGGATTGATTTGCTATTTTAGATTAGTGGATGAAGGTTAGCACAACTAAGAGGCCGAACGTACCTCGTGGTAACTTTTGCTAGGAATCTTGGAATCTAGTTTTCTTCACCATTCTGGGAAGAGAAAATTATATTCTAAAAGGCTACTTAGATACAATTTTAGTTAGATTAGATTTTTTTATTTCTTTGTTTTTACCTAACCATAGCGTTTAATTAATTAACCCATAGCTTTTCTTAGAATTAGTGGAATTTTACAGGATTACTAGTCACAAAAAGTGTCCATTGCTTGGAAGGCGAATTATTTATTTAGGAATCACCCGATTAGGAGTAAAATCTCCAACGAAACTGCCGCTAGAGCCCGTGTGTAACTTTCTGACTCAAGGGTGGAGTTAGAAACACTCACAGAAGGTTCTTTTTGTAGACAACAATATAATTCATCATCTTTGCATTCTTTAGAACACATCAAATTAGATCAGTCTTACCATTAGCAATAATTATTTTTAGAATATGTATTTTCACTATTCCGCACCAACATCAAGATTTTTTCTTGCTTTGAACATATAAGTTGCACTACAAAAAAATGATGGAAAAAACGTCTGCAAAGCAGTCGTTGTGGACACAATGACTGCAATACGACTTAGGGCCTTGGAGTCATTGTAGACAAGTCGTTTAGGTAAACAATTGCAGTTCTATTATCACCATCCGTCTCTACCTTGGATGTAGAAATGGATGAGAAAAAAAATAGGTGAAGTGATAAAGAAAGTTGGGCATAAGGAAATGTCTATAGAGTTGCCACGTAGAAAGTAAGACCCCTAAAACATCTGACGTCGACATCCACGTGGCCAATCATTTTGAAGTTATGATTGACCCATGATGAATCTGATGTGGATGGCCACATAGGAAGTCATTGAAAAGTCATTTTGCAGTCGTTTAGGAGTGACGCCTGTTTAGGATTTAGGTGACGTAGCTGCTGACATCTCTAGTCATTTTTTAGTCATTTTAAAGTTAACATGACGTCTGCAAAAAAGAATGTGGAGGCCATTATTTGGGGAGTAGTCATTCTATAGTCACATATCAATACATTCAAAGTTTCACATCAATATACCATATACAATACATCATATACCATGTACAATACACCATACACCATACACCATACATTGTAGTTGGCATGTGTCACAAGGCTTTCAAAGCCACTTAATGTGTGAGTATGAAGTTATGAAATGACAAGCCTTTTATACAAGTGGGGTGGTAGGAGGCAAGACAAACCATGTGGAATATGTAAAACGCAGGAATTGTGTTACAAGTAATATTTCAAATCTCATTTAGGCATAGTAGATTAATTTTTTTCAAAATCTTTTGAACTATATCTAGTTGGGAAATCAATCTCACTTTCATCTCCAAAAATCCATTTTATATTTTGAGCCTCCAATAAAAAGTTATGGACAAATTTGAGAAAGGGATTGGAAAGGATATTTTCTTTTGACATTTTCTAACATCCTCTCTAAATTTTGTCCTGCCTTTTTGTATATAACCCATGATGAAAATGTGTTGTAGATACAAAGGAAGTGTGATGAAAGGTACGTAAGATGTTTAGAAATTGCACAATGCATCACAATGCACAAAGCACCAAAGCAATAGTTGAGTAGCTGCACATTAATCTGAGATGTTTCAACTCATTCTGCAGTCTCAAGAAGTCATTCTGTAGTCGCAAAAAGTCATTCTACAACGACACCGGAGAAACAATGTTGTTGTCCATGTAAGAGGGAAACGGGACTTAACGATTGCTTCTAGAACTATAAAAACACCTTCCAGCCTTTACGTTGGGACCTCAAGAATGTCTATTTTGAATCATATAAAATGTCCGGAAATATTGTGAAGTTACCAACGCAAATGGACCAAAATCATAGTTGTTGTCCTAGTAGGAGTGTAAATGAATCTTAAAGTGGACCCCGACAAAGAAAACAATAGACCCCAACAAAACAAAAAGGCCATTGAGAATGTATGATTTATAAAAGAAGGAAAGAATAATTTTTTCTTCTTAAAGAAGGTCAAAGAAATAAACTTAAGAAGATAAACAAAGAGTAGAGAAAAGAGAAAAGAAAAAATAGAATAAAAAAATAAAATTACAAAAATTACAAAATAGGAAAAAAATTTGAAGGAATGAAAATTACCAAAAAGAGAAAAATAATTTTGTTGGTTTGTAGGAAAAAATCTAGGAAATGATAGCAAATGAAACTAATAAGCAAAAAATAAAATATCAACAACACATAAAAAGGGAAAAGGTAGAAAAAGAAATGAAAAGATTAAAATAAATTTTAAAAAGAGAATGAACAAGAAATTAAAACGAAAACAAAAAATGATGGAGAAGAAAGAAGACTTTTTGTTTCTAAAGCTCGGACGAAAGACTTCAAATCCCAATGAAAAAAATTAAAACATAAACAATAAATGCATACTAAGAGTAATTAGGAGCTAAGGCACTTTAATTGCCTAACATTTATTAATTTATTTGTAGACGACACATCATCTTGTTAAAGTTGCATCCTTTAACAATGTGGCATATAGAAACATCCTAAAGAATAGAACTATTTTGTGCCAAAGTATCTAGTAAGGTGTAGTGATTAGTCAGTCATTCCGTAGTAGCCCTACAATAAAACCAAGGTCGCTCGGAAACATCTTTTTCTACTATCTCTTTTGTAGTGGCCTCTTTTTTTCCATCAATGATCCAAAACTTCTCGAAGTCATCTGCCAGTTACACTACAGTCATTTTTTAGTCATGCTGCTGTGAAGATAAGTTGCAATATATAATAGCCACCCCTTCATCTTCAATGCCACCCTGCCACATCATACCATTGACGACGCTATCAACGAAATGTGTCAGATGAAACTCACCCTTTGTTGATTCTTCATCTTGAAGTTGCGGATGCGACTCTACGGTGACTCAAGCACTGTGGGGTTAGCGGTGTTGGTGCAATTAGGGAGCCCCAATCGTTTTGAAGTCACATTTTCCATGTAGTCGTTCTATGCACTCACATATTTGGCCAGTTTTTTGTAGTGTTGGCAGAAAGAATCTTTTGCCAAACCACCTTGAAGTCCATAGTTAATCCCTGAAAGACCAAGGCCTTTTTCCTGCCAAAAAACACTCAAAACTGCCATTTTTATAGCAAAGAGTAAAAAAAATTGAATTTTTTTTTACATCTAACCATAGGATCTTACACCTAACTTGTATAAGAGTGTGGAAAAAAATTCAAAATTTTTGACTGCATAGATTGCAAGATATCTGCGTTTAAAGTAAAAAAAACAAGTTTTTCAACACATTGCGGGACTAGATTTTTTGACTTTGAACATTTTTAACTTAAAATTTTTGCACTATAGATTTTTGAGTAGTGGAAAATTGAGTAGAGAGTCTAGGAAATAAAATAAAATTCAAAAAAACTTAATTATCATTCTTAATAAAATTGTTAAGTAGAAGTAGGTACGAGATAAAAGGAAAATCTAAAATATTAATATCTTTTAGATGGAATTAAAATGCACTAATTCCAATGGTGATATTATTTTAGCAAGTAAACTAAACCATGCAAAAAAAAAAATTGAAAAATTTGAAAAATTGCATTCAGAAATGAATCCTACAAGTTATTTTTTTCAAGAAGATGCTCTAACTGCCCAAAAAACAAGAATGTCCATAACTTTCTCATAACAAATCCAAATGAAATGAATCAAAGCTTTCCAAATAGAAAAAAATTTAATCTATGAAAAAAAAAATTTAATTCAAATTTTTGCAAATTTTTTTTTGCTGCCCTGGTTTGAGCTTATTAGGTCATATCTTTTGTTCCCAGGCACCGATTGTGGAAAAAATTATATTCCCACAAAGCTTATCAATTTTTCTATCTTTAAAAAAAGTTTCAAAAAATCACAACAAAATTTCAGCCTATAGGTACCTGCCCAAAAACACATTTGTCCCCCAAAGGGACAACAGTCCTTTAGGGATTAGTGTGACACTTACTTCATCTATTTGGATGATTTCATTTTGCTCTATTGTTATTAGTATGTGTGCTTCAATTGGTTGTTTTTAGCCTCAATAGATTGTGCCACTTACAATAGGACAGTTAGTTTTAGATTTTGGACTTAATATTGAGATTCAAAGTTGTTTAAAACTTGGTTGTATTCATTTTCTACTATCTTATATTATTCAATTTTACTTTATTGCAACCTAAGATTCAAGCTAATGAAAACACTTCCTACGGCCTATTTGTTTGATATTTAATCCTTATAAGACAAGCTTTGCGGGTTAGATCAAGAGGATTAAATTTGAAGGACATAGTCCACATGATAGCTTAAAGGACTATTCAAAGGCAATCAAGGACAACTTAAGGACAATCAAGCATATTTTAATAAATAACAGGGAGTAAAATCACTTTCTTTTTGCTTGTTCTCATAAGTTGTTTTTTCAATATAATTTAGTCATTAGTACAACTAGAAGACACATAATTTTAAACCAAAAGACTTGGAGGCAAATAATTATAGTAAATCTAAATCAACATACGTTCTAGAACTTCAAAATTTGTTGTGGTCCAAGAGAGAACTTCTAGGCTCACAAATATTTTTTTAAAGAATGATGTATAAATGTTTGCCATTTTTTGGAATAGATTTTTTATTTTTTTGGAACTCCACATGATGTATGTATGGCCTTGGGCAACAATGGATTTGAACCTCAAGCCACTTGAAGAATACGGTGTTGTTGGATAGAGAGGGTTTTGCTTTAAAAAAAACTTTGGATTTTTTACTGCAATCAAATTTAGCCCAGAATATGAGAAGATATAATAGTATAAGAGGTAGGATCATGTATCACCTCAAAGTAAAATAAATGCATCATTTATTATATAAAAAATCATACAATATAAAATGTATACAATTCCATATACATAAATATAAGACTTTGTATATAACAAGTATAAGTGCCACGTATCAATACATATATAATACATATAAATCACATGTATATATATTCATGTATATGAGTATATCATATATAAATATCATATAGTCATATATAATATTGTATAAGTGTTGTAATACTCTTAAAAATATAGTCAAACTTTGAATGAGTGCCATAGCTACTTCAAAACTTCAAATCAAACATGTCTTAGCTTCAGGAAAAGCTAACAAAATAATGTGAAACCTCTCCAAAATTAAATTCAAAAGGTTAATGTCCATATTTTATAACTCATTGAAGTTGACACTCCCAACTCTAGAGGCAACTATACATATATACCTTCACTTCAAAGCTCATAACTTTCACTTAATGACTTCAAACCAAGAGTGCGATAGCTTTTTGGAAATTAAACAAAATATTGTATAATCTCTTTCTTAGAGCTAGAAAGGATATTGTCTAAATTTTATAGCTTTCCAAAGTTGACACTTCTAATCTCGAAGGTAACATTACTCCCTTTCTCTTCCAAACCTATAACTTTTGCTTCCTAACTCCAAATTAAGAGTGTGGTACATTTTCTAAAATTTAACACAAATTTATACAAATCTTCTAAATCTCAATTCAAAGCCTCTTACTGCTTGACTTTTATAGCCGTTCAAAATTTCCTCTCCTTAAATCAAAGATAGTTCAACACTATTTTACTCCTAAGCCCATAACTTTCACTTACTAACTTCAAATTAAGTGTAATATTTTTTTGAAAAGCTAACAACTTAATGCATAAGCACATCAAATCTCAAAACTAGATACTTCCTTACCAAATAACAAAAACTTTGCCCTCAACCTTTATAACAAATAATCCTCTTCCACTCTATTAAAGATAACTTTTTCATACAAACTTCAAATAAAAAGAGTTATAAATTTTTGGATCACAAAGAAAAAAACATACTTACAAATTTTTATTTCAAAATTTACAATATACTACACACTATGGCTCTCCAAACATACGGTCAAAGTAACAAACTTTGAGGAGAGAAAGAGTTCCCTCTTTATCCTCCACCTCCACCACATAAGTCAAGTGGACATTAGCCCATACCTTGATCACATGGCAACTTAACATCTATTGGCCATCATTATTAACCACACAATTAAATTTTTATTTTTATCTTAAAGAAAAATCACCCCAAAATTTAACTAGAAAGTAAATTATCTCCATCTTTCTATTTTCTAACTTTATGCATACAATATAAAATTACTTCAAATATGAAAATAAAGAATTAGAATAAAACATATATTTAATAGAGGTAAAAAATAGAATTTCAAAAGAAATATCATTCTATTTGTAAGAACTTGAAGATGCGTTTAATAATGGCTACAACATAATCAATACAATCTACCTTAATTAAAGGATTAACTGGCCCCTCTAATCAATGTTGGTAGCAACAACTTCCTTTGATAAACCTAACTATACAATAATATTGATTGTCATTGAGACCCTCAAATATCTTTTAAATCTCACTTCTCGACTATTGGGTTCAACACATCTAACATGCAACAAGATCACTAGCGTTGGAGCGTCACGCTAAAGGTTTATGTACCATTATTTCCCCCTACAAAGTTACTTTGGCAGTTGAGAAGGCCCATCTTCTTCTTGTGGATATTTCGGTTGAGGTTCTTTATCTTGAGACTTAGAAAAAATCCTCTAGTTCAACATACTAAAATTCAAAGTACAAATGGAACTAAACTCTACAACAATATAATTCCATAGATTGAAAAAATCACTTCAAACTAATGAGATCCTTAGGTGGTTTTCTTCTCTTAATAAATAGTTGATGTCCTAGTGAGAAGGCATCATTTTGAAGCTACTAAAATGATGTCATCTTTATTTCTATATTATTATAATCAAAATCAATTAAAATAGCATATAAATATATATTTTTACATAATGTACGCATTTGCAATGTGAAAGCAAGGTACCTTGATTGCATACCAACTTGGGCTTATCTTCATGAATTGGAGTTGTGACAATGTGTTGATGTTTGGAAAGCAAAAAATTGATGGCTTTAAGATTCACAAAATTGAGTCAATTGATGAATACTATGGCCTTGATGACCACATAGAGATAAAGTAGAGCATTAACAATCACAAGAAGGCTTAGAAGGTTGCTAAACAAATATTGGGGAGAAGATTGTGTAAAATGGTTTTAGAAATGTTGAGAGTCATCATTTGTTGTTGACCAAGGATTGATTGAGGTCCCTATTTTGGAGTCTACGAGCATAAAGTTTTCACCTTATGTTGCTTTAGTTGGTAAGCTATAGACCCCACATTCTTCTGATGTGGTTGTTAGAAGTCCTAAAAATAATGAAATTAGTATGAATTATTTGTTGAATGCCTATGTATGCTAATGAATATGAGAATGGAGTAGCTCTTGAAGATTTCAACATGTTGCTTTTATGAAGAAGGTAAGAGTTCTTCAATTCTTTGTGTTCCATAATTTATTAAATTGCTTGAATTGTTCTAAGTTATTTCAACTCTTATGTGCTTTGTTATCTATTGTTATATTACCAAAGTTCTCATATTCATTATTCATGTCATTATTCTTTCAATTCATTTAATTAATTATTGTTTTATGTTTGGCAACATTGCATTTATAAAACCCAGCTTTGGAAAGGCATCTCTAATCGAAAGCCATATAATGATCTCATTATTGTTGATACTTTGAGGGATCTTATGGTTTCTATTGTATTTTAGTCTAAATAGCTAGATCTTCGCATAGGACATTTTATCGAAGAACTTTTCAGAAGCCTTCTTTGACTTTGCCTATGAACAATTGCAAAATGATGGAACCATGATTTTCATCTCTAGTGCAATGATTCCAAACCTCTAAGCCAATATCATCATTTTTTAAAATAAAATACAAGTTCATTGCATTCAAAGAGTGGTAGGGTATGAACCGACTCCATTTTTCTAATGGCAACACTATAAGAAAAATGGGTGTCTTAAATGAGTTTTTAAGTATAGTCCTAAACATGAAATTATAAGTAATGACCTTTAAGGAGATTTTCAACAAAATTTTACTAAAAACACATGTATTTCAAGTAAAATTTTCCTGAAAATCTCCTTAAAGGTCATTACTTATAATCTTTTGCCTAGGACTATGTTTAAAAACAAATTAAAGCACCATTTTCTCTTGTAGTGCAAGGATCTAGAAGAGAAAATATGATTGCTTTCTTTCATTTGTCTTGAGATCTTTTTATTTAAAAAGTAATTCAACTAATTATCGCCTTTCCTATTTTCTAAGGTTCTTTTGTGTTGCTAACCAATGCATTTTGGATTGGTGAGATTTCCATTAATAGGGGTTAAATCAAAAGTTCTCCTTCAATCATATTGAGGCCTTAGAGGAGCAGGGTGTTGATGTTGGAGTATTTGACATCCTCAATAACTTTGTCACAAAAGAATCTTAGTTCATGAATGGAGCAGTGCCATGAGGAAGACAACAAGAGCACTATCTTCTCTATATACATATATATAAATAGATGCAACTTTTAATCTTTATGACATTAAAGTGGACTGCACGATAGTCATAAGTGACAATTGCATTTTGGCACAACTTTGTGATTAGATCCTTTACTAAACCAAAGAGTAAGAATGTAAGAAGGCAAGGAATGTTACATTTGTTCATAAGTATGAACAAATGTAATATTCTTTGTATCCAAAGTACTGTCTTTAGGTGTATTAAGAGTCAATGTAGGCTCTCGTAGATTTTCATGTTTCAATTGTGAATGATAGGGTATTTGCCTTCTTGTTACGTGGATTTTCATTCTTGCTTATTAGACCCCAAATTTTTGTGTTTTGCAATGGAGGAGGACAATGACATCTTGAAGGGTTTTTTTTTTTTTTTTTTTGAACAAATGGGAGATCCACTGCATTAAAAGAAACCAAAGAACAACATCCAAGCCAAGAAAGTTGGATAAAGAGAATTGCACAGAAACAGCTCAAAAAAAATAAACAAAGTCACAAATTAAATGAAGGAGCACTCTGGAAGGCACACCCTGTTCCAAAACACCTCCTTATCTCCCCTCCTACAAGCTAAGACAGGGGATTGAAGTCAGATGCGCTCAAACTTACTATATAACCTATCAGACATATGGGGTTGATGACGTGCACTAAACTGAACCTTGATATGCGCCGCACGACCCGCATCTAAAAGAGCTTCCCACAGTGCCTGTTGACAGTTGCCTAGTGGCCAAGGAGCATTCGCAAATACCTTACTATTCTGTGAGATCCATATGATCCAAAGTGCTTGCCCACAAAGCAAAGTCCATATGGTCCTTAGGTCAGTAAGTCTACGTGGAAGCCTAGTACCAAAAATACATTGGGTTGCACTAAACCGGGTGTAAGGACCCAACACTGGGTGGTCTCCCCGAAGGTGATGGAGAATCGATTGTGCATACGAGTTCCAAATCTCTTGAGCCCGAGAACATTGGTAGAACCTATGTATCAGCGTTTCTTCTACATTATCATTACAACAGTTACAGCTGGCATCAATAGCTGGGTTGATACATGCTCTCCGTGAATGGACCGCCAACGCATTGTGCCAGACGGACCACATGAAAGCCGCTTCTTTCTGAGATCTAGATTTGTGCTAGAGATCCCGCCAATCAGGTAGAAAATTAAGAGGAAGATGACCCGACCATTTGGAAGGAATAGAGCGTTTAAGCTGACATTGTTTAGTGAGGAGTTGGCAACCCATGAACGTAGTGTAAGTTGTCAATTGATGACCATTATCCCACTGCCAACGCTTTGAGTCAGCTACTGGCCTCATTATCAATTGGACCAAGAGCATTGGATATTGGTTCTCTAAGAACTTGAGACCCCTATGGACGGAGCAATTTCATCTAACTTGGGCCCCTCCAGGGTCTTTAACCAAGTTACTTGGTGCCCCTTTTGGGATCACTCTTGATACCTCAGACATTGATGGCTTCTTACAGGAAAAAATTAGTAAAAAAATAGCTTATTGGGGCACTTAGCGCCTCTCCTTAGCTGGTAGAGTGATTGTTGTTAACGCGGTTCTTCTATCTACTCTCTACTATTTCATTGCTATATGGAGCGGCTCATTACAAGCCCTTCGAGCCACACGCGGGAGACTCCGAAATTACTTATGGAGTGGGACCGAACATATGACACACACCAGGGTCAATTGGGATGACTGTTGTTTGCCCAAAGACATTGGAGGATTGAAGTTGTTAGACCTTGAAGTTTCACTGACGGCTCTCCTTGTCAAATGGATCCTTTATACCATCGAGCCAGGCATATCCAACCTAAAAATTCTTCTAAGTTATAGAATACATAGAATGAAGCCACATGCAAAAGAAGGTTATTGGTTTCCTTCACACACTTGGCTCATGGTACAGAATCCTTTAGTTACCCGCGGATCTCGAGTGTGGAACTAGATCACTACAGCGTGAAAACGCTTAGCCAAGCTTATTGACCTCGTCCCGTCAACCAACGCAGATGAAGTATTGACTACCAGCTTGTAGTAGGCAAAGAATTTCATAGGTTCAAACTTTCAATTTACAATCAAACGCGCTAGGGAGCTTGCCATCATGGGTCTTAGAACAATTGCTGACTTATGGGATAGAGACATACAGGATTTTTGACCATGGGCAGAGATCTCGACTACTTTCTCACTGAGAGACACTGAGTTCCAGCAATGGCAGTTCTTCATATCACATATACCTCAAGAATGGCTGACTTTATTGACCAGCCAAGCCAACCATGTTCAAGAGGAACAATGGATGGGCTTCTACACTAGAGCTGAGGATGACCTTCCGAGTTTAACTTGGAAGGTAAATGTACCAAACTTCAAGATTCTTCCATCACAAATATAAGTCCTCCTCCCACCATTGGAAGCAGTGCTAGCAACAGTCGGCCCACAGTCCAAGCAATTATCATTGCTTCCTCTCCCCCCTCACGGGGTAGGCTATGAGGGGTTTATATGAAGAGTTCGAGTTCTTGAATCTTGTAAAAAGAGCGGTGGGGATCCCCCTCTTTTTTACTTAGGCGACATTTAGTCTTTGGAGTTTGATCCCGGCCCTTGAAGGATTTTTTGAAGTCATGCAATAATCCATCATAGTCCTAGTGCTTTGAGTTTTGATCTTACTCTTACTTCAATTGTCTTGAACAATGACAAAGACTTTGTCTTGCTGCCAAATGTGAAGTCTACTTGTATAAGTACATAAGTTCAACCTCTCATTTGTGGCTAGTTTGGTCTTGGTCCTCTTGGACCTCTTATTAGCTGCTTGATTTAAAGGCGCTATATAAATTCTACATCTTTAGCTTTCCAATTGTCAAATTTTGTTTCAAAACCAATGAAGTAGATGTTCATTTTAAGATTGAGGATAAATTGTAATATGATTGGAGTTGCCTGAGCGTCTTTGAGATTTGTGCTTGTGGTTGGTGTAGCGCAAAATATCTTGGGAAACAAAATCCAAAGGATTTCTTTAGTGGGGCTTTATTAAGTGGAAAAGGTCAAATTGTCTATTGTTTTGTGTCTAGGATCACTTTTAAGGTAGAAGCGGCGCTCATTTTGATAGCTATTTTTGTCTAATTATATAGGATGTGTGATTAATTATTTATTCTAGTCTAATAGTAATCCAATCCAGAAGAATGCAGACTCATGTATGCAATTTTAGTCTTGCACTAGGATCTCAGGGTCTAAAGTCAAATTCTTAAGTTTGATCAAATTGTCTAGTGTTTGTGTATGCATCTATTGACTTAATCAAAATGGACCATATATATAGAGAGAAAAAGATACAAATACCCTACGTAAAGTTCAGATTCAAACATATATTAAGTATTTTGGGGAATGTCTAAATGTTTGAAATATTACAAGTGAAATGTCCAAAATGTTGCAGATTTTTTTTATCCATACTATTTTAAATTTTGAATATTTCACTTGTAAACTTTGACCAATAATTTGAAACACCTCCTTAATTTGACCCCTTTATAATGATATTTTGAAATATCCTACATGTTTAGCCATACTATCATTCATTGTAATACATTTATCACTCATGAAGATTATTTCATTCTTCATATGATTGTCACCTAAGTTGATTTAGGGGGTTGGAAAGAAATAATGCTAAATTTCAAGACTATAACAAAGAAAATTCATAATACTTTATTGCAAAAGTTTCATGCTTACATGGCAAGGCATCTCAACATCATCTTTGAAACCTCTTCATTTTCAAACAACTCATCCCAATCCTCTTCTTTTTTCTCACACTATTTGCTTGAATTGGTAGAGGCTACATCATTAAATAAAGATGACATGGTATGGGTTTCATAGCCTCTAATTGAAACTCCTTCTCAAATGGTTTCAATAAGCCACATTTCTTCCATCCTTTTATAATCAAGTGAGTTTTAGATCCTACACTTTTTCATGAATCTAATAACCAAATACACAAATGTTCACGTAAAGTTCCTACACTAAAATCAAGTAAAATATCAGAGTGGACCTTACTTTGCAATTGCTGTTGCATTAGAGGAGATCTGAGCCTTTGGAAGACCGTTTCAGGGTTGTTCCCAATGCTGGGAACCAGCCCCTGCTGTTAGAAAAAAAATTATTAATTTTTTTTTTTTTAAAATGACGTGCAAGTCGCTTGGCCACGTCAGACTGGTCATGCGGCAGCGTCCCAGTAGTCCTACAGAGTTTCCACAGTCCGGGAACTCGCGGGCTCTTAGAAGCCAAATCTCTTCTAATGGATTGAAGTTGTTGACCACTTTTTGAAATGTATTGTAAATCTACACTTCAAAGGCCTTTGAAATATTACATCCGCCGGTTGTAGATTTGATGTGCAATTTGCTGGGATAAACAATACACAAATCCAAGGGTATTCTTTCTTTATCTAAAGATAAGAAAGCCTCAAATTCATAAACGGACTAACAGTCCAAAAGCCAAATCATTTTTTGATTTGCAGGCAAACTCATTTGTACTACCATACGCTCATAGTATGGATTGAATATGTTTTGCACAAACTGTTGGTAAGTCTTCAAGTTGGACCAATGATTTTTTGTCATAGAAAAATGGAATCCACAGTCTAATGACACTCTTGCAAGTGAAGTCTTTGGCAAACATCGTCTTGTTTTTCCCATTAATATTATTTGCATCAGTGTGCATCAACATTCAAGGTCATACAACCAGTAATTTGTAATTTGTCTTCCATTCCAATGACTTTGATGTCCTTTGAGCCTTTTTTCTTCCATGTATGTTCTCTGTCCATTGGTACAAAATGTATTCTTATAATGTGATCATTCATACTATAAACTTTATAATACTACTCAAATTGCAGTACTCACACTTTAGAATACTAAGCTTGTGTAATTACATTATAAAGTTTAAGCAACAAAATAGAGTTCACTTTTGTACATTCCAATGACATACATGTGATGTGAAGAATTTAGCTATATGTGTTTTGTGAATGTGAAATGAATAAGCATGACTATTCAACATGTACAACTAAGAAGGCCTACCATATTTTCAAAACCAGGGGGCTTATTGCAAACCAAGATTCATTGCAAGCACATCAATAGATATTAAAATCATTCTTTAACTGAAAAATATTTAAGCTCAATGTGTGAAAAAACTCCCAATTTTGACAAAACTTTAAAACATATTCAAACTTTTAGATAAACTATAACTTCATTAAACACTGGAGCTTTATCAATCATGTGGAAACATAATTTTGATAGTCTCAAATTAAGTAAAATCACAATTGTTTCAAACACATAAGGAATAAAGAAACAATGCAATACCTATCTGATCAGTATTGATTACTAAAGATGGAGGAATGTCATACATCTTCACCAAATAGGCAACTCTGAATGCCATATATTTACTAAGGGTCTTCCATTTTGGAGGAACTTTACCATATGTTGTAGTTGCATGCCTATAGCTCCACTTCAAGTGATTTGTAATAAATTTTTGTATCAAAATCATTGAGATTTTGAACTTTTCCAAAAGTTTAGGTGCATGATGATCAACAAATCCCTTGATGAAGGTTTTTATTATGCCCATGTTTAAAGCTTGGCTTGAATCTCTCATACCAAGTAGCATATTACAAATCATCTTAACCAGAACACCATCATGTGGAGTTGATGGTGTAAATTGACTCTATTGTTGAACATGAGGAAAACAGTTTTTCTTGAGGTGTCCCTCAGGTGTAAACCACTTATACAATGATCTTCTAGCTTGAGAGATGCGTGAAACGGCCTTCACTGGATTCAATTAAACTCTTGTTTACACAGAACATGTAATTTAGAAGAAGACATAAATAGTCCCTTTCCACAATCATTATGAAAATGTTTGTAGAGAGTGGTTTAGAATTGTTCAATCAAAATCTTACAATGAAGCTTCAAATCCATGCACTCATTGAAATAACTATTTCAAAGGAATCACACAGATAGCATACACCATTCACTAGAAGAAATCTACGTCGAACTCAACAAAAACTACCCCATATGTACGTAGATTTTGCATTGGACACAACAATCACGTGGGGTAGTTTTTGTTGAGTTCAATGCAAATTTCTTCTAGTGATTATACCTTACTTCTTGTTTAGTATTTGAAAGGAATGAACAATATTGGTTAATTTTAATAAAAAAATAGATTGACAATCATTCTCATATTCACCAAAACAACACATTTTCAAAAAAACAATACATTCTCAACAAACACAATTCATTCTCAACTAAAACAACACAAAATATAGGTTGTCTAATAGGTTGCAATTTTATGAATTGATTATGAAATACAAGTTGTCTAAAATTGATAATAAAATATAGGGTCTCTCTAATAATGACTAGTATTTTATTATTAACCTTACAGTTTCATAAAATATCAAAATTTCCTAAACTCCAATATTGCAAAAAAACGTAATTTTCATAATCAAAGTTTAAAGTACCTGTGAGTCATTTTCAGGTAATGTAAGGCTGCAGACATGCTTCAATGTTGTTTAATTGTTGCTTCAATTAGGGCCATTTGTCTTCATCAAACTAATTTTTGTACAATCCTTTCTTTTTTGAGTGTTTTTTGGAGCAACAAGTGGTGGAGCACTTGAGGTTGCAAACACTACAAGTTGAGAAGTGTCATAGAAGATGAGAGAAGTTTACATGGCCTATCAATTTTTCTTTTGATGGGGGATTGCTAACAACCTCAATCGGAGCCTCTACTGCAACTTCTTGGACAAGATGTTGTGATAGCTTTTCCAACTCTAATTCTCTCTCTTCTCTACTAATTGACTTTACAAACTTTGTAAAAGAAAGTTGTAACCGAGCCATGACATCTAACCTCTCAATTCACTCAATGAATGAATTGAAACAAAAAGCTTAAGCATCAATTTGAATCACTATTATTTTCTTCATCACCTTTTTTTTTCTACAATTTTTTTTGGCAATTTACGCTTTTGTTTGCATCTTCACTTTCTTGCTCTCTCTCTCTCTCTCTAATAGCATCAATAAGTGACAATGCTTTGTAAGTTTTCAAAACACATTTGTAGTATCTTGCAAAATCAGCACACTCTCTACAAGTACAAACATCTAAAAATCACATAATGTTTAACAATATCAAATACTTGAAAATGCATTAAAAATTCATGGTCCAGGACTATGTAATAGAGCTCTTCAAAGTGATAAAAGGTGAGAATACAAAAAAAAGAACCAATTGAAGACAAGTGAAAGTGGTGCAACCAAAAATAGAAGAAGATGCATGCCGCTGAAAAGAAAAAAACCTAGAAGTCGTCGAAAAGAAGAATACCAAGAAGCTACCGAAAAAAAGGAAACCGAGAAGTCGTCCAACAGGAGAAAACTAAAACACCGGAATGCCGAAATCCTAAAACAAGGAGTTTCACTTGCCTAAAGCCTTCACGTGCCAAAAGTAAAAAAATTCGGTACTCAAGTGCCAAATCAGACCTTCACATACGATATACTTTTTTTTATTTCATCTTTTTAGTTATAAACAACTTTTCCTCAGTTTTAGTCTATAATTATTTACTATCTTGATTACTGATTATATATGCTTTAAGAAATACAGTAATCTATGTTAATTTGGTTCACTGATACAAAGTATGAGGTTAAATTTGCCATTCCTATAGCAAATTTGTTTTAGACAAATATTCACAAATTCTTTCTTTATCCATGATTGAATCAACAAATGAAATTTGTCTAAACCACATTGTTTTAAAATTTATCTTTCTAAGCTAACTCAGTCTTTGTACTTAGCTAAACAAATTGCTACAATCATCATGGTCCAATCTACTAGATGTACATATATTTGTGCTATGCAATATGAAACCATGATATATCTATTAGTCTTCAACACTGTTAAGGCAAGTTGCTTTCAATATTCCAATGCTAGGAACATGTATCATTTGACTAGTTTTGTTAGTTTGATCACTTCAATTACATAACATTGGCAGAGCCATGTATATATAACAAATTGTCAGTCTAACTTCCATGTAATGTTCCTACATTAAGTCAACTTGTCCACACTATATATAGCCTCCATGAAACATTCCAAATTATTGGTCCAATTGTCTTATACCCTCAATCAAAACATTTGATTTAGAGTCACACACATGATAATTCACACACTTATGAATACAACTTTCATTCATAAACTATTAATCCAAGAAGTTGCATCCATACATTTCAGCATACAATTTGCATTTGACTCCAACATCAAGTAGTCTTACAATTGCTAAGGCAATGAATTCAAAAAATTAATTTCACATAGTCCATGCAAATCCTTCCTTCAATTCACATTCTACATCAATTAGCCATAAAACTTCTCACAATTTTCACAATCAATTTGTAATCCAATTTATAATCCACGCACGTAAGGTATGAACTTCTTGCTGAAACTCAAATTGCTTGACAATTTGTCAATCCTTCGCTACAGAAAATACTCTGTGATAGAGTATCAAACAATAGATAAACCACTTGTCTAATTGCCAATCCTTGGCTATTAAAAATATTATATTCCAATAAACTCAATTTATCTCTTAATTTGCCAATCTTTGGCTTCAACTAGTATTATCTAACTCAAAGAAACAATTAATTTGACAAATCTTTTGCCACCAATTGCCAGACTTCAATCAACAATCCTTGAGTCACAATTACAGTTGCTCACAACAATTAGACACTGCTAATTCTACATTCGTACACATCCAATTTCTAGCAAAGAATTCATTACAAGTGGTTCAAGAAAACTCTACAAAGCTTATCGCAATGAAAAATAGACTCAATAAGCATAAGAATCTCTAATTTGTGACCAATTGTTAGACTTACATGTGTAGAAGTTGCCAATCACTGACTTTTCAACAATATTCTCAAACTTAATCAAGAATGACTTCTCAGCAAAGACAATTAGACTAATTGAAATAATGACAAGCCTCACTCTACCTATTAGTCTATTTCAAAGGAAATTTCTTAAAAAGAAAACCACTCTTTGATTGATCAACCTTTGCAATCTTGCAAAAAGAATTTCTTACACTCTCTTTAGGACAATTTTTCACTTAATCAACTTAAACCATTCGTTAACTAATTATCCATCCCTATAATAAAATCAACAATTTTTGGCTTCAATTTGAATAGAACCTCATTTATAGACCAATTGTCTCCGATTACAAAGCTCTAACAAAGATTATTTGTCTTAAGAATTTGCAACTACAAAGCACTAGCTAACAAGCATACACACAAGATAATGCCAATTCCTAAGTGATTTAGATTGAAAGAAAATACAAATCCAAAGTTTTATAACAAAACAAGTTATCACTACAAGCTCAAAAGAAAAAATGAAAGACAAATCAACTTACACTCTAAGTTTGTGGTGACTCTATCAATTTGAAGATCAAATAACCGCTTATCAATTTGTCTTTTCCAATCTCCAAGTCTGAACTTTCAAGCACCAAATCCTAACTACTTCCAATAACCACCTAATCATCATTTTCAAATTGCAAGTCTAATCAACCCAACTTAACTCTGCAAATTTACAATTCTATTTCGAACTATTATATCCTAAAATATTTGTCTATAGGACAATTTGTCAAAATTTCTAAAAAAATATATCTACAATTGGCACATTAGCTATCTAGAGAGCTGAAAAATGTAATAAATAGGATATACAAAGAAAAATTGTTATCATCTTTTAGTCATACATTGATATGGCCACCACCTTATGGCATGATCGGCTAGTTTTGAAGCATGTTGGTAATGCTCCATTATTGAGTTCCTTGTTGTAATCATAATTATATACTCAATGTTGTACTTTTGATTTGCATAGCATTAGATGCTAATGTTTAGTCCCATGTTTTACTTATTTCTTGCAATCCAATGTTGAGTTCCACCTTGCTACGTACTGTTTTTTTTGCAACCTTCATTTCTTTCAAGCCCTTTCATTCACCAATGTATGTACATTCTTTAACTTTTAACCATTGTCACTCTCTAGATGCATTAGACTAATGCTTTTACATTGATTTCCGTTTGCCATCAATAGACTATCGATGTTAAGACTAAAATAATCACTACACTTTATGTTAGTTTTGATCTTATATGTTCAGATTTTATAGTATTTGTAATCAAATTTGTTATTCCCATTTTTGATCCAAGGTTTTTTACATTGGGCTATATTTTCGTATTTCAATCTCTGATCTTTGGTGTGATAAGAATTGGTACATGGTTTTGCACAATTTAGTTGTTGGATTTGGAAGGTAGATAAATTATTCAAATTTCCTAGGCACAATTATAATTTACATCTCTAAACTTCTAAAATAACTAAATTCATGTCTTTGAATCCCAAGCTTTTGGTAAAAGCACACTACAGTTGTACAAAATTGTAGTCATGGCAAAAAATTTGCATATATATGACAATAGTTTAGAATCAATTTTACTACAATTTTGGTCACTCTTTGTTAAAAAAAATGATGCTTAGCCTTACATCTTGTATACATCAAAAATTGCATAACAAGAAGTGACTTGCATCTATTGATTTAATGTATGAAATAAAATTCATTAATGTTTGTACAATCATAGATTCAAGTTTAGCATAAATGTATTTATTGTGTCAAGTTTATGTTTTGATTGTTGGAATTCTTGGAGCTAAATTGTCTTTAATTTGATGATCATAATGTTTAGATACTATCTTCAAGTACTAAATTAGGATTTAGGGATCCTTATAAGAAAATATCCCTGCAATTGTGTGATTTGAGTTGGCGGACCAAATTGGGACTTTAAAGTGTATTTTTTTAATTTGTGATTTGTGAATATATGAAAATGCCTTTTGATTCACATGAGCCACTATTGAATTTGGATATAAATGATGTTTTGACTGCATTATGCATACATTACGTACCAATTTGTGCACATTATATACCAATCTACTTACATTTTGTACTTGATGCACATGTTGGAATATTAGATAGGGGGGCGACCATATCATGTGACCACTCCTCTAGGCTTTTAAATCAAGGTTCATATAAAAGCAATCCTATGTGAATCTACAATTTACTTTAGCCAAGACTTTGCATGCCCCTCCAACTCTTCTAACATACATCGGTGTTCCAACCACTTTTCTAATACATGAGAGTTTCGTATAATTATTCTTGTTTTCCCTCTTTATCAATTCTTATACTATCTTGCAAAAGATTATATTCAAAAAGATTATTTTATTAAATCCCTACCTTATCATATGTTTTCCTGTTCAAGAAGTCAAGTCTTAGTCTCATCAATTCTCTTTCTTTGTATTTGAAAATTCAAATACCTATTGAAATCCCAAGTACAAATAAGCATGCCTAGTATTCCTCAAACTTCTTATAATTGCATACAATGTTGTTTGATAATAAATGAACATTGTTGATTACATAAATCATTTGCTTTACGTCTCTTTACCTTCGCTCATATGTTGCACTTTTATTGGCTCCTCTCTTTTGTTCTTGGGGGATGCACTCTATGTACATTTTGTGCACCACGTGCGTCAATGGATTTTTTTTAGGCGGCTATTTACCTCTAAGGATAAAATAGAAGGCTCTCTATAATTTATTAATTAAAAAAATGGCCTATATTATGCCACTTTATTATTACTTATAATTCCTATGTCAATGCAAATTTTCTTACATCATATTATTTATAAGGAATAAAATGGAATTGAAAAGGAAGGGGAAAGAAAAAGTGTCCCAAGGAAAAGAAAAAACAAAATATGCATGAAATTGAGTTCATTTACATTGGTTCATTGCACTTGGCTTTTTAACAGTGGGTGAATATGATTAAGTTACATTTTGCTTTCTTCCATGTACCAAATAAATACATTTCAAGGACCATTGTAAATGAATTTTAGGAATTTTTAAGTTTTTGCCCAAAGGTCCCAAAAATAGGAAAGAATTTTGGCTAAGCTTTTATATGTATTCCACTTATCTATTTGAACAATTGAACCCAAGATTGCTTCAAGTACTTCACTTGTTTGGAACAGGCAATGAACTACAAATTGGTTGAAGTTTTAGCGTGGACCCTTTGAAAAAAAATTTGGAAAAGAAGTGTAATGCAAACATGCAAGGAATAATACAAAACAAGCATGGCAAAAGAACGCATTAGAACAACAGAAATCACAAGCCACATTCATTCACCATGTTTCTCCAAAAATGTGTCATAAATGTGTGTTTAGAAACACAATGTCATGGACACAATGTACAAGGCATTCTAAAGAATCCGAACTCATCGTGGTTTACATATTGTAGCACTCAAAATGTTGCCAAAAAATGCTAGCAAAATCGAAAAATTGCCTAGGGTGGAAAACTAAAAGTCGCTAATACTCCCCAAAATCCTAAACATCACACATGTTTGCTTCCAAAGGTGGAGAAAACAAGCTAGCCAACAAGTTGGAATTCTGCAATGACACTCCCTACCTTGAAAGTTGCATCTATAATGTGCAACAATACACTCAACAACGCATACTTGGGATCACCCAAATGGAAGGATTCATATTGTTGCCGCCACCAAGAGGAACCAAGAACTCCTCTGCCCACCCTGCCTTCAAACAACTCTGTAAGTCTACAACTCTATAAATCTCAAAGATACCTAAATCTCCAAGACTGACACTTCATAGACAATCTGGTATACGGTTCTTGAGGATCCGCAACTATTGAAGCAAAGCCAAATTGGTGTCGAAGAACCAGAGGAGGGCTTGCTGCTCATACGTGTGACGGTGGACGGGTTTTCAGCAACAAATTTCTCCTCAGACATTCTAAATCTACTAGCATTTCAACAAGGGGTAAGCATTAGAAGCCGTCCTAAATTCCAAAGGCCACAACATTACAAGCATTACAAGTAGCCTTGAAATCCTAAGCAATAAAATCAATTCTAAACATGAGATAATTACAGTTGACAATAATGAGTAGAAAACTCCAAACAATAACGCAAAAGAAAAACTATGTAGGCTTTTGGTTTTACAAATTAGAATATGAAAGAGTGATCAAAGACAATTTAGAAGACAAACATTTTACCTTTAAAAGTGGGAAATTGGTTGATGTGGTTTTAGCTGATTGTTGAAAGTTTGCTTTAGTCTAAGTGCAACACCTTCCTGTGCCATTCAACAAGAGAAGGCCAACATTTAGAAACCGCAAAATCCACGGAGAACAATGCAAGGAAACCCTCACAAAATACAAGAAGACAAGAACACGAAAATCCAAAATTTGAAAGAATACCTTCAAGTTTCTTCTGCCAATCACCAAATTTGTAAAAAACCTGCCCTTTGTCAGCATCCAATGTCCTCATGAATTTCCAAAACAAGCACAACATTGCACGATAGGAAGAGATTAAAAATAGCATTAGGAGCTGCAAAACAAAGAGGATAATAAAAATTGAAAGTGTGGCCCTACACCAAGAGTTACCTTTACAATTGTAGTTGTCCGCCACCCGATTGCTGAACCGGTCACGAATTGGTGGTGCCAAGGTAGCTGAGGTATTGAAGGAAGAATGCACGGTATGAAAATCAAATTGCTAGACAATTCGAGAAACCCAAATGGAAAACGCGACCTCCAACAATATTAAGAACATGCGATGCCAATTGGCAAAATGGGCAGACTAAGAGCCCTAGCTCCTTCTTCAAGTGGTTGGAATTTCATCTAACAAAACCCTATGGTTGACCCAATTTTCCATCCATCCACTTGTAACGCAATTGTACAGAACATATTGTAGAAAATACAAAACATAAGATCCAGTTTTTTAGACCCTTAATTATGTGTACAAATTTTGAATGGCCCAGATTTGCAGCCTATCTAAGTTAATTATAATGGATTTGGCTATTTTCAATGCTCCCTAATGTATTTGTAAATCTTTTATAAATTTTAGTTCAAATGAATAAAATCCTATCTATTTTTATCTCCCATGTAGTTTTTAAAATGCGCTAAATGCACCCTTGAACCTTTGTTTGGCTTGCTCATTTTACTTGTGATTGCTTGTGGCTTGTGCAATGGTTCACGGTTTCTTATTTGTCAAAGAAGGCTTTGGCAGCTCTACTGCAAGACAAGGATCGTAAAAGAACACAAGATCTACACAAATTTCTATGCATGTTAGATTGCTTGAACGCCCTAGGCATGACGAAGGAATGAGCACAAACCAATATTTTGTCCTAGTAATTGGTGTTTGTCCATGTAGTGATGATGGATGGTGACAATTTCTGGTTCCAATGCATATGTGTGTTGTTTATTGAGAAGAAAGGGGGAGGAGCTTGGAATTACATTGCAAACTCCCTACTTGGATCACTATCCAAATTGCTTGTTTTGACATGCAAACTTTGATGCCAAAGAAGTATAACTAAGGGATGGGACCATCATCACAAATTTCTAGAAAACCTCATATGATGTATAATTTATTGCTACATTTTTTTGGAAATCAATGATAAACTCATAGTAGCTAGAGCCATTGCACCTCCATTCTTTGTAGGAGAAAGTGATTATCCTGAACTACTTTAAGTCGACATCCAACCAAGAGATCAAAGTAGAGACCAATTTGGCACGTTGTTGGCACTTTTGCAATGAAACATCAACAAGTAGCAGAACACAAGTAATTATTTCTTCACAACAACCATGTGGGTGTATTCAGTGTTTGGCAAAGACTTCATTTAAGGCAAAAGCACATTGTTTGAATTATGGAAGTTGGCCTTGAAAGTATCCTTGACATTGTCATTTATTTCAACGTTGCAAATTGACAATAGTCATTGTCATCATTATACTATAGCTTGAATTGGGGTCTTTGGACAACATGATTTTGCAATTTTGGATTCCATGCATGACTTTTAGTAGGCCTAGTGAGTTCCTTTTTTGTTGTTTCAACACAAATGCAACGTAAAAGGGAACTTATGAAGTGCTGAAATACTATGTGTTTCCATCGTAAATGATGTCCAAGATTACTTGTCGCCCAAGTGGCAATTAACAAGTGACTCATTTTCAAAATGAGTTTGTAGTGATAACATAAGGAATATTGACCTATTCAGATTGGTCGGTCATGTTTTGTAGGCCTGATGAAGAACATGCATGCAAGCTTACAATGATGTTATAGTATTGAATGCTACAAGGATGCAGGGAAGTATTACTTGAAGCATGTAGGAAAATATTACCACTAGTCCACACAATTGAAGTAAGTTTTTTTGTGGACATCATTTGGTTAGAATATCCCCATATCAATATGAATGTGATTTCTAGGGAGTGGGGTCTAATTCTATATTGTTATATTTTAGGAATGTCGTGATTGTCATAGACTACTATAAAAGTAGAAGCCGCATACATGTGGCGTGAACATCTCTACATTTTAGAATTTGCTCCTCGGACCAACTTTGTGAACAAAGAGAACACACAACTTCTTTTAAGAAGTAATGAAGTGAGAGATATGAACTTCAAGGCCGCAGAAGCCTTTTGAAGTTAGTAGAATTTGACCCCTTTTAGAACTTATGCTTAAAATCATTCTTGGTTTTACGGACTTGTTTGCTAGCATCTTTGCTACAAAATACAATGATTCAATTCCATCAAATTAATGCTTAAAAAAAATTGTCTTTCTAAGAGACAAAAGTAATGTGTTAGATAAATGATAAATTATGTATACAATTGTATTGAATTGTTTGAAGTAGTTTATTCATTGCCCAAAATTTACTTAAACTTTGGTGTAATACAACATTTAGACATTTTGAAAAGAGAGTTGAGAAATTATGCATGGCATCAAATGTATCTTGGGTGAACCCACTTACAATGGAGTGTACCAAGATGGTGATGTTCTAGATGGTTTAGATGAACAACTAGAAGTCAATACTATTGACACAAGGCTTAGACCTAAACTTTGGTCCTAATTTGCTTATGATCGGGCTTCTGCTGAGTCCAAAAATGGTCTCAACATCTTAGTTTGAATTTGGTTTTGTCATCACGTATAATCGTATATGAAGAAATCCAATGGTCATTTTGCAATCCCTTGAATATAATTTCGTTCACTTTAAAAATATCCTTGAAATCTTGAATAAGCAAGATGTCTAGTTCATTCCATCAAGCGCCTATATAGGCAATAGTTATTGACTTGTTGTAGATCTATCATTGGAATTGAAGTTGTATCCTATACTTACACAAATGAGGACAATGATGGCTTAGTTGAGCACCCATATGGATGGTGGGGCACTGGGGCATAGCAAAGAGATGGCATGTCTGGAAAATGCAACAATTGCCCTCTAACAACTATGGTTGCGCTCTCCTCCTTGCTTGATGTTGCAATTTTTTTTCAATTGCTTGTAATTGACGCTATTGAGAGCACTATTGTATTGTAGATTGGTGACCATTTAGGGGCAAAATTAAGTTGAGAAGAAGCGAACAAGTACAAAAGGTGGTTGGCTTGGAAGGTGGGCAATTCATAGAGGCCAAGATGAAGTATCGGTTTATATGCGTCAATACATGAAGATAGAATATTTAGTCTTCATGTATTGTATTTGTCTACACTAACATGATCGGCAATGACAAATTTTGCACATAGTGCTTGCACTTACTAGTTTGTGCAAGGAGAAAAGAGAGGTAGTAGTTAGAAACGGTGGACTTCATGGTGTATTGTTTGACATTCAAAATAGCCAATGAAGAAGTTTATGGTGGGAAAGATAATGACAAGAGCCAGAAGAGAGTCCCCCTCCTCAATGTCTTTTAGAAGATCCTTGTCCTATTTATGACTGATTGAAAAATCTTGTTTGAAATTTACAATTAAACGCCTCTTTAAATAAGGTGGCATTGCGAGATCACCTAAAATTGTTGGCCAAAGTAGATATTTTAATATCTAAGAAGTGGATTTTATCCGATTCTTGTCTTCAATTGGCTCTCCATTAAGCTTGAAAACACATTGCCTTTTGCCATCCACTACACCAAGAAGGTACATATATTAGGCTCTTTTA
Organism: Pseudisothecium myosuroides; assembly: GCA_951799445.1. NCBI lineage: Eukaryota > Viridiplantae > Streptophyta > Bryopsida > Hypnales > Lembophyllaceae > Pseudisothecium > Pseudisothecium myosuroides. The sequence goes on along the minus strand of OX637292.1, from coordinate 10,516,365 downwards.
ATCATTGTCGAGCAAGCAATGAGGACGAATGGACTTGGTACCTGGGTGCATTTACGGGAAGATGTTGATGGTTTAGGCAAATGACATCCTTTGGAATAGGACTAAACGACAACATCTTGGGGTTATTTGTGTCGTGGCTCATCTTTTTTTTGAAATCAGGAATGTGCTCAGAGTGGAGTTTAAGATCAATGAGGTAAGCTTCCAAAGCTTAGTCAATATAAACTATATGGTGCTTATCTAGGGCATGTTTTTAAGGTTGCAAGTAGCAGAATTTTGACCTTATATAGGAGTGTGGTCAGTTTGAGGATTTTGGTCATGAAGAAAGTATTTATTACTTTCTAGGGGGAACATTGTGAATTGAACATGATTGGTCTATACAATGTCACTATAAGAAACCTCCGTTTTAGGTGACAAGCCCTAATTTTTTATGACGGATTTTAGGTGATGTCAATGTTGACAACCCAAAATGTTTATGTCAACAAAAATATCCAACGTAACATCAATGTTGACATAAAAACATTGGATTGTCAATATTGATGTTACGTTGTACATTTTTGTTGACATAAATTTTTTAGATTGTCAACATTGACATCACCCAAAATCCGTCATAAAAAATTAGGACTTGTCACCTAAAACGGGGGTTTCTTATAGTGTGTGCTTGGGGTAAGGTGATTGTCCATTGAGGTCAGCAATGGTTATTTGGAGAGTATCCAATTTTTAAAGTCCTTCATAACAAAATGATGGTCTTGAAACTAGGCTAGGCTTCTAATAGTTGCTCACGTGTGCAAAAGTAGTTGTTGCTTGTTTTAAGGCCTCTGCAAATTGTCAGTGCAATATTTTGTAGTTGTGATTATGCTTGTTTTGGGATTCATACCTAGTCTCGGCCAGACTTGTGGGTGCATAGTCTGCAACTTTTTGATTCAAGAATAGGTGCCAACAACTTCCTACGGATAGTCACATGCTTAAGAAGGTTGTCGAAGAGACTACGTCAATTTTGCAATAAATTCATATTAGGAGCTCCCAAGGAGGTTGAGCTTGCTAATTTTAAAGTGGCTTCAATAGGACTTCAGACATACGAAAGAAAAGGGCTCAAAAGTAGTCAGTTTATTACCTTCTAGATGCAACTTTTGAGGTTGTAAATATGCACTTTCAGGAGCTATAGGAATGCATTGAATAGGTATTTTTCAATGATGGCCTTAGGCTAAAAATTTCCGAGTGAATACAAGGTGACCTTTGAAGTCCAAAGGTATTCAGAATTGATCCACAAAAGTGCAAGGGCAATTCATCTATGCAACATGGGATTTCCAAGTGGTGGCTACTAGACAAATGTTGTAGTCACATTTTGTTTTGGAAACTAAATATTATATTCAGGCAATCAACATTGTCACTCATTGTTGTTAGTTAGCCTGCGTTTTATGTTTGCTAAAAATGATGATACAATGCTCTGTAATCTAGGTCTTGTTTAGCATGTCTTGTTTTAACCCCTAAAAGCCCGCTGTCCCTTCAGGGGACAAATGCGTTTTCGGGCATGTACCTTTTTGCTGAAATTTTCTCCTGATTTTTTTGAAACTTTTTGTGAACATGAAGAATTGAGAGAGGTACGTGGCAGAAAAAAAAATTTGAAATCGGACCTTTGAGCGAGAAGTTATGCCATTTCTTGGAATGCATGGGGACGGGGGGCAGCAAAAAAAATTTTTAAAATTTTGAATTTAAATTTTTTTTTTTTTTTTCTCTCATAGATTATATTTTTGTCTATCTGGAAAGCTTTGATTCATTTCATTTGGATTTGTTATGAGTAAGTTATGGACATTCTTGTTTTTCGGGCAGTTAGAGCATCTTCTTGAAAAAAATAACTTGTAGGGTTCATTTCGGAATGCAATTTTTGTAATTTTTGTAATTTTTTTTTTTGGAATGGTTTAGTTTACTTGCTAGAACAATCTCACCATTGGGATTAGTGCATTTTAATTCTATCTAAAATATATGAATATTTTAGATTTTCCTTCTATCTTGTACCTACTTCTACTTAACAATTTTTTTAAGAATTATAATTAAGTTTTTTTGAACTTTTTTTTTCCCCTAGACTCTCAACTCAATTCTCTACTATAAAGATTTAAAGCTCAAAACGCTGTAGTGCAAAAATTTTAAGTTAAAAATGTTTAAAGTCAAAAAATCTGGTCCCGCAATGTGCTGAAAAACTTGTTTTTTCCACTTTAAACGCAGATATCTTGCAATCTGTGCGGTCAAAAATTCTGAAATTTTTTCCACACATTCTCATACCAATTGGGTGTAAGATCCTACGGTTAGATGTGGAAAAAAAACAATTTGAATTTTTTTGTACTTTTTGCTATAGAAATGGCAGTTTTGAGTGTTTTTTGGCAGAGAAAAGGCCTTGGGCCTTTAGGGGTTAAAAGAGACACATTTCAAGGAAATATGGTTATTGTCTAGTTGCCATACAAACCTAGTTTGACTTTGATGAAAGTAGAATAGGATGAAGTTTCATCTTTACACTATTTAGATTTTATTTGCAATTAAATATACTTTTGAGTCCAAAGACCTACTTAGTTTCCAAGTGTTATTTTGATGTAGGTCATCTATTAGTTGAAAGTAGGAATTACTTCTGTTGTATATGTATGCGCGTGTAGTGTTAGTGAGCTCATGATAATTATTGGTTGTTAACCAAGCAGGTTAGTATGACTTTTGATTAGGTTAACTAGCTAGTGGCTAGCCACCAAAGTCTAGAATTGTAGGTTAGGTACTTTGCGGGAAAGGTTTGTCCTTTACCTCTCTCTTGGTGGGTAGGCATGCCTTGAGGATTTGAAAGGGTGTGGATTGCATTTGGTGCAAATTATTTTGTGTTGTTATTGATTTATGAAGAAGACAAATTTGAGGTTGAGTAGTTTCATAATTGTGAATGGTTTGAATATTGGATGAAGATAAGATTTTGGATTTGAATTTTTGACAAAATGATCTATTATAACTTAAAGTTCCAGATCTAGATCGTTTATGGAAATGAAGAGATGAGGTAGTGGAGGGGTCTAGAATACAAGGCAACCAAAAAGTGGTTCTTTTTTAGTTTAAATCTTCTTGAGTATTAAATATTTGGTTCTGAAATTTGAAAGATATCTTTCTACATTTATCTTCTATATTGTGTCAAAATTTTAGCTCCAATGGACTTTGGATCTATAACTTCTAGTCACAAATGCAACCAAAGTTTGAAGTAGTGACTACACTAGAAAGTTAATAGTGGTATAACATTTACTACAATTGGATAATATCTTAGATGAAATTAAAATTTGATATGTGGTCTTTGGAACAATTAAATAATATTATAAAAAAATTCATATGATTTAATCTCTAAAGGACCATCTGTCCCCTTGGGGACAATTTAGATTTGGATAGGTTCCTAACTTCCTATTGTCTCACTTTGTAGTTAATGTTTTTGACATTTTTTGAGGATGTGCAATTCTACGAGAGCTTCATGGATATATGACTTTTATTTCAAGTTGTGCCCGGGAGCAAAAATTATGGCACAATAAGCCAAAAACAGAGGTCAACGGGCAGCACAAAATAAATCACTAAAGTAAAAAAAAACTTAATTTTTTTTTCCTAAAGTATTATACTTTTGTCTGTATGTGAAGCTTTGATTCATTCTATTTGGACTAGTGACGAGAAAATTATGGACAATCTTGTTTTTTGGAGAATCTAAGCATCTTCTTGGAAAATAACTTTTTGTCCACCTTTGAATGCTAATATCTTCCAATCCCTAGGGTCAAATTTGATGAAATTTTTACCACATCATCTGAGACAAGTGAAGTACAAGATCCTACAATTAGAATATTTTTATTTTTTATTTTTTTTGTTTTCTTAGGTGAATGCAATAGAAGTTTAGAATGATTTTGAGTGGTTTTTGGCAGAAAATGACCTCGGTCCCTTAGGGGTTAAAGTGACTTTCCATGAGCTATGTTGAGACAAAGCTAACTATATTAGGTTAATTTAGCTATCTAGATAATTATAGTTTGGAATGTATAGAATTGGGATTTGAATAAAAGGAGATTTGGGGATAGCATTTGGATTATTTAGGAATTAAAGATACAAGAGACTTACAAACAAGAAATTTCTACAACAAAGCCTAGTACTATTCTAGACTTGATTCACAAGCTTTGTGACATTGCTAAGTATTGGTGTGAGTGCTTCTAACTCCACCCTTGAGTCAGAAAGTTACACATGGGCTCTAGCGACTGTTTTGTTGGAGATTTACTCCTGATCGGGTGATTCCTAATTAAGTGTTTGCCTTCCAAGAAATGGACACTTCTTGTGACTGATAATCCTGTAAAATTCCACTAATTCTAAGAAAAAACTAATTGTTAACTAGTTAAAAGGTTATGGTTAAGTAAAATGAAAAAGAAAAGAAAAAAATCTAATCTAACTAGAATTGTATCTAAAAATCCTTTTAGAATATAATTTTTCCTTTCCAAAATGGTAAAGAAAGTTAGATTCCGAGATTCCTAGCAAAAATTACCATGGGTCGAGTTTCGGCCCCTTACTTGCTAAAACTTCATCCACTAATCTAAAATAGCAAATCAATTCTAAATAATTCTAAATTCTAGGGTTAGGTTATTAGTTCATTTAAGTTCTGGATTATTAAGATTATTTGGAATTTTAACTTATTTGGATGTTTTTAATCCAAAATTAGCTTCAAACTTTATCCAAACTTTTACCCTTCAAAAATAAAGTATTTTTAAAAGTAAAATGGGATTTTGGAATCTTTATAGATTCCTTGTTTGATTCCACCTTAAAATATTCTTTAAAGATTCCTTTGGATGAAAATCTTAAATTTTCATCCAACTTTATGGTTAATTTTAATTGTTAGTAACTTCTTTGTTCTTTGGTTATTTCTTAAATGTGATTTGGTTTTGAAAACTCTAAAAATTACCTATTAAGTTCTAAATTCCAACTTAAATCCTAAAATTCTAATCTAAAAACTAACTTCTAAAAGCAACGATTCTAACTTCAATTTAAAGGAAAAAACAAAGCAAAAGAAAAGTAAAAAACTAACATACCTCTGTGTCCATCGACACCATGGTTCCGTCATTGCAAATTACCAACATAATGGATTCGAGATACCCGTCGTCCTCCATCATGTGTGATCCATCTGTGTGATGAAAGTTTGGTGTCAGAATGTTGGAAAAATCTCTTTCCTACATTCTTTCTGGCTAATTTCCTACAAAAGATGGTTAGTTGAAAGTATTTAACCTAAGTCCTTGAGTTTAGGAGTTTATGTTAAATTTCTAATGGTTTTTAGTTGATTTTTAAACAACTCTTTAGAATAAAATAAACTCAAGGCCCTATTGCCGACTACCTTGAAGGTTTATTTTATTTGAGAATTAAAATAAAAGATTAATATTTTCCAATTTAATAATATTCCAATGAATATTTGTTATTCATTAGTCTATTAATTTTTGTTGGATTAATCTAATATTTTTGTTGACTTTTTGTCTTTTTCTATTTGGCTTATTAGGCCTAATAAAACAAAACCTAAATCAATATTCATCCTACTAATTCCTTCAAAAAATCCTAATTGATAGAAAAAACCAAATTCTTCAATAGTAAAAGGAATAAAACCAAAGAACTATTTCGAATGAATAGTAAATGAATAGTAAAGAAAGAATAAAAAATAACAAATTATCCCAAAATGAATAATAAATGAATAGTAACGGAATAAAATACCAAAACAAATCCAAAATGAATAGTAAAGAAAAGAATAAAAAAACAAAGACTTGTCTTGAAATGAATAGTAAATGAATAGTAACGGAATAAAAACCAAAACAAATCCAAAATGAATAGGAAAAGCACAACAAAACAAAACCAAAACCCACATGAATAGTTAGATTCGTTAGAAGTATTAGTTTTTTAATCCTAATTCCTTCTCAAGCCGCCACTTCGTCTTCTTTAAGTGTTTTTTGCTTCAAGTTTTGTTGCCATTTGGAATTGGCTATGGAGAGAGAGTTGTTGGTGAGCTTTACGACTTTTATGGATTTGTTTTGTTCAAAGTTTTTTAAGACTAAACAGACCTTAGTTTGTTCGGAATTGATCTGATAGTTGTGAGTTGGGACTTTTAAAAGATTAATTTTGAGTGACTAGATTATCTTGATGGTCTGAAATTTGGGAAGCCTGGACTGAGTTTGATGGTCTGAAATTTGGGAAGTCTGGTTGAGTTCGATGGTCTGAAATTTGGAGGCCTGGACTGACTGGTGACCCCAACTAGGCCTCGGTCAAGCCCCCGTATGCCTCTCCTGCTGCTGACATGTGGCGAGGCGTGAGTCGCTGCGCCCCCTCGTTCCCGTAACCCGTTCCCGACTTCGATACCCGCTCTCGAGACCTGGTTTTCTTCCAATACCCGCCTGATACTCCGTTTCTTGACTGCTGTTCGAACTCTGGTTTTGACTACTGGTTCGAATTCTGGTTTTAAATCTACAAGAAAACTAACTCATTCAATCAATATAATCTTTTTGAAGGTTTTTGGATAAATTCTAACTAAGCAAATCGACTAACTAAGACAAAAATTTAAACTATCAAACTAACTAAAAGGTTTTTGTTTTTTTGGGGGATAACTAAGCAAAGCAAACTAACTAAATGGTTCTTGGGTTTTATGAGATGAACTAAGCAAAGCAAACTAACTAAATTAAAAGCTAAACTATTAGAGTAACTAAAGGTTTTTGGGTTTTTGGGTGATAATTAACAAAAGCAAACTAACTAAATGATATTTTATTTTTTTGTGGATAAACTAAGCAAGGTGTGGGCGCTAGATTACCCACCCTTGGTAATAAAGCGAACACCGACTAGGTTTAATGCCTTTATCCACTTTTTTAATATATGGGAGTGTTGTGAGCGCGGTCCACTGTGCCTTCCAAGCAATGGATCTTTTTTGCTAACATTTCCTAAGTGTCGTGGATGGCATTCTAATAATTAGAATGCATGTAGTAACTCACAAGTTAACTGCAATGCTCAGGGGTGATGGTGAAATTCTAACTCCCTAACTATTTATCCTATGTCGAGGGTAGACTGGGTAGTTGGCGTCATTTCTAACATCCTTAACTACGTGAAAAGGGGAACCCCTATGTTCCTTCCATGAACCTCTAAGACTATCGTGGGTTTTTAAGACTCCACCTAGAAGTTCTACTTTTAAAAGCTACCCCTAAAGTTCCAACTTCTGAATGTAACTCTAGATTTTACTTCTTTAACTTGGTTCTAGATATTAACTACCGACTTCGATTCTATGTTTTGACTTTTGACTCTAGGTTTTTACTTCTAAATCAACTTTAACTCTTAACTTCCAAGTTTTAACCTTCTAGGGTAATTCTAAGTTTCACTTTTAATTCTATGTTTTTACTTCTAAACTGCTCTAAGATTTACCCTCTAAATCTAACTTTAACTTTTCACTTTTTACTATAGATTTTTACTCCTAATTTAACTCTAGGTTTTTACTTCCAACCTACTCTAAAAATTTACCTTCTATGTATAACTCTAGGTTTTTGACTTTTAACTCTAAATTTTTACTTCTAAAATTAATCCCAAATTTTAACCTCTAGGTTTGACTCTACGTTTTCACTTTGACTCTAGATTTTTTCTTCTTCCAACAACCTAATTTTAAAATTTAACTTCTACCTCTAACTTTTAACTTCTACTTTTAGCTTTTCACTCTAACTTTTTACTCCCCAATTGACTCTAAAATTTAACCTTTAAATTTAATCTTAACTTTTTCCTTTTTCCTTTTTCCTTCTAATTTTCAACTCTATTTCTAACTCAAAAAATCTACTTCCTAAGTTGATTCTACTTTTGACTTCTACCTCCTACTCTACTTTTTACTTCTAAGTAACCCTAACTTTCTTTTCTAAACTACCCTAAGATTTCACTGGAAATTTTAACCCCCTAAGTTAAACTTCCAAATTAATTCTACTTTTTAACTTCCCAAAGTTAATTCTAGATTTTGACCTTAGAATTTGAACTTTGAGAAATAAAAATGTAAATTGACTCTAATTCTAACCGCTAATTAATCCCTAATTTTTATCCTAAATTCTCTTTCTAATCTAAACCCCTAAGTTCCGTCCATGGTTCTTTTTGGATGAATTTTACTCAAAATTCCTCCGTCCTACCCCCTACCGCTTAACTTAGCCTAACGCGGTCGATTTAAAGCCAAATCCTAAGTGTAATATGTTTTTGGAAACCTCTATTCCTAATCTATAACTTTTTGAATCTAAACTTCTAATTTGCACTAATCTCGGATGCTAATCACGCTCTAAGGGCTGATTAGGAAAATAAATGCTAATTAGGGAGAAACATCAAAGATTAAATCAAAAACTCACCTCTTCACTACCGGTGTCGGAAATAACTTCGTCCACGTCCACGTGTACATCCTCACGCTCCATGGTAGTCTTTGGCTTTGTTTTGAATTTTTTCCCAGCTCACCGCTTATTTAGAAAATATTACAATTTTTGATGATCTAAACTCCCTCTTTCCCTTCCTCCTTTCTTTTCTTTCTTCCTCTTTCTTCTACACTAGCACTATTCCACCTAAGCTTTTATTAGTCTTACACTATGGTTTCAAACTCCAAGGAGGGTTTAAATGTTCCTCCTACCCTCTTACACAACTTTGCTTTGTGTCATCCTAATCCTCCTCCCATCGGTCACTATGAATTCTCAAGATTTCCTTCCTAATCTCCTAGCTCGGCACTATTTATCGTCTCTCTCCTTTCTACTCCTATAACATGTCCTTCTCCCTAATCCTCCATCATTGTGTGTGAACTCGTTTGGTGGTGATGCAGGTTGGATAGGAAGTTGTTATGCAGGTGGCGCGTAGGGTGGCAACCTCTTTTTCTCCCCCCCTTTCTCTTGTGTTTTTGAAGTTCTAATCTGATTTTTTTCCTTCTTCCCAACTGCGTTCCAAAATTTTAGACCTTTAAAAGATAAAAAAAAAAAAAAAAGGGTGGTTGGGGCCCCGCAGGGCATCGTCCCGTTAGTTCTGGAAATCCAGTAGTTGGATTCAGTTTAGCCAAGCTGACTAGCCCGATGGCTGATGTTCAGTTTAGTCAAGCAGACTAGCTCGATGCTGATGTTCAATTCAGTCAAGCTGACTGCCCGATGCTGTATAGCTGGCTGCCGGTCCGGTATGCTGGCTGTATGCTGGTCCGGTGCTGGCTAGCCATCCCAAAAATTCACACAACCGGGTTCCCTTAGGGGAACCCACTAACACAAATTTAAATTTGGATTTTTTAATAGGGGGTTAGGTCCAGGATCGAAGCTTCGCCGTCCGGGGGGTTAGGCCCCAAATTTTTAGAATGGTCACCTAAACTAAGTATTACGGGATGGTCACTCTCTTCCTAGAAATTCGTGACCAATCTTGGAAGCTAAACTCTGGACTTTTCCAAGAAGGTCTTGGAAACTAAACTTTGGAATCTAAAGCTATGGAGGTTCAAAGCTTCGCTGTAAAATTGGGTTTAACACCAACTTTAGGACTTGTGACATTCCACGGTTTCAAGGCTCCGCCGTCTAAGACTATTTTAACACACACTATAGGACTTGACGTGGTCACTAGTTCAATGCTTCGCCGCCGTGGGGGGAGGCCCACACAACAAGGGGGATATTAGAAGGAGGTAGAAAAGACAAACTTAAGAAACACACGTGACAAAGCCAAAGCTTCGCCGTCCCGAGGGGGGGTCCACACAACAAGGGGAATATTAGAAAAAGGTAGAAAAGACAAACTTAAGAAACACACGTGACAAAGCCAAAGCTTCGCCGTCCCGAGGGGGGTCCACACAACAAGGGGAATATTAGAAGAAGGTAGAAAAGACAAACTTAAGAAACACACGTGACAAAGCCAAAGCTTCGCCGTCCCGAGGGGGGTCCATACAACAAGGGAAAGATTAGAGGAAGGTGAGAACACGTAAGTGAGGGAAGACAATATGTTAGGACACGTAAAGACACACAACTTCACAAGCTAAAGGCCCCCCAAAGCGGCATCGCCAAGGTACGGTGGGGGGTGACTTTAGGATTAGGACAAGACACCAAAAGACTCCTAAACTCACAAGTTAGCTCACAAAAGTACAACAAGAGAGAAACAAGGACTCTTAACTCGTAACAAGGACACAACAACGCACGAGAAGTACACAAGGCAAGATAGAAGGACCCCCAAGGACCTTCAAAGCTTGAAATCTAGCAACAATAGAGCAAAAAGTGCTCCAAAGATATCGTAGAGGTTTTTGGCTTCAAACGCCAAAATATCCAAAGCAAATTGGACCCACGGACCCAAACAAAAGTGAAGGGGTATTCTAGAGAGAGAAATGGGGCCCTTAAATAGGTTTCCAAGGGCTCACCCCTCCCTCTAAAGCTCTAAGGTAACCTTATCAACTCGGATTTTCATCCTCATCCTCAAAGATTTTCATTCTACATCCTAAATTTCTACTTCTACCATCTATGCTGGACCAACATCCTAACTTTTGGAGATTAGCTCCAATCGCCGAACGGATTGCGCCGTTGGATCCAGATCGCCGTGTTTAGTCCTAAATCCCCCTCACCCCCGTACCGAGGCCAAAAACCCATCGTAGGCTAATTTAGTTTAAAAACCAAATCCTAGTAAAATCCTAGATTTTGGGGGTCTCCTATTTTGAGAAATGTGAATAGCCTAGGGTCTCTGGTAGGTACGAGAGAATCGGGAAGGACTTTTGGTTGACTTCGTTTCGCCATCGTATGGGCCCGGGGTGCCGGTCAACGTGGCGGAGACCCCGCCACGTGGTTAATTCCCGAGGAATCTCGCCGGTTCGGGTACTTGCCGCTATCGGAATGTCGTGAAACTTCACGGAGCACATTATTAACATAAAACAAGCTAGTCTAATTTTTAGTGAGATTTTATTGTAACCTGGGTAATTTCCATGAAATTCCGGTTGGAGGTTAGGAGGGTTGACCACCCGGAAAAGGTTCTTCTGCAAGTCAGAAGATGCCGGGATTTTTCACGTGACCTCTCAGGGAGTCGCATGAAAGACGTGCAGGTGTGTTTCCGTACCTGGCACGATTGGTCAATGGAGACTAAAACTGGCCATCTCCTCAAATTAGCGACGATGCGGGAATCTTCTGCAGGTAGAAGAATCTTGGCGAATCGATTTCGCCGTTGGACTCTTGGCATGGGATTTACCCTAGAACACCATCCTTGGGCTGTAGATTCCTCCACGGCCCGGTCTTGCGTTAGTGGCTCCTGCATGCTAACAATCGGGATTTTGGGAATTCGTCGATCTAATGGGGAATTCTAAATCTAACTCTAGGACCTGACCTAGTGGCCTCGCTGTGGATCCCTCGGACCGACCTAGCCATGAATTGCCACATTCATGGTGGGAATTAGCCCTTTTGGGGCTGTGTAAATCAAACCCTCCAAATCTAGCCAATTTGTTATCTTTATACTATTTTTAGGCCAGGTTTGGAGGGATTCTAAGTAAAACGTAAATCTAGACCAAATACTATAATGGGTATGACACAACCCTATTTCGGTTCCACACTCTTTTTATGGCTTTTTGTATACTTTTATCAACTTTAAATTGCAAATTTCCAAAAAAATAATTCTACGAGTCCCAAGTGACAAATTGGGAGCTCACACAAGGCAACTAACTAAAACAAAAGCTAAACTATCATCTAACATCCATGACTTGGCAAATGAGTGTATAAGCAAACATTGAGTAATTTGCATCAGAAAGAAAGGGAGCCTCTCAGTGAGGTTCTTTGACTTAAGTAGGCCAAAAAAGCCAAGGGTTTTCTCCAACTTTCTCCTTTAAGGTAAATGGTTTTAAGGTCAAAGCTCCGCCATGCGGGAGCAATCCCAGGAAAATTCGTATAAGATGGTCCCAAGTGTCTAGAAGTGTTTCAATCCTTAAATGAGGTGCACATGACAATGCTTAAACCAAAAATTAAGGACAAAGAATTCCCAAGGTATCAAATAGTTCTAATTCCTAAATGAGGTACACATGACAGTGTTTAAACCAAAATTTAGGAGTTAAGCCAAACCAAACTTTGTTACACAACAAAGTTTGGCTGGTATTTTGAGTGTTAGAATCTTTTGGTAAAGACTAGCTTCACTGCCTTAAGAATTCTGACTCAATGGCTATTTCACAACATAAAATTAGTACGCAACAAGGTATGCAAGTTTTGGGGGATAAAACCTCCCAAAATTGTACTTTTAGTGTGGTTTTGATGGTTGAAAAGGGAACTCCGAGTCCTCTAACCAAATCTTCCACTAAAAGAAAGCAAAGAAAGCAAATGAGCAAAAGATGATCAAAATTTGGTCTAACTAAATGCTTTCGACAAAGCCGGTAAGCAAATTGAACAAACGAGAGTCTCTATACTCCGACAGAATGTCGGTAGGTAGATAATGGGGTATGAGAAACTTCGGAGGGGGGCCTTATATACTCGCTAGAAGGCCCCACCACTTTAGTTTACCATGAGATATTAGTATTTTTACTCAAAAACTATCCTAAGCTAAATCCTAAACTACCCTAAGATATTTGCTAAATAATCTTTGTTTAATCTTTACAATTTTCTAAAACAAGCCTTAATTAGCAAGGAAATCTTGTCCAAATAAAATCTAAGATTTTTTCCAAAGATATTTAGGAAATTAACTATTTTGACTTTGAGATATTTCGTGAATAACCCTAAGATATTTTCAAATATTCTTAGTTTAATCTAAATGGGCTTTTAAAGGAAAGATTTGAAATCTTAACTAAATCCAATCTTCAATTTCCACCAAGATATTTTGTAAATTAACCTTGAATTACCGCTAATTATTCCAAAAAAGTCAAACTTACGACTGAACTCTTCCTATCTTCTTGAGAACAACTCCAAATTGAAAACTGATTGTGCCATCACGTTCAGAAGACCCCAATCAATCTCGAGGTTTCCCTACCCCCTCCTTCCAGACTGTAAATACTCGTAAAAAACACTAACGGTAATTTCAAAGAAAAGTCAAAATCCCAACTAATGGAATTTGCAATTTTCAAAAAAACTGACTGGCTAGGGTTGCCTAGAAGGTTCGTGAGAGTAAAAAAATATTCATTATTTGCGACATTCGAACACCGCTAGCTCCTAGTTTGCCGATCAACCCGCCGCCATGTTATAAATTCTTGTCAAATTCGATGTCGTTGTCGATTCTAGTACTTCTGACTATCAGAAAGTCTTCAAACTTGACTGGTCGCTTATTTAATACATAAAACTTGAATCTAATTTTTAGTGAGATTTTACCGCACTCTAGATAATTTCCATGAAATTACCATTAGTTTCAAAGGCGGTTGACTTTCCATGGAGTCATCGTGGAGTTTTGTAAAATCCCGAAACTTTTGGGCAATCTTCTAGGAAGTGTCCAAAAGCCAAGGGCAAAACCAAACCTCCAATAAAGATGCTAAATTTAGTAATTCTTTAATAGTTTCCACCCAAGGGGAAAATTAATCTGGTACCGGAATTTGTCGTGGATGATTAGTTCCGCTGTTGACCTCTTGGCATGCTTTTACCCTAAAAGCACCTTTTTGTAAGCTCCAATCACCTCGTCCTTCTTCTACTTTGCATTCTGGTTCGTATTCTTCAACATTTGCAGGTCTTCACATAACTAGTCCAAATTCCACATGAATTGGATCTAGACACTTCTAAACCTAAACATAGACTCTTATGATTCAGCCAGGTTGTCACATGTACTCACATGTTGAGTTTTACATGGACAAGACACTAGAACTGGCTAATTCTCACATCCTCACATCTTTCTAAAACGTTAATATGGACTCTAAGACACTATATTAAGACCTAAACATAAAAAAGCAGAGTATTTTGTGCTTTCCGTGATTTTAGGAAGACTCCTCACTAATATGGTAGGGACTTCTACCAAACTCCTCTCAACTACTAATTCATGCTATTTTGCACGAATTAACACTAAAAACTAACAATGAATCGCGAAAAATAAACCTAGAGCTCCGAGTGCTAAGTTGAGGGCTCACAGTTGATGAATCTCTTTATTTTGTAGGAGAGATCTATGCATTTTTCCTCTGCATTGGAATCTTAGACTTTTGCTAATAGTATTGAACTTCAAGTCAAAAAAATGGAGGAAAAATCATGGACTTCTATATGTATTATCACTATTGTAAGACTTTTGATGGTTTGGGTGATCTTGATGGTGCCATAATTTCACTTCCTTTGCTTTTTCAAAATATTGAAGTTATTTTTTATGCAGAAGGCAAAGAGATTGTAATTTACACCCTCTATAAAAAATAATACATGTAAAAGAAGAGTAGTCTTTTAGTAGCAGTTTAGAGAAACAAACTTCAATTGCAATCCTAAGGTATTAGGTTGCACATGAGTCTACATTAACATATGTTGATGTAAAGCAACACAATCCTTGAACTCGCCAAAGCAAACACAAACTAATTACTAGAACTTCTTTGAAGAGAATGTGAAAGTCAACAATACATGCTTTTAAAGAAAAGCAATGTTGTTGCATAGATTTGCATTTGTTTATGTGAATTTTAATCCACCATTTTGCCCTAAATTTTACTGGTGAATTCTAAACATGTTTTTGTAAGAAATACAATGACAATAATAGTGCTTAAAGTGTAATTTATAGGTTCAAATATTTGTAGATCCATTTGGGAAGAAAATCAATGACAAGGAAAAGCGGGTGACTAAAAACCACCATGAAAACATGCAACCAACTACTCCAAAAAGGAGAAAAGTGAAAAAGACATAGACAACTTTGAATACTTATGATCTCTAGACCACCAGAAATTACACTAACTTTCACAAAATTGATAGTTTTTAATGATAACAAAACTAAAAAAACAGTTTTTTGGGATTGATTGAGTCTATCATGTGCATCATAAACTCTAGTCTTTGTATAAAGAATGTGAACCTACAAACGCATTACACATTTCCAATATGTAAATTGAATGCAAATGTTATCCTTTCAACAAATATTTCAACTGCAAGGGCATTAAGATGTAACAATGGTTCATGTTGCAAACTCTACTCTCCCTACAATGGCAAATGCAATTCCATGCTCTCAAATCCAAAAAAATATTCAAATATTGTAAAAACCAACACCATTTGTATGCTAGTCAAATTGTGAATACTTTAAATTCTATAAATGTCAATTTCCTTCAATTTTGTGTTCAACAATCTGAAATGATGTATACCAACATGCTAAGTCAAAACAAAAAAATTTGGAGCTCAAAAAAAAAATTTGACAAAATATAAAGCAGTTCCAAATTATAGCGTATAAAATCGAGTTTTGACATGGCTAACTTTGAAATTAATTATTTTTCACATCACAACTAATTTTTTTTTTAAACTTTCATTGTAATGTGTTAAATGTTGCATACTACAACTTTCATATATATCAACTTTGGAATTTGCCAATTGATGCTAATGTTATAGTTGTTTGAATGAAAGAGTTTCAAATCTATACTTAGTTATGTTTGTGACTGTAACTTACATAGAATTATAAAATTATAATTCTATATAATTTTACATAGAATTATAATTCTATTCTAATATTCAAAAAGCTCTTACAATGCAAGTCCTACTTTTAAAGACAATAAGAATGGAAGTGAAATATTACATGCATGAAAATTATAAGGCTCATTTCTAGGTATGTGCTCCTTAAGGGATCAAAAAGCCTAATTGTCTACATAGTTCCATTCTTTCAAATACAAAGTTACATAAATCAATTCTAGCTTCTTCAAAAATAAAAAACTGCCACCCCAAGTGCCAATTCATCTTGTTTATGATGTTGTACATTACTATCCATTAAACCATTGTTATTTTTTGCATTGTTTTTCAATTATAAGTTTATTTCAATGGATGTGTGTGTACAACATTTTAGAACAATATTGGAGACCTTAATATAAAACTTGATACAAAAATTTGTTTCATTTGTAAACTTACCAATTGGTCACACAAATATGCAAAAAGTCGATGAATTTTTTTTTGTGTATTTAGCCAACTTTGCCAGCACATGGAAGTTTGATGAAAATGGAGGCCCAATTGACCACTTGATATGATGCAAACAAGCATCCATCTAGTGGAATCTCACTCAAAACTAACTAAGTGTCTGTTTGTATGTTTGGACCCGACCTGATATTTAATGTTTAACCAATCAAGTGGTTCACATAAAGAAATAGCCAATTTAATTTTGGCTATAGAGATCAAGTCCCTCCTTTTTCCTATTTTGCTTGATTCTACGATTAGTAGAGCCCATTCTCCTTTCCATCGACCCGACTTACTATAATTTTTTTAAATTATCTTTTACTTGTCTTCTTGTCTCACCTCATTCATTGGATGCCGAATGCCACTCAATCCCAAATATTAGTAAATAAGTAGATATTTTATTTGGAAAACCATTACATATCATGAAGCATGTTGTAGCATGGACTTGAACTTAGGACATTCCCACGGTTGATGCATGAGAGAGGTGCATCAATGGCCTATTTGGAGTGCTCTTGAAATGTGCCAATATATGGCTGGTAGGCATGCATGGTGCTACTAAGCCGGGTAGTGAAACGCTAAACAAAGCACGTTGACCCCTTAAGGACCAAAGTCCCCTAGGGGGACTTTCGGGATTTCAAGCAGGCTCGTGTGACCTCAAAGTTTGACCTGATTTTTTGAAACTTTTTTTGAAGATAGGGAATGTTAGTAGCTTTCTAAAAATATAATTTTTTTTCCAATTGGTGCCTGGGAGCAAAAGTTATGCCACCTTAAGCCAAAAAAGTTGTTTGCTGGGCAGAAAAAAAAAACCCACAAAAAAATGAATTTTTTTAATTTTTAATTTTTTTCTGAAAGATCATGTTTTTGTCTATATTTGAAGCTTTGATTCATTCTATTTGGACTCAGAATGAGAAAGTTATGAGCAATCTTGTTTTTTGGGCAATCTAAGTATCTTCTTCAAAAAAACTTCTCTTTCCAACTTCAAATGCTAATATCTTTCAATCCATACGATCAAACTTCATGAAATTTTTACCACATGATCTGAGACAAGTGAACTACAAGATCCTACGGTTAGATTCTTAAAAAAAAGTTTTTTTTGGTTTAGGGAGTGATCGCAGCAGAAGTGGCAGTTTTCAGTGGTTTTGGAGCTAGAAAATGCCTTGGTCCTTTAGGGGTCAAGAAAGATAGGCACTACAATTCGGAAATTCAGTCCACCACGTTATGAGTGCCGCAACCATTATTAGGTCAGGTGTGGGGGCGGTTTATTTTTTTTGGAAAGAAATGGAATGAATTCCATTGCCGTGGGGTCGGTACCTTGGAACATGGGCCACAAGGACCATAGCGATCCATGGGCTAGACACTTTATATGGCCATGTACTCACCAAAATTTGTAGTGGACAACCATTCTTTCCCGAATGAAGAGAGTGCCGTGGGACACTCCCACAACCCTGACTTGCCCAATGACCGTGTTGGTCTCCTTTGAAGAGCCGTCGTGGGGCTACTCTAATAGCTTCATAACATTGTTAACCTTTTTTGGAGGTTAACCCCAAAAATTTGGGAGCCCCTAGTAACAAAGTACATGTGCCTAGCCAATGACATCCCCAACATTGACAAACCAGTAATACAGTACCTATGTCCAACCAATGAGGTTTTCAATATTATAACTGACCCCATCTAAAGGCAAATTATACCTTGAATTGGGAGAGGCAACTCAACTAGTTAACAATGTTATCTTAATGCCTTGAGGCATGCAAATAGCACCTAGAAGCTTACGACCTATTTCCAACCACTTAAGCATTTCAGGATAGCTACCAAGCTAGGTTTGGTGGGGGAAATTTTTTCTTTGTATAAGAAAATAGATTTTAGACATATTTGAAAATTTTCTTAATTTTTTAACCTAAGAACAAAATTACTGTGAATTTTTTTGGTTCAGATTTTGTGAAACCTATTCTTATTATGTAGGTATGCCTAATTCCAACCATAGGCTCATCGTCAGGAAATCAATTGGAAATGAACGGCTCATAATACATCATAACTGAGTGGTTTCACATGTCCACTTGATCCTAAATGCAACAGCCTATGTTGTGGAAATGGGGGGTTGAGCGAGAATGGTCGCTTTCTCTAATTTCCATTCCAACCACAAGACTTCGCCTCACCCAAAGACCAATTATTAGTCCCACTTCCATGTGCAAAGCTGATCCTTTAGCCGACTTAGTCGGCATAAGTGTAGCCAATTCCAAGTGGAAACCCAATTGACTACTGCCTATGATGCCAAGCAACCAAGCACCCACGGAATCTCTCCCTCAAACCAGCCAACCAGTTTCCATCCCCACCCCAAGCGAAGCCAACAGCAGGTCCGCCATGATGGGAACGACGACGAACTGAAATGATCCACAAATCCATCCATCCAACGAACGAATCGGATGAATACCTGAGCGAAGTGCGGGCCCTTCCTTCAGTTCTCATCCCCCCCTTGCCTTGTTGCCAACTGGACTCTTCCGTCGTTCGCCCTTTGCCTATTTTCCCGCTTTTTCTTTTGTTTGTTGGGCGAATGGGCGTTGGAGCGCCTGATTCTCGAAAGGTGGTGCCCATGTGAACCCACGTGAACGGGAAGGACGGACGAAGGGGCCGAGGACTTGCCAGGAAACAGTCGTATCCTTATCCGAAGCAGGACACGAAGGACCCCACATGAACTGAAGGAAGGACCCAAATTAAGCTTCTCACTGGAAAGAAATGGGCAGACTTACTTAGCGCAACCCTTCTTTTTCTTTTTCATTTCTTTTTCTTTTTTGAAAACAAATGGAAAAAAACATCGCATTTTACTTTTTATTTTATTTTTTTCAATTTGTTCATTTCTCTGCATCCCGGTAACACTCTACGTGTTGTTCAGTTTTGTAAATAATTAGGGGAAAAAATGGGACATGTCTAAAATATGAAAAATTGGACATTACAACTATTTTTTGAAACTCGGAGAAATTTTCATTGTTGAAAATTCTGAATATTCAAAAAGTATTTTTGAGAAAATTTAGAAAAATACAATCACGAATAGAAAAAATCAATCCATTTCATCAAAGTGCTGAAACAATAAGATGAGCAACGTGTCAAAAGCCAAGGAAATTGGATGAAGCTGCTGAGTTATCGAAATGCCAAAATTAAATTATTTTGACACCACTCAGGTGGTGAATCTGACCTAAACGTACGGTAACCTGAATTTTTCAATGTGATTTATGGTGGGTACATCCAAATATTGCACCTTGCCTAAAACCGTCATCCTCCTTCTGTTTACATCTCCAAATTCAATATGTACGAATGTTGACAAAACAATTCCGGAATATCTCCGCCCAAAAACTTTGAACCTTCATAATTATTGTCCAAATGTCGCGTTCTTTGGTGGGTTGAAACCTCTTTTCATTTGTCAACCAAAAAAATGCAAAAATTTGACCAAGCTAATAATAATATCTATGCACAACAACAAAAAGTGGTGGTTTGAGGGTACTCACCTTAGTAGAGGAAGATTTCTTCTTGTAAGGGGACTCCAGTGGAGGCTATTAATTTTGGTGAACTTTGCAAAATGTTTGGGCTACTTAGGTAACTACTACAAAAAATTTGACAAATTTACCATAAATTTCCAGCAAGATTGTGATAATAATTGGCAAAATACTCACACTTCCTTGAATTTACAATAGGTTTGTATCTAGACCAAAGTATTTGTAGAAATTTGACAATATTTAGTAACCTTGAAGAAACAAGAACACCATGTGGTGGCCTAGGGCAACATCACATCTTGTCTTTAACCCATAAACAACGCAACGGACGTTTGACATCCGATAAATGACAGAGAATCCTTCTATATAAGACAGAAGTGCAATTTTTCATCCTCGAAATTTGGTTGTAAAAAGAGGAGGTCTTCTATAATAGTTTGACTTTCAAAGAGTATTTTTTCATTTATTTAAGGCAATGATTCTCAAGGTATCCAAAGGAATTGATTTATGTGGTCACCAATCTGTCCTTTAAGAGTTAAGATGAAAACCCAAAATTTTCATTGAAACTGGTAAATTTACCACCTACTTTTTAATAGGTTAATTTGGTATTTCTCAACATCCTTAGTACGCAATATTTCTCAATATGATTAGGATAGGTTGGAATGGATTCCCAATATGAATTCAAATTCTCCAAATTTGATCATCCCTGGAGAAAATGGAGAAGGGGTGGGTCCACAAGTCGAGTTCTGATTAGCCCTGACCCCACATCAAATGTTGGCCCAATTTGCAACCCTGTACTGTAGTTGGTCATGGGCATCCTTCCTGAATGTGGATTGGCTGGAAACAGGGGATTGTCGACAATCCCAGGAACTCAGGAAAACATCAAATATAAAAATAAAAAAGTAAAATTATATTCCGCTCATCCCCCTTCCGGCTACATTGCCTTGATACACTCAGTAGTCTTTATTTTTATTTATTTATTTTTGAACAAATGGAAAAAAGTAGTTTTTATTTTGGCTTACAAGAAAGAACAATTTTCATTCCAATTCAAAGGAAGCCAACAACAACAGCATGCCAAGTAGAGCTGAGGTGGGTAACTCCCACAGCGCCACCTGTCTAAAATCGCCATCATCACTTTGGGAACATTTTCAAAGTCAACATGTAGCTCTGTTGAAGAAAATGTTTTAGAGCCTCTACCAAAAAATTATTTGACCCTTTGTAACTTTTGCAAATGCGGTATCCAAATGTCGTGTTCTTTCATGCATTGGAGCCTCCTTTCATTTGTCAACAAAAAAAATACAAAAATTTGACTGATCTAATGATAGTAGTTGTTCACAACACTAAAAAGTGGCTTTAGAGGGGGGTGCCTACCTTTGTGTTTAATGTTTTTGTTATTCAACAATTTAAAAAAACAAAAACATAATAGGGAGATCATAGTTAATTGAAGGCAATTAAATAGTATTTCTCTCAGTTTGTTGAAACCTTAGGTGCCTTGGAAGCCAAGTAACAAATCTTCAATGAATTTGCGGAATGAATATGAGGAGGTTAGGTGCTACTTCTACATACAAACTTTTTCCAAGTTCAAGAATAAATAGGCCGAGGGAAGCCTTCACAATTGTGATTCCTCCTAATGAGACCTCAAATGAGCAAACCAAGGTGCAACTTTGAGAAGTTATATTCCACCTTGTTACCATCTGTAGTTGTCAACTTAGGATTAAAATTCCTAAAAGGATGTCAAATTTTTTCAAGATCTCTTCCTTATCCCTAAGCCTTTTGTGAACCGT
The DNA here is from genome assembly GCA_951799445.1 of Pseudisothecium myosuroides. NCBI lineage: Eukaryota > Viridiplantae > Streptophyta > Bryopsida > Hypnales > Lembophyllaceae > Pseudisothecium > Pseudisothecium myosuroides. The sequence continues at coordinate 10,495,101 of OX637292.1, read as the reverse complement.
TGAAAGGTGAATTTGTCTCTTCCCAGATAGTCCTTTTTTAAACCTCCAAATTGGATCTTATCGAAGATGTGATCATGACCGATGACCCTTTGTCTATTTTCTATAACGATATCTTTAGTGATTTTTATGTAGTTTGGTAGTCCAAGGCAATAATTTCTATTACGTATAACTTTTGGCTTACTTGTTATTAATTAATTAGTGCCAAATTTTCTATCAACATTATAGTTTTAGGAAAAAATTGTAATGATTTAATAATCAAATCTTTAACCATTTTGTTCTAATCAATGTAAGAGAAAATTTTGTTAATCTTCAAAGAATTTACATTTTATAAATATGAATTGTGTTTTTGGCAAAATGTCAATGTAGAATGCATTGAAATTGATTTCACAAAATATTTGTAAATTTTTTTTCAATTTTTATTATGTAGATAATTTCTATTTATGATGTATAACATCACCTCATCTAATGGAAACCTCACAAGAGTAATAAAGTGACATATTTGACAATATATCTAGATTTTGTCCAAGACCTTATAAGTCATTAGAGGTCAAAATAGCAGGTTTTAATATTGCTTGACCTCGGAATGTGTGATATATCACTACTCAACTCAATACCTAAAGCATTTCAAAGACCAAAATCAATACTTGTATTGTAGAACAAACTAGTGATTTTGGTATTTGGTATTTTTTGATATTTTAGTGTAGCTTCTAAGCATCATGTCCTTCATTCCAAACTTTGTTTTGTAGAATTTTGAAAAAATTATAATTTCGCTTTGGTTTTAGAATAAACTTAGACAATTTAAACAATTAAGAATTTTTGTCCCTTTTAAAAAAGAAAGAACATAAATTGATTTTGAAATTATATATGTAGGTGGAAAGCTTTGGATCATTATGTTTTGATTGATGAAATGAAACTTACGACAGGTTTTATTTGAGGGCAATCATAACATCTTTCTTAACAAAAATATTTGAAGTATTTTTTCAATTTCAATTCTTCATAGTTTTTTTGGGTACAAAAAAATCATACGGTGTAGATAGCCTTCAATAACATTTACACCTCAAGATTGAAAGTTTTCAAAAAAATTCTTGACTCATTTAGCAATTTAATATTCTTTTGTCAATGCAAGTAGCATTTTGTTTTAAAAAAGGTTTTAGACTAAATATGAAGTATCTATTGATAATTGTTATTTAATGTATTCTTAATTTATTTCCTCAACATGAGATTTTTTTCAAATCAAAGTATATACATATTCTTTGAATACAATTTTTTTGGGATTAATTCAATTAGTGCAAAACCTACTCACTAATTGAATGAAAATGGATGAATGAAGATGATAGTGTTAGTACTAGTGGATGAAAGTTGAATGAATGTAGATGAAAGTTAGATGACAATCACTCTATTTGAGAGGTATCGTAGACCACATTCCATTGATTTTATGTACAATATTACAAACTTTTATGTAAGTGTGCCTTACAAATTTACATTCCAAATTAGTTTAAATTAGATCCATTTCCATGGAAAGTATTAGTTGAATTAGTTTTGAGTAGTACGTAGAAAAAGAGGTTTCAAATACCAAGCTATAACATTAGGGTTTGGTTGACCAAGACCTACATGGCCTTTAATACCAAGCTTAGACACTATAGTTTGGTTATTGTAACCTTTTACAAAACCTAAGGTAACAAAACGTAACAAAAACATGGCTAGCTTGTGGCAATAGAAATAGAGTTGTATTAGGGAATCTAACCTTATAGATAGATAGAAAAAATTTGAGACAAGTACAAGGAAGATCCACCTTTAACATTGGAAGATTAAAATATGTATTTGCAATATGAATATGCAATATGTAAGATTATAATTGTTATTCTCCAAATACCTCTACCTTATTGACTACCTTGGACGTATTTGACTACATGTCTAATAGAGGAACATGGATATTGAAAGATGTTTAGAAGGATCATCCAACCTATTTGTTGTCTACATGCATTTGCTAAGATGATCAATTATATGTTTTTTGAACCTTACATATATCAAACTGAACTGTACTACATACTCTAAATTTCTTTAATATTTGAAGTTTTTATGTAACATTCTTTCCAAGTAATTACTTAAATCTATTGTCTATTAAAATTACATGAATTTACTAAGATGATCGATTATATTTTTTGTTTTTTATTTTGTTTTGTTTTGATAACAAATGGAAACCATTGTATTAAAAGAGAACCAAGTAATTGCCGATCTAGAGTTTGGACAAATGAAGAGAGGATGAACAAAAAAAACAAAAAAAAGGGAGGTAAAAAGAACGAAGAAACTAAGAGAACAAACAAAGAGGAGGGCCCTCTTTGTTCCACCTAATAGAGTAACCAACTCAAGTAGCTAAAACCAAAGATTGCAACCAAATAATTATGTGTTTTTTGAGCCATATATACATCAAATTTACTATACTATATATTCTAGATTTCTTTAGCATGTGAATTTTAATATAACATTCTTTCTAAGTAATCACTTATAACAAACTTCAAAGATTTTGTGTGCAAGTTGTTAGTGATGTTTCCCTCATTTAGGCCCCATGCCTTTTACAACAATGGTGTATATTTTTTCTTATGCACCTATTAAAAGCTTTCTAGTTTCTAAGATACTTATCTAAATCCTATGGAACTTCTCTCATTAGATGTATAAGTCCCACACACAAAACCACTTTCCATGTTTCTAAACCAAATTCATAGCCAATCTTACCATTTTATAGTAATTGTTCTATTTGCAACTTTGCGATTGCAAGGTCTTGAAAACATTAAAAGTAGGCTTATACTATATAAGCCCGATGGAAAGCTCTGTGCTAATTGAAGTAATAAGACAGAATAGGCTCCAACAATTATCTTGCCAATCATTAATAAACAAAAAAATGAGACTCCATACTTCACCAATATTGGTGGACAATCCCATTGGTCAAGATTGGTCAGTCTTGAGGGAACCAATAGGTGTAGAGTGAATTCTTATTGTATCCCTCCCTACCCACCAAGTCCATATAAAAGTGCAATTGCTTAACCCCTAAAGGACCAAGGGTGTTTTCTGTCAAAAAACACTGAAAACTGCCATTTCTGTTGCATTCACTTATGAATACCAAAAAAATAATTTTTTAGAGAATCTAACCATAGGATCTTGCACTTAACTTGTCTAAGATCATGTGGAAAATTTTTCATCAAATTTGACCGTACGGATTGGAAGATATGAGCATTCAAAGTTGAGAAAAAAGTTTTTTTGGACTCTGCCCTACAGCTTCAGCTGCCTTTGATCGGCATTCTTGGAAATTTTTTGCACTACAGACTTTGAATAAAAAAATCTACCATAATGAGGGTAATGTTATACATATGTCCACCAAATTTCACTTCAAAAAAATTAGTGGAACACATCCAAAAAAATCTTGGAATGAGACTATGCCAAAAAAATTGACAATACACTATCTTTTCTTGCTAACAAGATTTCTGCCTCATACTTTCAATACTCAAAGATCCCAATGGTGGATTGAAACATTTATTTATCTTTGACAAACTCCCCAAAAAATAAAAAATAAAAAATAAAAACTCTTATTTCTATTGAAATTAGAAGGCTTTCGTGATCCAAAGTCTTTGGGGCAAAGGAAAAAAAAGGGACCCGGTTTGTTCCCTTGTGTTCCCGATATGTTCCCTACAGCGTTCCATTGCATGGGGCCTCCAACTCACTACCTCATCCACCTACCATGTACTCCATCCATCAAGTGTTTCTATCCACCTACTTCTCTATGAACTTCAAAAATTCATAACTAATTCTACAAAGGTCCAAAAATTATGAAACGACTTGGGTTAGATGCCACTTTCATTTCTCTTCCTCTGAAAATTTATTGAAAATTGTTTAGAGGTGTTCAGATTCCCCTAAAAGGCAATCAGCTCCTGAAAACAGGCTTACTACTTTATCTCCATCCATATCACAGTGTTCCTATGGGTAGTTTCCTGTCAAAATTTGTTTGTTCTCCTGCATGTGCAATGTACATGTACATCAATTGGCATGCAAACTAATAAAAAGGACATGAGATAACAGAGTTGCATTTTTTTAAGGATATCAGATATGCAAGCCATCAAAAGCCAGAAAATAATTTGAACATTGCCCCTGCTCCAGAAAATAATGTCAAAGGTTTGCATGAGCCTTTAATTTTTTGCTGCCTATATAGACTTTGCCAAAAAATTTCTGTTATTTGCAGATGGTTTCCCACTGCTCACGCACAAAAATTGGAAAAAAAATTCAATGGAAATATCTTTAGCCGGGGGGCAAGCGTGGCCTGCAGGCGCAGGGCCGCAACTCGCAGGCATTGCTGCCCCGCTCGACCCCTGCTCCTCCCTCTTCCGATTTGGTGAGGGGACCTTCCCCGACCCTTCCCTTCCCCTGCGGCCAGAGGTCTCATCGTGGGCTTCACCCGCTAAACCGCCTCCTTCCCACACAACCTGCCCCCTCCGAAGTCAACAAAATTGTGACAGCCCGGCCTGCCCCTGAATTTGGTTTGGTGGAAAAATGCCCATAACTTCTTCATCCAGAATCCAATTGAAATAAAAATTACATATCCACGAAGCTCTCGTGAAATTACACAACCTCAAAAAATATCAAAAAATTTTACTTCAAATTGAGACAATAGGAACCTACCCGGACCCAAATTGTCCCCCGAGGGGACACACGGTCCTTTAGGGGTTAATGGACTTGTTGCATCCTTTGTGAAGTTTGCCCACCCACCGATACATGTAAGGAGGCCCTAAGACTTCTTTGTGCTTGTACATGGAACTTTAAAAAAAGGCATCACCATGTATTCAAATTACCACTCTAAAATGCCTTCAACTTTATATGCAATGCAACATGGCCCTAAAATAATAGATCATTCACCATAGTGAAAGGTTTTAAGTTTCTTTGAAGATACCTCTTTGATACACCTATATGACACTTTAAAGATTCTTCAAGGCTTGACTTTGAAAGTTCATAGACACTACAAAAAATTCCATTTTCTTAATCAAAATGTTAATCATCAAGGTTTTCATTTGCACACAATTTTAAGTTAAAAAAGAACTCTAATTGAGTGCGCATAATGGTTCGATACAAGGCAGTTTCTTTAAATCGATGAGGGAGATTTAGCGAGACGCATTCCAACCTGGTCGAGCATGGAAGTGGGTTGACTAAATGGGTATCCAACTTCCTGAACTGGGCCAGGTAAAAGCATGAAAGCCTGACTAGTCTCTCCCCTCAGAATAGAGACAATAAATCAATTTCATTGCATTAAAAAAAAAAAGGAAAGAAAAGATCATACGAGTAGTGCAGAACATTGATATTGGTTCTTTCCATGCCTGTACGTAAAATAGCTGTGAATTTGTTCAAATCTGACCAATCCAGCCAGGGATCACGCCCAACTTCAGAAAAAAAGCTGTTCCTGCTTCAGAATGCTCGATAAAATGAGTCGAAATTTAATAACAATAAAATTTTGAGAGTTCCATGCAGTCTAGAATCAGAGAGCATGCTCACAAGGTGATCATTATCACTATGTGCAAGAATTCACTTCCTAAACAAGATGTAATATGAGTCAAATCTCTGAAGGGGGTCTAAATTCTATTTTTTAAGAACAGGTTCACTAACACTCTCGTGTGGTACCTGGTCATCTACAAGCTTGTACTTGAGCATAACGTAAATTCAAATAATGTAAATAGAAAATAGGTGGTCTTGCAAAGATGCTGGTAGCGGACCAGCAAGAATGAGAGATCAATTTTGAGGGAAAATGCAACATATCAATGCGATGAATAAATAGTAAAATGAATCCTCTGTAACTCCAGCAGGGAGGACTGGATCACACCTTTTTCTGCCGTTCATACCCATGTGTCGCCCACGTAGAGTAACCACGTTCACTTATCGCTCGTGCTGTTCTCAAAACAGTCAATCATATGACTGAATTCTGCTGCCATGATTCAGTGTTTCGCAGAGTCAGCACGCCATTTTTGATATCCATATGCCTCTCCATTTGCAATGAGAGCTTTCACAGTGGGCAACCCAAGGGGATCGGCCTCCTCCAACACCTTCAAAACTGTACCTCCTCCTGTGAACATGTAGTACCTTGGACTGTCTAGCGCAGCATGATACAATCCTGGGTGCAAACTGTTACAATCACCCATGTAGAGAAGTCAGAACGAAACACCTCAAGCTCTCGGATAAAAGGCATTTCTGAAATGGCAAACTCTATCCTGAATGGTTATGGCTATTGTGTCACAGCTACATGGATACCACAGGATAGTACCGTTAAAAGGGACATGGACGACAACAGCCACAGGAGAGAAGATGATGTACATAGATGGAACTAAAAGCAGCAACACCTGATGATGACTGTTATATTGCATATGCTGTGGATTGAGAGCACCACAACATACACTTATGAGATCATATTCAAGCATTTAACCAAAACAATCAGGTAACTCATCACATCTCACACACAATGTGCACAAGGTATTGAGGTCTTGCTTTCAGGCAAAGGATGCGAGGATTGAGAATATTTGAGTAGAAAAAGTGACCTTTTGAACTCCTGGAGCGTATCACCTCCTCCAAAGAATTTTTGAGCAGTGCGGTTACGGTCAATGGTTTCATCCATCTTGCTAGTTCCATGCCAGAAGGATGGCATGAGGCCCATGACGGCATTCACAAATATCGTTTTGGCAGAGTCGAGCCCCTCGTGTACTTCTGGAGTCTCAAAAGAAGCAGGGTCCACGTCCACAATAAATTGATACTCCTGCCCTGGCTTGAAGTCCTACACAAACGAGAAACATGGGGTTGTTAAGCAGCCAGTCTACATAGAAAGTATTCAAGACCTTTGACAAGGTTAAACTACATATGAGAAAAATACCTTGATGTCGACTGTTCGAAACTTTCCTTCAATGCGGCCTTCCAATGTATCAGACTCCACTAGGTAAGGCAGTTCCAGAACTTTTCCCTCAACTTTGTCCTGCTCCACAAGCTCCTTGGCTAACGCAATGTCGGAGTCCTGCAGAGGACCATACAGCAAATCATAACTAAATATCCAAAATGATCCTTTGAAAAATGCAACCCAAACTAAACACTTCGGATCACATTCACACCTGATCTAAAGACTTTAATTCAAACTCCTCAAGAACAGATTGGATTTCAACGCACCTCCACACCCTTGATCTTCACACCATATTTAGCACACAGAAATGTGTTGTAGATAAGCCCACCGAGGATGAGATGATCCACTCTCTTGTAGATTGCAGTCAGGGGCCCAATTTTGGTGTCATACTTAGCACCAGCAACTATTGCTACAAAAGGCCTCTTGGGTTCTAACACTGCCCTCACGTTGGATAACTCGTCCTGCAAAGTGAAATACAGAATTGAGCAAAAGGATCTACTCCCAGATCTACCAAGTCAGTCTGCTAAATGAAACTTGTGAATGACCTTGATTCAACACTAATAAGTGAAGCATGGTAACATTCTCAAAGGTAAAAAAGTGGCCGCATTGGTATCTACAGGTTAGGACGCTTCAAGGAAGGTAACCAAATCTACCAATAGAAAGAAGAAACCATTCCCTACAATTTTAAACAATAAAAATACGATTTGAAAGTTACTACTATTAGCTTCCAAAGTGGACTTTCTATAAGGACCCAAGTGAAGAAACCCTTGAATATAATGCAATGGTATGATCAATAGATTGAAGGCTGTCTAGTAAATTACAGAGCTTACAGGCAAGTTTGTAGGGAAGTCATCTGCATGAAAATTACCTGCATACAAAGGCCAGCGAAGGAAGGCAGATACTTGGTAACGTGGTAGGTGGAGGTATGTGGTTGCCATGAGCCGAAGGCATCGTTCACATATACATCAGCAAGCCCAGCTAGTTGCACAGCAAAGCGCTCCATTTTCTCACCCTTGTCTTCTTCTCCCTGTACATTGTCCAGGCATAATTCGTTGGTTACCGTTCCCCCACATGTTAAAGCAAAGCGAGAAACATTAAGTGGCTGAGTGGTTGTATACCAAAAACATGCGTGTGCAGTTTCAAAGAAATTCATACAAAGATAGCCTACATCAGATCGACAAAGATTTTAGTGTAGGTTTACAGGTATTCGATTCATAGAATCTTGTTGAATTCATATTGAGTTCGTGTTAGTGTACAGCAAATGGTGAAAGCTTCACGTTACTGTGATTGGTAGCTAAAAAATTGTGAAAACTTCAGGGGAGGTAGCAAAATATACTAATAGAAAGAAGAAATCATGACTTACATTTATTTAACAATAGAAACTTGTTTTGGAGGTTACTGTTATTGGCTAGGAGCTTCAAAATTAACCTTTCTATTTTCAGTTCAGGAAGTAAGAGTTGGTCATAAAAATGATTTAATGGTCATCGATTTAATCAGGATGCACTTACAGCAAACCAACGAGTATTGGGCAAGTAGATGCCACCAACTTTGCGAGCGCGCAAGTCATGTATTAGCCAGTTGATGGAGGTATCCACATCTTCAATTCCCTCCTTCTGGAAAACATGGAACTTGGGAATTGCGAACTTGATACGCAACTTTCGTTGCAAGTAACCCACGACAGCATCCACCGCATCATCTTGCGTGACAGTCAAAGTTTTGGTTTTCTTGTCATATGGGCGCCCAACGTGACTCATTATAATCAGTCTGTCAAGAAAATAGCCTTCGTCAGAAACTGGAAAATGCAGTTTGGCTAAGTTAATACCAATGTACGCGGCTTTTGGAAAGCGTCATTATGTCTCATTTTCACAAACATCTCCATAATTGTAAGGTAGTTCAAATCTCAACCAAAATCACCTATATAGCTATATCCTAAAACTCGTCAAAAATGTTGGCTCAAGAACCCTACCTGCCACCACGTTCAATGATGTTGTACATAGTTGCCAATGTGACGTCGATACGATACTGATCCAATATTTTCCCTGCGAAACCCTCATCAAGTGAGCATACAATATTACTCTTTAAAACGGCACGCCAGGTGTAAAAGAAACTAGTAACCAGAAAAAACATAATGAATACCTAAACTCAAAAGTTCAAATTGAGATTTCATGCTCAGTCCTCAACTCAACGTTTTGAGTGAATTCTTGTTGAACAGCAACTGAAAATGCATTCTAACGAGCCGACGTGAAATATATATCCCAACTAGACATATAAAGATATCAAAGATGTACGACGACTCCAGAGAGCCAATAAGCAGTTCAATTCTTTAAGGATTTCTTGCTCATTTCTGGATCAAACCATGCGAGTGATAGCTTGGAAACCTACGTACAGGGTGCTTTCTAACAAGCCATTACCTGTGTTCTAATTCCCATTGAAGTTCGCTGACTAGCGTTTAACAATGACGACTAGCAAGGCTTTCATACCCGGCGTTCCAGTTTAAAAAACAGACTCTTCAACCATTTAACAATCAATAATATTGTTTTTTCTGCAGGTCTGGTGCTCCTTCAATTCATGTCAACTGGATTCTACTGCTAAGATCATCACACCTAAAACCATCCGAATAAGCATTTGAGCATGGTTCCTCTTCCTAAGTTGACTAAGCTTTTGTTAAGTCTTGCTAAGAGCCCAAAGCTTGACTCCAGATTCTCTTAGCATGGATTCTTTGGACACCCTGTAAGCAACCTATGAATTCTCAAAGTGCTGAAAATAAGCGTACGCAAAATCGACCTCATCGACCCAACGCTCTTAGGCTCTCATGAATAGAAACTATATGTTTTAGCTTCGATCGGTTTTGCAAACAGGTAGCAGGTCGCAATTAGGTAGAGTTATGTTACACATTCTAACGACAAAGCGAAGTTTCTAGAATCTCCTTCGAAAATCGTCAGGCTGATTGTTTTTTCTAGAAGCTAAACTGATTCGTCCTATAGTGCTTGTGACACTAATTTACCAAAGTCACACTATTTTGAATTAGTGTTGAAATATTACTATTTTGTACCAATAACCAAAAAAATAATAAAAATTGGTGACACTAATATTCCCCCCCTCATTAATAGGGCAAATGAGTGTAGGGTGATAATATAGATTCAAGTGACTGTAGCCTAAAACTCTCGAATGGCAAAGAGCATGGCGACTTAGAATTCTGACCTTTCTTTACGACATTGTGGTCGACACGAAGCAGAACGACTTTGTCCTGGAGATCGGCATGTTGGAGGAGCGGCAGACGAGCGTCCAGAGGCTCCTTATCATCGTGCTCGTGGTCATCCACCATGTATCCCACTCGCAAGCCGTTGCCATTGCCATCCTTTGGCTTCAAATACGGAGTCATCGGCGCAATCAACTGGCTCCTGTCACTTTTGTTTCTAACAGTGAGCACACAACATGGAAATTAGTCACAAAGGTTGAAATTCATCTTACTAGATCAGTCGTGCATTAGATTGACCTACAACTCTAGGGCTCTGCAATAGATCATACAAAACTTGAAAGCATACTCTGAAAGTTACAATAGTACACAACCAGCATCAATTTCATCAGTTCAAAATAACACAGACCATGAGCTCAAATCCGAATTGTGAAATTAATCTAATCTAACTAAATCGCGAGGACTACTTGCATTAGATTGACCTCCAATTCTAAGGTTCAGCAAGTAGTTCCAAAACTTGAAAGTACTCTATGGAATTCGCAAAAGTAGAAAACCCAACATCAATTTCATAAGTTAAGAAACACAGGACATGTTTGCAACGAAAGCAGAAGTATGAAACAGCTAATCTACGCATACTGGATCAGTCATGCATTTAGATTAACATCCAATTCTAGGGTTCTGCAAGTCTAGGTCACCCAAACTTGAAAGCACACCGCGAAACGCGCCATAGTACAAAAACCAGCACAATAGCTCAATTTCCTCAGTTCGAAAAACACAGGAAATGATATTCGAACTCAAAGCAAAATCAAGAAACTGTTCTACGCAATCGCGAAAACTGCACAATCTAACTAGAAACGCAATTGCGAAGACGTACAGCAAGAAAATGCTCGTTAGAACTCTCACCACAGCAACAGTTCACACCAACGATCCGAAGCTATCTCACCAAATGATCAATCGACAAAGAACAATTCAAACCGAAAAAAAGAAGTAGAATTGCACACCACAAACACTCTTCGACTGCGAAGCTCTTATGCACCTTGAGGATCGTCTTCCCCAAGCAATTGCGCTGTTAACGCCCCCCGCAAGTCCGCAGAATCGGAACCCCGCACCGCGCGGTCTCGGTTACGCGCGCAGTTTGGCAACACAATCCGTGGTTTCTTTTGCCCTGCGCGCGGTTCCACACTCAGTTGGGTTGCCAGTTTTCTTTGATGATTAGGCAAAGGTAGGTGCATACGTGGTCTGTGCTCCGCGTCTTCGATTTTTCTTGCCTTGCGGAGTCACGGAATGGTCAGAGATTTTGTACGAGGCGAACTGCCTGGCAGTGCAGTGAGGAGCGCAAATTTCGACGTTGGATTTTTTAGGGTTTAGGGTTTAGTGGGGTTTGGGGGAATTTTTTTGTCCCCAGAGTGACTGGCTATGGCGGACTCTGCGATCCCTGCCGTTGTGCAGCGGAGCGTCTCCCAGCTTGAGGTTGCCGTGTTGGATTTGCAGAAGCAGATTCGGTTGCTTGTTTCGCCGGAATCGCAGGAAGCGGTTGCGTTGCTGTCTGCCGCGGACCGTGCTTTGTATTTCTTGACTCTCTCCAAAGCGACCAACGCGCTCTTTTGCCGTAAGTGCTCGCATATTTTGTTACTGGTTGTGTGTAAGAGGTTCTCTTGTCGTGCTGTACTTCGGGCATTTTGCTGTAGTGGTCTGGACTTTGTTATCGGCACTGCTTTCTGAAATTGTGAGTGGCTTAGTCGGAAAATTGAACTGGAATTTGCTGTTAGGGTTTTTGAATTGAATGCAGGATGGATTTGTCGGAAGGATATGATTCTTCTCGTTGAATGTCCTCTTTGAGTTTTCACATTGATTCTTTTCATTGGAGCATAGGAGTGATTGTTCTTGCGCTACCGTTTTGTCAAGGTTCCATTTCTGTCAAGAATTTGTCTCTTCTTGCGAAGGTTGACGCGGTAGTGGTTGTCAAATTTTTGTAGTGGACTTATTGTCTCCTGGTGAAATCTAATCTAGCTTCTAAAGAGTATCCAATTTGGAGCCAGTATCATTTTCTGTTGTTTGACGACCCTTTCTTGTGGATCTCACGAATGTTCTTGAAATCCAAGTTGAAAATCGATTGGGGAAACATCCAACTCTCTGATTCTGTTGCAATTTGCTTAGGGGTAGGGTTTAAGGGGCAGTGTGGTAGAGATAATCAAGATTATTTGCAACCACCAATCACAACCCCTGTTTTTTCCTACTCCCACATAGTGTAGGAAGACAGAATCCTAAGTCATATTCAAGGTTTGATAACCCCTAATAATTTGTTATGTACATGAGAATCAACTTGTTGATTTTCTAATTTAGCAGGTGTCGACAAGTGCTTCTTGTCCTTTTCAATTTTGTGGAGTCTTGCATAATTATTATGATAATTGTGTCTATGGCATGGACAACTTCTTCATGATAATTCGTGACGCTGGGTATCGTTATGGTGTGGTTTTGCAGTGCACTTGAGGACTACAGGTCAGACTCCAGAGAAGCACGGCGTCAAATCTGAATTGGTATGCTTCTTTTGCAGTTATATTACTCTAATAAAAAGAGTTCTCGTCACTTGGGTATTTTGCGTTTTATTTTCTGAGGTGGTCATCTGACCTGCAATATTGTAACATGGTTGCAGGAAAGGGTGAGCGTCTATCATGATAAAGTTGCCCATGCCATAGACAGAAGTACAGGTAAATTGCACATTGATTCTTGCAGTGGGGTATTTCTCTTGTTTGTAGTTTTACTGTTGCTGTCTGAGTGCTTTGTAATTTATTGAGATGTTCTTGGTTTCGGATTTATTCGAGGACATTGGAATTGGATTGTTTGCTGCATACAGCTGCACACTCCATTTTCAGGTATACACTCCATTTTACTTACTATCCCTTTGTGTTTTACAGCTCCATCTAGACCAACATCTTCCATTAACGTGTCAGCAGCAAATAGGTTCATCGAACATGCAATTCCTGATTTGTCTGAAGGTATTCACATCACTTTCAGGGCTCTACTTTAGCGTTAGTTATTTATCGTGATTCCTGGCTTGCAAATATACTTCGCATTAGGTGTTAATGACCGGATTCTTGAACCCTCTCAAAGTTCTCTATAACCTATTTTACATGTTTTGAAGAAATCACTTAGTGGTACCTAAGCATGTGACTGTTATTTCGTATGGTTCAGACCAAAAACATCAAGTCCGTGAGGTTTCCAGAAGGGGAAACAAACGGAGCATGACATGGGTTAGAAACCCTAATGAAAGCTCAACTCAAGCGAATAAAAAGCAATCGGTGATGGAGGCAGCAGCTGCGTTTCTTGCAGAGGCTGCTAAAGATCTGGTTCCCATAGCTGGTACCTCATCTGACGGTTAGCGTTTCTCCGAATTCCAGCACTGCAATTTCCCACCTTGAAATCTTTCTCTATGTGAATCCTTAGAGTCAAGTACTGGGGGTTGTCTTGCTTTTGATCTCAACCACATTTTATGAAGCTATCAATTGGTGCAGGAATTCAGAAATATTTTGACCCACCATAATTGAGGATTATAGCTTAGTGAAGAGTGTCTTAGCATGACAGGCCGATTCTTTTTTTGTGTTAATTTAAATAGAACGTGGCAATCTTTTTAGACCTGCCACATGTACCATAGCATCTGAAGGAACTGTTCATTGATACTCCATCTCTCTAAAGAGTTATATATCGTGGTGTCGAATTGCATTTTCCATGATGACACGAACTCCTCCTAGCGAATATAATTTAGGGCTCAGGTCAATCATGATGGCACAGACACGACAGAAATCTGTGAAGAACTGTTGCACTGAACTTAACCAGAAATTTGACAGTCTGAAAAATGTTGGATACCAAACAAGGAGTTAACTTACACTACAAGCGGCTCTGGCACGCTATTATAGCACAGGCTCGTGTTTTTAAGTGGGGGCCTTGTCATACCACCTCACTTTCTGCTCTTCACATTCCCTGCAGATGTAAGTTACTAGCTTTTGTCAATGCAAGGCTGCCTCACCCTCGGTCCAGAAACAATAAATCCAGAGTACCAGACTTTCAAGATTCCATACTAATTACATCTATCCTTCTATGCCGTATCTGAAAATTGCTTGTTTTTTCGAAACTTTGCGAACTGAACGAATCTTTGGATTTTATTTAAATATACTTAGATTCCTTGTTGGAACATCGATTCAGTCGTTGTAGTATAGTGGTAAGTATTCCCGCCTGTCACGCGGGTGACCCGGGTTCGATCCCCGGCAGCGGCGCTAATCTGAAACTCTTTTACTTCGCAAGTAATTACTGAGTTAATTTTTGAGTTTCTTGCATAAGTTTCTGTTTTATTACTCCAATGCTTGATTCAATTGGAGATTTGAATTTGTAGGGTATAATAGGTCTACAGGGATATCATTATGTAATAGTGCAGTGAAAGAATAGACACGATTGTCAATTGATTTTATCTTTTAACCTCTATAAGGTTGACAAGCCTATTATCACACCGATTAGCAATATGAATATCTTGCCAACTCCAAGAAGGGCAAATTATTTAATAGTGCAATGAAAGAATAGACACGATTGTCAATTGATTTTATCTTTTAACCTCTATAAGGTTGACAAGCCTATTATCACACCGATTAGCAATATGAATATCTTGGGGCCAACTCCAAGAAGGGCGCATTATTTTCAGAGTTTTGCACTTGTTTCACAAATCAAACTATTACCACCCTAATTAGCAATATGAATATCTTGGGGCCAACTCTGAGAAGGGTACATAATTTTAAGAGGTGTGAGCTTTTTCACAAATCAAATCCACGTGGAATTATAATTTTCCACTTGGATTTGAAATTGTAATTTTAATGAATTTCTAAGGTGATCTGGTTGAAATTACAAAACCATTTAATCATAGAGTGGAGTCTTGAACATCCTTTAAATAATCCATAATCCTTTTTCTATATATCTAATGGTACTTCACCATTAGAAGATTGACACTTTATTCTTTGTTGGCATTAACGCATTTGTCAAAAAATAAACGGATTTCAATGATGGGCTGAACAGAATTGGGACCAAAAGTAGAATGACAAAATTAGGCAATGAAAAAAAATGGATTGGTTTACCTTATCCTCATGATTTGTAATTCTAATGCTTGAATAACTCAAAGGCTTGAATTTGTAAGGGTGCAAATACTATAGGAAGATAGAAATACTCCATTTGCAAATACACATTTTTAGGAAGAAAAGATAAAATACAAGGTAGAAAAACAAAAGATGATTTTCATATATAAATTATTTAGAATGGAGAACATCCAAAAATTTGAGAAAATAAAAATATGAAATTTGAATTGAAAATGGTTGAATTTTTAAAAATTACATAAGTGAGTAGAAATACCGTAGATAAGGAGTATTACACAAAAAACATATGAAACTCAAGAAAGAGCTTGAAGAGCAAAGGGTCAGCCCATTGCAAATCTTCATTTTCTAATGTTGAAAGCTCTTGGAAATGAGCCTCAAATACACTAGATCTTGGAGAAAAAATCGCATTAGAAATTCATTTAAAAAAATCATAGGCTAGATTTTGAGAAGCCATATATTGATTGGGATTATACATGTTATGCCTTTTAATCTCATATTTTTTTGTTGACACTTTAACATGTGAAAAGAGGATTGAAAGACTTCAAATCACTTTCACAATTTTAACACCCTCGTAATGAAACATTATGATGTTTCAATGGCCATAAGTGATGCTGTTGTGTTTTTTTTCCCATGTAATCTCTAATATGTCTAGTTTGAACTTGTATGGGAACAATTAAAAAATAAAAAATAAAACTTGTCAAAATGTTGACTTTTTATTCAATATAGAGCAATTTCCAAGAAGCTCAAAAGAAGCCTTAGGCATTTAGAGGTTAAAGTAATTGCAACCTAATTGTGACTTGTTTGCAATACATCTAGATTTTTGCCTAGAATGTAAATCCCTTGAACATGAAAATTTAAGGTTGGTTTTGGATACACCTATTATGGCAACACTTCGAAAATGGTTTATTTTTTCATATATTAGAGTTATTCGTAAAGTCCCCCCCCCAGTTTGGAGGGGACTTTTTCCGACAAATTTCCTCCGATGGATGACCCCGCAGGTGACTACAACCCTGCAGGTGACCACTAAACCGTAGGCAAAGTCTGGACCAAACTTCTTTTTGGTCGATTTGGGTGCTTAAGAAAGTTTGATACCCACTTTTGTATTGACTTTTTGCCCAAAACTTGCTTTTTCACAAAATTGCGGGGTTTAAACCCTAGTTTTGGGTACTTTACGAATAACTCTATTGTCTAAAAAATACATACCAAGATTTTTTGAAATCCCCTTTCTACTTCCAATAAGCTTCACCAATAATTTAGAAAATTTAGTAATGAGAAACAACCTCAAATGTTTATGCGATCAAATTATAGTGTAGTTACCTTAACCCTTAGAGGTTTGTACCACCGGTTTGTGGGGAACTGTCTACACCACCATTGTCTAGAATATGAATTAAATACTAAAATATGGCAAGACATACAACTACCATTGGCTTGATGATTCAACAATTAACATCTTTACTTGAATGTCACTATAACAATCTACACCTTATTATGTTCAAAAAACGTGACCATTTGTAACTTCTACAACGTATAGAAAGTGCAATACTAATCCAAATTGGGAGTGCCATGTGTCATTTGAAGCAATTCAACATGAACACAGAATTTTGCCACTACAATATACCACAATTCAATTCATGCACCTTGTATGTCAAATACACAAATCAGTGAATAACACCATGTTGCGTCCAAAATTCAGCTACCCATACCTTTTAGGGTTCACTGCCATTTTACCACCAAATCCCCAACTAAGCTTATCTCACATTCTTTCTTCACAAACCCTAAAACAGCATAAGAGCCTCCACTACAGACTCCGTAGAGAGCCTCAGAATCTTCAGCTCGGAATCCCAATCCTAAACCCTAAACCCTAAAATCTGTAAAACTGTAAAACTGTAAAACTGTTAAGGTCTTCAGGTCGGCCTGATCATTGCATTCCAGTCCACTTACAAGCACAGTGATGGAGGGACGGCAATCGTGGGTTTCAGTTTGAGTCGCCACTTCCATCTTTGCAGATTCTCATCGTTTCATAGAATGTGTACCTCTCGCATACTTCAACAACCATCGTTGCAGATTCTCACCGTTTCGTAGAATGTGTGTACACGCATGCTTCAACAGCAACGACATTAAAATTGAGAGAAGATGGAGCTTCCTTTTGGTTCGCTACCCCTCTTGCTCCTCCCTCATATTCCAACGATGGAAAGGAATCCATCAACCCACCCATCCACATTCAAGGTCTCCAATCCCAAGCCCCTCTGAAACCCACTTCTTGATGGATTCGAGCTCTAGCCCGAGATTTGTTTCGCAGGCAATCTCTCGGATACGTTCCTCTTGATTGGTCAATCACCGCTTGGGGATTCGGAACTGCAAGATGAAGGTGACGAAGCTGTGGGAGTCGACGATGGCCTGCCAATGCCGGCATACGCAACCGGCGCGCACCGCCGCCTTGATCGGCATGCGAGCGAAGATGTGCTCCAGAATCTCCTCGCTCAAGCTCCCCCAATCCACAGCGGAGATGGAGATGGACTCCTCCGACGGCTGGGGCTTGGAGGAGTGAGGGACTCCCAACTGAAAAATGCATTCGTACATTTTGGAGAAGTCGAGAACGAAACTGTAAATGAAGAAAGCAATTGTGGAAATCGAGCAATCAATTGAAGGTGACTAAGTTAAAAACTCTGCATTGACGTTGGTTAGGGGGGTGAAACTAATCCCGGTGTGTGCAGTCAGTGATCTCAACACTGCTCAAGAGAATCTCCCAGGAATTTACCGAAACCCGAATCAATGGCCACCAAAACCAGCACCATAATCATACGCTGCCCATGTTTCAGAATCAAAAACACGAAAAAATTCTGCACGACGGCTTCTGGCAACCACTACGCTCTAAATCGTCCAGAAATTCGTCACTAAAGTAGTCACAAAACATTGATGTGAACGCGATCACTGCAAAGGGACTGAAATTGAGAAAAGCAATCTCCAATCCGCAATTCCACAATAATGCTGCACTCATAGAAACCTCTGGTGGAGATCGATCAACCAAAAGCAGAGGCGAGTGTAAGAGGTTACGAACTCTGCAATCACCCTGGCTATGGCGAGAGACGAAACCAATCCCCAAACCACAACAACGCTCAAGAAAACCTGCCCAAAGCAAGAAAACTCGAATAGAAATCGATCAACACTACACCACCCAAGTCGCAAGCTGCCAATGCTTGAGAATCGGAACCAAAAAAAAATTCTGCAAGGCTTCAGCAACCACTGAGCTCCAAATCGTTTCAGCAAATTGTTACCAAAGTAAAGTAGTAACGAATCCTTATTGCAAATTGATCAATCGATCAAACACTTAAGCACCTACATCACAAGCGGCCAAAGCTTGAGAATCGGAGCCCAAAAAGATCCTACAAGGCTTCAACAATCACTGAGTTCCAAATCCTCGTTACCAAAGTAGTAACGAATCCTTTTCGCGAATCGATCAAACACTCGAGCAACCAAATCACAAGCTGCCAATGCTTGAGAATCGGAACCCAAAAACTACTCAGCAATCCTAAATCGTTCCAGACACAGGATGGAAATCATGAAACCCAAAGCACGCCAAATTCCGTCTCAAATTTCTCAAACCTACCACCCCGAAATTACTCCAAATCAACCGCAAGTGATCGATCGATGTTGCAAGTAGCCTACAAATTCGGCGACAACTCGAATTTCTGCCTAAATTCTGCGTGAAGTGGTGCGCATTGTGGTCAAATGCTCGGGAGTTATACGACATGGAGAAGCCACAGTCGAAGCAGCTCGTGGATACAAAGGAGGATGTCATGAGGGGGTTGAACTAAGAAATTGAACCACTCAGTTCGGGCTTTGGCGACTTTGGACCTTGGACCTTGGACCGGAGGACGTTAAACCAGTCACACGAAGTGAGACCAGCAGGGTGAAAACGCAGGAATTTTATCCCTGGGAAAAATGCAGGAATTTTTTATTTTTCACACATGATTTTTTTTTTTTGCAAATTCTGAATTCATATTTGCAATCAAAGGCCCCTACTTTGCTGCGAGGAGGTTCCCCTACATGAAGGTCAGATTCGACACACAGAAATTAAGTCATTTTTGAAGGAAAAAAGCGACACGTGTCATCATGTGAATGGTCTGAAGTGATGTGGATCCCTGAGAATCTGACGTGGAAACTCAATTTTGGCACCTAACTGCGGGATCAGACCTTCACGTACGGTATATGGGATTAGAACAGCACAAAATAGGGGTCTTTTTTTTACATTTACCCCCCAATTCCTGCGTTTTTCACTCTGCTGGTCTCACTTCGTGGGACTGGTTTAACGTCCTGCGGTCCTGCGGTCCTTGGACCTTGGACCTTGAGACCGTCAGTTGGGGCTGAAGCTATAAATAGCAAGTGGCTGAAAAGTTCCCCACTGGACTGACCTTGTTGTTGGTGGGATCATCAACTCGGGGAACGCAACATGTGTCTCTGGATAACGCCGAGTCTCCGACCCACTTGCGCCGCTGCTGTCTGAGGGGGACCCTGAAAGGCCACATCTGATTTTTTTTATTTTTATTTTTCCTCCCCTTGAAAAGGCCAAATCTGATTTTTTTTTTTTTTTTTTTTTTCTTAATTTTTATTGCCCCCTTGAGAAGGCCAAATCTGATTTTTCAAATTATTACTTCAAGTTGTCGTACCCAGGGGTCATGTTCAGGAAGAACCGGCAGCGACTAGTTCAAAGTTAGCCGATGGAATTGGGAAAAAATTTGAGTTGAAATGTGAAAACATAAGCAAAAAAAACTGAAAAATCTATAAAATTTCTATTTTGAGCAAAAATTAGAGAAAATGACCGGACTTATATTGACTAACAAAATTGAATAGAAATTTGAAACGTTTTCATTCAAACAACCAAACCATAAGTATCAATGGACAAAGTCCAAAAGTGGATTTATAAAAGTTGTAGTGTGCGACATACCACACGTTACTATGGAAGTTTGAAGAAAAAATTAGTTGTGATTTGAAAGAAAATTTATTTCAAAGTTAGCCATGTCTAAAACTTAGTTTTGATCACCATGAATTGGAATTACTTTATCTTTTGTCAATTTATTTTAGATCTCAAAAAAAAAAATTGTGCCTTGGCATGTTGGTATAAATCATCTCGAATTGTTATACTCAAAAACATACATTTGAAGCAAATTTTTAAAGAGTTTAAAAGTTTTGACCATACATATTCTTATACTCTTCTTGCTTCACACTGTCTTCTTCATACAAGCTTCCCAAAAGTTATGGAACTAATATTTTTAACACATTTTTGGTTTGTTCAAAATCCTTATATCCTCATGGGTTAAAATGAAAACAATTTCCAAAAAACAGATCACATAGTGAATTCAATGGTGTTGGTTCCATTGTATGCCAAGTTAAACTCTCCCTTACAGAATTTCTTTGAAGTTGAAAATGTCAAGAGGTTTTATGTTCACTTTTTTAGTCAATTGGAACATGGAAAAAGAAATTAGTTAACCCTTCAAGTCCCATTGTCCCTATGGCGAACAAAATATGTTTTAAACAAGTTTCTATGAGCAAATTTTTTGGTGCATTTTTTGAATTTTTTTAAGATAGAAAAACTTATTAGCTTTTCCAAAATATCATTTTTATTTCAATTGGTGTATGGGAGCAAAAATTATGCCATAACAAGCCCAAATTTCAACTTGGCAAGTAGCAAAAGAAATTGATGAAAATTTGAAATAAAAAATCTATAAATATATTTTTCATAGATTGTATTTTTTTCTATATAAAACGCTTTGATTCCTTTCATTTGGATTTGTGATGTGAAAGTTATGGAGCATCTTGTTTTGTGGACATCTTCTTGAAAAATAATAAATGGATTCATTTTTTAGCTCCATTTTCACATTTTTTCAAACAAAAGTTCCACAAGGTTAACTTTGATTGTTAAAACATTCTCACTATTAAGATTAGTATGCTCTAATTCTATTTTAGAGCTATTAGTGATTTAATTTTTTCCTCTACCTTGTACCTACTTCTACATAACAATTTTTTAAAGAATGAAAATCACCTTTTTTTTCTTAGATCCTCAATTTTAATATTCATGATAACAGAAATTTATTCAAAATATGTAGTGAAAATTTTGTGATTTTGGTCCGCAATGACCTTAAACTACCCTAGGTGATAATTAGGTGGTAGGGACTTTTGTTGGAATCCACGAGGTTCCTGGTTCCATTCCCCATGCTAATGTTGCTTGTAAAGGGGGTCTTCGTGATTGTGCACAAGGAGTTGGTTTGTCCTCCACTTGGTCTTGATGGGAATTAGGTCCATGGATTGCCATAGCTGTGTCAAGTCTATCCTAGTTGCGACCCTCGAAGGTCATATGTTTCAAAAAAAAAAAAATGCGAGTTAAGAAGATTTAAAGTCACCTGAACTAATTTGCCATGGTGCAAAAAAACTATATTGTCTTTACTTTGAACGCATTTATTGTGCACTCTAAGTGGTCAAAGTTTCTCAAATTTCTTCCACACATTCTCATACTAGTCTATTGCAAAATCCTACAAATGACAAGTTTGAGTGGGGCTTGATGGAATAAAAGGCCTTTGGACATGAGGGACTAACATATGAGATTGTTGTCACCCCAAAAAACTAATAGATCTAAGGAGTTCAAGGAAAAGGCAATTCCGCCCATTGACTTGTGATTCTCTCAAATTCTACTCTCATTTTCTTGACTACCATGCATTGCAAATTATAGCAAAAAAATTAAATGACTGGAATGTTGTGATTTTGATGAACACTTTCAACCCTCTCATTATCCACTGTGAGCAAAAAGACCAATGTTTTTTTTTCATAATCTCAATAAGATGTGCTCGTCTAAAATGTGTTGCTCGTTTTTTCATTTGTCCAAATAAAACTTCAATTCAACACTGACTATATGTAATTGACTACAAAGAGGTTGGAAATCTACACTACATTGAATTTAAATCTCTAATAAGAAGAACATTGTTCCAAGTGTATCCTACGTAAGGGTTAGATTTGACATAAATTAAGTCATTTTTGTTTAAAAAGTGTCATATGCCATCTTGTGATTGGTCTGAGGCGACATGGATACCTGAGAATTTGACATACAATTTCAATTTCAAAACATTGTTGTCAAAATAAACCCTCACAAATTGTATACTTTCCTAATTAATGTACCGATATTGCTCTATATAACATTGTCAATCAAATAATTGTTCTCCCACAAGTGGAGGTATAATTTGCCCCTAGATACCTTGGAGGGGGTTCAATTATATGTGAAGGACATCATTGGCTGGACATAGGTAATTTGTTATTGGGTTGTCAGTGTTGGATTGTGGTTGGTGGTTGTCATTGGCTACTTGTGTCTGGCTGATGTTGACCAGGTAAGTTTCAATGTTGGGGGGCTCCCGCTTTTGGGGGGAGCAAAAAGAACCCCCCCAATGAAGGTTAACAATATTATACAATCATGTAATAAAATGCACTAGTGCTTATCAGCGCTTCTTTTTGGCAATATTTCGCCAGATTCCAATTCTTTCTGACAGACTTCCACCATTGTGCCTCATTCCCTCCAAACATTCACCAGCAAAGGGAGGGCACGCAGGGGTTCCACTATTCATCTACAATGCGGAAAAAAAAAGCATTAGATGGGATTTGAGGGTCTTGGAGGGCTGCGAGTTCCCTTGCGTTCCCAGACTGCGAGAACATTGCGGGAACAAACTGCAGCAGCTAGCTGATGTGGCACAGCAACTGCCACATCATTTGTGGAAAAAAAATTTATACCATTTTTGCTCAAAATGATATTTGAAAAAATTATTGTTATTATTTTTTTAATAAATATTTTCTAACAGCGTACTGTTGTTCACATAATTGGGCCAGATCGGAAACGCCCCCAAAACGGCCCTCCAGAGACCCCAAAAAACATCTAATGCCCTGGGGCTTATTCAACCCTATAATGATGCAAAAAATTGTCCAATGGATGACAAATAATTGTTCAATTCTATGTGCACTTCTACGCAAGACACAAATGTCCATGTTCATCCTTGGAATTTTGTGTGAAAAGGGGTTTCAGTCTTGCACACTCTAGTTTGACCTCCAATGAGTGCTCTTTGGTTTTTTTGAGCTATGATTGACATGGTACCATACCAAAAAGGATGATTTCTACAGTGAGATCCACTCAGCGTTCCGTCCAGGATTAAATTACAATACTCTGTAACAGTGTGTTTTTTTGGGCCTTATGAGGCCCAAATGCCTCAAAAAAAAATAGGCTGCACCAAGCCTTTAGGAAAAAATTGAAGAAAAATTGGATGATAAGGCCAAATTGTTCCAATTTTTTTTTTAAAATTGGATGAAGTTGTCAATTTTAAATGAAACTCATCCAAATATGTGGATGAAAGATAGTCCTATCCAAAATATAGATGAATACTAAAATATTTGGCTACATTATTTTCTCGTATGATGCCACTTCAGCACTACTCCAAAAAAACAAAAACAAAAGCCCTGCTCTGTAAGTTTAACTCTTGCCTTGGGAGCTCCGTCATTGGCTCCGACTGCCGTGAATCTCTGATGAGTCTGTGATTTTGCACTTGTCGGATATGATTCCCCACTTGCCTCGTGAGCTGCCGTTTGTTTTGAGAACTCATGTGAGTGCGTGTGCATGTGAGCTCGTGCAGTCGGTCCTGCCTTCCTTGGCGCCTTTCCATTGATTTCCGTACGATGCCTATCTTCATCAATCATCACAAGCAAGTGGAGGCCTTGCCGGCAAGGCGGAAACTTGGACACATGGAGTTTGCATAGACCACGGAAATGACTACAAGAAGTTAGAGTGGTTTTCTTTCTCAGCTGTGTGGGTCTTTGTGTAAGGTAAAAGCACCAGTAGTCCGATCATTTAACCCCTTAAAGGACCAAGCCATTTTCTGGTTCCAAAACCACTGAAAATTGCCATTTCTGCTGCGTTCATTGACAAAGTTTTGAAAATAGTTTTATTTTCAACATGTAACCAAAGGTTCTTGAATTTAAATTGTATGAAAAGATGTGGTAAAAGTTCCGTGAGGTTACACCGTACAAATTGAACAATATTTGCATTCAAAGTCAAAGTTTTTTGGTGTTTTTTTTCCACTGTGTACTAGAATTTCAGATGCCTTTGGCCGCCTTCTTGTGCTGAATTTTTTTGCACTGCACACCATAAAGTTTATTTCTTTTTCTTATAGGTAATCAAGTTAGGCATACGCAAACCAATTTTCAGGGCAATCCAACATACCTAACACATGCAAAAAAAAAACTTATAATGCCACAATGTTTCAAGAATTGGCAACACACTGGGCCATCTTTGAATCAATTTTCCCACCACATACTTAAAGATATTGGAAAAAAAAATCCGGTGGATACAAAGATATACTCACACTTGACAAGTAGGAAGTGTTTTTTTCTGAAAAAAGTCAAAATCTCAAATTTCTATGAGCTTTTGAAGTTTGTAGTAGCCTCCAAACAAGCTTACAAAGTGGGCAACCCTTGTAGAAAAGGAACCTAGATGTCCACTAGCCCTTTTTTTTTACTTTTTAACAAAGTGCCAAAGTGGCAATCACTTAAAATTTGGTGAAGCATTGTATTTATACATTCATTCATCTTTTCGACCAAAAAATACTTTTCAATCATATTCATGCTCTTTTTCATCCAAATTTGGCGACTTCATCCACACTTTTAATAAAAATGGAATTTTTTTGGCAAAAAAAGATTACTTTTATCTAGTGAAAAGTAGACATTTATTTCGAAATGGTGCAATCTAGTCCCTTGGTGCCCAAAAAAAAAGGATTGATGTCCACCTCCCGTGCACTTGTTGTCTTATCCGCCTATGCTACCCTTCCAGAGCCGAAGACTGATTGCATTGCCCTAGCTGCCCAACAAACTACTTTTGGCCAAAAAAATTTATAGCTTCTATAATATATGTCAGATTTTGATGAAATTTATATGTGCACAAAGCTCATGAGAAACTACACACACAAAAAAAGTTTCAAAAATCCGGCCCAGGTCAAAAATCCAGATTCAACAAGCTTGCCCCAAATCCCAAGTGTACCCCAAGGGAACTTTGGTTCTTTAAAGGTTTAGCAATTTTGGAGTATTTCGTGCGCAATAAGAGGTGGTGAAATTTTTGCTATGTAAGAAGATTGCAAAATTTTGAGAATTATATCCCTAAAATTGAAATTACTGTGAAATTTGGGATCCAAAAAGTACTCTTCACCAATAGCCAATGTCTAGACTCTTCCAATTCCAATCATTCAAGAACTACTTTCCTACTCACTACTTCCTACTTTCTTGTGCACTACTTCGAGACATGTGTCATAACCTTGTTAGTTTCAACCTTAAAAAGGACCAAAAAAACACATTCTCAAGTTTTGTTGGAAATTTGTTCCCCTTTGGTTGGAAATACTGCACCCCTACATGATGGGTACTAGGTGTGGTTGACTATTGGTACTTCTACCTTAGGTCATTTTCTTGGTCTAAGGTAGGAATACAATAACAGTTACCCTCCCTCTAATGGTAGAGTAGGGTGTTCTAAAACCAACAATAGTTGGCTCTGAAAAAAATTGATTTCCTTGCATTTGATTGGCTCACACTTGATTAGAAACAAGTTCCAAAGGTAGCCGTTGTAGGTGAGCCTATGAGACAAAAATGGAGTTCAGATGAAGAATTCACATTTATATTGCATAATATATTCATTCTTGAGGATTTATTTTTTATTTTCTTTGCATTCTTCCTCATCCTTGTTTTTGCACATGTTGAACTCAATTTCTCGAGGAATTTTTCATATCCTGTAGGATAAAATGCATATTTTAACCGTTTATGGTATTCTTACCTTACCAAAATAAATATAATGAAATTGTACATATCTTGTTGTGCCTGATTTTTGAAATTGGCCCTTGCAAATTGTTGCCTCAAATGTATAGTCTTTATTCATGGGAGCCCAAGGGGCAATTTTGGATACATCTATACAAAATATGCCAATGACCAGGCAGATTTTATTAATGGACCATGCACCAAATGTAATTCACTTCAATTGCAAATTCATGCAACAAATCAATTCAGTGCACATAAAATGGTTAGTGCTTGGTGAATGGGATGTCTACTTTATTTCCAACACTTGAAAAAATTACAATTTATTGGTTTGGTGTGCAAAAATTGCATTATTAGAGATTCTAAATTCGCTTTTGTTTCGCAAGTTCCAACAAAATTTAAGAATTGTATTCAAATGTTCACATTCTAATGACCTTTAATGATTTACATTAAATTGTATTTCCACTAGTGTTGGAAGTTGTTGTTGCATCATCAAATTCATTCTCTAGATATTTTATTTACTTTGAACACCCTTGACTTTTGTATACAGTACTTAGATGATGCAAAACATTAACCTTTTGATGTCCAAATCCTTTTGAATAAAGTCAAATTGCGCTTTAAGTATAATTTTGACCACATTAACCCCTAAAGGCCTAGGCCTTTTTTCTGCCAAAAAACCATCAAAACTGCCATTTCTATAGCAAGGAGAAAAAAAAAATGAAAAACGTTTTTTTTTCACATCTAACCGTAGGATCTTAAACCTAACTAGTATGAGAATGTGTGGAAAAAATTTCAGAATTTTTGACCTCTCAGATTGCAAGAAATCTGCGTTTAAAGTGGAAAAAACAAGTATTTCAGCACATTGCGGGACTAGATTTTTTGACTTTAAACATTTTTCACTTAAAATTTTTGCACTACAGAGTTTTGTGCTTCAAATCTTTATAGTGGAGAATTGAGTTGAGAGTCTAGGAAAAAAAAATGATATTTGAAAAAACTTAATTATCATTCCTAAAAAAATTATTAAGTAGAAGTAGGTACGAGATAGAAGGAAAATCTAAAACATTAATATATTTTAGATGGAATTAAAATACACTAATCCCAATGGTGAGATTGTTCTAGCAAGTAAACTAAACCATGAGAATTTTTTATTTTTTTTAAATTGCAAAAATAGCATTTAGAAATGAATTTTTCAAGTTATTTTTTTCAAGAAGATGCTCTAACTGCTCGAAAAACAAGAATGTCCATAACTTTTTCATAACAAATCCAAATGAAATGAATCAAAGCTTTCCAGATAGACAAAAATATAATCTATAAGAAAAAAAATATTTAAAAAAAAAAATCAAATTTTTGCCAAATTTTTCTTGCTGCCCGGACTGCCCAGTTACGAAAAAAAATAACATATTTGGCCATAACTTTTGACTCCTATTTCCAAATGTGCTGAAATTTAGTGCATATTGTTGCGAAGGAAGTAGAGCGTAGACACAGAAAATATATAATGCAATAAGAAGTTCTCAAAGTAATCAACATTAGGGTTACATGATCATACATATATAGGAGGTATCACTAGTAGTGAGATCTACTTTTACCTTATCCTAAGTCTCACTTAACCTAAGTTAACTGGGATCGTTATCTTATCTCAACACTCCTCCTCGATCCCGGGTTACCTCATTAAAAAACTTAACTGTGACAAAAACCTTTATAAGGAAAATTCACAGAAAGAAAAAGAGCGTAACCTAATGTGTAACTAGGTCTTGAAGAGATCTCATGCCAGCTTCTTGAACCAATCGTTTGTGAGTGTAAGCAGGGAGTGCCTTTGTAAGTATGTCAGCAATGTTGTTGGAGGATTGAACTTTCTTTACTTCAATTTCTCCTGATTCAATAAGGTCTTGGATAAATCCAAAGATTTGTGGACTGATGTGCTTCGTTCGATCAGCCCTGATGAATCCACCTGTAACTTGCGCCACGCATGCTGCATTATCTTCAAAAATCGTTGTCGGTTGTGTACTGTGGCTAAGTTCACATTGATCTGAAATGATCTTGTCAATTGTCCGTAACCAAACTGCTTCTCTTGTCGCTTCATGGAATGCAATTAACTCTGCATGGTTGGTTGATGTTGCAGTCACTGTCTGCTTCACAGACTTCCATGATATGGGTGCATTGTTGCGTAGGAAGATATAACCTGTCTAGGACTTGCCCGTGTTTTCATCTGATTTGAAACCAACATCTGCATATCCAACTAAATTTGATGGTCCAGTCTTTGTATAATGAAGTCCTAAGTCTTCTGTTCCGCGAAGATACCTAAACAGATGCTTGACTCCATTCCAATGTCGCATCGTGGGCTTCTGACTATGCCGAGCTAACACGCTTGTTGCAAATGATATATCTGGCCGAGTATATGTAGATAAATATAACAAAGCTTCGACTGCTGTGAGGTACCGTTTGCTATCATATTCCTCCTCCTCCTCCTCGCAAGGTCGGTATGGGTCATCATTTGTCTTGCTTCGACCAATCATGGGAGCAGATAAAGGATTTGCTTGGTCCATCTTGAAATTCTTGAGCAACCGTTGAGTATACGCAGTTTGATGAGGAAATATACTTCCATTGGGCAGATGTGTAATCTCTAAACCAAGACAAAAAGAAGTGCGGCCAAGTAGTTTCATTTCAAATTGGGTTGTTAGTAATGTTACCGTTTGGCGGCAAGTTGAGGGTGTACCTATAAGGTTGAGATCATCAACATAAATGGCAATGATCACAAACTCGTGAGCATCCTTCAAAGTGAATATACACAGAAGGGTAGGGTCGTGCTGGAACTTGTGGTATAGCAAAAAATCTCTCAAATGTTTATACCACATGCGACCTGCTTGTTTTAATCCATAAAGAGCTCGTTATAGCTTGAGGCCAGAATACTTGCCCAGAGAATCAGCCGAAGGGGGCGTAGGCAAGAAATCAGGAGGAGGCCTTATATAAATTGTGGCATCTAAATTTCCATAAAGGTAGGCTGTCACAACATCTAGAAGCGTGGTTTCCAAAGAATGTTGTACAGCTAGGCCAAGTAGATATCTAAAAGTAGTGGCATCCATAACAGGGGAATAAGTAAAGGTAAAATCAATGCCAGGACGTTGATTGAATCCTTGAGCCACTAATCGTACCTTGAATCGGACTATTTGTCCTTGGGTATTACGTTTCCGAGTAAAAATCAACTTGTTTCCTATGGGTTTAGTAGGAAGGTTGGTCAGCAAAGGACCAAAGACTTCATGTTTTCTAAGAGAAGAATATTTGGCAGCAAGTGCAACTTGCCATTTTGGCCAGTCAGGGCTAGATTTTGCTTCATTTAACGTGAGTGGGTCAGGATCATCACTAAGTATCCGAGTAATGAAGGCGGTCACAGATGAACCATCTTCAGGGAAAGAAGAAAATTGTGAATTATCATCAGGTGAGAAAAGTGCATCACTATGTAAGGTGACATGATGAGGGCGAGGTTTCTTAGATATAGAAGCAATAGGGTCAATCGTACGCTTAGAAGGAATGACACTAATGGGGATAAGTCCTGTACTAGGGAGAGGATTTCTAGTAATTCGGGGACCATCACTAAAGCCATCTGGTAGCTTGTCTGCAAGCGACTGTAAATGAATAAGTTTCTTGACCTCAGACTCAGCTAAGGCTGTGCGGGGGTCAGGGTTTTGAATGATGGTTTCGGGTGCCCAAAAATCTAAAGCAGGGGACTTGACATTGGGTAGAGAAGGGAAACTATACTCTTCAAAATGACAATTGGAAAATCTAGCACGTAGTAAAGTGCCTGATGAAGGTGAAACATACCGAATGATGCTAGGGGAATCAAAACCAACATAGATCCCTTCCTGACGGTGACTACCTATCGTTTTCCTATGAGGTTTAGAAACTGGAATCCATACTCTACAGCCAAATACACGAAAATGGAAAACATTGGGGACGCGTCCGGATATTAACTCGAAAGAAGACTGAGTATTGAGCAAGGTAGGACGAAACCTGAGTAGTGTAGCTGCATGTAGAACTGCATGTCCCCACATTGTAGGAGGCAACTTGGCATGGATCAATAAAGGCCGAGTGATGAGTTGAATCTTCTTGATATATGCCTCTTGTAAACGCTGTAATATAGGAGGGAGTTCCGTTGGTAGCTTCCAATGTGAAGGGCGCTTAATAAGCTTTCCTTGTGAACATGCCGCGCAGCTTCCAACCTTGTCAGCATCACTGGTGCACAAATTGTGTCCTTCCAACAAAGGTAACATCCTCCTCAACATAGTGGTGCCTGGATGGCCCAACCGACTATGCCACAATCCAGTCTTAGCTGTAGAGGGGGGTATCAAAGCAGAGTTGCTCTCACATACTAGTCCATCGACTCCTGCTTTCGCAGTGGCAAGGGACTGTCGGCCTTGCCTGAGTTCCCGGTACTCTTCATCATCTCCTACCAAAGTAGAGAAGTGGAAAGCTGACTCCTTAGGAGGGCTTCTCAATAACTCGTATAGGCCAGTAACTCCTGCGTTAGCGGTGGCAAGGAGTTGCTGACCTTGCCTGAGTTCCAATACTTCTTTATGGTCATCCAATACAGTGGAGACATCCATCCTATTAGCCCGTAAATCACGGTAGCTGATCAGGCTCTGGGGGGCATCAGGGGCATACATTGCTTTTTCACACAAGAGGGGGGTCCCCCCAGGCAATACTATAGTTGCCTGGCCCTCTCGGAACCAAAAGTTCCGACTTCCAGCAATTGTGACGATATCACAAGTCTGCCAGGTTCTATCACGGCTAGCAAACGTGAAATATTTCGGATCTCTAAGAATTGTATGCGTCGTGGCACTATCTATAAGAGCTACATCTGTAGGAGCTGACTCTTTGGAGATATGCACCATGTAATTTTCAATATTTACATTGGAAGAGGAAGAAGCGTCGAGCGAATGAGCCTCCCTCTTTTCATTTCTAAATTTCTCTAACTCTTTGTACATACTAACGTAGTACGCAGGAGTGCAGCAGTATCGAGCGATATGCCCTTTACGGCTACACTTGTGACAAGTACGATTGTCACGTGAAAAGGATGACTTCCTATCAAAGGTTCTATCAGAAGATCTATCGTTCAATTGAGAAGAGCAATAATCACGATTAGAAAAACGATCTGAGTATCGAGAGACTCTATCAGAGGAGGGTTTATAAGAGTTTGACTTACCTCTAGGGTGTTGCCGATTTGGCAACCGTTGTTGTTTCCTTGTTCCTCGTGGCTGCTGTCTCGAGATCTCAGAAGTGTGAGCCTCTCGAGCGGGTTTTGCTTCTGCGCTTTTAAGTAGAAGCTGGTGCTGTTTTTCAGCAAGCAAGAGATAAGACATTATTTCGGAATGTGTCGTAAACTTCATATTCCTATACTGCTGAGCTAGGAGGGCAGAAGCAGGAGGAAAAGTGGATAGGGTTTTATCTATGAGCTCCCTATCTGTAATCCTATCTCCACGAAGATGAAGTTGAGCAGTAATACGATGCAATTCAGCGTTGAAGGAAAGGAAATCAGGGAAATCAAGAACACGAAGAGCAATCCAATCATTTCGAGCTTGGGGAAGAAAGATAGTGCGCTCATGATAAAACCGATCGTGAAGTTGACGCCATAGCTCCGCCGGGTTGTCAACTTGGATGTATTGCTGTCGAAGAGAGGTGTGAAGGTGGCGGCGAAGAACAAGCAAAGCTTTCCACTTGGATGACATTGGAAAATCCGCCTCTGGTTCATCATCGATCGCATCGTCCAACCCCTCCGAATAAAAGTACGCTTTCACATCTATACTCCACTCCATGTAATTGCTACCATCTGCTTCAAGAGCATCAAACAAAAGTGGTTGTACCCGGGAGCTATTCTCCCGCGGTGACTTCTTATCCGCCATAGCTATCGTAGCTAAAGACAATAGTGGAAAAGAAAATAGAAAAAGAGAATAGCAAAACAAGAGACAAATTGTGTTGATAACATGTTGCGAAGGAAGTAGAGCATAGACACAAAAAATATATAATGCAATAAGAAGTTCTCAAAGTAATCAACATTAGGGTTACATGATCATACATATATAGGAGGTATCACTAGTAGTGTCACTAGTAGTGAGATCTACTTTTACCTTATCCTAAGTCTCACTTAACCTAAGTTAACTGGGATCGTTATCTTATCTCAACACATATGAAAGATATTCCTCACGCCCACCTTCTATTAAAATTTCAGCTTAAAATATGGAAATCTCTAATCACACGGACCTGCCCAAAATTTCTATACGGCCAAAAAACGCAGTCCGGTCCTTTAGGGGTTAATCTGTAAAAATATTGTTTGTTTTATTATTTCAAAAGTACATCTATAAATTCCAAAATGCATATAAATGGTCAAAAGTGGTTATCTAGAATGTGGTAAATAACATCTGCTCCTTCACTATGAAAAGTAGTTGTTTTAATCTACAACAAAAAAACAATATAAAGACATTAAATTTATTTTATATAGAATAAAAATATTTAAAAATAATCCAATATATATTAAAACCTTGAATATTTATGATTAGTTGTTTTTTTAATACATTTTAATCATTTAAAAAAAAATCCTTAAACTTCTAAAGATGTCCATTTTTTTGTACATTATATATTTTCAGAAGTACTATTAAATGTCATAAATGAATACTAAGACTAAAAAAAAAATTATATTAACCCCTGAAGGACCGAGGCCTTTTTTCTGCCAAAAAACACTGAAAACTGCCATTTCTATAGCAAAGAGTAAAAAAATTTGAAAAATGTTTTTTTTTCACATCCAACTGTAGGATCTTACACCTAACTAGTATAAGAATGTGTGGAATTTTTTTTAGAATTTTTGACCGCACAGATTGCAAGATATTTGCATTTAAAGTGAAAAAAACAAGTTTTTCAGCACATTGCGGGACTAGATTTTTTGACTTTAAACATTTTTAACTTAAAATTTTTGCACTACAGAGTTTTGAGCTTTTATTTTATATAGTGGAGAATTGAGTTGAGAGTCTAGAAAAAAAATAATATTAAAAAAAAACTTAATTATCATTCTTAAAAAAATTGTGAAGTAGATGTAGGTACAAGATAGAAGGAAAATCTAAAACATTCATATATTTTAGATGGAATTAAAATGCACTAATCCCAATGGTGAGATTGTTCTAACAAGTAAATCAGACCATCCCAAAAAAAAAATTTGAAAAATTTGAAAAATTGCATTCAGAAATGAATCCCAAAGTTATTTTTTTCAAGAAGATGCTTTAACTGCCCGAAAAACAAGAATGTCCATAACTTTCTCATAACATATCCAAATGAAATGAATCAAAGCTTTCCGGAAAGCCAAAAATATAATCTATGAGAAAAAAAATATTAAGAAAAAAAATTCAAATTTTTGTCCCTTTTTTTTTTGCTGCCTGAGCTGCCCCCCGAAGCCTGTTTTGAGCTTATATGGTCATAACTTTTTTTCCCGGGCACCGATTGTGAAAAAAATTATATTCCCTTGAAGCTAATCAGTTTTTCTACCTCCAAAAAAAGTTTCAAAAAATCAGGAGAAAATTTCAGCCCGTAGGTACCTGCCCGAAAACGCATTTGTCCCCCATAGGGACAATGGTCCTTTAGGGGTTAATGTGAATAAAATAGAGGGTATTTCAATATTTTAGTAACAAAATCTCTAATGTGTAGATCATTTTGAATGATGTACTTGGACCTTGAACTTAGAATATGAATAAGTAGCAAGTCTTATTATTTTAGTAGCTTTAATAATAATCATTGAATTTTTATTTTCTTTCCATTATTGTTATATATAATTGAAATTTTATGCAATACATAGCAGTGTTGTTTAGATTTTTGTAATACACTTTGTCTATTTACTAATGATATGAAATAGTTATGATCTTAATAGTTGATATTTTTTTAACTCAATGTTTTATCTTACTTGAATAGTATTGTGCGCCACAAATCAAGAAATAGCTCCAACAAAGTTGACATCAACTTGCCGCCATGAAACTTGTTGAAGTCCGCTAGTCATTTCTTCTATATTTAATTGAAATATTAATAATAAAAAATAAATTGAGTAAATGAATATAAATTTTTAAATGATAATGAAAATTTAAATATAGAATAATAAGTTTTAATTTAGTCTTTTTTATTATATTTTTTTCGATAAATATTTTAAAATCATTTTTTCACTCAATATTCATTAAATATTACAAGAAATTAAATTTATATTCATGTTTGAATGGAGTTTAACCTTCAAAGATGCTAAAGTTATCATTGATACATCTACCATCTTGAAGATGGTTAGAAGTAAGTAACGTTGGATGTATCAAACATCGAGGAAGTTCTTCATCTTGTATAATGTGTGGATAGTTTGGAGAAATTGGCGAGTGTTTAATCTAATCATAAATCACTCAAAAGAACTTTATTCTTATAAAAAGATCATGTTAGAAAACATAATTGAAAATTGATTATAACCATAAAACAATTTTTTACATATTTGAATCCGGTCATCATGAATTTATAGATGACTCTTGATTTGTGTGTGTGTGTGTGTGTGTGTATTCAACCTCTAGTAAATTTAAGTGTAAAGACTCACAAACACCTTGACTTTAAAAGGCATTATCAAATATACTAGAAATGTCCATAATTTTTTTAAATATTTTTTGTATTAAAAAAGGATTTATTGTGTATTTTTTATATTTATCATTTTATAAGAGATGAAATTGTATTACATACATGAATTAAAATGGAAAAAAATCCGATGGCATTTGAATACCTTAGGCATTTCTGAAGCTCTTCTCACAGATGATGTTTGCCATCCTACCATGTCTTTTGAATGTATATGGTTAAAGGATTAATTCAACTTTACAACTAAAATACTTGAGTCCAATAGCTAATTGATCATACAAAACATTTTCTTCAATTGTTCATGAAATGTGTTCATTTTGATAGAGCTATATATTTCATGTGAACAACTATCTAAATGGCAATGAAAAAAAAAAAATTTCCAAAAATTCCAAAAATATTATTTTCATATATAATAAACTTTTAAAATATATGATTTACTATTGTCAAAATCATATAAGGAATAGGATACAATCATACATAACATTGGCATATAATGTTCTTCGCCTAAAAGCATGCAAGGCTGATCTACAAGGCCAAACCACAATACATACTTCACCAACTATGGAAGATTAAGGAGATACTTACTAAAGGGATAATAATTCTTCTAAAATAATAGCATTAAATAAATTAGAAAACAAAAACAAATAAGCTTAAAACACAAATATAAATTTTCCTTCATTGCAATCAGTCACCATTTGTCGAAGCAAAGGAAGTTGATTGACATCTCCATCGATCAAAAATAAATGTCGTCCAGTTTTTCCCACAAACCAATGAACCATTAAAGGTGCTACTTTTTCCAATGGAGATAGGCCAAGCAAAAAGGGCAATTGGACACAAAAAGATTATTAAAGTATATTTAAAAGCTTTGTCATAAAATATAGTGCTATTGCACATGTCATATTTCAACAACTTACTCAAAACAAGAATGATTGGTATATAAATTTAATATTCCGATTTTTTTTTATTCCCTAAAGGATCGGAGGTTGTCCAGATTTCTAAAATTGTAAAGATCTATTGTAAAATGTAGCTTAGAATTTTAATGATGACTCTCAAACAATAGTTATAAAATATGATTTATAGATCACATCCATACAGTTAGATCAACAAATATACAAAGCAATATTTTTACAATAAAATTTGAAGCCAAAAATTGAAAATTCCTTTTAAAATCAATTGTAGATTGAATACTTATGATTTTTACAAGAATTTATATTCTATAAGTTCAAAATGCTAAATTCTAATTATAGTGATTTTTGAAGATTTTTGTTTGATTTCTTTATTCAAGTTGTTTTTGAAAGGTCATTTTTTGAACTGAAAAAGTTACTTTTTGAGGCTAGACCTACCTATACCCTTTGAATTATAGAATATTTGCAAAGCAAAATCTTCATAATCCATATTGTACAAATGTTAAAGAACTAATACAAGAATCTTCAAAACATTGGATTGTCAATATTAATGTTATGTTGTACATTTTTGTTGACATAAAAATTTTGGGTTGTCAACATTGACATCACCTAAAATCCGTCATAAAAACTAGGGTTCGTCATCTAAAACGGGGGTTTCTTATAGTGAATTGCTATAAATTTTTACTCTTTATGAAAAAAGCAATATGTACCTCTTCATTAGAGAATATTTTTAGAGACGAGATAGTTTTAGAACCTCCTACTTTATTACGGTAAGTGACAATAAATGTAACATAACACTAAATATCATTATTATTATAATAAAGATAAAACTAGATGTCATTATTAGTACACTGCAATGTAGAATAGTCCATGTGGATTGATGCTCAAGATTGCAAGCCGCTAAGACGTCCATAAATTTTGCTATAATATAAGGTAACTACTCCTAATTTCGATTGTTTTCTAAAATCACACAGTCTAGATTCTTGCCTAAAATGTACTTCCTCTCTATTCATAAGAGTTTATGATTGCTTGTCCTAAATCCTATTTTCAACAATTTGGAAATTTGTAGTTTATTCAAACAGTGTCCAAAAAATGCATCCTAAGAAAATCTACAATTTCCTTTTGACTACCAACAAGACCTCACGCAAGAAGGTTTTCAATATAACAATGGGAACCATGCTGAATTGCTTATTTGTGCAATTTTAGGCATTGTCATTTTGGTGCCAAAGAACGCAACATTGGGATACCCAATGCAAAAGTGATGAAGGGTCAAAGTTTTTTTTAGTAGACGTTCTAAAATCGTTTCTTCAGGATACGTACATATTGATTTTGGAGATGTACTCAGAGTGAGGATGACGGTTTTAAGCAGGGTTTTTTAGGGTTTAAGGTGGCATGTTTGGTTTGTGTCGTGGATTTTGCGGTAAAATTGAAATTCAGGATAGGCGTTGTTTCAGAGGGCTGATTGCATCGCACTTTCCTTGAAGTACCGAGTGAGGAATAATTTCGATTGGTGCGGTGCCTCGAGGCTCGCAGTTTTTTTTATGATTTGCTCTATCGTGCGAGATTACGATAATAATTTTTTTTGCCATCAGCTGTTCGGAGGTGTCCTCAGAATTCGGATACGTGAATGAGCGATGGAGGTTTCCAGGCTTCACTGGGTTCGAGATTGTCTTCCATTATAATAAGGGGTTGAAGCAGAGAAGCGGAGCAGCAATGGCGGACATTCATGTACCTCTCTGCTCCATTGTTGCTTTTGATCCTTCCTCGATTTGGTATGGTCACCTTCTTCTTCGTGCAGTTCTTGGAGTTTTGTCTTCGAAGTGTGCGATTCTCATGTTTAGGCATTTCACCTTAGGTTTTGAAGTGTGAATATTTGTAGATCGTTCGATCTTTCTTTGTTTACGGTCTCTGTTTTGTTTTATCTAATTGAGCTCGTTTTCTTGAATATCGGAATCAATCTGTATCCTTCAATTTCAGATTTGGTATCATACAAGGTAACCACCTAAATGAAGCGCTGAGGGCAGGTTCACTATCATTAGAACGATGAAATTTTGTATATTATTGTAAGAAAATGAAAGAGGATTATAATGCCAAAGAATGTGTTATTTGGATACCATATGCAAAATTCAAATATTTTTTTCAAAATTGTACCTGTCCCTGACCTAAAACCAACACAAGTTCTGATGCTAAGGTGGTCTGCATTCTCAAAATCAATATGAACTCATCGCGCAAGATTTTAGGGTATTGCATTTAGGGACTTGTCGTAATTAGATACCTCTACCTTACTCTCATATTGGTATGGATATTTCTTTGTGATGCTGAATTTTTATTTTAGCCCTCCATGCAGCTATTTATTAAGAGTAATCGTAGACGTTTTGAGTTGTGGAAGACCTCACAGTGCGCCGTTTGATTATCTTTGCAACTGCACTAATGATGCCAATGCAAGTTTGTTGCACGGAAAATTGACCACAAGTTTTTCTCGGCAGTTACAGAGTATGTGGGTCTTGTGAACAAGTATTACCAGCGGAAATCAGTGGCCATGATCGGAATGTTCACCCTTGTGCGAGATGCAGAAGGCGGCCACGAAATCCAGCTTCACCAATAACCAAGCACTTGTACAGATTGCTGGTAAATTGAATCCCTCAACTTGTACTAAACCATCTGCAGTTTATTTGCTGAGTAAGGAATTCCTTATAATTACCTGACTTCCTTGCCCTGCAACTAGCTCGGGAAGTTCTCTTTGAAGTAATGTACATATTTTCTCTTGCAGATGTCAATTGTAACAGACCAATGCGCCATCGTGGTGGTGGTTTTTGATCGAGCAGCGAGGATTCTGTTCGGCTGCTCTGCTGACGATTTTCTTCGGTTCCTCTCACAGAATGTCTCCGCAGGTTAGCGAGAATGCATTCAGAAACTGCAATTATTGTTGTCGTTATTAGTTGGTGTATATTATCTTCATTTGACTGTTGGCATCTATTATAAGAGGCTACGAGGAGATTTGGGGGTTATGAGATTAGAATACTAGGCGAGGTGCCGAATCGTGTGAAGCTGAGGGGTTGGCAATTCTCTCTCGTTGTTTGCATATGTACGTGTTCACCAAGTAACTATGTTTGTCTATTCGACGCAGTGGAGAAGGCAAGCAAGGTGCTAGAAGGTGAGATGCTGTCATTAGTGTTGCGACCTCCAAAGGGCGGCTATGGGCAGCACTTCCGAGCAGTTTCAATTGTCCCACTTTCGAGCTCATTCCAACCAGTCATGGCTATTCTGCCTCAACTCTATGCATCTGGTCGGTTCTAGATTGAAAGACGTATGTTGTCTTAGACTCCTTATTTGCTTATATTGGCATTTGAAACAATCGACAATCTCAAAAATCAGGAGTGCCATAGACCAGAAAAGAGTTTTGTCCATGTGAGAGATTAACTTCATCCCTTCATTTCCAATTATCGTGATGCTGAACGATTGCAGTTTTGTAGACAATTTTAGAATTTAGTACTTCCTTCTGCCTGGTTTTAGGGTTTAGGGTGACAAAGTGACGACTCCTGGACCTAGTCGACATGGAGATTGTGACTGCAAGATTTTCATGTTCACCCTGCAAAGTTGCAAAAGCAAAATGTGGCCAGAAGTTTTGGTCATACAGTCTTGTACACCTTTGTTAATTGTTTATTTACAGAAATTGAGGTAAGTCCAAGTCATATTAGTTTGTTTCAAGTTATATTGTTTCATACTTTTATGTGGGGTGTTGTTTAGAAAATGGGATATCCATGTAGTGTACTCTAGCAATTTTGGTTTTTTGATTTTGTGCAAAGTAAGAAAATGAAGTCTAGTTTCTATTCCACTGGAAAACTTCATGTGATTTCATCTCTGTAGCCGAAGCAACAAATTCTCTTGCTGTTCTTCAAAATCAAAAACTTCATTTCTATATAGTGTGTTAGAAAAAAGAACAAATAATGAAGAATTTTGAGGTTTGACTATATCAGAGGCTCATTTCTTACAAGATTAATAATGATATGAACAATTTTGAGGATGAGCTTGGTGATGTTGAAATATAATGATTATGTATTTACTTGTGATCAATACTCTAGATAAAGATGAAGTTCAATTCCAACATTATTAGTAAGGTAATAACAACTAAACTGGAATAAATAGACAATTGAGTTCTTATTATTGAATAATCTGATTGTTTGTTCAATCTTTTTGGAAGTCAAAAGAAAATTCTAAATTCTCTTAGTATACATTTTTAAAATGTCATATGAATAAACTTCAATTTTCAATGAGCAAAATATAGGGCTATCCAAAATCTGCCCAATTCAAACTATATCTTTAACAAGAATCTCTATATGTGGGTTTTGTGGATCAAGTGCAATTACATTACTCCTCTCTCATTGTCCTTCTTGGCATTTAATAATCAAATTACCTAACCTGTGCAAGATAATAGATAATCAAATTTAAAAAAAAATATCAAAATGAATTATAGTGTGTAACTTAAACATTAGTCTTGTTAAAAGTGCACATGGATTGGCTAAAAGGTACATTAAAAAAATTACATATTTTAAATGATTTTCAATCAGATTGGATTCAAAATTCCTTGATTTCTTTGAATTGCATCTTTATTCATTTGATGATAATAGGCATATGCCTAATCCTCGTACAAAACTTCATATTTATTAACCCATAAAGGACCATAAGGCCACCACATGACTTTTGCAACTACATTTGTAGAAAATACAAAATGTAAACCTTACTAAAAGTCCGTGAACAACAAAGAGATCCTAAATGATTTTTTCTGTTGAATCCATTGGTACAATCTGATCAAGAAATGATCAAGTGTGAAATTTTTTGTGAATTTTTTTGAAAATAGAGAAGGTGTGTTGGGCTATCACTTCACATTCTCATATCTCTTTTTTCACATTTCAAAATGAATTGAAAAAATTACACATGAATACCATAATGATATGTACTTTTGGAAAAAAAAAATCAGAGTTTTTGGAGCACTTTTGAGCATTCCAATTTCAACATTTGGATTTCAGCATATGTAGAAAGTATTGCCTAATTGAACATCTTTCATCAATCTTGTCAATGGTGGCATTTTCTCAAAAATTGTGCAATTTTGTTGATTTTTTTTCCATAGAAAAGCTATGTAAGTCTTCTATCATTTCAACGGTAGTGATCATCAAAATTATTCTTCACAAATGAGAAATTATGCTTGTTACACGAGCTAGTCAAGAATACAAGAGCTATACTCAAAAACCTCTGGTCCTTTAGGGGTTAAAGGGGTATGGCACATGCCTAATCCTTTACAATAAATATTAGATGGAATGAAGGGCTCATGCACATGTTTACCCCATGGGCTTGAGGGGACCATGTACACACCCAAATTTTTTCAATAAATATGAGGAGTGAAGGACATAGACATATAGTAGCATCCAATTTCAAATTAATAAAATAATCACATTTTTTAATACAGTTTGTAGTGAATTTAGCATGCGAACTACACTATGTGCATATAACAAAGCTTTATAAGCCTCTCAATGTTTAAGTAATGATTCTCATGTAATCAAATAAACTACAACAAATTAAGTAGAAAATTTTCACTTATCCTCTATATTCATTTATAAATCAAATACAATGCAAACCTCCATTTACAAACAAAGATGCTTTCAAAATGATAACTCACAACTTGTTTTTGGTATAGAATTATTGGTCAATCTTATCACTTTGAATTCTTCAAATGAGGCTTCACTACAACTAAGTGTATTTCTACGATTATGTACACTGGATACGTTTGGTAAAGCCAATGGAAGGTTTTTTGAATAATAAATGTGCCCCCTATGCAACCTTTTAGGTGCTTGTGCAAATTTTTGTCCTCGTTCAAACATCATTTTCTTATTTTTGGGTAAAAATTCTTCATTTTTTCTCTTACAAGCAACTTTTTTTGGAAATATTATTTGACAACAACACAAGACCAATAATACTTCAAAAATAAATAAAGCTAGCCCACTAAACACATACAAGTTCCACACCCAATTGCGGGCAATTTCTCTCATGTATGGATTATAAGCAATGACTTGAAGTTCCGCATGATAAATCTCAGGCACTCCCAAACCTGTTGAATGGCCTACTTTGGGTTCAATTTCAACATTAACAGTAGCTGTAGGAGAGTGTTCATTCTCTTCTTGTGATTTCATCATTTGTATTGAAAGTGTTTGGGATTCTTGACATAATCCCAAAACTATTGGTATTCCCATTATAATACTTTTCATATATTTAACAGGTGAACTATGATATCTTAGCATACTTGCTCGTCTAGCTTTATTCAGAGAGTGACCTCTTGCCGAAAAAGTCTCTATAGAAATCTAGACATTGATTTTTTGTATTTGGTACTTTCAAATCAATATACTTTTAAAATAAAATGTATTGAAATATTCCATTAATATCATTTAAAAAATAAATAAATACAATTTTTTAATATAAAAAATAAACAAATCTATATTTAGATTCAAAAATGATATATTTTATTGGTTAAAAATGTGATAAAATAGAATTATATCAATAATCAAACAATCAATAATCATTTAATTCACCAAACTTGAGGACAAATATTATAGCAAAATATGAATTGATAGATATTTATTTCTTGCAATTTAGAAAGAATTATGATTTAAAATTTTAACATTAAAGAATGTTATTTATAGGCATTTAAGATTTATACATATGATATGTTCATTAGAACAACAATAATTTTAACTATGCTATAAATTCTTTAAAATCTATAATATATGTCAATTTTCAAATGCATATAATGAAATGAATTTATTACTCTAATGTTAATAAACAAAAATAAAATACAAACCTGGAAGATTCCAATTTCTTGATTATAT
Organism: Pseudisothecium myosuroides; assembly: GCA_951799445.1. Taxonomy (NCBI): domain Eukaryota; kingdom Viridiplantae; phylum Streptophyta; class Bryopsida; order Hypnales; family Lembophyllaceae; genus Pseudisothecium; species Pseudisothecium myosuroides. The sequence goes on along the minus strand of OX637292.1, from coordinate 10,452,628 downwards.
TTTGACTCAGGTAGTGTAAGATGAACAATCATATGAAATGTATAGGAAGGTGGAAAAGCATGTGCAGTCATCACTTCTTTGTCTGGAAAATATCCCTTTGCTTTGCCCATTATTTGTTGAGGCAAAAGATTTACCGTAGCACTTGGATGGTCTTTTGTATAATCAAAATTTAAAACTTCTTGAATTACAACTCGTCCTTCTATGAACCTATTAACAAGATAGAAATCCAAATCAAAGAGATTGGGAAGTAATAAAGAGCTAAGAACAACAAGAATGTATGCCTTACTAGCGCATCCACAACCAAAATATCCTTTAGCATTGTTGCATCTATTTTGAAAAATTTCTAATATTTTTGATCTTATATTTCCAACACCCATCATTGCCAAGTTTTTGAGCTTTTTAAAAGCTTTACAAATTCCCCTCCAAAAGACTTTGAATAAATGCAAGAAAAATAAAATCAATTTTAATACTAATTTAAATGGATACATAAGTATTCCAAAAATAATTTGCATTGGCCACACAACAATTTGACATTTGAATATGTTTTTGCAAGAAGAGACTTTTGGATTACTATTAAATATTATATTTTTTTTGCAACATTCTTTGTTCAAATTCATTGTTTGTACAACTTCCAAAGTCCTATCATTTTCAATTTTCAATTTTTTATTATTTTTGTCAAAGTTTTTGGTATGTAATTCTTCAAATCTTCTATTTTTTGGTATTAGTTTTTCTTCTTCAACAATTTCTACTTCTTTTGAATGGTATCTAGGTTCTTTTTTAATAGTGCTTGTGGTACTTTCTTCTTTTATTGCTTTAGGTGATTTACATATAGGAGTTGTTATAGCTGACTTATATAAAGGAGTCATATTTGTAGAATTGCAGATTGATGAATTCTTTAAAAGTAAAGTAGAACATATTTTGGGGGCATTAGTATCCAATGCTTCATTTGTTGAATATTTTAATGGCTTGTCAAAAGAACTATGTGCAGCAAATGAAAAATTAGGAATAGGATTTGAATTTGGATTTAAAGTAAGCAAACTACTTTCATTACTATTGTTGGTAGTGCATCTAGTAGGCTCACTTTCAAACTTTGTTCCATATAATGGGTTATCATTGACATGACATATTGTATTAGAAGGTGTTGAAAATTTTAATCTTGGTGAATTTGACCTCAACAAGCCTTTTTCATACTTTATTTTTGAAGAATCTAAATCTAAATTTGCATATAGAATTGTTCCAAAGTGTCCAGGAAAAAAACTTTAGTTAAATTCGTTTCACTACGTTAAAAATATTTTTACTTATAAATTGAAGTTGATTTTTTTAATTTATTAAATATACTTCTACTTTCTCCAAGTTTTATGAGAACAAAATAATGTAATTATTTCAGTTCATACTCGCCTTTGTTACAAATATTTTTATTATATAAAACTTACGCTAATAATGAATTTTATTTTAAATGTAAAAAAATTTACCTTCATTTTTTTTATGAAGTATATTGTGATTATGTAATGTTGAAGTCGAATTTGTTACTTTAGATGGTGTATCTTCTTGGTTTTCTTCACTACAAGGTGTAACTATTTCATTTTGAACTTCTACAATATTGGGTTGATTTCCATTTAAGTTTAATAAAGATTTATCTCTTGAATTGTAATACATACAATTCTTAGATAAAGGTATACTATTTTCACTTTTTTGAGCAATCAATCCTAAACCATGATCTTTATTATAGAATTGACTATCATTAGAATAGCAACTTGCATTAGTTAATGATATGTTATTATGTTCTAAGTCTTGTTGTGCTTTATAAATATGTGCATTTGAAGATATTCCATAGTTTGAATCTAATTTCTTTTCATTCTTATTTTTGTAGATTAAACCACATTCATTGTATGTAATTGTTGTTGTTTTAGGAATTCCTATTACATTTTCTTGTTGTTGATCATATGATTTAGAGGATTGAAGTGTAACATCAGATTTTTTTGGTTTACATTGCTCTCTTGGTTCACTATATGCTATATTATTTGTTTCACTTTTAGATGTATTAGTCTCAATGTTTTGTGATGGTGAAGTCACCCTAGTGCAATTTCTTTTTGCAAATATTTCTAAAATGCGTTGAGTACCAAAGAGAATGCTTTCATTGGAGTAACAACCTAAATTTGTTGGTGATGAACATTGTGATTTTGAATCTTCTTGGGATTTATGGAATTTTGATTTTGATACCTCTTGTGTATTCATATAAAGTGACCTTTTTTTAGATTCATTAGGATTTGAATCAACTTCACTACTTGTTGCAATTTCATGGTTTGATTCTTGTAATTTTGATGAATAGGGATTTATTTCATGTTGTGTAATTGAAGGGATTTCTTCATTATTTTTACAATTTGGATTTGGAACTCGATGGGTTGGTGAGTTTAATCTACTTTCACTCCTTTTAGCTACTAAGCCCAAAATTCGTTGAGTGTCTGGTTTTTCCCTCAAGGCTTTTAATTTAGTTTTAATTTTATCTCTGTGTTCTAACCTAGAAGCATATCCATCTGTTGTAACTGTGCTTTTCACAGGTGATGCTTTTGAATGATTTCCATTCTTACAAGTTATGCTACCGTTTACATTCCAACCTCGTTCCTTCTTTTCTAATTCTATTTCTTCTTTTGTTTTTTGAGCATCTAAAGTCTCAATAATTTGTTCTTTTATTTCATTAGCCATTGCGTTATTATTATCTAAAAGATAACTTCCTTGAAGAAATGTTTTTTCTTTTTTTGATATTGAATCACTTGAATTTACTGACTTATAATCTTTTCTACTCAAAAGCGCAAAATCATTTTTTCTTAAAACCACCTTTCCCTCTTCATTATATGTAAAATTTTGTACCTTAGCACCATTGGAACCTTGTAAATTAACATGTTCATGTTCCACAGCAAAATTTTCACCATGTGAATCTTTTATGCAATCATCTGAGTTTTCTTCCGATTTTGTATTTATTTTGATAATTAATTTGGGCATGGGTATTGCAATTGAATCATCTTTTAAATTGCAATCAATTTCAAAACTTTCTTCTTTTTCAATTTCTTCCTGAGAAGAGTTTTTTTCAAAAGGATTTTTTCTTCTTGCACAAGCTTGACATCGCCTTACTGATTGCCCTAGTGGTGTCAAAGTTTCAATTTTTTTGCAATTTTCACATGTTTTTCCTTGTGTCAAACCAAATAACAACTCACTTTTTTCACCATTTTTAGTTTCTTCAAAACTTTTAGCATCATTATTGTTGTGCTCTTCTTCAAGTGGATTTTCTAATTTTTCCCTTTCCATTTCTAAAATCATTCAATCATATTGTTCATCTACTAAAAATTACATTATTGTAACGAAATATCTTTTGTTTCAAGATTTTATTCTGATTTTATTACTTGGATTATTTTTTCATTTCATCCTTTATTTAATTATTATAATTTTTGGTCTATAAACTTTCACTGAATTAATCAACCTCACTTAAAAAATATCAAAATATTTCAAACTTTCCTCAAATGTAATGCGGTGTGATACTTTTGGCATAAAATTGTTTGAATTTGATCTAATATCTTGATATATTAAATAAATTGAACAAGTGTACAATTTTTATACAACATTGTAATACTTTCATGTATTATCAATGGTATACATATGCGACTTCCTAATGATTATTTGTAAACAATAGAATATATAATTATTTTTAGCTTCACTTAAATTACATATTTGAAGCATTCAACTTTGTATATTGTATGTCTTGAACTACAAAAAATCAATATAGTTTTACGGTTATAAATTCAAATTTTGAATGAATTAGGGTTTAGATATTATTCTAAAAAAAGTTGGAATTAAACTTCATTAAATTACAATTAATGAAGAACATTAGTTTTGAAATTCTTATAAAGGATAATATTTTATGCAAATCATTACATTCTTTTATATATAGATTCATTTAAAACATTTAGATTTAGTTTAAATTCAATTCAAGCCAAATATTTTTTCTTTTCAAAATTGAATATGATATCCAAAACTAAATATCATTGTTTAAAAATCCTAAAAAATTCATCAAAATCCTTCATTTGTGGTACTAATTTTTATATTTGATATGACAAATATTGATGAACTTTTGATTTTTGTTTATTTGAATTTAAAATATTTAAAATCTAAAAGACATTCAAATTATTTTAATTGGTTGAATTTCAATTTTCATTAGTTTTTAAATTTAGAATCTTATATCATTATATATTCTACTTCTTTTAGGTTAATTGATAATATATCAATGTATTTTTAAATTGAGATGTACATAAACATTATAAACCTAGGCGTAGATATGGACACTTAGTTTGAATCTTTGTACACTTTTATGCATTTATTTATATTTGTTATAATAATTTAAAACAATAATTTCTTATAGATTTAAAACTATTTATTCTTACTCTTTGGAACTTAATTATATGCAAGTAATTAGAGAATTATTAATTTTTTTCATCTTCAAGAGTAACAAACTTTCAACATGCTAATTGGTGACGTAAAAGTTAAATAATTTAATATAACAACAAAAAAAAGTTGGAAATAAAAGTCCACAAATTGATTAAAAATCATTAAATCAAGTGAAAGCTTAACAATCATTCTTCTCATCCATTTAATATCTTTGGTGCCATTAAGTACCAATTTGAAAAAATTGTTGATGAATTTGGTCTAGACTATACTCTTTTGAAACCATTTGTACTGTTGGTTGATTAAATACCAAAAATTCAATAGTAATTTTTTCAATTGATTTAACTTCGGGTTTAGAATTTTACTAACTTATGAGCTCTCTTATAAGTCAAAATTAAGATTGAAAATTTAAATAATTTAATATTTAAGAATATACATACATATATACAAATTTGTACATTGCAAGCTTTCAAAATTATAAACTTACAAATTACCATATATACATGTCTAATTGAAAACTTTGTTGTTAACCTCTAAAAGCCTGAGGGATTCGGACAAACACAAATGTCTTATAAAATATAACTTTTGTAACTTTTTTGAAGTTTCTAGCAAAGTAAATAATGTGAAGCACAAAAGATAGAAAGTATTCCTATGGTCAAAATTACAAAATTATTTTAAGATTCTCTTCAAATGAGTTTTGAAGATATAACTTCAAAAATTCATCAAAAATACAATTTTTATCTTTAGCATTTGAATTTTTTTTGATTGGTCAAAATTGTGGTTTCAATTGATTTGTGAAAAATGCATAAGATCTAATAATTTTGTAAATACCAACACTTTTTTCAAATAGTAAATTTTTCAACATTGGGCAAATTCACTTTGTGCTATTTATCTTATAATTTTTATTTGACCATAGCAATTATAGTTTTGAATATAAATATTAAAAGACAATCCAATCTTTTAAAATTTTAAAAAAAATTGATTTTTTTTCCGTCCAAAAATGCTACCCAAAGTTGAGCAGCAACCAAAAAATGAACGCTTAAGTGCTTAGGGGTAAAATCCAATTTCCATGACAAATTATAAAAATTGCAATCATTCCTAATGTGACTTTAATTATGTTTTTGTCAATAAACAATTGAACCTATGCTAAATCTAATCCATGTGTAAAGTGTTGTATGTTGTAAGTAAGACTATATAAAAATTGGATATTCCTACTTTAGGACAACAATTATTTTTTTATTACTATTCCAATTTCTTGATATTTTTTCAACCTTGTATACAACTAAATATTTAGATATCACAAGGTTTATGAAAGGATATTTTGAAGGTTATTAATAAGCTATTATTAGTATTTTCAAATACCCTTACAAAAGAAATCCAAGTTTGGTTATTCACAATGTTACTATTGATGTGTAATTCTAAATGAATAGACTGACTTTGACTCTTAATGCTACACTTGTAAATTTCTTAGATATATTGTTTGAAATAAATGGGCTCAGAATTCATTGCTCATTTGTGCAATTTCTTGTCAAGGCCCATATATTTGCCTATTGGTAAAATTGATACTTTTTAAGAATTTTTGGATGTTATAGATTTTTGTATTTTTGAATGTACATCATGGTGTCAAGTTTAAAATTAAATGATTTTGGAGTCTTTGTCACATATTCTACAAAGTAATACATAATTTCATTTTTAAAATATCAATTTCAAATCAAAGGAGTCACAATCCATTTTATTATACAAATAAAACGACAATATTAGTATATTGATTTTACCCTCAATATAAAGATAGCAAAATTCAATTGTATGATCTAAACCTAAGTCCCTTGCCTAATTGACCAACCTCACTCTATCAATTCAAGGCATGTGATTGCATGAATTCCAAGGCTAGTACTCATGTAAAAGGAGGGAAGAAACTTTAACCCCTAAATGTCTGGATTCATCTCCAAAATTGACAATTTGAGAAAAAACATTATAAACTACAATTTGGAAGAATATTTTGGAATTGGTATACAAATGAAAGCTGTAGATTTTGATTTTTAAATTCTATCCATACGGTTAGATCTACTAATGCTATCACCAATCTTTTTCTATAAATTTTGAAAAGAAAATTTCAGAATTCCTTCTAAATTCAATTACAAGTAAAATATTATCATTTTTTGAGTAAAACTTGTTGGAATAGATTTGAAATAAGGTTCTCTTCATGTGGTGATTTTTTGAAATTTTTGTGACCTTTACATCTTTGACCTCATTTTTGCACATCTAATTTTGAACTAAAGTCAATGCAAATTGACCACTTGACATACTTCCACATTTATAATTTTAGAAATGTATATATTCTAGTAACACCAAATCCAACCGATGGATAGGACAACAACTTGATAAAGTATCACCAAAAATTATGATGACTTTCATCCAAGCAAGAATGAGACAAAAACAAGGATCTGAATCTGTTCATCGTCCAGAAAATGGACGTCGGAGCGCTCCAGGGTTAAGGGTACAAACCATTTACCTAAGGACATTAATTATAATGTAAAGATAAGAAGGAATATTAAAGAGTAAGTTTTTTTAAAATTTATTAGAGAAGAGACATAATTGAATAGATAAAGGTCTTTCATATTATTTTTTACCTTATCATGAAATAAATAGAATTATATAGAATAGTAATGAATATAAATGGGTGACATTAGTTGGGAGGTGTGTGAAGATTTGTTCGCTTTGAAAATGGATTTTGCTAATCACATGTAACGTAAGCGAAGGGCAAAATCAGCACTTCTTTATCAACTATTTTTTTTCTAAAAAATAAACTTTGGCAGATGCTAAAAATAAAATATTCCAATATTTTCTTTCCACCATATATAATTTTTGTTTTTTAGAAAAGTAATTTTCCTAAAATTTTGGCATCTACTTTTAGAATAATTTTTAGCCAGCTTGTCCTACAATTATAGTAATTTAAATGATCATTTATTACAAAAGTAGAAATGAATTGTCCCATTCCCAAAATATTAGATTATTTGACTTGGAATAGAACTTTTAAGCAAAAGATAAATATTTTTTTTCCTAAAAAGGAAAAAACACTAATTCAAAGATGTTTTTTATGTACAAAACATAGAAAAAGATGCAAAAACATATAAATTGATGACATTGGCCGTAGTTTCCCTAAATGTCCAATTATGTGAACAATCCCACATATAGTCAATCAACCCATTCCAGTCAGTCACCCAATTCCACCATCTACAGGACCTTCCCATTTGCGCCAATTCCCCACCCATTTTTGCAGAGAGTGTAAGTCATGTAGTTTAGCTTGCCATTGGGTGCTACTGTCAAAGAATGACAATGAGGTTACATCTATTTGTAGAAGATTTGAGGTTGATAAAGATGTGGTTCAATAAATGTTGATTTAGGTGGGCTCATTGAAAAAAAAATGTCAAAATAAATTGTAGCTTCAGCCAATAAAAGAATGTTGAACTTGTACTTTTATAACACTCATCGAATAGAATTAGGGTGGTAGGTCATTGATTTTGAACCTTTTTAAAATGGTCATGACCCCCATCTACTAACGATTTGATATTTTTGGTTTGAATAGTAGTTCAAGTTTTTATCAGATTAATATGATTCCACTTGTATTTAATTCACTTCAACTAATTTTTTCTTTGAAAAATACAGGCAAGAATCGGCACATTCCAAAAGATATTAGATTGCAAATTTGGGTGGTCATAGGCTATTCTACCTTAACCCCTAAATCCTTGAGGCACCAAATTCTAGTGTCAAAAATACTTTGAAGTTAAATAAAACCTTACCAAATTACTATTTATAATAGTTTATATTTTATACAATCCTTTTAGAAAGTTTAGTTTTAGCATCAAAAATCCAATTTTGAAATAAATGATGATAATTTTTCTATTCAAGGTTTTGTGCAAGGATGTCCATTGCAAATCTTGATTTTCTAATGTCAAGAGATTCTAGAAATGAACCTCAAATACACTAGAATTTGGAGGAAAAATCACATTAGAAATTCATTTAAGAAAATTGTAGAGTAGATTTTGAGGAGTGGTAAATAGACTGGAGTTATTCATGTCATACCCGTTAACCTCATATTTTTTTGGTGACCAATTTTGTAGAATTGACTTGTGAAAAGAGGATTCAAAAACTTCAAATCACTTCCATAATTTTAACACCCTCATGATCAAGCATTATAATCTTTCAATCCATGAGTGTTATTGTTGAGTGTTTTCTTTTCCTATGTGATCTTTAACATGTCTACTTTCAATTTGTACAGTTACAATTCAAAAAGATTGATAAAACTTCTCAAAATGTTATCTTTTTGTTCAATTTAGAACGAATTCCTAGAAGCTCAAAAAAGACCTTGGGCATTTAGGAGTTAAGGTAGTGTGCTCTAAAAGTGAGCGGCCTCTTCAAATCGACCCTATATTTAAGTATGAAATGGATATTAGGTGGTCCTTAAATGGACCTCTCAAGCCATTGAGAGAATCGAGAGAAAAGCATTATCTATTGTAAGAGCCAATCATTGGCCTTCATTAACTCAAATCACTTTAGAAGTTGCAAGTGGTCAGATTTTGGAAGACCTAGGGTCACAAATAGGTGCCTACAACAGTTTTTTTTGAAAATTCATAAGTAATTCAAAAACGATTCAAAAAATATGAAACCACTTGTGTAACGTTCCGCATCCATTTTTCTTTCTCTGAAAAATGATCCAAAAATATTTTTGTTCAAGGAAACCTGTGAAAAAGGGAGATCAGCCCTTAAATGGTCGCTTTTAGGCCATACTACCTTAATACACATTCAAATCCTAACTAGTGTGGCCCTGTGTCGTTGCCACAACCAAAACAAAAGTAAAAGTCATTTTAGAACCCCAAAATAACTCAAAAACCTGTAACTTTCCCCCCATAGGGCCAAATGCCACAAAACTAAGCCCGTGCACCCCTCCTCGCCAAGGGCTTTCCAATGATACTAAAAACGTGGCAAATTGACACACGGTTCAAAAGATACATAATTTAGCATAATTTAGTAATTTTAAGATCACAAAATAAATCAAAATTCCAGAACTTTTCCACCGTCGGTCAGAATGCCACAAAACCAAGCCCGTGCACCCCTCCTTGCCGAGGGCTTTCCGACGGTACCAAGCACGCCACCGGGGGACGCACGGTCCGGGAGATCTCAACGTGACATACAAACAAAACAAACAAACAAACAACCTGTCTTAAGGTATGGACTAGTGTAGCCCTCTGCCGTTGCCACAGCCTAAACAAAAGTGAAAATCATTTAAAAAACCAAAAATAACTCAAAACCCCATAACTTTCACATCGTAGGTCCAAATGCCACAAAACAAAGCCCATGCACCCCTCCTTGGTGAGGACTTTCCAACAGTACCAAGAACGTGACAAATTGACACTCCGTTCAAAAGACACATAATTTAGTAAGTTTTAAGATTAAAAAATAACTCAAAAATCCATAATTTTCCCACCGTAGGTCGGAACACCACCAAACCAAGCCCGTGCACCCCTCCTCGTCGAGGGCTTTCCGACAGTACCAAGCACGCCGCCGAGGGACGCACGGTCCGGGAGATCTCGACGTGACAAACAAAACAAAACAAAACAAACAAACCACCTGTCTTAAGGTACGGACTAGTGTAGCCCCGTGTCGTTGCCACAACCAAAACAAAAGTAAAAGTCATTTTTAAAACCAAAAATAACTCAAAAACCCAGAACTTTTCCACCGTAGCTCCAAATGCCACAAAACTAAGGCCGTGCATCTCTCCTTGCCGAGGGCTTTCCAATTGTACCAAGAACATGAGAATTTGACACATGTTTCAGAAGATACATAATTTAACATCATTTAATAATTTTTAAGAACAAAAAATAACTCGAAAATCGATAACTTTCCCACCATAGGTCTAAACGCCATGAAACCAAGCCCGTGCACCCCTCTTGACCAAGGGCTTTCCGACGGTACCAAGCACGCCCCCGGGGGACGCACGGTCCGGGAGATCTCGACGTGACAAACAAAACAAAACAAAACAAACAAATAAACAAACAAACAAACAAACAAACAAACAAACCACCTGTCTTAAGGTATAGACTAGTGTAGCCCTGTGCCGTTGTCACAACCAAAACAAAAATAAAAGGGCTTTCCAATGGTACCAAGAACGTGACCAATTGACACACGGTTCAAAAGATACATAATTTAGTATAATTTAGTAATTTTTAAAACCAAAAATAACTCAAAAATCCATAACTTTCCCACCATAGGTTCAAACGCCACGAAACAAAGCCCGTGCACCCCTCCTCGCCGAGAGCTTTCTAGTGGTACCAAAAACATGATCAATTGACACACGGTTCAAAAGATACCTAATTTAGCATAATTTAATCATTTTTAAGAACCAAAAATAACTCAAAAAGCCATAACTTTCCCACTTTAGGTCCAAATGCCACGAAACCAAGCCCGTGCACCTCTCCTCGCCAAGAGCTTTCCGACGGTACGAAGAACGCGACCAAAATCAAAGTAAAAGTAATTTCTTAATTTTTTGATCCATAAATACTTCGAAATTCAATAACTTCCTCACCATAACTCCAAACGCCACGAAACGAAGCCCGTGTACCCCTCTTGGCCGAGGACTTTCCAATGGTTCCAAAAACGTGATAATTTGACTCATGGTTCAAAAGATACATAATTTAGCATAATTTAGTAATTTTAAGATCCAAAAATAACTCAAAAATCCATAACTTTTGCACTGTAGGTCCAAACACTACAAAACCAAGCCCGTGCACCCCTCCTCGCACTATAAGAAACCCCCGTTTTAGGTGACGAGCCTTAATTTTTTATGACGGATTTTAGGTGATGTCAATGTTGACAACCCAAAAATTTTATGTTAACAAAAATGTACAACGTAACATCAATATTGACAATCCAATGTTTTTATGTCAACATTGATGTTACGTTGGACATTTTTGTTGATATAAAATTTTTGGGTTGTCAACATTGACATCACCTAAAATCCGTCATAAAAAATTAGGACTCGTCACCTAAAACGGGGGTTTCTTATAGTGTCGCCAAGGGCTTTCCGACGGTACCAAGCATGCCCCCGGGGGACGCACGGTCCGGAAGATCTCGACGTGACAAACAAAACAAACAAACAAACCACCTGTCTTAAGGTATGGACTAGTGTGGCCCTGTGTCGTTGCCACAACCAAAACAAAAGTAAATTTCATTTTAAAACCCCAAAATAACTCAAAAACCTGTAACTTTCCCACCATAGGGCCAAATGCCACAAAACTAAGCCCGTGCACCCCTCCTCGCCGAGGGCTTTCAAATGATACCAAAAACGTGGCAAATTGACACCCGGTTCAAAAGATACATAATTTAGCATAATTTAGTAATTTTAAGATCCAAAAATAACTCAAAATTCCATAACTTTTCCACCGTAGGTCGGAACGCCACAAAACCGGGCCCGTGCACCCCTCCCTGCCGAGGGCTTTCCGACGGTACCAAGCACGCCCGCGGGGGACGCACGGTCCGAGAGATCCCGACGTGACATCAAAACAAAACAAAACAAAACAAACAAACAAACCACCTGTCTTAAGGTATGGATTGAGGTACATAATCCTGCCGGCCTGGTTTTTGAAGCGACGACAGACGTGGACGCGCGGCACATGGCGGCCGCGGCCGGCAACAGACAGTTCGAGACAGCCGGCTTGGACCCAGCCTTCCCACCTCTGAGCACCAGCCATGTTGCGAGAAATCCTCGCAGCGTTGACGCGATCGTCGGTGCCATCTTTGATCACCAATTTTCGGACTGCAATCTTTTCAATCCTCCGGCAACCGACAGAAGAAGAAATTTTCTATTGAACGCTACATTCGTGAAGGAAAGAGCTTCTCATTTGACTGTGAGAATCCATTTCTTGTAATTTTTGTTGGCCTCATTTTCTGTGGAGATGGTGTGAGCGCGCGAATTTAAGTTAGGGTTCGAAGGGTTTGCAGCGGAGGTTGGTTGATGCGGCCGTGGAGGGAGCAGATTTGCAAAGAGCTTCTCACTAGAGTGAGAACCCATTTCTCGTCATTCTTGTTGGCCTCATTTTCTGTGGCGATGGTGTGAGTGCGCGAATTTAGGGTTTCAAGGTTTGGAGCGGAGGTTTGATTGATGCGACCTTGGAGGGAGTGGATTTGGGAGGAGTCATATGGTGGAGGTGGCATTAGGTTGCGAGAGCGAGGTTGGCGTCCAGAAAGGTGCGATGCGGAGTAAGGGTCTCGGGAACAAGATCGACGATTCATGGAAACCGCCTGTCGGGGATGTGTTCTCTCAGCTGAACGATGAGGTTTTGCTCAACATCTTGCGGCGCTTGTCGCCCGCCCCGCTCTACGCTCTCGTTTGCAAGCGGTGGATGCGGTTGCACGGAACCCTAAGGCAGTCGATCAAAGTGCAGGATTGGACATTTCTGGAGAGCGGGCGGATTTGTTCTCGTTTTCCGAATCTTACCGATGTAGACTTGTCGCTTGCTTGTATCGTCGCTCCGCAGGCAGGCAAAGGCGGTTCCGCCATTCTTCTGACACACCAGGGCCTCACTGTCCAGCTGAGAAACGATGCCGTGGACCCGCCGTCGATCGAGCGATGCATTGAAGAGCAGCAACTCTCTCCCGCGAAGCTCGACAAAGGATTGAAGCTCCTCGCTGATGCGTATCCCGGATTGCAGCGGCTCTGTGTGGTGGACGTGCGACGCGGGAATTACTTCGGCCGAGCAAGGTCCATGTCCAGGAGTTTGTCGAAGTCGAAAAGTATGAAGACGCCGAGAACGCCGGACTCCGAGAAGAAATTGAACGATGCCAGGGATGATTCTTCACTTCCTGATTTGAAGAATTTGAAACTGGGGAGCTTGGATAGTCCCATAGCCACCACTCCCAAGACAGTGGGAATCCAATTTCAGAAGACGAAAACGGAAGAGACGGGAATCGCGAGCATTGCGAAGAATTGCCCGCTTTTGCAGGAACTCGACTTGTACCAATGTACAGACGAGACGTTGAGAGCCATAGCGGCATGTGAAAATTTACAGATAGTGAGGTTGATAGGCTCTGTCACAGGGTTTTACCATTGCACATTCACGGATATTGGTCTCACCATCATGAGCCACACCTTCCGACGGTTGGTGCGGTTGGAGCTTAGTGGCTGTGAAGCGAGTTACGAGGGCATCTCGGCTATTGGCAAGTGTTGTGTTATGTTGGAAGAGCTCACACTCTCGAATAAAGGCTTCTACGCGGGTTGGGTCGCAGCCTTGTCCTTCCTTGATTGTTTGAAAACGTTGCGGCTTGAAGGTTGCAAGGAGATTGATCGGAATCCAGGTCCCCTTGCGCATGTCGGTCGGTGTTCGGCTATTGAGCGTCTGCACTTGGAACGATGTGATTTGCGAGACAGGGTGGGGTTTGCTGCATTGCTCACGGTGTGCTCGACAGTGAAGGAGCTGGAGTTCAAGGATTGTTGGGGTTTGGATGACGAGACCTTGGCTCTCACAGTATCGTGCAGGAGGGTGAGGCTTTTGAGTCTGGAGGGATGCTCCTTGATTACAACGGCGGGAGTCGACTCGGTGGTGCAGTCTTTCAAGGATCTGAATCGCTTAAGGGTCACGTTTTGTGACAATATTCGAGACTCGGAGCTGACCCCCGCGCTCGGCGATCGGTTCTTGACCTTGAAAGAATTCTCATGGCGCCCTGACACGAAGTCCGTGCTTGCGGCGGGGCTTGCTGGCACAGGGGTGGGTCAGAAGGGAGGAAGGTTTTTCAGAAGAACTTGAACCTTCTACTGCTGCATTGTCATATATTGTAGTCTAGTTCACAGGAAAATTTTATGTCTGCTCAGGAGTCCATATCACATTGTCTGATACTATAACACAAAGCTCATTTTGTGACCAATTTTTGTAATTTTGTGATACGCACTATTGTTAAGGGTGAAGACAAGCACAACCTGCTCTGTCATATCCCCACCTTCAAAACTTCTGCTTATGGTTGTAAGCCCTATTTTTGTCTGCGTATGGAACAAGTTTGTTTTGAGGTTGACGTATTGATTGTCATTTACTTGATGAGGTTGTGTAGGTTGACCAAATGCTGATCTTCACTAAGTGCCTTTTGCAATGCATTACTAATGTGAAGTGAGTCCTAACATTCTACACCAGTGACATGGCCTCTGTACCTGGATTGCAAGGGGACCTCAGCGACAAGGGTTAAGAATCTTATGGTGAGTGACCCACGTTGGTCGGTGCTCTGAAATGGTACGAACCTCGGGATTCGTGTTTCTAAGTGTGAGGTTGTAGTTTGCCAGAATTGCTTGTTTCAACTACTTTTGGCTGTTCACTTTCTGTGTTATCATGATGTCAAGTCTTCGAGACGTGAATCTTGAAATTATCAACGCAAACAGACTCATTCAAGGCTTGTTAAGTTACAAGCGTTTGTTTGTAGTTCACGCTATTCTTAATTTTCGCTACAGGTTCCACTGATTTGAACATTGTATAGGCTGTAGAATACTCCGTATAAGGGAGCCGACCCATTTCTGATCACCCTCCCATTTCCAATCTATAGGTTGCTGTCTTTCCGTGAAGTTTTGGCTTAGTTCCCAGAGCAGTTTTGGTGCATTATGATTGGCTGCAAGGCTCTCAATATTGCAATCAGCCCTTGGTCAATTTTGTAATCAGCCTATGGTCAGAAATAGAAAGGTCAATATCACCATTATAGGTCAAAGAGAATCTTCCACTAAAAAATTCATAGTAATTACATTTTGTATAATAAAATTTTGGAAAAATATGCAATCCTTTCAAACTCTATTTTTGTTCATGGGAAAAAATTTTACTCAAAAAAACTGTGCTCTAAATATACGTAATTGCTAAATTGGTTGGAAATGGGTCGGCTCCCTTATGGTAACTGAAATGGATTCTTCCTACAATTATACAACGTGATTTAGCAATGGTAGGAAGGTGCCTGTGGGCTTCATGTAGAAAGAAGTATTGTACTCATGAATGTCAAGCTTGGTTTCATTTGACATAACATCTAATTTCGACCGCTTTCTAAAATTAACCACTTTAGATTCTTGCCTAAAATACATGAGAGTCTATAGTTGATTTTAGAAATACCTATTATTAGCACTTTGAAAATTTGTAGTTTATTCATTTGGTGTCCAAAAATGCATTCAAAGAGAATCTAGATTCCCCTTTTGACTGCCAACAAAACCCTACAAAAAAAATTTCAATAGAATAATAGGAACCATGTTGAATTGCTTATTTGTGCGATTTTAGGTGTAGTGACCTTGTATGATGCAAGTTTATCTTTTACTCCACCAATTTTTTGAAAATTCAAATACTAACAACTCTAGATTATTTTTCTCCTCTATTTATTAAAAGGAAGCCTTAATTTTCCCTTGGTGAAAAATGATTTGTTCGTACACCATGAAATGTGGACCACTGTGTTTCAATTTGGGGTGACATTAATTATTCTCCAATTGCAAAAAAAAACATTTGATAAATTATGCATTTGGTATAATAAGTAAAATCAATTATTAACTAAAACTTTCAATTGTTTGACTCTAGACCAAAAGAAGAGGTCAATTACATTAAAACAAACTACATTTAAAGTGAAACATTGAAGAGGTTGGGAAAGTTTATGAAGAAAATTGAAGTTGATTTTCATGAACAATATTAATGACTATTCAGAAACCAAAGTGCACTTCATGTAGTCTATAAAAAAAGTGAAAATAAATTGCAAGCCTCTTGTGACTATATCGTGAAGTTGCACCACAAAATGGAACAAAATATTTTCAACTTTTTTCTAATATTTTCATCAATCTCCAAAATTACAAGTCTCTAGAGAGACCTCAAAGGTACAAGATAGCCCCCCCCTAAAGTGCCACTAATCATTTTTCTTCCCCAAAAAATTATATTTTTAGCATATATCAAATTTTAAAAATCAATGTTCTTTTCTTCACCATACAATTTTTTTTAATTCCTAAAATTTTGGCATTTATTTTTAGAATTATCTTCCGCCAACCTTGCCCTATAATAATGATAATCAATATGTACAGGTTCTTGAAGAAACAATTTTTGAACATCTATGACCCCTCATATCATTTGAATATATATTCAAAAGTTATGATGTCAAGAATGATGTGTTCTTTGATGCATTAACCACAGAGGGACCAAGGATTTTTTTCTTCAAAAAACACTCAAAACTGCCATTTCTATTGTAATCAATTACAAAAATATAAAAAATGTTACTTTCAAAAATCTAATAGTAGAATCTTACACTTAATCTTTATGTGAACATGTGACCATTAAGATTGAAAGATATTAGTATTTGAAGTCTAGAAAAAAAAGTTTAAAACATACTTGAAAGTTTCAAATGACTTTGACCAATGTTTCTAAGAAATTTTTGCATTATAGAGTTTGAATTTAAAAATCTATCATAATCAAGGTAATATTAGTCATATGTCCACCAATTTTTACTTGAA
Source organism: Pseudisothecium myosuroides (assembly GCA_951799445.1). Taxonomy (NCBI): domain Eukaryota; kingdom Viridiplantae; phylum Streptophyta; class Bryopsida; order Hypnales; family Lembophyllaceae; genus Pseudisothecium; species Pseudisothecium myosuroides. The sequence goes on along the minus strand of OX637292.1, from coordinate 10,435,695 downwards.
AAAAAAGATGTGGAACACATCCAAAAAATTCTTGCAATGATACAATGTCTTCATAATTGGCATTACACTAACCATTCTTGCAATAAAAATTCCACCACACACTTTCAATACTAAAATATCCAAGTGATAAATTGAAACATTACTTTATTTCTAACATGCTCAAAAAATATTTAAAATTAAAATTAAAATCTTGAATTTCTATTGAAGACTAATGTGAATAGAAGGATGGACATGCAAGCTAGTTACAAGCTTTGGACAACATATTGTATGTTCACATATACTTAACTAATGTTTGTTTTTTGTTTTTTTTGGGACCAATAATTATACGTCCTTTCTTTCAAGAAGGTTATGAGTTTCCTAGCTCCTGCATTTTGGGGGCTTGAATTGAAGGAGGCCAATTTTGAGTATGTAATTTTTGTACGTGTTGATTCTATACAACAAATGAAATGAGGTTTTGAAAACATTGTGGCAGCAGTGTGCAAGGCCATAATTACAATCTTGCATTTTTAAACATATTTATCCTTTTCTTTCTATAGGCTTGAAGCGGCCCATTGTTTTCGAGGAAATTGCCTAAAAAAACACTATTAATATCCAACTTGTCATTTATTTGTCCATTACAACTTTCATTTGAGACAATCCAATTTCAAAACACCTTCATCCAATGACAGTAAAATGTATCACTTCCTCACAAAAACTTTAAAAATCCATTAATTTATTCATATATTGACCAAAGAATACATTCTAAAAATTAATAATCCCCTTATCAATAGCACCAAAAAATAAGTACAATTTTTGAATACTTCAATAAAGGGGATGTTTAAACAAAAATTGAATGAGAAAATTATACTTACATTATAGACTCATTATAAAAGCCTACTTAATTCATATCCATTCATTGGAGAATACTATAAAATATTTGAAAGTATCCTTTGTACTAGCATATGAATTTGTTAGTACATGTCAAGCAATATGTCTTGGGTCTTGTCACTAGGATTGAGCCATCACTGCATACTATGTGCAGGTGTGGCTCATTTGTAAATGCTGGATAACAAACACGTTTGCAACAATATAATTAGTTTGTTTCGACATGTTTCTTCCTCCCCCCATTTCTAGTGAGCGATTTGCACAATGAATTCAAAATTGTAAATGAGACATCACATGACGTGGAGGATCACATATCTTGTACCGGTCCATGTAAATTACATACATGTTGACAATACTTGTGTTGATGAGAAAATCTGGTACCACCACTTTGAGGACCAATTTTGGCAAGTGTAAAATGCTCATAATTAATCTGCAATGTCAATATTGCGTACAGTAGAGTTATTCGTAAAGTACCCAAAATCGGGGTTTAAACCCCGCAGTTTTGTGAAAAAGAAGGTTTTGGGACAAAAAGTTAATACGAAAGTGGGTATCAAACTTTCTTTCGCACCCAAATCGACCAAAAAGAAGTTTCGTCCGGACTTTGCCTGCAGGGTCGTGGTCGCCTGCGGGGTCGTCCGTCGGAGGAAATTTGTCAGAAAAAGTCCCCTCCAAATTGGGGGGGACTTTACGAATAACTCTAGTGGCTCGCATAAATATTTGTACACTTCAGAAATTGCCATAACTAATTGAAAAATTAGATTTTTCCAACAAATTTTGGACATGTTGAAGTTTAAATAATATACTTGTATAAAATGATTTTTCAAAATTTTAAAAAACCTTTTTGACATTTTCTATAATTTAATCTAATTTACTAGTGAAAAAAAACTTTTAATAAAAGTAAATTTTTTAAAAGATTTTTCAATATTTGGAATGAGAATTCTTTTTAGAATTTTATAGTAGGAATTCTTCAAACTTTGAGATTTTATTGAGTTAAATATTATTGACTAAAGTATGACTCCAAATTCTTATATTTCTCATAATTCTCTCCAAAAATCTCAAAAAAATGTGTAAAATTTGAAAAAGTGTATGAAATGTTCATATATTATTTTTCATGATTTTTTGGAGATTTTTGGAGTGAATTATAAGAAATGTAAAAATTTGGAGTCATACTTTAGTCAATAATATTTCACTCAATAAAATTTCAAAGTTTGAAGAATTCTTACCATAAAATTCTAAAAAGAATTCTCATTCCAAATACTGAAATTTTTCAAAGAAATTTTACTTCTACTAAAAGTTTTTTTTCACTAATAAATTTGATTAAATTATAAAAAATATCAAAAAGGTTTTTAAAAAATTTTAAAAATCATTTTATACAAGTATGTTACTTAAACTTCAACATGTCTAAAATTTGTTGGGAAAATCTATTTTTTCAATTAGTTATGGCAATTTTCTGAAGTGTACGAATATTTATGCGAGCCACTGTATGTGTATTGTGTACTTGAGATTTGCCAATGACATTTGAACATTGTCTAGATTTGAATCACTTCACCATAGAAACAAAACCATAGGAAATTCCCATGGAAATTGAATTAGCAATGCATGTATTGAAACAATAATTATGACTTTTTTATCCTTTATAATGGTACTCATTTGGCAGGACTTGTACATGGGCCATTCTAGTATACCTTATGAATTTTGATTAAATTCTTTTGTATTCTTCATTGTCTTTGGAAGGCTCATTTGATTAGAACGCACAGTACTAGTCATTTGTTTTCCTTTCTCCAATAAATCTTTTGAATAATGATATACTAATAGAATAGAATTTTTTTAATCTATGGCTACAATTCTCAAAAGGTGCTACCAAATGTAATACAACGTCGTGCCAATCTTGCCTCCCACAACATCCATCCCATATACCTCATGTTCTACAATAGGATCTTTATCACAATAACTTTAAAATTCGAGACATACTTGGAAATAAAATCTGCAAAACACTACATTTTCAATCCCCATATTTTAAGCTTATGTTGCTAGTACTATCAGGCTAGACTATCTCCTGAAAAAATGCAAACGCCCTAGCAAACAATCCCCCCCTCCCCCCCTTGAAATCCCTGGTCGTCCAAAGTAAACTAAAACCAATCCCTATACCGTTGACTTGCCAAAAATCTCACACCATTGATTTGCCAAAAATCAATAGCCGTTGCTCACATATACTGATAGATAATACAAATACAAATACAACAATATGGCAATACATCCCATATAGATTGCATCTGAAGTTGCAATCTGAAATTACAAATAGGAAAAGTTAGATTGGGTTTGGATTTGGGTTTGGAGTTGGGGATGGGAATTAAAAAAAACTATATCCTATCACTAGATGCCACGTACACAACAATTACATTTAAACCCATAAGTGACTATCCATTCTCTCATTGAGTGTTAATAGAATTGTCACCTCGTTAGTGACTATCCGCTTAAAACACAAGTAACCTATAATAGAGTTAATCATAAAGTTGTCCTATGTTTGTGAACCTGTGTCAGAGGAAGGTTTAACTAAGCAAACATGACACTAAACTCAATGAGACCCATCTCATTTGTCCCATTTTGTTGTACCCTAATCATCATCACCGGTAACATACAAACAGTTCGTCAATAATACAACCCAATTTCAGCATATGAGTTGCGATATAATCAAGCAGTGGAAAATATAATGTTTCTTATGCCAATATGTTTTCAGATTCGGCTGTCCCTTCATATCCCAAATATAATATGATAGCCTGAAAGACTTTCAACTCAAACACATTAAAATGCTCCCAATTCAAACCTCTGAAAGTACTGTACTACCATGCGCATTTTCCACCATAGAGTATCTATTAGTCTCCACAGCAATGTCAAGTAAAATCCAGGGGGGCCAAAAAATTTCGAAAAGAGCCATGCATGTTGGGAAATGCCCCAAAAGGAGGCATCCAACACACAATAAGTTGCATCCAAGTCGAACCAGGACAGCATGAATGCGAAACCCTACAGTAAATATGGTTCACCATCAAGAAATTCTCGCCATCTAACCTAAGGGACTCCTAGAATGCAAGAAGGTGGCATTCAGTCAATGAAGAAGAATGAAGAAGAATCAAGTGGAAGGTCCACGTGACACCAGCTCCTGAAAACATACCTGAACTTCAACTAGTCATCATCAGAAGGCCACAAACATTTCAAAGAAAACAAAGTTGGAAAGAAACACTCACTACAAGATGTTGAAAAAGCATCGAGAAAACAATCCAGCCAACCCACAGCGGCCTTTTAACCTAGTAAACGAGCTACCGCATTAGTATCAACATTGCTATCTCAATTTCCACATGCGAAATTATTCGTCAAGTCGAGGGCACCAGAATCTCAACATTCACGAAAGTCTTTAACAAAAAGCCTATAATCCACGAAGAGCTGTATCGAACAAACAGGGGATTCATATCCAGGCGGAAACCAAATGCCACTAAGGGCTAGTCATCCACAAGACTCATACGAAAACCTCCTTGCCTGAAAATGGAATCGCGTGAACAGCTTATCCATCTCCACAGTGAGCTTTCGACCAAGGGAACGAGTTACCGTTCATGCATCAACATTGCCAGCTTCAAAATCCCACATGCGAAATTCTGCATCAAGCTAAGAGCACCAGAATCTCAAACAACTTTGTGAAAAGCCTCATACAAACCCTAAAATTCACATAGAGATGTACTCCAATAAAACAGGGGATCCATATCCAGGCGGAAACCAAAAGCCACTAAGGGCTAGACATCCACAAGACTCATATCAAAACCTCCTTGCCTGAAAATGGAATCGATGTTCACAAACCCTAAAATCCACAAAGAGACGTATTCCAATAAACACAGGATCCATATCCAGGCGGAAACCCAAACCCCACTAAACCCTAGCCATAGCCATCCACAACTTCATATCCAAACCGCCTTGCCTGAAGACCAAGCATCTCTCCACCTATCCATCCGTCTCTAGAAAACCAGTCGTAAACCTGCTCATGATGCGGTGTAAGTTCTCCATCTTCGGGTCCTGCCATCCAAACAGACTTCTTCTCCGCTCCGCTTCTTGTCCGTGACGAGGGAGGGGGTTGCAAGAATCGGAAACTCCGACTGACCCCGTGCGGAGAAGGCTATTACTACTCATTCATGACGGGCTTGTTCTCGTTGGCCTTGGGCGCCCGCTGGTTGTTGGGCTTGGGCTCCTCGGTCCGGCGCTTGTCGCCGGCGCCCTTCTGACTCAAGAAGGACCGGAACAGCGCCGAATTCACGTCGTAAATCATCTTGTAGACGAGCTGCGACACACCTGGGGTAGCAAAATTGAAGCAATTCGAGCAAACAGCAACAGTAGTAGTGGGACCAGATTGGCGGGGTGCGAAATGAGAAGACGATGTGAGGTCGTCGTTGCTGAAATGCCGGCCTGAAATTAGGGCTAGGGTTTCGGACTCGCCGTTTGGATGGACGGAGCGGATTACCTTATAAGGTACTTATAAGGTAGAAGCACCTAAACTGGACACTTGTTTCGGATCTCTTAGATTTGGAGGGTGCATAGAGAAAAAATTATGTGCGCTTGATAGGAACTAGGTTAGGAAACTAAGAAAATTGATTTCATATTTTTCCGACTTCATATGAATATAATACAAATTTTTGAAAACAACTATGTAGATGCACCTGTTGTGGACACTAGACTTAACACCAAGTGGGCACGGAAACACCCAAAAGTGACACAATGTAAGCTTGGATCATGCACGGGTGATTGGTCAATGTTCATGACAGTGGCAACTTCTTGGAACCCCATTTGTTTACTTTGGGTCCACTTGGGCGTGGATTTAGGTCGTTTTCCAAGATGTCCGTAAACGATCCCTATTCAGTTTAGGTGCTTCTACCTTAAGGTAGACACATCAAAAAGCAACACTTTTTGTGGTCCCCAGTATTTCAAAAGTTGAATGATCCAAAAAACTTAATGAGATTAACCCCTAAGTGCCTAAGCCTTTTCAATGAAAAAAAAGCATGGGCTTATAGTTATCCCCAATGAAGCAAAGTGTTTTGTTTTTTTCAAAATCTAACCGTATAGATGTTTAAAGAGCTTGCTTATTAGTAAGCATACCAATTTTGAGTGTGAAATTGCATAGAAGTTGTGAGATTATAACAAGAAAAATGTATATATATTATATTTTTAGTATATTATTTTTTCCCACAATGTTTGAAAATTTTGCATATAAGATTTTTTTGAGATTAGAGGTGACATGAACAACTAAAAATTGTGTTAGCCTACTAAAATGTACTTCCAAAAACCTTAAGTTTGAATGAAGAGGTATCAAACAAATCACACAATCCACCTTGCAATAGTTGAAATGCAATTTCCTTTAATTAGTAGAAATTGCAAATAACTCCAAATCAAGTAATCAACAATTGAATGTTCAAATTTTAAAACGGTGAAAATCATGAAAACACTTTATTCTTTCCATTGGGACCATTTTCAAAGCAAGTGGACGAGTACAATTTTTTTAAATCTCAATTTAAGTGAAATCAACAAGCTTTGCTTAAAGCTGAGAAATTAAATTAAATTTGTAAGTTGTACTCTTCCATTAATGGTATATATATATATATATATATATATATATATATATATATATATACGCCTTTGAGGACCTCTCAAAAATCAAATACTTAATTTTTTTTAGTGAAAAATAAAAGCTTTCAATAGTTAACCATTGTTTGTAAAAAAATTTAAAATGGTGAAAGGATTTTGACTACCTGTACCAAAATGAGCCCTCGGGTGACTCAAATTCCAAATCATTTGAAGATGGGCCCTCTTGCCAAAGAAATCCATTTGAAGCCACGTATTATTGAAACGCTTGAGGAAGACGCCTGCTTTGTCAGGATATAAGGCATATAGTTTGGTGGTTTTGAACCAGGCCACTCTAACGTGGTCAGTAAAAGCTTTCCATAACACTTGTTCCAACTTTTGAGACGGACAGGAGTTGTTGTTGAAACAAATAGCATTACGGTCTAGCCATACTGTCCAAATGACAGACCCTCTAAAAAGAAACCACATTGTGGTCCCTTTCTTCAACCGTCGAGGTAGTTTGGAACCAAGAAGGCATTGTTGCCAGGTGAAAGAAGGCCATCCAGTTGTGTCGGGAGGGATCCTAAGGGCAAGGTAAAGAACAGAGAGAGCAAAGTCCCAAGCATGCCTAGTCTTTGTACAATGATGAAACCGATGTAAAATCGTCTCATTGATCCCATCTTGGCGACTTAGACAAATAGTAGGGATGTTAGGATTAGCTACCTTGCGCTAGCAGTGCACCGCCACTGCACAATGGTAAACGGACCAAAGGAACCCCACATCCGTTTTTGAGGCTGTGATACTATATAATATATTTGAAAGAACGTCTTGGTTAGTCCTAGATAAGAGATGCATTTAGAACATGGTTGCTTTGAGAGGAGACTATGTTAATAGTAAAGCTAAGAAAAAATGCAATTCGAGTTGTTTAGTAATTTTCCACACTCTAGTAATATTTTACAAATTTTCAAAGTTGAGAACATAGGATAGCCTATATATAACACTAAACTCACCTTGAATGGACACCCTTGAAGCACAAAATGTCTCAATTTTCATTGGTTGCTTAAAAAAACTTCCCATCTCTCATTGGTTACTTGTAAAAGGTTGAGTTGGTTTTGAGTTGTGGAAGTGTTCATTCAAGGCCATTTCTTAGGTACATATTGGAGAACAAAATATGTTGTTTTTAGGAATTTTTTACCTTTGAAGTTCTATGAGGCTATAAGCCTCCTCAAAATGGGGTGGGGTAGGGGTGGGATAGGGGTGGGTGGGAATCCAGCAAAGGGGTGAAAAACATATCTTCTATTTTTAACTGTTAATTTTGGATTTTGTTATCGCTCCTAGCTAGGCTAGAATCTTTGATTTCAACTATGAATTCAAGATTTTCAATTTTTATCATTTGTGGTTTAAAAAATTGTTCTTGTGTTTTAAAAATTAGAGCTAAACTCTAAATTTTTGCCCTCTAAAGAAGGCTTGAAGCACTAATGTAATGGAGTTCAAATGGAATTCATTAGAGCATTTCCATCAACTTGGCAACATTTTATGTCAAAAGATTGTCTAACTTAGTAGAAGAGATAATTCAACACAGTAAAATTTCATCCGAAGAAGGCATTATCTTTAAAATAGTTTCTAGATAATTGAACAAATCTTTAATTTTTAAAATTAAATGGATGACCCTAGAATGTTGAGGTACAAGTCCACCTCGCACAATGTAGTGATTTTGCCCTAAAACATAGCCTACAAATGCATATGAAAATTTTTAGGAGTCATGTAAGAATTTGAAGAGTTTTCACAACAATCTAATATTCCTCCTACTTTCACAAGAGTGGACTTGTATTTCTTCAATGATTGTTGGTTTCATCTTCTGAACCTCAAATCTTTTGAATTTTTTCTTCCAATATTAATTTTTCTAACCACCAATTCCTTCAAATTAAAAATTTTACATAGGCTAAAATCCTCTAAAGCCATAAAATTGTTGGTTTTATACCTAAATTACTAATTTGCATTGCATTGTTTCTAGGAATAAACTTGCCATTGCCCTTATCATTTGAATTTGACATAGTCCTTATTACATGAAAGTCAAGAATTTTCCTACCACATTGAAGATAAAATTGAAAAGAAAAAAAAGAAAAAAAAGACTGCATAAATTCAAAATGAGGATAGGATTCACAATTTTCATCTTTTTCAAAAATTTCCAATTGCCTTCTAAGGTACCCTTTAGGATTTATAAACAATTATCAAAATTTAATTGCATTGCTCTTACAAAACAATGACATTGACATTTAAGTGGCCTTCACAAAATAGTGAAATTAGACTACCCTTCATTGGTTCTCAACATTCTATACTATATAAATATGTATTGTTATCGTAAAAAGATGCGACAATAACACAAGAACCATATATGTTGCATGGATTGGTATACTAGTTCTTGACCAAGGTTTAGAAAGTCGCATGTACCTCTATTTAGACAAGTAGTGAGTCATGAGGTAACTTCTCTGGATAAGGCAACTTAATTGTTAAGGCAACCTAATTTCACTATTTTGTGTAGGAGTGAGCTTGGAGTAGCCAAATGGTAACAAATGCAAGGCATCATTATAAGGCTTAAATCCATTATTAGGGCTTAATTTCTAATCAATTTAAGTCCTCTAGTGTACAACAAAAAAGACTATTATCATTCTTTTATGCCAATATACTAATTGTAGAAGAAAAAATAGTATTTGAAAGAGTTGCCAATCTCACAAATAAACAGATTTTTAATGTGGAATAAAGATTAAAAGATAGGTAAGTACCGTATTAAGTAATAATGACTCATGAACTAATCAATGTCCAACCAACAAAATCTAAAGTAGTCTCCTCTAAAAACACCCCTATAAATAGCTATAGAATGGATACAAAGTGATCCTCAAACAAACTACTTTAGCCATTGAATGAATCTAGTAAAAAAGATTTTGATTACTTTGATTTACTTAATACTTTGATTTCCTCTTTACAAGTTGCAAGTGAGCAAATTTTGGGAGACATATGGTTAGTTCACAAATAAGTGCCTATATTACTCTGTAATTCAAAAATGCTTGGAAAAATACGTGAAACCACTTGTATTAAGTTCCACATCTATTTTTCTCTCTTAAAAAAAAAAGAGCTAAAAAAAAATTTCAACCTCAGAAACCTATGAAAAAGGCAGACCAACTCTTAAATGATCTCTTTTAGAGCAGAGTACCTTATCTTCAAAACCCTTCAATCTGTATACTCTATTGTGCCACTTCAATTATATGACTCAAGACTTTGACATAGATAATAGAACCACCAATGAATTTTATCTGATGGACATTGCTCGGCCAAGATTTGAAAATACTTTGAATTCTTGTGTATAAACCACAAATTCAAAACTACGCATAATTTAATTTTCTTACACTGTTGTATAGAATTTTTTCACCTTCCTACAGTATATCTTTATTTTCTACAGGGATCAAAGACACCATTTAGTAAATGAAGAAATATTGACAATGCAATCAGCAAACAATATCAAATATTTAAGTCTCAAAATCTCCTCCAATTATCTTTCACCAATATTTGCATTTGCAAAAACTTCCATCAAATTTCAATAACAAGAAAACAAGAAAATCATTGCTACACTAACTAAACCCATCTCTCAATCGCACGATGCTTCAACTCCTTCGCAGCGTAGCTTGAAAACCCAAACCCCGTCTAACCCTAAACCCTAACCAACTCATGAACTCCGGAATTGAAAACCACTTCGCTATGTGCAATTCTGCATCCCCTCAAATCCTAAACCCTAATCAATTCAGGAAGAATTCGGGAACTGAAACCCACATCGCTACATGCTGTTTGATCTGCATCCCGTCATTGAACCGCAAAACCTGATCAACTCGGGAAGTACTCCGGATTTCACAGCCTCACTTCGCGATGTCGATCTTGTTCTGCATCCCACCTTCAGAAGTATGGAAGCCACAGCGACGAGAGAATGGAACCCGCAAGGATTGCAATGGGAATAGCGGCCAAGTTTGCGTCGTTTGGTGTTGTGACGGCAGGAGTCGTGTCTGGGACGGCGGGGGGCAGGGCGATGATGCCTGGCGCGCCTGCTTCCGGAACGGGAGCGGAGCCCGGGCCGGGTGCGTCCACCATGGGTGGTTCCCCCAACGGAGATGCCAACGGTGTTCCCAGAAGCGCCGGGCACCGCCTCTCGTCAGTGCCGGTCTTGCACACTTTCGGAAGGTCCTCGGCTTTCGTGACGTTCAGGCCGGCAGACATAGACGGGTCGGTGGTCACCTGCGGAAGTGATGTGACATAAAAGTTTTAAGGGGAATCAATCGCCACATTCCAATGACTCCAAGCAATAAAAACAGAAAGAAAGAAAGGAACTTATCGTTGTTAAGGAAGTCGAGAAAATCAGCACATTTGTCAAACTGTTAGCAACTAGAGACCAACAAGCGACACATGCATGTCTCAGCTGCATTGTTAACGGAAGACCGACACCCCATCCTGTGAGTTTATAATGTTAAGAATTTTAATCATGTGAAGAACTGGAGGTTGCCAATGCCTTCACTCCAAGGCTAGACATTTACAACCATCCAAATTGTTGTGAACTTTGAGGTGATTGGGCTACAATGAAAGAATTATTGCATATACATCGCAAAAGTTAGACAACTAAGAACAATTGATACTGAGTAATTGCTAAGAAATGGAATCAACGAAGTAACCCATGGTGACGTCCCTACGGAAACATGTCACATGACATGGACATAATGAAGATCCTGAACCACCAAACTACAATGTAAGAATATGGTTCCATAGGCTAAATCGTACAGACACCAAGCTAATGGTTCTAAAGCATCAAAATCATATGGACACTAATCTAACGCCCATGTGGGCGTTATGGGCCTTTGGAACCATCAACTCCTGTACTTTAGATTGTCAAGCTAATGGTTCCGAAGACTCGTATACTTGGGGACCAAGCTAATACCAAGCAAATGGTTCCAAGGGCTAAATCATCGGCATAGGCATCAAGCTGACACCCATGTGAAACTATGGAACCACACTCTCACACTGTACACCGCCAAGCTAATGGTTCCAAGCGCTCAATCATACATGCACGCACCAAGAAAACACCCATCCAAGCCTTTGGAACCACACTGACTCCGTCATCCCAAGTTCATCCCTAGACCTTCTTCCTACACCACTACTGATTCCACAAAAAATCACACCCAACAACAACAAAACCAGAGCTAGAGCAGGATGTAAAATTCTTCCGAACCGAATTCAGAAGCTGGCACAGACAGACGGGCGTCTTGAGATGCACAGTGAGCAGCGCCGCACAGCACTCCGCGGGCGGGACAGTCTCATTGCTGGAGATGTACGTGATGCAGATGGAGAGCGAGGCGAACTGCTCGGAGCAATCGAAGTCGGCTCCTTTCGGTCCCGGAGCCACACCCGGGGCAACAACAGGAGCCACAACAGGAGCCACAACAGGCGCCATAACTGGAGCCACCACTGGAGCCACAACGGGCGCCTTGACTGGAGCCACAACTGGCGCAACAGTCGGTGCCAACCCCAGAAGCGCGGGGCAGCGGCTCGGGTCCACGGCAACAGCACAGAGGTCGGGAATGGCATTGGCGCGAGTGGCGTTACCGGGAGCAGTGGTGGGGTCGGCAAACGCTTGCTGCAGTTGGCACAAACAGACGGGAGAGTTTGTTTGGGTGGCTTTGAAAGCCGCGCAGCAAGGCTTCGAGGGTACCGTCAGTGTGTTGCTGGTAACGAAGTCCTCGCAGGGTGTCATGGCGGTGAATTCGGCACTGCAGTCGACTTGCGCGGTTGCCGTGGTGGAGACGAGGAAGAGAGACAGTGCCGCCATAGCTACTGTGAGCGTCACTGCTCTCGTCGTAGCCATTGCGAACCTTCACTCGAGAAGTAATATAACCTCCCCGTGAACTTCACCTCAAAACCTTGTGTGATTGCAGCAATGTACAAACCACGCAGGTGGTCGATCGACTACACTTCACTGTCGCAGCAACCTAAACCGCTCGGGAACCCAAAACTTCTTGTAATCGCAGCACTCCACAAACCGAGCCGGTGACTACACTTCACGTACTAAGTTAGCTCTTGCAGCAGCAACCTTACCCTCGCCTGGACCCCAAAACCCTTGTTTGGTTGCAGTCACGTACACACAAACCACGCCGGTGACCGTCTGCAGTTCTGATCTCTCGCGCACTGTGTCCCCCAGTGAGTCGTCCCGCTCTGGAGTATTTCCAGCTAGTGCTGGCTTTCAATGCGACCCTACAGGACACAACCAGCAACAATAAACCCCCTGAAAAATGATTTCTGACACCCACTCCATGGATCAGCGATATCGATCGATCGATCTCACCTCAGCTTAGAACTACCATTTGCCAACAACGTCCCCCAATGTCCGTGGCGTACGTAACTTACTCCCCCAACTCCACATTGAACCAATGATATTCTTCAAATTTAATTTCACACTGACGACGTACGAACGTATCCGGGTAGAAGGTTTTGCCACATGTATTGAGCGAAGTGAGTACGTACGGGCTGATCGATCGGAACGGCTTATTAGCTTGCATGCGTTGCAGAGAGCTGCGAGTGGCGAAATTAACGTGGGAAATGGCAGCTAGCGGGGGGCCATTAAATCACCATACGTTTGCTGCTGGGGCTGCAGTGTGTGTGTTTATGAAGGTGGCAGACGGGAAGATGGTCGACGCACAAGCCGCGTAATGGCGATGTCGAGTTCCTTCTGGCAAGGGCAGCTGGCTGGCGACTTCAAGGGACTCAGAAGATAATTTAATGAATGGGAGCTAGACCGAGCTCCGGAATTGAACACAGCTAGATGGGACTGATTAATTCCAGCTTATGAATTGTATGAGGAGAATCCTAGAAATGTTGACGTTTTTCATGGTTTTCTCATGACAAGAAATACTGCAAAAATTTAAGTTTTATTCTAGAGAATCGAAGAAACTAAACGTGGCGCTATAGTCCATTAATTCAGAAGCCTTAGAAGGATTTTAGAAAAAAAATTTGCAGGGAGTGAGTGAGTGAGTGAGGAATTTGTTGGCATGCTTTGAGGATTTGCGATGTGAAGCTTACCAACGGAAGTTTTGGAACTGAGGTGTCGTCATGAAGTTGAGCGGACGGGGACAGGGAGAGTGCGACGGGGTGTTCAATTAGAGTGGGTGGGACAATTAATGTGACTGACACTGTTGTGGCATGGTCAGAGGTGAGAGCTCATCTGGTCTTGAGGTCTTTATCACCACATGGGGATGAATGTAAAAACCTGCCTTCGTCCATGTGTTTTTAAAAAAATATTTAAAAAATGCCTTCCAATGTTTCAGAAAAAAAAACTGCGGCTAGTTCAAAGTTAGTTGGTGGAATTGGGAAAAAAATTGGTAGCAACTTGAAAACATTAGCAAAAAATCAGTGAAAAAATCTATAAAATTTATACTTGGAGTAAGAAATAGAGAAAATAACATAACTGTTCAATGTAGGAATCAAAGGAAAATAATTTGTAAAACTCAAAAAATATCCCGAAAATTGTTGCCTTTTATTTTGAGTTGTTCATTATATATTTTGTAACCCATCCTAATTTGTTTGCGATCTTTGATCTAAATAGGAATTCAAATTGCTCAAAAATATTCATTTGATGGTAAATAATAAATTTTCGTATTTTCTGAGAAGGCAAAAAGACGTCAAGATCAATTGAGTTCTTGTCCTTATTGTGGATATACCTGGGTTACTTTTTGTTTGGGGTGATGTTCAGATTTTCTACAAATTTGAAATGTAGCAAGTTGGAGTAGGGATCAATTGGGTTCATTTGTTGTTGAAATTAGAGGGAAGGTTACATGGATGGAAAAACATTCCCTATGGATGAAAAGTGGTAAAATGAATAAAAGTTTGGTGATATGAAGATGAGATTTTAGTTGGAGTTTTGCATTATTTTCTAAAGTGTATTTTGAGGTTTTAAAAAAAATCCACCTAAAATGAAGTTGGATTATGAAAATTACAAGTAGGATCACTAAAATAATAAATAGCAATTCCTTAACCTCCAAAGACCCATTCAACCATTTATGGTCATTGCTTGATTTCAAACAACATTTTTGGGTGTAAAATCATTTTTTTTCTAAAAATTGCTTTTATAAAGTAATATAGATTGGGATGCCTTTCAATTTTTTACATTCAAAATCAAGATTGTTAGAGTCAAAAAAATTATAAAGAAATTAATGTAACGTGTTCATTATTTATCTAATGCTGTAATATTTACTATTTGAAGAAATCATTGATGCTCTCATTGTCGAATTTTATGAATTTTTTTATAAATCAATTGAAACAAAAAATTTAACCAATCATAGAAGATTCAAATGCTAGAGATAGACATTGGTATTTAAGTAAATTTTTGAATTAAAATCTTCAAAATTCATTAGAAATAATTCTATTAATAGTTCTATAATTTTGACCTCATTGATACTTTTGACTCTTGATGTCCATGGCCTTTTTCTATTGAAAACCACTCAAAACTACCATTTCTATTACAAAAATGTATTTTTTTGCATATCTAACCGTAGGATCTTGCCAGCTATTAGGGCCAACAAAAAAGAATTATAGAATGAAATGTCAAAATGTCAACGATTTTATTTGAAAAAAATATATTTTTGTTTTTAACATTTAAAGGATGTTTCATGTCCAAGGCTTAGTCAAACTTCATTAGATTTCTACATTAATCACACATTTCAAAATTTTGATGTTTTTTATATGTAGTAAATATATGTCTAAAATTTGATCTTGTTTTTTATAATTAAAAATATCAAATTGAATTTTATATGATTTTTTAAAGAAATTTTTGTGAAAATCATTGAAATTACAAAAATGCTTTAAATAATATGAAATTATTAAGAAAAGTAGAAGTGGCAATTACAACTATAATGGTATAATTGATGTATTTCTTGGGCTCAAAGCAAGAGAAATTTGATAGAAAAAGTTCAATAGTGGTGTATTTTGAGCTTTCAAGATGTTATCTTCAAAGTGTCCCAAAAATTATAATTTTTACAATTTTGGAAAAATTCAAGTGGAGTAACAAGTAGATTAATAGAACTACATTTTTGGGGTTAAGCTTCAAAACATTTGAAATTAAGAACTATGTGAAAATTTAGATTTTGACTTTCAGAATGCTTGTGGAGCTTGCAATATTCTGAAAGGGTTAAATAATCAACATGAGGTGCCAATAATGATATCCAAATACAATAGTATAACAATATGCGGAAGAAATTTCAAAAACTTTGACCTTGTGGATTGTAATTAAAAGTGAAGGAAATGGCAAGGTTTCTTTTGTACCTTGCTTTATAAGATTATAAGATTTTGACTTCTCTTAATTCTTAACTTTGAATATTGCTCTACAAAGTTTGAGGTAAAAGATTTTTATGGTAGAGAACTGCGTTGAAAATATAAGAAAATAATTCAAGAGGAAAAAACTTGATTTTCATTCTTTAAAAAATTGTTAAGTAGAAGTAGGTATAAGATAGAAGGATAAAATAACTCATTAAGTGCTCTTAGACAGAACTAAAACACACTAATCTAAATTGTGAAATTATTTTAGCAAACAAATTGAACCTTGTGGATTTTTTTTTTGAAATTTTAAAAATTGAGTTCAAAAATGAATTTAATACTATATTTTCACAAAGAGATGCAATGATTGCCTTCAAAACAAGAAGCTCCATGATTTTCACGTCACTAATCCAATTGTTATGAATTTAAAAAAATTATATAAGAAAAAACATAATCTATAAGAAACAAATTTTTAAAATTTTTACTTTAAGTTTTTATGGGTTTCTTTTGTTGCCTAGCAAACTGTATTTTAGGCTTAGGGTAGTATAATTTTTGCTCTTGAAAACCAATTGAAATAAAAATTATATTTTCCTAAAGCTAAAACATTTTCCTATCTTCCAAAAAAGTTTCAAAAAATCATGTCAAAAATTGAGGTAACATGAGGCTATTCAATATTCCCAGTGTTCTCCAAAGGGATTTGGGGACTTTAGGGGTTAATATTGTTTCTTTTGATGCAAATTTCAAAAAATTGATGGAAAACATGTATATAATATGTCCTCAAAATATTTGTATTTTGTCCAAAATCCTTGAGTCTTTAGGGATTAAATCAAATAAATAAAGTGAAACACTCTATTGTGATAGGTACAATATACATGTTTACTATGTGAGTGGATGTATTTGTATTTTGTTATTTGAATTTTTTTTTAAAACTAGTCATATGCTATTTTGTAGTTTGCAACGCTAAAAGATTTGGATTGACATTCAAGAATTAAGATATATTTAGAGATATTTTTTGGTGTACAAAATTCATAGAAAGTTATGAAGATAAAAAAATTGGATTTGTAATTCCATAATGTAGTTAGAGAACCTACTAATATTGACATTTAATCCTAAAAGTTTTATGATTATAATTTACAAGAAGTACTCTAAAACTGCCATTTCTAATACAAAGAGTTGAAATGGAAAAAAAAATATTTAATTGTAAGCCAGATCTTATCTTAGGCTACTATGAAGATGTATTGAATTTTTTTTAAAGTATAAACGCATTAATTGAGAAGTATTAGTGTCTGAATCAAAATATAAGTTGTTGTTTCCAAGTATCCATGCAAACTTTGATTTTTCTTATTGTGAAATTTTTAACTACAATATAACTTATAAAGCTCATAACTTATAAAGCTCAGATTTAATTTCTTTGTAATTAAGATCACATCAACTCTTGGTATAGCAAATTTTCAAGGTACATGATGCATAATTATCAACATATTAGAAAAATCTTGCAACATTACAATAGGGGTTTCAAAAAAACTACCAAAATAATTATTTTTTTGATGTGATTTTTTGTAAATTTAAATTTTTATAACATCTCAATCCAAAATGTCAAAATGAATATAAAGAATCTAAGGCAAAAAAATGAACTTTTTATGATATTTTTCTTAGAAAATAATCTATTTGCGAACAAACTAAAAATCTACATATCTTTCAACTGACTAATGGAAATAGAATGAATGAATGAATTTATTTTTTACATTTAAAATGAAAATTTATTTTAGTTTTCTAATAATATAATTTTTGTTTCAATAGCTGCACGAGATTAAAACTTATGCCACCAAAAGTACAAATTGTCAAATTCAAATAGGAAAAAAAAATATCAAAACAAAATATATTCAAAAATTATTTCTTATAGATTATATTTTTGTCTATATAGAAATATTTGATTTATTCCATTTAGATTAAAGGTCTTATTAAGCATCTAATTTTCCTAGTAATTAAAGACTCTTCCAAAAAAATAGACTATTGGATTCCATCTTGAACTCAATTTTACAAAAAAACTTATAGGGCTTAGTTCACTTGCTAGAACACTCTTACCGTCAAATTAGTGAGTTTCAATCCCATCTTATAAATCTTAACAATTTAGTTTTTACTTCCATCTTGAAATTCCTTCTACTTAAACAATTTTTTTAAGTATGAAAATCAAATTGTTGTGTTTTGAATTTTTTTTCTCAAGCTTTCAGTTCAAATCTTCCATATAAAATCTTCTTAATCCAAAATCTAAAGTGCAAAAATTTTAAGTCAAAAGGATTCAAAGTCTTATTATCTTGATTGTCAAAGTGCCAAAAGGATCACTATAAGAGAAAGGGGTGTTTTAAGTGAGTTTTTAAGTATAATCCTAGACATAAGATTTTAAGTAATAACCTTTAATGAGATTTTTAGCAAAATTTTACTTAAAACGCATGTGTTTTAAGTAAAATTTTGCTGAAAATCTCATTAAAGGTCATTACTTAAGATCTTATGTTTAGGACTATACTTAAAAACTCACTTAAAACACCCCTTTCTCTTGTAGTGAATATTTTTTTCCCTTGATACAAAAATATCTTGCAATATGCATAGTTAGAGTTAGTATTTTCTTCTACATATTCTCACATTGTCTAGTCTACTAATAGTGTAAGAACCTACAATTAGGTATACAACAGAAACTACTATGGGTCTATTCTAACTACTAATTAATACTCAGAAGTTGTGTTTGCATCTTCTGGGTACATAATCAGAAGTGTTGTTTCTTGAACAATTTCATGAGTTTCTTGATGGAATACACGTGTCAATGAGCCACTAGTGGTTAAACTTTATCAATTGTGCTTGTTTAATGACCCCCATTCTACCTCATACTCTTGTATTTTTCAGAAGTAGTCTCACCTGCAATCAATATGGGATATATGTAGTATTTCTATATGTATTCCATATGTCTATGTCCGTATTCTATACTATATATATATGTATGTATTCATATTCGTATTTTGTACCATATATCCATATGTTTGTATCCATATTATGTACTATGTATTTGTATATCCATATCCCGTGTCCATATTCCCAAATTATTTAGATCGGCGGCCCTGGAGGGGGAAGCACATTTTTTTTTAATGCCATCAACGGCTATGGGTTTTTTTGTTAAATTTGGTTTATGCAAGGGGGTTGTTAATGGCAAATCTAGGAGTTGATTCCATCTTTTGGGTACATAGTTAGGTATGCAACAAAAACGACTCTTTTTAATTTTTACTCTTTGTACTAGAAATGGTTTCTTTAAGTGGGTTTTAACCTCCAAAAGACTTGTAACTCAAGAGGTTTATAAATGCAACAATGTTATACACACACATACATATATATACATATATATGTATATATATACATATATATACATATATATACATATATATACATATATATACATATATATACATATATATACATATATATACATATATATACATATATATACATATATATACATATGTATACATATATATACATATTAAATGAACATTATATTTTAGACATGTTATAAATAAAATAAAGAATGTACAATTATAGGGATCTATAATATCAAATTGTCAAAGGCAATTTTTTTTTGAAACAATAACCTTTGCATTGCCTTCACTGCTTTGGCAAATATTTGGATGGAGCAAGCCACAAAGGTCAAAACCTCTAAGAAAGAGTGATACATTGCCCCCTCAATTACAATGGTCTAATATTTAAATGAACAAACTTGCCATTGTTCATTAGATAGTCATAAGAGGATTATAAACCATAAATTTACTTCTCTTTTTTAAACCTTCTAAAGATCAATCCAAAAGCAAATATCGTACCTCGTAGTCAGGTTTGACATTTTTTGCCAAGTAAATAATTAAAGTTGGCAAATGTGATTCAATAGATGCCTAAAAATAGAAAAATTCATTTATTTTCCTTACAATTGTTCTTTTCAAAAATATAATATCCTCCAAATTATGACATCTATTTTAGAAATATTTTTGTCAATTTTGACCACCAAATATGGTATATGAACAATGATAATTGAGTATTGGTATTCAACCTTGGTATTAGTTCCAAAAGCATTCTTAAACCACTTGACGTTCTTGACCATTATCTAATCCATTGCAGATTGTGTGTTTCATTACCTATGGTTGATCAATATCCTTCGAACTTTGTTAAAAGATGTCAAGGCCTTGATTTGAATACATCAATAATATCAAATTTCAAAGACCAAAGTATTTAATCCCTAAAAGAATATAAGGTCACCACGTGGCTTTTGCAACATGGATTTTTGCAACCCCAATCTTTTATGGGTTAAGCAAAAGCTAAATTAAATGTTGACCAATAATTGAAATCTACCAATTTTATAAATTAATATATTTTTACAATTGCTTTATAAACTTATTATACGACCTAGGATTGGTTTTTAAGAAAATGATACTCCTCAGTCCCAAAATAATCTTCCGGTTGCACATTCAGTGATGTGGGAGGAAGGAGACTAGAAACAATTCCATGAGCAATTGCAATGGAAATGAATGAAGCACATAGAGATTAAATACCAAATAAAAATTCAAGTTTGTCGATGTAGAGATTCAAGTTCAAGATCATTTTGGAATGGAGGAAGTAGCTTCTTCTGAACACTTTGGCTCTATGGGGACATACGACATGGTGGTCAACAAGCTCCAAACTGTTTAATCAAAACATCTCTTAGTTTTGTTATCTTGGTGGAAGTTCACAACATTGATACTTAAAAAAAAGTCTCCTTCAAACCTAACACAACAAGAATGGCATTGCTTCTCACCAAACACTATTAGTAGTGACAGAACATCAAAAGTACTATGGGATGGTGTCAATACACTACAAGAGAAAGGGGTATTTTAAGTAGTGTCCTAGACATCACTTCTTTTAAGTAACGTCTTTTAAGTAAGTTTTTAAGTAAAATTTTAATTAAAAGACAATCTTTTTAGTAAAATTTTACTTAAAAACTTACTTAAAAGACGTTACTTAAAAGAAGTGATGTCTAGGACACTACTTAAAACACCCCTTTCTCTTGTAGTGATAGGAATGAGGTTTGTGAGCGTGATCACATAATCCAAAATCCCTTGCACTTGTCGCTTGGTGTGAATCCATACCTTTCCTCTGAAAGTAACTCTTGTGAGTAGGCACGATCGGCATTATTTGTTAAATATTTATTTAATTTGCCAAAAACTAGGAATATTTTGTTAATATATCACAATATTAATTTTTGTCCATACCAAAAAATTGCAAAATAAATTTCCATAAAATTGGGCTTTGAGTTTTAGTTTTTTGCCAACTCTCATAGCTAGGTACAATAGCTATTGCACCAAAGAAAGATACTAAAAATGGACATGGCTTCACATATGGTAGAAGACACTAAAACTTCTAAGGAATTGACCCATTTACTTTTTTTATCTTTGTTACCAATATTGTCTCATGACTCATCTTTCATCTACTCATACACTTGATTGGCCTTCAATTAGCTAGCTGAGTGTAAGGATGAGTTGACAAAACGTATATGGCCATGGATTTTTGAAAAAAATGGGGTTGTATACTGTCCATTAAATAGCTGTCTACAAACTCCCACTTTTTATAAGAAATTAATGCATAGTGATGTAAATTACTCCCTCTATTTCTAAATAATATCAATATTTTTCTTGTGTTTTACAAAGGAAACACCGATATTATTTACATCTCAAGAGAGATCGTTTGGCTCTTGTACCCACAACATTCAGTTCTCGGGGGGTGCAGTAAGTGGTAGAAGTAGAAATATAGGTACGAACAAATGTAGGGGCCCGAAAAAACATTGGGGCAAAAAATTATAATTTGATTGATTATACTATAGGGTATATAAAATATCATTGGGTGTCTTCAAAATACTATAGGGTGCTAAATAATGGGTTCCATTAGAAAATGAAGTAGACTTAGGATACCCCCCTAATATTCATTTTGTGTGACAGAAGTCTTAAGTAGGGCTGCCTCATGAGTTGGCTTGTTTCCTAAGATGATAAATTTTGGGATAAATTTTGGGACATTGTTATGAACTGGCCTGTTTGGTAGGATTATTAATTTTGGGACGTTGGAGATGCTGTTCGATTGTTCCTTTGTTGTTTGTTGTCTTCAGCTCTTGGTCAGGTACTCACTTTGTTCCTTTGTTTTCTGCTGTCTTTAGTTTTTGGTTAGTTGTAGTCAAATTTGGTTAATTTATTGTGACCGTGTAATATAATTAATTTTCCATTGTAAGTGTTACAAATTTCCTTGTTCCGGGCCTGTAAGACTCTTATTTTTCAAGTAATGCAATGTAGTCTCTAAAGGGTATGTATGTCGTTAAGTTAGGAGGTCCATAAATCGCTCATTTAAGAGCTGAAATTGAATTTTGGAGAGGTGTAACGTTACGAAATATTTTTTAGTAAATTTTCCTAAAAAGACAAGTGGAATTGGCATCAAACCCAAGTTGTTTCATATTTTTTGGAACTTTGGGGAATTAGTTATGAGATTTTGAAGTTGAAATGGCAGAGAGCTCTAAAATCGCCCACCTCCTAAAATGAACACTATTTGTACATTGCTAAAGGCTATGAAAAAGCAAAATGTACAATTAGTGTACAATTTAGGAGGTGGGCAATTTTAGAGCCTGTGCACTTTTAGAACCTCCTACTTTAGTCATAGTTTGACACAACATCTTATGAATTGCACAAATTTTTATTTGAAGAGATGGACAGTCATCTTGGTTGATGTTTGCATGTCCCAAATGTTGTAATAATGAACTTGGGATTTTTTTTTTGGTTTTGGTAATTTTTAGTTTTTGGGTCAAGTGTATAGTGTACCAAATTTTTGGGCTGGGATGTCGACATTCCATACAGGCCATGACATGACCAAGTTGAGATTTAGGATTTATGGGTGCAATTTCTTTTTTGATAGTAAACCATGGAAGAAAAAAATTGAGTGTCCAAAAATTTGTAGTTTGAAAAAAAAATGTAGTGGAGTTTTTTTTTCATAGTAAAATAGCATACCATAAATTCATGGCAATTGGGAATTTAAATTAATGTATGCCCCCTTTTTAATACTTCACATTAGAAAATTATATAATGATAGAGTGCTAAATAATCTGTAGATGAAAAATAATACCCCCCCCTTTAATTACCTGGTGTTCACAACTATGTCCTTATTTTTTCAAGGACTGCACCCCCCGAGATTCAGTTCTCTCCTTAGCCCTCTTCTAATATCCCCAGAATTACACTCTTCCATATGTTGAAAATGCTTGAATTTACAGTGGGTAGTAACCTCTAAATATATCAATTTCCATCCTAACAAACATTCGGCATGCCAAGAGAGCTTCAAACATCAAATTCCTTAAATTGGCATATTTCCATGACTTTCTCACTTTCAGCACAATCACGCAGCCTGAAATTGCAATTCTATACCAACCTTATTTTTAGAGCTTTGTGCAGATGAATGTCACAATTTTTTCACCAATTTTACAAATATTTACTTCACAAATTGGTCAATTTCAAGTCCAAAGGCAAAGGTGCACACTTTTGATTTTGGAAGATCTCAAAGTTTGCAGGCTTGGCAATTGGGCATGCATCTCAAGAATTGAGATTCTAAGACAATCCTTGCAAACTAAGTTGAACAAATTGCCTAGTTAACACATCCTCAGGCATATAGAGATGAGACTCAGAGCTCCTTGGGTGCTGCTGTGACATGTTAAATTATTTGAGCACTTTCAAACATTTGTAATTTGATGCTAGATCACCAGATAAAAATCAACATATATGGAAAATGAATGCGTGTAGGTACATTCTTAACTTACATTTGCAACTCATGTAGAAGAGTTGAGCTCATTCATGGAAAATAATTTTAGAAAAGAAAACAAAAACCACAGATAATCCTTTGGAGAAGGTGCACGTTTTGATCAAAATCATGCAACTGGTTGTCTTGCTTGCTTGCTTAGGAGATGGATGGAGGTGTCCCACATTGCAAATTTGTAAAGCAGAGGAGCATTATATGGCATAACCCTAGTTTTCTGCTACAGACAATCCAATTGAAAATTAGAGAGATTTCAATGTCAACAATTGCATGAATGCCAAACCATTTATATCCAATAAACCATCCCAAATCTCCCAACTCTCCAGTCCATGATAAAGAAATGCATCATTAAAATTCTCATTACCATTCAGTTCTTAGGTTATTTAGCAAGTCAGTACTATCACTGTCAATTGTAGATTACGTTTGAGATATTTCACACTATCGTCAATTTCGTTAAATTGGCCGAGAAATTGGCTGTATTCTGGAGCCAAAAACTGTGAGACACCATCTTCACAAAGGTCTAATTTCAGGCCACCAACTAGGACAAGTATAGATTTGTGTTTTCAGGCTACACGTCCTGAACTTGCCAAAGTATTGGAATATCGCCAATTTAATGAAATGGACGTTCACCGCAGTTAGAGAGATAGGATTCACACAATCGACATGTTTTCACTTACAAACGGAGTATGAGTCGCTCTGTTTTGATTGAGTCGGGAGTAAGCAGCACCTGATACAATCAAGGGAGCAAGGGAATTGATACATAATTCACGGTTCAGAATTTCTAGTAGGTAGGACTAAATATTATTATGATCATATTAATTTTAATTTGGCTACCTTCTTTCCTACTTTTGTTTCGACAGTACCCTTTTCCAGTTCCCTTTTCAAAATGATGTTTTTAATTCTTGTTTCCCTGAGTTGAGTTCAACTGTGATATTGATTCCTTGCAATCCGAAGTAGACTAGTATTTGTCCCTCCAGATGCAATCTTCGATACAAACAAATATGGGGTTTTGCAGAAATGTATTTTGAACTGGGGAACTCAAATCTGAGTTCAGAGATAGCAGATTTAGAAGGCGGATAATCTGGTAAGCATCCTAATAAGAAATACTTAGAGTCCACTTAGGCTTCAAATCACAAGCCAAATCAGTCTCCCTGCCCTCCTTGTTCTTTGAGTATTGTGCGGCTTGTGCAAGATCATTATGAAGAGACAGCAATGAGTTTTGTTCGGAAGGAGGGTGAGGGAGGCTTGCAAGAAGTCGATATTCGAAAACAATCCAAGGTCATTCACCAACATGACTTAAGCAGTATGAAAAATTAAGCAATATCGACATGTTGTAAGCACCAGTATATTCGAATGAATGCATTCATTTGTAATAAAATTGATATTGGCAATATCATAATTACTCATTGGATAAGGAGAGGTATTAATGCAATTTTTCACAGCATGCATGGGACTGTTTTAACCGATTATGGCGTCGTTTTCAGACCCTTGATTGATCAAAATTCCAACCATGGAGGTTATCTCCGGGAGCATGAAAGAAGAACTTCATTAAATGAACATAATATCCCTCACAGGCTCACCAATCCAACTAGTGATTCAACATGTTATTTTCTCATAATGAGACTTTACTTTACTTCTCGTTACCTCGTCGTTAAAATTGAGTTGCTGTAAGAGTCGGCTCCCACTTCTGAAAGCTACTTTCGTGATTCTATGCTTGGAGGTAACTGGAGGATTTGGAGAGGTTGCCGAGCATCAACAACAAGTCTAGAATCGCCTCACTAGTATGACTAAGCAATAGGAAAATTTTATTGACTTGCTCCAAGCTGTTGATAGAGATCAGTTCCTTCGTTGACAGAGTCACAGGCTGCCTATTGGCTTGCACACTCAGACGAAGTTGCTTATGTGTTCTGTACTACAGATAAGGTTCATAATATATAATTTCGTTAAAATGGCGGTATTGCATACGCCATTTTTCCATTCATTTCTAGGACCAATATAGATTTCAGACCGGTCTAAACGTGGAAGTGCCAGGTTTGTGGAATACCGCCATGTGCACGAAATTCTGGTTTAAATGGAAATAATTCACAACATCCAGATCTCATAATTTTACTTAATGCAAGTTTGTTGAACTCTCCTTGTCGGCAGGAATGCCGAATTTGTTCTACGAGTGCATCTATTTCTTTGTTCATCTATCAATATTGAAGACAGATAGAATCTGGATTAATCAATTTGTATGAAAATAGAGTGCGTCAGATTGCTGATTCTGCTTGCTTACACCTTTGAAGTAAATTGGAATGGAAGTGAAAGGTTGGTAGAAGATCAAGGTGCTCACTCAGGCTCTTTTGAAGAGTTGCAAACGGCCAACCATCATCTTCGATAACTCCATTGAAGGAAGTCTTCATTTACGGCAAGTGCTAACAAAAATCAAGCCGTTGATTTGTAACACAACCATATATTTCTTGGGAGTTTTAGAAGAAAAAAAATTGGTGTCAAAAGGGAATGGAATTATGTTGATGATTTCGGTGTAACATGGTTTATGTTGACTCATCAGCTTCGCATGCATGCTTTAGACGATGATCTCAAACATTGGAACTTGCAATATAAGGACACTTACAACGGACTGCGATATTTACAATAAATGGACTACATTTCTTGAAAAACAACGACTCAAAGACTTCCATAGTTCAAGAAATAGTCTATTTCTTGCGAATATTGCATTAATTTTTGTAAGTAATAGGTTGCTCGGGCCTAATGAGGGATTGACTAGGTCTACTCATGTTGCTTTTTTATTGTGCCTACCTAAAGTGTCACTTGCTTAATAAGTTATTGACATTTAGTTTTGGTTGATACTAGAAGAACACCAAGTGGTCAAATGGCTAATGATTAAGAGTAGAAGTCCATTAGAGTAAATTTGCTACTCCACGACGTAGATTTTAAGAAATTAGCTACTCCATGATATAAATTTTAAGAAATTAGTTATATAATCAAAATTTACAAATATTTATACCATCATTTTTGAAGCATTTTGCTTGAAAAAATAACTAAATATATATTATCTATTTTTTATATTTTTTGACTATCTATGAGGTTAGTAAACATGGCATAATACAAACATCATAGTTTTTATTATTTACATTCAAAACATTGCAACTTTTTTTATATAGTAAATTTTTTAATTAAAAAAAACATGGATCTTTTGTTGATTTTTATGGCCTTTATCAAAGGTTGCTTGCGCTTCCATTCAAGGGGTGAAATTTTTTATTGCTCTTATTTTGATGGAAAATCTTTCTCACCTTTCCAACTTCTATATCTTTTATTGTGAGCATTCAATGCTAGATTTGATTAGACATTAGAGTTGGTTTGTGTGCAATCAATTTTAGAAGGCATGAAATATTCCATTGAATTCTTATATGTTCTTTTGTGAGGCGAGATAGAAAAACAATGTGAAATTGATTTGCACTCAAAGAAGCTTACATGGAATTTCATTTTGGAGGTTTTGACACAAAAAAAGTAGGACTTGGAGCTCAAGTTGGGTTTAACAAAAATAAAGATTCAACTCAGATTACAAGTTCCATCTATTGTTTTGTACATAACATGAGAAAAAGAATATCAAGCATCCATTACAAGATATTTGAACCCACAAAGAGGCCTTCAATTTCCTTACTAATTTTAATATTAATTGAATGAATGTGAAGGTGGCCATATCTTCATTACAACCACCACGTGGCGTATGCTCCATCCTTCGTGATGAAACCATTATAAGATTTATAAGATTGTGGAGATGGATTGGATAATGATGATGAATTTTTGAGTTCAATATGCAATTCTTGGCCCAACTAGTGAGTTGAGAAGGCTCTTCCCACCCAACTCTTTGCATCACAAAGTGGCCTCTTTTGGGGTTCAATTTCTCCTAATGAATTTAGGATGATTTTGTAGATAAATTTGCCCATTGTAGATTGCACGCTTAAGGACCCGACAAAATGTTTTCTTTGACTTTTTGATCCATTTTTTGATAGATATTTGCCATACAATATTTCACCTAAAAGAACTTGGGACCTAAAGTTCAAACTTTGGTCTTTACACCCAAATCCAAATTTTATGTACAATATTTTTGTTCACCTTTTACTCCCAAGAAAGTTAGAATTTGACCTTAAAAAGGTGTTGGAAAAACGATCACTACAAGAGAAAGGGATGTTTTAAGTATTGTCCTAGTAGTATAGTCCTATAAGTAATGACCTGAAAGGAGTGTTTTTAGTAAAAAATTACTAAAAATACATGTATTTCTAGTAAATTTTTACTAAATGCACCTTATTCAAGTCATTACTTATATAACTATACTACTAGGACTATACTTAAAACATCCCTTTCTCTTCTAGTGGATGTATAGTTGAGAAGTGCCTAAGACTAACTTAAACCATAAGTGATCTTGAAAAAATCTGAATCCAAGTAGTCCAAAATGCTTCAAATGATATGTAGAAAATGATTCAGAAAACACCATAAAGTTGAGTTTCAAAAATTTGTAGTATAGTCATAAACATTAAAAATCTTGCAATTTTTTTCTTGAAAATTCATGATTTTCAATTGCCAATGTATTAAAAGTAATCTTACGTACTAATTTTGCAATCAAAGTATGCAAAATTGCATAAGTGGATGGTAATCGGCACTTCCACCTTGGTGTAAAACACATGTAAGGTAACTAACTACACCTGAAATTGACCCCTTTCTACAACTACCCCCTACACATTTTTGCCTAAAATATACTCCGAGTAATATTCATGAGAATCTAAGATCAATTTTATAAACATCAATTTCCAACACTTTGAAAATTCATAATTTATTCATACAATGTCCAAAAAATGCATTTAAAGAAAATCTCAAATCTCTTTTGACTACCCACAAAATGTTTTTTCAATAGAATAGAATAAATGCTATTTTTTGGAGAATTTGGTGTGCACGTAATCATTTTGTCTTCAAGGGAGAAAATATTAACATCAACTAGATTTGTACCCTTACACAGAGAGACACCATCCTTGTGGGCATGGCCTAGACGAATCACACCTTCACCTTTTTTATTAGATGCAAAGAAGAGAGACAACAAACTATTTGCTAGGAATTCTTGGACACTTGGTGCAAAAACGATGTTTTTTGCTCTGGAAGTTTTTACAGGCCCGAGTGGCACGTCATTCTCAATTTGCCTCCAAGATGGATCGTTCACGTGAGTTGGACTAGTTGTTTCCTTATTCCTCTTTATTATGTTTTTCAATGCAATGGTCATCGTTTTCTTGAAAAAAAATAGAATAGAATAAATAGGAACCATGCTAAATTTGCTTCAATCTTCAATCGGTTGGTTTGTGGTGTAGGGGGAGGCAACCCATTTCTAATCAGCACCTCCATTCTGGCTATGTGTATTATTCTCTTTCCGTAAACAGTGATTCATTGTGGCGCGGTTTCCGACTCAGTTGTGGCACATAGTGATTGGCCACAAGACTCTCAATATTGTAACCACCCTTTGTCAATTTTGCTTTCTGCCCATGGTCGGAAATAGTAAGCAACATATCACCAGTATGCGAAGAACATAATCTTCCGCTGAAAAATTCATACTCCCTCTGTCCCACTAAAAACCTCCAAAACTCTTCCCGTTAAGAAATTAACTACATTTTCAATCAAAGTGCCAAAAATACATTCATTCAAGAATAAATAACCCATCCCTTAAATCTATGCAAAATCTCAAGCTTAGACACTATCATTTAGGCACCCAAAATTCATGTCAAAAGTGTGATATTTGAACATATTTTATAATTGCTGCCAGCTATGTCATTTTAGATGATTTAAAGGGTGGTGGCTGCAATGGGATTGTAATGACATGTTCTCCAACCTAAATATCCAAAAATAAAAAAACTATCCCACTTTTATGATCAAATTTTAATAGCACCAAAGTAGTCACTAAATAGGCTGTCAACACTACTATTTGACAAAGAAATTAGTACAAGGTGTCTCATATCACCAAGGCCAAGCTTGCAAGGCCACGGGAATGCTTTTTGATTGTCTCACTTGCCCCCACAAGGTTGTTCAATGTAACAAACACTCACTAAACAATCAAAAACACAAAAAGGAGCTTTTTAGTGGGACAAAAATTCAGCTTGATTTGGAGGTTTTTAGTGGGACAGAGGGAGTAGTAATTATATTTTGAGAAAAAATCTGGAAAATTATGGAAACCTTCCAAACTCTATTTCTGCACACAGGAAAATTTTCCCACCAAAGAAACCCGCCTTGCATATATGTGTAATTGCTTAAGTGATTGGAAATGGGTTGCCTCCCCTACTATTAGTGACCTTATTAGTCCAAGTCGTCTCTTGAGGCCCGACAGCCTTGAGCTAGCCGTTCGAGTGATTGGCCCTGCAACGGCCACTGCAACGGCCACTGCATGCAGCTTTGTTTTTTCTCCCCACGTTAGAACATGCACTTCCATCGTCGGTCTCGTGACTGCGGATTTTGTTGTTAACTTCTTCTCCACTGGCACTGATTTGGTGTTTCAGAGATTGGATTAGGAATCAATATGATTATGATTATGCAGTCTGACGACTAATAACCTACTTACACCACGGATCCCCTCCTGAATTATATTCTCTAAAACTGGCTTCACACTTTTACAGTTGGAGCACCAAGAGAATATGAAGAAAGAGCATCCTCAATGGAAACAATTTACTGACACAGTAACAGGAAGAAGAGGGTGGGGGGAGAAAAATAAATAAATTGTGACCCAATGCAACCTTTAAGGTAACTACACCTAAAATCGACCGTTTAAGCAATTCAGCCAATTTCAGCATGGTTTTCATTATTATACTGGAAAACTTTTTGTGGGGTCTTGATGATAGTCCAAAGGGGATTTTAGATTGTCTAAGAATGCATTTTTTGGACACCGTATGAATAAACTATGAATATTCAAAGTGCTGAACATAGGTGTTTTCAAAGCCGACCCTAAACTCTTGTGAACAATGGGAGTATATTTTAGGATGAATATGTAGGGATTGGTTTTAGAAAGGGGTTGAAATTGGGTGTAGTTACCTTATCATGCTCATCACTTTCAAGGGCACATTTGAGTTGCAAGACACTAAATCATGCCATCGAAGGTGTGCCAATAGGGTGAATTTGTGTTCTTCGAGATAAATGTAAGAAAAAAGTCCCCTATTTTGTGTTGTGCCTAGGGTATGTTGTAGACCTCTCCTAGCTAATTTGGGGTCTTTGATTGCAAATATGAATTCAAAATTTGCAAAAAAAAACACTTGAGGCAAATAAAAAAATTTGTTGTCTTTTTGGGGGTAAATTCGATCCGCAGGGCCTACCCACTATTTAATATCCTCCATTTGAGTTTGGCTCTTTGCACGGTAGATTTTGCTTCTATGTAGAGCATGGCAAGCAAGCTAGCAACTATAATCAATGGGAATTATAGTGGCGACCACCAATCATCCAAACATGTAGCTCCTCCAGCCAATCATCCATCTTTGCCTTTGACACTAGCAACATGAATAATGTCCATAGGTAGGACGTTAGGAGTTTTAGGGTTCAAAATAAAGTGCAAGGGTTGGGGCATTGTTACTAGAGGTTGTCATGTTAAGAAAACTTCCGCGTGAATAAGTTCCACGTGTACCGTTGCAGTGCTCTAAAATTGATGTAGGAATGAGATGGTCTAATATATAAATATTATAGCCTAATTTGTTGCATGTTTAAAAAGGTGTTTGCACCAAGAAAAGAAAGAATTTGGTAGGAGTTTTATAAAGTGCCAATTTAAGAGCTGAAAATTAATTTGGTGAAGGATAGACTTCTTGAAGTAAATTTTTTTAGTAAATTTTTTTTGAAAGGCAAATGGAATTGCCATCTAACGGGGAATGCTACCATATGAGTGTGGAGTGTAGAGCTTAGAGCGTAGAACTTAGGTTTGGTGAGCCTATAACTTGTTTAACATAAAATACCTCATAGATAATGTTATATATACCTATAACATAAGTGTTCTATAACCATCAAAGGTGGCCTCTACGCTCCTCACTCCCGTTCTACGTTCATATACTAGCTTCGCTTGTGTTAGAAGACACTTTAGAGCCCAATTGCTTTATGGACCTCCTACCTTAAGCATTTGAGAACAATGCCTATTGTTAAATCGTTTGAATTGTTGTTTGATCTTGTTGTGACTCTTGGTAGTGTTCTTGGTACTGTCGGAAAGCCCTAAGCAAGGAGGGGTGTACAAACTTTGTTTCATGGCATTCCGACACACAATAGAAAAGATATTGAAGTTCAAAGTTTTAATGAATTAAGACATTAGAAAATTACTTTTACCTTTATTTATCATATTGTAGCAACGACACAGGGCATACTAGTAAAAATATTATATTAGTGAATGTTTATCACATTCAGTAGTGTTTTTAGCAACTTGAACTAAAGTAGTCTAAAAGCGACTGGCCTCTAAAACCGATCATGCTACACAAGTACATTTTGCTTCCTTCAATGTACCAGTGGTGTACATTTCAAGAGGTGGTCGATTTTAGTGACCACTACGTTTCAACTTCAAAAATTTGTAACTAATTCCACGAAGGTTGAAAAAATACGAAACAACTTGGGTTAGATGCCAATTCCATTTTTCTTCCTAAAAAAACTTTTCTGAAAGGAGTTTAGCTTCCCCGAAAAGGCAAACACGCTCTTAAGAGCAGACTACCTTACTTATTAAAATCTCATTTCGGAGTTAGGACCAATTGGGGGCAGATGCGCAGCAACTGAAGGCCCTACGGAGTCCGGAAGCTGTCATGCCAGAAAACAAGTGCAATAATATCGATAAAGATGGTGTCTAATCCAAACGACTCATGACACAAAATTTGTATCCCATTTTGATGGATTTAACACACACCGTACCAACCCTACACTGAAGATCGAGGACAACAAGCGTGTACAAAAGAAAGAAAAAAAGAAACTGAATGGACAGGTCTACGCCTGTTAAGTTAGGAGGCTCGAACTCTGACCGGACATTAAAAGCGAACGTGATTTAAAGGTACATTTTGCTTTCTTCAATGTACCAATTATGCACATTTCAAGAGGTGGTCGCTTTTGATGACCACAAATGATCACTTTTCAGTTCCAACTTCAAAAATTCATAACTAATTCCACAAAGGTTCAAAAAATATGAAACGACTTGGTTTAGATGTCAATTCCACTTGTCTTCAAGGAAAATTTACCGAAAAATATTTCAAGATGTTTTACCTCCCCAAAATTCAGTTTCAACGCTTAGATGGTCACTTTATGGACCTCCTATCTTAACCCTTAAAGGTCTGAGACTATGTTTTCACCAAAACCGCTCCAAAACTGCCATTTCTAATACAAGTACCAAACTTTAAAAAAAAAAAATTTTTAGACACATATAACTGTAAGATCTTATAGAACACTGGTTTGAGAAGATGTGGAAAAAATTTCAGAATTTTTCACGGTGTGGATTGGAAGATATTCTCGTTTGAATTGACAAAAAAACTTTTTTTGTCCCTGCGAAAATCCGGGCAGCTGCACTTCACAAGGTCACATTTGTATGAAAAAATGACCAAAATGGTGGTTACTCTTTGGATTCATTCTTCTAGGCAAGTTGGCTACATGCTTGAAAATTTTCAGATCATTTGGAATTGCACAACATATAGGAAAAAACTAGTAAGTAGAAAGAAGTAGAGAATGATTCAAAACACTAAATTGTTAAGAATTTATTTATGGAATTGAAAAATGCCAATCCCAACGGTTGTAATGTTGTAATAAAGAATCTACATCCAATGTTTTTATTTTTTTTCAAAAATATTGAAAATTGAGTGAAATAAAGGACTTCAAAGTTTATTTTAGAGTAGAGATTCCATAACTACGCTCAAACTAAGAATCCTCATAACTTTTGACTCATTAATCCAAATGGAATGACTTAAAGCTTTCCACGTACATATAAATCTAAAGAACCAATTTCAAATTTTTATTTTTAAAAAAAATGATTATTAAAGAATTTTTTTGAGCTGCCCGGGCTGCCCGCCATACACCAAAAATTACATATCATACAATAACTTTTTAACCATGTAGTCAAAAGTTATGAAAATTGTTGGGCCTTAAAGCTACTCCTCGGGCACATCTTTTGTGAAAATTTCAAAGAAAATAAATAAAAACTCCACTCGTAATGAGCTGCCCAAAATTGCTATGTTGTCAAAAAACGGGGTTTGGACCTTTAGGGGTTAAGTTAACTTAACGCCAAAATGACCCTGGAATTTCCTGAGCTGCTAGGAATCTGCTTTAAATTGAATTAAAAACCAACATTTTGAGAAGTTGTATCAATTCTTTTTGAATTGTAACCATATAAAATCAAACTAAGGTAGGCACACCCATTCCCATCCCTTTAAGAATTCCTCCTTCATGTACTAGTGGTGCACATTTTCTTTCTAGAATGCACACCATTGGTACATGAGGATGGAATTGGGTGCTGGGTGGGAATGGGTGCGTCTACCTTAGACATGTTAGAGATCACATTAGAAAAGAAAACACAACAATATCTCTTACCGATTGAGGGTCATTTTGGGGTTAAGACACGGCCATGTCATGTCATGGAGGTTGCTTGAATGAGATCATTAGTCCCTTGCTGTGCAGGTCTGGGCCAGATTCGGTGCCAGCCAGCTTGGTTCCCCTCCCCATTTGTAGCTAGCTTGGGCTGGAAATTGATCCGTCATGTTGATATTCTGGGTGGGGTTGTCGGTTGCAGTTTGGCACGTGCATAGTCAAATTTAATTTGGAAGGCTGCTTTGTCGTAATTTGAAGGCCGAGATTGTAATAAGCTTATTACAATCTCCTTACAACTGTTATACGGGCAGCTTCTTCTGAAAGGCCACTGTAGTTCAGAGGGCGGGGTGTTTTGCAAGCTTGCCATGCCCTGCTCTGCTCTGCTCATACAGAGCAGAGCACTGGTAGTTAAGTACAGTTGATGTAAAAGCCGCCCAAAGTACATGATGGGTGGTTTGTACGTTCACACATATCCATCCTTGAGTGAGTGGTGGCCGGAGGCAAGTACAGTAGAACCTCTCTAAGTCGATCGGTCCCGGACGGACCGGTCTGACATGATTAGTTTACAGAGGTTTATTAACTTAGAGAGGGTCATTTTTAGTCACAGCCTTTGTTATCTGGCCGAGTCCGGAACCGGTCTGACATGATTGATTTAGAGAGGTTTATCGACTTAAAGGGGATCGACTTGGAGAGGTTCTGTTGTAGTACCCATTCAGTCAATTACCATTGATTGATTTTGACGCAATTGGACCTACGGTAAGGTAGTCTGCTCAAAAAGCGACAATTGAAGGGTTGGTTCGCGTTTTTTGTAGGTTTCCGTGGATGGAAATTATTTTAGCTCATTTTTCAAAGAAAGAAAAATAGATGTGGAACTTCATACAAGTGGTTTTGTATTTTTTCAAACATTTCTGAATTAGTTATGATTTTTTAAGTATTCACTGCATAGGCACCTATTCATGACTGTAGGTCTGTCAACATCCGTCCACACACCACTTGTAAAGAAATGGGAGGAAACTAAGGCAAATGATTGGCTCCTATAATAATTAACAGATTTTCCTTGATTAAATTAGTAGTTAAAGAGGTTTATTTGAGGACCACTTCATATCCATTCAGTACTTAATTATAGGAGTTGTTTAAAGAAGACAGTCACTTTTACAATAGACATTAATGTCATAGGGGAGCACATCCAAACTAAGAGCATCGCCACCCCTACCCCGCATATGGTGCCACGACGGCAAGCGTAAGGGTTGGCACTTGCCTTAGCACCTCCCATCATGGACCTGGCACCTGGGTGCGGCAAATAACATCCAAAATACCTCAGCTCCTAGTGTACGAGGAAGTTTTGAACGAGCCTGCAGTTATCTTGATTTCCCAACAAATTTGTGTTTTTTAGGTTGTAAGCTGTGTCAAACCAATCCCAAGACTGCAGACTATATTAAGTCCTAGTCCACGCTGCAAGGACATTCCTCGCCATGCGTTTTACTTTGCCCCAGCCCGCTAGACTAGCAATGTCGTGGGGATTTAACTACCCTATAGTGGCGATGCTCTAATTCTTGGGCATTGCAAATATTCACCACCACTATCAGATCACGAGATTACGTAGATGTATAGCAGGAGATGGTGAAAAGAGGAACATGGCAAAAATTAACTCACACAATAATCAAGGCAAAGAAAATCAACCCCTAGAAGTGCTTGGCATCTACTATCTGGATTATGAAAATATTTTCAAGAGGTTACTACTAGAGCTACATGAAATGGCTTCAAGTATTAGTTGAACAAGCAATTTTTGTTTCTTTTTTCAATAATGTAACTAGCATAATCACTTGGTGTTTTCACGGTTATTGTGCAAGATTGAAAATGAGTTCACATAGGGATGGAAAGCAAATGAAAACTTACAAAAATGAAGATATGATGACTTTATTTTACTCATATCATAATTTATTTTGCCAAAACCATTCAAAATCTACAACCACCTTCCTTCTTGGATTCTAAGGGTTTAAAAAAAAGACAAAAAACAACTACAAGACTTTCAACTTGACATTTAGTGTAGAAAAAAATATGAGAACTTCATCAATGGGCAATTGCAAATGACTCTAAAAAGATATTATTTATCTTTTAAATGGTACAGAATGGCTAGAACTTGAGATTACTATCATATCCAAAATCACCTTAAGTAGATACCACCCTATTCAAATATGGATTTGGACGACCAAAATAGAGATTATTAGACGCCAACTAAAAGAAAAAAGAATATGAAAGAGTCACTACAAATCATGCTTAAGAAAAAAATTGTATGAGCAATTTCATTAAAATGGCGATATTATTTTTAAATAACACGAAAACAATACAGAACGGCCATTCTAAATCTATACCTGTCCTAGATGGTTTAGAATGCCTGTTCTGAAATCTATACCGCTCCTAGATGGTGAAAATGGTACACCGTCAAAGTGGCACTTGGAATACCACCATTTTAATGAAATTGCCTATTTGTGGATATATGTTACTTGAAAATTCTAAATGCCATTTCCATTATTTTTCTTTCCTTGGCAAATATTTTTTATGGTCCAAAAATTACATGAAATGAAAATCTTTGTTCTTCTTTTGACTCTCATGGTCCAAAAGCCTCAAGTCGTCAATGTCAAGTTTAGCAATGCACGCCATACAATACACAATATAGAAAAAAAAGAATGTTATAAATGATAATGAAGTAGAAAAAAATACTCCCTTTGTTCCAAAATAATCTTCCGGTTCCTAGTTTAATTTTACTCCAGCATGCTCAATACTAAACTTTGAAAAGGGTTCCAAAACTCAAAGTTCCAAAATGATAAGAATGCATTGAATTTGACTTATAGCTTGAAATGGGTTGAAATAACATCATTTTCAACAAAAAATCACTTGAACACTTTGTCCAACCAGAAGATCATTTGGAGAGGGAGTACCTTAAGTGAAGGTCAGGGCCAACACTTCTCCGCAAAAAATATTTATTTTTTCCGAAAATTAACCCCTAAAGCTCCATGACTATGTTTTCACCGAAAACACTCAAAAATTACCATTTTTAGTACAAGTACCAAATTTTTGGAAAAAAACCTTTTTTTTTTTTTTGAACAAATGGGAGACCCATTGCATTAAAAGAAACCAAAGAACAACAACCAAGCTACAACAACTGGACAAAGAGAGCCACAAAAAATCGGTCCATGAAGAGAACCAAAAGCCACTAAAAGAATGAGCACTTTGGAGGGCGAACCTTGTTTTATCTGAACACCTCTTTATCTCCCCTTCTACTAGCAAGGACATGGGATTGAAGCTAGACCCGCTCAAACCTATTATGGAACCTATCAGACAAATGGGGATGATGGTGAGCTCCACACTGAGCCTTAATTTGCGCCGCACGACCCGCATCTAAGAGTGCTTCCCATAGAGCCCGTTGCCCTTTGGCATGAGGCCAAGAAGCATTGGCAAACACCTTATTGTTCCTTGAAATCCAAATAATCCACAGTACTTGACCTCGAAGCAGAGTCCAAATGGTCCTAAGGTCATACAATCTACGTGGAAGCTTAGTGCCAAATATACATTGGGTTGAACTGAAACGGTCAAAAAAAACTTTTTTGACACATGTAACTGTAGGATCTTATAGTAAACTAGTTTTAGAAGATGTGAAAAAAAATTCAGAATTTTCCACCATGTGGATTGGAAGATATTAGCATTTGAATTGGCAAAAATCCTTTTTTTGTTCCTACAAAAAACAAGGCAGCTGCACTTCACAAGGTCACATTTGTATGAAAAAATGTCCAAAATGGTGGTGCTTCTCTGAATTATTTTTCCTAAACAAGTTGGCTACATGCTTAAAATTTTTCAAATCATTTGGAATTGTACAACATATACCCCAAAAAATAGTAAGTAGAAAGAAGTAGAGAATGATCCAAAATACTAAATTGTTAAGAATTTAATTATGGAATTGAAAAATGTCAATTCCAATGGTTGTAATGTTACAATAAACAATCTAAATCCTATGATTTTATTTTTTTCAAAAAGTATTGAAAATTGAGTTAAATAAACAACTTCAAAGTTTATTTCAGAGTAGAGAATCCGTAACTGCCTGCAAACTAAAAAACCTCGTAACTTTTGACTCATTGGTCGAAATGGAATGATTTTAAGCTATCCACGTATATATAACTCTAGAAAATCAATTTCGAATTTCTATTTTTTGAAAAAAGTGATTTTTTCAGATCTACCTGGACTGCCCACCCGGTGAAAAAAGTAACATAATAGGCTATAACTTTTTACTCCTATTTTGAAATGTCATGAATTTAGTGCACATGAAAGATATTCCTCGTCTCCACCTTCTATTAAAATTTCAGCTTAAAATATGAAAATCTCTAGTCACAAGTACTTGCCCAAAATTGCTATGTTGCTAAAAATAGCAGGCTGGTCCTTTAGGGGTTAAGGTTCGACAGATGCTAAAAATTG
This sequence comes from Pseudisothecium myosuroides, assembly GCA_951799445.1. Classification (NCBI taxonomy): domain Eukaryota; kingdom Viridiplantae; phylum Streptophyta; class Bryopsida; order Hypnales; family Lembophyllaceae; genus Pseudisothecium; species Pseudisothecium myosuroides. The sequence continues at coordinate 10,397,025 of OX637292.1, read as the reverse complement.
ATTTTTTTTATTTTTGAAAAAATAATTTTCCTAAAATTCTGGCATCTATTTTTAGAATTATTTTTCGCCAACCTTGCCCTACAACTACAGTACTAAACATTGAGCACTACATTCACATGTTTTGAAATTGTGTTCACATTGACATGCTGATTGAATGTAGAATACAAGCCAAAATACTTTATACCTATACTAACATTTTTGTTTTGTTTTGATGTCGTACAGCTAGTAGTAAGGTAGCAACACCCATAACCGTCAAAATAAGCAATTCAGCATAATTGGAGACACCTTTTTGTAGAAATGAATTTTTTTTTAGTATTAGCAACTAAAAATTATGAATTTAAAAAAAATAAAAATAAATTGGATAAGGCATCTATTTTCTATGAATTTTCAAAGTACAACTCCCTAGGGCACCCTAAACCACACTCTAGTAAATCTGTCTTGATTCTAGCACCAAAATCTAAAAAAATCAAAGCCCACCAACCACAATTAAACATTGGGCACGGTTTCAAGGTACATTTGAAGACACTTTAAGGGAACTCTACTATCAACTATGGGTACACTAACGGTTATGGATGTTGCTACCTTAAGAAGGCTTAGAGAGTGAAATTTGCATTTTATTTATTTATTTTTGACTAATCATTGAATCCATGGGGCCTTTTGGCAATGTGAGCCACCAAAAAACACAAGGAACAAGCACACTATTTTCACAAAGTGTGATTCACCACCTTAACCCCTAAAGATTCATGTGTCAAGAATTGGCAAATGCTCATGAAAAATCCACACTTTTTGAAAAAAGGTCTATTGATCAAATTTCATTCATTTTTCAGAATTTGTGATCCTAGGATCTTATTTTTGACTAGTATTAGTATTACACATTAAAAAAAATTTGGATCTAAGGACAATGTTTGTATGAGGATAAAGCTTGCAAAGTGGAACAATATTTTTTTAAGTGCCCAAAACTTTGGCAATGTAGCTTTGTTGGGCTTTCGAGGCCCATAACGTAACTCAAAAATCCTTGGGGAGGAAGATTTAGAGACTTCAATTTTGAGTAAGGCTCAAGTTAGGAAGATTGAGTATGCAAATTTTCAAAGCAAAATGATGTTGCTCTTTTCCTACTTGTATTAGGTCCCTAAACAAAAAACACGTAATTTTTTTTTCAACAATTGGATCTTGAATTCATAAAAATTAGATTGCCCAAACTTTCTTGTTTGATTCCCTAATCTTTCCAAAAAATGAGGAAGAAAAAAATATAAAATCATATTCTTCATTTTAGATGCCCAAATTTCTCATCACCTGCTTTGTCTTATAAGTAAGGGAACAAGTGTTCAAAGTATGAGATGTCTAATTTTGGCCACAACATGGGATAATTTTTGTGTATTTTTGACATAAATGATGCAGCTTTGAAGTATACAATAGTGACAAAAGATTGCCACTATGTTGAGCTAGATCTGATGATACTTAGCTTTTCCAATTTGAATTGTTATTGGATTTCTTACATGTTTTAAGAAGATAAAAACACAGGTTCTATTTGTATAATAACATATCATAGCATGATAAGGTTTAAATGTTAAAACAACAACCAAATGAAATATATTTAATTAATTGTTGAATTACTAATCCAATGGTGTATGTGTTGGCATATTTCAATACATAGTTTGTGTTTAGGAATCAAATACAATAGCCTGTATACGTTGGCCCCCATTTCTTTAAAGAGTAATTCTATTAGGTTGGCACATCCAAAAATTGCATGCACTTGTTTAATCTTGATTAAAAATTTTGAATTGAAATTTTTTATTTAAGAAAGAAATAAAATTTGACAAGTTTTATCTATATACCATTTAGAAATTTTGAAAAGAACAAAAAATTCAATAAATTATTATTGTTACAAGCTGTATGTGTTAGAAACCAAATTATACAATGTTGTGTTTCTCATTTGTATTTCTTTCTTCATAATTTAAAATAAATAAATGAATTTACATAATAACATTTCTTGTTCAAACCTTCTTTGATAAAAGTCTTAGATAATTCTAATATTTAGATTATTGTAATCAATTGATATAATTTGATTTTGAGCTTATACTCTAAGAAATCATAATAATTTAGTTTTTCATTAAAAAATATAAAAAACAAAATCTATAGAATTTTTTTTTACATTTTAAAATTATTAAAATTTATCTATCAATTATAAAATAGCTAAATTTTACTTGATAAGTCATCACCAAGGGTGGTTTGGGTGTACAAAAATCAAATAGTACTTAACAATTTCTTACACTATTCTTCATTGCTACTTGTACAATATGAAGAAATATCAAATTTATTGGATTATTTTACATTTTTTTATATACCAATATATATTTTTAATTTGAAAAATACAAAACTATTTTCAAAATTGTAGAAAATATATTCCTTCTCAAAATTAATAGGGATTTTTCATATTGACAAACAACACCATCTTTTATGAATGTAAATGTAATATTGAAAATCAAATTTAATGTAAAAGGCTTACTTAAGCATTAAAATGAAGTTTGACCATAGAGCAATGGAACTAATCCATTAAGGGTTTATTACTTCCATTTTGTACTTCTACCTGTTTGGTTGTTATAACAATTTGTTTCAAAGAAAAAACTTAAGAAAAGAAAGAACTTTGTGCCATCTTAGTAGGGGGGGAAGTTCAATTGCTTCTCCTCCACTTGTCATAGTTTGTATCAAGACTGAGGGTTGCTATTATGTGAGCATAGGAGTGTGAGCCCATGAGCCTAGAATACTACACACCTATGTTATAGGTGTATATACTTTAGAAACCGTCTATGATTATAGGTTATATAATGTTACAAATACCCATATTATAGGTGTTTATGATACATACACCTTCTATAGTGTGGGGTATCTATATTATAGGTACTTATATTGTAGGCTCAATGCTCACAAGCTCGCATTCTTGGGCTCACATACTAGCACCGTTGATATACTTGTGTAGGTAGGAGATGCGCTTGGAATTTTTTTTTAATATTTGCTTCCTTATCCTTAATTGTGACCGTATTGCAAAAGCCAATTCCAATATATTTCTACCTATGATGTGCATGTTCTCAACAAAAGAATTTAGTGTTGATATTGGATAAAACTACAATTAACAATTTAAAAATTCATAATGTCTTTATACAATGTCGCCAAAAAATACATATTAAAGAATTGGAATCCTTTTCCTATTGCCAACAAGGTCAACAAAAACAGAGACAATTCACTAACAAAAAATGTGATTATATGATTATTTTGACACTTTAAGTATAGGGACTTGAAGCATTAGTGAAGAAACCAAGCCAAGAACAAACTGTAAATGAAGTACATGCCATTTGTCACATCCCTCTCTAAAATATTAACTAGGAAAAAATTAAGTTTGAAGGATGCTTAAATTGAAAGTATTGTTTAAGATTTGTTTTCCGTAAAAAAATTAAAATAAAAAAAATAAAAAATATTAGAGTTAATTGTAAAGTGTGTATAAGGCAGGACCAGTAGCTGGAGTTTGGGAAAAATACAGGACTAAACTCCCTCGAGCACCCAAACTCAGGTCTAATTGAAGGTTAACTAAGAATAGAACAAAACATTTTCCACCTATACTCCCCAACAGCTATTGAAAGTCTAGAGAAAAAGAAAAAGCATACACCAAAAAAAAGGAACGAGACCAATATTAAAAAAAAAAAACTGAAAACGAGACTGAAAAGCTTCAGTGAAAACAAGAAAAGGAAAAGAATTGAAGGAACAAACATTTGTACCCAAAATTAGAAACAAAAATGAGTTGAAAAGAAAAAAAAGGAAAAAAAAGGAAAAATGAAGCACTTTCATTCATCCATAAGACATGCATGTTTCATCCTATTTCCTTGAAATTTTCATCTATATTCTAGAAAATTTTCATCCATGCTCTCATTTACATTCTATTCCATCCAGATTTTCAGAAATTTCATCCATCCTAAATGACGAGTAGACCAAGTGTGGGTCTTAACGGCAAGAGGATAATCTAAATTTCTAAAATTGTGAAGATGTATTATAATATGCAACTTACACTATAAGAGAAAGGGGTGTCTTAAGTGAATTTTTAAGTATAGTCCTAGACACATGATTTTAAATAATGACCTTTAAGGAGATTTTCAGCAAAATTTTTAAGTATACATGTGTTTTAAGTAAAATTTTGCTGAAAATCTCCTTAAAGGTCATTATTTAAAATCATGTATCTAGGACTATACTTAAAAACTCACTTAAGACACCCCTTTATCTTGTAGTGTTAAAATGATAATTTAATGATGACTCTCAAACAATAGTTGTAAAATATGATCCATTGATCATATCCCCATGGTTAGATCAACTAGTTTACAATGATCAATATTTTCAATGAAATTTGATGCCAAAAATTAGAAATTCTTTCTAAAATCAATTGTAGATTGTATATTTGTGATTTTTATGATGGTTTTCTCTTTTAAATTCAAATGCTACATTCTAATCATAACGGATTTTTAAAGATTTTTATTTTATTTTATTTATTTATTTTATTTTTGAAGGGTTATTTATTGAACTCAAAAAGTTATTTTTTGAAGCTAGCCCTATTAATAACCTTTGAATTTAGAATATTTGCAAATTAAAGTCTTTAGAATCTATATTGTGTAAATGTTAAAGAAATAACACAAGAATCTTCAAAAAAATTAATGGATGAAAAAAATGCATTTTTGTGTGCTTGGAATGTGTTTAGTGTTCATTCATTATTCAAAATTTGAACGCCTTGCCTTTAAGGGGTCAGAGTTTAGTCTATGCGAATATGTTTTCCACTAATACATATGCATATTCCATCTGTATTCCAAGGAAAATTTCCATCCATATTGAATGCATATTCCACCCATATTCCATAGACATTTCATCTATATTCTATGCAAATTCTATCCACATTCTATCTACATTTCAAAGAAATTTCATCCATATTCTACGCACATTCCATCCATGTTCTATCTGCATTTCAATCATTGTCCATCCATCCAAATATCCATACCATTAAGATAGGTTGTAGTTTGTTACATTGAGATCTCTAAGACCATGCCTTCTCTGGTGGCATTCTTGATACTATCAAAAAACACTCGGCGAAGCGGGATGCATGGGCTTTGTTTCATGGTGTTTGGACCTATGGTGTGAAAGTTATTGAATTTCGAAGTTTTTATTCAATGAAAAAATGAAAAAATTACTTTTAATTTTATTTTGACTGTGACAACGGCATAGGGCACACTATTCACATCATATCCACACTTCTTGCACATTTCATCCACACATCTTGGAACTTTTCATCCAAGCTCCCTGTGCATTTCATCCAAGCTCCCTGCGCATTTCATCCAAGCTCCCTACACATTTCATCCAAGCTTCCTGCGCATTTCATCCAAGCTTCCTGCGCATTTCATCCAAGCTTCCTGCGCATTTCATCCAAGCTTCCTGCGCATTTCATCCAAGCTTCCTGCGCATTTCATCCAAGCTTCCTGCGCATTTCATCCAAGCTTCCTGCGCATTTCATCCAAGCTTCCTGCGCATTTCATCCACACGGATGTAAGTGGCAGCGAAGGGCTCGCGAAGGCGCCCCAGGCAGCTCCGCCTGTGCGTCATATCTTTGCAGGTGCAGAAGGGGGCTGCCCGCCATAGCCAGAACGGCCAGTCCTCGGACCTGCCCCCGCCCACGCAGCACGGCAGCAGCTGTTTGGATGTTGCCAAGGGTTTTGCGGTGGTTTTTGCGGCACAAGCAGGGAGTATCGAAGTTCGCAATCCAGCGCCGAAAAACCCGCTCGTCTTGGGACAAAAAATAGTACTCACGCGCGCCGCTTCCAGACGACGGTGGGAGAAAAAAATACAGCCAAAGCCTGAGCAGAGTGCGCAGATTTGCATCATTCGGCGGTCCTGTTCCTGTCGGGGGCCACCACAGCACGGCACAACCGAACGCACGAGAGGGCGAGAATTTTGTCATTTTTTTTCCTGTAATACTTTTGTTCTTGTTCTTTCGGATTGTGTCTTTTACGTTCTGAGCGAGGTCACCATTGCGGCCTGGTCTTTTGAGGAATTGGTGCAGCGACAGAGACAGAGAAATAGAGAGAGACAGAGAGACAGAGTGAGACGGCGCCTGAGTTGTGGTTTTGTATTGTGGCTGTAGTACGGGTTCCTGTAGTGGTACATGTTTTGTAAATTTTAGAGGTGCAGGACTGTACAAATTTTTTTAGGTCGTGGATAATAGAGCCTGCCTCTCTGTCAAGAGAGGAGAGGAATTTTTCTTGCGGTTAGGAACCGAGTTAGGGTTTAGCGTACGGAAAAACGTGGGTTTTGATTTTAGTTCTCTTGGAACAGACCGAGGAAAGGCATTCTTTCTATGAAGATTAGTTGTCCTGTTTTTTTCTTTTTCGAGAGGTTTTTCGAATTCTGCCTTATGGTGCTGCTGGTTACGGAGTGCTGATGATTGGAACCGCAACCGAGATTACGCACTCAGAGTTTCGAGTTGCTTGAGTTTCTATGGACTCGGAACGATTGCTAGCTGCTTTAAGCTGGAAATTCATACCGAGCAATCCGACGTAGCTTTCATAGCTCAAATTTTTTTTGGTTACGAATCCGAGGAATGGAGAAGGCTGAGATTGAGAGGCGCTTCATTGGAATTGACGACACGAGATACGCAGGAAGCCTTGGAATGTTGGCATCATTTCATCGACGGATTGAGTTTTGAGTACCTTTGTTAAAACAGCGTGGTGAAGTTTCAGTCGCGCATTGTTATATTTTCTTCAAAAAAGGAGCTTCTGCCCTTAGGGTAAACCAGAGGCCGATAGAGGTATAAAAGTTTGTTTCTGTTTTCTTCGGAAGAAGAGAGTGTCTTCAGGTTTAGGGCTGGGATTTTAGGGACAACGCTGTAGAGGTTTTTATAAGGTTTATTTCGGTCTGACTTTTCTGTAACTTTAGCAGTTGGTAAAGAAGGGGGTTTGTGTCAACAGAAGGTGGATTTCCACTAGAAACAGGTTAGGATAACCTAATTATTTCATTCTTTTTTATAATTATTTATCTCTAGTGAGGGTGCAGGAGAGTGCTGGATTCTCATGTGTCGTTAGGAACAGTTAAGAGTAGGTGTATTATTGTAAAGGAGTCTGCGCGTGCATGGGCGCGATGGCAGCAGCGGGTATTTCATCCCCAGCCCGTATCAAGCTGACGGATTTGGTCGCTGTCGATGGTCTGCCTTCGGAACATTACAAGCACGCCGTGGCGTGTCTGTCCCAGTCCTTGCGGAACTTCAACGCGGCCATCATCCAATTGCCCCACTCGGACGACGTGCTGCTGCGATGCGTGCTGGACTCGGTGCGTATGTTCTTCCATTCGAAACCCATGGTGGGAGCGGACACGGTCCACGCAGACGACCCTCAGAATTGGAATCGGACGGTGGGGTACTATGCGGAGCCGCAGCATTCGAGGGAGGTCTACGATTTTCGACCCGGGAGGTCAAATGTGGACGGAGCTGCGTCTTCGGAGCTGCCTCCGACGGGTCTTCCTGAACTGTTCGCCTCTCTGGGGAATGCGACCCGCGTGATCTTGGATGCCATCGCTTGCTCGCTGGAGCTTCGTAGCTTTTCTTTCACGGATCTGCTGGACAATGTTCCGCTGAAGACGAGTGAGATGGCGACCTCGGTGCTGACCAGTGTGTGTCACAACAGGTATGGTGTCCATGGAGGTCGGGGAATGTGAACTGGAAGTGTTTGTGTTTCGATATTCTTGGTTGTCGAATTGACCCGTCCCTGGCGGTGGACTGAATGCTTGCAGACCCGGAGCTCACCAGCCTGCGAACATGATGAGCGTGGAGCAAGGTGCGCTTCCGATGTACGAAGAGGATGCCGACAAAGGTCTGCTGACTCTGGTGAAGTCGGACAAGGCGGGTCTCCAAATCCGCGACCTGCAGGGTCGTTGGTTCGTGGTGGACGCGGACTTGGGTCCGCAGGAGATGGTTTTGTTCTCTGGTATGTCCCTGTACCAGGCGACCGGAGGTTACCTGAGTCCGACGGTTCATCGAACGGACCACAATGTGGACCTGAGTCCGTCTCAGGGTTCGATGCCTCTGGGTCGTTGCAGCGTGTCTTTCAAGCTGATGCCTCGCGCGACTGCGATCCTTCACTGTTCTGCTATGACTGCTGCGGGTCATCCGGTGGGAGGTCCTTTCCAGCAGCCTGTGGCGGTGCACGACTTCATGCTTCGTTCGCATCCGATGGATCAGCTGTTGTCTCGTCCCGGCGTTCCTACGTTCTCGTTTGCGGCTCCGCTGGAAGGTGAGTGTTTGTTCCTTTTATGTTGTGTAAAGCGTCACCGGTCCGTGTTCCTGAAGGAGTCCGTGTTCTTAAGGGAAGCGCAGATGAATACGTGCTGGAGTCCGAAGCGGGGGGTATTGGGTCGTGCATACTATGTTTGAAGGGTTGATTTAGATGGTTCTCGGTGGGTTTATCGTGTGATCGTTGGAAGACCGTCTAGTGATTATCGGACTGGGAAAATGCAGGGTAGTGGTGCTATGATGTCTAATTGGCCCTTTTTGTATGTGTAGTTTTTGTTCCAGCTACAGCTCAACTGAAGTCCACGATGAAGCGGAAGAAGCAAGTTTCTCGAGGGAAACCCCTTGCTCCATCGAAGAGGTTACGTCTTGAGGCGCAGCGGGTGCTGAAGGAACGAGTGCAGGAGATCGCCGACCGTAAGGGTTTGAAGATTCGTTACTGCAACTTGAAGGAGTGCGAGGAGCAGCACCTGCCGTCGATGGACAGTCCGTGTGCGGTTCTTCGAGCGGAGATGGATTGGCCTGCGGGCGTGCCGTTCGTTCATCCTCACGACCTTCCGAACAAAGCGAAGCAGGCTTTTTTGGAAGCTTACGAACCTGGCTGGTCCGCTGCGCAGGAGAGCGAGCTGGCCTTGGTGGAAAGCGGTCAAGGTCAACATGGGATGCTTGCTTGTAAGGCTGTGAACTGATGGCTTTGTTGTTGTGAGGTGGACTGTTGCATCTTTGCAATGAGTGGTGTCCCTTGAGAGCATTGTGTTCGATGTATTTTTTTTATTCTTTTTGCGTGGTATTTCTTTTTGATTTTATTGCCCTAAGTAATTCCCCATAGTTCTGATGAAGTGACAGGAGCCCCGCATGTTGGCGGTGAGGAGGGCCGCTATCCTGCGAAGGGTGCAGCGGTGGAGGATCAGCGTTTCGCGGTGAAGAGCGTGTATGATTACTTGCGCTCTAAAGGGAAGCCCGTTCCAACAGGGAAACCGCAGGTGGTTGGACACAAAGTGGACATCAGTGGGTTGGCGAAAGCGGCCTTCGAAGCTGGAGGTCGAGCTCAGGTACCGAGGAATTCTAGTAATCAGTGCGTTTGTTTCGTATGTTTTTTTTGGAATGTGAATAATGCGTTCTGATTCTTTGTAAAGGTGGTGCAGTCGATAATTTTTTCACTTCTCTGTTTTTGAGTGCATGGGGTTGAATTATTTCTTGATATACATTTGTTTGGTGCATGATTGGTTCGGAAGTTTGTGCTAGTTTGAGTTTCAGTGACTGCTTCCCTAAAATATTTTCTGTGTCAGTTCGAATCCGAGGGTGGCTTTCAGCAGTTCATTGGAGTGCACTTCCAGTTAGAGACGGCGCCTGAGCGGGACAAGGAGAGGGCGCTTGAGCGGCTGAAAAAATTGTACGACCAAGTTTTGAATGATTATGTGGAAGAACTGGTTGCTGCCAATCATGTAGGTTGAGTTAAAAACAGCTCCAGCGGTTTATAAATGGTTACAGTTCTTCGTATAGTTGCCTTGATGTGCTAGGGAGCCGTAAACCGTGGCTCAGTGGATCGACCACTTTTTTTGTCCATCACATTTGTCACTGCTCAGCGCACCAGTTATCCTGATTGCTGCTTGGGGTTGTCCAGCGACCATCCAGGCAATGTAGAAACTAGGTGAAACCGCCACAGTACTAGTGTTGTGGTGCATTTGTTTGCGCAGTGTTACATAAGCACATTGTAATGAATCTCTGTACAGACGGGCTTTCTGATGAGAATCGAATGATGTTTATATCCTGTCCAGTTCACTGACTTTCTTCTGATTCTTCTCTGGTATTTTCTTTTGCTTGTTTTTATTTGGAGCTGTTTCTTTCTGACACACGTTTTATGTTCCTGCTAACTAGCCACCGCCAGGTGGAGAGCAAGGGGCTTGGAGTTGCTGTCAGCATGGTTCGAGGCCTCGCCGAGGCTGGAAAATGCCAAAATGGTGGGTGCAGCGGAGCTACTTGCGTGATGGCTGAGGACTTTGGCAATTCGTTGGAATTTTGCTTTTCTTTGCGTGCAATTGTGAAATACTGTTCTATCATAAGTTGATCATCACCACTGTAAAGGGGATTTTACAAGGATATGTACTGTGTCATGAGTATTTCATGGTACCGTATGTAGTACAGCATCATTTTGTGTGTACTACAAGATCATTTACTTTGCAGAAATGTGCAGCAGAAAGTCTTCTGAACTTGATATTAGAGCAGGTAGCCAGATACGTTCAATACTTTGTAAGGTAGGAGGTCCATATGTTGTCCACATTCTAAATGTGTCTCATATCTAGGTATGAGTGACATGTTCCTTGAAATATCTATTGTATGACAGCCATTGATGAAGTGGGTATGCTTGAAGGAACGGTTTATGGACCTCATACCTAACGTTATGTAAAAATTGCTCTAGAATTTTAGACTGCCCAACTAAGGGTTGGTATATACTACAAGGTAACTCCTATGGAAAGCAAGAGTCTAAGACAAAAAAATAGTACAGTGGAACCTCTCTTAGTGCATATTGTCTTAGTGCATATATGCACTAAGAGAGGTCGTGATATTTGTGAATAGTAGTTGGAGGCCCCATAGTGAGAGGCCACGTTAGCCAAAGTTTTGATAAAACCTCTCCAACTACATAGACCTCTCTTAGTGCATAGTCCTGATTCTATATATTAAGATAGGTTCTACTGAAATGACACTTTGTAAGAGAGACTATAATTGGGTTGCATCATTTTTATTTTAAATCCAACATAGTGAACTACAAGATCAATTAAATAGACAAAATTTATAGTTGTAAGAGCTCTACTTATTATGGTCTCATAGAATTCTGTTAGGCTTATTCTAAAAGGGGTGGTTTGAGAAAAAAAACTCCTAAAACCAGCAACACATTATATACTTTGGACATGTAGGATTTGTAGTAGACTTCTCATCCATGTATAATGGCATGGGCCTTGGCCATAGTGTAAACCCAACTTTAATTTGAACATGCCTATTTTTCCACCAAATACTACCTTCGTGTAAATTGGCCCCAAATTACAGACCATTCTTGTTCAAGCTCACCAAAGTACCTTTCCATTTTTAGGAATATGATTTTAATTTGTGAATAACATTTTTTGGAACAGTGAGCCTTCTATTGGCTTTGGTGCAATGGCCAAAATTTAGAGGGACCAAATGAGAGTGCCCGTAATTTGTATGTTAGAGCAATAAATCACCCCTTCTAAATCCATGTTTGTAAGTCACGAGTCAATGTGACAACATACAACACTAATACAAATGCACATTGAAAAAAACATGTTTTGAAATGGTTTTGTGTTAAGTCTATGTTATTTTTAATACAATTGTGTTAGTTTCAATGCAAAATTGTATACAAAACCATATCAAAACATGGTTTTCAATGTAGATTTGTACCAGTGGAACAATTTTGTTTGCGTTATATAGTCTACAAGTGTGGCAATCATATTCTTTTAGATTGGAGGGACAAAGTTTGCCGCACCTAAAAGCGCCGTTCTTTCCTCTTTTACAATTTCCAATGGTCAAATTTTGATTTTCAATGATATTATTAAGAGAAATCCAACCCAAGTCATTTTGTAATATTTTGACCTCACATAATATTTTGTAAATTTTCAAAGTTAGAAGCATAGGATACTTATAGGTCATTGGAGTCCAATAAATAGACCCCCTTGAAGCACAAAATGCCTTCCATTGATTGCTCTCTTTAAATGCATATGACCATTCAAGGCCCAATTGTAGATGGTGAAACCGGATAGTGGCCCATTCAAGGCCCAATTGTTCATTGAAGATGGCAAATTGTCTTAAAAGATTTGTTAAATAGATATAGGTACAAGATGGAAAGGAAAATAAAATCATAAATGGTTCTAAAATGGAATAAAAACCTGTCAATCATAACAATGACAATGAATATTTATATTTCAAAAAATTGTGAAAATTGAATTTAGAAACAAATCCTATACATGTTTTTTAAAGATGATGCCTATATTGCCTACAAAACAAGACTCTTCATATGTTTCACCTCACTAATCAAAATGGAATGAATCAAAGCTTTTTCTTGTTGCCCACGCTCAAGCATTTTGTGCTTTGGAGGACATAGTTTTTTCTTTTGGGAACCAAATGAAATAAAAATTATATTCCTACAAAGCTATTACATTATGTTACCTTCAAGAAAAATTTCAAAAATTTCATTAAAATATGACATCATGGGATCTTGCCTGAAATCCTAAAAATTAATTCTATGACTTTGAATCTTTAGGAATTAATGAAAATTAATGAGGTTTACAATATAAGATAGTTCCTACCTATGGAATATAAGTTATTGTTGAACCTCCCGTCATACTAGTTAAATAATTATTTTATGCTCAATTTTGATTCCATCTACAATCAAAGGAATTAGATCAATACTAATCATATAGTGGAGTTGGCTTGAAATAATTATTTATTATGATGTTTTATCAAAAAACAATTTTTTTAATACATTCCCTCAAATACCTACACATATAAAAAAAAAATGTGGATTCATTTCAAATGGTGAATCTAGTCTCTTTGATCCCTAAAATTCTAAGAACTACTAAAATTTCATAGAATTAAAATCTTTACTAGATCTTATAGGATCTTTACTAAAATTGTTGAAAAGGCTAGAAAAATTGTGTTTTGAAGTTTTGAAATTGTGATTTTCCAATCAATGTAGATTTCCACTTTAGATTTTAGAAAGATATACTTAACCATGTTAATTAAAAGATCCTGTAGTTAAATTCATCAAAAAATTTAAAATATGAAGATGTTAGCATGGCTTTGGAAATAAGTAAAAAATAAAAATACCCATACCTCATCAGTAAAGCAATTTTGGTACAAATTATGAGGAGTATAAATCAATGCAAATTTTTCCCATATAGAAAGATAGGAAATATAGGGACTAAATTTTTTTTGTAATTTTATTCTTCAAATTGAAATTACTATGAATTTTGGGAGCCAAAAAGTGCTCAAACCTATAGCCAATGTCTAGAGTAAACTTGTCACTTACCGCATAGATCCAAAAAATACACAACAACCGTTCCAATCACCGCACACTAACCGCACAATTCAACTACCAATTCAATTGTAATGGAAATAAAATTTTGCATCACCGTCCAATGACTGTACACCATGCACTAAAGGGTTGCAAGGAATTTTTTACTAGTTTAAGCTTCATTGCCTTTAAATTGGAATATAATTAGTAGGAAGAAATCTATTTGCATTTTGTTTTTCGAAGGTGAATCTTAACATGAAATTTAATAATCATACCAAAGTTCAAAACATTCAAGTCTATAATTATGTGGAGAAGGATTTGAATTTTGTTTGTACGGTGATTGATAAGTTTACTCTAGAATCTTCTAATTGTGATCATTCAAGAACAACTTTTCTACTCACTACTTCCTACTTTTTTGTTCACTACTTTGGAACATGTGTCATCACCTTATTAGTCCCAACCTTGAAAAGAAGAGGAAAACACATTCCAAGTTTCAGTTGGAAATATGTTCCGACCTTAATTGGAAAAACAACTTAGTGAAGTAGTTTTGGATCTCAAAAACACCTCAATACTTTAGGGGTTAATGTATTCCATTTTTGAGCTTTGTAATTTCTATCAAAATTCAAGAAGTCTACAATTCCATAGATTTGGGATATTTTCTAAACTATTTAAATATTCTTAACCAATCAATGGAAAAAACATGAATGAAAAACATGCATTTCACCTTGAATCAAGTTTACTAAATGTGAACATTTGTTATCGTAGTTTTGGTTTTTGAAAAAATTAAACCAAATTGCGAGGAAAGTCATTGGTAGGAGAATAAATATCCAAAAAGATGCATTAAAGTTGGAGGGATTGATAAGTTCATCCCACTTTCAACCACCTAAAGTATAGAATCATTTCTTGTAAGTTACGTAAAGACAACCATAATTAAGGTGAATACATGTCAATGACAAGTACATATTGAGAATTTGGTGACTATGACAGTACATAATTAGAGAGTCATAACCTATTTTTGTTTTTTGGAGCGTATGATCAAGATTCTAACCATTTATACCAATCATTTATATTATTAATATTGTATCAATAATAATGTATTTGAGTGCTTTGAAATCATTCAAAAATGAAGACAATATTCTAAAATAATTTCCTTTGCTAATAATAATGATAATGACAATTTGAACAATTGCGTTCAACTATTGAAAAATTTAAGCTAGTAAGGAAGTCAACGGTGTTAGCGTCTGAGTGCAAAGATGTGAGCCTACAAGCCTTGAACCTAGTTGTAGATATGTACCTACAACCATTTGAAGGTGTTTATAATATATGCACCTATAATACAAAAAGAATCTATAATATAGGTACCTATAATATAGACACCTATTATAATAAAGGTGTTTATATTATAGACTCCTAGGTTCATGGGCTCATAAGTTCTATGCTCACATAATAGCACTCTCCATGAGGAAGGATACATCATATTTCTAAAAAAAAATTATTTTTTTGGAATAAATGTAGTCCTTAGACGGTCATTAATAATGTATAAACATAAAACATTTCTATCTTAGATAAAGTAAACAATCCATTCATAAACTTTCAAACATTGAATGTCATTATTTATGATTTTTTTTCTAAAACTTTAATTTTTTTCTAGTAGTTATTAAATTACATCTGAATTGTCATGATTTGACTATATTGAAAATAAAAATAGCTATTTGTATAGATCATAGGAATAGAGTAGTGAAAATGAGTGGAAGCAAAACCACAAGATCTACAATATGGTATTCAAGTATTAAGTGTGTCCTTAGGGCGTCCTTGATAGTTTATATTATGATACGACTATCTGTCAAATACAATTCTTACTTACTTTCCACTGCTTTTGAATTAGAACTTGAAAATTCTATTATTGAAAGCACATTCAAGAGTAGTTTGGATAGGTACTAAAAAAAACTCAAATTTTGACATTGGACAAAGAAAATAAACCACTTCAAAAGCTAGTTAAAAGACAAAAATTTAGTGGCCTCAACAAATCCTAATTACCATTGCACATTTTACTCTAATTTGGGTGCACGGCAACTAAAAAGAGTGAAGGTACTTTACATTCATAGCTACATCCACCATTCACTATCAAGGTGAGCCATAAATCTCTAAGATTTGATGATCTTGATGAAATTTGCAAGAGAGCATTATATCTGATAGTCCAACTTGCTACTCCGGCAAAGCTTGACCAATTAGCATCGCTGGTGAATGGATTACAACTTCCTTGAACTACTTAGGGCCTCCTTCCACGTACAATCGGGCGTTGGTGGACCTCACCGATGATCGGTGGGATGGAAGTCCCATTTTTTCTAAAGTACAGATCGATCCCACCAATCATCGGTGAGGTCCACCGGCCACCAACTCCACACAGAAGTGTGTCCTTAGAAATGGGTTGAAATAATGTTATTTCCAACATTGGTGGTGAATGGATAACAACTTCCTTGAACTACTTAGAAACATGTTGAAATAACGTTGTTTCCAATATTGTTGGAGAATGGACAACAACTTCCTTGAACTACTTAGGGCCTCCTTCTACGTACAGTCGGGCACCAGTGGACCTCACCGATGATCGGTGGGATGGGAGTCCCGTTTTTTCTGGAATACAGATCGATCCCACCAATCATTGGTGAGGTCCATTGGCCCTGACTCCACATGGAAGTGTGTCCTTAGAAACAAGTGGAAATAATGTTATTTCCAACATCACTGGTGAATGGATGACAACTTCCTTGAACTACTTAGAAATACATTGAAATAACAATATTTCCAGCATTGTTGGTGAATGGATATCAACTTCCTTGAACTTCTTAGAAAATAGGTTGAAATAATGTTATTTCCAGCATTGTTGCTGAATGGATAACAACTTCCTTCAGAACTACTTAGAAACGGGTTGAAATTATAACCTTATTTCTAGCCTTGCATAATCCCGCACATTTCGTGCAACTGGGAGATCATTTTGGGAAGGGACGAAGGGCGTACACAAATCTTCGAGTTGTGAAATCTTTTGAATGATGCTGCTATGCTGCCTACCGTGGGACTAGAGGAGCATCATTCATTCCATCACCTCTGGTACCCGACCACCACGGCAGGCCCCCGATCACCCACATGGGGAAGAGTGTGGCAGGCCCCGGCTTGCAGGACAGACACTCAGTAATACATCGACAGACCCTGTCGGACTCGTGCCAAAAAAATTCGAAAAACCAACACTAGGCTAAGTTAAGCTTACACTACACTATATCCAAACCCATCCAACTGAACAGTCTGCCTGTCCGTCTGTCCAAATTCTTAGTTCTCCTCGCAGCTCTTCAGTGTCAGTGCCTGCCCAACGTAAACGTAATAAGCATATTCAAGGCTTTCAAGCAGATTTGCAAAATCACACCGTACTGCTGGATCTCTTGCTAGTCTATCATAGCTCCTCCCTTGTGTTGTGGATTTGCATCAACGAACTTGAATTCAAGTGGTCATCATCATCCCCTCGGTCCCTGCTGCAGATAATAATCAAGCGACGTATCGTCCGCTTTTCACTCAAACTTTTGAGGATTTTGAAAATGAAAAAACAAACAAAATTGTACACTTGTATCCTCCCTTGTGTTGTGGATTTCCATCAAATAATTAATTCAAATGGTCATGATCGTCCAGCCCCTCGCTCCCTGCTGCAGATTATGAAGCAATGTATCACCTGCTTTTCACTCAAACTTTTTAAGAATTTGAAAAAAAAAAAATGCAAAACAAAAGCCCTTTAATTTTCCAAATTGTACACTTGTATCCTCCTTTGTGTTGTGGATTTCCATCAACGAACTTGAATTCAAGTGGTCATGATCAAATTGAGCAAAGTATTGCCCGCTTTTCACTCAAAGTTTTGAAAACTTTGAAAACAAAACAAAACACAAAAAAAAGTCCTTTAATTTTCCAAATTGTACTGTTGTATCCTCCCTTGTTTTGTGGATTTTCATCAACAGTTAACTGATTCAAGTGGTCATGGTCATCCCAAACCTTGCTCCCTGCTGCAGATAAATCAAGCAATGTATTGCCCGTTTTGCACTCAAACTTTTTTAAGACTTTGAAAACAAAACAAAACAAAAAGCCACAAAAAGCCCTTTAATTTTTCCAAATTGTACACTCGTATCCTCCCTTGTGTTGTGGATTGATTTGCATCAACTAATTCAAGTGGTCATGATCATCCAGCCCCTCGCTCCCTGCAGCAGATAAATCGAGCAAAGTATTGCCCGCTTTTCACTCAAAGTTTTGAAAACTTAATGAAAACATAACAAAACACAAAAAAAAAAGTCCTTCAATTTTCCAAATTGTACACTTGTATCCTCCCTTGTTTTGTGGATTTCCATAACTAACTTAATGCAAGTGGTCATGATCATCCAGCCCCTCGCTCCCTGCTGCAGATTATCAAGCAACGTATCACCCGCATTTTACTCTAACTTTTGAAAACTCTTAAAACAAAACAAAATGAAGTCCTTTGATTTTCCAAATTGTACTCTTGAATGGAGCGCATATCAAGCGTTGGTTTGAGTCATGAGTGATGCCAATAAAATCAATCACCGGATTGTGAGGTCTAATTATAATTACCACTCAATCATGCTAAACTATCAAGTTTCAGATCAAAATCATCTGCTTTGTCGTGCGCATTGTCGGTCATGCAGTCATACTATTTAACGATTAGGAGAGGCGCCTGCCATGTAGTACTACAAACTTCTAGTGAATATATCATCAGAGGTGGGTTACGGATGGCCGACTTCTAGATGGAGTCCTTGTTTGTATGGAAGTTAATCCTTTTTTCTTTTTTCTTTTTTCTTTTCGGTTTTGGGGTTTGTAAGGCATCTCACTAGAAGGAGTCCTTGTATGCATGGAAGTTAATCTTTTATTTTTTTATTTTTTTATTTTTTTATTTTTTTATTTTTGGGTTTGGCGCGAAGAATTGGAGAAGTGACCAAGTGGTGTGAGTGCACTTGAGTGATTGTCCTGGTGGAGTGAGGTGGATCGTTACAGACGGGGGCTACCTACCTACAGTAGCAGTTTTATTAGTTGCTTGATTACTGTACCTGGCCAAACACTCGGACCACCTTTCCTGCTTATCGTCACCATAATAAAGTACTTCTAAGGACCGCTTTACACCCAGAGGCTGGGCCAGTTCTCCTTCAAGCCAATTGCACAAAATTTCAGCCCCTTTTGAGCTGGAGGCAGTCTTCAACTACCCATCAAAATAAGATTGTAATGGGGGCCAATTCTCCCATATGTAAAGGCCTTGAGGCCAAGAAGCCAGGCCAATTCAATAAAACCTACAAGAGAGAGAGAGAGAGAGAGAGAGGGGTTGAAATTTTCAGGGCCAGTTTACACTTAGAGGCTGGGCCAGTTTTCTTTGAGGCCGATTGCACAAAATCCAACGGATATGATTTGTTAGAAAAATAAATAAAAATTTAAAAGAAGTTTTTTTAATTGAAATCTAACATTGGCCCTAAGGCCAAGAATTGGCCTCCCATTTTTGGTACACCCAATTCAACAAGCTTGGGCCATGTTAGATCATGTCTTTTTTGAAAAAAATACTCATTCCACCAAATTGGCCCGACTTCTAGGTGTAAAAGGGATTGGGGCTGATTTCAGCGTTCTGTCCAATCACAAGCGAGGATTTTTGGCCTCTGATACAACAAATTGGCTTGGCTTTTAAGTGTAAAGCGGCCCTAAGTTATTACTCACTGTGAGAAATGGGAGGCATTTGTATTATATACGAAAGCTCCAAGGCACTGGAAATTGATAATTGCAATAACTAATGTAGTTATTTGGCCTAAAATTGCAATTTAAAATGAACACAAATTGTTGAAATACTACTACAATGTACCAATTTCTACCAATTCCTATGTGTAGCTAATCTTCCCCTCACTAACAGGACTACTATAAGTGTAGGGCAGGGTTGGCAGAAAATAATTCTAAAAATAGATGCCGGAATTTTAGGAAAATTATTTTTTCAAAAAACAAAAAAATTGTATGGTGAAAAAATGAATATTGGCAAAAAAAATTCTATTGTTATCATTTGCCAATCCTTATTTTCCGTTCAAAAAAAATGTTCGGCAAAGAAGTGCCGACCCTGCCTTACACTTACAGTAGTCAATGTCTTTGTACCAGCCCGGTGATCAGGATTGGCAAAAAGTAGTTCTAACAATAGATGCCCAAAAATTTGGGAAATTGTTTTTCAATAAAAAAAAATTGATTGGGAAAAAGAAGGGAATCTTGCAAAATATTTTGAGTTACAGCCAACTATCAAAACTCTTTTCCAAAAAAATTCAAATATTTGGCAGGTATTGCCAACTCTAATTCCTGGGTGAACCATGCTAAAATGCACAATATTTGGACCCTTCTGGACAAGATCATTGTAGTACTGTACATATTGCGGTATGTACAATTTGTATTTTAAAACAAAATCTTACAACTCCTCTAGTCCTCTTTTTTCAAAGAGGATAAGATTTATATCCATCTGTCTATCGAAAATAAAGTACAGTTCCATGAGCTGTATCAAAAGATGCTTCATCCAGGCCTATCTTTTCAATGACGGCACCCAAAAGCAAAAAAATTCAACAGCAGGAAGATTCAATTCCAATTGAAAATACAATTGAAAATTTGACATGTGTTCATGTGTTGGGCTGTTGGCTAGAATTCCAAGCAACGTTCAAGATATTTTTTGAGTTTTGCCAGCTATTTTCCTCCAAATGAATAACTTAACCACATGAAACCAGTAGGGAGGAAACCCATTTTTTAATCACTTAACCCCTCAACGCCCAAGGGGCCCAAAAAAGGCCTTACAAAGTTTCAAGTCCAATTCAAAGTGCTGTAACTTTTGCATCCAATGTCCAAATTCAATAAAACTTGTTGGGAAATTTGCGCTCTCTCTTCTAGTTTATGTGGTAAAAGTTTCAGATCAATCCAAGATGTATTGATTTCTTGGAAGGCAATCAAAGTTCACAGGTTCAATTTGAAGTCACCCAAATGCATTTGAAGGCTGCAACTTCAGGGACTTGTATCTCCTTCATCCAATGTTAGTTTTCAATAAAATTTGTTGGGTTATGTTCCCCTTGATGTCTAGTTATTGTGGTAGAATTTTCATGTCAATCCAAGTTGTTTTGAATGTTTGGGAGCTATTCGAAGTTCAAAACCCTGACATTTTTGGATTACAGTGAACTTCGGCGGCTTGTTTCTTCTTCATACAATGTCCGATTTCAATAAAAGTTATTGGAAAAGTTGCACATACTAGTCTAGTTTGTGTGGATAAAATTTCATATCAATCTAAGAATTTATGAGTGACTGAGAAGCATTCTAGTAGAAGGAGGTTCAGCCTTAGTTGTGTTTTTTGCAGCTTTTCTTGCTATTTTTTTGACATTTGCAAGCCGTTTTGCAGACACAATGAGTCAATTCAATGATGTTTTTTTTCCACCAATGTGTTTGTATGTTGATTTCAAATCACTTTGTAGTTTAAATTTTTTGCATTTTGAGGAGGTTTAGAAATCGAATTTCACCACCAAATGCGTTTCTAAGAAAATTTCAGCATCTTTTTTCTACACTAAAACATTATAATCTTGCAATCTACACGGTCAAATGACTCTAAATTTGATTCATGTCATCTACAACAAGTACACTACAAGATTGTACGGTTGAGATTTTTATAACTTACTAACATTTTGAACTATATCACTTCAAAAACAATGATGTTTTTAAACCCCGAAAGGCCTTGGGCCTTGAGGGGTTAAACAGTTACATGTATCTGCAGGGCGATACCTTAAGTTTGGCTGTTTGTTTTGTTTTGTTTGTTTGTTACGTTGAGATCTCCCGGACCGTGCGTCCCTTGGTGGCGTGCTTGGTACCGTCGGAAAGCCCTCGGCGAGGAGGGGTGCACGGGCTTGGTTTTGTAGCATTTAGACTCACGATAGAAAAGTTATTGTATTTCAAAGTTTTTATTGAATGGAAAAATTAGAAAATTACTTTTAATTACATTTTGGTTGTGGCAACAACACAAGGCACACTAGTTCCAATTGAAAATACAATTGAAAATTTGACACTGTGTTCATGTGTTGGGTTGTTTAGTTGGCTAGAATTCCAAGCAACGTTCAAGATCTTTTTTGAGTTTTGCTAGCTATTTTCCTCCAAATGAATAACCACATGAAACCAATAGGGGAAGCAAACCCATTTTTGATCACATGTATCATGTGAAGATTACATGCAGTTACATGTATCAGCAAGGCGGGTTTCTTTGGTGGGGAAATTTTTCCATGTGCAAAACTACAATTTGGAAGGGTTCCATAATTTTTTAGATTTTTTTTTTACAAAACAAAATTACCATGAATTTTTCAGCAGAAGATTCTATTTCTCCCGTACCGATGATATAAGGCTTGCTATTTCCCACCATGGGCTGGAAAAAAAATCGACCAAAGAGTAATTGCCATGTTGAGATTCTTGATACCAATCAAAATGCACCCCATCATGTTTCAAAAAAATAAAAAATAAAAATGTACCGCATCTGCGTCGAGAACTACGCCATAATTAATCATTGTTCATCTCCTCCTGTGCAGAAAGTGAACAACCAGATAGCCAGAATGGGGCAGTGATCAGGAATGGGTTGCCTCTCCTATTAGGTTTTTCAAGTACTCAGGGTATGTTCACACTTGCTGTTAATTAAAATTTCAGTGTCATTACAGAGGGGGTTGTTAGACACAATGTCCCACTGAGCCTCTTTCGGGGGCAGGGCTGGGATGCGGGCAGATCAGGGGCTGCTCCACAGCCCTCTGAGGACCCCACAATCTGCTTTTAATTTTGGTTTATAACTGATTTTTCCAACAAAGTAGAATAGAATGAACTAGTACACAAGATTTTCAATAAGATAATTGAACCAATGATGTGGATCTTGTGCCACATATTTCATTCTTGTCACATATTCATTTACATCTTGTAGCCAATTTTGTGTTGAAGTAGGAGAGGAGAGAAGCTCTTTATACTAGTGGAATAGTGGTGGGTGAAACAAACCATGTGGGATATGTGAATTAGGACAAAAAAGAGCTCCTCCACTCATGGTTAAGTGGAAACGCAGAAATTGTGATAAAAGTCAAATTTCAAACCTCATTTAGACATAGTAGACTATACTTTTCAAAAAAACTTCAAACCAAGAAAAGTTGGGGAATCAAGTACACTTTTATCTCCAAAAATCCGTTTGAGATTTCAATACTCCACCTAAAACTTTTGAACAAATTTCAAAGGAGGTGTTTGAAAATGTCCAAAAAATGTCCCTTCCACCCCACCCCACCCCCTTTAGAATTTGTTTACAACTCTTACATGAGGCTTCAAAATCTCAAGTGGATTTTAGGGATAAATGTTAGCTTGCTTCTCCCACTTCTTTTAGTTCAATGTTTTTTTAAGGAGATTTTAGAGTACTGTACTGACTTCTACTAAAATCCTACAAGAGTTTGGTAGTTTCTTTATACAAACAATCTGCAATTGCATATTCAATCACATGTACACATAATTACTTTATGAGAATCTAAGTAGTGATGTTTTTATTGTCAACCCTCCATCGTAAATATTTATTTCATATATATATGTGTAATACATAAGTTTTGTCAACCACAACAAACTTTCATTCAAGCAATGAAAAAAATTGTACTTTTCAAGTACTTAAAAGTTATGTGTTTTTTAATTGATTTGACAAATACTAATCATGAAAGATATTAAAAGCTTGATATGAATATTTTCTAATCATAAATTTGAACATCAAACAAAGTAAAAATGTCAGAAAGGTTGTACAATGTTACATACTATTAATAGCACATGTAGGTCTGGTTTGAATTGACTTTTGGCATTTGGGGAATAAATTCCATTTAATTTGCAAGTAAGTTTAGAAAAAATAAATGAGTTTTTAAAACTAATTAAATAAAAAATGTTTTCAAAATGTAAGCAATGATGAGCTCTAAAATTATATAGAATTGAGTACTCAGTTGGAAGAAAATAACCGAGGACAATGGTGTTCAGTTCTATAAACATGTCCCTTCCAACCCCTCTTTGCAAATTCTCCACCACTAACATTGTACCATATTCAACACTTTTCAATTTTGTTTATAGAAAATGAAGCCGTTCATAGTTACATCTCAAAATTTCCTCCTCCCTTGTTTCATTGTTATTTCAACATTTGGTGCATAATTGTACTTTTTCAAAGTAATTGTACAACTAAAAATCAGTCTAATCTTATTTGAAACACTGATGGAATATTTAACCATGTTTACCTAATGGTTAAATGTATAAAAAAAAAAATTGTTTTAACAACATGTCATCAATGGACAATTAAATTTGAAATTAATACATATTTCATACCTTCTCATAAGAAGTGACATTTCTTGTAAGATTCCCTCTATGTAATAAGAGCTCCGACATGCTTTGACGTCCTACTAAACCAAAGGATTATTGTGTGTACAATACCATCTTCATACAAACCTAGGTTATAAATAAATAAGTATTTGCATCACATCCCAATATTCAAACCCAATATAATTAGCTTGAGAGAGGAAATAGTCTCCTTTTGTATTCTCAAGTAATTGGAATTTTGGATATTGACAAGTTTCTTTTATCATCATAAATCTATCAACAAGTGCTTGCAATACATGAAGGGCTGAACTAATTGGCATAAGATATCCACCAACATTTTCAAAATCCCAATGTTGTTTTGATGTAGAATATCAACATGGATTGAAAGGTATGAATTGTAAAAGGGTGTCATTCCCCCATTAAAACCACAAAGAGCTCTCTGTTATAGAAGTTGGGAGCAATTTTACTGCAAAAAATTAAAATTTGACAACATTCTTGAACTAAAATTTAAACATTTCAACTTGAAAGCATGAATCAATTAAAATAGAACAAGCACTTACAAGCACACAATGAAGTGATTATTTTTTTTATTTTGAAGTCTTGAGAAACCCTTATAGAATATGATTTCAAAGAATTCAACCATGAATAATTGTTGATTCAATATTCTACTCCACCATATTGAAAATGTTGAAACAATACTTTCGAATAATTGTCGATTCAATATTCCTACACCACCATATTTGAATTATTGAAACAATACCTTTGATTTACAACATTGATTCAATATAACTTGGGACATTGCTGAGACAACCTTAATGGCTACTTTGTGTTTATCATGTTGTTTCAATAATGATGAAATATTGATTTAAAGTTCTTAAGAATTTGAGATGTAACTAGCAACAATCTTTTTAGTAAAATTTTACTTAAAAACTTACTTAAAAGACGTGATGTCTAGGACACTACTTAAAACACCCCTTTCTTTTGTAGTGTAGAAACGCAAGAATTGTGTTCAAAGTTGAATTTTAGACTTCATTTCGATGTAATATAATAGCTTCCTTAAAAAAACATTGAACTAAAAGAAGTGGGAGAAGCAAGCTAACATTTATCCCTAAAATCCACTTGAGATTTTGAAGCCTCATGTAAGAGTTGTAAACAAATTCTAAAGGGGGTGGGGTGGGGTGGAAGGGACATTTTTTGGACATTTTCAAACACCTCCTTTGAAATTTGTTCAAAAGTTTTAGGTGGAGTATTGAAATCTCAAACGGATTTTTGGAGATAAAAGTGTACTTGATTCCCCAACTTTTCTTGGTTTGAAGTTTTTTTGAAAAGTATAGTCTACTATGTCTAAATGAGGTTTGAAATTTGACTTTTATCACAATTTCTGCGTTTCCACTTAACCATGAGTGGAGGAGCTCTTTTTTGTCCTAATTCACATATCCCACATGGTTTGTTTCACCCACCACTATTCCACTAGTATAAAGAGCTTCTCTCCTCTCCTACTTCAACACAAAATTGGCTACAAGATGTAAATGAATATGTGACAAGAATGAAATATGTGGCACAAGATCCACATCATTGGTTCAATTATCTTATTGAAAATCTTGTGTACTAGTTCATTCTATTCTACTTTGTTGGAAAAATCAGTTATAAACCAAAATTAAAAGCAGATTGTGGGGTCCTCAGAGGGCTGTGGAGCAGCCCCTGATCTGCCCGCATCCCAGCCCTGCCCCCGAAAGAGGCTCAGTGGGACATTGTGTCTAACAACCCCCTCTGTAATGACACTGAAATTTTAATTAACAGCAAGTGTGAACATACCCTCACTCCAGGGTTTTTTTCTCTATCTTCTTACTCCAAATAAAAAAAATTTAGATTTTTTTCTTACCAGATTTTGTCCAATGTTTTCAAATTGCTACCTATGTTTTTTCCCCAATTCCACCAGCTAACAATGAACTAAGTTAACCTGCAATTCTCCCCCAAACATTGATTCCATGTATGCTTCCAGTGCAGGTCCTTAACTTTGATGCTGTTGGCATCTGTTGGTTGAAGCTCAAGCACATGGATTCGACCGTCCCCCAAATGTCTGATTTCTTCTGCCATTCCACTACAGTACTGTTTGTATCATAGCCGGTTTCTCTCGGATTTGGATAGTTATTTTATATTAATTTTCCAATTGCCTGCCAGCTCTGCACTTCAAACTCTTTCATGTCCCACGCACAAGACCCCAAAAATCCCAATCACATGTGGAAACTTGTTCAATCATATGAAACACTTCTGGACGTATTTCCAGAATCATACACAACATCCAAAATAATTTTATATAATTTCATTTTAACACAAGAGCAAGCCACTGAGGCACTGAGTATGAAGAAAGGGAATGTTCTTCTCGACAGAGGATGAGGTGGTCCAACATCACTCCCTTAGCTCACGCAAACAATGATTCCTTGTGGCTGTTGGGCCTCTATTCTTGGACTTTCAATCAATATTTGGGAAAGGCACCATCGTGTTCTATTATTTAACAATGTTCATATTTATATGGGTATGAGAATGTAATATTAACCCCTAAAGGACTAGCCTGCTATTTTTAGCAACATAACAATTTTGGGCAAGTACGTGTGACTAGAGATTTGCATATTTTAAGCTGAAATTTTAATAGAAGGTGGGGACGAGGAATATCTTTCATATGCACTAAATTTCATGACATTTGGAAATAGGAGTCAAAAGTTATGGCCAAATATGTTACTTTTTTTCGTGACTGGGCAGTTTGGACAAATCACAAGAAATCACTTTTTTCAAAAGTAAAAATTTGAAATTGGTTTTCTAGAGTGATATATACTTGGGAAGCTTTGAATCATTCCATTTTGACCAATGAGTCAGAAGTTATGAAGAATTATTTTTGCGGGCAGGTATGAATTTTCAACTCTAAAATAAACTTTGAAGTTGTTTTTTTCACTCAATTTTGAATATTTTTTGAAAAAAATAAAATCATAGGATGTAGATTGTTTATTACAACATTACAAGCATTGGGATTGGCATTTTTCAATTCCATAATTAACTTCTTAACAATTTAGTATTGTGAACCATTATCTACTTCTTTCTACTTACTATTTTTTTTCTATATGTTGTACTATTCCAAATGACTTGAAATTTTTTCAAGCATATAGCCAACTTACCTTGAAGAATGAATCCAAAGAATAACGGCACCCGATTTTGGATATTTTTTCATACAAATGTGACCTTGTGAAGTGCAGCTGCCCGATTTTTTGCAGGGTCAAAAAAGACATTTTTGTCAAGTCAAACGCTAATATCTTGCAATCCACATGGTGGAAAATTTTGAAAATTTTCCCACATCTTTGCAAACTAGCGTACTACAAGATCCTAGGGTTACATGTGTCTAAAAACGTTTTTTTCCCAAAACTTGGTACTTGTGCTCAAAATGGCAGTTTTTGAGCGTTTTTGGAAAAAATATAGTCAAGGAACATAAGGGGTTAAAGAGTGTGTTGAAAAATAAAGATTTGGATGTGAGTGATAAGAATCACTATTCTTGAACTTTCAATCAATGTTTTGGAAAGGCACCATCGTGTTCTATTATTTAACAATGCTATATTTATATGGTAATAGAATGTAATATTAATGAATGTGTTGGAAAAAAAGATTTGGATGTGAGTGATATGAATCATTTAGTGGGCTATTACAATAGTAATTACAAGTTGTTTTTAGTTTATATCAATATATAAGTTGTATTTGGAGATTTTTGGAGTGACCAACATATGAAACATAAATATTTGAATCATGTTTTAGTTACAGTAGAACTTTTCTAAAGTAATACAATAGAACCTCTCTTAATGCATAGTGTTGGGACTATGCACTAAGAGAGGTTTATGCATTTGGAGAGGTGCAATATTGTTCACTTCCTGACATGGCTTCTAACTACAGGGCCTCCAACCACATGGCTTCTAACTACAAGGCCTCCTACCACTGTTCATCAATAAATGCTTCAAAGTACAATCTCTGTTAGTGCATATTATGCACTAACAGAGTATGCACTAAGAGAGGTTCTACTGTAGCCCCCCCAACCGGGTTCAAGTCCCCATGCTCAAATATTTCTTTGTACTTCTTTGATGTGTATGTTTGAGACTGGGCTCAGAACGGGACCACGTAATCAAGACTCCATCACTTTAGAGAGGTCATTGCTTTAGAGAAGTTCACTTTAGAGAAGTTCTATTGTAGTAATATTTCATTCAATAAAACGAAGAACTTCATAAATTTCCTTTGTTATAGAATTTCTAAGAAGAATTTTCTTTCTTCCTTCCAACTAAATAGTAATCTTGAAAATTTTGTACTAAAGCAGCAGAAGTTGATTTTATTTTTGAACAAATGGAAAGTACCATTGCATTAAAAAGGAACCAGAAAACAAGATCCAAGCCGAGGCTGGCGAATGAAGAGATAAGAGCAAAGAAACAGACGGAAAACCAAAAAAAGGTTTGATTTTACCAAAGCTTGAAAATTATTTAGAGCTCCTTTAGGGAGCCAGGATGTTAGTACTGTGTAATGGACAAAACCCCCGACAGATTGATTGTCGGACTTTAGTTATTATTCATTTGGAAATCCCAATGATCAGATCAAAAGACGCTCGCTCGCTCGCTCAAGCGTCTGTCCAGCCGTCATCACAAGTTCTGCCACAGACAGAGCAAACAACAAAAAACGAAGAGTGTGGCTCTAACTTTCTTTCCTACCAATTTGGAACTCTGATTCTTTCTTTGAGAGGAAACCTCACTGACCCCCAAAATGACGGCCATCCTTCCTTCCCAACTAATGTATGATAATTGTGCATGCCTCTTCTGAGTACATAGCATAGTTGATAAACTGTCAAAAAAAGAGTGAAAACCCAACATGAATTAAAATTGAAGTACATGTGTTGTTTTCCCATTCATTTGGATGTAAGTAATAAAACCTTTTCCATTCAAAATTTGTTAGCTAGGCACACATTGTAATAGTGCCAGTCACCAAGGTAAAAGCACCCATAGTCGATCACTTAAGAGATTTTCTAGCAAATCATGAGCAGTTTAACCTCTAAAGGACCAAGGCCTTTTTTCTGCCAAAAAACACTCAAAACTGCCATATCTATAGCAAAGAGTAAAAAAATTTGAAAATTATTTTTTCCCCACATCTAAACGTAGGATCTGACACCTAACTAGTATGAGAGTGTGTGGAAAAATTTTTAGAATTTTTGACCGCACAGATTGCAAGATATCTGCGTTTAAAGTGAAAAAAACAAGTTTTTCAGCACATTGCGGGACTGGATTTTTTGACTTTGAACATTTTTAACTTAAAATTTTTGCACTACAACGTTTTGAGCTTTAAATCTTTATAGTGGAGAATTGAGTTGAGAGTCTAGGAAAAAAAAAAAAAAATTTTAAAACTTAATTAGCATTCTTAAAAAAATTGTTAAGTAGAAGTAGGTATGAGATAGAAGGAAAATCTAAAATATTCATATATTTTAAATGGAATTAAATTGCACTAATCCCAATGGTGAGATTGTTCTAGCAAGTAATATAAACCACGCAAAAAAAAAGAATTGAAAAATATGAAAAATTGCATTCAAAAATGAACACTACAAGTTATTTTTTTCAAGAAGATGCTCTAACTGCCCGAAAAACAAGAATGTCCATAACTTTCTCATAACATATCCAAATGAAATGAATCAAAGCTTTCCAAATAGCCAAAAATATAATCTATGAGAAAAAAAATATTTAAAAAAAAAATTCAAATTTTTGTCTATTTTCTTTTTGCTGCTCGAGCTGCCCCCTGTCCCCTGTTTTGAGCTTATATGGTCATAATTTTTTTCCCAGGCACCGATTGCAAAAAAAATATACTCCCTTGAAGCTAATCAGCTTTTCTATCTCCAAAAAAGTTTCAAAAAATCACAACAAAATTTCAGCCCGTAGGTACCTACCCGAAAACGCATTTGTCCCCCGAAGGGACAACGGTCCTTTAGGGGTTAACCCCTATAGTCCCAAGGACATTTTTCCATTAAAAAACACTCAAAATTGCCATTTCTATAGCAAAGAGCAAAAAAAAAATTAATATGCATTTTTTGCATATTTAACCATAGGATCTTGTACTAGACTAGTGGAAGAAATGTGTGGAAGAAATTTCAGAAACTTTAACTGTGTAGAGTGCAAGATATTTGCATTTAAAGTGAAGGAATCAAGTTTTTTTGCACCTTGCTCAACTACAATTTCTGGCTTTGAGCCTTCTTAACTTAAAATTTTTGCTCTAATGATTTTGAATTTCTAATTTTATATGATGAAGAATTGAGTTGAGAATCTAGGATAAAAAATTCAAAAAAGAAACACTTAGTTTTCACTCATTAAAAAATTGTTAAGTAGAAGTAGGTTCAAGATTGAAGGAAAAATTAAGTCATTAATAGCTCTAAGATAGAGTTGAAATATACTAATCTCGACGGTGAGATTGTTCTAGCAAAAAATCTTAACCTTGTGAAACTTTTTTCTTTGAAAAATTGTCAAAACCAAGTTCAATAATGAATCCTACAAGTTATTTTTTCAAGAAGATGCTCTAATTACCCGAAAAATAAGATTGTCCGTAACTTTTGCTAACAAATCCAAATGGAATGAAGGAAAGCTTTCCATGCAGATAAAAATAAAATCTATATGAAACAAAAAAAATTTAATTTAAATTTAAAGTTTTTGTTAGGATTTTTTCTAGCCCGCCGAACTAAAATTTGGGGATTTTGTGCCATAACTTTTGCTCCTAGGCACCGATTGAAATAAAAATTACATATTCGGAAAGCTAATGTGATTCTCTATCTTCACAAAAAAAATTCAGAAAATTACAACAAATATTGAGACCATAGGAGCCTGCCTGAAATCCATTTTGTCTCCCAAGGGGACAACGGGACTTTAGGGGTTAAGCCGCAAGAAATTTTTAGCATGTAGGAAGATAGGAAAGATGGGGATTGTAAATTTTCCAAAATTGAAATTACTGTGAATTTTGGGAGCCAAAAAGTATCCATGATCCATTGCCAATCTCTAGACTCTTCCAATTTCGATCATCTCAAAACTACTTTTCCACTTACTACTTACTACTTTCTTGCTCATTACTTTGGGACATGTGTCATAACCTTATTAGTCCCAACCTTGAAAAAAAAACATTCCAAGCTTTTTTAGCCGTGGTTGGAAATAGAACACCCTATAGGTTGGCTATGGGTCGTGGTTGACAGTGGATGCTTCTACCTTATTACAGACACATTATGCCCTGCAATGTGGGAGATTTCTTAAAGGAACCAAGCTAGATAAGGTAGGAGGCTCTAAAATGACATGGGCATTGACCCCTAAAGGACCAAAGTCTCCTTGAGGGGCACTTGGGATTTTGGGCAGGCTCGTGCGACCTGAAATTTTGACCTGATTTTTTGAAACTTTTCTTGAAGATAGGAAATCACATTAGCTTTCTAAAAATATAATTTTTTTTCAATCGGTGCCCGGGAGCAAAAGTTATGCCACCCAAAGTCAAAAAAGTAGTTTGCCGGGCAGGAAAAAAACTTTAAAAAATGGAATTGAATCCCCTCCCCTTCAAAGGTCATATTTTTGTCTACATTTGAAGCTTTGATTCATTTTATTTGGACTCAGAATGAGAAAGTTATGGACAATCTTGATATAAGCATCTTCTTCAAAAAACAACTTATAGAATTCATTTTTTAATGCAATTTTCAAATTTTTTCAAATTTTTTTTTGACAAGGTTAAGTTTGTTTGTAAGAACAATCCCACTGTGGGGATAATGGTGTTTTAATTCCAGCTAAGAGCTATTAACAATTTAGTATTTCATTCAATTTTGGACCTACTTCTACTTAACAATTTTTTTATAATTATGTGAAAATCAAGTTTTGACATTCCGAATTTTTTTCCCTTGACTCTCAACTCAAATTTTCAACATAAAAAAATTTAACTTTATGGTGTGTAATGCAAAAAAAATCCACAAATGGCCGTCAAAGTCATCTGAAATTGCAGGCCACAATTCAAAATAACTTCTTTTTCCAACTTCAAATAATGATATCTTCCAATCCGTACAGTCAAACTTCATGAAATTTTTACCACATGATTTGAGACAAGTGAAGTACAAGATCCTAAGGTTAGATTCTAGAAGAAAAAAAAATTAGTTTAGGAAGTGATCGCAACAGAAATGGCAGTTTCACTGGTTTTGGAGCCAAAAAATGCCTTGGTCCTCTGGAAGTTAAGAATGGAACCTATAAATGGCTGTGAAATGGACATGAGGTGGTTCTCAAATTGACCTCTATAGCCTTGAATGAATCAAGGAAAAAAACACTATTAATTGCAAGAGCCAATCATTCACTTTGCTTTCCGCATATTTGTTTAGAATTGCCAGTGAGCCGTTTATGAAAGACCTAGGGTCATAAATAGGGACCTACGACCCAACTCGTTTGAAAATTCATAAGTAATTCAAAAATGCTTGGAAAAGTACAAAACCACTTGTGTTACACTCCTCATCTATTTCTCTTTGTTTGAAAAATGAGCTAAAAGTATTTGCATCCAAGGAAATTTATGAAAAAGGCTAAATCAACCCTGAGATGTGCCATTTCTGAGCCTCCTACCTTAGTGCTTAATGGCAACCTAATTTCACCATTCTGCGTAGAAATTAGAGGCCATTGTTTGCAATAATTTCCAACATGCCATGTCTCCTCCATCAGCATGCAAGTGGGTTGAGCTTATAGTTGTGCAACGAGCCTCTTGCGGAGGTAAAGTTAGGGGTCAATGTAAAAAAAAAAGACCCCCTATTTTGTGCCGTCTTTAGGGTATATTCTAAACCTCTCTTAGCTGATCTGGGGTCTCTGATTGCAAATATGAACTCAGAAGTTGCAAATTTTATCATGCCTTGCAAATAAAAAGTTCCTGCGTTTTCCCCAGGGGGCAAAACGGCCTCTGCAGGAGGCTCGTTGCACAACTATATGCTCGACCAGGCAAATGCCAATGCCTCTCAAGCCCCAAATGGTCGTGTTGTCCTTCCGGTCCATGGCTCCGGCCAAACTCAACTTTTGTATTGTACTGTACAAGCCATGTCCAGCCCTCCAGCAGGCAGCCGCAGGCCTGTCAGCTTGCCCAACACAACACCTCCCGCGGAGTTCCGTGAGGCGCGATGTTGCCTGCCCCCAAAACGATTCCGAAAGGCTCTGGGCCAGAAATCCATATGACATGAATCAACTGAAGCGAACTGAAGCGCCCCCTGGCAGGCGGGAGCGAGCATCTAGTCTATCCATGCATCCGTTAGCTGTTAAGTTAGCTGTGCACATGCCGAAGCAGCTGCCAACTGAACGACTGAACGACTGAAACGGGACTGAACAACGAGGAGTAGATTCCACACGAATGTGACATTCCAAAGCCAGCTGCTGCCACCGGATCTGCGGCTCTGTGCTGGGGAACCAAGTTGAAGCAACCGCAGGTTTAGGCTCTTACACACACACACAGCTAAGTAAGCTACAATGCCCCTACTTAAGCTTAGCTTAGTACTGACCCTCCCGTACTTAGTTTCCAAGTAATTCATCAAATCAATCAAATTAGAGCCTGAACAAGATGCTGATGTTTTTTAAATTAAAAATAAAATAAAATTTGTACTTGAACTCCTTCAGTCTGGCATGACAGCCCTCTTGATTTGAGCAGGCCTGTTCATTCTCCACCGCCCCTGCCATTAGCTTGTGGGAGAGAGGGTTGGTTCAGTCAAAGAGTAATAAGTTAATATAACGTCTTCAGTTGTTCTCCATGTCGGTCTTTTCAGTTCAGTGGAAGTGACCCGCCTTGAATATTTGTATTGGATTTAGACAGAAATTGGAAGTAATTACGACTCTTTCTTGGCTTGTAAGTAGTAGTAGTACTGACTTACATCATGGAGAGGCAGGAAATTGCAGTGATAACAAAAAGTTTGAGTTTGTTTTATTTTATTTTAAACTTGACACACAGGCAGGGACATGAAGTCCAGTTTTGAACAAAACTGCTTGCTGTATCTTCTCTGACATGAATGCCTGGACGTCTGCTCCGTGCAGATATGTCTTTTGAGACCGTTCCAGATGGATATGGATACGTTCCAAGGCCACATATATTCTACACCTGTCCATGTGAATATGTTTAGGACCATAATTCCATAAATTTACGTTTCATACTGGGTTTTTCAAAAGATGAAATTGAAGACCGTTCTGTTTTGCGTGGATATCTTCAACATAACATTCAGTAGCAGTCACTGGCTCTGTCCTCCCCTAAACGAAATGGTGTGGAATATACCACACTAAATCAGTAGCTATAGGGACAGTTGTCAATAATTGTCAGAACTTAACTTGGTGTCCGTGCCGCGACTTTACACTGCAAGTAGTGGCAAATTAAAAAATTTCAAGTAAAATTGAAAACAAAACAATAGGGACTTTAAACAAAATGCTATTGGGTTCATTGAGATCATTGATTTCAATATTATTGTAGAATTATCTCACTTTGTATTGGAATCCATTTATGCATTATGCTTTTGAAGTGAGAAGACAACTCTTTATATGCACATGGAGTGGTAGGAGGTAGAACAACCCATGTGGGATATGTAAATTAGAATTTGTAGCCGGTTCTCATGCACTCATAGTTAAGTCAAAAACAAAGAATTGTGTTAAAAGTAGAATTTCAGACCTCATTTAGGCATAGTAAAATAACTTTTCTCAAAAAACTTTGAACTAAAAAAAGTTGGTAAATGAAGATAAGTTTCACCTCCAAAAATCCGTTTGGGATTTTGAGTCTTCAATAAAAAGTTATGGACAAATTTCGGAGAGGGGTTGGAATGGACATTTTCTTTAACACTTTTAAAAATCCATTCCAAACCCTCTCCAAAATTTGTCCATAACTTTTGATTGAAGATTCAAAATCCCAAACGGATTTTTGGAGGTGAAACTTATCTTCATTTACCAACTTTTTTTAGTTCAAAGTTTTTTGAGAAAAGTTATTTTACTATGCCTAAATGAGGTCTGAAATTCTACTTTTAACACAATTCTTTGTTTTTGACTTAACTACGAGTGCATGAGAACCTAGAAATTTGCTAATTTATTTATCCCACATGGGTTGATCTACCTCCTACCACCCCATGTGTATATATAGAATTGTCTTTTCACTACGAAACCCAAAATAAGTTCTTCACTGCAAATATTAATAATGCATTAGTGAATTACTCATTGGACTTTTGGCCAACATCTTTCACTACAAATATTTGTTGATTTGTATGTCTAGTTCTAAAATTAAGAAAAGAAAATGGAGCATATCATAATGTATTGTCACTATCTCGATGCCAAAGTTTACATTAATTATGTGGGGATGAAAGTTGTGGATGAGGACTCCAGATAGGAAAAGGCAGCCTCTTTGAAGGCTACTGAATGTTATGAAGGCTGTTCTTCTTGGACTCCATTCCAAGGGTTAACTTGTAAAGTTTTTTTGACTATGTTTTCACCAAAACTGCTCCAGAACTGCCATTTCTATTACAAGTATCAAATTTTAGGAAAAAAAACCTTTTTGGACACATGTAACCCTACGATCTTGTGGTACGTTGGTTTGAGAAGATGTAGAAAAAATTTCCGAATTTTTCACCATGTAGATTGCAAGATATTAGCAATTGAATTGACAAGAAAACTGTTTTTGACCCTATGGATAGTTGGGCAGCTGCACTTCACAAGGTCACATTTGTATAAAAGAATGTTCAAAATGGTAGTTATTCTTTGGATTCATTTGTGAAGGCACGTTGGCTACATGCTTGAAATATTTCAAATCATTTGGAATTGTACAACATATAGGAAAAAAATAGTAAGTAGAAAGAAGTAGAGAATGATTCAAAACACTAAACTGTTCAGAACTATTAAGAATAATTTAATTTAATTTAATATTAACTAATATATTTTTAGAATATATTTTAGGTGCATGTTATAACAATGAAATCCAAAAATAACTTATAACACTTGCAATATTTTTCAGAATGATGTAAAACAAATCTTCACATGTAGATTTGGATGAATAGCATCTATCTTAAAAAAAATTCATGTAAGAATTCTAAATTATGAAGTCAATAGACTCTACTTGAGCTCTAAAAAGAATCCCAAGTGGGGTTAGCCTTAGCCCTTTAGGGAATAAGAAAGGTAATTGCACCTATTTGTGACGGCTTCCTATAATCAATCATTTTCTAAATTCTTGCCTAAAATATTGCTTCTATTCACAACAAGTTAAGAAATACTATTGAGACATCTCTTTTCAGTACTTTAGAAATTCACAGTTTATTCATATAATGTCCAAAAAATGCATTAGAAGAGAATCTAGACTCTACTCTTTTGACTTTAAACAAAAGGTCAACAAAAAATTAGACAATTTAATAATAGGAACAATGCTCAATTGCTTACATGGAAGTAATTAGGAGTACTTAGAAGTAGGTTTAGCATTATTTGTCAAAAAAATAGAATCCAATTTTGAGAATATTTATAAAAATTTGACACAAATGAAATGGGATTTCATTGCAAAGAATTTAAAACACAAGTTACCAGCCACAAGTGGCATGGTGAATTGAGAAACATCTTCTTCTAAGGTAGGAGGTTCTAAAATTGCACAAGGCTCTAAAAATCGCCCACCTCCTTAACTTCTAAAAGACCGTTATCCCTTTGAGGGACAAATGAGATTTTGGGTAGGTTCCCATGGGCTGAATTTTTGTCGTGATTTTTTGAATTTTTTTGAAGATAGAAAAACTAATAAGCTTTGTGAGAATATAATTTTTTTCACAATCGGTGCCCAAGAACAAAAGTTATGACCAAATAAGCTCAAAACAAGGGATGGAGGGCAACAAAAATTTTGCAAAAATTTGAATTTTATTTTGAATTTTATTTTGAATTTTATTTCTTACAAATTATATTTTTGTCCATTTGGAAAGCTTTGATTCATTTTATTTGGATTTGTTATAAGAAAGTTATGGACATTCTTGTTTTTCGGGCAATTAGAGTATCTTCTTGAAAAAAATAACTTGTAGGATTCATTTTTGAATGCATTTTTTTCAATTTTTCAATTTTTTTTTGCATGGTTTAGTTTACTTGCTAGAACAATCTCACTACACTAAAATTGGTAAATAGTGTTGGGTGATAATTAGTGTTGTTCCCTGTTTTTTACCCCCAACACTATTTTCCAATTTATGTGTAAATAGTGTTGGGGCACTTACTTCCCGCCGTCAAACTCTGCCTCTTCCTTGGCGAACTGTGTTTTTCGCCTCTTGCCATCAAACTCTGTCCCTTCCCTGGGGAACTGTGTTTTCCGCCTCTTGCCGTCACACTTTGGCCCTTCCTTGGAAAATTATAATTTCCGACTCCCATCGTCCAATTCTGGCCCTTCTCTGGAACACTATGGTTTCCGCCTCACATCCACTTCCTTCTATAAGAAAAATTTCATTTTTGCTTGCTTGCTTGCGAGATTGTGAGAAGAGAGGTGGAGGAGCTCTCCGGTCCATCACTTCAAGGAGGCTCCTTCCAGGGGGGGGTATATACTCCGTGGTTTCCCGCCGCTTCCTTTGCCGCTTGATTTCAAATTTCAAACTTTCGTCACCTATATCTTTTTTTTGATGTATGTGATTGAACATTAGATGACACCATTGGATTTGTCTTTCTCTCCTCTATTTCCTCTGAAAAATAGTGTTTTTTTTTTGTCACCATTTTTTTTTTTAAAGCATTTTAGCATTTTTCAGCATTTTTTTTCACAGCAATTCAGCATTTTTCAGCATTTTTCAGCAATTCAGCATTTCATTTATTTATTTTAGCATTTCATTATTTATTTCAGCACAACATTTCATTTAGCTTCCATCTAACACTAAATGCACTCTCGTAAAAATTCTGACTCTCTCTGTCATTCTTCAAATTTTAGTATAGAGCTAAAACAATGTTAGATTGGGTAATTAATGATCTAACACTAACCTTGCAAATCACAATTAGTGTTAGATGGGACAATTAGTGTTGCCAACACTATTTACCAATTTTAGTGTATTGGGATTAGTGCATTTTAATTCCGTCTAAAAGATATTAATATTTTAAATTTCCTTCTATCTCGTACCTACTTTCACTTAACAATTTTTTAAAGAATGAAAATTAAGATTTTTTGAATTATTTTTTCCCCCTAGATCCTCAACTCAATTCTCCACTATAAAGATTTAAAGCTCAAAACTCTTTAGTGCAAAAAATTTAAGTTAAAAATGTTCAAAGTCAAAAAATCTAGTCCCGCAATGTGCTAAAAAGCTTGTTTTTTCACTTTAAACCCACATATCTTGCAATTTGTGCGGTCAAAAATTCTGAATTTTTTTCCACACTTTCTTATACTAGTTAGGTGTAAGATCCTCCGGTTAGATGTGGAAAAAAAAACAATTAATTTTTTTTTTACTCTTTGTTATAGAAATGGCTATTTTCAGTGTTTTTTGGTAGGAAAAAGACCTCGGTCTTTTAGAAGTTAAATGTACACTATTTGTACATGTTGCTTTTTCATAGCCTTCAGCAATGTACAAATAGTGTACATTCTAGGAGGTGGGCGATTTTAGAGCCCTATGCCTCTTCAACTTCAAATTTTCATAACTAATTCCACAAAGCTCCAAAAAACATGAAACGACTTGGATTAGATGTCAATTCTGCTTGTCTTTCAAGAAAAATTTACTGAAAACTACTTCAAGACGTTTTACCTCCCCAAAATTCAGTTTGAGCTCTTAAATGAGCAATTTATAGACCTTCTACCTTAGTAAACTGTAAAAAGTGACTAAAACTACTGCCATGGGGCAGTACAAACCCAGTACAGTACTTCTTTTTTCTGTCCAATTCACTCAGTCAGTAAACAGATACCGGCACGTGTCCGTCCGGCCCGCCAGTGAACAGTGGAGCAGTGAGAGCCCCCGGCATGCTTGTCATGCCTCGGTGGCCGCTCCCGCAACTGCCCGATTTTCTTGGGCAACGAATCTTCCTGCTCGGGTCTGCCCAGCCCGGTCGGCACTGAGAAAATTGTCCCCCCCTGCCAAAAAAACACAAACTGAAGGGGGCAGTAGCTTTAATTTGTTGACTCTCCTCTGGACTGACCGCAGTGATTACGGGTAGTCACGGCTTGTTCAAGGCGCGTGTGAACAATGTCACAAAAAAAATAAAAAAATAACAATGGAGATTCAATAGCGGAGAGTTTGAATTAGCCAATGAGAAGCCACGTTTTTTGAAGAAGCTATGACCACCCTCAAATAGTCGATTGTTGAAAATGGATAATGGAGTTACTTGACTTGATGGATAGAGATAACGTCGAGGAAGCAGAAGTCAAAGGAGTAGCGGTTAACCCCTAAAGCTCCATGACTATGTTTATACCGAAAACACTCAAAAATTGCCATTTTTAGTACAAGTACCAAATTTTGGAATTTTTTTTTTTTTTGACACATGTAACCGTAGGATCTTATAGTAAACTAGTTTTAGAAGATGTGGAAAAAATTTCAGAGTTTTCCACCATGCGGATTGGAAGATATTAGCATTTGAATTGGCAAAAATCCTTTTTTTGTTCCTGCAAAAAACAGGGCAGCTGCACTTCACAAGGTCACATTTGTATGAAAAAATGTCCAAAATGGTGGTGCTTCTTTGAATTATTTTTCCTAAACAAGTTGACTACTTGCTTAAAATTTTTCAAATCATTTGGAATTGTACAACATATACCAAAAAATAGTAAGTAGAAAGAAGTAGAGAATGATCCAAAATACTAAATTGTTAAGAATTTAATTATGGAATTGAAAAATGTCAATCCCAATGGTTGTAATGTTGTAATAAACAACCTAAATCCTATGATTATTTTTTTTCAAAAAATATTAAAAATTGAGTTAAATAAACAACTTTAAAGTTTATTTTAGAGTAGAAAATCTATAACTACCCGCAAACTAAAAAACCTCATAACTTTTTACTCATTGGTTGAAATGGAATGATTTAAGGCTATCCACGTATATATAACTCTAGAAAACCAATTTCAAATTTTTATTTTTGAAAAAAGTGATTTTTTCAGATCTGCCCGGACTGCCCGCTCAGTGAAAAAAGTAACATATTAGGCCATAACTTTTGACTCCTATTTTGAAATGTCATGAAATTTAGTGCACATGAAAGATATTCCTCGTCCCCACATTCTATTAAAATTTCAGCTTAAAATATGAAAATCTCTAATCACATGTCCCTGCCCAAAATTGCTATGTTGCTAAAAATAGCAAGCTAGTCTTTTAGGGGTTAAAATGAGAACCAATGTGAAACTGGAAGTCCAAAGGTCAACGTAGGAGTTCAAAAGTGAAAGTTAAGAGAACAAACAAATATTCTTAGCGTGCTATTGCTTGCGCACTTCCAATCTTCACCTCCGGAGGTGAATACTTGAGGTGAACAAACAATGACACCCTAAGAATTTTCCAGCAACAGGAGGCTAACCCTACGCCGCCGCGACTTCAATATCCATTGAACACTGTCGAGGTGAACAAGCCGTGACTACTCCTATTTTCTTAAGTGATTTAGTATCTAGATACAAATTTTTTAAAGGAAATATTTGACCATTTTTTGTAATGGATGAAATTGTAAAATTGCTACAAAAATTTTAGGGAGTATTGCTCCATTTTGGAATAATGTACATGCATTGTGAAAGAACAAATGAATTATCATCCACATTTTGCATGTATCATCCAAGTCTATGGATGTGAAAAGCTTCATAGCCCTAGAGAAGATTGCTTGTACTACTCCCGAAAAATGAAAATAAAAACTTTACTTTAGATTGAAGGAGATGGCTTGGCATTGACACAAGTTACAATTACTAGTAGAAAATTTATTTTTTCTGTTGTTTTGGTCGCGTTGATCCGGTCAAAATCTGACAGAAATCTGTTGAAATCAAGAGATTTCTGTCAGATTTTGACTGGATCAACACGACCAAAACAACAGAAAAAATAATTTTTCTACTAGTATAGCTGCAATGAAACATATGAAGACGTCCTTACTTGAAAAGCTAACGTTATTGCTATAGAGGTTTAGCCTTGTATAGTGGATTTGATGATTTTTTCATGTTTTGTTATTTGTTGGGGTTTGTGACTCCAAAAATATAGTTCAAGCTACTAATTCCTTCAAATTTTGCATAGTTAGTGAAATTCCTTCCAACTTTTTCGTGTACCAAAATTAATCCAATTAGCGAGGGCTCAACATTATTATCATTGCAATTCTAATGTCATTAGTACCGTTTTTGTAATTAAATCTATTTTATTTTATTTTACTTGAAAACTAGTACAATACAATAATATTTTATTATTCCTAATCTAAACATTCTCTAAATAGTGCAACTTTGGTAGGTTATTTTTCCACACCAATTGGAAAAATTAAAGGAGTAAGTTAACTACTCCTAAAAGGTCAGGATGAACCACCACCCTCCCTTGTTCCTGATTTTACCCCTGGAAAAAACACATGACCTTTTCCTTTGCCATGCATGATAAAATTTGGAAATTTCGAATTCACACTTGCAATCAGAGGTCCCAAATTAGCTAGAAGTCAAGGACTCCGAGACCTCCGATTGCAAGGGAAAGAAGCCAAGGACTTCGGGAGGACAAGCAAGAAGGTTGGTTCACCCTGGCCCTCCTAAAATTGTCCAAATAAAGACGCCAATTACTTTTATATAAGGTAGGTACTTCCAGATGTGCCATTGATCTAAAACCGTCATCTTTACTTTGTGTACATTTCCAAAATCAATTTTGTACCTATGTGGAAGAAACGCTTTTAGAACCAAACTTTATTCCTTAATAACTTTTGCATACAATATTCAAATGCCACGTTCTCTAATGTGTTAGAACCTCCTTTCACTTGCCAACAAGAACAATATGAAAATTTTGACCAATCTGATAACAGTAAACAAGCTCAGTATCAAAAAGTGGCGGTTTTGGGTGTACCTACCTTAGTGTTCAATTGGGAGTGAAAATGAACTACGTACTCACGTAATATAATTATTTAGATTCAAATAAATTTTCTGTAAAATCTAGCTAAAAATAATTGCATTCTCCTCCACTTTTTCATAGGCTTATATAAGGTAGAAATACCATAAACCATTATAGTATCTTAAATGGTTACAATGTACATGTTCATAACATTTCAAGGCAAAAATGACAAGACCAGGTACATTATAACCATTTAAGGTATTACTCCCTCTGTCCCACTAAAAAACTCCAAAAAGCTTCCCCACAAGGGATCAACTACATTTTTAGTCTTTTTGATAGGGATACATGCATTTGAAAACTAGCAACCCATCCTTTAGATCTCTGCAAAATCTCCAACTTAGGCACCATCATTTAGGCGCCCAAAATCCATGCGGAAAGTATCATTTTTGACAAAATTTGTAAACGCTGCCAACTCCATCATTTGTGATGATTTAAATGTTGGTAGCAACATTGGGATTCTAGAAACATCTACTACAACCTAAATATCCACAACAAAGAGCCCTACACCACTTCAAGAACAGCTCTTCAAAGTGTCGAAGTGGTCACCAAATCCATTATCAATACTACTATCTAAGGAAGCACAACGAGTACAAAGTGTCTCATATGGGCAAGGCCAAGCTTTCTTGGCGAAGAATGCTCCCTAATCACTTGACTTGCCCCCACGAGGTCATTCAACACGGCCAACACTTAACCCAACAATTGAAATCTAAAAACGGAGCTTTTCAGTGGGACAGAAATTGTGCTTGATTTGGAGGTTTTTAGTGGGACAGAGGGGAGTATAACGGTTTATGGTATATCTACCTTAGTCTACCTAGACGGAATTTTTTTTTGAAAGCTGGTGCTATTTTGCCCTCAAAAAGAATGATGAATGCCTCACTGGGCCCTAACCTTGTCGTAAGGAACTACTGATTGCCTGTGCGCCCTTGGCCGTGGGATGCTTTCCGAATGCGCAATGTGTGCATGGGGGTTGGTTGGTACTAGTAAGTTAAGTTGTAGTGAACTTATTGGCCTGACTGTCCGTCCTCTTGGGTTTGGGTAATAGCAACAAAATTTGGATGCGGACCTCTCTCACTTGAATTATCATCCCCGTCTCTTTCTTGCATAAGAAGAAGATGCTCCTCCAATCCTCCGTGGGGTTGGTGCTACCGACAACTGCCCATTCAACTGAGGAATGGGAAAGCCCCCCAGCCAACATTCTGAATGTTAGAATACTAGAAGAAACTATATAGAGTACTCTTTTGACGATCCATTTTTAAAACCCAAGAAATTTGATAATAGGAACAATGCTCAATTGCGTAACTCCTGTGCGTCATAGAGCGGACAACAAAAGTGAGTAGCTTTCCTTCCCCTTTCCGGAGGAGACGGAATAACTTCAACGGTACTTGGTTACGGAAGTTTTCACTGTTTCAATTTGCAACCAACTTGGTGGTGTGTGTAATTTTCAGCAATTTTCAGGAGGATTCACCGTGCGGATTTTGAGACTATAAGTTTTGATCAACATGATTTTCTGAGAATCGAGGTCTTGAGCGTCTGAAAAACGTCCCCTCTACTGCACAT
The DNA here is from genome assembly GCA_951799445.1 of Pseudisothecium myosuroides. Taxonomy (NCBI): domain Eukaryota; kingdom Viridiplantae; phylum Streptophyta; class Bryopsida; order Hypnales; family Lembophyllaceae; genus Pseudisothecium; species Pseudisothecium myosuroides. The sequence continues at coordinate 10,353,735 of OX637292.1, read as the reverse complement.
GGGTTAAGGAGATGCTCCTCTAGTCCTTTGTGGTTGGTGCTATGGATAGCTCCCTATTTCACAAATGGGAAAGCTTGAAAGCCCCCAATTCCCTACCCAACATTCTCATTGCTAGAAAATCTAGAATATTCCTTTGATGTCCAACTAAATCCATTACAAAATCCAAAAAATTTAGTAATAGAAACATTGCTCGATTGCTTATTTTAAAGGAATTAGGTGTAGTTACCTAAGTGTGCATAATAAGGTGGAAGTCCTGAAACCAACTTGAATTGTAATCCAATCTTAAAAATATCTAGATACAAGTAGTCAAAAATGTTGTGTGAATGTGTACGTGAATGGAGAAAACGGTTTAAGATACACCATGAAGTTGAGTATCAAAAAATTATAGTATATTTATACAAATTTAGAGACTTACAATTGTTTTTGGAGAAGATTCATGATTTTCAATTGCCAATGTGTTAAAATAGTCTCATATGTTGATTCTGTATAGAAGTGTGTGAGATTGCTTAACCCCTAAATGCTTGAGGCACCAAATTTTGGTGTCAACAATACTTTGAAGTTAAATAAAAGCTAACCAAGTTACTATTCTTAGCCACTTGTCATTTTGAAAAATTCTTTTTGAAGTCTAGTTTTAGCATCAAAAATTTGGTTTTCAAAATGAATGATTATAATTTTTCTATTCAAGATTTTATGCAAGGGTGTCCATTGCAAATCTTGATTTTTTTTAGTGTTGAGGGCTCTTGGAAATGAGCCTCATATACACTGGATCTTGGAGAAAAAATGACATTAGAATTTTATTTAAGAAAAATTATAGAGTAGATTGTGAGAAGTCATAAATTGATCGGGGCTATGCATGTTATGCCCTTTAACCTCATATTCTTTTGGTGACAAATTTCTTAGATTTGTCATGTGAAAAGAGGACTGAAAAACTTCAAATCACTTTCACAGATTGAACACCTCCACGAAATCAAACATTATAATCTTTCAATCTATAAGTGTGTTTTCTTTTCCCATGCAATCTCCAATATGTTTCGTTTGAATTTGTATGGTTACAATTAAAAAAAAATTGACATAAATTATCAAAATGTTGTCTTTTTGTTCAATTTAGAGCAAATTCCAAGAAGCTCAAAAAAGACCTTAGGCATTTAGGGGTTAAATGGATAATAATAGGCACTTCCGGCACCTCACTACCGGGAGTTCGTGAGTCACAAGTCACAACTGACTCTCTGCTGCCCAACCAAGTCGGGAAGCGCGACAGAGAAACGAACGGAACGATTGACTCTCACATTCGTCCAAATTTACTCCCAAACCGCTCCACATTCATCCACAACGACGAATGAAAGGCTCATCTCGCCAGAGCAAGCAAAGCAGGGACTCGGGGAGTCGTCCGATGACCGTCCGTCCGTCGCAGCACCCTCCCCGTCGCTGCCCGCCATAGCCAGCCCTAAGCCGAAATTTGCCCAAGCTCTTTTTTTCTTGCCCCTCCCCTCCCCTCCCCCGCCTGCTGCTGCTGCTGCTGCTGTTGTTTTTCCCGAGGTTTTTTCAGTTGGAGCGTCACTCCCCTCGCTGCCGTCTGTCTGCTGGCAACGATCAGCCAGTGCCGGTCTGTGGCGGCACCAGCCGAATCTGGCACCCAGCAGCAGGGCCGGAAAAGCGCACGTCAAACGAAAAAAAAAAGACGGAACGCAAAGCAAAGCCAGGCAGAGTGGTGTGTGTGCTCGCGCGCTTGAGCCTCGGCACGGAAGAGACGAGTAGTTTGTAACTCACGCTTCAGTTCGGCGCTGCTGCTGCTGCTGCGTCTGCTTCTGCTTCTGCTGCTGCTACTGCGGCTGCTGCTGCTGGCCTGGCGCCCTGGACGGACGCCGGGGCCACCAGGACCACCAGGACATCGAACACGAGCGACTGTTGATTCGCTGGAGAGAATTTATGCAGCTTTGGTTGTTGCGCACTTGTTTGTAATTATGGCGGTTTGTGTGTGGTTGAAGCGATGATCCGGGCTGAGTCGAGTGTTCGGTTCTTTATCGTGCTCGGTTTCTTGGAGAAGAGTGTGGTGAAAGGGATGGAGTGTGTGTGAGGAGCTGTGCTTGTGCGCTGTGAAGGATTGAGAAAGAGAGAGAGAGAGAGAGAAAAAAAAGAGGAGGAGGAGGTGGAGGAGCGGTTCTTTGTAGTTTTATTAATTTTTTTCTCGGGAGTGTCTTTGCTCGGGTCATGACGTGTGAGTGCAATTCTAGGTCTTGGTGATTGGAAGTGACCTGTCGGAATTCTTTCTTGCGGTTGTTTTGGTGTACTCAGGGGAAGAGGGAGCGAGTACCTGTCATTTCGGATGAGCGATTAAAATCATGCGAGGAGAGGATTTTGATATTCTCCAGGATCGCAGGCTTTTGTTTAGAGCAGCGGAGGCGTTATTGTTTCTTCCAAGATCAGGTCTCGTGAATTTTCTATTCAAACGCTTCGAATCCGACCTGACTGGTGGAAAACATGTATTAGGCTGGGATTGGCACCGCAGCTGAAAATTAAGTGCGAGAAATTCTGATTCCTCAACCTGCATGGCCACGGACCGTTTACTCGCGGCCTTAAGCTGGAAATTTATGCTCAGCAATCGTGACTACATTGTGTCTCGTTGAAGTTTTTGCAGTAGAGTACGCACTACGGACGAGCGCGGAATTTTGTTTTTTGTTCTCTTGGAACAGACCGAGGAAGGCATTCTTTCTTCCAAATCAGCTCTCTTGTATTTTGTCTTTTCGAGCGGCTTTGGATGGTGCTGCTGTTTACGAGTGCTGATGATTGGAACCGCAGCTGGGGTTAAGCGCTCAAAGTTTCGAGTTGCTTGAGTTTCTTATGGACTCGGAAACGTTTGCTAGCTGCTTTAAGCTGGAAATTCATACCGAGCAATCCGACGTAGCTTTCATAGCTCAAAGTTTTGAATCCACAAAATCCGAGAAATGGAGAAGGCGGAGATTGAGAGGCTCGTCATTGGAATTGACGACACGAGCTATGCAATAAGTCTTGGAGTGTTGCCATTATTTCATCGACGGATTAAGTTTTGAGTACCTTTGTGGAACCGGGTTGCGACATTTAAGTCACGCATTGTCATATATTCTTGAAGATAGGAGCTTCTGCCCTTAGGGTAAACCAGACGTCTGAAAGTTGTTCCTGTTCTTTTTTGGAAGGAGCATCGATTAGGAGCATGTCTTCAGGTTTAGGGCTGGAATTTTAGGGACAACGCTGTAGAGGTTTTTATAAGGTTTATTTCGGTCTGACTTTTGCACCTTTAGCACTTCGTGTCAACAAAAAGGTAGATTTGCACGGGAAACAGGTTTGAGTAACATAATTATTTCATTCTTTTTATAATTATTTATCTCTAGTGAGGGTGCAGGAGAGTGCTGGATTCTCATGTGTCGTTAGGAACAGTTAAGAGTAGGTGTATTATTGTAAAGGAGTCTGCGCGTGCATGGGCGCGATGGCAGCAGCGGGTATTTCATCCCCAGCCCGTATCAAGCTGACGGATTTGGTCGCTGTCGATGGTCTGCCTTCGGAACATTACAAGCACGCCGTGGCGTGTCTGTCCCAGTCCCTGCGGAACTTCAACGCGGCCATCATCCAACTGCCCCACTCGGACGACGTGCTGCTGCGATGCGTGCTGGACTCGGTGCGTATGTTCTTCCATTCGAAACCCATGGTGGGAGCGGACACGGTCCACGCAGATGACCCTCAGAATTGGAATCGGACGGTGGGGTACTATGCGGAGCCGCAGCATTCGAGGGAGGTCTACGATTTTCGACCCGGGAGGTCAAATGTGGACGGAGCTGCGTCTTCGGAGCTGCCTCCGACGGGTCTTCCTGAACTGTTCGCTTCCCTGGGTCATGCGACCCGCGTGATCTTGGATGCCATCGCTTGCTCGCTGGAGCTTCGTAGCTTTTCTTTCACGGATCTGCTGGACAATGTTCCGCTGAAGACGAGTGAGATGGCGACCTCGGTGCTGACCAGTGTGTGTCACAACAGGTATGGTGTCCATGGAGGTCGGGGAATGTGAACTGGAAGTGTTTGTGTTTCGATATTCTTGGTTGTCGAATTGACCCGTCCCTGGCGGTGGACTGAATGCTTGCAGACCCGGAGCTCACCAGCCTGCGAACATGATGAGCGTGGAGCAAGGTGCGCTTCCGATGTACGAAGAGGATGCCGACAAAGGTCTGCTGACTCTGGTGAAGTCGGACAAGGCGGGTCTCCAAATCCGCGACCTGCAGGGTCGTTGGTTCGTGGTGGACGCGGACTTGGGTCCGCAGGAGATGGTTTTGTTCTCTGGTATGTCCCTGTACCAGGCGACCGGAGGTTACCTGAGTCCGACGGTGCATCGAACGGACCACAATGTGGACCTGAGTCCGTCTCAGGGTTCGATGCCTCTGGGTCGTTGCAGCGTGTCTTTCAAGCTGATGCCTCGCGCGACTGCGATCCTTCACTGTTCTGCTATGACTGCTGCGGGTCATCCGGTGGGAGGTCCTTTCCAGCAGCCTGTGGCGGTGCACGACTTCATGCTTCGTTCGCATCCGATGGATCAGCTGTTGTCTCGTCCCGGTGTTCCTACGTTCTCGTTTGCGGCTCCGCTGGAAGGTGAGTGTTTGTTCCTTTTATGTTGTGTAAAGCGTCACCGGTCCGTGTTCCTGAAGGAGTCCGTGTTCTTAAGGGAAGCGCAGATGAATACGTGCTGGAGTCCGAAGCGGGGGGTATTGGGTTCGTGCATACTATGTTTGAAGGGTTGATTTAGGTGGTTCTCGGCGGGGTTAGCGTGTGATCGGTGGAAGACCATCTAGTGCATATCGGTTTTGGGCAATTGCAGGTCAGCGATGCATTATGTGTAATTGGCCCTTTTTGTATGTGTAGTTTTTGTTCCAGCTACAGCTCAACTGAAGTCCACGATGAAGCGGAAGAAGCAAGTTTCTCGAGGGAAACCCCTTGCTCCATCGAAGAGGTTACGTCTTGAGGCGCAGCGGGTGCTGAAGGAACGAGTGCAGGAGATCGCCGACCGTAAGGGTTTGAAGATTCGTTACTGCAACTTGAAGGAGTGCGAGGAGCAGCACCTGCCGTCGATGGACAGTCCGTGTGCGGTTCTTCGAGCGGAGATGGATTGGCCTGCGGGCGTGCCGTTCGTTCATCCTCACGACCTTCCGAACAAAGCGAAGCAGGCTTTTTTGGAAGCTTACGAACCTGGCTGGTCCGCTGCGCAGGAGAGCGAGCTGGCCTTGGTGGAAAGCGGTCAAGGTCAACATGGGATGCTTGCTTGTAAGGCTGTGAACTGATGGTTTTGTTGTTGTGAGGTGGACTGTTGCATCTTTGCAATGAGTGGTGTCCCTTGAGAGCATTGTGTTCGATGTATTTGTTGATTCTTTTTGCGTGGTATTTCTTTTTTATTTTATTGCCCTAAGTAATTCCCCATAGTTCTGATGAAGTGACAGGAGCCCCGCATGTTGGCGGTGAGGAGGGCCACTATCCTGCGAAGGGTGCAGTGATGGAGGATCAGCGTTTCGCGGTGAAGAGCGTGTACGATTACTTGCGCTCTAAAGGGAAGCCCGTTCCAACAGGGAAACCGCAGGTGGTTGGACACAAAGTGGACATCAGCGGGTTGGCGAAAGCGGCCTTCGAAGCTGGAGGGCGAGCTCAGGTATGGGGTTGACATATTTTTCTTACTTTCTTGTCTCTAGTGTTTTTCGTTATTCTCCTTTGCCACAGGTTCATGCCTTCTGTTGAATGTGCATGTGAAGCTGAAATCTGAATTCTTGCAATTTGATTTCTGTTTTTTTGCGATGGTCTTGATGGACATTCTTTTGGTTGTTATTCACGCGTGCAGTTCGATGCTGGGGGTGGATTCCAACGGTTCATCGGGTTGCACTTCCAGCTAGAGACGGCGCCTGAGCGGGACAAGGAGAGGGCCCTGGAGAGACTCAAAAAGTTGTACGACCAAGTTTTGTTGGACTATGTGGAGGAGCTAGTTTCCGCCAATCAAGTGGGATGATTGAGGATTTGAGGCCGCTTTCTCAATTTGGACAAATGTCACGGTTTTACTTGTAGCTGCCTTCTCGGGTTGTGCAGCCGATTGCCATGGCGTGGGGGTTTTTCCTCCGTTTTTCCTTAATTTTCTCATCTCAGGGCAGCTACGATCCCGATTGCTGTTTGAGGGTGTCCTGCAAGCACCTCTCACCTCATTGCGAACCTCCCTGCCATCTCTAGGCAATGTAGAGACTTGATGATCCCGAATTCCGATGCCACTGCTTTTGTCGACGCATTTGGTGGCGCAGTGTTCCGTTAGTTCATTGTAATGATCTCTGTATAGACCGGCTTTTTTTTATAAGAAGTCGAATCATGATGTCATCCTGCGGGAATTTGAAATCTTAGGTCCCTTAATTGGCAGACCTGTCTTTTCTTTGAATCAGGTCTGATTGGAGCAGGCTGTACTTTGTACTCGTTCCAGTTTTGTCTCATTGCTCGTCCCTCGCTGTGCTTAACCTGATTGTTGAAGTCAGTGATCTCAACTGCTCATCTCTCAAGTTAAAGATTATGTTATCCCAAAGTGTAGCCAAGGCATGTGAGAGTACAGAATTTTTACTTCGGAGAGGAAATAGAAGAGTTTCTTCTTGATGTTGATCTGTTTCATGTTTCTTCTTATTTCATGTACCTTGACTCATTGCTTAACAATTTACGAATTACACTCATTAACATTCAAATATATTTGATTAAACAACTTTATTTGAATATTGTTGAAGAGCACGGAATTTGCATGGTATCAAGGAATCATCTTCACATCCTTCCCAAGTCTCAAGGAAAACTTACAGAAAGAAAAGAAGCTTGTCAGAAAAATTGTTGCTTCTCCACTACCTCTGTAAGAATTGCACACAGCATTGTATTCTATCACAATGTAGACCGACTGTCAAATTTCAATTTCTAAAATAAAAACTTCATTATTGGTGAGATCTTTTAATTTTGCCTTCCAGTGCTAACGATAAAAACAATTGAAACTTTCTGGTGATGAAGTTAAGTATTTCAATACACTGAAAATATAAGAACTGTCAATGTTCACATTTTCCTTTTCGAAATAAATCTCAAAAAAGTAGTAGAGCTTAGATTATAGTCAAGAATTGTAGCTTTCCAAATTTTGTAAAGTAGAAATCTTATACTTCAACAATACCTAACCCCTTAGCATTGTACAGTTTTTTGTAAAAAGCGACTGAAAATGTGAAATTTTGGAATTTTTTCTCTGAGTACAAAGAAGTATTATTGTGAACATTCAGAAGATCTTGTGGTTATGCTATAATGCAAAGAGCGTGAGCTTTGACCATTCATTTGTGTTTGCAATATAGGAGATTTCAAATGGATCTTATAGATACTTTCTAATGCAAAAGATCATATACTTTGATCATTCAATTTTGTACGTAATATGGGAGATTGGAAGGATGTATAAGGAATTTCAAATACAAGTATCGCAACATTTGTTGCCATGGAATTTGCAACTATAGTTTGTACTAAGGTAGTCTGCTCTAAAAGCGACCGGGTTGTAAAACCGATCATGGCATAGTGGTACATTTTGCTTTCTTCCAATGTACCAACAATGTACATTTCAGGAGGTGGTCGCTTTTAGTGACTACTACGTTTCAACTTCAAACATTCATAGCTAATTCCACAAAGGTCCAAAAAATATGAAACAACTTGGGTTAGATGTGAATTCCGTTTTTCTTCCTACTAAAATTTATTAAAAATTGTTTCAAGGATTTTAGCTTCTCCGAAATGGAAAACAACTCTTAGATGGTCGGTTTATGAGCCTCCTACCTTAGTGTGCCCATGTGCTGTTGCCATAGCCAAAACAACAGTAAAAATAAGTTTTTAAACCAAAAAGAACTAAAAATTCTATAACTTTCCCACCGTAGGTTCAAATGCCACAAAACAACCCCTGTGCACCCCTCCTCACCAAGGGCTTTCCAGTGGTACCAAGAACGTGACCAATCAACACACAGTTCAAAAAATACATAATTTAGCATAATTTAATCATTTTTAAGATCCAAAAATAACTCAAAAATCAATAACTTTTCCACCGCGGATCCAAATGCCACGGAACAAAGCCCGTGCACCCCTCCTTGCCGAGGGCTTTTCGACGGTACCAAGCACGCCACTAGGGGACGCACGGTCCGGGAGATCTCAACGTAATATACAAACAAAACAAAACAAACAAACAACTTGTCTTAAGATATGGATTCTAAGGGCGGACTTCCATGTGCCAAAATCAATCAAACTTTGCAGAATACAAAACATCAGTGGTTTGCTAGCAAGATCATAGAGAAGTCCATGAAAATTGGTGAAAGCAATTCTGAAAATTGAAAATTGCTTTCCGATTCCCACTTCCATGTGCCAAAATCAGTCACTTCCATGTGCCAAAATCAGTCACTTCCATGTGCCAAAAACAATCACTTCCATGTGCCAAAATCAATCAAACTTTGCAGAAGACAAAAATATTACAGAAGACAAAAATATTTTCTGGAAATTTGCAATATTTGCAAGAGAAATATCAGAATAGTTTGGATCGAGGTTCCGAAGACACAAAAAAGGGTAATATGTTTTCGCCCGGGTTCGAACCGGAGACCTTCAGTGTGTTAGACTGATGTGATAACCAACTACACCACGAAAACCCGCCACTCGAATCCCGATCTGGGAGTGAACCCGCAGGGAATCTCAGACACAGCTGTTCCGATACCGATACTGAAGGTATTTATATTAACTTTCGTTGGTCCTTCATGGTGGCATAAACTGCTTCGTTTAGGGACAAGAAAGGTTCGTCTGTTCTCTTGCATTTATACCTGCCAAATTCTCAGGGAAAAGAATTGGAGAACATCGCTTACAAACAAAGCAATTGCAGGCGCTTGCTACTAACAGATACCTTAACCCCTAAATGCCCAAGGCACCCAAATCTGGTGTTTGCAAAACTTTGAAGTTAAATAAAACTTAACCAAGTTGCTATTTTTAGTAGTTTATATTTTTAGAAAGTTCTTCTTGAAGTCTAATTTTAGCATCAAAAATTTGATCTTGAAAAAAAATGATAGTGATTTTTCTATTCAAGATTTTGTGCTAGGGTACCCAGTGCAATCTTGACTTCCCGTAGTGTTGAGAGCTCTTGGAAATGAGCCTCAAATACACTAGATCTTGGAGGAAAATTCACATTCAAAATTAATTAAAAAAAATTATAGAGTAGATTTTAAGAAGCCGTAAATTGATTCGGGTAATATATGTTAGGCTCTTTAACCTCATATTTTTTTGGTCACCAACTTTTTAGATTTAACTTTTGAAAAGAGGATTGAAAGACTTCGCATCACTTTTGCAGTTTTAACACCCTCATGGTCAAACATTATAATCATTCGCTCCATAAGTAATATTGTTGTGTTTTCTTTTCCTACGAGATCTCTAACATGTCTAGTTTGAATTTGTACGGTTACAATTCAAAAAAAATTGATACAACTTATCAAAATGTTGGCATTTAGTTCAAGTTAGAGCAAATTCCAAGAAACTCAAAACAGGCCTTGGGCATTTAGGGGTTAACAACAATATGCTTCATATTCTGACAATATTATAAAGAACTGCCAAACGTCTATTTCCTATTTTTATTAAGGAATAGTAGCACCTTATATTGTTCATTATAAGCATTGTCGTGCCTTCCATGTGGCCACATTGTGAAAATTTAAATTAGTGAAATGCAGTGAAAGATGTTGTACATAAAATCTGAGTTATTTTTGTTGCTCGGAGAATATGCTAAGGTAGAACCACCCATTGTCAATCACTTAATCAATTTTTAACCAGATCATAAGCAATATGAGGCAAGTAAAATTTTTGCCATGTAGAAAGATAGGAAATATTGGAAATATTGCATATTTTTTGAAAATTTATTCCCAAAATTGAAATTATTGTGATTTTTGAAAGCCAAAAAGTTGTCCGAACTAATAGCCAATATTTAGACTCTCCCAATTCCGATCATAGAATAACTACTTTCTCGCTCACTACTTCCTATTTTCTTGCTCACTACTTTGGAACATGTGTGATAACCTTATTAGTCCCACCCTTGAAAAGGATCCCACCCTTGAAAAGGAGAAAAAACATATTCTAAGCTTTGCTTGGAAATGAGTTCCAACCTTAGTTGAAAATAGTTGCACCCTATAGGTTGGGTGTGGTTCCCTGGTCAAGAATAGGGGATTCTACCATATAATTTTTCAAAAGCAACACACTATGGGCCCCCTACAATGGGGCATTGACTCAACAAAAAAGCATTTGGAACCTTGAAGCAACAAAGAGTGATGTGTGAATAACAACAGCCTTGAATACCCACTTTGACAATCTACTCAAGGTTAAAACACTAGACTAGCAATTTCACATGCAGATTTGGTTTGCTATTAGGCACAAAATAGAAGTTTGATTTAGGTGCCTGACAGTTTAAGGTGCCGCCACCTTATATTATAATAAGGTTATCAAGTACTATCTCCATTCCCTGGAGATCATGAATGATGATTAAGTTCACAATATGAATGATGGTGACAACAGCTGGTAGCCAGAGGTCCTACACTGAAGTCCAGAGGTGGAGGAACTATGGGAACCAAGATCATAAAGAATAGATTCGCTCCTAATCTCGGAGTTCTGCGAATCTCTCACTTAGGAAGCTAGTTAAACGAGCTGTACACTAGGAAGACATTCCCTACTTGTATCATTTACATTATTTATAGCGAAGGAAATGTATTGTGGAAGTCACACATTGCTCTGGAACAGAGTCACAGTTGCAATATGTCCATTCTTCATTACCTGCAGAGTCATGCCACCAAGTATTAGAGTGATCCCAGTTTGGAATTGCAATACCTGGCTTAAGGCAAAATCAGACAAATAAACGAAGTATAACTTGCATGGCAAGTAATGGTCTACACTAGGTAGCATTCCACAGCAGCGAAACGACACTCACCTCCAGGGCAATGTTGCGGTAGCCATATACAAATGTTGGACCAAATGGATTGCTAACAGAGCCCTGAGTTTGGATTGCAGCACGACCACCATCACCTAGTATTCCCTGAAGCATTGTCCACGTACTCAGGACCTGTGAATGAATAACCTCTAACTCTAACTAGAAGAACTTCAATATGAAATCAAGTAACTGCTTATACTGGTGCAAACATAACCGCTCTGTAAGTGACTAGTAAGGACTTGCATGCTGGCTATATAAATTACCTGTACTTCGCTCCATTTGGTGTCAGCAGTGATACACCGTTGAAGGCCATTACCGTTCGCAGCTTTGTCGAGTTCTTCGTCACCATCATCTGATAAGGTTGCGGATTCTAAAACCGTTAGAAAACTGATTCCGTCACCTATTCATACACTTGCAACCTCCCACTCTGACGATAGCATAAGGAAAATCATAAAGTGATAAAAATTTGGATCTCCACAAATTTGGCTCTTTAACTCAAAGTGATCCCTTATCAGCTCTATAAATCTCCCAAACATCACACTCCTACATGTACTTAAATGAGTAAAGTGACGCAATTAGCATTCTCCATCTTACTTCCCACAACTCAGAAATGATTGTTGACCACAATACCTATCATTGACAATGAGCACTCAATGGAGACATCTTCAAAGCACGCATCGAGTATGCCCATTTTCACACTACCATTAAAAAAAAGTTGCCATGTGCAATGCTGCACCACAAGGTTTTGGGCTGGCTTACTTGGGGGAACCTGGATGAAGAAGTTGCACTTGATGTAACAGTTGAAGTCCGTGTGACCTGGAAAATTGGTATGAAGCACAAACTTCTTGATGCGATGATTCTGCCAATCCATCTCACGTCGTCAGTTTTAAAGCCACACCAGTAAATGACGCACTAAGTCATCCAAACATCGACGAGAAGTAAAGCTCCACAAATCTCACAAGTGATAGTGTCTCTAAATGAATTCGTTAGCATTTCTGACTGAAATGACTATCGATAGATTGCGCACCTGACCATCGAACAAGATGTCAATACCCCGTGTAAAATAATTATAGAAATAATCACCACACAAAGCAGTGCGAGGCCTTGGGTCTGATGCAGAATGGATCACCATCGGGTCAACCTGCAAACTCATTAATAATTAGGTAAAACCATAAACATCACAAGAAACAGAACATAAAGACAGGATGAATATTTGGAAAGACAATTGAAATGACGAACTTAAATTGTGCAAAACCATACATAAATGTAAGGCACATTCACAATGGGAATTCAACGAGTGGACATACTGGGTCTAACCTGTTTCTGATGTATGCCGCACGGCCGGCCTAACTCTGCCCACACATCCTGAAAAATAACATTCAAGTTCAGAGCCAAGTACATGATAAATGATTTGCAAAGGGCAGGACAATAACAGTTAAGTTTTCTCCTAATTCTGGGACAATTGAGGGTGCGAGATGCTAACCTGTGGAGATGCACCAAATGGCAGATGCTGACCGCCACCTGCGAACCACAATTCTTCTGCCAACTACACAGTTGAAAGTAACTTCCTTCTCAGAAAAGATCGCATGATTATAGCAGTCTGAATTCAAATTTAAAACTGCACGATAAGCAAACACAGCTCACTCAACTCAAATACTCCACAAGTCGGACGTCCACGCTTGAGACTTAAAACACTATATTCATTCACATGCTGTGAGCTACTGAATGCAAGCTTGTAACCTCCTCAGCAAGAAAATTGCATCTTCATGCTGAAATAGAATGAATCTTTTCATGATTTAGAAATCGAAACAAGAGACATAGCACCACCATTCACGTACTTTGGCATGAACCTCTTCCATGTACAAGCTTCCCGGCGGAAGCTGGGGCGGCAAGGCAACCTTGAGAGGAGCACCGACACCGACTCCACCTCCAACTGCACTATCATATATGCATACCCGGGACATAACTGGAGTGGTCCCATCTGGAAACTCCAACGGCAACTCCGCTGCATTGTGAATGTCCATATCAGAGAAGAAACTAAGAGGATACAAAAACCATTAGGGACCTGCTCCTGTCTCCTACACGGAACCCTGCAACTCATCTATTCATACACTTGGTTGGAATAATTAGCAAGTGGTGTCCGCATGACTTGGCTAAATATCTCTGGCCACTGATCATTGAATGGAAATGAAATTGTCTACTATCACTTCTAGTGATGTACACTTTGAAATTGCATAAGAAATTCATCCACAGTGATAAAAGCTTAATCTCAACAGACTTAGCTCTTGCACCCAAAGTGATCCCTTCCTCAACTCAATAGTGATCTCCCAAAAATCACTCTTACGTATTAGTTAAAATGCTTAACCCCTAAAGGACCGAGGCTTTTCTTCCATCAAACAACACTTGAAACTGCCATTTCTATTGCGAAGAGCAAAAAACTTTAAAAATTGTTTTTTTGGCATATCTAACCATAGGATCTTATACTAGACTAGTATAAGTACGTATGAAAGAAATTTCAGAAACTTTGACCGTATGGATTGCAAAATATTTGCATCCAAAGTGAAGAAAAAAAAAATTTTTACACCTTCTATGACTAGATTTTTTGGCTTTGAATCTTTTTAACTTAAATTTTTTGTACTACTGATTTTGATTTTTTAACTTTTTATGTTGTATATTTGAGTTGAAAATATAGGGAAAAAAATTCAAGAAAAAAAAACTTAATTTTCACTCATTAAAAAATTATTAAGCAGAAGTAGGTTCAAGAATGAAGGAAAGACAAAACCATTAATAACTCTAAGATGGAGTTGAAACACAATAATTCCAACGGTGAGATTGTTCTAGCAAGCAAATTTAACCATGTCCAACAATTTTTTTTGGAAACTTGTAAAATTTGCATTCAAAAATGAATCCTATAGGTTATTTTTTCAAGAAGATGCTTAGATTGCCTGAAAAACTAAGATTCTCCATAACTTTTTCATCACAAGTCCAAATTGAATGAATCAAAGCTTCACGTGTAGACAAAAATATAAAATTTTAGGAAAAGAATTTTTAAAAAATTATTTTGACTTTTTGTGATTTCTTTTGATTGCCCGCCAATCTCCGTTTTTGGCTTATTGTGCCATAATTTCTGCTCCCGGGCACCAATTTAAATATCCACGAAGCTCTTGCAAAAATACACAACCTCAAAAAATCCCAAAATTTTTTACTACAAATTGAAACAATAGGAACCTACCCGGACCCAAATTGTCCCCCGAGGGGACAAACGGTCCTTTAGGGGTTAAAGTAACACATAATTGAGCAACACAAATAACTGTTTCACAAACTCACCTTCCCGATGTTGGCAGCACTCCGTATACTGTGCAGGGATCGGGAAAGCAAACGACAAACCCTGCGCGACAGATGGGTCATCCTGTCAGATTCTGATAGGCGCCTTCTAGTACTGACCATCTAGCAAAAATGGCCACCAAAAAATGAAAAACACAAAAGTGCTACTAATATCGATACGTCCACAATGCCATTCCGAGAGACTACTCACAGGGTAAAACAAGGTGTAAATGCACCGCTTCATGTTGTATGTGCCTGGGAACGTTGGCCCAAAAAGTGCATAAACCGCAACAAATGTAGCTGCAGTATTCGGACCCCTACATAGCCAGGAGCAGAATGAGAAGAGGGTCACAAAACTAGAAATAACAAACAGACAAAAGTGCGTAGCTCCTTCTCCTTACCCGATGGACGAAGTAGCGTATCGCATATGAAGGCGTTGCACGTCATACACCTCTATCAGTCTCAGTCGCTGCAAATGTACCCAACATCATAAAGGGTATCAGACCACCTAGCGGTCACCCACAAAACTTGAATTAAAGTAGAGGATACAATTTACGTCACTTGACAGATGTAATATTGTGAATTTTGAGACATCACTGAAAAGCTGTGGAAATCAATTTGGATACAAGAGCTAAATCTGTTGAGATCACATTTTTGTCACCATGTCTGAATTCGTATCCAATTTCAAAGCGGCGGGTTTGTACACCACCATTGAAGAGAAGTAGACAACCTCATTTCCATTCAAATGATCAGTGGCAAGAGATGTTTAGCCAAGTCATGCAAGTGTACGAATAGACGAATTGCTGTTGGAAACAGTACTGGAGACAGGACCAAGTTCCGAACGGTTTAGTATCCTCTACTTTAGGGCACAGCAATAAGCTCAAGACTAGTGGTAAATTCGCATACCTGTGACCGAGATTCGAACCGCAGATGAAATCCATGTTCAGGGAAGCTAAGAACCAGATCCATTTGCAAAGGTTCCTGCACACTCTCAAGCTTCACAATCTCCTTTTGCACCTCATGTTTCAACCATCAGAAACGTAAGTTGCCGCCTTCTCATTCCCTCATACATTAGTCTACTTCCAGAGGTGAACTGGAAACCAATAAACATGATGCCAGATCAACGAGCACATAACCCTAGAAATTTCCTGCTGTGTTTACCTCTCAGGGTATTCAAGCATTACACAATCTGACAATGCAGCACAGTTTAGACCAGGATGCTTCATATGCACTATACATGGCATTTCACTGAACCCTAAAAAACATAACCTACCTCGTACTAGATTCGAAAATGCTCCAATCACCAAATCAATTTCGGAATAAACATCATGCTCAACTTTTTTGAAAAATCAGCAAGAGCAATAATGCTTACCTCATCGTTGTACTTCACGTGCATAACGTCGAACAACGATTTGTGTTGCTCAACGTACGCCAAGGCCTCGCACACCGGCATACCTAAAACAATACAAAACAAAACAAAACCCTCAAATTTCTCCACACTGTAACCACTCATCTACCCTCGATCATTTTCCTCATACCACACCATCAAGAGTTTCATAAAAATTTCATAAAAATTTCCTTGAAGATTAAAAATTTCATAAAAATTATCTGTTTTCAGCATCGCCCAGATCGCAAATTTCCCCTAAACACGAAATGATCGCAATCGGAAACTCGAATTGCGAGGTTTGGTTACCGAGATTGAAGGCGCCCAAGCCCGCCCCTGGCCTGAGGTCCAGCGTGAGCCCTCCCATCCAAACGAGTGCCTGGAAACAGCAAATTCAAATCTTCAAGCTTGTCTGTGAAAATCCTTCAATGAAATCTTCGACAAATCGGTCTTGCGCAGGTTTTGAGAGCAGAAGCGTGAAAATGTTGCTTCACGCTAACTTCAGTGTTTCTTCTTCTTTACTATTGCGGGTTGGAGTCTCTCTCGCGGTTATATGTATGCTGTGGTCTTAGGGTACGACCGTGTTGTCCCTTCGACCGTGTTCCGCTGACTCGTTAACCCTGAATGAAGGACTGGTGACCGTGGAAATCATCCATTTTGATATTATGTGACATCATCTACTTAAAAAAATAAAATCAAAAGTACTCATTGGAGGTCAAACTATTGTAGAAGCTTTTCCCTTTGTGCACAAAATTCCAAGGATGAACAATTGCACTTCTGTCCTACATAGAAAGATTCTTTGTTAGCTCAAAAATAGTTGTAGCATTGTTCAAGGGTTAATACTTCTTTATCTAATATTACAATATTTTTTTCCTTGCCATATTCAAGGGCCAAAAAAAGTTTCTTAACCTCACTCTGCTCATTTGGTATAGTAAGGTAGGCATATCGTTATGCAATACCACAGGCGTTTGATCTTCAAATAGGCCAAATGGCAAATTTCTCAAATTTAATATGTTTTCGAAAACCAACCAATGGGAATTGAAGAATTCTTTTAAGCATTGAGAAGCTTTCAAATGCAAAACTATTTGAAAATGTTCTTTCTTAAAGCAAAATCAAATCCTTCCTTTGTGCTTTAATATGTTCAATAATTAGATCTTTCAACTAAATTTTTTAAAGTATGCCTTCTATAATTAAAGGCTTGAAATCCCTATTGGCTATAAGACATCAGACCATTTTTTTTAAATTAAAAAAATGAGTACTTTGGGCCCTTTTAAAAGCTATAGTATTGTTTCCAAGCTATCTAGAAAATGGAGTGTGTGTTGATAATATATTACTTTATGAAGTTCAAATTCAAATTCAAAAAAAAAATCCAAAAACTCACATTCATTCTATAAAATCACTACATTGATTTGTCCTAAAAGTGCTTTAATACTAATTTACTAAAATTATACTATTTTGAACTAGTCGATTGAAATATTTTTATGTTGTATTGACTTATACAATTTTTTCTTGTCGTAACACTAATTTTCTAGATGATGCTAATTTCACCCCTTTACTACAATGACAAAATACTAGAAAAAGATGACATACATTATAAAAAACGTGTTCAATTGCTAACACCTTTGAATAAAAATGGGCAACCAAAGTAGGAAAGTGCCACTTTGAGCAATACATATCCTATAATTTTATCTTTTAATGAAGATATTAAGAATGAATTCAAATAGAAGTTTACATATCATTTTATCCCAAAGGTCGAGAATGAAGCTTGTCCAGGCTTTGAGTTCATTTTACTTGTGAGATAGAATTTTTTGAAGCTTCTAATAAAGATGTCAATCTCTTCTATCAAGTAAAATAAATGAAGTAACATTGAATGTTATTGGATATAATATTAATAATAAAGTTAAAATATCTTATAAATTTTGCAATTATGGAATACATAGAATATAATATAACATGTACAATTCAATAATCAGGAGTTTTCCTAATTTTTTAATATAATATCTCAAAATTCCTTACAAAGTCACTAGAGCTATCTAATTGAACATATGGCCCTAAGCAAATTCCTTAATACTTTAAGAGTTAAATTTTGGTTAATTCAAATGCATAAGATAAAATATAGTCATATGATTCTTTAACATCAAATAAATATTCTCTTAAAAAATATTTACTATGACAATATTTTCTACATTTACATTCATTTCATCCAATATACTATCAAAGACATTGATTTACTATTAATTCCCCAAATAAAAATGTTTCAATGAACTTTTTATTGCAAACTAGAGACTCTTGAAAGACTTGAAACCTCCAAAGGTCATTTATTTCAAAATAAGTATATCAAAAATGCATTTTGAAGCCCAAAATGAATAGTAATACACTTAATACAATCCATTTTAATTAAAGTTTGACATCAACTAGAGTGACTGCCAAAAATGAGTATGGATTTGAAATTTTCTTTCAAACAACCATATTATAAGCATCAATGGACAAAATTCAAAAGTATATACACAAAAATTGTAGTATGCAATATATACCACATTATTATGGAAATTTCAAGAAAAAATTAGTTGTGATCTAAAAAAAAATTAAATTCAAAATTAGCCATGTCTAAAACTTGGTTTTGAGCACCATAATTTGGAATTAATTTATATTTTGTCAAAAAAATTTAGAACTCCAAAAAAACTTTTTGTGCCTTGGCATATTGATATACATCATTTCACATTGTTGTACACAAAAGTTGAGGGAAGTTGACATTTATACAATTTAAAATATTCACAATTTGACAAACATGCAAATGATGTTGGTTCTCACGATATTTGAATTTTTTCTTCAAATTGAGACCACAAAATTGCATTAGCCTTTGTAGAGAGTATAGGTTAGAGCATGAACCATTGTTACATTTTAATGCCTTTGCATTTGAAATATTTGTTGAAAAGGATAAGGTGTTCAATTTGTATATTAAAGCCCTATAATGCATTTTTAATTTCAAATTTTATGTACAAAGACTAGAATTCTTGTTCAAAATAATTGATCAACCAATCAAAAATAAATAAATTATCATTTTCTATATCACCAAAAAATGGTCAATTTTATGAAAGTCAATATAATTTTTGGCAAATTTTTTTTTATGATATTAAAAATGATGATTTAATTTTTTTGGATTGATTGAATCAATTATATGGAGCATCAACTCTAGTCTTTATGCACAAAATTTGAATTTAAAAACGCATCATATGGCTTTAATATACAAATTTAATTTGAACTTACAAACGCATTATATGGCTTTAAAGGTGTAGTATTGTTGCCTAAATTGAGGATTTTGATAATATTTTATTATATATGGTGAAAATTTAAAAAAAAAAATCCAAAAAATTCACATTCATTAGATAAAGCCATTACATTGATTTTTTCTAATTGAATGTTGTGACATTAATTTACCAAAGTTACACTATACACTCAAAAGATAGTGAAAAATGTTTTTATTTTTTATTTTGGACAATGCTCTATCTCCTCTCAAAAGAATCAAGCAATCCTGCCTTGGACCCCTCCCAAATGGAAAATCAATAGCTGTGCAATGACATTAAAAAGAAACAAAACCTCCCTCTACTACCGTGTGATGTGAATTAAAAAAATAAAAAATAAAAATAGTCGATCTTGAAGTCATTGGCCACTTGCTGAGAAGTTAGGATTGGTCGCTTACTCCAAATGCGACTTGTTGGTGCAACGGTTGAGACGCCCGCGCTTGCTACAATTTGTTGCAGTCTTAAGGTACATTCACACTTGGTTGTAAGGGAGGCAGAAGTAGGCGCTAGGAATAGAAAGGGAGGGTGGCTGTTCACACTTGCTGGCGTCACTAAATCCCGAGCCTACATGACAGACCACCTGGCCCAAACAAAGAGCGGTGGTTAGGAGGTTCTTATAGATTGTGGCGCAGTTGTTATAGAATCCTTGGCGATTTCTACATAAAACTAAAAACTTGCTGAAATGTAGATCTGAGAGATTTCCCACCATTTTTAATTAATGAAATTCCAGACGGCCAATTAGCAAAGAGCGGCTCGAGTGATTTGCCAACTACCGGCTAAAAAGCTGAAAATTCACAAACTTCGGACTGACAGAATAGCAAAAACAAAGACCCAAAATTACAAGGTGGTAACGAGATGCATGGAACCTACCACTAGAAGAAAACTGCGTTACATTCCCTGAAAACGCGTCACTTTGTTTTTGTTGAGTTCCTATTTCAAAACAAAGTAGAAAAGCCAAAAAACGCAGTTTTCTGCGTTTTCCTACATTTTTTGCGTTTTGACTGCGTTTTGAAACGTGAACTCAACGAAAACAAGGTGACGTGTTTTCAGAGAATTTAACACAGTTTTCTTCTAGTGTGCGAGTATAAACTTGCATCGCATCTTCACGCACTCCAACGCTCATTGATCAAATGCTGTCTTTCTTTGCATCAACACTACAAAACAATGCGCCACTTCAATCAGGTACTTGTCGATGACTTCCTTGCGTTGGTTTTGATCTGTACTTGCAATCTATCATTTTCAGGAATTTCTTTTCTGCATGCATGGTTACTGTAAGTCATTGAACTTGCATTCGTGGTCATGCATTACAAACATGAAAAATTCATTGAATGTTGAGACCTACGGCGCGGTGTCTGGAGCTTAGATCCCTCCACTGGCAGGTCAGTTTCTTCTTCTGATCACTTCAAGTACATTTCCATTTTGAAACTAGACTTGCACAATACAAACAAGGACTCCGATGCTACAATGAGTTTCAGATTAAATGAATTTATAAATTGATACTCAATTTTCGTTTGTGAAGGTACCGTCATGGCCGCCAACGAAGTTACAACACTTCCTACAATGGCGGCACGTCCAAGTGCTCGTTCTAGTAGAGCTGCTGAGTCTACCCCGCCGAAGCGTGCCAGAAAAGATCGTGGGCCTAACTGGTCGGCCCAGGAGGTCATGGCATTATGCAACGCTAAACACGACATGTTTTTGGAGGAGATCGGCACCGTGGGCCTAATTGGTCGACCTAATGAATGAGTGAAAGTACGCTAGACCCTTGTACTTTTGCAGTCACAATACAGTTTTTGGTAGAATACCTTAACTTTGTACTTGAAAAGAGTACGAAGAATCAATGATTTTTGGGGCATCAATCTGATGAAGGAGTAGGCAAGGTGCCGAAGATCTTATTTGCATTGTTGAATGGGTTTTAAAACTTATTTATCCATGTTAATTTTGTACTTTTAGTGATTAAACTTAAAATGTCACAAGTACTAAAAAAACAAAAAATTACTCAAAAGTCTACTAAAGATTGCTTGGATTTCACTGGATTTTACGGAGGAAATAGAAAATGGAATGGCCTTTTCAGAACCGTTAGAAGATTGGCTGTTTAGTTTCATATTTGGTGTAGATCTACAGAATTAGTATTGGTACTTTGGCGGGGGAAAAGTGTATCAAAAAACATTATTTTGGTCTATCCAAGCCATGATTCTGGGTGCCCGTAGCTATTTCCAGGTTGGCTAATCAATAAATACAAGAAAAAATAAATTTTCCGCCGCCTATGAAAATCCTTGTTCTTGCGGTCATTTTGTACAAAAAGTACTTGGAGTACAAAGTGTATACAAGTAGGCATACATCTGGACCTTTCGTTTCCAACTTCGCTTATCGCCACCGTTGAGTGCTAACATCTAGATCCTACATTTGTGGTCGCCAAGTGCTGACAACGGCCGCCTTATGGCTGCACAGCATCTGTCCTTTGCGCTTGGATTTCAACTATGTGATTTTTTTGTAATTGCTTAGTATGCACAACTTTGGGTGCAGACCATCACCTTTGCACATTCAGTAGAAGCAAAAACAAAGGTCAAATTGCAAAATAGGCAGCACAAGGCAACAAACATGATACTGGTAAGAATCCAAGAAACATTTATTTGTTGTTGTGATTGAAGTTTGATGACGCCTGACCAGTAATTCGGTGAGGTTATCATCTTGCAGTTGGAGATCTTCATGCTCGCATTAGTCTTAGCCATCTTTCAACGAGTCTTCGACTTCTGCCTTGGATGGTTTATCAGATTCAGGGGCTCAGGTGGATCGCAAGTGATATTAGATGAGATCAACGCAGTGGATGAAATTCAAGGATTGGACCCTAGGACACCACCTGATGTTGTGTTTGCACAGAAATTCTATGTTGTTCAGCGTGGTTACAAACCTGGATTGTATTTCAATTGGCATGAGTGTGAGAAGGAAGTCAAGGGTTTCAAGAACTCGGAGTTTTAAAGTTTCAAGACTCTACCGGAGGCTCAACGTTACTTGAGATGAGTCTAGTTTACACGAGTTTAGCCCTAGACTTTCAGTTTGTGCGTGACTTTTTTCTAATTGCTTTAACATGTACAGCTTTGGGTGCACACCATATGACACACCCCTGCCTTTGCACTTTCTTCTTCTATTAGTTTTATGTGCTGGTCTTTGGTTTAGACAGAAAGGCCAATGATGAAATGTGCGCGTGGAATTGTGCTGCTTACACTACAAGAGAAAGGGGTGTTTTAAGTAGTGTCCTAGACATCACGTCTTTTAAGTAACGTCTTTTAAGTAAGTTTTTAAGTAAAATTTACCAAAAAGATTGTCTTTTTAGTTAAATTTTACTTAAAAACTTACTTAAAAGACGTTACTTAAAAGACGTG
This sequence comes from Pseudisothecium myosuroides, assembly GCA_951799445.1. NCBI lineage: Eukaryota > Viridiplantae > Streptophyta > Bryopsida > Hypnales > Lembophyllaceae > Pseudisothecium > Pseudisothecium myosuroides. Next base: position 10,331,370 of record OX637292.1, on the reverse strand, counting down.
ATGTCTAGGACACTACTTAAAACACCCCTTTCTCTTGTAGTGTTAGCAAGTTTGCTTTCTCAGCACGGTGGTTGCCATCTCTTCCTGACCCTCCTCTTGTGTGCAAACATTATTGAGTTGTTCACCTTGAACTTGAGAGGCTAGTTCTCTTCTCATGTAGAGAAGGCAAGACGTGCTGCACAGCTCACTATTTGTTTGGTTTTTGATCAGAAATGCAAGCAGCCTAGGTGCCGCCTGTAGCTCATTGCTCTCTTGAGCTTTTTCTTCCTTGTATTGGTGTCTTGAAGGCATATTCTGGATTTTGCGCCCTTGGTTCTTAGCTTCATGGTCCTACACCTAAGGATGAATCCAATCAGAGTACATTAACCTTCACAAGAATGGAATTTGGGCTTCTTCTCTCTTAAATAAATATTCAATTTCCTCTCTCATGATCGATGTTGTATTCAATTCTGTTTTTTAAACTCTACCTGCAAATGAACCTTGTTAAAAAGCAAATGTCAAACTGGCATTGCATGTTTACACCTCGGTTTACACCTTCACATCTACATTGTAAAACAATACAAGTAATTAGACCTGCATGCTTCTCCACTTTAGAAGTACGAAAATCCATGCAATTCAGAAAAGAACACATCCTAATTATCACGACAACAAGCGCAATTTATTAACAGTCCTCACTTTTTTTATTAACACGGCATGGAATTCTGAATTCAGTGAGTACATGGAATGAGTACATAAAATATGTACACGTACATGAGTGTACATTATGTGGTTTAGATCAGATCCTATTTTTGAGGGACGCCAAGCCCAAAATGCCGCCGCCACCAACCTCCCCCATGTCTCCACGTCAGTGTCGTCTCCCTCTTCCTTCTTGTCAACGTATTCATTTGCATTGTGTGTGCTTGCTTGTGAAGTCAAATATTTTTGCAATTTGTACTGTAAGCACACTAAGCCTTTCATCAGTAGAAGATGCGATTTCTTCTTTTCCTTTTGCTAAGCGATGTCTAAGTCCAGGCAGCGGTGCCCTCTTATACAAAAGTTGATAACATCTTACTTCCCTGCGAGAGACCTGCAGCCTGGACTGCTCTCCTTTACTACGGAGTTAGACTCACTTATGTACATACATGATAGTAAGAGCAGTGAGTTCTATTATGTTTCTGAAACCCCCGTGTCTAAATGAGGGAACTCTGACTATTATCTAAGCAAATGCAACATCGTATTTGAAGAGTCCCCAAAGCGTGCTCTATTTGAAACCGTAGTTTCCCTTGATTCCTTTAGTTTCAATTACCTGCCTTCTCTATTTGATGTAAACTTTTCCATACGTTCCCCCAAGGATAGCAATGAATCTGTTGCATGTAGGAGGTGACAGGCGATCACAATTTGGTGAGTTACTTGGGATTCTAATGCACACTTCTTTGAACTGTTTCGTTTTCATTGGGGGGGTGAAATCCACTTTCTACACGTATTCATCTTTTGCATACTCATGTAACAAATGTTAGCACTTATATATTCCAAATGTGCTGTCTCGTAGGGTGTTATTCATGGGGAACACTGCAAAGAGGCAACGGATGCGACATGGAATTCGTAGGCCTGTCCTGTAGCAAGGGCTTCTGCAACAAGTTTGCAGGAAAATGATAGAATCGCTACAAGCGCAGCTAGAGAGTGTAAGGCTGCACAGAGAGTACGTGAGAGAGAGATAGGGAGAGACAGGTGATCTTGCTTCAGAGTCTTTAGACCGTGACGTCGACGACCAACTGCTAGTGAGGGAGTGTGGGCGCTAGATTACCCACCCTTGGTAATAAAGCAAACACCGACCAGGTTCTATGCCTTTATCCACAATTTTTAATATATGGGGGTGATGTGAGCGCGGTCCACTGTGCCTTCCAAGCAATGGATCTTTTTTGCTAACGTTTCCTAAGTGTCGTGGATGGCAGCAAATAATTAGAATGCATGTAATAACTCACAAAGTAACTGCAAGCTCAGGGATAATGGTAAACTTCTAACTCCCTAACTATCTATCCTATGTCGAGGGTCGACTGGGTAGTTGGCGTCATTTCTAACGTCCCTAACTACGTAAAAAGGGGAACCCCTATGTTCCTTCCATGAACCTCCAAGGCTATCTTGGGTTTTTAAGACTCTACCTAGAAGTTCTACTTTTAAAAGCTACCCCTAAAGTTCCAACTTCGGAATGTAACTCTAGATTTTAGTTCTTTAACTTGATTCTAAATATCAACTACCGACTTTTGCTCTATGTTTTGACTTTTGACTCTAGGTTTCTATTCCTAAATTAACTCTAAGATTTACCCTTGAATTTTAACTCTATGTTTTAACTTTTAACTCTAAGTTTTTACTCCTAAATTAACTCTAAACTCTACCCTTGAATTTTAACTCTAGGTTTTTGACTTTTAACTCTAAATTTTACTTCTAAAATTAATCCCAAATTTTAACCTCTAGGTTTGACTCTACGTTTTCACTTTGACTCTAGATTTTTTCTACTTCCAACAACTAACTCTAACTTTAACTTCTACCTCTAACTTTTAACTTCTACTTTTAGCTTTTCACTCTAACTTTTTACTTTCCAATTGACTCTAAAGTTTAACCTTTAAATTTAATCTTAACTTTTGACTTTTGACTTTTGACTTTCTACTTCCAACTTTAATTCTATCGTTTTAATCCTAGTTTAACTCTAAGTATTATCCTCCTAAATTTAATTCCAACTTTTAACTCTAGGGCTTAACTTCTAAACTTACTTCCACAATTTACTCTGAGTTTTGACTTCTAATTTTAACTCTATTTCTAACTCAAAAATCTACTCGTAATTTCTACTTTTGACTTTTATTTCCTACTCTACTTTTTACTTCCCAAAGTTAACTCCAAATTTCGACTTTTGAATTTTAACTTTTCTAATTAAAATCTTAATTTAACTCTAGGTTTTTAACCGTTATTTGATCTTTAATTTTAATCCTAAATTGTCCTTCTAATCTAATCCTAATTTCCGTCCATTGTTCCTTGTGGATCAAATTTAATTAAAATTCCTCCGTCCTACCCCCTACCGCTTAACTTAGCCTAACGCGGTCAGTTTACGGTCGAATCTTAATTATAAGATGTTTTCGGAAACTTCTATTTCTAATCTATCAACTTTTGAATCTAAACTTCTAATTTACACTAATCTTGGATGCTAATCACGCTCTGAGGGCTGATTAGGAAAATAAATGCTAATTAGGGAGAAACATCAAAGATTAAATCAAAAACTCACCTCTTCACTACCAGTTTCGGAAATAACTTCGTCCACGTCCACGTGTACATCCTCATGCTCCATGGTAATTGTTGGTTTTTGTTTGATTTTCCAAGCTCACCGCTTATTTAGAAAATATTACAATTTTTGATGATCTAAACTCTTTCTTTCTTCTTCTCCCTTCTTTTCTTTCTTCCTCTCTCCTTCTACACTAGTACTATTCCACCTAAGCTTTTATGAGTCTTACACTATGGTCTCAAACTTCAAGGAGGTTTTTAAGATGCCAACTATCCTCTTACACAATTTTGCCTTTGTGTCATCCTAATCCTTCTCTCAACGGTCACCACAAATTCTCAAGATTTTTTCTTAGGTCGACCTACTCTAAGCCTAGGTCACTATTCATCGTCTCTCTCACCTCTCCCCTATTTCATTCGATTTTTCTCTACCCTTCCTCCATTGTGTGTAGAGTGTTTTGTAGTTGTTGGTGAGGGTGAGACTTCTTTGTGTGCAGGTACGGTGGTGCTCCGCTCTTTTCTCCCTTCTCCCTTTTTGATTTTAGACCCTAATCCCTACCCCAATCCCTACTTAGCAATAGGTTAGCCCCCCATTCTCCTTTGTTTTGTTTATCTTGTCTTTATTTGGTTCTGGTGTGAAAGAAACCAAAAATCAAGAAAAAGGAGTCCAAAAATGGGGACCGAACTGGGGCCCCAACTGCCTGCCGGACTAAGCCTGGCCTCCCGGCTGGCTGGCTAGCTAGCTGCTAGGGGGTCGGGTTCAACAAAATAAATAAATAAATATTTATTTATTTGTTTTCTTTTGATATTCTGATGATGTGACCTGGTCTGTTTGGTTCTCGACTTGATCTGGTCTGTTCTGGCTCTCGACTTGATCTGGTCTATTTGGTTCTTGACTGATCTGGTCTGTTTGGTTCTCGATTTGATCTGGTCTGTTTTGGCTCTGGACCTTGACCACTAAGGAAAAACTGGATTTTTGGCAAACTAGGTTTTTGGTGAACTAAGGGAAAAAACTTGGAAAAAATAGGACTTGGGGAAAATAGGACTTGGAGAAAATAGAACTTGGGGAAAATAAACTTGGGAAAAATAGGACTTGAGGGAAATAGAACTTGGGGAAAATAAGACTTGGGGAACAACTAGACTCACTAAACACTTGGGGAGCAACTTAGACACACTAAAACTTGGGGAACACTCAGACTCACTAAACACTTGGGAAAAACTAAACTAAAGAAAACTTTGGGATTAACTAAACTTCACTAAATGCAAAGGAACCTACATATTTTGGAAGCTAAACTCTAGAGGTTTCCACAAAGGTCTTGGAAACTAGACTTTGGAACTAAATACGGGGGAGGTGCAAAGCTTCGCCGTTAGATTGGTTTTAACACCAACTTTAGGACTTCTTGACACCTCGGAGGTTCAAAGCTTTGTCGTCTACACTTTTAACACACGCTTTAGGACTTCAATTTTGTCACTAGTTCAAAGCTTTGCCGTCTCGGAGGGAGGTCCACTCAACAAGGAGAAGATTAGAAGAGGGTTTGGGATAACTTTAGAAAACATGCACAAAGGAGGTTCAAAGCTTCGCCGTCCCGGAGGGGGGTCCATTCAACAAGGAGAAGGTTAGAAGAGGGTGTAAGAAAAACACAAAGTAAAAACATACAAGTTAGACCACGTGGCAACACAAAGCTCATACGCTAAAGGCCCCCAAAGCGGCATCGCCAAGGTACGGTGGGGGGTGACTTTAGGATTAGTGCAAGATACAAAAAGACTCTTAAACTTCACAAGTTAGACCACAACACGTACAAGAGGGAGGGAGAAGCTCTCCACTTACAACAAGGTACCAAAAACTTCTCAAAAGAGTACACAAAGCAAGGTAGAAGGACCCCCAAGGACCTTCAAAGCTTGAAAATAAGCAACAATGGAGCCAAAAGTGCTCCGAAAACACCGTAGAGGTTTTTGGCTTCAAACGCCAAAATATCCAAAATAACTTGGACCCACGGACCCACGGACCCACGGACCCAAAACAAGAATTGGGGGTGTTTTAGAGAGAGAAATGGGGCCCTTATATAGGTTTCCCAAGGGCTCACCCTCTCTCTAAAGCTCTAAGGTAACCTTATCAACGGGGATTTTCATCCTCATCCTCAAAGATTTTCATCCTACATCCTAAATTTCTACTTCTACCATCTATGCTGGACCAACATCCTAACTTTTAGAGATTAGCTCTAATCGCCAAACGGATTGCGCCGTTGGATTCAGGTTGCCGAGTTTAGTCTTAGATGCCCTTACCCTTCGTACCGAGGCCAAAAACCCATCGTAGGCTAATTTAGTTTAAAAACGAAATCGTGGTAAAATCCTAGATCTTGGGGGTCTCCTATTTTGATAAATGTGAATAGCCTAGGGTCTCCGGTAGGTGTGAGAGAGTCGGGAAGGACTTTTGGTTGACTTTGTTTTGCCATCATATGGGCCCGGGATGCCGGTCAACGTGGCGGGGACCCCGCCACGTGGTTAATTCCCGAGGAATCTCGCCGGTTCGGGTACTTGCCGCTATCGGAATGTCGTGAAACTTCACGGAGTGCATTATTAATATAAAACAAGCTAGTCTAATTTTTAGTGAGATTTTATTGTAACCTAGGTAATTTCCATGAAATTCTCGTTGGAGGTTAGGAGGGTTGACCACCCGGAAAAGGTTCTTCTGCAAGTCGGAAGATGCCAGGATTTTTCACGTGACCTCTCAAGAACTCGCATGATAGACGTGCGGGTGTGTTTCCATACCTGGCACGATTGGTCAATGGAGATTTAAAACTGGCCATCTCCTCAAATTAGCGACGGTGCGAGAATCTTCTGCAGATGGAGGAATCTTGGCGAACCAATTTCGCCGTTGGACTCCTAGCATGGGATTCACCCTAGAACACCATCCCTGGACTGTAGATTCCTCCACGGGCCCGGTCTTGCGTGAGTGGCTCCTGCATGCTAACAATCGAGATTTTGGGAATTCGTCGATCTAATGGGGAATTCTAAATCTAACTCTAGGACCCGACCTAGTGGCCTCGTTGTGGATCCCTCGGACCGACCTAGCCATGAATCGCCACATTCATGGTGGGATTTAGCCCTTTTGGGGCTGTGTGACTTGAATCCTCCAAATCTAACCTTTTCGTTATTTCTATACTATTTTTAGGCAAAGTTTGGGGGATTCTTAGTAAAAAATACAAATCTAGACCAAATACTATAATGGGTATGACACAACCCTATTTCGGTTCTACACTCTTTTTATGGATTTTTCTATACTTTTATCAACTTTAAATTGCAAATTTCCAAAAAAATAATTCTATGAGTCCCAAGTGACAAATTGGGAGCTCACACACAGGTCATTACATCAACCTCCACCATCAACCTCACCATCATGTTCACATCAAACTACACAGAATTCAGCTGTAAACATTGCTCCTTCATCACATGGTGATGTCACTATAAGAAAAAGGGGTCTTTCACAACCAACTAAACAATGACTTACTCTCCTAATGACTATAGTACGACTGCAACTCTATAATTGCACATGCAGTGTGATGGGGCAGAGGACTAGTCATTCTGTAGTCATATGGATGAAGACTGTGGCGGCCGTGATCAAGTACTCTTTTCATCCGGTGATTTTTATTGAGTAACTCATTCAAAGGCGTGACATGGACCTCTAAAGCCCTGAAGTCCACCGTCTTAGTCGTAGATAAGTTGCGCTCCAACTGCGTAATGACTGCCTATACCTCCATGAATGACTACAACATTACTCGGAAATGACTGCAGAGCCCAAGTGTGAACTACCGTACTTAGGCAATCATTTTCAATCCATTTAGCAAATTTGTCTATAACTTTTGATTTGAGGCTCAAAATGTAAAATGCATGTTTGGGGATGAAAGTGAGATTGATTTCCTAACTTTTATTAGTTCAAAATTTTTTGAAAAAAATTAATCTACTATACCTCAATGAAGTCTGGAATATTATTTGTAACACAATTCTTGCATTTTATATATCCCACATCATTTGTCTTGCCTAATACTACCCCACTTCTATAAAAGGCTTGTCATTTCATCTCTTTATACTTATCCACTAAGTAGATTTGGAAGTCATGTAAGATATAAGCCAAATATGGTGTATATTGTATGATGTATTGTATATGGTGTATGGTGTTAGTACTGTATTTGGTATATTTTGTATTGTATTTGGTGTATGGTGTATGGTGTACTATATTTGGTATATGGTGTAAAACTTTAAATGTACTTATGTGTGACTGTTAAATGACTAGTCCCCGTCTACACTCGGAAACAACTATGAGCGTCACTTAAAAATGACTGGACAATATTGAAAGCACATCCTATAAATGACTGGACGCGTGTCAAAGCGTCATTCGTGTGGCAAAGTGGGCCCCACCAATATTACTACGTGAACCGTATATATGACTGAAGTATGATTGCAGTGACCCACATGCCACGTCAGATAATCATTGCCACGTCGACAACCCCTTTGGATGAAACTGTAGATGAACATCCATAGAGGAAAATGGATGGTGATATAAAAAACGTAGTCATTTATATAAAGGACTTGTCCACAATGACTACAGAGTCCAAAATTCTATAGTAGTCATACATGTCCACAATAACTAAAAACGTAGTCATATACGCAGTCATAGAATGCTTATATTCTTGTAGTGTGTTATGTTGATAGATGATGATGATGACTGTCTAAAAGAACCTGAAACTAAAAAGCTGAAAGTAAATGATGTTGTACTAAATGTCAATGGTGCTTCACTTTCTTTTGCCAAGGTTAAATTGGAGTTTCCTATGGATGAAATTAACTCTGAGATCATAAACATGGGTGCTGAGATTACAGTCATGGATGCTGATGATAGCTTGGATGTGGAAATGATTGGTATACCTAGGAAGCTTCAAAAGAATTGGGAATTATTGGTCAAGAAGTATCCTGAATGTGACTTTGGTAGGTTTGTCTTTCCAAGGATGTGAAGAAGGGTTTGTCAACTTGGATCATTTGGTGTGATCCATGTGAAAAGGAGATGTGTATTAACCCAAGGAAGTCTTTTAACTTGTCTAACTTTGAAATTCATCTCCAACCCAAATCTCTCAAACGTAGAGTCTTTAGTGAAAAATCAAAGCATGAGGTGGCTTTGTTGGAACAAAGAAAAGTGGTTGAGTCCAAGTTGAAAGTTGCTACAACTGCTGAACTTACTGAATTGAAGAGGAGGTCTTGGATTTTGAAGCACTCTTCAGAAGGTAATCCTCTCATTTTTTTCAATTTTAGACAAAGTTTGCTTTGATTTTATATATATGATTTTAATGAAGTTGAGATGTTATGTTTTAGGGGCTGAAATGATTGATGAGAACAATTGGAGATGCACAATATGTGATTACAAGGGGAGGTTTGGGCAAGGGGACACAATTGGTGTCCATATGAAAGGATCAGCCCACATACAATCAATGAAAAACAAAGATAATGGTGCAATAGGTCATCAGCTTACCATTGCTGCCTCTTTAGCAAAAGGAGTCAAATCAGGATCAGCTGTGTATCCTACATCCTTTATCCCTAATCCTATTGATATTCCACATGATGTATTATTAAGTTACATTGAAAAAAATGTTTGTCATGGATTCTACAAAAAATCATTAGTTAAAATGAATGCAATGGTACATTGTAGCTTATTACTAAATGATCTTCATGTTGGAACATTGTGGTATCCTGACCCACATTATTCTCAATGTATACAAAAAAATAATGAAACTTTCTACATTAAAGGAATATTTAGGCATGTTGATTGTTCTATTATGTTTTGTAACATGTGTCCCTTGATCCCCAAACTAGCTAACTTCAAAAAAAAAAGCTTGGCGTTCAAATCATGCTGTCACTACTAGAGAAAGGGGTGTTTTAAGCGCGTTTTTCAGTCAAAAAATGCATACTTAAAGTGCAAGTCTTTTTAGTAATTTTTACTTAAAATGTTGTGTCTAGGACGCGCCTTAAAGGACAATACTTAAAATCACAAACTTGTCTTTTAAGCACTTTCTACCCTGTCTTTTAAATTTACCATTTTCACTAAAGAGAGAGGGGGTCTGTTAAGTGCAAATTTAAGTCAAAAATTGCATATTGAAAAGGCACGAACTTGCATTAATATATTGTTCTTAACGACTGGATGTCGTCCTTTCAATACATAATTCTCTGACTTTTAATGCAAGTCATAAAAACTGAAATGCTAGCACCTATTTATGACTACCAAAGTTTCTCTTCAACTCCTTGTCTGGCTACCCTTCCTCCTACAAAATGCATTATCTACACATAGTACATTCCGCCCTTCTACAATACCGCGATATTCCACAGAAGTGAACAATAAAATGAACCAAAGTCCATAATCGTCTAAGCTCACGGGTCACCACCTCCATACGATGCAGGACGCTCCACCACACGGATGCCTACACCCTTGTCCCATTCCTTAACCATCATCGTCTCCGCCATAGCTTTCTGACCTTGTCACAATATCTGCAACGAGATTCCAGAGGTTCCAGAGGAAGTGAAAAAATAATTGGATGAAGGAATCCCCAACAAGGAACACATTGAGAACTGCACGCACATCAAATCGTTCTAGCACAAGACTGCAGTCATTGTCAATCGGAAGGAAAAGCAGAAGACATCATGAGTTATAGACTTTTGTAGATGAGTTCTACATAGTTTGTTGGGGTAGTTCGACTATATATCTACTCCTTCCGTCCCGAAATAACTGTCCGCAGTGTTGTTGAAATCGTTTGATACCAATTTCATGGATCATATTGTGAAGAGCATATTTTGAGAAGGGCCCAGATTTAATATCACCAGACCCAATTTTGTTCCAAGGTGCACATAGTTTTGATTACTTTAAGCGAATTTTTTATCAAGCTCATTCAATGGAATATCCATTCAAACTAGTTCAAGGCCTTCAATCTTCAAGAGCCGGTGCCTACCTGGTCGACTGTGAGACCCTCCAGCCCTGATTTAATGTGGTCGGCTGTGATGGCGGAGATGGGGTCGCTGAATTTGGCAGGGTCCAGAGTGCTCTTGATTGGAAACTCCTGCAATGGTGATACTTAGACCAAACAAAGAATGACTGACGGCAAGTCAATGTAGTCAAATGAAATTTGAAGTTTCACATTTCGAACAATTATGGTACTGAACAGATGTTTGTACCTGGGTGGGTGGGTCTTGAAGAACGAATTTGAGTTCCAATTCATATCTGCAGACATATAAATATATTCTAATTAGATTGATTGATCACTGGTTCAAGTACATGAGTGATAACCTCAATAAAATCACAGTATTGTTTTGGAACCCATGAGTCGGTTTTGAGCCCAAGAAAAACCAACTGGTCAAGTTCGGTACCTTATCCATGAATAGGAACAGTGTCAAGTTTTGAAACCCATGAATGTTGCAATCGTCGTGTCGCAGAGCCCCCAATATTGTGACATCTGTCAAAATTGTGACACCTGCCGAATTGTTACTTCGTCTACAAACTAGTAAGGACTCATCAGGTTTCAATCGTGTGACTGAAACTGCGTCAATTTTCACTGGAATATGTCGTTTTAATGAGTAACATTGTGCTCGTATGTTACCTTAGTGGCGACTGTTGGATATTGACTCAATGACATTGACGAGTTATTTATGCTTCAGTAACTAATTAATAGCAATGAAATTCAATGAACCTTTATTCTCGTATGTAGGAGCAATATAAGCATTACCCATGTGGTCTGGAAGCCACTGTTATGATGCCACAAAGTTCAAGAGGTTGGAGCTTTCGTAAGTTAGCAATGAAATTCAATGAATCCTTTATACTCAAATGTAGTAGGAGCAATATGGGCATTACACTTGTGGTTTGGTAGTCACTGTTACGATGCCACTAAGTTCAAGAGGTTGAAGCTTTCGCAAGTAAGGACTCTGTAGAGACATTACCTTGGGCAGCAAGTAGCTAAATTGTAAGTTTACAAGGGCCAAATGAACAATTTAGCTGCTTGCCGCTTGCGGAGTAGCATCTCTCCTAGGTCCTGGTGACAGGAGTACTTACAATGACGATGGCTTTCACAGGACAGTGACGCACTGGCTCCACGGTGATAAATCTAAAAGTGTTTGCTTTGTGAATCACCTGCACTTGTCAATCATGAAGAATGACCGCGTTAGAATTGCACTGTCATTCATACATGCTCACAGTGAGTTCATTAAACTATTGCAGTATTAACTCCAGTAAGACATTAATTTAGAATACTCCAACAAGAGCTACATCTTCGGAGGACATGGAAGCGTAGAGGCAGGGTAGCAAGTTAGAAAGCGTAACCGGTTAAAGCCTGTGTGAAAACAGTACGCATTGGATACATGGCTGTATTCTAATCGTCGGACAATAGTCCATTTCTTGCACAGGATTGAATATACGTTCACTTGGCTGTGTTTGAGGTGGGTGATATATGAAAAGGCTGGGGCGATCACCCTGCCAGGCTTCATTTTTCAGTGTATTAACGTACCTTAACCAGCTTAATGATGAGAGGGTTGAGCCCTGAGAGCATCTGTCGTCCAAATTTGATGTCTTCTGACCAAGCCTCGTCACTAGCTGCAACATATCACACACAAAACTCTCTTAGATACAACGTCTTGACAATTTCAGTATAGTCCACCTTACAAATAATGCTGGCTCCCTTTCAACTTTGGCTAAAGCAATGCTCCAGCAATTTTACCGCCAATAGCACTAAGAAAGAAAACAAGGAATCGATAGAAAGAACGCCATGGCTTGAATAGGAGATCGACACGCACATGAGATGAGTTGCGGCGATGGGAGTGCTGCGTGCTGCGCACAGTTTCGGCCGCGAAGTTGGAGAATTTGACTTGGTCGAACTTCTCGTTGCGAGGGATGTAGTAGAACGCGAGGAAGGAACCGCGGCTCTCCAATTTGGAATCTGCAAGGGGAGGCAGACAAGGTAACAATTATCAATACGCAAGACATCAACACTCCAAGGTATCAATTCATCAGCACTGTCTTGAGCAAGCAGATCGATTATCAGCACTCCTGTAAGCAGATTATCAACATTTTTGGTACCAAACTATCGAAGCGCATTGAACTAGACTAGCCAGGGTGCGAAAATTCTCAAAATGGAGCTTAATCAAGTATTGGGGACAGTGAGAAGATTAATTTTGCACAAACTATCCAAACTCTTATTATTGATTTATCAACATTCATGTTACCAAATTTTCTATCAACACATGGACGTTTGTTGTGTTAAAGCATTATGTCGTGCCACAAACTTAACCAGTATAAGCTTCTCTGGCCTTGCCTGCAACCAGAGCACCAATTAAGTACTACGAAGGGCAAAACGCTGCGGCATTGCAAAGAACAAAAAATTTTTGATACCTTCAGTTAAGAAACTGTTTGAGTCATGAACTAACTAGTTTGAATTTCAGAGGTCAAGGGATCAGCGTGCTACATAATGAAATGAGTTGAAGTTGTGCTCTTTCCAATCATGATAAGGATGTTGTTCCCATTCCAAGAGAGTCGTTCAATACTCAAGTTATCACAGCGGGTGCAATTATGCACTAGATAATCAGTCAAAGGCTGAGAGGTCAAGACAATTATTGGACAAAATCTTTATAAACATTAAATAAAAACCATCCGAGGGTCCACATACTGCAAGTAAAGCAACTCTGCAATCACTAGCTCGGTGACTGCTGGCACAAGCTGTTCCAAACACAACCCCACATCAGGCTATGGAAATATCACAAAATTCAAAAGTACCACTCATTTCCCCAAATCTTGACCTCCCTCATCAATTTCCTCCTTTAAATCCTCCCAGTCAACCACTGATGGAGAAATTGCTGCAATAGTAAAACTCTAAATCTCAAAGTCACGCTTCCCATCCAAAAACCACATCCAAATAGGGTATCAAAAGAACGTACCGGCATTCCAATGTACACAATTTGGCTATTCAACAGCAAGGAGGGAAGATCCAGCGGTGGTCTTTGTGGCCGGTGTTCGTTATATCCAGACGACCTCTCAAACTGTTCAACCCCACCAAAGTAATTAGAAACACAACTATTTGTTCAACACACTTTCATAAAACCAAAGAATTTCAAAACCCTACCAACCTGAGCTAGTGCAACCATCATGGTGGGATTCGTGAGAATGTCCAGCAATGGGGGTCCATCCAAAACACCAGAAGCGCCAGTTGCGCCTTGACCAACTTTGTTACTAACCACCATTTTCTCTTTGTCATCAAGTAACGTGACAGGGTAACAAAATTAGGAGAGAAAGATTTATAAAATTATAAGGAGAATTGAATCATGTTTATGAAGTTTATGTTCCACCACTAACCTTTTAACAATGACCCCTTGACGATGTCTGATACGGCCTGCGTTGACACCTTCAAAGCCGTGGACCACTCGTCAGGAAATACATCAGAAATCAGTGCACCTCCAGAGAGTCTTGCCTATTGATAAGATCACATGCGCCAAAATTATTTGACTGAAGTGTGTGCATTTAACTCACCATTTTCACTCACCATTTTCAGATCAATAGTTATGGATGAGAATACAATACATTTGAATGGTATTTCGTTAAGGGAAAAAAGAACACACTTCAACGGTTCTGACCAGGAGAGAAGGTCGGTTCCTTGAGCCGAGAGCAAAATTACGTAGCTCTGTACTGCACATGGCCAAGAACCTATTAGATTAAGCATAAGTACTGCCAACTTAAAACCTGTTATCAACAACCATTTTTTCTCTATCATCATGTGTTATGCTTTAGTAAAAGTTTGTGTACAAGAAAGAGAAAAATCATTGCAACACAATTAAACCATGAATTTAGGTTAGATTAAGATATTTCTGCCACAATTGCAAGATTGTAGAGACGCATACCAAATATAACCAGTAAGCTCTACTCAGAGCACAAACCTGGCCAATTAGCGGGATATTAAGATGGGCAAAATGGCCGACAACTTCTAAGTCTGCTTGAGCTTCCTCAAGACTCTCGTACTGCACCTTCGGCTGCAGACTCTCCGAGCTCCACTGGTCGTTGTACCGAAGTCTTTTCTTAAAGACACTACTGCACACATGCAAAAAACTCTGCGCGGCATTACCCTCTTTTGTTCGGTCACTCTCTAGGTTGTTTGTTCAGCCTCCTAACTAGCATGTACTTACATCCCAACGACGGCATCATGGTGCGGACACCTCCCCCTTCAAAGAGGGAGTTCCAAGGCCAATTTAGGTTAGCTTCGACGGAGCTTTGAAACGACCACCCTCCATTGCCGATCGACCCTCAAACGGAACCGAACTCCGTTGTATCCCTCAGCACGAGCTCTCTAGCTGAAAAAATCTCCACTGTCACGGCACTTCCCACTAAAAGAAGTACCTCCAAAACAACTTCCGCCACTCAAATAGGATGTAAAGCATGGCGGACCCAACAAATTGGTTGAAGAAGGAATAGAACGACGACACGCAAACGGAACAGGGTCGGCACGCCATGCCTGTGGGACTAGATTTCCACACATGCCATGACCGATCAGTAATTGTGTGCTTTATTTCACTTAGTTTTCCTGTTCCTCGCGACCTACCAGGAATTTGGAAGGTCTTTCAACAATTTTGTGCTAATCGCCCATACTGAAAAACAGCCTTCCTCTTGTAGTGTGTAGTTCCTAGAGGAGAACGTTCTATGCAACGGGGTACACATTTTGATTATCTTCAACATGAGGAATTGATTACCTCAGCTAGAGAGTGGGAGAGGAGAGCTGATGCATATAGTGGCCAAGTTTTTATGTTGAATTTAGCTTTGACTAGAGCAACAACAGCCAATGAGTATCTTCAGCATAAATTGAAGACTACTTTGATTGAAGGCTCACTTCCTGAAATAGCAGAGCTTTTTAGGAAGGCTGTAGATTGTGGAGGTCCACTTTATATAATCTTTTGTTTGATACAGCCTTCAATTTACTATGTGTTCATAAACATGGTCGGGATGGTCATGGAAAGAGGTACCATCCAAGATTCCAAGTACTGTAAAATTATTTGAAGTAGTCCACAATTTTGGTGGGGCTTCTACATATAATTTCCTTTCTTCCAATTTGTTAGGGCCAGTTGTGAATACTAGCCAAAAGATGTATAAAAGTGAAGGATTCTTGTATACAATTGGTTTGAATGAAGAAACATTTATTCACTTGTCATCAATACTAACAAAGTGTAAAGCCAAACTTGGAATTTCAGGTTCTATTTCTTTTGAGTGCTCTGAAGATGAGACCACATGTGTTGCACTTGCAACTCTAAATAGGCGCAATGACTTTATTGATGGATTTTGTGGGACTAAGTCTTCTCTTGAAACTCCTCATAAATGTTCATTTGATTCCAAACCATCAGCTGCTACCTTTGAGTCAATTACAAATGCTTTTTCAAGTATGGAGGTTGGTAATATGTGTCGTGTATTAGTGGCAAATCCCTTGGTGAAAGGAATACCTAGATTGATCTATGGAATATTAACCACATGCAATAAGTTTGATGCTGCCAGGTGAAGTTGCAATGGACATGTGTTGCAGCTTTGCACAAGAAGCATCTAGAGGTAGCTGTTGGTCATCTTAGAGGGCATGCAAGTGATGGTGATGCAAGGAGGAAAAAACTGATGTTGGAGAGCATTTACAATGGTACATTTGGGCTGAATGAAGATGGCTTTTTGATGAAGTTAGAGATTGTTGATGGACAACCATTAATCATGGTACAAGATCCAATACATGTTGGTAAGAAACTTCAGAATCCTTTGTTGAGTCCTTGAAGGACAATATTTTGGGGTCATTTTTTGGCTCCCAAAAAACATTTGCAATTGGTCATTGAGTTGTTTACTAGAGATGAGCATGGTTTGTTGGATGAAGATATAAATGTAAAGGATAAACAAAACTATCCAGCTGTACAATGTATTTCATTTCCTTGGGTTAGAGCATGTTTGGAGAAATTACATATTGGAATATTTGTAAAAGGAGTCTTTAGGAAGGAATGTGTGTTGGGCACAATCATTCATTTAGAAGTGATATGGGCATTCTTAGAGATTTTCTATGGACGTGGAACAATGTATGAGAGGGTAATGCTTGCATCATTTGTCATTCATATGCTTTATTATGGGACAGAATACATCTTCCATCAAAAGCATGGTCATACCATTGGAGGCAATTGGATGAGTAGAGAGACTCGCATTGATTGCCTCATATCTTGTCATGCTGCTGTTAATTATGTTAGAATGATGAGAAATAAACACCCCCATTTGTCATGTCCATTAAGTAATATTGGTTCAGATTGTTGTGAGGATTTTTTTTCCCTCCTTGGGCAACAAGTGAAGAACAAGCATATATTTTCTGTTGGAGAAGCTGTTGAAAGATGTTCTCACATTGGCAGAACTGAGCAAATTAAATATTTTAATGATGAAATATCATTTGCTCAATCCCGACGGAGGAAAAATATATGGTGGATATCAAATGCCCAAGTAGAAGGTTCTAATTTGTGTGATTATGCCTCAGTGACTGATGAGAATCTTAAGAAGGCTTGGCGTGAGGGCATTGTCATGGTGCAGAATAGGGCTGAGAGGGCTGCCATGAAGGAAATACTCCAAACATCAGGGAAATGGATTGATCCTTGCCCTCCTTCTTTTAGTCATGAATCATTATCTCATAATACACATGAAATTTGTATGAAAAAAACTAGCAATTGTGTTATTGATGATGGACCTCTTAGAGAAACCACAATAGTTTTACAGTCAACATTGTTACATGTTGAGCAAAGTGATGACGTAAACAGTAGAATTTTGAATGTAGGCTCAAAGAATATATCAAAAGACTCATTTACAATTGATGTACCAGGTAAAGGTCAAGTGTACAAAATGAGATTAATTTCTGAATTGAACATACATTCCCATGAGAAGTTGCCTTTAGATAGATTAAGGCGTGTAAGATATAAAAGTACAGATTCAGATGCTTATGTACATGATGATGATCAAGTGCATGTGGGATTGTTTGACGATGTGGGGCTCTTATTTGATGAGGGTAAAGGAAAGTTGGTTTGGCACATTGGAAGGGTGCAGAAAATAGTCAAGGCTGTTGGAGAAAAAGGAGCTCAAGTGGATTATGTGCGAAGTGTTTCACTTTTTGATGAGAAAATCAGTATATTACCCAAGTACTACAAGCATATTTCAAGGTTGCAACACACATATGGAGGTTATGAAGGAACTGAATGCAACTTCATCGGCTTGGAGAGTTTTGTATGCATTGTTATAATAGCCATTGATGCAGATAAGGATGTCTATACATTGGCTACAAAGGATAGTGATGCCTTGGACAAACATGTGGATTGCGAAATGAAGCGTACGTAGAGACTCATGTAGTGGAGTTAGAAATAGGGAAAAGGAATGTGTTGCCTCTATAATTGCCACAGCTCCTTCCAAAAGAGTGAGACCTCGTAAAGGCCCTCTAGTATTTGTAAATACTATTCCAGCATCTACTTCTAGCACACCCATTAGACGCTCTACAAGGTTAACAAAATAGATGTTTCAATTCTTCATATATATTGTGAAGTTTTTTTAATAAATATGCAACCCAACATTTTCTACATCCATTTTATTTAATTTGACCTTCCGCCAACCTTTTGGTCGTCTTAAATTCATATAATTTTTACAAAAGCCGTCCTCTAAGCTGTTTTAATGCCGATGATCCTTGCGTATAATACAAGAATTGCGTACCCAGGGATATAAGTTGGGAACACATATAAAAAAATTCATATTTATGCTTGAAAAAATAGTTTGTAGTAAGTAGAAAGAAGTACAATATGATTTAAAATACTAAATTGCTAAGAATTTAGTTATGGAATTGAAAAAATTTCAATTCTAATGGCTATGATGTTATAATAAACAATCTACATCCAAAGATTTTATTTTTTTTCAAAAATATTGAAAATTGAATTAAATAAAGGACTTCAAAGTTTGTTTTAGACTAGAGATTCCATATATAACTCTCCACAAACTAAAACTCCTCATAACATTCATCTTGTCTCCCAAAATGAAATGATTCAAAGTTTTCCGCATATATATAAATCTTAGAAACCAGGTTCAAATTTTTATTCCTTGGAAAAAAAAATTTTAAGTTGCATGTGGAGCAGCAAAAACAACATATCATACAATAACTTTTTAACTATACAGTTAGAAGTTGTGAAAATTGTTGCACCTTAATCCCTAATGACCCTAGCGCCATTTCTTGGTGGTTGTTTATGTTGCTTGAGTTACTTGTTCTCAAATTTTGAGTTGTTTTAAAAATAGAAGTTGTTTCTAAAAAAATAGACTGCATTATAAATTTAATGGCGGTAGTTTAATCAAACTTCAAGTTAAACTCCACTTTGTGGAATTCTTCAACCTTAAGTGGTGTAGTGTAGTTTCCAACTAAATTTTTGGAGTTTGGTTTGGGCATGGAGTAGAAAATCAGCCAACCTATGTGACTCTTGCCACCTCAAAAAAGTCAAATCAACCAGGAAATCGACCTCAAAAAGGGTAGATCCAAGGAATTCAAGGAGAAGACAAGTGTACCATTCTTTTCTTTTTTTTTTCTCTTACAAACATTGCTCTCATTTCAATGACCACCTTGCATTCTAAGCTCTATCATGACTTGAAAAGTGCTTCAAATGTTGTGAAATTTTACATGTACATTTTCAACTCTCTTATCTTTCATTGACCACAAAAAAACATCCTTTCAAAATATTCTTACAAAAATATACTCCTTCAACGTTCATTGCCATATATTTCCTTTGATCCAAATAAAACTTCAAACTAAAATATCTCCTAAATTGTGAGGTCAAATAATCTAAAATTTTTGAGATTCTCACTTTCAATGCAAATTTTAAGATCCTATAGTTACATTCTATCCAATCTGAAGAAAAATTGAGCAAAAAAATTGCTCAAGTTCTTGGCACTTTTGACCCATTTCGAAATTACACCCTTCTTGGGTCATCAGGGGTTAAAGCTACTCCTCAACCAGATGTGAAATTTCAAAGTAAAAAAAAAATAATAATATTCTTAGTAAACTGCCCAAATTTGCTATATTGCCTCAAAGAAACGTTAATTGGTCCTTTAGGAATTAAAGGAGTAGGTACCAATATGAGGTAAGATTCCCGAAAACATTCACAATAAAAAACTTGGTTGAGTTGAAATAAAAAAATTGGCTAAATTAAACCTTGTGAAAGGCTTTTGCCCAATGCCTGGTCTCATACTTGGGTGAACTGCCGTAGATTCCAAGCCCTTTTCCCTGTCAAATGTACTCTGCTGGAAATGTTGAAAGCCATAAGGTAGGAGGTCCATCTAAGTGCTGAAACTAAATTTTGGGGAGGTAAAACATCTTGAAATATTTTTCAGTAAATTTTCCTTGAAAGACAAGTGGAATTGACATCTAACCCATGTCAATTCATATTTTTTGGACCTTTGTGGAATTAGTTACAAATTTTTGAAGTTGGAAAAAAGTGGTCATTTGTGGTCATCAAAAGCAACCATCTCCTGAAATTTGCATAGTTGGTACATTGAAGAAAGCAAAATGTACCTCTGAGTCATGTTCGCCCGGTCGGAGTTCAAGCCTCCTACCTTAGGAGGTCACAAACAATTGCATAATTTGTGAGTTTTACATGCAAGTTTTTATACATCCAAGTGTACGACACACAAGGTTGAAAGATTTAAAATTATTCACTTAAACTAATGCAAATAGATAGAGTAAAAATTAAAATTTGTAAAAAGGCTCCAAATGGGATTTTTTTTTGTTTTAATTTTTTCACCTTGGATATTTTTCCTCTAGTTTGGTCTATTAATAATCCAAATTGGTGTTAATCTAGTGTGAAAGGAAATGGTTAATCCGAATTAGTGAATGTGAAACCAAATTGGTTGGTCGGGTAGTTGCTAGTCAAGATCTGAAAAGCCAAGTTGGTGTTTGTCAACCGTTCAGTGAACTATTAATGGGACCTATTTGGAGTCGTTTTGACCCATTACTATAAGAGAGCATGTGTGCCCGGTAAGGTTGTGTAATTTTCATTTGAAATCACAATGATGGAACTTTTGTACCAAATTGAAATGTGATATTAGTCTAATTGTGTTGAAGCGTCAATTATAAAGTTGTTCCTATGTGTGTGCATTATGTGATTTGGATGTTGTGTAGCCAAGTTGAAAAGTGCTTAGAAATTGTTGTATTTGTATTTGTTATTTAGTTTGAATTACAAAAAATTAAAATTTGATTGAATCATGGATTATATGTGTCTTATTTAGTTTGGAATTGAACCTATTTACTTAGATTAGTCCTTTTTTACTATCTCCCATCGTTTGAACTTATTATAATAGAAAGTGATTTTCTACTAGGATATTATTCCATTTCTACACAATTACAGGTTATATTTCACTTGTAGACAAATGAAAATCATAAATTTTCAAACAAAAATATATATCCTCTTGGTTCCAAAATGATCTTTTGGTTGGACAAAATATTTGGGATTAAGGTTGAAAATGCATTATTTCAAGTTCTATTGAGCTTTAAGTAGAATTTGGTATACTTTATCCTCTTGAAGCTTTGAGTTTCAAAGCCCTTTTTAGAATGCAGTTTTTGGGTATTGAAAGGTATAATTTTTTAGGCATTTTAAAGGAACACCGATAGGCACTTAATTGTTGCCCTAATTGTTGCTTGCAAGGTTGTCATTTTATGAAGATCATTTTGTGACAAATAATTAAGGAAAATTGGATTTTTTTACATATTTGGTGAATTAACAAAGTCAAGACTAGAAGAAGCTTCAAATTGTTCTACAAGTCACTAGAAAAAATGAATCCGTTTTGCGACTACAAAGAACAACTATTTTTTTAGCTGCATGAGACTTTTGTGACTGATGCTAATTTGGGGCTTGCGTTCGCTAAGGACAAGTCCATCTCAAACTTAAGGAAGGACGATTTTTTAATAGATATCGTATTGATTCAGTGGCTTCATACATGCGTACCATAATCATACATATTATGTGTATTTAGACACACTCAATCAGTGTCGTTAAATTTTTTTTAAAAGCGTATGATTTATGTACTTTAATTATACAAATGTGGTATCCAAAATGCACCTAAATTGTACTACTAATAGTACAAGAATCATACATTATTGATATTCATTGTTTTTGCACTGATTTAATGCGTTCAAATATACGTAATATGGACGATTATGGTACACAGGTATGAAGCCACTAAGTTTGAGATGTCGCTCTTGGAATTGTAGTTGCAAAGGATAATGGGGTTGTTTTTTATTCGATAGCCTAGTTGGAACTTCATCAACATATTCATCTCTGAGACGAGTGATCATTGAGAAGCATCAAATCCAAAAGAAAATCTCAATTTCCTAAGTATAGTAGAAGATAGTAGTATCCAAGTGTATTAGCACGCACACCTAAAACCAAAGATATGCATACCAATCTCTCCCTGTCGTTTCATTTCATTTCTAGACACGACCCAATGCAGGTGGCGATAATAAAATATTCAATCCACTTCTCTTAACCCTTGAACGACGCGACGGACGTTTGGTTTGAATGACAAAGAATCTTTGCATGTGGACAAAAGTACAACTATTCATCTTCCAAAGTTTGTTGTGAAAAGGGAAGGTCTTCTACAGTAGGTTGACTTCCAATCAGTGCTTTTCCATTTCTATAAGGCAATGATTCTCGAGGTATTCAAACGGATGATTTCCACGGTCACCAATTCATCCTTCAACCCCTAAATGTCTCAATCCTTTTTTGAAATTTTGCACATTTTTGCTTACATCTTTGCACAAAAACATCATTTTCTTGAAATTTCTTGAATTTGGTCACTAAGGAAGGTTGTCTTTTCTAGATCCAAGTATTACAGTAAATGAATGAGAAGTTAACTGGGCTAAACAGTGCCTTGAAGCGCTCTGTTCATTGTCCAGAATATGGACGTTGGAGCGCTTCAGGGTTAAGGGTTAAACAAAGTCCGAAACTGTTTGGTAACTTGTGATTTTCTCACGAAGCACGTCAGCAAGTACAAAAGGTACGTAAATATATCGTTAACCAATGCAATAGGCCAGGTTTGGCTATAACATGGATAAAACTCAAGAAGCAGCAGACAAGCCGACGACCAAGCCGCCTGGACAAGGTAGCACCCTGCTCTACTTTCGGTACTTCATACGAAAATTTAAGCTCACGCGGATAAGCCATGTCCGAGAACAGCATTGCTAGATGTAGAAAAACGCTTAATCAATCCCATCGCACAATGTCAATCATTATGAACACTGGACTTCTCAAATCTGGAACACGAGAATGACAAATTCAGTACCTACAAAATACAAAGTGAACGAGAGCTCACCTACCAAACCCAAGCAGGAGCACCACAGCTAGAACAGAAAAGGCAAACTCCACCGAATATTAAACATTGCCCCTTCTCCTTCTAACAACTAAGTTCCTCTAAAGAGATATTCCACAAGCTGTACTATGGATCCCTTTCCAACCGTCTCTCGCCATGGAGTTCCTTGTTCGCACTCTCGCCACTATGCTACTCCGAAGAGGGTTTCATTCTGGACATACCAGCACCGACGCTATTTCGAACCGCTGGAATGTTCCGTCCTAGGGTTTCACAGCTTTCATACGCCAGAGGAAACATGATCTGATCCAACTCCTAAGGAACGGAAAACGAAAGAAGAAAAACATCATAGCACGCAGAAGCAGAAAACTCCAAAACTCGGCTGTAACAACAAAGCTCGTAACACAATTATTCCAGGCGCTGCACTACGAATGCTATTCCAAATTTCTCTCGCCACTGCTCTTGTGTCAGGAGTAGCAAGCTCGGGCGCTCGTAACTTACCTTGCAATGGCATACTCATCACGCAATGGCTTCCTCCGATTAGGGTGGAAACGGTCAGGGGCGAAAAATGGGCACACAAGCTGCCTCCAACGCTAACGACAGCCCGAGGTGTTCGAGATACAGTCTGCTCAAGAGAAACTGGAGTAGGCCACTTGCACCATAAGGAGGACGCCTTCTTCGCCAAACCCCATCTCACACACAGGCAAGTCGGAGAAAAGCTTCGACACCGAAGTAAAGCTTATGTGTGAGATTTTTGGAGCAGAGCAAGTGGCAGGACGCTAAATCCTCCATTCGAAGTGGGATCAGCAGGGTGGATTTTGTGTTCTCCGGGGTAAAAGTAAGAAGAGACCCCTATTTTGTGCCGTGTTTAGGGTATGTTCTATTGTAGCCCTCTCCTAGCTAATTTGTGATCTCTGATTGCAAATACAAATTCAAAATTTACAAATTTTATCATGCGTGGAAAATAAAAAATTCTTTTGTTTTCTTTGCGGGACAAATCCACCTTGCTAGTCCCACTTTGTATAGAGGATTTAAAGTCCTACAAGGAAGTGCTTGTCATCAATGCCAACTTTGCAACTACAGTAACTTATCATTTGCCTGCAACTAAGGTAGTATGTTTTTAAGGGTTGGTCCGCCTTTTTCATGGGCTTCTATAGAATGGAAGATTTTTAGCTCATTTTTCAGACAAAGAAAAATAGATGGGGCATGTAGCATAAGTGGTTTTGTATTTTTCCAAGCAGTATTGAATTACTTATGAATTTTCAAAGATTTTTGTTCTAGGCACCTATTCTTGACAATAGGTTTGGCAAAATGAATACACACGCACCTTGTAAAGAGAGATGGAGAAATCAAGAAGAAGTATGGGGAGTTGGGGACTTGTGATAAAGAACAAGCAAGGGTCCTAAATGCGACCATGCTTGTATCAAGTCAATTTTATAAAATTTGCATTCTTTATAACAGAGTAATTGGCTTACCAACTACTAAGTTGAATATATGAATCTCTACTTCTTAATATATTTGAAAATGGACCCAACCACATGTTTTAATAATCTATACAAGTTAAACCTTAATGTAGTAGCTGACAGACTTTAATGTGCTCCCAACTCTATCCTCCGTCCATCATGTGTTCATTCATCCACGATATTATTTATTGTTAGTAATTTTCATTCAAATATTGGCAAATCTAGTATGTTTTGAAAAAGATTTCGGCAATTCCATTCATTTTTACAATTTTTTTTTGGAATTGTTAATTTTAGAAAATGATACCAAAATCAAGTTAGAGAAAATTCACAATTAGAAAATTGGCGGAATTGAAATTAAAAAAGTTGATTGAATTGAACCTTGTAGGTGGTACTTGTCCAATGCCCATGGATTTTGGTTACACATTTGGGTGAGTTATTGTAGATTCCAAGCCTTTGTCCATATCAGATTTATTGCACACTGCTAGAAATGGTGGAAGTCATGGGTGGTGACAAAGAATTATATAATTTATGAGTTTTGCATGGAAGTTTTTATCGGGGGTTTTATACACCTAAGTGTAGGTTTGCCATTTGCCTAAGGTTGAAATATTTAAAACCATTTGCTGAAGCTAATGTGAATAAATAGAGTGAGAATTACAATTGCAGAATATATTTTACTTTAGACAAATGTAAAATCATAAATTTTCAAATTATATATGTATATGAACTTTTTGCATTTTTGGTCAATTAACAAAGAAGAAACCTTAAATTGTTCCATAGGTGCATGTTTGTAGCAACTTTAGAAGATCCAAAATCACTCATTAAAGATTACCATTTGGAAATAATATTGCAACCAAAACACCATTTAGATCAATTGCTATGCTAAACAAATAAAATTTCTATAGACTTTGGAACCAAAAATTAAAGATTCTTTCTAAAATAGACTAAATATTGAATATTTGTAATTTTCTTAAGATTTTTTATTTGAGTTCAAAATGTTGAGTTCTAATTATGTTGATTTTTTAGATTTTTATTTCATTATTTATTCAAGTCATTTTGAATGGTCATTTTTTGAACCTAGAAGAGTTTGTTTTTGAGGTTAGACATGCTTATAATATTAACCTTTAAAATTTAGAAGATTTAGAATGCGACAGTTGTGGAAATTTGAACTATACAAATATTTGAGAATTGACACTAGAACCTACAAATATTTAGATGGATGAAAACACAAAAGATTTTTGTACTCAAGACATATTTAGATTCATTTGTTATTTGAAATTTAGTTGAACATTTGATGTTGTAGGGCTTAAAAAGGTATATATGCACTATAAAATAAAATCAATGTTTAAAAATTCTACAAGTAATTTAGCTATGTATTATAAAAATCACTTCAAAATTGTCAATTCTTGTGTATAGAGAAAAAAATTCAAAAATATTATTTTTGTTGCATATCAAATCAATGGATCCTATACTAGATGAGTATAAAAAATGTATGGAAGAAGTTTTAAGACCTTTGGCACCATTTGATTATAAGGCATTTCAATATAAAGTGAAGAAAACCATTATTTTGTTCTTTACTATACTATATTAGAAAGACTTTAAATCCTTTAAAATTTTGCTTACTTCATTTCAATAAAGTAAATTTTGATTTGAAAATTTAAGAAAGAAATTTAAAAAAAAATTCAGATTTCCATTCATTTAAAAAAATCATAGGTACAAACAACTATTAGAGGGTGATTGCAAGAAACACCTGTACTATTTGTTGCGTTTTCAAGAAAACTTGTAGTTTTTTCTAGAGTACTTTAAAATTAGAAAAATAATTTTTAAAAAATATAAAAATATGGCCAATGTATATACCTTTAAGACGAAGATAACCACCAAAGGAAAAGTATAAAAAAATTCTTTAAGTGGGAGAACTAGAAAAGTGCTAAATCTCAAGAAAATAGACACTTGATGCTTTAATTAGTTAAAAATAGGGGAAAAAATCAAATAAATCAAATAAAAATTGGCCATTTGTAAAAACTTTATGGAGATGATCATTAACCAAAAAATTCACCAAAATAATATTTTACATGTTCTAAAATGCAAGCAGAAAGAAGCTCATTTTGAGGACTTCCACACAATACAAAAATAACTATTTTTAGAGTTCCTTCATTGCAAAGCTACAAATCTACTAGAAGACCATTTCCTCCGAATTTCAGCTCCAAATTCGTTTTTTTGGGTACTAAATAGTACTAAAACCCCCCAAATTGGCAAGTGTGACATAAAATCGGGGGCTGTTTTTAAATAGTAATTTTTTTTTTAAAATTACCAAAAAATTAGACAAAGTGTATAATGGTTATGAGTAACTTCATTACAAATCTTGAATCATTTGGATCCAAAACAAAGAAGTTGTGCTCAAAAAACAAATCAGATGGCTACGTGTGACAAAAATAGTACTAAGTGTTTCTTGCAATCACCCTAGATGGAATGAAAAACTAAATTGTTAGTAGCTTTTAGATGGAATTGAAAGAAATTAGTATTAATGATGAGATTATTTTAGCAAGCAAACTAAACCATGTGGACCTTTCTTTTTAAAATAATGAAAAATGAATCCCTTATATAATTTTCTTAGAACAATGCTTTGATTGCCAACAAACTGTAAGATCTTCCATAATTTTTTCATTTCTAATCCAAAAGAATGAATTAGATCTTTTTATATAGACAAAATCAATTCTTTGAGAAATGATTTAATAATAAATACTTTTGGATGAAATTTTGACATTGAAAGTTAGAGTACTTTACAATTTGTTCAATTTCAGAACAAAATAAACTAGTACTTTCATTTACAAGTCAATTAGCTGGCACTTCCTTGTTTATTTTATTCAAAATGTCAAATTTCCTTACGAAGTCATTAGTGCCATCCAAATTTATAAAAGTCCCAATAAATTTTTTATGTATACTTTAGATTTTAAACTTTGAGTAATTCATATATGTAATAATATATAAATAAAGTACTTGATATATAAATCAAACTAGAAGCTTATTCATGTATGCATACATTTTTGAGCTGTGAAAAATGTTATTTGTAAACTAAGGTAGATTTTCTTAACATCAAAATAAAATGTTTAAAATATATATATATATATATATATATATATATATATATATATATATATAATAAAAATAATTTATGTGTATAGATTTGTTTTCTTTAGATAATTTCATGAAAAACTTTTAGTATCAACTTCCAAAATTAGAAATGTTTCAATGATCATTTTATTGCAATCTTGAAAATCTAAAATAATGTAAAACCTCTGAAGATCATTTCTCCAATATATGCATATAAATAATGCATTTTTATGGTATTGGCTTTAAATTTGATAGCAACCATTTGATATTGATAGTAAGAAATGCTTGCTAGAAACTAATTCATCTATTATACATTGGAGAATGTGAGTTGAACGGACCAATCCCAAAAGAATTTATTTATGAAATTCTCCATTCACATTCATTAAGAAAATTAATATAAAGAATGTTGAAATGCTAGAGAGGCAAATTAAGCAAAAATAAACCTCATCTTGAAATAAATTGCAATGCTTTGCTTTAGAAATGTGGTTCCACCAATCTTTGGGCAACTGAAAAATAAACATATTTGTATGCCATGTGTGGCAACAACAATCACTATTGCTTACATCAATAGTACAATACACTCAATATTGGATTGCCTAATCTATCATCTACATACATGATGAAGAAATAGATTTCAGCATAGCAATATATGTAATAGAAACTCAAAAATATCTTCTTCATTGGTTTAGTAATTAAATAAATTAGCATAAAATGGCAAGAAACTGAAAGTACTGGACAACCTACTGAAAGTATTTTGTGTAGCGGACTACAAAAGCATGGTAGATTTATGATAATTTCTGTATTACTTGAAACTTTTGGAAAATAAATTTGAATGTTTGATTGAAGTTTTTTTTTTTCAAATATAATCTCCTTATCAGAATGATCTCCTTTAAGTATGAAAATATCTTTTTATTAGAATCAATAAAACCTTGCTCAAGTGTATGAAATTTTATTCAAGTAGATGCATTCTTTTTTAATTGATTATAAATTTTTTTATTTTGTTAATTAAATATTAAAATCAATAGCAAGGTAGGAAATATACTAACCTCTATGGATGGATGCATGGACAAACAAGTCATTTTTCAATTACCTCTGGAAAATCACTCGAGATTTTTTGGAAAACTACATGAGTTAAAAGATAAGGTCCATCTAATTCAAAGAGAAAAAAATTCATATAGTATATAGGCTACTATTGGGCCCATAAAATGCTACATACTCTAATACATATAAAATAAGCCATGTAAAAACATCATATAGTAAGAATTTTTATTAATAAGTTAGCCTTGACAAATAAAGGTTGTGCAAATTTTTCATAGTACAATGAGTATAAATGTGAACTCATAATTTCATATGGATGATAAAATGAACACAATCAAAAAAATTTACGATGAAGGGTAGTTGAGTAAAATTGTACCTCCAAACACCTATGCATAGTTTTTAAAATTCCATACAAGAAGTTTGCTCCAATTAAAATTAAATTTTTTGGTAAAAAGCCCCCCAAATTGGGTAGCTTGTCCTATGATACATGTATTAAAAAAACTCATATAAATAGTCTTTTAATGCTATTATTGTTCCCAAAGAATGTTCATTTCACATATATAATTACATTTTTGGATTCCTTATTAACCCTTATAGGCCCAAGGGGTGGCCCTCGAAATCATCCTTTTCTATTACCGTGTGAATCATTAGCCTCCAAAATTGCAAAAGTACTCATTGCAAGTGAAACTACTATAGAAGATCTTCCCTTTCTACAACAAATATTGAGGATGAATAGTTGTACTTCTGTCTTATATAGTTTGATTCCCTGTCATCCATCAAACACAAAACGTCCGCCTCAACGTTTAAGGGTTAAAATGGCTACAAGAAATTTATATATTAAAACAAATTATATCCTTTGAGATTGGACTAAAATACATTATAAATTATTATAATCAAGGCCATATAATATGGGAGTTGTGTACCTGAGATATTAGTAGTGTATATATCTAAAAAATTAAGTGTATGTAAGACATTGACTATAAGTGGCAAAAAATTTCAAATTGCAACAATAGGAGGTTTACCTTAACAGGTTCAATAAACTAAAAACTTTGCAATACGAGGATAGAATATATAGTTTATTTGACTTCAATCTTTAAAGCCATATGTGTTAAACACACCGTCATATTGAATGGAATGTTCACAGGATAGTTTCAATGGAGATTCTCAAATGTTCAATGGGTAAAATTGTTATTAATTCCTAAAGGACGGAGGATGTTTGGAAAGAGGGAAAGTTCAAAACTACTAGTTTTTGATGCATTGTTCAAAATAAAAATAAAAAATTTAAAAAAAAATTAACCATATAAATGTGTATTAAACAAGTAAAGCAATGTGTGGAAAAATTTCAGCCCATTTGACCATGTGGATTGAAAGATTATAATGCTTGAAGTGAGAATTTATTTATTTTTCATTCCTACGGAACAAGGTCAACAAACTTCGAGCCCTCTTGGAGTAAAACAAGAATGAGAATTTTGACCATTCATAAGTATATGATGTAAGGTTCACTCATGAAAAATTTCAAAAGCAAATACAAAGTCTAGCTTATTAGCTCAAAATCACAACCTACATGCAAAGGGGCTAAGTACATTGGCATACACTAGTCATTTTTTGATGATTTTTTGTACAATGAGGAAATTGTTTTTTTAGAAATCCAAACGGTAATATCTTGAAGCTTCCAATATCAAATTAAATAAATCTTTCCTATTTCTAGTTGTTGATCTCTCCTATCACATAAAATAAATGCAATAATATTGAATACACTAGATACAATATTACCCATGAAGTTAAAATATCATACAACTTTTGCAATTTTGGAAAATATTACACAAAACTTTAGGTAAGCAACCTAATAATTAGGAGCTTTGCTAAGAATTCAATATATGCTATCAAAGACATTGATTTAGTATTAATTTTCAAAATTAAAAATGTTTCAATGAACCTTATATTGCAAACTACAGTAGAAACCTCCAAAGGTCATTTACTACATAACAAGCACATCAAAAATGCATATTAAGGACCAAAGTGAATAATTACACACTTAATACAATCTATTGTGATTAAAGTTTGACATCAACTATGTGATATTAATAATAATGACAAGTGTTTGTTATAAATTTTTTCATTGAACTACACCAAGGTATGACAAAGTGGGGTTAAAGATAGACAATTCAGTAAAAAGAAAATTACTTGCACACTTGTAGATGATCAAAAACTACAATGACGAAATAAAGTTCTAATTAAAATTTCTCTATGAAACAATTGAAATAATCATAGACCACACCATCCAACTGAACAACATAATAAATGATTAACAAAAAATAATTAGTATCAAAATAAGGTGACTACAATTTGATAGTACCTCATACTTCTTTGCTGGATTCATCTTCTCCAACAAATTCACCTATCCACTCTGGTTCAAATTGTATACAGATCATGTTACAAGATCCATACAAAAGTACACAAAGTTCCTTGAGAAACTTGGCACAAGGCCCTTCACCTTCTAAGGCAACCTGTACACTTGTATCACTCTCATCTACTCGTCGTTCCCAATGAGCTTTGAAATATTCAGCTTCACTTTTAGCATCAATCCAAAGTTCCTCCAAAGATTGTAAACAATGAAAAGCTAATATCCTCTCAAAATGGTTTGGAGACACATCAAAAAGAATTAAAACCTTCACAAATGGACAATCTACTCCTCCCAAATTTCTCAATTCTTGGAAACTATCCAAAGAAATTGAATACAAGGAGGTGCATGGTCTCAAGTCAGGCATGTCAACTAAAGATACCAAACTCCTCAATCGCACATGTTGC
This sequence comes from Pseudisothecium myosuroides, assembly GCA_951799445.1. Lineage (NCBI taxonomy): Eukaryota > Viridiplantae > Streptophyta > Bryopsida > Hypnales > Lembophyllaceae > Pseudisothecium > Pseudisothecium myosuroides. Next base: position 10,300,320 of record OX637292.1, on the reverse strand, counting down.
AAAGAATCGTAGATGCCTGTATATTCATCCTTGCTTGAATTCTCGGATAATGTAATAGTCTCCAATTTTGAAAGGTGGACCAATTCTAAGTCACGAAGGCAATCAAGCCCCTTCAAATTCAAGATTGTCAAATCATGACAATAAGAAAGTTGCAATACCACAAGATTGCTCAACTCTTGCATTCTCTTGCTTGCAACAAGTCGTGCATTGGTAAGGGTCATAGGAGAAATGCGGAGTCTGATAAGATTTGATGAACTTTTAATTGGTGTCAAAAAATCACCTCTCAAATTCATTCCTCCAAGTTGAAACACACCCCAAGCAGTCTTCAACCCATTCACATTATGATCTGTTGCATACCACTTAGCAAACTCTTGGTACAAAGGAGACACTATAAATGCATACCCTTCTTCACCCATGCTCTCTGAAAGGTTGAATTCGATCATGCCGGACGTTTTTAAATCCAACAACTGCATCCAATGATAAACATACATTCTTATATTAGATATTACAAATCAAAATCTCCTTACTAGAACTTGTCATGTACACCAAACAACAACAAAAAGGCCTTAGCAAGTACACATACTATACGTACAAAATCCAATAAATCAAAAGTAAGTACAATCATAAAACGTCTCTATCCTAAAAACTCTCACAACTGAAAACATTTGGAAGTCTCAATAAAACCCAAACAAGATGAGAGATGCTCACTTTTCTTTCAATAATTGTTGGAGATTCATCATGAAGTCGACATAGCCAATCAATGGAATTGCCACGATCACTAGCATGGTAGAAACGTTCTTCACACCAATAGATGCTATCTCCTAAATAGAGTGCAAGATCCAAAAATAACAACTTTTCACTGAAGTCAAAAGTACTAAATTGCAAACCCAAAATACCAAATAAATCTTTGGACGACCTCAATATGTCCTTCACCAAGTCCATTTCCTTTTCAAGATGATCCTTCCAAACCAAAAACTGATTCCCTTTTGCTCTACCCAATCGGGAAAAGAAATTCGCCAATGCTGTCAATGCCACCGGATGATAGAATCCATCCTCTTCACCCTCTTGAGAATCAAACCAACATTTTTGTATGCAAATTCCAAGAATGCTTTGTTCTTCACTTTTCAATTTAGAAATAGCCTTCATAGGAGCAGCATGTTGTAAAAAAAGCTCTCCAGCTTCTTCAACCATCAGGGTTGGCATTGGCATGTAAAATTCCATGTTGGGTAACAAATCTTCAAGAATTGCTTTGCTACTTGAAGTGATCAGAATTCTACTCTCGGGGTGAAATCCAATCTTCAAATAGTCTTGAACTTCTTGCAACAAATGTGCATCATAGATGATATTGTCAAGAATCAAAAACACTCGATCCCTCTTCGTGAAGGTTTTCATTTGCATCAATCCCTAACATATGCACATCAACATAATAGATATATCCATTAACCATGAAAGGATATGCACATAACCATTTTTTCAAACTGCAAAGTTCCACTATATATATGCTCTAATTTTAAAACTATATATGATTGAAGTCTTAGGTCTTCATTATGTAGAAATGTATTTACTTGTCTCCTATATGGCCTAAGAATTTCAGATGTTCTTGTAAAAACTTGAAACTACCATGAAATTTTGTATAAAAAGTGAGAAAAATTCATATCAAGTACAAGATATGCTTAAAAGATTTGAAAATTTCTCTATAGGTTAATAACAAGAGACAACCCCCAAACCACCACTATTTGCTACCCCACATAGTTACTATTATTAAACTGGTCAAAATTCCATAGTTTCTTGTTGGCAAGTGAAAGGAGGTTCCAATGCACTGAGGACCATGGCATCCATATATTGTGTGCAAAAGTTATGAAGGGTCAAAGTATTTAATGGTAGAGGTTCTATAATCATCTCTTTCATAGGTGCAAATAGATTTTAATTGGAAATGTGCACAAAGTGATAATAACACTACTAGAATTGGCAAACTTATGGGAATGCCCAACTTACACAAAAGAACATCATGGTGCATATCAATTAACCTTGTCATTAGAAAATTAGAAATTCAACACTCCATGCTTCTTAGCTCAAAGATCAAATAAAAATACGATATTGATTTTTGCAAATTAAGAAACAATTTGAATTGGAAGTAGAAACTACACTTGGTAAGCTTCATTTCATTTGTTGGACTCAAATTTAGAAACAATCATTGACACAAATCAAATTCACATCAAGGGCAAGGACCTACATGACACCAAATTATAGTACATGGGGATCCATGGATCAAGCTCTTTCTAATTAGAAAAGTAAAAAACACAAGAGGCAATAGCCAATGCCATCTTCAAAAAATGTAATCAAGCACCTCCCACAAAAAGAATGAGTCAAAGAAACCAACATTGTTCCATCCATTAGGCCACAAAAAGTCATCCATTGGTCAATTATGTAATGAAACATGATAAACCATTTCCTTCAAATCAAGCTAATATGCTCCACTAAACTTGCCATGAAACTTTATCACTTCACCAACATCTCTAACAACTCACATCCCAAATTAGGACAAATCAACTAAAGTCTCACATTCATTTGAAATTATATTCATTACTTCACAACAACTCATGTCTCACATGCATTTGAAATTATATTCATTACTTCACAACAACTCATGTCTCACATTCATTTGAAATTATATTCATTATCAATTGTCCTTTGTGATAAAGTTCAAAAAAGTGATGTAAAATTGGAATTGAAAAACTGATTTCAATTTGCAAGTCATCAAATTCAAAAAACAGAAGTAAAAATATACCTTTTGAACATCAGCACCAACGTAGGCCACCACATCGTTCTCAAAGCCACATAGCATCTTCAGCATTTGCTTTTGACGCCGAGTTCTTGGCCCATTTCGCATGTCAACATAGCATACTTTACCCAAGAACTCTTCATAGAAATAATCATGCAAAGCTTTCGCCAATATGGTTTTGCCAAGCCCGGCCATTCCATATATTCCCAACACTCTTGCTCCAACAGTGGGGTCCTCTACAAATTGAGTTGATATGGCCTGTGCATCAAATAAACTTGTCAAAACAATCCAAATTCAATTCTTCACATGAATCACAAAAACAACTAAAACTTCAATAATCTACAAAGTACTTGAATGTATGAATTAAAGTAACTCAAAGACATTACTTTCAACTTTAAAACTACCACAAATCAGTAGCCAATATCAATACTAATTAAAACTTATAAATCTAGAATGCCTAGTCATCAATAAATATTCATATCTAAAAGCCTATAATAAACGTCAATGACACCAAAAATTATGTTATAAGTTCTATACAGACATACAAGTCCTCTTCCAAAGGTAAACTAAGAAAAAAAGTGAACAAACAAGTCCAAGAAATGCTTGCAGATCCACAAATTAAGGAACACACATCATGAAACACATCATAATGCATAATCAAAAATTCAACAAGAGGCACAAGACCAAGTAGTCTCAAGTACCTCACACATTCGACTTGAGCCAACCATGCTTTCAGAGCTGCCAAAGAGCAAGTCTGGAGGAGACAACTTGAAAATGCTCTCAACAACACACTTCCTATAAGCCACCTCCTTCTTTGCAACCTTTCCAAAATCCAAGCCATTTGACTTGCACAAGGCTCTTACAGCCGCACTCCATTTAGACAAGTCAATCTGGTCATCACATGCAGCATGTTCTTTCCATTTAGGCATCCAACGACCCTCATCCTTAACCTCTTCAATGGATAACTTAAAAAACAAGGGGAGTAGTTTCAACTTGCCACCACCACCTCTTGCACCTTGCTGAGCAGCATAGAACTCAGCCAACTCAACCATTGGCCACTTGGAACACAAAAACTCTTCTGACAACACAATCACCGCAACACGACACAATCGAGCTGCTTCAATGATAAGAGGTGCAAAGTCCTCGCCTTTGGGCAAACTGTGGTGCCTTTGATCAAAAAATGGGAAGAAATATCCCATGCGTTCAAGATCCACACACAATTGCTCCACAAAATCTTTTTGGGCTCCCGAGTGACTAAGAAATATCTTATGTTTGGCTCCGTCCAATTTAAACAAGCTGCAAAACAGTGCATGAGTTGGCCAATGATTAAAAAGCTTTGGACAATCATGCAAATCCTATGAATCTGTTTCCAAACACATACCCAAGCTCAATGGTCACTATAGGGCTCATCATGTCAAGTTTGAATGAAACTGGAGACACTCCAATTATCACTCTAATGACCTTTCTATATTTCAACTAAGGTGAAAAAAATCCAAATTTCAACTAAGGTGAGAACAACCAAAACCACCTACAAACCCATTCTTAATAAATAGATATCTTCTCAAAGTGTCTCCAAAAGTGTTTATTCAATTGTTTGTATATTTAGTTGTGATCAATTGATTGTTGATTTTCTAGATTTCGGTTTCATGACCAACATATGTGACGGTTTTGAGTTGTCTAGGGAAGTTCCACTTGAAAAACTCATAGTAATTACTTTTAAAAATTACTTTTTTTCATAATTAAAAGTTCATATCCAAATATTCTTTTCTTTTCTAATTCACATGTTTCACTTGCTAAAACTATAATAATGTTTTTTCCTGAAAAAGGAGCCTCCAACTATGCTGAATTGCTTAATTTGACGATTTTGGGTGTTATTACCTGACCACGATGCATCACTGGTACACTATTTCAATACGAATAATACATCTCAACTTATTTTTCTGCTTCAAAACTCTGTACTTTCAAGCAACGATAACTGATCATACATTGAACTCCAACAACTTCTTAACATAATGACACACCACAAGAACACACTACAATCTATGAGAAAAAAGATTCAGTACTAAATTAACTACTTCCCTGAAGATTTGAAACAATAGCGTACCTCATGGGCTGCACACCATGTGCGCTCCCAGAAGGGCCAAGTACCATGTCACTTGCTGCTCCCAAAGGCTGGCATGAGAATAACACGGACTCTGGTCCCTATTCATTGGTCAAAAAATGGATACCGTCAAGAAATAGCCTTTGATGCAGTTCACTTATAATTCAAAGATTCTATACCCAAGGGGGCAGGATTCAGAAAATCATTTTCCTGTCCATCTAAAATCAAACCAATAGAAAACTGTAGGACTATGTTCTCTTCCATAACTTACGAAGCATCAATGACAAATCAAAGGCAGTTTTCCAAATCAACAGAAAATCCCCACTTAATTGGAAAGAGACGATCATAGAGTTCATTTCCAATCAGTAAATGAGCTCCCGTAATGAGTAGGTCCAAGGATGTGAAACGCACAGCAGTTGCAAGCTGGACTTGACCATCATCATTCGGTAGCGCGGTATCAGGAACAAAACCATTGCCTACATCCTTGATACGCTTTGCACCCCCACCAGCCTCTGCAAAATGGTTGATCACGGCATCAGGAGACTCAATCAACAAACAACATACTCCATGAGGGATGATAAATCAAGCATCAAAACGCAAGATGGATGCTTTCCAAGACAAGGCTCCAGAAATTCGACTCCCAAAATGATGTCAAGGAGTTGGACATGTCTGCTAATCATCAACTCCAGAATGGCATCAAGCAAACAAAATATCCAAGCAAACAAAATATCCAAGCATCCAAAAGACATGGAACACCCAATTCATTCCTCATTACCGGGTAGAGCAGAACGCAATCGCTTCCTAAGCGGACCCGCTGCCTCACTGGGTGGGATACAAGCCAGTATTCCAGACAACCCTCTTGCACCATCCCTGCGGAGAGAAACGCAAGGATCAAAGATTCATAAATGCACGGAAGGTTGATGGAGGAGGGGCATGTGCGTGTATTGCATACAGAGTCATGAACAATAGAGGGGATACCTCGTCTCCTGAGCGAGCACTGAGGCAGTCGGCGGTGAGCGTGGCTCAGAGAGCGGGGGTGAAGCGAGAGAGACAGAAGGTTTGGAAGGCGAGGCACCCATGATATCAGCAGTCAGGCATCTTCACTCGACCGAGCAAATCCGGCATGCAAATCAGCGGAAACTGGCGGTGAAGACTGATGCTCACCGGGGCTCTGAGAAAGACCCGAACTTCAACTCTTCGACCTTGATGAGTGGCTCCAGTAGATCCTTAAAACCGCATAACACAACCCACAGACTGGACCACCACTTGCTGAGGGTGCCAACGCCCGTCTGACGCAAGTCCTACATCATATTCAACGAAAAAAACGGTGATTCCAAAAGTTCTTAACCGGTTGTGTGTGCAACTGAGCAAGAAGGTTGTCACAGCAAGTATAACAAAATTGAAGACACCTGATCCACACAGACCACTTCTGACTGTTGGCATAGACTCTATTACATACTTCCAGACCGAATGCCAGAGTCCGCACTAAGAAGTAATCTGCACTGCTTACAGTCCCTTGTATGTTATTATCCATTGTAAATTTGAGACATAAAACAAGCGACAGAATTCAGTCAAGAAAGTCTGACCTGCAAAACTTGTCACCTTATCAAGTTTCGATGCCGCTGCGACAACGACAAAAATAAATGGAAACAAGGCCTGCAAAATCCACCACTCAAAACCTTCGACTCAAACCACCAAGCACACTAAGGGCTGAGACGAGTGATCATCAAGAAGAATCAGATTCAACAGAAAATCTCAGTTTCCTGAGTATGGCAGGGGTTAGAGGTGTCGAAGTATAATAGCACACACACCTAAAACCAAAGATATGCATACCAATCTCTCCCTGTCATTTCATTTCCTTTCTAGACACGACTCAATGAAGGTGGCAGACAAGAAACTATTCAATCCGCTCCTCCTCAACAAAATCCTAAACATTTTGGGTACTTGTAATTTTCTCACGAAGCACGTCAGCAAGTACAAAAGGTAAGTGATGTATCGTTAACCAATGCAACAGGCCAGGTTTGGCTATAACATGGATAAAACTCAAGAAACAGCAGACAAGCCGACGACCAAGTCGCCTGGACAAGGTAGCACCCTGCTCTACTTTCGGTACTTCATACGAAAATTTAAGCTCACGCGGATAAGCCATGTCCGAGAGTAGCATTGCTAGATGTAGAAAAACGCCTAATCAATCCCATCGCACTATGTCAATCATTATGAACACTGGACTTCTCAAATCTGGAACACAAGAATGACAAATTCAGTACCTACAAAATACAAAGAGAACGAGAGCTCACCTACCAAATCCAAGCAGGAGCACCATAGCTAGAACAGAAAAGGCCAACTCCACCGACTATTAAACATTGCCCCTTCTCCTTCTAACAACTAAGTTCCTCTAAAGAGATACTCCACAAGCTGCACTATGGATCCCTTTCCAACCGTCTCTCGCCATGGAGTTCCTTGTTCGCACTCTCGCCACTATGCTACTCCGAAGAGGGTTTCATTCTGGACACACCAGCACCGACGCTATTTCGAACCGCTGGAATGTTCCGTCCTAGGGTTTCACAGCTCTCATACGCTAGAGGAAACATGATCTGATCCAACTCCTCAGGAAAGGACAACCAAGGAAGAAAACAATCACAACACGCAGAAGCAGAAAACTCCACCGTGACAACAAAGCTCATAACACAATTATTCCAGGCGCTGCACTACGAATGCTATTCCAAACTCCTCTCGCCGTTGCTCTTGTGTCAGGAGGAGCAAGCTCGGGAGCTCGTAACTTACCTTGAAATGGCATACTAATCGCACACTGGCTTCCTCCGATAAGGGTGGACACGGTCAGGGGCGTAGAGTGTGCACGCAAGCTGCCTCCAACGCTACCGACAGCCCGAGATGTTCGTGATACACTCTGCTCAAGTCGAACTGGAGTTGGCCGCTTGACAACACCATAAGGAGGCTGCCTTCTTCACCAAACCCCATCTCACACAGGCAAGTCGGAGAAAAGCTTCGACACCGAAACAACGCGTACCGTATGTGAAATTATTGGAGGAGAGCAAGTTGTTGGTGGTCCGCGTCAATGCCCGCTCTGCAACTACAGTAACTTACCATCTACTGTTCCAGCCAATTATTTTTGTATTTTCTGGTGGTACCCCCCCCTAAACCGACCGAATAATAATTCCGACATGATCCGGAGTAGTGAAGGCAAAACAAATATTTTCAGAGGTACATCAGTAGTAATGACATGGATTGCAAAAGAATTGGTAATTTTATCATTTGAATTGAAATTACTATGAATTTTGGGAGGCAAAAAGTGCACCAGACCCATGGTTAATGTCTAGACTCTTCCAATTCCGATCATACAATAACTTTTTATCTAATCATTATTTCCTATTTTTTTTAACAACTTGGGACATGTGTCATGTATTTATTAGTTCCAACCTTGAAAACAAAAAAAAATTGCATTCTAAGCATGGTCAAAAATATGTGCACCTATAGGTTGGGAATGGGTCCTTGGTCGGGAATGGGGGGGGGTACCTTAGAGTGACTTGCACCCTAGAATGTTTGCAAGTAAGGGAAACATGGATAGAATCATTTAGATGTGTTCATTCATTTACAATATTATTTATTGTTAGAAGCTTTCATTCAAATATAGTATTTTTTGAGAATTGTTTGGGCAATATCATTCATTTTTCAAACATTTTTTTAGTGATAATTAACCACTAAAGCAAAATGATGTTTTTAGGCCCAAAATTGCTTTCTAGTACTCAAATCCAAAACAAAGCTAAAATCTTTATCTATATTTATTCATTAACAAATTCATCCATAGGATCCTTTAGTAAACTTCATAGAGTACACCCTTTTAAAATTTCAAAATTAGAAATCTTACCAATTGGATCATGATATGTTTGGATTTCAAAAAGAAATATTTTCAATTCTTTCCAAATGGTTAGGTTTCATATTTTAGACTTTTACACAAAAATGTGTAGATCCTACAACTTGCAACTCTCTATAATATGTTGAAGAAATAAGTTGGCAACACATATAAAAAATTTCAAATTTTTTTTTATATTCATGCTTGAAAAACACAGTAAGAAGAAAGAAGTACAAGATGATTTAAAATAATAAATTGTTGAAAATTTAGTTATAGGATTGAAAAATTTCAACCCTAATGGTTGTGATGTTCTAAATTTGGGTCAAACGAGACTTAATGTAGTCACGTATCTAAGATACTTTTGTGATACTTCCACAAGACTACATTAACTCTCATTTAACCCAAATTTTTCATTAGGCCAAAAAAATGTTAAAAATATGTCTCATATTGTAAAGCGATCAATTTTGTATTTCAATTGTGACCTCTTTTGTAGTTCCTGATTACAAATATGAATATAAGGTTTTCAAATATTATACTACCATTGTAAATGAATAAAATAATAAACTTTGATGATTTTCTTGGTGGGTGGGGTGGAAAATCCCCAAGACAATTCTATAAGATAACATCCCTTTAAAATAAGATCCCTTTATGTCGCTGGGCCTTGACTTAGTCCCTAAATGATTACCAATTTGACTTATCAATTGTTTGACTTTTGTAATATAAATTCAACGTTATAATGTTGTTGTTTGATGCAAACAACAATAAAGCAATGAGGTATATCCGCTTGCCAATAGGTAGACTATTGACACTTGAACATCTACAACAGGGTTTACATTTGACACTTTTCTTGAATTTTTGGATGCCATTATTTTCTATTTTTGGGTGTCAAAATGCTATCCTCTAAAAATTTGGGTGCCCATAGTTCTTGAAAGTGGAAGTGTCTACTCCAATATAAAAAAATGCTTATTATCTTTAATGTGAAATACAAATATTAGATTTCATTTCAAAGTTTCTATTGCAAATTAAAAGAATCACAAAATATCAAGTTAATAAATAAAACTATTACATTGATCTCTTTATTTGCTCTCAATATATAAATAACAAAATTCAATAAATACAAAAAAAACTCTATATGCAACAACACTTTGTAGCTAATTACTTTACCCATATATCTTTAAAGTCTATGAACTTGATTGGACATTTTGTCATTGCACTCCGAAGGAACTTTTAAAGTCTCAAAAATAAAAAAGCATTGCAAAGATGATTTAATGTGATTTTGACTTGAAAAAGCCTCTCTCACATGAAACTATGCTATTTTAGCTTGAATTGTAAGAAAAATTGCCAAAATTTGGTCATGTGACAATAGCTTCTAACATAATCCACATTAGAAGAATGAGTTAGACATCCAAACTTAATGAATTTTCAAGCTTGTGCATGAAATGTGAAAGGTAACTTCAAAAACTCTAAACTCTAATTTTCAACCATGTTCTTAACAAATATAATTCTTCTATGCAAAAGTGCTCAAAAAACTACAGGGCTTTGATTGAACATTTGTATAGAAAATTCTTGGATCAATAACAAAGGACATGGGACCAAATAGCTTAGTTGCATTGAAGATCTTCAAGTTTGAAAATTGCTCTTATAGAAGGATAAGCATCCTACTCACATAGGCTCATGCTCAAATACCTTGCATCCATGAGCTAGAAAGCAATTCCAAAATCCAAAGAAAGATACTTCCAATCTAGAATTGTCGGGTTGGATGTAGCTCTAGAAGACAATTGCAAGAAACACTTACACTATTTGTTGCGTTTTGTCTGTTGTACAAGGGGATAAAACTTTTGGAATAATTTTCTTGAAGAAATATTATTTGTAAAACATTGAAAATAATGGGCTTCTAAAATTCAAGCCTATGAAAAATATTCTTTAAATGTTATGCACAAAATAGAAAAACTAAAAATTTCAAGATAGTAGATTTTTTTATTTTTTTATTTTTTAAAAATAGAAAAAACTTCAAAAATAATTTAAAATAAAACCATTGTTTTCAATCTAAAAGGGCTTCTAATCAACTAGTTTTGTCTTGATAAAAAAAAATTTACAATCCATGTATTGATACAAAGATAATACTCTTTGAATATATGTGTAAGATGGAAAAGTACTATTTTTAGAAAATCATTTGTTCAATACATAATATCTTTGTAGATGACTTCATATTCCAATTTTTAGCTTTAAATTTGTATTTTGGAATTCAAAATAATACTAATACTCTCTAAAATGGTTATTAGGGTGACATATTGACATCCAATTGTGGACATTTTAAAAATAATAAATTATTCTTGATAATTTGAAGAAATTATCTTGTCTATATAATGGTCTTATCTTTCTCAATTTGATAATTTGGAATCCTTCAGTGGTTTATAATGAAAGTTATGGCTAGAAAACAAGCAAAATAAACATTGTTACATGGGGGGGTCACTTCCCGCATTTTAAAAACAACGTGCGGCTTAAAATAGAGAGGATTTTATTCATTTTGGATAAAAATTATTAAAAATTATTAAAAATTTACAAGTAAAGTAGGGAACATTCAAAGTTACAAATCCATTATAAATAGTATAGGTAGCCTACAAATCTGGGCCATTAAAGTTTTAGTACATGTAATTTAGGGTCCAAAGAATTGGATCCTAGGAACCGTATTTAGTATAATTAGTGAATACATGTGGTTGTACAACTGGGTAAGAGATATTGTGGATGAAAAGTTGTTTCGTTGGCTGTAATTAACCTTGTAGACAAAACAACAATGTGGAAGAACCTCAGTTAGCGTTCTTGTTTTCAAACCTTGTGGCAGCGTTTCGTATTGTGACTTATGTTTGTATAGGTAAGCTCTAGTAGAAGCTAATTTCTATTTTCATTTAAATCCACACATTGCCTTGTATTTTTGAACACATGTGAATGACAAATTTGTGCAAGTCCTTTTCCAACCTGAAGTTTTACTTTGACGTGTTTGTTTCTTAGTTGTTTGAAAACGGTGTTCTATTGTTTCCCCTCGTGTTTTCCTTTATTATTTCATGCTTGTGAAAGTAGGACATCTATACAGCTCAGATTGCTTTTCTTGCTTTTAACTACAAGCTATTTTACATGTTCTTTCTATACACATGACCACATTGAAGTTTGATCATTGTTTGAGAAAGCAAGAAGATAGATTGAATTCCAATCAAATTTTTTTTTAGACTCTTTCTGTAACACTTTTGCTTTCACATTACTTTTTAATTAAATTTTTTTTACTTACAATGAATATAGCCTAAAAAAACGCATTGACCCTGGCAATATAAGTAATGATAGAGTGCATTAAAATGGGTCATTTTTCGGAATTAAATAATTATAGGGACCCTTTTAATGATGCCTTGGAAGTAAATAGTCCCCCAAAAATACCCCCTTGCTGCACGTGGTGCACAAAATATACAAAGAGTGATCCACCCGAGCATTGTTATGCTACGGGTGGCAAGGAATAGTATAAATGTTTCTTGCAATTGCCTTAGAATGCAAAATTTGTTATTTAAGTTAGATTTTAGGAGGAAGGGCCAAGATTGGCTCGCTAGAAGACTACGTACTCTCAATCCTTCATTGAAGCCCTAACTCTAGCTTGGCTCCTCCTCAACTCCTCCAATACCTATGTCATATTTGTAACAATCCTACTTGAATGCCTCAACGTATGATAATTACCAGCCTTTTGAGAAGAGAGATATGAAAGACATTGTGAATTCAAAGCGTCCTTGGAAGCTTTAGTCGGTACACTACATCTAAAATTTTAGATACAACTTGGAAGGGCCCCAAAAATTTAGAAGCTAATTTTTGAGATGGTTCGATGGTTGCAATATTCTCATGCTACAAGAGGACCTTGTCACCCACTTGAAACGTTGGCTGCCGTGTTACTCCGCAATCATAACTTTGCTTGGCATGTTCTCCTGCAATCTTAACCATTGTTTTTATTTCTTCATGAATCTATTGCAAATTTTGAATTCAATCTTCCGGTGTTGGCATTTTTTACACCCGCAATGACTAGTTTTCCAATGGAGTTAAAAAAACACAATATAAAGCTTAGTTAAGAAAGGAGGGGCTATAGATATTACAAATACCTAAATTTTGAGTCTCACATAGGCCATTCAAATTTTTGGGGGGCGTCACATGACACTTAAAACATTAGAAGAAATTTAAAGGCAATAAGAGACTGCAAGTTATCAGGCCTTGGGAACTTTGGGAACACCCTGGGAACAATAATCTAATGTGGTCGAGACTGTGCCACATTAGAAAATAATTAAAAAAAAAAAATTTAATAAATTTTAATAATTTTTTTTTAATTTTTTTATATTCTGATTGTTCCTAGCAGCGGGAATAACCCTGAAACGGCCCTTTGGAGCCTTCAAATTTCTTCTAATGTACTAAATCACTACAAGAGAAAGGGGTGTTTTAAGTAGTGTCCTAGACATCACGTCTTTTAAGTAACATCTTTTAAGTAAGTTTTTAAGTAAAATTTTACTAAAAAGATTGTCTTTTTAGTAAATTTAAAAAAAAAAACTTACTTAAAAGACGTGATGTCTAAGACACTACTTAAAACACCCCTTTCTCTTGTAGTGAATGAAACCTATATGGATGTCAAATTTATACCATGATCTATATTCAGACTCAAGTGCTTGAAAATAATTCTATGAGTTGGTATAATCTCACTTTGTATAAATTCAAAGAGGTTTTATTGGAACAAATTTAGATATATGGTCATTGCAAGAAACACTATGTAGGTTTTGTAGCATTTTTCATAATACTCATTTTTTGAAGGGAAGTACTTTATAATTAGAAATATAATTTTCAAAAAATATTAAAAAAACATTAAATGTATACACCTTTAAAAAGAAGGTACCTTAGGAAGGAAAGCATAGACAAATTTTCTAAGTAGGAGAACTAGAAAAGTGCAAAATTTCATGAAAATAGGTATTTTTACATTTTAATTCATAAAAAATAGGAATTAAAAAAAAAAAACTAAAAATGGTCAAATAGGAAAAACTTCATGATGAAAAGATTTCACAAAAATAATGATCTTAAAACCATCTTTAATGTTTAAAAATGCGTGTGCAAAGCAACCTTGCTGGTATGCATGTAGAGAACATAAATTTATTTTTTTTGGGTAAAATTTGGTAGGCACATGCCTACCTAGTGTGGGAATACACTACAAAGATTTCAGCTCTAGATCATTAATTTTGAATACTCCTCAGTACTAAAAAATCCTAAACCGCATAGTGTGACAAATTTGCTAAATTGAAATTGAAATATAAAATGATTTTATAATTTTTTTGAAAAATAAAGTATCTAAATACTATCAAATTAGCCATCTTCAATAAAAATTTCAAATTAATTGGGTTTATACTTTGCAGAAGACAACTCTGTCACTTCAAATGTGATGCAAAATAGTACCGGTCTCTCTTGCAATCACCCTACACTACTTTAGATTAGATTCATTAGAAGAAATTTGAGGCCTCTGGAGGGCCGTTTTGGGGTTGTTCCCTTGTTCTAAACCAGCAGTAATGCTATCAAAATTTTAAAAAAAATTGACCCAAAAGTGGAAAAATAAAAATAAAAATAAAAATATTTTTTTTTTTCCAAAAGAACTAACGTGGCACTCTCTTGACTACATCAGACTGCACATGTGGCAAAATTCCCATGTTGGGAACGCCCTGGGAACTTGCAGTCTTCTAGCGGCCTCAAATCTCTTCTAATGCTCTTGCAAACACCATTTTTAGTATCATGAACAAACATATTGTTAGGCTTTATTCAAGTTTAAACAATGTTGTAATTGAATGTTATTCAAATAAATAGCTAATAAATATCATACATATATAGGCTACTTATGGGTGATTGCAAGAAACACTTGTACTATGTGTTGCGTTTTTTTGTTTTTGGCTTTTTAGTACTTTTTGTACTACGAGTCATCTTCAATACTATTGGGGGTATGGAACATAAAATCTGAATGGTCAATTGGATTTCAAATTTACTATTTTGGCAACATGTAATGTTCATCATTGGATGACAAAAATGAATGGAAATACTTAATTTGCCATAAAAAAAAACGTTGGAAAATAGGACGTATTACAAACTCCACTAGTACTATTGAGTCTTCTTATGTATCCTGAAGTATTATTTTGAGCCACATGCTACAATTTATTCTAGAAAATGAGACTTTCACGTTTCAATTTTAAAAAAATTAGGAAATGAATTTGAAAATTTTATTTTAAAAGTGGCCATTGTTGCCAACTAAAAACAAAATAGGAAGATCAAAGCTAGAACTAAAAAAATATTTTTAATTCAACATAAATTCAACCTGAACATAGCACCGTTTAGGCCAATGTAAAGCACACTTGGAACATGTTTTTGGAAATCTTTCTCCTGAGAGGGTGTATTTCTATTAGAAGACCTAGACTACTAAATCTAACAACGTAACTCTTCAGAAAAGGTACTCGATAGTACTAAAACCCATCAAAACCGCATGTGTGACATATATTCAAAATTCAATTTCACCTATTGCATTAATTTTGAAAAAATTGAAATAATTCAAGTGCATTTTCTATTGCTATATAAAGCTTGCTTTTGAATTTCATGTTCATTCAATCATTTTTGCAGTATTTATGGCACAAAACAACTTCCGCCTTGAACATGTCACAAAAAATAGGACAAATGTTTCTTGCAATCACCCTTGTCAACTATTGCAGGCTTTTATACACTTGAGGACAAAGGACCATCAACCATAACTTGCAACAAATGAGAAAGTTGAAAAATAAAACCACTATTATGGTTGTTCATTTTCCATTAATTTTTCTTTGTTTAATTCAATAAGGATGTAGAAGACTAAAAGTATCTTATGAATGAATTTCAACAAAACTATAGAAACAAAAAAATGCCCCTACTCATTTAGAAATTTTATATTCATTTGGGTAATTACCTAAGTGAAAGGGCCACGTATTTCCAAGGTTAAGGAACCCCACAAACAAATCAATTTTATAGCAAGAAAGTGAATTAACTTCAAGAACCTCAGAAACTAAGTCAGGTTGCCCAAGAAGGGCGGACTTGATGCAAATTTTGAGGACATTGCAATTTTGAAGGCCTAATTATCAAAAATAAGCCATGGACGTTCATAGGTTTTCTTTCGGCAGACTCCTATCCAAATACTGTATAAAAAAGAGCCCTACATGAATGAAGCTTGAAGGCCACAGACCGCACAACTTGAGATTGGTCAATTTAGTATTTTCAGAACACATTTGATGCATGAGGCCAGGCTTTTGAAACATAGATTTGAAACTCTAACTAACTAAGGTAGGAGGTCTATAAAGGGCCCATTTAAGAACTGGAAATTAATTTGGGGAGGTTAGACATCTTAAAATATTTTTTATTAAATTTTTCTTGAAAGACAAATGGAATTGACATTTAATCCAAGTCATTTGAATTCATATTTTTTGGAGCATTGCGGAATTAGTTATGAATTTTTGAAGTTGAAACATAGTGATTACCAAAAGAATGATCCACCTCTTGAAATGTACACTATTTGTACATTGCTTGTGCAATGAGAAAGCAAAATATACAATTAGTGTACTTTTCAAGAGGTGGATACTTTCAAAGCCAAAGTGCTTTATGGAACTCCTAACTTAGTCAATTTCAGGGTATGAGAGTGCAGATCTACACTCTTTACAGTGACTCTTGAGATAAGAGGGAAGTAATTGTGCCGCTTGTGCGATTCACTGAAGGCAGACAAATAGACTGCGTCGGAAATTTTCTTAAAATGGTGGTATTTCATACGCCATTTTTCCATTCATTTCTAGGACTGGTATAGATTTCAGGCTGCACAGTCTAAACGTGAAAGTGCCAAGTTTGTGGAATACTGCCATTTTAACGAAATTTAGGTTCTGTGCATGCAGTATCAAAAAATCATATATACATCAATGCACAGGAAAGGTGGACAGCCGGCCTGATTTTTAAACTTGTGGCATATTACACATTAGGCATGCAGAAAATTACAGTAACTCTGCAATTAGCTTCATACCACAGCCTTGTCACAGTTAATGTTGAACTAAAACTATGAAAACTGCTTTCCATCATTGAATTCGGTGGAAGCTTCCCGAGCAAGGACCTTCCTTACAGTATGTACTGTACAGTACATTCAATCATTCTGCACAGTGTTGAGCAGTCACCATATGAATGGGGTCTCACGTTGTAAAATACTTTCATTTGATGAGGACCAAGGCCAGTGTAAACTTGACTACACATTCCCGTGCAATTACTGCGGACCATGGCAATTCCAAAAAATTGTGTTCAGAATTGAAAATTCTTTGAAGACATTTCAGCCCACAGGATAACTGAATAGCCTTGATTCATATTTCTCCCCACAGTAATTGCACGAAAAAGTTTCACGAAGCAGCAATCCATCGCAAGTTTAGCAACAGGGGATACTAGGATTTGCTGCAGCTGGGGTGTCTGCGTAGTCATCTGTCTCATGCTCCTCTTGAAATCGAACCCACCTGTCGAATTTGGCAGCGTAATTGACCGCCGACAATGGAGATGAACTGGTCGGCACCTGTAACCCAATTCGCAGGCATTGACAAAGTTTAGCCTTGCAAATTTTAAACTTCATAACCTTTTGGAGTCTAGCTATGAAACCTAAATTAATCAAACTATTTAATCATATATTTGAGAAAAAAGGAGCTAAGGAGGTAAAATCAGTTCTTAACTCCAACTACGAAACGATGGACAAGAAAATTAGCTTTCCAGTGCGGCCCTTCGTTTTGTTAGATTTGGAGTCGTATACCAAAATATTTGATTAGTTTGTGACAGGTGGTTTTGGAATTCGTTGATTGATTTCCTATAATTTCACAGAACATGACAAAATTGGCGCATTTGGAAAAGGTCTCTCCACTAAGAAAACTGAGAGGCATGAGATACTCATATGAAAACTCAGACTTGGAAATTCCGTTCCATTTGTTTAAAAAAAAAAGAATAAAAGAAAATAAAACTCAGATCTATACTCAGATCCCCTAGACTTAAAACTTCAGAGTTTGACTTTTGAGGTATTGTAAAACCCTAAATCGCATCAAGGTAGAATTTCAGCTCCAGGTCCAGACAGGCGTTATTCTCGTCATCAATGAAAACTTAGATCTATGCCTGTAAATTGTAAAAGATATCAGAGCTCTAAGGTTTCAGGGTTCCAACTGAAAGGCCATCTGGCCACACTAATATTCACCAAGAGAACAAGTAAAAGGTTGTAATTAACCAGATGTAAACTACAAGCTAAAATTACAAGAATCAGAGGTTGAATCAAAAGTGATGTTAAATTACATATGGACTATACATTGTATGGAAAAGGGCATGCCAAGATCGACTCACCGCATCATCACCAGATTCTTGATCACTCCAGTTTGACGATCGCTTCTCGAAGTCCTGTCTCTCTACGGATAAGCTCCGAGTTTCTACAACGTTAAAGTGAACGCAAATTGCAACATATTAGCGCGACCGTAGCATGCATTTAGAGTAAGTTACATATAGCGAAGATCTACATAATTATTCTATTACAAATCAGAACCTCATATATATTCGTTGACATGGTGCAGTTTAATTCAGTGGCTGAGATGAAACCTGTCTCAGATCCATACAAGTCTTAGTTTTTAGAGCTCTGAGCACTTCGACGTCCTGAATTTCAGCGCATTAGTTTGGGCACATGAAAGTCACAGTTTTGGCGAACTGCAACACACCATGATAACGAATGTACACAACCATTAGAGCTCTTTAATTGTCGGTGAACAAAATGTTGTAAAAGTGCAATTAGTAGGAGTTCCGAAGCTTCTAGATTCCACAACTGAGAGGCTCCTACTCTAAATTCGGCGAAGCTAGTACCCAAACCCCAGAATTAAAAAAAAACAGAATTTAAGATCTCAATATCCCTCGTAACGACACAACCCGGCCTGTCGTCAGGTCGGAGCTGAATTTTTCCAAAATTTTAAGCACTTAGTCTACATTCTCAGGTAGGTTAATTGATTACCAACTAGGTCAGCTGCTCAAATTTTGCAAGCACGATGAAAAGTATATCACCAACTGGCATGACAAGCAGACGTACTAGCTACTGTAGCTAGCGCAAGTCGGTGCTTCAATTCTATTTACATCAAACCCAGTAACCCACATACCTCCAAAACGCAGATTAATTTTCAGTGAAATAAGCACAGATTCGTCCGCCCATTCACACCGCACATCTACACTAATTCCTAGTTTTCAAAGCTTTGAGCAACTGAACCTCACAACCTCGGCACTCTAGCTGAAACACGCCGTTTAATTAAATCAACATGACAATACCAGAATTCGTTCGTCACCTGACGGACTCCGGTCTCTCAGTTCTCGAGCAGCATTGCAGCAAGTCGGTGTCCCCAGCAACACCAAAACGAACGCCAACCCCAACCTCATCGTCGTTCTCGATCTTTCAGCCATTTTCGATCCCGGTTCTTCGATCTTTCAGGAGCGAGTAATTGCACCTTGACACAGCAAGCAATTTATCCGTCCAGCACTGATATCGATCTACCACTCGAGCTGGCTTGGGGTACCGATACCGTACGTCGTGCTAACTTGCGAACGAATGTCAAACCCCGAAAGCTGGTCCTTCCAGCCGGAGGAAGTCGCGGCAGGAAGCTACGAATCGAAGCTAGAGACTGCGAAGTCGTCCACGAATGTCAAAGGCGGGCAAGCAAATCTTCAACTGAAGGCAGAAAATTGTAGTAAGAGGATCGTCGATCAGAAGGTACGTATGTACTGGCATGGGACCAGCCGGACTGGGCCCCTAGCCATCCTGATCCTGAGGAACCGCATCTAGCTAGTTGCCGGTGGATCGGACGACTGCGATGCACTTGCAAACTTGCACTGGACCCAAAAGTCAACTGAAACTGCAACTCTGCTAATGATAGTGCAAAAGTTTTAGATCCAGGCATGATCGACGCAGCTACCGGACAGTTCAGGTCTACCCAGTCGTCGACTACTGAGTACTGATGAGACACTAGCCAGGGACATTATCCTTGGACGTTTTACTGACGGGAAGAAATATCAGAAGGTGGTTTGGTTTTGCATTAGGAAGGAATTAGGGAAAAGCGGCAAACAAACAAGGAACATGACACTGTAAATCACATTGTAAATCACTCTGCGTCGCAAATTGGCAACCGACACTGTAAATCGGGAAAAGTGTTTCGTGTGGGATCGATCGAATCTGAGATTATTTACATACCGTATATATTCTTGAGAGTGGTTTGCATTGGCATTCGTTGCTGTTGTTATAACTTAATGATCTGAGGTTCAATATGAAAATGTACGGTACAGCAGTCAATTGGTAACGAATTTCTCAATTTCCTTCCTCCGAGATCCACTGGAATCAACTGGGATCGACTATGCCTGCTTTCCTAGCGATTCGTGGCCCTGGTCCGGGGGATACTGGTAGTTGCAAGGGCCAGCCAGCTGTGGGATATTCTACTGTAGTAAAGTTGCAGGGCAGCTGAAATGGGAACACGGGCAGCTACCCAGGGACCAGTTACCGTATATATATCCAATTTTCTAAGGTACCGGTAAGGTAGTAATATATACTCCCTCTGTCCCACTAAAAACCTCCAAATCAAGCAGAATTTTTGTCCCACTAAAAAGCTCCTTTTTGTGTTTTGATTGTTTAGTGAGTGTTTGTTACATTGAACAACCTTGTGGGGGCAAGTGAGACAATCAAAAAGCATTCCCGTGGTCTTGCAAGCTTGGCCTTGGCGATATGAGACACCTTGTACTAATTTCTTTGTCAAATAGTAGTGTTGTCAGCCTATTTAGTGACTACTTTGGTGCTATTAAAATTTGATCATAAAGTGGGATAGTTTTTTTATTTTTGGATATTTAGGTTGGAGAACATGACATTACAATCCCATTGCAACCACCACCCTTTAAATCATCTAAAATGACAGAGCTGGCAGCAATTATAAAATATGTTCAAATATCACACTTTTGACATGAATTTTGGGTGCCTAAATGATAGTGTCTAAGCTTGAGATTTTGCATAGATCTAAGGGATGGGTTATTTATTCTTGAATGAATGTATTTTTGGCACTTTGATTGAAAATATAGTTAATTTCTTAACGGGAAGAGTTTTGGAGGTTTTTAGTGGGACAGAGGGAGTACAACACATTTGCAAACTAGAAAAACTATCAAGAAAATCTTTATATTGTCATATGCAAACACATGTTAAAAAAAGAACTAGAAAATAAATTAAGAGGTAGAATAGTCTATTGACTTATAGACTTATAGTTGTTGACGTCCAATAGATTCAATGGGATTCTAAGAGCAAACTCAACAAGTAGTTTGGGCTTCCATTTCTTCCCCAACAAAGTATATTGATGCCTATTGTACTTGTGTACATCCCATTTTGCAATTTTCAACCGCCAACAATTTTGCACTAAGAATTTCACACGTCTAAGCAAAAGTTATATAAGCAAAATCATAGAAGGTCAAAATACTTGTCTTCAATATTTATATGCATCAGCAATGGAACAATATTATCAAGCAAATTAATCCTAGAACTAGAGCCAATCCAAGAAGAGTTTTCTTAATGAAAAATCTCCAATCTTCAACTGCAGTATACTATTTAGCAAATTGACAGTTTCATCACAGTAACCACTAAATCTGGAATTACTAATAGTGTAGGAGAAAGCATACGTGTGCTCACCATCAAAATGGTCACCGCAGTTCCTCTACTAGCACTCCACCATCCTTCTTTACCTAAACAACGAAGGAAAAAACATCTCATATTATGGTGAAAGCATCCAAAACCGTCAATATTAGCAATTCAGAATAGTTGGAGGCTTGCACCTTTTTATATATATAATGTTTTTGTAATATTAGCGAGTAAAAATGATGAATATTAAAAAAAAAATAGATTTTTCAAATGTGGTTTGTAATTTCTATGATTTTTTTAAAGTGAAGGCTCACTAGACCATTGAAACCAATTCTTTTTTTTTGGTTTTGGGAGAAGTGCTGAAGTGGCAACATATGAGAAAATGATGTAGCCAAATATTTTAGTATTCATCTATATTTTCGATAGAAATATCTTTTCATCCACATATTGGATGAATTTCATTTAAAATTGGCAATTTCATCCAAATTTTAAAAAAAATTGGAGCAATTTGGCATTATCATCCAATTTTTTCTTCAGATTTTTCCTATAGGCTTGATGCAACCCATTTTTTTTGAGGCATTTGGGCCTCATAAGGCCCAAAAAAAAACACTGACTAAAACTGTCACATAAGTGGACCCAAAACTAAAATCTGCAAATATCAGTAGTCAACAAATGAGAGTTAGGTATGTGTCCTTCAAATGTGTCAGAGAATCAGAGTTAAGCATTTCAAAGATGCAGTAATGGGAAGTCTAGGGACAAATTTAGTGATAGTCTAAGGTATAAAATTGGGAACAGGGAAGCTAAAGGGTGTTTCTATCTTACTATACCATGACAACTGCAAATCCTACATTCACTACAGTAGCTACATCCAGAACAACGTCCGGAAAATATTTTCAAAATTTAGGCCAGAAGCTGGCTACTGAAGAGTATGTTCGGCCAAGTCTTTATTTTGTTCGGTTCTTGCCTTTTCCCATCTAATCAGACCGGTCATTTTCCTTTGGTAGTGAAGTTAAATCGGCTAATTTTCCTCTCATCTTATACTTGAACCGGCTCATTTTCCTTTTACATGACATATGAATCAGCTGAATTTCCTTTCACAATTAATTTTAATCGGCTAATATGCAAATTTTCATTTCTACAAAAATATATACATGTACATGCAAAATCTTTGTCAAAAAAGAAATGTCTTTGGTAGGAGTTGAACCTGGAAACTCCTCAACCAGTTGAGGACCAAAGACTTAACCTTACTAAAATACAAAGCTCACATTCTTAAGAGAAATGGGGCTTTGTATTTTTGAAGGGCTTCTATCTACAAATGCATCATAACAATCAAAATTGAAAATCACTAACATCAATGTTACCTTGTGGTGCCTCACCTTCACCTACACCAGCAAGATACAATTCTGGTCTTGAATACAAATGTCTAAATTTTCGTGAATTTCTCCACAAAACAATGGCCTCAAGTAAAATTGGATTAGCACTATCACTATCTGGACCTTCTAAAGCAACACGCATAACACTTTCAAGATGTTTGGTTTTCAAATGATTCCTTACTTTAGTCTTGATAGAATTCTGAACAGAAAATGCCCTTTCACAAGTGGCAGTACTAACACATTGAATTCTTGTAATTTCAGCAAGAACAAGTAGGTTAGGATACTTAAGTTGAAGTGAAGGGCTCCAAGCTATGTGACTCCATAAGTCACCAAAATCCTTGTCCAACCATTTCGTGGTTGCTTGAAGTTTAAAAGCAAAGAATTCCCTCTTTGTCACTAAGGGGTTAATTAGAGCTTCAAATTTCTTCCCTTGAAGCTCTAAATCCTGTCCATAATGCCCACATAACACATCCAACTCCAAAACCCCCCAACTAGCTAATCCTACTTGTCTAGTAGGCATGTTAGAAGGGTTCAAGATTTTAAAAGCTCCTATAATTCCATTATCAGCAAAACGACTCTCTAAAGCAACACAAACATTTTGAGCATAAGATTTTTGAAAGGCAATGGCAAATTCTAAATCTGCCCCAGTCCTATCCCTGTTCATTTCCACATCATGATACATGGACCCACGAATTTCAGATTGCAATCTCCTCATATAACCACCAGGTGGTCCAAAGTTTGGAAGAATATGGTAACCAATATTCTCATTGAAAGTGTCAGCATTTAAATCAGTAGATTCATCCACAAATAGCATTTGAATTTGTGCAATTTCAGTCTTAATTAG
This sequence comes from Pseudisothecium myosuroides, assembly GCA_951799445.1. Taxonomy (NCBI): domain Eukaryota; kingdom Viridiplantae; phylum Streptophyta; class Bryopsida; order Hypnales; family Lembophyllaceae; genus Pseudisothecium; species Pseudisothecium myosuroides. The sequence continues at coordinate 10,276,640 of OX637292.1, read as the reverse complement.
AGACCCAATGCAAGAAACATCAACAAACTTGTGTTGAAAAACTCTACAAAGGAGAGACAAACTATGTAAAATATCAGCCAAAAAGTGTAAAATATAGATCATTTTGAAAGATCTTAACTTATTAAATAGAATGGGGCTAGTACCATCATCTTTTGCTACAAGTGTATCACGGAAATAAACCAAAACACTCTCTAAACTATCACAAAGAGTTGTAAGTGCTTGCCACCTAGATAGCCATCTGATTTTATGGAATCTTTTCAATGTCTTCTGAGAATCAAATAATTCTTTTTGCAAAGTTTGCAAAGAGGATTTTCTCTTTGTAGACTTTTTAAAATGGGCAGCCACTGAATTTATAAGGCTATCTACCTCATTAGACAACAAAGAACATCCATTTCCTTTAGCTGCCTCTAAAGAGGCCAAATTCATTCTGTAAGTTATACAATGTACAGCAATCAGATGGGGATTTACCTTGTTTTTCAGCTGAGTTGCAACTTCAGTCTTCAGCTCTAGATCCCACCATCACGGATATCCCATCTGAGCCAAAGTCTAAAAACTTGCTGAAATCCAAACCCCAATTCTTCAAAGTGGATGTTAGAGTATCATACATGAAAGCAGCATCTTTTTTTCCACATACACATTCTATCAGCCCTAAAAACACACATGCAGGCATTCCTCCTTCTATAAAAGTTGCAAAAACAACCACATAACCTGTCACTGAAATATCTGTGGACTCATCTATCATGATGCCAAAATATTTTGAGTCCTTGATTCTATCAATTACTTTTTTTTGGATCACACTTGAAATTAAAAAAAATTAGGTCAGAACATGATTTTTCATCATGGTATAAATCTTTAGTGATACATGCATTTAAAGACACAAGCAATTTGCACAAACTAGGGAATTTACAAAAGGGCAATGTTTCCTTCCCAATGAAATAAGCTGCCTTGAAAAAGGCAAAAATTGCTTCATCACATGTTTTATTAGACTCCATGATGACCTTTTCCATAATTTTTTGACCAGATTGGGTAGCCCAAGTTAATCTCCTATACTCATCAGACCTAGCATGATCCTGGAAGGCTGAGACTTTTATATTTACTGAACCTTGTTTTGCAAAAACAGATTTACCACCTTTTTCTTTACAAGTTTTACAAAGAACCTTACCTAATGAGGAGTTGAACTCAATCCAGTCAAATTGTGTGTACCATGCATCTTTCCACAATTTCAATGCTAACTCAATAGAATTTTCAATTTTATTGTTATTAATTGAAGTAGACTGTGAAGCTTCAGTTAAAGCCAAATCGTTTTCTTTTTTATTAGATTGCAACATGTTTCTAATGGTTCTTTGATGTTTAGCCATGATCAGATTACAAATTGTTTAAAAATCTTTTGAAAATGTTGAACAAAGGAAAAAAATTATAAAGCCCACAAAAAAAGGAAAAAATACTCAACTCTAAAGACAACAATTTCAATAATTTCAATGCAAGTGAGAATGAAGGGAAGGAGCAAATCCCTGAAAACACATGGAAGTTGCTCCACAACCAATATGAAGGGAAGGAGCAAATCTGTAAGCCTCAAGTCTTCTTCAAAAAAAACTCAAGCCAACTACCACACAACAAACAGAGGGATTTTAGCTTAAGTACAATACACCCCACAATACAAAGTGTAAGAGATATTGTTTAGAATACCAACAATATGTATCCAAGTTAAAATATAAAAACTAATCTACCTACACATTCAAGTGGAAAAATGCTCCCTCAACCCTATTGTTTTCTTCACTAAATAAACAGCAAACAAACTAAGACAAAAACAAAAGTAAAATACAAAGCTATATCCGTAGTAGTCAAGGTTTCTTAAACTCAGGAGTCCTATTTTTCTTCTTCAGCTGCACAAAATACCTTGACCAAGGAATTAGAATTAACAAATATTTGCATCTCATATATAAAATACTTGCACAAAAAAGAGGTACAACAACCTACCAAGTGTTGCCCTTCAAATCAGTTCAAGTTTGAATAGCATACATCCCTTTGGCAATGATCTGTTGACGTTTTAAAGTTCAGTAGATACTGTTAGTAGCGGATACATCTACATACATGTGACAAAGCTAACATAAGTTTAGCAACTTCCTCTAAGATAGTTATCAAATTTGCATTTATAAAAAATTATTTAGTGAATATGTAGGAGTTTCCAATACATAAATCTATTTAAGAGTTTTAGGAACCAAAGGACAAGGACTTTCAAATGACGATGAAATTACTATTGAAGGTTTCCATCCACAGTGGTGATGATGCATCTGAGATTTTCTTTATTAGAATGGGAGATTGCCTACCTTTTTGCAAATTGAAGATCAAATAGCATATATTAAATAAGGAATTATATGAATCAAAGCAACGGAAACTATGAATTGTTTAGGTCAAGCTTGAGACTAATATTGTAGTGAACCAAGACAGTATATACATGTATCAAAAAATCTTACAATGAGCAAGAAGAATACTTACAGCAAGCAAGTCCAAGGGATTTCACCCAACAGTCAACGGGTCAAGGAGGAAGATGCACGGTTTCCAAATTGTTGAGATGAGTAGCTTCTTTCGCAAGTGCACAAGAGTTTTGAGTTTCGCACAATGTCAATTCCAAGATTTCGAGCTTGTAGCCACAATCTCACTTGCAGCTCCAGTTGGTGATGCAAACACACGTTCTCTGAAAAGACTCCAGCTCCTCAAACAAGAAAATAAATGGCCAAACAATCGACAATGCAAGCCTGGCAGATCAATGCAATACTACTTCTATTGATCAGACCCACACAATGCCAAATACCTCCAATCATACAAAACAAAATAAAATGCAGCAAACCTAACAGCACCATGGATCCAAAAGCTCATGCCAACAAGCAAGCAATCTCACACATAATTGCAGCACCTACACCAAGACAGCACAAAACATATTCACAAATCCAATGCACCTTGAGAAGAAAAAAACACTAAGCTCCAACAATCACACAACCACAAAAGATTTCTACACTTCAAAACCTCAACTCCAACATTGACAGATTGGTACCCACCTTCTTTGCACATCAAACGTTTGGTTCTTCTAAGTTGCAAGCAGCAATCTCACCACAAACGCTTCCAACACAATGTGACGCTTCCAATGCAATGTGACGCTTTCAGTTTGACCAAGGAGATTCCAAGCTCAATAAGCTTTCCAAAAGTAAGCACAAGTAGTTACAAACTAGTATATGGCAAGAGTTAGGAAGGCGAGGAGGTGGGGAGCAGGAGGCAAGGAGCAAGCATGGACGGAGGTGGGAGCAGGAGGCGAGGAGCAAGGGCGGAGGTGGGGAGCAGGAAGCGAGCAGCAAGCATGGACGGAGGTGGGAGCAGGAGGCGAGGAGCAAGCATGGACGGAGGTGGGAGCAGGAGGCGAGGAGCAAGCTTGGGTGGAGGTGGGGAAGGAAGGAGCAAACTGGGGGGAGGCGGGAACATCCAAGCACCGCGGCCGCCACCTAGCCGTTGGTGGTGGCTTGACGGGTAGCTAACCCTAAACGCAAGTGATCCTACTACCCTAAACTGGCTGTCTTCATTAACCTCAGCTAAGATCCGGCCATACCCTCGGGAGACCCTCTAATATCCGTTTTCTGTTACTTGTAAACAGTCAAATTCCGCCCCCCTTCTCCAAAGTAAAGGTAATTTTCCTACCTATTTTTTTACTGCCCAGTCAATTTCCGCCTTATTACCATTGCATCTGGTTTCACTACCTAGTGATTTAAATTTCAACCGGTCAAGCTTCAATTTTGATCGGCTCATCTTGTATTGGCTGCCGATTCTTCCCGTACATTGATCCAGAATTGTCAATTGAAACTAAAGCTTTACCAAAAATTCTGTACCAGAGTAATTCTTTGAAACCTTAATTACTCAGTCAAGAATCACAAGGGAAACTCAAATGCAATGCACCACAAAAATCAAGAAGTTTGCTTAAAGTTGTCAAACTTTTTGAGTTTATTATTATCCAAGTGAGCACTACTATTCAAAATTGCGAGGGTTAAACCCTAAGTATTTGAACCACATGATGTCCAAAACGTATGTAGTCCGAGTGAAAGGAAAGAAAGAGAATCAATTTCAAAAAGCAAGAGGATAACAAGGATTTGTAGTACCTGACGTTACTGAAGCAGCTCACAATTGGAGCAACTCTAAATTGATTTCCCAACTAATAAACAAGGGCAAGTATTTGCTACAATACTCTCTTTCAATCTCTTTGAATCATTTCCTTCAAAGAGAATTCCGAAATATTGAAAATAAGGAGGTATCGTACCTGTGACTTTCAATCTTGCATGTTCTAAACTGAAAATATCACGACAAACAATTTTGGGGCTAAGTATTGAAGATATCACGATGAATAGCTCTAGGGCTAAAATATTGAAGTAAACTCCTAAAAAACTTGCCAGCCACTATCATTAGGTCAAGATCAAATTAAAATGCAACTAATTCAAATCCATGCAAACACACTAGGATAAAACTATCATTCCATTGGCATTGTCAATATTTCATCAGACTACTACAGCTACAATTTCTGGCAACAACAGGATCACGCGCCTCTCTACATCATCTTGTCACCAAACAAAATTCCTAAGTGTGTGGATAACTACACTCACAACGGACCAAAGGAATGTTAGCAACCTAAGTAGAGATCCAAATATATGTGTCAAGATAATGAAAATTTCTACAAATTTTCTAAGCTAAGTGCGTAGTATCCAATAAAAAAACACAATGTAATGCCTTGTTTGTAGAAACCCTTTGACTGTTGGTAGTTGTCCTACAACACCCCAAAAGCTGTCAAATTTCGGTGATCAACATTCTAGCTCTATAGCCATTGGTTCTGGAATCTTGCTATGGAAACAAACTTGATACTATTTTGGCCACAAGCTTGTGTGTTAGAAAGACTAATTTGCTTGATAGAATTACATACTTACATTCCAAACAACTTCAAAAGCAAAGCACATGGATTCTACAATTGCTTACAATCTTTGGAAAGTCGGAGAATATTTTGACGCCATACAACTTTGGTTTCGGAAGTTTGTTTTGACAAACTAATTATCTCATTTACATTTGCCAAATTCTGTCTAGATGAAATAATCTCTATCAATTTGTCATGAATGAATGATCTTTCATTACAAGAGGTTGAATTGTGAAAAGGTTTATAGATAGGGATTAGACTCTCAGAATTGAGAAGTTGATGGGTAGTCATCATCACTCTTGGTACATCTCCAAAATCAATTTGTAACTCTGTGAATGAAACAATTTTAGAACATCTACAAAAAAAACTTCGATCCATTGTAATTCTTGCATATGGTATCCAAATATAGCATTACTTAACCCCTAAATGCCCAAATTGCGTTTTTTTGGCAATATAGCGATTTTGGGTAGCTCATTACAAATGGAATTTTTATTATATTTTTTTGAAATTTTCACACAACATGTGGACAAGGTTTTTCTTTGAGGTCCAATAATTTTCATAAATTTTGATTTTTGGTTAAAATGTCATTGTATGATGTGTAATTTTTATTGTTTAGCAGATAACTCAAAAAATTCCAAAAAAACACTTTTTGCAGAAATAAAATTTAAAATTGGTTTTCTAGATTTATATACATGAGGAAAGCTTTGAATTGTTTTCATTTTGACTAATGAGGTGGAAGTTATGAGGAGTAAGTTTTATTTTGCGGGCAGTTATGGATTCTCTACTCTAAAATAAACTTTAAAGTCCTTTATTTAAATCAATTTTCAATATTTTTCAAAAAAATAAAATCATAGGATGTAGATTGTTTATTACAACATTACAACGATTGGGATAGGTATTTTTCAATTCCATAACTAAATTCTTAATAATTTAATGTTTTGAATCATTCTCTACTTCTCTCTATTTATTATTTTTTCTTTATTTATTGTACAATTCTAAATGATGTGAAAATTTTTAAGCATGTAGCCAACTTGCCTTGGAGAATGAATCCAACAAAGCACCACCATTTTGGACATTTTTTCATATAAATGTGGCCTTGTGAAGTGCAACTGCCCAAGTTTTTGTAGGGCCAAAAAAAGGATTTTTGTAAATTCAAATGCTAATATCTTGCAATCTATACATTGGGAATTTCTGAAAGTTTCCCCACATCTTCTCAAACAAGTGTGCTACAAGATCTTACGATTACATGTTTCCAAGATTGTTTTTTTTTTCCTGAAATTTGGTACTCGTAACTCAAATGGCGATTTTAGAACGTTTTTGGTGAAAACATAGTCAAAAACATATAGGGCTAATTGCATTGGAATCTCCTTTCACTTGCCAACAAGAAACTATGAAAATTTGAACAGTATAATAATTGTACCTAGGCACACTAGCAAAAAGTGTCGGTTTGGGGGGTACCAACATTATACAGTGCAATGATATTCAGCATCAATCTCAGGGCCACAAAAACATCCATTCGATCCACGTTCATCCAACGTGGAGATAAAGAAATGCATTCGGAAAGATGGATTTCAAATGTCTTGAACCCGTCACTGGTCAAACCTGTGACGCCCTGCGACGGTGTTAGTCCGCTGTCACACGGCACGATAACTGAACGAGAAAATATCAAGCGATGCTTAACGTCCTGCGGACAGAGCCAATATAATTTTTTATGGCACTAATTTTCAAGGCCGGTGACGCTAACGTCCTCCTGATTTCTAGGACAAATCAGTGAGGTTGCAGACTAATGGTAAGTTACTAAAATTGCAGACAATGAGAAACTGCCAACTCATGAGGTTGCTTGGCGCACTTGCACTACAGTACTCCCGAAGTCCCGATATTCGCTGCAGTGAGTGTTTTGCAGTAACTTAAGGCTGGTTTCCGTGTCGAAGCTTTTCTCCGACTTGGGTGTGCGAGGGTTTGGTGAAGAAGGCCGCCTGTTAACTTCAGTGCGGGTGCCCAACTCGGTGTGGCTAGATCAGAGAGCTCCTCGAACATCACGGCTGTCGGTGGCGTTGGAGGCAGCTTGTGTGCGCATTCCATCACCGCTGACTGATTTCACCCTACTTGGAGGAAGCCATTTCAAGGTACGAAATCACGAGCTTGGTTCTCCTGAAGTAAGAGCAAATGGCTCGAGAAATGTGGAATAGCGTTCGTAGTGCAGCGCCTGGGGTAATTGTGTTTCGAATTTTCTTGCTGCCGCTGAGTTTTGGAGCTTCTTGCTTCTGCGTGCTGTGATTGTTTCTTCCCTTCGATTTCCGTTCTTTAGGAGTTGGATCAGATCTTGTTTCTTGTAGCGTATGAGAGTTGTGAAGCAGTAGTACGGAACTAACAAGCGGTTAGAAATTGCGTCGGTGTTGGTGTGGTGAGAAACCCTCCTTAGGGTAGCATGATGGCGAGGGTGCAAATAATGAACTCCATGGCGAGAGACGGTTGGAAAGGGATCCATAGTGCAGCTTGTGGAATATCTCTTGGGTAGAACTTCATTGTTAGAAGGAGAAGGGACAATGTTTAATTTTAGGTGGAGTTTGCCTTTTTCTCGTCTGTCTATGGTGCTCCTACTTGGGTCTCGTAGGTTACCTCTCGTTCTCTTTGTATTTTGTTAGAAACTGAAGTTGTCATTTTCGTATTCCAGATTTGAGAAGTCCAGTGTTCAGAATGATTGAAAATTGTGTGATGTGAGCGGATTTCCATATCCAGCATGCTCCCGGACAGGAACTTCAATTTTAGTATGAAGTACCAAAAGAAGAGCAGGGTGCTAGGTTGTCTAGGCGGCTTGTCTGCTGTTTCTTAAGTTTAATTCATGCTATAGGCAAACCGGGCCTATTTTGTTGGTTAATGATGTTTCCAAGTACCTTTCTTACATGCGTCATGAGTAATTATCAGAAGTTCCCAAACTGTTTCGGATTTTATTGAGGACGAGCGGATTGAATATGTTCGTGTCTGCCACCTACATTGAGTCGTGTCTCGAGAGGAAAAGAAATGACAGGGAGAGATTGGTATGCTTATCGTTGGTCTCAACTTTGCTCTTGGGTGTGTTTGCGAAGGTACTTCGAAACCACTTGAAAATTACCTGAAAAACTAATTGTGGATTCTTTTTGTAATTGGAAAAGTAAAACAATAATACTTAATGATAAACTTAATAAAGAAATATAAAATAATAAAGATTTATTTTTTATTTCCTAAAATTAAATCTAATATTAAAATAATTATTAAGGAAAAAATGAGAAATAAATAAAGTTTTCCGAAAAAACGAGATAATGGGGGGATACCTCCTAAAGACAATAAACATAAAGCAAGAGAAAATGTTAATAAAGGATCTTTTAAAATTAATCCACTATAATCTCGAATATTATTTGTTCCTGTACGTAATCCGAATAATATAATACAAGCAAAAGTTCCTAAATTCATAAATATATAAAATGGTAAATAAACTATCGTACTTGTATATCCATTAAAATCCCCAATAATTATTCCAAACTCTGGAACTAGAGATTTTCTTTTGAATCTGATGCTTCGTCTGAACCCATAGCGTACTTGGTGGTTTGAGTCGAAGGTTTTGGGTGGTGGATTTTGCACGCCTTCTTTCCATTTACTTTTGTCGTTGTCGCAGCGGCATCGAAACGTGATGAGGTGACAGGTTTTGCAGGTCAGATTTTCTCTTTTTTTCTTGACTGAATTCTGTCAATTGTTTCGTGTCTGAAGTTCATAATGGATGGTAACGTACAAGCGAGTGTGTGCAATGCAGATGACTTCTTAGTGAGTTTTTAGTCAGGCTCTGGCATTTGGTCTATAAGTATGTAGTTGAGTCTATTCCAACAGTCAGAAGTGCTCTGTGTGGATCAAGTGTCTTCAATTTTGTTGTACTTGCTGTGACAACCTTCTTGCGCAGAAGCAGACACAACTATTTTGGGAGTCACCCTATTTTCTGTAATATGATGTAGGACTTGCGTCAGACGGGCGTCGACACCCTCAGCAAGTGGTGGTCTCGTGTGTGGGTTGTGTTTTGCGGTTTTGGGGTTTAGTCTGATCTACTAAGAGTTCAAGTTCGGGTCTTTCCCCGAGCCCTTGTGAGCATCACTCCACACCGCCAGTTTCTGCTGATTTGCATGCTGGATTCTCGCGGTCCAGTGAAGAAGCCAGTGTGCTGATATCATGGGTGCCTCGCGTTCCAAGCCTTCTGTCTCTCGCGCTTCACCCCCGCCCTCTGAGCCACGGTCACCGCCGACTGCCTCACTGCTCGCTATGGAGACGAGGTATCCCCTCTATTCTTCATGACTGTATGCAAAAACCTCGCATGCCTCTCCTCCATCCACCTTCCGTGCATTTATGAGTCTCTGATCCTTGCGCTTCTCTCCGCAGGGATGGTGCAAGAGGGTTGTCTGGAATACTGGCTTGTATTCCACCCAGTGAGGCAGCGGGTCCGCTTAGGAAGCTATTGCGCTCTGCTCTACCCGGTAATGAGAAATGGATTGGGTATTTCAAGTCTTTTGGATGCTTGCATATTTTGTTTGCTCGATGCCATTCTGCAGTCGATGATTGGCAGAAGTGTCCAACTCCTTGACATCGTTTTTGGAGTCGAATTTCCGGAGCTTTTTCTTGGAAAGCATCCATCTTGCGTTTTGATGTTTCATTTATCGTCCCTCGTGGAGTATGTTGTTTGTTGATTGAGTCTCCTGACGCCGTGGTCAACCACTTTGCAGAGGCTGGCGGAGGTGCGAAGCGTATGAAGGATGTAGGCAATGGTGTCGTTCCTGATACTGCGCTACTGAACGATGATGGTCAATCCCAGCTTGCAATTACAGTGCGTTTCACATCCTTGGACCTGGACATTATGGAGCTTATTGATTTATCCGAAGTGAAGTTTGTGTTCGTTATTCCCAGCTACGTAGGAATTTCTTTAGATTTTTGGGAAACTGCGTTTGATTTGTCATTGCTGCTTCTTAAGTTATGGATGAGAACATAGTCCTAGAGTTTTCTATTGGTTTGATTTGAGGTGGACAGGAAAGTGATTCTCTCATTCCTGTCCCCTTGGGTATGGAATCTCTAAATTGTAAGTGAACTACATCAAAGGCTGTTCCTTGGTTGTAGTTTGAGAGCAGTTTTGAACCTTGTTACCATACAAAATATAAAATGTGATGACGGTATCCATTTTTGACCAATGAACAGGAACCGGAGTCCCTCTTATTCTCATGCCAGCCCTTGGGAGCAGCAAGTGACATGGTGCTTGGTCCTTCTGGTAGCGCACATGGTGTGCAGCCCCTGAGGTACGCTATTGTTTCAAACCTTCAGGGAAGTTGTCAATTTTCATTACTAAATCCTTTTTCTCAGTAGTTTAGTGTGTTGTTGTGGTGCATCATGATGTAAATTAGTTGTTTGTGGAGTTCAATGTATGATCAATTATCATTGCGTAAAAGTATGAAATTTTGAAGAAGGGAAGTGGGTTGAGATGTATTGTTCATATTGAAATAGTCACACATTGTTGAATCATACGAAGGTGGAATCCGTCAAAGTAAGCAATTCAGCATAGTTGGAGGCTGTTTTTTTGAGAAAAAACATTGTTGTAGTATTAGCAATTGAAAATCATGAATATGACAAAAGAAAAAGTTGACATGTATTTACTATGAATTTTCTAAGTGGAAGCTCTCTAGACTATTGAAATTGTCACATAGACTGCTCATGAAAATTGAAATCTAGAAAATCAACTCATCACAATTGAGTGTATGAACGGTTTAATTGCACTTTTCAGGACACTTTCAAAAGAAGTTTACTTGTCAAGAATGGGTTTGCAGATGGTTTTGGTTGTTTTCACCTTAGTTGAAATATGGAAAGGTTAATGGAGTGTTGATTATGTCTCCAATTTCATTCAAACCTTTTGTGACCATTGGTCTTGGGCATGTGTTTAGAATTAGATTTTTTGGATTTGGATGATTGCTTAAAGCTTTTTGATCATTGTCTAGCTCATGCACTATTTTGCAGATCATTTAAGTTGGATGGAGCCAAACATAAGATATTTCTTAGTCACTCAGGAGCTCAAAAAGACTTCGTGGAGCAATTGTGTGAGAATCTTGAACGCATGGGATATTGCTTCCCATTCTTTGATCAAAGGCACCACAGTTTGCCCAAAGGCGAGGACTTTGCACCTCTTATCATCAAAGCAGCTAGACTGTGTCATGTTGCGGTGATTGTGTTGTCAGAAAAGTTTCTATGTTCCAAGTGGCCAATGATCGAGCTAGCTGAGTTTTATGTTGCTCAACAAGGTGCAAGGGGGGGTGGTGGCAAGCTGAAACTACTCCCCTTGTTCCTTGAGTTATCAATTAAAGAGGTCGAAGATGAAGATCGGTGGGATGCCCTTTTGGGAGAAACATGCTGCATGTGATAAGCGGATTAACTTATCTACATGGAGTGCGGCTGTGAAAGCCTTGTGCAAGTCAAATGGCTTGGTGTTTGGAAAGGTTGCAACGACAAAGGTGGCTTATAGGAAGTGTGTTGTTGAGAGCATTTTCAAGTTGTCTCCTCCAGACTTGTTCTTTGGTTGCTCTGAAAGCATGGTTGGATGTGGTCGAATGTGTGAGGTACTTGAGACTACTTGGTCTTTTAATGCCCGTTGTATTTTTGATCAAGGTTTATGATGTCTTTAACAATGAATTTGTGGATTTGCCTGTATTTCTTGAAATTGTATGTTCACTTTGTTTGTTAGGTAACCTCTGGAAGATGACATGTTTGTATAGAACTTCTAGGATATTTGTTTTTGTCATTTTCACTTTACATTGTCTTCTTGATATGGATATATGTTTGTGACTATGCAAGCTAGATTTATAAGCTCTTTTGATTATCAAGAGTTGCTACTATTTGTGGTGTTCTAGCAGTTGAAGGTAATGTCTTTGAGTAACTCTAGTTCATACATTCAAGGATTTTGGAGTTTCAATTGTTTTGGTGATTCTTGTGAAGATTTGAAGTTGAATTGTTTTGACGGTTTCCATTGATGTGTAGGCCATGTCACGACAGTTTGTGGAGGATCCTGTAGTTGGAGCAAGAGTGTTGGGAGTATATGGATCAGCTGGGCTTGGCAAAACCATGTTGGCGAAAGCTTTGCACGATTACTTCTATAAAGAGTTCTTCGGTAAAGTATGCTATATTGACATGGGTAATGGGTCTAGAGCTCGGCGTCAAAAGCGGATGCTCAAGATGCTTTGTGACTATGAGAAGGATGCATTGGATCGCATTGGTGCTGATGTTGAAAAGGTATGATATTGCTTCTTGTTTCAAATTTGATGACTTGAAGTGCTTGAAAGTGAAGTCGGTTTTGAAATTCTGATTTTAAATAACTTTGTTGCAAACTACTATGATATGACAATGAATGATGAATTTAACTTTAAATGAATGTGAGCTAATGGGAATTTAATGCTAGTTATGATTTTCCATGATCTAGGATGTGAGCTATTAGAGATATTTTTGAAGTGTTAGAGTTTCGTGTTGGTTTGAGTGGAGCATATTAGCTTTGTTTTAAAGGAAATGGTGCAATAATTGGTTTATCATGTTTCATTACGTAATTGGCCAAATGGATGACTTTTTGTGTCCTGATGAATGGAAAAAGGCACTTTTTTCAACTTATTCTTGTTGTAGAAGGTGCTTGAACACATTTTTTGAGAGTGGTGTTTAATAGTTTTCATTGTGGTGTTTTAGACCTTTCTAATTGGAAAGAGTTGACCCATGAATCACCATGAATTGTAATTTGATCTCATCTAGGTCCTTACCCGTGATTTGAATTTGAGTTGTGACAACGATCATTTTTGAATCTGAGCCCAACTAATGAAATGAAGCCTACTTACTAGAGTTTCTACTCTACTTTGAATTTTTTTTTCAAATTTGTAGAATTCAATATCTTGTTTTGATTTAATCTTCGGGTTTATAACCATGGAGTGTTTGATTTTCTATTTTAAAATGACATGGTAAATTGATTTGCACCATGATGTTCTACATTGTAAGGTGGGCAACACCCAAATCACACATGTCTAAAATTGCCATCATCACTTTGTGTACATCTTCAAAATCAGTATTTACCAATGTGCAATAATTTTTTTGAAAACATTTATCTTAAAAACTTTGGCCCTTTATAACTTTTGCATACTTTTGTATTTGGATGTTGTGGTCATTGATGTGTTACCTCCTTTCACTTGCCAATAAGAAAATATGAAATTTTGATTAGTCTTTTAACAATAATTACACATAGTAGCTAGAAATGGCGGTCTTGGAGGTGCCTACCTTATTATTCACCTATGGAGAAATTTTCAGATCTTTTAAGCATATTTTGTATTTGATATGAACTTTTTTCACTTTTTATATAATAAATCGTAGTAGTTTTAAATGTTTACAAAATAATCTGAAGTTCTTAGGTCATATAGGAGGCGTGTAAATACATCTCTAAAATATAAAGACATAAAACTTCAATCATGTGTAGTTCCAAATTAGTACGATACATAAAGAACTTTGAAGTTTGCAAAAATGGTCATATGCCTTTCTCTTCATGGTTAATGTATCTTTGTTGTGTTGATGTGCATATGTCAGGGATTGGTACAAATGAAGACATTCATGAACCAGAATCGGGTGTTTTTGGTAATTGACAATATCACTTGCAATGCTCCTTTGTTGCAAGAAGTCCAAGACTATTTGAGGATGGGATTCCACTTGGAGAGTAGAATCTTGATCACTTCAAGTAGCAAAGCAATTCTTGAAAATTTATTACCCAACATGGAATTCTACATACCAATGCCAACGTTGATGGTTGAAGAAGCTGAAGCACTTTTTTTGAAACGTGCTGCTCCTCAAAAGGCTCTTTCTGAATTGACAAGGGAAGAACAAAACATTCTTGGAATTTGCACGCAAAAATGTTGGTTTGATTCCCCAGAGGGTGGATTGTATCACCCTGTGGCATTGGCGGCATTGGCAGATTTCTTTTCTCGATTGGGTAGAGCCAAGGGAAATCAGCTTTTGGTTTGGAAGTATCACCTTGAAAAGGAAGAGGACTTGTTGAACGACGTATTGAAGTCGTCGAAAGATCTCTTTGGTATTTTGGGTTTGCAATTTAGCACTTTCGACTTTAGCGAAAAGTTGTTATTTTTGGATCTCGCTCTCTATTCAAGAAATTTTATTAAAACTTTGAGTTATGAGAGTGGGATCTTTGGTTGGCTATGTCGACTTCATGATAAATCTCCAGCAAGTATGGTAAAAAAAGTGAGTGTCCTTGATCTTATTTGGGTTTTTTTGAGGCTTTTAGTTGTTGTCAAAGTGTGAATTTTTAGGAGAATGATGTTTTTGTTTGCTCTTTCTAATGATTTATTGGATTATGTAGGGGTAGTATGTGCACTTCCTAAGGCCAGTGTGTTGTGTTTGGTGTAAATGACAAGTTCTAGTATGGAGATTTTTGCTCTACAATATCTAATGTAAGAATGAATGTTTGTTACTTGATGTAGCTATGGAATTTAAGAGAGTCCGGCGTGATCAATTTTGACTATTTAGAGGGATGGGACTATGAAGGGGGAGACCAAATGGATTATGAAGGGGGGCATGACATCGAAGTGCCTTCTTTGTATACGGAGTTTGCTAAGTGGTATTCAACGGACCATAATGTGAATGGATTGAAGAATGCTTGGGGTGTATTTCAAGCCGGAGGAATGAACTTGAGAGGTGATTCTTCAACACCAATTAAATGTTGGTCAAATCTTATTCGACTTCGCATTTTTCATATGACCCTTGCCAATGCGCGACTTGTTGCAAGCAAGAGAATGCAAGAGATGAGCAATCTTGTGGTATTACAACTCTACAGCTGTCATGATTTGACAATGTTGAATTTGGAGGGGCTTAATTGCCTCCGTGAGTTAGAACTCTACTACCTTCCAAAATTGGTGACAATTACGTTATCTGAAAATTATCCAAAATTGTCCGAAAATTCAAGCAAGGACAAGTGTGCAAGCATCTACTATTCTTTACAACATGTGGGATTGGTTAGGTTGGAGTCTTTAGTTCACATGCCTGACTTGAGACCATGCCTCTTTTTGCATTCAATTTTAGTGCGGAATTGCCAAGAAGTGAGAAATTGGGAAGCAGTGGATTGTCCTTGTGTGAAGGATTTGACACTCTTTGATCTGTCTCCAGACGTTTTGGAGAGGTTATTAGCTTTTAAATGGTTACCATTTGTGGAGGTCTTTTCTGTTCTGGCTAGAAGTGCTGATGATGGATTTGAAGGGTATTGGGAGCGAAGGGTGGATGAGAGTGATATAGGTTTAGAAGCTGCCTTGGAAGGTGAAGGGCCTTGTGCTAAGCTTCTCAAGAAGCTCCATCTACTTTTTTATGGATCAAATGACATGAGGTGTACAATTGTTGATTCATGGGAAGGTGGAGAATACTACATGGAAGGTTTTGAAGAGGTGATGGAGTTATTGTGTAGTTGATAAATGATATTTTAATGTAGCTAAATTTAAACTATATTGTACAACTTATCATCAAATTGTAGTCACCTTATTTTGATACAAATCACTTTTTGCTAATCAAATGTTATATTGTTTGATTGGGTGATACAATAAATGACTATTTCAATTGTGCAAAGAAAATTCTAACTGTAATTTAATTTCATCATTGCAATTTTTGATTCACTATAAGCTTGCGAGCAATTTTCATTCTATTGAATTGTCCATATTTGTTCCCACTTTGTTATATCTTGGTACGTCTCTCTATAAAGCACTTTGTAGCAAGCATTTGTCACTCTTACTAATATCACGTAGTTGATGCCAAGCTTTAGTTACAGTAGATCGCGTTAAGTGTATAATTATTCACTTTGGGCTTCAACATGCATTTTCAATGTGCATATTTTGAATCAACTGGCCTTTGGAGAAGGTTTTTATTTTTGGCTAAAACATGGTAGAAAAGTGTGAAGTTTTTTGCCAAAAAACTTTGAATTCAAAAAATCTTGGATGAAGTCACCATATTTGGTGGATGAAAAGATAATTATAGACATGTGATATTTTCTATCCAAAATGTGGATGAATGTTGAAATTGGGTGCACCATTGTAACATTTTATATTGCCACTTTGGCACTTCATAAAAAATGAGAAAAAAACCCTACTTTGGAGGTTTCAAGTCATTTTGTAGTCTCTAGTTTGCAATAAAGGATTCATTGAAACATTTTTAATCTCGGAAATTAATAATAAATCAATGTCCTTGATAGTATTTAATTACTAGATGAAATGATTGTCACTAGAAGAAAAACGCGTTGGCCCTCGCAGTTTTGCGTGGGCTGTTTTTCATTGAAAACCACGTTTAGTACGCAGAAAAATGTGTTAAAACGCGTTTTAACACATTTTTCTGCGTACTAAACGTGGTTTTCAACGAAAAACAACCCACGCAAAACTGCGAGGGCCAACACGTTTTTCTTCTAGTGTGTAAATATAGAAAACATTGTCATGGAAATTATTTTTAGGATTATGTTTGTTTTATATTGAAGAATCATATATTTATATATTACCTTCTATATTTGAATAACCAAAACTTAACCCCTAAAATGCTAAGGAATTTGCTTAGGTCTTTGCTTACATTTGGATAGCTCTAGTGACTTTATAAGGAATTTTGACATTTCATACAATTTTTTTGAAAAGCATCTAATTATTAGGTTGTACATGTAAAGTTTTGTTTTATATATTGCAAAATTGCAAAAGTTGGAAGATATTTCAACTTCACTATCAATATTGTATTTAATAACATTCAATATCATTGCCATTTATTTTATTTGATAGGAGAGATTTACATCTACTCCCTCTGTCCCACTAAAAACCTCCAAAAAGCTTCTCTACAAGGGGTTAACTATATTTTTAGTTGTTGTGCCACTGATATATACATTCAAAAACTAACAACCCATCCCTTAGATCTATGCAAAATCTCCAACTTAGGCACCTTCATTTAGGCACCCAAAATCCATATGGAAAGTATCATATTTGAACATAATTTGTGAATGCCGCCAGCTCCGTCGTTCTTGATGATTTAAAGGTTGGTGGCAACAATGGGAACATTTGAACATTCTAAAAACATTTGTCCCAACCTAAATATCCGCAAGAAAGAAACCTAGCCCACTTCATGAACAAATCTGCATAGCTTCAAAGTGGTCACCGAATGGATTGTCAACACTATTGTCTGAAGAAGCACAACAAAATACAAGGTGCCTTGTATGGGCAAGGCCAAGCTTTCTAGAAGAGGAGTGCCTTCTGATCTCTTGACTTGCCCCCACGAAGTTGTTCAACACCGCCAATGCTCACTCAATGGTCAAAATCATAAAAACGGAGTTTTTTAGTGGGACAAGAATTGTGCCTAATTTGGAGATTTTTAGTGGGATAGAGGGAGTATATGGGAAGCTTCAAAAAATTCTATT
The DNA here is from genome assembly GCA_951799445.1 of Pseudisothecium myosuroides. Taxonomy (NCBI): domain Eukaryota; kingdom Viridiplantae; phylum Streptophyta; class Bryopsida; order Hypnales; family Lembophyllaceae; genus Pseudisothecium; species Pseudisothecium myosuroides. The sequence goes on along the minus strand of OX637292.1, from coordinate 10,259,241 downwards.
CCCATAAGTGAACTGAATTCAAAGCTATGACAAGCCTCATTTTCAATGTTTGGAATAAAATGATGTGTAAAGTTCTATTTAATTCCATTCTTAATACTTTCATCAAAAAATCAAATTTTAGGATATACGTTGCTTACTGTAGTTCCAATTGGGATTGCCATTTTTTAATTCCGCATCAAAGGTTTTAGTGATTGAAAACATTTCTCACAATGTCCATCTAAGTGTCACAACATTATTAGGACAAACCAATGTAGTAGTTTTATAAAATGAATGAGAATTTTTTGGATTATTTTATTCTTTTTGAATTCTCATCTTACAAAGTAGTGTATTATCAATATCCTTAAATTGTGCGACACACACATCATTTTCTAGATAGTTTGGGGATAATACTACACCTTTGGGAAGGGCCAAAAATACTCAATTCTTAGGTTTAGGAAAAAAATTCTCACAACCAATAGGAATTTTCAGGCCTTTATTTACAGAAAACATACTTCAAGAAGTTTTATTGAAAGATTTGATAGTTGAATTTATCAAAACACAAGGAATTAAAATATCTAGTCTTATCTTGAGAAAGAGCATTTTCAATTCGTTTTGGATTTGGAAGCTTTATTGATAGTTAACAAAGAATTAAGAAGAAAAAATCTCTTTGGGGGCAAATTAATAATTTTGCAATTAGTAATTAGTAATAATAACTTTTAAAAAAAAACGTTGACAATACAACTATTACCATATTTGACCAGTAACTTTGACATTTCTTTGCCAATTATTCATTTTTTGAAATACTTCAACCGTAGCTTCAACTTGGGTACAGTATACAAACACATAAAAGAGAAAATAAAGAAATATACCGGCATTATCTTGTTCTTGAATTTCATACATGCTAGCAATTTATATTTACTTTGATTAGCAATTGCATCAACAACAGACTTTTGCAAGAACAATAGATCATACATAGATGTTGTAAACATAGATTCTTTGCACACTTAGAATAAAGACAACAATAGAGAATCTTTAAACAAAAATATATAATTTATTATTCCCTTTGGAGAATAACTTCCTATGTATGATTCTAATAGAGAAGAATTACTATGATAAGAAGACTATATTGGTGTTCATAATAAACTCATACTTTTAAATTAATTTTCTAGCTTATGCCAAAGGAAAATTATTCCACATGTTGCAAAATTAGAATATCAATATTTTTATGGAAGTTTCTAAATTACAAATCTATTACAAAAAAATTTAATGCAAGTGTAGCAGCAAATTGTATACATATAATTTGCTAAAGTCTAAATCAAAATCTAACCTTGTAAAGTAGTACAACGTCAATTTGGTAATAATTGTACATTTTATTGGATTTGGGATTTAGCGTGAAAAATGTGGGGCATATAAAGTGTGCTAATAAAGATTTTTTTGGAAAATTTTATAGATTGATGTGCAACTATTGTAAGGTTTTCAAGGATTATTACTAGTAGAAAATACGTGTCTTGAATGACTGTAAGTGAATCATTGAAAAAAAAAATTTAGTCATTGTGGACATTTTTGTAATCACTGTAGACATTGTTCTTCTACTGGTGTGTATTCAAGTATTTGGTGACATGTGAGAAAATACAAATTCAATTTCTTATTATCTCTACTTCAAGTCTTTATAATCTTTATTGTATTATTATCAATTGAATATGTTTTTGCATGCTTGTAATCATTTTTGTTCACATTTGCTCAAGTATGACCAAATCTAAATCAAATGTGTACCAAATTAGGAGATGTTAGGGCAAGTCATTGTTGTCCTTGTACAAAGCATGGGCATGGCACCAACGGTACTAGTATGTGAGCCCAAGAATGCGAGCTTGTGAGCATTGAGCCTACAATATAGGTACCTATAATACAGATACCACACACTATAGAAGATATATGTATCATAAACACCTAAAATATGGGTATTTGTAATGTTCATATATCCTATGATCATAGATGGTTTCTATAATTTATACACCTATGATATAGATGTGTAGTATTCTAGGCTCATGGGCTCACACTCCTATGCTCACATAATAGCAACCCTTGGCATGGCACATAGGCAAGTTTATTTATCCCAATCAAACAATGAGAGCATTGATCATTCAAGATTGTTTTAAATTTTTTGCCTTTATGGCTAATTTGAGAGTGCATAATGTAGTATTTTCCTATCCTTTTTTGCTTTACATTTTTTTGAAAACATTGATGACATTGGAAGTTTAAAAGAAAAAACTTGACATATAAATTGCTGTGGAAATTGACTATTTTACTAGTATAACTTAACTAGTGTCGAGCCTTTTAGTAACACTTATTTCCTCAAGCTCTCCAATGTGCCTCTTTGGCACTTCATTTCTAATGATACCAAGGGTCACAATCTTTTAACAATGCACATGTGACATACGGGCAACATTAAGTTCTAATATGAGTCATAGATCTCCATTCTCCAATGGTTCTCATCATCCAACTCCCACAAAATATCGGGGATGTCATTTGATGACATGGGGCAGAACTTTCATTGATGTTCAAACATAAAGTGGTGGCCCAATTCACTACCAGCGCTAATTGCCCTTGAATAGTATTCAATTGCAAGGAACCTCACTTTGGGACTCACTAATTAGAACTCAATGTCATATTTTAGTGTGGTGTGGGACACCATCCAACTAATATCAAAGAGTCGCCCTAAGAGCACACTACAACATCATGAAAGTGGCGGTGAGGCTTCATTACGAACCTCACCACCTTGTGGTTACTTTGGCATACCATTGCACCATTTGGGAGTAAGGAGTTGGACTCCTCCTCCTCATAGTACTTTCTATGGGATTGAACATATCCCCCTTCCTAGTTCCTATAGATCGCTGGGACATCCAAGACAACCTTCCCCCATTGACAAGGTATTACATTTGTTCTTTAATCTCAAAATCAAAGTCTAAAGGACTCTTGATCTTCCCATCAAGATAACTTTGTTTGGATTCAAAATACAAAGTGATCTATTCTTTCCACATTATAAGTTAAACTATTCATATCCTAAAATACAACAAATATTGATGAAATTGTCGCCCTCCAGAGTTTTGCTAGTCCTTTAAGAAGTGTAGTTCTTCAATACTTTGTCCCCTTTGTTGGCCCATAAATTCTAGCTCATCAACTCTTTGTAAGACTCAGCAATATAAAAACCTCGTATCTTTAGCTTTTCAACAATATGTGACAAGCACTATTTTGATGAGGAATTCTTTTCGAAACCTTCATGTCCTACACCTTGGGTTTGGACCATTGTCCACTTCGAGGAGATATATCTTCTATCTCACAACTTAATTCCTAAAGGTCTGAGACTATGTTTTCACCAAAACCGCTCCAAAACTGCCATTTCTAATACAAGTACCAAATTTTATTAAAAAAAACATTTTTGGACACATGTAACCGTAAGATCTTATAGAAAACTGGTTTGAGAAGATGTGGAAAAAATTTCAGAATTTTCCACCATGTGGATTGGAAGATATTAGCGTTTGAATTGACAAAAACCCTTTTTTTGTCCCTGCGAAAATCCGGGCAGTTGCACTTCACAAGGTCACATTTGTATGAAAAAATGCCCAAAATGGTGGTTACTCTTTGGATTCATTCTTCTAGGCAAGTTGGCTACATGCTTGAAAATTTTCAGATCATTTGGAATTGCACAACATATAGGAAAAAAATAGTAAGTAGAAAGAAGTAGAGAATGATTCAAAACACTAAATTGTTAAAAATTTATTTGTGGAATTGAAAAATGCCAATCCCAACGGTTGTAATGTTGTAATAAATAATCTACATCCAATGTTTTTATTTTTTTTCAAAAATATTGGAAATTGAGTGAAATAAAGGACTTCAAAGTTTATTTTAGAGTAGAGATTCCATAACTACCTTCAAACTAAGAATCCTCATAACTTTTGACTCATTAATCCAAATGGAATGATTTAAAGCATTCCACGTACATATAAATCTAAAGAACCAATTTCAAATTTTTATTTAAAAAAAAAATGATTTTTAAAGAATTTTCTTGAGCTGCCCGAGCTGCCCGCCGCGCACCAAAAATTACATATCATACAATAACTTTTTAACCATGTAGTCAAAAGTTATGAAAAATTTTGGGCCTTAAAGATACTCCTTGGGCACATCTTGTGTGAAAATTTCAAAGAAAAAAAATAAAAACTCCACTCGTAGTGAGCTGCCCAAAATCGCTATGTTATCAAAAAACAGTGTTTGGACCTTTAGGGGTTAAATCCTTATATTCTTTAAATCCATGAACGAGAGCTCTCACCTTTTTTATAGCATGTGTGCTGAGCCACCTATTATGCCTTGACCAGAGCTCAATGGCGCCCTGAACTAGAAGCTTCATAGATGTATAAAGGGATCCAATAAACTTATAAATTCTTCAAATGAATCAGTTTTCACTAGAAAGTTCAACAATTTCAAGAAGCTCTAGCATGCTAAAAAATGAACCAATTTTGAAACCGCAAATTGGGTTGGAATTGCAATGAAGTGCAATTCAACTTCATAACAAGTGAAAAATGAATAATTGAAAATCATACAACAATTTGGATTTCTTTTATACACTATCTACCATTTCATAGAGAACCTTGGGAAGATAGTCAAAGATTTTTTGCAATGGGGTGAAGAACAAGCAAGAAGTCATACAAGCAATTCAAGTGGTATGGGATCAAATGTCTCTTGAGCAATTGTGAAGGCTCATTTCTAATATGTACCATCAAATACAAGTTGTAATTTTCAATAATGGTGGCAACACTAGATGGTAGATAGTGTATACAAAACATCAAACTCTTTGTATGATTTTTAATTACATATGCATATTTGTAATGATGATGAAATAGACTTTAGTGTGATTCCAACTCAATTTACAATTCAAAATTTTGTTCATATTTGAGTGTACTGTACATGGCGGCTTCTTGAAGTTCTCTTTTATCTCAATGGGATCCAGAAAATTATAATTTTTTTGGACCCCACAAAAAATCGTAATTGTGGGCTGACATGAATTATGGCAAATGCATGGTAGATGGATCAAGTAAACTTCGTTACCGTTAAGCACTCTGCAGCCCTATTCTATACAAAAACGAACCCCATTATGGAGCATAAAGCATCCGGAACAGTGCCTGACGTTGTAATCTGGGTAGATAATCGAGCAGGCAGGGCTGCCCGACTGCTTAATGCAACAGAAGGTATGGTCCCTCAAGCATTTCAGCCTAGGACGGCATCTGGCCCTTGACCTCAGGCTCTTGCCCTCGGCCTCGAGGCAGATTCCATCCCAAGTTGAAACGGTCGAGCTAATAGTCGTGCAACGAGCTTCCTGCGGAGGCCGTTTTGTCCCCCTCCCTCATTTTACCCTTGGGGAAAACACAAGAAATTTTTATTTGCAAGGCATGATAAAATTTGCAAATTCTGAGTTCATATTTGCAATCAGAGGCCCCAAATTAGCTCGAAGAGGTTTTGAACATACCCTAAAGACGGCACAAAATAGGGGGTAGGTTTTTTTACATTGACCCCTGGCTTTACCTCCACAAGAGGCTCGTTGCACAACTATAAGCTCAACCGGCTGAAACGCCTGTGGGACCATGCCTCCCACTATATCCACAACACAGTTCCATTAGTTTGACATGCATGGTCTGTGTTTTTTAAATAACAAGGGCTTAGTGCAGAAGTGAGTTTTCAGTTGTAGAAGTTGTTACACGATAAGTTACCACAAAGTTCAAAAACATGATTGCAATAATGGAGAATAGACTGTAAGAGGAATGAACGACATGCCCTGTCAATGGCCTATGTAGACAGTTTTCATTTCTTCACTTGTGAACAAGCAACGGTATCCTACAAAGCTCACCACCAATCCACCATAGATGCCATGTACCGTAAGTGTAGGTTAGTTTTGGAAATAAGTAGGGAAAGTTTGGATTGTTTCTGAAATTTTAAGAAATTTGTACAACTGTTTCTCAAAATCTGAAAAAATTTCATTGTTGCTAATTCTGAATATCCAAAAATTATTCTTGAGAAAATTTAGAAAAGGGAACACATTTTAGCATGAATAGAATCAATCCAAAATCAGGAGTGTCTAAAAAATAGAAAAAGCAAAGTGTCGAAAGTCAAGAAATCCAAATCAAGTTGCCAAACTGTCCGAACTGCAAAAAGTAAACTATTTCAACATCAATGTGCCAAAACTGACCTATGCGTACGGTATGTAGAATCGTATTGCAGGGGAGGATGAGCAGAGAGGGCAGGGAGCCATGTTAGTGACCAAATCCACAAGAAATGAATGGCAGTTGCAAGCCGGTGAGAGCACAACAAATTGGGCAGAACAAGGTAGTCCTATTTCATGTGCACTGTTTGCCAAATGAGCAGTGACATTTCAGCTCGGGCTAGATGCATGCCGCGCTGCCCATGTGCACAATTTGCAGCTTGAAGCTATAGAGCACTGATTTTGGCAGTCTCCCATCAAGCTTCCCACTTATTTCCCCACGCTTGTCCATGAACCTTATTTCCAAATGCAATGACAGATGATTTTACAGCCTAGTCTAGCTCCCAATCCAAGCTACGCGCATACCTCAAAACAGTGGGATGAAACTCTACGAGACTCCTTCCATGGCTGTGGCAAATTTGAAGGTCATTTAGCCTTCAATCTGTTTTTATGCATTGCAAACATAGACAATCTAAACTCATGTGATGCACAGGGTACAGAAAGGTGCTCAATATGAATGCCACATTTTTTCTCAGAAACTGCCCACTCATTCCGATACTTCTGAAAGCATTTGCCATTTCTGGTTTCAATTCAACGTGCTCCTGGAAGACAGCGTGCGATTTCCTGATCCAAAAGGATGCCAACTGCCAACTGCCCTACTTGAATCCATTTGCATGACTTTCTGATGCTTCACTGCTTGTCTAGGGTATGTCAATCTGAAAATAACGTGGTGATCCGCTCATCGTTCCAAGGTAAAACGATTATATGCATTGTGGTTGGAGCACGACATATGGGTGGAGTAGGTATCCTGGTTGAGATGATAAAGGGCGTTTTGAGTTAGACTTCTGAGAAGCTCAAATTTTGTTTATGGACAAATGAGTTTTAAGCCTTTGAAAGCCCAATTTTGGACATAATATGGTTGTGTATTTAACATAGAAGTTGCATGAATAGAAGTATACAATATTGACAAAAGTTTATGTTCATGCTGAATTGAATCCAACGACACATAGCACTTCCAATTTGGATCATTATTGCACCTCCTACGTGTCCCAAAAGCTACAAAATGGTCATGTAATCTATTCTAAATGTATGGTGTTGTATTAGAGCATGAGAAGGTTTAGATGTTAAAATGACATCCAATTGAAAGATGCTATTTGTTGAATTGTCAAAATAGCAGCTAGTATGTCTTGCCATATTTTAGAAATGATTCTCATTTAAGAAGTAAAATATGGTATTGTATGCATGTTTTTCCATGGTAGACCTTTGAGGATTAAAGATGTATCTTATGTTTAGAACTGTGTATCACTCATAAAAATGACCAATTTGTCTTCACAAAAATGATGACTCAATGTAGCTATATCTCAAATCAATTCTACTATTAAAATAATGCGTACTAAAGTGCATTGGAATTCTTTTTCAATTGCCAATACAATCTAATAAAAATAAAATATGTTTTTGATATGAAGTCATATGTCTATTTACAAGTTTAAAAAAATTCAATTTTGGGGGGGAAATTTAAAAGTATGGTGAAATTTTTAAGAAAAAAATAAAGAAAATTCGTATCAAATACAAGATATATGCAAAAAATATGAAATTTTCACCGTAGATGTATATTATAGTGATGAACATTATGGTATAAACCAAAGCTATTGTGTCACTTTAAAATTAGGAAATCAACAAACCACGGTTATAGGCCTAAAGTTCATATTGCTATAACATATTGAAATGTATGAATTTTTCAAAATTTTCAATTGGAGCTAAAACTGCACTTGATAAGCTTCATTTCATTAGTTAGGCTCAAATTTAAAAAATATCATTTTTATGGTTGAAATTCACATCAAGAGTAAATAACAAGAAATAGTCAAAAATATACTACAAGGGTGATCTGTGGATTGAACATCTTCTTCTTTAAAAAAGTCAATAAGACCAGAATGAGAGACTTTGCAAAACTATTCACTGAAAATGTACTCAGGTACCCTACAAATAAAAAAATTGGATGAAAAAACATTTTTTTCATCCTACAGTGCCAAGTGAAGTCATCCACCAGATGCTTTGAGCGTCCACAGCAGTGCTACAGGGTTAACGTCCTAGAGACAGAGCAAATAATTTTTTATGGCACTACTAATTTTCTAGGTCGGTGACGCTAACGTCCTCCTAATTTCTAGGACAAATCAGTGAGGTTGCGGACTAATGGTTAGTTACTAAAATTGCAGACAATGAGAAACTGCCAACTCATGAGGGTTGCGTGTCGCACTTGCACTTCTCCCGAAGTTCCGATATTCGCTGCAGTGAGTGTTTTGCAGTAGGCTGGTTTCCGCGTCGAAGCTTTTCTCTGACTTGGGTGTGAGAGGGTTTGGTGAAGAAGGCCGCCTGTAATCTTAAGTGCGGGTGCCCAACTTAGATGAGTGTGGCTAGATCAGAGAGTTTCTCCAACATCACGGACTGTCGGTGGCGTCGGAGGCAGCTTGTGTGCACATTCCACACCGCTGACTGATTTCACCCTAATTGGAGGAAGCCATTTCAAGGTATGAAATCTTGAGCTTGGTCCTCCTGACACAAGAGCAAATGGCTCGAGAAATGTGGAATAGCGTTCGTAGTGCAGCGCCTGGGATGATTAATTGTGTTTTGAATTTTCTTGCTGCCGCCGAGTTTTGGAGCTTCTTGCTTCTGCGCGTTGCGATTGTTTCTTCCCTTCGATTTCCGTTCTTTAGGAGTTGGATCAGATCATGTTTCTTGTAGCGTATGAGGGTTGTGAAACAGTAATTCGCGTAACCATCAAGCGGTTAGAAACTGCGTCGGTATTGGTGTGGCCTTCTTAGGGTAGCATGATGGCGAGAGTGCAAATAAAGAACTCCATGGCGAGAGACGGTTGCATAGGGATCCATAGTGCAGCTTGTGGAATATGTCTTTGGTAGAACTTCGTTGTTAGAAGGAGAAGGGGCAATGTTTAATTGTAGGTGGAGTTTGCCTTTTCTCGTCTGTCTATGGTGCTTGGGTCTAGTAGATCAGCTCTCGCTCTCTTTGTATTTTGTTAGAAACTGATGTTTTCATTCTGGTATTCCAGATTTGAGAAGTCCATAGTTCACAACGATTGACATTGTATGATTGGATTCACTAAGCGGATTTCCTTATCCAGCATAGCTGCACTTGGACAGGAACATCAATTTTAGTATGAAGTACCAAAAGAAGAGCAGGGTGCTAGGTTGTCTAGGCGGTTTGTCTGCTATGTCTTTTAAATTTAATTCTTGCCTAAGCCAAACCAGGCCTATTTTGTTGGTGAATGATGTATGTATGTACCTTTCTTACATGCGTCATGAGTAAATATCAGATGTTACCAAAATGTTTCGGATTTTGTTGAGAAGGAGCGGATTGAATAGTTTCATGTCTGCCACCTACATTGAGTCGTGTCTTGAGAGGAGAAGATATGACAGGGAGAGATTGGTATGCATATCGTTGGTCTCAATTTTGCTCTTAGGTGTGTTTATGGGCAATTTCGTTAAAATGGTGGTATTTCAAGTGCCACTTTGACGGTGTGCCATTTTCACCATCTAGGACTGCTATAGATTTCAGGACGGCCGTTTGAAACTGTTTTCATGCCATTTTAAAAAAATATCGCCATTTTAACGAAATTGCCCATGTTTGCTAGTTTTATTCGAAACCACTATACCCTACTATTCTCAGGAACTAGAGATTTTCTGTTGATTTTGATGCTTCTTGATGATCATTCAGCTGAACCCATTGTGTACTTGGTACCAGTTTGAGTCGAAGGTTTTGGGTGGTGGATTCTGCAGGCCTTGTTTCAATTTAGTTTTGTCGTTGTCGCAGCGGCATCGAAACTTGATGAGGTGACAGGTTTTGCAGGTCAGACTTTCCCATTTTTTCTTGACTGAATTCTGTCGATTGTTTCTTGTCTTAAGTTTACGTACAAGCGTGTGCGCTTGTAACGTACAAGCGAGTGTATGCAGTGCAGATGACTTCTTAGTGAGTTTTTAATCAGGCTCTAGCATTCGGTCTGTAAGTTTGTAGTGGAGTCTATGCCATCAGTCGGAAGTGCTCTGTGTGGATCAAGTGTCTTCAATGCTGTTGTACTTGCTGTGACAACCTTCTTGTTCAGTAGCAGACGCAACTATTTTGGGAATCACCCTTTTTTGTTGAATCTGATGTAGGACTTGCGTCAGATGGGCGTTGACACCCTCAGCAAGTGGTGGTTTAGTGTGCTGTTTGTGTTATGCGGTTTTAAGGTTCAGGCTGATCTACTGGAACCACTGATCAAGGTCGAAGAGTTCAAGTTTGGACCTTTCCCAGAGGCCCTGTGAGCATCACTCTTCACCGACAGTTTCCGCTAATTTGCGTGCCGGATTTGCACGGTCGAGTGAAGATACCTATGTGCTGAAACCATGGGAGCCTCGCGTTCCAAACCTTCTGTCTCTCACTCTTCACCCGTGCTCTCTGAGCCACGCTTACCGCGGACTGCCTCAGTGCTCGCTAAGGAGTTGAGGTATCCCCTCTATTCTTCATGACTCTTTATGCAAGACCCCCGCATGCCTCTCCTCCATCAACGTTCAGTGCATTTATGAATCTCTGATCCTTGCGCTTCTCTCCGCAGGGATGGTGCAAGAGGGTCGTCTGGAGTACTGGCTTGTATCTCACCCAGTGAGGCACCGGGTCCGCTTAGGAAGCGATTGCGCTCTGCTCTTCCCGGTAATGAGGAATGACTTGGGTGTTCCAAGTCTTCTGGATGCTTGGATATATTTAGCTTGATGCCATTCTGGAGTTGATGATTAGCAGAAGTGTCCAACTCCTTGACATCGTTTTTGGAGTTGAATTTTCGGAGTTTGTCTTGGAAAGCATTCATCTTGCGTTTTGATGTTTGATTTGTCGTCACTCATGGAGTAAGTTGTTTGTTGATTGAGTCTCCTGACGCCGTGGTCAACCACTTTGCAGAGGCTGGCGGGGGTGCGAAGCGTATGAAGGATGTAGGCAATGGTGTTGTTCCTGATACTGCGCTACTGAACGATGATGGTCAATTCCAGCTTGCAATTACAGTGCGTTCCACATCCTTGGACCTGGACATTATGGAACTTATTGAATGATCCGAAGTGAAGTTTGTGAACGTTTCTTTCCAACTAAGTCGGAATTTCTTTGGATCTTTGATTTGTAATTGATTTGTCATTGATGGATGTTTGTTCTTAAGTTATGGATGAGAACATAGTCCTAGAGTTTTCTATTGGTTTGATTCTAGGTGGACAGGAAAGTGATTTTCTCAATCCTTCCCCCTTGGGTATGGAATCTCTGAATTCTAAGTGAACTACATCAAAAGGCTACTTCTAGGTTGTACTTTGAGAGCAGTTTTCAACCTTTTTACCATACTAAATAAAATGTCATGACGGTATCTATTTTTTGATCAATGAACAGGAACCGGAGTCCCTCTTATTCTCATGCCAGCCCTTGGGAGCAGCAAGTGACATGGTGCTTGGTCCTTCTGGTGGCGCACATGGTGTGCAGCCCATGAGGTACGCTATTGTTTCAAACCTTCAGGGAAGTTGTCAATTTTCATTACTGAATCTTTTTTCTCATAGATTGTAGTGTGTTCTTGTGGTGTGTCATTATGTTAAGAAGTTGTTGTTGGAGTTCAATGTATGATCAATTATCATTGCGTAAAAGTATGAAATTTTGAAGAAGGGATGTGTGTTGAGATGTATTGTTCATATTGAAATAGTCACACATTGTTGAACCATACGAAGGTGGAATCCGTCAAAGTAAGTAATTCGGCCAATTAGGAGGCAGCTCTTTCGAGAACAAACATTGTTGTAGTATTAGCAATTGAAAATCATGAATATGACAAGAGAAAATATAGACATGTATTTACCATGAATTTTCAAAGTGAAAGCTGTCTAGACCATTGAATCTGTGACATCTGTTGCTCATGAAATCAAAATCTAGAATATCAAGTAATCCCATTTGAGTATATGAACGGTTTAATTGCACTTTGAAAAGAATGGGTCCATGGATGTTTTTGGTTGTTTTCAACTTAGTTGAAATATGGAAAGGTCAATGGAATGTTGACTAGGTCTTCAATTTCATTCAAACCTTTTGTAACCGTTGGTCTTGGGTGTGTGTTTAGAATTAGATTTATTGGATTTGGATGATTGCTTAAAGCTTTTTGATCATTGGCCAACTCATGCACTATTTTGTAGATCATTTAAGTTGGATGGAGCCAAACATAAGATATTTCTTAGTCACTCAGGAGCTCAAAAAGATTTTGTGGAGCAATTGTGCATGGATCTTGAAGGCATGGGATATTCCTTCCCATTCTTTGATCAAAGGCACCATAGTTTGCCCAACGGCGAGGACTTTGCACCTCTTATCATCGAAGCAGCTCGACTATGTCATGTTGCAGTGATTGTGTTGTCGGAAGAGTTTTTGTGTTCCAAGTGGCCAATGATAGAGTTGATTGAGTTTTATAATGCTCAACAAGGTCCAAGAGATGGCAGGGGCAAGCCAAAATTACTCCCGTTGTTCTTCAAATTATCTATTGAAGAAGTCAAGGATGAGGGTCGTTGGATGCCTAAATGGAAAGAACATGCTGCATGTGATGACCGGATTGACTTGTCTAAATGGAGTGGGGCTGTGAAAGCCTTGTGCAAGTCAAATGGCTTGGAATTTGGAAAGGTTGCAATGAAGCAGGTGGCTTATAGGAAGTGTGTTGTTGAGAGCATTTTCAAGTTGTCTCCTCCAGACTTGCTTTTTGGCAGTTGTGAAAGCATGGTTGGTTGTGGTCGAATGTGTGAGGTACTTGAGACTACTTGGTCTTGTAACTTCTCTTGAATTTTTGATTATGATTCATGATTTTCACAATGTTTGTGCATTAATTTGTGGATTTGTCAATGTTTCTTGGACTTGTATGTCCACGTTGTTTGTTAGATGACCTTTGGAAGATGGCATGGTTGTTCGGAACTTTTAGCATATTTGTTACTGTCATTTTCACTTAATACAAAACTCTTGGTATGGATATATATTTAAGACTATGTGTAGATCTTTTGATTATCATGAGTTGCTATTGTTTGTAATCTTCTTGAAGTTGGAAGTAATGTCTTTGAGTTACTCTAATTCATACATTCAAGGACTTTGGAAATTCAATTCTTTTGTTGATTCTTGTGAAGAATTGAAGTTGGATTGTTTTGACAGCCTCCATTGTTGTGTAGGCCATGGCACAACAATTTGTGAAGGACCCAAGTGTTGGAGCAAGAGTGTTGGGAATATTTGGAATGGCCGGGCTTGGCAAAACACTATTGGCAAAAGCCTTGCATGATTACTTCTATGGAGAGTTTTTGGGTAAAGTATGCTATATTGACATGGGTAATGAATCAAGAGCTTGGCGTCAAAAGTGGATGCTGAAGATGCTTTGTGACTTTGAAAAGGATGCATTGGATCGCATTGGTGTTGATGTTGAAAAGGTATGATATTGGTTCTTGTTTCAACTTTGATGACTTGTAGTGCTTGAAAGTGAAGTTGATTTTTAAATTCTGATTTTGAATCATTTTGTTGCAAATTACTATTAAATGCCAATTAATAATGAATTTAACTTCCAATGAATGTAATGCTAATTGTGATTTTTTGTAATCTAGGATGTGAGCTATTAGAGATATTTGTGAAGTGTTAAAGATTCATGTTGATTTTAGTGGAGCATAATAGCTTTGTTTGGAAGGAATTGGTGCATTAATTGGTTTATCATGTTTCATTCCATAATTGGCCACTGGATGACTTTGTGTGGCTCACTGGATGGAAAGCTGCACTTTGTAAAACTTATTGTTGTAGAAGGTTTTTGAACACATTTTTTGAGAATGGTGTTGAATAGTGTTCATTGTGGTGTTTTGGACTTTTTATAATTGGAAGGAGCTTGATCCACAAATCACTATGTAGTGTAATTTGATGTCATCTAGGTCCTTTCCCTTTATTTGAATTTAAATTTGTGACAATGATCATTTCTGAATCTGAGTTGGCTAATCAAATGAAGCCTACCAACTATAGTTTTTTATTCTATTTTGATTTTTATTCAAATTTGTAGAATTCAGTATCTTATTTCAATTTGATCTTTGGGCTTATACCCATGGATTGTTAGATTTTCTAATTTTAGAATGACATGGTAAATTGATTTGCACCATGATGTTTTACATTGTAAGGTGGGCTCCTCCCCAATTGCACATGTCTAAAATTGTCATCATCACTTTGTGTACATCTTCAAAATCAATGTGCAAGAAACAATTTTAGAACATTTATTTTAAAGACTTTGACCCTTGATAACTTATGCAAATGTTATTTGGATGCTTGGTCGCTGATGTTTTGGACCCTCATTTTATTTGCCAATAAGAAAATATGGAATTTTGACCGTCTATTAATAGTCACTATGCATAGTAGCAAGAAGTGACGGTCTTGGAGGTTCCTACCTTATTATTCACCTTTGGAGAATTCTCAGATCTTTCAAGCATATTTTGTATTTGATACAAGTTTTATCACTTTTTATATAGAGCATTTGTTTCAAATGTTTACAAGAAGCTTTGAAATTCTTAGGTCATCTAGGAGACATGTAAATACATCTTTAAAGTATGAAGATATAGAACTTCAATCCTATGTAGTTCCAAAAGAGTACTATATATAAAGAGGAACTTTGAAGTTTGCAAGAATGGTTATATGGCTATCCTTTCATGGTTAACGTATATCTCTATTGTATTGATGTGACTATGCTAGGGATTGATGCAAATGAGAACATTCATGAAGCGGAACCGGGTGTTTTTGGTAATTGACAGTATCACTTGCAATGCGCATTTGTTGCAAGAAGTTCAAGACTATTTGAAGATGGGATTCCACCCAGAGAGTAGAATCATGATCACCTCTAGTAGCAAAGCAATTCTTAAAGATTTGTTACCCATAATGGAATTGTACATGCCAATGCCATTGTTGACGGTTGAAGAAGCTGGAGCCCTTCTTTTGAAACGTGCTGCTTCTATGAAGGCTATTTGTGAATTGACAAGTGAAGAACAAAACATTCTTGGAATTTGCACGCAGAAATGTTGGTTTGATTCCCAAGAGGGTGGATTATATCACCCCGTGGCATTGATGGCATTGGCAGATTTTTTTTCTCGATTGGGTAGAGCCGAGGGAAATCAACTTTTGGTTTGGAAGGATCATCTTGAAAAGGAAATGGACTTGGTGAAGGATGTATTGAAGTCGTCCAAAGATCTCTTTGGTATATTGGGTTTGCAGTTTAGCACTTTTGACTTTAGCGAAAAGTTGTTATTTTTGGATCTCGCACTCTATTCAAGAATTTTCATTACTACTTTGGGTGATGAGAATGGGATCATTGCTTGGCTACGTCGCCTTCATGATGAGTCTCCAACAATTATTAGAACAAAAGTGAGTATCCATCTTGTTTGAGTTTTATTGAAGCTTCTAGTTGCTAACAAAATGTGTGAATTTTTAGGAGAGTGATGTTTTTTATTCCACTTTCTAATGATTTATTGGATTATGTAGGTATAGTATGTGTACTTGCTAAGGCCTTTACGTTGTGTTTGGTAAGAATGATAAGTTCTAGTGTGGAGACTTTTGGTCTAAAATATCTAATATAAGAAAGAATGTTTATCACTTGATGCAGTTGTTGGATTTAAGAAAGTCTGGCATGATCGATTTTGACCATTTAGAGGGATGGAACTATAAAGTGGAAGACCTAAGGCATTTTTTAGGGGGGCGTACAATTGAAGTGCCTTCTGTATATAAAGAGTTTGCTAAGTGGTATTCAACAAACCATAATGTGAATGGATTGAAGAATGCCTGGGGTGTGTTTCAACTTGGAGGAATGAATTGGAGAGGCGATTCTTCAGCACCAATTAAATGCTGGTCAAATCTTATTTGACTTCGCATTGTTCATATGACCCTTGCCAATGCACGACTTGTTGCAAGCAAGAGAATGCAAGAATTGAGCAATCTTGTGGTATTGCAACTTTCTGACTGCTGTGATTTGACAATGTTGAATTTGGAGGGACTTGATTGCCTCCGTGAGTTAGTACTCTTCTACCTTCCAAAGTTGATGACAATTACATTATCCGGAAATTTAGGCAAAGACGAGTATGCAGGCATCTACGATTCCTTACAGTATGTGGTATTGGTTAGGTTGGATGCTTTACTTCACTTGCCTGACTTGAGACCATGCACCTCCTTGCATTCAATTTCTGTTGTGAATTGCCAAGAAGTGAGAAATTTGGAAGGAGTAGATTGTCCTTGTGTGAAGGATTTGACACTCTTTGAGTTGTCTCCAAACCATTTTGAGAGGTTGTTAGATTTTGATTGTTTACAAGCTTTGGAGGTCCTTTCTATTCGGGCTGGAAGTGATGTTGATGGATTTGAAGGTTATTGGATACGAAGGGTGGATAAGATTGATATAGGTTTCGAAGTTGCCTTGGAAGGTGAAGGGCCTTGCGCTAAGCTTCTCAAGGAGCTCCTACTTCTTTATGGATCAAATAATATGAGTTGTTTAGAGTTTGATTCATGGGGATTTGAAGGTGAAATTGAAGCTTTAGCATTCTTTAGAGAAGATTTTGAAGAGGTGATGGAGACGTTGTGTAATTGATAAATGATATTTTATTATAGCTAAATTTCAAATTGATTATATAGTTTGTTATCAAATTGTATACCTTATTTTGATACAAATCATTTTTTGTTAATTAAATGTTATGTTGTTTGATTGGATGATATGGTACATGACTATTGCAAGTGTGCGAAGAGAATTTTAACTACAAAATAATTTCATCATTGCAATTTTTGATTGACTACAAGCTTACAAGTAATTTTCATTCTATTAAGTTGGCCATCTTTGATCCCACTTTGTTATATCTTGATACATCTCTATGAAATACTTTGTAGCAAGCACTTGTCACTCTTACTAATATCACATAGTTGATTTCAGACTTTAATCACAATAGATTGCGTTAAGTGTATATATATTCACTTTGGGCTTCAACATGTATTTTTGATGTACTTATTTTGAAGTGAATGGCCTTTGGAGGTTTCAAGTCTTTATAGAATCTCTAGTTTGCAATAAAAGGTGCATTGAAACATTTTTAATTTTGAAAATTAATATTAAACTAATGTCCTTGATACTCCCTCTGTCCCACTAAAAACCTCCAAAACTCTTCCCGTTTATAAATTAACTATATTTTCAATCAAAGTGCCAAAAGTACATTCATTCAAGAATAAATAACCCATTCCTTAGATCTATGCAAAATCTCAAGCTTAGACATTATCATTTAGGCACCCAAAATTCATGTCAAAAGTGTGATATTTGAACATATTTTATAATTGCTGCCAGCTTTGTCATTTTAGATGATTTAAAGGGTGGTGGTTGCAATGGGATTGTAATGACATGTTCTCCAACCTAAATATCCAAAAATAAAAAAACTATCCCACTTTATGATCATATTTTAATAGCACCAAAGTAGTCACTAAATAGGCTATCAACACTACTATTTGACAAAGAAATTAGTATAAGGTGTCTCATATTGTCAAGGCCAAGCTTGCAAGGCCACGGGAATGCTTTTTGATTGTCTCACTTACCCCCACAAGGTTGTTCAATGTAACAAACACTCACTAAACAATCAAAAACACAAAAAGGAGCTTTTTAGTGGGACAAAAATTCTGCTTGATTTGGAGGTTTTTAGTGGGACAGAGGGAGTAGTATGTAGTGGATGAAATGAATGTAAATATAAAAAATATTGTCATGGATTATATTTTTTTGATAATAAAGAATCATATATTTATATATATTACCTTCCATATTTGAATAACCAAAATTTAACCCCTAAAATACTAAGGAATTTGCTTAGTCCCTTAAGGACAGACTGGTCTCCATAGAAATCATCCTTTTTGAAATCAAGGGAATCAATTGCTTTAAAAAAATAGAAAAACACTCATTGGAAGTCTAAGCAATATAGAAGACCTTACCTTTTCAAAACAAAATTCCAAGGATGAATAGTTGCACTTCTATCCTATACAGAAGGATTCTTAGTCATCCATCGGACACTTAGTATCCACTGTAGCGTTACAGGGCTAGGGCCTTGTGTACATTTAGATAGCTCAACACAAAATAGTGAAATTAGGTTGCCTTGCTCCAAAAAAGTTATTTTCTAAACCATCAAAGTCAACAAATACTTTCATTTGTACACATGGAGGTTCATGAGTCCCAATTACAATAATACGTAATTCAAAAGTAGTGCTTTCTTATACAATAACATGAAATATTTATATAGTGGTAAATGTTGATAAATTAGTATAAAGCAATCTAATTTTAGTGACTTTGTGTGGAATTTTGATATTTTGTACCACTGTTTTAGAAAAACGTCTAATATACATGTACATGTAAAGTTTTGTTTAAGATCTTCCTAAACTGCAAAAGGTGTAAGATATTTCAACTTCATTGTCAATATTGTCTCTAATAACATTTAATATCATTGCCATTTATTTTATTTGATAGGAGAGATTGACATCTATATAGGAAGCTTCAAAAAATTCTATTGCCATAAGTGAGCTGATTTCAAAGCTATGATAAGCCTCATTTAATCAATGCTTGGGATGAAATGATGTGTAAAATTCTATGTCAATTCCATTCTTAATATTTTCATTTAAAAATCAAATTCTAGGATATATACTGATTATTATAGTGAGTATAGTCCCTGTTGAGATTGCCATTTTTCATTTCCGCATCAAAGGTTTTAGTGATTGAAAACATCTCTCCCAATTTCCATCTTCCTACTACAATGTTTTGTCTTAATAGGGAAGGGGTGAAATTAGCAACATTTAGAAAATTAGTGTCGCTATAGAAAAAATTTGTGGAAATCAACACAATACAAGAATATTTCAATCTACACTATTTCAAATAGTGTAACTGTGGTTAATTAGTGTCACAATTTTATACGACAAGTCAATGTAGTGGTTTTCATAAAGTGAATGTGAACTTTTAGGAATGTTTTTTTTTTTTTTAATTCTCATCTTATATAATAGAGTATATTATAAATATCCTCAGGTTGTGCGACATACACATCATTTTCTAGATGATTCGGAGACAATACTACACCTTTAAGGAGGGCTAAAAATACTCATTTCTTAAGTTTAGGGACAATATTCATACAATCAATAGGGATTTTCAAGCTTGTACTTATAGAAAACATACTTCAAGAAATCTTATTGAAAGATATGATAATTGAGCTTATCAAAACACAATGATTTAATGTTTCCAATCTTACCTTGACAAAGAATATTTTCAAGTCGTTATGGATTTAGAAGCTTTAATGACATTTGAATAAAGAATTAAGAGAATGACGTTTGTTCCCAAAGAGATTTATAAAATAAATCTCTTTGGGAACAAACTAATAATTTTTCAATTAGTAATTAGTAATTAGTAATAATAAATATTAAAAAAAACATTGACAATACAAGTATTACCACATTTCACCAGTAACTTTGGCATTTCTTTGCCAATTATTCATTTTTAAAAATACTTCAACTATAGCTTCTATTTGGATATGGTATACAACAACATAAAAGAGAAAATAAAAAAATATATCATTATCTTGTTTTTGAATTTCATATGCTAGCAATTTATATTTACTTTGATTAACAATTGCACCGGCTAGCAATAGACTTTAGCAAGAACAAAAGATCATACATAGATGTAGATAATAAATATAGATTTTTTTGTGCACTTCGAATAAAGACAATAGTAGAGATTCTTTAAAAATGTATATATAATTCATTACCCCTTGGGAGAATAACTCCCTATATATGATTCTAATAGAGAAGAATTATTATGATAAGAGGGCTATATTGGTGTTCCAAAAAAACTTGTACTATTAAATTGGTTTTTTAGCTTATACCAAAGGAAAATTATTCCACATGCTGCAAAATTAGAATATCAATATTTTATAAAAGTCCCTAAATCATATTTCTATTTCAAAAAAATTCAATGCAAATGTAGCAACAAATTGTATACATATTTGTTTTTAATCAAAGTCTAACCTTGTAAAGTAGTAAAATGTTGGTTGAGTAATAATTGTACATTTTATTGGACTTGGGGTTTTGCCACAAAAATGGAGGGTATGTAAAGTTTGTTAATTTAGGAATTTTAAGGAAAATTTTATATATTGATGTGCAACCTTGGTAAGATTTTTAAGGATTATTACTAATAGAAACAACGTACATATCTTGAATGACTACATGTGAATCATTGAAAACAATTTTTTAGTCATTTTGGACATTTTTATAATCATTGTAGACATTGTTTTTCTACTAGTATATATTCAAGTGTTTGGTGACATGTGAAAAAACACAAACTCAATTTCTTATTATCTCTACTTCGAGTCTCTATAATTTTTATAATATTAATATCAATTGAATATGTTGATGCATGCTTGTAATCATTTTTGTTCACATTTGCTCAACTAAAACCAAATCTAAATCAAATGTGCACCCAATTAGGAGATGTTAGGGCAAGTCGTTGTTATCCTTGCACAAAGCATGGACATGGCACATAGGCAAGTCTATTTATCCCAATCTAACAGTGAGAGCATTGAACGTTTATTGCTAATATGATAGTGCATAATGTAGTATTTTTCTATCCTTTATGCTATACATTTTTTGAAAACATTGATGACATTGGAAATTTAAAAGAAAAACTTGAAGTATAAATTATTGTAGAAATGGCCTCTTCAATTAGTACAAAACCATTGTCGCATCCCTTAGTAACACTTATTTCTTCAAGCTCTCCAATATGCCCCTTGGGCACTTCCACTATTAGAGAAATCGATGTCCATTCCAGCATAGATTTAAAATAGTTTTGTTAATAAATAGGGTTAATTAGGATTTCTTATTTTAGACACTTTTTAGCATACTTCTGTTGATGCTACCACGTAGGATGAACATTGTCATAAATGTGCCACATCAGTTAAGATCAATTGCTACATTATCAAAAATTATTATTATTATTAATATTATTGTTATTATTATTAATAATCCCAAAAAAATTATTATTTTTCAAAAAAATTATTATTTTCCAAAAAAATTGTCAGAGCCACTTCAATGGACCTTCCATGTAGATAGGACTACCAAATCAGAAGATTAATTAATTAAATCCAATCAATTAAGGTTTTCAAAGTAGATTCTGCATTTTAAAGATTAATTTTATGAAAGTCAACACTTCATTTAAAGGAATTCAATTAACTTAGCATTTGAACTTTGGATGCCGCTTATCTTTGTGCCTATAACTTTTGATTGAAGTCTTGAAATCTCAAACGGATTTTTGGAGATGAAAGTTGGCTTGATTTGTCAACTTTGTTTAGATCAAAGTTCAAAAAAGAAGTTAATCTACTACACCTAAATGAGGTCTGAAATTCTACTTTATTTCCTAAAGGACCAAGGCCTTTTTTCTGCCAAAAAACACTCAAAACTGCCACTTCTATAGCAAAGAGTAAAAAAAATTGGAAATTGTTTATTTTCCACATCTAACCGTAGGATCTTATACCTTACCAGTATGAGAGTGTGTGGAAAAAAATTCAGAATTTTTGACCACACAGATTGCAAGATATTTGTGTTTAAAGTAGAAAAAACAAGTTTTTCAGCACATTGCGGGACTAGATTTTTTGAGTTTGAACATTTTTAACTTAAAATTTTTGCACTACAGAGTTTTGAGCTTTAAATCTTCATAGTGGAGAATTGAGTTGAGAGTCTAGGGGAAAAAAATAAATTCAAAAAATCTTTATTATCAATCATAAAAAAATTGTTAAGTAGAAGTAGGTATGAGATAGAAGGAAAATCTAAAATATTCATATATTTTAAATGGAATTAAAATGCACTAATCCCAATGGTGAGATTTTTCTAACAAATAAATCAAACCATGCACAAAAAAAAAAATTTGAAAAATTTGAAAAATTGCATTCAGAAATGCATCCTACAAGTTATTTTTTTCAAAAAGATGCTCTAACTACCCGAAAAACAAGAATGTCCATAACTTTCTCATAACATATCCAAATGAAATGAATCAAAGCTTTCCAGATAGACAAAAATAAAATCTATGAGAAAAAAAAAAAAAAAAATTTAAAATTCAAATTTTTGTCCATTTTTTTTGGCTGCCCGGGTTGCCCGACGTCCCCTTGTTTGAGCTTATTTGGTCATAACTTTTTTTCCCGGGCACCGATTGTGAAAAAAATTATATCCCCCCGAAGCTAATCAGCTTTTCTACCTCCAAAAAAAGTTTCAAAAAATGAGGAGAAAATTTCAGCCCGTAGGTACCTGCCCGAAAACACATTTGTCCCTCGAAGGGACAATGGTCCTTTAGGGGTTAACCACAATTCCTACTTCAAGTTGTGACTTAACTATGAGTAGTTGAGCTCCTACTTATCCTATCCTATTCCATATTGGTTGTCTTACCTCCTACTACTCCACTTATATAAAGCCCTTGTCTTTTACTATCTTCAATCACTAAGATAAACGGCATCCAAAGTTCAATTGCTAAGTTAATTGAATTCCTTTGAATGAAGTGTTGACTGTTATAAAATTAAATTTTGAAGTGCAAAATCTACTTTTGAAGCTGTTGACATAGCATTCCTACTTGCATGGTGGATTTTTGAAAAATAATTTTTTTTTGTTATTATTATCATTATTACTATTGATAATAATAATTTTTTAGTTATTAATCATAATAATAATAATTAGAACAATGATAACAATAATTAAAACTCAACATTATTATGGAGCGTGACACTATCGAGCTGATGACAAAGAGTGTCCAAAAACACTTCACCACATCATAAAGGTGGCAGTGAGGCTTCATCACAAACTTCATTATCCCGAGGTTACTTTGGCATACCATTGCACCATTCAAGAGTGATGAGTTGGACCACTCCTCCTCATAGTGCATTCTAAAGGATTTGACATATCTTCTTTAATTTTCTAGTTTTATGGGTCACTTGGGACATCCAAGACAAACTTCCCCCTTCAAAAGGTACTACAAGTGAAAGGGGTAAGCCTTGGCATTCTCTTTAGCTTTTCAACATTCTGTGACATGCATTATTTTGACAAGGAATTCTTTCCAAAGCCTCCATGTCTTACACCTTGGGTTTGTAGTCGGGACACTACCCACTTTGAGGAGACATATATTCTATTTCACAACTTAAATCTTTGCATTCGGGTGATTGCAAGAAACACTTGTACTATTTTATGTCACACGGTGCATTCTGATTTGTTTTTTGGGCATAACTTTTGCGTTCTAGATCCAAATGACTTAAGATTTATACGGAAGGTGCTCATGACCATTATACATCTTGCATAATTTTTGTGCAATTTTCAAAAATGTTTTACTATATAAAAACAGCCCCCGATTTCATGTCACATTTGCCAATTTGGGGTTTTTAGTTCTATTTTGGACCCAAAAAAACGAATTTGGAGCTGAAATTTGGAGTAGATGGTCTTCTAGTAGACTTCTAGCTCTCTAGGAGAGGGATTTAAAAAAAAGTTAATTTTGTGTA
The DNA here is from genome assembly GCA_951799445.1 of Pseudisothecium myosuroides. Taxonomy (NCBI): domain Eukaryota; kingdom Viridiplantae; phylum Streptophyta; class Bryopsida; order Hypnales; family Lembophyllaceae; genus Pseudisothecium; species Pseudisothecium myosuroides. Next base: position 10,235,448 of record OX637292.1, on the reverse strand, counting down.
GTGTAGAAGTCTACAAAGTGAGCTTCTTTTTGCTTGCATTTCGAAACACATAAAACATTATTTGGGTGGGTTTTTTGGTGAATGACCATCTCCATAGAGCTGTTGCAAATGGCCAGTTTTGATTTTGTGTATTTACTTATTTTTACTATTTTTCCCTAATTAAAACATGAAGGTATGTATTTTCTTGTGACTTAGCACTTTTCAAGTTCTCCTACTTAGAGAATTTTCCTATAAAATTCCTTCCCTAGGAACCTTCGTCTTAAAGATATATACATTAGTCAGGATTTTTAAAAATTAGTTTTCTAATTTTAAAGTACTCCCGAAAAAATCAGCCAAACGCAACAAAATCGACAGGTGTTTCTTGCAATCACCCATTCTTTAACCCCTAAAGGACCGAGGCCTTTTTTCTGCCAAAAAATAGTGAAAACTGCCATTTCTATAGCAAACAGTAAAAAAAATTGAAAAATATTTTTTTTGCAAATCTAACCATAGGATCTTATACCTAACTAGTATGAGAATGTGTGGAAAAAATTTCAGAATTTTTGACTGCACAGATTGCAAGATATCTGCGTTTAAAGTGAAAAAAACAAGTTTTTCAGCACATTGCGGGACTAGATTTTTTTACTTTAAACATTTTTAATTAAAAATTTTTGCACTACAGAGTTTTGAGCTTTAAATCTTTATAGAGGAGAATTGAGTTGAGAGTCTAGGAAAAAAAAAGAAATTCAAAAAACTTAATTATCATTCTTAAAAAAATTGTTAAGTAGAAGTAAGTACAAGATAGAAGGAAAATCTAAAATATTAATATCTCTTAGATGGAATTAAAATTCACTAATCCCAATGGTGAGATTGTTCTAGCAACTAAACTAAACCATGCAAAAAAAAAAAAATTGAAAAATTTGAAAGATTGCATTTGGAAATGAATCCTACAAGTTATTTTTTTCAAGAAGATGCTCTAACTGCCCGAAAAACAAGAATGTCCATAACTTTCTCATAACATATCCAAATGAAATGAATCAAAGCTTTCCGGATAGACAAAAATATAATCTATGAGAAAAAAAATATTAAAAAAAAAAATTCAAATTTTTGTCCATTTTTTTTTTGCTGCCCGGGCTGCCCGCCATCCCCTGTTTTGAGCTTATTTGGTCATAACTTTTTTTCCCTGGCACCGATTGTGAAAAAAATTATATTCCCACAAAACTTATCAGTTTTTCTATCTCCAAAAAAAGTTTCAAAAAATCACAAGAAAATTTCAGCCCGTAGGTACCTGCCCGAAAACGCATTTTGTCCCCCGAAGGGACAACGGTCCTTTAGGGGTTAAACCCATGGAAAAGAACTCTCACCTTTTTTACAGGCATGTGTGTCAAGCCACCCGCTATGTCCTAACTAGAGCCCTACGGCAATTTGAATTGGAAGATTCATAGATGTACAATGGGGTCCACTAAACTTACAGATTTTTTAGTCAATTTTTACTAGAAAATTTAGCAACTTCAGGAAGCTCTAGTATGCTCAAAAATGAACCAATTTTGAAACCACAAATTGGGTTGGAATTGCAATGAAGTGCAATTCAACTTCACAACAAGTGAAAATGAATAATTTAAAATCATGCTACAATTTGGATTTCTCTTAAACACTATCTATCATTTCATAGAGAGCCTTGGGAAGATAATCAAAGATTTTTTGCAACATACAAGCAATAAATCATACAAGAAAGTCAAGTGGTATGGGATCAAGTATCTCTTAAACAATTGGAAAGGCTCATTTCTAATATATACCATTAAATACAAGTTGTAATTTTCACAAATGGTGGCAACATTGGATAGTAGATAGTGTATAAAAAACATCAAATTCTTTGTATGATTTTCAATTACATATGCGTATTTGTAATGATGATGAAATAGACTTTAGTGTGATTCCAACACAATTTACTATTCAAAATTTCATTCATTTTTTACTATACATGAGAACTTTTGAAGTTTTTTTTAATCTCAAGAGGATCCAGAAAAATCGTAAATTTTTTGGACCCTACAGAAAATCATAATTGTTGGCTAACGTGAATTATCACAAATGCAAGGTAGATGGATCAAGTAAACATTATTATCTCACAATATAGTTCCATCAATTTAACATGCATGGTCTATGTTTTTTTGGGTTGATTTACACCAAGGCCAAACCAAGGACCAGAAGCATTCCATGGTACCCCACTTTTTTAGATGTGAGTCATGTGACCATGCAAAGCAAGAACCCAAGACAAAAAATAGTAATGGCACTTTGCATAGACTTGGTATAAACCCAAGAGAGACCATAGCTAGGCCATATCTATTTATTATTAGATCTAACATTGTCAACCGCAAGTCAGATCAATTAAAGACAAAATCCATAGTTGTGAGGTTTTAGCATGCCATGGTCTCTTAGAAATCCGTTAGGCCTACCTCAAAGAGGTGGTCAAGAAAAAGGCTCCTAGAAACCAACAAAAACATTATTTTCTTTGGCCATGTAGGATTCCAAGTTGACTTTTCATCCATGAAAAATGACATGGGCCATGGCCGAAATGTAAACCCAACTTGGACCACACCAATCTCTCCACCAATCCTTGCTTTGATAATTCAAGAGGCCCCGTGGTCCGACCCTAAATAAAAAGGGCTATGTGCAGAAGGGAATTTTCAGTTGTAGAAGTTGTTACACAAAATTCAAAAACATGATTGTGATTATGCAGAATAGACTGTAATAGGAATGAATGACATGCCCTAAGGTGTATGTAGGCGGTTTTCATTTCTTCACAACTTGTGAATGAGCAATGGTATCCGACAAAGCTCACCACCAATCTACCATAGTAGCCCTTTTCATGTGCACTGCTTTGCCACATGAACAGTGGCGTTTCAGCTTGGGTGATGATGCATGTCCGTGCTGCCCATGCGCAGGACTTGCAGGTTGAGGCTACGTTCAGAACGCTGATTTTGGCAGTCTCCCATATGCATCAAGCTCCCGTTTGTTTCCCCACTCTTGTCCATAAACCTTACTTCCAAATGCAAAGTCGGGTAATATTTCCAGCCCAGTCCCTGCAATCCAAGCTACGCGCGTACCTCTATACAGTCAGACGAAACTCTACGGGACTCCTTCCACAGCTGCGGCAAATTTGAAGGTCATTTGGCCTTCAATCTGTTTTTATGCATTGCAAACATAGACATGGGAAATTTCTTTAAAATGGCGCATTCTATCTGCCATTTTTCCATTCACTTCTAGGACCGGTATAGATTTCAGACTCCACGGTCTGAACATGAAAGTGCCAAGTTTGTGAAATACCACCATTTTAACAAAATATTGGTTAGACAATCTGAACACATGTGATGCACACGGTACAGAAAGGTGCTCAACGTGAATGCCACATTTTTTTTGGTCAGAAACTGGCCACTCATTCCTTCTGAAAGCGGCTGCCATTTCTGGTTTCAATTCAATGTGCTACTGAAAGACAGCGAGCGATTTCGTAATCTGAAAGAATGCGAACTACCACCTACCCTACCTGAATCCATGCGCACGACTTGCTGATGCTTTGACAGGCCTTTTAGCTCGTCCGTTACCACTGTCACGTTTATAGGGTACGTCGACCTGAAAATAATGCGGTGACCCGCTCGTCGTTCCAAGTTCAATACGTTTCCATATACGATTCAATACGTTGTGGTTGGAGCAGAACATACGGGTGGAACAGGTATCCTGTTTGAGATGATAAAGGGCCTCATTTTTGTTAGACTTTTGAGAAGCTCAATTTTTTTTGCTATGGACGGATGAGTTTTAGTCCTTAAACGCCTCAGAAGCCCAATTGGGATGTATTATGGTGTTTTATTGTATATTTGACATTGATAGAAGGTGCATGAATAGAGGTATACAATATTGGCAAAAGTTTGTGTTCATGTTGAACTGAATCCATTGGCACATAGCACTTCCAATTTGGATCATTATTGCACCTCCTACATGTCCTAGAAGCTACAAAATGGTCACATATTCTATTCTATGTGTATGGTGTTGTATTTGGGCATGAGAAGGTTTAGATGTTATAATGACATCCAAATGAAAGATGCTATTTGTTGAATTATCAAATCAATAGTGTATGCCTTGTCATATTTTAGTACATGATTCTCATTCTAGAAGTTAAATATGGTATTGTATGTACATTTCTTCAATAGACCTTTGAGGGTAAAACATGTATTGTGTGTCTAGGAACGTGTATTACTTATAAAAATGACCAATTTGTCTTTACAAAAACAATGATTCAATGTAGGGCTGGTATATTCTAAATCAAATCCACTATAAATGTTGTTTGTCAAATTGCTGTCACAACATCAACCATTGATCAATTTCTATGGATCTATTGCCATTCTATTTCATTGGCTATTAAGATACATAGAGTACATGTATAATCAAAACTGCCCAAAATTTGACACCTACATTTGGACAACAAAGCATCACTTTTTTGTAGATATTTGTAGCTTAAAATGTTCACAGTCAAAATGGTGTATTGAGTGACCTCCTACAATATCAACTGGAACAATAGGCAGAACATGACAACGTCTATGACCATAGAAGGTCAACAACAACAACACTAGAAACGCAAAGAAAACAAAAAGGGTGTGGTTTGCCATATCTGCAATGTCTTCGCTGCAATCTAAACCATTTTTTTCTTAAAACCAGAAAAAAAACACCAAGAGAGGTGCAATCTCGTGGCTACAATCTAAATCAACATCAGAAATTTTGAAAACTAATTCAATAGAGGTGCAAGATGCGGCAGAAACACCAATTTCTAAGAGAAAATTCTGACAGACTGCACTGGACATACTGTACTGTACTGTGCGCTGGGTTTTCATCTGCTGTGGCCGGCAAGGCGTGACGGCAGCGCATGTGCACAACAACGGCAAGGAACCCTAAAACTCAAATCGAGAATCACGGAGCAGCTAGTCACCACCCGCCACTTGGGCAGGCGGATGTGGCGGATGTGGCGGACGGGGTGCTTCACAGGCATGTGCGCAGGCTGGTTCATACCTGATTTTGATTTGCAGTGGAGACTTGGATCGGGGTTGTGCTGGATGGTTCGTCTGCATTGTCAAGGAAAGATTTGGGGTCTGTTTTCGAGGTATGGATCTAGACTGAATTCCCTGTATAGTCGATGTTGGAAGTATGTGTCCTGTCTGTAGGTACCTTCATGTTGCAAGAACGTCGCGTTTGCTTGCTGTGCCACAACACTAAGTTACTGGAGAGCGTGTTTGGTCAAACACGCTGGCCAGCTCCTGATCTTCTAAAACCTTCATAGCTTCCCAGAGGCCACCCCGATCAGAGTTGGCAAATGTAGTCACAGGAATGAGGTTACATGTATGCTTCGTCTCTCGCTGCCTGTGTGACTGATCCTGCAGTTTTACATGTTTTTGGTCAAGGCAATCTCGACACAGGACCTGTCTCAGAATGCTCAGAATGCTTTTATTATAAGCAACAATTTATTGCCTTGATTTCTTCCAACATTTTTGCTCAAAGAACTTTTATCGTACACTAGGGTTGCATTTGGTAAACCAGAGAGAATGAAGCACGTTTTGAGACATTTGTACTGTGAATTGTGTTACTATAACTAATCTAGCATCTGTTTGTGAGTTATGACGATCAACTTGATGGAGGCTTGTGAAATTTAGTCTCGTCATGTGTGGTCCATTGTGCAGCCAATCTCTGAAGTTGCTATGTATCAAAATAGATTTGCGGTCTATCGTGTATTTGTTGGTAGAATGAAGATTCTAGCTGGGACAGACATTTTCCTGTTCTACTCATTTCCAATCTTGGTTTCATCGGTTGGATTTATACTCATGTGCTGTATTTAGGGGATTGAAAAGCTTAAAGTTTAACTTCATGCCACACATCATATTTACAAAACTTATTGCTTGTAAGGAGGGTCCCAAAACTGGAGTGGCAGAGCGTGAGCTGCTGTGAGCTCATGATCATTAGTTACACGGAGCGATGATATTTTGTCTTCTCTCTTGTTTTTCTTTAGTTTTTCTGTGCTTGCCTGGAAGGTCCTTGTGTTTGCATTCTTAAAATTGCGCCAGTACTTTGGAGAGGTTGCGCTGATCTTTGCTCATGATCTTTGTCACACGTTCAACTCGTATTGGAGAGGTTGCGCTGATCTTTGCCCATGATCTTGTTGGAAAACGCTCCAGCGTCGATACAACTTCGACTGTAGAACTGTAGACTGTAGAACTTCATTCATCTTCTCCGTAGATTAAGTTACTGTAGATTCATCGATCATGTACTTAGTGTATATATTTGTTCTTTGTTATGTTGTTAATCAATTCATTGTGCTTATCCAGAGCACCGCTTAAGCAACCTTGAGTTCACAACATGGTATCAGAGCGTGTAGAAGCATAGGCTTATAGAAGAACAACACTTGCTCAGGAAGAAAGTCCGAAGAGCGTAGTAGCAAAGGTACCGTAGTATCTTAGCAGAAAACTAGAATACCACCAGAGAGTGAAGGTCGATCTAGCTGAATAGAAACGACAAGACAGCGATTGTAGATGGCAGAAGGTTCAAGTGTAACCTTTAGAGAGGCAGACAAGCTAAAAGGCTTGGCTAACTATTATGTTTGGTCTTTGAAAATGAGAGCAATGCTAAGGGCAGAAAGTCAGTGGGGGATTACTGAAGTAGAACAGAACCCTGCCGCATATCCAGTCACCATCGATGGCAATGCATTCACCGAAGCACAAATGAAGAAGAAGAAAGCGTTGGCATGCAGACTCATACTGCTTTCAGTTTTTGACGATCTAGTTGATCTGATTGCAGACTATTCGGACCCAGCCCAATGTTGGAGAGGGCTGAAGGATCAATTTCAATTGGGGGATCAATCTCAGATCCTCACTTTGATGGGCCAGCTCCAATCGTTAAAAATGACTGAAGGTGGATCTGTAGAGGAGTACATCAAACGAGCAAGGGAATTGAAGAATCGTCTTGGCAATATGGGGGAGAAGCTATCTGACCGCAACATCAATCAAATAGTTTTGAATGGACTACCGAGATCGTACGAAAGTACGATCCAAACACTTACTCATCTGAATGCAACCATGTCATTTGAGAAACTCAGTGCTTCCTTGATGTCAGAATCGCACCGGAGGCAACATCGTCAACAGCAGTTAGGAGAAAATGAGGCACTTGCGGCAACTCACAAGCGAGAGAACCAACAGTCGCAAGGACGTGGAAATTGATCTCAGTCTCATCGAGGGAGGGGGTACCCATTCCGAGGCTTCCCAAGCTTCCCAGGACGCGGATACCTAGGAGGTCGTGGATATCCTGGACGAGGTTACTTTAGACCTCCGTTCACAGCAAGGCCACTGATTTATTGCTACAATTGTGGGAAACCAGGGCATATAGCAAGAGACTGCCGACTTCCGCAAAACCAATAGCAAGAAGGAAACTCCCAAGGAGGTACAAACTTTGCTAATTCCGCTGAGTTCTTCGAATCGCACTTAGCTCAATCGTATTATGATCCATACTACCATGGTGCATGGGATAATGGACCTTGGTACTTAGACAGTGGTGCATCAGGGCACATAGCCTCTGACTATCACAAATTCAATCAGGAACCCAGTACCTCAGGAGTAGAGATTAGAGAAATTAAAACGGGTGGAGGTGAATCTCATCCCGTGAAGGGATCAGGAAATGCAACCGTGCATACTGAGTCTGGAGCAATAAAGTTAAAAACAATTTCTTATGTTCCGAGTATGACGAAAAATTTGATTTCTGTTGGTGCAATTGCTGACTGTGGACACAAGGTAGTATTCTCCAATAAACATTGTTGGATACTTGACAATTACAATTGCATTATTGGCAACGACAACAGAGATCCATCAAACGGGTTATATTATTTCAGCAATATCAAGCATGCATTAATCTCTACAACTTCTCGCCCAGACATTGCCACCCTGTGGCACAGGCGATTGGGGCATCTCAGTTTTCCAAGGCTTCATGTTTTATCAACGTCAGGAAGTATTGACGGCATTCCACATATTAATCGAGAGCACCACATTTGTCAATGCTGCCTCGCCGGTAAATAGCACCAGGAACCTTTTCCAGCAAAGTCAATCAATCGATCAGACAAACCAGGTGTTCGTATTCACTCTGATTTAATCGGACCCATGCAGCAGGTTTTGTTAGGAGGCTCTAGATACATACTAGTTCTAACAGACGATTTCTCTCGTAAAGGATGGGTGTATTTTTTAAAACAAAAAAGTGAAACTTTTTCAAAGTTTTGTATCTTCGCAAAAATGATTGAGAACTCAACGGGCAACAAGATTCAAATATTATGATCTGACAGAGGAGGCGAATACCTATCAAAAGAATTCTCCAAATATTGTGAAAGTCAAGGAATTCATAGAGAACTCACTCAAGCACACACCCCTCAACAAAACGGAGTTTCTGAGCGCAGAAATCGAACGATTATGGAACGAGCAAGAAGTCTCTCATACGATTGTCAACTCCCAACCTATTTGTGGACAGAAGCTGTCAATACTGCCATGTATCTTATCAACAGGAGTCCAATGAGAGCCAACGACGGCCACACTCCAGAAGCCAAATTTTCAGGTATGAAACCGAACATCTCAAATTTGAGAATCTTTGGTTCCATAGCATATGTACATGTTCCAAAAGAAAACCGACGTAAACTTGATAGCAAAACTCTTAGGTGTCTATTTCTAGGGTACGATAGTGAGACAAAAGGATACAGATTATATGACACCATCAGTAAAAAAATTGTCATTAGTCGAGACGTAGTTTTCGATGAGTCCAAAGTTGGATTCCATTACTTGCAGGACCATACTCCCACAGAAGACATATTTAGCTTCCCTCCAGTCCACAATTATGACCCCTATACCTCAGAGCCCCAGAATCAAGGCCTTAAAGATCAGAACGCTGAAACTGGAGGCACTGAATCCACATGACCTCAGAATTTCGAGGAGCTTGACCACTCACAGTGCCCCAGTATTCTAGATACTCCTCTTCCTAGCGATCAAACTGAACCTGACAGCTCAGAGTCATCATTGCCAAATTCCTCACCTTCGTTGAAAACCAATCGGAAATCACCGCGACCCTTGCCTGCAGACCCCAATGCGGGACCACCAGTTAGACGATATCCAACCCGTAATAGAATCCCATCTGTAAAGTTGAGAGATTTTTGGACCCTTGTTTTTGAATTAAACGCTGAAACTCTTGACTTCAGCACCGCAATCAAGTAGAAGGGGTGGCGGGATGCTATTCAGAATGAAATCAACTCTATTCTCAAGAATAAGATATGGCAAGTTGTTGATCGACCACCTGGCAAGAAACCCATCACTGCCAAGTGGATATTCAAGACAAAAAGGAATATGAATGGAGGAATCGACAAACTAAAAGCCAGAATAGTTGCAAGGGGATTTCAGCAACAAGAAGGCATTGATTATCAAGATATTTTTGCACCGGTTGTTCGGTGGTCTACCATCTTGTTAATATTAGCACTAGCCGCCCAGCGCAACTGGAATTTATTACAAATGGACGTGATTACGGCTTTCTTGAACGGCACAATTACTGAAGAGGTATTCATGGAAATACCAGCAGGTTTTCCTTCTGCAGGGGACAACACAAAAGTATGCAAAATAGACAAGGCTTTATATGGTTTGAAACAAGCTCCAAAAGCATGGTATGAAAGAATCAATGCTTGGCTACTGAAACAGGGGCTTATCCGCAGCGAGAGTGACCCAAACCTTTATTATTCAAACCAAGACGGAAAAATGACTATCCTGCTCCTCTATGTTGATGACTTACTCATCACCGGAGACAATCACGAACAAATTACTGCATTAAAAACGGAGCTCCAACGCGAATTTGAAATGACTGATTTAGGCCAGGCAAGCAATTATCTAAGTGCAGAGATACACAGAAACTCAAAGGGCATCTTCATTGGACAAAAGGGCTACATCACCAAGCTACTTGAAAAATTTCAGATGCAAGACTGTAACCCAGCACAGCTTCCAATCGATCCTAATACACAACTACGCAAGGATATGGGAACAGCACCAATTGATTCAAACACTTATCGATCACTAGTTGGAAGTTTGTTATACCTCACTCATACGAGACCAGACATCTGCTTCGTAGTAGGATGCGTTTCCAGATATGTTGAAAATCCTGAAATTGCACACTTTCAAGCGGCAAAAAGAATACTCCGTTACTTGAGCAGAACGCGAGACTACGGTCTATTCATGGCAACCGAGAACACAAACGACTTCCAGAGCTTTGCAGATGCCGATTGGGGGCGTGACTCAGAGTCCAGACGATCAGTCTCAGGCATCGTCCACAAGCTGGGTTCATCAAGTATTTGCTGGAGCAGTAAGCTTCAACCAACAGTATCGCTTTCAAGCACCGAATCTGAGTATCGTGTTTTGACTGACGCAGCAAAGGACATAGTGTATTTTAGACGCCTTCTCGAAGAATTGGGACTAGATCATGGAAAACCCACAGAGCTTTTTAGTGATAATCAATCATGCATTAAGCTTGTCGATAATCCTGTAATGCATGCACGAACCAAGCATATAGAAATTCAACACCACTACATCCGAGAAGTGTCCAAATCAGGGAAAATTCAGGTGTATTATGTTCCCACAGTCGACCAACAGGCAGACTGCTTAACAAAGCCTTTGTCTTACAACAATTTTGTAACCAACAGAGACCGTCTAGGTATTCTTCATTTGGATCTAGCCTTAGAACTTGCTCCTAACCCAACTCGGAGTGAACCACCCATCTATCCACAGAGCCTTTTTTGAGCGTTTGTGTTTGAAGTCAGGAGCTCTAGGGTTCCTCTTGGACAATCGGTTGTCCCACCAATGGTCTGGATTCTCACAGAGGTCTCTCCAATACTGCTCATCTGTCTCCTCTCCAACATCACTAGAACTGCCCTCTCTAAAAAACCTAGTACTATCTGCGACAGGACCAATACCCTCTGCTTCAGTTGGAACGTCCAAGCTTATCTGCAGAAATGAAAACACATACCCACAAAAGTCCAGAACCTTATCGCACAAGCGTCGCACCAAGATGGCAACCCATAGAAGCAGCACACAAATCAGCTGAACCTGCCATCATCAATGGGAATCGTCAATGGTATCGTTCTTCTACATTGCATCATTGACTACAACAAAAAACAAACTTCCCCAAGACAAATCACTCACCAACGAAAGAGTTTCCGAAAACTCCAGCAAATTTTTCAGAGTGTTCGCTGGGAGCAACCTGTAACGAGACATCTTCGAAACTTGAAGTGACGCTGAGAGCGAGGGAGGGTGTTGGAAAACGCTCCAGCGTCGATACAACTTCGACTGTAGAACTGTAGACTGTAGAACTTCATTCATCTTCTCCGTAGATTAAGTTACTGTAGATTCATTGATCATGTACTTAGTGTATATATTTGTTCTTTGTTATGTTGTTAATCAATTCATTGTGCTTATCCAGAGCACCGCTTAAGCAACCTTGAGTTCACAACAGATCTGTCACACGTTCAACTTGTATGAGGATAAGAGCATGTGTCATAACAGGCATTGTGTCTGCATTCTTAAAATTGCGCCAGTACTTTGGAGAGGTTGCACTGATCTTTGCCCATGATCGTTGTCACACGTTCAATTGTGTGAGGATAAGAGCATGTGTCATAACAGGCATTAACGGAAGATTTGAACTCGGAGTACAAACTGTAGAAATTAGGGTTTAGGGTTCCAAAAAATTTAGCTTCAAGAATTTTTGAAAGTAAAAGTTTTACATTCATTGGAACAATGACACGTGTATCCCTTTCATAGTTTGTATAAATTTTTACAACCAATAGAAAAATGACACATGTATTCCTTTCAAAGTTTGTATAAAACTTTTTCAACCAATGGAAAATGACATGTATGCACCCTTTTGTAATTTTTGTATGGTTTTCTCCAAAAGTGAGTATTTATTACTACATGAGAAAAATATCAAATTTTTGAAAGGTATATTTTAATATAGAAAACCAATGAAGTTTGACCAAATAGGAATATGGAATGTCTTTTTAGGAATGTCTTTTTAGATTAAAAACATAAAACTATACTACAAAAGGCTATGGTTGTCCTTATTGCTATGGCTTGCTTTAATTTTAAGTAAGGTAGCTAAAGTAGGAAGGCTATAAAGCATCTTTTTAGAATTGATTTACAATTTGGGGAGTTTGACTGCTTTGAAATATTTGACTATAAATTTTTTATTAAAAGACAAATGAAATTGGCATCAATCCCAAGTCATTGCATATTTTTTGGCCCTTTGTAAAACTAATCCATATTTTAAGTTAGGCTATTTGTTTGGTTTAGTTTAGTTTAGTTCATTAGTTGGTTAGTTGGTTACAGTGAGATCTCGTGGACCGTACGTCTTCCGGTCACGTCCTTAATACTGTCAAAAAGCTCTCTACGAGGAGGGATGTATAGACTTTGTTTTGTGGCATTTGGGCTTGTGGTAAAATAGATATTGAATTTCAAAGTTTTTATGAATTAAAAATTGAAAAATTGCTTTTATTTTTATTTTATTTGTAGCAACGACATAGGGCACTCTAGTCCATACCTTAAATTAGGTTGTTTTGTTTTGTTTTGTTTATTTATTAATTTGTTGTTACGATGAGATTTCCTAGAATATGCGTCCACTAATCGCATTATTGGTACCGTCGAAAAGCTATCACCAAAGAAGGGTGCACGGGCTTTGTCTTGTAGCAATCTAACTCACGACAGAAAAAAATATTGAATTTCAAAGTTTTTATAAATTAAAAAATTACTTTCCTTAAATTTTATTATATTGTAGCAATGGCACAAGGCACACTATTTACTATAAAATTTGGAATTAGAACCATAGAAGTCACTTCAAGCATCTACCTCAGTATGTTCATTGATGATACATCAATTGGTACATTGAAAAAAACAAAATGTATCTCTATCTTTGTGTTTGAGGACACCTTTAGAACCCAATCACTGTATGAACCTCCTACATTCCTCAGCCTACCATAAGATATGTTCTCACTTAGTATTTTAGAGTGTTATTTATTACTGAGGATCTTAAGAATGAATTTAGACCTACCTCTGGACCAGATTCATTGCAAACATCACCCCTAACACCAAGTATCAACATAACGTAATTACTCAGGATGTCTTCTGTCGATGCAAAGCACTCTGTCCAGAGCCTATAAATTAAAAAAAAAGGGACTTGCACATCAAGGTCATTGAATGCTCGAAATCCTCACGAATTCCATTCCCCATTGCTGGAGTCTCTCTTCCTTGCACGTCTTCTACTGTAGAAATCCCATCACCGAAGTGTATTTGCTGTTGGAATATGAGCTTCCCTTCGTTCCGCAAATCGAAGCTCATGGCGGACGTAAGTTAGAGAGACAATCGCACATTAGAATAGAACAGACTCCAATTCATTCAAACTTCTTCTTCAACAACAACGATCATGGAGAAGCCATGGCGCTGGGCGCTGGGCATGCTCTACGTCGTCACGGTGGCCCTCATCTGGATCCTCGCCAGCTTCGTGGTGCAATCGGTCGTGGGCGCCGGGGTCTCCCCTTTCCTCCTCTCCTACATTTGCAACTCCTTGTTCGTCGTGTACCTCCCCATCGTGGAAGTCGGAAAATTGGTGCAGAAATGGCTGCTGCTTCGAAGAGGGGCAGAGGGAAGTGGGTTTGTAATGTCCGAGGAGAGAGAGAAGCTGCTGGAGGAGAGCAGCAGAGAGACGAGCCCTAACCCTAATTCGGGCGTTGTGGAGCAGGAGGAGGAGAATGTGGGAGAGACGATGAGGGAGTGGAGTAGACGTGAGGTGGCGCAAGTGAGCTTGCTGATTTGTCCGTTTTGGTTCCTGGCGCAGTTCACGTTCAACTTGTCGCTCAAGTACACTTCTGTTACGGTGAGATGAGCGTTTTATACGGGGAATGCTTGATTGTGGTGGTACTTGGAGTGGGTTTTTTAGGGTTCGATCGTCAAGGAGAGGGTTTAGAGGATGTTGAGGCGGTAGGGTCATGGTTTAGGTAACAGAAACTAACAGATATGGAGTTCTTTGCAGTAGAGTGTGTGTGTGTGTGGGAAACATGTCATCGATCGCACTCCCAAGTTTTGAAGGACTATGCAAATTTGAAGTTGTGTTGAATGATTGGAAACTTCTTACTTTCAACTGTTATTGGTGGCTGGGTCTTTAGACTTCCACTAGAAAAGAATTTTTCAAGAATCATGTGATTTATGCTGTAGTTATTGATGAACGTCCAAAGTTTTGTTGAAAATAAGTGATTCCCCATCATTGCACATAGTTATTTCCAGGGTAAATGTTTGTCATACAACAAAGTTTTTTGCAATTTACAGTTGTGGATGAAGTGCAGGAGAAGAGAACGAAGTTTTATAAAATATGAACAAATATTTCATACAACCATTCCGTGCAGTTGTTGCATGGAGAAGGGGAAGTGTGTGTTCAATGCCATGTCTAGCCTATATTCGAGACAAGGTAGCTCATTATAGGATTCATTAAGAGGTATCTCAGTTCATGCTTGTAGGCTCCCAACTCTCTTTTTGTTCCAAATCTGGCCCTGCACGATTTTGAGCCCTAGAAAGTACTGGGACTTTCATAGAAACTTGAAATAGCGTCGCCCCAATCGACTCCTTCTTTGCAGCACAAGTCTTGCACTCTCGTCTCTCTTAATCTGTGTTACATCTGACCATGCTTGTATTCTTGTGTTGCAGTCGAACACGATCTTGAGCAGCGCATCCAGCCTCTTCACCTTCTTGCTATCCTTGGCACTGCTGAATGAGAAGTTCAAGTGGACGAAACTAGTGAGCGTGCTGCTGTGCATGCTGGGAACCATTACGGTGACCCTGGCAGATTCCTCCGAGAGTGGAGGGTCATTTAATAGAGCAGGGTGGGGCGATGTTCTCTGTTTGTTTTCTGCTTTGGTGTATGCTCTTTATAGCACTCTGATAAGGAAGCGTTTACCTGATGAAGAGGCCGGGGAAGGGAAAGCCAGCACAGCCCTGTTTTTTGGCTATCTGGGTCTATTTAATGCCCTTTTGCTCGGACCTGTGGCATTGATCCTCCACTTCACGGGTTTGGAGACTTTCCATCGGCTCACCTTATACCAATTTGGCCTCATCATTGGAAAAGGTCACTCAAATTTGCGTTCTTATCATTTTTTGGTTCCTTAGCCTTTCATGGCATTGTTTGGTTGGTTTCGTTGGAGGCTCTCTGTTGCACCGACGAATTTAAATCTATCATTCCTGATTCTATCAAATAGATAACTTAATTTTGTATGCTGGCTTGCTATTTTACCGTAGCAAAGAGCTGATAGGAACTGTAAGGGAATTGAAGAATGCTTAATAAATTCAAGCTTAGAAAGTCTTTCAATCTTGGACAAGTCGTGATGTTGATCGTGATTCGCAAAGAAAAAGTTGCAATCTTACAAGGGCTAAAGATTGTCATAGTTGTCATCATTGTATCCAAGAATCTGAATCCGTCGTCCTGATTTTATCATACGTTGACTTGCTATCTTACCGTAATTAACATAGCAAAAAGGCAATAGGAGCTATATGGGAGTAGAAGAATGCCTAACCCTCGATCGTCACAGTTTTCGACAATACACGGAATAGTTAGCTGTGATGTCTAAGAGTCAACAAATTTCAAGTTTAGAGAGCCAGCCAATCTTGGGCCAGTCGTGTCAAAATGCGACGTTGGTTCCGATTATAGAAGTATCAGAGCTAAAGAATGTGATGATGGCTGTCAGTGTAGAATTTCATTTCTGTCCTGCATTCAGAGATTTGGGACTAAGAGGGGAAGGTGTTTGCAGGGCTACTGGACAATGTGTTGAGCGACTACCTGTGGGCTAAAGCTGTCCTGCTGACGACGCCAACAGCAGCAACCGCTGGCCTCAACATTCAAATCCCCATCGCAGCTGCGGTGGATTCACTTCGTGGAAAGATCCCATCTCCACTGAGTGTTATAGGTGCAGTTGCGGTTCTGGTAGGGTTCTTCGGAATCAACCAGCCTGCCACAGGGTGTTGCGGTTCCTCGGGCGAGGAGGATGTGGACGATTTTGACAATGTGAAGCAGAGTACAGACATTATTACTGCTTAGGATTACAACTGCAGATTAGGAGGTGCCAGAGCTAGCCTGCCAGAGATGGAGATTTCAGAATTGCACCCTAAAACTCTACAATGGGATAATACTGGAGAAAGAAGAATCGCCTTGTGCTCAATTTGGCAACAAACTTGCAAATTGGATGCAGGGATCCCCAGGTCTGACACCCCGATTCTCTAGTTTGTTTCTTGTTTCATATTGTTGTATTGGTAGGTCCTTATTCTCTTATTCTCAATCTGCTAAACCACTAACAGAATGAGTGTACAATACATCTAATACATTTCTGAGAGCATTCGTATGTAATTCTTCCCTCACATTGAGGCTAATTTTTTTAAGAGAATAGCCCTGATTTACTATGGGCTCAGTCGTCAAACACTTTGCAGGAAAGCTTAAATGTTTTGCGGCTACGTAGTTTGCTCTATATGCTTGATTTACGAAATTGTATGACCCCATTTCTTTGTGACACAGCAGTTGGTTGTCCTGGGGATTTAAATCACTTTTGACTGTACCATCAAGCTATTGCTGTTGCTGAGTGAAAACGTTCTCAAGTGAGTGACCTCAAACAGATGGACCTCAACTGGATTGAAACTGCAGATTGGAGCTGCATGCAGTGAGTGCTGCCAAGTCTTTTCTTCCCTTGATTGTCAAAGTAAATCCTATCGCAGCTCAAAGAACTTGTATTGGACATGCAGAAGTGGTGAATAAAGCATCGATTGACGTGAGACCTCACCAGCAGCATGCTCCAAAACGTCATTGACAAGATTTATGAAATGAAGAGACTTTGTGGCATTTCATCACCAACAAAATTAGGATATTGTATGAATAAACCATGAATAATTAAAGTATTGAAATAGGTGTATCCAAAATCGATCCTTCACTCTCTTGAATCAAAGGTGTAAATTTTAGGCAAGAATTTGTAGGGGTTGGTTTTAGTAATAGGGGCAAAATCAAGTGTAATTACGTTGCAAGTTGTCTCATGCTAAACTATTTGTCTAATTTAGTCCAATTACGCCTAAATAGGCTAACCCCTTAATTCCTCGACTATGTTTCTCCAAAACTACTCCAAAACTGCCATTTTGAACACAAGTACCATATTTTGAAAAAAAAACATTTTTGGACACATGTGACCGTAGGATCTTGTAGCATGCTGGTTTGAAAAGATGTGAATTAATTTCAAAAAATTTCATTGTGTGAATTGCAAGATATTAGTGTTTGACTTGACAAAAATCCCTTTTGTTGGCCTTGCAAAAAACCAGGCAGCCGCACTTCATAAGGTCACATTTGTATGAAAAATTATCCAAAATGGTGGTTACTCTCTGGATTCATTCTTTAGGGCAAGTTGGCTACATGCTTGAAAAATTTTAGATCATTTGGAATTGTACAATATATAGAAAAAAATAGTAAGTAGAAAGAAGTAGAGAATGGTTCAAAATACTAAATTGTTAAGAAGTTAATTATGGAATTGAAAAATGCCAATCCCAATGTTTGAAATGTTGTAATAAACAATCTACATCTTACAATTTTAATTTTTTCCAAAAACATTGAAAATTGAATGAAATAAATCGCAACTTCAAAGTTTATTTTAGAGTAGAGAATCCATAAATGCTTGCAAACTAAAATTCCTCATAACTTTTGATTCATTGATCAAAATGGAATGATTCAAAGCTTTCCACGTATATATAAATTTTAAAAACCAATTTCAAATTTTTGTTTTTGAAAAAAAATGATTTTTTCTTATCTGCGTGGAATACCCCGCCTAGTAAAAAAAAGTAACATATTAGGCCATAACCTTCGACTCATATTTCCAAATGTCATAAAATTTTGTTCACATAAAAGATATTCCTTGTCCACAACTTCTATTAAAATTTGGGTCTAAAATATTCAAATTTTTAGTCACAGGTACCTATCCAAAATCGCCATGTAGCTCAAAATAGTAGGCTGGTCCTTTAGGGGTTAATTAAGCCTTTATTGTAGCCAATATCCATATCAATATATTCAAAGTTGATCCAATTTGCATTCCAATTTGCCTTCTAGTAGATGACATAGTAAGTTGTGTATGTTACACATACATAACGATTTGTTTGCCACCTAAAAATTTGGCTCAATAAAAAATAGTGTCACCATGATTCTTGGTGCAATACCAAAACTTGGGCACCATTTGAGATGGTCCAATTGATTGTAAATTGAACCAACTCCAAATCATACTTTGGCCCAAGCTTTAGCAACAAGCCCAGCATTATTGTAAGTAACCTTCACTAAACTAAACATTTTAGAATTGTGCTCAAATTCTAGAATGTCACCAGTACATACTGTAAGAAACCCCCGTTTTAGGTGATGAGCCCTAATTTTTTGTGATGGATTTTAGGTGATGTCAATGTTGACAATCCAAAATTTTTATGTCAACAAAAATGTCCAACGTAACATCAATGTTGATATAAAAACATTGAATTGTCAATATTGATGTTATATTGTACATTTTTGTTGACATAAAATTTTTTAAGTTGTCAACATTGACATCATTTAAAATCCGTCACAAAAAATTAGGGCTCGTCACCTAAAACGGGGGTTTCTTATAGTGACATTGTCATTACTAAGGTAGGAGGTCTATGAAGCACTTGGTCTCTAAAAGCATTTTCTAACACAAAGGAACATTTTACTTCCTAATTGCACCAACATTGTACAAATCAAAACAATCAGGGGAGGATTGAGTGCACACATTAAGAGGTGAATGCCTTTAGTGACCATTGTGTTTTAACTTTAAAAATTCATAACTAATTCTAAAGAGCTCCAAAAAATATGAATCAACTTGTACTAGATGCCAATACGGTCAATTTTTTTAAAATGCAATATTTTTTTAAAATGGCATGAAAACAATTCAGAACGGCCGTTTTGAAATCTATATCTATCATAGATGGTGAAAACGGCACACTGTCAAAGTGGCACTTGGAATATTGCCATTTTAACGAAATTGCCCATCAATTCCATGTGACTTTTAACCCCTAATGACCCAAGCGACCATTTTTTGGTCACTTCACCTCTTATTTGAGCTACTCATTTTCAAATTTTGAGTATTTAAAGAAATAAAAATTATTTCTAAAAAATAGACTATGTTATAAATCCAATGGCAATAGTTTCATCAAATTCCAAGTTGAACTCCGCCTTGTGGACTTTCTTAAAGTTAAATGGTGTAGTTCATAGCTCATTTTTAGGCATGGACTAAGATAAACTAGCCCATCACCAATCACTGCCAAATTATGTTTCCCTACTTCTGGTCCTAATTTCGTTTCCCTACTTTTGGTATTAATTCCAATCACCTACTTCTGGTCTCAATTTCGTTCATTACAAAATCCAAATCCTTTCATTTTTCTGACAATTTTGGTGCATTAATGCCAAAAGGGTTAACGTATCAATCCTTCATTGGTGGAAACCTAAATGCCAATAGATACATGTTAAGGGGGTAATGGGCTGTTTATGAGATGTTTTTGATCCCACTCTTTGGATGGTTTTGTAATTACGGGGCATACCACTTCAAAAATTCATAGAAATTACAATTCCACTTGGGTTTCATTTATGAAATAAGCACATACCTCTGAAAAATATTTACACCTCTTGGAATTGGCCCCAGGATATTTGGATCCAAATCAGGGTGGTAATAGGCTTGTCTACCTTAAAAAGTTAGCCAACCAATGTGATTCTTGCCCACCTCAAAAAGGGCAGATCCACCTCAAAGTGAAGGGCAGATCCAAGGAATTCACGGAGAAGACAAATGTCCCATTTTTTGGGGGGGTACAAACACTACTTTCATTTTAGTGACCACAATGCATTGCAAGCTCCACCATGAATTGAAAAGTGCTTGGAATGTTGTGAAATTTTACATGTACATTTTCAACTCTCTTATCTTTCACTGAGCACCAAAAAGGCATCATTTTAAAATATTCTCACAAAAATATGCTCTTTCAAGGTACACTGCCCTGTATTTCCATTAATGTAGATAAAACTTCAAACTTAAATACCTCCTAAATCGTACTACCAAATAATTTGAGATTGTTTGAGGTGCTCACTCTCAATGTGAGCTTTGAAGATCTACCAGATTACATTCTATTTGATCCCAAGAGAAAATGAGCAAACAAATTGCTCAAGTTCTTGGTAGTTTTGGCCCATTTTGAAAGTATCCCCTCCCCCCCCCCTTGGGTCATGAAGAGTTAAGGGAAATTTATTAAAAATCTTTTCAAGAAGTCAAACCTCCCCAAATAAAATTATAATTATCAACTCTTCCATGGACATTTTATGGACCTCCTACCTCACATGGATATATAAGAATTTATAAAAAGGAGGGAAATTAGTATCACTACAAAAAAAAAATTGTGTTAAATCTGGTACAATACAAGAATTTTTCAACATGCACTAATTCAGAAACGTGTGATTTTGTTAACCTTAAAGGGCTCCAACATCCATATTCTGGACAATGAACAAAAGGCTTCAAGGCATTGTTTAGTCCAACTAACTTTTCTTTCATCCAATGTAATACTTGAATCTAGAAAAGACAACCTTTTTTATGATCAAAATCATAAAATTCTAGTAAATGATATTTTGATACAAAGATATAAGTAAAAATGAGCAAAAACTCAGAAAAGGATTGAGGCGTTTAGGGGTTAAAGTAGCGATACATGTACTATTAATCCCTTTAAGATGTTCTGAAATGGCATACTTGAGCAAATTTCAGCTTATTTTAAGGAAAATGATGTACAACCACTATTTAGTAATCTTGGACTATGTCTTTTTGAGGTGGAAATTTTACACAACAACCACTTGCAAGTGTGCTTCACAATTTTGAAATCAAAAATAGTTTTGTGGAAAACAAGCTTTGGCAAAAAAAATTATGACTACAAATGGATGTTGATTGCTCTATATACAAAGAATGTACTACAATCAAACTTCCCTCACTACATGGGAACGGTGGGGAGTACCTTTTTGCTATGTGCACGTAAAGAAGTTCAAGTGCCAAAGGCCAATTAATTAAACATGCTCATGAAGTACAATAATTGTGTTTGATTGGTTCAATTTGGTTGTTCAACTAAAAAAATCAATGATGTCGGACATAATCAATTCCATTGATGGTTTTTGTAGTAGACTTTATGCACATAGGGAATATGCAAATATAGAACTACATTTAATTTTGCAAGTAGGGAATTTGCATTATGAGAGGTTTCACTGTATACCAAGCCAGAGGAAAAGGAAAAGTGAACATTGGATTGTCTGTTGAACTACCTCATATGCTTACGCTGATGCGTCTGCACTGGTTGTAAGTCAAGTATGGACCGGAAGTACCAGTGGACAAGCAAAATGTAGCTCAAACAACTACAACAGCAACCCACGCAGTAAGGTAATTCACTTGTAAGAATTTAGAAAAATTTGATGCTAATTCATTTCAAAATTGAGAATTTATAAGGACTACAATTTATCAGCACAATAATCCAAAACCTAAATTTTTACAAAATAAAAAGGTAGAAAGTAAAAACTCTACGGTTCAGAAAAGAAATATTCTTGTAGTAATAAAAAATAAAAAATAAAAAATAAAATATTACATTATGAAAAACATCTTCTAAAATTAACTTTTGAATTATCAACAAAATTAAAAGAAAATGTTGAATATCACTATTGAACTTTAAAAAATCTCAAAAAATTCTAGTTTAAAAAAAATGTGGCAAATTACCTAAAGTAAACCATATAGTCAATCTTATATTAGTATCACTTTTACCCAATGTCTAAAAAATGAAAAAATGAAAGATTCCAAAACCTTACTTGTAGTATGGAAAAAAAAGAATCCAAAACCTAGCTTTGTACAAAAATACAAAATAAATTTAAACATTGCCTTTTTCCAAAAAAGGAAAAAAAATCCAAAACCTAGGTTGTACCAAAAAAAAAAAAAATCCTAAACCTAGGCAGCTAGATTGTTACAAAAATACAAAATGAATAAAAAACATCACCTTCTTTCAAAAAAAATTAAATCCTATTTGCTAATGCACATGTAATCTTGTAGTTTGAATTTTTTTCTCAATGGCATAGTTGCTCCCCTCGTTGCTCCCTTGCCAAGGGAAACAACAATGTCCTTACAAAAAAAATGCAAACCACAATATTCTAGGAGATCCTATTTGTTCATTCATATGTAATCTTGTAGTTCGAATATTTTACTCAATGGCATGGTTATTCTTTTTTGGGAAGAAACAACAATACCTTTCAAAAGAAAATACAAACCACAACATTGAAGGAAATTCAATTGTAAGATGTAAGGTGAAGCCGTGAAGAGGTTGTTTTTATAATGAAATCCATTGTCTTGCATGAATCCTCAAAAAGTAAAGGATAATTTGAAGATGAGAGCTTCAGGACTGCTCATTGTCAAGACAAAAGAATTGTGTTCAATGTAGAACTTCAAACCTAACTTTAGCATAGTAGAATCATTTTTTCCAAAATACTTTGAACTAATAAGAGTTGGGAAATTAGCTAACTTTCATTTTTAAGAACCCGTTTGAGGTTTTGAACCTCCAATAGAAAGTTATGGACAAAATTTAGAGAGGATATTTGAAAATGTTAAAGAAAATGTCCTTTCCAACCCCTATCTTAATCTTGTCCATAACTTTTGATTGGAGTCTCAAAATCTCAAACGGGATTTGGGAGATGAAAGTTAGCTTGATTTTTAAAAAAATTGTAGTTCAAAGTTTTTGGAAAAAGTTATTCTACTATGCCAAATTAGGTCGGAAGTTTTATATTGAACACAATTCTTAGTATTTTGTTCTCATCTTGGTTTAGTATTTTTTTCGTTGTTATCTTTTTGGTTTGCTATTTAATTCTAATTTCATTTTTCTACTTTGTTGTATTTTTTTATTTATTTTATCACCATTTTACCATTTGCCTAATTTGGTTACTTTACCATATCTTTCTTAAAGTAATTTTAGTTTAGAATCTCTATTATTTCCCTAGAATTTTTCCTTTGTTTTCTCCTAATTGCACTTTTCAGTTTTTCACCCTAAATTCTTGAAGATTGTTTCCATCATTATCTAATAGAAAACTTCCTAATTAATAGTTCCGCTTTAATCCGAAATACTAATACTTTTAGATTTGTAAATTCACACACATTGTTTATAATTTCCATTTTCTAAAAGGTGAAGCAAAATGGTAGTTCACGACATCTTCAAAAAGTATTGTTGGATTTCAATTGGATGAACCAAGCCTATGAATTAGAAGGAGGTATGCGACTGAATGAAATTTCTTCTTTTTCAAATTCCCATTACCATATAAAAAATCCATTATAAGACTCAAACAAGTGGATTGAAGAATCCAAGGCCTACTTGCCTGCCAGCACACACCTTCTACAACTTAGGTAACTGTTTTTGACTGCTCTTGCCGGTAGCCAAAGATGTATGTGTATTTTCCAAGCAAACTAAGCTTGACACAAAGCCTTCTATAAAAAAAATCTTGTATTCACTATAAATACGTAGAACATATTTTTTACTTAGGCATAGTTTCTATCCTTTACTTTTTATTTTTATTCTTTAACCTCATAATTTGCTCCACAACTTTGCCAAGGTGTTTATAGTTTCATTTTTTGCCCAATACTTAAGGAACCAATAGAAAAATGTGAAATACTATAAATCGAGGCCCAGGTTTGGTCTCCACATCATAAAAGAGTTATAACAAATCAAAGCAACCCAAGATTCAAGTTGTTTGCAAAATCAATTTGAACCCCAAGTACTCACACAACTAGACCCTTAAACCCTGCTTATGGACAAGCATTCGGATTTTGTAGGACAAAATATTTTTTGTTCCCCATGTCCTCATTGACGCTCCTCAATTGGACACTCTCCATTGCGCCTAAGGCTTTTGCAAATGGTGTTTTTTGTCAATTGCCACATTTGTGTTCGTTGCTACTAAGGTTTGAATATTTTGTTGTGAAGCAAGAAAATGCACTTTTGCTGCCTATTGAATTGCACTTTTGTTGCCTGTTGCATCCAAAGCTTCCATGCATTGTTGAGAAATCTCTAATTGTTTGTAATCTTGATGAAGGCTTGGCAATTGAGATTTGCGGAAAGCGTTTAAATGTGAATACTTAAGGTATAGCCCTAAAATCCTGCCTAGGGAATTTTGGTGGCATTAGTTAGAGTTCTGCTAATTTTCATGTAGTTTTAGCAGTCTTTATTGCTTGAAAAGGAGAGTAGTCTTGTAAGAAAATTGGAATAAAAAATTCATTTGTATTTTAAAAATTCATTATTGAGATTCGTGCATTAGGATTTAATGCAGGATTCCCAAATCAAATTAGACGGATCACAAAACTTTCAACTACTTTAATCTTGCTTATTGAGATTCACACGTACATTTTTCACTAATGCATGACAGAGTTTGAATGCATCTACAATTTGGCAAATGGACAGGATATTCTAGAATCAAATTAAATGATTATCTAGAAAATTCTAATCAAGATATTAGGGAGTTTTTCCACCCGCAAAAGATTAATGGAAACCCACGCAGTGAGTGTTGTTGACCAGAGACTACTTGATCTTGGACTTTTACCAAAACTGCCTGGCTATACTACCAAAGAGCAATCCAAACATGATCCTCTTGAGCTATCCATGTTGTTGCCCAAGTCTTGGCGTATGTTGAGCTTGCTTCACGTGCAATCTGTGTCCACCGTATAGACCTGCAATCTGCGTCCACTATAGAGAGCCACCAATTGCAAGTAAGATGTCAATGACATTTATTTTAGTTAGTTTGATATTATTCCTTAAAAGTGTTATTCATAGTCTAAAGTGCATGCATGTATTCTGCCTTTGGGGATTTGTCAATATAGCATGTATGTAGCTCACGCTATTCTTCTAGCCATTTGTCATTCTTCTAACCTTGGAGCTCAATGCTGTATCCGCCATTCTTCTAGCCATAGTAGTCATATTATGCTATGCTAGTCAATACAAGATGTACCTTACGGATTCAATATGAGGTCCATGTAGAATTATAAATTGCTATCACATCTAAATTCTAGCTTATTATGGCAATTGTTTTCTATTATTATGGCAACTGTTTTCCATGTGTAATTACAGGTAGAGACGTGGAGTCACAAGTTGTGGCAAAAATGATGGAGCATATTTTTGCTACATGGAAGGCACGCAATTGCAAATTGTTGAATCGGATGTCGGTAACCCAATTGTTGGAGTTTTTAAGTAAGCAGAACAAAGAAGAGAAATTTGTAGCCACGGTCGAGATTGCAAGATTGAAGGTATGGCATGTGAAAGCTCTACATTTGCGTTGTATAGTGGATACTTAGTAGTTAGCTTAGGATTGATGAATCGCTATAAAAATATCTTTAGTATTAACATGGGATCTCATGAAACTCTATGTTTGCACTGCATGTTAAATATTTGGTAGTTAACTCAGAATTTGATGAATTTCTATAAAATTCCAAATCATTGTGAAAAAATTAATTTGGCCAAAAGGTTGACAAACTGATGTATAAACTATTGCATCTTCATTGCAATAGCAGATTGTAAAAAATTATCTTTCATTATTTGAGGTGGGGCAAGTCAAATCCCAAAATGAAAAGTTGGAGAAAGCAAAATCTCAAATCCATCGTAGAGGCCATGGAAAACCTAAGGAGTTCATGAAAAAGCATCAAAGAGCTTACAAAAGCTACCTCTGAGAGCAACGGACTGGTGAGGAATATTATAGAAGGGCCTACAGTTGATGTTAATCTTTTTCAAGTTCTCCCTGTACAATTCCTTCTGGATATTCTAGAGTGTGTCAAATTTCTCGGTTTACCGATATCCAAGTTGTTCTTGCTAAGCTTGCCTTGAGAAAAGCCTTGGACTAAGAGGCAATCTTTCAATTCAATTGTACTAGTAAACACTACAAGAAAATGGAGGTATAAATGATTGCAGAGTCATTTATGCTTCCCCAGAACAACTACAACGCGACTGCACTTCTCTAATTGCATCCTCTGGCCTTTGTTGACAATGTCCAAGTCATTTACTAGTTGTGGTTGCAACTGGGGGATGAAGACGTGATGAAAACCAGACTTCCTATGCATGTTTTTGTTCAAGGTTCATTTGCTTTCCTATTGTAGAGGTCACAGTCATTTTCTGCAACTTGGCATCACTGATCTGCGACTTGTAAATGACTTCTTTTTCAATGAAGGCACCTTTGAGGGAATTTGAAGTTGCCTACGTGGATTTCACAACGCTAATGTGTCCGCGGTTTAGGAGTGAGTCATTTTCTAGTCGCTTTCTAGTCGTACACTAGTTGTTTCTTAATCATTTCCTTTACTACTAGAAAATTCAGCTTTTTTGTTGATTTGGTTGCGTAGATTTGATTCACTTTTCTGTTGATTTGGATAGAAATTAATAGAAATGTGAACCAAATGAATGCAACCAAATTAACAAAAAAATTGAATTTTCCAATAGTGAAGCTAGTCTTTACCTAGTTGCTTTTAAGTCATATACTAGTTGTTTCTTAGTCGATTTCTAGTTGTTTCCTAGTTGCTTTCAAAGTTCATTCTCATTTGTCTTATATCAACTGTGCCATATCAATTGTAAAGAGTAACTACCATTAGGTTGGACGTATAAGACTTGTAAGTTGTTGTAGTCTTATGCACTGAATTTTTGTGATTTAATTCTAAAATCTCTACAATTTGTAGATTTCTATAGAGTATAGATTTCTACAATTTGTAGATTTTTATAATCTATAGAAATAAAAAAATACTTAAAATCCAAGAAATTATAGAATCTATGAAATTGTATGGTTTCCTAAACCAATGAAATCTATTAAATACCAATATTTGAATTTTTGAAATCTAGGATAAGGTAGATCTGGAATTTTGAAATCTAGAAAAAATTTAGATTTTAAATTCTAAAATCTAGAAAAATGGTAGATCTGAAATTCAAATATCTTGAAAAAAAACAGATTTGAAATGGCCCTAGACTCAATTACAAAATGACTCGCAAATGACTGCGAATGTAGATGTCCACCTCAAACTTTCTCATCCAAAGCCCATCCAAGGAAAAAACGGATGGTGATAATAAGTGTTGTAGTCATTTAAAAATGACTTATCCAAAATGACAACAGGGCCCTGAATCATTTATCTGTCATTTTTGTCCGAAATGATTGTTGGAAGTCAATTTGAAGTCATTTTTTGCAGTCATTTATACCCTCAATTTCTTGTAGTAAAAATCACCCCTGTGGATCCTCATTTCTACTCCAATCTTCAATCACATAAGTTCCTGTGGAGTCATTGGATTTGTGCCACCGTGTTTGAAGATTTTGAGAGTGAGTCATTTGGTATAAATAATATGCCAAAGTGCAATATTTGTCCTTGCATGTTGAAGCAATTGTTAGGGTGCAACAAGTTTCAAGAGTTTGTTAAGAGGAAGTACTACATTGCGTTCCAGCATGGTTTTTTCAGAACCAGGTGCATGGTTCATCTATCAAGTACTTGTTCTACATGGTGGCAAAGCTAGCTTGGAAGATTCACCAGATCAGACGACGCTACAATCCTCTTGTAAGCATATTCCATTCAATATCTTATGCAACAAAGTGGGAACCTCAACATCATTTTACCTTGCATGAAGAACCACATGTACAACTAGGTGCAATTGTTGTACTGATCCTTTGCCAAGCCCTTTGCCCAAGTTTACAAGTGGGAAGTCAAATCATGAGGATCGTGGTTCTACATAGAAATCCATGATGCCTCAAATGTTATCTTAAAATTTCTCTGCCCTTTGACTTTGGATGAAGCGTATGAGTCGAAAAATATTGGTTCAACATTTTGGATAAGCAACTCCACTATAATTTGCAGAGGTGCTCAAATCATAAATAATCCATTTTAAAGTGAATTATGTAATTATAATAAGTGAAATAAATTTTATTAGAATTTTTTTTGAAAAAAAATCTAGGTTGGCATAATATAATAACTCAAATCTTAAAAAAGATATTATGTTTATTAAAAGAAAGAAATACACATTCAATTGATAGTTAAAACTATCATTTCAAACATAATTGTCACATTGAATGGATTGTCCGTCCAAACCATTCAACTTGTTCGCCCATTCATGACATCTAATAACGCTAATCTATACAATGTGACTACTTTAAGGTAGCTACATTGTCTATCCAGTCCGCCCAAACTGTCTGATATGTCTGCCCATTTGGGATGTCCAATGATCCTAACACGACCAATGTGACCACAGTGATTTAAAACCACCTATATCATATGATTACTATGAATTTACTACCAAAGTTTATAGACAAATTTACAAACCATTATGATATTTTTTTGAACAAATGGAATAACACACTACATTAAAAAAGGAACCAAGTACAAACCGGCCAAGCCTTGTGGCTGGCCAATGAAGAGACAGCGAGCAAAAATATAAAAAACAAGAGATAGAACTCAAAACAAAAAACAAAGGAAAGATTCCAGAGGGGAGAAGGATTATATAGACAGACAAGGCGGAGGGCCTTCTCTCTTCCATGTGTACCATCCATTTTCTTTGCTAGCCAAAATCGGAGACTGAAGCCAAATTTTTTCAAACTCTGCCCAAATCTCCTCTGCATGAAGCGTTCAATGACAAGCCCGACTATGCACCTTCATTTGCACTGCCCGCCCTGAGTCAAGTAAAGCCATCCAAATGGCTTTCTATATGCGCTCACAGGGCCACTCATTTTGAATGAACACCTTATTATTCCTAGATATCCATATGATCCATAATGAGGATCCTCAAACTAAGGACCAAATGGTTTTAAGATGTCAAAATCTACGAGGAAGTGTGCCTCCAAAGATACAATGTCTGTAACTGAATTTAATATGTAGGATGGCATTAATATGTAGGATTTGACTGATCAATACATAAATGAATAAGTATAGATTGTGCATATTCCCATACCTCCTGAGCCCATGGGTAGTGATAAAATATGTATATGGGAGTCTTAGCAGTATCAAACGTGCAGCAATTACACCTAGTGTCGATACCCGGGTTAATACGGACACTCCAAGAGTGAACTGTTATAGTGTTGTGCCACACAGATCACATGAAAGCCACTTCTTTTTGTGATCGAGTCTTGGACCAAAGATCTTTCTAATGTGTTACAAAGTTTAACGGAAGATAGCCTGGCCATTTTGAAGATATGGATCTTTTAAGCTGAGTTTGCTTAGTCAATAGCAATCTGCTAGTAGATGTTGAGTAAAACACAGTGAGACTCCATTGTCCCACACCCATCTTCTAGGATCAAACGTTAAGTTTTGTAATGCTTTAGCAAAGAGTAGGATAGGTGCACCCTTGGAGGTCTTCCTTCCTTCAAGCACATAGACCCTGTGGACGAAGTCTTTGTATCTTGTGCCTTCTTTTGGATGCTGAATAAACGAGAGTTGCCTGGAGAGAAGGCCAACAGTTGCTCTTACAATTATATCTGGTAAAAAAACTCTGAGACTGTGAAATGTAACACTCAAAGCCTTGATCTCCGACTTGCCATACAATATTTGGGAGCTTGTCATCCAAATTACTAAATAATTCCACCCATTGTCCAGTTTGAACCTAATCAATCTGACTAGTCAATAACTGAATCGACTCACGGGGAATATGTGAGATGAGGTAACTCCATTGTCATTGCTCTGCGTTTGTGAGATGAAAGTTGTCTTGGATTACCTCCCACGATTTGAACTCTCTTTTGGCTGAGTCCCACACATCTGCAATATTTTTTAGTCCATTTTGTGCCAGTTTCCTGGCCCTAGTCTGAGCAAAAGAGAAGTTCAATCCTATGTAGCTTGTGACCCACTACAGACTGGTTGTCGACACCTCCTCAGCATTTGTAGGAGCGGTGAGTTCGATGTGGTTGGCAATACGCTTCCACGCAGATGTAACTTTGTTCCAAGTTTGTGAGCCCTTGGTAACTGATGAGCTATGAACCATTAGCCACTACTGCAATGGAAACCAATACCCCTGTTTTGGGTTTGGCTTCACTCTATAAAACTGATATTGTAAAAAAACTTTGTAATTAGAAATGCCTAGTTCAATGGCATATAAGACCCATTTCACCAATAACGCACTAACGCCGTGAGGGAGATTTCGGAATCGAGTAATTTTAGTCCTCCAACTCCTTTGGGTGGACAACAGTCTTCTCAATTTATTTTTGTTCACGTAGTGTGTTTGGAGCCGCTCCACAAGTAGTTGCGGAGGTTGCTCCGATGGCATAGATGACTTGAATCAATCCGCTCTAAATTGCAATAAAGTAATAAAGACTTGAGAGTAGGATAGCATTGCTCACCGTACCTCTCCCTACAAGCAATAAACTTTGAGTGGTCCAGTACAATAGCTTCTTTTTTATTTTCACTTGTAAGAACTCGTCAACATCTGCTGTCTCAAGAGTAATACCAAACAATACTCCAAGTAACTTAGTGACTGAACCCGGTGGAGCACATATCATGTCGTACTTGTCAATCCATGCTGGTTGAAGAAGCTTGGAAACCAGTAACCAATGCTCTTGATCCTGTTGATTATAAGGCCGGACGCCGCCCCAAATGTTTGTAGGAGGGATATGGTGTTTTTTAAGTCTTCCTCTCGTCCGATATTTGAAAGTCCTATGTTGTCAGCG
Organism: Pseudisothecium myosuroides; assembly: GCA_951799445.1. Lineage (NCBI taxonomy): Eukaryota > Viridiplantae > Streptophyta > Bryopsida > Hypnales > Lembophyllaceae > Pseudisothecium > Pseudisothecium myosuroides. Next base: position 10,204,671 of record OX637292.1, on the reverse strand, counting down.
TATTGTAACAGTAATTGTTGCAACTCGCAGTTAGAAAGTTGGATTCCATGAATTCTACCCAACCTTTGTTCTGTTGTTGCGGCCATGTTGAGGGCTTCCCCCACTAGTAAAAAGAGGTAGGGCGCCAATGGGCAGCCCTGTCTCATCCCACAAAAATAGCAAAAGACAAGGTAGCTTTGCCATTTAATAGCATTGTAGCTGAGGCATCCCTTAAGAGCATCATCACTAGCTTAGAAAAGGAATTGGGAATTCCAGTCTTTTCCATTACTGAAAAAAATAAATCCCATGACACCATATCATAAGCCTTAGTGAAATCAAACTTAAGGAAAATTAAATCCTGATTGGACTCTCTAGCCTATTCTCACTGTTTCGTATTGTAGAAGGATGTTTGCTAAAATATGTTCGAAAGGAAGAAATGCGGATTATTCTAGACTAATGACATCCTTAAGTAAGCTCTACAACCAAATTTGGAGAGCTTTTGCTACTATCTTGTACAAACGTTAAGCAACATTATTGGTCTCCAACTTGAGAGATTGGCTTGATCACCCGCTTTGAAGAGTAAAATGATGGTACCTAATGTCATACCTGCGGGGAAGCTACCTCGCAAGACTGACTCCTCAATCATTGTCATGAATTCCTCCTCGAGCATGTCCTAGAATTGACTAAAAATTTTGGTTGTTACTCCGTCAGGCCCCGGGCTTCATCCCTTTTCCATCTGTAGGACCGCGTGGTGTAATTCATCTTGGGTCAAAGGCTTGTCTAGCATTTCTGCCATTAGAGGGGAGAATCTATTTTCTACACATTGTAGAATTTTACCCCTAGCTTCACGGCTGTGGGTTGTCGATTTGTCTTGGAAGTATAATCTTGAATAAAACTCTATACAAATGTTCTCCAAGTCAACTTGATCATGTTTAATTAATCCCTATTGGTCCCTTAGCTCAATTATCAAGATGTTCATTGGCTCTTCTTTAATCCCTAAAGGACCGGCATATATTTTTTGGTTGTATAGAAATTTTGGGCAGGTACGTGTGACTAGATATTTTCATATTTTGAGCTGAAATTTTAATAGAAGGTGGGCGCAAGGAATATTTTTCATATACACTAAATTTCATGACATTTGGAAATAGGAGTCAAAAGTTATGGCCAAATATGTTACTTTTTTTCGTAACTGGGCAGTCTGGGCAGCAAAAAAATTTGGCAAAAATTTGATTTTTTTTTTTAATATTTTTTTTCTCGTAAATTATATTTTTGTCTATGTGGAAAGCTTTGGTTCATTTCATTTGGATTTGTTATAAGAAAGTTATGGACCTTCTTGTTTTTTGGGCAATTAGAGCATCTTCTTGAAAAAAATAACTTGTAGGGGTCATTTCTAAATGCTATTTTTGCAATTTTTCAAAAAAACAAAATTCTCATGGTTTAGCTTACTTGCTAGAACAATCTCACCATTGGGATTAGCGTATTTTAATTCCAACTAAAATATATTAATATTTTAGATTTTACCTACTTCTACTTATTAATTGTTTTAGGAATGATAATTAAGTTTTTTTGAAAATATTTTTTTTCCCTACACTCTCAACTCAATTCTTCACTATAAAGATTTAAAGCTCTAAACTTTGTAGTGCAAAAATTTTAAGTTAAAAATGTTTAAAGTCAAAAAATCTAGTCCCGCAATGTGCTAAAATACTTGTTTTTTCCACTTTAAACGCAGATATCTTGCAATCTGAGCGGTCAAAAATTCTGAAATTTTTTCCACACATTTTCATACTAGTTAGGTGTAAGATACAATGGTTAGATGTGCAAAATAAACATTTTTCAAATTTTTTACTCCTTGCTATAAAAATGGCAGGTTTGAGTGTTTTTTGGCAGAAAAAAGGCCTTGGGCCTTTAGGGGTTAACTGCTCTAAAGAATTATGTGGAGAGCTATCATCGTAAAGCCGCCACCTTGTCCGGAACCTAATCTTCTAGCCCTCAATTTTCTTCACTTCGAGATTTGTGAGTTCGTCCCTTATTTGGTAGACCTCCTGTTGTAGTTGAGCAAACTGAGGAGTAGCTTGCAATTGCTTGATTTTCTATTCAAGGCTCTTACATAGGGTCTCTTCAATGTCTTTGTTGCTATGTGCGTGCCTGATACAGTAACTTTGATAGAATTTGGTGACGAGCTTGAGCTTGGAGAAAAAGCTAGCATTTTGTGGCGCTAATGACCAAATCTGACGGATCATTGGTTTGGCCTCATCAATATGAAACGAGGACATCACCCACCTGCTTGGGCGAGCGGAGGGCTTTTCAAACTCGATCCGCAAGAAGACCGGGCAATGGTCTGATCTCGTATGATTGCCTTTGATTCGGTACTCCACTATTTTTTGTTGTCCACAAATTGAGTCGGGAAAGATGTAACAGCGGTCCAGCCTTGCCATGATCCTAGCATTATCGGACCTCGAGTTGTCCCATGAATACCTGAGGCTGGGAGAAGTCAACGGGAATTCTATGACTTGGATCAAGTCTTTCAAACCATTGAACAACAGCCTCTCATTTGTTGGCATGGTTGTCCTTCTAGCAGTGGATTTGTCACAGCGTCTCTCGACCATGTTAAAATCGCCAATCATAATCCACCTACACATTTTGGGCAGATCCAATGACAAAGATTTTTAGAGAATGCATCTTAGTTGTGATTCAGTCGACGCATAGATTTTGATGAAACCTAAGTCACCCCTTGGGATTTTGCTTAAAATGAACCAATGAGCTCAGCCACCAAATACTGAGTTTGACTTTGTAATCATCATTATGAATCTTTTTGAACAAAATTATCATAATTGTACAAATTGAAATTTCATTGCAAGCCGCCTTGATCTAATCTTTGTTGCCATCCTATCACCTCCATTCTTTTGTATTGTTGCCGCCATCTTATCAACAATGTCTTCATTCTTTTTTGATGAACCAACACCTATATTATTATTCTTCAAACTATCGGTGCAGTCCTTGATAAAACTATCAAGTATTTTCTTATCTTCTTTTGACAAAATATAGAGTCCAATTGCTTCATCAAATCTTAGAAAAACCATACATATAACATGAGATAATCTCACCAAATCAATCTCTTCACTACCAAAACCACCATATTCTTAACAATAACCAATTCAACCTTGATTAAAAAAAAACAATAAAAAAGAATCGAGGCAAAAGAAGACCACAAGTTCCCAACTCATTTTTAAATTGGGAACCCTACCACATGCGTAGTTTGATGTGGTCAAAGGCGTGCCACGTCAATTTTTAATTTTTAATTTTTTAATTTTTTAAATTATTAAAATATTCTAAGTTTCTGACTGTATACAACAATTCCTAGCAAAAGGAACAAGGCTAAAATGGCCCTTCATTGCCCTCAAATCTCCCCTAATGATGCCGTGATCCCTATTTCTGAAGGAGGGAGGGCCTATGATACCATCAACAAGTTTTAGGATGTCAAGGAACAACACTTAAAGAAAGTCCAATTTTTCGAAGAATTGAGGACGCAACCACACCAATACAAACCATAAAAATTTCTACAACATCAAATGCATCCAAATACCCAAGTGTCACTCTTGCTGCCAATGTTCAAGGTATTTTTTAAGTTTCACCCACTGTTTTTTTTAATTCTTACATTGAACCCGTTTTTCCAAGTTCCGAGTTTGTTGTCTTCTCTATGTTTTATTCCAACTAGAAATTTTATAGTTTTTTCCATGGGGTTTTTCTCAATGTTTTCAGATTGCAAACGATTTTTTACCAAATCCACCACTTAACAATGAACTAACCGGTGATTCTTCCCAAATGGATTGATGTTATCATCAAACAAGTTTTAGGATGTCAAAGAACAACACTTGGAGAAAGTCCAATTTTTTGAAGAATTGAGACGCAACCACACCAATACAAACCATATAAATTTCAACAACATCAAATGCATCCAAATACCCAAGTGTTACTCTTGCTGCCAATGTTTAAGGTATTTTTTGAATTTTACCCACTGTTTTTCTTTATTTCCTGCATTGAACTGGTTTTTCCAAGTGCCAAGTTTGTTTTCTTCTCTATATTTGACTCTAAATAGAAATTTTATATTTTTTTTCCAATGTTTTTAAATTGCAAATGGATTTTGCAATTTTGCAAATCTTGATCAGATTCCCTAGCCCATTCCACCGTCTCGTATTGTAACAAAATATTGCCCAAAATGTGACGGAATGGTAAGAATGCAGACTGTTCAGGGCTAATAACGTCCTTGAGAACCTGTTGGAGCCTAATTTGTAATGGTTTCTCTTCTTTCCCAGCCTCACGGCTTGGTTGAACTTGGCTCTGGTTTCTTAATGCAATGGTATTTTCCATTTGTTCAAAAAAAAAAAAAGAGCTACAAGAAATTTTAACAGGATTTTACCCTTGTTGTCTTTCTATTGCAATAAAATTTGTTGGAAAAAATCTTTTTGCATTCTATTTTAGGAAGGTGAATGTTAACATGAAATTTAATAATACTGGCAAATTTCAGAGCATGCAAGTCTATATATTATTGTCTCCTCTAAACAGACCCTACCAAAGAGTGTATCTTGTTGCGAAAGCCATTGCATTCCTTTTGTAAGTTTGCGTTAATTTGAGTAATGTAGCTGCTCATTTTTCCAATGTTTTTCATAAAAGTTTATACCTTCACTTGGCATCCTTCAATCTTGCAAGTGGAATAATTGAGTTATTAGGGGAGGCAACCCATTTCCAATCAAATAAGGAATTACACATATTTGCAGGGTGGGTTTCTTCTGTGGGGTGCAAAAATAGAGTTCGGAAGGTTTCCATAATTTTCCATATTTTTTTTCTCAAAATATAATTACTATGAATTTTTTAGAGGAAGATTCTATTTTTCCCATACCGGTGATATGGGGCTTGCTATTTCCGACTATGGGCTGAAAACAAAATTGACAAGGGATGGTTACAATATTGAGAGTCTTCTGGCCAATCATTATGAGCTACAACTGCATTGGGAACTGTGCCACAATGAATCACTGTTCATGAAAAGAGAACAGTACAATGGGGGGGTGATCAGGAATGAGTTGCCTCCCCTACACAAGTTACAATTCCCTTCGGATGCTTAGACGCATCACCTTCTCAACCATATCCAAAATTAATGATATAATTTATCAGTTTTAGTCAACAGTCAATCTTGGAGCACGTGCAACTCCATACATGTTGCACAGGATTCCTCACCGAAGTCCGTGCAAGGAACAATCAATACAAATATACTCCTAAGCCTAATCAGCCAATGCCTCTTGAAGCACGTTCTCTCATCTTTACTGCAAGCAGAATCATGCTGATTATTAGTGCGGCGCTTCCTTGCACGCCACAAATTCTCCATCAATGATAATGTATTTCTCACTCTAAGTCCGTCATCTGAAAGAATCAATCCGAACAGTGTACACAGGTCTAGGGTTGAGATTCTGAAGTACTACACCCGAATGATATTAACGTCCGGTTAAATATCTACCTTCGCCTCAAATTTTACACAGGTCCTGCTCGATTAATCCAACAGCAACCACTCACGGGCTCTCTCGCTAACTAGTCGCTACTTGCAGTGATCAAAACTTGGACCTGGTACTGGCATTTCGAAGAAAATCAGAGGCTCCTCGCAAAGGGGCCAGCATTGTCTTGACTGCTCCGGAATTGGCCATGTAGTGTCCACATGAAATCCCATTATGAAGAATGAAATCTCATATGAAGAATGAAATCTGAAGAATGAAAGAGTAGAGTGAACTCCATGAATCAAGCCAATTTGACCCAGTTTGCGTGACTGGGGACCCAGTTCACAACCACAAATAGCATGTAGTACCCCGGAGGCGCGATGCTTGAGTTAGTCGGAGACGCGGATGCCAAGGTCCACTGGCCTGCTCCTACACTCACTGGAGTGCCCACAACGCCCAGCTTTAACAGTCGTTGTCCCTGCACCATCAAAAAGCATACAAACTTTAAAAAATTGTACATGTAAAATCACTCCTTTTCATTTTCTCATGGTGCACTTGCACGGAGGAGGGTTTAGTATAGCCCCATTTTCCTCACACTCGGAGAGAGCTGCAGATTTCCAAGCTATGAAGCTCTTGAGCTGGTATGGAGGATGGTACTTGAACCTCCCAGCACATGTTCAATTATCTAGCACATAATCTTGACGAGGCTGAATGATCAGAAAACAGTCATTCAAGAAGAAGAGCTGGATCATAAGCCATAACCACTCCCTTCTTTCTAAGGTCTATTGTGACACTCATTTTCTTAAAATCTACTTTCTTCAACATCGAATCAGGAGTGCTCTCATTGGGATTTCAAATTAACTCCAATCTGGAGGCCGGTTGTGGGAAAAATACATCGCTCGCCACTTGGACTTTCTCGGTATACAAAACTTCCACAACAAAGATCCCATTTGAGGCTCCACGTTTGAGGAATCCATTACGTAGTGACTTCTCATGGCAAATATACGTCACAATGTTCACCACCAAATCAAAGAGTCAAGTTCCGGAAAAAGCACATGGTTCACCACTTTCACGCCACAACACGCCCTAATCTCCACTACCAATCTCCAAATTCGCAACACTTCTCATTGCAAAAACAACCACAAACACCCACAGCCTCCAATTCCCCAAAACACAGTCTCCTACCTGCGCAAACGAGTGCGTAACAAACGGCGCGCTCGCCATGTTCACCTGCCACTTCGCATAAACCTTCCCTCCGCTATAGCTTACATTCCCTGCAAACTCTTCCCCATACCCCAAGCTCCCCTGCACCACGAACCCCGGCCTCACACCATCAAGATACGGCGGGGAGAATGCCTCAATCCGAAGCTCCGTCGGAAACTGCCCCGAGAATGTATAGAACTGGTGCGTATTACTCCCTGCAACCAACACCCTCCCATCGGGTAACAAATTCGCCGTCGAATGATACAACCTCGGTATATCCGTCGCCGTGAGATTATGAAACCTTGTCCCAATTGCATCCAAGGGAATGTACAACAAGGGTGTCAACACGGGATCTGATGCGTATCCCCAGCCTTGGGAGCCTCTTGCTGCTCCGTTGATGATGATCACATCGCCCAAGGGAGTGAGCACCATGTCGCCCATAGTGCGACGGGTGGGCATGGTCTCCATGGACCAAGAAGGAGAGTCTGAGAAAGGGTTGAGGCGGCCGCAGGTGTTGCTTGCGGGAGCAAAGCGACCAGGGTTGCTGAAAGAGTTGGGAGCTGCGCCACCGCAGATGAGAATCTCGCAGTTTTGGAAGGAGGTGGTGGAGAGGAGGGGGAGGAGGACGGAGCTCCCGGCAGAAGGATAGTTGCGAGGCTCGTCGCCGGGGATGGGGGGGTATTTGGTGATGACGATGTTTTTTTGGTAGTTGTACAAGATGGAATCTTTGTTGGCGAAGATGAAGAGGTTGTTGTCCGGGAGGAGGTGGACGTAGGGGTAGAGGTTATCGTTTTGGGCGTCGTTCGTCTGCAGGCAAAGCAAAAGATCGAGAGTGAGCGCACAGCATCGGAAAAGTTTTGGAATGGCGGATTGAAATGAAATTAGGGGAGGTTGCAGTTGCAGTTGCCCGACTGAAACCCTGATCTGTAACACTCCCGGTTAGCAAAGCTCGGACACTTGGATGACACGATTTTCAAGCTTAGAATCACGCCATTGTGACGAATATGACCATTCAGTGAAATTTGCGCGCAATGTGGTCACAATTGTGATCATAGTTGTGGAAGAGATGAACCATGGCATAACGACTGGACCAAAGCTCTGCGCACTTGAACGTCACGATTTGAAATTGGCGCAAGTGGAGTTGCGGGACTGAAACCCAAATCTGTATCAGGCCCGGTTGTCAAAGCTCGGGACAGTTGAACGTGACGACTTCGAAGCTTAAAAACACGCCATTCTAACGAATACGACCATTCGCTGTAATTTGCGCACATTTGCGCACAATGTGACTCACAATTTGCTCACGATTGTGGAAGAGATGGATGGATCATGGCTTACGTCTGTGAGGAGCTGCAGATCGACCTGGGGACGGCCGTTCGCGGGGATGTACTCGATCGTGAAGGCATTTCGGCCTCCGACGACGGCTTGCGTGCCGTCTGGGAGCTGCTGGTTCGACGCGTACCATCTCCCAGTCTGCAACTTCTCTGTCGTCTGCTCCACCCAGTCGCAATCGCCATCGTCGTCGCAGGGCCACAACGTCCGAACCTGCAAAACCCAGCACTCCACAGCCCAGAATAGTTGGCAAGAGCTTTTAGGTTGTAGCATTCATCATATTGTTGTAAAGAGTTCGACATTCTACAGCGATTGTTAGCAATGTTACCTTGTTGACTCCGTCCGCGTCGCCTCCCGTTTGGACGAGCTGGCCGGAAGCGTCGAATTGCCCGGACGAGCACCACGTATCTGTGAAGACGAACAGGGGTCGGATTTTGTTGGAACCCGGCGAAAAGACTGCGGAATGCGCCGTGCAGTCGTGCGTATTCGCCTGTTGCAGAGAAGCACAACTCTATCAGTCCACGACCATGACCCGAATCCCCTGCAAATATTGACCTAATTCGCAGACTGCGTTTCAGAGTACTTCAGGAAGCAAGTGGTGTTCAACATTGAGTGCTTCCGACGTTGCAATGGGAGAATCACTAAGAAGAGCCAGGAGAAGTGATGGAACCTTTAAAACCCTATCCCTCTCAATTCTCTAATTTGAGACAGATAAGTCTCCACCATTGACAGCATGAAGAGCACTTTTTTTTCAACGCTGAGAACTCTAAATTACCGTCTGAGGCGGGTAACAATTTCAACATTGAAAGAAGGAGTTGTAGAAGCATGCAAGTGCACCACATGGCTAGCTCTGTAAACAATGAGAACCTTAAACAATGAAAGTGACTACTCTGAAGCCCTGCCACTACTGATCAGCAGTTCGAATTAATTAGTCTTTTAGTGACTGAATGTGCGTTACAAACGGCGCGGGTTTTGAAGGTTTCGTTTAAAAAAAAATTCAAGACCACGTGTTGAAAACCACGCCCATCAGTACTAGCGCTTACTCACCAGCTCCATTGCAAAATTTCTGGCAAATGAGAACCTCCAACAATGGAAATGCTACTCTAACACACGCTGTTGATCGGCAGCTGCTCGTCTTAGTCCCTTCGAGATTGAATCGTGCGGTACAAATGGGGGCGTCTTTTGACATTTTTCAGGTTTCGGTTCTCGACACTTCACACGTCAAGACGAAGTATTGAAAAACAAGCTCACCAGTACTGGTGCTTACTCTCTAGCTCCATAGCAAAATTTCTGGCAAATGAGAACCTCCAACAACGGAAGTGCTACTCTAACACACGCTATTGATCGGCAGTTCGTCGTCTTAGTCTCTTAGAGATTGAATTCCGCGGTACAGAAAATGGGGGAGGTCTTTCGCCATTTTTCAGGTTTCGATTCTCGACACTTCACAGGACTATTGAAAAACACGCTCATCAGTACTAGCGCTTCCTCTCCATCTCCATTGCAAAATTTCTGGCAAATGAGAACCTCTAACACACGCTATAGCTCGGCAGTTCGTCTTATTCTCTGAGAGACTGAAATTTAAGGTAAAAACGGGGGACTCTTTCGACATTTTTCAAGCTTCGGTTTCGACACTCCAAATTATCCAAAGAAGTGTCCTAAAAGCACGCTCACTAGTATTATTGCCTGCTTTCCATCCCCATTGCCAAAATCCTAACGAAAATGTGAGGAAACGAGAGGAGAGTCCACGCCACCAAGCTTACTCGATCGGCCGGGTTGTCTCGGCACACGCCATTCGGCAACGGCAGCTGCGAGTCGCCAATATTGGTGCGGTCGAGCAGCACGACGTTCCCCATGTGCGTCACCGCCGCGTGCATGGTGGAGATTCCCGCATTCTCCACCACAGTCTCCCACCATCCACCCTCACTCTGGCACTCCACTCCATTCAGCTTCCAGACTTCACTCCACAACAACAAAGCAGCTGCCAGCACTTGTGCCAGCGCAACCGCACGCCCCAAGTTTCTCGACTCCATGGCCAGGGGGAGCAAATACAACCAGAAAATGAACGCGCATTCACAGAACCGGTAAGCTTACTCTTCAACCTGTGAGGAGTCTGGAATGCACACTCTGATTGGGAAATCACTCACTCAGTTCAGTCTCTGCCAAAGTTGACCAGAGACAGTTCTAGTTTAGCGTCAGAAACTGGGTGTATCATTACTAGTCTGCAGACAGGTTGATCAACTGGTTTGAATTGGACGGGGAAGAGTACGAGTTACGGTTGCGGTTAAGTAGCCGCTTGCAAGCTTCAGAAACTGGGTATATACAGTATATCACTACCAGTCTGCATACAGTTTGATCGATCAACAGGTTTGAATTGGACGGGGAAGACTGGTTACGGTTGCGGTTAAGTAGCCCCTTGGAACGAAAGCTTGACAACGGGTACATATGTTGGTTCTGAGAGGTTACGACTAGCTCGTATGCGTACGTGTAAGCTGCATTGACTGCTTGGTTTCGGGGATCACGAGCACGTACTACTATGGAGAGCGATACTAGCTTTCGATCCAGTCCTCGATTGGTGGCTCTTCGATCATAGTCTTGCGTCCGTTGCATGCATTACGAAGCTTTTCGACGTTACCAACCTACACTGGAGGATTGCTTACGTACGCACCCACGTCTCAACATGATTCTGGAGGAGGAGGAGGAGTCGCCGTTGCGCAATAATTGCAGCATGTCTGGCCCGACCATTCTCCGCGAACAGCTTCGCCAGTTCGCCACCTGCTCAGTCACCTGGCTGTTGCCTACCCCAGATGCCGTCTTCATTCCTTCCAGCTCATCGATCGGCTCCGGAAAGGAGCAAGAAACTGCGTCTAGCATTGCACTGGCTGTCTGCTGCGGATTTTCTTTTTTCTTTTTTCTCTTTTTTGTGACAGAAATGAACTGAGGGCAGGGGTGAACTGACCCCCTCGCTCGTCCTCCCAAGTCATTCCAGAGGTGCATGTAAAAAAAAAGACCCCCTATTTTGTGCCCGATTAATTTATCTTGTACACTTCTCTCTTAGCTAATTTCTGGCCTCTAATTGCAAATATGAATTCAAAATTTGCAAATTTTATCACACACCGATTACTTAATTACCAGAAGGTTAATGCAGAGAAATTACATCGATTGAAAGGACCCGTGAAGTTCCATTCGTGAAATTCCATTGAGGTACTTAGGCTTGAGTAACTCGGCACCTACAGTGTTGACCACCATCAATGCACTTATGTCGGAGTGTCTACAATCGTCCTAGGCATCAATAAGATGCGGTGGATGGAGCCATAGTGCTGATCAGGCTGAACGGTCGGGCAGTGAGGACGGATTGACGGAGGTAGCCGTTCGTAGTTGCGTCGATTGTGCCTGGATTGGTGGAAACCCAAAGATTTTAACTTCGTAAAATACTACTCTGGCAGGAGTATGCTGCTGTTGCCGGAGAGGCCAGGTGGCCTGCCTGTTTGACAATTTGGAGTTTTCTTAACTTATTACTAAGTAAAGTACTCAGCTGCTTTTCTTTTCTTTTGTTATTACTGTACCGTAAGGCCTAAGCCAGAGAATGCGATTTACGGGTGGCTTCCTGCGGGACGTGCCTATGTGGTTTGCCAGGAGGTGGGTGGTGCCAGACTGACGGACGGAGCAGGTGAATACAGTATCGATCATAAACAAGGTTTCCAGTTGGGATTCATTTCTTTTGTTTCCTTTCTTTTGGACATTTTTCTTCGGGGTAATCCAGATTGCAGGAGGGGATAGATCTACATTGAGGCCATGCATGGGTGGTAACTCGCTCATTCATCCAAATGTGCACACATCCAACTGAAATGGAACAAACCTCGCAATTGACTCGCTCCTCGAAGAAAATCACCACTCCAAGTCTCCAACTGTGCTGCATGGCGGATGAACCCACCTTGAAGTTTCTGCTCACGAGCGCCAGCCTTTCTCAGTCGCCAGGAGGGCCGGCGTGCTCAGGAGTCAGGATCCTCGATTCCGTGTCCCCAAAGCAGTATGGCTAAATTTATAAATGTTTTTAACCTGAACTATTTATAGCTACCAGAACAATGTGAATAAGAAGGTCAGGTGCTCTAAAAGCGACCACTAACACTGAGGTACATGTACAGTTTGCTTTCTTCAGTGTACCAATAGTGCACATTTATATGAAGCCCACAGTTTGCAGGACAAGAGTTGCACAATAATACCGTTTGTAATAGAGACATTTTGAAGTACTAACACTGAGGTACATGTACAGTTTGCTTTCTTCAGTGTACCAATAGTGCACATTTATATGAAGCTCACAGTTTGCAGGACAAGAGTTGCACAATAATACCATTTGTAATAGAGACATTTTGAAGTACTAACACTGAGGTACATGTACAGTTTGCTTTCTTCAGTGTACCAATAGTGCACATTTATATGAAGCTCACAGTTTGCAGGACAAGAGTTGCACAATAATACCATTTGTAATAGAGACATTTTGAAGTACTAACACTGAGGTACATGTACAGTTTGCTTTCTTCAGTGTACCAATAGTGCACATTTATATGAAGCCCATACTATCGTTTGAAGGACAAGAGTTGCACAATAATGCCGTTTGTAATAGAGACATTTTGAAGTAGAGCCATTCACATGAAGCTCATAGTACCATTTGAAGTGTAATCGTTTCCATGAAGATGTATCATTTATAGCGAGTCATTTGAAGTACAAGAGTTGCTCAACAATACCGTTTGCAATAGAGTCATTTGAAGTAAAGTCATTCCTATAAAGTCGACAATACCGTTTCAAGAAGTGGAATCGTTCCTATGAAATTGTACCGTTTGTAGTGAGCGTTTGAAGTACAAGAGTTGCACAACAATACCGTTTGCAACAAAGTCATTTGAAATAAAGGCGTTTTTATAAAGCCGACAATACCGTTTCAAAAAGTAGAGTCGTGTCTATAAAATTGTACCGTTTGTAGTGAGTTGTTTGAAGTACAAGAGTTGCACAACAGTACTATTTGCAACAGAATCATTTGAAGTAAAGCCATCTTCATGAAGCCGACAATACCATTTCAAAAAGTAAAGTCATTCCCATGAAATTGTACAGTTTGTAGTGAGCCGTTTGAAGTACTATAGTTGAGCAACAATACCGTTTGTAATAGAGTCATTTGAAGTTTGGAGAGTTATTTCCGTGAAGTTGATAATATTGTTTGAAGTAGAATCATTTCCATGAAGTTGACACAATACCGTTTGTAGTACATTGGAGCCGTTTAAAGTACAAGAGTTGCACAACATCAATGCCAAGAGCCAAGATGCTAATCCTTCACTTAGCTAGAATCACAAAATTTGGAGTGTAATGAGGCTTTTAATGCTCAAAGAACATACATATATCCTTTCATTGAATAATAAATAAATTTTTTTGGACACAATGAAATTAACTTTGATGTATTCTACATTGCAAGACAATAAAAAGGAGGTGAAAGTTATATAGAATCATCCATCATAAACAAAAAAAAAAAAAGTGACTTGAGATTGATATGCATTGTAAAAGTCTTAATTTTTTATATCCTTTACTATATCTATAAGGGAAAAATTTTCAATACTCAATTACATGTGAAATTCCTTAATACTATTCACTTTGTCTTCATAAGATGCATCTATCAATCTAAAACTTGAGTTTTGAATCACAATTTGAACTTGTAGTTTTGGCATTGGAAAGTTTGATAAAATTTTTGAATAGTGGCTTTGAGGTTGCCCATTGCCTTCAAGAGGGGCGAAATCTCATCATTGATTGGTCATTTGAACAAGCTATATGATGCCCATTTAAGAAAGATTATCAAATCAGTCAAGTTTGGATAGCCCTCCCAAAACCTCAAATCTCCTTCAAGGGTTAACATAAGTTTTAAAGGGAAAATAGACAAATCCACATGGAATGAGATGATTGGATGAAACTTGTTATTCTTCTAACTAGGATGGAATTCCGAAACTGAGGTGGACAATATACTAGGGTTTTTTTTTTGGTTTTTGGAGAAGTGCTCAAGTGGCACTATACAAGAAAATAATATAGCCAAATATTTCAATATTCATCTGTATTTTGGATAGAACTATCTTTTCATCCGCATATTTGCTTGAATTTCATTTAAAATTGACAATTTCATCCGAATAATTTAAAAAAAATTGAAACAACTTTGCAATCATCATCATCCAATTTTTCTTCAAATTTTTCCTGAAGGCTTGGTTCTCCCCAAATATTTTTGGTGCTTTTAGGCGTTTAAATGCCTTAAAAAAAACACTGGTTGAAACCCATGCCTGAGATCGAGACATTCGAATGCCAACCGCCGCTCAAGGTCGTCCGGCTTCACGTGAACTTTGTAGGGTGGCAAAGTAGCAGCTGCTGCTGGAAGCTCTGTTTTGTGAGGAATTGCAGAGAAAAATCTTTGCAATTCATCTTGGTGGGAGACATGGCCGTCTTTCTGTGGCTTCGTTTCGGTTATTTGGTGAGTCGAAGGGTCGATTATGGCGAGCTTGAGTGGCATATACAGAAGCTGTAAATCCAGAAGCAAGAATGTCAAGATGGAGATGGAGATCGAGATCGAGATTACAATTGTGAGAACAGGAGATTGGCAGCAGGGTGTATTGAGATTCCTCGGGGTGAGCATATACGCTGTGACAAATGTGTCATTCGCGCAACCATGTTGAGGGGCATGGGCAAATCCCTCTCTGCAATTTCATGTTGAGACATGTGCACGATGTTTCACGATTGGACTTCCTTTGCAAAGGTCGATACCCACCAATTGTTCATGATTTGTTGAAATGGATTCGCGAACCCTAAAGGCAGAATTCGATGCGCAGTTTCAAATCTTTCCAACCAAGACTATGGATCGTCACATATGTGATTCCCTCAGAATGCGAGAATGGAATTATATCTCGTTTCCAGGAAGAACGATAGCATTCTCGGCGTAGATTACAATGTGGATTGGCATGGACAAAGGCTAGGCAGCAGCAGAAACAGCAGCAGAAACAGCCCGTACACAAGATCCAGCACAAATTAGGGTTCTGCAGGGTTGAAGTCACATTCCATTGTCGGCATTCTCTCATCTTTCATGACCTGATTCCAAGGGAGATTCCACGTGGAGGAGCTCGAGCAGCGCTGATTCTGTAGAGCACAGAGACTACGAGTAGTAACCACGGTTAAAACGTGGCACATTCTTAAAACCTAGGTTGAGGGAAAGTGGCACAAATCCGAGGGAGATTCAATCTCGAGGACGCTAATTAAGCAAGAGAGCGGCCACTCATCAATTGCAGTAACCACAGTTCAAAGTTCAAGAAGTGATTCATTCTTTCTCATTCAAATTTCTTGGTTGAGGGTTGAGTGGCATCCTAAACCCAAATGTCGAGCACCGACAGCCACAGCAGCTTGCCCCCATCGCTGTCTCGGATTCAATCGCCCTTGAGCCGGTCGCCCACTGGCAGTGAGGGTGAATCCTCATTTCAGATGTCCTTCCCAGAGATCAACCAACACATAGACGTGGAGCACGAGATCACCCAGTTTGTGAAGGAGTTGGACGCCAATGAAGGCAGGGAGGAGTTCGTCTTCCTCGCCAAATTGCCTCAAAACCCCGTTGAAGCCTCCAAGCCTTTGTTGTCGCCCTCGGAGACGAGGAGGGACTGGGGTGAGGAGGTTGACACTCCCACCTCCACCACCGGCACCATCGACCAGTTGTCCTCACTCAAGATGACATACTATGCTTTCAAAGAGACTACTGGCCAGAAGACTGGCATTCCTGTTTCACTGGTAATCCCATCTACCATAGCTCATTGCAATTGCATCTGAAATAGCTCATGAATCTGAAATTGCTATTGCATGTCCCATAGCTCATAACTTCTGAAAGTAATTGCTTGATACGCAGTAGCACGAAATCTCTTTTGTACCATCAGCATGTTACTGAATTGTCACTTGCAGTGATCACAAGTTTCTGATGCAATGGGCTCTGCTGGTGCAGCTAGCAGCGCACCTTGAGAGAAAGGAATCTCGCTACCCTTCGTTCCTTGGTTCTCGGTGTGTAAGCATTTGACTATGATTCTTTTTCATTTCCTTAGTTCAGCTTTAACCCCTACATGCCTGCTTCCATATCCGTAGGAGTTGGAAAGAAATCATTTGGAAGCTTCAAGGAATGTGACAGTATGCACTAATAGAAAGAGGAAATCATAACCTACATTTATAGAGATGTGTTTTGAAAGTTTCTTTTGTTGACTATTTGCATTCAAACTGGACTCTCTGCTTTTAGCTTGGTCACTTATGGTTTAATAGGGTTAATATCGAAATTTTGCTATGAACTATCATCGTCTGTATGCTTATATGAACGTACGACTTTTGGAGGAATAACAGGAAGGCTGGATTTTATCACAATGGGGTGCAGGAGTAGCGTAAGCATGACGGGTTCCACGTCGGCTGGGTCGTTCCGAACGTTGCAACGGAGTCCCAGCCGGAGGACTTCTATGGAGATTACCTATCCTGCCCTTTCTCCCCAGGTATTTCAATTATTCGAGTTATCGTGGCCATTGAGTAAGTTGGACTGAATCAAAATGTTCTCTATTTGGAAATATTAGTATCTTGACATTTTTATTGCATATGGAGAATTGAGGTGTGTTATATTGGCTGTGAAGGTAATGGAGGTGATCAATTCTCTGGAGGCTCACAGAAAGAAAGCTGAAAATGAAGGCAATTACATGGAGGCTCGAGCTGCTGCCCAACGCCTCACCGGAGTCAAGGTAAACTTATAATATAACACTGAACCTACTACCTTGTGGGACACAGATGATACCAAGATCGCTAGGGACCTGTCCCATACTGACCACTGCAGCTCATCTATTCATTCACCTGGTTGTACTTATTAGCAAGTGGAGTTAGCATGACTGCTAAATGTATATGACCGCTGATCTTCGGATGGCATGAAGTCACTTGTAGTGGTCTATAATCTCTCACTGTGAATGATTGCAGCAGAAATCATCGTACATAGTGATTAAGTTTGATCTCAAGTGAGTTTGGCTCTTGTACCCATAGTGATCTCTCCACTGCTTTAGACATCTCCCCAAAAGCACTTTCCCACACATTGGTTCAATTGCTTTAAGTGAAGCTAGTAGTATCCTCTGCCTTCTTGTTATGTGACAAATTACAACTGGCAGTGCGCCACATCTTCAGGAACTAAGTGTATTCAACAATTATATCCATTTGTAGGTCTTGGAAGATAACAAGAGGAAAGTAGCTATGCTCAAAAGACATAGCCTTGAAAGAGACGATGCTGAAAGCGCGTTCAAACAAGAAAGTTCTGAAAGAAATCGGGTTAGATGTTATATCTCGTTTATCTGAAGAGTCAGGTTATCTAAATATTCATTTTACAGTTGTTATTGATTGGATTACTTGTAGAAGTTTTCTTGTGGTATTCATGAATATATGACGCTTGTATTTTGAGCAGCTCTGGGAAGAGAAATTGCATGAGTTCCACAAAGCAGTTGTAGAACATGCAGCGAAGCTGAAACGTCAGCAGATTGGCGTTTTACAAGCCTTTAGAAAACGAATGGCGGAGAAAACACCCACCAAACCTCAGTGGTCTCGCGAGCTTCTCAAACATAGAAAAGTGCAGGTAACCCATTTGAATTGGAATGACCTTGAATCGACCTAAATTCTTTAAATCTTCCCTGTTAATATATTTTGATAACTGTGTTGTAAGCTGTTTCAATGTGCTAAATAGAAGCATAACCACAAATTAA
The DNA here is from genome assembly GCA_951799445.1 of Pseudisothecium myosuroides. Taxonomy (NCBI): domain Eukaryota; kingdom Viridiplantae; phylum Streptophyta; class Bryopsida; order Hypnales; family Lembophyllaceae; genus Pseudisothecium; species Pseudisothecium myosuroides. The sequence continues at coordinate 10,186,910 of OX637292.1, read as the reverse complement.
TTGATGATAAATGGTTGTTTACTGGTAGACCTTTCTTGCAAAACAAGGAAAATATTTAGAGGCAGATGAAGTGAAACGAATTGCAGATAGGATGGAGCACATAGAGTTACAAGCAACACTGGCTGCATTTGCAGCCGAGGTAGCTATAAAAGAGCAAGCTCTCCGGGCGAAGCAACAAAACGAAATGGAGGTGTTGTTGCAACGCGCTGCTCAAGGGCGTGATGAGCTTCGAAAGACGAGGAAACTGGATCTTGAAAGATGCGCACAAGTATGGCACGCTACATTTTGTAATCTAAATTTCAAAAATTCTGATCTAAATTTTGAAATGTAAGATTGAGATAGAATAGCAACATCCAGTAGCAATTATGACCTCACAAATAATCCGAACTAAATCTTGGTTACAATAGAGATACCCTTAGACTCATCCTCCTTTTCACTGACTCAAAGTTCAGCAGCCTCCTTCCGCCCTACTTAATGAATCGCTCTAATTAAGATATCGATAACGAAAACTGTATGATCAACTAAGCTTACAGTCTAGGAACTACGATCAGTTGCTTTAACATTCTCTTTTAGGTGTCGTTATGTTCAATAATTAATGTTCCACTACTTCTGACGAGCTGTTTTGATGTGTTTACCAGAGACACAAGAACGTTGTAAGGGAAATGCGGACCTTACAAAAACATGAGCACGCAAGATTTGAGCAAATTATAGAGAAACGTGTTAATCAATTCAAAAAGAGCGGGGGAAGTCTTCAGTTACTTTCAGAAACATTGAGTGGTATGGACTCTTTGATGCTCCCGAGCATTCCTGACTGTCCTGTAGGAGACGAAGCTGCACCACAGGACAGTGATTCACATGCTTCAGGTTGATTTTATTGATTTTCATTGCTTTCATTTAGATATTGATTCTGGCTTGGGAGTGTGCCACCTCTTAGCATTCCATATTTTGTGCATTGGAGTGAATTGATGTACCATACACATGACATTGGAGGCGATGTCAATTGCGCTAGATTAGGTCTTCAGTTGGTTACACATTAGTTACATATACATTATTAGTCTCGACATCCAAAGTCTCTTGCGTATTATAAATGTAAAAAGAGTACGACTGATGTCTTTTTTTGTGGATTTGGAATATGAATATTCCAATTTTGTATATTAGTGTACATGTGTTCGGTAATGAAGAAGTCATCAATGGCGTGTGCATGTGATGCACCAACAACAAACAGCAGTTTTTCTTCACGTCACTTTGACTTTCCATGAACTTATGGAGTGGAAAATTTTCATCCGCATAGTTTGGCTGCAGTATAGTTGTTCACCCCATACTTCTTTAATATCACATCCTGTGCTTTCTTACCAAATTTAAATCGGAAAAACAAGTAGTAAGAGCTTTTTGCTACTCCTTGTAGCATTTGCTTGCTTTTTGAGTAAGATCCTATTCAAACTTCTTCACATTTTAGTTTGTATCTTTACGTCCTAGAGAACTACAAACTGGTTTCTAGAATGTGAAAAAAAGAAATTACTCATAATCTAAGAGGAATTAGAATTGAATTAGGAATAAAGGTCACTAATTTATTTGATAGAAAATGCATTGGAGCAATCATATTGAAAAATGCAATTGCATGCAACAATTATTTGCATTTATATATAGGTATATCTATCAATCCCCTCATATGGTATTACATAAAAATACATGGAAAGAATTGCAAATAATGCATCTTTTTGTATTTTAACAACGTTGTGAGTATTTTGGAAGAAAAACAAATATAGAAATGACACATTTTGATAAGTAGTTTCAATGAAGGTCATTGTAAAGAAATATGGCATACAATATTAAATATAGCAATGTTTTCAATACTTTCAAGCATAAGTGTCAACAATGTACTTTTTTCTAGTCTTTTTCCATCTTTTGTTGTAAATGTTGGCTTCAAATATCTCCATGTCAGCATTCATGAGTCTCAAAATGAAACACAACTAAAATTGTATCAATTTCAACTAAAAGATTGTATATATGTGTATGTCATTTTTTTCTCATATTAATTAAGCATACATTTTTACATATTGAAGGTGTATTTTTTAGTGTTAATTACTTTGTATGAATCATGATAGCAATATCTACCAAATCCAAAGGTTTTTGAATTGAATATTTTATGAGGTTGCTAATGCAGTAGGCTTGTATTTGCACATTGTTCAAATGTCAATGTCAATAACATTGCATACACTATTAGAAAATCCTATATTCTTGCAAACCAATGGTGGATCGTACTAATTTTTTGCACATCCAATGTCTATCATTCATTTTTCAATTTGATACAATTACTTTTTTCACTCTGACTCTTGTATCTTCAATAATCCTACATTTGCAAAGGTTTTTGTCTATATTCTCACTCTAACCAAAGCAACTCTTGGACTTAAAGAATAAATGCACATGATGCTAATAAAATTGATATGTAGACAATATAAAGCCTCTTCCCCTTTATTCTTGATCCAATAAATGTACCAAGCTCAAAATTCACTCTATAAAAATTGCTAGCTAGAACAAGTATACATTCCTCCTACCATATTCTCAATATATTTTTCACCAACCAGACTCCATTTGCAAGGATTAGCAACAATATCATTGTAATGAATTCATTGATATTACTTTTATATGTAACAACATGTAGTTACAAAACTTCATATTTCATTAACCTTGGAATGTCGGATTGGTCACCGTGGAAATCATCCTTTTTGTTAATGTGTGAATCATTTGCTTAAAGAAACCCTAAAAGCACTCACTGGAGATCAAACTATTATGCAAGACCTTTTTTCATGCGAAATTCCAAAGATGAACATTTGCACTTTTATCTTACATCAAAGGATTTTCTATCATCTATCAGGCCGTCATTTCATTATAGAGTATAAAATCAATTTAACACCAATTTTATTAAATTAGTGCAATTCTAGTGCCAAAAATTGTGACATCCATCTGCATATAGCTCAAAAAAAAAAATTAGGAGACATACAGACAGTTTAAAAAGGTCCAGGTGTAATTTTTCTGAATGACAACTGCCTGTTGGCAATTCCAAAGTTCTTCAAGACACCGTCAAGAACAAATGACACGCTTATGCCACTCATTCATTCAAGTGTCCACCATCATTTCCATGCTTCTTCAATTCCGTCTCACTTGAATGTAAAACATGATAAGTATGAATCCATGGATCCAATTGGAAACCAAAAGGTACCTCACCTTATCTCTTGTACCATCGGAAGTTGTGAGTTGGTGGAGCTTGGGACCCATTGAGAGAGTCTGTTGCAAGGACCAAGTGCTGCATTCCTTGTGTTGCTTGCTTGTAGTTATGAACTTCTCCTTCTCCTTCTAGTCTTCTTCATCTGTTTCCAAGCTCACATTGCAGCACTTCTCTTTCCCAAGATTAGGTGGTTTTGCATCAACATCAGCTACATCTAGAGTGAATGTGAGGAAGTTTGCGCAGCAGGCCCATACTCAATAGTAAGGGCTACTTGGACAGACAAAGCCTCTTGTAGCATAGTTGCGTGATTGTGTGCAAATGGCTTCTAGCTACAAGTTACTATTACAATGCCTGCAGGTGTAATTGCCGAGAGTGTTTGGCGCATGTCTTATGAGCAAAGCTTTGTAACATTCTTTTAGCTAAAGCTGTCAAACTATAAATGAGAGCCAGGGGTGATTGGTTTGTGAGGAGACGATGTTAGAGAGAATCAAAATAAGAGCAAACGCTAACTTGGATTCTCGAGTGATAAGTTTGTGATAACGGATACTAGAGGTTCAAGTTATCATTATAATGCCTGCAGGTGTAATTGCTGAGAGTGTTTGGCGCATGTCTTATGAGCAAAGCTTTGCAACATTCTTTTAGCTAAAGCTGTCAAACTTTAATGATAGCCAGGGGTGATTGGTTTGTGAGGAGAGGATGTTAGAGAGAATCAAAATATGAGCAAAGCTAACTTGGATTCTTGAGTGATAAGTTTGTGATAACAGATACTCGAGAGAATCAGAGGAGGATCACAATCCACCCAACTTTCAAGGGTGGGGGTTGGATGGGTTATAGAATGCTATGGTTTCATCAAATTTTATTTCTTTTGTTTTGGGTGATGCGCTTCGAGTCATTACGGTTGTTGTTCTGTTTGAGTGCATGATCTGAGGAAGTTCAGGGAAAATTCATCCTCTTTTCTGTTGATTTTATTGCTTTGGATGAAACAGTCAGAAGCTTAGGGTGCTCCGGTGTGGCTTAGCTTGCTAACTTCGTCAAGTTGATCATGTGAGAGAATTGGATTTGGGTTTCACTGATGGTAAGGTATGTGTACCCATATCGGCGATCACCACTAACTTTATTGCAATGCTGCAAAGAGTCACGAAAGACTCACGGAATAGCAGAAGTTATTTAGCAAATAGAAGAGAACGTAAGTGAAATTAGAGAACATATCAAATTCATATTTTAATGCATAAATTATGACTTCCTGAAGTTTGAAGGAATAAGGTCCAAATTGTGAACCTAGACTACTCTTGAACCATGAGCACCCTTCGAGATTGGGCAAAAATAAAGTATACTTTTTTGTCAAAAATTGCCCAAAATGTCCTCTTGTGATTGGTTTAGGGTGACTTGTACCTTTCAAAGTCTGAAGTGGATATTCAATATCTTGCCGAAACTGACTTTCATTTACGTTATTGATGTAAGTATACAATCTCACCAACTTCCGTTGTGTGACCGCAGATGAATAGAAAACATGTGGATCCGCCAAAAGAGTAACGTTAAATAACATTCAGCCCAGCTGGACCAGCTAAAGTACACAGGAGCAGCACATGTGATGCGTTGTAAGTCATTTTTCTTTCCAAATCCAGCATTAAGATATACCTCTTCACTGTCAACGTAGATGTTAACTACCTCGAGCAGATCGTCTGCGAAAATGGGTACCAACAGGAAAATAGTTGACAGAGCCTGGCCATGCAGTTTCTTGTCATCAGGCGTGATGGAAGTCGAGGTAGACTTCATTAGTAATACAGTCACTTCGTGGGAGGTAACGATTTAGTATTTACACTATTCTACACAAGCAGCCAAATGATAACAATCAACTACCCTGTCTGTGCCTGTCGGGAATGGGATGCAGCTAGCAACGCCGCCCCGATTCCTGACCCATCATTTTGTAGTCTCAAAAACACGTCGTAGGGTCCATTGGAGCCCACCAATTCTTGCAGAGCTTCCTCCATGTATTTCCGGTAAGGATGGTGATGTTCGTAAAGACCGCCATCCATTGCCACCACAGTCTTTTTCTTCTTGCGAGACATAGCATATCCGTTTGTACCAGCTCCAGCTCTACCGATTTTTTTCAGTATCCCGTAGAGACCTGCGGCAGCCAGCCTTCCTCCCCGCTGACCAACCAGATCGCAAAGGTCACGCACTATCCTCCGCTGTTCAAGGGTGGTGCTTTGGATCTGAAACAAGTTCCGTTGGTTAGTTGGTTAGTGCAGAATTACAACCAAGAGCCCAATCTAAAAATTAAATTTCCACTTTGGAAGTTGATATTGGTCCATAAAGTGCCCATTGAAGAGCGGGAAATTAATATGGGGAGGTTAGACTTCTTGAAATATTTTTCAATAAATTTTTCTTGAAAGACAAATGGAATTGGCATCTAACCCATTTCTAATGTACAAAGATGTAGGTTATGATTTCTTCATTCGATTGGCACATTCATTCTTCCTTGAATGATATCTTTCTTTAGATAAGGAAGCGGCCACTTTGGTCCATTTAAGAACTTCGGAGATAGTGGCCTATATTTATGTTTCCAGCGGAAAAAAACATATAAACAGGAGCTGGTGCGGTTGGAAACGAGGATGTTACATACCCCAAGAGCTTCGTGCAGAACAGTTGCAACAGCTTGCAGGTTAGGTGAAGTGTCGGCATGAATTTCAGAAACGTGCCGGGTTCTGCAGATGCAATACAATGTTTAGTGATTCAGTGCAGATGGGAGCAGATTCGGCAGCAGAGCTAAGGGAGGAGGCAGTTAGCAGATAAACGTGACAACAAATTATTAGTATCCAGGGATGTGAAGAATTACTCAAGAGACAGTCGCTCTCTCAATTTCCCTGGGACAGTGTCTCCAAACAGTGCTCCATCTTGAGCAAGCTTAAGCAGCATGTGTCGAACAATTTCGCCCAGGTACATACCCGATACCATCTTTTCAAACCACTGCAGAGCCCACAGATGTTAATAAGTAAGTGTTCAGGAGAGGTAATTGCGACATCTTGATTACAGGCTTTGTGTTTTTTAGTACTTACTTGGGCTCCAGGATTCACACTTTCCTTGTCCACCTCCTCATCAGCAAATGTCCGTGGCAGCCAAGCTGTTCGAAAGTTGCCCCACTCTAAGTTGATAACCTGCAGGCCATGTTGATATTGACAATAATTTTAATATAAAACTCCACTTCTCATTTTTCAATCTCCTTCTGCATCATTGATATAAACAAATGCTCTCATCCCAAATAAGCAGGAATCTGTATATCATTTTAAGGCAATCCATAATCTGAGAACATACAAGTTGATTCATTAGTGAGATAGACAGCCTTGTCTGACACCTTAGCTCTCCAGAGACTCTGAAGAAAATTGCCCTAATGGCGGCAGAGTAGGCAAGAAACTTACCATCTCCCCTGATTTGGGAAGTGATTCTTTCCATTTCTTTACAGCGTCAGCTCGTTCCACGTAACAAGCATTTGTCCCTGTTCCAAGGATGCAACCAATCATTGTCTCTTCCTGAAAATTGTACCTGCCTCCGGCCAACGTGCCCACGGTATCGTTCACCTGCACGACGTGCACAGATTAGCAATTCTGCAAGGGAACGAGCTTCCTCGTAACAAATATTCGTGAATAAGAGCGCTCTAGAAAAAGACGATGTTAGCGACCACGTTGCTAACCAACTGATCAACGTACCAGCGCTGAAATCTCAACGTTATGACCACTGCGACCAATCGCATCCTGGAACTGCTTCACGATGTCTTTGCCAACCTGCCAGCACGAAGCCCCAATTAAAAACAGAAACCACAAGTTCAGGTTGGGGAAACAACGAATACAAACATCCTCTTAAATGCGTACTGCTGATTCGCATTATATGCAAGTAGGCAAAATTGACACCATTGACCGTACATGTGCAGCTTGCAAGACGAAGACCTACATACCGCATCGTCGATTTTAAAGCCTTTGGTCCAGTGTATAACAATCCCTGACTTGACGGATGTTTGTCGAACAGGGAAAGAAAATGCAAAACCAGCCTCCCTAGCTTTGTCTGGATTCGGCTCAAGTTGTGTATCTTCAGTGTCGACAAATGCAGCAAGTGTACTCGCAATGAAGTCGAAAAGAGCCTGCAGAAAAATGTGAACACATTCAGAAACCGTCAATCCATGAAAAAGTAAAAACCTAACCACCTGGTGGTGAACATTACCCGTCCAGCCGAAATCGATGGATATAAAGAAAGTGACAATCACCTTTCCGGTACCGGTCATAAGCTCAAGAGGGATGGCGACCTCCTTGTACTCTTGACTCAACACGTGCCCTTTCTTTCCACCCAAACGCACTCGCAAAACCCGAAAATTTGTGCCACCAAGGTCCACAGCATAAAACAGACCTTTCTCCTTTCTGTAAGCCAAATTTCCACCAGGAGTAATTCCCGCGCACCCAAACACAGTAAGGAACGAAACCTAAATTATCCCCTCCAAATTCTGCCAGGAAAACCGAATTTACTAATTCCTGGTGCAAACATTCTAGAGCAGCAAGGAGGCCGCACCCTCACCAATGTTCACAATACATGTTTTTTTATGTTCACAGTACCACTCTTGACAGAATCAGAGGCCGACAACCCACTGTACACTGCATTGGTGAATGGAGAAAAAGTTATGGATATTGGCCATACTCTCAACATTAATTTAAGATCTTGTTCATAAAGAATCTAGATTCTTTGTGCAGCTGATTATGAATGCTGTACTTAATCTTGTTCCTGGAGTTTACAAGATCAAAGAATTAACACTAGGGTTTCAAATCCAGCAAGAGGCCTGCAAGCCCTAATCTCTAACCAAACGTAGACCAGTCCGACGGAAAGCCAACGGAGCACAGCAACAATATCTACCCGTCACATATCCCAACGTACTTCACGTCATTAAATAACGGCCCTCGATCTTGCACCAGCAAAACACTACCCATGCCAAAGATTCTCCAAAATATTCAAAACTAAAAAATCAAGAAACGTTCTCCCTTCCAACTTACTGCAGATTGCTCGAAAATACAGAACACACCATAAATCGGATAGAAAAGAAAATTCGAAAAGAGAATTTTTCAAATTCCACGCACGCACCCGGACGGCAAATTCTCCACATACGAAGGCAACATCTTGAGCTGCTCGCTTCCTCCCTCCCGCGCCAACCCGGCACTCATCTCCTCCACCAACGCATCCGCCACTTGCCGCAAGAGCGGCAACGGAGTGGCCGACGCCACTCGCAGCTCATGCACCAACCGATCCGCCCCTGCCCCCGCCCCGCGGTGCACTTGCACGCGCTGCAAGTTTTGCACGGGCGGATGTTCCAAGGACATGCTCCTCACGGAGAGCAACCGATGATGTCTCCTCCTCCGCACGCACATGCATTGTTGCAGCTTCACATGCCCATGATTCTCCAAGCCGAGCAGCAGGCCACCGCAAGCTTGAAGCGATATGCACTCCATCGCCATACTCCGGCCACCAAATTCCACCAAAAAAAATTTGGATATTAAGAGAAAATTGGAATTTTTTTTGAAGAATTGGAGAAAAGAGAACTGCGAAAGTGTTGTGATCGAATGGAGCGATTGCCGAAGCTTTGACGATGGCTGTCATCAATCTGTCATGACTGCGCCTCCGTCGCTTGGTGAAACAATGCAAACTGGATGTTCCCGAGCATGTTTGACGACGCAGGAAAAAATGGAGGGAACGAATCTGTAAGGATCGTAGATTTCGGGTAATCTACGGAAAGCGTGGATATGATTTGAATTTTGGCATTTGAAGGTTAAGAGCTACTTTGTGTTAGGGTTCAATTGTTGGCCCCATTTCGAAACCACCAAAATTAAGCAATAGGAGTTTAAATCCTTAATTTGGAATATCAGTCAGATCCAAAGCCTTTATATTTAAGTCAATTTAAATTTCTTTAATAATTATCACATTATTGCTTGTAGTTGTGTCAGTCTTGGCACCAAAATATTGAACTCAAATGCTAAAAATTGGATGGCCAAGTGTCCTTGATTCAATTCTTCTACTTGGGCCTCATTTGAGTTGGTCCTATGTTTGCAAATTGGATCAACTTGGAATTGGGTTTAAATCCTAATATAAAGTCGTACTTGGAGGGGACTTCCATGTACAAAAATTGGCCAAACTGTGCAAAATAGACAAATTTAGATATTCAAGAATCCTACATGGAAGTGTGTAGTATTTGCAAGAAGATAATCAAAATTATTGGCCAATACAATCACAAAGAGAAGCCCTTAAAGAAAAAAAGAGACAACCTTCTGAAAAACTAATTGTAACAATAGGTTTGAACTTATTGGTTGCTTGTAGTTTTGACAACAAGACAAAGCTACTCCTAAATTATAGTTTTTTTGTACTCATATAGAAGTTTAAACATCATGAAACACAACAAAAATAGTTCCAATTCTAAAAAAATTAAAAATTGTTTTACTATTTTGATTTTACATCAAAGTTCACTCTTAGTCTTATCAATAGAACTTTATTTATTTATCATGCTATCGTAAACTGCCAATAGATTCAACTTACAAGTATATTTTAAAATAAGAGCCAAAATTTTAGTCAAAATTGGATTGTTTTCTGTAATGGATTTGCCTACCTTAACATTTGTTAATGGAAAAAACTTTCCCCTTAGGTTGATAATCAACAAAAACCATCTTTTAATAGGGCCTATTTTGAAGAGTGTGATAGAAGGATTAGGTGTAAATTTATAAGTAACTTAATCCAAGTGTCACCTCCAAGATATCCACACCTAAAAATGTTTGTATAAGACTATAAATATGGTTTGGGTTGTTTAGCCCTCATAGAAGACTTCCATCATTACATAGTCAAACTTTGTTTTTTATCCCAATTTAGCCTTTCTAATCATATTTGAGTTTCAATAAAATACTTTAGTTATATGACAATATATTTTATTCATCAATGCAAAAAAATTTATTAGTTTTGTAACAGATTTTAATTGAAATGAATTTTTAAACTAATAAATGAAAATAAATTGGTAAATATAAAAAAAACAATCCAATTTACTTGAAATTTCTCTTTGAAATAACTAAGTAGATACAACACTAACTTTTGAATTTTTTTTCAAGTAATTTTTTTTTTTTTACACCTACAATATCCTCACTGATGAACAATGACCTTCATTCAAATCACTACCATCAAGCTAAATTTAGCCTTTATAAAATTTATTGATAAATTTTGATAATTTTGATTTTAAAACATTCAATTTTTTTTTATAGATGTTGATTTTAAAAATTTTATTTAAAAAAAATCAAACTATTGATTTAAATTTTTTTTAGATATACCTTAAATTATATCAATTAGAATATATATTCTAATATTTCAAGAATATATATCATAGTACTTTGACCAAATATGAAAGTTAGAATGAGAAACAAAGGTCTTCAATTTCAATTTGAAAATCAATTTTAGAAAAGAATATACAAATGAAATGTATAGAATATTTTGATATTTGTTTTTTTAACATGAAGATCTTTTAATTGCAATAACCCATTGAATTTTTGGGTTTTCTTAAAGTTTTGAAATGGAATATACTTATAAATTTCTAGACTTCATTTTCTAAGTTCAATCAAAATTAAAAATTAAAACTTTGAAAGGGACAATCAAGATTGATCAAGTTGCATTCAATTTTGGGATGCGGGGATCTTTAGATGTTAACCCTCAAACTTCCTAAATCAAAATTTAGTTGATATCATCCAAAGTGTTTAATAAATCTATCTAACCTTATTATTATCTAACTATGGAAGTAATAATAATATTATACAAAATTTTGCCACAATTAACTAGCCTCAATCAAATTTTTTTTACTCCTACAACCTAATTATAAAGATAAAACACAACAACACAACAAAAACGTGATAACAAAGAATTGGAAATAAGGTCATTGCACCTAATTGTGACTCCATTTAAAAACCTACGGATGCAAATTCTGGCCTAAAGTGTGTGACTTTTGTTTGTGAGAATCTAGGATTGCTTTTAGGTTTAGAAGCTTATAACCTATTTCCAACCACTTAAGGATTTCAACATAGCTGCCAGCTAGATTTAGTGGAGGATTTTTTTTTCCTGTGCAAGGAAATAGACTTAAAATGGATTTGAATTTTTCTGGTATTTTTTAGCCCAAACACGAAGTTACTGTGAACCTTTTTTTGTCAAGATTCTCTAAAATCCTACCCTTGTTATATAGGTATATCTAATTCCAATTGTAGGCTGATTGGGAAAGCAACCGGAAATCAATGGCTCATAGTACATCATAACTATGCAGTTACACATGCCCACTTGAATAGAAATACAACAACCTATGAGTTGAAGCTTGGGTGGTAGTCCAATAGGGGTCGCTTACTCTACCTATTTTCAGCACCGTAGAAATTCAGAGTTTACACATATAGTGTTCAAAAAATACATAAGAAGAGAATCTAAAGTCGTCTTTTGACTTCCAATAGACAGCATTTAGGTGTAAGTAGTCACCTTCCATGGATGAAAGTTGCGATGTCCGATGAATGACCCATTCTTCCCCAACCTGTCTGTCCGCAGGCAATGACATGAGCGCGGGTGCGTGGGAAGCCGCAGGGCCGGCCAATTTCAATTCCCTCTTCGTTACGATTCCGCCTGTTCTCGGACGATTCCTGGAACCCTTGCGCAATACGATTTCTTCATCTCTTTCTCCGTTTTCAAAGCTTTCCGTTGACGCGATTTCTCTGGAATTTCACCTTGGTTTGGCTTTGCAAGGGTCGATTGTAGGGTATCCCTGGTTTCGGAGTTGGAACTCGTGAAATTGCTGGATTGCTTTCGGAAGCTGTGCACGATTGATTGTTCGATTGCGAATCGAATTGCAAACATTTTGCGCTCCGGGGGTGCGGCCTTGGTCTAGTCCAGAGCCCGGCCGAAGTGGCGGCCATGGCGCAGCGGAACAACAAGTACGATCGTCAGCTCAGGTATTTAACTCCAGCGCTCTTGCTGTTTTGAATGCGATTTTTAGGTTGCAATCTGAATGGAGCCAACGTTTTGAAGAAGCGACGTGATTGAAGATGAGTTTGAAGCCTAGGTTAAGAAATGGTTTAATTTCGTAGCTACACTGTTGTCGAATTGATTTCTCCCGATTAGCGTGGTCGTTATTGCCGTTTTAAATTTTTTATTAGTGCTTTTTGAATTATTGTATGAGATCTAATACTAGACAAATTTTGAATAGAATTTGAAGGTTTTTTGGTTGCTGATGTGTGTGTGCAGAATATGGGGTGAGCATGGACAGTCTGCGCTCGAACGAGCGCGCGTTTGTGTCCTCAATTGTGGTCCGACCGGCTCGGAGGCTTTGAAGAATTTAGTCTTAGGAGGCATTGGATCGTTCACCATTGTGGATGCTTCCAAAGTCTCTCCATCAGACTTGGGCAATAATTATCTAGGTGAGCTTCTTTTGATGTGCTTGCTCTCGCTTGGGAGGATTTGACATCGATCAGATGTGTTTTCCATGATTGGAGATGAGCATGAACTTCGGGAATATCGATAGTAGGGTTTTGTCTCTCTGTATTCGATGGCTCGGACTGGTTAACGGAGCTTTGGCGATGATGTGTTTCAACCTTGGGGTTGTGTGTTAATGGATGTTTTGCAGTTGACTGGGAAAGTATGGGGCAATCCAAAGCCAAGAGTGTCTGTGCATTGCTACAGGAGCTGAATGAGTCAGTTGGTGCAAAGTTTGTGGAAGAGTCTCCAGAAGCTCTGTTGGAGTCTAACCCGGGATTCTTTGCACAATTCACTCTTGTTATTGCAACTCAGGTAATTAGTCATTTATGGTATTGGTACGTTGACTTACTCTGCGTTTTGAGAACTCGAGTATGGGTTTAAATCGTTGGCATGGTTCGCCTTGCTATTTACCAAACCACTGTGATTCAAGTGCATTGAGTAGCTTTCATTTGCCTTGCGCAGATATAGGCCGCTGAGGCATTTTTGGACTCCGTTAACCCCTATGTGCCCAAACCAAAAATAGAAAGTCCACTTTGGAAGCTAATAGTTGTTTGTAATGACTTTCAATACATATATCTATCTTATTAAAATGTAGGGTATGATTTCTATGTTTTGTTGTCTTCCTTGAACCTGTCCTAAATGATTTTTTGATTTCCTATTGATATGGGAGGGGCCACTTTTGGCCATTTGGACAGTTAGGGTTTAAGCTGGTGCAATTTGTTCTCAGATATATCCAGACTTGCACCTCATCTGATTTAAGAATGTTTCCACGTACTTCAATGTAGGATTATTTAACCATCTCTTGAGAGTTACTGTATTGGGTCTTGGCAGATGACTGAAGCACCTTTGCTGAAACTGGAGGAGATTTGTCGGCAGCAACAGGTTATGCTCGTGATTGCTCGCTCCTATGGCTTGGCGGGGCTTGTTCGAATAAGTGTCAGGGTACGTAGGCCTGGCGGTAACTCTTTTGGTCCAGCTTACATACATTGTCTTTTGACACAAATTACTAGAATTATTGGCATTAAGTTGAATGCCAAAAGGTTAAGGCGAACTTTGTTTGTGTCAGAATGTGCGTATATCCCGAGTGAATACGTTTTGTGGAAATTAAGTCTGATTTTGTTTTGCTCTGTCTTACAGGAGCACGATATAATTGAGTCAAAGCCGGATAACAAAGTGGAGGATCTTCGACTGCATAAGCCTTGGCCTGAACTTCAAAGGTCCGACATTGGCAGAATTTATCTGGATTCGTTTCACTCAAAAGAGTAGCGTACTTTAATTTTGCAAGTGAAGTGGATATGTAATGCTTGTATAGAACCTATACTGGTCTTATATGTTCTGAACATCTTTGAGGCCATTTTCTTAGGCCATGTGGGTCTATTCTTCAAGAGCTTCTGAAGTTGAAAGAGGGTTTGTGTGTCTAGGCTTTATTCACGAGTTGAAATCATCAGATGGAATAGGGTGCTTGTTTCCCTCTTTCTTTGCTAATTTGGTTTGAAAGGAGGGTTTCCTAGGACTCTAATTACTCCCCCACCAATACTTTCTTGCTTGATTATGTGTATACTTGAATTTTTACGACGCTGACAGCTCCTCATTACTTTGTCTTGTGCAGCTATGTTGACGAGTTTGACATTGATACGCAAGACAATAATATTCACAAACACATTCCATTTGCAGTGCTCTTGATCAAAATTGCAGAAGACTGGAAAAAAGGACACGGTGGCAAGCTGCCAGCAAACGTGAGATTGTTCAAGGTAATGCTCAAATATAGATATGAAGCAGATAAGAAACAGTACATTACATCCGACAGCTGTTTCAAACATTTCGAGACGTACTTAGAACTGTATAGCCCTATTGTGACCGATCTTACGGTGTAAATTCTGTTGAGGTCAGCCTCCCTGTTTCTTAAGGGTTGCTCAAATTTTTGGTCTAAATTACAGGAAGCAATCACCGAGAGGAGGCGGGTCGAAGAGGACGAGGATAATTATACGGAAGCTTTGAAAAGTGCATACATTATGTTATTTCCTCCCGGGATTAGTAAGTTTCATAACTTTAGTTTCTTACACCTAAAATGACAAACCCTGTTTTTCTTGTTGCCGTCGCTTTTCGGCATCTGCTGTCAAGGTTCCATATTAGGTTCTAACGGGTCCGATGACATTCTAATAACAACGTTTTTAACCTGTCCGCTAAGGAGATATGAATCTTGAGGTTCAGTGGCTATGTCTCTGTTCGTTTTATTAAATTCTTTAAGGTTAACTATTTTCAACTTTTTCATTTCCTGGTATGTGACAGGTTCTCAACTGCGAGCCGTTTTGGAGGACAAGGCAGCAGATGTCGATGCATCGTCTTCTGACTTCTGGATCATGGTTTCTGCTCTCAAGGTTTATCCACTGAATCGATTATCTAATATTAGGAGAATCCTTTACTTTTCAGTCCACTCAGATCTCTTTTTTCCAAGTTTAGACGTGGTGCTGGCACCAGTCTATATAGCTAGGATTTAGTACTTTTTAATATTTCTTTTTGCACGTCTATATCTCTGATATTCGTATTGATACGTGCTCTGCAGCAATTTATGGCTAATGAGGGTCAAGGAGAGCCTCCTTTGGATGGTGCAATTCCAGACATGCATTCATTTACAGAGTGAGACTTTGTAATCTTAATTTTAGTCTTTCATTATTGTCACTCGTTCTCAAACAGGTGATGTATATTTGAAGATGAGAAGTGCACCTTGTAATGTCCAATCTGCAAAGGTATTAAAAGTCTTCAGCACAGTATACACATTCGATATCTGAATGTATTGTTTTGATTTGTAATGCAGCTATTATATCAAGTTACAAAAAATTTATCAAGCACGAGCAGAGGCTGATGTAACAGCTGTGGAAGGATACGTAACCCGCATGTTGAAGCAAATCGGCCGGGAGTCTTCTCCAATCCCTAGGAGTACCTTGAAACTGTTTTGCAAGAATGCTCGGAATTTGAGGGTATTTACATTTGATGCTAGCGTCTCATTGGCGTAGGTAATGGGTGTGGGAGTTATTTTTATCTTAAAAGTTGTTTTCAGTGGATTGCCATGCATCTTCAAGGTCATTGAGGCTGTTCTTAATCCTCGTGCAGGTATTGAGATGTAAAATGTTGAGCGATGAGTTTAGTTCCCGATCAGGATCTGAGCTTCAGAGACTTCTTGCAGTTGAAGAAAGCAGGTAAGATAATTGTTTGTTTTGTACTCTCATTTCTTATTCTAACTGGGCAGTGTTTGGAAGATAATTTAGCCTTTTAAACATTGCCTCCAAGCTACATCTTGAAATGATTATTGTGCATTTCAACATCATTTTTAGGTTAGCAGACTGTTCCGTGATCCGCGGATAAATAGCTATTCTATGTCATGACCGTCTTTTCCCAAAAGAGTATGGTAATCCATTTTCATCAGGATTCAACACCGACGTCAGATTGCAGATTTTGCATGAAAACAATAGAAACGGTGTTGGTGGGCTTCTTTTTTACTTGTATATGCATACACTTGTGTATGTAGACAAGCATCTTCATGATTATGATGCTCGTCGCTAAATCTACCAGAAGGTTTGACTTGCGATACTTGTGCAGTCATCCAGCTTTGTACGTGCTGCTTCGTGCGGTGGACCACTTTGCTGCAACCTACAACAGATTTCCAGGTGTCTTTGACGGGTATGTTCTAGGACTATTTTTAAGTCACTGTTGCCCGTTTTGTGGAGTGGAACTTTTTTGAAACATTTAGGGCATGGCTCAATATTTGAGAGGATGTTATTGCACATCTCAAATGGATTTTCTACTTGAAGATAGGATGAGTTGCTCTGTTGTTTGCGATAGTATGTTCGAACTGGTGCTTCTTTCTTGTCGTTCTCCGATCTGCCACGACCATCCTGAATTATAAATTATATTTGAATTGACAGTCTCATGTGAATTATCACTGTTTCTGTCTCTGCAGGGAGATGGAGGAGGATGTATCAAGGTTGAAGTCGTTAGCAGTAGGTTTATTGAATGACATGGGGGGAGGCGGAGCAAGTCTTCCTGAAGACGTGATAAGTGAAGTCTGCCGGTTTGGAGCTGGCGAAATTCACTGTGTGGCCTCCATTGTGGGCGGAATTGCTTCTCAAGAATGCATCAAGGTATCTATGTCGTCTTCCTTGTTCATAAATTTATGCTTATCTTCATAATTAACATATTGCCCTGTGTTTCATTTCCGTTTCCTGGTTCCTGAGATCTCCTCATGCTCAGTCCAGCATCGTTTTAATGCAATTTTTTTGTCTCTGCAGTTATTGACAAGGCAATTCACACCAATACAAGGAACATTCATCTACAATGCCATGAGTGCCACCTCCTTAGTGTTGATCGTTTAGCTGCGTTAAATTTCTCCTATAGTGGCTGCTGACAGCTCTGTAGGATACCAGGGGAAGCAACTGCCATTCCTGCAGTCCCTTTCATTTTTGCTCTGCAATCAGCTATGTCGTGTAAACACTGAAGGTTAGCTCTAGCAATCATGAATAGTAGATGTATGGGATGCACAAGTAATACTGAACACATTCCTCCATTGTACTGGTGATTTGAAGTGTAGGCAGGACCTAGGTCTCTCATTTTTGACTTGCAGGGGTCGGCTATTTGTTGCTAGAGCTAACCTTTGTAAGTGCTATGTTTCATCTGATGGGGAGAATGTTACCCCCTGTTAATGACGTGCACATTGGAAGGATTTTATTGTGGCTCAGTGACTGAAGGTGTGTTTGTGGTTGTGAGAATTTTACGCTGTTGAGGAATTTGCAAGGACTGGTGTAGTTATTCATTCAAGACGTTTGCAAACATGCCTGAAATTCGAAACATTATTCGTATCATTGTCGAGTACCACAAAAAATAAGTCAAGAAGGAAGACTGAACTGGCACTGACTGGATGTCCAAGTATATTAGGTTATTCTTTGTTAGGTTTGGTATGGGGAATGTAATGAGCTTCGAGCGCCATTTTAGCGAATGACAGCTCCTTTTGCGGTCGCCATCCAGGACTTAGGGTTTGGGGAGTCGAGAAGGACGTCGGGCGCGAGGTGAGCGCTTCATGCAGAATTTTTCGAGCATGATTATTTTAGGTTATGCTTTGTCAGGTTCGATTTTGCGTAATGGAATGAGGATGCAGCGCCATTTTGTCGAACGAAAGCTCGCGTTAGGGTTTGCGGTCACCATTTTAGGGTTTACAGTTTCGGAGGAAGTAACGCGAGGTGAACGCTTCATGCAGATTTTCCGAGTTTATTAGGTTATGCCTTGTCAGGTTCGACTTTGCGGAAATGGAATGAGCTTACCTGCGCGCAGGATCGCCAATTTGTTGAACGAATACTCGCATTAGGGTTTAGGGTTTTTAGAGGACGGGAAGGATGCAGGGCGTTAGGCGTGCGATTAGGTTCTTGCGCATTCCATTCTCACGCGATTTTCATTTTGAAATGCATAATTCTTTTGTGGGAAAATCGCAATTCGTATACGGTGTGCGCTTGCGGTCTGCGTGGCGTGTTTCAGAGTTTTCAGTGTTTGGCTCAACTTCGCCGGGTGGTTGCAATGGATTGCATCACGGTTCCATGTCGCAGGTCAAGAGTCTTTGCACATTGCAGGTCGAAGTCGCTAAGCAAGCGGTCGAAGTCCCTACGCAACCGAAGAAGGATCCTCAACAGTTGTACAACGACATAGTGATGTCCCTGGAGAAGAAGATCCTGCCGTATGCCAGCTCTCTACAGGAACTCATTCGCTCCTCCTCCACTTCTTCCGAGGTAGCTCTCGCCATGCGCGCTGCGGAGCTTGTGCGCGTCTTTCGTACTGTGGAGAAAGGCGAAACGGTAAACCACACGAAGGAGGTGACGAACATGATGGTCGCAGCCTACCTTCGATTCGGCGACTCTAACAACGCTCTCAAGCTCCTCCAGAAGCAGAATCATTCGGGATTCACCTGCAGCATCGGCTCCGTGAATCTCCTCCTCAAGCACTCCAAGTTCCACAAAAACGTGAGCCTCATGCGCAGAGTCTTGCGCGTTATGGAAACGAACGACATCCAGGCCACGCAGGCCACGGCCGACATCCTTCTCCGCCAGTGCAAGCAGGCCGGGGAGACGGAGCTCATGTTCTCGCTCGCCAAGGGATACATCAAGCAGGGACTCACGTTGCACCAATCTCTCTTGGATGTGCTGATCTCGAGCGCTGCCAATGCTGGAGACGTGAAACTTGTTTATGAGGTTCAAAATTGGAGAGACAAGCAGGGCTTGGTGCATTCCACCGCTAGTGCTGTATCCATGGCCAAAGCGTTGCTGCTGGAGAGCAAGCCTAAGGAGGCGGCGCTCGTGATCAAAGACCACTGTCCTGAGGGAGAGAAGCGAGAGCGGTACGTGAGCATTTTGGTGAAGGTTTGGCCTCTGCAGCTTGTCTCATTAGGCAATGTCGAAAGCAAGGAAGAATATTTGCAGAAGCGTAAAGAAAATGTAGTTTCCATGTTTGATAGTCTCAAGGAATTAGGGTTGGAATTCTCTGTTGATGTTGGTAAGGAGTTTGCGCAAGGGAAGGGAAGTGATAGTAAGGCTCAGAAGGAGGTGAAGAGTCGGAGTAACGAACAGACGTGGGAGACAGAAGATGAGACAAGTTTGTGAGTTTGGTATATAGATCAAGGGGGTCCGTGTTTGTTGCCAATTCATACTTGAAATTCATTTTCGCTTGAGAAAGTTTGTTTGTTCTTCTGGCTTGAGTTTACTCATCAAGTTCTTTATATCCATTGCAATTGCGAGTGTTTAATTTCCTGTTTGGTTCAGAGAACCTCAAGTTGAAATTGTGAACAGAGTGCCTGTTTTGTTGCATCTTAAAACTCTGATCACAATTATTGGTGACAATTTGAGATGCAGGGATATAGCTGTAAATTAGAGCTTGATTCTGCAATGTAGTGACTAAGTATGGTATATGGGTCTCGATTAGAATACTATGCAAGAGGAGAAGAGTAACAAAATTGTGTGGATGGTGTTAGGGAGGGTGTGATTGTGCAGGTTTTAAGCTTACCTGTTAGTAACGAAATATGTCTTTAGGAACGGAAATCCGCATTATCTAAAACTTAAAATGGTTTCAGTCATGCTCAAAGATCCTGCATTTTTAGAGCAAATTCTTTATACTTGTGGAAGCTTTCTTATCTTATCAGATAACACTTGATATTGGTGAGCATCTATTAGCATCTTTAGAATGTTCTTGACACTTTCATTTGTGCTGTGGGTTCATTTGTCAATCTTGAGTTGCGTGCGTTCAAGACTTTGCACTACGATAGCATAACAAAATCAAATTTGATTAGCAACAGGGCATTCTTGAATGGCGGGTAGGCATCTTCCAGCGGAATCATTTTACGGTACTTAGTTTGGCGTACAGATTTTTAATTTTTTTGATTCCTTAAGTTCTTGATTCTCTCCTGATCATTGATCATCTGACCATCCTCTCCAAGAAGTCTCTTCATTATACTTATGGCTTCACATAAGTCTATACACTATTTCTTCTCACGAAAATGGCCTTCTAGCTTATAATTTACATGCTCTTGCAGTTTTGTCGGAAAGACTTCTATGAACATATTCATATTATGAACATGTGATGAACATATTCTTT
The DNA here is from genome assembly GCA_951799445.1 of Pseudisothecium myosuroides. Classification (NCBI taxonomy): domain Eukaryota; kingdom Viridiplantae; phylum Streptophyta; class Bryopsida; order Hypnales; family Lembophyllaceae; genus Pseudisothecium; species Pseudisothecium myosuroides. The sequence continues at coordinate 10,166,548 of OX637292.1, read as the reverse complement.
CCAACAAATCTGCAAGAGAATGCAAAATGTAAGTGAAGTGCAAGTGCCCTTTTTACAACTAGTGAACAAGTACAGAGAGAAAATAGAAAGATTTTTCTAAAAACACCTTTGGAATTTCAAATATTAGATTTAAACCAAGAAAAATTCTTATGAAGATCTTTACCCAATTTTTTTATTGACCTATTAGAGTTTCTAAATTGGATCATGTTTGTGACCATGGGGACCAGTTAAGAATACTGGATCCACTTTTTGACCCTCGGGGCCATTTGGAGGCTGAAGCCATTTGAAGTTGCAACAAAAATAATGGGATTTTGAACTCTCATGACTAAAATTGAAGCCTAAAAGGGATTCAATGTCTTTTCATTAAGAGAGTTGGAACCAATGAGAACCTTTGGAGTTTAATTAATTTCTGAAACGAAGGCTAGAAAAAAATTTAAATTTAAAAAAGAATATGAGAGAATTTAATGAAAAAAAATGATAAAAATAAGATTTGGTTACTTTAACCCCTAAATGCCCAAGACCTTTTTTGAACTTCTCAGTAGAAATGAACAAATTCAAAGTGACATGTTAGAGATCACATGAAAACAAACAAATGAATAATATCATTTATGGATTGAAAGATTATAATATATGATCATTAAGACATGTTACAAATCACTTGAAAAAAGAAAACACAACAATATCATTTATGGATAAAAAGAAATGTTATAGATCACATGAAAAAAGAAAACACAACAATATCATTTATAATGGCTTGAAGCAAAAACAAAAAAACAATATCATTTATGGATTGAAAGTTTATAATGTTTGATCACGTGAAAAAACACACACCCAACAATATCATTTATAGATTGAAAGATTGTAATGTTATTATAATGTTTGATCACATGAAAAAAGAAAATACAACAATACTCCCTCTATTTCTGAAAAAGACTTGTGTTTCTTTTGTAAAATACAAAGAAAACATGGGTCTTTTTCAGAAACAAAGGGAGTATTATTTATAGATTGAAAGATTAAAAAAAAATTACATCAATATCATTTATAGATTGAAAGATTATGTTTGATCATGAGGGGTGTTAACAATATCATTTATGGATTGAAAGATCATTTTTTCCTTACATGCTTGCATTTTAGTGTGCATATAAAAAAAACAATATCATTTATGGATTGAAAGATCGTTTTTTCCTTACATGCTTGCATTTTAGTGTGCATATAAAAATAAAAATCTAAAAATAAGGCATGTACTTTAGAGCTACATTTATGTCTTGAATGACAAAGCATTTACATTCTAATTGTTTAAGGTTGACCAACCATTTATAATATTCCTACCTTAGTACCATAGATCTTCCAATACGAAAAAATAGATGGTTGTTTTAATATTCCTACCTTAGATCTTCCAATAAGGAAAAAACACATGGTTGTCTTGAAGCATGACCGACCATTTATAATATTCCTACCTTAGATTTAAATGTAATGGTGGCCACTAACTATTGTGGCCTCTAACTACACTACTTTTTAAAACAGAGTTTGAAATTGGGCCCACCTACAAATTGCCTTAACCCCTAAAGGACCGTTGTCCCTCCGGGGGACAAATGCGTTTTCGGGCAGGTACCTACGGGCTGAAATTTTGTGGTGATTTTTTGAAACTTTTTTTGGAGATAGAAAAACTGATAAGCTTCGTAGGAATGTAATTTTTTTCACAATTGGTGCTTGGGAACAAAATTATGACCAAATAAGCTCAAAATAGGGGACGGCGGGCAGCCCGAGCAGCAAAAAAAAATGGACAAAAATTTGAATTTAAAAAAAATATATTTTTTCCTCATAGATTATATTTTTTTCTATTTGTAAAGCTTTGATTCATTTCATTTGGATATGTTATGAGAAAGTTATGGACATTCTTGTTTTTTGGGTAATTAGAGTATCTTCTTGGAAAAAATAACTTGTAGGATTCATTTCTGAATGCAATTTTTTGAATTTTTGAATTTTTTTTTTGCATGGTTTAGTTTATTTGCTAGAAAAATCTCACCATTGGGATTAGTGCATTTTAATTCCATCTAAAATATATGAATATTTTAGATTTTCCTTCTATCTCGTACCTACTTCTATTTAACAATTTTTTTAAGAATGATAATTAAGTTTTTTTAATTTTTAATTTTTTCCTAGATTGTCAACTCAATTCTCCATTATAAAGATTTAAAGTTGAAAACCCTATAGTGCAAAAATTCTAAGTTAAAAATGTTCAAAGTCAAAAAATTTAGTCCCGCAATCTAATATTGAAAAACTTCTTTTTTTACTTTAAACGCAGATATCTTGCAATCTGTGAGTTCAAAAATTTTGAAATTTTTTCCACACACTCTCATACTAGTTAGGTGTGAGATCCTACGGTTAGATGTGAAAAAAAAACAAATTTCAATTTTTTTTACTCTTTGTTATAGATATGGCAGTTTTGAGTGTTTTTTGGCAGATTTTTGGATTATATTTTTGGCTATTTGGAAAGCTTTGATTCATTTCATTTGGATATGTTATGAGAAAGTTATGGACATTCTTGTTTTTTGGGCAGTTAAAGCATCTTCTTGAAAAAAATAACTATGGGATTCATTTCTGAATGCAATTTTTCAAATTTTTCATTATTTTTTTTTTTGCATGGTCTGATTTACTTGTTAGAAAAATCTCACCATTGGGATTAGTGCATTTTAATGCCATCTAAAATATATGAATGTTTTAGATTTTCCTTCTATCTTGTACCTACATCTATTCAACAATTTTTTAAGAATGATAATTAAGTTTTTTTTGAATTTTTTTTTTCTAGACTCTCAACTCAATCCTCCACTATAACAAATAAAACCTCAAAACTCTGTAGTGCAAAAATTTTAAGTTAAAAATGTTAAAAATAAAAAAATCTTGTCCCGCAATGTACTGAAAAACTTGTTTTTTTCACTTTAAATGCAAATATCTTGCAATTTGTGCTGTCAAAAATTCTAAAAAAAATTCCACACGTTCTTACACTAGTTAGGTGTAAGATCCTACTGTTGGATGTGAAAAAAAAAAAAATTTCAAATTTTTTACTCTTTACTATAGAAATGGCAGTTTTCAGTGTTTTTTGGCAGAAAAAAGGCCTCGGTCCTTTAGGGGTTAACAGAGAGGTACATTTTGCTTTCTTCAATGTACCAACAATATACATTTTGGGAGGGGCTCACTTTTAGTGACCACTATGTTTCAACTCCAAATAATTGTAACCAATTCCACAAAGGTCTAAAAAATATGAAACCACTTGGATTAGATGCCAATTCCAGTTTCTTCCCACAAAAATTTAATGAAAATTGTTTCAAAGATTTAGCTCCCTCTAAATGCAATCAACTCTTAAAAGGTCACTTTAAAAGCCGTCTACATTAAAGAAAATTTCAACCCTCTAGAGGGCTGCTCCAAAGTGACAAACCAAGCTATTTTAAAGCTTGGTCTGTCACTCTGGAAAAGTACCGCAGTGAGCTAACTGCTTGCCGAAACAATCACATTTTGCAATTTTATTTTATTTTATTTTATTTTATTTATTTTTGAGATACTAAAAAAATTATTATTATTATTATTATTTTTAAACTCTTAAAACTTAGATCCTGCACCACTGTCATTGCAATTTTAAGTGAACAAGAATAAAGAGAAAAAGATTTTTTACCCCCCCAAAATCAAATTTTAGGGTACCCTGGAAGGCTATGGAGCAACCCTCTGGAGGCCTGAAATTTTCTCTAATGCCTTATTGCATATTATGCACTAAGAGAAGTTCTATTGTAGTGGATTCTTCTCATTTTCACATTTTTTTTTTTTTAACTCCCACTGAGTTCACCGTCTAGACTAACTGTAGCAAAACCGAGGGCGAAGACTTTCTGGGGACGCGCTCCTGTAGCGGTGGTGGTGCCGTCCTTCTCACGCCAAGCTTCCCGAGAGGGACGAAGGGAAACCCTTGCCTCGTTCAGTCTCCGACGTCGCTACTCCACGCACTTGGCCGGTGCATTCTTGAGGAACGCCGTGATCGCTGCCCCCGCTCGCGAAGGACGGATTGCGGCTCCCCTGCGATTTTCGACTGGTGGGGCGTGCGGATGCTTGTCGATCGAGGTGAAGTCTGCGCTCTCTTGGGCTTACCGACAAATTCAAGCCCTCTCCGGGATGCATGCACGAGAGCAGCTTGTGTTGTGAGTTGTTGTTGCAGGACTTGTCACAGGTTTCCTTGTCGGGCGTTACGCATCATTTACCCTCTGGGCGGCTCTAGGTCTTGGTTGTCTGGGGGTTCTAAGTTAGGGTTTCGGTTTTGGTGTGCGGAAGTGGTATGCTCGATCTTGGATACTGATCCGTGGCGATATTCCCTCTTGCAGAGCCGTGAAGCCATTGGGGAGAAGAAGCCTGCAAGCTCCGAGTTCTGACCTCGAGGTACGAGTGGCTGCATTTGTATCTTTGTCGGTATGGTGGGGATTGAGATGTCTGTCTTGATGGATTGATTCTTGCTGAGGATTGAGTCTGCTTGAGATTGGGGCAAGCAAGTTCTGATCGGTTGTTATGCAACTTGTTGATCTCCGTTGTCGTAATTAGTTGGGTAGATTCTGCAGGGTAGGACTTAGCCATGCCTTGCCATGGGCAAGAGGTTTAGTGAAAATGGAGGTGACACAATTTTTGGCTCCGAGACAATTTAACGAAACTGCTGATAAGAATGAAATTTAAAAAGCACCATGAAATTGCTTGACTGTAGCAAGTAGGTCAAGAATCCTTTTCTCACTTGTTGCGCTCCTTCTTATCACATTTGAACACATCTTCTTGTGACATACTGTGCTCAAGTGAGTGTACAATGTGGAGTGTTTTCTGAACTGGATCGGATACCTCCGTTCCTCCGGTTTGAAGAGAGAATAGCGGATCGGTGTCATGATAGGTAAGGTGATAATAGCGAGGTCTGGGCGTACAAGAATAGATATCCAATCCCGTACATTACTTTTAATAATGTTCCTTTATCCCAAGAGTGACACTGCATACTTATCTCAAGGAAAAAGTATGAGGCCCAAGTTTTAATCGAAATAATCGAATATTCGGAAAAGGACATGAACTCCGGGTACATTAATTTCGAGATAGGTCATTCCGATCGAGAACCCAAAAGGATAACCATGAATCCAAATGAAGGGTTGGTTGGCCCAGATTTAAGCCACGCATGTGTTAAGCTTTGCTCCATGCATGAGATTGAAGTTGATCGAGATGTCTGCAAGCATGTTTCAAACTTCAGCAAAAAAATGAAATATCATGTCTTTCCCTGTTTCCTGACATGTTTCGGTTCATATACTTTCAGTTATAACGTGCGCAACACACCAATGTCAGTTCTTTTGGATTCAGTCTGGTTGTGTCTTGGTTCTTCAAGGAATATTCTCGAGAGAATTCCCGGAAAATCAGGAACTGTTCACAGACCGAGTACTAGTTCAACTATCAGTCAATGGTTATGATTCTGCATCTTTCTAGAATAATACAAGATTCATTGTAAAATGGGAAAGCCATGAGTCATGTCCTCTTAGGTAGTTATGTAGTTTAATTACTTGAAAGTGGAATTAAATGTACCTCAATCAATTGTTGATACCGGGGGCTGGGGACGCGCTACTGTAGCAGTGTTGGTGCCGTCCTTTGCACGCCAAGCTTCCCGAGAGAGACCCTTGCCTCGTTCAGTCTCCGACGTCGCTACTCCACGCACTTGGCCGGTGCATTCTTGAGGAACGCCGTGATCGCTGCCCCCGCTCGCGAAGACTGGATTCAGGCTCCCCTGCGAATTTCGACTGGTAGGATATGCGGATGCTTGTCGATTGAGGTGAAGCTTGCGCTCTCTTGGGCTTACCGACAACTAGTATTGTGAGTTGTTGCAGGACTTGTCACAGGTTCCTCGTCGGACGTTACGCATCATTCACCCTCTGGGCGGCTCTAGGTCTTGGTGGTCTGGGGGTTCTAAGTTAGAGATTCGGTTCTGGTGTGCGGTAGTGGTATGCTCGATCTTGGATACTAATCTGCGGAAGCGATATTCTCGCTTGCAGAGCCGTGAAGCCATTGAGGGATAAAAGCCTACAAGCTCTGTGCGAATTCTGACCTCAAGGTACGTGTGGCTGCATTTGTATCTTTGTCGGTATGGTTTTGGGATTGAGATGCCTGTCTTGGTCAATTGATTCTTGCTGAGGATTGAGACTGGGGCAAGCGAGTTCTGATCTGTCATTATGCAACTTGTTGATCTCCTTTGTTGTAATTAGTTGGGTAGATTCTGCAGGGTAGGATTTAGATGGCCAATTTCATTAAAATGGCTTCATTCCGTTAGTTTAGTTCAGACCGCGCGGTCTGAACTGTTGCTAAATCTACACCTAGATATATGAAATCTATACCAATCCTAGATTTTTAGGCCTTGCAGTCTGAAATCTCTGACAGTCCTAGATTTCTGAAATCTATAACTACCCTAGATGTTTGTAATCTTTAATTGTTCTATAAGTCACTTTTGCTTTCAGACCGCGCAGTGTGAAAAATAGCACATGGAATAGCGCCATTTTAATGTAATTCGCCATTTAGGCAGTTTGCGATTTAAGATTGCCTTGCCATGGCAAGTGGTAAAGTGAAAATGGAGGTGGCACAATTTTTGGCTCCGAGTCAATTTAATGAAACTGATGATAAGAATGAAATTTAAAAAAGTACCATGAAGTTGCTTAACTGTGGCAATATGGAGTGTTTTCTGAATTGGATCGGATACATCCGTTCCTCAGGTTCGAAGAGAGAATAGCGGATCAATGTCATGATAGGTAAGGTGATAATAACGAGGTCTGGGTGTTCAAGAATAGATATCCAATCCTATACATTACTTTCAATAATGTTCCTTTATCCCAGGAGTGAGACTGCAAAGCACAAGGAAACAGTATGGGGCCCAAGTTTTAATCGAAATAATCGAATATTCAGAAAAGAACATGAACTCCGGGTACATTAGTTTCGAGATAGGTCATTCCAATCGAGAACCCAAAAGGATAACCATGAATCCAAATGAAGGGTTCGTTGGACCAGATTTAAGCCACCCATGTCTTGAGCTTTGCTCCATGGATGAGATTGAAGTTGATCGAGATGTCTGCAAGCGTGTTTGAAACTGCAAAAAATGAAATTTCATGTCTTTCCGTGTTTCGGTTCATGTTCTTTCAGTTGTAACATGCGCAACACGCCAACTCAGTTCTGTTGGATTCAGTCTGATTGTGTCTTGGCTCTCCAAGGAATATTCTGGAGAGAATTCCCGGATAATCAGGAACTGTTCACAGATGAAGTACTAGTTCAACTATCAGTCAAGGGTTATGATTCTGGACTCAATTAGCTAGAATAATGCAAGATTCATTGTAAAATGGGAAAGTCTAATGAGTCTTATCCTCTTGGGTAGTTATCTAGTTTAATTATTTGAAAGTGGAACTAAATGTTTCTCAGTCAATTGTTGATACTAGACCTCACTCACATCAAACACAAATTTCATTCTATACTTCTGTCGTCTGACTGACAGCGTTTATATTCTCATGTGCTGCGCACATTCGATCTCTGTCTGAGACAAACAGCGAATGCCAACTGTGAACCGTCTGGGTTTGAATCCAATATACGTACAGAGAATTTGGTAATCAATTCTTACACGAAACAGCAACCAATCCAGGACATAAACGATTAAGAGATTAAAACTAACTAGTGCAGGGGGAGTGCAGTATGCAAACGAAGGGTGTACTTTCACTCTGTGATTTTGTTTAGCAGAGACGGAGCAGCAAGCTTTAGAGCTAGCAGCTAGCTACATGTGCCTAATTAACATAGTTATTTTCCTCTGTTGACATTCTTTGAGCTTGACATCACAATTTGCAAGCACACAATATAGATGATATCTGGCAATTCTAACAAACTGAAGGCTGAGCATAACTTAATCAGACTCACGTTTTGCAAAATATATCTTTGATTGCTGGATTTTGAGCTTACAATGATATGGCCAAGCCCTTATGGAACAGGGACCGTATCAGAGCTGACCTGCGGACGGAGATTTCAGACCAGCCCCAAACTCTGCATGCATTCAAGGGGTGTACTGCTTTGAAGGCAAGAAGAAAGTCGTGCCCAATTTGGTAGTACGTGAAACTGTAAACGACACCCCTAGTCTTTAAATTTTTATTAAATTATAAAAAATTGTCTGCTGAATTAGTCCAAAGAGTGAAGACAGCTTTTCATTGCTGAGTCTGCATAGTCTGAACACATAAAAACTAATGCACCACAACAACGGCTTGATCCGTCTACAATTTAGGGTGACAGAGCGTCATGTGAATCATTCTCAGAGTCTAGACCAGCTTTGTCAGAGCAGAATACACATATGGACAAGGCAGTGGTACTTCAATTATGAATCTTTCACCGCAGATGAGACTGGCTGGCATGGTTTCTTGAAACACACCATCTGTTAAGTTTCTGGGTTCAGGACTTGAACCCAGTGTTTTCTTCCTTTCTTTAGACTAAAAGTATGAAAAGTCTAGAATATGATGTGTCGCTTTGTTTTGCAGGCATACTTTGACACGTGCCAACTGGGCTCTCTTACTAGGGATGGTTCATGTCTTGATTTACACTCTTGTCTCTCCTTGAGAAGGGAATTGTGATTGGTTTTTACTATTTGTTTGTCAGGATGTTCTAATGTGTTGGACGTAAAAGCATCAAGGGAATATTGCGTTGCATATTGTGAGATCTCAAGTTCAGGTAACAATTGCAACATTTGCAGCGTTGTTAGCATTTTGGGGCACATGAGTAGCTTGTATTGTGAGCTGTGCTTGCACTATGTCCCTACACATGTCTCCTCAACTACTGTAACAAGTCACGTTGCTTGGGTCTTCGTGGTCTTGAATTTCAGTTTTGAATTGTTGAAGTGATTATGTTTGACCTATAGTTTCCCATGTGTGATGATGTTCCGTCTTTTAGATCCATGAAGCTATTGAAGGAATAAAGCCTTGCACAGTGCGAATTCTTGAATTCTCACCTACAGGTGCGGGTTACACCATGTGCATTTTTCTTTGTTTTTTTGAAGAATTCAATGTGTGCATTGATTGTTTTTGGTATGAGTCTACCTAAAATTGATTTGAGCTTGTTCATATAATCATATCCCTTGTTATGTGTCTCCATCTTTTGCAACTTGTCCATTTAGGTTGTCTTAATTATGTCAGAAATCTTTTCTGTGCTTGTCTTTTTGGTCAATTTGTGATTAAAGATAGCCTTGCCATGGCCTAGTGGTCTAGTTGTAAACCTCTATAGATAAGGGCTTGGGGTGGCTAGCCTATGTTTTCCATTTTCAAAATTTGTAAAATATTATTATAGTGTTGTAATTACGAAACCACTTTGTTTGTATTTCTCTTGAGTTTGCTAATAATCTCATTAAATGAGGTAGAGGGACTATAAAGGGTGTAGCTTGTAGGTGTTGTGACCTTAATCCATGTTTATCACCTTTGTATAGAAATTTTTTAACCCCTAAAGGACCTTATCCATTGCCAATCAGTCAAACATAATGTGTGATCTAAATTTTTTCACTCCTTAGTTTAAATCAAATACCCCAAAATGGTTAGTTTGAAAGTTACAATCAATGTTGACCAAGGTGCATCCTGTTTTGGCGGACCTTTAGAGGTTGAGGCAAGGTGGGGGATTATGTTTGCTTTTCCTTTGAGTTTAGAAGTCAAGAATATGACAGTTTAGAAGTTGGATTTGTGACTTGTTCATCTTATACCAACCAATTTTGTTTGAACAGAAACTCATTTGGACATTTGATTGGGGCTTTCACTAGACGGGTCTTACCAGTGGTGGGTCTCACTGTTATCAAGTTTATTTCTTTCTTCTAAACACTTTTGAGATTGTTAGTTGTCTAATTTTTGCAATTTTGTATTGCCAGCATCACACATAAAATTCATAATTATTATTGAAAAGAAGTCAAGATTTGACATCCTGTCAATGCACATGATACATAGGCATTCAAGTAGATAGAAAAATGCTAAGGCCCCAGCCTTTGTAACTATTCTACCTTGTTCTCTCTCTGTAATTTTCTCATTTTTTTGTTGACAATTCTTGATCCGCAGCGTCTCTGAAGCTATATCCTTTGAGCTTACACAAGGAGGATAAGATGAGGCACATGCTCTTGTGCATGTGACATTCTTGCTTGTGGAGTTCTTCTCTACTGTATCATTTCGTCATTGGAGTGTTTTACAGGCGAGAGACAACCCCAAGTGCTCTTGGATCCTCACAGCAGTAAGGTATGTGGACTGAAATGAGTTCAAGTGTGAGTATGAGCGTTGTTCCCTGCATTAGACTACTTCAGATTTGTTGGGTTTTGGTAGTAGTTGGACAAGCATTTCAGCAAGTCTTAGGGTATGTGTTTTGGGACACGGTGTGAGTGAATTTTGCATCTTGAAAGTGTTGTTATAGGTGTTCCTACTATTGGTAGGTTGTTTTCGTGTTCAGCACATGTATTTGGCTCTTGTGTTGCAATTAGGTTTAGTAGCCTACAACAAGCTTTGTTTGTAGTTGTATAGCTGCTCCAATGTTGATACTTGAGTTCGTTACCTTCATAAGGTTGTACAAAGACCTATCAATAGAGAGCTAGTGTTCTTTCATAGGTGAATTTGCTTAATACAATATGTTGGGGAGAAAGGGAGGTGTTTTTAAAGTTAATCAATGACTATGAATCTTTGATGTGGATTGAGATTGAAAGTCTTATTATATAGTAGGTTAGGTATGTCCTAAACTCTCTCTGTCTAGCATATCTCTTGTAATTTTCTCAAAAGTTTGGCATTGCATTTGAAGTTGCAATATGTAATTTTCTTAAGTGCACAGGAATGTTGTAAAACTCTCTATGTCTAGCATATCTCTTGTAATTTTCTCAAAACTTTGGCATTGCATTTAAAATTGCAATATGTAATTTTCATGAGTGCATATTCGTCAGATTGGGGATAGTGAGTGTTTTACATGGTGGATAACATAGATACAACCTATTGTAATACGTATTTAAATGTTCCACTTGAAAATCACGTTTGATATTGTTCATATTGATTGACATTAGCTACCAATAAATCTTGAATTGTGGTGTACACCATCTAAACAATACCTTTTAGGGGTCATTAATTTTCACTTTGATTATTTATGAAGGAATAAAAATTATATGAGTTTATTTTGACTAATTCTTTGGAAACACTTTTTGGCACCTACGTTCTAATGAAAAAGTGAAATAGTAGTGAAAAATGGTCCAATGGTGGTTATCTATATGTAAAACAATATTGTTTTGTCTATTATACGTGGTGGATGGTTCAACCTGAATTTTTTACAAAGTTTAGTACTTTCTTTTGCAATTGCTTTGAAATTTTAAGTTGTCTGCTTTTCTAATGCATATCTACATTGTATTTTGACTTATTACAATTGTAGTTGGATAATACTCTAATATTGTAATGAGTACGAGTTTTCTATTAGTGAAATTTTATATTCATGTTCAATTAATTAATCGAAACAATACATTACAAGAATCCATAGCTCCTTTAGTAAAGCATTTGGCATGTGTAGTAGTTTGGGCTTCAGTTTTTGCGTGTGTTCATGGTTTGAGGTAAATTCATTGTGTTAGTGTTATAATGGAAGCCACATTTAACCCACTTTTATTTTATGTCTTTTGAACTTTTCATTATAGTATTGAGTTTTTGTAGTTGGAATGACAAATTTTTAAAAGCCTCTTTGCATTGAAATGTTTGTCGTTGGTCCATTAAAGAATCCAATTTGTACCTTTTTTTGTTTATAATCTCCTACCATTTTCCATTAGGGAATGATATAGGTTCTTCCTTCTAATTGGAAGACATTATCTTCATACATTAATTGTAAGCATGTTCACTTTGTACATTAGAACATCAATACAAATGCAAGAAAGTAAATCAAGCACTAGACTTTTTTAGATTTGTTCATGTGTTTTGGAAATTCTCATCTTCAATTCAAATTATGAGACATTTGTCATTTGGGAATATAATGTTATTAACACTTGATTAATTGGGAATGAATTGTTAGTTTTTGTTGGGAGTTATATTGCCTTCTTGTATTGATAGTAGTTTTATCCTACACCTTTCTGTGGATGTAAACTTCGGTTTGAAATATTGATAGTTCAACTTTTGAAGGCATTTTGAATGAACTAATATGATATGATAATGTCATTATCACAAGTTATGGTTATAAATTAGACAAATTCCTTGCTTATGATTCCATTTTTTGGAGATGGAATTTGGAAGTATGGAAATAGGATAGCCTTCAAAGAATATTTATGCTAATGAAACAAAACTAGTGCAAGTGAGTATGGTAATTAAGATTTGAGAATTTACGAAGTATGTTTCTTGATCAAGGATATCAAGACTTATTTTTTATTTATTTTAGTTTGAAATGCAATTTCTACAATCAATTATTGTGTGTTTTAAAACTTCAATCATTTTTTCTATACAATTCTTGAAAGCAAATATTTGCATTGTATTTACACCATGGTACTTTTGGATATTCTACATAGATTGAAGTAAACAACAATTACAAAAGTTTATCTTTGTGTCAACTTCATTCCAAGTATACATGATACTTTCAATTTGATTCATTATTGTTCCTTGTATCGTTTTCTATTGGATTTACATTGAGTTCTACAAGGATTATTATATTAAGCATTTATATATATGATTAAAATGACAATAAACATTCTAATTTCAATAGATAGGCCATTGTCTTATTAGATGGTATTCAATTATTTTTAATTTGTAGAACATGCTCTCTTTTCATCCCATTAGAAATATTTCATTGACAATAGATATTATATTATGTGTAGAAAGGACAAGGATTTCCTACAATTGCAAAGGGGGAATTGTAAAAGGCTATGCAATGCTATACCAAGACTTGAGAAATGCTTGAAGGATATGGAAGCATCTCCAAAGAAGGAAGTCTTGAATAAAAATCAATGTGTACATCTTTTTGGCAAGCTCATATCAGCCATGAAGGGGATGGACAAAATGTTATCAAATGCTAGGGAGGATCTCAAGTTCCAATGTATTTTTGAAGAGTTATATTATCTTCAAAAGAAAGTAGAGATTTTGGGAAAAAATTGCACTAAACAAGAGCAATGGTGTCATTCAGTTGTATTTCAACTCCAAAACAAAGAGACTTTTCGTGAGTTGCTTTCAGATCTAAAATGTTGTTACAATACAGCAAGGGACATATACTTACTCCACCATTCGGATCAATCAAGTGATATGTTACCTATTCAATTTGATGCGGCTACCTATGAACAAGTCCTTGAAGATGGAGAGGAACTAAAGAGGAGGCTTGATCATGTGGTTCAAGGAGAAAACTCAGAGGATTATGAGATAGCGCAACATCTCTTATTGAGACTCAGAAATTTGGATCGAGTTGATGGTGGAGACTTGGAAGCTTTGGGGTTTCCCAATGATTTCAAAACACCACAATTAATCCAAAAAATAGATAAAGGAAGTTCTGGAGATGTGCACAAATCGAATTGGTCGGGCCTTGTATGTGCCACAAAAGTGTTGGAAGGTGGTTCTGAATATCTCAAGAACTCTCAAAAAGAAGCTGGGATCTTGGCAGGTCTAAGCCATCCGAATCTCGTTCAATTTTTTGGTTGTGGGATTACCAAAACTGTTGGTGAGAATCCTAATGAAGATGACATTGGTGAGATGCATTTGGTGATGGAATTGATGGATTCAAACTTGTCTACCATGTTGAAGAAAGCAAAAAGACCTCTCCCCTATCATGTTGCAATTGACATCATGCACCAAATTGCAAAGGGTGTGTATTACCTTCATGACATGCAAGTTGCTCATCTTGACTTGAAACCTGATAATGTCTTATGTAGTTCAATACCTATGGAGGATATGGATCCTCGTCGTGTATTCAAGATTATGGATTATGGGATTTCTCAACTGGAGGTTTCTAGTGATCCAAAGCATCCAGAGCCATCAAAGTATACGATTGGAACACTAGGGTACATGGCCCCTGAAATGATAGAAGGAAGTGAAACTCCACGGTATCCCTTTCAAGCTGATGTTTGGTCCTTTGCTATGATTTGCTCAGAAATTCTATCTAGAGAGGCTCCATACTCTAAGTTGAATTTTCAAGAGTTTCATGCTCAAATGAAAGATACATATCGCCCTATCAAGCGACCAAATATACCCAATGATTGTGAAGGACTTACAGCCTTGATTCAAGAATGTTGGAATCAAGACCCTCTTAAACGGCCTACATTTTTCAAAATTTGTGAAAAGCTCACTAGTTTGGAAAAGTCTTTTTGGAAGGGAGGATCTCGTACCTTGGGAGATTTGAGTCCATGATGATCCATGTCGCAAGGGTATGAAATTGCCTAACTATGAAATTCATTTTGTGGTGTTTGGTTTATGAAATCCTCTTTGATACTTTTCATTCATTGTTTTGAATGTAGTTTAATGTTTTTTATAAGCTATTGATTTTCAAATTAAACCTTTTGTATTTGTATAGGTGGTTGAACCAATTGTTCCGCCAAAGGAAATTCTAATTGATATAGATCGTCAATTGTCTAAAGCGAAAGGGCTTTTAAAATTGAATTATATAGGCATTGTTGGCATGGGTGGAATTGGCAAGAGCAAGGCAATATTTGATGATGCAACAATGACTTCTTCATACCGTGCATCATGCTTTGTTACCGAATGCAAGAACTATCAAAATTCTTATGAAATATTGTGTGTGATATTACCAAAACTTGGGAATGATAGGAAACCCACAGATTTGGAAGATGCCCAAAAGATGATGAAGGAACTCCTCACTGGAAAGAACTCAAAGAAGGTTCTTTTGATACTAGATGATGTCAATGAAGAAGCTCTAGTTTATGATATTGTACCTCCCAACATCGTACAAGCTAGCAAGGGTATCACAATAGTTATTACAACACGCCAATGGAGTACAATAGATTCATTTGTGGACATTGAAGGAAGGTTGGATGTTGAATCGTTGGATGAAAAGGCAGCCACAACCCTTTTCACCTCTCACCTTTGTTGGGGAGTAGCTTCCATGTCACCAGCCTTTGTGGCCATGCGCAAGCATGTTGTGGAAGCTTGCAATGGCTTGCCTTTGAGTTTGAAAGTGATGGGTGCATTTCTCTGCAATAAAGAGAGGTTGCGAAGTTGGGAACGAGCACTACAAAGGATGGCAAGAGGAAGGAGTTTGGGTGGTGATAAAAAACTTTGGAACACCTTGCAAATCAGCTTTGATGGATTGAAAGATGGTGTTGAAAAGAAGATGTTTTTGGATTTGGCATGTTTTTTTGGTCGCGACGTGTTTCCTTCTGGCATATCAAAAGCAACAATCTTGTCCTTGTGGTCCAAAAATGGCATCCTTCCAATGAGTGAATTGGAAAGATTGATTGACATGTCATTGTTGAAGGTCAATGGAGATGGTGACATTCTAGAAATGCATGACCAACTCCGTGACATGGGCCGAATGATTGCCAAGAATACAAGGATTTGGAAAGCGTCTATGCTACCTGAAAGTGAATTTTTAAGCACGGTAATATTTTTATGAGTGCAATTACCATTATGAGAATTTCACATTCGCACAAATTCATTTGATTGCAGTTAGATGAATCTGCAACCCCCTATTATTTCAAGAAACATGAATTTTGAAATATGTTTGAAATAACAATTTATTGTTTTAAGCCTCGACATGAATTTAACATACACTATAATTTTTGTTGTATTGAATGCAGGATGTTGAGGTTCTTGAAATTTCTTTACAAGGGCATATGAACCATCATTTGCCTTTGCTGAAACACAACCCAAGTTTTGATTTTACAAAACTTCGTGTATTGATTTTGGGGAGCACTTTGTATAATCTTGAAGCACATGTTAACAACTTGGGTTTCTTACTTAAAATAGCTTCACAATGTTCTCAATTGAAGGCAATTATAATTGGAACCTCAAACTTGGCGGCCTTGTCGAAGGAAGTGGAGAACTTGTCTTCCTTGACCACCTCAATTTGAGACGGTGTTTATTCTTGGCGGCCTTGCCGGACGAAGTGGGGAACTTGTCTCTCTTGACCATTCTTGATTTGTGGGGGTGTGCAAGCTTGGCGGCCTTGCCAAAAGAAGTGGGGAACTTGTCTTTATTGACCACTCTCAATTTGAAAGGGTGTTCAAGATTGGCGGCCTTGCCAAAAGAAGTGGGGAACTTGTCTTCCTTGACCACTCTCTACTTGAATTTTTGTTCAAGCTTGGCAGCCTTACCAAAGGAAGTGGGGAACTTGTCTTCTTTGACCACTCTCCATCTGTGGGGTTGTTCAAGCTTGGCGGCCTTGCCAAAGGAAGTGGGGAACTTGTCTTCCTTGACCACTCTCGACTTGAGGTCTTGTTCAAGCTTGGCGGCCTTGCCAAAGGAAGTGGGGAACTTGTCTTCCTTCACCACTCTCAACTTCAGTTCTTGTTCAAGCTTGGTGGCTTTGCCAAAGAAAGTGGGGAACTTGTCTTCCTTGACCACTCTCGACTTGAGTTATTGTTCAAGCTTGGCGGCCTTGCCAAAGGAAGTGGGGAACTTGTCTTCCTTGACCACTCTAGATTTAGAAGATTGTTCAAGCTTGGTAGCCTTGCCAATGGAAGTGGGGAACTTATCTTCTTTGACCACTCTCGATCTGTAGAGGTGTTTAAGCTTGGCGGCCTTGCCAAAGGAAGTGGGGAACTTGTCTTCCCTGACCACTCTCCATCTGTGGGGCTGTTCAAGCTTGGCGGCCTTGCCAAAGAAAGTAGAGAACTTGTCTTCCCTGACTACTCTCGATCTGTGGTCTTGTTCAAGCTTGGCGGCCTTGCCAAAGGAAGTGGGGAGCTTGTCTTCCTTGACCACTCTCAACTTGAGGTCTTGTTTAAGCTTCGTGGCCTTGCCAAAGGAAGTGGGGAGCTTGTCTCCCTTGACCACTCTCAACTTGAGGTCTTGTTCAAGCTTGGCAGCCTTGCCAAAAGAAGTGGGGAGCTTGTCTTCCTTGACCACTCTCAACTTGAATTTTTGTTCAAGCTTGGCGGCCTTGCCATAGGAAGTGGGGAACTTGTCTTCCTTGACCACTCTAGATTTAGAAGATTGTTCAAGCTTGGCAGCCTTGCCAATGGAAGTGGGGAACTTATCTTCCTTGACCACTCTCGATCTGTAGAGGTGTTCAAGCTTGGCGGCCTTGCCAAAGGAAGTGGGGAACTTGTCTTCCATGACCACTCTCCATCTGTGGGGCTGTTCAAGCTTGGCGGCCTTGCCAAAGGAAGTGGGGAACTGGTCTTCCTTGACCACTATCAACTTGAGTTTTTGTTCAAGCTTGGCGGCCTTGCCAAAGGAAGTGGGGAACTTGTCTTCCTTGACCACTCTCCACTTGAGGTCTTGTTCAAGCTTGGTGGCCTTGCCAAAGGAAGTGGGGAACTTGTCTTCCTTGACCACTCTCCACTTAACGTCTTGTTCAAGTTTGGTGGCCTTGCCAAAGGAAGTGGGGAATTTGTCTTCCTTGACCACTCTAAATTTAGAAGATTGTTCAAGCTTGGCGACCTTGCCAAAGGAAGTAGGGAACTTGTCTTCTTTGACTACTCTCAACTTGATTTCTTGTTCAGGTTTGGTAGCCTTGCTAAAGGAAGTAGGGAACTTGTCTTCTTTGACTACTCTCAACTTGATTTCTTGTTCAGGCTTGGTAGCCTTGCCAAAGGAAGTAGGGAACTTCTCTTCCTTGAACACTCTCCATTTGAGGTCTTGTTCAAGCTTTGCGGCCTTGCCAAAGGAAGTGGAGAACTTGTCTTCCTTGACCACTCTTAACTTGAGGTTTTGTTCAAGCTTGGCGGTCTTGCCAAAGGAAGTAGGGAACTTGTCTTCCTTGACCACTCTAGATTTAGAAGATTGTTCAAGCTTGGCGGCCTTGCCAAAGGAAGTGGGGAACTTGTCTTCCTTGACCACTCTCGACTTGAATTCTTGTTCAAGTTTGGAGGCCTTACCAAAGGAAGTGGGAATTTGTCTTCCTTGACTACTTTTAATTTAGAATGGTGTTCAAGCTTGGTAGCCTTGCCAAAGGAAGTGGTGAACTTGACTTCCTTGACCACTTTCGACTTGAGTTCTTCTTTAAGTTTGGCGGCCTTGCCAAAGGAAATGGAAAACTTGTCTTCCTTGACCACTCTCAACTTGTGGAGGTGTTCAAGCTTGTTGGCCTTACCAAAGGAAGTGTGAAACTTGTCTTCTTTGACCACTCTCAATTGAGAATGGTATTCAAGCTTGGCGGCCTTGCCAAAGGAAGTTGGGAATTTGTCTTCCTTGGCTTTTCTCGATTTGAGTTTTTGTTCAAGCTCGGTGGCCTTGCCAGAGGAAGTGGATAATTTGGTTTCCGTAACTACTTTTCATTTAAAATAATGTTCAAACTTAGCAGCCTTGTCAAACGAAGTCAAGAATAGCTCTTTGTTGACTACTTTAGATTTGAGTTCTTATTAAAGCTTGGTGGCCTTGCCAAAAGAAGTGGGGAATTTGTTTTCCTTGACCACTCTCAATTTGTAAAGCTGTTCAAGCTTGGTAGACTTTCCAAAGGAAGTATAGGGAACTTGCCTTGCTTGACTACTCTCAATTTAGAATGGTGTTCAAGCTTGGTGGCCTTGCCAAAGGAAGTTGGAAAGTTGTCTTCCTTGACCACTGTCAATTTACAATGGTGTTCAAGCTTAGCGGCCTTGCCAAAAGAATGAGAGAAGTTGTTTTGTTTGACCTCTCTCGATTTGAGAGGGTGTACAAGCTTGGCGGCCTTGCCGAAGGAAGTAGGGAACGTGTTTACCTTGACTACTTTCTATTTAAGCTTTTGTGTAAGCTTGGCAACCTTGCCAATAGGAAGTAGAGAACTTATTTGCCTTGACTATTTTTCTTTTATAAATTGTTTAAGCTTGGTACCTTGCCAAAGGAAGTGGGGAACTTGTCCTCTTTGGGAATTCTCAATTTCAAGGTTGCAAATTTGTTAGTGAGGAGTAGTAAGGAATTTTGTTTATTTTGTGAACCACATTTTAAATTGTATCACCTCTTGTGATGAGATTGCAAATGCTTTATCATCTCTTGAATGTGAATTTTTGTCTTTTAACATTTTTAGAAAATAACATATATGTCCTAAACTTGTGGGATTTAGCTAATATGTTTAAAGTGGGTTGAAATAGTATTTAAATAAGTGAACCAATTAAAAAAATTTATTCATTTTTAAAAATATTATAAAGTGGATGGTATTGGATGAAAGAAAAAACTAAACTGCTAATTATTTCTATAAGAAATTAAGAATTAGTACTTTCAATAGTAAGAATGTCCTAGTATTTAACAACAATTTTTTTATATTTGAAAATTTTCAAAATTGAGGTTACAATAGAAAGCAACTTTATTTTTTTTTCTACTTATAGTGACCTCAAAATAAAATTCATTTCTTTCACCTCTTTAAATTTTGAATTGAAAAAACAAAACTCTAGTAATGTTTTTGATTAAGTCTTAATCTATACAATTAAACAAATTTAATCAATAATTCTTTAGAATGTATTTTTATATATCCACTTTGATATTGAAATTTAAAAAAAAACATTCATAACTTGTACAATATTTATTTGTCAACATATGAAATAAAGCATCACATATAGCTTAAGATGATTAGCATCTATCAAAAAAATCTAATACAAACACTACAAAAAAACAAGGATATAAGTGACTTGTTAATAATGACTGTAAGCACAACAATGACTACAAAATTATTGTTTTGCAGTCATTGTGGACAAGAAGTGACTACTACAGTCATTGTGGACCAGGTTGTGGACAAGTCATGGGTGATTGCAAGAAATACTTGTCCTATTTTCTGTCACACGCTGTGAGTTGATTAGTTTTTTGGCCATAACTATTGCCTTTTGACTTCAAATGACTCAAAATTCATGGACAAGGTACTGATGACTATTATATACCTTATTTAATTTTTTGTAATTTTTAAAAAATGTTTTACTATTTAATTATAGCCCCCAATTATATGTCACAAATGCCAATTTGGAGGTTTTTAGTATTATTTAGTACCCATAAAAACGAATTTGGAGCTAAAATTTGGTAGAGATGGTATTCTAATAGATTTGTAGGTACTATCCAAAGGAATTCTAAAATTACTTAATTTTATGTGGTGTAGACGTCCACAAAGTGAGCCTCTTTTTACTTGCATTTTAGAACATGTCAAAATTATTTTTGTCGTTTTTTGGTGAATGACCATCTCCATAGAATTGCTACAAATGGCCAATTTTTATTTTATTTATTTAAGTTTTTTCCTATCTTTTATTAATTAAAACATTGAAATATCTATTTTCTTGAGATTTGACACTTTTCTAATTTTCCTACTTAGAGAATTTTTTAATGAATTTCCTTTGGTGGTAACTTTCATCTTAAAGGTATATACATTGGCCATATTTTTTAATTTTTTTAAAAATTGATTTTCTAATTTTAAAGTACTGTAGAAAAAATCATGAGTACTGTTGCAAAACGCAACAAATAGTACAGGTGTTTCTTGCAATCACCCTCATCTATACCCTTGTTTTTTTCTAGTGAAAAATTCCAAATTCTAAGGTCATTAGAACCTGTCTAAGTTCTGAGAAAACCCCAGAGTAGACTCTATCGTCTTTTTGAAGTTAAATTTTTATTCTGTATAAAGTAGGTCCAGTTCTTTATATGGTCTTTTTCTTAAATATCATCATAATATGTTGGACTCTATACACTTCAATTTGCAAGCACTTTAGAGAAACTTCAAATGAAGCCCAAATTAAACCTTATGTTTTATTAGCTGTGTAAAATAAGTTATATGGAATTTTTATTTTTTTCAATTTCACCTATTTTTGACCAGTACATGCAATATTCTTCATTGATTTTAGTGATAAAATTTGGCTAGTTTGAAATATACTTTTTACAATAAGATTAGTCAAATTTGTCATTTTCATCTATGAATTCTTGGTCTTTTAGGAATTGTACACAAAGCAGACTAATCTTAAACATTTTTCTTGCTCAATATTGTACTATTGTTATCATATGTATAAATATTTTTATACTTAAATCCAAGGCAATTCTAATCACTAGGAACTTTGGATCAAATGGACATTCATAGATTACAACTATAAGGTTAATTCATCAAACGAGACTATTTAGAATGATTTCCAATCACCGATTGTGCATCTCTAAATTGATCACTAGGAGTTATTCAAATATGCAATGTGCTTAAGAAGTGAATCAATGGTTTGCAAGGGACGTACTAGAGCATGCGGAAGCAATGGCTGCTAGTGGTATCCCAAAACCTCTCCTCATCACCTCTCTTCATCACCAATCATGCATTAGTTCCCTATTGCAACTGTTGTATCACTACCCAAGAAACCCTAATCACCTTCCTAAGAATATAAATAATAGAAGTCTCCACCAAATCATGCCCCAAAAATCTCAAATCATTAAACAATTGCTTAAAATATATGACAAGGATTGGCAATAGGAAATGGGTGAGCAAGAAGACAGTGGACTAAAAATGAATCACTCATTAGGAGAAAATTGAACCTTAAAAGAGGCTGCTTTGTAATGCAAAAAGTTGGCTGGGAAGAGCCTTCTCAACTCACTAATTGGGCTAAGAATTGCATGATGAATTTAAAAATTAGTTATCATTATCCAATCCATCTCCACGATTTCACAAAATTAAGGTGAGAAGAGCCTTCTCAACTCACTAATTGGACCAAAAGTTGCATATTGAACTCAAAAGTTGCATATTGAACTCAAAAATTCATCATCATTACCCAATCCATCTCCACAATCTCATAAATCTTATGATGGTTCTACCATGAAGGATGGAGCACACGCCACATGGTGGTTGTAATGAGTATATGGCCGCCCTCACCCTCATTTAATTAGTATTAAAATTAGTAAGAAAACTCAATGCCTCTTTGTGGATTCAAATTCTTGCTAATGATTGTGAAATCAGATATGAAAAGCTCTACACAATACATAAAAAACATTTTTCAATCTTTCAAAGGCTTAAGTGAATTATGAAGGTAGATTTAACCTAAGCATGCTTGCATCATTAAACTTACAACCAAGATTGTTTTCCCGAATATGGTAACATAACATTTAAAACAACATCTAGGATCCGTAGTAGACCCCTCATTTGTCTAAGAGAGTCAACTTTACAATTGGCTTTCAAAAAATTACCTTCATTTACCTAAGCCCACTTGAATGCCATGTATGTGGTGTCCATGAGGCACATTAGGAGGCACGTGCGGGTTTGACATGAACGGGTGACTACAGGTATATTAAGGCAACAATGGGTAGGGTGGCTCCAACTGGAAAGTAAAGGGCAACCTATTATAAGGAGATCCAAACTCACCCACTTGAATCCAAAATCGCCTTCATAGATCCAAAGTAGCCCCCTACAAGATCTACAGGCGCCCTTTCAGATTTGAAGTTGATTCATACGAGACCCGCATGCACCCCCCATCCCACCCCCTCATATCTAAAGTCGCCCCTCTCATGCGCCCTGTCCATAATCATTCCATCCACACGTGCTTTTAGAAACATATGCCATCCTTGCTCAGCTCACTTATATATCTATTTACCCATGACGTGTTTTCCACCTTCATTCTCTATTGAGGCTTTTTGACCTGCATCCGCATGCATGAAGCCAATGTACTTAAATATTTACCATTACTTCATTTACTAGATTCATTCAAGTTTTGATATCCCACCTTATTATCAAAAAAAATCCCAATATGGTTTTCTTTCTTCATCTTCAGCAATCATTCTTGGCTTTTGGATGCTCCAAGCTGCCACATTGGTTCAGAATTTTAAACATGGAAAAACTTAAACAAAGTGGATGAATATATATGATTGTTAGGAGGTATCAAAAAAGAAGGATAATCCATGATCACAAATTGGTGAGTTTCTTGTTAGATAGCCATGAAATCTTTGGGACAATTTTGCAGACTATTCTAGCGAAGAGGAAAATACATCCTTTGACATTTTTATTTGTAGAAAATAGAAAAAATAATTTTGAACAGAACTAAAAATTGGCCATTTGGGAGGACTTCTTGGTGATGAGATTTGACCAAAAAAATGAAGTCAAAACCATCTCTAATGTTTAGAAGTGCGCGTGCAAGGGAGGCCTATTTGCACAACTGTGGAGGATATAAAATAATGTATTTTTAAATGATCTTTGGTAGGAATATGTTTACCTACTAGAAAAATATACCATAGAAATTTCAATTGAAAATCATTAATTTAAATCGCTTAATAGTACTAAAAACCCCTAGACATCAAAGTGTGACAAATTAACAAAATTGCATTTTAAATATAAATTGTTTTTTTTTAATTTCTGAAAAATAAGGGATACAATTACAATGAGGACATCTAGCAAGGTTTTTTTTGGTTTTGGCATTGAACCTATAAATCAAAAGTTATAGCAAAAGTTATAGCAGTCCAAAACAAACACCCAGACAGTACAGGTGTTTCTTACAATCACCCCTCAGCCCATAGTAACTTTCACTACTTACTTAGAGACAAATTGAACCCCCTTGCCAACGTGGTAGTTTCATGTTTTCTTGGACGTCGTACAAAGCGCGACTATATTTTTTTCAATGTCTTCCGGAACATCATGGTCGCACATGACATCAACTGTCTCGTTCTGCCAAAGACATTCAAATGTTTTCTAGAACATCCAACTAAATTGTTTTTCCATTGGCCACAATACCATTTTTGTGCTCATGTTTTGAAAAACATACTTGTTTGATATGAACGTAAAAAAAAAGGCGGATTTCTTATAGTGACATAAACTAATGTAGTTTAGCAAACTACATTCATCTAACATGGTGTCACACCTAATGCCATGGCACATGATAGTTGTCATGTGAATAAAAATTGTGATACACAACAGATCAAATGACATAAACCTACATCAAATATGAAAGCAAAATTCAAATTCAAGTAAATAAAAACAACACTTTCAAGCGCCCCCTAGTTGACAATGTTGCCCTATGGTTGCTAGAGTATGAGTGGGGTGCAATGAGTGTTGAAAGTTGGGCGTTTTTAGAAAAGCTTGTGAAAATTTTAAAATATTTCGCCATATTTAAGATGCCCCTACAAGGAGCCAACATCGTGCATGTTTAGAGATGCATTCAATTATGAATAACACAATCAATGCATTGTCAGAGGAATCCATGTATACAGTGACTCCTAAAACCGAGTCTATGTTGTGTTCCGTTTCACTCCATGCGCCATATGTTGGAAACAAGTGGACAAAATTCAAATGAGCAAACACAAATGTTGTAGTGTCCTTTGTGTACTACAATCCTAAAAAAATTTGAAGCAAAAAGAAATTATAGTTTGGAAGTAAATTAGTTCCAAAGCTAACCACCCCATTGACTCACTTGTTGAGGCGGGTTTCATAATCACTCCAAAAATCGCCTATGCTTCTTTTTTGAGCCTTGATGACTTGAATATTTTATTGCATGTTATTGTACACCATTTAGTACCCACCCCCACTAGTAATGTAAAAAGTTGACATACGAGTGCTTCAAAAAATTATATATAGTAAAAACGAGAGTAAAAAATATAGATAGTTGGAATTTGAATGGAATTTGAAGATTTTCAATAAATCAAAGACTTGAGATTTTGTTTACTATCACAAATGGTCTATAGGCTGCAATTTGAACCATTGTTGCATCTATTTTGAATAGATTTGAAAATATTTGTCTTAATACACAATTAATATAAAATCATTTCAATTTGTATTTAGCAACCAAAACAATTATTTTCACTACAATCTTTTTGAATCCGATATGTTAGTTTGTAAGGGTGGTATATAATACATTTGTTCGGATTGTAGGTGACTTATTTTGATATGACAACCACAAAGTAATATCAAAATTTTGAATTATTTGCAATAAATATTTTTAATTGAAATCCAATAATTTACTAATGCATTAAATATATATATATATATATATATATATATATATATATATATATATATATATATATATATATATATATATATATATATATATATATAGTATGTTATAGAATTAAAATACTACATATGACAAAATATTAACAAATGCATTTTATAAAAATAGAAATAAGACATATTGTCAAAATTTTGGTATTATTTTGTTGTTGTCATATTATAATAAGTCACCTACAATCCGAACAAATGTACTATATATTACAAACTAATATGTCAGATTCAAAAAGATTGTAGTGAAAATAATTGTTTTGGTTGCTAAATACAAATTGAAATGATTTTATATTAATTGTGTATTAAGACAAAAATTTTCAAGTCTATTCAAAATAGATGCAACAATGGTTCAAATTACAACCTATAGACCATTTGTGATAGTAAACAAAATCTCAAGTCTTTGATTTATTGAAAATCTTCAAATTCCATTCAAATTCCAACTATCTATATTTTTTACTATATATAATTTTTTGAAGCACTCGTATGTCAACTTTTTACATTACTAGTGGGGGTGGGTACTAAATGGTGTACAATAACATGCAATAAAATATTCAAGTCATCAAGGCTCAAAAAAGAAGCATAGGCGATTTTTGGAGTGATTATGAAACCCGCCTCAACAAGTGAGTCAATGGGGTGGTTAGCTTTGGAACTAATTTACTTCCAAACTATAATTTCTTTTTGCTTCAAATTTTTTTAGGATTGTAGTACACAAAGGACACTACAACATTTGTGTTTGCTCATTTGAATTTTGTCCACTTGTTTCCAACATATGGCGCATGGAGTGAAACGGAACACAACATAGACTTGGTTTTTGGAGTCACTGTATAAAAGAATGTAACAAAAGACACATTCAGAAAGCATTTTAGTTATAGTCGACGTCAAAAACAATGTATATGAAAACGCCAATGAGTCCAGCGTGATGACAAACTAGATGCCATTGATGTCTAGGATCATGTTGGAACACGTATTGCATCCTTTGTCGAGGACAACCAACTACACACCAACTCAAAATATGTGTACATTAATTGCATTGTCGGAACATGTCTGAGAAAATAATGATGTTTCCCATAGGACATCAATACAAATAGCATTTTCTTTGAAATGAACCGTATGAGTGTATCAATAGGGCATGCCACATCAAATTTTTGCGCTACCGTAGCCAATTCTAGCGAGACCATGTCATGCGCCACATCAACACATAATCTAATGATAAATTTGTCCACATGGCTGTACCCATTCCTATGGCTATGATGTGGAGGTGATGTGGCATCCATAGGGCCTATTTCTAACAACTTTAAACACCTTGTTTTTTTGGACATTTTCAAAAAACATGTAGACATGAGGCCACATTTTCCAAGATTTTCAAATGTTTTTTGCATGTCATTTATGGTGGATTTTTTTGGACATTAGTGTTGACTATCTTGATGTTCAAAAAAACATATTGTTAGATTTTTGGTCCTATCAAAAAAAATGTGGTTTTCTTCTAGTGCTAATATAACCTATACAAAATACTAGACTTAGCTTGAATGGACCCTTGAAGCACAAAATGTCTTAACTTACATTAGTTGCTTCAAAAAACTCCTCACTTTTCATTAGTGTCTTTTGAAAAGTTGTTGTGATTTTGAACCAACAATGTTTTCATTCAAGGTCATTTTTTAGGTGTTTGAGAACAAAAGGTGTTGCGATTAGGTGTTGCCTCTAATGGTCATTACACTAATGACACTACATTAATGACATTATTACATTATTATTACTACAATGTAATTAGTAATACTAATATTACTATTAGTACTATTCTTGTTACATTAGTGACACTAATATTATTACTTTACGTGGCATTAAAATGACCATGACTATTGATTTCAAAATTTAGAATGGATGATTTCCATCCAACTTTGGGTGCCAAGAATTTTTGGTAGTCTTGGTAGTCAAGGCTTCTAGTAGGCAAGCCTATGAGCTTGTGAGCTTGCAAGAAAAAAAATTTAGTTGATTTTGGATGAGGACCTATGACCATAGAGTTAACTCTTAAAGTTCTTTCATGCTTAGAGGCCCAAATTGCTTCAAACTACTAGTCTCCAAAGCAAGGCTAAAATCTTTATCTATATTTTTTATTTAGCAAATCCAACTATAGAATCTCTTAGCTAATTTGTTAAAGTACACTCTCTAAAAACTTCAAAATAAAAAACCTTACCAATTCCAATATCATGATGTTTAGGTTTCAAAAAGAAGTATTTTCAACTCTTCCCAAATGGTCAGATTTCATCTTTCAAACATTTTACACCAAAATGCGTAGATCCTACAACTTGCAACTTTCTATAATATGTTAAAAAAATAAGTTGGGAATACATATAACAAAATTTATATTTGTACTTAAAAAAAATAGTATGCAGAAAGAAATAGAGAATGATTCAAAATACTAAGTTTTTAAGAATTTAATTATAGAAATGAACACTATTAGAAAATTCAATTTTTTGTTGATTTGGTTGCATTGATTTGGGTCACTTTTCTATTGAAGTGGACGGTAATCTGTCCAAATTAACTAATTATTGTTTAAATCAACAAAATAGTAACCCAAATCAATGCAACCAAATCAACAAAAAAATTGAATTTTCTAGTAGTAGAAAAATGCCAATTCCAATGGTTGCAATGTTGTATTAAACAATTACATCTTAAGATTTATTTATTTTCAAAAAATATTGAAATTCAGTTAAATGAAAGACTTCAAAGTTTATTTTAGAATAGAGATTTTATAACTATCCACAAATTGAAACACCCCACATAACTTTCATCTCATCAATCAAACTGGAATGATTCAAAGTTTTCACATATTTATAAATCTTAAAAGTAATTTAAATTTTTTTTTTTTTTTAAAAATGATTTTTTTTAATCTGCCCGGGTTGCCCGGGTTGAAAAAGAACTATTAGAAATTTAGTGATCAAATCAACAAAAAATGGACAAAAAAATGTTGATGTGATCTGTTAGTTTTATGATGATTTGGACGTGTTGACTTGGACACTGTCCAACAAAAACTTGTTAATTTTTTGTTGATTTGGTCAAGTATAAAAAGAAAAAAAATATTGGCACTGGCCAATTAGAAGGCGCCACGTGGCATTGCCACCTAGGCAGTCCACCACACGGGCAACTAGGTTTGAACCCCCAACCTTCCAATTGGAAGCCCATTTACTTAGCCATTACACCATGCACAAATTGCCTTAAGTATAATAGGTGTAGAATTTTATTTGTATAGTTTTTGCAATTTGTTTTTCATTTGCTCTGTTAATTTAGTATTTTGGATGGCCATTTAGGCATAGTAACTTTGTTCAAAAGATTTTAAACTAATGAAAGTTGAAAATTGAAGCCAAATTTTATCTCTAAGAATCTATTTGTAATTTTAAGTCTCCAATAAAAAGTTATGGCCAAAATTCAGAGAGGATGTTTAATAATGTCAAAGACAATGTCCATTTCAACCCCTCTTTGATCTTTGCCCATAACTTTTGATTGGAGACTTTAAATTACAAACCGATTCTTATATATGAAAATTAGCTTGATTTTCCAACTTTTGTTAGTTTAAAGTTTCTTGAAAAAAATAATTCTACTATGCCAAAACGGTCACCAAAGCTTTCTGACTAACTTTGAAAATACCGAATTGTGAATGATTTAGTTAGAAAAAAAATTCCATTTTACATAGAATTCCAACCGTGGTGATTTTTACATTGCCCAAATGCCAAAAAATTATTTGAAACTCTTCTAAATCAAAATGAAAAAAATGAAAAAAAAATGTTGATTTTTTTGTTGATGTGGACGTTGTACTATCCGAATCAACAAATTTTTTAGTTAACTTGTGCCAAATCAACAAAAACTGTAAAAAAAAGGCCAATACAGTATCCAAAATCAACAAAAATTAGGTGATTTTTTATTGATTTGGACATTATTTTCTAGTAGTGAAGAAACTATATATCATAAAATAACTTTTTAACTATGTAGTCACAAGTTATGAAAATCGTTATGCCTTAAAGCTACTCTTTGAGCACACGTTCTATGAAAATTTCAAAGGAAAAAAATTCCATTTGTAGTGAGTTGCCCCAAATCACTATATTGCCAGAAAACGCAGTTTGGTCCTTCAAGGGTTAACTCCTATCTTCTTTAGGGTTTAGGATGTGAGAAAAGTTTAGGGGCTCATAGCAAAGTCAAGATCTTAATTGTTTTTTTGTGCAACAAAGAAATACATTCCATTTACATATTCTTAGTAGTCGAAGTCATAAAAGAAATTAGAAAAGACAATTTGAAAATTTGAAAATAATAGAAGGAATTGTATAATGAAGCTACAACCTTCAAAAACATCATCTAGTATTTAGGGTTTAGTATTTAGAGTCATCAATAATCAATATAGAAAAGCCGCCATTCCCAAAAATTATGATAAATATAACAAAAACTATATTGAAGTTACCACCTCAAAATTCCTAGTTGGATCCAAGTAAGGATTAGAGGGTGTTAGCTTTAATACAATTTTTTCAATATTTGCACAAAAAAATATAATAATAATAATTTATAAATATGAAAAAATCTATATTGAAGCTAATACCTCCAAAATCCTAATCAAATTTGACTAGGATTTGGGCTAGCTTTAAAATGCAAAATTTTTAAGTATTTTAGGTAATACATTAAAAAATGAAGAAATTGATCTTAAATAGAAAATATTTTGTATGCTCTTATTAGTTTAAGAGAAATGGACTTTTGGGTAGATTTAATTAGAAATAGCTTTTTTCACTTTTCAATTAAGTAAGCATTATAACTAGAAATCATTCATTTTGAAAATATGATATTCTTGCGATACATCACTAAACACATGCAACCATATGAATAATGCATCACACAAATCAAATCATAAAAATCAAATCAAACCATATTATCAGATGCATCTAAAGAATCACTTTGACAAGTTTGTCCGCATGCACTAAGCTAAATGTTGCTCCACCCTTATATGCCCAAGTGTCTACAAATTCAAGCACATTTAAAGCATATGTGCCTTTTCATGGTTTATATTTCACACAACCGTGCATAATCTACGAAAGCCCTAGCAACCTGCTCTGTATATTGGCGCTTTTGAATAATTTTTCTAAAATAATGAAGCAAATTTGTTCCGCCACATGGCTTCATTGCAATAAAGACCGCTCAAAAAGCGTAGCGTTTTCCACAATACTCATTTTTTCTTTTGGAACGGCTTTATAATTAGAAAATCAATTTTTAAAAAATGTGAAAAAAATGTTTAAAGTATACACCTTTGAAAAGAAGGTACCCTAGAAAGGAAAAACATAGAAAAGTTCTCTAAGTAGAAGAACTAGAAAAGTGCAAAATCTCAAGAAAATGGCTACTTGCATAGTAATTTCACATTTTAATTTGTAAAAAATAGAGAAATCAATTTTAAAAAAAACTAAAAATTTTCCATTTAAAAATAATTTATAATGATGAGATTTCACCAAAATATTGATCTTAGAACCATCTTCATTATTCAGAAATTGCGTGCAATGGGAGTGCTGTTTGCACCCATGAGGAAGACACAAAATAATATATTTTTAGATTTCCTATGTATTTCTACTATGCAAATAGACCATAAAAATTTCAGCTCTAGATCATTAAATTTGGGAACTCTTAACGTAGTAAAACCCCCTAAACCTTACATTGTGACAAATTAACAAAAATGATTTTTAAATATAAAATGATTTTTTTTTTAATTTCTAAAAAATGAGAGATCTGATTACCATCAAGTTAGGTATCTCCAATAAAAATTTCATGTTCATTGGACTTTTGCTTCAAAAGTTATATCGGATGACAAGAGAATCATTGGCTTCTTGACTAGTAAATAGGACCAGTCTTTCTTGCAATGACCCTATGATTTGCCTCCACGTTGGTGATGTCAATTGTTTAGCCTTGAAATTGAATGCAACAAGTTATAAGATTCAACTTCCAAATATGAAGAACATAATAAATAAACAATTACCACTAAAAAATCTAAACTTACTAATTCTAGCAAAATTTCTTCACAAACTTCCACACAATAGTTAACGTAATATCCAAATCTTGCAAATCCACCGCCACAACTGGTAGAGTTGGTGTTGTAGGCATCGATGCAATCTCCATCATTGACTTTAGCAGTGCATTAAAAATCTTTGTGTCTCTCTCTAATGCCACAATGTAACAGTTACCTACATGGGTTTGTTTGTGACGATCAAATTAGCGAGATATCCAACCAAAACAACATCTACACAAAGAACCCCCCCGTGCATGCAACCAATTGGCTAAAAATGAAAGGAATGGAGGTCCAAATGATTACATATATTAACACTAGGCTATCATTAATAGGTCCTAAGTTAGGAAGCCTTGCAGATTTAATAACCATGTTGAAGAAATGAGTAAATTTTGCATGTACAATTAATTATTTTTGTATTAATTGAACCGATTAACATACAACAAAAATTGTAGTGACACAAATTTTTTAGATGTCGCTAGTACCCTAGCTAATAAGGTAGGATACGTTATTTGCACCACTTCAGGGACACTAAGGTAGAAGCACCTAAAACCAAAAGTGTATCCAATTGCGTCACTTTCTAGACATGGTAGTCATTTTAGAATGTAAACCTAGGTAGACCATAGATAGGCTTATCATTTTGGTTAACAAACAATAAGCTATTTATGATCTGACTACCTAGATTTAAGTTCTAAAATGACTACCATGTCTAGAAAGTGACGCAATTGAGTACACTATTGGTACATGTAGAGTACATCTGAAAATTTAAAATGTACACTTTTGATACATAGTGACGCAAATAGGGTCTCCTACCTTATTAGAGCAAATCAGAATAGCTTCCCATTTGGTCGAGACCCAATCAAATCCCTGCACGTATGGTCAAACTCGGCTTTAAAATGCTCCTATTCCCACAGCACCACCCTCGGAAGCTCCGAACCAGAAGAACCGCGGCCTCGCAAACCAAATGGCGTAGAGCTTTGCTTCTCCAGGATCGAAGCTTCAAACCGCATTCACCGAACGATTTCAATTTCCAAATCTCGCGATTGCATCCCCGAACATGACGAAACCGTTTCCAACAGACTAACATTCGCTTGAGAATTTCGCAAAATTGACTCAAGATTGGGAGACCCACTGAGACGCAATGAACGGGAATGAGTTCCGGTTCTTTCTGTCGTGCGACATCAACTTGCCCGTTACCTTCCGCGTCGAAGCTTTGGATGGCGACCCGCCGACCGCGCCCAAGACTCCAGGTAGTAGTAGGGCTTGATTTGCTGCTACTCCCGGAAAATTTAAATTTTTTAATGGTCTCATGTCTGTTCTTGGCTTGAATTTGCGCCTTTTTTTTTGTTGCGAGAAGGTTTTGGTTGTTGGTGATACCCAAGTTGCAGATTTTGTGTTGTTGAATGTTGTGGAGATTTTTATTGGATAGGTGAGTCTCTTGAATTGGTGATTTGATGAGATTTGGAGGTTAGGGTTTAGGGTGTGATGAGAATTTTGGTTTGCGATGTTTTGTTTCGAGCAGGATTTGGATGACGGTGAGACCTAATTATTCACCAGAGTGCGGATTTTGTGTTGTTGGATTGTGTGGAGAAGTTTGTGGATCGGCGAGGGGCTTGAATTGTTGAGTTGATAAGGTTTTGAGAGGTTAGAGTTTAGTGTGTGGTGATGATTTTGGTTTTCTTGTTTTGCAATTTGAGGATTTGGTGTTGCGAGAGGGATCTGTGAAGGGTTGAAAGGTGATTCATAAGGGTGCGAGATTTTTGCTGTTTAATTCTATGGAGTAATTTTCAGGATATGGCAGTGTCGATTTGAATTTTTGTTTTAATTCGATACTGAGTTTAGGGTGTAGGGTGTAGTTGATTATTGGTTTTCTTCTTTTGCAATTTGAGGATTTGAAGGTGAAAGTCTGGAATTCATGAGGGTGCGCAAATTCTGTGGAGTAATTTTCAGGATATGGCAGTTTCGAATTGAGTTTTTTTTGTTAAAACGGTTTTGAGTTTAGGGTTTGGGTTGTGGTGGTTATTGTTTTTTTCATTTGCAAGTTGAGCCTTTGGTGTAGCTAGTGGATCCGGAAAGAGGTTGAAGGTGAAATTCAAAGGTTCATCAGGGTGCTGATTTTTGTTGTTGAATTTTATGGATAAATTCTCAGGATACGTCAGTGGCGAATTGACCTGTTTATTTGATAGGCTTTTGAGTTTAGGGTTTAGGGCGGAAACAGGTTGAAGGTGAAAATCAAGTATTCGTCAGGGTGCACCATTTCTGTTGTTGAATTTGTGCAGAGTTTTGTGGCGAAGTTTAGGATATGGTGGTGAGAGATTTTCCTGTTTGTTTGACAGACTTTTGGGGTTAGGGTTTAGGGTGTGGTGATTGCTGGTTTTATTTGTTTCGCAATTGGGATCTTGGAGCTGATCTTAAGATTGATGAACAATTTGTTGAGTTTTTAGATGGCTTAATTGACGCGGCGGCTTCGACTCCGGAGCTATTCGTGGAATGCGCTCTCTACATTGACGGCGTTCTCTTTGGCCTTCCAACACGAACCAGGCATGGCAAATTCCTTGAGGCTGAGTCTGGATAAATGCGGAGTTTTCATTGGTTGATTTGCATTTTGCTCCAGCATTGTATATCTTTTTTTTCTCCGAGTTTTGTCGTGGGGTTATTTTAGGTCAGATACTTATTGTTTACTTTCTTCTCATCTCTGTGACGTGAAAGGGATTGTCAAACATCTAATCACGAGAATCAAAGTTGGTGCTTGATTTTGCAGACTGGCGTCTATTGAAAAGCCGTGGCGTTGGAATGAGCTCGTGACGCTGAGTGCCAAATATCGTGACTTAGCTGCCAATACTCAGCTTGCTCTTACTGTGAGTCATCCTTATTGTTCGGTAATTGTGCAGGAGAGAACTTAAGATTAGGGTTTAAGAAAGCTTATGTTTTCTCCCATTTTAATGTGAATTATCCTGACACTTATTTACCATAGCATATTTAAAGTCCTCATTGTAGCTAAATATTGTTTGAAGGGTATGAAGTTCAGTTTTCGTGTGGTGTCTCATGAGAGACATGGCTTTGTTTGAATAGGTTTGGGATGTTTCGACACCAAGGCAAGAAGTGGTTGTGGGTGGCGCAACCCTGGCTCTGTTTAGCAGCTCGAAACAGTTGAAAACAGGCAAGCAGAAGTTGCGGTTGTGGCATGCAAGGCAAGCAGATGGCTCTGTACCGACCAATACTCCTGGCAAGGTATTCTTCAGATCCAATTACAATCTGGTTATAGTGGCTCAGACATGGTTTGTAATAACTGATTATGAGTGAATCTTCAGGTGCCCAAGCATGAACGAGGTGAAGTGGAGCGCCTCGAAAAGCTGATGAATAAGTTCGAGAGGGGCCTTGTGGCCCACATTGACTGGTTGGATCGTCTTACGTTTAAAGCAATCGAAGACATCAAGGAAGGAGAGAGCAAACGCAATGGCAGTACTCAACTTCATTTAGCTGTGGATCTACGCACGTTTGAGCACCCTGTTGCATTTCAGGTATTGTTAATCGATAAGTTTATTTGTGGTCGATTTTGTTATCATCAAAATTTACTATTGTCTCTTTTTGAAAAGTTAGCTTACACTCGACTTCTCACTATAGCAACTTTGTTCATGCAGGAGCTGGGTGCAAATCTTTTGCAGTCGCCTATTTCTGCATCCAACGAACTTGTAACAATTTGGGATCCTGAAGTAGGCAAACAGAATCCCTCTGAAAACAAGCAACTAAAACTCGCCCGCAGTGTGACAAGAGGTGTTATTGATCGTGAGTTGAAGCCGAGCTCTAATGAGAAAAAGTTCGTCGCCTTCTCTCCTTCCTGATTGTCCTTTATTTGAATGGTTGCCCTGCTAATCTGTTTCTGCCAAGAACGGCAAGTAATTTTCCAAGCATTGAACCCACTTGTAATCTGAGAATGAGTAGGATATCCTCTTTTTCGTCTGCTTATTGATACGATCCACTGTCGCGCAGGGAGATAGATCTAATTCTGAAATACCCTCCAACACGAAGTTTGAGTGGGGAGGAAAGACAGCTTCTATGGAAATTCAGGTTTTACTTAATGTCAGAAAAGCGAGCTCTCACCAAGTTCTTACGGTGTGTCGACTGGAGTGATGCCCAGGTCAGTGCCGGACTATTATTGCGAAAGTGAAGTTTACTCATATGAGGGTGTTATTCGATGATGAATAAGGGACTTGTTGAACTACTCAAAGATTGCATCTCTAGATTTATTGAAGTAGTCCATTTCGCATCATTAGATTTACTTTTCTGAGATCGTGAACTCTTTGTTTGTAACAGGAAGCAAAACAAGCTGTGGATTTGATGAGACGATGGGCTCCCATAGATATTGCTGATGCTTTGGAACTTCTTTCTCCTGTTTTTGAGAGCGAAGAGGTACCATGGTCTTCCGATTCCTTCTGTAAGCTTTGTGCACCAAGTCGTACTCTCCCTGTTTCATTGCTACAAAAAAATTGTGGAATGTAAGACCATCCTATCAGCGCTCTCATTATTAAATTTTTTTGTGTAGGTTCGAGGACATGCCGTGACGGTGCTTGAAGGAGCTGAGGATGAAGAGTTGCAGTGCTACTTACTTCAGCTTGTCCAAGCCCTTCGCTTTGAACGTTCTGACAAATCTCGCCTTTCATATTTTCTTGTCAAAAGAGGTAATGATAAATATCTTGCTCTTAACATTGTTGCCGCTGGCAGTTATCTAAAACTGGTTTGGAAGTGGGATCTGCGTAGAGTTTTGCAGGTATATAATACTGTATGATATTGTATTCTCCTTCATAATTAGTGCGTGATGAACATGCTCTAACTCACGAATTTTTTTGTTTGTCTGAACAGCAACTCAGAAATTCGAACTTGCAAGCTTTCTTCGATGGTATGTAATGATGGAGCTTCATGACCCTGCATACGCAAAAAGATTTTATTCAATATACGAAATCTTGGAAGATTCTATGACCAAGGTTGATTGGCTCATCCACTTTTATTGAGTTCTAATATTCTTTATGAAATCCTGATTCTAGGTAGCATTTGTGGGACCACGTCTCATAGCTTGAACATGTGGCGACAACCTATTGGGCCGCATTCTTTTGCAAGCATGGTGTTCTACTTTCTAAACCATCTCTTTCAGGTCCATGATGTTATCAGTGATTGTGTTGGCCATTCTTCAGTTAAGGGCTGACAATAAGAAGGATGGCGAAAGTGGGGAGAAAATGTGGCTAAGCTTGGTCCGTCAACAAGAACTGACGGCCCAAATTTGCACCATCATGCGAGATGTCAAGAATGCTCGAGGTTCGACTCAAAAGAAAATTGAGAAACTTCGGCTGTTACTATCAGGTCTTCTCAGTGAACTGACCTATTTTGATGAGGTATGTATGCTCTCACTCAAAGTAATGTCGGGTGACGTTTGATTTTATGCTTAATGCCTCATGGTGTGCAAAAATCACGCTCTAACAGAGCGATTCTCCATTGTGGCAGCCCATTCCTTTACCACTTGAGCCTCGCTTGATGATTACTGGTATTATTCCAATGGAATCCTCGATCTTCAAGAGTGCGTTACATCCATTGCGACTCACTTTTAAAACAAGAGATGATGGAAAATGCAAGTTAATTTTCAAAAAGGGGGACGATCTTAGGCAAGATCAGTTGGTACGAGGACCCTACTTTTTTTCTTGCGCTTTTTCTCTTGCGTTATCCCAATACGAACTGTAATGGGATCTGATCACCTAGCTGGAGCGACCATTTGCTCTTGGTCTCCAGATGGGTTGCACGAGATCATTTATGCAGCAGATTAAATATTTATAGATGAATTATTTTGTGTTTTTTTACCTGTTCTCATCTTCAACATATTTATTCTTTAGTAAACTGGACTCTATTGATTGTTGTTCCGTGGCAGGTAATTCAAATGTTGTCTTTGATGGATAGACTTTTAAAGTTGGAAAATCTGGATTTACAACTTACTGCATATGGCGTGCTGGCCACTGGACCGGATGAAGGAATGGTGGAGTTTGTCCCCTCCATATCCCTTGCTCAAGTAAGAGTTACTGTAATATATTTTGTGCACAGAATCTAATGTAGATTTACTGTCTTCTTTCACTTTTTGCTACGCTTATGCATCATTTGTGCGCAAGGCTTTTCTGTTAGAAGTGCTGCCCTGAAGAAGATCTCTTCGGAACTTAACATAGTGTTACCCTAACTGTTAATTGGTTAATAGATTGAACAGTGAAAATTCCTGCCGATAACTTATGGAGTCTTGCGGCCTTGTGATGATAGATTGCAATCTCTTTTCTCAACAGGTTTTGTCAGAGCACAAATCCATCGTCAGTTACTTCCAACAATTCCATGCGGATGCTGAGGGACCTTTTGGCATCACGGCTGCGTGCTTGGAGACTTTCGTGAAAAGTTGTGCAGGTTATTGTGTTATCATGTACATACTGGGCGTTGGTGACAGGTACAAATGTCGATTTGAGAATCTTCCCTGAAAGAGTCTATTTGTATCATATTCTGCTCACACAGCTTTGCCTCTCAAGTATTCTTACTAATTGATTCTGAACTCAAATGACATTAAAGATGTGCCGTAGTTGTTGAAGTTTTTGAACTATTTTGTCACTGTCACGCAGACATTTGGACAATCTACTTCTCTGTGAGGATGGGCGGCTCTTCCACATCGATTTTGGTTTCATATTAGGTCGCGATC
Source organism: Pseudisothecium myosuroides (assembly GCA_951799445.1). Classification (NCBI taxonomy): domain Eukaryota; kingdom Viridiplantae; phylum Streptophyta; class Bryopsida; order Hypnales; family Lembophyllaceae; genus Pseudisothecium; species Pseudisothecium myosuroides. The sequence continues at coordinate 10,128,761 of OX637292.1, read as the reverse complement.
CCAAGCCCTTTCCACCTCCTATGAAACTCTGCAAGGAAATGGTGGAAGCCATGGGTGGTGCCGAAAGGTGAACATCTGAATGATAGTTGAATGACTTGACTGACTTCATATCTTTTCCTAAGTAGTTGCATTGCCTTCTTTGTTAAAAAACGTGAGTTCATATCGAATTTTCCTGTTTTACTTCGTTTGTGTCGCCCTGCACTTTCCCATCCGTCTTGTATTGGATTCACTCTGGCGACGTTGCATCAACTGATTGTTTCCAAACTCAAACTTCTGGCACTTTAGCTTTTACTATCACTCAAAGTTTTAGCTACCGTGATTGCCTTTGATGCTATCGTCCTCACCTTTGATGCTGTGTGATGAGCCAGTCCCCACTACAGTCGGTTCAAATCATATTGCTGTGAGGCGTACAATATTCTCCGGAAATCCAGCAATCTTATATTGAATCTGTTTTACCTCATGGCTGGAGCCAATATCCCCGACATTGCCTCTGACCCTGAGAAAGGCATCCTCAAGGTGCGTAGAATGAATCTCTGCTTCTGGGAGCCTCTAAAGGGTTTCATAAAGATCTGTTATATTTTTGGTGTGTTTTGCATAGAGAAACATGAGCTGACATTGACGAGGGGCCGGCCCTGAACTTGTGCAGTTGCAAGAGAAGTTCCGGCTGGACTTGGACGATGAAGAAGCCGTGCAGTTCTTCCAGTCCTTGATCAATGACAGTGTTAGTGCACTGTTTCCCCAGATGGTGGAGACAATCCACCGCTGGGCTCAGTATTGGCGCTAAATAAATGACCATTTGAGACGACGATTCTTTTGACAGCCTACTACTGTAAGATGTTGCCCCAGCTTATGACAAGAAGTTGGCAATGTTGCTGGGAAGTGATCCTTCTCTCAGTCATGGAAACTTAATTTAGTTAGGAACTTCCTCAGCTAAATTGTACTTCCATGTCTGCATCATTTAGGTTGACAACTTTCTTCTCTTGACCTTCATTGAGGTTGAGGAGGCTGTAATATAGGAACTTTCTTTTCTGCATTGTGCTAGGACACTCCTCAAGTATGGAGATTATGTCTTTTGGAGCTTGTACAGATCATGGTCAAGTACCCGTTAGGTTTGAGATCAATGGCAATAATATTGGTTGGTGGGCTGTAGAGGGTCCTGTTGTATGGCAGACTTGTAATCAAGCACAATCGTGCAAGCATGAAAATACTCGGAATATATTGGTTCTTAGCTCCATTGTATGTTTTGTGTCTGCCTGACCCAAATCTCGCCATGAGCTTGTGACAATAGACTGCTTTGTAAATGCTTGTAGAGTTAAAACTTGAGCTTCGGAATAGTGCTGTCATTGGATATCTGGGTGTGCTGAAAACCATTGCTTACGTTTACAAATCCGTGTGGCTCATTGCCAAATGAGGTTGATCAAATAGTCAGTCTGTGCCTATCAGTTGATTATAGCTTGATAAACATGAGCCTCCTGTTGCTGATGCATTTTGCTTTTTCATTGCATGAGCAATGTACAAATAGTGTACATTTCAGGAGATAGACGCTTTTAGTGATCATTGTGTTTCAACTTCAAAATTTTATAACTAATTCCACAAACCTCCAAAAAACATAATTTCATACTTGGGTTAGATGCCAATTCCATTTGTCTTTCAAGAAAAATCTCAGAGAAGTTTAACCTCCCCCAAATTAATTTTCAGCTCTTAAATGGGCGCTTTATGGACCTCTCACTTTAACCTCTTAACCTCAATGGAGCACATTAAGTTACTTTCTCCACACATAACATTATTAAGTTTCACTTGGGGGTTCCCTTTGGCTCCCCCAAAATCAGGAGCCCCCCAGCAAATCAGATTCCAACCTCTGACAACAGAGAGATAAAGGCACAGTGACAACCAATAAGACCTGCGACACTTAAACCTTATTCTCCCCTTAGGTATATAGGGGAGGATTATACCTCCATCTGGGGGGAGGGCCAGCAGCGGGTTTAGCAATGTTATGCATGTGGCAACCAAAAGATAATGGACAGTATTGACTATAGAGAGAATAGTCAAATTCCCTTGTCTTTGTCTTGTCCTTTAGTAGTAATTAATTAAGGTGTCCTTTTCAGACCATTTCTTGAGCATTCCTTAACATAATTCTGCCGTTGAGTTCATGTCGAATAGAATATAAACATAGAGTTTCATCGTCCATTCCTCAAGGTATGGAAACCCATTAATTGGTCTCAAACAGAAAAAGTTAACCAACTGAGACGAGCATGACCTTATGCTGTATTACATATAGACCATTCATTGTGAAATGTATGTCAATTCAGTGATGCTCACAGTCATTAACTTATGTGGGTGATTTACAGGCAAGCCACCGTCATTGCCAACTCTCACCTTCCCCCACAGAATTGAGTCCGAGATTGTAACTTAAATCCCCTGTACAAAACATGTAACCGAAAGTATCGCACATTCGAAGACGCCGCTGTGGGTGCAGTCGGATTCAATCCCTACAAGTGAAGCACTAGCAGCGCGTAATCAAATTAGATGCAAAAACAAATAGCAAGACGATTTACACTCCCTAAAGCAGCCTGACCAACAAATTTGAGGCGCCTCTCACACAATGCAATTGAACTCCCTCGATCCCGACAAGGAGAAGTTGAAGACGGAAGGAGACGACTGAACAATCTGCAACACTTGGCGACGAAGGATTGGCGAAAGCGGAGCTGGAGGCCGCGATTGACCAAGAGATTCAAATGCGCGGAAACCTGGTGCGGGTGTCGCGCAATCGACCGACTGCTCTCCGTGTGACGGAATCTTCGTTCTTGTGTTTTCGTCCACTGCACGAAGAATGCGAACGAAGAAGAGCGGTCGTTCTGCTGCTTTCGTCGGGTTCTTGTGATGACGTGTTGGGGCTGATGTCGGGTTTGTCGATGCTACATATCCGGGTCTCAATCCATTCTGATCATTTAATTTTTGTTTTGTTTTATGACAAGATTATTAGCAGACTTGCTCCATGCCTCCACCTGATAATTTTTGATAGCCAATTTGAGGAGAATATTCTATATTGTTTCAAATTACTACAAATAGAATAGCAAATTGGCAAATTGTTCCTATATGGTCCTTTAATAAAATTAGTCCGAAATCTCTATCTCATCCATTTGGTTAAAATTTGCCCTAAATTTTTTTCCAGTCAAGGTCAATCTATTTAGTCAATCTATTTAGTATAGTTTGTTGTGCCCTACTATGGATCTACTTATATGAGGCAGGCAACCATTTTTGGAAAGGAGAAAGTTTTCCTTTTTCACCCTAAATTCTAATCTAAACTTTGTCCCCCTATTATGGAGAAATTAATTTTGTATTCTGTAATGTCTTCAAACTTATTTATGGGCCCTCTTTTCAAATTTTATCATTTATGGAAACTAATATGTATTCCTTCAAGGGAATCCTCTCCTATAGCCAACAATTATTTACACAATTGGATATATCATATGAACTTTTTGGCATATAGACCTAGTTCAAATTGGAGATTTTTTGAATACATTAAAATTAGTGTCTTTAGAAATTCAAGAAAACAATGTCCAACAAGAAAAACAATGGTGTTATCCAAAATAAGTTTTTATTGGATGAAATTTGCCATTGGTTCTCTACAAGTGCGGATACGAGATTTGCAGTGATTAATGGTGTGTTCAAAATTGCAACTCTTTCCACAACATTTGATGATGACAAACTTTATAGTTGCATTGGTATTTTCTATTATTAAGGTATGTTTGCACTTGATGTCAGGGGTGATGTTTGGAATGCAAATCCGGTCTAGAAGTAGGTCTAAATTCGTTCTTAAGACCCTCGATAATGATACTCTTTTAACACCAAGTGCAAACACACCTTAAATTAGTGTGTTTGACACTAATTTGCAGAAACCACACTATTTGTAATATAATTAAATTGGCGGAGCAGTGAGTGCGCAAATTTACTGTAAGCCTCATTGGACAAATGGCGGCGTGAACCGGAACCGCACGATACCCTGCACCGGATGATGTTGAGACCCGGACGCAGCACCTGGGCACCATAAAATGTCGGCAGGCCTTGGGACGAAAGCAACCAAAGGAAGACGACGGACGCGTCAGTCGCACAAGGATCCTCGAGCGCACCACGACAGGCATCGTAATCAAATCAGCAGGCAACCATCGGCATCCATCTCGTGGCTATTCAATCCGGGATCGCTTCAAGATTCACCGGAGTGCAAATTCCATTGCTGCAGAGCCGCAGGTTTTCGCAAATTTGCTGGTAACTCACACGAACCCTCTTAGATTGTGATTCATGTCGCGTTTGTTTCTGCCTCGTCCTTTTCCTGCTTCGCTATATAACCCGCAGTAGGTGAGACGGTGTGTGGATTGTTTTTCGTGGCGAATTTGGCTGTGGATGGGTTTTAGGGTTTTCGTGGAAGGGGTTGGGGTGGGAGATTCTCCCGCGATCGATCGTGAAATGGGGCATTTTAGGGTCGGTTGTGTGATGGAGATTGCGTGTCTGTTACGGATTTCGTGAATTGTTCGGTGTCTCGTTTGATGGTTTCCGGTGTTTGCAGGTTGGGCTAGTGATTGGTGACGGATTCCGTCGGGGGAGGGATTCGAATTGGTCGATTTTGCGTTGGAGGAGATCGTGAATTGTGGAAGCGGAGGGCGGGATTCGTGGTATCCGGTGAAGGTTTTAGGAATCAGGGTAGTGGAGGAGCGATGCAGCAGGCGGGGAGTTATGGCGGAGGGTATGCGACCCCTGCGCCTCAGAACTACGCTTCCGCAGCTGTGCCCTCATACGCGATGGGCGAATTCAACTCTTACGGGGCTCCATCGGTCCAGGGTTATGGGCGGCAGCCTCAGGAGCCTGCGTACATGTCTCAACAGTCTGGCTATCCGGCTCAGGAGCCTCCTTCTAACAACCCTAATTCTTCCTACGCGCCTTCGCAACCAGGTTACGCGCCATCCTATGCACCTGCAGTGACCTCGTACAGCCCAACAGCTCCGTCTTCCGACTACTACGGGAGATCAGACCCGGCTTCTTCGACTCCCGCGACGCAGGCTCCGTCTTACTTGACCTCGTCGTACTCTTACAACGACGGAGGGTACGCAGGGCTGCAGAGCTACGGGAGCGGAGGGTCGCAAGCTGGGCCGGCTGCAGGGGTACCGACGCCGACTCAAGGGTACCAGCAGCAAGGGGGTTACGATCAAAGCGGGCACAGAGGAGTCGAGTATGAGCGAGAAGGATATGGATCGCAGGCTGGTGTTGGCGAAGGTCGGGGATACGAGCACGACGGAGGCGCTGCTTACAGCAATGCTAGCAACACTTCCTACGACGATGGTGGGTATGGGGAGGTTTATGCGTACGATGGAGGGCAGGCCGGGGAGCCCTACGGGGCCCGCGGGACAGGCGGGAGTGCTTGGAATTCTGGTAGCGTTGCCGAGTCTGGAGGGAGCTTCGGAGGTTCGGGGGGAGCCAAAGTGGCGAGAGCTGTTCCGAAGGCGGACAGCGACAGCACGGGCGGTGGAATTCAGAAGTACCGCGTGAAGATGCTTCCGGATGCAAGCTCGTCCAGTTCGAAGGATGTCATCTGTCAGGTGCGGATCGCAGCATAAGAGATGCAGCTTTATTTTTCGATCTGCAGAATTATACTTCTGATGAATTGCGTCAACACACGAGTGATAGCTTGCTGACGAGATCTAGCATGAGGACAATAAGTTCAAGGCGAATAGCATGTTTTTTAATTTCTCTGGATAGAGTGTGCTTGGTGTTTTCATTTGTGAGAATCTTCGTGGGCGCTCTAAGTATTTATCTTCAGTCTTAAGTCATCGTGCACTAGATTAGTTTGCATTTGTCGATGTTCCATACAGTGTCAAGGAATGCGAGTCTAGGTGGTGAGAGGATGTGCCTAAGTGATTCTGTGTATGCGCATGGAGATGTGTGCAGATAGGGCTTGATGGAGTCCGCATGTTGGATCCGAGCACGAGTAAAACATTACGCATATACCCATTGGAGACGATAACTCGTTGGGAGGTAACTGGTTTCGTAATATTCCAGCTCAATCTAACTTGTGTTTGTAATATCACAAGGGCTGCACAATGTCATCACTCTCTTGAAGGCATCGTGAGTGTACTATTGTGTTGCCGATTGTCTGATGCCATGTAACGTGGGCAACAGGTGTATGAGTCTGCGATCTTTACGTTTTGGGCGAAGAGTGCGGTGGATGTGGAGCAGCGTTGCATTCGACTGCAGTCCAGCTCATACACGGCGGGTGCCATTCTGGACACGATCACTGCTGCGTGTGTCCAGGTTCGTGGTCTGTGGATTCCGCGTTGTTGCGGTTGCCTGTCTGGGGAGATTGTTGAATCTTTGTCGTCACCATGTTTTTCAGTTTCTGTATGGTAACAAGGGTACTGTCGATTCTAAGTTTGGGTTCAAGAATTGCCAATGATCTTTGTGTGAAGTTTGACAGTGATGGGGCATGGTGTGGTTGAGCAGCTTTGTGAGATGGTTGGCAAAGATGGACCGGAAAAGTCCTCCGCTGGAAGCAGCACACCTTCAGATACAAGCGCCGCGCGAAAGAGTTCTATAGCAGACTGGGTTTCGCTTCGCCCTCGAATGCCGAGTGAGGAGGAGAAGCACCACTGGGTAAGTTACCTCGTCCCTTGACATTCACGTGCCTCAAGTTCTGGTACATTTTGTAGTCGTTCAGAACTCTGTCTCTTTTCAGCAACGAATGGATAGACAATTCACACGAGGTTTGGTTACCTGCCCTCTTATTCTTTTTGTCGTATTGCAGGTACCAGATGAAGTAGCTGCGAAGTGCAGCAACTGTGATTCGGATTTTTCTGTTATCGTCCGGAGGGTATGTATTTGCATTTATTTTCTGCAATACGTGGTGACGGTTAGAGTCTTAATGTGGCAGTTTGTGCTTCTTTTGTGGAGCACAATGTTGGAGTGAACTTGAGAAATTAGCGTGGGGTAATGGAATAGCTTATTGTTGGAAGTCAGGGCTTTCAGGTCTGTGACTTTCGTTATTTTGAGGATGATGCGCGGCCTTGAATTTCACGTGACTAGTTGAGTGAACTGTATATTTTCCGGTCATTGTTAGTGTTTTATCCTGATTTATGGTGTGGTTGGAACAGCATCATTGTAGGAATTGTGGAGACGTATTCTGCGACTGGTGCACAAGAGGGAGAACTCCATTGACGGCAGACGAAGGTGCTCAGACTGTGCGAGTGTGCGATCGGTGTTTGGTAAGTTCTTCGAGACCTTGGTAGTGTGCATGTCCTTTGAGGGGCAAGAACGATGGTGAGGATACGTATATAAGTTAAGTCGTCTGCTACTGGAGTTCTGTTGTTGTAAAGGTGTGGATTGAAGGACGATTTCATTGGATGTGAGCCGGTATGTTCGCTGTCATGGATGTGATCGTTAAGTGGGCTTCCGGTGGATGGTATTCGCAGGCTGAGGTGACACAGAGATTGTCGAACGCCAAGGATGTCAGCAAAGTGGCCCCTGTGCGTACCCACCAAGATTTGGCGAAGAAGTTGCAGGTAATTGGGCACTAGTCACGTCGATGTGAAACTGCTGCCGTTTCTTTTGACAGCGTGATATCATGAGAGAAATGGCACATGTAATTCTTTGACAGCAGAGTGAGAAATCATTCCAATTGCCAACTGTTGGATTGTCCGAAATGTACAGGAAGAGCTGGAGAGGAACGCGGGAAGAAGAGAGAGCGGCGGCAGCAAAGTAGCGAGCGGAAATAGTGGAAACAAGGAGTCCAGGACATCCGTGCTGAACTGCAGCAAGTGTGGGAACATATCACTGGTGCCAGGCGGGAACTCACGCTGTCCAGCTTGCGGTACCGAGTCTCCCTCGAATCAAGATCAAGGGAGCAACTACGGTTCTGGTGCAACGCAGGGCTCTGGTCCGAGAATGCGGGAAGTGGCTTGCCCGACCTGCACCGTTCACCTGCAGGTCTTTCTCTCACTCTTATTACTAACTTCGTTAGTTCAAGTGAACCATTTTGGATGCACCATGATGATAAGATAGCTGAGTGCTTCTTTGAAGTCAGGATGTCTGACTTCATTTCTGTGTGATGGACAGGTTCAAGTGCCAAGCTCCGGGACAGAAACTGTTGAATGCGGAGTGTGTCAGCATCCATTCCTTGTGAGCGCTTGATTAGAACTTCGGATGGTAGGTGTTGTCTTCAAAAGTGATCTCAATTCTTTGAGGTGGGGTTCAGGTAGTGGAAATTTGTACAGAATTAGTACTCACAATTTCATCATTATCCCTTCATGGGCATCCTTTTTGGATCAGAATCTGAGTTTCTGACCGCTCTTGCTATTTCCTTCCTAGGATGTGACGCTCTTAGTACAGTATCTTAGTACAGTCAAAGTATGTGACGCTCACCATCATGAGTTTGTCATCCTTTCTAGATAAGGTAATTGATAGGAGGACCTTTTCCCTACTTCACCGTTGGTTGAGTTACAGCTGTGCTGTGACAGGATTTTGGTGTTCAAATCCTTCCCTTGTGCTGATTACTGAATATGGTGAATTAGTTTACCGCATGGTTTCGTACTCGGGACATGAAGGATGTGCGGAATGCAGCGGCCAGTTGATGTGGTCTTGGAGAGATTGTCCGACCCAGGTTTAGGTTGTTTTGATGTCTTCTTTTTCACGATTTGTTCGCATTAGACTATCGCAGCTGTGCCACGGATGCAAAATGTACTCCGGAGTAGTATATTGATGTAATAAAATCAGTTTGGAGCGAAGTTCAATGTTTGGAGATTTTGTGATCCCAGTCACTCTGAATCTTTACCAGACTTTGTGGCCGTACTCAACCCTTTTGACAGTTGATCACTTCTCACTGTGTCCTATCTAAGGTAGCCGATCCATTCCTGATAGTCCCCCATTTTGGCAGCGTAGGGTGGTCTATATCCGTGCACGTAGCTCGGGTGGGTCACTCTCTGTATATTTTGTGCACCATGTGCGGCGAGAGGGTATTTTTGGGGGGGCTATTTACCTCCAAGGCACCATTAAAAGGGTCCCTATAATTAGTTAATTTTAAAAAATGGCCCATTTTATTCCACTCTATCATTACTTATATTGCCAAGGTCAATGCATTTTTTTGTAGGCTATATTCATTATAAGTAAAAAAAGTTAATTGAAAGTAATGTGAAAGCAAAAGTGTTACAAAAAAAGTCCCAAAAAAATGTGATTGAAATTTCATAAGTCTTCTCTTTTCTAAGATTTAATAAATCTATTGAGGTCCTAGATTCACTGTATAGTAAACCCTACTCACAAGGCAAGTAGGTTATTGTAACAGTAACGACTATTTTTGAATCCGCTACTACACCCACTTGCCTCCACTTGCCCTCAATCTCCTACTGGCCCCCTCAATCTCCGGATCTGAGATTCAATCTCGCACTCTCACTTCAGTTTCACTTTGAGCTCGCAGTCTCACTTCAGTTCAACTAGACTCAGCAGTACGATCTGTATCGGTGAATGCAAAGCACGAAGTGCCCGGACGTTGGGTGACAGAAGCTCCAGGCCTTGCACGCCGTTTGCCGAAGCTCTGCTGTAGAGATCTTCTAGAATTGGAAGCGCCGACTCTCGAGTGGCCACGATGAGCTTGCCCACGCGCTTGTATGGAAGATTCTTCTTCTGAGTCTTGCTATGGAGCCACCTCGTTGAGCAGCACAGGTAACTAGCATTTCTTTTACCTGCAAACTCTTCTAAAGGTGAAAGTTTAGGGTTTTTTTTCTTTTCAGAGCTTGATTTTGAGTCTCAAAAATGGATCTAGTAGCAGAGGTGATCATCGAAATTGAGTGAATAAAAGTTCAAATTTGTAGATGGAAAACCGTTTCTATTCCCAAGTGACTACCTGATAGGTTTTGTTGTTGTCGCCACAAGTTACTTGCAATTGTAGCTGATAGGTGTATCTTCTGTATTGAATTCTGCAACAACGCCTCCATGGGCTTTAACCAAGGGAGCATACCAGCTGCAGGGGAAGAAACCAAAACTAAACTACATCAATCACATGTAATGGTAAGTACTAGCTCTGCACATTTCTCCAACCACTGAGAAAGACTAAACGGATAGCTTGCATTGTACAGGCTTGTAATTTAAGACATAGTGTTGGCTCTTCTTAGTTGAACTTAAAATTTTAAAAAAATATTGTTATTGGAATATGCAGGTGGATGATCAGCAATAAAAACTCACAAACAGCAACCGCAAAGAACCGCATGTGAGTTTGAATGCTTACGCAACCCTGTTGCCTGTGGGTTTAAAAAGCGTAGACCTGAAGGTTTTCGTTTCCCAGACCTGAGCTCACCCAGGCTTTGACTTTGTAAGCTTATCTCTTCAGAACCATTGCTTTGCGTGTCTTGATACTCATTCTAGATTCTTAAATCTACCCAAACTTTGAGGCAGGTGCAAGTGCAGCACCGTATCAGTTCCAGTGCGGGAGCTCTGGAGTATGGATTGGAAGCTGTGTATGGATTCGGTTTCACCAACAACACGTACCCGGAGCTTCAAATCCAGCATGGCATCGCCAAGCTTCAGCTCGTCTTGGATCTGCTGGAGACGTTGCTAACAATCCTCTTTACCCAGTGAAATTTTTGGCAAAGATGCTCCATGAGTCAGAAGACGCGGAGCGCTTACACAAACAACGAACATAACATTCAGTAAGTTAAGGTAGGAGGCTCTGAAAGCAAGCACTTAAGGGCTGATCCGTCTTTTTCATGTGGTTTCTTGGATGGGATTATTTTTAGCTCATTTTTCAGACAAAGAGAAGTAGATTTTGGTTGTAACACAAGTCGTTTCGTAATTTTTGAAGCATTTTTGAATTACTTATGAACATTCAAACAAGATGAGTCATAGGTCCCTATTTATGACCCTAGGTCTTCCATAAACCATTCACATGCAACTTCTAGAGAAAAATGGGGAAAGCAAAGAGAATGATTGGCTCTTGCAATAAATAATATATTTTGTATTGATCCATTCAATGACTATAGAAGGTCCATTTAAAGATTGCCTCACTTCCATTTCAGGTGAGTCTATATGGCGGTTCTAAATGCCTGCTTGCTTTTAGAACCTCCTACCTTAGATGTTGTTCTTATTTGTAGTGAAGGGAGGCAAGCTTTGATCTTTGTGAAGAGGTACACTTTGCTACTTATTAGCTAATACTCTAAGACTCTTTAATAATTATTTATTTGCATATTTGTACTTTGTTTTGTGTTTAGATTCTTGACCCATGATATGCAACGGCATACCTTCACCAAGCTCCTCAGGGAGCACTGAATCCATTCATATGATGTTCTTTTCAATTAAATAAATGAAGAGCTTTCTTATTTTGCTTTTTTTTTGTCAAAGGGTATCATCTTGAATTGAGGTTTAGAGTTTATTTATTGTTTTCTGTTGAATTGCCTTTTCCACCGCTCAAGTATTGTTGAAGAAATGATGGCGGCTTTTAGAAACCTAAGAGCTTTTTGTCAATGTTGACGTTTCAAGACTGTGCCGTGTGAGGGAAGGGCATGGAACATGACTATTCATGGAGTTTATAGATATTGTGGATTTTGGATTTGTAGTCTCCATAGATTATATTTTATATATAATTAATTGTATTCTAATGATAATTTTATGAGTGATGGTAAAAAAAATAAACATATGGTTTTATTTATTTCAATTTATATTAATTGAATAAAATTAAAGCTTTTTCATGGTTAGTAGGGCAATTGGCCTTTGCGGAATTGTTTAAGCTTATTTTGTTCAATTGATGTAAATTGAAATGAATAAAAATGACAATTTTATTGTATCATTTGGAGAAATTTAAAGCTCTTTTGTGTACAGTAGAGTAGTTAGCCTTTAAGCCATTTAAGCTTATTTTATCCAATTGATGTAAATTGAAATAAATAAAATCAAAATTAACATTGATTTTATCCCTATCCAACTCATCAAATAGAGGTCCACTTGTAGTCTTCATAGGTTCTTCATTTACATTTAGCAATAAGCAAAACAACCCTAAATCTCCAAATTCACATAGCATTCACTCACCTTAAATTGGGTTGATTGAAAGTGAGCCTGAAGTTGAGTTTGTTGAAAAACGCCAAGATTTTGTGCAAATAGAACTTCATCTACAACAATACCTGTACCAAAAGCATTGACTGGTGACTTTGTGAAGCTCAAATTCGAATTATAAAATCCCAATTGCAGGAAACTAATTCCACATTTTGTACATGCACATTTAGATATCAGGTAATATACATATGTAGAGAACTATAGAATCCCCACTATTACCAAAGTGAACTTTAGCTTGCTTACCATCCAAATTCACGACATATTACAATAGGTTGACCAAATTCAAAATAGGTGGCGGAGCCTGCCTTGACTTCTTAGCTGAAACTACAAGTAAAGCTACAAAAAATTCTACAATCACATTGCTTGGCAATTGGGGCAGTACCTTGAGGTTGTCCAAGGGAAGCCTCATGGATTTTTTTCCGGTACAAACTTGCTCAATTGCTCAGCGTCATTCCTATCCAGAGAGTACACTTCATTTACAGGGTTGTATATCATCGTCACAGTGCAGATAATGCAGTCTACATCGATCCACTTACTGTCTGTGTAGTCATACTTGAATTTGTCTCAGCCAAGGTGTTTCCTGTAATATTGTAGCATGACTTCAATGTGGGGATTATGAGGATTTCGTTTTCCACTTTCCTCCACTCGGGCCAGAAGGTCAACAGGCTGCCTTAGAACACCAAATTGTCTTCCATTTCGTTGCCTCATAGACTGAACCCTGCCCACCCACCAAGAACCCTCGTCTACGGCATGCAAAATGTTAGTAGCACTAGACCCCCCAGATGCATTGGGTGTTCGACCTCGTTTTTGCTTTGCAGCAGATCTCACTGTAGAAGACAATCGAGTTGTGCTCCTTTGGACAAAATGGACACCACAATCTGACCCAATACACAACAACCCTGTACCAGATGACAAGCCTGCTCGGATGCAATTGTCGTGGTTATTGAACTGAATACTATGCTTAATTCGAGCAAGGCGATCTTTGGAAAGGAAGCTGTTACCATTTAGTTGAGAGACAAGTGTGGACTTGTAAATGCAATGCCCATTGACTTCCACTGTTGGTTGAATTTTGTCATTGGATTGGTTTTGTGTCACCTGCGCCTCAGCACGATTAAGTACGTCTGTTATTGCATCTCTGGTTTCTTCTTCTAGAACTGCTAGATGATTTGACCCATCATCTATCACATCATCTTCAATGGAGTCCCTCATTTGGGGGGAATCTCAGAGAGCTGAAGATGATGCTGATTGTATTTGTAATCGGTCTCGCAACACCTCGGAGTCTCCATCCTCCCCGGGAACTGGTCTAGCATTTGGCTTGTAAGCAAAGCTTTTTGGATCAGCAGTCTCCACCACCCATGGCTTCTCATATCACAATTTTTTTCTTGGTTGGCATTGTGTAGTTGGCGCCATGTTCAAAGACCGGACTATACCTTGTGCTTCTTTCAAACCCTCTTGTAGCGCTGCTACAACCTCAGCATTTGTGGATATCTTGCTATAGTCGCCTAGATTGCACCGCTCCTCCTCTGGTTGCAACTTGTGAAGTGATTCCCACACATTTTCCATCTTATTGTGTTGCTTTTTAAATGCTAATCCATTCTCCCTATACTCAGTAGCTGAAATGTGGTTTAAAGTATTTGCAGTGTTTACCAATTTGTGGAAGTCATAGGCACGCTCATGGCCGTTCATGCCACCAATGCGTGAAAAAAAGATCTCACAAGAATCACTCCCAGTCAAATGGAGTGGAACGGCTAACTCGGGAAACCTGTCTCTGAAATGACAGATTAAAAGCACAACAAAATGACAGGATAACTGGATATCAAGAAAGCATTGTAGACTTACAAATTTTTTGTTCTCTACCAGCCTTTGGGAATTTCCCAATACACCATGATCTCCATACTGCAACCATAACCTCCAAATACGAAAAAAAAAAAAGACTTTACCGCACAACACTACCCTAGAATGAAGGCCCAAAATTGGAGAGCAAAAAATGTCAATGTACGCTGCACAAATCTCCAAGTAAAATTCAGTTCCAAGTGTTCTTTCACGATGTGGGTAATTCACAGTACGCATGCGTGCCAAACAAGCCCGAACTCTACCCTGACACAACCTCTGTGCCGCTGCCCAGTTTTGGCAATCTCTCCTCTCAACATCCTCCATTTTTAAACCATGCTCCTGAACCGAAAATTGATGGAACACCTACTCTATATGACTATGGAGACACAGATCTCCTCCTAGCTACAATGTTCTAGCAGCGGAAAGCAAAGGATTAATTAACTTTTTCCCGTTGTGAATATAATCTTGGTCATGCAGACCTTTGGCATCCCTGTTTGAATCTAAAGATGCCCTAAACATCCAACCTTCCCAACCTACATCAAGACGGATCCCAACGTCACTCTTACAATCTGCCAGCATTAGGTGCCTCCTACGGGAATCACCATCGCTGGCGTGTCCGATAATAGGCCCTACAGCAGACAGGCAATCTTTTTCCCAAAGCTTGTCAATTATCTCCCATTGATTTCTAACCCAACCAGAATTGAAATAGTTGCAGGTACAGCAAACAACTAGAACAAGACGTGGCAGTTTTTCATGCAAAGGATTCACAACAACTATACGAGCAAAAGTCCCATTTGTGCTATTGGAAAATGTATCTAACAATCGCCGATATCCTTCCTCACCACTCCCGATAATTGGCCTGAAACTGGACACACAAACATGATTCTTAGATGGCCCGCAGAAACCAGCAAGAGTATCCCACTTTGGTTCCCATGTCACTCTTCCTTTTACTTTTGTTTCATCCTCAGCTAGTATTACTGGAATTGGACCTAGAATGTTGTGTGCAACCTTAGCATCTGTGTAAATCTGTGCCACTGTTGCAAAAATTTGCAAGTGCTCACTCGGTATGAACTGCACTCCTTTACGTACATCTCGTTTGATTTCACTATAGCTAGCACCTACAAAGTTTAAAGCAAAAAGATCCACCATTCTACGACCACCGTAGACCTTCATCATTTCTCCTAGGCACTTTGTATTATCACTGTAGCGATTTCCTCTATGATCTCGGTTAACATTTTGTGCAACATCACTCAAGAAGTCCCACAATGCAGGCTTTCCACCAAAAGCCCCCAATCTATGCGCATTTATGATACTATGACAAAATTTTATGACATTATGACCACTCGTAGCCTCTCTACCCAATTCCCGCAAGCTTGGACGCTTGACTTTCAACTGAAAAATCCTAGCCCGAGCAGACATATGTAACAATTTCTCAACTTGTAGCTTCCTCCTCATGTCTCGACCATGCTTAGCAAGTTCAGCAACAGACAGATAACCAAGTCGCCTTCCTGCTCCCGTGCTTCTGGTCCCCCTTTTCTCTACATTGCGCTCTTCCCTTACAACTCTTTTTCGGAAGTCATTTTCAAGAGGGATAGCAGAGCACATGGAGCAAGAAAGATCCGAAAACCCGTCACCAAAATTGTCAACCCTAACACACAACCTGTGCCTAAACGTACCATTGATTTTAACAACTTGACCATTTCTAGTGAAACTTGCAGTGACGTGTGGTTCTGGATACCATACCCCTCCCACGTGAGGATCATCAAGCAATTCACGAACAGAATATGAGACACCACCATAAGTGGAAGTTGGACCCCTAAAACCCCAACACAATAAACGCAGTACTGCATTTCTATCAAAAGTGGAAGACTCACCTTGCTCGGTCTCAGCTGCAGCACCTTCGGGCCTCCACCATCTTCCAAGTTCAGATTGGTTTGAATGCACGCTAACACCCGACGACAAAGCAAGCCTACCCCTTCGTCCACTGAGCAGTGCAGTTGGTCGAGCTGTAGTCGCGTTTGCTTGTTCTACGGCTTGCAAGTGCTTGGATGAGGCCAAGTGGTGCCGCAAGTTCCATTCCAAGTTTTTCTTAGGCGGACAGAGGGTCAGCAAGTCCCTGCAATAGAAACATCGCACCTTCATCTAGAAGCTCTTTGGAGTGGACTCCTTGAAGGACCCAAAGGCACTGAATGGCTTCTGTGAATCCCCCAAATTGGCATTTACTTCTTCCATAATTGAAATCCCTTCGTCAATGAGTTTTTGGTGCATCTCAGGAGTAAATGCAGTAGCCTTCCCTTTCGAAGCAACGGACTGTGGATGGTCAACATATTGCACATCATTGTGAGCACACCAGTTCTTCACATGGTTCGTGCTGAGCAGGTGCTTGCATCTGAAGTTGGCAAATAAATTTTGAATGTTGCTTTTGTCATGCTTCCCACTGTCCCCCCCTACCTCTTTGCGACATTCGATGCAAAATATCTTGACAACTCCATTCCCATTTAGATCAGCAGTTCGAAGCAACCACCGATTGTCTTCTTGTGATGAGCACTTCAAATCTCGCTTCATTTTCTCAGCCTGTTCAAGGTATCATTCCCAAATCTCCTTGGAAATAAGCGTCGAATGCAGTTGGTGTTCTACAGGATTAGTCACCGCGGATGTCCCAGTGACCCTCGAATTTGCCACGGGATCTAGGACTTGCACTTCACCTACTTCATTTACGAGTGAGAAAACTCCATCTCCTACTCGTGCTAGACTTCGCTCACCGTCAGCATCCAATCGACGTCGTTTGGAGGCTTCTTCTTCCTCTGACTATAGTTGCAAAACTGGCAAAACATAAACATCGGAAAGCACATCGTTCAAAGCTTCCATCTTCTGCTTGATTCTGCAGCTCTCTTCATGGTCCCAAAACTCGAAAGGCCACTCTATTGCTACTTTCTCCTCCAAACAAACCCGAAGTGAAGCATAAGTTTCATTTTCCAAAAACTTCACCTTGCTGTAGAATGTTGGAATGCCAAAATCACCCTCCATTGTCCACATCTTCACTTGTGTCGCCATGAGCCCCAAAACCTAACCCCTAACCCCAACCCAATCTGAGCATGTAAGTTCACCTTAAAGAACTAAACCCTAACCTGGATTCAAATTTTTTCAATTGAACATGAAACCAAACAACAAAATTGGGAGAAGACATACCGTAAGTTGGGAATAACTCTCAAATGCTTGCGGTCTCAGCGGCAGCAACACCCCAATAAAATCGTCTAATTTCCAATATGCAGCAGTGACCAAACCCACTCATAAATCGCAGTGGATGTCTTAAAAATCCACACATATGAGTCCTCACATGCACACTGAAACCCTAAGCTCAGAAATCACCTTGCAGTTCCTTCAAACCGCTTCCACGATTGTTCCCACTTTTGAATTGTGACTACTGCAGCAACAAAACTCAAGCACAACAACGGCAACTCAGAACCCTAAGCGAGGTTCTTCCACATTGTTACTTTGTCTACAGGGTTACAGCCAACGGAACAGTTTTTCATCCATAGGTTCCACCCAACGGACAATTTTCCATCCACTGTACCTCTCACCCAGCTGTACACCCCCTTGTATTCACTGACTATACTAAATACGGTTCCTAGGATCCAATTTTTCGCACCCTAAATTACATGTACAAAATTTTTAATGGACCAGATTTGTAGGCTACCTATATTATTTATAATGGATTTGTAACTTTGAATATTCCCTACTTTACTTGTAAATTTTTTATAATTTTTTATAATTTTTATCCCAAATGAATAAAATCCTCTCTATTTTAAGCCGCACGTTGTTTTTAAAATGCGGGAAGTGACCCCCCCGAGGCACGTAGAGATGAGTAAATGATCAGTTATGATGCATTATAATTGGGAAAAAGATTCTTGTTTGGCAAGCTCATAGCATTGTTAACCACCTGCAAACCTTCCCCCCGAGTTGGAGGTATTATTCCCCAAAAAATACTTGGGAGGAGTTTAGTTATAATATTGGAGAGGAGATTGGTTGGGCAACAAGTTGGAGGTATTATTACCCCCAAATACCTGGGAGGAGTTTAGTTATAATATTGGAGAGGAGATTGGTTGGGCAACAAGTTGGAGGTATTATTCCCCCAAAGATACCTAGGGAGAGTTTAGTTATAATACTAGAGAGAAGATTGGTTGGACAACAATGTTACAAGGAGCAGGTATTGCTAAGTTTCATCATGGGGGGGCTCTAAATTTCGGGGAAGCAAAAGGGAATCTCCCAGCAAAGATTAACAATGTTATGCTAGCCTTTAGTTAGAAATAGGATGATCAATATGGGATGAATAGAATCTTCACCTAGAAAATTCATGGTAATTTTATTTTGGGAAATAAAATTGTGAAAAATTATGGAATCTTTTTTAAATCTATTTCTATACATGGGGGAATTTTTCCACTTAACATACCTTCATTCCAAACTTTCTCAATTGCTTAATTGGTTGGAAATAGGTTGGCTACCTTGTTGAATCTTTACTTTACATTAGCTTTGAAGGTAAATGCTTACTCAATTAATGAAGTCCTTTGTTCCAATGAGATATCAATAATACTAGTGTGGTTTGCAACATTTTAAACTCAAAGAAAAAAATCTTTAAAAAATTACAAATATTCAATATTTAATCAATATTAGAAATAATTTTTAATTTTTGGTTCCAAAGTTTATAGATTTTTTTTGTTTAGTATTGCAGTTGATCTAAACAATGTTTTGGTTGTAATATTAGTCCAAATTAGTTGCAAAGTAATAGAGCCTTGAATGTGTGATTTTGGATCTTTCTAAAGTTGCCACAAACAAGCACCTATAGAGTAATTTAAAGTTTCTTCTAGTCTTGACTTCATTAATTCACAAAATATGAAAAAAATTCCAAAAAACTACTACTTCCTCCGTCCCAAAATGATCTTCAAGTTTTCTTTAATTTTTTGTCCCAAAATGATCTTCCGGGTGTATGTTATGACATTGCAAATTGGTCAAATTTTGTTTTCAAATATTAATTGGAATTGGCAAAGGAGCTCCAAGTGGTAGTTCCCCATCCATTGATGCAATCATCAATCAAAAGACCAATGAAATGACTAAAAGAGGCAATCAACAGTGTTCATTCTTGTTTTTTGCATCTCATTTAGTGTTGCCCAATTGAAGGAGATGAAGCTCTACGCCTTTCTAGGATGTGGAACAGAGGTCCATACATGGTCTTGGGTCCATACTAACTACCCACAAAATGACGACCTCACACTCAAAAATTAAGTGCCCAATGGTGCTCCTTGAAAATTCCTAAAATTTCACTTTTCAATACTTAGAAACTGTATTTTGAAAAAGGCTTCAAAACTCAAAGTTTCAAGACGATAAGAATGCACTAAACTCTACTTATAGCTCAGTATAGGTTGAAATAATGTTATTCTCAACCTTGGTCCCAAATATTTTGTCCAACCAAAAGATCATTTTGGGACGGAGAGGGAAATTTTTTATTCTAATAAGAAATCACTCTCCAATATAATAAGCTTAAATTATGGGAGATGGTCAAATAGGACCAATCTATGCTAATAGATTCATTTCCAAACTAGATAATACACACATAATCCATGATTCAACAAATTCCAATTTCTTGCAATTCCAAGTTGGCAACAAACATAAACACAACAAATACTAATTAAGCACTTTTCAACTTGGCTACACAACATCCAAATCATATAATGCACACATACAATCACAACTTCATAATCAATGCTTCGATACAATTAGACTAATATCCACCACGATACACACATTCCAATTCAGCACAAAAGCTCCATCACGTTAATCACAAAAGAAAATTACACAACGTCATTAGGCTGGGACTTGCACGCTCTCACTTATGGCAGTGGATCTAAACCAACTCCAAATAGGTCCCATCAATAGTTTGCTGTACGGTTGACAAACACCAACCAACAAACTGGTAGCAAGATTGAATCGTTTGTGAAGTGTTGATTAAACATCGTTATCATTTTTCATTTTATTCATCATGTTACGTTGCCGTTGCATTGCAACGGGCTCCGTTCTAGTTGTATATCAATTGCAGTTTTAGCCCAAGTTAAGAGCTCGTGCAGAGTCTGAGGAATCCTTGGGATCTCGACCATCGTGGTTTGGTTCGAGATTTACTAGCTGTATGTTCGTGAGAGTCACTCCTTTTGCCGGACAAGCTTTTCTCAATCCTCTCAGTTTTCTTTGAGTCGAACTTGAGATATGATGAATCCAGGAGGCTAGAGTATGACTGTAATAGGTTTTTTGGGGTTTTTTTACACAAATGAAAGAGAATGTAATGGTTTGGGTAACGGTATACCTCCCGTACTCTGTACTGTACAAAGGGTGATTTTGATTTTATGAGAAATATTATAATCGATCTTCTTTTCATGGAAGAGAATTTGAAGAATTGCTGCGCCCCGGGGTGGCAACTCCTGTATAATATGCAAGGGGGACCGTTTTGAGAAGAGCAAAAAAAGCTGAATACTTCAATTTTGATAATTTATTATAACGTTAAAATAGCTTTTAATAAAGCTTTTACAATGAGGAGCTAGGGCATAATTAGAAGTTTACAATGAAAAGCTGAGCATTATTAGAAGTTTTTTTTTAGAAGAGTATTTAAGAAATAATAAAATTTAATAATTCAAAAAAAGAGCTAGGGGGTCTGAGTGGTCCCCCCTATTTGAGAAACTCTTCGTATTATAAGTTCTTAAAATGACTTTTGAGTGCCTAAAACTATTATGATTGATATAAAAACTATACCTTTCAATTCTTCTCAATGTCTTCTTTCTTACAATGTTCCTAAAATCTACATAATAAAAAAATGTGTTCCCTTCTTATACATTAGAAAAGTTAAGAAAACGCCTATATTGCCATTGTGAGTTGCCACCCCGGGTGTTGCGCGCGTGCACAAGGTGTGATAAGCAATTTCGTACGTTCGTTTGGATTCGTGCTTTGTCCTTGCTAGACCACGAAATCGGTTGGCTGGGCTAAGAGATCCTCCAGACAAGCCTATGCATGACGCAAGTGGTCCTTGCTGATTACAGTAGAATTTCCAGAAAGTAATAGCGGAGGGAGTTAAGTGATGGAGTGATATTTTTTAGAGAATATTACATTTTTTAGAGATCGAAGTTATTGCTTTTAGAGAGGGACTGTACGTAGCAGCAATGGCGTCATATGAAGATCTACAGTGCAACTTTTACATATGAAAACCTCTTTGTGTCTACAACCTTCATTTATAACTCAGTTTGTTAAGTGTTTAGCAATGTTCTATGGTACCACTAATATCACGTATTTTTTGGTGTTTGTTACTTATACGATATGATTTTGTGACATATAGGGTGTTTCCAATTCAAGATCATTTAATTATAATTAAATAATGGTATAAAAAATCAGTCTATCTTTCAAATTCAAAGTAAGTCTATGGTATTTAAAATTATGACAAATTAGAAAATTAGATAATGATATGGTCTATTTAATTAGTCCCCTTTATCAAAATACTCTCATAAATAATATCCCTCGGTCACATGTGATATGCAAACCCTATTATGAGTCACCTCCCTATGAGCAGAGTGCAATTCATCTGCAATTCATCTAAAAATACTACACTTTGAACTCCTAAAGTTCCATTGTCTCCTTAGAAGACAAAATAAATTTTGGACAAGTTCCTAGCTATGGCCTCAATTTTTGGTGAAACTTTTTGAAACTTTCTCATAAGATAGAAAAATTGATTAGCTTTATGGGAGTATAGTTTTATTTCAATTGATGCCCCGGAGCAAAAATGGGCAATTTCGTTAAAATGGCGGTATTCCATGTGCCATTTTCAGAGCAGCCGCTCTGAACTGCAAAAGAGACATCTAAGAGGTGTATAGATTTCAGAAATCTTGATCTTTTATAGATTTCAGACCACACAGTTTGAACTTTGAAATTGACATCTATGACTCTTGTAGATTTCAGAAATCTAGGACTGTTGAACACTTCAGAGCGGCCGCTCTGAACTGTGAAAATTGCCAAAGTTACGGAATTTCCGCCATTTTAACGAAATTGCCCATAAAAGTTATTCTACAAAATGCTTAGAACTGAACTCAGCGGCAATACAAAAAAAAATTCAAAAATTCAAAAAAAAATTTAAAATTTGTTTTCTTCCAAAATATTATATTTTTGTCTACATGTAAAGCTTTGATTCATTCCATTTGGACTAGTTATGAGAAAGTTATGGACAATCTTGGTTTTGGGGCAATCTAAGCATGTTCTTGAAAAAAAACTTTTTGTCCAACTTTGAATGCTAATATCTTCCAATCTGTATGGTCAAATATGATGAAATTTATACCATATGATCTCAAACAAGTGAAGTACAAGATCATATGGTTAGATTCTAAAAAAATGTTTTTTTTTCTACTTCCTTGAGTGAGTGCAACAAAAATGACAGTTTGAATGGTTTTTGACAAAAAAATGGCCTTGGGACTTTAGGGGTTAGAAGGGGCCCTAAATACACATTTTTTAAGTTTAGGAGAATTGTTCTACTTGGGTATGGTATACAAACATATGAAAGTGAGAATAAAAAAATGCCATTATCTTGTTCTTGAATTTTATACATGCTAGCAATTTATAATTACTTTGGGGTGATTGCACTAAACACCTGTTGATTTTGTTGTATTTTTAGCAGTACTCATGAATTTTTTCTAGGGTACTTTAAAAATAGAAAAATAATTCTAAATTTTTTTAAAAATATGACTAATGTATACACCTTTAAGATGAAGGTAACCACCCAAGGAAATGCATAGAAAAATTCTCTAAGTAGGAGAACTAGAAAAGTGCCAAATCGCTAGAAAATACATACTTTGATGTTTTAATTAGTAGAAAACAAGTAAAAACTTAAATAAAAAAGTAAAAATTGGACATTTTTAGCAACTTTATGGAAATGGTCATTCACCAAAAAAAAAAAAAAAAAAAAATTTTACATGTTTAGAAATGCAAGTAGAAAGAGGCTCACTTTGGAGACTTCTACACCACATAAAATTAAGTATTTTTAAAATTCCTTTCAACAATAGCTACAAGTCTACTAGAAAACCATCTCTACCAAATTTCAGCTCCAAATTCGTTTTTATGGGTACTAAATAGAACTAAAAACCTCCAAATTGGCATTTGTGACAAAATATCGGGGGCTATTATTAAATAGTAAAATATTTTTAAAAAATTCCAAAAAATTAGACAAGGTGTATAATAGTCATAAGTACCTTGTCAATGAATTTTGAGTCATTTTGAGTCAAAATGCAAAAGTTATAGCCAAAAAACTAACTGGCATGCAACACGTGACAAAAAACAGTATAAGTGTTTCATGCAAGCACCCTTTGATTAGCAACTGCATCAATAGGGAACTTTAGCAAGAACAAAGATCATATATAGATCGGGAGCAAGAATCTTGTGTATTGGAGAGCGTTCACGAATCACGAACCTTTGGAGCTAGCATTGGTGATTGGTAATGTAGGGATACGTTGATTGTTTGAGGATTGGAACAATTGGAATTTGGATGAAGTTGTTTAGTTAGTTTCCTGTTGCAGGAAAGTGCCATAGTTTGATTGCTATATGACATCTTTTTATATTAGGTACAGACGGTCACGACCCCTGTCATGACCCAATGTCACAAAAAACGATCACTTTTTCATCCCACTTTTCTCATCCCATTTTTTCATCGCTCCCCTGTCTGTTGCGTGCGTGACTGCTTGACATTAAGCCTAATCCTAATGACATCGCAGAGCTTCGGTTACTCTTGAGAGAAGAACTGGTAGCGAGCTGGAATTGTTTGTGAACTGTTGATTAAATATAATTATCATTTTTCATTATATTCATCATGTTACGTTACCGTTGCTCCGTTCTAGTTGTATATCAATTGCAGTTTTAGCCCAAGTTAAGAGCTGGTGCACACTCTGGAATCCTTGGGATTTCGACCATCGTGGTTTGGTTCGAAATTTACTAGCTGTATGTTCGTGACAGTCACCCCTTTTGCCAGACAAGCTATTCTCAATGCTCTCAGTTTTCTTTGAGTCGAATCTAAGGGTATGATGAATCCAGTACGCTAGAGTATGTAATGGTTTGAGTAACGGTATACTTCCCGTACTCTGTACAAAGGGTGATTTTGATGAAAGATCTATCACACTGTGTACAGAGCACGGAAGTGTGATAGATTTTCTTTTCATGGAAGAGAATTTGAAGAATTGCTGCGCGCGTGCACAAGGTGTGATTATCAATTTCGATTCGTACGTTCTTTTGGATTCGTGCTAGTCCTTGCTAGACCACGAAATCGGTCGGCCGGGCTGAGAGATCCTCCACCTGCATCGTCAGATTCCAGAGATGCCTATGCATGACGCAAGTGGTCCTTCCTGATTACAGTAGGACTTCCAGGTAACAGCCCGAGGACCGGAGGAGAATATTACATTATTTAGAGATCGAAGTTATTGCTTTAGAGAGGGGCTGTGGCAGTAATGGCGTCTGAAGATCTACAGTGCAACCGGTGTCGATGTTGCATTCATTTGGCGCACCATGCCACTTGTTGCTCTTTTGGCCCACTACTTTCCACTTTCACTTGATGTGGCTGGAAGTCACGTTCTCCAGAGCAGCATTTGAATTCCAAGTTCAGTGAAAGTTCCTTTTCTTTTCTTACTCATTTTGTACATCTTCAATGCGTCCAAGAAGGGACCGACGGAATACCATCACTTTCTATAGAGAAGTTCACTTTTGAGAAGTTGTACGGTATCAACGCTTTAGATACATGGACACACCATGATAACTTACCTGTCTGCAGCAAAGGTCGGCCGGGTTTGCCACCTCGGAGTCTCGTCTCGAGCTTGTCGCTCCCCTTGGCATATGTGACAAAGGCAGTGATCATGAACGATTGAAGAGGGAGAATCCACGACTGACCGTGTGAACACCAACCTGACACCAACCTGACACCCACCGCCCCCACGCACACGTTAATTAACAATATATATTACGAGTTACGTGGACCATGTGAGTGAGGTGAAGGACAGACGATCAGTCGAA
Source organism: Pseudisothecium myosuroides (assembly GCA_951799445.1). Taxonomy (NCBI): domain Eukaryota; kingdom Viridiplantae; phylum Streptophyta; class Bryopsida; order Hypnales; family Lembophyllaceae; genus Pseudisothecium; species Pseudisothecium myosuroides. Next base: position 10,103,780 of record OX637292.1, on the reverse strand, counting down.
TTTTGTAAGATTTCTGTTTCAGTTTTGCTCCTCGCAATTAGTCAATGATAGAAGGAACCACGCGAATTGCGAATTCACTGTCACCAGTCACTTGAAAATGGCAGAACATCAATTGTTCAATCTAGTCTGTAGTCTGTACCTCCTCCTCGAATATATCGATGTCGTTCCCGAGCTAGATACATACTACATGGGGTCCAGTTTAGTTGTATCAATTGGAGAGTCAAGTTTCAAATGACAGTTTCGTGAAGGCATAATTCTACTTGAATGGGGGCTTCTTCCACTTGCGGCACAACATCAATCGTTCAACCTAGTCTGTAGTCTGTACCTCTTCCCAGGATGTCATTCCCGAGATACATCGTAGTGCATGATTTTCTTACTTTTTTATTTTTTTGAAGCAAATGAAACGGAATTCCATTGCAAGAGGAAAAAAACAGACCACCAGCCACATCGTAGTGGTCCAGTTTAGTTGTATATATCAATTGGAGAGTCAAGTTTTGACTTCGTGAAGGCATAATTCTCTACTGGAAAGTTTCCTCCACTTGCGGCGAGGAGGAAAAGGAACCCTGGAGCGGCATTAGTTATCAATGTGATTCATATGAATGATGGAACATGTGACTCCATACTCCTTTTCTTTCTATTGAACCCTGGAAGGGCTGGTCGCCACCGAGGAAATCTATCAACTTTTCTGTTAAATGTGTGAATCATGCATTTGCATAACTTTAGAAACTCAATGGCATTCACTGGAGGAACTGGTCAAACTACTGTGCGAGACTTGTCTTTTCCACCCATAATTCCAAGGATGAACAACAATAGCACTCACCGAGGAAATCAACTTTTCTGGTATCAATGTGTGAATCGATTTGCAAAGAGAAACTCAGAGGCATTTATGAGAGATCAAAGTGTTGTTGCAAGACCTTTCTTTTGCATACAAAATTCTAAAGATGAACAATCGCACTCATTGTGCAAGGCTTTTCCTTTTCACACAAAATTCCAAAGATGAACAATAGCACTCATTGTGCAAGACTTCTCCTTTTTACACAAAATTCCAAGGATGAACACTAGCATAGTCATTGAAGGTCAAACTATTGTACAAAACCTTTCCTTTTCACACAAAATCCCAAGAATGAACAATTGCACTTTTGTCTTGTTTGGGAGGATTTTTTTGTCATCCATCCGACACTTAGTATTTGTGACATAATGAGGATAGGCCCATGACCATAGAGTTCTAGCCTCATTGTCTATTAATGTGTTTGTTGCCATTTTTCACCTAGATATGAATGGAAAATTTTGTATTTTTCTTTTTCAAGGATGAAATCAAATGTCTAGTACAAGTGGTATAATTTTGCACCTTTTTTGGAAAAAATTGAAACTACTACAAAATTCTTAAGAAAAAATGACAAAAATTCATATCAAATACAAAATATACTCAAAAAATCTAAAATTTTCACTGTAGCTGTGTAATATAGTGTTTAACATCATGGTATACACCAAAGTTACCATGTCATTACATAATTAAAAAGATCAACAAACCATGGTAATGGGCCCAAAGTTCATATTGCTATAAAACATTGAAATTTAAGATTTTTTCAAGATTTCCAATTGGAATAGAAAGTGTATTGGATAAGCTTCATTTCATTGGTCGGATTCAAATTCAAAAATTACCACTTTTATGGCTAAAATTCACATCAAAAGTAAATAAAAAAAAATAACCCAAATACTTGCACTACAAAGTTGATTTGTGGATTAAACATCTTCTTCTTTAGAAAAGTGAATAAGATAATAATGAGGGACTTTGCAATACTATTCATTGAAAATGTACTCAAGTACCCTCCAAATAAATAAATTGGATGAAAAAACATTTTTTCCATCCTCCAATTTCAAGTCATCTATTGGACACGTAGTGACTACAACAATGGTACAAGGTTAAGTGTCATGATCTTTTCTTGAATTTTTACATACTTTTGCATAATATATTTGTATCTATAATGTATTATTTACCAAAATTTCATCAAATTCATCATACAAAAAGCCTAGTTTTTTAGAAACCAATTGTTGTCTTGGAAGAATAAAAAGTTATGTGGTAAAAAAGCCATTAGAACTCTCTCTATTCATCGTCCATAATTAGGACATTGGAGAGCTAAAGGCTAAAATTCCGTCCTCTATTTTTGACAACAAACCATATAGTAATGTCTTGAGCATATGTTTGGATGGAATATTACCTTTTCTAGTGATATAAATTTCAATGTCTGTAGCTATAAATTAATTGTAAGGCCTCAATATTGGATACTACTACTAATAAAATTTAGATTCCATTTACAAGTAGTAAAAAGTAAAAACTAATTTCTAGTGCCTCAGTTCTTTCTTAAATTTTTAGCTTTTTTTGCTTCTATATATATAGTATACAGATATATATTTATGTATGTATCATTTACCTCAATTTCATCAAATTCATCATACAATAAGTGCGTTTTTAAAAAGTTAATTATTGGTTTGGATGAATGAGAAGTTATGTCGTCAAAAAAAGACCTTGGAACTTCTTTATTTGTCGTCCTAAATTAGACTAATAAAAGAGCCTTCAAATTTGTTGAAGTATATTGTAGCTAAGTGACAAGGACACCTTACATTAGAACGTGGCTGGTTGTTCTAGATGGGCACTAGCCCGGTTTTGAGTATTCACTATTGAGGAACGGACCTAATAGACATTTGGAAAGGTTCATAATCATTAGAAAAAAATTTCAGACCTCCAGACTCTAGAGGGCTGCTTCAAAAGAACTAACCAAGCTATTAAACAATGGATTGGATGCCTATAAAAAGGATCCGAAGTGCATTGTCAGTTGGTCTGACTTTTGAAAAAATAGGCAAGAGCCTATGATTATTTTTACCACTATAAAATGTATTTCAAGTGTTTAAGGGTACAACCAGTGTTTAATTGACAATTGTTTCATTTAAGTCAAACTAAATCCAATTAAGCCACTTAATTAGGCTTAATTTTATTTAATTTGGTTTAATTGAAATAAATTAAGTTCAATGAGGTCCAATTTAGCCTAATTAAGTGGCTATTGAAGTTAGTTGTCATCATCAATCAACTTCAAAAGTCACTTAATTTAGCTTATTTGAAACAAAATTGAAATAAGATAAGTCCAATTAAATCAAATTAAATAAATTGCTATGTAGTGGCTATTGAAGCTAGTAGCCAAAGGCAATAGCCACTTACTTAATTTTGTGAGTTATAAGATGAGGGCACTTGATTGCAAGAAAGACCGACCGTTTTTTGTCACACTTAGGTAGAACAAGGTTGTCCTCTATTATAACTTTTGAATTATAAACCCAATGCCAAAACAAAAAATTATTTTAAATATCTTGATTGTAATTATATCCCTTATTATTTAAAATTAAAAAAAATCATTTAACATTTAAAATTCAATTTTTCTAATTTGTCACACTTTTGAATTTAGGGGTTTTGAATACCATAGAGCGACTTAATTTAATGATTTTCAGTTGAAATTTTTGTAGTACATTCCTCTAGTAGGCAAACATGTTCCTATCAAAGGGCATCTAAAAATACATTATTATATATTCTCTACATTTGTGCAAAGAGGCCTCCCTTGCACGCGCACTTGTGAACAATAGAAATGGTTTTGACCTCATTTTTTTGGGTTTAAACTCATCACTAGGAAGTCCTTCCAAATGGTCTATTTTTAATTTTTTTAATAATTTTTTTCCTATTTATTACAAATTAAAACGTCAAAGTATGTATTTATAGGAACATATTCTTGAACGTAGAATTCTAGCAATAAAATACTTACTTTGATGTTTTAATTTGTAATAAATAGGAAAAAAATTATTAAAAAAATTAAAAATAGACCATTTGGAAGGACTTCCTAATGATGAGTTTCAACCAAAAAAATGAGGTCAAAAGCATTTCTATTGTTCACAAGTGCGCATAAGGGAGGCCTCTTTGCACAAACTTAGAGGACATAAAATAATGTATTTTTAGATGCCTTTTGGTAGGAACATGTATGCCTATTAGAAGAATGTACTATAGAAATTTCAATTGGAAATCATTAATTTGAACCGCTCTATGGTATTCAAAACCCCTAAATTTGAAAGTGTGACAAATTAGAGAAATTGAATTTTAAATATTAAATGATTTTTTAAATTTTTTGAAAAATAAGGGATACAATAACAATGAAGACATCTTAACTTGCTATTTTTTGTTTTTGGCATTGGGTTTATAATTCAAAAGTTATAGTAGAAGACAACCTAGTTTTGCCAATGTATGACAAAATTGGTTGGTCTTTCTTGCAATCACCCATGAGAAGAAGAGGTTTCATGCTAGTGGGGTAGTGGTAGGATTAACAATGTACGTGGAATATGTATCTTCAATCATTTGACAATACTTGAACTATCTTCACATTATCCCATAGCCTCTGTAGATTCATGTTAGACAATCCATTTTTCTATGAAAGCAAATTCTTTACCCTTCATATTCACCAAATGTCTATGATGTGAGTCTTTCACATTGCCATAAAAGAATTGGTTGTAGATGGTTTAGGACTATTTTTAGAGGACTATTTTTAGTGCATTTCAATCCCTTAATACTAATTTTTTAACACTTTGTTTTCAGATTTGAACCATTACCAAGCATTTGACATTGCGACTCAAGGTGAGCGGGTATAGGAGAAAAAATAATGCTTTTAAAAGGAAAAAAAAGATAATCTTCGAGGTCCTCGGAGGGCCGTGGAGCGGTCTTCCGAAGGTCCTGTTTATTTTTTAATGCCTCTACTTGTGAATCTATCATTACACTTCCACGATGGCATGAGTCCATAATGGTCAAGCGGGTGGCCAAAGTGGAGGTGGTACATTTGTAAACCATCGCTTTGCAATGAATGAAAGAAGCGTCGGTGTTGTGGGGCGTTTTGATCCTAAGCGTATCAAAAATGACATTCCCGAAACTGAGATTCCTAACAATCTGCCCCTACGTTTTGCAATCCCTGTCATTGGTCGTGGACAAGGCACATCGGTACAACGTTCCACTCCCCATTTTGAAACCAGAACTTCAATTCCCATCAGAGGGCATTTTCAAGAAGGGTTAGGCTCTGTGGGGAATGCTCACGTGACAGTGGAAAATGTTCCCAATGTTGCTAGAGGTGGTAGACCCCCTCAACCCCCTCATCATTACGAAGTGGGTCAATATGCGCGCGCTTGTGGTCCTCGTGGAGGAAGGAATTCTCCCAAAGCGTCATCATCAAGAGCCCCTAAACATCCTCTGCGAAGAATTGGAGCACGCCGTCCTGGGGACGTGATTGAACTGTTCGTACAAACATATACTCCGGGGCCGACTTCCTCAACTCCAGCGTTTGTTGTTTCCAGAGTTCATCGGGGCCCTATAGTAAATTCCGATGCCGAGGACCTAGCTGCAAGGCGGCACAAGAGGCTCCGAGTGGGGCGGCATAAACGTGGTACACTAGGAGTTTGTGAGCTTCGAAATGAGAATTCAAAAATTGAAGGCCAGCGGACACCTTATGATAGCAACGGAGAAGAACTACTTGGAAATGAAGACGATGGGGACGACTAGGACAAGGATGCGGAGGATGACTATGAATGCGACGAGGTACCAGCAGATGAGGATGTGCACATTCCAGATGTGCATATGGCAAGTTCATCTAACCTTGAAGTCCGCAGATCTAGTCGTTTAAACAACGCAGGACTTGCACCACTCACCCTTCAAGACGATTCGAACACTTGAAAACCGCCAGAAAAGTGAGTTCTTTAGATAACCAATGCAGAAGCCTACGTGATATGGAAGTATAGGTTGATTGTACTCGTACAGTGCTTTGCAATGCATGAAATCTATAAAAAAATTGGTTATCATAAAAACAATTGCATGTGTGCTATTTTTTAATTTGGCATGGATGTTGAACACATTTGTAACCCATAGTTGGATTGCATGCTTTGCAATTCTAAAGGTCAATTTGACAATGTCGCAAGCATGAAATTATCCATTCCATTACTTTCCATGAACAAATCTTGAACACTAATAGGGCCTAAACCTCATGTCAATTCAATCTGTGAATGACGTCGCCACGGCGTCCGCGCTTGGTCAGGTGACGTTTCTGCCCATTTGAGTCCGCGCTCGGACAAAGACGTTTCCGCCCTCATCCACACGTCCACGCCCAACCATTCAAAGTTCCCACCTGTCTGAGTCTGCGCCTGCACACAAAGGTCCGTGCCCGGGCATACAAAGTTTCCGCCCGGCAAAGTCCACGCCTGGACAAAAGCATTCGCACCCGCACCCAAAGGTCCGCGCTAGGACATCCTAAGTTTCCGCCCGGCTGAGTCCGCGCCCAGACAAAGACGTTTGTGCCCGCACCCAAGGTTTGCGCCCGGACATCCTAAGTTTTCGCCAGGCCGAGTCCACACCCAGTGAATGGGAGTTTCCGCCCCCACTAGACATCCCCGCCTCGGCGTCCGCACCCAGATTTCAGCAAGGAATGCCACATTTGCAGAGACCGGCCACATAACATATTGAAGGAAAATTTTCAGGTAGAAAAACATTTTCGGGTAGATTTTTGTTGCACTACCCGTCCAACACGTCCGGGCCGTCCAGTTGTCCCGTTCAGTGACCCCGACCTGTCCAATGTGACAACCTTGGTCCATATCCAATTTGTCTATAGAGGGACAAAATTGGTGAGTTGACTAAGTTCAAAGCTTGTACTACTTCCATCACACCCAATATGTGCTAGGGCAACATAACATCTAACACAATGTCTAGGACATCCAGTAGACTCCTTGCCCGTCTAATAGAGTCAACTTTAAGGTTGATTTTCAAAATATTACTCCTCATTTATAATTTTGACAAATTATAGTCTCATTTTATTGAAATGTTTTAATTTAATAAACATTGTAAATTTAGAGTCATAATTAAAGTGAGACTCCAAAAAAAAGTTATGAACAAAACTCATAGAGAATGTTTTAAAATGTCAAAAGAAAATGCCCCTTCCAACCCCTCTCTAAACTTCATCTGTAACTTTTGATTGGAGACTTGAAATCTCAAATAGTCAAACGGGTTTTTTTAAATGAAAGTTAGCTTAATATTCCAACTTTTTTTAATTTAGTTCAAAGGTTTTTTAAATAGGTTATTCTACTATGTCCAAATGAGATCTAAAATTTTGTTTTGAACACAATTCCTACTTTTGACTTAACTATGAGTGTTTGAGCTCCGACTAATCCTAATTTGCATATCTCACATAGGTTGTTTTACCTCCTACCACCCCACTTGCATAAAGAAGTTATGTTCTCTTATCTACACTCACAATAAATGGCATTTGAAGCTATGTGAGATAGTCGTTGAGTATTTTTTATTTTTTTAAATTTAACCCCTAAAAGACCAAGCTGTGTTTTTTGGCAATATAACTTTTGGGGGTAGCTCACTACAAATGAAAATTTAATTTTTTTTCTTTGAAATTTTTACACAACATGGAGACAAGGAATACCTTTAAGGCCTAACAATTTTCATAACTTTTGACCACATGGTTTAAAAGTTATTGCATGATATATAGTTTTGTTTCTCAACTTGGGCAGTCTGGGCAAATTAGAAAAAATCACTTTATTTATAAATAAAAATTTGAAATTGATTTTCTAGATTTATGTATACGTAAAAAGCTTTGAATCATTCCATTTCAAGCAGTGAGTCAAAATTTATGAGGAATTTTAGTTTGCGGGCAGTTATAGATTGTCCACTTTAAAATAAAATTTGAAGTCCTTTATTTTATTGAATTTTCAATATTATTTGAAAAAAAATAAAATCATAGGATGTAAATTGTTTATTACAACATTACAACCATTGGAATTGGCATTTTTCAATTTCATAACTAAATTCTTAACAATTTTGTATTTTGAATCATTCTTTACTTTTTTCTATTTACTATTTTTTTCCTATATGTTGTACAACTCCAAATGATTTGAATTTTTTAAAACATTTAGCCAATTTGCCTAAAAGAATGAATCCAAAAAAGCACCACCATTTGGACATTTTTTCATACAAATATGAGCTTGTGAAGTGTAGTTGCCTTGTTTCTTGTAGGGCCAAGGAAAAGGTTTTTGCCAATTCAAATGCTAATATCCTACAATCCACATGGTCAAAAAATTTGAAAATTTTCAGCATTCTTTAAAACTAGCATACCACAAGATCCTATGGTTACATGTGTTGAAAAATGTTTTTTTCCAAAAATTGATATTTGTACAAGAAATGGCAGTTTTAGAGTGTTTTTGGTGAAACATAGTTAAGGAACTTTAGGGGTTGCTAGATTTTGAATACAAGAACCAGTTCTATCTAACCATATCCTTGAGCTATTCAGCTAAGAACTGGCAGGAGTTTGTATAAGATACTTAAAATTTGTTTGTTCTTCATGGAGAAAGGATTAAAAAATACTATTTCATTTTCATGAGCGGTTCATTTCCTATAGTCCTAGATTTTTGTTCGGTTATACAACCTAAAATACTAAAATTAAGACAATAATTTATTCATTTCACTAAAGCATGGCCTTCCCACTAAAGGCATCTTTCCCAAGTACCATCATTGCCCTTCTTCTTTCCCTTCCCTTATCTAATTTTTTTTCACTCTTCCTCTCGGACACCTACATAAAAATGATGGCAAAATTAAACCTCCTTTTCACATGCAAGGGGCTACCAACCGTACAAATCCTTTTAGGAAATTTTATACTCGAATATCATACAATGTAGGTCACAACATTTTTGACAATTTGAAGGCCATAGGCACCTTCACATGTTCTTTTTAAAAACTCCTAATATAAAACCAAAACAATAAATAAAAAGAGCTAAAATAAATCAAAGAGATTAAATTAGATTTACAAAGAGTAAAAAATGAAGGTAAAATTTTTTATTTTTTTATTTCATCATCATATAATTTATTTTGATTCTCTATAATTCATGTCCACAACCATGTTGGTAATATATAATTAAGTCTTGAATGAAAATTTTGGAACGCTACAATACAATTTGATCATTTAAATGATTGATTTCTTTTGTATTTTTTAAGGACTTCTGTCAGATACATTTTAATTTTCCAACAAAAGCATCCAACCAGAAAGCCAAAAAAACTTTGATTACATTAAAATCAATTTCTATGGTTAAAATAGAAGTTTAACAACCAGATTATCCGATTGGACGACTAAGAGGCTACTTTGGATTTCAGTTGGAGTGCAAGGGAAGTAAGCTTAAAGTGACCATTTTCTAAATGCAACCCCTATCTAAGAATGAGTGACATATTCTTTGAAATATCTATTATTGTCAATGATAAATTAGGAAGGCTTAAAAGGTCGCTTTAAGAGCAGACTAAAGGAGGCAACCCATTTTCGACCACTTAAGCAATCACACACATCTGGAGGGCGGGTTTCTTCACTGGGGAAATTTTCTCGTGTGCGGAAACAGAGTTTGGAAGGTTTTCATAATTTTCCATATTTTTATTTCTCAAAATATAATTATCGTGAATTTCTCAGTGGAAGATTCTATTCCTCCCATACCGGTGATATAGGGCTTGCTATATCCAACCATGGGATGAAAACAAAATCGACCAAAGGGTGTTGCAATATTGAGAGTCTTGAAGCCAATCAAAATGCGCCACAACTGCGTTGGGACTGCACCATAATTAATAACTGTTCATCTCCTTCTGAGCGGCAAGTGAACAACCTACATAGCGAGAATCGGGAATGATTAGGAATGAATTGCCTCCTATTCCTTCAAGCAACCCCACTGCAACTTGCCAAATTGGCTCGGGCAAACAAATCAATGGCAAAAAACCTCTGACACAAAGCTCACAGTAAAGATCCTCAATTTGATCACTGGGAAACCGCCAGACAGTCCTTCAAAGCGTGCCAGCGCCCAGGTGGCCAAATCCAAGTATTATTACAGCGCGACGACCCCAAGCTGCATAAAAGCTTAACCTGCGACACTGTTTCAGCAACGTCTGATCTTAGACCAAGCCCGTTTCCCCGGTGTCGTTCCGCAGGCACTCCCAGCTAGTGTAACTTGTCATGCAACGATTCGGGGGTTGCTCCGTGACCAAGAGCCTACTGTAAGTCTGTAGTAGCGAATCCCGGGGCTGCCGGGGCAGCAAGTTAAGCGCAGGTGCACTAGGCGCTTGCTCACTCCGTGTCGATCAGTCATGAGGAGTTCCATGCTTTGGGCTGTTCTGTCCATGACCCTCGTGGTCTGGACATCCGAAGCGCACTCGCAAAACGGAGGTCCTATCCCTGCAGCAGACATCCCCACACAATGCAACAGCGTCGACCGCTGCTGCATGCCCACCCCTTACACAGGCACCCCAGGCATACGAGAACTCAAGCTTGACACAATTAACAAGCAGCCATGGCGCATCCGCCGCCCAGTGCACCTGCTCACGCCATTCGAAGTCTCGCGTCTGGAGCGCGCGTACGCGATGCTCCGCGCTCTCCCCGACTCCGACCCGCGCTCACTTTACAACCAGAGGAATATGCACTGCCTGTACTGCGACAACGCGCTCGAGTTTCCTGGACAGCAGTATCCCTTAGCGATTCACGCCGGCTGGTTCTTCCTCCCCTGGCACCGCATGTTCCTGTTTTGGCACGAACGCATCCTCGCCACCATGCTCGACGACGACAGTTTCGCCTTGCCGTACTGGGCGTGGGACAACACCCAGGAACTCGACCCCCTCCCGAACTCATTCCCTGCGATTTACTACAACCAAAGCTCACCCCTCTGGGACCCCAAGCGCAACAACTGCTCCACTCCTGAGATTTTGATTGATCTGGATACACGTGGTATTGGTATTTGTACGAACAAGACAAATGCGTTTCTGAGACAGCAGAATGATCGGTTGCTATTCTCGCAGTTCGTGACTGGGGCGCCCACGCCTGGGTTGTTCTATGGGTTGCCGTACTACTTTGGGGATGTTGCGGGTGCAGGGCCTGGGACTATTGAAGTAGCCCCGCATGACGACGTTCATAATTGGGTGGGGGGTACTCTAGGTTTCTTTTCTACAGCTGGGTTTGATCCAGTGTTTTATCCTCATCACGCCAATATCGATCGGATGTGGGCGCTGTGGCACGAGCTGCCAGGGGGGGTGAGAACCTGGCCAATGGATCGAGCGTTTAATGACTCGATGTTCACGTTCTACGACGAGAACGCGAATCTGGTGAAGATGAGCGTCCAGCAGACGCTCGACATGGATCTTCTCAGGTACGGATGGAAATTGAATGCAATGAATCATCCCTCGATCGCCCGAATTTTTTATTCCTGTCTAGAATGTATATTTATTTGAGCTTCATGTATTGAAGTGTACGTCATGAAAACTGCTGATCAATCGATTTTCATGGAATTCAAAGAGTCAGAACGAACCATCACCTAATTTCCATTAGTGTATGTCAAATTTTTTATAAATGTTGGCTTCTAGCTCTGTTACAGCAAAGTTCGGCTCCTTGCATGTGCAGCAACCAGTGGTGTAGGCCTTAAATCTTACAATTAATCACGACATGCACTCCCATGGTGTTTGAACTTTGTCATCTCACAATTGCGATGAGCTTCTGCAACTTCAATTCCGTTAAATTGGCAGTATTCCATGTGACATTTTGACATCTACATTACCTTGTTTTCCCGATAGATATAAGCAAATTAATATGCTAAATTGCTCTGCATCCTCAACAGGGTGATGCCCACCCCCCCTCCCCCTCCCCCTCCCTATTAAAATAATTTCATTCCTTCCTCTCTTGAGGGTCCACCGCGCCATTTTAATAGATGGAATAGTGCCAATTTAACGGAATTGACGTTCAGTAGACTTCCACCGTAAACGTAACTCACAATTCGTTTCCATCCTCGCTTTCTCCGCCTGCAGGTACAGTTACGAAGACATACCGACGCCGTGGGCGACGAACGGCGTGTCCCCTGGGAAAGAGAACACCATCGCCCTCTGCAACCCCCTCAACCAATCCGCCACCGAAGCCCTGATCAGCAGCACGACCGAGCACAAAACTTCTCAAGTCCTGGGCATAACCCCGATCACGTTCCGTCTCAAACGCCCGAAGGTCCGTTCCACCAACGGCACGGAGATCCTGGAGCTGTCCGGCCTCCGCATCCCCAACATCACGGACTTCACTGCATGGAAGGTTTATTTATTTTTCCCAGAAGCAGTGGCCTCCACTAACGGACCCATGTGTCCCGAGTTCGCAGGGGAGTACAGATACTTTTTTACCCCCGGCCAGGCCGAGTACAACCCGAAGCGCGTGTGGCGCGTGGCCATCGGACCCAAGCTGGTGCAGATCGGAAAGGACGACGTGAAGGATGTGGTGGTGACTATGGTGCAACAGGCGCGGCCGCCGGGGCAGAACATCACTTTCAGTCGAGCGAGAATCCTCTACGACTTCGGACCCAGCGTGCCACTCTAGCAGAATGATCCCAGCTAGCCTGCTGCTGCTGCATAACATTCTTAAGCAATTGGACTGCTGCAGGGCGGTCTTTAGTCAAGATTCTCCAGAATTTTCTCTCCGGCCGTTGGTCCGCCAGTTGCTGAATCATGCACAAGATTTGACAGTGTTTGTACTGGAATCGGGTTCGTTCTGATCTGCTTAAGATCGAATGTTCTGTGCGAGCTCGACGTCCGGTCAATTCAGGACTCTCTTCACGTAGGGATTTGGTTGAAACATCTTTCTGTCTGTTCCCGTGTCTGTATCAGTGTATCCTCGACCGCGAGCGAGAATCTCGTGTACTGGAGAGCGTTCATGATGTTTTGGAGCTGGCGTTGGTGATCGGTAATGATGGGGATACGTTGACAATTTGAGGATTGGAATTGAAATTTAGATGAAGTTGTTTAGTTAGTTTTTTGTTGCGGGAAAGCGCCATGTAGTTTGACTGCTGCCTAACATTGTATCAATTACAGTTACTTTTAGCTAATTATCATGAAGACTGTTTCATTAGCATAGATATTCTTTGAAGGCTACCCTACTTTCATACCTCCATTCTTCCAAATTCCATCTATTGAAAATGGAATCATAAACAACATGATAATTGTCTACTTTACAACTAGAACACTTCCATACCTTAAGTTTGGCTGTTTGTTTTGCTTTGTTTGTTTGTTTGTTACGTTGAGATCTCCCGGACCGTACATCCGTCAGTGGCATGCTTGGTACCGTCAGAAAGCCGTCATCAAGGAGGGGTGCGGGATTTGTTTCGTGGCATCCCCAACTATGGTGGAGAAGTTATTGATTTTTGAGTTATTTTTGGATCTTAAAAATTATTAAATTATGCTAAATTATGTATCTTTTGAATTGTGTGTCCATTGGTCATGTTGTTGGTATTGTCGGAAAGCCCTTGGCAAGGAGAGGTGCGCGGGCTTTGTTTTGTGGCTATCTGACTCACGATGGAAAAGTTATGGATTCTTGAATTATTTTTTGTTTTAAAAAAATTACCAAATTATACTAAATGATGTATCTTTTGGATAGAGTGTCAATTTGTCACGTTCTTGGTACTGTTGGAAAACCCTTGGCAAAGAAGAATGCACGGGGTTAATTTTGTGGTGGACCTACGGTGGAAAAGTTATGGATTTTTGAGTTGTTTTTGGTTGTGGCAATGGCATAGGACACATTAAAGGTAATGACAACATCATAATAGTTCATTCAAAAGTTAAACTATCAATATTCCAAACAAAAGAATACATTTATAGAAAGGTGTGGGATAAAAGTACTATCAATTCAAGAAGTCAATTGTATAACTCTCAACAATCAAGTGGTAGCATTTTTCCAAATTAATCAAATGTTAATGACTTCCTATCCCCAAATGACAATTGTCTCAATGTCTTATAACTTAAATTGAAGATGAGAATTTCTTGAACATATAAACAAAGCTAAAAATGTGTAGTGTTTGATTTTCTTTCTTTAATTTGTATTGAGGTTCTAATGTACAAAGTTAACATGCTTACAATTAATGCATAAAGATAATATCATTAGAGAAAATTGCAGGCCTCTGGAGGGCCCCTCCAGAATGACCCAACTAGTCTATTACTTGAAAGTAGGCATGTAGCCACAATGAGTAGTCAATGGTATGAATTTTGCAAAGGATGTCAAGACTCATTAATGTGACTGTAGTAGAGGTCTGATTAATTGGATAATTAATCAAATTCAATCAAATTAACCAAAATGAAGTGGATTTTGATGCTAATTGTCAAAAAAATTAGAAACATGGAAAATTTCGTTAAAATGGTGGTATTCCAAGTGCCACTTTGATAGTGTGCCATTTTCACCATCTAGGACAGATATAGATTTTAGAACGGCCGTCCTAAACCATCTAGGACAGGTATAGATTTTAGAATGGCCGTTTTGAACTGTTTTCATGCCATGTTAACGAAATTGTCCATACACACTAATGATTTTGAACTAGCATTGTAAGCCACTTAGTGCAATAAGTTTGATTTTGAGAAGGAAATATTCTTATACAGGTGGGATAGTAGTAGGTACAACAATCCATGTGGGATATGTAAATTAGGATTAATAGGAGCACAACTGCTCATAGTTAAGTGAAAAGCAAGAATTGTGTTCAAACTTGAATTTCACATTAGAAGAAATATCAGCCTTCCGGAGGGCTACTTCAGAGTGACAAGCCAAGCTATTTCAGAGCTTGGCCTGTCACTCCAGAACAATCCTGCAGTGAGCAATTAGCTTGGCTGAATGTTCACCAAAACAGTTAGAAATAGCAATTTTTTTTTTTTTTTTAATAATTTAATAATTTTTTTTACTTGTAAATTTCGGTTCCTGCGCCACTGCCACTGCAGTTTCAGCTAGGTGGGAATAGGGGAAAAAAGAAATTTTCAGCAAAAAATAAATAAATTTCAGGGTACCTCGGAGGGCTGGGGAGCAACCCTCTGGAGGCCCTAGATTTTCTCTAATGGACCATGGGCAATTTCATTAAAATGGCGGTATTCCCAGTGCCACTTTGATGGTGTGCCATTTTCACCATCTAGGACTACTATAGATTTTAGGACGACCGTTCTAAACTATTTTCATGCCATTTTAAAAAAAAAACGCCATTTTAACGAAATTGCCTATGACCTCATTTAGGTATAGTAGAATTATTTTTTTCAAAAAATTTTGGAAGAAAAAATTTCTTTGACATTTAAACACCATTTTAGAATTTTGTCCATATCTTTTTATTGGAGGCTCTACTCAAACGGATTTTTGAAGATGAAAACTAGATTGATTTTCCACATTTTTTTTTTCAAAGATTTTTGAAAAAAAATATTCTACTATGCCTAAATAAGGTCTAAAATTTGACTTTGAACACAATTCCTAAATTTGAACAATGTGTGATCTCTCTTCAAAATATTTCATATTCTTTGAGGATTTTCCATGGACAATTGATTTTTCTATATAAACAACCTCTTCATCCTTCATTGTCACCAATCACTAGAAGAAAAATGCACTGTTCACGCCCGAAATTGCGTTCCAGTGCGTTGGAACTAACAAAAAATGTCATCTGTTTTTTGTTGAGTTCCAACGTGCTAGAACGCAGTTTTGAATTGGAATGCAATTTCCAACGCAAAATTCTACGTTGGAATGCAAAATTCTGCATTCCAACGCAAAATTTTGCGTTGGAAATTGCATTCCAATTCAAAACTGCGTTCTAGCGCGTTGGAACTCAACAAAAACCAGATGACATTTTCTGTTAGTTCCAACGCATTGGAACGCAATTTCAGGCGTGAACAGTGCATTTTTCTTCTAGTGAATTGTCAATGAATTATGACTATCACGTTGCCATTAAAAAAACTCTTGATGGTAGATGTCATTGGACTAATTTTGACATTTGATTTTTTTCCAAAACTTGGTTAGAGTTAAAGGTATGCAATAATCAGGTTAAGGTACATTACAATACCTGAAACCTCATTATTTAATGCCTTGTACTTGGATATTGAACCACTGTCTGACAATCATCCGACATTGCGGTGCAAGGTGAATGACTGTAGGGAAAAATCAGTCCCGAAGCAAATTTAAATGTTATTGTGGGGTCCTTTCAGCTGCTCTGGAACGGCCCACTTGAAGCTTACAATTTTCTGTAATGCTTCCAATTAGAAAGGCAAGCCTATATCATTCCCTATTTAAACAGAAAGGTAAGAGTTTCTAAAAACAATGGAACAAATTGGATTTTTTAATGGACCAACAACAAACATTTCAATGTAGGGAGGCTTTTAAAAATTTATCATTCCAACTATGAAAAGATAAATTTAACTTGACAGTGGCTCTTGATTTGAAGGTCACTGGCAAGGGTGTTTTGGGTGTAAAATGTAGAATAATTAAATAAAAAATTTCCACACCAATCTCCATACCAATCTCTATTTGTACCTTCAAATTAATTCGATTTTTTTCCTATATTTACTAATTAATTCACTTGTTTATAAACATATTATAACAATGGTAATAAATTGCTATTTGAACACAATTTCAAAGGCTAAATTTAGATTAGAGATGATGTTTGACCATTTTGCAATGGATAAGATCATTTTGTGTTACAGAAATTTTATACTAATGTGATAATATGGATTAAGGTCTCAACACCTATAAATTGACTACAAACTATAAATTTTCTGTAGTTCCACTAAGTCTTTAAAGGTCAAAATGACCAAAAAAATTTGATGATATCCATCTCTAATTTATAAGGTTCATAGGTTCATACAAATACAACACAATTTACGTGAATTCATACCTACGTACTATTATTGCACATATTACGTGTATTTCTATATACTGAATCAGTGCTTAAACAATGCCTTGATCAATAACATACGATTGTTGTACTAATATCAGTACAGTTTAGGTGCATTTTGGATACCACATTTGTATAATTAAAGTACATAAATCGTACACTTTTAATAAAGATTTTAGTGACACTGATTTAGTGCATAGAAATACACGTAATATGTGCGATAATGGTACTACGTAGGCATGAATTTACAACTTCAATACAATATCTGTTAAAAAATTGTCCTTCCTTAAGTTTGAGATGTTATTAGTGAACTTAAAAAAAATGCAAACCAAGTGATATCATAATTATGACACTTAAATAATATTTTGCAAATTTTCAAAGTTGAAATCATACACTACCATATATATAACATTAGACTCACCTTCAATGGAAATCCCTTAAGTAAAAAATATCTCAAATTTCATTGGCCACTTTTAAAAAGTTGGGATTGGGGGTTATGGAAACATTCATTCAAGGTCCATTTTTAGGAGTCGGAGAATGGAAGGTATTGCAATCATTAGATGAGATTCACCTACTCAACAAGGCTACGAGTTCCTCGGAGTTCTCAGACTGTGGGAAATCTGTTGCAGGAGCAAGCTGACGTGGCACAACGACTGCCATGTCAGATAATAATATTTAATTTTTTTTTGAATTTTTATTATATATATATATATATATATATATATATATATATATATATAATTTTATTTTTAATAATTATTTTTAATTATTTTAATATTCCGATTGCGGCACTATTCATTATAGCAAGGGAATAGGGCTAAACAGCCTTCTAATGCCCCAAAAAAACATCTAATGTAGATGCTTCTACCTTATAATATGTATGAAAAGACATTCTTCAACAATGCTAATAAAATTGATACTAATAAGGTTATGAAATAACATTAAAGACTAACAATGCTTCATATGCAATAGCAACTATTACATAATCTAATAGTAAAATAGTGTTATTTTATTATATTCTATTAACCAATATATTATATTATTAAAAATTCTCATTTCTTTTGCTAATACCATGGTGTCACCCACCATGTTAAGATTCTTGTCAATTTTGGATGCCAAAAGTGTGAAAACAAAGAATTCTAATTGTAATCACTCAATTGCATTTATCACATGACAAGGTTATATATATTCACAAACCGCATACTTCCATGCACTTCGTGCAAAGTCTACTAATCAACACCAAAATTCAAACCCCTACAAAGCTAGACAAGTCATACAAACAATTTGCAAAATTTAGAAACACATCAAACGTGATAAAAACTTAATTTAACCAACTTCAGGCTGAATTTGCAAAATGCCAACAATATTGTAACCAAAACTTGAACTTGAAGACTACTTGATTCCTTCAATGTCTTCACAACTCTACACATTAGAACGTTGCCCCAAACAAACAATAAAGGTTGCTACAACACTTTGACCTCACAAGCTTAATCTATGTGCTAAAGAAGTGATAAATACAACACTCTATAGCCCTTTGCTCTTACAATTGAAGAGAAGTAATCACCACCCCAAGCCCTTGTTTGTAGAGATTTACAACTAAACCACTTGGTCGTGGCAAAGCTAATTATCTTTGATCACAAATTGCCCACGAAGATGTCCATGGAAAATCCTAGCTCATTAAGATGACCTAAATGGACAAGTTCTAGAAGAAAGAGAAACATAACAAGGAATACAAATTGACTTGAATCAACTTTAGGCAGGTCTACTCATCCCAATAACAACAAGACAAACATTTTACTCCTCACAATACAGAGAAAGATGCATATGGTGTAACTCCCACCTATAGGTGAGAATTTGCACTGTGCAAGGCTTTATTCCCTCAATAGCTTCACACATTTGCAAAAGGATCATCGCTACACATGGGAAACTACAAGTCAAGCATAATCACTTTTGTGAATGCTACAATTGTTAACTAAACCTGAGGACTCACAATATATGCACCACATTATTTCCTCGATGCTTTCACATTCAACACATTAGAACACTGTGACAAGCAAATAGTAAAGACCGATCCCAATTCTCCTCTCAAAGCACCACTCTTGTAAGAGCATTGCCTATAGTTCCTGAAACAAATGCTCTAGAAGGGGAGGCAAGAGTGTAAGTCACAATATGAACCTTCCCCAAGAGAGTCTAGTGGGCAAGAACAATGTCAAAGTATGCCTGCAAAACAAAGACTGGTTTTGGTTTAGGGTTAGGGTTAAGGGTTTAAGGTTTAAGGAGAGCAAGGTACCATTGCTGCTGTTGCATAAGAGCTATGGATGCATGCGTTAGAGTGGTGGCAACACAATCGTTGAAGAGGCGGAGAACAAATATTGAATGAACTCTTTTTTAGAGACAGACCAAGGATAGTGCGCACAATGGTACCTGTTCTACAAGAGCAATTGCACACACAGCAGATGTATATGAGTTTCCCAGGCCTACACAATTATTCAACCATGACCATGACTGTAATATGTAGACCTTCCCATGAATCATTGAGAAAATTCTCTTTATGATGCTATCTAATGATTCCTGACGCGGTCTAATTTTCTAGCTACAAACACTCCATTCAAATGCAGAGGAATAGAATGAGTTGCTGACCTGCGCTGGAAAGACAGCACCACCGGTAATAGACTCCAACTCGTCAAGCTCCGCATCAATGCAAGCCTCCACGAACACAGCTCCCGTATCATCGCACACGATCCCCGGTGATACGTACCTCCCCGCTCGGCGACGTCCCCACTCTCCCCGCCAGCGGATAAAAAAGCGCCAAGGCTCTCTCCAACGACTTCCGCAACTCTTCTCCAACCCTCTCCTTCCCCGAATGCTCCCGGTACACGCACAGCAAAGGGGTGTAGAAGTGTACCCAACTGAGATTCAAATTCGTGAAGGGCAGCCACCGATTCTCTGGCGCTGTCGGAGTGGAGGGTTTCACAAAACTCGTGCGCATGGCTTAAACCCTAAAGCTTAACTTCCTACTCTGCGCTTCACCAAAAACAGCTCACTCCGGATCTCATGAAAAAACTAATGATTTCTCAGAAGTAGTGCAATTCCAATTCGCAAGTTACAAGTGCAAATGAAAGACAGCTTCGCTAAATTTGCAAGGTGCATCATTTGCACAAGGGAGCTGTGTCGACAATGCTTGCAGCTTCTACTGTAGTTTCGAGGACGGGAATTGAATTCTAGTTTGAAAGCTGCAGCTTCACGATGGGAGGGACAGTGAGGAGCAGCGTTTTTCTTGTGGCTATGAATCGCCTTGATGCCTGAATATACATACAAGAAACCGGTGGGGTACACTAACGGCCCTGTGTCGCCATGAAGCTCAGCATAATTTCTCTCACCAGCCAGGAACCCTGTTACCTGAACCAGCGATATCAGACCAATATAGAAAACTGTGCATAGACCTTGAGTAGTACATCACAAAAGAACCCCATTAGATTGACAAAGTTCTTAGTTAGCTCTTTTGAGTTAAGGTTAACTTCATGTTCTTACAGTAATTACCTCACTTGTATAGTGGTGGCAGTGCCTGCCATTGTTGAGTTAATGTTAACTTCATGTTATTATAATGCAAATGGTGTTAACTTAATGCAAAATTAATTTGAGTGGCATTGGCATTAAGTTGATATCACATTTTTAACTATTAACTTAACAATTAGAATATTGCAAGCCACATTAACTTTGACATTATTTTTTGTATCTAATGCACTACGGAGTATTAGATTAAGATGACCTTGCCATTAATAACTTTGCAAATCTAAAGGTGCATCTGTAGAGATAAAACTGACCAACTAACATTAATTCTGCAACAAACAAGACTCAAAATCTCTCCATGATGATGGCTGACTTTGAGGTTCCCACTAGACTACGATTTCAAGCCAGGCAAGAATTCACAAATCGTCTCAAGTTATGGGTTTCAGAGGCTTGAGACAGGGTTTCTCGATGCAAGCACACCTGCGACATGTAGGCATCCCAATCGATCTTCGTGTCTGAAGATCCCAGAAGATCACACAAAAACCGAATCACACAAGGTCAGCTCCAAATCATAGACTTGCACAGATCGACATTCAAACTAATTCAATCTGCAAAGACAATCGGCAAATTAGGGTACAAGCGAGTGGAGAGCTTCACTTCGATCAAGAGCAATGGGAAAAATCTTTTCACCAACGAAATAAAATAGAAAACGAAATTGACGAAACAAAACTTCACAATTTCTTACACAATTTTTGTACCGGCACCGCTGAATATTGACAAAACTAAATTCTCTTCACAAAAATTAATCGAGAGCCCTAAAGAACCAAGAGGTTCAAATTATGCCCCATGGTTTTCTAGGAGTTTCAGATAGACCACCAGGGAATTTCTTTCTCCACTTCTGATTCTTTTTGGACCAAAACATGCATCATTCTTCACTAACTCCGCTGATAAACTATATTGACCCTATCTGAAATATATTAATTTCACAATAAGATCAATCAATTTGATCATTTTAATACCACGGATCCTCAGTTTCTTAGGGTTTAATTGTTTGCAATCGACTTGGTGCTATTCGTGAGCTAAACTACAGAGTCTTTGTGCCTTCCAGTCGCGTCCAAGCTCTATGCAGATAATAAAAATGAAAAAAGATTCAGGAGGAGCTCGCAATTCGAAACAGAACGCGGAGTTGGCTATACAAAATTGACAATTCTGATTGCCTTATCATACGTTCGGGTAGAAGATGTTCAAAACCATAAGGGACCTGCGGCGGAAACACCCAAAACCGTCAATATTAAACAATTCAGCATAATTGGAGGCACCTTTTTGTATAAATAATATTCTAGTAAAATATTAGCAAGCAAAAATCATGAATACTCAAAAAAAAATTAGATTTTTCGGATGTGGTATGTAATTTCTATGATTTTTCAAAAAAGTCGGCTCTTTAGACCACTCAAACCGTCACATAGGTGGACCCTAAACTGAAATCGGTAGTTAGCAAATCAAAGTTTTGTATGTGTCCTTCAAATGCGTCAGCGAATCAAAGTTAAGCATTTGTAGGTCACATTGATGAAAGTCTAGGGACACATCTAGTAATAATCTAAGGTTTGACCTTCAATTAACACCCATTTGAGGTAACTACACCTAAAATTGAATAGATAAGCAATTCTACATGGTTTCTATTATTATATTGAATTTTTTGTTTGTTGGGTCTTGTTGGTAGTCAAAAGGAAATTCTAAATTTTCTTAAAATGCAATTTTTGGACACCATGTGAATAAACTACAAATTTTGAAAGTGTAAAAAATAGGGTTTAATCCCTAAAGTTCCTTGACTATGTTCTTGACAAAAATGCTCCAAACTGTCATTTCTAGTACAAGTACCAAATTTTTGAAAAATATCATTTTTGGACACATGTAACCATAGGATCTTGTAGTACTCTGGTTTGAAAATATGTGCAAAAATTTCAGAAATTTCCATCGTGTAGATTGCAAGATATTAGCCTTTGAAGTGACAAAGGTCTTTTTTTTGGCCCTGCAAAAAACCGGGCAGCTGCACTTCACAAGGTCAGATTATTATGAAAAAAATTCTAAAATGGTTGTGCTTCTTTGGATTCATTCTTCAGGACAAATTGGCTACATGCTTGAAAATTTTCAGATCATTTGAAATTGTACAATATATAGGAAAAAAATAGTAAATAGCAAGAAGTAGAGAATGGTTCAAAATACTAAATTTTTAAGAAGTTAATTATGGAATTGAAAAATGCCAATCTTAATGGTTGCAATGTTGTAATAAAAAATCTACATCCTACAATTTTATTTTTTTTGAAAAATATTGAAAATTGAGTGAAATAAACAACTTCAAAGTTTATTTTAGAGTAGACAATCCATAACTTCCCGCAAACTAAAAATCCTGATAACATTTGACTCATTGATCAAAATGGAATGATTCAAAGCTTTCCATATACATATACATATATATATATATATATATATATATATATATATATATATATATATATATATATATATATATATATATATATATATATATATATATATATATATATAATAAACCAATTTTAATTTTAATTTTTGAAAAAAGTGATT
Organism: Pseudisothecium myosuroides; assembly: GCA_951799445.1. Classification (NCBI taxonomy): domain Eukaryota; kingdom Viridiplantae; phylum Streptophyta; class Bryopsida; order Hypnales; family Lembophyllaceae; genus Pseudisothecium; species Pseudisothecium myosuroides. The sequence continues at coordinate 10,080,923 of OX637292.1, read as the reverse complement.
TTTTTTTATCTGTCCGAACTACACAAGTTTGGAAAACAAACTATATATCATGCAATAACTTTTGACTCATATTTCCAAATGTCATGAAATTTTGTGCATATGAAATATATATATTCCTTGTTCCCACCTTCTATAAAAATTTCAAACCAAAATATGCAAATTTCTAGTCACACATACTTGCCCAAAATTTCTATGTTGCCAAAAAATGCATATTGGTCCTTTAGGGGTTAGGGCAACCAACCATAAACTCTTATGAATAGTGGAAGTACATTTTAGACAAGAATATAAACTATGCAATTTTAGAAAGCGGTCAAAGTTAGGTGCAGTTACCTTATAGCTAATGAAGTTGTATATTGTTCCTTCAATACACTAAAATTGGTAAATAGTGTTGGCTACACTAATTGTCAACAATAACACTAATTGTGATTTGCAAAGTTAGTGTTAGAATATTATTTACCCATTCTAACACTATTTTAGCTCTATAGTAAAATTTGGTCATTTCAGCATAAGTTGGAACATAAATTTGGTCATTTCAACATAAGTTGAAAAATAGTGTTGGGAGTAAAACACAGGGAACAACACTAATTATCACCCAACACTATTTACCAATTTTAGTGTAGTGGTGTGTATACATGACCTCCTTGTGTTTGAACGACTGCCTAAGAAGTGATTGAACTTGGAAACAATTTGATATCAAGAAAGTTTGACTATTGTGGAATGCAAAGTATTGAGCTCTATTGAATATCCTGAGCCCAAACTCCCAATGAAAGAAAACTCGTACACATTGGTTCAAATGCTCAAGGTTGGATTGGAAATTAGAGTACTGTCTATCTTAGCTATTAATATTGACACTAGTGAAAACATGGTCAATCGGTAGACCAGAAAAATGACCCTAACCCTGTAACGCTGGGACAGCCATTTTGTGGCTTTTGGATGACTGTGCAATCATCTGGACATTGTTTGAAAACTTTTTTTCATACATTTCTCTTTTGTTCACCCTTCATGATGGATTACAAAGAGTGTATAGTTGAATTTGTAGTCATGCAAGTGTCTACCTTCACATAAATGTGAAATTATTAAAAAAAAAGGATCACAAAATATGCTATTTTAGTGTATTTTGGGAAGTTGTTGTTCCTTGCTCTAAATCTGAAATTTCTCCATAAAAAGGATATTTTTTGAGTTTGAGCCCAACTAACAAAATGAAGGTCATTGACTCTAGTTTCTTCTCCAATTTGAATTTTGAAAAAAATTCCTAATATTGAATATTTTATTGCAATTTGAACTTTGGGTGTATTTTCAATGTCTATTATTTTCTAATTATAGAATGAGACGAAAATTGAGTTTACACCATGATGTTTGTCATTGTAATATACACACATGGTGAAAATTTCAGATTTTTTGAAATAATTTTCTATTTGATGTGATTTTTCTTCACTTTTTCTTCAAAAATTTTCAAAAAAAGCTATTTTCCACAAAAAAAATCTGAATTTTTTTTAAGTAAAGAAGACATGCAGTTTCACCTCTGAAAAATAAATAATTTTTTTTTCATACATATCTAGTTTCAAAATGGCAGCAAATTGAGTGATAGGCACTGAGGCCTGAAATCAGTGGTTATAGGTCCGTCATTTAGGGGCTAAGAGAATTGGAACTGAATTGAAGCAACAATACATCTTACATCGACAAAAAGAAGAAGTGAGGAGTCAAAGGAGAGTGCAAACCAGGTGTTGCAGCCGCTTTGGAGAAGACTGAGAGTGGGGCTGCTACAAAAATCGCAATGTGGACGAGTATTTGCTGTTTTATACGAGACACAAGTGAGCAGTCAGAATGATGGTATCTTTCATAATGAGGTTTTTAGGGCTGACATGAATAGTGTAGGACCAGTTTTTTGTTTTTGTTTTTGGACAAATGGTTATGTGGCTCCAAAGAAAGAAGGTTATGAGTTTTGTGGCTCTTTCATTCTGGGGGTTTGAATTGAAGGAGGCTAATTTAGAGTATGTAATTTTGAATATATAATTTTTGTGTGCAATTTTGGCTTTGCACAAATGGATGTAATGAGGTTTTGGAAGCATTGTGGCAATAGTGTGCACGGCCATCATTTCTGTCTGACATTTTTTAACACATTTGTCCCCTTTTTTTTCTATAGGCTTGAAGTTGCACATTTTTTTTTGAGGAAATTGGGCATTTAATTGCCTAAAAAAAAAACTTGTGTAGAACTGACTTGGTGTAGGACTAACCCCTACAATCCTAAGGCCTTGTTTTTGTCAAAAGCCACTCAAAACTGTCATTTCAAGTGCAAATAGCAAAAAAAATTTAAATGGCACTTTTTTTGCATATCAAATTGTAGGATCTTGCAATAGACTAGTATAAGAATGTGTGGAAGAAATTTCAAAAACATTGACTTCACAAATTGTAAGGTAAAATAATGCATTCAAAGTGAAGAAGAATGTAAAATAGTAGGACAATGAGACTTTAGGAATTAAACCCCTCAAAGCCCAAGGCCTTTTTGGATTCAAAAGCATCATTGCTTTTGAAGTGTTATAGATCTAAATGTCACTTAGTTATAGAGATCTCAACCATACAATCTTGTAGTGTACTTGTTGTAGATGACGTGAATCAAATTTGGAGTCATTTGGTCATATAGATTGCAAGATTATAATGTTTTAGGGTTTGAAAATGATGCTGACTGAATTTTTCTAGCACCAGAATTGGAGGCGAAATTTGATTTCTAAACCTATTCAAATGAAAAAACTTTAAACTATAATGAGATTCAAAACCAGCATACAAACACATTGGTAAAAGAAAATGCCATTCAATTGACTAAGTGTGTATGCAAAATGGCTTTGAAATGTCAAAAAATAGCAATTAAAGTTGCAAAAAAACACATCTAAGGCTGAACCTCCTTCTACTAAAATGCTTCTCACTCATTCATAACTTCTTGGATCAATATGAAATTTTATCCACACAAACTAGACTAGTATGTACAACTTTTTACAAAAACATTATTGGAAACAGACACTGTATGAAGAAGAAACAAGCCGCCAAAGTTCACTCTAATCCAGAAATGTCTAGATTTTGATGTTTGAATTGCTCCCAAACATTCAAAACAACATGGATTGACATGAAAATTTTACCACAGTAATTAGACTTCAAGGGGAATATAATCCAACAAATTTTATTAACAAAAAAACATTGGATGAAGGAAATACAAGCCCCCAAGGTTGCAACCACCAAATGTAGTTTGGTGAACTCAAATTGAACATGTGAACTTTGATTGGCTTTCAAAACTTCAATACATCTTGGATTGATCTGAAAATTTAACCACACAAATTAGAAGAGAGAAAAAAAAATTTCCAACAAGTTTTATTGAATTTAGACATTGCATGCAAAAGTTACAACACTTTGAATTGGTCTTGAAACTATATGAGGACACTTTTGGTCCCTGTGGGTAGTGAGGAATTAAAAACTCTAGGCCCGTAAGGGTCATTATTTGACCAACCATATATTTAGCAAGTCAAAGTTTGAACTTCATTTTCTCACAATTTAGGAAGTTTTACCAAATAACTTTTATAGTAGAGTTAATCGTAAAGTGTGTGCAATGTAGGACCAAGAGCTAGAGTTTAGAAAAAATAAAGATAGGGTAGTTGCAAGAAATATTTCATGTTTTTCCATTAATAACACAATTTCTAGCCATAGGACTGGCAGTACTATGCAGTATGACCAATACTAAGTGTCAGCAACGCCCCAATGAATCTTTACTGTTGATTCACGGCGCTTGCAGATCTATACCATCGATTCAGTACTATGTTGTATTATAGATTGCTATGGACTACTATAGAAGCCACTAGGAGCAAAAATTAATAGAAAAGAGGTCTGTCCAGTTTTTCATTTTTAATAAGTTCAAAAAAATATCTAAAAAAATTCAATAAAAAAAGCCATTTTGCTAGAGAAGATTGGGCTTGCATTGCACCAAAGAATTCCTCTAGAAATTTTTTATACCTCTTTGTAGCCTTTGTGCGAAGGAAGGTCACTTTGACCCCATGTGCGCAACCGACATGTCGCTATTTTCATAAAAAATCATTGTTAATCCTTGTAATGTTAGTAGACTTCCAACATGTCCAATTTGTGGCTTCAAATTTGCAATTTTGGATCAAAAATAGGACTAAAACCCCCCAAAATGACCAAGGTAGACACCCAATCGGGGGCAAGTTAAAAATAATCTATTTTTTTTTAAATTAAAAATTATTCAATGTCTGCAACTACCGCTATACTGCATCTACCTTCTTTCCAAATTTCATGCCAAACAGACTAAGGATGCAAAAGTTATGAACAAAAAATCACCTGTCCGAGGGCAAGGGGATAAGAAATAGGACAACATCACAAAGTTCCTCTGTCACGAAATGTCAACAGTAATCGCACGATTATCGTCAAGCATTGCTTTCGTGTTACATTCATTCATTTGGAAACATGATTACAATACGATAATGACATTCATTAATACCATGCAGTTGAGGCATGTCATTCATATTTGAGTTTGAAGTACTAAAGTTGCACGATAACTATGCATGACGAAATATGTACGACTTTAGTGGTTTAGTGATGGGTGACTAACTTCGTGCAACATTAGTGCTTTTCTAAGACATATTAAGTTAGTGCAATAATCACACAACATCATGTCCATGCATAGTTATTGTACTAACATTGCATTTTCTTATTTTTCACAATTTCAATACTAAGTCAATTGAAAAGCGGTAGGAATTATATTCAAAGTAGAAATTCAGACTTCATTTAGGCATAGAAGAATAACTTTTCTCAAAAAACTTTGAACTAAGAAATGTTAGTAAATTAAGATAGCTTTCATCTTAAAAAATCCGTTTGAGATTTAAAGTCTCCAGTCAAAAGTTATAGACAAAGTTCAGAGACGGGTTGGAAGAGACATTTTTTTGACATTTTCAAACATTGCCTTTGAATTTTGTCCATAACTTTTAATTGGAGGCTTTAAATCTCAAACGGATTTTTGTAGATGAAAGCTAGATTCATTTAACAACTTTTATTAGTTCAAAGTTTTAAAAAAAAAGGTACTCTACTATACCAAACTGAGGTCTGAATTCCTACTTTGAACACGATTTATACATTTTCAAAACAACTTGACTATGAGAAGTCAAGCTCTCATCTTCAAGTTATCCCATATCTTTTGAGTGTTCATAGAGTAGGTTGTAGTATAAAGATTGTAGTATAAAGAGGACCTCTCTACCCTCAACTCTCACCAATTGTCAATGAAGAGATTTCATCACTACGTTACCAAGTTTCTTGGTGGCCTAGTCATGGAATCAATTCAAGCTACAATGAAGTAATTCTTTCACTACGCTATCAAGTTTCTTGGTAGCCTATTGATGGATTTAGTTCAAGCATAAATTTGATGGCTTACAGTATTGATGAATGATAGATTCAGTTCAAAATGTTAGAAATTTAGTTAAGAATTTTTTTAAATTAGAATGTGATCAACAATTGAACATTAAAAATACTTTTTGGAACATTAATTGATACCAGTTAATAAGCATTATTGCAGTGATGACTCCAATGACATTGTTGTCGTGGATTTTTCGTATCCTTCAATGCACAAAAAATGCACGATAAAGAATGTAAATTTTTGTGCATAATTTGTGTCTTTTGCGCACTTGTGATTAACGTATAGAAGTTACATAGTTAATATGAATTTCGAAGTAGTGCCATTTCTTTGCAGTAATTGTGTGCATCGTAACGATGGGATAATTTGCAAATTAACGTACGCACCCATGAAACAATAGTAACTACATGATAATTGCTGATAATTCGTTGGTCCTGAACTTTGAGATGAAGTGTTTCTTGCAATCACCCCAAAAAACTCCTTGGAGCACCAAAACTAAGGTTGGATGGAGTTTGGTGTTGTGTTTGTTTTGTACTATTCTTAGTTAAGCCTTCCTCTGACACCCATCTACAAATACGGGAGAAAATTTATGACTAACTCTAGTATGTTGGTCATATTGATTGAGAAAGGAAGCTAAAAAGTACAATCAGTTTCATTGAAAACTAAATGTGAACTCAATAAATAATATCAGTTAAAACTTATCAATAAGTGCAAAAATTGTGGAAGCATCGAGGACAGGGTTCTTTTCAGTTTTTATGAAGTGCCAAAGTGGCAATATAAAATGTTGTGGTAGGGCTCTAAATTTCAACATTCATCCACATATTGGATAGAAAATACCACATATCACATATCCATAATTCTATTTTCTACCACAATCTGGCAATTTCATCCAAGATTTTTTTTGAAATTTGAAGTTTTATGGCTAAAAACTTCACGGTTTGTCATCATCAATTTCTAGCCAAATTGTTTTTTTCTAGTGCAATTTAGCACTAAAAAGCCCCCCCAAAAAGTTGTGATCAAGGAGTTATTGAACCTACAAAGTGATTATTGAACTTGTTCACCTTTGAATCTTCAAGCTGTTGTATATAAAATCATGGATAGTGCAATACTTGGTGGTTACTCCATCCCATGGGTGTAAATGTATATTTACACTTGGTTTTTCGAAGTCAATTTTTTTTGAAAATAGTTAATCTACTATACCTAATTGAGGTCTGAAATTTGGCTTTTAACACAATTCTTGCATTTGACATAACTATGAGCAGCCAAGCTCCTATGAATCCTAATTTACATATCCCACATGGACTGTTTGACCTACCACTACGGACCTCATTTGTATAAAGAGTTTCCTCTTTCAACTTTAAACTCACAAGTTAAAGTAATTCCAATTGAATAAATTTAAGTGACTTTTCCAAGGCAACAAGCTTCAAAAGCCACTTAAATTGATTTAATTAGACTTGATTGGATAATTTGTTTATTAATTTTCAATTGAAAACCTTGTTTAGTATTGGCCTTGTTTTATTTTGGAACTCAGAGTTTATTCCAATAGTGAACTAAGAACAAATGATAAAAAGTCTGTATTGGCCTTTGTTCATAGTGGAATTCAAGTAATAGGCTTGCTCTTACTGACTAATTTTGCAAAATTTATAACAACTGACTATGCACTTCTGATAGTTTCCATAGGAGACCTACCTTTGTTTTAATAGACTGGATGGTCACTTTGGAGCAGCCCTCCAGAGGCACCAAAATTCTTCTAATGCCTTACTAGCACTTGACAACATTTTGTTGATTCCCTTCATGGCTAATATGAGTATCATCACAAAGTTTAGACCCTACAATTTGGCAACAATTATCGTGCGGTTATCATTGTTTCATGGGTTCGTACCATAATCGCATTGACTCAGTGTATTTTTACGCACTGAATCAGTGCGAAAACAATGAATATCAATAGCGTACGATTTATGTACTTTAACTATACAATTCTTGTGTCAAAACTGCACAACAATCATATAGTTAAAGTACATAAACCGTACGCTATTGATATTCATTGTTTTCGCACTGATTCAATGCATAAAAATACATTGAGTCAGTGCGATTATGGTATGAACCCATGAAACAACGATAACCGCACGATAATTGTTGCCAAATCGTAGGGTCTAAATTTTGTGATGATGCCCAAAAGATTCTATTCACATTGATTTCTATTCAAGACTCTCTTCTTGGAAGATGCTCTCATAGCCTTCAAGCATTTTTCAAGACTTGCCATATTATTGTATAGATTTGTACAATGCTCCCTTTGTCTTTCCTGCACACTCTATAAGATCTATTGGCAATGAGATATTTTGACAAGATAAAAAGAGAGCATGTTCTACAAATTTAACATCATTGAGCACTCTCTAGTAAGACAATGGTCTATCTAATGAAATAAGAATACATATTTTTATTTCAATTATGTACATAAATGCTTAGTACGATAATCTTTGTAGAGCTCAAAGTAAATCTAATAGAAAACAATACAAGGAACAATGTAATTTGAAAAGATTGTCTTTTAAAATGCACTTTTCAATTGCTAATACTTATTAAATAACATTTATGCTCACCGGGTGAACTTTGCAAAATCCATGGAGTTCCAAAACATTATCATAGCAATGAAGTTGATGAGCCGCATCAAAAAGTGTGCCATTTCATTCACCAAATGGAAATAAGTATTGAAATTCTACAATAGCTTCAAAACAAAACCAAAGAAAGCAGTTAGAAAACAACATTCAAATCCATAAAATTAGCAAGCCTCCAAGAAGATCTCAATTAACTAATATATTAAAAATTATCTCATAAATAAAGTCCTATCAAATCTATACAACAATTCCTATACAAATCAAATGTCATGCAATAACATGCAAGATACTACCATCTTATCCAATTATGGGAGGCAAAAGACAAAAAAAAATGATCATTTTTCTATAAAAAAAAATATAGAAAACCAAATACAGGACCTTGAATTTGACTCTCAGAATTCAAACGATGCAATAAAGTATAGTAAAACATACACTAGTGGATTGATCATTCTTTGGTGATCATCTTTAATTTGAATGACATTTCAGAAAAAGATGTTATAATGTTCAAATACAACATCATACAATTCAAATACAAGACAAATGTATTTCTTCCCAAATATGTTGGAGGTACAATAATAAATCAAATTGAAAGTATCATGTGTCATTGGATTCAAGTCAATACAAAGAGAAACTTAAATTGTAATTATTGTTTACTTCAATCTATGGAAAATATCCAAATTATCATGGTGTGAATACAATGCAAATATTTGCTTTCAAGAATTGCACAAAAAAAATGATTGAAATTTGAAAACACACAACAAATTGATGGTGGAAATTGCATTTCAAAATAAAACATAAAGGTAAGTCTTCATCATTGCTTTAGTATTGCTTGATATCCTTGATCCAAAAGTAAACCTCCTAATAGTCTTAAGCTCTCAAATCTTAAATACCATTCTCACTTACAAGTGTAGTGAACATAGATTCCTCTCAGCACTTAAACTAAGGACAATAGTAAAGAATCTTGGGGCATGGTGTGGTTGGGGCAGCTTTGTGAGATGGTTGGCAAAGATGGACCGGAAAAGTCCTCCGCTGGAAGCAGCACACCTTCAGATACAAGCGCCGCGCGAAAGAGTTCCACAGCAGACTGGGTTTCGCTTCGCCCTCGAATGCCGAGTGAGGAGGAGAAGCAGCACTGGGTAAGTTACCTCGTCCCTTGACATTCACGTGCCTCAAGTTCTGGTGCATTTTGTAGTCGTTCAGAACTCTGTCTCTTTTCAGCAACGAATGGATAGACAATTCACACAAGGTTTGGTTACCTGCCCTCTTATTTTTTTTTGTCGTATTGCAGGTTCCAGATGAAGTAGCTGCGAAGTGCAGCAACTGTGATTCGGATTTTTCTGTTATCGTCCGGAGGGTATATATGTGTTTGCATTTATTTTCTGCGATACGTGGTGATGAGTCTTTATATTTGTGCTTCTTTGAGGCTCTGAATGTCTTTTGTGGAGCATAAATGTTGGAGTGAACTTGAGAAACTAGCGTGGGATAATGGAATAGCTTATTGTTGGAAGGCAGGGCTTTCAGGTCTGTGACTTTCATTAGTTTGAGGATGATGCGTGGCCTTGAATTTACGCGACTAGTTGAGTGAACTGTATATTTTACGGACATTGTTATTGTATGTTTTACGGACATTGTTGGTGTTTTATCCTGATTTATGGTGTGGTTGGAACAGCATCATTGTAGGAATTGTGGAGACGTATTCTGCGACTGGTGCACACGAGGAAGGACTCCACTGACGGCAGACGAAGGTGCTCAGACTGTGCGAGTGTGCGATTGGTGTTTGGTAAGTTCTTCGAGACCTTGGTAGTGTGCATGTCCTTTGAGGGGCAAGAACGATGGAGAGGATACGTATATAAGTTAAGTTGTCTGCTGCTGGAGTTCTGTTGCTGTGAGGTGTGGATTGGAGGACGATTTCATTGGATGTGAGCCGCTATGTTCGCTGTCATGGATGTGAACTTTAAGTGGGCTTCCGCTGGATGGTATTCGCAGGCTGAGGTGACACAGAGATTGTCGAACGCCAAGGATGTCAGCAAAGTGGCCCCTGTGCGTACCCACCAAGACTTGGCGAAGAAGTTGCAGGTAATTGGGCACTACCGGTAGTCACGTCGATGTGCATGTCTTCAAAAGTGATCTCAATTCTTTGAAGAGGGGTTCAGATAGTGGAAAATCTGTACAGAATTAGTACTCATAATTTCATTATACTTCCTTCATGGGCATCCTTTTTGGATCAGAATCTGAGTTTCTGACCGCTCTTGCTCTTTCCTTCCTGAGAGGATCGCATCTTAGTACAGTCAAAGTATGTGACTCTCACCATCATGAGGAGTTTGGCATTCTCTCTAGATAAGGTAATAGATAGGAGGGCCTTTTCCCTACTTCACCATTGGTTGAGTTAAAGCTGTGCTGTAACAGAGGATTTTGGTTTCAAATTCTTCCCTTGTGCTGATTACTGAATATGGTGAAATAGTTTACCGCATGGTTTCGTACTCGGGACATGAAGGGTGTGCGGAATGCAGCGGCCAGTTGATGTGGTCTTGGAGAGATTGTCCGACCCAGGCTTAGGTTGTTCTGTTGTCTTCTTTTTCACGATTTGTTCGCAGTAGACTATCGCAGCTGTGTCACGGATGAAAAATGTACTCCGGAGTAGTATATTGATGTAATAAAATCAGTTTGGAGCGAAGTTCAATGTTTGGAGATTTTGTGATCCCAGTCACGATGTGTGTTGCACTCTGAATCTTTAGCAGACTTGGTGGCCGTACTCAACCCTATTGAGAGTTGATCACTTCTTACTGTGTCCTATCTAAGGTAGCCGACCCATTCCTGATCACATACTGTACACACCATTTTGTGCAGGTAGAGATGAGTAATGATCAGTAATGATGCATTATGATTGGGAAAAGGATTCGTACTTGGCAAGCTAGCCCTGGGATAAAAATAGGATGACCTAGGCGATGAATATGGGATGAACAGAATCTTCACCTAGAAAATTCATGGTAGTTTTGTTTTGGAAAATAAAATTGTAAAAAATTATGGAAATCAATCCTTCGTAAACCTATTTCTATACATGGGGAAATTTTTTCACATGAAAGGTTTTAATGATTGAAGACATTCCTCAAGACGTCCATTTTTTGACTAAAGTACTTTGTCTTAATAGTGAATGGGTGAAATTAGCATTACCTTCAAAGTTAGTGTCACCACAATTTTTTTTTATGGAATCAATACAATACAAAAATATTTCAATCTAAGTTACATTGGTTCAAAATATTATAAGTTTGATAAATTTAGTGTCATAATGCTATTAGGACAAACCAATTTAGTGGTTTTAATAAATGAGTGTTAATATTTTTTATATTTTATATTTTTTGAACTCTCACCTCATTTGGTTATTTGGTAGCATATTATCAAAATTCTCAAGTTATGCAACACACATATCATTTTTTAGATAGTTTAGAGACAATACTACACCTTTAAGAGGGGCCCTAAATATTCACTTTTTAAAATTTAGGAAAATTGTTCTTACAACCAATAGGAATTTTCAAGCCTTTACTTATAAAGGACATACTTCAAGAAATTTTATTGAAAGTTTTGACAATTAAACTTATCAAAACACAAGAAAAGTATCTAGTTTTGTCTTGAAAATGAGCATTTGCATGGAGTTTTGTACGGAGTATTTGAAAGCTTTATTGATAGGTAGTAAGGAATTAATAAAAACTAATCTTTCCAAGGATGAATTAATAGTATTGCAACTAGTAAACATTCAAGAATAATAATTTGGAAAGAAACCAAACATCTACAATACAACTATTAACATATTTGAGTAGCAACTTTTGATATTTCAAATTCTCTACCAAATATTCAATTTTTGCCAATAAATTAGGTTCAAAGTATTAGTGCCCATAAAAAAATTCTAATTTTGAAAATATTTTTTCAAAAATCTTAGCATTTTTTTGTAAATTTTTTTTCAATCGTAGCTTCTACTTGGGTATGATATACAAACATATGAAAGTGAGAATAAAAAAATATATCATTATCTTGTTCTTAAATTTCATACTTGCTAGCAATTTATATTTACTTTGATTAGCAATTGCATCAATAGGGGACTTTAGCAAGAGCAAAAGGTCATAAATATATAGATGGGGAGTGAGAATCTCGTATATTGGAGAGTGTTCCCAAAGCTTTAGAGCTGGCTTTGGTGATTGGTAATGTGAGGATACATTGATAGTTTGAGGATTGGAACAATTGAAATTTGGATGAAGTTGTTTAGTTATTTTCTTGTTGCAAGAAAGTGCCATAGTTTAACTGTTGTATAACATCTATTATATTAAGTACAAATGGTCACGATCCCTGTCACGACCCGATCTCACAAAAACGGTCACGTTTTCATCCCACTTTTCTCATCCTGTTATTTCATCCCGTTTTTTCATCGTGCCCCTGTCTGTCTGTGCGTGCATGACTCCTTGACATTAAGCCTAATCCTAATGACATCGCAGAGCTTCGGTTGAAGAACTGGTAGCGAGATTGAACCGTTTGTGAAGTGTTGATTAAATATAATTATCATTTTTCATTTTATTCATCATGTTACGTTGCCGTTGCATTGCAACGGGCTCCGTTCCAGTTGTATATCAATTGCAGTTTTAGCCCAAGTTAAGAGCTGGTGCACAGTCTGTGGAATCCTTGGGATTTCGACCATCGTGGTTTGGTTCGAGATTTACTAGCTGTATGTTCGTGCTAGTCACTCCTTGCCGGAAAAGCTTTTCTCAATCCTCTCAGTTTTCTTTGAGTCGAATCTAGGGATATGATGAATCCAGTACGCTAGAGTATGTAATAGTTTGAGTAACGACCGGTATACTTCCGTACTCTGTACAAAGGGTGATTTTGATGGAAGATCTATCACACTGTACGTGTACAGAGCACGGAAGTGTGATAGATTTTCTTTTCATGGAAGAGAATTTGAAGAATTGCTGCGCGCGTGCACAAGGTGTGATTATCAATTTCGTACGTTCTTTCGGATTCGTGCTTTGTCCTTGCTAGACCACGAAATCGGTCGGCCGGGCTGAGAGATCCTCCACCTGCATCGTCAGATTCCAGACAAGCCTATGCATGACGCAAGTGGTCCAACCTGATTACAGTAGAATTTCCAGAAAGTAATAGCCCGGGGACCGGAAGAGAATATTACATTACTTAGAGAGCGAAGTTATTGCTTTAGAGAGGGGCTGTGGCAGCAATGCCGTACGAAGATCTACACTGCAACCGGTGTCGACGTTGCATTCATTTGGCGCACCACTTATTGCTCTTTTGGCCCACTAACTTACTTTCCGCTTTCACTAGATGTGGCTGGAATTCGAAGTCACGTCCACCAGAGCAGCATTTGAATTCCAAGTTCATTGAAAGTTGCTTTTCTTTTCTTACTCATTTTGTACATCTTCGATGCGTCCAAGAACTCAAGGGACCGACGGAATAACATCACTGTAGAGAAGTTCATTTTTTAGAAGTTGTACTGTATCAATGCTTTAGATATATATGCATGGACACACCATACCTTATCTGTCTGCAGCAAAGATCGGCTGGGTTTGCCACGTCGGAGTCTGGTCTCGAGCTTGTCGCTCCCCTTGGCACATGTGACAAATTGAGGCAGTGATCATGAACCGATTGAAGAGGGAGAATCCACAACTGACCGTATGAACACCAACCTGACACCAACTTGACACCCGCCGCCCCCACGCACGTGTTAATTAACAATATTATGAGTCACGTGGACCATGTGAGTGAGGTGAAGGATAGGCAATCAGCCGAATTTCGTAATCTGTTTCAGTTTTGCTCCTCGCAATGAGCCAGTGATAGTCTAAGGAACCACGCGAATTGCGAATTTCACTGTCACCAGTCACTTGAAAATGGCAGAACATCAATTAATCAACCTAGTCTGTAGTCTGTACCTCCTCCTCGGATGTCGTTCCCGAGTTAGATACATAATACATGGGGTCCAGTTTAGTTGTATCAATTCGAGAGTCAAGTTTCCAATGACAGTTTCGTGAAGCCATAATTCTACTTGGGGGCTGCTTCTACTTGCGGCCAGGGCTTTTTTTTTTGGCGAAATTTCGCCAGATTCCAACTCCCTCTGACAGATTTCCGCCACTCTGCCTGGCTCCCTCCGAATATTCACCAACAAACGGAGGGCACAGAGGGACTCCACTGTTCATCTACAGTGCGAAAAAAAAAGCCCTGCTTGCGGCATAACATCAATCGTTCAACCTAGTCTGTAGTCTGTACCTCTTCTGAAATTGTAGAGTCAAGTTTTGACTTCATGAAGGCATAATTCTCCACTTGCGGGGAGGAAAAGGAACCCACTCGCAGCGGCATTAGTTATCAATATGACTCATATGAATGATGGATCATGTGACTCCATACTCCTTTTCTTTCTATTGAACCCTGGAAGGACGGGCTGGTTGCCACCGAGGAAATCTATCAACTTTTCTGTTAATGTGTGAATCATGCATTTGCATAAAGAAACTCACTGGCATTCATTGGAGGTCAATCTACTATGCAAGACCTTTCTTTTCAACACACAATTCCAAGGATGAACAACTATAGCACTCATTAGAGGTCACCGCCGAGGAAATCAACTTTTCTAGTATTAATGTGTGAATCAATTTGCATAGAGAAATTCAATGGCATTCATGAGAGATCAAAGTTATATTGCAAGACCTTTTTTTTTCATACAAAATTCCAAAGATAACCAATAGCACTCATTAGAGGTCACCACTGCGGAAATCATCTTTTATGGTATTAATGTGTGAATCGATTTGCATAGAGAAACTCAATGGCATTTATAAGAGATCAAAATAATGTTGCAAGACCTTTCTTTTGCATATAAAATTCCAAAGATGAACAATAGCACTCATTGTGCAAGACTTTTCCTTTCTACACAAAATTCCAAAGTTGAGCAATAGTACTCATTGTGCAAGACTTTTCCTTTTTACACAAAATTCCAAGGATGAACAATAGCACTCATTGAAGGTCAAACTATTGTATAAGACCTTTCCTTTTCACACAAAATTCCAAGTATGAAGAATTGCACTTGTGTCTTACTTGGGAGGATTCTTTGTCATCCATCAAACACTTAGTATTTATAGCATCCTTCTACGGTTAACCCAATGAGGACGGGCCCATAACCACTGAGTTCTAGCCCTCATTGTCTATTAATGTGTTTGTTGCCATTTTTCAACTAGATATGAATGAAAAAGTTTATATTTTTATTTTTCAAGGATGAAATAAGATGTCTACTACAAGTGGTAAAATTTTGCACCTTTTTTGAAAAAAATTGAAATTGCTGTAAAATTCTTAAGAAAAATATGAAGAAAATCCATATAAAATATAAAATATACTAAAAAAATCTAGAATTTTCACTACAGATGTATAATATAGTGTATAACATCATAGTATAAACCAAAGTTACTATGTCATTCTATAATTTTTTTTTAATTTTAAAAACCAAGGTTATGGGCCCAAAGTTCATATTGCTATAAAATATTGAAATTCAAGATTTTTTCAAAATTTCCAGTCGGAATAGAAAATGCAATGGATAAGCTTCATTTCATTAATTGGACTCAAATTCAAAAAATACCACTTTTATGGCTCAAATTCACATCAAGAGTAAATAGCAAAAAATGACCCAAATACATGTATTACAAGGTTGATCTGCGGATTAAGCATCTTCTTCTTTAAAAAAGTCAATAAGATCATAATGAGGGACTTTGCAATACTATTCACTGAAAATGTACTCAACTACCCTTCAAATAAATAAATTGGATGAAAAAATATTTTTTCCATCCTCCAATCTCAATTGCAGTCATCTATTGGACACTTAGTATCTACATCAGGGTGAATGCACGAAACACTTGAAGCGTTTTGTCACACCCTAGTTTTTGATTTTTTTTTGGCTATAACTTCTGTGTTTTAGCTCCAAATGACTCAAAATTTATAGGGAAGATACTCATAACCATTATACACCTTGCCAAATTTTTTGGTAATTTTCAAAAATAATTTACTATTTTTAAACAGCCCCGATAATTTCTCACAATGGATGATTTAGGTTTTTTTTGTACTCTTTTAAACCCAAAAAAACGAATTTTGAGCTGAAATTTGGAGAGAATGGTCTTCCAATAGGCTTATAGCTACAGTCCAAAGGATTTGTAAAAAAACTTATTTTTATGTGGTGTACAAGTCTACAAAAGGAGTTCCTTTCTGCATTTTTTTCCAAAGGTATAAAACATTATTTTGGTGCGTTTTTTGTCAAAACCCAGCACCAAAAAGTTTTCTTTGATGGACAGTTTTTAGTTTTTTTTTTAAAAAAAATCCTATTTTTTATAAATTAAAATGTTAGAACTGGTATTTTCTTCACCGATTTTTGGGTGAATTCTAAGTCCAAAATTCTAGTGAAGAAAATACCACTTTTGACATTTTAATTTGTAAAAAATAGGATTTTTTTTTTTAAAAAACCAGAAATTTTTCATGTGAGAAAACTTTTTGGTGATGGGTTTTGACAAAAAACGCACCAAAATAATGTTTTATACCTTTGGAAAAAAATGCAGAAAAGAGCTCCTTTTGTAGACTTGTACACCACATAAAAATAATTTTTTTTTAAAATCCTTTGGACTGTAGCTATAAGTCTACTAGAAGACCATTTTCTCCAAATTTCAGCTCAAAATTCGTTTTTTTGGGTTAAAAAAAGTGCAAAAAACCCCTAAACACCCATTGTGAGAAATTATCGGGGCTGTTTAAAAATAGTAAATAATTTTTGAAAATTACCAAAAAATTAGGAAAGGTGTATAATGGTTATGAGTAGCTTCCCTATAAATTTTGAGTCATTTGGAGCTAAAACACAGAAGTTATGGCAAAAAAAAATTCAAAAACTAGGGTGTGACAAAACACAACAAATAGTACAAGTGTTTCGTGCATTCACCCATCAGTGGTATAAGGTTAAGTGTTGTGATCCTTTCTTGAATTTTTGCATATTTTTGCATAACATACCTATATCTATAATGTATTATTTATCAAAATTTCATCAAATTCATCATACAAAAAGTCTATTCTTTTAGAAGTCAAATGTTATTTTAGAAGGATATTAAGAAGTTATCACTACAAGAGAAAGGGGTGTTTTAAGTGAGTTTTTAAGTAGTGTCCTAGACACATGATTTTAAGTAATGACTTTTAAGGAGATTTTTAGCAAAATTTTACTTAAAACACATGTGTTTTAAGTCAAATTTTGCTAAAAATCTCCTTAAAGGTCATTACTTAAAATCATGTGTCTAGGACACTACTTAAAAACTCACTTAAAACACCCCTTTCTCTTGTAGTGTATGTGGTAAAAAAGTCATTAGAGCTCTCTCTATTCATTGTCCATAATTAGGACATTGGAGAGCTAAAGGGTTAAATTCCGTCCTCTATTTTTGACAACAAACCATATAATAATGTCGAGCGTGTATTTGGATGGAATAATACCTATTCTAGTGATATGTATTCCAATGTCTGCAGCTATAAATTAATTGTAAGGCCTCAATATTAGATACTAGTGACAATAAAATTTAAATTCCATTTACAACTTACAAGTAGTAAGAACTAACCCCTAGCGCTGAGTTCTTTCTTGAATTTTTGCATTCTTTTGTTTATATCTTTATAAATATATATTACTTACCTCAATTTCATCAAATTCATCATACAATACGTGCGGTTTTTCAAAAGTCAAGCATTGGTTTGGATGAATGAGAAGTTTCATTGTCATAAAAAGACCTTGGGACTTCTTTGTTTTTGGATTTTGAACCATTGCCAAGCATTATACATTGTGACTTAAGGTGAGTAGGTATAGGGAAAACAATAATTCTTAAGTGAAAAAAGGTAATCTATGAGGTCCTTAAAGGGCCATGGAGCGGTCCTCCAAAGGCCCCGCTTGTTTTCTAATGCCTCTACTTGTGAACCCATCATTACACTTCCACGATGGTATGAATCCATATCCAATCTGTTTATAGAGGGAGAAAATTGGTGAGTTGACTAAGTTCAAAACTTATACTACTTCCATCAATGTTAGGACAACATGACATCTAACACAACGTCTAGGACATCTAGAAGACCCCTCACCCTTCTAATAGAATCAACTTTAAGGTTGACTTTCAAAATATTACTCCCCATTTATGATTTTGACAAATTATAGTCTCATTTTATTGAAATGTTTTAATTTAATAAACATTATAAATTTAGGGTCATAATTAAAGTGAGATTCCAAATTGTCTTAGCTATTGAATTACTTAAATTGAATATTGCCTTATTAAACAAAAATGTCACATATATTTGACACTTGTTTTAATATGATTGAGCCTCCAAAAAAATGTTATGGACAAAATTCAAAGAGAATGTTTGAAAATGTCAAAGAAAATGTTCCTTCCAACCCCTCTCTAAACTTTGTCCGTAACTTTTGATTGGAGGCTTGAAATCTCAAACGGATTTTTGTAGATGATAATTAGCTTGACATCCCAACTTTCTTTAGTTCAAAGGTTTAAAAAAAATTAATTCTACTATGCACAAAAGAGGTCTAAAGTTATGCTTTGAATACAATTCCTACTTCTGGCTTAACTATGAGCGATTGAGCTCCAACTAAACCTAATTTCCATATCTCATATAGGTTGTTTTACCTCCACCCCACTTGCATAAAGAACTTGTGTTCTCTTATCTATACTCACAATAAATGGCATTTAAGTTATGTGAGATAATCTCTGAGTACTTTTGATTTTTTTGAATTTAACCCCTAAAAGACCAAGCTGAGTTTATTAGCAACATAATTTTTTTGGACAGCTCACTACGAATGGAAAATTTATTTTATTTCTTTGAAATTTTCACACAATATGGGGACAAAGAATATCTTTAAGGCCCAACAATTTTCATAACTTTTGACCACATAGTTTAAAAATTATTGCATGATATGTAGTTTGTTTCTCAACTTGGGTAGTCAGGGCAGATCAGAAAAAATCACTTTTTTCAAAAACAAAAATCTGAAATTTATTTTTAAGATTTATGTATAGATGAAAAGCTTTGAAACATTCCATTTGGATTAATGATATGAAAGTTATGAGGAATTTTAGTTTGCGGGCAGTTATGGATTCTCTACTCTACAATAAACTTTGAAGTTCTTTATTTTACTCAATTTTCAATAATATTTGAAAAAAATAAAATCATAGGATGTAGATTGTTTATAAGAACATTACAACCATTGGGATTAGAATTTTTCAATTCTATAACTAAATTCTTAGTAATTTTGTATTTTGAATCATTTTCTCCTTTTTTCTACTAATGTTTTTTTTTCTATACGTTTTACAATTCCAAATGACTTGAAATTTTTCAAACATGTAGCCAACTTGCCTAGAAGAATGAATCTAAAGAAGCACCACCATTTCGGACATTTTTCCGTACAAATATGAGCTTGTAGAGTGCAGCTGCCTTGTTTTTTGCAAGGCCAAAAAAAGGATTTTTTGCCAATTCAAATGCTAATATCTTGCAATCCACATGGTGGAAATTTAAAAAAAAAATTTAAACATCTTTTAAAACTAGTATATCACAAGATCCTACGGTTAGATGTATCCAAAAAGTTTTTTTTTTTCCAAAAATTGATATTTGTACTAGAAATGGCAATTTTAGAGCAATTTTGGTGAAAACATAGTCAAAGAACTTTAGAGGTTGCTAGATTTTGAATATAAGAACTAATTCTAACTAGCTATATCCTCAAGCTATTAAACTAAGAACTAGCGGGTGTTTGTACAAGGCACTTAAGATCTGCTTGTTCTTGATGGGGAAAGGATTAAAAAAACATTATTTTCTTTACAACTGGTTCATTTCCTATACTCTTAGATTTTTATTTGGTTATACAATTTAAAATACTGAAATTAAGATGGTAATTTATTCATTTCACTAACGCATGGCCTTCCCACTAAAGGCATCTTTCTCAAGTACCATCTCTGCCCTCTTTCTTTTCCTTCTCTTATTTAATTTTTTTTCACTCTCCTTCTTTACGTATATAGAAATGATGGCTAAATTAAACCCTTTTCTTCACATGCAAGGGGCTATTGGAACCTACATATCCTTTACAAATCCTTTTAAAAAATTTTATACTCAAATATCATACAACGTAGGTTACGACATTTTTGACAATTTGAAGGCCATAGACACCTTCACATATTCTTTTTAAGAACTTCTATCATAAAACCAAAACAATAAACCAAAAATTTAAATTAGATTTACAAAGAGTGAAAAAATGAAGGTAATTTGTATTTTTAAAATTTGTCATCATATATATTTTTTTGATTCTTTGTATTTCATGTCCACAACCATGTTGTTAATATATGTAGAGATCTTGTGTCAAAATTTTGGGACACTACGATACAATTTGGTCATCCAAATGATTGATTTCTTGTGTTCTTTTTAAGGACATATTCCGTCAGACAAATTTTAATTTTCCAACAAAGGATCGAACCGGAAAGCCAAAAAAACTCTCATTACATTAAAATTAATTTCTATGGTTAATAAAAAAGTTCAACAACCAAATTATCAGATTGGGCAACTTGGGGGCTACTTTGCATTTCAGTCGGAGTGTAAGGGAAGTAAACTTAAAGTGACCATGTTCTAAATGCGACTCCTATTTAGAAATGAGTGACATGTTGTTTAAAATATCTATTACTGTCAATGATGAATTAGGTAGGCTTAACCCCTAAAGGCCCAAGGTGCTTTATTTGCCAAAAAGCAGTGAAAGCTGCCATTTACGCTGCGTTCAGCCGAGAGACCTCTGAAATTACTATTTTTAGAATCTGACCGTAGGATCTAGTATTGCACTTGTATGAGATGACGTGGTGAAAATTTCACAAACTTTGACCGTACGGATTGAGAGATATGAGCATTAAAAGTTGGAAAATAATTTTTTTTCCTTCATGCCCGAAACTATAACTTGACCATTGACCATTGTTATTGGAAAAAACTTGGTCTACGCAAAGTTGAGCTTTTTTCTCTTTACATAGTACAGCATGTTAGGTACATGTGGGAAAATTTTGAAACCAATTGGCGAGGTGCAAGATATAGAATAAATTCTTACAATTCATGAAGGTGCTGAAAGTTAGATTTACATTAGGCAAACTTTAGAGCATTATGTACATTTTTTTTTTTAAAATCCGAAAATCCAAACGGCGAATATGTGTGTGTATCCTTCTTATACAAGAAGGAAAAAAAAATTTAAGAAAGATCTAAAACCTCTTAGAGGCAGAATCAATTCAAGGCCTAGAAGGTAGGCCGGTCTACTGAAAATGGAGGGGGTGGCCCTTCTAAAACCCGGGTCCCCTCCGGCCTACAGTCCCTGGTCAGGGGGTGGCAGCGGGACTGCTGGCCGCGTCCCCTGCCACGGCGCTAGCTATGCCCGGCAGTTGGCAGGGGTTCGGGCTCGGCGCAGGTAGGGCCGGCCAACGAAGCCCGGGCGCCTTGCAGCCATAGTCTCCTACACTGCCGGCGTTCCCTGCGCTGCCGCCGTTCCCTGTAGGCAAGCCGCATCTCCTTCACGTTCCCCGAGTTCCCATGCCGTGGTCGTGGTTTCGTGGTCCTTGTCCAGTATTCCAGGCAGCAACATCCCTCCATTCGACCTGTGAGTTTGCATTGGACAGGCTGCTTCTTAGTACTCTGAGCAGTATAGAAACATAGTGTCCAGTAAACAGAACACAGTGAAGGAAATAACAAGCATTGGAAGAACTTCTAGTAACTGCTTGTTATTTTTATGTTTCCCATATGTGAAGTATGTTTGCATTGTGAAAGCATTTCCACATTTCTCTATGAAATGATGCTATTTATAAAATGTGATTACATAGGAAAAATGAGGGTATTGCATGTAAAGAAATATAAAACACTCACATTGAAGTATATGATATCATTGTAGATTTTCATGATACCGCTGGAAACACCCCGAGCGCCAGCACATATACTTGTTGTCACAGGACGGACAATAAGTTTTCGGGCGCTTGAGAGGAAGAGACCCATCATTACAAACAACGCATGCAGCCCTCAAATTACTAGTTGCCGGATAACAAACTTTGCGACGTCGCACTGGACTTGGTAAGCGTGGTTTTGGATCCCAATTTTGAGTCAAAGCCTCACATAGTTGAGTTCAAAATTGCAGGTGCGTCATTGGTGGACGTGGAGGATGCTTCTTCTTGCATTTGTCCATATATATGATATACATATTGACAATGGTAGTGTCAATCAAGAAAAAAAACACTCGATGCCACCACTTGTGGGACCGGGTCTGGCACGTATATGATGCCCGCAGCTGATCCGCCACATCAACGCCTCTGATGTGCGTTGTATATTCGAGGTAAATTGGAGACGTCTGAATGCTTTCGCGTGTCGCACCATCACGCCGAGGCACTGAAACCACGGGAAATTCGCAAGGAAATTGTACTGGCACCATATGAGTTGATAAAATTAGAACTGGTCTTTTGTCCATCCATATGATACCGCAAATAGATCTTGAGTCATGCATTTGCCACTCTAGGGTCCCTTGAACTGTCTTAGCAAAATCCTTCGTGTTCTTCAAGACCAAGGGCAAACCGACTCGGTTGGCCCGTACTGTCCCAGTCGCATATATGCCCTTCTCTAGTAACTCATTGAATAGAGGTATGCTGGAAAAAAAATTATCCATTGCTATTACGTGACCTTGACCACCACTAGAAGCCAACAAACGGAGAACTACATTGCGTGCAAGCCTTGGTTGTCCTTGAGGTCGTGATGCCTCATTCACTACCGCTGGATCTTTCCCACAATAAATCTCAAAATTGAAAACATATTTTGAGACTGCATCAGCGAGGCACCAAACTTTTATTCCCCATTTCTGTGGTTTCTGAGGCATGTACTGCCTCGCCGGGCAGTACGTGCCTTTGTACCTGATCATCATTTCGTCAATTGTTCCAAACTTTCCAAGTTTCTAAGCTCGCTGACAATTCCCTCTAATTTCAGTGAACAACCACCTGAGTTGGCCCATTTTATCATATCCTGGTTGAACTTTGTCTTGCACATATTTCGATGGATTGGTGAGATGCAAACACTTGGTCAATAAAATGAAGCGGCCTCGAGAAAGAAGGTTCGATATTGTAGAACAGTGAAAAATAGAACCCTTCTTCTGCTAGTACGTTCGTATATTCGGTTGTCTTCTCATTCCCATGTACAGTACGATGGCAATGAACACCTGCAACTCCTTGACAGAACATGCTTTCCAATTAGGACCACCCGGAGTTTTGCCATGGTCATCCTCTGTAGAGGCATAACGGTTAGTCTCCGTTACAATGTCCCATAGAACACTGTATGGCCAAAATACGCGGAATAATTGCATGAATGTCGGAAAATATCTCCAATGAACATCTGCAGCTGGTGCCCCCATAAAATCCATTGGCTTCGGATCATAACTGAGAAAATCCTTGTTCCACGACCCCGCACGGTAAATATATTTTATACTGTCATGGTCAGCAATATCTCCACCGTCGTCATCGTTGTCTTCGTCACTAGAAAACAGCTCTGGTATCTCAAGATCACTGTTGCTGTCATAGTCATAAGCCACAGCTGGAAGCATCTGCCTCCGCCGTCTGGAACCCCCCAAAGACTCTCGTTCACCGCTAGTGAACTCAGTTGGCAAGTCCCTCAAAGGTAGATTGGACGTCCCCCCATCTAGTTGGAAATGCAGTAAAAATCATATTAAGAAATTATGGATGTGGTTATCACATGGTGCCAGTCGTAGAGAAGAAAAAAATGTGGAATTCAATTTTATGCTTCCATGAAGGTAAGCGAACACAGTCCAAGTGAAAAGATATTTCATGAAATCATTTGCAAAATAGATAAGTTTCTACACATTGCATTGTTCTTCTAGCAAAGTGATGAGGTGGAATGCCATGAACTATTCTATAAATTATAAGACATATACGTACATTCTAAGACATTCCACAATGTCGCCTTCATTATTCAAAAAAACAAAAAGGTCAAAGCATTGTTGTTGAATATTGTATATATGGAATGTACAATTACTCATAGAAAACTTCCACGTTCAAGTGTACTGAGGTGGACCGTAGTACAGCGTTTTCTATAAAATGTCATCGGAACTTGAAAATTTTCAAAAATTATAGGAGAACTCCTACCTTCTAGTGGTCAAGGAAAACATTTGCATATAAAAAACTCTACTATTAGTAGAAGTGAGTACTTTTGTAATTAATTCTATGACTTGTAAGTCCTAGTCTTTTTTCTTTATTTATTTGTAGAGAAAAACTAATGCCCCTGGTGTGTGTATTTAATTCTTTTTCTCTTTGTTCAAGTCTTTATGTTTTTTTTTCCCTATTTGTCTCTATATTGCCCCAATTTAGTTATAACTTCGTCCAATTTTTATTTATTTTTGGTTCCTTTATTCTTTTTTCCATTTCTTCCCTTTATTTCCCCAATTTTTTATTTTCTCCTGTCCATTACTTTTCTTTATTTCCCCATGACATGTCTTCTTTTTCCAATATTTATTTATTTCTTTTCCCATTTTATTACTTCACTGTCCCTTCTTATTTCTTTATTTTTCCTATATTTCTCAACCCCATCATATTCTTCCATTCCAGTCCTTTCTTTTTTTATCGTATTTATTTATTTATTTATTTATTTTTCTTTAGGTAATTTTTTATTCTTCCAATGATTTTCATACAGTTCTTATTCATATTCTCCTCTTTTCATTTACACAAGTATATGTTTTGTTACCTTCATTTTCACCCAATTTTCATTCCCATGTCATTTATCTTGTATTTCAGTTATTTTGTATGTATATATTCATTAATTTTTAAATATTAAAATAAAAATTCATCTCACTTCATTCTATTTCAGGTATTCCAATTTTGAATTCATAAAAGAACATCCCATTCACAATTGATCATTCCAGAACAGGAGCCATCTTTAGAAAGGAGAATTGAGAAACCGAAACTGTGTAAATTATACCAGGCTAAAGGCCCCTCGTCCCCTCCCTGGTCGTGGTAGGAAGAAGAAAGGGGTCTGAAGACTGACCTGGCCAGTCGACAGGCGTGGTCGCAAGCGCTGCTCCGCCTTCCTGTCCTTGCCAGTCGCCGAAGTCTGCCTGCGGCGCCTCCTCTCCTGGCTCACCTCCTCCAGCCCGTGACGGTGACCCCTCGCGCTAGTCTTCTGCGCCGCCACTACTTCCTGCGACGTCCGAACTCCGTCGCCTCCAACGCACTCTTGGCTGTGGGGTTCCCATAGTATTCAGCAGCATGTCTGGCGGCCAAATGAGCTCTTCCAGTGACCTCGTCTCAGGATCTGCGTATTGACCTTCATAGAAATCATCTTTGGATAACTCCTCAGACGAAGAGTTGACAGCGATTCGTACTTCTTCCTGACTGTCCATGAAATTAGGGTCTACTTCTCCAATTTCGAGATCAGCATTGTGGTCAAGAAAATCAGTGTCCCACTCTTGAACGGGCGGAACATATAATGGCGTCAGATAGGAACTGCATGGGGAGATTGGCGCACAAGGTTCGGGACTTGCACTCTTCGAAGAAGGCGTTGGATTCTTGTTGCTGGAGGCCTCCAGATCAAGTAGGCGGCAGCTTCGCCGCACCGGAAGACCATCCCATGCCAACTGCACACAATGAACTTGCAAGGTCAATAAGGAAGTATGAAATTTGTAGGTCCACGTCATGCTGAAGTTGTGAATGCTAGATTTCGAAAATTTCTAACCTTGTTGTCATCGCTTTGGACTGCTTTCTTCCGAGGCATGACTCTTGTAGACAATATAGACTTCTGCTTGGAACGTCTACTCTCTACTACTTCTCTTCTTCTTCAATCATGTAGTTTCTAAACTCAAAGTGATGAGATCACAAAGAAGTCTACAGCATGAACATGGAAGAGTGAATCTGCAACACAATTACCACTAATGCATACAACACAAACATGAGAAAACAAGAATTCCATCAACATTGGAGTCAAAATTTGCACTAGCTAGCTGTGGAGCTGTGGTTCACAGGTTTACATTGGAGCTTTCAGTACAGAATGTAGCTTGCCTTGCAATTAGTTCTCATGAATGCAGTTGCCATGCACGTACAGAAAGTAGTCATCTACTCTATAGCTATGTAGACTTCATGGAATGAGTATTGTTTTTCTTAGTAGGCTTCAATTGAATGTTGCCAATTTCAATTCAATTCAAGATCCAAAATGCATAGAATGCATGGAATTCACGATTTCCAAGCAATACATTATTATTTCAGCATTTCTAAATTATCTATCATATTGTAAACAAATCGGACGTCCACTTTCCAATGATGAATATGGTGGCTACTCAATTACAGCAGGGTGCAAATTTCTGAGTATTTTTTCTTGATCTTCATGAGTGCTGTGGACAGGCAGCGGCTTGGAAGATCGCCGCAACTGCGCTCCTCCGCTCCCTCCGGTCGTCGACCTCCATTGCCTGTGTGCCGCCCTGCTGCCTGGTCACCGCCCTCTGCTGGCCGGGTGCCGCCCTCTGCTAGTCGGGTGTTGCACTCCGCTGGCCGGGTGCTGCACTTCGCTAGCCGGGTGCTACCATGGACCGGCAGAAAGTCGCCCCTCCTCTGACGCTAGTCCTCCGCCTGCGCAGCTGGCGCAAAACTTGTCAGCGCGGGTTGTCATTCTTCTCCCCCACCTTTTGCTACCCGACTTGGTGCCCACATTCATTGCCCTCAAATGAGTCAACTCTCTATTACTCGCAGCAGACCTTGCCCGATCTGCCCGCCCTCCCCAACTTTGTAAAAAAAGGTCTATAACTTCTTCCTACAAGGTCCAATTCCGAAAAAAATTATATTCCCAAGTGCCTCTCTCCATTCTTCACCATCTATTAAAATTTCAGAGAATTTTACAAACGCAAACTCTCGTAGGTACATGCCCTAAATCCCGAAAGTCCCCTGAGGGGACTTTGGGCCTTTAGGGGTTAAATGGTCGCTTTAAGAGCAGACTAAGGGAGGCATTGAGGCAATCCATTTCCAACCACTTAAGCAATTATAGTGACAACCGAAACCGAGTACTATTGTGAAACGTTTTCATTCAAACAACCATACCGTAAGCATCAATGGACAAAGTCCAAAAGTATATATACAAAAGTTGTAGTGTATGACATGCTACACATTACCATGGAAGTTTGAAGAAAAAAATAGTTGTGATTTGAAAGAAAATCAATTTCAAAGTTAGCCATGTCTAAAACTCAGTTTTGTTCAACATGATTTGGAATTCGTTTATTTTTGTCAATTTTTTTTAGAACTCCAAAAAAACTTTTTGTGCCTTGGCATGTTGGTATACATCATTTCAAATTGTTGTACCCAAAAATTGAAGGAAATTGCCATTTATAGAATTCAAAACACCAACAGTTTGACAAACATACAAATG
This sequence comes from Pseudisothecium myosuroides, assembly GCA_951799445.1. Taxonomy (NCBI): domain Eukaryota; kingdom Viridiplantae; phylum Streptophyta; class Bryopsida; order Hypnales; family Lembophyllaceae; genus Pseudisothecium; species Pseudisothecium myosuroides. The sequence continues at coordinate 10,053,455 of OX637292.1, read as the reverse complement.
ATGTTTGTTCTCACAATATTTGATTTCTTTTGTGGAATTGAGAGTATGGGATAGCATTAGCCATTGTAGAGAGAGCATAGGTTGCAATATGGACCACTGTTACATCTTTGTGCCTTTGCATTTGAAATATTTGTTGAATTTGACAATGCATTCGATTTATATTTCACAATTGTATAATGCGTTTTTAAATTCAACTTTTTTTGTCCAAGGACTAGAGTTCATGATGCACATAATTGATCCAACAAATCTCAAAAAAAATTTATCATTGTCAATATCGTCAAAAAATTGAAAATTTGATGAGGATCAGTATAATTTTTGGCAATTTTCAGTTTTTTGATGATATTAACAATGATAAATTTTTTTTTTGAGATTTGTTGGATCAATTATGTGCATCATGAACTCTAGTCTTTGGACAAAAGAAGTTGAATTTAAAAACGCATTATACAATTGTGAAATATAAATCGAATGCATTGTCAAATTCAACAAATATTTCAAATGCAAAGGCACAAAGATGTAACAGTGGTCCATATTGCAACCTATGCTCTCTCTACAATGGCTAATGCTATCCCATACTCTCAATTCCACAAAAGAAATCAAATATTGTGAGAACAAACATCATTTGTATGTTTGTCAAACTGTTGGTGTTTTGAATTTTATAAATGGCAATTTCCTTCAATTTTTGGGTACAACAATTTGAAATGATGTATACCAACATGCCAAGGCACAAAAAGTTTTTTTGGAGTTCTAAAAAAAATTGACAAAAATAAACGAATTCCAAATCATGTTGAACAAAATTGAGTTTTAGACATGGCTAACTTTGAAATTGATTTTCTTTCAAATCACAACTACTTTTTTCTTCAAACTTCCATGGTAATGTGTAGCATGTCGTACACTACAACTTTTGTATATATACTTTTGGACTTTGTCCATTGATGCTTACGGTATGGTTGTTTGAATAAAAACGTTTCACAATAGTACTCGGTTTTGGTTGTCACTGTATACACATGTGGAGGGCGGGTTTCTTCATTGGGGAAATTTTCATGTGTGTGGAAATAGAGTTCGGGAGGTTTTCATAATTTTCTAGATTTCTATTCCTCAAAATATAATGTACTATTTGTTGCGTTTTGTCACACCTTAGTTTTTGATTTATTTTTTGACCATAACTTCTGTATTTTAGCTCCAAATGACTGAAAATTTATAGGGAAGCTACATATAACCATTATACACCTTGCCTAATGTTTTGGTAATTTTCAAAAATAATTTACTATTTTTAAACAACCCCGATAATTTCTCACAATGGATGATTTAGGGTTTTTTTGCACTTTTTTAAACCCAAAAAAACGAATTTTGAGCTGAAATTTGGAGAGAATGGTCTTCTAGTAGACTTATAGCTATTGTCCAAAGGACTTTTAAAAATACTTATTTTTTGTGGTGTACAAGTTCACAAAGAGAGCTCCTTTCTATATTTTTTTTCAAAGATATGAAACATTATTTTGGTGCGTTTTTTGGTCAAAACCCATCACCAAAAAGTTTTTTTAAATAATTTTCTTTTATTTAAAAAAAATATATATCTTATCTTTTACAAATTAAAATGTCAAAAGTGGTATTTTCTTCACTGGAATTTTGGACATAAAATTCACCCTAAAACCGGTAAAGAAAATACCACTCTTGACATTTTAATTTGTAAAAAATAGGATTTTTTTTAAAAAAAATCTAAAATTTTTCTATTTGAGAAAACTTTGTGGTGTTGGGTTTTGACCCAAAAACGCACCAAAATAATGTTTCATACCTTTGAAAAAAAATGCAGAAAGGAGCTCTCTTTGTGAACTTGTACACCACATAAAAATAAATATTTTAAAAAATCTTTTGGACAGTAGCTATAAGTCTACTAGAAGACCATTCTCTCCAAATTTTAGCTCAAAATTTATTTTTTTTGGGTTTAAAAAAGTGCAAAACCCCCCTAAATCATCCATTATGAGAAATTAACAAGGCTGTTTAAAAATAGTAAATTATTTTTGAAAATTACAAAAACATTAGGCAAGGTATATAATGGTTATGAATAGCTTCCCTATAAATTTTCAGTCATTTGGAGCTAAAACACAAAAGTTATGGCAAAAAAAATCAAAAACTAGGGTGTGACAAAACGCTTTAAGTGTTTTGTGCATTCACCCAATTACTATGAATTTTTCAGTGGAAGATTCTATTCCTCCCATATCAGTGATATAGGGTTTGCTATTTCCAACCATGGATTGAAAACAAAATCGACCAAGGGGTGTTGCAATATTGAGAGTCTTGAAGCCAATCAAAATGTGCCACAATTGTGTCACAAACCGCACCATAATTAAGAATTGTACATCTCCTTTTGAGCAGAAAGTGAACAGCCTACATAGCGAGAATGGAAGGTGATCAAGAATGGATTGCCTCCGACACCTTAAGGTAAAATAGCCCATTATGGACAAAAGACCCATTGTGGACATCTAGAAATGATCCCATTATAATTTTCTTTTGGATAGTGAATGAAATTTGGGCCACAATCAATGTCTTAGCTAACCAAAATGGAGTGATTAGTGAACACAATAGAAACTTTTAGCATTTTAGTATTAATTCATTGTAGGAAGTGATTTTTTTAGGCCTTCCAAGTTAAAAAATATTGTATGTGAGTAAGATGAGCATTATGAATACAATTTTTGTTGGTTTTGGAGTAGTCTCGAGACTCTTTTAGGCCATAATGGGCAGAACACTTCAAAAATTCATAACAAATTCACACTTTGTCAAAAAAATATAATTTCAATTGCTCTCACCATTTCTATCACTTGTCTTTATGTGGGAAAAAAATTTAAAAAAATTCAACAATGACACGAGGGCAAACTCCTCATTCTGTCCGTAATGGGCTGCTTTACCTTAGTGGGGATCACTGGGAACCAGGGCTTTTTTTTCTGGTGAAATTTCGCCAGATTCCGCCAAATCTGACCACTATGGTTCTGTCTATCCAAAAACTGGCCAGTGCAGTGATGCCAGAGGGAGGGACACGAGTCCAAAAAAAAAGCCCTGCTGGGAACCCGCCAGTCAAAGCGTGCCAGCGCCGAGGTGGCCAAACCCAAGTATTAGAACGCGACGTCCCCAAGCTGCATAAACACGACACTGTTTCAGCAGCGTCTGATCTTAGACCAAGCCCGTTTCTCCGGTGTCGATCCACAGGCACTCCCAGCTAAGCTTAGTGTAACTTGTCAATTGTCATGCAACATTTCGGGGGTTGCTCCGTGACCAAGAGTCTACTGTAGTACTGAATCCCGGGGCTGCCGGGGCAGCAAGCGCAGGTGCGCTAGGTGCTAGTTCACTCCCTGTCGATCAGTCATGAGGAGTTCCATGCTTTGGGCTGTTCTGTCCATGACCCTCGTGGTCTGGACATCCGAAGCGCACTCGCAAAACGGAGGTCCTATCCCTGCAGCAGACATCCCCACACTATGCAACAGCGTCGACCGCTGCTGCATGCCCACCCCTTACACGGGCACCCCAGGCATACGAGAATTCAAGCTTGACACGATCAACAAGCAGCCATGGCGCATCCGCCGCCCAGTGCACCTGCTCACGCCATTCGAAGTCTCGCGTCTGGAGCGCGCGTACGCGATGCTCCGCGCTCTCCCCGACTCCGACCCGCGCTCACTGTACAACCAGAGGAATATGCACTGCCTGTACTGCGACAACGCGCTCGAGTTTCCTGGACAGCAGTATCCCTTAGCGATTCACGCCGGCTGGTTCTTCCTCCCCTGGCACCGCATGTTCCTGTTTTGGCACGAACGCATCCTCGCCACCATGCTCGACGACGACAGTTTCGCCTTGCCGTTCTGGGCGTGGGACAACACCCAGGAACTGGTGAGCTCATTCCCTGCGATTTACTACAACCGAAGCTCACCCCTCTGGGACCCCAAGCGCAACAACTGCTCCACTCCTGAGATTTTGATTGATCTGGATACACTTGGCGTTGGTATTTGTACGAACAAGACAAATGCGTTTCTGAGACAGCAGAATGATCGGTTGCTATTCTCGCAGTTCGTGACTGGGGCGCCCACGCCTGGGTTGTTCTATGGCATGCCGTACTACTTTGGGGATGTTGCGGGTGCAGGGGCTGGGACTCTTGAAGTATCCCCGCATGACGACGTTCATAATTGGGTGGGGGGTACTATGGGTTTTTTTACTACAGCTGGGTTTGATCCAGTGTTTTATCCTCATCACGCCAATATCGATCGGATGTGGGCGCTGTGGCACGAGCTGCCAGGGGGGGTGAGAACCTGGCCACTGGACCGAGCGTATAATGACTCGATGTTCACGTTCTACGACGAGAACGCGAATCTGGTGAAGATGAGCGTCCAGCAGACGCTCGACATGGATCTTCTCAGGTACGGATGGAAATTGAATGCAATGAGTCATCCCTCGATCGCCCGAATTTTTTATTCCTGTCTAGAATGTATATTTATTGGAGCTTGATGTATTGAAGTGTACGTCTGAGAGTCTGACGAACTTTTTCATCGACCGTACGTGCTATCAATTTTCTATGAGCTATGCACGGTTTCAAACTTCCTCCATACCATAAAACTCTTTGTAATTCAAGACTAAGTAGGCTTCTTGTGCGGTTATATGCGGCTTAGCGCTTTGATCTGAACATTATGAAAGAAATTAAACAGGTATATTATGCCGCTAGCTACCATTACTTTAGCCCTTTGGTCATCATTACTGCAAATACTCAAATGTGAGAAGTTAAGCCTTAGATCTAACATTCAGCATAATTATGAAATTGAACACAAACGCATGAAAACTGCTGATTAATCGATTTTCATGGAATTCAAAGAGTCAGAACGAACCGCCACCTAATTTCCGTCAGTGTATGTCAAATTTCGTATATGTGTTGGCTTCTAGCTCTGTTACAGCAAAGTTCGGCTCCTTGCATGTGCAGCAACCAGTGCTGTAGACCTTAAACCTTACAATCACGACATACAGTCCCATGGTGTTTGGACTTTGTCATCTCATAATTAATTGCGATGAGCTTCCTGCAACTTCAATTCCGTTAAATTGGCAATATTCCATTTGACATTTTGACATCTACATTAGCTTGTTTTCCCGATAGATATAAGCAAATTAATATGCTAAATTGCTCTGCATCCTCAACAGGGTGATGCCCACCCCCCTCCCCCTCCCTATTAAAAGAATTTCATTCCTTCCTCTCTACCTTGAGGGTCCACCGCGCCATTTTAATGGAATACTGCCAATTTAACGGAATTGACGTTCAGTAGACTTCCACCGTAAACGTAACTCTCACAATTCGTTTCCATCCTCGCTTTCTCCGCCTGCAGGTACAGTTACAAAGACATACCGACGCCGTGGGCGACGAACGGCGTGTCCCCTGGGAAAGAGAACACCATCCCCCTCTGCAACCCCCTCAACCAATCCGCCACCGAAGCCCTGATCAGCAGCACGCCCAAGCACAAAACTTCTCAAGTCCTGGGCATGACTCCGATCACGTTCCGTCTCAAACGCCCGAAGGTCCGTCCCACCAACGGCACGGAGATCCTGGAGCTGTCCGGCCTCCGCATCCCCAACATCATGGACTTCACTTCCTGGAAGGTTTATTTATTTTTCCCAGAAGCAGGGGCCTCCGACGGACCCATGTGTCCCGAGTACGCAGGGGAGTACAGATACTTTTTTACCCCCGGCCAGGCCGAGTACAACCCGAAGCGCGTGTGGCGCGTGGCCATCGGACCCAAGCTGGTGCAGATCGGAAAGGACGACGTGAAGGATGTGGTGGTGACTATGGTGCAACAGGCGCCGCCGCCGGGGCAGAACATCACTTTCAGTCGAGCGAGAATCCTCTACGACTTCGGACCCAGCATGCAACTCTAGCAGAATGATCCCAGCTAGCCTGCTGCAAAACATTCTTAAGCAATTGGACTGCTGCAGGGCGGTCTTTAGTCAAGATTCTCCAGAATTTTCTCTCCGTTGGTCCGCCAGTTGCTGAATCATGCACAAGATTTGACAGTGTTTGTACTGAAATCGGGTTCGTTCTGATGTGCTTAAGATCGAATGTTCTGTGCGAGCTCGACGTCCGATCAATTCAGGACTCTCTTCACGTAGGGATTTGGTTGAAACATCTTTCTGTCTGTTCCCGTGTCTGTATAAGTGTATCCTCGACCGCGAGCGAGAATCTCGTTTACTGGAGAGCGTTCACGATGTTTTGGAGCTGGCGTTGGTGATCGGTAATGTGGGGATACGTTGATAATTTGAGGATTGGAATTGAAATTTGGATGAAGTTATTTAGTTAGTTTCTTGTTGCGGGAGAGCGCCATGTAGTTTGACTGCTGCCTAACATTGTATCAATTGCAGAACTTTTTAGCTAATTATCATCAAGACTGTTTCAGATTAAGGGTGTTCATGTACTACCAAATTGGACACAACTTTCTTCTTTCCTTCAAAGCAGTAGCCACCTTGAAAGCATGTAGAGTTTGGAGCTAGTCTAAAATTTGCTTCTGCGGGCCAGCTCTGATACCCCTATTACTGTATTACATATGTGCTTGGCCATATCATTGTAAGCAAAATGCAGCAATCAAAGATATTTTTTGCAAAACATGAGTCTGTTCACAGGGAAGGTAGCAAGCTTTATCTGATGCACCACAAGGCAAAGTGCGTTACATTTCCCTATTTCTACTGTTCATGAAAGGGTAATATGAGTTCACCATGTGGTAGAGTGCAAATTCAACAAACAATAAACACATGAACAGGCAAAGTCTTGTATCTTCCCACATGCTAATACATTTCCAAAAAAATAATGTGATTTTACCATGTGATTCTTTGTTATAGATATTATTCCTTAAGCATTGTCCTTGGTGAGACTACCATGAAATATAATAGGCAAGTCTCATTCACATACTCCCATAGTACATACTTCATCTATAGAAGAAGTATGTACAATACATTGTATAATATATCATAGTATTATATGGAGTACAATATTATATAGTATAGTGAATACTATACTACATAATATATTGTTAAATAATGTATACATATTGATATTTCCCATAATATTCTCACCAATTCTTTACCCTATTACCATGAGGTAATCAAATACAAGAATACCATGTGGTAATCCTAAACCATGAAGTTGGCCATTACCATGAGGTCATGGTTCAATTTTTACCTCCACAGATTATGCTATTATTCAGGGAAAGAGCTGGGAAACATTAAATCCCATGAGGGATCACACTCTACTTTCCTTGTGGTTATGCTCAGCCTTCAGTTTGCTAGGATTTTCTAGATATCATCTGTATTGTGTGCTTGCAAATTGTGATGTCAAGCTCAAAGGGTGTCAATAGAGGAAAGTAACTATGTTAATTAAGCGCCTCTAGCTAGATGCTAGTTCTAAAGCTTGCTCTTCCGTCTCTGCTAAACAAAATCGATCACAGTGAAAGTACACCCTTTGTCTGAATTCTGCACTCCCCCTGCACTAGTTCGTTTTGATCTCTTATTCGTTTATGTCCTTGATAGGTTTCTGTTTCGTGAGAATTAATCACCAAATTCTCTGTACGTACATTGGATTCAAACCCAGACGGTTCACAGTTGACGTTCGCTGTTTGTCTCACACACCGAAAGAATGTGCGCAGCACATGAGAATGGGCAATTTCATTAAAATGGCGATAATATTCTTAAATGGCATGAAAACAATTTAGAACGGTCGTTCTAAATCTATACCATCACTAGATGGTTCAGAACAGTCATTCTGAAATCTATACCAGTCCTAGATGGTGAAAATGGCACACCGGCAAAGTGGCACTTGGAATACCGCCATTTTAATGAAATTGTCCATGAGAATATAAATGATGTCTGCCAGACGATAGAAGCCTGTAGAACAAAATTTGTGTTTCATGTGTGTGTGGTCTAGTATCAACAATTGAATGACGTACATTTTGTTCCACTTTCAAATAATTAAACTAGATAACTACCTAAAGGTGCTTTCGCACTTGGCGCTAAGGCAAGTGATATACGTCTGTGTTACGTAAGACTGTGGGAGGGCTTCCACACTTGCGGCTATGTGTATTGCCGAGCCTACGTGGAGGCGTAGCTGGCAGCCGCTAAAAGCAGTGTAGTTGGGCTTCCGCGGCAGTGTTATTTTTTAAGAGAAGTGTTAAGTGCAGGATAAATTTTAGCAGCTGATCAGGCGGAAATGAAGATTCTAGATCGCAAGCAGCGGTGCTACGTAAAGGGGCCTTGAAGGCACGATTAAGCTAAAATGGCGGTTAAGCTGAAACCCTAGCAAGCGCGCTTGCCCCGACATGAAAGAGATTAGCTTTGCGTTGTCGAAGCTGTGTCAAGCTTCGCACGATTCGTCCAACTGCTCAAGCATTCAAGCTTGGTGATCAGACCTTCACTGTCCAGCTTCGGCATTCTCAAGCGTGAGGACCAATTAACGCATGGAGGCAGTTCCTTCTTCCAAAAGAATTCATTTTCGACGACAGCTTCTATCGGCAGACTCAATAGAAATTCAGACGCCCTGGGTGTCGATTGCATTGCGCGCCAGTGAATAGTTCAGATTAGTAAGTAGGCTAGACCGGCAGCACTGTCAAGCAGATGAGGTCCGTCTCTTGCACCTAGCAATCGTGAGCCTGACTTTCGTGATTCAATTTCGGATGACGACACTCATAGGATTTCGCGAAACTCATGACTGGGTTGTGTTTGTACGTAGGGAGCGGTTATCATGGAAAGTTGTCCTGGGTCACTTCCAAATCGCCTATCGATTAACAATACATTCAAAGAGTGTTAGCCCAATCCTGAATCTCAAGGAGAAAAACACGGCCAAGTTAACTAGGAGGATTTCAAAACACCAATATATTGCAGGTCCTGAATTTAGTATTCATTAGCAAACTAAAGAGCAGAGAGATTTGCACAAACCTTGCTTGACAAGTAGGTCATGATCTCCCAGGGAGTTGGTAACCACAGAACGCACACTATTGATGTCGACGCTCAAGAGGGGAAGTGGACAGTCCCAGCTTTCACCGTTCCTAAAGGCACCTTGTGTGAACAAGAAGGTCGTAACTATTTCGTACAGTAACTGCGCCGTCCATCCAGCTCAAGAAATGTACCACAAGCGCAAACTCTGCGGCTGTCGCCGTTGGTTGACCACTTTAGCTTCCTGAGACCGCTGTTTACAAACGCCAAGTGCGAAAGCACCTTAAGAGGAAAAGACTCATTAGACTTTCCCATTTTTATCACAATGATTCTTGCATTATTTTAGCTATTTGGGTCACATAATCATAACCCTTGACTGATAGTTGAACTAGTCGTACTCGATCTGTGAACTGTTCCTGATTTTCCGGGAATTCTCTTGAGAATACTCCTTGGAGAGCCAAGACACAATCAGACTGAATCCAAAAGATCTGACACTGGTGTGTTGCGCATGTTACAGCTGAAAGAATATGAACCGAACATGTCAGAAAACACGGAAAGATATCATATTTCATTTTTTAACTGAATTTTGAAACACGATTGCAGACATCTCGATCAACTTCAGTCTCATGCATGGAGCGAAGCTCAACACATGTGTGGCTTAAATTAATCTGGTTTAACCAACCCTTCATTTGGATTCATGGTTATCCTTTTGGGTTCTCGATCGGAATGACCTATTTCGAAGTTAATGTACCCGGAGTTCATGTTCTTTTCCGAATATTCGATTATTCCGATTAAAACTTGGGCCTCATACTATTTCCTTGCTTTGCAGTCTCACTCTTGGGAAAAAGGAACATTATTAAAAACACTGTATGGGATTGGATACCTATTCTTGTACGTACAATCAGACCTCGTTATTATCACCTTACCTATCATGACATCATTCCGCTGTTCTCTTTTCAAACTTGAGGAACGGATATATCCGATCCAGTAGAAAACACTCCACATCGCACCGTATGTCAAAAGAAGATGTGTTCAAATGTGATAAGAAGGAGCGCATCAAGTGAGGAAAAGATTCTAGACCTACTTGCCACAGTTAAGCAACTTCATGGTACCTTTTAAATTTCATTCTTATCATCAGTTTCGTTAAATTGGCTCTGAGCCAAAAATTGTGTCACCTCCATTTTCACTAAACCACTTCCCCATGGCAAGGCAGTCTTAAATCGCAAACTGGCTAACTCCTACCCTGCAGAATCTACCCAACTCCTTACGACAACGGAGATCCACAAGTTGGATAACAACGGATCAGAACTTGCTTGCGCCAATGTCAGGCAGACACAACTCTCAAGAATCAATTGATCAAGACAGACATCTCAATCCCAACCATATCGACAAAGATACAAATGCAGCCACTCGTACCTTGAGGTCAGAATTCGCACAGAGCTTGCAGGCTTTTCTTCCTCAATGGCTTCACGGCTCTGCAAGAGGGAATACGACCACAGATTGGTATCCAAGATCGAGCATACCACTTCCGCACACCAAAACCGAATCTCTAACTTAGAACTCCCAGACCACCAAGACCTAGTGCCGCCCAGAGGGTGAATGATGCGTAACGCCCCACGAGGAAACCTGTGACAAGTCCTGCAACAACAACTCACAATACAAGCTACTCTCGTAATCTTTGATTAATTGCGGAGATTTAAAATGATGGAAACTCCAAACCATCCAAGTGTCCACCACCAACTCGATTCAAATTTTTGAATCTCAACAATAGATGTTGCGCTATCTCATATTCCTTTGAGATTTCTCTCAGAAGTACAAGTTCAAGCCTCATCTTCACTTCTTGTCCATCTTCAAGGACTTGTTCATATGTAGCTGCATCAGACTGAGTAGGTAATATATTGTTTGATTGATTTGGATGGTACAACAAGTATATGTCCCTTGTTGTATCATAAGAACACTTTAGATCTACAAGAAACTCACAAAAAGTCTCTTTGTTTTGAAGTTGAAATACAGCATAATGACACCATTGTTCTTGCTCGGAGCAATTTTTTTTCACAATCCCTACTTTTTTTTGAAGATAGTCAATACAACTCTTCAAAAATAGATTGGAACTTGAGATCCTCAGTAGCAGTTGATAACATTTTGTTGATTCCCTTCATAGCTAATATGAGTTTGCGCAAAAGATGTACGCATTGATTTCTATTCAAAGATTCTCTTCTTGGAAGAGGCTCCCACAGCCTTTAAACATTTTTCAAGACTTGCTATATCATTGTATAGTCTTGTACGATGCTTTCTTTGCACTTGTAGGAAATCCTTGTCTTTCCTACACAATATACAAGATCTATTGGCAATGAGATATTTTGATAGGATAAAAAGAAAGCATATTCTACAAATTTAACATCATTGAACATTGTCTAGTAAGACAATGGTCTAGCTATTGAAATTAGAATACATTATTTTATTTCAATCATAAATGCTTAATACAATAATCCTTGTAAAGCTCAAATAAATCTATAGAAAATGATACAAGGAACAATGTAATTTAAAAAGGGGCCATTGCAAGAAACAGTGGTACAGGGTTTTTGTCACAATAAGAAAGTTGTAGCTTCCACTTGCAATAACTTCTGCAGCATGACTCGCATGAATTTGAAATTTTTATTGAAGATGTCTGTCTTGAGTGTCATCATATCTTATATTTTTTCATAAATTTTCAAAAACCATTTTATATTTAAAAATCATTTAAACTAATATGTCACGTTTAGAATTTTAGGATTTTTTACTACGTAAGGAGTTTCCAAGTTTTATGATTTGGAGCTTAAATTTGAAAGTCATGTTTCTACCTAGAAGCATTAAAAAATAATTTATTTTATGTCCTCCACGTCCATGGAAAGAGGGTTTCTGTGTGCGCGCAGTTCTGAACAATGAAGATGGTTTCAAGATTAATTTTTTGGTGAAATCTCTTCATCATGAAGTCTTCCCAAATGTTCTATTTTTAGTTTCTTAGAAAATTATTTTTTCTATTTTTTACAAATTAAAACATCAAAGTATGTATTTTCTTCAAAATTTCAGCTTTTTTCTTTTGTGAATAACTTTTGACTCAGATTTTTTTTAGATCTGAAATTTTGGTGATATGCTATTTATAGTATTATACTAATTATCCTTATTTTATTTTATTTTAAAAAATTCATATGCAAAAGCTCATGAATATTGGAGTACTAGCCAAAAACAGCCAAAGTGGAACAAAAACTAACAATGTTTCTTGCAACGACCCAAAGATTGTCTTCTAAAATGCACTTTTTAATTGCTAACACTTATTAAACAACATTTATGCTCACCGGATGAACCATGCAAAATCCATGTAATTCCAAAATGTTGCTATAGCAACTAAGTTGATCAGCTGCATCAAAAAGAGTCATTTCTTTCACCAAGTGGAAATAAGTATTGAAATTCTACAATAGCTTCAAAACAAAACCAAAGAAAGAAGTTAGAAAACAACATCCAAACCTTTAAAATTAGCAAGGCTCTAAGAAGATCTCAATTAACTAATGTTTAAAAATTATCTCATAAATAAAGTCCTATCAAATCTTTACAACAATTCCTATACAAATCAAGTATCATGCAATAACATGCAAGATACTACCATCACTTATGCAATTATGGAAGGCAAAAGACACAGAAAAAATTCAATATGATCATTACTCTATAAAAAAAAATATAGAAAACCAAATATAAGACATTGAATTTGATTCTCGAAATTCAAACGATGCAATAAAGTATAGTAATACATACACTAGTGGATTGATCATTCTTGAGTGATCATCTTTAATTTGAATGACATTTAAAAAAAATGTTATAATGTTCAAATATAACATCATAAATTCAAATACAAGACAAATGTGTTTCTTTCCAAACATGTTAGAGGCACAATAATGAATAAAATTGAAAGTATCATGTGTCATTGGATTCAAATCAATACAAAGATAAACTTTTGTAATTGTTGTTTACTTGAATCTAGATGTAGAATATCCAAAAGTACCACAATATAAATACAATGCAAATACTTGCTTTCAAAAATTGCACAAAAAAAAATGACTAAAATTTGGAAATACACAACAATTGATGGTGGAAATTACATTTTAAAATAAAACAAAAAGGTAAGTCTTAATCATTGCTTTAGTATTGTTTGATATCCTTGATCCAAAAACATACCTCCTAATGGTCTTAAATTTTCAAATCTTAAATAACATTCTCACTAATAGGTGTAGTGAACATAGATTTTTCTCATAAACTAAGGACAATAGTAAAGAATATTTAAGAATGTATATATATATTTTTTACTCCCAATCTAGGATAGCTTCCTATATATGAATCTAATAGAAAAGAATTACCATGATAAGAGGACTATATTGGTATTTATAAAAAACTTGTATGATGAAATTAATCTTCCATATTGTAACAAAAGAAATTATTTCGCATGCTACAAAATTAGAATATTGATGTTTGTATGAAAGTTCCTAAACTATATCTCCATTATAAAATTTTATAATGCAAGTATAGCAACAAATTATATGCATATTTGTCCAAAACCAAAATTTGACATGTAGAGAAGAATGGGGCCAATAGAAGGCCTCTTCCCTTTGAAAATTGAATTTAGCAATGAACTGTGCTTCCTATAATTTAAAAAAAAAAAATATATATATATATATATATATATATATATATATATATTTATTTATTTATTTATTTATTTATTTATTTTATTTTTATTTTTATTTTTAATTTTAAAAATGGTAGACCATTGTCCATGTCGGACTATAATAAGAAAAAATTCAATTTTTTTTTTAAATTGAAAAAAAAGAAAAATGTTTTTTGGTTAATTCAACAATTTTTTTCACTACTAGTAAAGAATTGGAGGTCTTCCGGATGCCTCATTCTTCTCCTAATGCCTAGCAAATTAAATAATAAAATATCAATTTGGCAATGATTGTACATTTTATTGGGTTTGGAGTTTTTCCACAAAAACGTAGGGCATGTCTCTATATAAAACGCGCTAATTTAGGAATTTTCAGAAAAATTTGTACAATAAATTGATGTGCAATTTCTACAAGGTTTTTAAGGATTGTCACTAGTAGAAAAACATGTCCTCAATGACTATATACTTTGACCACAATGAATACAATTGAGTCATTGTGGACAATTATTTAGTCATTGTCAATATTTTTACAGTTACTATAAACATTGTTTTTCTACTAGTGTGGATTCAAGTATTTGGTGACAATCATGTGAAAAAAAAACACCTCAATTTCTTATTATCTCTACTTTGAGTCTCTATAATTTTTTTTGTATTTTCAGTTGAATATGTTGGTGCATGCTTGTTATCATTTTGTTCACATATCGCCTTAATGGCTAATAAGAGAATACATGTTGTAATAATTTCCTATTCCTTTTGGAATACATTTTTTTCAAATACATTGATGACATTGGAAATTTAATAAATTAAACTTGTCAAGAAATTGACTTGGAAATTGATCTCTACACTAGTACATAACTATAAATCTAAATAAAAATTGTAGGAAACTATATTATGTCTACATTAAACATGTTAGAAATAACATATTTGTCCATAATAGAAATCATTGAAAACAATTGAAGCAATGACATATTGGAATTAAATATCTTTGCTATTAGAACAGATGCTAAAAAAACTCTAACATAGTCTTGCACACAACATGATTATGTTGAATAAATAGAAATAGGTATATTTTGCAAGCACCACATGATTGGCAAGCATACAAATAATGTGGGATAATTAGGAGCAAAGAAAAACAAAACTACTCATACCAATACAATAGAAGATGTAAATGTAGTAGAACTATGAATCTCATTTTAGCATAATATGAAAAAAAAATTTAGAAATAGATAATTTCATGAAAATGCGGTATTACTGAACTTTGGCACTTTTATAGTTCAGACCGGCCATTCTGAAAACTATACCTTTCCTAGATGGTCAAAATGTCACACCGTCAAAATGGCTCAATAATACCGCCATTTTAATGAAATTGTTCATATTTAAATTTGTTCAACTCATAGAATGTGGGCATTTAAGTTGAAGTTTAGCTACAAATATCCATTTGCGATTTGGAGCCTTCAAAAGAAAGTTATGGACAAAATTTAGTGAGGGGTTTAGGAGGATCATTTTCATTCTCTCTTTCTAAACATTGTATATAACTTTTGAATGGATGATTCAAATCACAATTTGATTTTTGAATCTTTAATTCAACATACATCCCCATATTTTCTTAGTCGAACAAATTATTGGAAAAAATTGACTTACTATGCTTAAATGAAGTCTAAAGTTCTATAAGCTTGCAATTACTTCTCCTTTTGACATGTTTCATGTGGACTGTTATGCCTTCCAATGCCCTCTTGTATAAATTACTTGCATTCTCCTCATCCATCAATTTTCAAGGTTATTGATATTCACAATTGAACATGTTAATAATAATGAAACCACCTATTACTTATAACACATTTTTGTTGATGCTAACAGCAATTCAATATTGTTAAAATTCATTTTTATTGTTGCTAACAAAACTACGTTTGAGGCAACAAACACCATGATTGTGTGGCATAGAAGCAAACATAGATGTTCCAACGAGTAGACGTTAAAACTGAGAGTGTACACAAGGCAATGTTGGGAATGCATTATATTTTAATTCGATACCGCAAATTAGGATTCTACAAGGCAGTTGATGTTTGGGAATTGTGCATCCTCTCATTCCTCTGTGACAAAAATGCAGTGAAATTTTTTGTATTTGAGTTTCATGTGGTGAATGTTATTTTTTGATGCAGTTGTTGAGCGAGTTTTTGAAAGTGCAATAGCAAAGGGCTGGGCTCTACGCAATGCTTTAGTTCTAGTTTTCTCTTACTTAGAGAAGCAACTACATGTTGTGTTCTGTTTGGTCTAGATTAGATTCTTGGCATTTAGAATACAATGTAAAGGGTACTATCCCGTTCCTTTAACTCCGAGTTCCTTGGCTATGTTTTCACCAAAACTGTTCCAAAACTGCCATTTCTAGTGCAAGTACTAAATTCTAGAAAGAGAAAAAAACATTTTTGAATACATCTAACCATAGGATCTTGTAGTACACTGGTTTGAAAAGATGTCGAATTTTTTTTAAAATTTCCACCATGTGGATTGCAAGATATTAGTGTTTCAATTGACAAAAATCTTTTTTTTGGCCCTGCAAAAAAATGGGCAGCTGCACTTCAGAAGGTATGTATTTGTATATAAAAATGTCCAAAAGGGTGGTGCTTCTTTGGAATCATTCATCTAGGCAAGTTGGTTACATGCTTGAAATTTTTTAGATCATTTGAAATTGTACAACATATAGAAAAAAATAGTATTTAGAAAGAAGTAGAGAATGTTTCAAAATACAAAATTGTTAAGAATTTAGTTATAAAATTGAAAAATGCCAATTCCAATGATTGTGATTTTTTAATAAAAAATTTACGTCCTATGATTTAATTTTTTCAAATAATATTGAAAATTGAGTGACATGAACGACTTCAAATTTTATTTTAGAGTAGAGATCCATAACTGCCTGCAAACTAAAACTCCTCATAACTTTCATCTCATTGATCATAATAGATTGATTCAAAGCTTTTCATCTATATATAAATCTTATAAAATAATTTTCAAATTTTTATTTCTAAAAATAATGATTTTTTAATCTACTGAGGCTACCCAAGTTGAGAAAGAAACTACATATTATGCAATAACTTTTTGACCATGTAATCAAAAGTTATGAAAATTGTTGGGCCTTAAAGTTATTCCTTGTTTTTTTTTGTTTTTTTTATGTTATGTGAAAATTTCAAAGAAAAAAAATAAAAATTCCATTTGTAGTGAGGTGCCCAAAATTGCTATGTTGCTGAAAACGCAGCTTGGTCCTTTAGGAGTTAAGCAGTTGCTCATATGTGCATAATTTATTTACTTCGAAGAGAATATGAGGGTGATGGACTAGAAGTCTTGTGGGTTGAAATCAAATATAGAACGTATTTATGGATATTCCTAGAATGTTTAATGAATTGTTGAAGTTTTAAAGCCTTTAGTTAGATCACCTTTTTTCTATCATCTACAAAGTGTATGCATTATGGTTCTCAACACGTACCAAGTAAAAATAGAAATAGGTTCCTATCAATTTTAGTAATATCTACCTTATTTGCATAACCCTTGTGACAACCTCTAATGGATGAATGCATTGATAGATGAAAGAATTTATGATGATTGTGTCATGACCTTTGGTGGATGAATGCATTCATGAAGATTGTGTCATGACCTTCATGTCATGACCTTTGATGGATGAATGCATTCATGATGAAATGTATGCTAGAGAGATTGCCTCGAGATATCTAGATATCTCTAGATGGTGGATTTGTGCACTAGAATTAAAAACTCTAGTTAAATGACAAGGGCACTGGAGTGCCTAGAGATAGATATCTGCAAATGATGGATTTATACACTCGAGTTAGACAACTCCCAGATAAAGACAGGTGTGTTGGAACTTGGAGTTAGATAACTCCAAGTAGAAGATTAAGATTTGAATATGATATAATTGGCAAAGTATAACTAGGACTTTTACTTTAGTGGATGGTTCTAAATAGAACCTAAGATCATAGAAAGCTAAAGGTTAAAAAGAAGTCCTATTTTGTTTTAAAGACTAATAGTCTTTATTGATAGTCTTTATTATATAAGATGGAGCTTGGGGGTGAGGAGACTCTCTTTTGGAGATTGATCTCTTTCTATGGTCCGAGGGTGGTTTGAGCTCCTTATGAAACGTTCTTGTTAATGAGGACATTTTGTATTTGTATTTAGAATCCATTGTCAGCGGTATATAACATTATTTATTCCAAGAAGAAAGCAATTTAAATTACCTCCTACCAGTACATAGGCTTCCATTGCATCTTGATTTTGGTGCCAATATCATCTGCAATGTCATATCGTCAAGTTACAATAACGAGAACCAGAGAACTATTCTTGTAAGATGTTGAATGTCAGAAGTAACTCAGCTTGGCTTTTTTTTTGTAGTGCTTCCTTACATGTTTCTTAGTTTAGTTTCTAACGGTATGCGTTGCAAGTTTGCAGTGGATTTACGGATTATCTAAAGACGGGGTATCTATTCATCTTGGAATCCGATTACGGTTGCCTTTCAGCAACTCTATGGCAAGATCACCACTGCTTTTAACAACTGTTCAAGACAGGTATATCCCAAATTGATTAATACCGGTTGGTAGTAGCAAAGATTTCTCTACGGTTTCTCTCACTCCCAAACCAATGAAATTTGTACTTCATACCCACCCTGTTGAAAATTTGCACAAGGTCTGCATGCAGTGAGTGTTATCAGTCTTAATCTGCTTCTCCTTAACCAATTGACACAAGCCACAATGGCAAAACTGTCCTGCATTGACATTATGGCAGTTTTAGGGCCTTGCTAACTGACAGTGGTCACTCTGCTGTCATAATACTCAGGTGATTGATATTCAAACAGCTTTACGAGAACCAGACATTGGTAGGCAAGATCTCGCAGATATACTCAAAGATGTGCAGGCTCAAGAAAAGCAAAATTTAAAAATGGTAAGTGTTGCAGAGCAATTTGTGTACTTGCAACCCTCTCTAAATGCACTGGACAATGGACTTCTAAGTGCATCTTGGACATTTGTTCACAATTTACCATTTTTAAAGCTAGTATATGAGCATAGAGCAGGAGTGTAGAATATAGATCACCTTTGATGGTCATGGGATACTTATGTTATAGGTACTTGTAACATTATCTATAAGGGTGATTGCACGAAACACCTGTACTATTTGTTGCGTTTTGTCACACCCTAGTTTTTGAATTTTTTTTGGCCATAACTTTTGTATTTTAGCTCCAAATGACTCAAAATTTATAGGGAAGCTACTCATAACCATTATACACCTTGCCTAATTTTTTGGTAATTTTCAAAAATAATTTACTATTTTTAAACAGCCCCGATAAATTCTCACAATGGGTGATTTAGGGGGGTTTTGCACTTTTTTTAACCCAAAAAAACGAATTTTGAGCTGAAATTTGGAGAGAATGGTCTTCTAGTAGACTTATATCAACTGTCCAAAGGATTTTAAAAAAAACTTCTTTTCATGTGGTGTACAAGTCCACAAAAGGAGCTCCTTTCTTCATTTTTTTCCAAAGGTATGAAACATTATTTTGGTGCTTTTTCTGGTCAAAACCCATCACCTAAAAGTTTTCTCAAATGGAAAATTTTTAGTTTTTTTTAAAAAAAAACAAACTATTTTTTACAAATTAAAATGTCAAAAGTGGTATTTTCTTCACCGGTTTTTTGGACATAGAATTCACCCTAAAACCGGTGAAGAAAATACCACTTTTGACATTTTAATTTGTAAAAAATAGTTTTTTTTTTTAAAAAAAAAACTAAAAATTTTCCATTTGAGAAAACTTTTAGGTGATGGGTTTTGACCAAAAAAAGCACCAAAATAATGTTTCATACCTTTGGAAAAAAATGAAGAAAGGAGCTCCTTTTGTGGACTTGTACACCACATGAAAAGAAGTTTTTTTAAAAAATCCTTTGGACAGTAGATATAAGTCTACTAGAAGACCATTCTCTCCAAATTTCAGCTCAAAATTCGTTTTTTTGGGTTAAAAAAAGTGCAAAACCCCCCTAAATCATCCATTGTGAGAATTTATCGGGGCTGTTTAAAAATAGTAAATTATTTTTGAAAATTACCAAAAAATTAGGCAAGGTGAATAATGGTTATGAGTAGCTTCCCTATAAATTTTGAGTCATTTGGAGCTAAAACACAAAAGTTATGGCAAAAACAAAAACGAAAAACTAGGGTGTGACAAAGTGCTTTAAGTGTTTCGTGCAATCACCCATAAGGTCTTTATGTTATAGAGTACCTTCAATGGTTATAAGATACTTACTTACATCTTACAAAGATACCTATATACTAAAGAATAACCTTTAAAACAAGTTTTAGGCTCACCAAACCTAAGCTCTATGCTCTAATCTCCACATGTCACACTCATATGGTAGGAGTCCCCGACACATCCCAAGAAGGCAATTTTAGGGCCGTATGATAATTGATATTTAACTTTTTTGATAGATTTTTTTATAAAGTATTCAGTATTATTTATTGTTTTTATTTACTTTTATTTTTATTTTGTAGCAGTTTCCTAAATAGTTTTTGACTAACAATTATTTACAGTTGTGTGAAAATTGATTGAAAATTTTAGAAAAATAACTTTATTTTATTTTTAAATGTTTAAAAAAAAATATATATTTCTTAATAGACTTTTTTATGAAGTATTTGGTTTATTTTTTACCTTTTACTTTTTTAGCATTTTAATAAATTATAGTTCTATAATTAAAATATGAAAAGTATTGCTTTCCTTGTTGCCACGATTCTAAAGAGAACTAAATTGCTTAAGTACAAGGACGCATAGGAGCAAAAAGTGATTGTTTTGGCATGACTTATAGCAGACTTATAACGGATATAAGGCTTGGTTTAGACATAAACGTCCACTCAGCAACGGACAAAATCCTTTGTCCACTTGATTGTCCAACTTCGTGGGGAAGAAAATTGCCATCATTGGGTTTGTCCATTCAGTGAATAGTTTCACGCATAGAATCAAACATCCAAACATCCAATGAAATTATACTTTAACACATTCATGTCACTCATTGTTTTATAACTACTACCTTTGAACTTTGAAGTGAAAATGGAACTATCAAGACGCACAGTTTTTATATATATATTAAATTAGAATACATAAATTTTATTTTAGAATACATTTATTTGGTTTTCTATATGAAATCACTCTAAAAATATTCTTAATATATTCTAAAAATACTATTAAATGTATTCTAAAAATACTCTACCAACATTCTAAAAATATTCTAAGTAAACAAAATTCTAGAAATATTCTAAATTGTATATAAAGTAATCTAAAAAAAAAACTCTAAAAAAGTAAAAAAATTATTTGCATATTTATTTGCAATATTTCTTTCATATGTATGATCCTTCATTCTCATGGTGAAGATTTGAGTCTAGAATATTTTTCGACAAGCGTGCGCACGCCCGGACTACTGCTGGAAGATCAACTTGCTGGTGGGAGGAAGACGTCACGGACTCACCGGGAAGCAAATTTTCAGGTGAGAGCTCTCTCGATGAGACTTAAGATATTGACTAGGAAACTATTAATATTGTGTAAGTTACGGTATTTGATTCCAGATCTTATGTTATCCTCTAGTGAAACTTTTAATTGTGATGTACGTACCAAAGTATTGGGCTATGATATCGTGAACTACTGGTTTGATGAAGTAGCAAAATCATGTATTCATCTATTTTAGATCTGAAGTGACTCACCTGTTTCTAATTGATTAGTGAGACCCAAAACTTGCATTTTGTGCTGTGCTTACCAAGTCACCGAAAGCAGAACGCTCTGTTGTCGGGAAGCTGTAGAATCCTAGCTCTGAGCTGCGGCTTCTCGGTACCGCAGTACTACGAGCATTTTTCGGTTCCCAGGATCGGAGTTTATGGTACCTGCAGTACCTCTTTCCTTGTAGCGTGCAGAAATTCTAGTCAAGATCTCAACTCATTTGCTGGTTTGGGTACAAGATTTTTCGCCAGCACACTTGTTGGTTCTTCTTCGATCCGCAAGCACCAGCCACCAGTGACCATGTCGACGTCCTCGTTAACGCAGACGCTCAACTCCATCACTGCTACCAAGCTCCAGGTGCTCTCCAAGCAACATGCAGACTTCAACTCCCACAGCGAGAAGATCCTCTCGTCACTCAAGGACTCCTGAACCACCCTGCAAAGAGTGCAGCTCCTAGTGGACGGCCTCGAGTCGTGGTGCAAAAACTCCACCGCATCGTCGTTCTCGGGACCCTACCTCGAGAATGTCAAGAGTTTCCTCATCCAGGCGAAACTGGATCCCACCATACGGGGAGATCTCGTGAATGAGTGGGAGACCAATCTCACGAAAGCATTGCAGACGGAGAAGCTCAAATTCGAATACGCTGAGCTGTTCGGGAAGCTCTTGAGTGAATGGATTGCAAACTCCGATCGCACTGCACCAGACGTGGAGATCGTCGGAAGGAAGGAGATGCACGAGCAACGGGAGATGTTCGACTCGCACGTCTTCACTGCGAAGGAAACCGACGCGGTTGCCATCACCGCGTACCTTGAAGAGCTTTTCTCACCCAAAGCTGCGAAGAAATGTCTTGACAGCATGCGTGAGGACATCGGTAAGTTCAGCGAAGAGTTTCTCAACAACACGACGTTCACTGTTAAAGATTTGGGGTTGGCCATTCGGGCGCTCTTGACGGCGGATCTGTTGTCGAACGAGAAACGGGAGACGCTCAAGGAGTTCACTCGGAACCCAATGGTGCTCACCGAGGTAGCCGATGTGCTGAACATGAACCTCGCGGCGCTTTCTTCTTGGTCGTGGGGAGCGGAAGGCGAAGCGATTCCCGTGGAGATGAGGAGGCAAATCAATGGCAAGTACAGGATTTACATGGACGAGGAGATTCTGCAAGCAATTTTCTTGCATTGGATCGGAATTAAGTGGGCGGTGGAGTTCAAGCGTCACTTCCAAGTGTTCTTCGCGAGCGCAGCGTGGCAGCCGTCGACACAGCCACTCCACTGGGAAGTTTCAGGGGTTTAGGGCGGGCTAACTTGCGAAGCATTAGCCCCCCTTTTAGGCCCCCCCAGCACTAATGCACGAGGTGGGAGGGAGCAAAACTTTTGCTCCCCTATTTGCCCCATTTTTGTACGCATTAGGCCGGCCTAATTTCACTTCCAAGTAGCGATATAGATGAATTTCGGGTGCATTTTGGATGAATTTTTAGTGATTTATAGATGAAATCTGTTGAAATTTTGGATGAATTCCATTATGCAATTGGATGAATATCATTGGATATTTGGATGAAATCAAATGAAAATGGATGAATTTCTTGGTTGATTTTGGATGGAATTTTGATGAATTCTGTCAAATTATTGGATGAAGACTACTATGCAATGGCACGAATATCGGCACAAATTTGAATGAAACCAACTACAATGACTACTTGTAGATCAGACAATTACAGATGATAAAATGGATGAAACATCAGCTGGATATTTCATAATTTATTGTGAAAATGATAGGTCTGAAATACAAATGTACTCTAAAAAATCTTCACCTGCTCCATAAAATATAGCTACTCTACATTTCTTGTCAGCCAACTCCTACCCTGCAACCACAAGGCAGTTCATAGTGAGCTAAAGAGTCCAGTACACCAGCTTCAGTTACATGACTACCTTTCAGAGAGGACCGAACCCATGATATTCAGAGATAACAATAGCTACACTAGAGTTACGTACTAAACAAGCAAGAATAAGGTCCCATACGAAAGCTATAAGAGCATTGAATTCAGTCAACATAATTGTTTCATATCAATGACCGAGTACTAACACTTACGTAAAGGGTGCTTGTATTAGACAATACACCATGAAAATTGCGAATCGTTGCCCAGACACCCCTGAAGAATAATTTGAAGCATGTGAGAACCTAATCACGAAAGTCTTCAAATAACTGTAAATTAAGTTGGAATAAAGAAATAAATTTCTATCTTTTCATTGCTATTCGTCGTGAAAACAGACAAGAATTTGAACTGCACTGCTAAAGCAATTTCACATATATATGGTTGTGCTTTAAACTCACCGTTTTGCATTTGCGACCAAGTCCAGATCATGCTCCTCTATTTGCCATATACCACTCACCCCTTACCCGCACATCAGGAGTGGCCAATCGCGCGCACTCTTCGAGCTGAACCAGAATCCAGAGTTCATCAGAATTCCATACTGCCAAAGCCCATACGTTTAGGTTAGGATCTGACTTGCATGACTCATCTTCTCCAATTTATCATACTACAGACTTCATTTAGGAATGCCACTGGAAACAACAAATTAGCAAAACCATCAAAAACCAAGTGGAAGAGAGGATCACTCACTCACCTTCATTAAATTCTCAATAATCAATCGGCTGTTGACAGCAATCAGAACCACAATGCAGAGGTTGAACAATCCAGCATGACTCTGCAACATTTCGCTGCCATGAGTAGTGTCGTCCAGCATAATCAAAGAGCGTGTCTTGTCCTCCATACATCCCACATCCGTAGAAGGCAGCCTTGTCAGCTGCCAGCAACACCGCCACCGCCTGCCCATTCACAGCCCCGGGATCTGCTGGTGGAGCTGCGTTCTGCAACAATTTCCCAAATCATTAATGAATGAATCCATGTTCTCAGCTTAGGTCACAACAGAATCACTCCTACTGAAGGTTCTTATCAAGAGAAGCAGTTGACTTTCACACTTGTACTTAATTCCAGACATTGTATGCTCTCCACCAGTGATTCTCTTTTGGCTTGATATCGCCAGATTTCAACAATTTTTGGGTATAACAACCGTGTTAGAAACTGAAGGATGTCATATTATTCAACAAAAGACAATTCTCCCAACCTTGAAAACCTGCTTGCTGAATTTTTAGTCATTAGAAGAAAAGAAAAATGTTCTACCTGAGTTTTGTTACTCTTATGAACAATGGCGACCTAGCTTAATGATGTTAAGGAGGACAATGCAATTCTGTAGCCAATTTTAAAGAAAATCGTATTGTAGCTACCAAAGTAACCAAAACGACATTGCAAAATTTACCAAAAATGGTAGTGGCAAACAAATTCAATCTTGGAGGCACCCTAATGTCAAAAACAGCCTGCTCACCACGAAACCAATGCCTCTGGCGATGAAATTGGGGGCCCAGACTGTGAACGTGGCGCTATTCGCAATCCCGCTCCTGTTGGCGGTGTCGGCGTTGATGATTGTGGTGGCCGTCACTCCAGCTCCTTGCAACGAGATGAATGGCTTGTTGTAAGGGACGATTACTTTCTCGCTGCAGAAAGCATGAACTCTCAGGTCAACCAATTGCAAGAAA
This sequence comes from Pseudisothecium myosuroides, assembly GCA_951799445.1. Taxonomy (NCBI): domain Eukaryota; kingdom Viridiplantae; phylum Streptophyta; class Bryopsida; order Hypnales; family Lembophyllaceae; genus Pseudisothecium; species Pseudisothecium myosuroides. The sequence continues at coordinate 10,028,493 of OX637292.1, read as the reverse complement.
TTTATGAATTTGCACACGCCAATTTCCTTGACACAGTTAGTTGAATGTTTCTCACAATAAATTACAAACAACAGCGACCTTGGAGGTGGGCTTACTGGTACACGCCAGCCGCAATGTCAATCTGAACCCACTGCTCATTGTATTCCGGAATACTGTCGATTGCAGCTTGAATTCTATTGAAATTCGCGTTCCCCGTCTTAGACACATACAAGTGATTTCCTCCGGGATTCACAACTTTCATGTGATGATCCTCCCTTTTTCTCAAAATTTCAGATTTCAGATTTTTATTGCTGAAGCTTCCCCTGACAAATTTTGTGTGGCTTTGACCGGAACACAGCGAGACAAAGAGAAGCAGCACAAGCAGATCTAGCCAGAGCATCATCACTCTCTCATGGGGCGCCATATCCAGAATTTAGCACACATCAAGAGAATGATCACAAAGCAAGAGCGCTCCAGTTAATGCGAGGTGTCAGGATCGTAGGATTAAGAGACGAAGATCGAGTGTCGCAATCCCAACATTCTCGCCATGAACAACTCAACTGCAGCTGCAGCTAAGGCGAGCGCCTTTTCACACATAACCAAGCTGTCCAGCTCTGCAACAAGCTGCCACGATACAATCCGTCAGTGCAAGGGCTTACAACTAGATCCAAGAAATGCAAAGGCTTTTCTGCACAGATTTCACTGCAGATTGCCCAAATGCTCAGCTCTGTTGCAGTGCCAGAAGCTGCAGAGCGATCAAGTACCTCCGATGTCGCCCAAATTGCCATGAGCATTGTCATATAGAATATTGCAAGCATCGCAGCTGGGTACGCCAAAACCTTACAAAAATTCAAAACTCACCACCCAAATCAACTCAGCTAATCCTGAATCGGCTGTTGACAGCAATGAAAACCAGAAAACAGAGATTGAACAATTCGGCATGACTCTGCAATCGATCTCCAAACCCCATTTTCCACGAGCATTCTCAGATAAATTCTTAGAAAATTCCTAAGCATCGAAGCTGGATATACAAAAACCATAGGCGAATTCAAACACACCACCAAAATCAACTACGCTACTCCTGAATCGGCTGTCAATCAATCACAACCACAATACAATACAAGGATTGAACAGACCAGCATGACCCCAATTGCCATGCGCATTATCAGATTGAAAATTCCTAAGCATCTCGCAAAGCCCTCCCAAGAATTCAAACTCTCATCTCCCAAATCAACTACAAGATACTCCTCAAAATACACCTAAGAAAATTAAAGGTGAATTCAACAGAGCAATTCAAGCAATTGGGGTTCAATTCACCTGGTGGAAGATAGCGTCCGAACTGAGTGGGCTCTCTTTGTTTCTGCGATGAGCAGGCGCAGAAGCCCGCATTGTCATTTTCAAAACTTCTTCCACACGAGTAGTGGTAGTGGTAACGATCTCCTCCTTCTGCTCAGGCATCGACTCGTCGATGAGGCTCCTGCTGTCCACGGAATGGATGACCTCGGTGGTGCTGCTGCTGCTACTCCGCTTTTGTAACGTCGTCGTCATTCCGTTGTGCGTCATCGCTGGCACCTGTACGTGAATACTCAGGTGGTATATATGCAAGGTTGTTGCAATAACTCTTGCCATCTTCAATGTTCTTCATTAGACCAAAACAAGATAATCGAAGATCACCATCCTCAGAAACAATCACGTCATGCAAGTCAATAGCAGTGGCGCGTCTGAGAGAGACACTCTAACAAGAAAGAGCACAAAGAATTGAACGAAAGCCAAATCAACATAACATGAAGGCGAATCTGAGGATAACCTTTCTCGCATCTCGCCACTGGCTGTCGACTCAGCATTCAACGCCCACCACTTCCGAGAGACCGTAGAAAAGCTTAAACCGCCTAAGCACATGCACTCATAAGATATCAACCATGACTGCCTTCCCTCAATGAAAGCCCTGATTCCGACAACCAAGACTCCCGTCAAGAAATTCATGCCTTCGTCTGTAATCACATTGTCTGAAAGATCGATGGATGTCACTGAATTATTATCCTTCAAAGCTGCAAACAGCTGCAAAAGTCCAACAGAATCCCCTGCAATCGCCTGTAAGCCGACCTTCACGAGTAAAGAGATGCCATCCAAAATACTCCCTTCACATAATGAAAATCGTGGATATGCCCTAAAGAATACTTCAAAATTAGTCGAATCTGGACAACAAAAATCACAGGTGGAGTTAATGACTACTTACAAAAGAGCCCTGTCCTCCCTCACGCTGTTGTTGACCTCAATGAGCTTTGATCCTGCCAAAAGCTGCATCACGAGTCCCGACGTCACGATGGGAGTGATACATGGAATAAGGAAATATTGAAAAAAATATTTAAATTTCCATGTATGAACATTTTGTGAAATCTATTTTTTATTGATTTTTTAATTTAGTGAAAATAATAGAAAATTCAATAGACTACAAGTATTGCAATAACAAGGAAGCCACAATTACTTGATTGTATATTATATATATATATATATATATATATATATATATATATATATATATATATATATATAAGCTATACATAAGTCTTTTGAACTTTGAAATGAGGCCCAGAGGTCAAAGAAATCGTCCTGTACGACCCAAATTTTGCGATTGCTCTCAATGCAAAACAAACACCCAACTAGGCAAATATGTGGACAAAAGGACTTTTCGAGCACATCAACAACGTGAACAGGAAAGGAGAATTCGATTACAAAGAGAACAAGAATTACATGGCTCATTTGTAGCAGAAGATCTACATCCATCAACTGCAGAAGCTATGAATGTTGATATGGATGTACCACCATTTGAAGAAGCCGCACTGCCATCAGAACCAAATTTGTTTCCATCACAATCAATCGAAGCTCCAATTGATCAAGGACTGGAACAACAAGAGGAATGTGTGGATGTGGATGAATTACAAGATTCGGATGCACTAAATGAAATGAAAAGTACAATGAAGCATGTGTTGATTAAAGTACAAGCAGAATGGGATAACAAAAAAATGTCAATTGAATTACAAGACTACATGCTTGATGAAATGTTTGCAGGACTAGAAAAACCAGAAGAGTCAAATGAACAGAAATTAGGAGATGTACTAAGGAATATGCCAAGGGATTGGAAAGGAGACTTGGAAGGCCCATCGACTACACCATCCTCTTTCAAAAGGCTCCTTACTATGTACAAGAAGTGGGGCATGGTCGAGCCACAAAGATGGAGGATGTGTTTGGGCACAGAAGAGTACTTTCACGAGCCAGTTGTCTTGAAACCCAGCGAGGATGATACTCACGAAAGGAATGTTGCTTCACGATGTGGGTGCAAAGCTCCTACCAAAATGAAGCGATTATGCGAAATTCATGGACAAAGATGCACCGAGTGTGGAACATTGAGGGAAAAAATGATAGCCTTTGATTATTTGCCAATTTCTTTGCAATTGGAATCAATCATGTCATCAAGAATTCTTTGCACTGAAATGTTGTCGATGTGGAATAATCGAGGGCAGTGGCTAGGAAAAAATGCCCCTCCACCTTATATTCAAAATTTCTGGGACGGTGAAAAGCTAAGGGAGACACAAGATTGGTGGAATCCTTGTTGTGAATGGGAATTACCAGTGCATTGTCCTAATCATGAATGTCGCATGGCGTATTCTGCTTATCCAACCAAGTGCAACGAATTGAAAAACAACTGGAACCCTGAAACAGAGCAATATGATTTTCAATGTTGGAATTGTAGAAGTCGTGTTGTAAAACCCAAGTTGTTGGTGAAAGGGGATCCACGAAATGTTGCATTGGGAGCGCACTGGGATGGTTTCAATGTAACCAAGAAACGGACACGAGGTTGTTGGGTATTGAATGTTACCGTATTGAACGCAGGGACCTCATCCAGCATTTCACAGTTGCCTGTGTTATTCATTCCACTGGGTAACAATGAAGACTTCAATATTGAACGCATGAAGAAATGCATTTCTTCTTTTTTAGAACCATTTGTAGAAGAATTGGAGATGTTGTATTCAAAAGGTATAAAATGCAAGTATAACTATCCAATTGCTAGAATAAGCAAATTTCTACCAACTTCAAATAATGTACCAGTGATTCGGGCATTTCTGATGTTGGTAACAGGTGACCATGTTGCACAATGCAAAATTGGCAGACTAAAGAGCTCCGGGCCTGCTGGATGTAGACGTTGTAAAATGAGCTATATGAAGGTGGGTGGAGGAAAATACGCTTACAATAAAAACCAAGAGCAAGTTCTCAATCCACCTCCGAGGAGGACATCGCAAGAACTATTCCAAGGTGTAAGGGAGTGGAATGTTTATAGCGATGAACCGGAAGAAAGGAAGCATCGTAGTAAACTATCGGGTGTATCTGGAGAGTCGAAGTTGTGGCGTCTGTATCATTTGTATGGATTTGACTTATCTAAAGATTTGGTATTTGATGTCATGCATATTATGGGATTGAACCTCTTCTAAACTTATACTAAAAAGTTTTGTGAAGACATAGAGAAGCATGAACGCAAAAGCACCATCGTGGACGTTGTAAATTCAACCTGCAACTCCGTCACAGAAGCGCGTGTGGCAGAATTGAAACAAAGCCAGTGGCCTTATGATCCTATAAGTGACCAAGGAACTTATACGTCTGAGGAATACCAAAAATTTGTGCAGTGGGTGTTACCCATTATTCTGCACAAATTCAAAGGAAAATATTTGAAAGATCGTAGCAAGGAAGGATTGTATCTTGTGGATATAGCTCATTATTTTTTCAACTATACAAGGTCAAGAGGCTGGACAGAGGATGACTTCCAAGTCGTTCATCAATTGTTGCAAAAATGGCGGGTCCTCACGGAAGAATTGGATGGTCCAAATGGCAGACCTTTGGAGCATGCTGCTGGAGCAGGACACATTTTGGAAGACATAAGACGGTTTGGACATAGTGATGTGTATTGGTGTTTTCCATATGAACGAGAGATACAAAAATTCACAAACATGAACACAAACCAGAAGAATGTTGAGGCAACATTCATTAAGTTCTGCTCTCGAGCATTGTTTCAGAAGGTTAGCACCAACAAATATCAAGAACGTGACAATTTAGAGACTTCAGAACGAGCGCTTGTAGAAATACACAAATCATATTGGAATTCCGAGGAAGTTCAAGATGACCATGCGAATGATGTACTATGTCCACCGACCCATGGAAATGGTTGTCTTAGGGTATCCACAAAGGGAAAAGCTATACAACTAATGAAATTGTTGAAGTGTCCACCACAAAATGTTTGTTCTGCCACAGCAATTACAAAGGGTATCATAATTTGCCCTTGTCATAATAGACCGGAACAAGCTGATTCCATTATATCTTCTTATTTGCGTCATCAACATCCATGCATGGAAATTAATCAGACACCGTACATATATAAGCACAAAAGGTGTATGGTGGGCAATGTCTTTTATGAAGTTGGTGATGATGTTGTAGTGAAACATGATAATTTGTTGGGTACACCTTTCAAAGGCACCATCACAAAAAAATTTTCACATGAATTTCAAGGATTCATTCAAGTGTATTTTGCAGCAAAATACTACAAGCAAAGACAGACATCATCTAACGGGTAAGAAACAAACATGCTTGATGACTATACTGGTATGAATTTCATCAAGAACAATGTGTTTGTTCCTTTTGATGATACATGCATTAGGCCGATGAGTTGTATTATGCACAAATTCATGTGCATAAAAAATTCTCGTCTAGGTAGAACAAAGAACTTAGTATATGAGATGCAAGACACAATTAAACGTGATCGGTTAGTTCGTTGAATGAAATGCCATGAATTGCTGCCATTGAAGTTCCAATTGTCCAAATGTTGTAAAATAATTGGAAATGAATGGATAATTAAAATGTAAATTTTTTTAAAATTTTTGAGGTTAGAACTCAAAATCAAAAGTGAATTGTTTTACCAAATCCTTTTTGGTTTTCAAATGGTTGTGAGAATGCTATGAAAATTCTAAGAGGAAATAAATTAATAGATGACAAATATGATTTGTATTTGGTACAAAAATTTGAATTTATACTCATTCAAATTTAAAATAATTGCTAGAAGTGTAAGAAATGAATCATGCCATTTTTTTGGAATGGAAACAATACATTGTATAAGCTTCTACAATTGCATATGAGTTATGTATGTGAAATTCCTAATTTGTAATCCATATCACACAATTAGTTGATCACAAAAAAAATCAATTGTAGCTTAGTAGGTATATATTTTTTGCAATTGTTTTGAACTATGGAATGAAGTTTGACCGGTTTAGTTTTTATTTCATTTTAAGTTTTGAAAAATCATGAAATCCATGAACTATTGCAATTGAAAGCTGAATATGTTAGAACGTAGAACACATAATATCATAGTGTATGTTTTTTATTTATAAATTCTTGAGCATTTTTTGAGGAAGCATACAATCAAAATATACTTCATACCATTTTCAAATTTGAACTTAAAAAATAAATAATTCTATTAATAAACCTTAGAAATTCATGGATTTATTTCTTTGTAATTGTAAAGAGCATTTATGTTCAAAGTTCAGACAAGAGCAAGAGTTCTTTTCTAGCGAATGACATTGTAAAATAATTTCTTCTCCTATGTTCCAGGATTCATGGACTAGTATGAAGTGCCTATTGAAAAATAAAGCGACAAAGTCTTAATGCTCTTATGGCTCTTCAATAATATAAAGAGAGATTTTATGTAACTATGAGTAGTCGTCAATAGTTAATAAGATGCTTTGAGAAATTATTACAATATAGATATCCTAATATAATATATTGTAAGAACATCAAAGTCCATTTTCTTGAATGTAGTTTTAGCTAGTGGAATCCTCTTTTTCGAAGAGGAGCCCTTCTAATGAAAAGAAGCTTATATAGTGTAGTCTTTATTCCATTCTAAAAAAAGTTTAAAATCTTGGAAATTTATATCTTATTGAGTTTTGAAATATGAACCTACAACCACAATAATTTTTTTAAATTACAAAACAACATGGAAAAGTGGTTACACCATAAACTAATGCATAGTAATATACGTCCGTGGTAAAAATTTTATACTTTCTAATTGTAGGTTGTATTAGACATCAATTTTCTCCTTTTTTCACTTCATTTTTTTTTGGTAATTCCAAACCATTAAAAAGAGGAAAATTACATGATTTATAAAAGACAATGATTTCATAATAGAAAAATACAAATAAATACTTATAGTCATGGATAGTAGAAAAATGGGAATAGACAAAGTAAAATGAAAGATACTGAAAGTCAATTAATTGGTGAACCTTAGATCTTGTACTTCAAAGGATTAAGCCTTGAAGTCCCTTTCTTCTTTGGGGGGACAAGATGGATTTCCAGAATGCTCAATGTTCATCATGCTATTTTGAAATTTTTTGTGAAGATATAAAAATACATTAGATTTGTAAGGAAATAATTTTTATTGTAGTCAATGTTGGAAGCAACAGGTATGGCACACAAATTCTTTTTGCAAGTGCGGTAGGTAGAATTTTTAAAAGAAAAAAAATTATAAAACTTATTTCTTATAGATTTTAATTTTATCTACAAAGGAAACTTTCATTCATTCCATTTGGATTTGTTTTATGGAAATTGTGGACAATTTTATCTTTAAGGCAATCAGAGCATTTTTTTTGTAGGATCCATTTCTGAAGTCAATTTTTTTTTGAATTTTTTTTTCCAAGATCAAGATCTCTTTCTAGAACAATTCCACTGTTGAGGTTAGTGTGTTTGAATTCCATCTGGGAGTTATTACCAACTTAGTATTTCCTTCAATGTTGAACCTACTTCTATGCTAAAATGTTTTAATGATTGAAAATTTAGTGTGTGTTTTTAAATTTTTTTTCCTATGTGATTGTTAATTCAATTCTTCAACAAAGAAGAGTAGAAATTCAAAATCAGAACTGCAGAAGTTTTAACGTAAGATGATTGAAAGCCTAAAAATGTGGTCGATGAAGGTACTGAAGAAATTTTTTTCTTCATTGAAAATGAAAATATCCTGTAATGTATGTGGTCAAATTTTTTGAATTTATTTTAACCCATTTATATACTCGTGCAGTTGAAGATCCAATGGTTAAATATGCCAAAAAAAAATAAAAAAAAATAAATAAATATATATATATATATAAAGTAATTAATTAATTTTTTGCACTTTGCAATAGAAAAATGGCATATTGGAGTGGTTCTTGATGGATATAAGACCTTTGGACTTTAGGGAATAAACCCTAAAATAATAAGCCTTAATTTGTTTATCCAAACTTCAAAAGCATTCAGTATATATGCTCCCATTTTGCAAATGCATACCTGTTAAATTATTTATTTATTTTCTAGAAATGAAGCCACATATCTCCAATAACTTGTGAACATTCCAAATTTTTTTGTGAAGATTTGAAATTACTACAAGTTTTTAAAGTAAAAGTGAAAAGTCTTTGCAATTCAAAATATACCAAATAGAATTCAAAAAGCCGCAACATATGCTTATATTCTAGTCAAGACTAGCATAGAATAAAGGAAGTGACCATGTCATTTAAAATTAAAAAAATTTGCAAACCATGTTTGTAGGCCCAAAGTTGAAATTGCTAAACAACATTGAACATTAGGAATTTGGAAAAATTTGAAATGAGGTCATTGAGCCTTTTTTCCAATTTTAATTTGAACTTTGGACCTACAATCTCCTATTTTTTAAAGTTGAAATAGAATACACTATCTTTTTATAAATGTTAAAATATTATAAAGGAACACACACAAATGGAATAAATTTTAGAGTTTTTAGTGGATTTTGAATTTGATATGATTTTTTTCATTTTTTATTCAAACATTCATAGGAATTTGAACTATTCACTAGAAAATCTGAAACTGTGAGGACTTATGGAAGACATGTGGATTGAACTCAAAAAAATTAGATGTAAGAATGTCATTCACATACATTTGCATCATGGGAGTATAGAAAGTAATGCCACCTAAAATTGATTGAATAAGCATATGACTGTACCCCATACTATGAAATAGCTAGAGTTTTTGTTGGACATTCTTGAAAATTGAGAAATAATTAGACGTCATTGTCTTAGCTTGTACTAGAGTGTCTTGTGCCATACTACCGTTGCGAAAACCAAAATGAAATTTAAAATATTTTTTAATTTTTTAATTCATTAAAATTTTGAAATTCAATAACTTTCACATTGTAAACTTGTAGTGTGAAAGATTGCTTTCTCGTTACAAATAGAAAGCTTGTATGCAGGAAGGAGTGCAATGGATTTGTTTTGTGGCATTTGGACATGCACTGTGAATTTTTTTAATTAAATTTTTTTATTTAAAGAATTCTGTAACTTTTGCATAGTAGGTTCAAAGGCCATGAAACTGACATGAATAGGAAGCTTTGTGCACAAAGGCGTGCAAAGGCTTGTTTTGTGGCGTTTGGACATGCGATGTCAAAGGTATGCGTTTTATGAAATAAAAGATAATTTAATTCAATTTTATGATTTATAAAAAAATTGAATTCAGTAACTTCCACACCATAGGTCCAAACACCACAAAACAAAGCTTGTGCATGCCATTTCTTGAAGAACTTTTTAACCATAGCAAGAATATTGCCCAAAGCCTCATGGTCTCTTACAGTGCAACGTTTCAAACAAAACAAACATCACAAAACAAACAATCTAAATTAGGATATACTACTTTGCCTTGTGCTGTTGTTACAGTCCTATATATATATATATATATATATTTTTTTTTTTTCTTTTTTTTTCTCTTTCTATTTTTTTTCTATTTTTTTCCAATTAAAACTTTGAAATGCAATAGCTTTTGCATCTTAACTCCAAATGCCATGAAACCAAGCCCGTGCACACCTCCTCGCCAAGGGCTTTTTGATGGTACCAAGCACGCCACCGGGGACGCAAGGTCCGAGAGATCTGAACGTAACAAACAAAACAAAACAAATAGCCAAACTGGACATATGGATATGGTTTTGAAGTTGAATAACTTCTCATAAGCTTGCCCTTTCATGGTTAACCCCTAAAGGACCATTGTCCCTACGGGGGACAAATGCGTTTTCGGGCAGGTACCTACGGGCTAAAAATTTCTCCTGATTTTTTGAAACTTTTTTTGGAGGTAGAAAAACTGATAAGCTTCAAGGGAATATAATTTTTTTCACAATCGGTGCCCGGGAAAAAAAGTTATGACCATATAAGCTCAAAACAGGCTACGGGGGGCAGCTCGGGCAGCAAAAAAAAAAGGGACAAAAATTTTAATTTTTTTTTTAATTTTTTTTTTCTCATAGAGTATATTTTTGGCTTTCTGGAAAGCTTTGATTCATTTCATTTGGATATGTTATGAGAAAGTTATGGACATTCTTGTTTTTCGGACATTCTTGTTTTTCGGGCAGTTAAAGCATCTTCTTGAAAAAAATAACTTTGGGATTCATTTCTGAATGCAATTTTTCAAATTTTTCAAATTTTTTTTTTTTGGATGGTCTGATTTACTTGTTAGAACAATCTCACCATTGGGATTAGTGCATTTTAATTCCATCTAAAATATATGAATGTTTTAGATTTTCCTTCTATCTTGTACCTACATCTACTTAACAATTTTTTTAAGAATGATAATTAAGTTTTTTTTAATATTATTTTTTTTCTAGACTCTCAACTCAATTCTTCACTATAAAAAATAAAAGCTAAAAACTCTGTAGTGCAAAAATTTTAAGTTAAAAATGTTTAAAGTCAAAAAATCTAGTCCCGCAATGTGCTGAAAAACTTGTTTTTTTCACTTTAAATGCAAATATCTTGCAATCTGTGCGGTCAATAATTCTAAAAAAAATTCCACACATTCTTATACTAGTTAGGTGTAAGATCCTACGGTTGGATGTGGAAAAAAAAACATTTTTCAATTTTTTTTATTCTTTGCTATAGAAATGGCAGTTTTCAGTGTTTTTTGGCAGAAAAAAGGCCTCGGTCCTTTAGGGGTTATTGAAGACTCAAAGTGAAAATTAACTTCCACTGAAATTTCAAAAAATAGCATTACTAATGCCTTTGGAGATTTGTTCTAAGGAAAAAAAAATTAAATGACACCTCTCAGGTGGCGGAAGGCCACACCAGGCCAACACTGTGTATTGAGTTGATTCCCCCGCCTGCGCGGACTGTCGCCTGGCGTGGCAAGTTCCTGCGGGCATGCAGCGGACTCCTCCTCAGCTTGTGCGCCTGCCTCGCACGCCCGAGCCTGGCAGCCAGGTTAGCCCCCCCTTTAGGCCGGCGCTAAAGGGTCGGAAGCTCCCAGTGGCTCACGAAGGAGGAGAACGAGAGGCGTGAATATTTCTTGCACGAGTTCTCGTTCTTATATCAAGACGCAGAACGACCTCATTTCTCACGGCGATTCGGAACGATTGACCATGCACGACGACTGAAGCAAGAGCAGGCTTTCTTTATGAGCTTGCTCCCAAACAGCCTTGAGGAGCGTGTGACTCTGATAGCTGCATATGACTCTGATGGCGACAAAGACGAGGACAACAAGGACGAGAAGGACGACCAGGACGACCCAGAGAAACCTGATCAGAAGAACGCAGTGGAGGTTAAGCAATCGCTGCTCCACATTCTAGCAACTGAGTGTCTCTTCAACACCGCATTACACAACAAGTTCACGGCCGTCCGCTCCGACTTTGCTTGGTTCGGCCCCAGCTTGTCACACACCTCCATCCTCGCCGTGCTCAAATTCTTCGCCGTTTCCGAACCCTGGCTCACCTTCTTTAAGAAATTTCTCGCTGCGCCGCTCAAGTTTGTTGACGACGGACCTTCTGCTCCAACGCAGATACGCAAATGCGGCGTTCCCATGAGCCACAGCTTGAGCGACATCTTTGGCGAAGTTGTCCTCTTCTGCATGGACTACACTGTCAACCAAAGAGCCAACGGGCTGTTCGTCTACCGCATCCACGACGACTTGTGGTGGTGGAGTCCCAGCCCCAATCGATGCGTCAAGGCCTGGAAGGAAATGAACACATTCTCCCGTCTCGTCGGCCTCGAGTTCAACGCCGAAAAGACAGGCTCCGTAACCATAAACCAACCCCGGCATCCCGACCTTCCTCCCGGCGCCATCAACTGGGGCTTACTCACCTTCTCCGACACCGGGAAGTTCGAGATCAACCATGCGAAAATCGACGTCCACATCGAAGAGCTCAAGTACCAGCTCAAAGCCTGCGAGCATTCCATCTTCGCATGGGTCCAAGCCTACAACAAATACATGACCTCGATCATCCACAACTGCGCTTCCCCACCCGCGCATTGTTTCGGCAAAGACCACATCACCAACGTCACAACCACTCTCCAACGAATCCACCTCGCCCTCTTCCCAGAACACAGCGGCTCCGTCACAGCGCACCTCGGGGAGATTCTCAAAACCCGATTCAGGGTTTCCGAAGTCCCCACGGGGTGGTACTTCTGGCCGATTGCCATGGGCGGGATGGAGCTCAAATCCCCGTTCATTCCACCATTCGCCATCCTCGACAAGATCAACAAAAATCCGAAAGAAAAACTCACGAAACTGCTGGAGAGCGAGAAAGAGCGGTACCAAACCCTCAAAGAGAAGTGGGAGAAGGGGACTACCAGCCCGGGGATTTCGTTCAACATGGAGTTGCGAGGAAAGCCGTTTCTTTCTTAAGAAGAGTATGTTCGACACGGCGAGATGAGATTCGTGCATTGGAAGGAGTGTTATGAGGAGTTGTTGTCTGAGCCGGAGGAGGAGCCGTGTGAGGTGAAGCTCACGGAGAGGATGAAAGCGGAGATGGAGAAGATGAGTTCAAGGGGCAGTTGGAAATTGGGAAGCGGGGAGAATGTGAGTGTGTATTGGAAGTGGGTGGTGGCCTGCTTCGGGGAGGAGATGGTGAAGAAGTGGGGTGGGCTGGAGGTGGTGCCGCCGGGGAGCTTGCCGGTGGGGATGGTGCAGGTCTGGAAAAGCAAGAAGGTGAGGTGGGTGAAGTGAAGATCGTGAAGACGAGGACGAAGACTGGTTTTGGTTTAGGGTTAGGGTTAAGGGTTTAAGGTTTAAGGAGAGCAAGGTACCATTGCTGCTGTTGCATAAGAGCTATGGATGCATGCGTTAGAGTGGTGGCAACACAATCGTTGAAGAGACGGAGAACAAAAATCGAATGAACTCTTTTTGAGAGACAGTCTAAGGATAGTGCCCACCATGGTACCTGTTCTACAAGGGCAATTGCACACACAGCAGATGATACCAAAAATTAAATGTGCATTTTATTGATTCACATTATCTTTGAACAATTACCTAATATATTTGGTTTAGGCTAGTGTACTCTAGACACTAAATGGATGAGTTTGATTCAGCGAAACAGTACATACTGGCAACCATTTTCAGCAACATGATTAATTCAAAGCAAGTGCAACACAATTACAAGGTTTGCTTTATCCCAAACCCTCACTTCAGTCTGTCTAACAAACAATCTTCGAAAGAAAACATGATTCAAACGAAGGTTTGTAAAGCACTGTAGCTTCCAAGCAGTTCCGGCAGTCAACGATGTGAACGGGTATTTCAGCAGCTTGTTATGCAAGCATTGTATCTAGTAAAGAATAAAATTGAAGGAAGTAAGACAACAAAACTGTCATACAACACTAGGCAACACCACTGGACGCAAGTTCATACCGAACCTCCTCCATGTATTCATGGATTGCTGTTCTTGCTTCTTGCAAGGTCTGTGTGGCTTCTTTGTAAGCGGCATCAAACTCAGCATCTGCTTCAGCAAGTTCCAAAGCACTGCTCTCTTCCTCATGACTGTGAGAACACTGGTGATGGACTTTCTCATCTGCATGTGCCTGGGCACGGTCGGATGGTTTGCCAGCCTTCCGCAAAACTTGCAGAGTCGCAGTCTGGGAAGACCATGGTCAATGTCAGATTTAAATGCCTTCACACAAAGATGCAAGATTCGAAACTCATAGAAGTTGTAAAGTGCCAACAAAACTCATCAAACCTGAATATGAGGAATATTTTTATTCCGTGTATAAAACCTACTGGATATTCATTTGACCCTGTAGTACACTCAACCCTCTCTCATTGCACACTCTGTAATTGCACAAACCCTGAGAATCTCTCGTTAAATACAATATATGATTGGACGATTTCCACATTTCAAGTTGTGAACGAATGTACAGGTGCACTTAGAAGCCCATGGCCCAGTGCCATTAGAGAGGGTTGCGAATACACAAATTGCTCTGCAACACTTACCATTCTTAAATTCTGCTTTTCTTGAGCCTGCACGTCTTTGAGTATATCTGCGAGATCTTGCCTACCAATGTCTGGTTCTCGTAAAGCTGTTTGAATATCAATCACCTGAGTATTGTGACAACAGGATGACCACTATCAGTTAACAAGGCCCTAAAATTGCTTTCCTGGGATGTGTCTGAAGATGGTATGATTCTGACAGGCTAACCCCAACTCAGAAAGATCACAAAAATTATCCAAGTGTTCCGAGCAAGTTTCTGTCACTAATAATTTGCGCTTCTATTCTCTTCAAATTCAAGAATCATTGCATCGGAAACTAATCAATTCGGAACATACCTGTCTTGAGCAGTCGTTAAAAGCAGTGGTGATCCGGCCACAGAGCTGCTGAAAGGCAACCTCTGACCCCGTCTTTAGATAATTCGTAAATCCACTGCAAACTTGCAACGCAAACCCTTAGCAACTGAACTAAGCAACATGCAAGGAAACAATACGAAAGAAAGTCAAGCTGAGATACTTCTGACATTCAACATCTTACAAAAATAATTCTCTGGCTCTCGTTATTGTAACTTGATGATACTGGCACAAGATGCAAGATGCAATAGAAGCCTATATAGGAGGTAATTCAGCTTGCTTTATTCTCGGAGTAAACAAGGTAGAGAATACTGAAACCGATAGGAACCTCTTTCTATTTTCTACTTGGTACGTATTGAGAATCATAATGTACACAATTTGTAGATGACAGAAAAAAGGTGATATAAGGCTTTAAAACTTCGACAATTCATAAAACATTCTAAGAATATCCATAAATGCGTTCTATATAATTTCAGCCCACAAAACTTTTACTCCATAACCCTCATTTTCTCCTCGAAGTAAATCAAACATGCACGTATGAGAAACTGCTTAAAGGAACGGGATAGACCCATTACATTATATTCCAAATGCTTAGAATCTGATTTAGACCAAACACAACAAACATGTAGTTGCCTCTCTAAGTAAGAGAAAACTACCTCTGAAGCATTGCGTAGAGTCCAGCCCTTTGCTCTTGCACTTTCAAAAACTCGCTCAACAGCTGCATCAAGAAATGACAGTCACCACATGAAACTCAAATGCAAAAAATTTCAATGCGTTTTTATCACAGAGGACGCACACTTCCCAAACATCAACCACCTTGCAGAACCCTAATTTACGGACAGGAGCTTGCTTCTACTCCCTGTTACGAAACCTCCACGTGCTGAGCTGAACGGGGTTACAATTGTTGGATATAGAGTAAAACCCTAAACCTGGTGACTAAATTGAAAAGGCAAATGCTAAGGGATTTCAAATGCTCTACTGTTTTCCAGTCTTTGAATTTCCTTGATGAACGAAGCGTGATGCACGTCAGTACTTACAGAACTGTCATTCTATTTGCGAAATCTCAGAATTAAAACGTTTCACGGGTGGAACTAATACGGATAGAACCGCCTACAGCTACTAATATCATCACATCGTCACCGTTGGAGAAAAGAAGAATTGCAATGAAATTCCAAGTGACATTACAATTCACGCACTTACTCTTTGCAGCGATCCCCCATTCTCTTGCGCACCCTCCGCGTTGTTATCCATCGTTTTCTGCAATGTACTCAGCACTGCAGTCGTTTGAATCACCAAGCTGCGATTGATCAAATACTGTAAGAAGAAATGCGATGAACTTTGATTCGGTATCTCTTGCATAAATTTATAACACATACATTGAAATTGAATGAAAATCTGCGAAAAGAAAAGTAACGGCCAATTCCAACTCACTCCCCGACACGTTGCCGGATCGAATTCAACCAATTCAATCCCAATTTCGCATGCGCCCTTCCAATTTCAACGACTCAACCAATTTCCAAAGTAAAACTTTCGCAAATGTTGGCCTAATCTGCTGAAATTGTTCACGGACCCCAACACATCGAACACCTCAGCAACGGTGCACTACTGTACAGTACTGTCGCGCGGCTCCCAAGGGATTGTATAAGAGTGCGCGGTTTCAATCGCAGTTCTACGCGTCATGTTACGCCCTGTTTCACCCAGACCTCTTTAATGTCACAGACCTGAGGAGCGCGTGTTTATAGGGAGTTCTGAAGCATCGTGATATTCAATACCGGTATTGTATGTGAAAGGGGCACCGGTATTTAAAGAAGCCGACCCATTTGTAGTGCAGTTTTTTGAGTGTGGAATTTTTCCCCCGTGCAGAAATAGAGTTTGGAAGGATTGTATATTTTTCCAGAATTTTATTATGCCAAATGTAATTATTATCAATTTTTTAGTGGTAGATTATTGTCCACCTATAATGGTGATATAGACCTTTTTATTTTTGACCATGGGCTAATTGCAAAATCGACCAAGGGTTGGACCAGTCGTAATGCGCTACAACTGCTCCTGACCAGGAATTGAGCCACAACCTTTTCAAAAAGACAATAGTCTATAAGTTGGAAATAAAGGGGTCTGCTCCCTTATCAAAGTTAATTCAGTTAGTGGAAAGAAAGCAACATTTGAAGAAAGCAACATCAATATAATGAATTTTGGATGAATGTATTCTAGAGTGTATGAACACTTGGATGAAAATTGAATGAAAGATATTAAAAAAAAGATGAAGGTGGGTGAAAGTTAGATCACAATCACATTAGTATCTGAGAGATTATATAGCAAGCTATAAAATTTTAAACAAGTAGATGTGTTTGAAGAGTCTCTCTCCCTATTGTCTCTCCCTATTGCACTAGTTTGCTTGAACTCCTTTGCATAACGCTTAAAGTTTTGTCATTGTAAACTTTCTTTCCTTCAATTCAAAGCCAATAATTGTAATGATAGTGAAAAATAAAATTTAAACACAATTAAGGTAATCCATCCTATGATAGACAAAATGACTACTTTGTCCTATTTTAATATAAAAAAATTGTTTTTTTTTCCATTTAAAGATAAATGTGAAAAATGAAAAGAGTCGGTGTGAGAAATAGAAAAAAGAGACTCTAAACTATCTCCAAACCAACAAAAAGTGTATCCATAATGATCATTTTATTCATTTAAAACAATCACAATATTTTCTATAGTTAAATAAAAAATTCATCCCAATAAGTGACTGTTTTAGGCCTTCATATTGTATGGTACCCAATTTTTGAGGTGTACTTCCCCCAAAGTTACTTCCTCGGATGAATTTACACTCAAAAGGTAGAAGCTGCTATTGCAATTACTATTCACTTCATCACAATCATCCACGACATTGATTGTAGCCACTAACTCAATCTAATGAAGTCCAAATCTCATTTATTAAAACTCCGCATTTTGTTTCGAGTAAGCTTGTTACGAGTTGATGCAAAACTTTAACCTTGTAATGATGCAGTGGCTTGAAAGTGTCCGATGGATGACAAAGAATCCTTCTATATAAGACAAAAGGACATATATTCATCCTTGAAATTTTGTGTGAAAAAGAGAGGTCTTGCATAATAGTTTGACCTCCAATGAGTACTCTTAGATTTTTTTTTAAGCAAATAATTCACACAGTCCTCTCAAAGATGATATTTATAGTGACCAATAAAGTGTTCAAGGGTTAATGGGTCATTTTCTACACTAAATAGTGAAATTAGGTTGCCCCAAACTAATTTTTTGACATTCTATACTATCTTAATATATGTAGTTATTGTAAAAGGATGCAGTAATGTGGGAACCATATGTGTTACATGGGATGGTGCACTAGTTTATGGCTTGGATTTAGAAAATGGCATGTGCCTCCATCTAGACAAGTAGTGAGTCACGAGGTAACTTCTTTAGTGAAGGCAACCTAATTGTTGAGACAACCCAATTTCACTGGCTTTTTTTTTGGCTTTCTGGTGCCAAATTGCACCAAAAAAAATAATTTGGCTAAAAAATGCCAAAAAAAATGCCAAAAAACTTGGATGAAGTCGCCAAAGTTTTGATGAAAACCATATTATAGATATGTGATATGTGCTAATGTGATATTTTCTATCCAATATGTGGATGAATGTTGAAATTTGGAGCACCACTATAACATTCTAAATCGCCACTTTGGCACTTCTTAAAAAATGAAAAAAAAAACCCTGCTATTTAGTATAAGTGTCTATGATGGATCTTTTGCTTGCCATAGGTTGGTTTACCTTACTTTTTAGAGAATTGGCGCCATGAAATATTGGAGAAGGTGATATTAAAGAGGTCAGGGTGACATCGTTGAGCTCCCTCCCTTTCTTTTTCTTTTTCTCGTTCTTCTTCCTTTTCCTTCTTCCTTTTCTTTCTCCCAACCTCGTGCGCTTTGTTTCCACTGAACGTGACCAAATTGCTTCAGTAGCAGTGGCTATGGCGGACTCCAAATCGAGGGAGGCAGTGGCGATGGCGACGTCTCAACAAACCCGATCTCGTCTCGTTTCATCTGCGTGTGCTTTGCTTCTCTTCGATGCGCTCTTCACGGCGGTCATCGTCGCTCGCGTTCCTTGTAATTCCACCCCATTCAACTTCCATCCATTTCCTTCTTTGTATATGTATCCAACTCCGCGTTCTGTTTCGAATTGCGAGCTCCTCCTGAATCTTTTTCATTTCTATTATCTGCATAGAGCTTCGACGCGACTGGAAGGCACTAAGAGTCTGTAGTTTAGCTCACGAATAGCACCAAGTCGATTGCAAACAATTAAACCCTAAGAAACTGAGGATCCGTGGTATAAAAATGATCAATTTGATTGATCTTATTGCGAAATTAATATATTTCAGATAGAGTCAATATAGTATATCAGCGAAGTCAGTGAAGAATGTTGCATGTTTTGGTCCAAAAAGAAACAAAAGTGGAGAAAGAAATTCCCCGATGATCCATCTGAAACTTCTAGAAAATCATGGGGCATAATTTGAACCTCTTGGTTCTTTAGGGCTCTCGATTTTTGTGAAGAGAATTCAGTTTTGTGAATCAGCGGTGTCGGTACAAAAATTATGGAAGTAGTTGTGAAATTTTGTTTCATCAATTTCGTTTTCTATTTACTTCGTTGGTGAAAAGATTTTTCCCAATGCTCTTGATCGAAGAGAAGCTCTCCACTCCCTTGTACCCTAATTTGCCAATTGTCTTTGCAGATTGAATTGGTTTGAATGTCTATGCAAGGTATATGATTTGGAGCTGACTTTGTGTGATTCGTATTTTGTGTGTTCTTCTGGATCTTCAGACACGAAGATCGATTGGGATGCCTACATGTCGCAGGTGTGCTTGCATCGAGAAACCCTGTCTCAAGCCTCTTAAACCCATAACTTGAGACGATACGTGAATTTTTCCTGGCTTGAAATCGTAGTCTAGTGGGAACCTCAAAGTCAGCCATCATAGTGGAGAGATTTTGAGTCTTGTTTGTTGCAAAATAAAAGTTGGTTTGTCAGTTTAATCTCAATAGGTGCCCCCTTACATTCGCAAAGTTATTAATGACAAGGTAATGTATATCTAATAGTATATTAGATATAAAAAACAATGTCAAAGTTAATGTAGCTTGCAATCGTCTAATTGTTAAGTTAATAGTTGGAGGTGTGATATCAACTTAATGCCAATGCCACTCAAATTACATTCGCATTTAAGTTAACACTATTTGCATTATGATAACATGAAGTTAACATTAACTCAACAAGAGGACTATATGCATCTGATGCTTATTAACTTAATACTAAGAACTTTGTCAATCTAATGGGGTTCTTTTGTGATGTACTACTCAAGGTCTATGCACAGTTTTCTATATTGGTCTGATATCGCTGGCTCAGGTAACAGGGTTCCTGGCTGGGGAGAGAAACTATGCTGAGCTTCATGGCGACACAGGGCCGTTAGTGTACCCCGCCGGTTTCTTGTATGTGTATTCAGGCATCAAGTATATTACCGGTGGTGCTGTCTTTCCAGCGCAGGTCAGCAACTCGTTCTATTCTGCATTTGAATGGAGTTTGTAGCTAGAAAACAATGGTTTCTGTAAATTAGACTGTTTCAGGAATCTTTAGATAGCACATAAAGAGAAATTTTCTCAATGATTCATGGGAAGGTCTATACGTAGTCATGGTGATCACACAGAGGCCTCCCCATGATGTCGAGGATGCCAAAGTACGCTGGTCAGAGTGATCATATAAAGACCTTCTTATTGATGTTCAGGATGCTAAAGAGTGCTGGATCCATTCAATTTTTGGTCAATGTCTGCTTATAGGTTGTTTGATAGGAATGTGTGATACATGGATTATCTTGATGCTTCGCTGAAGTACTTCCTTGTCTGTTCCATGCTCAGATCGTTTTTGGGGTGTTGTATATTATAAACCTCGCTCTCGTCCTCTTAATCTACATAAGAGCGCAAGTGGTACGTATTCTGCCCTTTCTAGTGAATATACTAAGGCGGTGGATTTCTGCTGATGCTGAATCGTTGAATGATTATGTAGGCCTGGGAAACTCATATCCATCTGCTGTGTGTACAATTGCCCTTGTAGAACAGGTACCATGGTGGGCTCTATCCTTGATCTGTCTCTCAAAAAGAGTTCATTCGATTTTTGTTCTCCGCCTCTTCAACGATTGTGTTGCCACCACTCTAACGCATGCATCCATAGCTCTTATGCAACAGCAGCAATGGTACCTTGCTCTCGCGGTTTTCAGGTACAGAACTCATTTCACATTCAAAGAATGCTTTCGTAAGATTTTGATGTAGAGTGCTACTCCCCTCCCCCTTTTCTCATACAAGGGGAGAGCAGTCTTTTTGTGAGGGCACTGTACAGATTATTAAATATTTTCAGTCCTTGCCACTTAGAACCTCACCTGTCTGCACTTTATAGTGAGTTTTGTAGCGTAAATACTGGTTGACTGTGTAGTTGACATCGCCATGTAATCCAGTGCTGCAGTTTCCGTAAAGATGAATGTGTTGCTGCTTGCTCCTCCTTTATTGCTCCTCCTAATGAAAGTAAGTACCTCATGACCACTTCTACTTTGTTCATTGTAGTATGTAGTTTATGACAAAGTGGGCTTGTTAAATGGAATTACTCTTATGTTCATGACGATGTTGACTTCCTCACTCTAATTTGTATTGAAACCTCGATGACCAAAAATTAACATGGAACTGTGTCTGCAGGGCCTCAAAATCTGGGGTGTGCTGGCATCACTTGCATGTGCCGCTGTTATTCAGGTCTGTCAGTTCGACCCTCAGTTTCTGTTCTGGCCAAAAACATGTACAGTAGAAATGCGCCCTCTAATGATACATTGGGTGCTTGACTAGGTCCACAAATTCCTGACATATTCTACAGTTAATTGGAGAAGTATAAGGAACTCTTGAACCAGGGTAGAGATGTGCTGCCACTTGTCGCTTAGTATATTTGAATATCTGGTTTATTCAATTCAATGATGGCCCCTCTGCTCACTGATTTGTAGAGTTCGCTTTGCAGCTTTTGGTGGGCATGCCTTTCCTGCTGACATACCCTGTTGAGTACTTGTCGAGAGCCTTCAATCTCGGAAGAGTCTTCATCCATTTCTGGTACGTCATTTTCGTGTCCCTCATTTAGGTTGTCCTGCAGAGATAATGAAACTTAAAGGCTAACTCGAATGCATTGCCGTAGTTTTAAGATCTAATTATAGATTGAGAGACGTCCTCTTATAGGTCTTCTATTGAAGTTGACCCCCAAGTGAACCCCCAAGCTTAAATAGAAAATCCACTATAAATAGTCGATTTTTAGTAACGTACAATACGTATTTCTATCAATCAAAAATGTAGGGTTCAATTTCTACTTTCAATTGATTCGTTTTGTTACCTGTCTTGAAGCTTCCATAATGCTAGATGATCCATTTCATTTCTATTGGTATGGAAGCGGGCACTTTTAGCCATATGGACACTGATCTACCTTCTGATTGTTGGCTGCCAGGTCGGTGAACTTCAAGTTTGTTCCAGAGAATATTTTTATTTCCAAACCATTCGCTCTCTCGCTGTTGATACTTCATCTGGGTCTTCTGTTCCTGTTTGCCCAATGCAAGTGGTGCAGGTAAAAATATCTCATTATCTTCTCTTGTCCATGTTTTTACTCCTCTGTGCATCTTATTCGCCATTTAATTGTTGATCTCTCAGTCACTAACCTTTCAATTTGTTGACAGGCATGAGGGAGGTATTTTACAAGCATGTCGACCTAGGAAATCGAAGACCCAGGAGGGGAAGTCAGATCTCAATGTTCTGGAGAAGATTTTTGGAACTCAGCAGTCACTCTCAGCCAATCGTATCCACTCTATGAATTTCTTTAAGTAATGTGATTCTGGAATAGATATTGATATGCCGTACACAAGTGCCTTATTATATGCATCATATTCTTTGACAATCTGCTCTAAGACATCCTTACTGTTCTCTTCACTGGGAACTTCATTGGCATTATTCTCGCTCGCTCACTGCACTATCAATTCTATTCATGGTGAGCAACGTCTGGAAGCCTTTTTTCTTTAGGGTCAGCTAAGCTGGTTGCGTCATATTCCTCAACCCTTAAGTGCCCAATAGAACTCCACTCAACTCCGGTAGATATTTGAAAGTGGCCAGTTTTGGTCATTGGGAACTCGGAAGTTAATGTTCTTTCATTGCTAATCTGAAGACTTGTTTAAGCAGGTACTTTTACAGCATACCATTTCTGCTGTGGAAAACAACATTCTCAAACCCGGTCCGGTAAAGTTTTCTTCATGTTGCAATTTGATAGTCACATTCTCAATTTATTTGTAGGTAGCACTGGATTCAAAGTGCATTTATTCTAAAGTATATTTTTCAGGATTTCAATTCATTTCATGCAAGGTTTTGTTTCGGGGGGTAATGTTTGTGTTTCTGGGAAGTGCAGATTAGCGATATTTCTCGGGGTGGAGCTTTGCTGGAATGTGTATCCATCTACACCAGCATCCTCGATAGTGTTGTTAGTGTGCCACGTTTCCCTTCTCGTAGGCCTTTGGTTCTCTCCATCCGAATTTCCATATGGAGATAGCAATAAAGAAATCAAAAAAATTGATTGACCATTCATGGTACGTGCAGACTCTTGTCAACTGCTCAATTGTTGTATGAATCATGCAATGCCTGTAAATTACCTACTGAAGTAGCAAGGAATGAACACAGCTCATAACTGGAAGATGAATCACTGGAAAAGTTTTCTTATGTGCCCATATTTTCACGAAAACTGTAGTTCTTATGCTCTACTGTCTGTTATTGCTGGCCTTGTATTGAGAAGCTACTGTACTGGTGAAATCCAAGCATGTTTCCAAAAGTCCTAGAAAATCCATAGAATAAGTAGATGCTCATTGCGCATAGTTCAACATAGACATTGAAAATCGGAAAGATTTCAAAATTCTACCAATATGATTTTCACCATATATAATTGTTGCATATTATAATCAAATGTCATTCTTGGACTTTGCCCAAGTTTAGTTCTAATTCAAAGCTTTACATACTTCAAAAAAAGAGCTCTCCAATATACAATAATCCTAGTCAAGAAATTAGCTCATAGCTCTGTGATTACTCATTAAACCCTAGAAATCCCGTTCTTAGATTGCCCCTATCGCATGGTTGAGGTGCCTTTTTCCAAGCCAATTACAATAGCCGCAAGTCTAGACATACATACAAAACACATGTACAAGATGTGACCTCCTTAAACCCTTAAAAGCTTAAACCCTAAACCCTAAGCCAGTCGTCGTCATCGTCGTCTTCACGATTCTCACTTCTCCCACCTCACCTTCTTGCTTTTCCAGACCTCCACCATCCCCACCGGCAAGCTCCCCGGCGGCACGACCTCCAGCCCTCCCCACTTCTTCACCACCTCCTCCCCGAAGCAGGCCACCACCCACTTCCAATACACACTCACGTTCTCCCCGCTTCCCAATTTCCAACTGCCCCTTGAACTCACCTTCTCCATCTCCGCTTTCATCCTCTCCGTGAGCTTCACCTCACACGGCTTCTCCTCCGCCTCCTCACACGGCTTCTCCTCCGGCGAAGACAGCAACTCCTCGTAACACTCCTTCCAATGCGTGAATCTCACCTCGCCGTGTCGAACATACTCTTCGTACGAAAGAAACGGCTCATCTTGCAACTTCATGTTGAACACCTTGGTGGTCGTCCCGTTCTCCCACTCCTCTTTGAGCGTTTGGTACCGCTCCTTCTCGCTCTCCAGCAGTTTCGTGAGTTTTTCTTTCGGGTTTTTGTGGATCTTGTCGAGGATGGCGAATGGTGGAATGAACGGGGATTTGAGCTCCATCCCGCCCATGGCGATCGGCCAGAAGTACCACCCCGTGGGGACATCGGAAACCCTGAATCGGGTTTTGAGAATCTCCCCGAGGTGAGCTGTGACGGAGCCGCTGTGTGTTGGGAAGAGGGCGAGGTGGATTCGTTGGAGAGTGGTTATGACGTTGGTGATGTGGTCTTTGCCGAAACAGTGCGCGGGCAGGGAAGCGCAGTTGTGGATGATCGAGGTCATGTATTTGTTGTAGGCTTGGACCCATGCGAAGATGGAATGCTCGCAGGCTTTGAGCTGGTACTTGAGCTCGTCGATGTGGACGTCGACTTTCGCATGGTTGACCTCGAACTTCCCAGTGTCGGAGAAGGTGAGTAAGCCCCAGTTGATGGTGCCGGGAGGAAGGTCGGGATGCCGGGGTTGGTTTATGGTTACGGAGCCTGTCTTTTCGGCGTTGAACTCGAGGCCGACGAGACGGGAGAATGTGTTCATTTCCTTCCAGGCCTTGACGCATCGATTAGGGCTGGGACTCCACCACCACAAGTCGTCGTGGATGCGGTAGACGAACAGCCCGTCGGCTCTTTGGTTGACAGTGTAGTCCATGCAGAAGAGGACAACCTCTCCGAAGAGGTCGCTCAAGCTGTGGCCCATGGGAACGCCGCATTTGCGTACCTGCGTTGGAGAAGAAGGTCCGTCTTCAACAAACTTGAGCGGCGCAGCGAGGAATTTCTTAAAGAAGGTGAGCCAGGGTTCGGAAACGGCGAAGAATTTGAGCACGGCGAGGATGGAGGTGTGTGACAAGCTGGGGCCGAACCAAGCGAAGTCGGAACGGACGGCCGTGAACTCGTTGTGTAGTGCGGTGCTGAAGAGACACTCAGTTGCTAGAATGTGGAGCAGCGTTCGCTGAACCTCCACTGCGTTCTTCTGATCAGGTTTCTCTGGGTCGTCCTTGTCGTCCTCGTCGTCATCAGAGTCATATGCAGCTCCACGCTCCTCAACGCTGTCCGGGAGTAGGCTCATAAAGAAAGCCTCCTGTTGCTTCTGTCGTCGGGCATAGTCAATTGTTAGGTCTCGACACCAGCCATCCTCTTGAAATGAGCTCGGGGTTTCCTGCAAGAAATATTCACGCCTCTCGTTCTCCTCCTTGGTGAGTGGCTGTGCCGACGGCTTCCACGCCGTGCTCGCGAAGAACGTTTGGAAGTGACGCTTGAACTCCACCGCCCACTTAATCCCGATCCAATGCAGAAAAATCGCTTGCAGAATCTCCTCGTCCATGTAAATCCTGTACTTGCCATTGATTTGCCTCCGCATCTCCACGGGAATCGCTTCGCCTTCGGCTCCCCAGGACCAAGAAGAAAGCGCCGCGAGGTTCATGTTGAGCACATCGGCTACCTCGGTGAGCACCATTGGGTCCCGAGTGAACTCCTTGAGCGTCTCCCGTTTCTCGTTCGACAACAGATCCGACGTCAAGAGCGCCTGAATGGCCAACTCCAAATCTTTAACAGTGAACGTCGTCTTGTTGAGAAACTCTTTGCTGAACTTACCAATCTCCTTACGCATGTCGTCAAGGCATTTCTTCGCAGCTCTTGGTGAGAAAAGCTCTTCTAGGTATTTGGTGATGGCAACCGCGTCGGTTTCCTTCGCAGTGAAGACGTGCGAGTCGAACATCTCCCGTTGCTCGTGCATCTCCTTCCTTCCGACGATCTCCACGTCTGGTGCAGTGTGATCGGAGTTCGCAATCCATTCACTCAAGAGCTTCCCGAACAGCTCAGCGTATTCGAATTTGAGCTTCTCAGTCTGCAATGCTTCCGTGAGATTGGTCTCCCAGTCATTCACGATTGCTCCCCCTATGGTGGGATCCAGCTTCGCCTGGATGAGGAAACTCTTGACATTCTCGAGGTAGGGTCCCGAGAACGACGATGCGGTGGAGTGTTTACACCACGACTCGAGGCCGTCCACCAGGAGCTGCACTCTTTGCAAGGGGGTTCCGGCGTCCGTGAGTGACGAGAGGATCTTCTTGCTGTTGGAGTTGAAGTCCGCATGCTGCTTGGAGAGCACCTGGAGCTTGGTAGCAGTGATGGAGTTGAGCGTTTGCGTTAACGAGGACGACGTCATGATGCTCACTGCTGCCTGGCGCGGAAGAAGAACCCACAAGCGTCTCGGGCGATAAAGCTTGTATCTAAACAAGCAAACGAATCCAGATGTTGACTATAATTTTTGCACGCTACAAGGAAAGAGATTAGATTACTGCAGGTATCATACTCTAACCGAACTCCTGGAAACCGAAAATTGCGAGAAGCCGCAGTTCAGAGCGAGGATTCTCCAACTTCCCGACAATAGAGCGTCCTGCTTTCGGTGACTTGGTAAGCACAGCACAAAATGCAAGTTTTGGGTCTCACTAATCAACTACCAACAGGTGGGTCACTTCAGATCTGGAAACAGATCTACACATGCTTTTGCTTCTTCTAGAGAGACCGTTGAACTAGCAGTTCACGATATCGTAGCCCTATACTTTGATAAGCACATTACAAAATGTATCTAAGCGTTTCACTGAACGATAACATAATACTGGAATCAAATACTGTATTTGATATTGCTAGTTTCCTAGTCAATATCTGAAGTCGCATCGAGAGAGCTCTCACCTGAAAAATTGCTTCCCGGTGACGTCTTCCTCCCACCAGCAAGTTGATCTTCTAGCTAGCAGCAGTCCGGGTGGCGTGCGCACGCCTGTGGAAAAGTAATCCAGACTCAAATGTTCACCATGAGAATGAAGGAGGTGTCCCTGCTCGTGTACTTATATCCGCTAAGTTACAAAGTCGTGCCTTCGCACTCAAGCAATTCAGCTCTCTCCGTCTTCGGAATCGTGGCGACAACGTATAAGTGTGCAACTTGGCCGCAACGATTTTGTTATTTGAATTTATCAATTGCCTATCAGTCAAGATTTGGCGAATTCACGACTCTGGCGGGCTAGAATTGGTGAAATGCTGGCGCAATCATAACGTTGTTTACCAATGTTTACCTTAAAATTACAGTGAACAAAAGTGAAGAAAATTGACTTACTGTGTATGGCTCATACTACAGTGAACAAAATTGACTTAAATCGCTCATCAGCCACGCGATAAGTCCCTCCTTGGCGTCTAGCATAGCATAATAAGTTACCTTCTCAGCGACGGGAGGACCATCAGTAGCCTGGTAATACAACGTTCCAATGCTGCCGCAAAACCCTAAAAATTCCTATACCAGCACCTGTCAGATTTTTAGATGACCGTTCAAAAATAATTACGCTGGAGGGGACACGATGCACTGCGATGCTTGGACACAACGGGCACATGGCGAAGCGGAAGCCCATTCCAGCGCACGGGCTCCATGTGAGCTGTGATATTTAGTTTACCTTTCTCAACATAGCAAGGTTACTTTACCGCCAAGGTTCCAAGAAATCTTGATAAAATGACAACTGTTAAGAGGCAGAAGGAACGTCACGCACATCAAGAGATGTCACATAAGGTGGAAGCACCCAAAACCGTCAAAATAAGGAATTCAGCATACTTGCAGGCATCATTTCAAAAAATTAATATTTTTTTGGTGTTAGCAAGAGAAAATCATGAATTTTCAAAAAAAACTCAGATTTTTCGGACTTGGTATGTATTTTCCATGAATTTCCAAAGTTGCAGTCCCCTAGACCACTGGACCACCGTCCTGTAGGTGGACCCAAATCTGAATTCTGACAAATTCAGCACTTATCCAATCACAGTGAAGAGAGGAGAAAACTTTATGACACATGTCAAAGACCATTCAATGGAAGTCTAGGGACGATTTAATGTCCATCTAGGAACAAAGATTAGGTACAAGGACGCTTTTGGGTGCTTCTACCTTATCCGAGGAGGAACCTTCAGGAAGAATGGTGAGCAACTCACAACAACAATGGACAAAGAAACAAATACATTCAGGAATTCACCTCCAGCTACATCCCAAGAAAGGATCAAGAAATTAGGTAACAATGTATAAAAAGTTCACATTTATCAACCCCTGAAAGAGTTCTGATCACCAGCCTTTTTAAGAGCTACCTACTACTCAGTAACTACTTCAAAGGCGCTCTCAAATTTTTACTCCAAAGCTCAGATCGCATGGGTGCGATCTCCATTCAATCACCGTGAATTGTATAGCGCTCCCATCGTTTGGTGGGATCGTAAATCTGAAAAAGAACAGCAATATTAGTTTTACAGCTCTTGAATGCCAGTTTCGTGATTACACAAGGGAGTTTGACAGTGTTGTAATTGTACAAAATTAGTTGCTGATGAGGTGGTTACATGGAACGTCGTGCCATGTAACCACCTCACTAGGAACTAATTTTGTACAAATTATAATACTCCGTAGCATAGTGGAAGAAGCCATCAATGAACATAGATTAATAAAGAGGGATTTGAATACACGACACATTTGTTGAGTCTGTTTATTCCAAACTCACCTCCCATCTTGAAGCTGGAAATATATGCTTATTTTTCTCGTACCAGTGGCGCTCCACAACTTTTCCAGCGTGCGACTGCCAAAACACAGCAGCGGTTACTAATGTGGCGAAGAATTTGTTACTCGAAACAAATCTCGGTCACAAAAATAAATACACTCCTTGTACGCAATGAATCCGAAGATATGACTAAAAAGGGACGGGCTGATAATATATAGGTCAATAAGTAGCCCCACTCAAAATTCGAACAGATTCAAGTTCTTACCTCATCCTTTTCAATGGTGGCGTCTGCTATAGTTCGAACATCCTCGTGCACATCAAAATGAAAGAGCTGCACAAGAGAATTCACTTGAAAGTAAATACTGGAATCTAAGAGCGAAAACTTCCCTCCACTGATTTCTCAGCTTGGAATGGCATGCAAAGAAAATGAAAAAGATATTTATCAAAACTTCAGCGTCTCAAATTCGGAAGAAAATAAAGACCCTGGTCAATGAAGAAAATGTCTCCGTGAAACTGAACCATATAAACAACCAGAGAAAGAGGACTACACGTACCGGCCCACTTTTGCCCCTCGCCTTGTTGATGATGAGTTCATAAAAGCTATGTTGCTGCAGAACAAAAAATGCCACATGTATCAGAAGAATTAAGTTATGCACTCAAAAAGCGTGATCTCAGGTCAAAAATGCACTCAAGCCCATGGAAATAAGCCCCGTATGTTGACCACATATAATCCCCTTCTCCTTATCATGCTAAGATATTAGAAACACACGTATATATCACTTTATAACAATTATATTGACATAAAAAGCGCAATAATTTTGATTTCACCACCCCCAGAGGCATATTGAAACATCATTACTTACATGGGGGATAATGAGATCCTCCTTCACATAGAGAAGATTCTCGACAGATGCAGTGCGTATTTCTCGAAACTCTGAAGCTAATTGCTGTTGGACTGCTCGCAAAAACTCAGCTATTGTGTCGCCTTTCCGAACCTGCCATCAATATAAGAGCAAAACAAATTGTTAGCAAAAATGTAAATAACCATAGAAATGGAATGAGAAATTCATTATAGACCGCCAAAATACCTATAATGAAGACAAAAATGCATACTTAATGTTGAGAAAGTCAATCGCCAAGGGTATTCAGTAGCATTAACTTCAGCACAGCATTAACTTCAGCAGCTCCTAGCAGTGCTTGGAGGTCAGAAAATAGACATCAGTTCCGAAAAATAGACAAATAGCACACACCTCTCAACCCATACAAAATTGATACGGAGTACAAAATAGCACGAACATATTGAGATTCTCACTCACAGCTAGCACGCGCTAAACACAATGCAAGGGAATAGCTGTGACTGAGATCACCTGTATGACTCGACGATGACCAGCTCCATCCCAGTAACTGTATGTTATCTCCAAAGGCTCGTCTGCAAGCATAGGTCCAAGGAGTGTGTTAAACTCAAGCCATCTGATACAAGCATTGTAGAAATATGCCTTAACAAGTAGATACGCTTTGACATACTAAAAACGAGATAGAAAAGAGATATGGCAGATAGTAGTACTTTTGATGCGAGATTGTTGTTGCTTCCACTCATTTCGCAGTCGCTCTCTCTCAGCTTGTTCCTCCGCCTCACGCTCTCTGCAGTTCCACCCTCCACACTCTTCATAGCATAGTAAGATTATGGCAGGAAAGTAAAAGGGAAAGAGAATCAAATCTTCAGCATGCCAACTTCAGTATGCTATCATCTATTGCAAAGCACACAAAGCTTCCTGAAGCCGCTCAAATTTAAGGTCAAGGAATATAGTTCATGGAACTGAAATTAGTCAATCGCAGAGAAATACGGAGCTAAGGTAGGTGCCTAAAAGCGCCACTTGAACAGATTTTCCCATTATGTACATTTTCTACATCAATATGTGCCTATTTGTTGAAGAAGCGATTTTGGAACATCTACCAAAAAAAGCTATAATTCCTCATAACTTATGTTTGCGGTATCCAAATGATGCATTCTTTCGTGCCTTGAAATCTTCTTTCACTTGCCAATCAGAATATATAAAAAATTTAGTCAATCTAATAATAGAAACTGTGCACAGTAGAAAAAGTGGCGCTTTTAGGTATCCCTACCTTAGTTGTAAGTCAGAAACTCCATAACCAAAATACATGCAAACACAGCACTCATCTTCACCCATCCTTCCTAATTAGCGCTGAGGATGAGTAAACAAAATATCAGCAACCACTTCTCATTCACCAGTAGCACTTGATGAATGTGAGGAGGTGGGAGAAGTACAAAAAATCATACCTATCAGGTAAGAAGCTCGTCTCAACGCCTGGATTTTTCCCAAACTTGCCTAGTTTTTGCGGTTGCTTCGGCTCTTCCTTTTGTTTCTCTGCAATATAAAGAGTGAAAATCAGCATACAGAGGGAAAATGGGCGACATACAGAGGGAAAATGGGCAATCGATCCACTAACAAGACCAAAGACAAAAAAACTGTAGTACAGCAACATATTGCGACTGTAATTCGAGAAACAGAACTGAAAAGAAAACATCAGTACTCAGTCTTATGGTGGTAATTTGCGTCGATGGTAAACACATGAGGGATATCCAGAAATGAAGGTACGGAATAACCACTAAAGAAGAATCAGAGACAATGATTACCTAATATCCACTGTTTATAAAAGGGAAATAAAATAAAGACGGTATATTATGACTATTCATTGCCAATGGTAAACTGGAAAAAGTTAATACATACCAGCTGCTTCATTCTCTTCATCTGAACCCCCATCGATTTCATCGGCAAAAGACAGTCGTGTAGGACCTTTGACCCTACGTTTCTTTCGCTTCTGTAAATGTTGGAGCTCCTCCCTACAGAATCGGAGATACAATGAGCTAATGGTGAGCTTCAGGGCACATATCGGTTATTCATTCAAGCAATACCTAGACAGAAAGTCTTTGCATGCAACCATGACACGCTCTCGTCAACTAGCATAGGTGCAGCTTAGTACTCTAAAGCGAGTTTTGCCAGCTTCTCCTTCTCCTCCTCTTCAAGCTTCGTTCTCAAATTGACTCTCTGAAAACGCGAGCACACATGTAATAGCACGAGTTATCCAGGTGTGAATCTCGGCAAATCCAATTCAATGTACTGAAGCACAAAGAAACAAGAAAACTATAAAGCCAGAATGCGATAAAAGTGCACATTTAGTGCAAATTCTTGTCAAGAGGTTGTTGCACAACAATGATAATCTAAGATATTGGAACAACCCTCTAGCTATAATATATGAAACTCCTGCCCGGCTAAACAATTTCAAACTCTCCCAGTGGACAAGAAAGCGTGGACGAGTCTTACCTTCTCCACGAACTGTTCCCGAGTCACAAGTCCAACAGTTTCTTTCTTAAATGCACTCTCCAACAACTGCACCCGCACACAAGGAAACCAACGCATTCTTCCGGTGAGAGACGAAAAATGGCAAAGCTAAGAATTCACTGAGCCTAAAAGAGAGGTAGGCAATCCCACACAGCGAGAAAACAGAAATCCATTAAATTGATGGTCTCGAACGGGGCAAAGAGACGAATTTCGAATCGCTGAGAACACTGGCTTCAACAGAAAACAAAGGGCGGGTAAACCTCAAGTTAACGAACCCAGTGAATTTTCCTTCGCATTGTCCATAGTCTTAGGGTAGCTTAACCCAAAGTTCAATGAATCCAACCCGGCACTATCACTACTTCAATAAACCCTAAAACGACACGGGCTGCGTGTCAAAGCTCAAAATTCGAACTAAAGCAGAATATCCAGGTCGGAAAAATACGAACATTACATCCTGGATACGAATTCAGCTTGTAGTCTCCACTAAATAACGTAATGACATTACCCAAAATGATTTAAAATCACGATACAAACTCTCCACAGTGTGGCCACTTCTTGTTCTTACTCTTGATATGAATTTTAGCAATGATCTGTTCATCAAATTTAGTTTAGCTCCAGTTTGAAATTTCTTTGAAAAATTCATGAAATTCAATATTTTGTTGCAATTTGAAGTTTAGGCACATAACCATGATTTATTGATTTCCTAATTTCAGAATGACATGATACCTTTGGTTACACCACCATGATGTTTCTCCACTATATTATAAACCTATAATAAAAAAATTCACATTTCTCAAGTGTATTCTGTGTTCGATATGAAATTTTTCCACGTGTTTTCCAAAAATCCACGGTACATTCACGTCACACAAGATTTTTGAGCGCTCTCGATCCACAAAAAAGCACAAAAGCTCCCACCCTCCCAACCCTTCCCTGAATGAAACGATCTGCCTCTCAAGCTCCCAAACCCTAATTACGAACCAGAAGCAAAGACGATGCATGCACCGCAGAGACCAATGCGTGCGAGGAGTCCTAGTCTACCTCGGACGTGCCGGAGCCGAACTGAAGAAGCCCGGATTGTCCCTCCGCGGATTTCTTCTTCAGGTCCTGAATCCGCTGGCGCTCCGCTTCCCGCTGCTTCTCCAGGCGCCGAATCCTCGCCGCGTCCTGGGCCGTGCCCACGTAGCCATCGCCCATTCCCGACATGGCTGAGAGTAAACCTCCGTTCCGTTGCGACTCGGAGGGAAGTAAACTTGCAACAAACGTACTCGAGCTCGTGATCACGCTCGCTTCAGCTCCGCAGCAGCTCGATCGCTTGCGAACAACAGCAACAGACAGAACCCTATAACATGGCGATCGATGCGTAGAAGTCTCGCGAAGGTTTGGATGGAATGTTCGGAGACACGAATGGGATGAAACTTGTGGATGAAGTATTGGACAATAAGGTATCTGCACCTAAAAGAGACACTCTCCTAATTGGAACACCTATCTGTGGTAAGGTAGGAGGCTCAGAAATGGAGCATCTAAGGGCTGGTCCGCCTTTTTCATGTATTTCTTTGGACGGGAATATTTTTAGCTCATATTTCAGACAAAGAGAAATTGAAGAGGAATCTAAACCAATTGGTTTTATATTTTTCCGAGCATTTTTGAATTACTTATGAATTTTCAAACAACTTGGGTCGTAGGTCCTTATTTGTGACCCTAGGTCTTTCATAAACGGTTCACTTGCAATTCTAAATAAAAATGGAGAAAGCAAAGATAATGATTGGCTCTTGCAATTAATAATGCTTTTTTTCCTTGATTCATTCAATGACTATTGACTAGTCAATTTCAGAACCAACTCATGTCCTTTTCACAGCCATTTATAGGGTCCATTCTTAATGCCCATTCCGTTTTATAGCCTCCTACCTTAGTCCAAGATTTTAGCAGCTGAAACCTTTGTACTACAGTAGATAGGTGTCGCAATTAGGAGAGTGTCTCTTTTAGGTGCACGTACCTTACATGTTACTCTGTAGGATAGAAATATGTGCAGAGGCTTCATGAATTCTAGTCTTGAACATTCTTCTTCATATTTTAAATCCTTTGTTTTTCAAACTTGGTATGTGGACATATAGATTATTAAAGGTTTATAGCTTTATTGTAGCAATTGTAGATTCGTGATATTATTTTCTGTGAAAATTAGAAGAATATTATTTTGAAAAATACATATGTAAGTCACTACTAGTTGAAGGATGACTTTGTAGCACCATCCCAAGGCATCATTTAGGACACTACCAAGTCTTTAGAGCACCAAGGTTATTTCCTAGCTAATAAGGGGGCTCTTAGATGTGCTCAAAATCCCATTGTCAAATGGATGGATTTGTCTAAAATCAATTCTTTTCTTACCAAAAACTTGAAGAGGTTATTGCTTATCAATGAAGAAAAGCTTGATTCAGGGTCATAGGTTTGTGAACTATTGTTTTGATTTGGGGCAAAAATTCGCTATATTCTTACTTGGAATTACCTTAAGCAATTTTATTATCCAAAAAAGTTTCTATCTTTCTTTATATTTATTTGCAAACGATTTCTTCCATCTTGGTGACCCATTGCCTTTGCAACTTTACATTATATCCATCACTTTGTTGTCTCTACACTTGTTTTTACAGATCTTGTTGCCAAATTCAAATTTAAGTGTCTTGTCAGTTGTCTTCTTCTACTTTGTATAATTTCTTAATTAACCATCAAAGCTCTTCATTCATCAACTTAGTTCACTTGTAATGTTTACTAGTCTTCATGGTTTGGATTGTTACCTTTTGCTCATTGATTTATTGCAGTTGCTACCTTTCACTACCAAATAGAAATGTTGTTTTTGAGACTTTTTTTTTCTAACACCGTTTTCAATAGCAAAGTGTCAAAAAATGAGGTGTCACAGAATTCAAACCATTTTGACACTTTTTTTGATACTAAAGTGTCAAAATTGGTGCCAAATTTTTTTTCTAACACTTTAGAGCTAGAATAGGTATCGAAGATTTTTGATGTTGAAAAGAGTGTTGAAAAGATTGTTACAACCTCTTTATCATTGTCCTTCTATTTAGATTTATTTTTTTAGTTAAAATTCTTTTTTTGTCAATGGCCATGATTTTAGTGAGTATTGGTGCGAAGATGAAGAATGAAGAAATTAAAGAGTGTAAAATTTTTTTTGTCAAAAAGAGGGTTGAAACATGGCCAAAAAATTAAATATAAAAAATTTGATTTTTTTAGAATTTTCCTATATTTCCCCCCTAAAATTTTCAAGTTGCCCAAATTCCCCACCTAGAATTTTGGGATTGCCTGGTTGCCCTCCCCTATTTGAATTGCCTAGATAGCCTTAAACAACTAATAAGTAAGCAATGAGATTTGAACCCCTCATCTTATGATTAATTGTAGAAATTTTTAGTGTCTTACAACGTATGTGCAATTGAAGAGTTTTTGTAAGTTATTTGAAGATTCATGTCTATTTAGCAATTTTTGCACCTTTTTTCAAGCCAAGTAAAAACCTCAAAATATTTTTTACTTAAATTTCTTTGAAAGGCAAGAGGATGACAAATCACACCCAAATTGTTTTGTACTTTTAAGTTATGACTGATTTTCATAGCAAAGTATTTTGTTTTTGACATTTTTTCCATCACTCTTTCAAACTGTTGTAAAAAAATAAGATTTGCCCATGGGAGTTTATCTCTTTTCTTAGATATTCCAACTTTGTTGGTTTTGCCTTATGTCATGCCGTTGTTGGAGTCTACGAATTCCATTATCAAAGTTTGCACATCTACAAATGTATTTGAGACAAATTACATGGTTGCCAATCTACCATTAAAATCTATCAACCAAGGTATTTGAAATGTGTTCTTTAGGGTCCATTCCCACCTAGTCTTTGGGGGGCGGTATTAGAGTTGTAAAAGAGCAGTAAGAAGAAGTACATTCCTACATGTGTATATTGGCACATGCCGAATCTAGGCATTAAAAGAAATGTGAGCCCTCGGGAGGGCTCTAAGTTCTTGGATAGCAAGGAACACTGGCTGAAAAAAAGAAAAAAAAGGAAAAGATTTTTTTTGTTTTTGCCAACAAATTGCAGGGCTTGATTTGCGTGGGACAATTCAATAATATAATTTAGAAAATATTTAAAAATATGAATATTGAAATAAATATGAAATTCCAAAATTTCCAAATTTGATGTGGCCGAAATTATCCTTATCAGCCTAAATTATTATTTTATAATTATTTAAATAATTATATAAATTGTATAAATTTTTGTAAAATATTTTTTAATTTTCTAATATTTTCTTAATATTTTCTTATTGTAGCCACTATTTGTCATTGATGATGAATAGTGACCATTGTCCCTTAAAGGGGCTGTGAGTTTCATTGCGGGGAACTTATAATTCCTTTGTCAAAGGGAAGGAATCCTCCAGAGGGCTGAATTTTTTTCTTATATGGCAGATGAGGTGGCATGCAACTAAAAGTAGTTTTACAACCAGTTAATGAATAGCAGTTGGAGGCCTACTACTTTAGATATAGTCATCAAGTGAAACTTCTCAATCTTGAAAAAAAATAGATTTCAAAGTTCTCTAGGCACTCTTAATTATTACATGGGGTGGGTGAAACATTGAGGAAAGGACACTACATGAGTGGTCAAGTGGTTCAATTAATTGTTACATGCTAAACTTATAATAAGACCCTTGAATGAGAACATGCACTCTTGACAGTACTAAATAGTTGAACGTACATCAAGTTGACGACTTGCCAGCTTGGTATAAACTACAGCTCATATGAATTTTAGAACAATTTTAAAATTAATTTGGACTTCTTAGCTACTGCTAAACGGGAATAGCTCTTAATTTGGTCAGCGCTTTCCCTAGGTAACATTTTGAGTACTTTTTTATTATCTCTATCTAAAAAATGATATAAATGGTGTACAATGGTTCAAAACTAAAACAAATGTGTTGAAACTAAAACCTGTATTAAAAGCAACAATGGCCAACATGTTGAGGCCCATCATTCATATAAACTCATTTCATGTCTAGTACAAGTAGAATTGTGGCATGTAGATGTTTTGGAATAATAGCATTCTACAATTGTCACATACAAATTTTTATATAATAATCAAATAGAAGATTGTACAAAAGATATGCACAAAAAGATCACACATTCATTTGAATATAGATAATTGCAATTTGCTACTTGTTTGGATATCGTATAAATATGTTATGAAACAAGGTATTCAAAAAAATAAACATTTATATTATAAAGAAAATATGTTTTAGTAAGTCAAAATCTTCTCAAAAAATATTAAGAAGTTAAACCAAAACAAAACAAATTATCCTAAAATTAAGACAAGACCAATTACCAAGATACTATGCTAAAAATGATCTAATTTGTGAACCAATAGATGCATTCTTCCTTTCTTCAAGGATCTCAAGAATGAATTCCTTACTTAGGTAGATTGTAACAATGCACAAATCTCATGTTACACTGATTTGTCCAACTAGTGACACAAGAGAAATTAGCACCACCTAGAAAATTAGTGTCACCACAAATTTAATTTTAGTGCAAATTGCTACAATACACTAATATTTCAATATACTAATATTTCAGACTATTATGACTTTAGTTCAATAGCGTCACACGCACAAATTTTACGACAAAGAAGTGTACATATCAGCGTGCAAATCAGCATACAAAATCAGTGTACAAATCAGTGTAGTGAAAGACCATGATCCAACAGACTGACAAGGAAAGACGCTCAGAAGGCTGCACATGAACTTTCAAAACGCGAAAATTCATTAAATCAAAGTCTGTACAAAGGTCAGGCACATGCGTGATGGTAGTATGGAACCTCATCATCCTGGCTATAGTACAAGGCTCTAGTACAAGGAAGCCCATGGTCATTGCAGGCACAGAATGAGGACGTTCAGTGTTTGGCATTTGACCAAAGGTAATGAGATAAGTAGGGCTTTCACTGCATCCACCTTAACCTAGACAGAAAAAAAAAAGATTCTAAGTTGCCTACGAAGGTCAAATGCGAAGTAGTCAAGAATACCAGTACTGTACAGCTGCTGGCACCACAATTCAAAGGCTGGAGGAAACATCCAAGGTTGCTCCAGGGACCGAAAACAGCGCCAATTGATCCGAATGGCGTTCAGCTGAAGCACAATGCCCCTCAATCAAAATGTACCTAGAGTCAGAGTCAAAAAGACAGGTTTAGAAACTTCTAAACAAAAAACTGTTCAAATTGTTGAATAAAATGTTGAATTTCAAGAAATTCTCAAAATTTCAAAAATGGAGTAAAAACTAGGCCAAGTAAGCTTTATTTCATTGTTTGAACTCAAATTCAAAAAAAACTAATTTTCATGCCTAAAGTTCAGATAAAGAGCAAGGAGGTAGGAATTGCCAAAATACACAAGAAAAGCATCTTTTGTGATCCATTTTTTTAGCATCTTCTTCTATAAAAAAGTCAATAATATCTTAATGAGGGAATTTCCATCACCATGCACTAGAAACACACCCAAAGAACTCTCAGAAAAATTGGATAAAAAATTGCAGTTTTACATCCTCTGCTGGTCATTCCAAATCATCCAGAGGCCACTTTGAGGTACCGAGGTCCTTTTAAGGGTTAAAGTGTCTTCTAACACAGAGTACATATTGCAGTTTCCAATATAGCCACAGTGAACAGTTCAAGGTGAGGGTGATTTGAGAGCCTTCTCCAACTTCAACTTCAAAAATTCAAATCTACTTCAGTAAGAGTCCAAAACCTCCGAATCAAAATGTGTTGATGCGACATCTTCTTTGTTTTCCAAAGACAAATGAACGGAAAAATGTTCTAAGGTCTGCAACCCTTCCAAAATCCGTGACTTCGAGGGACACCGAATGAGCACCCCACCTATGCGCAACAGCGAAAATTGGCGTGCTTACCTTACGGGGTGTCGGGGATAGGCTCCCAAACCGTGATGGCATGAGTGATGTGTTCCTTCCAGCCCAGAAGAAACCAGTTGCCGTCTTCCCCAATGCCAAAGTCCCGGTGATACGACTGCATGGCCACCCTGATTTTGTTCATGATGTCCCTGGAAGTCGGCATCTGCTGGAAGCCCGCACGCATGGTCCTCGCCTGCCATTGCCGGTAAGTTTCCGCGCGCTCCACTCTCTCCAGTCCCTCACACGCGACCACGTTCAAAATCTCTCGCCCTATAATCTCGTGGTCGACGGTTTGTCTTACAGGACTCTCCGGAGGAAACGTGGTCTCCATCATGTCGAAAACGGTTGAGAAGTATGACATGGCCTCCCGGAAACGAGTCATGAAGAAAGGAGCGTTGTAACCCGCGTTCAGCACTCCTTCCACAAATATCTTGAAAAACCAACAACCAGGTTTACTCCATAAGAAAAATGATTCATTTACGGGTAACGTGGGAGGTTAGAACAAGCGCGCTGGAAGTATTATCCACTTATACCCCTAAAAGATTAAGAAGCCGTATAAAGACCTTCTATTGTTTATTTCTTTACCAAAACATGCAATGGTCTTCACTGACCCTGAAACAATTATAATTTTCACGATATGATAAATTAAACTGCTCATTTCAAACTTTTGGTACTTTAGGGGTAAGAGTCGCAGGTGGACTGAAGAAAAACGGTGGAAGTACAGGACTGCCATGATGACCATGGCTTGTAAATTTTATATAACACTGTTGCACAATAAGGTATAGAGGAAGTACCTTGGGATTCAGGCTTTTTATTCTGCTCAGCAACAGATTACGTGGGCTTGCTGCTGTCACAGACTCATCCAAAAGGTGGCGAAGCCGGAACACAGAATTCACTGCAAGGACTTCATCCTCTCTCAACAGGAGATGGGCAGGAGTGATTGCCTCCCATTTCTCAGCGATAGCATGAAACTCGAACGGCACTCCCATCTCATTTGCAAGCCTGGCTAAGCGCCGTCCTGTATCCTGTATCCTTGCTGAGGGCCTGAATCCGGGTTGAGGCCGATCAATACCTGCATCATCACAGTGATAAGCACATCGACCCCACCAATATGAATTGCCAGTATTAAGAGACTCAAGGATAAGAAAATCTGAGCTGTAGTATATTAAAAACAACTACTGCATTGGCTAAATTACAGACAAAATAACATGAAATAAAGGCATACCTGTAATCCGAAGGTGAGGTGGTCCCCCTTCTCGTTGTGAGAGCTGATGAAGAAGGCATGGCCATTGTACTCCATACAGGATCCCGTAATCAATGATATGAACCCGTTGAGCTCCTTTGAAGGCTTTCATAATTGCGAAATTGGCATAGGTATGTGGCACTTGGGTAAAAGGACAACACTCGCAAAACAGCATTTGCGCCTTCAGCATTTCAGCTTCAGAAGGGCGGTTGTTCGATAGAGCTGAGTAAAGCTGTCCACCAGTTCCAGACATTCTGGCAACCTGAACAAATTACATGACTCACCCTTAAAAAGTGCACCCTACATAATCCATCTGAAAACAATAACACATACTTCTGAACAAGTGGTGCTACTTCCATATCATTCGTGTGCCCAAAAGTACAGCATAACTTCACAGATCTCGGAGGCACATAAAATAAAACTCTGAAACGCATTCAACTTCAAAGGTGCCATTCAAAGTATCCGAGAAAACAAACCAGAGCTTCCACGAGGTAATGAGCCACGCGTTCAGACGAATTCCCATATGGTGAAACGTGCAGACGCAATTCGTTAACTAACTCATTTGCATGCCCATAGTCAGATTGCTCCACTGCTTGCGCACATCTGGTAGCAACAGGTTGCAGCAATTTTGAGTGATACAAGATCCAGGAATGTAAAATAGCTACGTAAATTGGCAGCCATGCATAAAATTAACCATCATATCTGATTCAGCGAGTGAGAATCAAAAATTGGATTCTCGATTAAGTAGAAAACAATGCATGGTAGAGTCACCAAATAACAGACCTGAGAAGGAGGTTGGTAAGATCTACAGTCGGTTTGTGAACACTGCTACCATTCGAAGTCGGCTCGACAACCTTGGATTCAACGTGTAGCCCGGATCCACTTCCATTTTCATGAGCAAGTGAGGACTTCCCCGAGTCCACAGGAGATGAACTTGAATAAGGATTTGCAAATGCAGTCTGACAATCCACAACCCCAGAATCTGTATCCTTTCCGTCCGTCCAGTTAGTGGTGCAGCCTAACCCTGAATCTGTACGAGAACAGGTCTCTTCAGGACTCTGTGCAGGTTTGTGAGCTTTCGCATCTGGGGTATCTCTTAGTTCTGCAGGCAGAGGACCGCTAAGAATCTCGTCGATCCAGCTCTCAACACCCCCTTTGTCGTCTTCAAATTGGAAATCAGGATTTGCCTGGAATTCCGAGTTTTCCTGGAATTCCGAACTTGAATGCAACTCCGAGTATGGCTGGAACTCTGAGTACGACTGGAACTCCGAGTTTGAATATTCAGGTACTGGCGTCGGAGGTACGTCGAAAGAAATGAGATCTCCGAGCTCTTTCGCCATAGCCTGATAGGCAGACATCTCCTGAAACATACACTTCTTCTCCTCCACGTTTTCGTCCATAAGAATTTCCGATAGAAATTCAAAAAGAGGTGTTTTCTCCTGGTTTACCTCCACTGCAGTCTCGTACTCGGAATTATCCGGCGCATTCCGGTCACTAGATTCTGAGAAACTATGGGAGGTAGAAAAAGCCCCGCTGTCGGAAAAGTCCATACTCGAATCTCCTGATGGCTGAATCACACTGGTGGAATATGACCGTTCTGGGGGTGCCTGAGCCAATTTAGACTTCATATTCTTGAACTCAACACCATCCTCACCAAACATAAACCCCAAACACTGGCTCGTTTTCTTCAGCCGCGTCTCTTGAGCAAGCGGAACTGTGTGCGCGCCATCTTCAAACACGGAAGATATCATGGCCTTCTTCTCCTCCTGAACATTGGCCAACTCGGGAAACAGAGACGACAACGCCGAGAGAGCTGATGGTGTCGACGTTGCAGACGATTCCACCCCTAAACCTGACGGCGCCATCCGTGAGGGTTGGTTCTGCGAGTTGCCAACCGACGTGAAGCTCCGTTTCTGTGCTTTCGGCATCTGGGTATGAAGCCATGCTTGCTGCAGCTGGGCTGCAAGTGGCGAAACCTCCCCTGTTCCTCCCCCTGGACTGCCCCCTGAACTTCCCCCTGATCTCCCATGCTTACTCCCTGCCATGGTCTACTCACTACGTCTTCGCAAACTTCAATGTTTTCCAAACAAAAACCCTGTGTAGCAACGATCTTTCGGTCCTTTCACGTCATGTTCCGCTCAATACTCTGCTCCCATTGAGGCTTTCTACATTGTGACTACCCATGCTCATAGAATAATCTCTCCTCCAGTAGATTCTCCTTATCTCAAAGCTGATATTTCCAAATAACTATCCTGAATTTCTTCGAAAAAACGTCCTGTGATCATGAACGACGAAGACAAACCACAAGACATGAGAAAGTAGCTGCAAAAGATTCTAGGAATCTTACCAGATACCTTCAAAAGGCACGACAACCAGGATTCTCAAAATTTTATCGGGCGCATACATGTCCAGAACTAAAGAGAGAGTATAGTCATAATCATTCAAATAGAGAAATTTCGAGAAATTGGCCCTTTCCAGTCCACCGCAGAGAACCTCAGATCAACACTAGTCCTAGTTATGGGCACTTGAATGTCAAATTTTTGACGTCATTTTAACGAATAATGAAATGAGGAAACAGTTCCCCACCGAATCAACAACGACCAGTTCCAAGTTATCTAAACTAAACAAATGAATCCCACAACAACAATATCCTAGATAGAAGCCTTTTCAACCCCAACAAGTCAACCAAAAAGTCTCATACGAAGAAAAAATTATCCTAGCGACCAAATGGCTAAATACGACTTAACCGTTAAACACGCATAGCCTTTGTTGAATTATTTTATGTTTTTGCATAAATACTCTTACAAAAATATAACTTTCGTCAATATCAGCAAATTGGTCGTAAGGGAAGGTTGCTTTTTGAATTCAAGCACTCCTTTAGACCTTGTGAAGACAGAACATGACCCCAAGCACTCTGTTCATTATCTAAAATATGGAAATTAGGGAGAATTAAAAAATCTTCACTTCAGCTAAAACGTTTTGCCAAATAAATACTAATCTGCCCTTTGGAAAAGAAACCGAGAAGATGGAGCCTAAAATCAACACTAGGTCTCAGTCTCCCAGCAACTAGCCTTTTCTAGTACAAGAAAAACGAAAGCTAGGCTGTAACAGTTGCACACAAGTATAGGTATCCAAAGATTACCCCGGCGACAAACTTCCACAAAATCTGTATCAAAAGCAATCAGCTACAACACTGAGAGGTAAGCTCTGCCAATCGAAAACAAAGGCAGAGAAGATGGAAACCAATATTCGACCCTAGGTCTGAATCCCCCGCATCCCTAGGTCTGGATCTCGCTTCAGAATCCTCTTTCTAGTACATAAAAAACACAAACTGGGCTACAGTTCTGCAACAGAGTACATACTGAAGCGAACACTTTCAAGACTAGAACCACAACAAAAGACGTTGTGGGAAGAACAAGACAAAATCGTAAAATCCGACTCAAAACGCAAATTTCTTGTTCAGCTGCAACATTGATGCGCCCCAAATAGAATGAAAACCTTCCGATTAAAAAAAAATTGAGACACCGAGAAGATTGAAACTAAATTCGACC
This sequence comes from Pseudisothecium myosuroides, assembly GCA_951799445.1. Lineage (NCBI taxonomy): Eukaryota > Viridiplantae > Streptophyta > Bryopsida > Hypnales > Lembophyllaceae > Pseudisothecium > Pseudisothecium myosuroides. The sequence continues at coordinate 9,984,516 of OX637292.1, read as the reverse complement.
CAAGCTTTGAATCTCCCCGCATCCCTAGGTCTGGTTCTCACTTCGAAATCCATTTCTAGTACACGAAAACCACAAGCTAGGCTACACTTCTGCAAAACTGTACACATCAAGGCGAACACATCTAAGACTCGAACCACGACCAAAGACTTCTCGTCAAGAAAACGACCAACGTAGCGACAAAATGGCAAAATCCGACTCCAAAACGCAAATTTCTTTTTCAGCTGCAACATTGATGCTCTCCAAGTAGAAAAGAATCTTTCAATTGAAAACCCCCGAGAGACGTGGAAGATGGAAAACTAAGCGCGACTCTAGGTCTGAATCTCTCACGCACTCTCCCTTCTTCGCGCTTCAAATCCCTTTCCAAGCTAACAAGAAACTCTCTCAAGCTAGGCTACAGTTCTGCAACAGAGTACTGTACATACCAAAGCGTACACTTCTAGGACTCAAACCACAACGAAAGACTGGTGTGAAGAAACAGACTAACCTAGCGACAAAATGGCTAAATCCAACTCCAAACGCAAATTTCTTCCTCAGTTGCAACACTGATGCTCTCCACGTCGAAGAGAATCTTCCAATTGAAAAAAAATGAGAGACCGGGAAGGTGGAACCCAAAATTCGACCCTAGGTTTGAATCTCCCGCATTCTTCTTTCTTCGCACTTCAAATCTCTTTCCAAACCAGAAACGCTCTCAAACTGTGCAAAAATTGTATCCCACCAAACCCAATTTCACTCCAACGTCAAAGGGAAATTCAAACCCCACCTTGAGGGCGAATCACCCCAGAATTCGCAGCAACCGCCTTGGCGACACGCTTTCGCGGTCCGATGAGGATGAACTCTGCTCGTGCTGCTCCATCAGAGCCTCTTCCGCAGTAAGCTTATTAGAGCTCCGCCTTGCTTCGGCAACGGCACGGAAGGAACAGACCGAGGAAAGAAGTCCGGCAGATGCAGAACTTGGACGAGAAGGCACACCCACGACGATGGTCATAGGCTCCGAACTTTCGGTAAGGAAAGTGGCACCCTAAACCGGGCTACAGTGTTGTGACTCAGTCGGTCGGCACGGCAACCAAGACTCTATTCACACGAGCGCCAAGGTACTGAGAATTCTCCGAAAACGGCATTGTCTGTTTTGTGGACTGCGAGAGATGATCTCGATGATGGAAAAGCTTCATGGGTTTGCGCCATCTCCAAATTTCTCTGTCAAGTTTTTACATAGCGTCTGCTTTTAGAAAGTCCTTGCTCAATTGCGCTCTTTTGAGCCTAATGACCACTGAATTGTATTAGCATGCAATTTGGGAATGCAGTTATGGCGTCCACTGTGACTCCGCCGCTGCAATGCTCGCCATTGTCTTGGGTATCGTCGTTTCAAGGTACGTTTCGTAAACTTCAAGGTCTCGTATTTCGCCATGACTTGTTTTGATGTCGTTTCCTGGTTACGAATAATTTAGGTGAATTGCGGGGATTAGGATGTAAAATTTTCTTTGCTTGAAGTTCAGGTTGTTTAGTGACGCGGATTTCAGGGTTGGATTTTGCCGTGTTCGGTTTCAAATTGCGATAGGAGGGTGATCGTTTTCTTGGAAATTCGTTGTCAGTAGATTGGAAAGCAGCTGTATAGTGATTTGCTTTGTTGGATGGTGATATCAATCGTGAAGTAAATTCCGCAATTACTTATGCGGGGTTTTTAATTGAGAAATTTAGGTTTTAGTTCAAGAACGTAGGGTTTTGAGTGACGAGGATTTGGATTTGTGAACAATTTGGTCCCCCTGGTTTTCGTGACTGACAAGTGCAACACCAAGGGGATCAAACTGCTTGTTAGCAGTATGGAAAGGAGATTTTCTACAGATTTGCATTGTTGGATGGTGCTCTCTGAGCTTAATCGATGGACTTGGTGAAGCAGGTTCTGCAATTGCTCATGAGAGGGTTTCATTGAGGAGCACGCGTTGGTGTAGCTGGCCAGCACACGGGACGGGCTGCCGGGCTGTAATCTCAGCTGAGAACAGGTGCCTTGTTTGGACCTTCTAGTGCTGTAAACCCTAATTCCTCAGGGTTTTGCTAATTTGGCCAATGTGTTGTACAGCAGTTGTGAGTAGGGTATGATGGTGGTTTCGCTTGTCAATGTCTTCGGAGAGGTGAACCACTCGACAAGAACGTCTCGATTGCATCGAACACTGCAAATGAATGCAGCTCCGTATGAATCTGTCTTTGCATTAGCCACTAATCCCTCAGGGTTTTGCTGTTGTCTTCTCGTCTTTGTGAATAGGGCATGATGGTAATTTCGATTGTCAGTGTCTTAGGGGTGCCAAACTACTTGACAGGAACGTCTCGCTTGCATTCGACACTGCAAATGAATGCAGTTCCGTGCGAATCTATCCTCGCAATAAGCCCTAATTGTTGAAGATTTTGCTGTTGTTACCTCGTCTTTGTGATTAGGGCATGATAATAATTTCGATTGTCAGTGTCGTAAGAGTGACGAACCACTGGACAGGATCGTCTCGCTTGCAATGGACACTGCAAATGAATGCAGCTCCGTATGAATCTGTCTTCGCATTAACCCCTAATCATTCAAGGTTCACCTGTTGTTATATCGACTTCTGATTAGGGCATGATGGTAATTTCGGTTGTCAGTGTCTTAGAACTGACGAACCATTCCACAGGAACGTCTCACTTGCATTGGACACTGAAAATGACTGCAGCTCCTTGTGAACCTGTTTTTGCATTAAGCCTTTGTGAATCTGTCATTAACCCCTAATCCCTCCGAGATTTGCTCCTGGTATATCGACTTTGTGATTAGGGCATGGTGGTAATTTCGCTTGTCAGTGTCTTAGGAGTGACGAATCCGTCGGCAGGACCATCTCTCTTGCACAGTCTGGCTTGGACTCTGCGAAGGAAGGAAGTCCCTTGCGTCCGGAGAGAACCAACTGGCGAGAGGCATGGAAACTGGCGGATGGAGACTCCCAGAACCACTGGCGTTTGCGGCGAGGAGAGCGGCCTCCCCTGTCCGACGACGGGGCACGTCGAGTGATCAAGGAACGGGAGACTTACGAGCGAGCGCTTCGCAAGACGCGAGTGCCGGAGGAGAAGGTCCCGAAGAAATGGATCAGCCGAACGCCGGAACAGATGAAGAGCTACGTGGCGGACAACAAGTGGCAATGGCGGTGGAAACGGCGTTACACCCGTCCTGTCGAAGGAGCCATCGCTGCCGTGCGTCAAACTTCGTCTCTGCCACCAGAAGACGTCGACATGCGACAGGTATGTAGGGTGTAGGGTTTAGGGTTTACCGCTTAAACTTCACGTGTTTTTCTCATCCTTCAGAATCATTGCATCTCGTTGTCTTCTCTTTTTACAAAAGCTCTTTACAGGATTCATAGATTTTTCCGAAATGAAGTTAATAAATTTTACGGTTTTGTCAAGCGAATCTGTTATGGCGTGTTTTCTTTGCTTCAAGTTTCATCTAATTTTTAGTGTTTCTTGATTTCGAATGACAAGAGGAATCGAACATTAGATTGTTTTGGCCTTAGGGGGTTAGGGGTTTAAGGTGCCTCATTGTGTCTTAGCTCAAGTTCGAGTGGAAACTCTGAAGTCTTTTGTTTGTCTTATGGATGGTGGGAGTTCTGTTTGAGGATGTATTGAATGGTTGATCTGGCAGGTGATGAACCCGTACAGCAAGGAGCTTGGTTTCCGAGATATGTGTGTCATTCTGAAGGAGCAGCGTGGATGGCGACAGGCTCGCTTGTTCTTCGAATGGATGAAGCTCCAGATTCCGTATAACCCGAGTGTGATTGCGTACACCATCCTACTGGGAATCTACGGGCAGGCAGGTAAACTGACGCTTGCAGAGGAGACACTCTCTGAGATGCTTGATGTGGGCGTGGAGCCTGATGAGGTGGCAGCTGGTTGCATGCTTGAAGCGTATGCGAGATGGGATCGCCTAGACACTGTGCTTGAGTTTTATGAGGCTATGCGACAGCGGGGATTAGTGCCATCACCTCATGTTTACCGGACTATGATTGTGGGATTCTATAGAGCTGGAAGATACTCAGATGCTGTGATGTTGTGGGAGGATTTTTTGGTGGAGAAGTTGGAGCCCAATTTCACCATGTATGCCATTATCATCCACGTGCTGAATAAAGAAGGGCGAATGGAGGAGGCCGTGCAGACGTTTAAGGACATGCGCACTGCTGGACATGTACCGGATGAATTGTTGTATAATACAGTCATTTGCATACTTGGGAAGCTTGGAAGGTAAATACTCATTGCTCTGTTTTGCATGACGAATTGCATTCGTTAAAACTGCACATGACCTTTGAAAGGTTGCATTATGCATATACTCTTATCGAGCGGTTTTTGCGCGAAAGTGATATCAAAGATATTGGGAACGGGGTTGGACAGCCGTCTGCCTTCTCTAGGGTTAATTATCATGCTAGAAGCACAATGGATGCAAGACTGAAAATTCTATATTTGGAATAGGATATTGAGGCAGAGAATGTGCACATGCCTTTGCGCACTTTTAACAAATTCATTAGGGAATTTTCATTCTGCAGGGGTTGATGTGATTTGGAGGTTTCAGTTGGCACTATTCACGAGTATTATGTAACATTCAGACAAGACTGTTTTTTTAAGTCGTAGATTATGATGGTCGCTTTACTTAGTCTTCCCGTCTATATGGATTATTTAGTTTTGTATATGTACCTGTTGCAGGTATAAGGATGCGGAAAGCTATTTTCTTGAAATGAAGAAGCAAGGAATCGAGCCCTCTAAATACACGTATACGACTATGATAAACGTATGGTCGAGAGCTGGACAGTTTGCAAGTGCTTCAGAGACGCTTGCAGAAATGCAGAAAATGGGGTGTGTTCCTGACGAGGTGGTCTATTGCTCTATCATCAATATGTACGGTAAGGCTGGTTTGTATGAAGAGGCTGAGAAGGTCTTCAAAGAGACCGCCGAGCTTGGTCTTCTATCTCATGAAAAAACGTATACATCTATGGCGAAGGTCAGAGCTGAAGCCGGTCGGTATGAAGAAGCTTTGAAGCTTTTCGATTCGATGGCAGAGCAGGGTCTTCTTACGACGCGAATGGCGTGGAATACCCTTTTGCACTGTTTCGTTGGGGCAGGAGACGTCGAACAGGCAACGAAAGTGTACAGTGATATGGTGGAATCGGGGTCTGCCAATGTAGTTACTTATGGTATCATGATCAACCTGTACTCTAAGTTTCAAATGCTGGTGGAAGCTGAGAACTTGCGGATCGAAATGCGAGAGTCTGGCGTGAAAACCGATGCTTATATCTACGGTTCTTTGGTGAAGTTGTACTGCAAGTCCGATATGATTGACGAGGCAGCCATGGTGGTGCAAGAGATGATGGATGACGGCCTTGTTCCTGATCAGATTATCAAAACAAACTTAATACAGGTAAGTGTAATTAGATCACTCGACCAACTAAGGAACAATTTTTGCCAACTGGAATTAGTTACTAAATGCCCGCTCTGCCCGAGTTGTGCTAGTTAGCAAACTGATGCTAATTCCCGCTAACTGAATTGTACAAATTTATAATTATTTCTATCAGTTAATTGAACCCTCTGAATTTGGATAAGTAAACTAATTGTGCCTGTACCGATGGTTTGAATTGCTAAATTTGCCTGCACCAACCAAGTTGCAGCAGTTAGTTAACTTTAAAGTCTTGTAAGTGCGGACAAGCAATGGGGTATTTACTCCTAACTAGCTAATGGGGCTTATCACCCTAGTTAGCTAATTAGCGCTACTTGGTTAGTGCGGGCAGAGACTAAGAGCAGGCGATTGTAATTCAGCTTATTTTTTGTTGGACGGGCTTTAGAAGAGATCATTATCAGGGTGGTCCATTCTGTCGTTTTCACATCCTGACCTTTTTTTATTAATTCGATTGGGTTTTTTCGGAGAAATTCATCCAAATATTCCATCTCTATTTTATTCTTTATCTCAGCAGTAGGATATTTCATCGATCTTGTGTCTGCAGGCTTATGGGAGTGCTGGACGATACGATGAAGCTGTACAGTTATTCCAGAGCTTGCAAGATCCAGACATTGTGGCTGTGAGCTCTATAGTGACTATGCAGGACACTGTGGAAGGAAGAGAAGATCTTTCATTATCTCAATCGCTTCATGATCTCACTGCTCCAATTGATAGTCAATTGCTACTCAATCAGTTACTCATCAGGCGAGCAGAAGCAGGTTTGTTTCACATTGTCATTTTGTCACAATGAGATGATCAAGGTTACATATCTGTATTGACAGGGACAATATGGAGCACCTATTGGTCAATGTCTTGTAGTTTTAGTCACTCCGCTACATTAAATTTCATAGAGTTTTCGACAGCTTTTATCGAATTCATTGATAATATTAGTGGGTTTTTTTGTAGCTGGACTATTCGAGTTCGTGTAGTTTTGGTTCTTTGAGGTTTTAAATATTTGATATATAAAACTGACTTCATCGCAGTTGGAGGCGTTCCTTAAGCCTCTTGAAGTAAGTGAACCTTGAAGTGAAATAAAGCATTTAGGAAGCCTAACCCAAAATGCTTGACTGCTATAGGAGGTGAAATAAAGTGTCCTCGTCCAAAAGTGTCCTCGTCCACATCTATAGGAGGTGAAATAAATCATTTAGGAAGCTTCGAACAAGGTACCAAAATGTAGAAATAGAACGAACAACTGTTGTTCTACATTTTTAAGCTATTGAAACGTGTTTAGGAAGTTCTTATAATCAACTATTTACTCCCGAAGTGGGCTTTTTAGTTTAGTTTGCGCACTCAGGGGTTCAGTAACTTAATGTGACACTCCCTTTTAAGTAGCAGTCAAGCATTTTGGGTTAGGGTTTCGGGGACACGTGAAAGCTCTTACAGACTTGCTCGTCTCTTCTTATATGGAGTTGGTAACACTGGAATTGTTTCCTCTTCAGGTGAATTGAGAGAAGCAGAGGTTTTGCACGACAAGTTACTCGAAGTTGGTGCCTGCATGGACGATAGAGCGGCAGCCCTCATGATCGATTTATATGGCCGAAGAGGCTTCTTCCCGAAAGCCAAGAGTTTGTTTGTATCTTTGCAGCAGATGGACATTCCACCTAGTTTATATGTTCACAACGCCATGTTTAAGATCTGCATAGCATGCAAAGAGGTGGACGAAGCCCTTTCTATACTTGACAAAATGGAGGAAACGGGTCCCATGTTTGATGCTGTGACCATAAGCATTCTGGTTTCGGCCTGCACTAAAGCAGGTACGGGATCCTTTTTTAGTGTACGGTACTCTGATTTGTCCCATTAGTCGTGTGACACTAATTTATTAAAGTCACAATATTTGTAAGATAATTAAATTAGTTTAGGTTGAAATATTACTGTATTTTACCAATTTCCGCAGAAGTAAAATTTTATAGTGACACTGATTTTCTAGATGACGCTTATTATCCCTCCCTACTAATAGAACAAATCAGTGTAGTTCGTGAAACTTGATTGATAAACAGGTCAATTTGTTACTAATTGGGCAAAGTAGGGGTTCCATTTATTTATTATTTACGCCGGTATGGATCTTTGACAGGTAGATACAAGGATGCCGCAGAATTAATGAAGAGGGCAAGGAAGGCGGGAGTTACAATGGACACTGTCGCTTACAATACTATGATGAAAGCGAATGTGAAATCAGGTCCGTTACAGTGGTCCTCAATTGAATTCGCATCATGCTTTTTATTTTATATTATGCTTGGATTGTAAGTTCTCCCTGGAATTTTCTTCTGCTTCGTTTGGCTGAAGTCGCGAAATACTGGTGAGGCCCTAATTCTAGTCTCATGTTGAATGCGAGCAACTCAGGTAACTTGAAAGGGGCATTGGATTTATATACGGAAATGAAAGAAGCGCATGTCAAGCCAGTGGTTCAGACTTATACCATTCTGATCAGGTATGCTATACTTTAAGTGAGTTGCCCGCCTTATTTTGGAAATTAACTACTAAGTGCCTAGATGGCCAAAAATGGCTGCGTCTATATCTAGAACATCATTTCAGAAATTTCAAGGAAGATAACAAACTGTAGCGTAATTGACAAAGAAGTAGGAGGCATATAATGCCTTGATTTTTAATTTATGCATGTGGCTTCTGTGGTAGTCTTTTCTCGAAGCTTGGTGATTTGGAAAAAGCATCACAGGCTTTTGAAGTAATTCTTTCATCCGAAGAGGGTGCAGACGAAATTGCATACAGCCAAATGATTCACTGTTTTGGTTCCGCAGGTTGTATTGCTTGTTTCCTTGATTTCAACTTGTTTTCTTACATTCATTCATTATTCACATTCTTTTGCATTCCTTTGATATGTTGATTTTCTGTGACATGACAATGACTGAATGGGTTATTGCAACTTATGGAATTGTTCCAGGCAAACCTCAAGAGGCGGCAAACGTGTTTCGAGAGATGGAGCTGAGGGGCTACCAGCCTAATGAGGTGATGCCAACTCCTTATATTCTTCTGGCTTCAGTTTGCTCAAACTGGGCGTATCAATGCGAATTTGCATGTTTCTCATTAGAAGAGAAACGTGCTTGAAATTATCCCCTAACAAGATTTTCCTATTGTTTCCTTTTAATATTGCCACAGTTCCTCCCAACCTCTGTTTCTCAACAATGTCTCTTTGTTTTCAATAGTCAATAGTATCATTAGTATGGAAGCTTTTGAACTTTTTCAACCAAGTTTAGGGTTGACAACCAAGTTGTGAATAAGGCCAACTCACAAAACTATTCTCAACCCTCTCTAATGACAAGCCTCGGGAAAGAAGAAACGCGCTCTTCGCGAAATTGTACAGAACCTGACATGTGGACAATGTTCAATCCGATTTGCACACGAGGAGAGATTCCGAAGATATATTGGGAATGTGCAATCATAGAGTGTCATTAGAGAGGATTGACTGCATTGATATCACATGAACTTGTTTCGATAAAGGGAACTACCTAGGATCCAAAATTTCTGATATTTATAGGCTTTGATGTTTGCAGGTCATCTACAACAATTTGCTGGACGCATATGCCCGAGCGGGGTGCTTCCAAGAGGCGAGGTTACTTTTAGGTGACATGCGAAGGAGAGGATGCCCTCCAACCAGTGTAACATACCTGCTGCTTATCTCTGCTTACGCTGCCAATAGAAAAGCAGCTGACGCAGAGTCGGTGCTTCATCTTATGCAAAACCCCGACTACCGACATTACAACGAAGTGATACGAGCACATGGCAACCTTGGCAACATCAGTGATGCATGTCGTGTATTCTCCGAGATGAAAGCAGCAGGTACCTATACATAGCTTTGTTTTCTCAAATCCTGCTTGATTTCTATTGCCTTTCACCTGGTCGATTATTTTACATTCTTCATAAACTTGTAGCAAAATTAACTTGCTCGTACATTTTTTTCTCATTGCGACATGTTTCTGGTTTCAAAACCTTTATAAACTTGTAGCAAAATTAAATGTCCTGGTACATTTTTTTCTCATTGTGACATTTTTTTGGTAGCAAACCCTTCTTCATAAACTTGTAGCAAAATCAACTTGCTCGTACATTTTTTTCTCATTGCGACATGTTTCTGGTTTCAAAACCTTTATAAACTTGTAGCAAAATTAAATGTCCTGGTACATTTTTTTCTCATTGTGACATTTTTTTGGTAGCAAACCCTTCTTCATAAACTTGTAGCAAAATCAACTGTGTTAGTACATTTTTTTCTCATTGTGACATGTTTTTGGTAGCAAACCCTTTTCTTTTGGCTCATTGCCTCCCAAAGACCCATAAATGAAGTTAGCCACGAATTTCCTCTTCTAGAATTGTTGGCTAAATTTCGTGCACTTTGTTTTCACTGAACTAGATGTGGAGCCAGAACTGGGATGCCTTCGAACGCTTCTCAAAATCCACCTTGACCATGGGGAATTCGAGCAAGGATTGCAGATGTACAAGGAACTGAGCACGTCTTTCACATTAGACCAGAACTTGTATGGTATTGTAGTGGATTTGTGCACAGGAGCCGAGAGGCATGCTGAAGCTGATCAGATGAGGGCAGAGTTAGAAGAGAAGGGATTTGTTTACAGGAGTCAACGTCAAGCTCCTCCTCCTAGAACAGTGCCAAGCATTTGGAGGAGGTCAGATCATGCTTCTGTTGTGACTACTGACGATGCCAGCCCTGCCGTTCCAGAGTTCTCTCATTCAGCTTGAATATGAAGGATAACTTAATAATTTTGCCCAAGCTCAACTTCGTGTGTACTTTCTTAGCAAAATTAACAAAATTAACAAAATTTCAGCAAACATTGAAGTGGCTTCTATTTTCTCTTGTTCTTGCAAGTGGAGGTGTTCAAGCACATTTTGGTTGTGTCCAGTTCCTGAATCCAGATTTTCTTGTGTATATTTTATGTTGTTTTTATGTGCTTCATCTGACAATCTTTTGAATAAAACAATTATTTTTACAGTTTTATGGAGTAAGAGTGCAGTTGCTCTCATGGTTTTGGAACAAAAATTTAACGTTGCTATATGATTAAGGTAGGAGGTTCTAAAAGCACTCTAAAATTGTCCACCTCCTCAACCGTTTAGTATTTGAACATGTTGCTTTTTCATAGCCTTCAGCAATGTACATACAGTGAACATTTGAGGAGTGAGAAGGTGGGCAATTTTAGGGCGATTTTAGAGCCTTGTACCATTTCAACTTGAAAATATCATAACTAATTCCATGAAGCTATATGATTAAGGTAGGAGGTTCTAAAAGCACTCTAAAATTGTCCACCTCTTCAACTGTATAGTATTCGAACATGTTGCTTTTTCATAGCCTTCAGCAATGTACATACAATGAACATTTGAGGAGTGAGGAGGTTTGAACATGTTGCTTTTTCATAGCCTTCAGCAATGTACATATAGTGAACATTTGAGGAGTGAGGAGGTGGGCAATTTTAGGGCGATTTTAGAACCTTGTGCCATTTCAACTTGAAAATATCATAACTAATTCCACAAAGCTCCAAAAAATATGAAACAACTCGGATTAGATGCCAATTCCACAAACATGTTGCTTTTTCATAGCCTTCAACAATGTACATACAGTGAACATTTGAGGAGTGAGGAGGTGGGCAATTTTAGGGCGATTTTAGAACCTTGTGCCATTTCAACTTGAAAATATCATAACTAATTCCACGAAGCTCCAAAAAATATGAAACAACTCGGGTTAGATGCCAATTCCACTTGTCTTCCAAGGAAAATTTACCTCCTTCCTTAATTTTCTCAGTTGAGGAAAAGAAAAAGATAGTTTTGCTGGCTGTGGGGTTTGAACCCACGCATGCCTACGCATAGGCGATCTTAAGTCGCCCCCCTTAGACCACTCGGGCAAGCCAGCTGAGTGGAGGGTAAGCCTTAGAGGCTCCGGCACAGAGGTTCGAACCCACGACCTCGCGGCGCAGGTTGGGCATCAACGGGCATCTCTGCCAAAGGCTCCCATATACTTCCCCTCCCGTGACGAGGAGCTTGGTTTTCACTTCTGTATTTATTCTAGAATATCCGCGCTCTCACGAATGGCGCTTCGGCACCGTCTTCCCCGCAGCTCCCGCTGAGGTTTAGCTTATTCAAAACGTCTTCCGGTTGCTGCGAATGTCGCTGGGAAATTGATAATTGCGTCGCAGTTGATGCTTCGTGCTGTTTTCCGCAAGAATTTCGATTTGAAACCGTGAAGCGTAGAATTTTTTGTTGATTTTTTCTGATACTTTGGTGTTTTTTCTGGATTTTTTCTGGATTTTTTCTGGATTTTTTTGTAAGAGTTTACTCCGGCGTGGGAATGGCAACTCTGCAATCGTGAAAAGAGACTGGCCGGCGGAGGTGATTGGCGATGGCCGGGCAGGAGGAGCGCCCGTTCCTGGAGCACGTCGAGAGTTTTCTGGCGCGCCGCGATGGCGTGGACAAGTCGCTCAAGATCCTGCGCTACTCCACCAAGCTGCTTCTGGCGTCGCCGATCTTCGGCGCCTCCGGGACTTCTTCCCCGGAGCTTTATGGCCGTCTCAAGGCGTTCGAGTCCAGCGTCGGAAGCAGCCGCAAGGCCTTTCGGCTCGGCAAGTTCGTCCAGGACGTGAACGCGCTCAAGCGGATCGAGGATGTTCGCTCCCGCGACGGATTTCTGGAGATCGTCGCCACAGGAGGAGAGGGATGCTACTATTTCGTCGAGCAATTCGTCTGGCTGGTGAGTCGAACGCTTAGTTACATAAAGCACTTCACATTTCTCTACACAATTCTCTTTCACATACAATTCTCTATGTACGTAATCCTCTACACAATTCTTTACATGATTCTCTTCACAATGCTCTACATAATTCGTTACAGAACTCCTTTAGACAATCCCTTACACAATTCTCTACATAATTCGTTACTGAATTCCTTAGGCAATCATTTACACAATTCTTTTCATAAATCCGTACCTGATTCTTTACTCAATTCTGTACATAAACCTTTCATGATTCTTTTCATCAATCTTTAGTTGATTCTTTACACAATTCTTTAGATAGATCTTTACACAGTTCTTTACATAATTCTTTTGATATATCTTTACATAATTTTTACATAAGTCTTCCTTTACATTGGATTACTTCCTAATTGTATTTCTCACGCCTGTGCTTGTTGTTTCTTTGCAAATCCAAATTTAGGTGTCTCATTCGCCCTCCGAGCACGAACTTATGGACTGTTTTAGAGCAACGTTTGCATTGAACTTATTACCGTTTTTTAAATTTGTTTCATTATATTTCTTGTTTTTCCTCTGTTTAAGAACTATGTATCTTTCCCATGATTTTTTTGCTGCTTTTCTTGATTGATTGATATAATGTTGAATGGAATCAGAGATAACCGTTTGCTCTAGGTTTAGGGTGGAGATTGGCCCCCGAGGTGGTCAGCTCCACATGTGTAATTACTGAAAACTGTAGTAGATCGCTTGCGCTTACTTTCTAAGTCATACCTTGCTTAATTCTTTCCCACTTTCAATTGCCAGGTTCCATTAGCATAGCTACGAAGTATGGCTTTCGTGAACGTTCTAGCTTTCTAGCTCAGCATGGATTTGAATGTTTTCCAACTTATTTCAATTACATCTGAGATATTCTTTGCATCAGTGAGAAGATGTAACTCCCTATTCTTGTCTCGTAGCGGGAGCGTAGAACTAGTCTCTATGGGTTTAGAATTTTTGCAAACACGCACCTTCAAATTTAGGAACCCACATTCAATTCCTTAATAGCTCACTACACTTTATCTACTATCCCACTTGTTAGAGGGGCAGAGTCATAAAAACCAACACCCTGGTAACTCGTTTCTACGATATGAGCAGCATTTATGTGTTCAAGTGATTCAGTCTCCTATTGACGAAGGCACCTTCAAACTTATCAATGCGACATTTCTAGCCTTTTATAGGGCCGATTTGAAGAACACTAACTTTAGCCCAATGTTTTACCTTAGAGCTGTTCGTGTGCTCTAAATCATGTGTGGAGATTGCGTGCCGAGTTTGTTAGCTCCACATGTGTAGTCACTGCGGCCATATGTTGTTTGGTCTAGAACTTCAATTTGATGGTACCAATTCAATTCAGGCTGCCTGCCTCATTCCCTGACGGACTGAAATATTTCCTGGACAGGTGAAAGCGGGACTGATTGATAAACGACACGCCAAGCGGCTGACCAAACTGAGTGCGTGGTTGGAGTTTATCGGATACTTCGGGAGCGTGGCCCTCAAGTGCATCCAAGTGTCTCTGTACCTGGAGAAAGAAACCAAGCTTCTGCAGGGGATGCGGAAGAAGGCGGAAGGCGGGATCAGCCCGGTCTCGGAGATCAAGGAGCTCCAAGCCCTGCAAGCCAAACGGTTCATGAAGACGCTGTCTATCATTCAAGACTTCGCCGACAGTTTATTAGCGCTGACAGACATACGCGAAACCAAAGGAGTCCTGGATAACCCGCTGTTGCTATCCTTTGCAGGCCTGCTGTCAGCTCTGATATCCGCTCAGAAGAACTGGAAAAATTGCTGAAAGCATCTTTGATGTTTAGTCAGAGCTGAAACTTAACATATGGAGCCTACACTTGATCACTTGCGTCAAGTTCAATCGAAGCTGGCTGCTATTCGGTAGAGATGAATAAGTTTATTCTATTTTTTCTGGTTGGAAAGTGACTGGGAAAGATGGTCTGCCAGAGGTTTCATGCTCCTGGTTCGTGTGATACTTCAGATTTACTATGTGAGCGCTCAATTTGGTTCAAGGTACTGTGTGGCTCTTGAGGTACAATTTTTGACTAAAAAACTTGGTTCGAAGCATTTCTTCTGCCATGGCCCTACAAGCTCTTAGTGTTCTCACAAGGCAGAACATTTTGTTCTCTTTTACTTTCAAAAGGATCGCCTTTAGAGTCTCTGTAGTACGCAACAGAGGTACTGTCCCATTCTCCCAGCAGTAGTTAACAAAGCAAAAGGAAGTTACATGAGACTGTTAATTTTATTTTATTTTACTTTTTTCTCGAATTTGTTGAGTACTACTACGAGTAATAATTTATTTAAATTTATATATCAGGCTATATCAGAATTTATAACAGAATTCATATCAGGCCATGATCTTTTTAGAGTAGTTATGAGGGCTTTGGGGTTTAAGTGGCTTTCATCCTCTGAGGTTGTCTTCAACCCCCTTTGAAGTCAAGCCGATTGCAAATTGAAGCATGCCGACGTTGGATGGAGAAGTGGATATGGCTTCTTACGCAGACCGCTTGAAAGCTTTGCATGCAGACGTAAACCTCTTCAATCACGTGAAGTTCTTCATTCACGACCTTTTTCAATTCGATTACGACGCGGGTGCCCAACTCCGTGTCCTGCAATGTACCACCGCCAATTTCTACATGAATTCCGTTTACTTCACTCCGAAGCAAGTAGATATCCTGATTTCTTTCAAGGGAAGAGACGGGCTTACGCTTGAAGAAGCTCTTCAACCAACCACCGCCCGCAAGCTCCTGCGAGCTCGCAATAACTCCGCATCGAGGTACGAAATTTCGTACGCCGTCCACGACTTGGCTTCTGTGTTGCAAGACTTGTTTGGTGTGAAGAAAGGCTTCTATGTTGAGCATGGTTTCAAGCGCTTGTTCAACAAGTTTGCGAAGAATCGATTGGACTAGTGAATCAATCCGATGTATTAGGTTCCAATACGAGAGATGTATGGTGCAGTCCTCGTGAGGTAGCCACTTGTTCTAATAGACCAATGTGGTATTGTAAAAAAACTCAATTTTGAGTAGCCTAGGAAACGAATAATCGCTTCAAGTGGAAATTGAAATTGTTATTGCATCAAAGTATCCATTGATGTAGCATGCATACACTAGAGGTGAGTGCGGTTATTTTTCTCCCACTAGAATATGTGATTCTCAAATGCTATTTGAAGTCTCCACGTAAGGCGTAGTATCTTCCGGACATGATTTTGGGGGCCAGAATCGAAGGGGCCCAAAGTGTAACGAAATAGGGAAAAAAGTTCCCAGCTCCAGTAGCTCCGACTGCTGTGCCCAATTCTAATGTAATGAATTACAAGATAAACATTTTTAAGAACCATAGTTCTAAGATCGATGTGACTATCTTATTCTTTAATATTTTTATTGGTCTGATTCTGGGTCTCTAATTCACAATTCGCCAACCCACATGGTGTTTCTGTTTCTACTCTCAATATCCTTTTCTGTACAGTCTGCAACATTTAGAATTAATCATCACGTTCACCAAAATCATAAAAAAATGATTTTCATTCAAGCGTTTTTTCCAATAATTGCAATGCAATTGAGATGACTCAGTACTCACACTTGCAACATAGCGCGTGAGCCGATGTCTTATCTAATACTGCAGGCTACAAGAAGGAATCAGATACTCGCTGAATGAGACACAATAAGAAGAATGATCTCTCTTCAGCAACAATGTTAACCTCCTGACCACTGTTTGCACAAAGCCAGGTCTGCAAACCACCAAAACAAATTGTTCAGAACCCTCTGCTTGAGTTGCACAGCACTATATAAATTAAGCATCCATTTGTGTGATGTCACAGAAGGCCAAAAGGATGGAAAACCTCTCAGTTATAAAAGGTATGCTTGAGCTATATTTGAACATTCTCAGGTCCTAGTGATACTTGTCTCCTAAACAGGCAGATACAAGCAGTAACAGCAATCTCCTAAATGCACTCAAACCTCTTTAATTGCACTACCTCAATGGGACAAATAGGCTCCCATGCACATGTTGTAGAGATTCTTAAAATATACTCAGAATGCGCAATTACAGTATGTGCAATTAGAGAGTAGATACATATTCTCATGGAAAAGGGAATGCGGAGAGTTGGCAAAGAGAATTGCCTTGGCACTAACCTCAACTGATGCACCTTCTCAACTTCATGAACACCGCTCCAGCATTAGATTGATGGATTTAGGGTTCAGTATTTAGGGTTTAGGGTTTAATGAGCAAACCCTGAGCCTCATTTCTAACAGTACGGGTCGCAACAAATTCGTGTGGTAGCCTTGATGGTGGCTTCTTAAGTCCACTCAAGACAGGTCCTCCTACGCCCCCTAATCTACCCCTCCACATTTTACAATTAAATCTAGAAACAAGTTCTTTGTCATAACCCGTTTTAACACAATTCTTGGCAACATGTCACTTTCTAGTTAGCCAAATTGAAGACGTGACATAAACTAACTCAGCTACTTGTTGTAAACCCTCCAATGGAGCCAAAAGTGAGATCAAATGCATACATGCCAAACTGGTGGTCCGATCACTGACTCAAGACTCAACTTGTTATCTTGTCCAGATCAAGCATTTCAAAAACCAAAGATTCGTCGTCGTTGTCATCGGCCCATCCGAGATAAAATCAGGAGCCCCACAGCTGACAAACAGATCCCCCACAACGCGATGGCGAGAAACAGGAACGCTGAGGCTTCGTCTGCCAACTTGAACACCTTCTGAGTCTTCTTCAAGACTTTGTCCATGACAGGGGCCAGAGCAGCAGCAGCAGCTAAACGCAACGGCCTCGTGAAATTGTTCCCTGTCCACATTGATACCATCCCCTGCCATCATTTGAAAAGCACAATTTTAATAAGGAGGAAAAACAAGGGATGAAAGCGTATATTTACAGTGCTGATAGATTCATGGCAAGCAGATTCATAGCGGTAAGGTAACGAACCCCTACTACAGGAGGAAAAAAAGACTTACGCCAAGACAAGCTTTGAGGTTCTTGACAGGGTTCTGTCCTGTCTTCTCAAAAGCCAAAAATGCAATGAAGAAGAAAGCGGTGTACGTGATGCCGTTGAATATGCCATAAGCAAGCAAACCGGCCCGCCCCAATTTGGCCATTTTTTCCTTCAAATCTCCAACGTTCAGCTGCGCAACAATTTGTTTACTGAAAGTCAATAATAATTTGATTGGTGAAACAATAAAAATTTGAAGTTTACATCAAATTTCTCTTCAAATTGTTTCTAAAACCTGGGCTTTAAAAGATATTCGATACACTTAATTGACACGTTTCAACCCTAATTTTCATCTTGTGTGCCACTTTGAACTCATAGATGAGGAAAAAGTAATTAATGCAATGGTGTACACCCTAACCCCACTACACCAATTGCTCCCCCACAAATTCAAAGTTTCAGTCACAGCAGTGGTTGAAGGTGCCACACAATATGAGATAGGCTAAGCAGGCTACAAGATGAAACCATTCAACCCACTCTTTCATTTTGCATTTACACTTGAATCTCTTAGAAACGAGTGAAATTTGATGATTCAATGGAATACTCTGCAACATAGCAAACTGATGATTGTAGCCCCCACAAAACCAACTGTTTGAAGCAAATTTAGCATTGACGTTGCGCAACATAATTCACAAAATTTGGAAAGATAGAAGTGAGAATGCAACTCTAAATGCTACGAAAAATTTGAGTTGCAAGAGAATCTCGTAACCCTTGACATGTATTAGTTTGAGAAGAGCAGCGTTGGTAGCGAATCATACCTGCCAGTTCTTCCAAAAGGATGTATTCGCACTCTTGGTCAAATCCTGGTCGACAATGGCGATGCCAATTTCAGCAACAGTTGCAAACAAATTCAATAGAAACTATGTATCTTATCATACCGACACCGCACACATCGAAACCCTAAGCCACAGTCGTAACGTAAGGAGACATAAATTACTGTTTTGCCGACATACCGACTGCCTTCACGGTTTCGCTTCGTCCGCACAAACGACTCGCAAGTCCAAAAGAATTCTGGCTTACGAACTAGAGATCTAACGACAAACCCCTTAAATCCTAAAGAGCTAAGGAATCATGACCTGGAAATGATCAATTTGATTGACTAAATTGTGATGTAATGTAATTCAAATAGCACCAGAAACATCAGTGGACTAGAATCAGAGAAAAGCATTGCATGAGTTGGTCAAAAAGTATCAAAATTGAACAAAAGATGGCACCCAAAATGATGCACTCAATACTAGGATGCAATTTTGGCCTCTTGATCCTTTAAGGTTTAACCTCCCTGCAATTCTCTTCGTGCAAATTCTTCAAAACAAACGAAGAAGGATTGATTACTGCAACCCAGAGATACAATTTCGGCCTCTTGGTCCATTAGGGTTTAACCTCCCTGCAATTCTCTATTTGCAATTCTAAAAAAACAAATGAACAAGAATGGAATATTGCAACACACCTCCTGTTCCTTCGAAGACTCAGCAGAAGAACAATCGCCTGACGCCGAAGCAGCCAAAGCCCAGAACTGACTCCCTGTTGTTCTCCAATTACCAGAATAGCAAATTCTCATAACACTTGCTCGCCCTCTCAAACGGACCATCTCCAACCCAGAACAGAGCGACAACGACGACGGAGAACGGAAGCCACCATCGCAAGTCCCAAATGGACGAGCCCCAATTGAACTCGCAAGCATAAGCGCCATATCTGGAGACCACGAAAGCAATAACAAATGGTAGGTTGTCGTAAAACCAACCGTGCACCAATTTGTGTTTTAGACTAACACAAAAATTTCGCACAGACGGAGCTCAATAGTGGTGTTGTAATACAGACAACAGTAACGTCTCCCCCAAGCGAGCTTTCGCAGTATTCGCACATCTTCTTCTCGGCACAATCACCTTCACGCCATCGCGCGTATAACGTGCAGTACACATAAACCCCAATTACAGGGTCAGTTGCTTTTTTAAGTCAGCGAAATAAGTCGAGACTTTGATGCATTTTTTGGAGTTTCGTTCGGGGATGAGATCACTGGAGATGAAGGCATCTGATCCGAATCGGCACTACTGAAATTTCTGATCCGAACTTTCCTCTGATCCGTGATTCTAGCGAGCATCTGAAAAGGCTTTAAATGTTATTCGATATGTGGCAGATGGTGGAGCCCCGGATAACGGATGAATGCCAATTGGCAATGTCCAGCACATTACTGTAGCGCCGCCATGAACAGACTGTAATATTACTGAACTCTTGAATGCCGAGCAGAGATAGAAGAGAAGCAGAAGCAGTGGGCTTTCGTTTGGTGCTAATTGACCTCAATTTGACGAAACTTCTAGGATTACAGTCTTTCCTCTTCAGTTTCATTACGTGCGGAGAATTGTGCGCAACCCAAGCTCTAGATTGAAGGGCGACATTGGGTTTCAACGCTACACTTGTCAGCTTACAGCAATCGTGCGTGGAGTCTTCGGCAATAGGAAGCGCTTGAAGAATGATTGCTTCTTCGTCGCTTAAGAGGACCGCTGGGATGGCCGCTGCGAGGAGCCCGAACCAGATTATGGCAATGTTCGCTCGAAAGAAGCAGAAATTGTCCTCGCCGCCTTTGGAGGAGCCAGCTGAAATTCCTGTCACTACTACTGCACCATCCCAAGCGGAAGACGAGGAAGTTCTAGGTCAAGTGGCGGAGTCTCCAGTACAAACGTACTCCATTCACCCGACTTACCCCTTTCCAATTGCAGACCTTCCTTCACCACAACAACGAGCATTATTAGCTACCGCATCGACGCCGAAGGTGATCAAGAAAGGCGACCTCGACCTTCTCTACTTCCAGCCATTTCTAAAAAATTCCACGGCGAACGACTTCTACAAGCATTTGCTGGAGTCTCTGCCGTGGTACAAAGTCATGTACCTCGCGAGAGGGATGACGATCAATACGCCGCGCTACACCACCGTCTTCGGCCTCGACGAAACTGCAATGTGGGATCCAGAGCACCGTGACGACATTAGGGGTTCAGTTGCAGGGGTTAGGGTTTTGTCCGCCATGTCCAAGCAACCCGTGCCCGCGAATGTCTACCAGTCGCCGCCGCGTCCGATTCCGCGCTGCTTGCATAAGCTCAAGAGATGCGTGGAGGACGCGACGGGGGAGAGCTACAACTTCGTGTTGGTGAATTTCTACGCCGACGGCTCGCACTCGATCTCGCCCCACGCGGACGACGAGTCGTTCCTGGGGCAGAACCCTTGCGTCGCGTCGCTCAGCTTGGGCGGCACTCGCGACTTCGTCATGAAGCACAAGACGAAGAAGGAGATGAGCAGTGAGAAGTTTGCGTTGCGGAACGGAGATATGGTGGTGATGCGCGGGACGACGATGGCGAATTGGCTGCACAGCGTGCCCAAGCGCGTCGGGAAGACGCAGGCGACCTCGCCGAGAATCAATGTCACGTTTCGGAAGGTTGTCAATGCCAAGGGGAGCAACAATTACGCGCATTACAATGTGGGAAGCGGGCCTGTGCACCGATTTGTGCAGGGATCCATGGCGCCTATTGCCACCGAAGATTAGCACCATCTCGGGATCCAACTTTGCCTCTGCTTTGAGTTCTGCAACCCGACGAGCTTCAGTCTAATGAATCCGGTTGTTGTACAAATATGATTAGGGTTTAGAGATTCTTCTTGTCACTGCTTTGAAGAGCTTGTTGGCGACGACATTGTTGCATTTCTTTGCGAGTGAAGGTGGTCGTTAAACTCTGCAACCCGGAGGATGTAGAGTTGATGAGCTCCAGTGCATTTAACCCTGCAGCACTCCGGTTGTTGTACAAACGTGTTGCTGAGGAGGTTGTTGCATTTCGGAGGATGTGTCTTTGAGAATGAAGGTGGTTTTGTGGATCCATAGGAATCCAGTTTTGCTTCTGCTTTGGACTCTACAAGCAGGAAGACGAGGAAGAGGAATTGATGAATAGAATCCAGCTACAGCATTCCGGGTGTTGTACAGACGCGTTTTGAGTTCAGGGTTTCTTCTTGTGCCTGCTTCCAAGGACATTGCTGCATTTCGGAGGTTCTATGACTTTGCTAGTGAAAGTTGCTGTAGAACTCTGCTACCCGGAAGACGAAGAGGAAAACCAATTGGGCTCCGGTACATTAAATCTAGCAAGCAGCAATCCTGTCGCTGTTCAAATGTTGGTGCTTCCTCTGACTATCTGCAGGAGATTATTGCTGAGGACATTGTTGCATTTTGGAGGACGAATCTTTCAGAATGAAGGTGATTGTTGAACTCTGCAACCCAGAAGATGAGGATGAAGAGGAAGAGAAATTGGTGAACTCCAGTCAATTGAATCCAGCAGCAGCATTGCGGTTATTGTACAAACGTATCTAAGGTTTAGGGTTTAGGGTGAAGGTGGTTGTTGAACATTGCAAGCTGGAAGAAAAGGAAGCAGAAGAAGCTCCCGTCAATTGAATCCAGCAGCAGATTCTGGTTATTGTACAAACTTGCTTAAGGTTTTAGGATTTAAGGTTTAGAGTGAAGGTGGTTGTTGACCTTTGCAACCTGGAAGAATAGGAAGAAGAATTGACGAGCTTCAGGCAATTGAATCCAGCACCAGCCCGTTTTTGAACAAACTTTGACATCACTTCCATTCCGGTACAAGTTTTCTGTACAATTTCTTCCTATTCAAAATTTATCACCCGTACTTCCCATTGCCTTCCTAATTCGAGACGTATGCAGATTGGTGTATCACCAAAGCATGTAACGGCCAACACTAGGAATTGAAACATTCGGCGCTTTGTTAGATGCCAATCCGGACATTGCATGAGAGGTTATGCTGCCTTACCGGCGGGGGAGATTTGAGCTCACAGGTTTCAAGTGAGTAGAGTGTCGATGCATCTCATTCATCTCACGAAGGGTACAAATTACTTATTTAGTGTAATCAGGTTGCTCATATCCAATCCTAGAGTGCCATGTTGTCGAAATTCCTGTTGTTGGTCATTTACGTGATGGCCACAAACATGCAACAGTATATAATGCGGCATTTAACTTACAGAAATTCATTTTTTTTGGAAAATGTAGTTGCTTTGTAAAACATAACCAGTTGTTGATTTTTCAACTCTAACGTGGCACCGCCCCATTTGCAACCCATCACCATTGCCATTACAAGTTGCAACTCATAACCTTCTTTCCTTTCAACTTGCTTCCTACACCTTGGATCATGAAGATCAAAGGTTGTGATTGAAAAATGAGCAACTGGTTATGTCTGATAACCTAATTGCCGCTAGTGTGCCTCATCTATTATCTAATACTTGGCAACTTTTTCATAATTATCTCTGAGAGTAGTGTATAGTATTTGTGTCCTTATCCATTGCTACCTCATATTTCAAGTAGGCTCGGTAGATACCAAACAACGCGTACAAGAACATCACACCAAATTGTGAGAGAATACCACCTTGTCCTGTTCATACCTTAAGTTTGGTTGGTTGGCTGTTTGTTTGTTACGTTGAGATCTCCCGGACCGTGCGTCCCATGGTGACGTGCTTGGTATCATCGAAAAGTCCTCGGCAAGGAGGGGTGCACAGGCTTTGTTTCATGACGTTTGGACCTACGATGTGAAAGTTATTGAATTTCAAAGTTCTTATTGAATAAAAAAATTAGAAAATTACTTTTAATTTTATTTTGACAGCATAGGGTACACTAGTTGTATATAAGTTGAGTGAGCATTGACATGAAGTGTGACTGTTTTCTTGAGAATCAAGCATTATTTTGGATGAATTATAGCCTTGAAGCATTATTTTTATTCATTGTCCAAAATATTAACTTTGGAGTACATAAGGGTTAATCACCTCCCTTGTCATGTTTTGGTTGGCATGTTGTACTTCCACACTAGTCTATTTTTTTAGCTCAATTCATTGAAGAAGATACTACATTTGGTGGTTGTAGTTGTAGTAGTCTTGTTTAAGCTGCCTTGCACTAACTCTTTAACCCTCTAACGTCCACCCTATCAAATCTCTAATTTTGATGTTATAGTAAACATGTTGTTTATCAAAATTGCCCCTACAATGACTTGATAGAAAGCTCTATATATAGGCTACAATTCATAAGAAAGCCTTAACCCCTAAAGGACCATTTGTCCCCTCAGGGGACAATTTGGGTCCGGGTAGGTTCCTATTGTCTCAATTTGTAGTAAGAAATTTTGATATTTTTTGAGGTTGTGTAGTTTTGCAAGTCAAAGCTTTGTGGATATATAATTTTTATTTAAATCGGTGCCCGGGAGCAGAAGTTATGGCACAATAAGCCAAAAACAAAGATTGGCGAGTAGCCAAAAAAAATCACAAAAAGTCAAAATAGTTTTTTTTTAATTTTTTTTTTAAAACATTATATTTTTGTCTACACGTGAAGCTCTGATTCATTCAATTTGGACTTGTGATGAAAAAGTTATGGACAATCTTAGTTTTTTGGGCAATCTAAGCATTTTCTTGAAAAAATATCCAATAGGATTCATTTTTGAATGCAATTTTTACAATTTTCCAAAACAAATTGTTGGAAATGGTTAAATTTTCTTGCTAGAACAATCTCACCATTGGGATTATTGTATTTCAACTCCATTTTAGAGTTATTAATGGTTTTGTCTTTCCTTCATTCTTGAACCTACTTCTGCTTAACAATTTTTTAATGAGTGAAAATTAAGTTTTTTTTCCTGAATTCTTTTTCTTATATTCTCAACTCAAATATGCAACATAAAAAGTTTAAAAATCAAATTCAGTAGTACAAAAATTTTAAGTTTAAAAGATTCAAAGCCAAAAAATCTAGTCATAAAAGGTATAAAAAAATTTATTTTCTTCACTTTGGATGTAGATATTTTGCAATCCATGCGGTCAAAGTTTTTGAAATTTCTTCCATACGTACTTATACTAGTCTAGTATGAGATCCTACGGTTAGATATGCAAAAAAATAGTTTTTAAAGTTTTTTGCTCTTTGCAAAAAAATGGCAGTTTCAACTGTTGTTTGATGGGAAAAAAGTCTCGGTCCTTTAGGGGTTAATTCAACTACCTTTGTAACTTGAATTTGAAATTAATGTTTTGTGGACATTAGATAGTGAGATAATCCTTTAATTCCCTTACTTTAAAAAAAAAATTGCATTATTTTACTTCCATCTTTGTGCAAATTTTATTCTTTACTTCCAACTCATCAATTAACATAACATTCTTTATAGGCTAACTCAACCCACCTACCTTGGATTATGAAAATATATAGAAGTATCATTTGTTGGATATGGGGGGGTATAAGTTAAATTGAAGACTTACTAGCATTTGCTACAATTAATTAGGGGGCTATCCCACATCAATTAGGGAGGGCAAAGGACCCCATATATAGTTTTGGTTAAGAATGTTATGAACATAATTGTAGGTTGCTTTTTTGAAGATCAAAGTATTAATAATGACAAATGAGAAGTCATTTGACCATAACCTCAATGGAGTTGATTTCAAGACACATGACATTCTCTCAATGGATGAAAAGAGGCACATTCTTTTTCATAACACAGGGGTGCTTTGACATTACTAGGCACTTCTTTCTAGACCCTTGATTTAGCACGATTGAGCACAATTGACCAAGGTCCAACCATCCAACACTAAACTTATGCTAGAGAATGTAAAAGCATAGGCTCATTATGAGAAATACACTCCCTTACCCTCTCCCAAGACATGTTATTTCTCATAATGCCACAACGAAGCTACTCTTTCACATTACCTGCGTCAAAGAATCACCTTGAAGGACCCTGTTTGTCATCTAGAAACCTGGACTTTGAGGTGCTCTCATTTAAACTTTCCTGAATAATAGTCGAATATGCAGTATCTGTAATTGCCTCAATCTATCAGTGTTAGAATATTGATAGGAGGAATGTAAGGCGATGACTGCAGAAAGCACACATGTTCAAAGAGATGATGCAGCCATAAACTGCTGTCCAGATCCTTCATGAAGTTATCATCAGTAAGATTTTGTTCTGTTTTGGTGATACTAAAGCCTCCAATCTCTCCATTCTTGAGAATCTCCTCCAAGACCTTTGCAAAGAGAATCAAGATTCTTTCTGCACAGCCTCCTGAACTCAAGCTAAAAAGTAATGCCAATATTCGCACTTCTTTACTCAATCTAGCCATGCACTCTATAGTGGGCTATCAAGCTATTAGTATCGTGAAAAAACGAAAAACTTGGTACAGTACTATGAACAACCTCCCCAAATGCTTTAGAATGGTCTATCTGATGCCAGAATGCAAACAGGACCCAATATTTGGCTGGTAGGAAGGAAAATCTACAAGCTTTCGATATGCATGCATTTTGGCTGGTGCCGCGGAACATCACATTGATCAGTTGAACAATGTCTCTGCCTTCTGTAACATTGGAGGTACTAGCCAGTCGAGCGTCTCCATCTCACCCAATGACTTTGCGACTCCCAGCTTCAATGTTTCTGAATCTGTTGCAATCACAATTAAGCTTGAAATCAGATTCTGTGCATGCTAAACTCAAACCCATGCTGAATAATGCCAGATCCGCCGTTCAGTGTCTCATTGCCTAGTCAGAAGTGAATAATAGCCCGAAATCCTTCTCCTCGTTCTGAGCTCTAACATCAACCAAAAAGCACAAATTTGGAAAGTCTCAATTGCTTCGAGCAACTCGACATTATGTCCAATAATGCTCTCGAGTCTCAAGGATCTCAAGCATTATGTCCATAACCTCTTGCTTTTATATGTGACACACAAAGGTTTCTTGATGTGTACCTTGCAAACCGGCCTTGATTTCCACAAGAGTCTGCATGAGACCTATGCAGGAAGCACGTATGTCTTCGTACGATTCTCGCAGGAGTACCTGAAAAAAGGGGAAAATACACCAATCTCAGAATACAAAACTTGTGATTTTTGGCATGAACGAAACAGTATCTACCGTAACTATGTACTGGGACAACAACCGAGGAAAAACTGCTAGCCAATCAGGACTCCAAATTTTCATTCTCCTGAAGGAAAACACATACCAGTTCCTCTGGACCACCCATGTTACCGTACAGCGGGTCATCTATGTCTTCCATCTGTCACCAAACAACATATGCCCGAGTTAACAAATAAATCAAAGATAATGAAGCTTCACATGAAGTTGAAAATTGAAAATCTTATCTCCCCTTGACTTAGCATTCTTGTCATGATACCCTGAAACTGGAATATGTGTGAAACCCGTCCTCCCATTCTTTCAAAACCAGAGTCAATGAGAGGAGGGTTGAGGGACGTAACAAAAAACAAGATGTAAGAAGAGATGCACATGGTTGCATATGAGAGGCTACGGAACCAAGTAAGAACAGTACTTTGATGATGGAATATCTAAACAACTGCAAATAGATTCAAATCCACAATGCCATTACATTGGAATCAAACAACAGCATTGCATGGCTGAAATCATAAACCCTGACAACCCCTACTGTTATGGAGCTATATACTGATTGAGCCTAAAATAACAATGAACAAGGAGAGCTTCTGCTTGTTTATGCAAAGAGGTATCATTTACTCACCTTCTTTGTCCTACAAAATTCAGCAAGTCGTCGAACTTTTTGTGTGTATCGAGCCCCCTTGTCAATAGCCTCATAAACTGTGACCTCCTTCAGCACATCCGAAGCATTGAACTGCAGACACACAAAAAGAGTCCAACGCAGTAATTAAGAATTTACAATTCCAAAAGCTTATGTGTTGATGATAAGGAAATCTGTTCATAAACTGAGTAGATATTTGCAATATGGAAAAATGCAGATTCGCCCAGAAATCAAGCACATCTAATGAGAATGGAGAATGGACATGACATTCTTCCCAATTAGGTTCATTATGCGGGGTTCATCTTAACAGTTTACCCGTAAATACTAGATCATCTTAAGCTAGAGACCTATTGCACGTGGTCCCTGTCCTGTGCGTTGAAAAGTCGTCCATGTACAATGTGAGTGCCATCCAAACACATGACTAGTAAGAAATGAGAATTTTCTAGGTTCTATCAGTCTAAAATGCTTCTATGAGATACATCATATGATATAATATTCATTGTTCAAAGGTACACAGATTAGTGAGGGCGTAAAATTAGTGTCAGCTGCAAATTCAGGGTCCGCACAATGAACTTTGTTGTGTGCATATTAATATAATACAGTTATTTATCAGCTTCACTTCCTTGAAATAGTGTGACTTTGGTAACTAGTGTCACGCGCACTAATAGGATAAGTCGGTGCGGTCTAAGCTACTACTTCAAACTTCAAAACTTCAAAAGCTTTATAATAGAATATCCAAATAATATACACTTTGGTGCATTGGAATCTTCTCCAAAATGGGAACAACACACACAAAAATCCATTAAAATAATGGAAACTACTCAAAACAGTTGAAAGATACGAGGATGAGTTTGCTACCTTATCCATGACGACGAGAAGATCGAAAACAACTATGTCCGCTTGACACTCGAAAACGGTTGCTGCAGCTCCTTCAGGCAATTTGAGCCCGATCTCTTCAGCTACTGCAACAGCTCGTGGATCTGGAGACTCTCCGGCGTTGTAGTCTCTTGAAGCCTGCAGCAGATGGTTGTCCAAGAGAACATTCCCGGGGTCGTTATTGTACAGAATTACTCAGTGACAGAATTCAACAGAGTTAATGCAAGTAGTGCAAACATCTCTAAAAAACTTCCTGAAAACATTAGACGGTCTTTTCAAAGACCTCTATACAACCACACAAAGCCAGGCATAAATGTGTCCTAAGTTTTCACTAATGCAAAAAAAAGATTAAAGTGATAAACGACAACATTCTACAGTAAGCACCTTGCATCCTTTCCAATGTAGCACAAAAAAATTCATGACCACTATCATATTGAAGAACAAGTCCACTTCTAAAGCAATTTATTCCATTGCCAGGCATGCAATCATAGTCGGATTAGCTCATTTACAAACATGTTGACCAAGGACTGAATGATAAGAAATAAATGCTTCTGAAGCGAGTCAAGATAACAAACACAGCATGAGCTCAAGAGCTCAAGATTGTTCACAGAAGGAATCTGCATTCTTTTTCTTATCTCACTGTAAATTGATTCCAAGGCAGTTCAGACAGCTCCTTCAGAATGTCATGCATTATGAAAAGTGGAGCATTCTCTAAATCTCTTCCTGAAAACAATAGAAAATCTCCAAAATTCTCTACACCGCATGAACTTGTCCTACATTTCAAAAATAGGTCACAGAGACCAAGCATGAACTGACAAGGAAAATTTTGATTGAGAATCACGAAACCATACCTTGGAAGAACATTCAACAAATTCCTGCATCCCGTGCTCTTCAATCAAGGAGTTAAAAATG
This sequence comes from Pseudisothecium myosuroides, assembly GCA_951799445.1. Lineage (NCBI taxonomy): Eukaryota > Viridiplantae > Streptophyta > Bryopsida > Hypnales > Lembophyllaceae > Pseudisothecium > Pseudisothecium myosuroides. Next base: position 9,955,995 of record OX637292.1, on the reverse strand, counting down.
GCTTCCGCATACACCGATCGACAAACATTCCCCTCGCTCAGAAACAACACCCGCACCTTCGTATTCTCCAAGTCCTGAAGAGACAATAAACACACCGAAACCGCAGCTGTAAGCGCGCTCCTCTCTCATCAGAGAATCACGAGATTCAATTTGCAAAGAACAAAGCATCAAGCACACAGAATTCCAAGAGAAATAATCACACACAATCCCGGAAACAACAAGCACAGACTCCCGCAAGATTACCGAAGTGTTCTGAACAAACGGCGAAACGCGGAACACAGGCGTCACGCAATTGCTGCTAACATCAAACTTAGGCACACTCTCCTCTCCTCCACCAGCTGGACTCTCGCTTGCAATTGCTTCGACGCTCTCAAGAGCACTCCGAGGACTTGAAACAGCACTTGAACTTGTGGATCTCGCTAACAGAGCTCCGAAGGTGAGCCTTACACGCTCCCAGTCGCGCATTTGAGCGCCATACGGCACTGCTTGGCATTTCGGAAACGACTTGGCCAATGCGCGCATTGAGAATAACGGCAATGGCGCGGTGGTGGCCGAAGTCGAAATCGAAGCCTCGGACCTCGTGAAAGTGCCGCGCTTACGACGAGAGCCGCCTACTAACACCATCCCCTGCTTCACTAAAGTTTTACAAATATACATTTCGCTAAAACCTAGAATTCACAAGCTCTCTCGCAATTCTTCCTCACACTAACTAATCCACCGCTGACTTCGGTACGAGCTTCTTCTGCTCGCACCAGAATCTCTCTCGCACTTCTTCTCTAACTAATTCACCGCTAACTTCGATTCACGATTCGTCCGCTCGCACCAGAAGCTCTCTCTCTCGCACTTCTTTCTCACACTTCCTAACCGCTAGCTTCGGTTTACAATTCGCCACACAAGCTCAACACGCACTCCAGAACAAAAGCCTATTCAGAATGCCAAGAAAAACACTAAACCAAAACTCAAATTCCTTGGACAATCCGAACTCAGAAACGGTCGCAACTGAAGAAATTTTCTAAGAAGATGCGCCAATGATTCAAACGTTTCTCACTCTGGCGGGACTTTCAGTGTGCTGCTGCAGCGCTCTCTTGTGGATAAGCAATCCTGTCGACTATTCTCGAGTTTCAGTCATCGTCTTCCTGATTGAGACCCTACCACTTGGATAAAAGGATCAACGGATATCTAAGGGGCACGTGTCAAGATCAGCGGTGCGCTTAGTCCGTCCCTTGTTTCTCCGTCTTTTACTGTTTTGTGGAAGAATGCTCGCCATGGAGGCGAAGCCTGATCGTGATCTTTGCCTTTCGCACCCTTGTGCGCGGGCTTGGTGTAAGCTTAGCAGTGTTTAGGATTTGTGTCGCAGCGCCTCTTTCCTGTGGACTCTACAACGAGGAATTTCATTGCGAATTCCTCTATAAGGTGCGTGTGTGTGCGCGTGCTGGAGATTCTTCCTTTAGGGTTGCTAACTGCGGAGCTCGCGCTTTTAATAAGTCGCGGAGTTGTGCGGCATCATGGCTTGTGTCGATTCTGCACTGTGGAGTTTCGGTGCCAGACATGAAATTCAATCGCAATGCATCCCGAGGTTTTCTCTTTCGCAATTGCGACCGACAATTTCGAGCCTAAATTGTAGATGCGCGTTCGGTTCCAAGTCATTCCAGGGGCCATTAGCATCGACAGCAGGAGCTTCATGGTCTGCGAGGAAGAGAGAGAAAGGCTCTGTTTATGGAGTGGATCGTTTAGGTTTGGATTCTCGTGTAGACAGGAAAGCTTCGGAGAGGGATGCCAGTGTGACAACTTCTGAGGAAGGAGGTGCATTGGAGCTCGTGGACACAGATGGCACCAGCTTTGAAGAAGGGGATGATGACATCAATGAGATGCTTCGGCAACCTCGAAGCTATTTCGGTGCCGAGAATTGGGAGATGTTTGCAGCGGACGAGGGAGCTAGACCTAGAGATGACGATGAAACGGAATCGGAAAGGGAGATGGAGGATGGAGGAAATGGAAGGTTGGTGAGGAGGAGGAAGGCGGAGGACGTTTTGGTACCTGACACGGCTGCTGTGAAGTGGACTGCAGCTGATAAGGAGAGGGTTCAAGCTCTACATACATTTCATCACAGGTGAGAAACTTTTGCTCTGTTTTGAGTCACATGAAGGGATTCACCACTGGTCTATTCTTTCCTCAGGGAAATTGAATCTTCAAAGCTTTTCATTCTTTCTTTCTTTTTCCGAGAAGAAGCGTAGATTGAGGGATTGAAGACAAGAACCAGTTGCAAATTGAGGACGAAAACTCAAATTGAGACAAAGAAGAGTTCCGCCACAATACCCACATGTAGAAGAGGGCCGGTCTTGGGTTGGATGACTCTAACACGTTTAAGCCATCCTGAGACCGTCAGACTTTCAAAGGTATCTGGAAGGGTCCAGGTTCTGAGAGCCATAGAAGAGAAGCCTACCGTGTAGCATTGAATACTTGACGGGATTTCAATAGTGAGACCACCAAGAGATAATCTTGGTTTGAATCGAGGTGTGGTGCACTTACGAGTTAGCAATTTCCGGCAAATGTTTCCAGAGTGGCCTTGTTCTTGAGAAGTGGTTTTATTGGTATCCGAATTTTTAATATTGTTTTGGAGGGAAATGACTTCCTCTTAGTCCTTAATGTTGACAAGGTCGACCAATTTTGATCTGATTCTGTTTCTTTCAACACTTGACTTGTCAGTCTATTGTGAATTAGGTCGACCTCATACTTATGTTAAACTGCTTACAGTGATTCAAATGGAATCCTCTACTTTATGCAGTTGAATCTTACATCTGTTTATGTCAGTCTCGTGAATTAGGTCGACCTCATTTTGGTTAACAGTGAACTTTTCACATTGAGCATCTAAGTTATCTTTTTTAAAGCATTAAAAAGGGGTTTGAAACCTCTGAATGTGCAGGCATGAGAGTGAGATGGGCCGTTTTGCAGTGGAAGCAATGCGACCCAGGCACATGAACGACACTGAGGAGCTCCTAGTAGATTCCTTTGCGGAGCTCATGGGAGGGCTACTCACATACCGTCCTCTCTTAGCCTTCACCGTGAAACAGTACGTGCGAGAGCGTTACGCAACCCTGCCCCATTCCGTGACCCTCGTTGGTCTCTATTCGCCAGCGGAGGGTATTTCAGACACCGAGGGAGAGTCTCTTGTGGCCGGGACAGTTGAGCTCTCCTTCTCAATAGCCGGGCATCCTGATGTTCCCACTCCAGCCCCTCCTCCTAATTCGCCCTACATCTGCAACATGGCTATCAAAAAAGATTATCGGAGGTAAACTCTTCAAGCTGTCACTGATTTATTTTTTTAAATGTTACATTCTATTGCCTATCTTACATGCACCCTTGATATTTGGACCAATTTTGATCTCATTCTGATTCTTTCTAGTATTTCCTGATCACAAACATATTATTCCAAGCTGGTTCCCTTTCAAAGTTTGACGTCCTTAGGTAAAGTATGTTATGAAGCCCAATCATTGCGCACCAAGCCCCTGTGGAACCATCATGTACTGTCGTGAAGAGTATAGGAAGGGTATATGTGTCGGAAATCTGATATTATTAAACTCTCACAGACTAACATATTCATTCAGCAAACATACGCAATTGCTCTTCTTTACGGATCAACGTTTCACTCTTTCATTTTCTGGTCTTATCAGAGTCTCTGAGTGTTAAACTTTGCAGATTTGGTCCTTTGAGTTCCCATTGAGTACGGAATTCTGTATGTGTTCTAATGGCAGCGATTTTGTGGAGGTGGTGCAGACGGGGACTTGGGCGGCAGATGTTGAAGGCAGCAGAGGATCTGGCGTTGAGCTTGGGGTACGAGGACATGTACTTGCACGTGCGGATCATGGACACAGCGCCTCTGACCATGTACAAAGAAGCAGGCTATCAGGTGGTGTCCACGGACAGTTTGCTATCTGTGCTCACGTTCCAGCGCCGTCGCCACCTCATGCGCAAACGCTTGTGTCGAGCAAAGCTGGTGCCAGAGTAGTACAACCAGTAGTCAGCCCAAGTATGTACAATTACTTTCTTGTATTTATTACAATATATCATAATATTCAAGCAGAGATCAGTTGCTTCAACAGCCTTGCGAAGTAAGGTGGATTGTCCTAAAATGAAGCAAAGCGGTTGCCAAAGTAGTTAACTCTAACTATGTATTGCACTTACTTTCTTATATTGTTATAATAACATTCTCCATAACATTCTCCAAGAGTTACTTCAACATTCTTGCAAAGTAAGGTGAATTGTCCTAAAATTGAGCAAAGCAAAAAAAAAAAGTGCTCTGTAGTTGTTTGAACTATGTATAATTTCTTCTTATTTTATTAAAGCGTATCATGGCATTGTTAAAGAGTTGCCTCAACATTCTTGCAAAATAAGGTGGGCTACATCAAAATGGAGCAAAGTAGATGCCGAAGTAGTCAATTCAATTCCATTGTGTACAATTGAATTACTTTCTTATATTCTTAAATTATATTATAAGATTCTTGAGGAGTTGCCTTAACCCTGTAAGGACGCGGGGGGTGACCTTGGAAATCATGCATTGTATAACTGTGAGAGTCATTGGAATAAAAAAATCCAAAAGTATTCATTGGAAGTCAAGCTACTGTAGATGTTCTCCACTTTCCACAAAAAACTCCAAGGATGAATAGTTGTAGTTCTATCCTACATTGGAGAATCCCTTGTCATTCATCGGACACTTATGGTCCGCGGCGTCCTTACTGGGTTAACATCCTTGAATAATAAGGTAGAGTACTAAGAACCGAAAAAATTAGTGCCAAAGTATTAGACATTCACACACGGTTTTTTGATTTGAGAACATGAAAAGTAAGAGTAACTTGTTTTTTGTGTAAATAGTTGGGATTGATAGATGTAGATGGATACGATATTGAAGACTTTAAATAATTATATTTATTTTGAAGACATAATTAAAGTCATTACACTGTGATGCTTGCCAGTTCGGTGTCTTGACTTCATCCTACATCCTAAACCCTAAACCCTAACACTTGGTATAAATGTCTTAGTAGTAAGTTCAACTATATACAATCACTAATCTATATTATTAAAATACATGATAACATTCTTGCAAGGTTAATTCAACATCCTTGTAGAGTACAATAGATTGCAACAAAAATTTCATTTTCATTTGAAAACACCTAAAATTGTCAAATTAAAGAATTTAGCATCTTTGTAATCTGTCTTTAGTAAGGGAAACATTTTTTTCCCTATTAGCAAATTGAAATCATAAATTTATTGAAAAGAAGTGTATTTTTTAAACCACCTATGTGAGTTTTATATTTTTTCAAAGTGAAAAATGTATAGACCTCTAAAAACTACGCTAGACTTGCCTATTGCTAACCTCATTTAGTCCCACTCATTGTTTAATGAAAAGTAAAAAAAAAGGCATGTTGGAGTCCTTAAACCATGCCAAAATTAATTACAATTTGCCTCCAATTAACACTACAAGAGAAAGGGGTGTTTTAAGTGAGTTTTTTAAGTATAGTCCTAGAAATAAGATTTTAAATAATGACCTTTAAGGAGATTTTCAGCAAAATTTTACTTAAAAAACATTTGTTTTAAGTAAAATTTTGTTGAAAATCTCCTTAAGATCAATACTTAAAATCTTATGTCTAGGACTATATTTAAAAACTCACTTAAAACGCCCCTTTCTCTTGTAGTGTAATTGGAGGCAATTCACATTGACAATCCGTGGTTCCGTACTAGCTTAGCTACTTTCATGACATATTGGCAACTATTTAGTTGTCCCTAATATGGTCTTAACCCTTCAAGGAGCCATTATTTGGCCTCTCACCTATTCAATAGGCCAAAGTTTTACCTTCTTATTCTTACATTTAAAAAAATATTTCTAAATGAATTTCACAATATACTATTCATATTGAAGGGGGAAGCTCAAAATATAATTGATATCTAATAATAATCTTGATATAAAATATACATTATCAATCAAAGATCAAATCGGTATAATAAAGTACAAAAGTTATTAGGGCCTTGAAGGATTAATTATGAGCATTTTGTTCAATAATCAACTTGACATGTTTCTATTGTACCCATGTATGACCTCAAATCCCCCCTCATTATACTTCAAGCATCAAATGACAGTTTGAGTAGTAGTTTATATTTAAATTAAAGTACTTTCAATAAGTACACCAAAAGGTACAAAGACAATTTTAGGTGTTTTCACTTTAAAGCTTGAAATTTCTATACATCTACCAATCCTTGCTACATTTTCTACCTTCATTTTATCAATGTAGATAATTTTTTTTGTAATCTTGCCAACAATTGGCACGAGAGAATTATGAACTAAAAGAATTTGGGGAAAAATTGGATGAAATTATTCAAAACATTGGCAAGAGGGTCCTCCCCAGGGTGTTTTTTTGTCTTTTTGGTGCCAGATTGCACCAAGAAAAAAAATCTGGCTAAAAAAGGTTATAAAAAAATGCCAAAAAAATTGGATGAAATTGCTATACATCCAATAAGTGGATGGATGTTGCAATTTGGAGCACCACTGTAACATTTTATATCGCCACTATGGCACTTCTTCCTCCCCTACATCAGGAACTTCAAGGCATGTGAACATGGTGCCACAATGGTGCATTGAAATACAATTAAGTTAATTTGGTGCCAACCTCTGTACCAACCTAGTATGGATAAAATGACACTAAAATGACCTGTATGCGGCCTTTGGTGTCAAAATGGCACCAAAACAATCTGGCTCAACTTTTCTGATGTAAGGCCGGCTTTATATTGGGCCTGGGGTCGGATGGAAGGCTAGCTGGATTTGCCTTCAATCTGGCCCTCAATTCAGCCCCAATTCTTCCATCCGGCCCAAGTTAATGTAAAGCCCTTGGGCCGGATTCTAGGGCCCAATTTCTAATTTATGTGTGCTTGGATTTTTTCAATGCTCAATTAAAAAAAATATGAAAACATGCATGTTTTTTTTTCTCTCTTCCTCTCTTTCTTGTTTCAAGAAGAAAAGTTTTTATTTTAATTTTTTTATTATTTTTTCTTCCTATTTATTTTATTTCAAAAATAAAAAAGAGTTTTAAGAAAAAAAATTACCTTTCTTTTCTCTTCCTATTTTCCTATTTCAAAAATGGAAAAATGAATTTCTTTACATTTTTGAAACTTTTCATTTTTGTTCTTATTTTTTCTAATGGAAAAAAAATTATTTCTTAACATTATTTGAACCCTTTTTCTTTTACTTCCTATTTTTCCTTTCTCTTCATATTAATTTTATTTCAAAACTAAAACAGAGATTTTTTTAATTTGTAAAAACTTTAAAATTCAATATTTTTTATACACAAAGGATTGCAAGGCAGGGTGCAATGGCTTTGCTTTGTGGCATTTGAACATACAATGTGAAAGTAATATTTTTTCCAAAATAAAAGATTTTTTTATTTAATTTTTTTATTTAAAATAATCCAAGAATTCACACAATAGGTCCAAATGCCATGAAAAAGAAGAATGAAGATGTTTTTGTGTCAATAGTATTGTTCTTTGTTTTCAAGTTTATTTTCAATTTTATGTTGACACTTATGCAAGTAGCCCTTAATTATTTTTTGGAAAAAAAAATGGGTCCAAACATTGATCCGTCACTCAAGGCGTCAAGCATGTGGATTTTAACCGTGGAGTATTTAAGTGGAAAAATGGGCAATTCATTAAAATGGCGATATTATTTTAAAATGGCAAGAAAATAGTTCAAAATGGCCGTTCTAAAATCTATACCCGTCCTACATGGTGAAAATGGCACACCGTCAAATTGATACTTGAAATACCGCCATTTTTTTAAATGAAATTGCCCATAAAATAGAAAGAATGATTTCTTTAGTCTCTGCTGTTTTTCTTGAAGCTTTTTATTATGCTAAAAGTTTCTTTTTTTAATTTTAAAAATAAAATTTGAAATATTGAAATTTTTCATTGCCAACATTCCTAGGGTCTTTATTTGCCTATGGTCAATCACTGCAATGCGAAATAAAAACATAATAACTGATTATAATCAGTGACAGACCAGATTAAAAATATGATCAGTAAGAGACCAGTCAAAAATCCTTTGACAGACCGGATCAGGAATCTTTGCCAGAGCAAAAGCCAGGCACATACCAGAAGAGAAACAAGAGAGATGAAGGAGCTTGTTAAAATAAAATAAAATTCATAGACGGTAGAGATTTGAACAATCTAACGGATGGGCCCAATCCGGCCCTAGATGGGAGTTCGGGCCACCCAAAACCTCGTCCCGATTGCTCCCTTGGGGCCGGATGGTTTGGCGCCAAAACCATGCCACCTAAGGTGATACGTAGGATGAGTTGTAGTTCCATCCGGCCCCAAGTATAAAGCCCTTGGGCCGGATTTGAAGAAATCGAGTGATCCTATTGGATCAAACTTGGAGAGTTCCGGCCGGCCTTCAATCCGGCCCCAAGTATAAACCGGGCCTAAGTACTACCGTATCGACGACCTTATATTCGATGCATCGTCATCTCCAGCGATCCCCTAAAATGAAACGGTATACCGCCCGGCAAGCAGATCGAGCAGTTCTTGAGGGACCCGAAGCCTTCCTTCATCCCCTCAAGCTTTCTCCTCTCCTTGTCACTACTGAAATCGGAATTGCATTACACCCTTCCAGTAAATTTTGCCAATTTTGATGCGTCTCAGGAGCTAGCCATGGCGACAAGTCTCGCTCGCAGGGACTTGAAGCTTTTGCGTCGTCTCTTCTCAATTTCCAATCGCTCTCTCTGCAACCACTTCGATTCCGCCTCCAACCGAACACCTGTTGCTAATCCCGTTCTAAGTTTCCAACAATTGCGCTCCCCTTTGCCAATTTCGGATTTCGAAATCAGTCGACGGGATCAAATCCACGGAGAGTTCGCCACACGAGGAGATTCTCGAATTGCTCACAGAATTTCGTCGTTAGGTTGCGATGCTAAGGTGGCGCCATTGAGAGACGAAGAAGAACGTTCGGATGCTTCCTCGTCGCAAGTGGGTCCTTCTCCATGGAGCCATGGCTATCTTGACGCAAAACGAGAGGTGTTTCTTTATAGAGCTTCACCTCGTGTGGTCGTTTTGGATTCCTTGAGGCGTGGATTTTCGACTGCTAGTAAGGTGGGGGCTGAAGAAGAAGAAGGGGTTAGGGAAGAGAAAGGAGGTGGAAACGGTACTATAGCGAGTGTGGGATGGGTGGAAAGATATGTGCATAAGAAGTTGAGACCGTATGTGTGTCTGGCGCGGCTGGATAAACCGATTGGAACGTGGTTGCTGGCGTGGCCTTGCTTCTGGTAATCGAGGAAGCCCTAATCATTGTAATGGTTGCAAATATGCTTTTTTTTAGTCTTTGGAAAAAAATTAGGTATCCTTTCAAACAGGGTTACCTGAAATCGATAATGTATCCTGTTTTTGATTGCCTTTGCGTTTAGGGTTTTAGATACTCTGTTCTTAAGCTGTGAAAAGATTGGAAGATGTTGAAATTTTTTTAAAGGAGCTATTACTGAGCTAGATATTGGAGACCGGAATAGTACTGTTTTATTTTGTTTTACGGTTTCAAGTTCTCTACTGTAATGATTCCAGATTATTGCAAGAATGCAGAGTATTTAGTCCGTAATGCTAGTATGTGCGTCTTTAGCGGATAGCCATGTGGATACTTGAACAATCTGAGGGTGGCTTTTTGTTGGAAGTATAGAGGACATGGTTTGAGAGCTTGTGTCTGGATTCTGGTTGTTTTGTCTGTACAGGTCAATAGCTATAGCAGCTGAGGATGGGGGGTATCCTGATTTGAAATTGCTCACGTTATTTGGCATAGGCGCGGTGCTGTTGCGAGGTGCTGGCTGCACTGTCAATGACTTGCTGGATCGCGACATTGATGGGAAGGTGAGAAGCCGTTCCTTTTCATGTGAAGTAGTAGTTGTGACTCGATATATATCTTACTGAACAAATTCTACTAGGATAATGAATATAACTACGAAAATAGTGGAACAAAATAAAAATTGTGCATAGCTTGTGCTGCAGAGCAGCCACGATGAATGCCATTCTAGTCGTTGAAATCGCGTGGCCTCTTTAAAACATCGTCTTGGCAGTTTTAATGCAGGTCTTTGAATTTACATTTGCAGAAGCTCAAGTCTTGTCCGACCTTGGCTTACCTTTAAGAAAGAATCTCCAGGAGAAGCTGACAAAGTATGCTTTTGTGAGTTTGCAGGTGGAGAGGACGAAACTGCGACCCATTGTATCTGGGGCATTGACCCCTTTTCAAGGCTTGACGTTCTTGGGATGTCAGCTGCTGTTAGGGTTGGGTATCTTGCTCCAGTTGAATACTTTCAGGTGAAATGTTTGCTTCTAATATGCTGCCAGTTCATCAGATTAAGGTTTATATCAATCCCAATATATTATTTATCTAGGTGTTTGTCTAATATTATACTTGTTTGACCTCTTTAATCCTACTACTTGGGGTCCTCGAAAAATGACTGACATAGTTTGAATGTTTGTCAAGTTTGCTACTGTCAGTGTGACTATTGTGGAAATTTCTATTTATTGTTTTAGAGAAGGTCATATTAAAGATGTTCCACTGTACTCAAATTGGATTCTGCCTGCGTCATCATGTGATCAACTGAGCTGGTTTATATCATGCATTGTAGATTAATACTTGTTTATGATCGTGTAGCCAAGTGCTGGGAGCATCTTCATTACTTCTTGTGGGCACATATCCTCTCATGAAGCGTTGGACATTCTGGGTAAGCAGCACGTATCAAACCTAGTAAACCTGGAGCTAGACACTTTTTTAATGACAGCCCCAGGGATGCCTTTATGACTTCCGGTTACGCAATAGTGGTATTCTCAGATTGTCACTGAGAGTTTTTAAGTCTTTCAAGCAGTGAGGATTGTATTGGAGATTATACTGAGAATTTCTTGAGGATTGTATTGATGATTATACAGAAATAGACGTATTAAAATTATGCATTTTTATTGGGGTAGAGACTTGCAAGTAGCCGCTTTGTTGTAAATTGAAATAGGCAACACTACAAGAGCCTGAGTAATAATTTGACATTGGGTGCAGCCACAAGCGTACTTGGGATTGACATTCAACTGGGGCGCGTTGCTTGGGTGGGCAGCAGTCAGAGGAGGCCTTGACCCATCAGTAGTGCTTCCTCTGTATCTCTCGGGTGTGTGTTGGACCCTTGTTTATGACACTATATATGCTCACCAAGATAAGGAGGACGATACCAAGGTTGGCGTCAAGTCCACGGCGTTGCGGTTTGGCAATGACACGCGGCTGTGGCTCACAGGTTTCAGCACTGCCTCTGTCATTGGCATGAGCCTTGCTGGCTACAATGCGGGATTAGGTAACTTGAATCTGATCTTCACATTATGTAATATGTCAAAAATTTAGCTGCAAAGCTTGCAAGTTTAATGACCCTGACTTACATTTCTGTTGACTTGTCTGATTTACTACAAGAAGTATTGAAATTATTAGTCATTAATTTCTTATCAACAAACACTTAACATTTATTGGCCCTGGACCAAAGGGGAAGAGACCTTTCTTTGACAAATGTTTCTTTGACAAATGCTTCATCTACAGTGAACGTGGGGAAGTAGATTGCGACTTGAAAAGCAAGCCAGTGCAATAGGGATAGAGACTCTCATAGTGTAGTTGCTGTAACTGCTTGTTTTGATGTTTAGTGAATTGGAGAAGTGCTATTATTTTTAATTAGAAGTTACTTTTCACACTATGTAACTATTACATGGGGTGTTCCACAATAAGATACGATTTGCAAACAAGACTTGAAAACTCTTTTTGAGGGCTACTGGTATTGTTCAGAATTTTGGGCTCAAAATGGAAAGAAACAGAAGAATCTCTTGGTTGAAGTCATGCACTCTTACAACCCTTGGGCGTCCTAATACGTTGTGATTACAGGCTGGCCATTCTATCTCGGTGTGGGAGCTACTGCTGGACATTTGGCATGGCAAGTTTATACTGTGGACACTCATAGTCGAGCTGATTGCAACGATAAGTAAGTTTTTTTTAATTGTAAGTTTCTTGTTTCAAAAATTTCACTCTCTTTCAGCAGTTATGAAGTAAGGTGGGGTACGCAATACCATGGCTAACCGCCAGTATATTCTAATGCTGGTATTGCATTTTTTCCTGGCAGGTTTGTTTCAAATAAATGGCTTGGTGCCCTACTATTCAGTGGAATTTGCCTCGGAAAGATTGCCATGTAAGGTAGCGACAGAAAAAAAGCTATAATAGAAGAGTTTTAGTGTCTTCGGTGTGGACATATAGTGAAGATTTTGTTCAAACAGATTAGCAAATTGTAGTGGAAGATGTTGCAAGTAGATTTTGAATTTTTTGCTACTCAGAGAATATGTTACAAATTTCAGAAGCAGCAGTTAAAAGCAATACACTAAAGGTCCATACAAGTAGCAAGAGATGGTGATGCATGAATAGAGGCACCCATGAATAGCCACCTTGATAATCTACTCAAGTTCAAAATAGGAGACTTGGTGGTTTCCCATTCAGATTTGGTTGGCTATGAGGCAAAAAATAGGTGGTTGTTTTAGATACTTATTAGTTTAAGGTGCCACCACCATTAGCTTACAAAAAATTTCAAGCAATTTTTTAATGGCATTGGAATAGCTTTGGGCCAAAGTTTGGATGCAAGGACTAAACCTTCTTGAAATGTTGTTATATTATGAGATGATGCTTTTAAGTCATATAATATTTTTGGAAGACCATCTATTTGCAAAGAAATCATGTGTATGCTTTGATGGAGGGAAAGTGGAGAGGATGTTGCTTAATTGATTGGGAGAAAATGGAAAACCATGCATGAATCAAAAAAAAATTCTAAGATGGAATCTTTGTAGCTACTTCAAGAAAGATGGTCTCTAGCTTTTGCAAGAATTTTACAACTTGTGATGAAAAAAAAAAGATTGTCTTTTATTGAATTTAAGAAAACCTCTAACTTTACCACATTTAAATTAATGCTACCTTTTCTTGACCTAGCAATTTGTTTTGACTACTTGATTTTTTTATATTAATTTACCAATGAAAGAAAATATAAGTCATGTTTTATCCCATGACATATTTAAAGTCAATAAATGTTGTAAGTCTTCAAAAAATATTCGAAAAAGTTTAGATTTTATTAAAACTTTAATCAAATTATATATTAAAAAAAAAATCTCTTAATGAAATATAAAATTTACAATTATTATGGTACAAAAATGAGAATCCTACTTGGAGTCATATAATAAAAAATTAATATGATATTTGGATCTTATTTAATGAAACATCAATGGCTGAAATATGATTGCAATTATGTTTGAATTTTATAATTCAATGCAAAATTTTCTAAAAAATTTGAAAATATAGAACAAGAGAAGTATGTTATGTAAAAGATTTTTATGGTGAATTATTAAAAACTTCAATTCTTCGGATTCTACTTCAATCATAAATATTTTATAAAATTTTACCATACAATTTCTAAAGAGACTCCTTTTTTTTATTCTATAAAAAAATTTAAAATTTTGTACTTATGTAGAAATTTATTTTTAAATTAAATCTGATTAAATTATGAAAAAATTATTTCAAAATTTGATAACTCAATTTTATGCAAATTGCCCTATTTTGATGAAAATTTCTAACTTTTAGCTTGGGGAGTTTTTATGTACATAAAAAATTAAAAATCTTTTAGAGCCACTATATATATCTTATATTTTATTTGTAATCCACTCCTTCTAAAATAGAAGATTACAAAATATAGATCTAACAATATATTTCTATATATTACACTACACAAATCTAAATTTAGGATTTAATTTAGGATTTAGAATTTTTTTTAATACAATCTAAATATTTATATCAATAAAGGTATGTATAGGTGAATTTTTTTATCTTGTCTTGTATATATAATTTGGTTATCAGTAATTAGACCCATTGTAGAAATCAACGGAAACAAGTCCCATGATAGGCAAAATTCAAATTCTTGCCAATGTACACTAGTATTACAATTTTTCACAATGAGCTTTCTTCCATTACTATTGACAATGGGCCTAGTTACTTTATAACTACAACAACTTCCATCATAATCTATTTTTTACACCCAAAAATATCCATCAAAGAATAAAATAATTTAATAACAAAATTCATTTATTTAGATTTTTGTTCAATGTTACATGTTTTGTATACTTTATTAATATTCATATACATATATGGAGTGTGTCAAGAAGTATACAATAATGTACATAATCTTCTATACTTAGTGCCATGTAGAATAGTTTCCAAAGCATTGTTGATAATTTAAGAATAAAAAAATATTTATCCTAATGTAAGTCAGGGAAATTGGGCCTCTTAATCTTTAAAGAGAGTATTCTTTCCTAATTCCCTTGAGGTCTCTTTGAATTAAGAAGACCCTTTTATTATTTACTACATTGATTTTTTCTAATATAGTGAGGGGAGAAACTAGTGTCACCTAGAAAATTAGTGTCCCCACAAAATTGTGGAAAGTAGTCATTAAAAGAGAAATGAAGCCATGAAAAGACCGTTTGAGGTGACTCTTGCCCAAGTTGTGAACCACCACAAACCATTCATCTCCCCTATGGTGTTTTGGGTGGTGAAGAGGCTAAATTGGTGAAATTAAATCATGTCATATGTTTGGTTTTTTGAGCATTTGATGAAGACACTGGGCTCCATATCTTATCAAAAGAAAATAAGAAAATATTTGATAGTCTTATTAAGGAATGTACCAATAGTTTGAAGAAGAAAAATGTATTAGGTGTTGATTCATCAAATAAGAATGAAGACATTGGTGATAGTACGATGGTGATAACAATAAATAATAATGGTGCTGATAAGATGGTGACAACAACACAAAAGAATGGAGGTGATAGGATGGCAACAAAAACTACATCAAGACGGCTTGCAAAGAAATTTCAATTTGTACAATCATGATAATTTTGCTTACGTATGTAGATTCACAATGGTTTGTAGATTTGTCTACAAACTTTGGTAGCAAATTCATTGATACTAATCATAATATATAGGTGGTTTGGAATATTGTTGTTACATCGGTTGAGTTAGGATCATTGGACGTCTCGGATGGGTGGACATATTGGATAGTTTAGGCGGACCGGACAGACAATGTGACTACCTTACCTTAAAATAGTCACATTGGATAGGTTAAGGTCATTGGACGTTCCGGATGGGCTAGCAAATCGGACGGACGGTTCGTTCAATGTGACAATTATGTTTGAAATGGTAGCTTTAACTACCAACTAAATGTGTATTTCATTTTTTTAAATATGATATGTTATTTTAAAATTTGAATTATTATATTATGTCAACCTAGATTTTTTTCAAAAATTTTATTAACAAAATTTATTTCACTTATTATAATTATATAATGAGCTTGAAAATGGATATATGATCTGAGCACCCCTACAAATTATAATGGAGTTGCTTATGAAATCTTGTAATTTCCTTTGAAGACCATCTCTTAATGAATGCTTGAGAGCAATTGCTCTTTCAAGAAATCTATTTGTCATTTGCTTCACTTGCTCTAATGCTATGTTCTTCTTTGTCCATTATGGAGTTGATGCTCTATTCTTTTCTAGCCCAACATGGAGCTGATGTTATGTTCTTCTTTGACTATTTGATGAGGTTTTGTTTATTGCTCTTGGCTTTAAGCTTGTAAATTATCCCCGAAAAGCCACATACGAGGAGAGAGTATGCAAGGACGAACTTGAAATGCAGCGTAGTTCTTGGCTGCTAGATTTGTAGAAAGATTATAAATTTCTGGTGAAAGATTATAAAATTCACGAGTGGGGCCAAAAAGCAAAAGTCGAACAATCGGTTAGAATTGGTGTCTGCATCCATGCATCCATGTTACTTCTTGCGGTTTATAGACCCTAAAAATTAAGCATTCAATTGTTAGGTGGCTCCGGTACACGGTGTATTGGCACAACATGGCGATTAGATTTGCTTTAATTAATGGAGAACAAAGTTTTATTGATGAATGCATTACCATTTTTCCCAATAATGAGGTATGAGGTAGTATTTGCATTGTGTCTTTGACGCCTTTTGCGATGTCAACATCCTCTATGAGATGAAGTTTGACGCAAAACTAGAAGGGATAAAGGCCTTGATTGCAGTGAAGGCTGCCAAGATTGAGAAGACTCTGGGTAAGCAACTCCACTATAATTTGTAGGCGTGCTCAGATCATATATCCATTTTCAAGCTCATTATATAATTATAATAAGTGAAATAAATTTTGTTAATAAAATTTTTGAAAAAAATCTAGGTTGACATAATATAATAATTCAAATTTTAAAATAACATATCATATTTAAAAAAATGAAATACACATTTAGTTGGTAGTTAAAGCTACCATTTCAAACATAATTGTCACATTGAACGAACCGTCCGTCCGATTTGCTAGCCCATCCGGAACGTCCAATGACCTTAACCTGTCCAATGTGACTACTTTAAGGTAGTCACATTGTCTGTCCGGTCCGCCTAAACTATCCAATATGTCTACCCATCCGAGACGTCCAATGATCCTAACTCAACCGATGTAACAACAATATTCCAAACCACCTATATATTATGATTAGTATCAATGAATTTGCTACCAAAGTTTGTAGACAAATCTACAAACCACTGTGAATCTACGTACGTAAGCAAAATTATCATGATTGTAGAAATTGAAATTTCTTTGCAAGCCGTCTTGATGTAGTTTTTGTTGCCATCCTATCACCTCCATTCTTTTGTGTTGTTGTCACCATCTTATCAGCACCATTATTATTTATTGTTATCACCATCGTACTATCACCAATGTCTTCATTCTTCTTTGATGAACCAATACCTAGTACATTTTTCTTCTTCAAACTATCGGTGCATTCCTAAATAAGACTATCAAATAAGTCTTATCTTCTACTATTTTTTTTATCTTCTTGTGACTGCTAGTCAAAATATTTAATTAAAAAACAAATAAAAATAAATAATAAAAAATATATAATCTAATGTGACAATTTTCATACTAAGACAAATTTTTGATGTGGCAAAGTTTCCAATCATTTGTAAACAAAAGTTTTATTTTTATTTTTAATAAAATTAATGTTTTTTTCATGTTAAACTATCTTGCACAATTTAGACCTTGTTGTTCCCTAAATTTTTTGTTTTGTTTTGTTCATTGTTCCTAGACATCTGGAAATTCGTGGTCTTATTCAAGCCTAAAATCTCATTTAACCCCTAAAGTCCCAAGGCCATTTTTCCATCAAAAACCACTCAAAACTGCCATTTCTATAGCAAAGAGCAATAAAAAAAAATTAAATTTTTTTTTTGCATATTTAACCGTAGGATCTTGTACTAGACTAGTGTAAGAATGTGTGGAAGAAATTTCAGAAACTTTGACCCTGTAGATTGTAAGATATTTGCATTTAAAGTGAAGGAATCAAGTTTTTTTGCACCTTGCTCAACTACATTTTTTGACTTTGAACCTTCTTAACTTAAAATTTTTGCTCTAATGATTTTGAATTTCTATTTTTATATGATGAAGAATTGAGTTGAAAATCTAAGAAAAAAAAATTCAAAAAAAGGAACACTTGCTTTTCACTCATTAAAAAATTGTTAAGTAGAAGTAGGTTCAAGATAGAAGGAAAAATTAAATCATTAATAGCTCTAAGATAGAGTTGAAATATACTAATCACAACAATGAGATTGTTCTAGCAAAAAATCTTAACCTTGCAAAACTTTTTTTTTGAAAAACTGTCAAAATTGAGTTCAGAAATGAATCCTACAAGTTATTTTTTCAAGAAGATGCTCTAATTGCCCAAAAAATAAGATTGTCCATAACTTTTGCATAACAAATCCAAATGGGATGAATCAAAGCTTCCCATGTAGATAAAAATAAAATCTATATGAAACAAATTTTTAAAAATTTTAATTTAAAGTTTTTGTGAGGGTTTTTTCTTGCCCGCCGAATTAAAATTTGGGGTTTTTGTGCCATAACTTTTGCTCCCGGGCACCAATTGAAATAAAAATTACATTTTCGGAAAGCTAATGTGATTTTCTATCTTCACAAAAAAAATCAGGAAATTACGACAAATATTGAGACTGTAGGAGCCTGCCCAAAATCCATTTTGTCCCCCGAGGGGACAATGGGACTTTAGGGGTTAATGAATACAATTACATTTCATCTTGCACTATGCTACATGATAGTTAGATTCATACATAAATTAAATATTTTTTTCATGTGACTGAATGTTTGGATTATTGCAAGTGAAATGTCCAAAATGTTGCAGAAATTTTTCATCTATATTGCCTAAAATTTTGAATATTTCTGAAAACCTACATTTTGCCTTACGCCCCACAAGACAAGTGTTCTAAAACAAGAAAACTTAGAAGTTGCCAAACACAAAAAAAATTGGATACCAAAATGTCAAAACTCTAACACTAATAGTTCCAATTGTTGACCCCTTTTGCGCGTGAAAAAGAAAGTATGTCGACACTCAGGTGCCAAATCAGACCTTTCCATATGGTAATTCAAAATAGTGTGACTTTGATAAATTAGTGTCACAAGTACAAATCAATGTACAATAAAATCTCTCTAATGGAGTAGAGTTGGGACTAGTTTGACACATTGCATTAGAGAGGTTACTACATTAGGAAGGGTCATGATGTTTGTATATGGTTCATATTGTTAAGCTAGGACCAACAATTAATACTTCTTGACAAAGCTTTACTGGTTTAATGGAGGAGGTCCATAAAGCAATCATGTTCTAAAATTGCCCACCTCTTCAAATGTATACTATTTGTACATGTTGCTTTTTCATTGTACCAGCAATGTGCAAGTAGTTTATATTTCAAGAAATGGACAATTTAAGAGCCCACTACATTTCAACTTCAAAAATTCATATCTAATTCTACATAGATCCAAAAAATATGAAACAACTTGGATTAGATGATAATTCCATTTGTTTTTCAAGGAAAATTTACTGAAAAATATTTAAAAAAGTTTGAGCTGAAATTGGATTTGGAGAGGTGAAACTTTTTTAAATATTTTTCAGTCCATTGGTCATTTTCTGGACCACAAATTTGACCAGTCCAATGGTCATTTTATGGACCTCCTATCTTAGAAAGTATCAAGATGATCACCCATTTCCGATCACTTAAGCACTTTAGCGTATGTGCAGCTTGGGGAGGTTGAGGAGAAAATTTCTCCATGTAGAGAGATAGGCTTAAGAAGGATTTCATAATTTTTGACATTTTTTCGCTCAAGAACGAAATTATTATAAAAAAATTTCGTGAAGATTCTCTTTGACCCATTTCCGATCAGTGGGCAAACCAATTTCCAACCATAGACCGGTTACAAAAGCGGTCTGTGACTTTCAATGTACATATTGTGATCATTTCATGGTTTCAATCTATACCTTCAGAACATTCTATTGCTCCTGTTGTACGTGAGTAGTCACCTACGGCACAGCTGATCGGAAATGCAGCACGCTATACTGCAAAAATGGAATAAGGTAGGTATCCTTAAACCGTCACAAATTGCTCCTGTGCCTAATTACTACTATTAGACTATTCAAATTCTTCTATATTCTTATTGGCAAGGGAAAGGAGGTTCCAACGCACCAAAGAACGCAGCATTTGGATACTGTATGCAAAAGTTATGAAGGAACAAAGTTTGGTTCTAAAAGTGTTTCTTCCCCGGAGGTACATAACTGATTTTGGAGATGTACACACAATGAAGATGGCGCTTTAAGTTCAGTGGCGGTTTTGGGATACCTACCTTACTGATCGGAAATGGGTCCGCTCCTTTAAGTATTGGATTAGGGAGGTCGGTTCTACTGTAGTCAATAATGTAGGGAGCACCACGGGAGGCCACGTGGACAGAGACCAATTCCAATGACAATGCGCCACGTGATGCCACAACTCTTCCCGGCCCCCCGCCATTATGAACTTCTCATCTCCCCAGCTTTCAAATTTGCAATCTCTCCCCAGCTCGGCGATTCTTAATGCGCTGCCCCAATTCGCACTCCAAACTTCAGTAATCTCGTGCGAAATTTCTGTGCGCCAGTTTCTAAATTCGAAGCTCGGATCAAATTTTCCGAAGTCGCATTGGATCTGTACTTAGGGTTGTCAATCCGCGATGCTTGTTTCGTTTCTATCAATGTCTCCGCCTGCTTCGAGCCAAATTCCAGCGACGTTGCAAGTTTCTGTCAATTTGGACTTCACTGCTCCATCGGTACGAGGTCATCTTTCTGGCTACGACAAGCGTGCTACCTAGAACTCTGAATTCTTGAGTACAACGCCATAAATTCATGGCCGTCTGCTTTCAAGGGCTACAGTTGAGTTAGAATTGCTTGAGAGGAGTGTTTGTTTATTATGTGAAAATATTCGTTTAGACAATTATGGTTAAACATCATTTGACGTTCTTGGTTTTTGTACTTAGTGCTTGTATTCTCTTCATAGCTGTAGATGTTTTGCTTTAGAGCTTTGAATTTACCTTATCTGGCAATCAATTCCGACATTTGAGCTTTGAGCGTAGTTATTATAATAAGAATGATTAGAATGTTTGTTTATTTATGTGAAAAAATGTGTTTAGACAATTAAGGTTAATCATCATTTGAGGTTCTTGTTTTTGTACTCAGTGCTTGAGATTCTCTTTGTGCCTTTCTATCCATGTATGCTTGTTCATTTTTTTCATATGAACTTGTGATTTCTAATACAGATATCTCAACCAAGGTAGAAAACCTAATCGCAATACGGAAATGCAACGACATGGCTAGAAACGCACAAGCATATATGGACAGAATCGCACAAGGATACAGCAGCTGTAGATGTTTTTGCTTTAGAGTTTTGAATTTACCTTATCTGACAATTAATTCCGACATCTGAGCTTTGAGCATAGTTATTATAAGAAGAGTGATTAGAATTTTAAATATATTCTTCTCAGCAAGTGAAAGGGGATTCCTGCGCAGCAGGGAATGCATTTTTTGGATACCAGGTGCAAAGGTTATGGAAGGATTCGAAGTCTTGTTGATGTAGATGACCTAAAATCAGTCACTATGAGTTTTGATGTTGAGGTGGGGAATATTCTCAAAATCAATATGTGCAAGATTTTGAGTGTTGCATTTCCGTATTGCGATTAGGTTTTCTACCTTGGTTGAGATATCTGTATTAGAAATAAGCTTATTCAATGACAAGTTCATATGAAAAAAGTGCTTATTCAATCACATGTTGAAATTATTCAACAAGACAGCATTGTAATCTCTTTGTGGCCATATTTGATTTAGCTGTAGGTTTTGATTGTATCTACATATGGTTGCTAGAAGTTACCATCGCTGGAAGATATCATTGCTAGAAGTTGCTGGATTCTTGTTGAGATTTTGAAGAGCTTTGCCATTTTCAGGTGGTATAGTTTTCCAATCGCGGTTTGGATGTGTCCAGGACAGCAATGCAGAGCAAGTGATTGATATGAAACTTTTCGTATTTCTATTGTAGCAGAGGAGTAGCAATGGCGACCATGCTTTACCGTCAGGTACTGAACTTCGGCCTGTTCTTGTTTGGCCATTCTAATTTTCTGGTATGGACTAGATAATCTTCAAGAGCCAGGAGGCTTCAGAAGGTTATCGAAACTCATGTTAAGTTTTACTCTTCAATCAAGAATGTACTTTTCGGGATTCAGTAAAGGGCTCACAATTACAGCAATATTATGCGTAGTAATACAGGGTTTTGGGTTATAACCCTTTCCCTCTCAACCAAATACTAATTGAATAAATTATTGCAAGCTCCCTCTGGTTTGATGTGTAATATTTTTAGGCCAACACCTGCAAACGTGAAGATGTGAAATTTGTATTTACACTGAACACATTTGAGATCCAATTTGTTAAGCTAAGTTTGGATTCTAGATTTCAAAAAAAGATTTGAGCTTCTCTGTGCAACACAATTTCCGTGCAAAGATGTATACTGCTTGGCTCTTTGGTATCAGTATAATAGGCTTGCTGTACAAAACATGGCGTTCTAAAGAATATGGAAAATGACAAGTCCGATCCTAGTGTATTTATAAAATCCAACGTTCATGAAGATCAACTCCTAGGGGACCCTTTGCAGTAAATTTTGAGTGAATCCTAAACGGGAGTTATCACAGACCCTATTTTGCTCCGCTTGGAAGAGTTTGTGATTAATGCGGATCTTCAAAGAGTCTCATAGACAGGAGCTATGGTCTTCAGAGCAGGGAACAAATCCTAGAGCATGCTGGGTCTTTAAGTATGGTCAAGCGATCTTTGTGTGGAAATATGTTTCACTTGTGACATTCCTTCGTTGAAAAATATTCCACCGCATTGCAAACAGTGCGGCATTGCTGAGTTTGCTGTTTTAAGTCCCTTTGGTTCTAACTTACAGTGTAAAGCGTGATGTTGCTGTGATTAGGACGGTCATATTAGAAGCGTACTGAATGCCTTGTCAACTTTGTTTGTGGGACAGGAGAGCGAGGTTGCGAATGAGCTGAAACTGGCTTTGGAGGAGGCATGCTTGGAACTTGGAGTTTCACTGTCATCAGCTTTTTCACCCTCTGTTAGTCACTCCCTCTTATGCTCAAACGATACATTTTGCTCTGCATTTGTTGCCACAATGCATTTTGCAGTTTGTGCATGAGCTATGAAGTCTGCAGCTGTCCGTGAGCTTTAGAAAACTTACAGAATTCTGGAAATCCGTTCAAGTGACGCTTTCTAGTCAAAACTTCTCTCAGAGGAGTAGCAAATATTAATATTGAGCGTACGCCACGGCATGTAGGTGAAACTGATGGAAGCCAAGCCTTGAGTGCCAAGTGGTGCAATTTCTTTAGTTTTTAAGTGGACGATAAGCCACTCCACCTTATGGCCTCACTGATGTAAAGCAATAAAGAATCAGACACATTTGTGGAGCTACTCAATGGAGTGGCTTATCGTCCACTCAGTTCCGGTGATTTTTGGTGAGGTTTCTTGCCTCCTAACACCATGTAACAGGATTTCCACCTTGGGGACTGTTACTATAGAATCTATTGAAGCCCTAAAGAACAGAGGATTCATGATTTTACAATGAACAATTCAATCGATCATATTGTGGAGAGTGTAACTCAGATGGGGTCAATTATATATCACTAGAATCAACGAAGAAAATTGTATGTGGGTCAAAAATAATGTAAAATTGAACAAAAGTGCTGAAAGAGTTCACATATTACCTATTCGAAAGTGCTGAAAGACACTGCTCGATTTGAGCTTCTCGGTCCTTCAGGGGCTACAATTGGAGAGTTTTCTGAGGATGGGCATGTTACTACTGGTCATAATTTTATATTTTTAAATGGCCAAAAAGGGACACTTGTCATCACTCGGTTAGTGACGACTTCTTGAAATGTGATTTGGAAATGAACTTTGACAACGATGGGGCAGGCATTGTGGCTGCTGGAGGCTTCGCAAGAAGAGCCATCATTGGCAGACTTGGCAGGTTGGCTCTCAATAACTCGGCGTCGCAGTTATCGACCTTCTCCATTGAACAAGTATCGCAAATATTCAATAGACGAAGGGGGCAGTTCACAAGCTCAGGAGGGAGTTGAAGAAGATGCGAATGTTGAAGTTGTCTCGTCAGGCGATGGGAGTGAAGCCGAAGTACCGCAGGAACTGAGGTTGAAGGAAAGACTCAGCAACGCTGTGGAGCTTGATGTGTTGGCTAAAGACTTCGACTGGAGTAATCTCTTGTCTGTGCACAGAACAGAGCATGTGCAATCCGAGGAAGACGAAAGCTCCGACAATCGAGACTCTATAGGCTCTATTGAGGTGTGTTATTCTCTTTCGAGTCATTCCTTAAATAATACGAGCTGTCATAGATAGGAACATCAAAAGTGTGATATCCTTCTACGTATGTGGATTCTAGATAATTGGTCTATAACTTTTTGAGTTCAAAAGAGTGTATGATGTACTAAATAAAATGAAGATTGAAATCAATTAGCTAGTGTTGTTTTTGGACACTTGTATTGAATGCTAAGAATAAAGAGTAAAATTAGATTGTTTCAGAATTTTTAGACTACATCATCATCAGGACCTTTCCAATGATTCATGGACAGGTCCCTCTTTGTGAATCAGACGGAGGCCTCTCCACGATACATAAGGTCTTCATATGATCACTGTTACCATAGGAAGACCTCTCCATAAATCATGGATCAGATGTTCTTTATAACGATGGTCGAATTCGTTAATTGGGTGTGATTAAAAGTCAAGTGCTCAAACCACTGAGAACAGGACTCAGTGTAGATCTGAGGTTCAAGACGAGCGTCTGAAAAGTGACAATCTCTTGAAGTTTTGCCATTTTAACCAATTTGTCGTTCCAAGTTCCTGAAACCAAGTTCCTGAAACAGTCTAATACCATTGAAAACCTTGTTCGAGGATCTTGTCTCTTATATGATGAACCATTAATTGAAAGGACATGCAATGGTGATTTTTGCATCTCTTAGAGAGCTGGTTTTGGTTGGTGTAACACATTACTCTTGATGTATTTAGACTTTGTTTGCATTGTATTGCAAAACTAAACTATTTTCTGAGTGTATGTTTAATAGAGATTTGTCGAACCCTAGTAGAGGCGATTCTTTGGCAGATTCAAGTGTTTTGTATGTTGTCAGAGAATGGTATATGGTCCTTTATGAAGAATTGATTTGGTCTTTCTCCTTTCCAGGTAACAGTGAATTCAGGAGGAGTGGTCTATTTTGCGATGTTTCGAAACGGTCATGTAGAATCTGAAAATCATGGATCTCAGGAGAGTGAAACCAAGAGTGAATCTGCAGCAGTTTTCAAGTTTGGATCCTCTAGACTGGCCACCCAGTCGGAGCGCTTGGGCATTGAAATAGCCCGTCATTTAGGCGTTGCAACACCACAGGTGCTGAAATCCACCAGATTTTTAGCATGGACAAGCTTATGTAGTGCCAGTTCCTTGTTTCTTTGCATTCATTAATTTTTTTCATATTGTTCAAATAGGAAGGAAGTGAATGGAGAGTATGTGCTTTCTTTTCAGAGGAGAAAATCTCAGATCGACCTGTCACTAGGATATAACATATTTCTAAAGAAGTATAGAGTAGAAGCATTGGGTTTACTAGAAGACAGGCTAATAGAAATTTAAATAAACAAGATTTGGTATTTATAGAAAACATACTTACTAATAGGTTCTAGTGATTTATTACAGACCCCAATTCTTCATTTTGTCATCTCTCTTAATGAACTATAAATTGTTACCCTGATAACAATTCAGATAACTATTTACTGGAGGTAGCGTCGTGAAGCTCCATGCCGTGTTAGCTGATTTGCATTGGATAGAAATTTTTTCAATCTTTTAAGTGATTATTGGAGATTTGATGGATAACAACAGCAGGTGCTACTTAAAGAAGGTGCGGATTCGTTATTGTATTTATTCGAGTAATTGCTTCTGCAACTTGTAGTTGTCAATGCTGATGAATGGATGATTATCATGCTCGGGCCTCTTATTATTACTGCGTTCATTATACAGGCTAGAGCGATCCACAGCAACTCATCAGAGTGGATACAGATTCGAGATTCTGTGCAATCTATCCAAGAAACTGCTGAAGCAGAGGATAATGAGATTGGCCTGCAGACTTGTGAGGAGCTACTCGAAACTTTGCGCCTCAGCCGCTGCATGATCATCATGGGGTGTGTTCTTTTTCGCTCCTCTTCAGTGCAATGTGCTACTTGTGTTTTTGAAAGTGCCACGGGAGGTCGTTCCACGTGTGGCTAAAATTCATCTTGTGCCTATCTTGAGATGCCTGAAGATGCTTTCAATATATGGCAGTCTAATCTCACTACAGCATGTATTCTATTTAGTTTATGTTACCCTATTTCATAGGTTTAATGTTAATTCAAACACCATGTATTAGCGTATCTTTTGATGGATAAGCTTGAAACATCACCTAGTAATAGTTCATTTACTGTGCTGACTGACCGCTTGTTGATTGACAAACTATTCACTCAACATCTTATCTTTTTCTCTCTTTCAATGGTCGATGGTTGTCTTAAGCTTCAAACAAGCACACTATACAACAAAATTAGTTCATTTATTATATGACATGCTATTTTTGTTGACCATTAAATCATGGATGACCTAAAATTAATTGAACAGCTTAGTTGATAGCAATTAGAGGATACATGCAGACTATCCTGACATGGACGTATGCAGGTTCATTCGTGGCAAACCACTTGCAGAGAGCAAGCAAGCCTTCTCTCCTGAGAAAGTGGCTGTGAAAACCGCTAGTGCGCTTGGCCGGACGCTTGTCCTAGATATGGTTCTGAGGAACGAAGATCGCCTGGTTTGCCATTCTCTAGGTCTGTACCTCGACCGATTTTCTTACATGTCTCTCAAAGATTTACATATCCTATGATATGTCTGTCTTTTAAATATTGATTTTCTATATTACAGGTCTTCAAATTAGAGTTTTTAATCTTTTATTTTTTATGTGTTCATATTCTTTGGCCTTCATTTGAGGCTTTTTGATGTGAAATTTGTTTGTGGTAAATCGCTTCTGCTCCAGGTTGGCGAGGGAATCCTGGTAACCTGCTTGTCACTGAAGACGTCCCTCATGGAGTAGACAAACTGGGTCCGCCTTCGAATCTGCCAGTGAGCCTTAGACAGAAGCGAACGCAGTCTTTCACAGCATTGTCCACCTCTGCGGATTCCGAATTGTTGTCTAAGGTGCATCGAGCACCCTCACCCAAGCTCAGTCACGTAGGAACCGCGGATTCCCGTTCATTACAAGTGAGCATTTCTCCTTCATACGACTTTAATGTAAACCATGAATCATCTCAGAAGACCGTCATCACTGATTATCAGTAGTTTTAATTTTGCTTCAAAAAGATGAAACACCATATTCGTAAATTTGGGACTTTGAATACTTAAAAATCTTACCTTAAACACCTTTTATAGCCTAAACTTTATCTCAGTGTAGCTTATATAGTGTTTTGGTGGTAAATATTGAAGTGACATCGTTTTATTGCAATTTCAATGTTCTTTTTATATCTTTCTAGCATTTAAAAAAATTCTGATCGTTAAAGCACACTGAAATAGCTCATAAAAGAGTACCAGAATAGCGCTAAAATACTACCATTTCAGTACTATCCCATCAATCAATTGAAGTAGCATTGAAGTGGTTGGTAATGAGCGTGAAGGGACTTTTGTGAGGTTATGTTTTATGTTTTCTCTTTATACTCAACCGTCTCTAATTGCACACTCGATGATTGCACGTTCTTAGTACAACGTAAGAATTGGTAACGGGGATTAGGTCCCTAAAGGTTTTGGTATCCTCTAACTTAAAGGTACTTTTATGTGTTCAATGTTTATATATTTCAACCAATACGTGAGATGTTCTTCAGGGATTCTGGTGATATCGACCTCACTAACAAAATGTCGTCTTCGCAGAACCTTTTAATCCAGGAAGACTCTGAGACACTGTTAAAGAAAGAAGATGGAGTGGAGGAGGTCAGTTGCTTGCTTGTAGCCATTGACTCAGGGGTAGCACGTCGTCCCCCAGGAATGAAGGTGGAACATGACCGCCGAATGTATTCCAAGACGATTGAGCTCCTGCTTCATGATGAGGAGACGGCTGCCAATCTTTTGAGAGAGATCAGCTTTGGCTTCATGGGACCACCATTTGAAAATGAACCAACAGACATTACTGACATCAACCATCAGAAAGTCACAAGAGCGTTTCAGAGAGGACTTATAGGAGCCATTCGTGACATGCAAATTTTGAGGATGTTTTTGGTCAAACTCTTCCGCACTCTGGACCATAATTTACGGGAGCTTATGGGCTATGTGTCCAACCAATCAGACACGTCGAAGAAACAAGAATCCAGTCCAGTCAGAGATTCAGTGCTCACAGTTAGAATTTCTGAGGTAAGACTCCCATGATCGTGACTTTCTGCTGCTGAATATTTTTTCGTTTGTTAAACTGACAAATTTTTGGTGAAACTTATCCCATTTTCAGGATTATAACTTTGTCACTTAGAAATGTATTATTTGGATACCACATGAATCAGTTTTAAAGTTTTTTCTCTTAGGGTTAGTAAGATTGTGGCTAGGCTTTGTCGACTTCTCAGATGCTTGGATCATTAAATGCTATATATTTACCTATGAGTTCGAAAATATTCCCACATACTAACCGAAAAATTATGGATACTTTATGATTGAGTTTTGAAGTTTTGCTCACGATATGAGTAAAACCATGGGCAGGTTTTTATTGTTGCTATACTTTGTCATAATCATTAGATGTTGTGTATGTACTTGGGAATTTCATTTTCTCACCTTCAAGCCTCTTTTTTAGACAGTGGGGAACCCATATTAGTACTCAAACTGAGCTTGTGAATTCTTCTGTGGTGGTCAGCCTTGTGCTGTTAAAGACACACAGGAGAGTCAACTAACTGACTCGACTTCGGTTAACAACTCTGGGACTATACCAAGAGGTTCTGAATCGACCCCAAACCGAGTTAAGTCCCCTCGATTTCCAATATTAAAAGTTAGCCCTGGTTCTCTGCGAAAATCACCTGGCTCGTCTCCAAGGTTGAACTCGCCGAATAAAATTTCTCCATTAAGGGAGAACTGGCATGGCAAGGGAAGCCCTGGGCGCATGACTATCAAACTTAAAGACGTTAATAAAACTGCTAAGGTTTGTCTTTCTTTTCACTGCCTGTAGGGAATAAATGGCCTGCTAAATGCACTCACATGTGTTCACAACATGACACGTGGAAGTTATCCAATCAGATGTGCATACAGCATGATACATTCTTAAGATTTATAGGGAATGTGCAATTTCAATGTGTCTGTAGAGGGGGTTGAGTGCACTAACTTTGAGGAAAATAAAACAAAATAAAATTGTTTCGCTGCAAATGGCAGTGCAAATCTGTGTGACTAACTGTATTTATTTAATACTTTCTTTTGTTATGATTCATTCATTCCTGGTGCAATTTCACTCATTTTCTTCTGTGTTTTTTTTCAGATTGATTGTGAGTTGAGCAAAAAGTTGGAATGGTGGGACGAGAAGCTGCGAAGTGAAGGACAGAAGCTTTGCAAAGAGCACAGTTTTACAACAGGCTTCTTGGAAGGGGGTGGGTCTCATAGTCTGGTTGATAGCTACGAGCTTAAGGTGAGTTTTACATGCATTTAGGTTCTAACCGGCTTTCAGTAAGATTAGCATTCAATTATAGGAAGATATGCGATGAGTATACGGCTATAACTTAGTCGATCATGGGAAAAGAATTATTTGTCTCATTGAAATTTTAGGAAGGTTGTAAACTAATGTTTTAAAAAGTCTTAGAAGGAGGTACAAGTGATAACAGGGAAGGGTCTCCAAGAACTGAATCGTGCTTATATAGCCTTCCTCCGATCAATCTCTTCATGATATCTAAAATTTCTTGAAACAATCTACTATGGCTAGACTTGCTCCGCTAGAAAATGCTAACAAGTGGCTAAGTTCCTTGAATTTTCTTAGTGCTAGAGGCTGAAAGAGCTTTGAGCCGCATTCCTAATGTGTCAGGTTTTAAATCCTTCGCTCTGCTTGATCCTTTTAATCTGTAGAATAAAAGATGTAACCGTGACTTTTATTACGTCGACATTTTCAGGTGAGGTTGGAGCATATCTTGGAGCGGATGACAATGATTTCAAACGGAGCAGATACAGAGAAGCCGTCTTGTGTGATCTCTCCCAACTTGTACATAGGCAGCGCCTTAGCAGCCAGGTCTGACCTTACCAAATTTTCAAACTTGCATGCATTTGGAAGCTCTATTTGCTCTTCATGACTATCTCGAAAGACCCCTATTAGATACACAAAGTTATTAATGGTACACTAATGTTAATTTAACAATTCGTGGATGTTTTAATAGATCAATATTAATAGAATATTAGTAGAATATTAATTAACATTAATACTAATAGAGCATTAATACATAACATCATATAACAGAATAACATGAGACCCCAAACACTACTGAAATCCCTATACTATAGGCTTTAAGAAAAGGCATCATCCTTTGTTTGAGCCAGGGAGTTTGGCCACTTCATCCTTTGAGAGAGCATTCTTTTTTGGATACTTGGGCTCTCTTCAAGTTAAAAAGAACTCTTCTACAAGAAGTGAATAATTTTATGTATAACATTAACATTAGATCAACATTAATAAAGCATTAAGCTAGTATTTAGATTATGTCAAATTAATTTCAAGTTATTGTTGAGTTATTAGTTTCCAGTATATTATCAGGTTCATGCCAAGGACAGTTACATCGCACTAACATTAACACCATTTATGTTATACTAAATTAATTGAACGTGAAGGCCATTCAAATGTTATTCTTATTAACTAAACGTAAGAAAATATCTCAATCTAATGGGTTCTTTGTAACGGAGGTTATATATTCTCTGATTTATGAGTTACCGCACCAAGTTGATGTTGTTACTTGAAAATACAACATGATTGTTATTTTCTTGCCAGACCTATGAGTTTTACATCCTATTTGTGGAATTGGTATGGCTTTGGTCCCTGATAACTAATTTGCAAGATGAGGTTCAACTCTTAAAGTGCATGATTGAAGTTCTGACCACTTCTGCCTTAATATGATATTTAAGAGTACATGATATTGCTGCAGGTCAATACACACGCTCCAACACCTGGGTATTACTCACATC
Source organism: Pseudisothecium myosuroides (assembly GCA_951799445.1). NCBI lineage: Eukaryota > Viridiplantae > Streptophyta > Bryopsida > Hypnales > Lembophyllaceae > Pseudisothecium > Pseudisothecium myosuroides. Next base: position 9,925,280 of record OX637292.1, on the reverse strand, counting down.
TTGTGTCTTTGCCCCTCTGACCTTGAGGATGCAAATGTGGGTGACTTTCCGGATTTGTTCACCTACAAGAATCTTGCGGTACAATTTACTTTTGTTATTTATTTCCTTTCAAGTTTACGTTGGTTCTCCTTTAGTTCAGTTCTTTTTAATTATAATTTTTTTTTTTTTAAATGAAAACTTCAAGAGCTTTTAGACAACATTATAAAGAGCACGTTCCCCATGATTCACAGAAGGTCTCCCGATGATCAAAATGACCGTACGGAAGCCCCCCGATGTGTTGTGGAGAGTCATTTGTATCGTTACTTGACCATGGAGGGAGACCTTCTCACGAATCATAAATCATTTTGCATTTATAAATTCATAGATCGTAGTCGGAGTGTAGTCGGAGTTTGGACACCCAGGAAATATTTTGTAATATTTGACGAATTATTGCTGGGATTGATGAGGTGCAGGTGAGGGATGTGGAGGATGAAAACATAGCAGCCCATTTTGAGGATGCGTGTTCTTTCATAGAACAGGCTGAGAAAGAGGGGAAGATCATTTTGGTGCACTGTTTTGAAGGGAAGAGCCGAAGTGCCGCTGTCGTGCTCGCCTACCTCATGCTTCGCAAGTAAGGCCCAGTTAGATGGTTGAACTCAGCCATGTCAATTGCATTGGTCTGTAATGTTATGGACTTCTAAGATAGTAAGACGATAGAGAAGAATAATTTTAACATTACTGACTTATTTTGATGGGATATGAATTTGGTGCATGAAGGAATTATAGTCTTGCACAAGCATGGTCATTATTAAAAACAGCTCATCGACGTACCCAGCCAAACGATGGCTTCATGAAGGTATGTCTTCCCCACCACACTATTACTTTAGATTTTACTTTTCATGTTAAACCCTGAAGTGCCCAGTCTTACAATAGAAAGTCCACTACGGAGCTAATAGTCGATTATAGTAACTTTCAAAAAGTATTTGTGTAGTTACAAAAGGTCGGGTTCACGATTTCTTCATTCTATGGGTGCACTTTGTTACCGTTGTTGAATCTTTGTAAATTATTTATTTCAACTTCAACAGATATGGAAGCAAGCCGTTTTTGACTATTTGGGCATTGAGCGGTTAATTGTGCTATCATTAGTACAGTGGAGAAAATTGATGATTTTCTGTGGGTGGCAGACGCTGGTGGACCTGGATAGAAAGTTACATGGAAAAGCATCAATGAGTTTTCTAAAGCGCAGGCCTGTTGGCCAGAACTGTCCGATATGCAATAAGCTTGCTGGCTTAAGCCTGGTTGCTGTTAACCAGCATATAAGGAGGGTACATCCTGGAGTTTCACTTCCATTGTCCCCTCCTCCAAATATTTAGACCCTCCTTGCCTAACTATCAACTTCTATTGGAACTGGTCTGTTGAAGGCAAGTTGGTACTCTTTGATCTTGGTAAGGAGAGAAACTTACTGGATGGAGAAGAGATTCTGTGTTGTGTACAGTACATTAATTCAAGCCATGAGAAAGGAAAAGAATGCGGCATCAAGGGAGGCCACTCTTATAATTATTCAAATCAGGTGATACACTCATGCAATTTGCAATGATGCAAAAATTATGACGCCACCTTAATTTAGCATTAGGTGTTGGATTTAGAACATACCTAGAATATTCAAAATTTGTACAGAATTTTCTTGAGATACTTTTAGTATCATGCTTTACTTCATAGGGTACTCAGAAATACTTTTTTATTTCATGTGCGATCGAAATTGACAAGGAATGGCCTTGAATTGAGCCTTCAATGTTATGGCATGAATTTAAGTTTGAATAAAGGTGACCAGGGTTCAGGTGACGACCATTATTACTGCCACTACCGGTATGTTCTGAGGGTGACTCTCTCTAAATTACATTTTTGCTTATAAGTTTTAGGAGTGCTAGCATGGTCAGATCAGATGGCCACTCCCTGACTTGTGCTTCACTGTATTTAGTTTTCTTCCATGGTCATATTGAGGGCATAAGGTAAGAGGCTCTTAAATCGACCATCTAAGCTGATAATGGACCTCCGTAGGAAAATTAGTAGAGCGTAACATTTTTCACATATTTTTGGTAGGAAGAGGAGAGAAACAGTTCATTGACAATTTAAATCGTAATTTCTTGACTTAGAATGAATTAACTATGACTTTTCAAAGTGAAAGGTGCGTAGGTAGCTATTGGTGCTCATAGATTGGACCAATTTTAATCAAAATCAGCCTTTGAATGGAGCACTTCAAACTTAGGAAGTTTCTATAATTTTGTCTCTTAGAGAATGATCCACATCATGCTTTCATTTACTTTAGCCTTAAATGAATGTATATTTTACTGAAAGGGATTTAAGAATACAATTAAAAAGCAAAAAGCTCATTGAAAGAATTGTAATCCATTTATGAAACTCTATGCACTATTCATGATAGTTCTATTGGGCGATTGTAATTGCCCACTTGCAATTTGAGCTTCCTACATTAGAATTAGAGAACTACAAGAGTCCAATTGTGTAGGATTTGTTTTATGAATGCCTATAACACTAATTTACCAACGTCACAGTTTTTGTTGAATTAGTTTTTACCCCTAAAGTGCCAAAGGCTTGTTCTGAACTCTTTAGAGCTTGCTCTAAATTGAAGCAAAAAGTTCAAAATTTGGTACATTTTATCGGTTTGTTTTAAAATTGTAATCTTAAACTAGATGCATTATGGATCACTTAAAAAAACTAAATACAACAATATCACGTATGGATTGAAAGATTATAATGTTTCATCTAGAGTTGGAAAAAAACTTGCAAGTGAATCCAAGTTTTTCAATCTTACATGATGTCATATCTAAAATTGCATTCATGAAAAAAAAACAAGTTGAAAAAACTTATCATGTTTAATTATATCCAATTTACTTGCTTCTCAAATTCTCCTTTACAATTTTCTGAAATGAATTTCTAATGTGATTTTTCAATTTTAAAGTATTTGAGGCTCATCTCCAATTGCCTTTCACACTAAGAAATCAAGATTTGCAATGGACAGCCTTGCACAAAAGTATTCAATAAAAAAATCATTTAAAAAAAAAAATCAAATTTAAATGATTTTAAAATTTTATTTTAAAGGATATAACATTGTAAAAGGAAATACTGAGAAAATACTTAGTTTGATAAGATTTTATTTAACTAAAGAATTTAGTGGGTACCAAAATATAGTATTTTCGGCAATTAGAGGTTTTAAATGGTGAATTGTTATTCTATTACAAGTGCCAATTTTTTGAATTTTTTTTTTTTGTGGTTACACTAATTTTTTAACCCAAAGTCTAAAGGTCTTTTTTCTATCAAAAACCGTTCAAAACTGTCCTTTCTATTGAAAAGAGTAAAAAACTTTTAAAATTGTTTGTTTGCATGTTTAATTAATTGTAGGACCTTGCACTAGTCTACTGTAAAAGTGTGTGGAAGAAATTTCAAAAACTTTAATCATGTAGATTGCAAGATATTTGCATTTGAAAGTAAAGGAAACAAGTTTTTTGCACCTTGCTTAACTAAATTTTTTTCACTTTGAATCTTCTTAGCATAGAAGTTTATACTATTGATTTTGAATTTCTAATTTTTTATGTTGAATAATTGAGACATTGAGTTGAGAGTCTATAATAAAAAATTCAAAAAAAATACACTTAATTTTTACTCATTAAAAAATTACTCAATAGAGGTAGGCCTAAGATTGAAGAAAAAACTAAACTATTCATTGCTCTAAAATGGAATTGAAATACACTAATATCAATAGTAAGATTGCTTTAACAATAAAATCTGGACCTTGTGAATTTTTTTTTTTAAAATTGTGAAAATTGAATATAGAAATGAATTCTACAAATTATATTTCCTAGAAGATGCTTTTATAGTTTTATTGTTCAAAAAATAAGATTATTTGTAATTTTTTTTAATTAATTCAAATGGAATGAATCAAAGCTTCCCATGTAGACAAAAATACAATCTATAAGAAAAAAATTAGTTTTTTATTTTATGTTATTTCTACTTGTTGAACAAAAATTTGGGCTTATAGTACCATAACTTTTGGTCTTGTGCATTGATTGAAATAAAAATCTTATTTACAAACAGTTAATGTATTTTTTTATCTTCACAAAAAGCTTTAGAAGATCAAGACAAATATAAAAACCATAAGAATCTATCCAAAATTGATTTCATTCTCAAAGTAGATAAATGAACTTTAAAGGTTCAATAATATTAACCCCTAAAGGACCATTGTCCCTACGGGGGACAAATGCGTTTTCGGGCAGGTACCTACGTGCTGAAATTTTCTCCTGATTTTTTGAAACTTTTTTTGGAGGTAGAAAAACTGATTAGCTTCAAGGGAATATAATTTTTTTCACAATCGGTGCCCAGGAAAAAAATTTATGACCATATAAGCTCAAAACAGGCTACGGGGGGCAGCTCGGGCAGCAAAAAAAAAAGGGACAAAAATTTGAATTTTTATTTTTAATGTTTTTTTCTCATAGATTATATTTTTGGCTTTCCGGAAAGCTTTGATTCATTTCATTTGGATATGTTATGAGAAAGTTATGGACATTCTTGTTTTTCGGGCAGTTAAAGCATCTTCTTGAAAAAAATAACTTTGGGATTCATTTCTGAATGCAATTTTTCAAATTTTTCAAATTTATTTTTTTTGGATGGTCTGATTTACTTGTTAGAACAATCTCACCATTGAGATTAGTGCATTTTAATTCCATCTAAAATATATGAATGTTTTAGATTTTCCTTCTATCTTGTACCTACATCTACTTAACAATTTTTTTAAGAATGATAATTAAGTTTTTTTTGAATATTATTTTTTTTCTAGACTCTCAACTCAATTCTCCACTATAAAAAATAAAAGCTCAAAACTCCATAGTGAAAAATTTTAAGTTAAAAATGTTTAAAGTCAAAAAATCTAGTCCCACAATGTGCTGAAAAACTTGTTTTTTTCACTTTAAATGCAAATATCTTGCAATCTGCGCGGTCAAAAATTCTAAAAAAAATTCCACACATTATTATACTAGTTAGGTGTAAGATCCTACGGTTGGATGTGAAAAAAAAACATTTTTCAATTTTTTTAATTCTTTGCTATAAAAATGGCAGTTTTCAGTGTTTTTTGGCAGAAAAAAGGCCTCGGTCCTTTAGGGGTTAATTCTACATATAGACTTTAATAGGAAAAAATTAATGAAATTATTCTGAATAGGCTTTTTATTCAAACCAGCTGTAGTATTTTTTTTCTTTTATTTGTAAAAACATGGAATGAAAACAAATCTTGCATAATATTCAATAGCTTGAAGCAGCACTATTTCCCCCAACGAAATGATGTGGAATATTTTAAATCCTATTAATAACTAAGAAGATATGCGTCGAAAATGTCTGGAAAAAAAATAGAAATTGGCTAGATTGCAGTTGTACTGCTATACACTATAGATTAAAAGTAAAATATTTTAATAATTTGTCAATAGAAATGAATAAAATTCTAAGCAAGATACACAAAATTAATTTGTCATGCCAGATTTAGTTATTAAAGGGCGTTATTGTACACTAACAAGAAGGTAGACAAGATCTTGCTGGGGATTAAACTACTGCAATACATAGTAAAAAGAAAGAGATTAGAGTCATTGAATCTTATACAGTTAATTTTTGTTTTCTTAGAAGACCAAATCTAACTATATGTGTTATTTTTCAAAAACTAAGTTCAAAAGCATAAGTTTTATTTGCTGTATTTGTTATTTTGAGTCATATTCTGTTGTCAATTCATTAAGAATATAGTTGTTTTGGGGTAAGCAGTCACCGACGGTATATGTAGTTTGCCGCGCAACGAGGAGATCCTGACTACTATTATCAATTATTTTTCATTTTATAGATGATCAAAGCACCTCTTACCAAAGATTCTGATTATTAAGCAACTAACTTCCATGAATTTCAGACTGTAAGATTAAAAAGATTTAAATTCTTCTTGAAAATTATTATAGTGATTGTATTATTTGATAAACCCAAACCCTAAATTCTATAGTGATTGTATTATTTTAATAATTGTTTATCTTTATAAAAAATTAAAATTTTGATCTTTAATCATTTATGAAATTATTTGCGTCCTTAAGATAATTCATAAGAATTAAATAAAATAGTCATTGTATTGTATACAATTAATCACAAGAAAATGATGCATGAGGTATGAAATTTATTAAAATAACTTAAATCACAAATTGTCTATTCTAAAAAAAAATCAAATTCACAATCTTTATACATTTATGAAATTGATTGCGTCCTTAAGATCGTTCACGATAATTAAATAAAACAGTCATTGTATTTTATATAAATAATTTTAACAAAATCATGCGTAGAGTACGTAATTTATTAAAATAACTTACCTTACAAGTTGTCCATATAACAAAAAAATAAAATTCATGATCCTTAATCATTTATGAAATTATTTACCTCGCTAAATACGGTTATGAACAATGAAATAAACTAGTCATTGTATTTTATTAAACTAAATCCATAAAATCATACACATGATATGCAATTCATTATTAAAAATTTAGACTTGGAACTCAAGTAGGATATTGTAACATAAAGCTAGGGTGAAAAACTTGGGTGATCAATTGAAATAACTTAAGTACCAAAAAAAGTGGATGAAGTTTGAATAGCTCTTAGACGCTTCAAACTTCATCCAGTCATAACTTCTTGTAGGAATCTCCAAATCTTACAAGACTTAGGTTTTTTAAAATGGTATAAGCTAAACTACAACTTAGATAGGCTAAATTTATATTGCAGATGCTTTAATTAAAAAACCACAGCGGCTTCAGGATTTACTAATAAGCTGAATTAATCTTTGCATTTAGGATACATTGTCGTGATTCCTTAAACTTTAGGAACTTAGAAAAAAGATCCATTGCTTGAAAGGCACAATGGACTGACATTAGACACCCGTAGCATGTAAAACTTTAATTCTTAGAACCTAGTTGTGCACGCATATTTACCAAGGCTGGGTAAATAAACGCTCACATAGACACATAATGGTACGTCTGCCGGAAGCCCTTAATGCTTAAAGAAAATTTACTTAGATTAACTTTTGTGAGTTTAAATTGTTAAGGATATCCATTGAGAATCGGATTCGAATACCATTGATGTTCAAGTAGTGAGAACGTAGCATTCTGACTTCTCTTTGTGGGAAAAAAGCTTCCGTGGTTTATCCTTCAAGAGCTATCATGACAAAGAAGTTGACCCTCCCAAAGAAGGAAGTATCAAGATCTTTCATTTAAAAGACTTGTTGCGTGATCCAGAAGACTTGAAATTCTCCTTCAAGCTCTAGTCACATTTGGGCCATTGGTATTTACTGCAACCCAACCAACACACGTCGATCATCGCATACGTTCCAGTCATCGGTGCTTTTGAAATTCCAAGGCAACAATTTAATAAATGTTGTTTTATTGGAAGGTGGTTGTAGCTTCGTAGAACTTTGAGAACAGCTATATCAAGGAGTACTTCGACGCCCGGATTTCGTCCCATATTGTAAAGGAGCCATTGTTGAAGTTACTTCGCATTGACATCCGCTACTATGCACCTACTCCATTGTTCGACGGTAAACTCTACCGATTCAACGCAATGGACGTTGAAAAGATTTTTGCAATCGAGAACCCTTACACCAGGCTTCGACGTTTTCGCAGTTGACATAACAGCCTTGACCACTTGACAGTAGAAGAGTATAAAGGGATTTCTACACATTATTTTTCCTTTATGCTTGACACTGTTTACCACTTACAAAGTTTAACCTTGAAAACTTTAATGATTGCACCTGCACCACCAAAATCATTAAATACCAATTAACTTGTGAATCTTAGTTTTAACTCCTCCTCTTTGTGAAAAGTAAGAGGAATTACTATTTTTTTTCTACCTGAACTCCAAATTGGGTTTGTAAACCAAATTGGGTTTTCTTTTGTGGGATCTATAGGACTTGACCTACCATGAAACGACCTTAGTGGAGATTCAATTAAGGGAGAGACATTAGCTCTAGACTTATTCTACTCCACTACCTCTTTTGCTTTCTTAGAGAGCCTTCCAGTGAGGGAGTGTTTGAAAAACAAATTGGTTCACAAAAAAGATGAGGCACACTAAATCCCTCATTAATTTTTACTTTATCTGTATTGGCTAATTCATCATTACTACTACTTCCTAAATGTTCATTATACTTATTTAAAACCTTATTTGTTTTATGCCTATATTCAGCCCTAAGTCAAAAGAGATGACCAAATTGGAACGAACTCTTTCAACTACATGAATTGAGTTCAGAATCCGATTTAGAATCAAATTTTCGCTTTCAATCAGCGGCTCTTTTTCTTGCTCTCTCGTCCCAAGTAGCTTTGTTAACTTTTGAATTTATAGACAAGCTGCTCATTAGAGATCACCATATCTATAAATTTTAACAAAAAAACAAAAAACCTACTTAGTCGCCTCCCGAGCAGCGGCGCCCAAATGTAGTTAAACTTGGTTCTTATTAGAAATTTCTACCAAGTATAATTTAATTTGTTCCAGGGTGGTCCGTCAAACATGATTGATTTCTTTTAATTACCTAATGGGCATTGCAACCTAGGAAAAATAAAAAAATATATTCCTTAATTCTACAAGCATGTGTGTTTTTCACAAAATAATGCTAATTACTAAAATTTGAGTCCTCCACTCTTAATGGCCACAAAGGTAAAGTGACACCCCAAATTGTTGATCTTTTTTTTTTATTCTTAATCCTTCAAGTCTTAGATCCCACAACGAATTGGATCTCTTCTAGCTTCACCAGCTTGTCACTTATCACTTTTGGTCTTTGTCTTCCACTTTGGGAACCACCAAATTCTTGTCTATCGATTTGATTTCTTTATTCTTTTTTCCACAACTTAATCTTATAAAATTTTCACGCATACAAAATTTGCATTTTTCTTTGACTAATTTGGAGTTATTAATTTTATTCTCAGTCTTCTTCATTACTCAGGCTCCGCATGACTTGACTTAAAACATATCGACAGCGATAAACACTTATAGCAAACACTAATTGGAATTAACTTCAATCAACATTCAAGCCTTGTATTCTAAATGATTGTGTACAAGGCCTATTTAGTCCTTCGTGAAAAAAAATAAAAAAATCAACCAACTTGGAATTGTCAAATAAACAACACTCAGATCTTAAATTTCAACTTATACTTCACAACATTATCCATGCATCATACTATTAACCGGTTACAAATATCACTCCAATTTGGTTTTAAAGTAACAAACATTAACACATATAGATAGCTCCAATCACAACTTGAATGACAAGGATATCGAGCAATTTATATACATCACAACCTCCTAATTGGGTTGTTCTTATCACTTAACATTCACTGAAATTTAAATACTTTCCTTTCCTTCAACAATTGGTCGCTTAATGCAAAACTAATTACACTTCAAACATATTCTCACAATAATCTCTCCACTTGACTGTCTCGATATATCCACTCCAACCTTGTATACATACTAGGAGTTGACATTGATCCTCAATTTGCACAGCTTACTTTGTAATTTGAATATTTTTGTAAATATCACTACAATGATATACACCAACCCAATTCAATATTACACTTAATCCGATTGCTTTAACACTCACTCCATCATTCAAACTCCCGGCCCAACAGCACAAACATACTTAACTTTGGCCATCAACTCCCACCTAGATTACATTGAATACTCAATAACACATTGATAACTTCCAAATAAGCTCATTGGTTTCACTCTGACCTTATCACCCTGATTTTGCTCCACACACACAATAAAAAACTCACATCACACAATTTTCAACATACAACCGCACCACATCGACACATCAGACACCGATTCGGCATAATTTCTACTTGGATTAATATGAATTGGTGATTATATCACCATTACAATTAATATTAGTTTCCACAGTTTATTCACAATCATCTTCCCACTTGACTCTTGAACTTCTAGCTATACAACTTCTTTCCATTAACAGATACTCACTCATCATTGTAAACATTACAATTGATTCTAGTTTAGCGCACCATCGTGCAATTGCAAATCCAGATCTTCTCCACACATCCCGACTAGAACACACACCAAATTAATTCCACTTCCTGGATCACCCTCGTGACACTGCAAGACTACTCTCTAATATATAACAAAATCCAAGCACCAACTTGAAATCTAGCAAACACACACAATCACAAACAAAAACAACCTAACTAGCTGGACTACACTGGAACTCTAAAAAACAATGGATGACAACAAACTTGAAAAGAAAGACCTAATAAGAATTCAAAACCAACGGATATCAAAATGGGAGAGACTATCCAACCACAAGGCTAACTTCCCAATTTGGAACTTCCCTTAAAACTAACTCAGTTAAAAACCAGAACTCCGACATCATACACGAACACATTCATCCCCCTCTATTTGCAACCTACCAATCTGGAAATACTTATCCATAATTTTAGATTTGATTCTCATTCTAAATTGGATTCAGCCAGGTTACCATCTCACTTGACCCTTATCTATCCAATTCGGAAATGACTTGATAACCCCCAAATCATCACAAAAATGACTCCAAATAGGATTTTAACACACTAAATATATCAAATTAAATACAAACAATCACACAAAGTGCTCAAATGGAACAAAATGCACCAGAAATACACTCAAATTTTACAAACAAAAATCAAAGTCAATTATCTACATAGCCCCACACAAACTTGTTTGCATCCCCGCAAATTCTATTTGGGCTGTCGCTTAGTAAACCTGGTCATTGGCACCAATTTGAGACTTAGAATCTCCTCTTCTTTAAGCAGCTTGTTAGCCAACAACTTCCGTTCCTACATCACTTTCTTCTGTCGGTCATAAAAAACTTTCATGGGACCTGCATGGATATCAAATTCCTCGCATGCATCACAAATCATTACTTTGTGCACTCCAGGAAGCAATTGAGTGATGCACATCAACTCCAAAGTCCGCATCCTCCGAGCAGAATGATAATGCAACTTGGTGAATATCTCCATGTCTCTCGGAGTTTGAGTCTATAGTTGTAAGATCACCATCAACGCATTTGGTAGAATAGTGCTAGTGTAGAAGGAGGAAGAGGAGAAAGAAAGGGAAGAAAGAAAGAAAGGAGGGAAGTTAAATCACAAGGGTGTAATATTTTTCAAAAATAAGTGGTGAGCTTTGGAAAAAAAAAAATGACTACAATGGACCATGAAGATGCGTACGTGGCGGTGGACGAGGTTATCTCTAAATGCCAACAGTGATGAGGTAAGCCATTAAACTAATCTTCGGTGTTTTTCCTAATTAACTTTTGATTTTCTTAATTAGTCTTTAATCCACGTTAGCAAGCAAAGATTAATGAGAGGTGGAAGTTTAAATTCAAAAGTTCATAGCTTAGGAAGAGAAGTTTCCAAAAACATATTACACTTAAAATTTGGCTTTGATTTGACCATGTTAAGTTAGATTGAGCAGTAAGGGGTAGGACGGATGAAGGTTAGTCGACTTCATCCAAAAGGAACAACAAACAAAATTTAGAGTTAAATTTAAGAAGTAGAGTTTAAAGTTAATTTTAGGAAGTAGAATTTAGAGTTAGAATTAGAAGTTAAAATTTAGAAGGTTAATTTTAGAAGGTAGAGTTTAGTGTTAGAAGTAGAAGTTAAATTTTAGAGTTAGTTTAGAAGTTAAAACTTAGAGTTAATCTTAGGAGTCAAAAATTAGAGTAAAAATTAGAAGTTAGAAGTTAGATTTTAAAGTTAATTTTAGAAGTTAAAATTTAGAGTTAAAATTAGAGGGTAACATCTAGAGCTAAAGTTAAAAGTTAAAAGTTAGAGTTAATTTTAGAAGCCAAAATTTAGAGTAAAAAATGAGAAGATAAAGTTAAATTTAGAAATTAGAATATAGAGTTAGAAGTTAAAATATAGAGTTAAATTTAGAGGTTAAATTTTAGAGTTAGTTTTAGAAGTTAAAATCTAGAGTTAGAAGTTAAAACGTAGAGTTAAATTTAGAAGTTAAAATTTAGAGTTAGTTTAGAGTTAAAATCTAGAGTTAGAAGTGAAATGTTAGAGTTAAAGTTAGAGGTTAAAAGCTAGAGATAATTTAGAAGCGTAATTTTAGAAGGTAAATTCTAAAGTTAAAATTAAAAGTTAGAATTTAGAATTAAACTTAAGAATTATAATTTTACAGTTAAATTAGAAATTAAAACTTAGAGTGACTTGGGAAGTCAAAACTTAGAATTAATTTAGAAGTGAAAATGTAGATTTAATTTTAGAAATAGAATCTTAGAAGTAACCTTAGAGATTAAAACCTAGAATTATATTGAAAGTTAAAAGGTAGAAGGTAATCTTAGGGGTTCATGGAAGGAACATAGGGGATTCCATTCCAATTAGTTAGAGTTTAGAAATGGCACCAATCACCCTTGACATATAATAGATAGTTAGGACAGTATAATTTTACCCTTAGATCACCGTGACCTTGATAATTGACAGTTAGCTTGGAAGTCACATCACTCAGACACATCTCTAGGCATTTTTTTTGCCCATCCATGAAACTTAGGAAACACTAGCAAGATCCATTGCTTGGAAGGTATAGTGAGCCGCGCTCACAACACCCCTTAAACCAAAAGTGGACAAAAGTTAAGAACCTAGTCGTGTTTGCTTCATTACCAAGGGTGGGTAATAAAGCGTCCACGGGGCTCCACTTTCATTGATTCTCATGCAATGACGCAGAGAGCGCTCGCCATGGTATGTCCGATTCTTCAGCTAAGTTGCTGACAAGATTATAGATCAAAGAGTCTACATTAATATCGGTCCCTGTAGCTGCAGTTTCTTGAACGGAATCAATTGCGAAGAAGACATCCTCATGATCATGATCTTGCAATAGATCATCATCAATTTGTATATTGAATTCTTCACTCAATAATAAGCTTACCTATCTATAGGTTGCAAACTCTATTCCTGTCTTTTAACTCAATTTCTTGTATTTACAAGTTTGCCTCATAAATCATTTATTTCAATTGATTAAGAAACAATATGTAATGAATAGACTATTTGATTGCAATGGGATTCAAAAAAACAAAGAATTTCTTGGCAAATCACTATTTAAGGATGACACACAGTATTGATCAAAAGTAGCACATTCAGAAGAAATTGTAAGAATTTTAAAGCAATGAACAATGAAAATAGTAGACTACATGGAAACAATGAGTACATAGAATCAAAGCTAAAAGTTGTACAAAAAAGCTAAACTTTTCATGCTCTTATTCCAATGTGGAACCTCATGTGTACATTCAATCACTAGGAATGGCAAAATTGTTGCTCTTTCAATACTTCTCCCACTTCCACGGTTCCAGTAGACTTCATGAAACTGTAGCAATTGCATTTAGAACCACTACTTGAAGATTCAAACGTCATGTACTAGTGCAAATATACTATTAATGATACGCTTAGTGTTTCTTAATTTTATTGATGGTAGTGATATGCACTTCAGTTTATGAAAATTGAAACCTCCAAAGTCGTTTATCTACCATGATACTTCCCAAGAGAGTTATTCCTGCATCACTAGTTTTGATCACCATATGGAAAAATTGACACCATGTGGGGCTTGGGTTGAGATACTATTATTAAGAACCATTTTGATATCCGGACACACCCATACCCACGCCCAACACTGGTCTAAACGACATAAAACAAAGTCCATGTACCCCTCCTTACAAAAAACTTTCTAACAGTACCATGATCGCAAATGGAGACGCGTAGTTCCGCAGATCTCACCATAACAAACATAATAAGCTGCTAATTAGTAGTGGATATAATCTTATATAAGCCACAAATTTAGATTATATGAAAATATATAGCATAATTAAATGTAAAATAGTTTTTTATAAATGACTTTTGAAATATCAATTTTATTTGACTAATAAACCATTCCCAATGGTCTATAATTTTTTGACATTGTAAATAAAAATTGTCATACACAAGAGAAAGTAACATAATCCATCATCAAATACAAAATCAAGTAAACAAAAATGAACAATCATATTTGTAACTATTATAAAATGTAGAGAAAATACATCCATGTGAAAAAATCTGGACTCTCTAGAAGGTAGAAACATGTCATTCAGCTATGCAAATGCAAGAAATAAAAAAATATTTTTTTTGAAAAAATATATAAATTAAAAAAATAATAATTAAAAATCACAATCTAACATAGCACCTGAGGTAATCACGTGGTTCCATGAATCTAACAAGTTGGATAGGCATCGTCACAAGGTTCCCCGTCATGTCAGCTCATTGCATGTTACAAAAATCAATAACAAGAACGGAACTCCCAATCTTGAAAACCTGTGGGGAACTTGTAGCCTTTCCTAGGTTTCCCATCTTTTCTATTGATATCTAATACTGAAATGGCAGGAAGAGAACACTCAATCATATGAAGTTATAGACATTTATAAAAAATTTGAAAGTTATTCACATAGTAATAGATTTTGAGAACAATAGCCATTTTTTATAAATGTATATAATTTTAGAACATGTTCATGTTAATAATAATTGGTATTGTGGATGAAGGGCCTCCATGCTTTTGCTAGCCTAATATAAGTTGTTTAGGGGTAGCAAGAAAGTATTTGGGCTTCATCTCGGGGGGGGCACACTCCTAAAATTTTAATAACCACGTGTGACAACGGGGTATTTAATGGGGGGTATTTATCTCCCTCCCATCTTTTTTTTCCCTCCCTATTGGTAGATAAAAAGCTACCAGCATGTATTTATGAGCACCTTATTTTTTTTTATAAATGGGTGGAGAGTCTATTTTTTGGCACCCTATTTTTTTCTACATTTTAAAACTACAGAATATTGAAAGGAATGTGAACACATTGCAAAAGCAATAACATGAGCAAATTTTTTTCCATAACATTGGAAATAGTATCAATGCAACACACAATACTAACAATGTACCATTGAAACTCCCAATTTGAACCAAAGTTGTTTCTCACCTAAACCACCAAATTAAGTTAAGTTAAAGCGCTTAATTGAAAATTAATTGAAATTTAGGACAGCTCATCCATCCAACCTCCCAAATGTTCAAGTTGTTTTCCACCTAAACCACCAAATTAAGTTAAGTTAAAGCATTTAATTAAAAGTTAATTCAAGTCCAAGATAGCTCATCCATCCAAACCCCAAACCATTAATTAGAAAACTGAACCTACTAAGGAATTTCAGGGGTATCCAATGTTTGACACCCTATTTTTTTCCTACTAAACTAAAAAATGAAGGCTTTTTTTATACCCTATTTTTTTTATAAATGCACTAAGCACATATTACCAATGCTATGGTAGATCTACCGAAAGTATAAATTTTTCCTTCAACGAATTAAATTGACCCTATTTTTTATCTCACGCCATTTTCTACTGCACCAATGGTCACCCCCCCGAGGGCTTCATAATTCTCTAATCAAATTTAGTTTGTTTTCTCCTACATAGAGGAGGTCATGGGACTCCATGCTTCTTCGATAACATTAGTTGATGTATTAATGTATGATGTGCAATGCAAGAAATGTCATTGACAATGGTATTGTAGAACATTAATAATCTAAATTTGTCAGCAAGATCATACATGGGAATGAAAAATACTTTTTGAAATTTAATTTACAAAATTATTTCAAAAATAGATATTGAAAAATAAAATTGCAACATGGGAAATTGAATTTTGAAATGTACAGTGGGGTACCATTCAAAATGGCGTTTTTGCATTTACAAGGAAGGGAACTTCACATCTGCCAACTTTGAGAGCCTCCCGAGGGTTGAAAAATTGCTTTTTTACCATGAATTTTTTTGGAATGGGAACGTCTTTATGTTAATAATATGTGCACTACATTTCAAGGTCAAAAGATTCACCAAAATAAGGATATTCAAAGTCTACCAACATGTATAGTGGTGAGAAAATTTTCATTGCTGTCAACTTTGACACCCTCCTGAGGGCTGAAATATATTTTTTTTACCATTAGAATTTTTGGCATGAGATCATCTCTATGTTGATAATATGTATGCCAAATTTCAAAAAAAGATATTTGAAATCTACCAAAATGTGTAGTTGTGAGAAACAATTTCACTACTACCAACCTTGACACTCTCCCAAAGGTTGAAAAAATGTTTATTTACCATGAAATTTTTATTATAGAATCATCTCTCTGTTAATAACATGTATGCCAAATTTCAAAGTCAAAAGATTCACACAAAAAAAGATATGTAAACTTATATAATACTATATAAATACAAAAAATTTAATGTAAATTATGCATTTGCAATATAAATTCACTAGAAGAAAACTATGTTACATTCCCTAAAAGCGCGTCACCTTGTTTTCGTTGAGTTCCTGTTTCAAAACAAAGTGGAAAAGCCAAAAAAAGCATTTTTTTGCGTTTCCTGCATTATTGCGTTTTGACTGCGTTTTTCCTGTCTTTTGAATCGGGAACTCAATGAAAACAAGGTGATGCATTTTCAAGGAATTTAACACAGTTTTCTTCTAGTGATTCAAGATAACTTTCAATTAGTGGTATCCATGATTTTAAATATTTTTTAAATATTTTTTTCAAAAAAAACAATTATATTTTTTCATTTTCACTTCTTGCTATATTTACACAGTTGGCCAGGAGATAAACGGTCCTCTAAAGAATTTAGATTTTCTCTATTGCTCTTCCAAGAATATTATGAAGATGTGTGCAATTAGTATTCTTTAAATGGAAATAGACTCAATAAAGTAAAAGAAATATAAATAATTTGAAAACAAAAATGAAGCAATTGTCTCAAATAAGCTATAAAGACATCTATTAACACCACTTTCCATTCTCTAATACCTCAAAAATCGGCTAAAATGAACACTTCTTTACTCTAAATCAATATAATTTTTTAGATGCAATGAATGAAAAGTAGGAAGTTTTTCAAAACAACCAATGAAAGGTGAGGAAGTTTTTCAAAGCAGCCCATGAAAATTAAAAAATTTCATGCTTTAAGGATATTCATTCAACGTGAGTTTGGTAGAGCACTACAAAAGTACAAAATCACTTGGATTGCATTACTCTCAAATTCACTAATAATCTCATCAAAAAAATTTAGTTACTTTAGCATAGTATGATCAAGAAAAAATATACCTTTTAAATCTCTCTACCTTAATATATCAAAAAAGAAAGGCCAAGAAAAATTTGCAAAAATATTTAATTATTTCCAAAAGGTTCCACATAATGGTGAAGATAGAATTTTTTTCTTTCAATATTCATTTTTTCTTCATATAATTTTTTTTAAAATAATTTCAAAGTAGTTTGATATTAAAGCAAGAAGTTCCAAAAGCACTCAGAGCTAAAACACCCATCTTTTCAAATGTACACTATTTGTACATGTTACTTATGCATTGTACCAACAATGTACCAATAATGTTCATTTGAGGAGGTGAGCAATTTTAGAGCTTTATGTCATTTCAACTTCAAAAATTCATATAACTAATTGCAAGAATCTCCAAAAAATCTAAAATAACTTGGATTAGATGCCAATTTCATTTTTTCCTTGAAGGAAAATTTAATGAAAAATATTTCAAGAATTTTCACCTCCCCAAATTCAGATTTTCGCTCAATGTTAGATGGGCACTTTATGGACCAAGTATCTTATTCCTCTGTCCACCATGCAATTCACAAATTTCTTATCCACAGAACCCTCATATTCAAAACCCTAGTGTGCAAAATGTACACATAGGGAAGATGGTACCACACCAATCATAATCCATGTACCCTATGTGTACATTTTGCACAAGATGCAATATGTTCATAATCCGTTCTAGTTCATTCACTCTAATTTTCTAAATGAATAGTCTACCATCAATCCTTTAATATTCTCCCAAATTATTTCACATCGAAATTCTCGAAACAGGAGTCTAAGCCAATCTGATTCACATCCACACATGTCTACACCAGCCAAAGTAAAATCAAACTGTCTTCAATTTTATTGCAACGGAGATGGTCACAAATATTGTACAGAAGACGGTGACAAAACAACAATAAAAGATCGAACAGCACTAGCTCGATCCTCTACATCTTCCTCTCAATCAATCAGATGCAGATTGATCATATACAATTAATCCCGAAATGAAATCACACCACTCATTTATCGTACACCGAACAATTAATCGCTTCCACTATTGTACATGATCGAATTGTACAAATTCATTACCACAATTACTCTAGTTGTCAGTCTTGGTTGTGTCCTCCACCTCGCCGACAGTGGCGTTCGCCAGCGTGAAGCGGGCCTTAGGAGCCGTACACTCTGTAAAATTAAAGCCAAATTCAAATCAATCTCCTCATCAGAACAATTCATTTCATTCTGAACCCCAACAATCATATCCACACAGACTCTGTCTATAACCTGAAATGCATAAACAGAGATGGAGAAAGCATACATCTACATCTAATGAACTTAATTTTCAATAGTAGCTAGAATTTGAAGAATTTAGCAGCGTTTTTTAGCAACTTCGAAAGTGGAAAAAGCTTACGGGGGCACTGGTAATCCTCTTCCACATCCTCGAAGGGCTTCTCATCGTCGTACACGTAACCGCAGTCCTGGCAGATATACGCCATACGCTCGCTCACGGGCACCTCGGAGCCCTGATCCAGAGGGGCGCTCTTCGTCACCACGCCGAGAGGAGCCTCCGAGCCGCTCATGCCCTGGGGAGTTGTGGGGGCGCTGGAGGTGTTGCCTCGGCCTCCGGGGCCGGGCTCGACTTTGCTCTCGGCTCGCACTACCATCAGGGACGCCCTCTTAAAGGCCACGGCGCCTGAACAAAATCATCAATGTACGTGACCATCTATCAGCTCGAAACTCACAACATTCAAGCACCAAGTGTAGCTTCCCACACAGACATGCAGACACTACCACCTCACAGACCCCTAAGTAACCTCGTTGTCAAACAAAAAAAATTGATTGATAATTATTTCACCACTTAAGTATTCTCTTCAATAGTTGAACATACACATTCAACACCCAAAAATTAACAGCCCCAAGAAATCATCGATCCCAGAAGGCCAAAAGAGATGATTAACGACACATTCACTAGTGAGACCGAACATGTTCCAAATCCTTCGCCCATAGAATATTAGAGATGGAACGTTCTTAATGAACTCATGCAACTCCAGAACCGATCCTTGGCAGTATTTCATTACGACCCAATTACTGCATTCCATGTCCTAACCACCAGGGGTGCGCGCACTCGTCTCCAACATTTCACCAACACTTGGTTAGTTCCGAACCCAAGTCCAAATGTCGATCCAAAACGCCAAGTAATTAACTTGCCCGACCAACTATCCCTAATCGATGATCACGTACCATTGCTGAACCTCAGGCTGGTCCCCGAGTTGGCCTGCCTCAAGCTCGGAATGCTAGCAGCAACCGGCGCAGCCACCACCTGGGTACGCACATTCATCGCCAACGCCATTGTTATCGAACTTCTTCCACAAACGAAGAGCTAAAATACCACAAACTAAGAGCTTAATCAGAGAGATCGAAATGAGATTGAAGGAGCTGTAGGTTTCAAAGAGTGCTGGAAGTTTGAGATTGAGAATGGCCTGGGTGCTGATGATAGTTATAGGCTTCCCATGGGAATGATGACAGCCATGGATGGAACCAAAGGCGGATGGGCACACAACGTGGCTGCAGTTTCGGGGTGGCGCAGTGCCAAGTGGCGAGGGCCGTGCGCGCTGCGGGCTTTTGGAGCATGCCAGACACGTTCGCTGCTGGACTGGGAGTGGAGCGCCACCAGCTTGAATCGATCAGTGACGGTCAATTCTGCAGTAGCTTAGTTCTAGCTCAGCTTTTCTGATCTGGTCATCTGGTGATTTGCTTGGGGGAAAGTGGAGGGCGGCTTGGGAAGAGTTCGGAGCCGCTCGATGGATGGGCGCACATGGCTTCAGCTCACGTTGGTTCACGGGTCGGTCCTGCATGCGCTTCTTGGCCACAGGGAACTCATCCGGAACTGCAGTGTCAGCTTTGGAGAAGGAGAGTCAGTGTTGACTCCCTTCAATACTCATGTGATGCTTGGGTGATGCTTGGGTGATGCTTCTGTGATGCTCCTGAGATGCTGGGGTGATGCTGGGGTGATATCTACGTCGATACTCGGGTGATGCTGGGGTGATATCTACGTCGATACTCGGGTGATGCTGGGGTTATATCTACGACGATACTCGGGTGATGCTGGGGTTATATCTACGACGATACTCGGGTGATGCTGGGGTGATATCTACGACGATACTCGGGTGATGCTGGGGTGATATCTACGACGATACTCGGGTGATGCTGGGGTGATATCTACGACGATACTCGGGTGATGCTGGGGTGATATCTACGACGATACTCGGGTGATGCTGGGGTGATATCTACGACGATACTCGGGTGATGCTGGGGTGATATCTATATCGATACTCGGGTGATGCTAGGGTGATATTTGGGTGATGCTGGGGTGCACACAGGGAACTCATCTGGAACGGCAGTGTTTTTGTTTATCATTTTGGAGAAGGAGCCAGTCAGTGTTGGCTCCCTTCAATACTCATGTGATGCTTCGGTGATACTGGGGTGATACTGGGGTGATACTGGGGTGATATCTATACCAATACTCATGTGATACTTGAGTGATGCTGGCTGGGGTGCCGCTGGGGTCTACCTAGGTGGTACCTAGGTAAAATGGCTATTAGTCATTTGGCTATTAGTCTTAAAATACAACAATACTCTAGCTATTTTGATTTTTTTAAGTGAATTTTCTTTTAAAAAAAAGCTTTTGGTTGTAGCCAATTGTCAAAAAAATTGTGCATAAAAAAAACATTATTACAACATTGTTAACCCTAATCCACAAGAAATTACACGAGTAATGAATTAACCAAAATAAGAACAAAGTGAGCGATGCAGCTTTTGATTCAATGTAAGCACAAAGATTGCACAGATATCTGCTTTTGCAAAATCAGAGAAATTTTTGCACACATAGAAGTAACATCTCCAAAATTCCCTATTAGATTCTCAGAGTTCTTAATGTTAATCTGATAGAGCATTTAGATCAATACTAAGATAATGTCAAATTAATATCGAGTTATTGTTGACTCAATGTTAACACATTAGTTGCAAGTAGAAAATCAAATTAATGACTTAAACATCACACTAACATCAACAACACGTCAACATTACACTAACATGAGGATTGTATGAACCTAATGCCCATGAACAACTGTTGCAGAACAGAGATCTTCAATCGTCAGTCATTTAAGATGAGCGTTAGAAAGGTTCGGACCATTGGTGGCTACTCGGACTCCCAGTCGCTCCTTCTGGGAGAAACTGGCATACTCAGCAGTTGATGACTCGAGAACTTAGAAGCTCTTTCATCTCTTTGTTGCGTTTTCTGAAAATGTTGATGAGGTCGTTCATCCACTCGACTCGGGTGGCCTCGAAGAAACAATTCACTTGCCGAGCATCATCAACCAAGTTCCTCCAAAATCGGCTGTGAGCGCACAATGTTGATGCGGATCCCAAGATCCACACAGCATGCCTGCCAGGAATTGAATATACCGTTGCACATCTTTAGTTCATTATGAGCCTCATGTATGTTGATTGGTTCTGCCATCACTTAGAGACATAGTCCGGGGAGTATTTTAGCTCAACCGGCTAAAATCCTACAGTTTCTTGGACCAACCGGTTGTTTGAAGTATTTTCTCGGCTAGGCCTTTAAAAAAAAAGAATATTCTTTGATTTTCCTCTTAAATGATCGGTTTTTTTCCGAAGATTTTGAAATCGATTAGGCAATTCCTAATTTCACCCGGCTAACTTGTAACTAACTGCCGGCACTCCCCGTTCATTGCTTAGAGAAACACTTGCCATCACTTCAAGATATGCAGATAACTACTCCGGTACTTCATTTACTTAATGCAGAAGTGCCCAATTTAAAATAGAATGTCCATTATGGAAGTGAAGAGTCAATTATAGTAACTTTCATTATATATCTCTATTGTTCAATAATGATTTTTCTTTCTATTGGTACATATTCTTACCTTGTAACTGACTTATTCTAACTCCTGTGGATATGAAAGTCGCCACCTCTGACCATTTGGCTATGGGGTCAAATGTGATACCCAAAAGAAGAAGGAAAAAAAGAAAATTCGTCACTTAGAAAATGTAGACTTGACCTCACCTGCCACGAGTAAGAGCAACATTCGTTCTGCGTTCATCATCCACGAACCCGATCCTCCCCGAATGATTTGTCCGAACAGCAGAAAAGATGATAATATCTGTTTCTTTGCCTTGAAATCCATCAATCGACCTCACCTCAACATTCAAGATGTTTGCACCTGCAGCTTCTGCACCATAGATTGAGTCACTTCGGCACATTTGGTCTTTGATGAAGGACACTTGGCCACTATAAGGAGAGATCACCCCTACAGTAATGGGCTGCGAGAAAGATCGTGCTTCTTTAAACTCTGCACAAACTGTCGGAAAACAATACTCAGAATAGGCCCGGTTCCTCAAACAAAAAGTCATGTATTCTTCTCAAATAGTGTTGCTAAGCATATCTTGAAACAAAAGAAATCGCATTCATTGGTTTGGTCTGCAGATATTAGAGCTGAATATGTTTATTCTTTGCTACTCTCCCAGGTTATATCTTTAAGTTGAATTACCAGAGTCAAGAACACGTCTAATCGAATGAAGAACGAGCTAGGCCTCAAGGACGTTTTTCTTGCTGGAACCCGCATTTACTTCTGTACCGTCATTAATATCAATGAAAGCATAAGGTCCAAATGTGTCCTGGTACGCAAGTTGTCCATAATTCTCCTTAAGAACGTTATCACAATTCTTCAACTTGCGATTGTAGAACTGTTTGTTAGGGAAAGCACTGATTGCTGGATGCATACGGTATTGCACCTCTAAAAGCCGGCATGGATGCCCCAAGGATTGCAGCCTCTCAAAGAGACTACGCGCATACCCATGTTTCTGCGCAAGCTGACAAAATTTAATTGAAAAAGTAAGGCTACATGAACATCGACAGCATAAGGAGAATCTAATAAGAATAAATACCATTTCTATCTAGGATTCAATCTAAATTCACTGCAAGAAATATTAATCGTACGCAGGGTAAGGCAAAATACCAAGTGTCCTATCCACTTTGGAGGAAAAATTCACCTGACTCATCACGACTGCTGGTAGCTGTTTCTGATCTCCAACGAGGACAAGCTGTTTGACATCTTTCATTTGCAAGACAATAGTGCTTTCCGCCTCGACCAATTGCGCAGCTTCATCGATAATCACACAGGAAAATGGCACGCCAAGCTTCATTATCCTCAGTGCCGCGGAAGACACTGTGCTGAATACAAGGCTGGCACTTTCCAAACACTCAGCTTCTACCCATTCAAATGACGTAGCTGCTAGTTCTGGGAAAATTGAGGCTTCAGACTTAGCTGTCAGCAGTTCAAGAAGGTTTTGAGATTCTTTCATGAACTTTATGCTATATAGAGTGGAAGATTCAAACTTCGTTCTCTGTTCTTCGTGTGCATACGGGGAGAATTGAGGAATATCACTGTCATCACTAATTAGAACATTTGTTTCCATATTCTCCTCTGGTTCACATGTACTTTCCCACGCTTCACCATCGTTGCGTCCCTCAATTGCAAGAAGTCCAAAAAGCTTACGTATGGAACATGACGCTGCCTTGATCAATTTCATCCTTCGAATACTGAAGTGAGGAGTGGGGAGGTCGTTGCAGAGCACTTCACCATGAGCAATGATCTTCAGCCCAAAATTTCGTAGTACAAGACGATCGAGAATTCGTTCTTCAACTGGGACATCCAGTGTGGATTCAGTGACGTTCTGCAATTGCATCAGAAACGGTACGCACAGGGCTGCCCATCCATTGTCGGGATGAAGAGCTGCCAAAAGACGTTTCACCCTGATTGGCAAAAAAATGGCCTCCGACGCACTTCCCTCTACTGCAAAGTCATCTTCACTACCTAACATGACAATGTCGCCAAGACGCAAGGGTGTGCAGCAACGAGATTGACCGTCAGAACTTGAAGCATATACAGAATCCCTACAAAAATGCGCGGTCTGAGAATCTTCCTCGTCATGCTGCTTTTGAACCAGAAATCTTCGTGCAGCCTCGTTCACAGCTGTGTAAGTCGGAGCACAGACCAGGATGCGCGTGCTGGTACACACCATAGGAGATAGCATGGCTGTCAAGGTCGATGTTTTACCTACAGGCAGGAGACACGTTGACACAGTCATACAATAAGATAGAGGATACTATGTAGGAGTGTGACTTTTGAGAGATCAGTATAGAGTTGTGGAGGGATCAGTTTGGGTACAAGAGTCAAATCTTTATCACTATGTAACAATTTCTTGTGCACTTTCAAAGTGGGAGATTGTAGGCCACTATAAGTGACATTTGACAACCCCATTTCAATTCAAAGATCAGCGGCCATAGAAATTTAGCAAAGTCATGCTTACACCACTTGCTATGAGCCCAACCAGGTGTAAGAAAACATGAGTTGGTGTTAGTAACAGGGGCTAGTACAGGAGAGGAGATCAGGTCCCTACCATTTTGGGATCCTCTCCCTTAACAGATGCAATAATTGTAACAACGCCTCAAAGGAAGAAATGTAAACAGATTTTCAGAGACAAAACTTCACCTGTGCCAGGAGGACCTTGAATGAGCTCCACACTGAAACCTTGCTCCCTATTCAATTGCCTGGCGATGAAAGTTTGAACAGCTTCAGCTTGTGAGAGATTGAGTCGACGGACCTTGCTGCAATACACTTGCAGCTTGGACTGCTCAACTGCATCCAGTGCAGGAGTCTTTGCTGACTCAATGAACTGCCAAGCGATTCAAAACGTGGCAGGGTTCACAAACAACAACAAAAGTTCTTCAAACTCATCATCCGCCAGATGTTAGCAATATGTCGCTTTAGGATGTAACTTACAGCTTTGCAAGCAGTGGCTATCGATATGGGGTGAAATAGAGGATACTTATTAGCAAGTAGCGCAAGCATGACCTGGCCAAATGTCTATGGCCATTGATCTTTGAATAGAAATGTTTGTCTACTGTCACTTACAGCACCCTGCATCCCCCACTTAAGGATTGCATAAAAAATTCATACATAGTGATAAAATTTGATCCCAGCAGATTTAGCTCCTGCACCCAAAGTGATATCTCCACAACTCTACGCAGATCTCCCCATAACAAGACTCCTACAAGTGCTTGAAGTGACGCAAAATAATTACCTTATCCGTGTCACGAACATGGGGATAAAGGGTGCCTAGCCCTTTCAGTACGACAAATTCTTCTCAATGGACCAAACATGAAGTTACCTGAGGAGGTTGCTGATAAGTGGCGATATATTCTGCCAGAGGTGTGTTTGCAGGCTGATGAAGGGAGTCCCATATCCGCTGACATGTAGCGATGCTTTCCAGTCTCACAGCATACCAGATCTGATCTTCTCGCACTATCTCCTTATATACTGGTCCGTGAGTGGTGGCGTATATTATAACCTCAAACGATGACCCGGACATCTGTCGTCCCTGCACAACTCCTAAAGTGCAACATGCACCAGTCTGGGTCAATAATATCTCTGGGCTCTGCGGTGAGAAGGTGGCAAGAAGCACAATGTCGGAAGCGGCCGGATAATACGTTTTCGTCTCTTTGGACCACCTGAATGTGTCCTTCTCAATTTTGCAGTTGATTCTCCGTAAACCGTTTTTTAATTTGTTGATTTGTCCTACACCGGTGTCAACCATGATCCCTGTATATGCCATGTCCGAAATCTTCAACAGATTCTGTTGAATCTGGGCACGGGTCTCTTCCAACAGCCACTGGCTGAGAAGCTCCATGTAGGACTCCACCTTGCTGTGTCGAAGTGGGATTGGTAATATCTGAAAAAAAATCGCATTAGATTATACACCATTTTACGAAATCCAGTCAAATGGCTAGAATAGAAATTTCTTGGCTAATTTCATTAAAGGTGCTTCTGGGAGCAATTAGCCATAAGTGTAGGATTTGCAAAAAAAGGTGAAAGTGAACAAAAAAATGTATCAAACATAATAAGTTGCTGCAAATTCATTCAAGAATCCAGAACATCCTACCAAACGTAAAGGCTGAAGTAATTTCGCTAACTTCGAAGAAACAAATCATCACGACCGCTAAGCCGCGGAGAATAAAAACACTGCGGAATGAAATCAACCTGATAGGACGTAGCGGCGAATGCCAGGGATTTCCAGAATTGTGCCAGAGAAGTCAAATTTTTGCAAGACTCTTTGCAAAATGGCCAGAATCTTCAACAAAATATGGCTATCATAAGTTAAGGCTGTGTTGAAATCTTGCGAATTTTGAAAACATCACAATATCAATGCCTGAGAAGTAGAAGAACAATGCAGAACGAAATCAACAGGGAATACCTGAGTAATTCTGCTCACTTCGAAAGAACACCACAACATGAGATTATGGACCACGGAGATGAAAAAGAACAATACGGAACAAAATTAATTGAAAATTCCAGAGGTATCAATTTTCCACGCCTTTACCTCGTCTGGAGACCGAGCCGCTAACAAATCCCCGATGCTCCATTTCAAAACGCGGCCCAGAAGCTCCTGCTTGCACAGAAACTCATGCCCCTGAATCCGCTTCTCCGACTCCCTGTCCACAATCTCCGGCTCTTTCCACGCAATCCCCTCTCTCTCTACTCTCGAAATCTTCGCCATTTGCCAGTTCGTCGGCCGACCCACCACTTGCACAGGAATCCCCTCCCTACTGTCGCAACACCCAGAGTCTCTTATTGTCCAAAGAGTACCAGCTGCCATTGTACTCAATCACACGAATTCGAGGTATGTCCGGAATCCGGACTTCTTCGGAATTCAAACCCCGATACAAACTCTGCACCGATTCGAATTCAGCCCTTCGCGGTCGCGACACGACGCCATCATCCTCGATGGCTTTGGACCGAGGCGCCCCTCGCTGGAAGAAAAACGGAATTCTCTCCTCGGTGTGATTGATGCGCCTCGCTTCCATAAACTGAACCTCACCCATGATCAATGCAATGCAATGCAAAGCCAAACCTCGAAATGCAAAGCCACAGAGGAGAATTGAATTGGCAAGCTAGCTATGGAAGCCAGTGACAAGATATTGTATGGAAAAATGAGGCGAAACAGGGGAAATGAAGTCGGTGACGAAGGCGAGAAACAGCAAAACAATGGACCACGGATTGCACTGACAATCTACAACATCGAATTAATATACAGGGAAGAAGAGAAGAGCTTGAATCCTGTGAGGCGAGCCAGGGAGAAGGACTGAAGAAAAAGTGTACCTCGAAAGAAGTTGGATGAATGAAGTTATATGGATGAATAAAAGACAAACGGCGGCGGCGCTTTCATTGTGGATGTGACTGGACGAGACATCGTGGTGGAGTGGTGGGACCCTATACGAGTGAGTACGGTGTACGTAATTAGAGGGATGAATTAGTGAGTAATGATGGAACATAACCCGGGGTCATCCCCCTAAAGCAGGACGCTAAACCTGTCCTACGAAGTGGGACAAGCAGGGTGAATTTACCTTGGGGAAAAGGCACAAGTTTTTTATTTTCACACATGAAAAAATTTGCAATCAGAGGCCCCAAATTAGCGGAGGTATGTGTACAACATAAGATGGGGCTTTTTTTTTACATTTATCCCACAAAACATAAAATTCACCCTATTGGTTTCACTTCATGGGATGGATTTAGTATCTTGCATCTCCTAAATGGCCTCAATTTGAAGTTTGGAGAAGATGTATTATAAATAGCAACTTAGAGAAATAGCTTGGCATTGACTTGTAAATAACAGTTGTAGGTTTTAGATTTTGAATAACATATGTGTGGTTAGATTTTATATTGGTGTCACAAATATAGTTATGAATAAAATTTATATTGGTAAACACGTACTTCTTTATTAAAAAAATTCATTCTAAATATTATCAATTTTAAGTTTAATTTTATGTACATAGATTCATTAACATAAAATACAAAACTTTATTTTTCATTGAGAAATCAATGAATTAATTCGACCTCTGGTTTACATATGTATGTTTTTATTTACAAAGAATTATTTTTTGATTAAAAAAATTTATAATTGGTATTTAGTGATATCTTGATATTTGGTGATACTTGGTGATACTTGGTGATATCTATATCAGAACTAGGTGATATATAGGTAAAATTTGGCTATAGGTCTTAAAATACAATACTATTCTAGCTATTTTTATTTTTTTGAATGAAAATTTCTTTTACAGAAAAAAGCCAACATTTTTTGGTTGTAACCAATTGGTAAAAAAATCATGCATAAAAAAAACATTGTTAAGAAGGGAAGGGAGGAGGTCTATAAAGCATCCATTGAAGAATGGGAAATTAAGTGGGAGAAGGTACTTCCTCACGTTGTACAATATTTCTCAAGTCAATTTTTTTTTGAAAGACCAAGGGCATTGGCATCAAATCCAAGTCATTTCATAGCTTTTGGAGCTTTGGAGATTTAGTTATGAATTTTTGAAGTTACAATGCAAGGGTCACAAAAAAACTCCACCTCTTAGAAAATGTACAGTATTTGGACATTGTTGGTGCAATGAGAAAGCCAAATACACAGTATTAGAAGACGCTTTTAGAGCCCAAGCACTATGTGGACCTCCTTCTTTAAGATAAGATTGAGTAGTATTGTATTTGAATTGAGAATCAAAGTTGAGACGTGATGAATTACCCGCCCCCAACAATCCAAGTATTAGCCTTGGATTTAAAATGGCAAGCAGCTAAAATCCAACAATTTCATAAAAGCGGTGATTATATTTTTACACCTTTTATTTTTATTCATCAGTTGGCTACTCATCCTACCAATTTTTTATTCCAATTCTAGATCTTCTATTTTCACACTTTAATTAACTTGTAAGTTTTTTAAAGGCATCGACTAACAATGAACAATAAGATAGAGATACCTAAAACGAAGAGAGACCCCTTGTAATGATATAGTAGGGGGTCCTATAGTGGAATACAATTGGATGTATTATTGATTGAAAAAAAAATCTCTCTTCTCATCTTCTCATTCACTTACCTCTCTTCTTGCCTATCTATAGTATGTGGCTACAGGGCACACAATTGATTAGGATTAAGTTCCAAAGCCAACCATTTTTTTATGAAGCTATGAGATATAGATGGGTCAAGATGAAATATCCACATTGATATTGAATAAAATATTCATTCTCAAGGAAAAAAATCCTTATTTTTTTACATTCTTCCTCATCCATTGAACTCAAACTTTTTAACAAATCCCCCACATGATTAGAAAAATTTCAGCCTTCAAGAAGGTTACCAGTTTTTTATTTTCGGCACCCTTGGGGTGCAATTATAGAAAAAAAATTGAAACAAAATTTGAAATTAAATTTTTTCCAATCTGACATGGCACCAGCAATGCTGATGTCGCACCAATAGTGCCACAGCATTTTTCAAATTTTAAAAAATAAAATAAAATAAAAAATTTCCCCCTAAAAGCACTGCGGGGGTGTAAGACTTGCAGCCTTGTCGAGGGCTGAAATTTTTCCTAATGCCTAACACATTGAATTATCCAGTTTAGGTTTTTCTATCTTAATTGATGGTTCTCTCCTAACACTAATATTCCAAATGCTTGCGTTGTGTGGTACAGTAAAACTCCCATAAGTACACCTTCCATGACTCTACAAACCTCTGTGAAGCATCTTGTTCCCGCAGTCTTGGCTCCAGAAAGAAATAAAGCAATACCGTACAGTGAGCTCGACAAGTGTCCTCTGACAAGAAACCCACACTAAAGCCCAAAGTACTAGGTTTGCCTGTGACAGAACCTCTTTAATCCTTAACCCCTAAGCATCACCAACCAAAGAACTCTAAGATTGGGTTTTAAGGAGCACTCTAAAAAAAGCGGCATAACTCAAAGTCTATTGAGTTACTCAAGTGGCCACTATAGAAATTTATAGCCAACAATCTAACGATTCTAAATTTGTTGTTTTGGAATAAATCCACAGTACGGATATAAAAATTATAAGGTTTGATCAGAGTCTTGTTCTCGAAATCGGGGTCCTATTCTAGCATGCCGAGTTTTTGAAAATTTGCTGACAGCGGAGTACAAATCAGATGCATGCGATTTACAAGCATGACGTAGAGCATAGACAATGCAATGCAGGCAAAAAGAAATTATTGCATTAGGAAAAAATTAAATCTTTAAAGAGCCCCTCAAAGATTGATATGCAAAGCTATTTATTGAAGGCTAGAGATGATAGCCTAAGTACACAAATATGTACATAATTGTGTCGCTACCTTGTATGAATTTCATCAAGTACCTATGAACTTGTCAAAATAAAGAATTCACTTATAGTACCAAGGACTTGAATGACAAAAGTACCTTATGTCTAATTGTCCAATAAGAAGCACTTGGTTATGCAAACATCATGAGCATCAAGTATCCATGATCTTTTTAAAATAAATAATTCATTCATAGTACTAAAGACTCAAATGACAAGAAGTACTTAATGTTTCTTTGTCCAATAAGAAACATTTCATTGTGGAAACATCATGAGCCACTAGTACTAATTCATTGGACAATGGGACATTAGGTACTTCTTGTCATCCTCAATGTAACTTACTTAGGATTTGAATGACAAGAAGTACCTAATGTTCCATTGTCCAATGAATGGCATGCAATTTTGTAAACATCATGATGTCAAAAATGGGTGGAAATAGGAAAAAACATCATTCCTTCCTTGACAAGTACGCATTTAAATACAATTAAGGTCCTCAATCAAGGCCATTCTAGAGGGCACTTTGAGGGTCCAAACTTCCTCTAATGAAAAAGGAGTGAAATCCTAACTTTGGGGCCTTTCCAAATTTGCTCAATGCAAGGTGCAACGTGTGAGGGACCTCAATACGATCTTGTTAGTTCTACTTACGATGCATGCTATTTTTTGCAATTATAATCCGCTTAGTGCACATCCGTGGTGCGTATACGCTCCCCCCACATTATTGCTTTGTTGATTGAGGCCTTCATACACTTATCTTCGGAATCTAGTGCAAATTCCGCTTAGAATGTTTTTTCAATTCTCTCCGTCTAGAAAACGTCCGTTGTGATGCTTAGGGGTTAAAGGACAGACTAGTGACCGTGGAAATCATTCGTTTTGAATACCGTGAGAATCATTGCCTTAAAAAAATGAAAAAGTACTCATTGGAAGTCAACCTACGGTAGAAGACCTTCCCTTTTGACAACAATCTTCAAAGAATGAATAGTTGTACTTTGTCTACATGCAAAGATTCTCTATCATTCATTGGATGTCAAACGTCCACCACGTTGTTCGAGGATTAATGCACAAACCCTCTCTAATTTCGTTTTGTCAAGCAATCCAAGACCTATTGAGTTATGGGAGTTCTAATGTAGTCCAATTTTTAAAATAAAATAGCTTGTAACGGACGAGTGTACTGGACCTTATCCTACAGACTGTCCTTTAAAGAATAAATGTCCACTCCAACCCTTTGCACCTTGAAATGCTAGCTTGGCATCCCCAATGTGCAACATAGACACAGTTTTTGAGGCATTCATGCAAAAAAAATTGTAAAAATTTGCAGACATTGAAGTTAGATTTGGAAAGTCATGAAAAAATAGAGAACTTAATAATATAGCTACCAAAAAGTTTGGGTGAGATTTGAGTAATTTTTCTGCAATGGCACCTCCTTAAAGACACCACATCCGATATTCCTTTGCTGCTTGAACTCTTTTAGGCATATATAGGCATTTAGAGAATTTTAACCCCTAAAAGCCCGTTGTCCCTTCGGGGGACAAATGCGTTTTTGGGCAGGTACCTACGGGTTGAAATTGTGTTATGATCTTTTGAAATTTTTTTTGGAGATAGAAAAACTGATAAGCTTCGTGGGAATATAGTTTTTTTCTCAATCGGTGCCCGGGAAAAAAATTTATGACCAAATAAGCTCAAAACAGGGGACGGGGGGCAGCCCGGGCAGCAAAAAAAAAATGGACAAAAATTTGAATTTTTTTTTTAATATTTTTTTTCTCATAGATTATATTTTTGTCTATCTAGAAAGCTTTTATTCATTTCATTTGGATATGTTATGAGAAAGTTATGGACATTCTTGTTTTTTGGGCAGTTTGAGCATCTTCTTGAAAAAAATAACTGTAGGACTCATTTCTGAATGCAATTTTTCAAATTTTTCAAAATTGTTTTTTTGGCATGGTTTAGTTTACTTGCTAGAACAATCTCACCATTGGGATTAGTGCATTTTAATTCTATCTAAGAGATATTAATATTTTAGGTTTTCCTTCTATCTCATACCTACTTCTACTTAACAATTTTTTTAAGGATGAAAATTAAGTTTTTTTGAGTTTCTTTTTTTTCCCTAGACTCTCAACTCAATTCTCTACTATAAAGATTTAAAGCTCAAAACGCTGTAGTGCAAAAATTTTAAGTTAAAAATGTTTAAAGACAAAAAATCTGGTCCCGCAATGTGCTGAAAAACTTGTTTTTTCCACTTTAAACGCAGATATCTTGCAATCTGTGCGGTCAAAAATTCTGAAATTTTTTCCACACATTCTCATACCAATTAGGTGTAAGATCCTATGGTTAGATGTGGAAAAAAAACAATTTTAATTTTTTTTAACTTTTTGCTATAGAAATGGCAGTTTTCAGTGTTTTTTGGCAGAAAAAAGACCTTGGGCCTTTAGGGGTTAAGACACTTCAAATTTGATTATTCTACATCACAATTAGTCAGCTTTTGTACGAATGCCTTCTTGCTCCACTGAAAATCTCAACCCAATTAGAACACCCACACTTTACTTTAAAAAATCACTGTACTCGAAACTCCACTTCATACGCCATGAAGCAAAATGTATCCTAAAACACTTATAGGTTAAGGAGTGAGATACAAATCTCAGGGCACAGGGCATTCTAAAGTTGCATTAAGGCACTAAATTAGGGTGTTGAATACTTCACAACCCTCAGAGAACTTTGGATTTGCATAAAGAAAGACATGTCAGTGCAAATTATCTAGTACACATCAATACCACAAAGAAATAACATCATTCAATCCAAATTCCTAGCCCACTAATATTCACGTTGCACTCTGAACACAGTCCTCAAATCAATTTAGTATCGTGTGTAAAAATTAACTTCAATGGTTGATAATCGACACAGGACAATTCATGCAATCGATATCTAAAAAACCACCCAAAGATTAAAAAAGCATCAAAATACTCGTTACTCAAACTTAAGATCGATAACTCAGGCCAGTTAGAAACCTTAAAATCCACTTATAAGGAAGAAACAAGTGACCATCAGGTCTGTGTACTGCTGCCCCTATCGCCCAGACAGAAAGAGCTATCTCACTGCCTTGCCGGAGTTCTGGCCTTCGATTTCTTCTTGGTGGCACCAGCCTTTGACACACGCAGGCTCTTGTGAACAGCAGCCAACCGGGCCAAAGAGGCAGCCTTCAAATCAGCCCTGTAGCCATTGGTGGCAACCTACATCAATGAACAATAAGTAAGTTAATACTCAACAACGAAGATGTCTATCAACATAGAAACTCTAATAAAAATAATAAAAATAATGTTGCAGAATATAGAACAATCGAAAAGGTAGACAAGAGCATTCAACATTCCAACAGTATTAGAAATACCTGATTCACAACGGTCTTTGCCATCTTGCGGAAATCCTTCTTCAAGAGAGAGTTGTGACGCGACTTAGCAGGCTGGTTCCTCAGCTTGGTCTTGGTGGTAGTCAAGCTCACAGACAGACCTTCAGCCGGTGCGATGGCCACAGTCTTCTTGTTTGCCAACCCTAAAAATTCAATCAAGCGAGTAAATAAAACATTTCTGCTGACTTCAGGAGCGATCCAAGTCAACTTCACAAAGACGACAGAGGCAGTACCTGAGTGCTTGAAAGTGTTCAAGTTGTACAAGTTGTTCGGCTCTGAGCTGAATGTGATGGAGGAAGTGTTGTTTCCATTTCTCTTCACCAAGAACCTGTTGTTGTTCTTGACCAACAACCAGATCAAGTCGTCTGATACAGCCGCCATCCTGAACATGTAGTAGAATTCACAAAATCAGCGCAAAATTTTCAAGCACAAAAACAAAAATTCGACTATATCGGCATTATAAACGAACCCCCAATCGTGCTTCCGGATTCCAAAATTTCTTCGCAAATACAGTGTCGTCCCCGAAAAGCAGCAACCCCTCCCCATTTCCCCATAGTAGGGAAAAATAGGTTAGGAGGAGGCACTCGTTCGGGGAAGGGCACTGTACAATGCCATTGCCCTGAATGAGTACAGCGCCAGGTCGAAGTATACATAATTCTTCAGAAACAAGACATGAACAGTATCACATACAATGACCTAAATTTTTTTTTAAATGTCAAGAACCCTAAAATATACGTGCGTTCAGACCTTTACTCCTTCCGCTAAACCAACCATGCCCATCATCCCGATAGTATCATTATATTGTTTATACAGAATCAAGAATAAGACACCCCAAAAAATCGAAAACCCTGGAGCATCGTAAAACCCTCTCTGCGAGGGCTAAAACCTCGATCATCCACAAAACCAAAGCACGGAAATCAATTCGCAAACCGTTACGAAGCGTAGCAAAAGAGGAATCTGGGGAGAGAGTAGGCGACGTACCTGAAAACGCGATGGATGCGTGAGACCTGCGGCAGGCAAGAGACGGAGCGAGTTTGCACAGACGCAAAGAGAGAGAGCTCGAACTGGGCGGCTGCCCTAAGAACCTCCTTGTGGATGTCCGAAACGGATGATATTAAATATCATCCATATACTGGGGGTTTCATCCTTACGTGAGGAAGGGATGAATGGCGGAGCACCCTCGAATGCATTTTTCATCCTACATCTGTGCATCCAGGCGGCACAGTACGTTACACGGGAATGGGGTAGGTCGATATCCAATCGATTTACTTGCTTGATAATGTTGCTTGGATAAGGCAATATAGCTCATTGTGGTTAGAATTAGGAGTTTGCCCTCATGCCATTCCTGATTTTTTAAATTCCCTTATCAAGACAAGTGTGAGAAACAGCAAGAGCAATTGAATTTATATTTTTTCAACAAAGTATGAATTTGCTATAAATTTTTGAAGTGTTTTGTCTATTATGGTCTAAAAGAGTCTCTAACTATCTAGAACCAAGAAAAACTATATCCACAATGCTCATCTTACTCACCTAAAGCAGTCACAGTATTTTCTGATGTGAAAGGCCTAATAGGTCACGTCCTACAATGAATTTACATTGAAAAGCTACAAGTTCCTAATGAGGTCACTAATCACTCCATTTGTGTTAGGTAAGACATTGTTTGTGGTCCCAAATGTCACTTATTGAAAAAAACCCTGTAATGGAGTCATTCCCTTAGTGTACACTACTATGGTGTCTTTTGTCCGCAATGGGTTGTTCTACCATATCTCAATTGGCTTGCTCAGGTAGAAGCACCCAAAACTACCACTTTTTCTGCTCCTATTAGGTGACCATGGTTCAAAAAATGTTAGTCACCACAAGTGAAACCCAACCAAAGTCATTTTGTGAATTCTTTTGACCTCCACACAATATTTTATGAATATTTTTATATTTCTATGAATCGATAGGTACTATCCATGTCACTAGACTCTCATTTAGCAACTATAGTTGAAGCAAAAAATGCATCGTTCTATTGATTGCTCTTGAGAGCTTGTAGTGGTCTTTGGTGAATGAAGGTGACTATTTGAGGTTCAAATACAAGTGGAGTACATGAAGAGGTGTTTCTTTTAGAAGGATGCACTTTACCGGTATTCAATTAGATATAATATGGAGGTATTCAACCCGACCTAATATGAAAGTATTTGTCTCCTAAAAGATCCAATTACTTAACAAATACAAATAAAATAAGTGCACTTATAATCAACACTAATAGCAACTAAGCATATTCATTTTATTTATTTATTAAATCTTAAATTCTAAAAATGTTACTTCTAAGTTCTAAATTAAAATGATTTCATTTTGAAAATTGTGTGATTTTGAATGAATTTGACAAAATATATAAACTATCCTATCCATTTCAATCTCTAACTATCATACCTTACATTTTCACTTTTGAAACAAATTTTACTCAATTTGTAAGAGTCACATATAAAAATGCATTTAAATATGATCAAATGTTATAAGAATTTTAGAGATAGGTTATTGTTAGAGGTCATATTTTGCAAAGTGGTGATTTTGAATAAATTGGAATATCTTCAAACACTTTCTTCAGCTTTGAATAGACAAAAAATTGAATATTGAGTGGACAAAGCTTTTTTATGTAAAATATATTACAAACTTCAATATTAATGGTCCCCCCCCAATTTACATAATTTTAAAAATAGTGCAAATTAAAGCTATTATTGCAAGGTGCACTACTTGAATGAATTAGAAAAGTTATAAAGAAATCAATATAATCCAAATACAAGAGCCCTCCCTACATTGTCTTGGTTATATGTTTATAGAAATAAATGTAAAATTTTGTCCCTTATTTTGTATTGGTTAATTTCTTATTTTTTGATGCCTTTAGGAAAATTTGGGAACTTTGATTTCAAATGTAGATTTTAATTTTTCAAATTTTATCATTAGTGGTAAATAATAAATTCTAGTATTGGCCCATGGGGATGAAAAAGGAGGAAATGGAGGGGACTAACCAAAGATTATAGACCTAATTATGACTTGTTTCAAAAAATAGTTTTTGCAAGATTTTTGCCTGCATTGTACAATTGCTATTCATGAGAGTCTAAGATCGATTTTGAATATATTTTATTTCAACAATTTGGAATTCTTAATCTATTCATATAATATTCAAAAAATGCATTCTAAGAAAATCTAAAATTCCATAGTAATTAATAACAGGACATTTATAATTTAATACAACATTGAATGGTGAAGGTTGATAAAAAAATATTTCTAAAAGTAGTTGCTAAATTTTTTGGGATATTATTTTTATATATATACAAATTTTTTTTTTTGTAGAATTTTTTTAAATTTTTTTATCATACTTTCCAACTATATTTAATTATTCAACAATAATTGCCAACTATGACTACCTTGTCAAATTTTCCCTACCGAAAATGATCTTCTAGTTGCCTACATTGTGATGTAGGAAAAAGTATGCTAGAGGCAATTCCAAGAGCAATTAAGGTAGCCGAGATTCTAAAAAAGTGCTTAGGCTTTGAAATCACTTGCCTCTTCAAATGTACATTGTTTGTAGATGTTTTTTTTTCATTGTATTGGCAATGTACAAATAGTGTACATTCGACGAGGTATGAAAAATATAACCCTATGCCATTTCAACTTCAAAAATTCATAACTAATTCAACAAAGCTTCAAAAAATACGAATTGACTTGAGTTAGATGCCAATTCCATTTGTCTTTCAAGAAAAGTTTACTAAAAAGTATTTCAAGAAGTTTCACCTCCCCAAATTCAGGTTTCAGCTCTTAGATGGGTGCTTTATGGACCTCCTACCATACAATGAGAATGAATGAAGCGGTCTATGTACAACTCAAATAGGTTGAGATAGTGTTACCTAACCCCAAATCCCGAACATTTTGTCCAACTAGAAGATCATTTTGGGAGGGGATACCGTACTAAGAAGCATGCTCAAAATCTTATTTGGACGATTTTAGGTTCTATCACAAGGCACAACCAGGGGAATCCCAACCGACTGCCTTACCCCGCCCTTATTCAAACCCGAATTTGAATGACCAGGGTGCCGGAATTTGAATACGATGCTGTGACCGGCTATACCCGGTGGTAGACCTAATCACGACCGGCTAAGCTATGGCGGGCGGCCCCTAGAAGGCACACACAGGCTGTTTTACACTGCGCTGTTGTTGCGACCGTCGTTTCCGTTGCCGCGAGCTTCTCCGCTCGGCATTATCTCCGCTTCTCCTTGTTTGCAAACATTCTCGTAATGGAGTTTTTCGGTACGTGCCGATCATCTTAAACCCTTTCCCTCGGTTCACCAAACGGTGTTTTTAATTCAGTTCATGGTCTCAGTTGAAGGTGTTGTTAAGTCTCCGTGGTCTCAGTTTGTGTAACAACTGTTCTTAGAGCGAGGTCAGAGGATCGTGACAGCAATCGCATGAGATCATGTTCTTTTTAGGGGTTTAGCTTGACTGGAGAATTTGTGTTTGTGAGTTCGTTGTTGAATGAGAGGTTCAGGGAATCGTCTGGACACTAGTGTGCAAATAAATGTGAGATGAAGTTCTGAGTGTATTGTGCTCTAAATCGCGGGAGAGTGATGAGGAATGCGACTCCCAGTGTAGTTATGTGAAGAGAAATAGAGAATGTGCCGGAGGTGTGCATTTTTTTTTTGTGTGTGTGCGCCCTGAGCCGCACTCGCCTCAAATTGCGAATACATACACTCGTCTAGTCTGTCCTTTGATTCGGGTTCCGGTTATAGTTTCTTGTTAATGAATTGCTGTTGGTTTCGGTACTCGGAAATGAAAAAAGATTAGGGTTTCGAGAGCATTTCCGCTTCTGTTGTATTGGCCGCTGTATTCATGGAAAACTGGCTTTTCCTACCAATTTTATATCGGTAGGTGGAGCTGGGGGACAGCTCTTGGTGTCTGTTTCGTTCTTTGTGTTAAACCCCTGGATGTACGGTACAGGATACCATTGTCGTCAGTTAAGGCATTTAACCAATATGTAGGAGTGCGATTTTTGGGAGATTACTTGTTACTGTATCTTCAGCGATGCAAAGATGAGTGACCATAGACATTTAGTCAAGTTTTATGTTTGCCATTTGGTGAAGTTGCAAGAAAGGATGAGTTGCTGTTGTTGCCAGGGGTCAGTTTAGAGACGGGTCTATTATGGGTTTAGTATCCTCTACTTCACCGCTGCTGAGATTACTTTCGACATTGCGTACAGAATGTTTTACATGTTAATTGCCTTGTGTTGCGGCAGGTGTTGAAGTGCCCGCTGGCTACCCTACCACGTGTTCACCTGGCTATGGAATGTACCTTCATGTCTCTCAGGTTTTGCATCTGAACATCAAATGCGATGTGCGGCTGTTCAGTTCGCACTTTAATGAATATTTGTTGCTCCTGATGTTGAATGTTGGAAGTATTTTCGAAGAGGATTCTTGGTTAGGACTAGTCAATCGTTGGTCATCCGTCCATTCCGGTGTAAGTGGAATGAATTGAGATTAGCATACTGCCAAAGTGGATTCAGTTGCTTATCCTACGTGTGTTCTAGGCTGCTCTCGGAGATAGCAAGGCGAAAAACGGCAAGGGACCGGAAAGGGTTGTTGTGAAGGTGAGCGTTGAACCTCCGAATGAGATCGTTTTGGGAACCTTGTCAGAGGGCAAGTGCGACCAGATGCACCTTGATCTTGTGTTTGACAGAGACTTCACGATTTCTCACAACAGCAAATTCTCCAGTGTTTACATTTGTGGATACCGAACAGAGGCTCCAGAAGGTATTTATTTTTATATTGACTGCTCACCTGATGGTTTTTTGAATATGCTGCGAATGATTATGCAGACGAAATTGTTCCATAGAATGCTGTCTACATTCTTGTATAGTTTTCATCCGTTTGATCTATCAGAGTCCAAGAATTGAGTTGATTTGGTGAACAGAGGAGGTGGATGACGAGGATGAATCCGAGGACGAGGAAGAGGAAGACAAAGATGCACCTATCCCAGTCGCAGTTCCGATTGAAATTAATGGGGCCACTGCAGGTACAGCTACTGGATGTTCTTCAGTGTCGCAGTGATCACTGGGTAATGACGATCGCTAATTAGATGTTTACTATCTCACCGATTCATTGCGGACGATTATCATTTGATTGAGGTCGAGTTCTCTTGCACTTTAAGATTGCATTGAAAATATTGTACTTGATGACTCACATCGGTTGGAATTTGTAAACATGCGTTGTTAATGAAACGGCAAAGTTTTTGTCTGACACAGGAAAACCCTCTAAAGCTGGGAAGGCTGAGGACGCAGCTAAGATTCTAGCGAAGGTGACAGACAAGGCTGCGAATACTGTTGCGAACGCCATTGCTAAAGCTGTCGAGAAGACTAACGCAAAGAAGCAAGTAGTTGATTCTGACGAGGAAGATGAATCAGATGAGGTGATTTCTCTCTCAACTTGGCATCTGTAGGAAACGGAAGTTGACACTGATTTCTTGGCTGGGTTATTTTGTGGGTTCTGGGCATATGTTCTAGTTTATCTGTTCTAGACTCGGTGATCTAGTTTTTGGTTTTAACCAACAACGTGCCAAGGCGTTTGAGTATCAAGTTCTTAGTACAACTGATGAGCTTTGGTGGATTGGTAAATAAGGATGAGGTTCTGGGACCGTTTGTGAGCGCATTAGACTCCGAATCTGATGATGACGAATTTGATGCGGACGATTTTGGCGAGGTGTGTAAAAGTAGGCCATTGGGTACATTGTGGTTCACTGAAGCGTGTAAAGCTATGGCGGATCTCTGACTTGGCGTAGCTTGCTTGTTTTATTTTTCTCGCGCTAATCTGACATTGGTGTTCCTCTAGAGTGGTGTTGTAAGGTGGTATCCTTCTACCATACACAATCATTCTAGGGTTCTCTGTTTGACTCTATAAGTGATTTTGTGTTCCGCAGGACGAGGATGAGGATGAAGACGATGATGAGGATGACGAGGATGAGTCAGATGAATCTGAAGAAGAAGAATTGAAGACTCCAGAATTAAAGGTGAAGCTTCAAGGATGTCTTACATGTTGGTGGCTTGTTAGTTTACATAGTATTGCATAGGTTTCAATTTATCTGCAAGCCTAGTGGAATTTCTTGCATTTCTTCAAGGAGATGTTCTTGATTGGCATTTTAAACATGAAAGAACTGTCCTCTCAGGCTGGCAAGAAAAGAGCTGCAGCAGAGCCAGTGAAAGCCGCTGACAAGAAGTCCAAGACAGATGCCTCACCAAAGCCAGGTCATTGCTCTTTTTGCTACCCTTTCCAGAGAACAGTTAGTGACGTGTT
Organism: Pseudisothecium myosuroides; assembly: GCA_951799445.1. Classification (NCBI taxonomy): domain Eukaryota; kingdom Viridiplantae; phylum Streptophyta; class Bryopsida; order Hypnales; family Lembophyllaceae; genus Pseudisothecium; species Pseudisothecium myosuroides. The sequence continues at coordinate 9,884,190 of OX637292.1, read as the reverse complement.
GATTATGTTCAGACAGATTTGGGGCAATACAGATCAATTTTGCCTTTCGTAAATAGAGAAAGAGCAGGCCGTGAAGCTGCTGCAGAATGTTGGCAAAGTCTGGTCGGCAGTCACTTTCGTTGACCATTTGACTGAGGGTTCAGAATAGTTTGTCTCTTGAGCCCTCATCTTTGTCAGAAAAATTGAAGTACTTGCGCTGATGCTGAAGGAACTTCCTCCACTATTCCTGTGCAGAACAAGTATCTGTAAATGGAAAGAAGGGCAAAAAGGTTGCACAAGTCACGCCAGTGGCCAAGGAACCAGATCCCAAGACCCCCACCGATAAGGGTCTAAAGCCAGCTAAGGTAAGCATCTCTAGGTTGAGTGGTTGAGAGATCTTCAAACATGTTGTGTCCAGGTTGGGTTCTGATGGTTTAGTTTTTTTTTTGGTGAACAAAAAATCTTTTTATCTTGTTTTGCCTGCAGGAGAGCAAGAATTACTCAGTTGTTTTTTCTGAAATAATGAAGTTGCTTTAGCTATACGAGTATTTGGTGCGTTTTGGAAGGATCAGTTCACGCTGTGAATCTGAGCTATTAAACTCTGCAGTCTTCCACTGTCTTTTTGTATTTCGAAAGAGGTTGCAATGTCTTCTCAGCGGAGGTAAGTGTGTTAGTTTCACTGGAATAGCTGACTTGTGAACATCTCTTGAATGGTAGGCACCAAAGGGCACTCCTGCTGCGCCACCCTCAACACCTGTCTCTGTGAAAAAGATTGGAGATCACAAGTGCGCAAGCTGTGATAGGTAAATTCTTTGCAATGATGTGGATGTTAGAGGCTTCCTATGTTACACTAATGCAAAAATTAAGGCACTGGCGGGTTCTATTCGTTGTGCACTTCCGTCTTGTTCGCAGTGAAGGATGCAATGATAGTCCTCTAATCTTGTTAATCTGAGCCGTATATGCCTGAGGAGTCGCATCATTCAAATTTTCTGAGAATCCAGTCATTTCTCTTTTTTTTCATTTTGAATTATTAATTGGAAGGATAACTTGAGGAACACTTTATCTCGTTGTTGTGATGCTTAAAGAGATTTTTCTCTATTCCCATGTTCTGAGCATTCACTGTTCAGTTGTTCTGTTTTTCACCATGCTACTTGCCATCATATATTTGCAGGGCATTTACGACGGAATCTGCTCTCAGCCAGCACACCGCTGCCAAGCACAAATAGGGTGGATACAAACTATGCAGATTTGCTGTGAAAGATTTGGAGGTGTGAGTCTTGGGCGCCCTCTTCTGAAGATGAGGGGTATTTCTGAATCGATGTTAAGGATTTTGTAATAGAGAATTAATCTTAGCATGATGTTTAGATCTGATAGAAATAGTGTTTTTGGTGAAAGGATCTGTGGCCAACATCTTGTTTTAGGATATAGTGTGTTGGAGGTCATTACAGGTAAGGCAGACGTGGTTGCCAAAAGAATATTCCACTCAAATTTTGATATGATTTGGCTGCTGCTGAAGAACATGGGAATGCTGGTGTTGAGCATGGTATAATGGCTGCTGAGGCTTTGCTCTACACGGAGGATTTGGAGTTTTTGCTTGCGAACAAAGGTAGGACGGGCAAAAACCAAGCGCCTAGTACCGGTAATATGCCTCACATGCCATTGCAAGTATTGGGGCACAGATTTGAAAAATCTGCGAACTGAACTTCACTCGAATGCTATTCCAATTCTGCTTTTAAGCTCATCTGCAACTTGTCTATGTGACAATAAAATTCAGACCCACTTGCATATAATGACTACAATGCTTGAGAAAATAGCTCATCCTGCCTTATTTCTAGTATGGTCGACCCTTTATGGCCCATCTTTGTTTCCTAGGTGACGGGAATGTTATGAGAATCTGTTGTATATTTGTATTTTCATAAATTTGATGGCCATGAAATTTAGAAATATAGAGAAGCGGTTTCGGGTCATTGGTGTATCAAATCTGAGCATGCTCCACCGTGAAAATTGAAAGAAAATTTGTAGTATGTTCACGTTTTCCCGAAGGCAGTTGTAGATCTGAATGCCAAGAGAGACGATGGCCTACAAGAGCAGTTGGATTCATAGTATGAAGCTCATCTTTGGGAACTTTAGTTCGTCTGATACTAATTTGCTATGTTTTAATTCTAGTGCTGTCTGAAATATCAATATTGAGCTAATTTCCTTGAAAAATGTTAAGTTAATAGAATAATTTTGCAGCCTCCGTAATAGGATAAATCAGTGTAGCTGTTGAACTTGAGCAAGTCACTCCAAAGCATGCAAAAATACACTTTGTATGCATTGACATATGCGAATCCACATTGTATATTGAAATCCACATTCCATTTTTCATAAGATAAGTCACTTGTATACCATATCCACTCTTACCCTCCTTAACCCCAAAAGCAATTTGATGTTTTTAGGTTCAAAATTGCTTCAAAATACTCAAACTCAAAGCAAGACTAAAATCTTCATCCATATTTATTCATTAACAAATCCAACCATAGGATCCTTTGGTTAACTTGTTAGACTATACCCTCCTAAAATTTAGGAATAAGAAATCTTACCAAGTGCAAAATCATAATGCTTGGATTTCACAAAAAGAAATATTTTCATGCTTGAAAAAAAAAGTGAGTAGAACAAAATAGAATATGATTTAAAATACTAAATTGTTAAGAATTATAACCAATCTGCATGCATTGTGTTGTTTTTTTTCCAAAAATATTGAAAATTGAGTTAAATAAAGGACTTCAAAGTTTATTTAGAATAGAGATGACATAATTGCCCCGCAAACAAAAACTCTTCGTAACTTTCATATTATTAATCAAAATGGAATGATTCAAAGTTTCCAAGTATGTACAAATCTAGGGAATCAAGTTGAAATTTTTGTTTCTTAAAAAAGTGATTTTTTTCTAAACTCCCCAGATTGTTTGCTAAGCAATAGAAACTTTATATTGTACAATAACTTTTTAACCATGTAGTCAAACATTATAAAAATACTTTTGTGCCTTAAAGCTACTCCTTGACTACATGTTGTGTAGAAATTTAAAAGGGAAAAAAGAGAAATTTAATCATAGTGAACTGCCCAAAATTGCTATGTTGTCAAAAAAAACCCTGTTGTATGGTCCTTTAAGGGACAATTTGATTGCTCTAGGACTATAGTCTAGCTCCAATATCTGTTAACACTTAGGAGCAAGGATACTTGTAACAATTATATATTGTTAACACTTTAACATTTGTTGCGAGTAGTATAGGCAACTTGTAACACTTGCATGAATAACAAATTTCTAAATGATCCAATCACAAATCTGTCACAACATCATGACATTACTAAATCCTCAAATGGCACAACATTCAAATTCAAAGAAGTTGATACAAGGGAGTTTGAAGTTTAAATCCTAGAGAAGTTGATGGACTTTATGGCTAATATTGTCTGTACAATGTGGAATGTGTAGTACATGATGTGGAATGGTTGATGTGTGAAGGTATTGTGAGCTATATACAACACTATTAATGCCCATCACAACATGATTTATACAATACAATACATGATGGACCTAAGTCAATTTCATTCAAGTTATAAATTTTCATAGATTGACTTAAATCCAAATTAATACTTATTGAGGTGAATTCATTGAAGAAGGGAGCATAATTTTTATAAATCCTCTTAACAATTAACAATTAACTCTTACTTGTATATTTTTTGGAATATTTTTGGAAAGCACAATTTGTCCTTAATATGTATGCAATTTTAACATTTATCAGGGTAATAGATATTGAGGATGGACTGTATATAATTGCATGATGAAAAATATGTTATTTATGTAATTAAACTACCTTATAATTTGATTACAATGCTAGCAATATATCTTTAATACTAAAAGTTGGATTGACCCAACATTGTTGTAGTATGAGTCAACAATCCTTATTGGATGTTCCCAAAACTTAATATAAAAAGAATATTAGTTATATGTTCCTTACATTGGTACTTGAAATAGATTGTTTTTGTACATTTTGAAAATGATGATTTTAGTTGATGATAGCTTAAGTTAAAGGACTTGTACTCTAACTATGCATGTATTGAACAAAAATGGTTGCACATTTTCTATAGTCTACATTAATTTTTCCCTTCTTCTGTCTTAGTTACATGCCAAGGCACAAAAAGTTTTTTTGGAGTTCTAAGAAAAAATTGGCAAAATATAAAGTGATTCTAAATTATAGCACATAAAACCAAGTTTTAGTAATGGCTAACTTTTATTCTTTTTTTTCTTTCAAATTAGACCTAATTTTTTCTTCAAACTTCCATTGTAATGTATTTTGTGTTGCATACTATAACTTTCATATATCTACTTTTGGACTTTGCTCATTGATGCTAATGGTATGGTTGTTTGAATGAAAAAGTTTCAAATCTATAATCAATTTTGTTTGTCACTAGATTTGCATAGGGTATCTAAATGCCACTTTGGCTTTGGTGCTTTGGAACCTTTTTTCAAGTGCCAATAAGAAAATATGAAAATTCAATGAGACTAATAATAGTAACTAGGTACATAGGCAAAAGTGGCAATTTGAGAATACCCACCTTATATTGCACAAAAACCAGATCTCAACAATGCTGAAAGTTGCACTTGAAAATATGAGAAGGGTACTAGATGGAGCCCCGGGGAGGTCACTTAGTGTGCATATTAGAAACCACGTGAGATCTAATATAGGATACTATATATTTATTGTACCTAAAATTTAAAAAAGTATTATATCTAATATAGAGTGTGTAAAATTACATGTAGGGTATTATAACTAATATAGAGTTATGTTTAATACCATGTATTAGAAGTTACGTAGAAAAAATATAGGGGGGCAATAATATGTGGAGAAAAATAATTTTGTAGAGTTTGTATTTCATGTCCTTAAAGAAGAGATGGACAAAAAATGACACATTATTTGTCCTAAATTATCCATGAACCTTGTATGAGGGGCTCTAGTTACTTCAAAAATTATCTATAAAGTCCCTTGAAGTCAATTAGAATTTGAAGAATCTATCATAAATTTTGCTTTAATATACTCTTATTTATTCATTCTAAATAGTAGAAAGGTATAAAAGAGCTTGGCGGTCTATCATTATTAGGTATATAAGAGCTTGGTGGTCTATGCTTGTTTGTTATATTGTAATGCAATGTCATCTTTTTTTTGCTAAGTACTTGCACTCATTATATTCATTAGAACATATTGTAGATGATTAGCAATAAGTTGTTTGACACAACTAAAATGCAATGCTTATAGTCTATGAATGTATTTGTTTGGCCATAGTACATTGTTTAAACATAAAGTACTTTAGTTTTCAGTAACCATAAAAAATGGTTTGAAAAAGAAGTAACAAAAGAATAAAGAAGAAAAGGATAAAAAAAAATAATAGGAAAAAAAATCATATAACAACTACTAGTTCTAATTTTTAAATCTAATATAGGGGCCAAAATATTGGACTCAAATGTGTATTATAAATAATATAAGGTGCTATAATAAATGGCAATTTAGATATTTTTTTTAACAATAGGGTATATTAAATTATAAAATATTAGAAAAATAGCCCTCCATAATTAAAATATCCCCTAATCTCATATATATACTAAACCTCTAAGCTAGTGACTCACCCATAAATGGAGCAAAACTTGAGACAAACATCTCCTCTAAAATTAATGCCCACAAATTGTAATGATACATTGACACCACCATCTCTCTTGTGGGGCACACAAGTGGCCATTACATACTCCCTCCATCTCAAAATGATTGTCCACTTTGAATGTCATGTTCTTCTTAAGTTTTTTTTGAGTAGGTCATATGGAGACTTCCTTGTGGCTAATTTTATTTAGATTGCAATGAATACATACAATGATCTTCATTGATTCTAATGGTATAAAATTTGAAACATGTCTTAGTTATGTTTTTCACAATATGATCAATGAAATTGGCATAAAAAAATTTCAACAAAATTGTGGACAATCATTTGGAGACATGGGTAGGAGAGCATGAGCACATGGTACATTGCTTGGCACACGGATCTGGCCATTGTAACTTCCAAGCACTTGGGCATGCATTTCCAATATAAACCTCATGCAATTTTCACTTTCATCCACAGTTGCAAATGGAACTTTTTGAACATGCAAGCCATCTCTAGATTTTCATATCTTGCACCATAGTATTGTTAGTTTTTGGAGAGGAAATGCATGCTTTCATAGCTCCAAAAGAGGAATCCAATATAGTATTAGGCTTATTTACTATTTATTTGGATATTTTATGTTCAGTCTGAAAAAGTAAATGATTGCCATGCACTTTGTTTGTTATAACTCTATAAACTCCAATGTTTGTAATTTATGTTCAAATTTTTTAAAAATCAATGTTTTACTTGTTTTTTAGCAAACCCTATTTTTGGACTTATGAAGAGAAGTTGTTTGAAAAGGTTTGGAGTGTAAAAGCCATTTGAGGTTAGTTTTTGGAATGAGGACCTTGGCTTAAGCTTTAGTAATGTCTTTTGACACCTCGGTTGAAAACCTATGAACTTATACCTTTCATTTGTCCCGGGGAGATCACTCCTTGTAATTTAAGGTATACACCTGAGTTAAGAGGGTATTTGATGTGGGGCTATTTACCTTAATTATTGCATTTAAGATGACCATATTTTTACATAAAAAGCTAAAAGGGGCATATTTTCAATACCCTATGGTTTTTATAAATTCATTCATACGATTTTTTAAGTGGGACTATCTTACATATAAAATTTCAGTGTCCAATTTTTTCTCGCCCCAAAACTTCTTTACAAATTTTCCCTTCCCTCTACTATATATGTGTATAGGATATACACCATGAAACCAATAGCAATCAATAAAATTCAAGTGCCATTGACTAAGTGACAATTTTTACCCCCCAAAGGTCAATTGTCCATTGAACCAATAATTAAAAATCTAGGTAGATTCCTATGAATTCAAGTCAATTTTGGTCAAATGTTCATAAAATTTTGGTATAAGATGTGAATACGTACGTCCTTAGTGGGAATATCATTTTTTTTTCCGCCCTAAACTTTTTTGGCAACCTAGGCAATTTGGACATCTTTTGGTCATCTTTTGCAAAAACTCTCATCAAATATTGAAATTTGGCATTTATGTAATTAATAAAATATGGCGCACAATTGTAAAAGAAAAATTGTTCTCAAATTACATTCTACAAGGAGTCAAATTTTGTTAGCTATGTTGGGGCGGTTTTAAGGAAAAATATCTTTTTCTAACCTTAGTGTTTCCCATATATTACAAATGCTTGTCTCAAAAATTTTACCATTTGGAATTTAAATTAAAAAATTTCCTCATTGCACAAGAAATCATCAAAAAATGATTTGTATATTACCAATGTATTTAATTTCCTTGCATTATAGGTTGATTTAGAGTAAGGTAGACTCCATATATTTTGCTTCTGAAATTTTTCATGAGTGAACTTAACATCATATATTTATGAATATTCAAAATCCTCATTCTTGTGCAAACCAAAAATTTTACTCCAAGAGGGATCAAAGTTTGCTGGACCTTATTCGCAGGAATGAAAAAAAGTTTTTTTTTCTTACTTCAAATGTTATATTCTTTCAATCTACATGGTCAAATGGGCTGAAATTTTTTCCACACATTGCCTTAATTAATTAATATACTTTTGTATGCTTGGAATTAAAAAAATTGTAAATTTTTTTATTTTGGACAATCTATCAAAAATTGGCAATTTTGGATTTTTCTCTTCCCAAACACCATCTGGCCTATAGGAATTAATAACATTGAACACTTTAGAATACCTACTGAAACTACCCCATGAACATCTCATTCATTATAAGTGTGATTAACACATATGGCTTCAAAGATTCGAATTCAATGGACTATAAATTCTATCCTTGTGTTGTACAATTTTCAGTTTGCTGAACCCACTAAGGTAAACCTCCCTATTCATGCAATGTGGTAATTTTTGCCACTTTTGGTTGATGTCTTACATTTAAACTTAATTTTTTTGATCTATACACTTCTGATACCGTGGTACAATTTCAGTCAACCACCCTTCAATGTTGGTTTTCTTAACTATGTCCATTTTATCATCCATATGAAATTATTTGTCCACACCTAAACTCATTATAATATGAAAAATTTGCACAGCCTCTATCTTTCAAGGCTAACTTATTAATAAAAATTCCTACTACATGATCTTTTTACACATCCTAATTTATATATAATAGCGTATGTAGCATTTCATGGACCCTATAGTAGCCCTACATATAATATAAAATTTCTCCGCTTCGAATTAAATGAACCCTATCTTTTAACTCACGTAGTTTTCTAAAAACCGATAGTGATCTCCCCAAGTCATTTGTATTTGGACACTCATTTTTTTGAAGTTGAGTCTTCCTTGTGATAGAATGAGAGGTAGTTCAGCCTAATAATGTGTTTCACTCTTTAAAAGTAGTATTGGCTAGACTTACTGAATAGTGCAATTTTTGAATTTTACACTCATTTTATAGTAAAGGAGTATTGTTAGACCGCTTAATACGTCTGCCCTATTTTTGAAGGCATTTTTTTTGCTATTGCTATTGTCTGTATCAAGTGCTAGTAGTGATGTTGATGTTTTTTGCATTTGCTTGTAAGTGTATTTGGTGAACTTGAAATAACACTGATAGTATTCAATCACAAACAAAGTTACTATTGCATCATTAATTTATTACTTAAGCTTTTCTATATATTTGCACAAAATGATATTTAATTTGTGTTTGTTCATGACAAAGCACGTAATTACAATATGAATCTTGTATAAAAACACCCAATCAGTGCTCATCTAAAATTCTAAAAATGTCCCAATAAGTGATAGACAATTTTAAAATACTTCACTATTTGTTTTGGTCTTCTAAACAATTCATTTGAATTGTTGAATTCGAATGCCCCTTATTGAACACTTTTGATGCTTGTAAATATATTTAGGACCTTCTTTTTTATAAGTCATCTATGTAAGAGCATCTCCATCCATTCACGGGGAAACTCCCCGGCCGGGGCTTGGGTGTGGCTGGCCAAGAAAAAGGTCCACTGCGGACCCCGGATAAGGACAAAAGAAGACCGGTCACTCCAAAATGAGCTCTCCAAATGCTAGCTCCCCGTCCCCGCCACGCTTGACCCGAGCTTGATCTTGTTGGGTTTGCTCTTCATTCTTTTAAGTCATTAATGTACTTGATTGACTTCATTTGGTTTGTGAGCCATCTCTTATCTTTTTATTATTCAATTAGCATTTTTTTAGCTCTTTATTATGACAATTCATTAATGTATGCGTTTGTCTTGTTTTGGCGTGTTTGCTTTCCCGTGAATGAATGGAGGACGAAAGCAACCCAGGAGCTACCGGGCATGGGCCAACCTATTTCCCAAGTCTTATTTTTGGGGAATGGGTGAAGATACTCTTATGGCCAAAAATTAAATCAGCTGGAGATGTATGACAAAAAATAGTACAATTGTTTGGTGCAATCACTCCAATAACATGTTTCATCTCACTAATGATTAGTAGAATTTATGAGCTACTCCTAAGCAATTGAAGATGGTTCTTTCACCAAGCCATCTTTGTATTTCAACATGGATTGTTGCAAGATTGAACTAACTTGTCATTTTTGTCTCAAAATAGCGTATTTCAATGAACACTACAATTTTTAGAATATTTTTTTTTAAACCATTCAAAATAGTATGTCTCTCAAAATTTAGACCTAGAAAAAATTTATCTCTAAAAGTTATGCACAAAAAAAAGGACAATGGTAAATGCCAAGAAAATTGACATTTTGATGTTTGATTTTTAGAAAAAAAAAAAAAATAATAATACATTTTCCTAAGTTGAAGATGCTCCTTCTCAATCCTTTTCATCTTTGAGGAAAACAAATTATGTTCTTTGTACTTGCACAAAGGGGGTACATTTTGAGCAAATGTGGAAGGTGGACAATTTATTTCTTTTAGAAAATTTCTTTTTAGATTTGTGTAACTTTAGTAAAAGTCCTTGTATATCAATTTTGAACTTCAAATTTGCATCTTTGAATCAAAAATTGTACTATATCCCTCCAAATGGCAAAGGTAGATATTCAATCGGGGGTTGTTTAATAATAGTTAAATAATTTTTTTAAATGCAAAAAGTAACTCAATGTCTACAGCTATTATGTACTTTCATTTCAAACTTCATATAAAAACAACATACAATGTAAAAGTTATGATACAAAAATCACTTGTTAACCCTTAAGTGGCACTGTTGTCTCCAAAGACGCTGAAGAGGGCGGAAACACCGAACTGTTGCAACTTGCAAGGCTCTGCATTCCAAAACGGAGAAGGTGAGGCCCGGATTCACCGTATGATCTTGAAGGCAACAACTGATGGAGACAACAATTTCTTGAAACATCAGAACTCATTCTCAGATCATGACGTTTGACTCTGTCTTCTTCAGCGTGACTTGCACGGGCAGTGGAACATCCGTTCACGTTTTCCGAATTCTGTGGGGCTTCTCAGAGTCGCAAAAATTCAGAAAAATTGCCAGTGAATACCGCACCACGTGAGATGTCTGTGGAACCTTACAATCTTCCAAACAAAATTATGATCTCCGAGATGAGGAGCTTGCAATGAGGACCACCTCCTCGAAGTGGGAGAACTTATTCTTTGGCGCTCCGAAACCGCCTAGCTGTCAAGCTGACCGACGATGAAAAAAAAATTCTGAACAGCTCAGGGGTTAAGCAATTACACACATCTGGAGGGCGGGTTTCTTCACTTGAGCAATTTATCCATGTGCGGAAATAGACGGTTTGGAAGATTTTCATAATATTCCAAATTTTTATTTTTCAAAATATAATTATTTTGAATTTTTCAGCAAAAGATTCTATTTCCTCCCATACCAATGATATAGGGCTTGCTATTTCTGACCATGGGCGGAAAACAAAATTGACCAAGGGATGTTGCAATATTGAGACTCTTGAAGCCAATCAAAATGCGCCACAATTGCATTGGAAACTGCACCGTAATTAATCACTAGTCATTTCTTTCTGAATGGAAAGTGAACAGCCTATGGAGCGAGAATGGGGGAGTGATCAGGAATGGGATGCGTCCTATAAATTGGCAGTATTCCATGTGCCATTTTTAGACCGCGTGGTCTGAATCGCAAAAATGACACCTAGGACCCATATAGATTACAGACATCCAAGATAGTTATAGACTTCAAAAATCTAGAAATAGTGTAGATTTCAAACCGCATAGTCTAAAAAATCTAGGACAAATATAGATTTCAAGTATTCAAGATTGGTGTAGGTTTCAGAAATCTATGACAAATATAGATTTCAGATCGCATGGTCTGAACTGTAAAAAGTCAAAGTAACAGAATGGCGCCATTGTAATGAAATTGGCCATCTCTTCAAGAAAACAAAATAAGGTGATTCTGTTTATTCCAATGACAGAAAACTTGCTCAGCAGCAAACGAGGCAATTCAGGGTGTCCCTCCCAAACATCATTCGATCTGCTCACCGCTAGTTCACCTCTAGATCACCATATACAGTATGCACCATCATGCACCAAACCAACCCGGCCATGATCTGACTTCCTATTGAGCACTATATTTGCACCAGCTAGCTAGCTAGTTTACTTACAGATTCCAATTAATATCGCGTGTACGTACTAACCGAGCTCCATCGATGTTAGTTACTGCAGCTCCAGCTAGTGATGCATATCGATCATCTCGCTCCACTTACGAGACCAGGAATTTGTCGAATTGCGTTCCCGCAGGTCCCGCAGTCGAGCACGCCCCGAGGTCCCCTAGATTGAAAGAAATCTGAATTGCTCCAGTGGCGTTACACAGCAACCCGGCTTGACAGGCGACCAGAGAGACCACGGTACCGGTGAAGTTCGTGAAGATGGCCGACTCGAAGGTCTGGGAAACGTTGAACGGATTCGCAGCAAAAGTGGCGTTCGGAGTCTGGCTTAAATCCTGGTAAGAAATGCCCCCCGTGTTGCCGGGGCCCAAAGGTACTACAGTGCAATTCTTGTCCGCGAACAAATTGATTTGGACATAACGATCGCCGTGCACAAGCGCTGGGAGCAGCAGCAAGAAGCTAACGACAACGGAGGTCTTCAGGAGGGAGCCCATGGTGGCGAATTGATCGAAACGTACACTCGTGAATTCGGTCGATCAAGCACTGATCGAATAGACGGTGATCGATCCAGCTTGGATCGAGGAGTAATATGAGATGATGGCAATGAATCCTTTGGGTTAGCAGGCTTATTTATACTTAGCTTCATGTGGAAATATTGGCACAGATTCTAGAAATTTTTACGTAGCTGGCCTAGCTTGACCGATGATTTCACCAAAGGAATGGCAGATAAGTCACCACGTTGCGTTTGAAGGAAACTGAACTGTCTGCAACGAAAGTTCTGTACGGCGAAGTCACAAAGAATGGAGAGTGGTGGCCTGATCGATGGCTAGCGCGCGCTTCCTCAGAAACATGAAGTCGGGACTCACTAGAGGTACGGAAGAAGCGTAGGAGCTCGCAGGAGGTGGCTCCCTCTTCTTTCATTGGAAAGAATAGTCCATCTTCATTGTAGCTTCCCTTGAATTGGGTGATTTCCACGAAACACTTGTACTGTTTTGGCGTCACATATTGCGACTTGTACTGTTTTGGTGTCACACATTGAGACTTAATCGTGGCGTCACACACTGCGGGTCCCTGATGGTTTCCACCATAACTCTAGAAGCATAGACTGAGTCACTGGATTTGAAATTTGAAAAGAAGATGAACAATAGACAAGCCATCGGCAATTTCATTAACCCTTGAACGACGTGGCGGACGTTTTGAGGCTGATGAATGACAAGAGAATCTCCTATGCAGGACAGAAGTGCAACTATTCATCCTTCAAATTTTATGGGGAAAGGGAGGATCATCTACAATAGTTTGACTTCCAATGAGTGCTTTTGCATTATTTTAATCCAACAATCCCCACGATGACAAAATAGATGATTTCCACGGTTATGAGCCCGTCGTTTAAGGGTTAAAATGGCAATATTATTGAACTTCGGTGCTTTTATAGTTTAGACCATCTATTCTAAATTCTATACCAGTCCTAGATGTTTCAGAATGCTGGTTTTGAACTCTATACCTGTCCTAGATGGTCAAAACGTCACACCATCAAAATGGCCCAATAATATTGCCATTTTATTGAAATTGCCCATCAAGGTGTATAACACATTAACACCTTTCCTAATGTATTTGGTATGTTTTGAATAATTTTAAGAAACAATTATTTTATTTTAAAGGTTTAGCTTTTTTAATTTGTCATCATGTTTATTCATGCTTATCATGTTTTTTGAACTTAGGAATATTGAAAACTAAACTTTAGTATTTACTTTGGTAATCTTCAAGGGCCATGTTTCCACTTTTGATGTGAAGTGACCATGCAAAGGGCACCTAAACATAGTAAATATGGACTCTTCTAGCTACATGCAACTACAACTCCCTTGCATGGGTACTTTTAGACATCCCAAATTAATAAGTTTTTTGTTTCTACCATGGAATCTCATCTCCATGAAGTTCTTAACCCCCTCAAGGCCCAACAACGATAATGAAGGTTTTCAATGAACTGTCCCACTTTGATATTTTTTCGCACCCCGGGTACGCAACTCCCATATTATATGGCCCTGATTATAATCACTTATAATGCATTTTAGTCCATTTCAAAGGATCTAATTTGTTTTAATGTAGAAAATTCTTGTAGCCCTTTTAACAAGGAATCCAAAAATGTAATTATATACATGAAATGAATGTTCTTTGAGGACAATAACAACATTTAAAGCCTAATTATATGAATTTTTTTAATACATGTATCATGGGACAAGCTACCAAACTTTGGGGGCTTTTTAATAAAAATTTAATTGAAGGGAACCTCTTGTATGGAATTTTAAAAACTATACATAGGTGTTTCAATTCTTTATATATGAGATTTTTTCTAATATGTATGCAATTCAACATTTTTTACATTTAGTTTTCTTTTAATTTGGTCTTCACCTAAAGTTTTTGTTCTTTTTTAATTTTATATAATTTTTACAAAAGCCGTCTGCTAAGCCGTTTTAATGCCGACGACCCCCCACTATAAGAAACTCGCGTTTTAGGTGACAAGCCTTGATTTTTCTTGACGGATTTTGCTAGACATTCAATGCAACAAACCATGTTTTTATGTCAATAAAAACATCCAATGTGACATCAATGTTGATATAAAAACATAGTTTGTTGCATTGGATGTCTAGCAAAATCCGTCAAGAAAAATCAGGGCTCGTCACTTAAAACACGGGTTTCTTATAGTGCCCGTATATAATGCATGAGTTGCATATCTGGGTTTCGCACATGGATGTGTTTGAATTTTTTAATTTTAACCATACAAAAGTAAAGACTACTTTGTCTAGTATGGATGGAATTAATTGTGAAAAATATTGACCATTGGATTTCAAATTATTAGGCGATCGCAAGGAACAATTCATGTTTTTGGCTCAAAAATGCAGTTTTTGGCTATAGGACTAGCTATACTGTACGGTACTACCAATACTATGTATTACAGCTTTCCGTGCATATCTTAACCGTCGATTCAGGGTGCCTATAGATCTAAACCATTGATTCAATACTATGCATTACTATAGACTACTAGGGAGTACTTCAGAAGCCATTGGGAGCAAAAAATAGCTAAAAAGAGATCTATGGACCTTTTCATTTTAATAATTTAAAAAAAATTCAAATAAAAAACCCCATTTTGCTAGAGAAGATTGCGCTTGCATTGCACCAAAGAATTCATGAAGGAATTTTTTCCCTCTTTGTAACGATTGCGCAAAGGAAGGTCACTTTAACCCCATATGTACAACCAACATGTTACTATTTTCAAAAAAATCTCATTATCAGTCCTTGTAATGTTAGTAGACCTTCAACATATTCAATTTGTGGCCTCAAATTTGCATTTTTGGGTTTAAAATAGGACTAAAAAATCCCAAAATGGCTAAGGTAGACACCCAATTGAAGGCATGTTAATAATAATTAACTAATTTTAAAAGAATTCAAAAAATTACTCAATGTCTGCAACTACTACATGTACTTTCATTCCAAATTTCATGCAAAACCAACAAACAATACAAAAGTTATGAGGCAAAAACTACTTTTCCGATGGCAAGGGGACAAAAAATAGGACAAGTGTTCCTTGCAATCACGCTATAACAATTTTGAATGATCAACTTTAAAGGTAAAAATACAGCTTTTGGAAAAAAAAATTACAAGAAGAATAATGCTTTCTAACCCCCAAAAAAATTGTATTAAAATATAAGACAAATTTAGTATTTTATAATTTAAAAAAAATGAGAAATAGAAAACTCCCTCAATTTTGTACACATTTTTCAAATAAAAGGAGTGGAAAGCTAAAATTAACCAAACTGAATCCTACTAAATTTAAAAAAAATTATATATGCGTCAATTTTTGAAATTTAACAGTTGATATTATTAGTTTATTGTTTGGAACATCTTCCAAAATTTTGAAATCTTTTTTAATTATTTTATATTCTTAATCATACAAGAGTGAACCTTGTATTTTTAAAATTATTAAAAAGACAAATTTCAATTTTTTTTCTCCAGACCTAGTTTCTTCATGTAGACCAAAGACTAGGAACGTGACTAGAAATGTCCAAATTTATTTTTCCTATTCCCGCTATTTATTTCATTGTAAAAGAATTATGTTTGCTCCTTTTTTTTACAATACTACATTTCCTAAATAATTATTTAAACACTTCTAACATTGAAATTTTGAAAATCGGAAAATGCAATAAGTATGTCAACTTGTTACTCTACAAAATTCTAGTTTACAAATATTGAGATTTGTTTCACCCTACCAAGAATTTGCCATTAAAAATTTGAAAAGGACACATTATGTCCTCTTGGTACTTGAGGGGTTAAGAATGGCCAAATTTAAGGGAAATTTTATTTTTATTTTTTCTGTTTATCAATGCTTTAAATTTTATATTCGTATCCATTTTTTTGCAATATTTACACTTTTGTAGTTCTCCTACTTGAAAAATTATTTTGGACTTGATATTTTCAAGGTATATTGATCTTTTTTGAGATCTAAAGTTAGCTCTTTTGATTTTATTTTAAAAATTGAATTTCTCATTTTAAAGTAATCATGAGAATATCACCAATAGTGACTCAATATGTAACAAATAGTACAAGTATTTTCTAAAATTACCCTGCTCATACGCTAAGGCCAACAAAAAATACAAACTTTTTATTGCAAAAAACACATGCGAGTTTTTGGTCAAATCTCTTTATTAATGGCCAAGTGGCCAAGTTTTAGTTTTGTTGAAAATTGTTTTTCCTATTTTTTACAAATTAAAACATCAAAGTATGTCATTAGAGAAAAACTGAACCCTTTAGAGAGCTGCTAGAATGTGACAAACCAAGCTATTAAAAGCTTGGTCTGTCACACCAAGCTGATTGTTGCGGTGAGCAATCAGCTTTCGCGATTTTTTTTTTAAAAATTTTTAATAATTTTTTAAAGATTTATATTAAATATATATATATATATATATATATATATATATATTCTTTTTTTTTTTTTTTACTCGTAGTTTTCGTTTCTTGCACCACTGTTGCAGCAGAAACTGCTGTGCGGAAATAGGGGGAAAACTAATTTTTTTGGAAAAAAAAAGTAAATTTCAAGGTCCCTCGGAGGGTTGTGGAGCAGCCCTCCAGAGGGCCCAAATTTTCTCTAATGTATTTTTTGAGACAAAATTCTATATACCATCTTTTACTTATCACAAATTCTTGTATAGTGTGCACAACATCAAAGTTGCTAATTATACAGTTGCAAACGTTCCAACTCTAAAATCACATTCAAAGAAGCATTTCAAAGTTGAGAATTCAAAGCAAATCAAAGTTAATTTGATGCATTAGAGGAGATTTGAGGGGTCCAAGAGATTGTTTCGGGGCTATGAACCAGCATAGTCTTGTCAGAATATTAAAATTAAAAAAAATAAAATAATATATATATATATATATATAAATTTAATTTTTTAATTTTAATTTTTAAATATTTAAATAATATTTAAATATTAATTTCTGATGTGGCACTCTCTCAACCACGTTAGATTACAATTCCCAGGCCGTTTCCACAGTTCCCACAGCCCGGAAATTTGCAGTTTTCCAGATCCCTCAAATATTTTCTAATGATACATCTAAAATGGAAGAAACTAAAATCAACAAAAAACTCGTAGCGTCAATTTAACGTCAATTTCACTAAATTGGTAGTGTTCCAGTCTAATACTTTGGCACCTCTCGTAACTTGTTTTGAAACATAATTCCTTCTATACCTATCTTGAATTTAGACCTTTATGTACATATATGTCACAATTTTTGAAGCCGGAATTGTGCCAACAAAATTGAATATAACTTAAAGAAAGCAAAAAACACAGATTAGGGTTAATTTTTTCACCTGATGAGTCTTAAACAATGACCTATCCAAGTAAGCAACTGTCTGTAGTTTCCCGTACTTCAGGAGTTCCAGTACTGACATCACACCGGTAAATGATTCCCGGGGTCAGAAAACTCGTGAAACTAGAAAAGAAACCCGTGTCTTCTGCTCTTCCTGAAATCTCAGCGACAGAGCCAATCTCAAGTCTGTGGAAGTGTGTGAAGCAGCTTGCCACTTTCAAGATCATGCAACTCGAGTGAGCAGATGCTTTACGTCGCTCATGTAACAAACAGCCCACTGCTTAATTAGAACTTA
The DNA here is from genome assembly GCA_951799445.1 of Pseudisothecium myosuroides. NCBI lineage: Eukaryota > Viridiplantae > Streptophyta > Bryopsida > Hypnales > Lembophyllaceae > Pseudisothecium > Pseudisothecium myosuroides. The sequence continues at coordinate 9,866,377 of OX637292.1, read as the reverse complement.
TTAACTACAGTAGATTGGATGAAATGAGCACATCACTTCCAGATTCTAGTATCACATAAGACTGAAAATTAACGTCCACCCTTGTCAATTTGTCACCTGAATGCATCCTTATTCGTTACGATGGGAAAAACTGGCCCTTGATTAGCAACCAACTACTCATACAGCTGAGCGTCAAAGCTGTCAACTAGTTTTACAAAAGGGAGCTGTTCCTTCTTTTGTTTTAGTCCTTGGAGGTGGCGGGGGAGGTGGAAAGGTTGCAGTCGTAAGGTCTGTTGATTGATTGGGTCACCTGTCGTTGAAGGTCAAGTGGGAAAAAAATCGACAAGTGTTTTTTGTAATCACCCACACCTATTAGTAATAATAGGCAAAAGTCATCTCCAATCAAATAATGAAGCTATTTATATCCATGCCAATGCATGCATTGACATTGATGAAACATACAAAATGTGGATTCAAGAAACACACAAATTCATTCAAAAGTGTAGTTTCATCCATAGTAGAGCAATATTGTCCATTTATTTTTCTGGCAATTGAACAATTTCATGCATAGAAAGTTGAAAAATCTATTGCCAAATATTCCCTCAAAAAAAAAATTGATTGCATTATGCTCAATTTTAAAATTCTATAATTTCTCGAACCGATCCCTTAGATCTTGGCTCACCATAAATGCACTCCAAGGTTGGTCGGTTCATGTCAACTAGCCATCGTACAATCAATATGTGATCCAACAAGTTTGTTTCTGGTAGCTAAAATTTAGATGTAACCATCCGGAGTGACAGAGATTGTGATAATTCTGACAGTCATGACATACACTTCAATTCATAACTCAATTCAAATGACACGTACTGTACAATATGAAATACAAAATCATCAAACTAAGACCCCAAATGCCACTGTCTTGATTGTATATGCATTCCCAATTTTTTAATGTATAGTCTCTATTGGTTAGTAAAGACTCAAGAACAAAAGGTTTACCAATAACCAAAATTTTGTTAAAATGGAAGTATTTCTCAATCTTGGCACTTTTAGTTTAGAGTTTAGACCTTGCAGTTTGAGATCTACTCCTTAGACTTTAGAGCCAAAGAAGGAAATGAATGGGAAAATGACGTATGGAATATCACCATTTTAACAAAATTTCCCATGATCAATAACACTTTGGACCTTCAATCGTAACTTTTGCATTCCATATTGAAATCACATATTTCTTGGTGCATTCAAATCCTCTTCAACAATCGAAACTCGAGTTCAGAAAACGAAATAAGATGATTTTATTTATTCCAATGACAGAAAACTTGCTCAACGTACAGCAAAACAGGCAATTCAGGTTGTCCCTCCCATACATCATTCTGCTTCTGCTCACAGCTAGTGCACCGCTCGATCACCATATATGCACCATCATGCACCAAACCAACCCGGCCATGATCTGACTTCCTATGGAGCACTATATCAATTTATTTGCACCAGCTAGTTTACTTACAGATTCCAGTTACTAACCGAGATCCATCGATGTTACTTAATTCAGCTCCATGCCAGCTAGTAATACATATCGACCATCTCCACGTACTTACGAGAGAAGGAATATGTCGAATTGCGTTCCCGCAGGTCCCGCAGTCGAGCACGCCCCGATGTCACTTAGGTTGAAAGAAATCTGAATTGCTTCAGTGGCGTCACACGCCAACCCGGCTTGACAGGCGACCAGAGAGAGCACGTTGCCGCTGAAGTTCACCAACTTGGCAGACTCGAAGGTCTGGGAGAGATTGCCTGGATTCGGGTGAAAAGTGACCGGATCCGCAGTCCGATTGAAATCGTTATATACCGAGATGCCTATGTTACCGGGGTTAACGTACTGAGGTACTACAGTGCAATTCTTGTCCACGTAATTATTGACTTGGAGGAAACGGTCGCCGTGCACCAGCGCTGGGAGCAGCAGCAAGAAGCCCACAACAACAGAGGTCTTCAGGAAGGAGCCCATGGTGTCGAATTGATCGAAACACTGACTCGTGAATTTGTTCAAGCACTGATCGAATAGAAGGTGTTGCAGCTTGGAAGAGCTAGCAATATGAGTTGATGACGCGCGATGTTTGCAATGAATCCTTTGTGTTGGCAGACTCCTTTATACTTCGCTTCATTTGGAAAGATTGGCACTTAAAAACTTGACTGTACGTACGTAGCTGGACTAGCTTGACCAACTCTTCAAACTTGGACCGATCGATATCGAGAGAGATCTGAGGTTCCAGACAATTCAATTATCGTTCAATTTCGCCATTTTTATTATGAATATGGCGATCGGTGTATGCAATAATTTTACCAATGGATCCAAAGATTGGCCAGCTACGTACGTATGGCGCTGACCTAGCTTGACCGATCGATGGTTTTACCAATGAATGGCAGCTAGTAAAGCCCGCAAATTCGATCCACCACGTTGCGTTTGAAGTATACCGAATTGTCTTGAAACGGAAGTTCTGCCCCGAGTTCTGCACGGCGAACTAAGTTACGTCACAAGGATGGAGGATGACGGCCTGGTTTCCACAGAAACGCCGAAGTCGGGATTCAGTACTGTAGAGGTACGGAAGATAAGAAGCGTACGGAGGAGCTCCAGGGAGGTTGGCCATAAGGAAAAGCCAGTAGTGGATTATGCACATGTCAGTTGGGTGATTCCACAAAATCGTGACTTGAACTGTTTTGACGTCACACATTGCGACTTGTATTGTTTTGGCATCACACATTGCCTTTGTACTGTTTTGAGGTTTTGAGGCCACACTTTGCGACTTGTATTGTTTTGGCATTGCACATTGCCTCTTGTACTGTTTTGATGTCACACATTGTGACTTGTATTGTTTTGGCATCACACATTGCCTTTGTACTGTTTTGAGGCCACACATTGCGACTTGTATTGTTTTGGCATTGCACATTGCCTCTTGTATTGTTTTGATGTCACACATTGCGACTTATATTGTTTTGGCATCACACATTGCCTTTGTACTGTTTTGAGGCCACACAATGTACCGAAAAGTGGTAGGACGCCCTGTGCCTGCCACCCCCTGCTGCTTAAAAACCCCAAGCCATTGATTTTCTTAAGAAAAAATTAAAAAGCCCCTAGCAACCGTTGATCTGATTTTACATACACTCCGCAAACGGCGGTGAATGTGGTCCGTCGATCCTGCTAAGAAAATGTTTCAGGCTGGGAACAGCCGTCGATGGGGCGCCGTTGAAAGAAAAAAATGGACCGTTGATCATCTCCTGCCAGAAGATAGGGTTTGGCGCTCCATCATTGGTTTGTTTTGTCGCTGTCTCCGCGTGGTATCGTCGTTGTCTCCGTAGGTTTGAGCTGTCTCAGCGTCGACGTTGGAGGTGGGAGCCCCTCCCCCGACAATTCTGGACTCCTGGAGTGTCGACGTTGGAAATCTGGAAAGTGAAAGTGTTGACGACTTGCAAGCCAGGACTGCGAGGTATGATTCCCTGGAGCTTCACTGATTTCAATGATTTCAGTGATTTTGTTTTGTTGAATTATGCACAAATAGGGGGACGTAGGATTTCAAACGCAAGAAATTGGGGAAGCTTTCGTCTCGGAGACACTAACGTGGAGAATAGAAATTGGCTTGACAATCTCAGAGTTCGGGACGTTGGCCGCTTGAGAGATTGGGTGCCTCGGGGTTCATACGCACTGCTTGAGAGTTCAAGTGGAGGTCGGGTTCATATGCACGCTTGAGAGTTTGGTGGAGTTTGGGTTCATACACACTACGACCCTGGATTCAAAGATTAAATTCAGAGATTTGCCGCGGTTGCTTGTTTTGGAATTTTTTAGTTCGCTTTCATATCCCATGGAATGCTTTAGGGTTGCATTAGTTTTTACAGTACTTAACTTGGACATTACAGAATTTGTTGAGTGAGTGGAATGGTGGTTTCAGACTTTGTTTCTGCAAGGTGGTTTCGTAGTACTTCTAGGTTTCTATTGCTGTGATTCGTCGTGGTGAACCTGAACCCGGTATTCATCGTGGGGTGCAGGTTCCGGAAATTGGATGGCGTAATTGGTACCAGCATGTCAGGGATGATTGATTTGTTTGATTCGGTGAACTTGGTGAATTACCCCGGCACTTGTGAATGAAACGGTGCTTGTGTATGATTGGTCTGTTTGATTGTTTGATTTGGTGTCTTGCTAAACTTGGTGTTTGTGGTGGGCTGGATGCAAGATTTTGGTTTTGAGCAGGGTTTCAAAATGGCTCTTATACTTTAGAGACCAAGTAGGGGATCAGCGTCTTGATAGATGCTGCGATTGTTGGATCAATGGAGAGGGTTAGGGATTTAGGGTTTAGGTATTGGCGTCACTCTTGTAGGTGAAAGGAGAGCATTATCACTGTCCAAGGATATTTTTCAAGCTTATTGAACTCTTCTTAGATTCTAGGGTTTTAGAACATTGTGACAGGATCCTTGGTTCTTGTTGTAAGGCATAGAATACTATTTGCGTCACTTTTAAGCATTTTAAAGTGGGAGATTGCAAAAATTTTGAATGTAAGAGTTTTATAACCCCGATAAAAAAAATGACAAGTGTACCCCATAGCAAATTTTTAGTAAAAGCTTTACAACCAATATGATAATGACACGTGTACCCCCTTTTGTTATTCATGTTTGCTTTTCATGAAAAACAACAGTTTTGTCACAATGTGCTCAAAAGAGGCAGTTACTGCCTTACAATTCTTGCATTGCGACTTGTATTGTTTTGGCATCACACATTGCCTTTGTACTGTTTTGAAGCCACACATTGCGACTTGTATTGTTTTGGCATTGCACATTGCCTCTTGTACTGTTTTGTCACACCCTAGTTTTTGATTTTTTTTTTGGCATAGTTTTTGTCTTTTAGCTCCAAATGACTCAAAATTTATAGGGAAGCTACTCATAACCATTATACACCTTTTCAAATTTTTCAAGATTTTTCAAAAAATATTATTATTATTAAACAGCCCCAATAATTTTTCACAATGAGTGATTTAGGGTTTTTTTGCACTTTTTTAAACTCAAAAAAACGAATTTTGAGCTAAAATTTGGAGAGAATTGTCTTCTAGTAGACTTATAGCTGCTGTCCAAATGAGTTTCAAAATTACTTATTTTTATGTGGTGTACAAGTCCACAAAAAGATCTCCTTTCTGCATTTTTCAAAGGTATGAAACATTATTTTGGTGCGTTTTTTGGTCAAAACCCATTACCAAAAAGTTTTCTCAAATGAAAAATTTTAGTTTTAGGAAAAAAAAAATTCCTATTTTTTACAATTTAAAATGTCAAAGGTGGTATTCTCTTCACCGGTTTTAGGGTGAATTCTATGTCCAAAATTCTAGTGAAGAAAATACCAATTTTGACATTTTAAATTATAAAAAATAGGATTTTTTTATTTTTTTTAACCTAAAAACTTTCCATTTGAGAAAACTTTTTGGTAATGGGTTTTGACCAAAAAATGCACCAAAATAATGTTTCATACCTTTGAAAAAAAATGCAGAAAGGAGATCTTTTTGTGGACTTGTACACCACATAAAAATAAGTATTTTTAAAATTCGTTTGGACAATAGCTAGAAGTCTACTAGAAGACAATTCTCTTCAAATTTTAGCTCAAAATTTGTTTTTTTGAGTTTAAAAAAGTGCAAAAAAATCCTAAAGCACTCATTGTGAAAAATTATCTGGGCTGTTTAAAAATAGTAAATTTTTTTTGAAAAATCTTGAAAAATTGGAAAAGGTGTATATTAATGGTTATGAGTAGCTTTCCTATAAATTTTGAGTCATTTGAAGCTAAAACACAAAAGTTATGGCCAAAAAAAAATCAAAAATTAGGGTGTGACAAAACGCAACAAATAGTACAAGTGTTTCTTGCATTCATCCTTATAGAATACTTGCAAAGCAAAATCTTCATAATCTAGACCATACAAATGCTAAAAAATTAAAGAAGATGGATGAAAAAATGCATTTCAGTGAGTTTGTTATGTGTTTCCGTTTATTCATTGTTCAAAATTTGCACTCATAGTCTTTAAGGGAATAAAAATCTCCAATAAAAATTTCAAATTAATTAGGTTTATGCTTCAAAAGTTATAGCAGATGACAATTGTGTCACTTAAAATGTGACGCAAAATAGTACCAGTCTTTCTTGCAATCACCTACATTTTTTATCAATAACACTTTAGACCTTCGATCATTTTTAGTGGTGTAGCCAATCCAAGAAAAAATGAAATTTTTTCATACCAAACTAACCAAAGAGAATATTTAGGAGAATCTATGCATCATTTTTTCATCACAAAATGCTAGAGTGAGCTTAATTTCCATTCATTTGGCAATGCTTACATGATGACATAAAAGGGAGAACCAATGATGCGCCATTGGTGCTACCAAGTATGAAACAATACTTCAAAAAGAGAAAATAAGGCAGAATAGATAAGTTGAAGAAGTTATTTTGGAACTAAGTTGAATGCATTTGTAATTATAGATGGTGTTGGAAATCCCTTCATTCAATTCATTGTAGCATCTTTGACTTTTGTATAGATTCTTGATCCATAAATCACCTTGTTGAATAGTTTTGTTTCCTCTAGCTCCTTGCTCTTGATTTGAATTTTATCTATAGGATGATCGCAAGAAACGCTTGTCCTATTTTTTGTCACACATTCAATGCAGAAGTTGTTTTGTGCCATAAATATTGCAAAAATGATTGAACAAGCATGAAATTCAGAAATAAACTTCTTATAGCAATTAAAAATATATTTCAATTATTTTGATTTAAAAAAAATTAATTCAATAAGTGAGATTGAATTTTGAATATATGTTACAAGTGGTTTGGGTGGTTTGGATGGTTTTTAGCATTATCAAGTACCTTCTTTGAAGAGTTACATTGCCAAATTTGGTAGGCAAGCTCTTCTAGTAGAAATACACTTTCTTAACCCCTAAAGGACCAAGCTATGTTTTTTGGCAACATAGCAATTTTGGACAATTCACTATGAATGGAGTTTCTATTTTCTTTCTTTGAAAATTTTACACAACATGTGTCTGAGGAGTAGCTTTAAGGCCCAAAAAATTTCGTAACTTTTGACTACATAGTTAAAAAGTTATTGCATGATATGTGATTTTCTTTGAACTTTGGGCAGCCCGGGCAACTCCAAAAATTTCTGTAAAAATGACTTTTAAAAAAAATAAAAATTTGAAATTGGTTCTTTAGAATTATATATACGTGCGAAGCTTTGAATCATTCAATTCCGATCAATGAGTCAAAAGTTATGAGGAGTTTAAAATTGTGGGTAGGTATGGTTTTCAAAGACTCCATACCTACCCGCAAACTTAAATTCCTCATAACTTTTGACTCATTGATTGAAATTGAATGATTCAAAGCTTCCCACGTATATATAAATCTAAAGAACCAATTTTAAATTTTTATTTTTTTTAAAAGTCATTTTTACAGAAATTTTTGGAGCTGCCCAGGCTGCCCAAAGTTCAAAGAAAATCACATATTGTGCAATAACTTTTTAACTATATAGTCAAAAGTTACGAAAATTATTGGGCCTTAAAGCTACTCTTTAGGCACATGTTGTGTAAAACTTTCAAAGAAAAAAATAAAAAACTCCATTCGTAGTGAGCTGCCCAAAATCACTATGTTGCCAAAAAACGCAGCTTTTTCCTTTAGGGGCTAAGAGAGGGATTTTCAAAAGCATATTCCACGTGTGTTTTACATTGGCCTAAAGTGTATTGTATGCAGATTGAATTTATGTTGAATTAAAAATGAATTTTTTGGTTCTAGCTTTAGTCTTTCTTCTTTGCTCTTAGTTGACAACAATTACCACCTTTAAAATAAGTTTTTCAATTGCATTTTCTAATTTTTAAGAACAAGCATGTGGAAGTCTCATTTTGTAGCATAACTTGTAGCTTTTGGCTCAATATAGTATTTTAGGATAAACAAAAGATTCAATAGTATTGGTGAGGGCCCATAGAACTTCCAATCTGCCAATGTGGACTTTTTTTTTGGCAAACTAAATATTGCCATCATCCTTTCCATCCACTGATGAACATCATGTGTTGTAAAAATAGTAGATTTGAAATCCAGTTGACCTTCGAGATTTTATGTTCCAAGCCTCCAATAGTATTGAAGGTGACTCATAGTACAAGAAATACTTAAAAGCTAAAAGTAAAAAATGCAACAATTAGTTCAAGTCTTTCTTGCAATCACCTTATAATTTACTATTAAAACAACATTTTTAGAATATGATCCTAAAAAAGGCAATGATGATGACAAAATTTGGTCTCTATACTCTAAAAGACAAGTCTACAACTACAGATTCAAGTTTCACAATCCTTCTTTGTATTAGCTGCCTTTTTGAAACAATATACAAATTTAAAAAATTATATTTATTTTTCAAAGATAAAATTCTATTCGTGGATTAAGCATCTTCTTTTAACCCCTAAAGGCCCAAGGCATTTTCTGGCTCCGAAACCTCTGAAAACTGCCATTTCTGCTGCGATCACTCCCTAAACCAAAAAAGACTTTTTCTTAGTATCTAATTGTAGGATCTTGGACTTCACTTGTCTCAAATCATGTGGTAAAAATTTCATGAAGTTGGAAAAAGAAGTTTTTTTGAAATCTAGATTGCAATTTCATATGACTTTGACGGCCATTTGTGGATTTTTTTTGCACTACACACCATAAAGTTAGAATTTTTTATGTTGAACATTTGAATTGAAAGTTAGGAAAAAAATTTCAGAATGTCAAAACTTGATTTTCACACATAAAAAAATTGTTAAGTAGAAGTAGGTCCAAAATTGAACAAAACACTAAATCTTCAATAGCTCTTAGATGGAATTAAAAAACCATAATCTTAACGGTGGGATTGTTCTTGCAAAACAAACTGAACCTCTTCAAAAAAAAAATTTGAAAAAATTTGAAAATTGCATTCAAAAATTGAATTTTATAAGTTGTTTTTTGAAGAAGACGCTTAAATTGCCCAAAAAACAAGATTGTCCATAACTTTCTCATTTTTAGTCCAAATAGAATGAATCAAAGCTTCAAATGTAGACAAAAATATAATCTTCGAGGATAAAATTAAAAATTAAAAAAAATCATTTTCTTTTTTTTTCCTGCCCGGCAAATTGTTTTTTGACTTTGGGTGGCATAACTTTTGCTCTCGGGCACCGATTTAAAAAAATTATATATTTTTAGAAAGCTAATGTGATTTCCTATCTTCAAAAACAGTTTCAAAAAATCAGGTCAAAATTTTAGGTCGCACGAGCCTGCCCAAAATCCCAAGTGTCCCCCAAGGGGACTTTGGGCCTTTAGGGGTTAAAAAAAACTTTGAGGAAAAGACCTTCTTTACAATTCAAAGCATTTGGTGTTAGTTTAACCATTTATATAGGGAGCTGTGACATGTTTTTTGACATTTAGGAAAAATTGACGGATTCATTGAAAAGGAATGCATTTCCAGACTTTGTTCCATTGAAAGAGGTGGAGCTCTATTAAAGTTACACATTCAAATGAAGTGCCAATTTTTGGCTTTCTCTTTGACCATGGTTAGTAAGTGTATCAAAACTTATTTTGGATGGGACGATGGTTACAATGCTCTAGTGGGGCACTACATTCTCACTATAATATTTTGTAATACTGGTTTGTACACATTTATTGAAATGTTGGGATATTGTATTAAAAACAAAGCCAACAAAGAACATTTTTAGTGTGTGCAGAGGAATGTGATGCCAAAGCAAATCGCAAAAAAGAATTGAGGAGTACATCAAGCATGGTACTTCATTCTTAAAGAACAAAATTTTTTAACTCACACAAATTTCATCGAGAGGGTTGCGAAATACTATATGTACTGTACATTCTAATGGTTTTTGGTGACCTTGAATTTGTCAACACTTTTGTACAGTAGTTCTCAACAATGAAATACTTATGGTATTATAGTTAATTGTAAAGTTGTCTTGTGTTTGTAAACATGTGTTAGAGAAGGTTTAACTAAGAGTAGAGCAAAACAAACACGGCACCAAACTCAATTAGACCTGAGTTTGGGTACTCTAAAGTGTTTGGTCTTGTGTTTTATCCAAACTCCGACTTTTGGTCCCACTTTGTACACACTTTACGATTAACTCTAATTTAGTATGGAATTTTGAAGTTTAAAAAAAATGAGACTTTTCATGTATTCCTTTGAATGTAAAAGTTTTACATTCAATAGAAAATGACTAGTGTATCATTTTCAAAAAAATTGTAAGAATTTTACTACCAATAGAAAAATGAAAAATGTATTCTTTTTGTAATTTATGTGTGGTTTTCACAAAATGTGACAATTTGTCACAATGCATTTAAAAGCATTCAAAAGTGGCAATCATTTGACCACAATGTTTGGGATATTTAAGTACATAGTGACAAACCAACTAAACTGAGAAAAACCAACATCAACTAAAAAACAATTATACATGTCATTTTTTCATCCAATAAAAAAAAATTTAATTCTCAAAGGCATACATTAGACTTTTTTTAATAAAGAACTTCAAATTTTTTAGTCAAACAAAATACACGACAAGTATTTTTTTTAATCTTTCATTGTCCAGAAGAGTGTTTTAAAAAAAATGAACATTGTTTGTTATGTTAGGCATAAAGACCCACATGGAACATCCATTGTGGATGCTTCAACAAGGCACAAAATAGGTGAGGGATCAGATGGGAGCTTAGACTTAGGAATCTTGTTGTCTCTACCATTGCTCGTAAAGTTGTACATAGTACCTTTTTATACAAGAGCCTTCAACAAAATTTTCACTATTTCAAAGTACAGTAAAGCTCGTCTTAGTGCATGGTGCTAGGACTGGCGGTTAGATATGCACATAGAAACTAGAAAGGATACGCACTTTAGAGAGGTTAGTATGCATGGGAGGTCAAAGTTAGTTCTCTATACGTAGCAGGGCTTAAAGTTACCTTTATGAAAATGTTCTTGAAACTGGACCCACCTATTGTCTGCATACTTGACAGTTATGCAATAATAAGAGAGGATGCACTAACTGACAAGTTCTATTGTATAGAGCATAAGATTGCCTATATAACCTCTAAAAAATACAACTTCAATCAATCAAAAGAAATTTGAAAGATTTGTCAATTTCACATCAAATTGTAGATGCAATACAGGAAACACGTCTTTACTGAAAGATTCTAAATTGAGTTATCTCAAGTGTATCTTGGATGCCTAATGCTTCAATTGTCTCAAAGATTACTTTGCAAGCGGTAGAAAGGAGGAAAAGTGTGCCATTAGAAAATGATTTTGCATGTTCAAATCCTTGTGATAAGAAATAAGAGTCCAAAAGCTATGTTGGCTCTATAAACTGATCATTCCAAAATTCATTAACATATCTTATAAGGTTCGAGACAATACTGCATCTTTACGGACATGAATCACAAAACCACAAATTGGATTTTCATCAAACTATGAAACATACAAAACACTCACGATCTCTAAAGTACTTACAATGTTTAGGTTTTGAAACCACTCAATAAGGTAAGTAACTACACCTAATTTCAACCGCTTTCTAACCACACACTTTAAATTCTTGTCTAAAATGTACTTCCACTATTCATGAGAGTCTATGGTTGATTGCCCTAAATTCTATTTTCAACACTTCAAAAATTTGTGGTTTATTCACATAGTGTCCAAAAAATACATTCTAAGAGAATCAAGAATTTTCTTTTGACTACCAAGAGGACACCACAAAAAGTTTTTCAATATAAGAATGGGAACCATGCTGAATTGCTTAATAGTGCAATTTTAGGTGTAGTTACCTTACAAGCATCTTTACCAATACAAATTCATCACAAAAACACGAATTTAAATTCTCTAAATCCTAAACAAAGAGTTTTAGAATCCCCAAGACACTTACAACGCTTAGGTTTTGAAGCTGCTCTATGAGGTAAACGAGCCCATCATGGTCAAATGACCCATGATGGACACCTAATGACCCCATTGTGTTTTTTCAGACCACCAACAATCAATGCTTTACATGGTAGTTATGGAGTAATTAGTGACCTCAATAGGTACTTCCAACTTTTCAATGTAAAATTCTTTGTAAAAACTGATTTTTTAGGTTTTCCATATTTGAAAATGTTCTGATTGCATAGGGTAGGAAGATGACCATATTGGATTTGATTTTGTTGGTCATGAGGTGGCCTACAGACCCCTATGGGCTGATCACTTCAAAAATTCAGAACTAATTCATATTTGGTCCAAAAAATATAATTTCAAATGTCCTCACTATCTCTCACACTTATCTTTGTGAGGGAAAAAAATTGAAAAATTTCAGCAATGGCATGAAGGTAGACTCCAAAGTTTGATCATGATGGGCTGGTTTACCTTACATGTTTTGTTTCCAAGAGGTCCAGCCTTGTGCCATTCTTCCCCATATTCTCCTCCTCTCCTAATATTTGCAATAGCGATGACAGCTCCAAAATGCTGGGCCAACACCAGACGAGAGACACTGAAAGACGGCGTCATTGAAGCTGACATTGAAGCCTCCATAGCCATTACAATAAAGCTGGATGACTTCCTTCTCGAACAAGGCCTTTTCTGCGTACCCACGAACATAGACAGGCACTTTGGTACCATCATTCTTTACTTATCACAAATTCCTGTATAGTGTGCGCAACGTCAGAATTTGCTAATTATACGGTTGTAAAAATCTGAACCCTAATATCACATTCGAAGAAGAATTTGAGGGTTGAGAACTCAAAACAAATCAAAGTTAACTTGATGATACATCAGAATGGAAGAAACTGAAACCAACAGAAAGCTCATAGCAATTAACGTCAATTTCGATAAATTGGCAGTGTTCTAATACTAATGACAATACATTGGCACCCTTTGGAACTTGTTTTGAAGCGTAATTCCTTACATACCTATCCTTAATTTTAAACCTCTATGTACATTTATGTCACAATTATTGAGGCTGGAATCGTGCCAACGAAATTGAGCATACCTTAAAGAAAGCCGAAAACATAGATTAGAGTTAATCTTTTTACCTGATGAGTCTTAAAAATGACCTATCCAAGTTAGCAACTGTCTGTGGTTTCTCGTAACACTGTCACTTCATGAGTTCCAGTACGGTACTCATATATATCACACCGGTAAATGATTCCCAGGGTCAAAAAACTCGTGAAACTACAGAAGAAACCCGTGTCTTCTGCTCTTCCTGAAATCTCAGCTACAGAGCCAATCGCAAGTGCAAATGTGTGAAGCAGCTTGCACTTTCAAGATAATGCAACTTGAGCAGATGTTTCACGTCGCTCATGCAACACACAGCCAACTGCTTGTTATTAACTACATAGGCCGAAGTGAGCCGCACATCACTTTCAGATTCTGGTATCACATCTAATCGGCAGCAAGACGGAAAAATTAACGTTCACCCTTGTCAATTTGTACCTGAATGCGTCCTTCTTTGTTAGGAAGGGAGAAACTGGCCCTTGATTAGCAACTAGCTCATACTGATCGAGCGTCAAAGTTGTCAGTTATTTTTTTCAAAAGGGAGCTGTGTTCCTTCTTTTGTTTTAGCCCTTGGAGGCCTCCAGGCAGGGAGGAAAGGTACGTCGCAGTCGTAAGCTCTGTTGACTGGGTCACAACCCTCTTCAATGACTTGGTGTGACTGCCGGGTCACACCAAGTACTGGGACAATGCCTGAATCAAGTGTCAGAAATGAATCTATTCCAGAGAAAATCATTGCTACATGCTAGGAGCTGTCATTGCTGCAAAATTTGGTCGTCTCGTTGATCGTCTCGATACTAGTTGACTTCTCAAGGTGCCAACTGAAACGAAGAAACAAAAACCAGTATAGAAGCCTCAACTAAACGAAAGGAGTAAACGAACAGGAACTCAGACACGGGCTAATGAAGGAGTTTTGAGCAGAGAAGCATAGGCTATGGCTTGTGATGTATGAAACATATGCTGCTTGCATGTAGATTGACATATCCTTTAGGAAGCACCAATGCAAAGAAACGCGCTGAAATTAGGGTAGCTACTTTCTGAGTAACCAGACAAGAAATCCTTCAACACAAATTAATTATATTAATTCAAGTGAGGATCAAAATTGAGGAGACGCTACAACGCAAACATGAGAAATCTTTGAGAAAAGGTGCTGAACTTCCTGACTTAATCCGTTATTTCTAACTCACATTCACAATCTCAAACTTCCCTGTGAACAGAATTATGCTGTCCCTCCGCTAAACTCAAAGCGTGCATCAAACGTAGCAAACAAAATTCAAAGACACCGGTTTGTCGACTTAAATTAGAGCCATGAAAGTAAGGTAGTGTGCTCTTAAAGTGACCTTTTAAGTGACCTTTTAAGAGCTGATTGCATTTGGGAGGAAGCTAAACTCCTTGAAACAATTTTCAGTAAATTTTGGTAGGAAGAAAAATGGAATTGGCATCTAACCCAAGTCATTTCATATTTTTTGAACCTTCATGGAATTAGTTATGAATTTTTGAAGTTGAAACCTAGTGGTCACTAAAAGCGACCCACTCCTAGAATGTACATTGTGGGTACATTGAAGAAAGCAAAATGTACCTCTGAGTTAGAGGTCGCTTTTAGAGCCGGGTCGCTTTTAGAACACCCTACCTTACATATAATATAGCCTTGACTGTCAAATTGTTGCTCTGAGTCTAGGGCACTAAAATGGCCTGCGTTGCATTGATCGAACCTGATTTGGGTGTCTATAATTGTGGAATGCAGATTGAATGTACGTATGTTATTTTGCTTCTGCAGCTAGCCCCTGATCCATATTGGACTAGGTAATTGCAAAGCAGGCCAAGTTATCAAAAATAATGGCCGGTTAGGACCTGCTGAGCCGTGGGCGGTGAGGTTGGCCATTATTTTTGATGACTTGGCCTACTTTGCAATTACCGGACATAATGTCAATGTAGGAGAGTTGAGCCGTTAGACTTCTTTGATTCCCTAACCAATCAAAACATGCCATAAAGGTGAAAGTCTACTACATTTAGATTATGCTAGGTGAATCCGCACTCACTAAGTTAATACCGGTTGGTAGTAGCAAAGATTTCTCTAAGATTTCTCACTCCCAAACCAATGAAATTTCCACTTCATACCGACCCTGTTGTAAATTTGCACAAGGTCCGCAATGAGCGTTATTAGTCTAAATCTGCCTCTCCTTAACAAATCGAAACAAGCCACAACTGCGAAACTCTCCTGCATTGACATTATGATTCCGAGTACCCTTTGAGGCGCCGGCCTGCCAGTGTAAGTTCTCTACCTCTTGCTGATCGACTTCATTTTTTCTCTTCAAAGCTGCTTTAATTATTGAAGAAGTTAATTTCTTCCATCTCTTCCATACATTGCTCCTTGTCCATCAGTCTCTCCTTGGCCCCATCTCGATCCTGCTCTCATCCCCATTGTTGGAGGAGTTCTCACTATCTTTCTAATAGCTGGTATGGAGCGTTCTTCCTGTGATGAATCTCCATTGAAGTCCGACTGGGAGCTCATCCCCAGCTGCGTGATATTCGCCAAGGACTCTCCGATTTAGAATCATCCTCACGTACTCATTTTGCATCATGGAGAATTTCATTAAAATGGTGATATTCCATATGCCATTTTCAAACCACACGGTTTGAACTATGTAGGACAGGTATAGATTTTAGACCACGCAATTTGAAACATCTAGGATGGGTATAGATTTTAGACCGCACGGCCTGAACTGTAAAAGTGCCAAAGTTGCGCCATTTTGATGAAATTTGCAATTTATCATAATTAAACTTAGTACTTGCAATAGAAATGTACCTCTCAATTGTCCAATATCTGAAATTTGTTGATGCTAGTGTACCTTTCAAGTACGTGGTTGAAATTGATCGCTTTTTTCTAAGGCTCACTTGCCTATTTGTGTTGATAGCTTGGACTGTGTATGGCAAATTTCATTAAAATGGCGGTATTCCATATGCCATTTTCAAACCACACGGTTTGAACCATCTAGGATGGGTGTGGATTTCAGACTGTGCGGTTTGAACCATCTTAGACAGGTATGGATTTCAGACCGAACTATAAAAGTGCCAAAGTTGCGGAATGGCACCATTTTAATGAAATTTGCCATTTAGTGGAGAGGATGAACTTCGTGATAAGCCAGCTTGGCTATAAGTTTAGCCCCTTAATGCCTCAATCCTTTTTGAATTATTGCATATTTTTGCTTATGTCTTTGTACAGAAATGTCATTTACTGCAATTTTAAGAACTTGGTCATTGAAGAAGGTTGTCTTTTCAAGATTCAAGTATTACATTGGATGAATGAGAAATTAATTGTTCTAAATAATGCCTTGAGGCCCTCCGTTCATCATTCAAAATATGGATGTCGGAGCGCTGAAGGATTAGAGCTCCGGATACTCTTAGTGTTGTTGTCAAGGGATGGAATTTTGGTTGTTTCCATTATTACTAGTGTGCCATGTGCCATTGCCACATTATAATAAAATGAAAATGAAAATAATTTTCTAATTCACAAAAACTTCAAAATTCAATACCTTTTCAATCCTAACTTGAAACACCGTGAAACAAAGTCTATGCACCCCTCCTTGTTGAGGGCTTTTTAATGGTACCACGAACGCACCCAAGAGACACAAGATTCTAGAGATCTTACTATAACTAATAAAACAAAATAAACAAACAATTTAATTTAAGGTATGGATTTTATCCACACCACATGCATTAAATTCAAACTACAATATGATCAAATTCAATTTCTACTTCATAATATTGAGTAAGCTTAACCTATAGCTAGGCTGGCCTTCTTCCAAGAAAATTATATGAAATATTTCATATCACTTTGTCCATAATTGAAATGATGTAGAATGTTTCACATTCATCACTAGCTATAGGGTAGTATAATATCTGAATAGTAGCTTCAACACTGAGGTGTCAAATATTTTATTCAAGTACAAAAATAATTTTTAGTGCTTTAAAATATATTTTGAAATATTCAACAACAAATTCAAAGAAAACAATATTCAACATTTATCTCAAGTAGCTTCAAAAGCCACTTATTTTTATGTACAAAAAGTGGAGAAGACATGATCTTTATGTAAGTGGTAAGGTAGGAGGTAAAATAATCCATGTGGGATATGTAAATTAGGATTAGTAGAATTTCAACTGCTCATAGCTAAGTTAAAAGAAAGAATTGGGGTCAAAGTAGAATTTTAGACCTTATTTAAGTATAGTGGAAAAAAATTGAAAAAACTTTGAACTAAGTTAATGTGGAAAATTAAGCTAACTTTCATCACCAAAAATTGTTTGAGATTTCAAATCTCCGATCAAAAGTTATAGACAAAGTTTGGAGAGCGTTTGGAATGGAAATTTTCTTTGGCATTTTCAATCATCTTCTTTGAATTCTGTCCATAAATTTTATTTTTTTGGAGTCTCAAAAACACAAAAAAAATTGGAGATGAAAATTAGCTTGATTTTCTAACTTTTATTACTTCAAAGTTTTTTTTAAAAACTTTATTCTACTATGCCAAAATGAGGTTTAAAATTCTACAATGAACACAATTCCTACGTTACTTCTGACAATGAGCAGTCAAGCTCTCATTTTCACATTATCCCATATCCTTTCGGTTCATGACAAAAAATAGATTTCATAATAAAATCAATATCGCCATTTATTCCCATGAAGTGTCAATGAAGCAATCTCTTTATTTTGCCACCAAACTTTTTCTTAATGGCACATTGTCAAATGACAATTGGTATTTGAATTGATTGATTCTTTGGATTTTTTGGCAAACCATCTTTACATTTATTTGTAGATTTGACTGTTTGGTCCTTGGATTAGCAAAAAGAATGAAGCATACCCTAAAGGTTTTGCCACTATAATGGTATGGTAGTTTACTTTAATCATTAGAAGAAAATTGTGTTGGTTTCAACAAAAACTACTTGATGTTTTTGTTGTATCCAATGCAAAATTTCAGATTCCAACACAGAAATTGCGTTGGATACAACACAAACATCAAGTAGTTTTTATTTAAACTAACACAATTTTCTTCTAGTGGATTCTCCTTAGTATGTTGTGGATGAATTTCATGGAAGAGGATTCGAGAGAGGAAATAGTAACCCCTCTAAAGGCTACTGAATATATTGTGGATTTTTTGAGCAAATTTTTGCTAAAAAATTATGCAAATATTTTTTTATAGAAAATATTTTGTGAGATATTTTTCTTTTTTCAATGGATGAAATTGTAGAACGCTAATAAATTTTGGAATGGTATCGCTCTATTTTGGATGAATGTACACTTTTTGGAATGAATAAATAAATTTTCATCCATTTTAGTTGATGTAAATAGCTTCATTATTCCAATGAAGATTGCTTTCTACACTTTTCAAAATAAATGAAAAAAAATCCCGCTATTGAATGCTATGTATGTTGTCTATAGAGAATCCCCTCTTAAATGCACACTATGTTCCCATTCATGAGTTAAGATTTGTAAATCTCCATTAAAGTGTTTGGTGAAAGAATTTCCAATATTTATCATTGATTTATAACAAAGAATGAGGAAAAACAAGGATTTTTGCTAAAGTAGGAGGTGCAGAAATTGCCCATTTCAAAGCATATTGGCTTAGGATCTCTTCTATGTGGATCAAAACATTTTCAAAAAATTTAAAAAAAGAAGAGAGGGAGACATATCAATCACAATTTGATTTGTAATTTTTAAACTTAAATTGAATTAGTTAGGATTTTCTAACACTCTCTTTAGTAGGATGCTATTGAAGGCCATAGATACTACCATTAAATGTCAAAAATGGTTTTTCATCAATGGTGCAAATGGATATAAAAATGAAGGTGTCCAAACTTTAAACTGGAACAACATGGTGCATGTAATTGCCTAGGATGTCACAAAGTATCCCACCACTCATAGTTGCACAATATTTACATTGAAATTTTATCTACTTTCAAATCAAACTCAACCCCCAAACACTCGTAAAATTGTGCAAGAGTGATCCCAAATTGGCCCCAATTCATCACTAGACAATTTTTCATTCCTATAGAGTAGAATTGTCTAATACTGCCACCTATAAAACCCTTCCATTTGCGTTACTTAGTGGCCTATCCATTACTACAGTCTTAGCAACCCTTTATCATGATGGCAATGAACTTAGGGAGCGGTAACGTTAGCCCCTGCTTTAATAAAGGTCTATTCATGCTTTAACATTTTAGCTTTGAAAAGTCAAGAAAAATTCACTTTTAGTAGGAATGTCATTCTTATTGCAAATGACTTCTCTAAAAACTTTTTTATCTTTGAAAAATATGGGAACCAACAAATAAATTCTCCAAAGTATCTAAATAGCAAATCTGTGTGGTAATAGGCTAGTCTACCTTATAGAGCATTTCCATTGAGCCTTTGGAGGTCCTGAATAGGACGGGTTTGAGGTTTCCATTGCATAGTGTTCAACTTTTGAGTGTCTAGTACCTCCTTAGCCTCCAATCCATGATTTTCTGAAATATGAATCTAGAGGGCCTGGTTGTTGGGCTAGAGGGGTGCAATATTAGGAAGGCAACAAGATGAATAGTGTAGTTTCTTAAAATTTGGCTGCATCGATGGAAGGAGCAATCAGATGGTGATCAACTGTTTTCAAAATTATGCTTAATCAAGCATTCCGTGGTGCTTAATTAGGCATTTTGTGGAAGCTTTGGATCCTGTTAGAGCATCTTCACTGCATCAACATGACCAGGAACGTGAAAATCTTTTCCTAGATTGCAGTTGCGAGACAATTGTTGTTTTGTCTTTTTCTCTTCCGGAATTGCCGTAGTGCAATCCACGCAACACCCCTCGGCAACGCCTTATCCAACTCATTTTACATCATTATTGATGTCATGAAAGAGAATGATTCTTCCATTGTCTAAAGGTTGAGTTGTTGCGTGAGGTCTTGTATGGGCGTAAAAGACCTTGAAAATGACATGGATGGGGCCTTGTAGCATTGTCTAGGAAAATTCGAAAGCCTTTTGCATTGATGAGGTGGAGCCCAAAAGTGTCGCCTTCCCGCAACAATCGCGTTTTTGTTTGTGATGGCGATGCTCTTATAAGCGCAATAGAAACCTTGTTATTATAAAAATCCACTTGGAAGGTCTTAGGAACTTCCAACCCACTTCCAATTTTGGTACCTCCAAAGGCCCAATGGAACCTGGCCCTTAGTAACAATTCATGGTGTATAACCCCTAAAAGATTTGATCCACTGTGAAATGGTCAAACTTCCTGTCTGAACTAAATGTAGCCTTTTAAATTGTGTTCAAACAAAAATCTTATACTTTTATTACTTGAAATTCTGAATCATATATCATTGTGAGAAATTTCAATTTGTTTCGTGAAAAAATGTAATTGTTATCATTTTCGTTGCAAAAATTGAATATAAATAAGTAAAAATAGCAAAAACAATTCAAATGATTTGAAATTTTTCAAGAGATTTAAGTAGAAATGGAAATTAGTGTGAAATTTTTTCAATTTGTTATTTTATATTTTACACCCAAAACAGACACCACAAAGACTTTGAAGTCAAATTTGACTATCAAACCAAATTTATCCTTTTATTTAATAAATGTATAAAATTTTGATATTTTTTGGTAATGGAAAAATGTATTTTTTATTTATGATTTTTTTTTAAATATTTTTTTATAGAAAAATCAAATTATTATAATTTTTTAAAGCTAAAGGTGGAAACCAAATTATATCAATTATAATATATATTAGAATAATCTATAATTTTTTATCATTAATGAAGGATAGAATGAGAAGCATAATTTTATTATTTAGATACAAAATAAATTTCAAAAAAATAATATGAATGAAAAACACAATAGTTTATGTGTTATTTGGATTTTAACACATAGAGCTTTCGATTGCAATAACTCTTTTAATTTTGAACATTTTTCAAAATTTTGAAATGGAGTAGAAACAAACTTGTCAAGCTTCATTTTCTTAGTTTAAATCAAATTTCAAAAAGTAGTTATTTTGAAAGTTACAATCAAGGTTGACCAAGGCTCATCCACTTTTGGGATGCGTGGACCTTTAGAAAAAAACCTAGGTTTGGAGCACTTCTTGAAGCATGGGCAGAATATAAACAGACTTCTTTAAACATGTGTCAATATCCTATGTGTAGGTCAATTTCATAAATAACTAGGAAAAATTTGGAATATGCCTAAAATTTTAAAAAATTGTACAACTTCTTCTGAAAATCTAACAAATTTTTTTTGTAGCTAATTCTAAATATCCAAAAACTATCCTTGAGAAAATTTAGAAAAAAGGAACAAATATACCCATTAATAGAAAAAAATCAATCCAAAATTAGGAGTGTTGAAAAATTAGGAAGTCAAAGCAAAGTGCCCAAAGCCAAGAAATCCAAATCAAGCTACTGAAAGCTACTGAACAGTCCGAATTCTAAAATTAATCCTTGGAAAACGCACTAGTGGCTGTGGAAATCATCCCTTTGGTTACTGTGTGATTCATTTGCTTAAAAAATTGCAAAAAACACTCATAAATTGGAAGTCAAACTATTGTAGAAGACCTTCCCTTTTTACAATAAAAATTTCGGGGATGAATAGTTGTACTTTTGTCCTACTAGAAGAATTTTCTGTCATCCATCAAATGCCAAACATCTGCCGCGGCGTTTATGGGTTATATAATTTTGGGTCAAGTTCAAAGCAGTTCGACGAGCCTCTTTCCCCCCTCCCCCTCCCCATCCCCCCCTGTTTTATCCTTAGAGAAAACGCAAGAATTTTTTTATTTGCGAGACATGATAAAATTTGCAAATTCTGAGTTCATATTTGCAATCAAAGGCCCCTAATTAGCTATAGAAGGAGAGGTCTAAAACATACCCTAGAGATAGCTCAAAATAGGGGTTCTTTTTTTTCTACTTTCACTCCTAGCTTTACCTCCGTAGAGAGGCTCGTCAAACTAAGATAGGAGGCTGTAAAACGGAGCGGGCATTAAAATGGAACATGACTCATAGGTACATTTTTCTTTCTTCAATGTACCACCTATGCACATTTCAAGAGGTGGTCCATTCTAATGACCACAAATGACCACTTTTTTTCAACTTCAGAAATTTCATAACTAATTCCACAAAAGATCCAAAAAATATGAAACAACTTGGTTTAGATTTCAACTCCACTTGTCTTTTAAGGAAAATTTACTGAAAAATATTTCAAGATGTTTTACCTCCCCAATATTCAGTTTCAGCGCTTAGATGCTCCATTTCTGGACCTCCTACCTTACTTTAGACTCTACCATGAGTTTGCAACCAATGGAGTGTGACCTGAACGTACGGTAGCTGCCGATTCCCATTCCCATTCCATGCCTGGTCCATTTAAGTTCCTCAATCTTTTACAGTCCCTTTTTCCGCTCCTTTATTACGGCCGCCGCAGGTTGCAGAGCCTATCCAGAGCCTGGCAGGGGATCTAGGCTTTCGACAACTCAACTCGGGGTCAGTCCTTGGCAGTTCGGGCAGACAGTAGGCTACTAGCCTACTAGTAAGTTGTTCAGGTAGTTGGTCAGGGCTCCGTCCGTCCGTCGGGCACTCACACATTCATCCATCCATTCAAACGCCCGCCTCACTCAGTTCCCGTGCACGCATTCATCCATCCCATGCACATCCATCCCAAGTGCTTCTTTTTCCTCTCTCTCCTCCTGGGCCATCACGGGAAGCCTTTGTGCAACACCAGCCAGCCTGTGCACGGCAAGATCGGAGCCCATGTGTGACGCCACCACAACCGAACCTGAACCGGGCCCGCCAGAAATGCAGCGGCCGCTAAAAAGTTTGAAAATTGTATATGTATGCCGTTGCCACAGTCAAAATAAAAGTAAAATTTTTTTTTTCTATTTTTTAACTCGTAGAAATTCTAAAATTACAAAAACTTTCACATTGTGAGTTGGAACATCACAAAACAAAGCCCATGTACCCCTCATCGCCAAGGGCTTCCCATACTACCAAAAACACGATCAAGGGACATACGGTCAAGAGATCTCAATGCCAATGTAACAAACCAAACCAACCAACAACCGAACTGAAGGTATGGATATGGAATTATTATTTTTACCCTAAAATAAAACTATAAATAAAATTATAATTATAATTGAAAAGGTAGAAAAACCTTCTTAAATTAATTTAAATTTAAACTACTAACTTATTTGTTTTGTCTTTTGGTTCTGGGCTCCTGGGCTCCTGGCATTCCAGTTTTCAACTGCCTGGACAGCCTTTTGTTTACAGGCCTCCAGGCCTCCAGCCCCAGGCAGGCCGCTTTCCGTACCTTCACATCAAACCACATATCGCGGGAATTGACGGTACCGGCACCGGTACCGCTACCAGTTCTGTCAGTCTGTCTGTTCTGTCACATCGAGAGCAATCGAGCGCAAGTTTGCTGGTGCGCATTGCATTGCAAGCTTCCTTGCATTTATCGCCTGGCTCGCAACCGATTGTTGCCAGAAGCCCCCTGCCGCCGTCGCCATCGCCAGGTGGGCCTTTGCATTGGCTGCATTGGGTTTGAATTCCATGACTTGGGAGATCCTCTTGGTGTCGTCGTTCGGGTGGTTCTCCGGGTGTTGAGGTTATCGGTCGCTCTGTTGGTAGTCTTTGCAGTACTTGTGATTCCGTTTAAAGCGTGACGAGATTTTCTAATTTTTTTTTGTGTATATGGTGCCCAAGGTTGTGGCTTTTCGGCATTGTGGATCGGTCGCAGTGTTCGTGGTTTGCAGTACTTGTGACTCCTTCTGAAGCGTGACGAGATTTTGTAATTTTGTAATTTTTTTTTGTGTATTTGGTGCCCAAGGTTGTGGCTTTTCGGCATTGTGGATCGGTCGCAGTGTTCGTGGTTTTGCAATACTTGTGATTCCTTTTGAAGCATGACAGGATTTTGTGATTTTTTTGTGTAAAGGGTGCAGTACTTGTGATTCCGTTTAAAGAGTGACGAGATTTCGTAATTTTTTTTTGGGTATATGGTGCCCAGATTTGTGGGTTTTCGGCATTGTAGATCGGTCGCAGTTTTTGTGGTTTTGCAGTACTTGTGATTCCATGAAAGCGTGACGAGATTTTGTATTTTTTGTGTTGATGGTGCACAGGGTTTAGTGAGGAGGTGGGGAAGAAAGAGACGGTGGTAGCGATGGGAAAGGAAGGGGCGGCTCATTTGGTGTCCAACATCGGCGGGTTGCTTGCCAAGGAGGAGGTCCTCAACTCCACGGAAGCGTACGTTTCGTGTCTGAGCTTGTTTTTCTTTAACCTTTGATGCATTGTGAGCTGGGTCTCGTGACAGAACGCACGAGATTGTCGATTGGTACCTCAGATCAAGCTGGAGATCAAGGCAGCAGGGTTCCATTGTTATGCTGCACGATCTTTTTTGTTGTAGCGTAGACAACCTGGTTCTTCTGCACCCCAATTTCTCGTCTTTGCGGGATGTTTCGAAGCATTTGCAAGCTTTGGGATGCGGTACCTCTGTAGAGAATATACGTGCAGACTTCTGTCGTCCTGTTGCTGTATTGTAGCGTAGGCAACCTGGTTCTTGTGCTCCCCAATTCCTTGTCTATGCGGGCTATTTCAAAGCATCGGGGAGGTTTGAGTGAGGAGGTCTTTCATGCGTATCTCTTTTGTGAATTCGTTACCGAAGAGATAAGACCTGAAATACTCTTTTAGAGTATAGATTATCATATACTGCTGCTGGTTCTTTTTCCACGTGTGACCATCACGACGTTTCCATTTCCTCGTGAGCGTGACAGTTAAGAGTTCTTTAAGAATTGTTTATCAATTTTTCGGTTCACCTCATTTCTTAATGCTTTTTAAATTTTTTTAATCACAATGTGTAGTCCTTTGTACTGAAGCACTTTCAACTACGTCCGGGTGAAGGAAGCATTTATGTATTTGATTCGATCTGGACGGAATTTTGGTGTTGGTGTCTTGGTGTTTCCAGGTACGAAAAGTATCATTCTTTCCACGGTGGTGAACAGAATGCCAGAAAGTCGAACTATGCTGATATGGTAAGGAGGGCAGCCCTTTACACCACTTCTATTGAAACTTTGGTGACTTTTTTGCAAAATATGGCTCTTGATTTCATTTTTGTCTGCTATTCTGTTTCACGACAGGTGAACAAGTACTACGATCTTGTCAACAGCTTCTATGAGTACGGTTGGGGAGAGTGTTATCACTTCGCCAACAGGTAATTGGATTTTTCCAATCTGTTTTTTTATTTAGCTTTTTCAAGCTTCATTACGTTATGTACCAGTTTTGGATAGTTCCTTTTCCTCTTGGCTTTGGTGAGGTACTATTCATCTTGTTAAAGCTCTGATCCTGCTTTGTCACTAAGCTTGTGCCTACTCTGGGATTGCTTTACTCTTAATTTTGCAGTATTATTGCTTTTTAGGTTTCGCAGTATTATTGCTCTTTTCCACATTATCATAATAACCGGCTTCTTAACTTCATGTTAACCCCTAAGTGCTTAACCTAAAAGTAGGAAGTTCACTTGGAACCTAATTGTTGATTACAGTAATTTTCAAATATGTTTCTATAGTTTAAAAATGTAGTGTATGATTTCTTCCTGACTCGTAACTGCTTGAAGCTTCTTAGCTGATCTATTCCAATATGGAATCGACCTCTTTCGGCCATTTGTGCACTTGTTGAAAAAGTAGTACGTGAGTGGCGTGGATAGAGCATCAAAGACACTGGGAGGCAGGAGTTGGGATGGAATGTTATCTGTTCATGAAGAATACTTCCTCTTCTTACAATATCTCCTACTGGCAAGAATATCTCCTACTATAACCTTCCGTCTGCAGATGGAATGGGGAGTCTCTTCGTGAAAGCATAAAACGACATGAGCATTATTTGGCCCTGCACCTCCAATTGAAGCCAGGGATGAAGGTTAGCATCGTACTCCCTCTTTTTGTAGTAGCTAAACACATCTATTGCTTGGACAGCCAGTTCACCATTTATTTCAATTGCTGCGAAGTGCACTAAATTCTTTTTATTGCATACTCCTGCTTTTAAATTATTTTAATGATTCGTGGAGTGTCTTCTTCTCTTATAAAGCAATTAAAATTTATAATACATTGGAGTCGACTATGCACGTGATTTTGCTGTTAGACTCGTATACTTGAAAACTGATATTTGACATTCATTTTGACGGCTTGCGAAGGTTTTGGATGTTGGCTGTGGAATTGGTGGACCAGCCCGAGAAATAGCAGCATTCAGGTTAGAACTGTCGTTTCACTAGAAATCGCTTGTTAATGCGGGCAACCTGTTCCAAGTTGTATCCTTGTCAAGACAATCCGGGCAATCTTTTTACTCGTGGGAATTTGGGACCAACTTTCTGGATGTCAGTGGGGCATCTGTTACAGGTCTGAACAATAACGAAACTCAACTCACCCGAGCCAAGGTATATTTCTATTTTTTACTGCTAATTTTTTGTGGAACCATCTCTGTTTTTGTTGCATCTGTTTCTGAAATAATGTTTTGCCTTTGATAGTACCTATTCTATTTTCCCATATGCATTTTGCATTTCCATTTTGAGTATCAGCAATCTATCATGGATTATGAAATTTCATCTTTTAAGCTCATGTGCCTGGTTGTTTAGGTCTTAACAAAGAAAGCTGGACTGGACAACCTACTTGACTATCTGAAAGTAAGTATTTGTGCACGTCCTTCTCAATAATATTGCAACTGCCCAGCTACTTCCTCTGTTATTAAGTTGGGTAGAACTGCTTAGGACGCTGCAGATGTCGCTACTTTTAACGCCGAAGCGCTGCTTTCAGATCTATAGGAATATGTCGTTTACGGATTTTACAAGGAAACAAATGTACAAATGTACAAATGGAAAATTGTAATCGTACCCTTCGTTTCCAAATAATGGTAGTATGTATCGAAAATTACAACTATCCACATTTAACTTCCAAAATAAACTCTATTATTAACTTGGGTCAATGTTCATCTAAGTGTCAGTCGTTTACAGTTTTTAAAATGAGATTCTTGACTAATCGCCTCCATTGAGGAGTGAGGACTGATGAGCTGCTGTGGGGTATGAACACAGGCAGATTTCATGAAGATGCCAGTCGCTGATAACACCTACGATGCTGTTTACACCATAGAGGCTTCGTGTCACGCTCCAGATCCTGTAAGCATCCTTCATGCTTTTGTGCACTCTTGCCACCTCAATTTCAGATTTGCTTTTGCGGAGGAACATTGCGATCTAATTTGAATCTGATGACCGTTTATTGGAATGGAAAATATCTGTGCAGGTTGCCTGTTACACCGAGATTTTGAGAGTTCTAAAACCAGGGCAACTGTTTGCTGGTTATGAATGGTGCATGACAGATGCATACAATCCTGAAAACAAGGATCATACACGCATTAAGGTTACAACCTGAACAGATCTAATTTTGCCTAATTTCGAGATGACTGGAATGGGACATTGAGGAGCATTAGTTCAACTGTAATTTTGGAATTGTATTCTCAATATGCAGCCTTCTAGGTACTATTTAAATTTTTTTTGCAATTTACAGGAGGAGATAGAACTTGGAAATGGCCTACCTGACATCCGCACAACACGGCAGGTTCTTGATGCCTTGAATGCTGCTGGGTTTGAGGTACAATTCTGTTACTTCAGTTTCAGAGTGCTGGCAGTTTCTGGACATTTATTTGCCAATTCTCATTTTGTAACAGTATTCTATTTGTAGTTCTTTAAGTCAATCTGGCAATCCTGGTGGGATTCCCTTGTCAATTGTCTTCGATGTTGTCCTGTTTTCCATGAGCTCCCTTGAAAACATGACCTCTGCTGAGCAGGTTCTAATCGAGAAGGATTTGGCGAAAACTTCCCAAGTGCCGTGGTACCAACCATTGGATCCGAACCACTTCTCACTTTCCACATTGAAACTGACTCCTATCGGTCGCTTCTTCACTCACAATATGGTGTGGTGCACTTGAAATCATATTTTTCCATTCTGTTTCACATATTGAGAGAATGCATAGTCTGTTCCCTGATGAATCATACTTACTGTGTTATCCACTCAATATCCTTACTGTGGCCGTTGAAATCGTGTTCCTTTGCTCTTGTTGATGATGTTTCCTTGGCTGTGAACTCTTAAACCTGCAGGTGCGTGTTTTGGAAGCCGTGAAGATTGCTCCTGAGGGAAGCCTCAAAGTAAGCTCTTTCTTGGAGCAGGGACTGTTCGGACTTGTCAATGGTGGCAGGTGGGTCTCTCCTTAGTGTGCTCAAACCTGAATCTGCATCATAATTTAATTTCAATCTTCTCGAGTGGACTTACATCAGGTGAATTAACACTGTTTTTTTCCCTTGCAGAATGGAATTATTCACTCCGATGTACTACTTTCTTGTGCGGAAACCTCTCGACTCCAACTTAACTTCCGTAGAGTGATTCTTGCTCAACAGCATAATGTCTGATAGGGGCGTAGGACACAATTTGAAGCGCTTCTCGTAGCGACGTTTCTTTTTCTTACCATTCAGCACTCTCATGCGTAGTCTTACATTGAATTTTGTCAGAGTACCTTCTATTCTGTTTCACTCCGAAGCGATTTAAATTTTTTTAATTGCCGCTAGGACTTTGTTTGTGAATTGGATTCTTGTGCCTTGTCTGTTTCTGGACTGCACTCAAATCTTTCTATTGCAGTGTTGCCGTCAGTTTCTCATTATTAGTATATGGGGGCAGCCTAGAATAAATTTCGATACGATTGCAATACTGTACCAGGTGCTGCCAGAGTTTCTGCACTGCTGTCTGTAAATTTGGCTTCATTTTGGTGTCACATGTGCTTTCGCTCATGTTTCTTGAAACGCTTTGTACGTTTCAAGTCTTCCAGTTCCAGACTAGATTTGAAAATTTGCTGCTGCTGAGTTGGAGAAAGTGCCACACAGTGATTCTCCTGTAACTTAAGGCTGTTTTGCCCCCCCTCAGCCCCAACCTTAACCTGCTTCTGACCACTCAGTCCCCATGGAGCTGCCCATCAGTGTGTCAGAGCATCTGCAGTTTACACCGCAAAATATGAAATTAACTTTTGATTTATGTGGACTTACAGGCAGAATTAGGAGTTTGCTCTGACGCCATTGCTGAAAATTTTTTATTTTAAAATCAGCGTACAGTAGAATCTCTCTAAACTGGTAGGTCGTGGACAAGATCAATTAGGGAGGTTTATTTGTGTATGGAGGATTGGCTTAGGGAGGTTCTACTACATAAGGTAGACAAGCCTATTACCACCTTGATTAGCAATCTAAAATCTTTAGGGCCAACTCCAAGAGGAACACAAATCAAATCTAAGTGGAATTACAATTTTTCGATGAAAATTGTAATTTTTGTGAATTTTTGAAGTGGTCTGACCTGAAACTACAAAATCTCTCATACAGTGGAGTCATGAATGTCCTATAAACAACTTGCATGATTGCCTTTCTATGTAGCTAATGCCAGCAAAGTATAGGATTCATACATTACCCCTTGTTGGCATTATCTCCTAATGACCCAAGAGGGTATATTTCAAAATGGGCCAAAATTGCCAAAAACTTAAGCAATGTTTTTGCTCATTTTTTCTTGAAATTGGATAGAATGTAATCGTAGGATCTTGAAGTTCACATTGAAAGTGAGCACCTCGCAAAATCTTAGATTATTTAATTGCACGATTTAGGAAATATTTAAGTTTGAAATTTTATTTGTGTCAATGGAAATACAAGGTAGTGAACTTTGAAGGAGCATATTTTTGTGAGCATATTTTTGAAGTGATGCCTTTTGTGCTCATTGAAAGACAAGAGAGTTGACAATGTACATGTAAAGTTTTACAACATTCTAAGCATTTGTCAATTCATGGTGGAGCTTGCAATGCGCAGTGATCACTGAAATGAGAGTAATATTTGTAAGAAAAAAAGAATGATACTTCATTGTCTTTTGAACTCCTTATATCTATCCTTGAACTCCTTATATCTATCCTTTTTGAGGTGGATCTAACCTTCTTGAGGTGGGCGAGAATCAAATTAGCTAGTTAACTTTTTAGTCCATGTCCAAAATAAATTCCAAAAAATGAGTTGTAAACTATAATACACCACTTAACCACCACTTTGAAAATTTTTACAAGACGGAGTTCAATTTGCAATCGGAATTTGATGAAACTACCACCATTGAATTTATAACACAATCTATTTTTAGAATTTTTTTTTTTTTTTTAAACTCAAAATTTGAGAATGAGTAGTTCAAAAATGAAGGGTAGCAGCCAAATTATGGTTGTTTGGGTAATTAGGGATTAATGCAGTGAGTTTGTTAGAAAATGAATGGATTTGGATGAGTTTTGGGGTAGAATTGGAGCCAAAAGTAAGATGAAGGAATTAGGCAATTGGCGGAAATGGAGTACTGTAGTCTACCTTAGTGAAGTGTGAGAAATGGCCACATCATGAAGGCCTAAAAAAGTTACATCTTGCAACCCCAAAACCGGCACTTTTTGCTACTAAAAGGAGGTTTCAATACACCAAAGAATGCAACATTTGGATACCGTATGCAAAAGTTATAAATGGTCAAAGTTCCTATTGATAGATGTTTTTAAACCATTTCTTCCACATAGGTACATATTAATTTTGGAGATGTACACAACATGATGATGACGGTTTTGTATTGGTGGTGCATTGGGGGCCCACTTTATACTATGGAGTTTGTTTAGCAGCTAACCTAATGCATGAGTGACATGTCACAAGAATAGGAAAGAAGAACATTGAAGAAATATGAAAGGCAATGAACAAAAACTCCCTGTAACTTTGACCTAAAAAATCACACTACATCTTTGAATAAATAACAAATGAAAAAAGAAAAGAAAAAAAGAGCATGCTCCCAATGCAATGCAAATCTGCAACAATCATTCATTTGCCTCCAAAAAAAATTCTCCCTCTATCCCAAAATGATCTTCTACTTGGATAAAATGTTCGGGATTAAGGCTAAAAAATAACATTATTTCAACCAATTTCTAAGTATACTAAGGAAGCTATTATCCATTCATTGAAACTTTAAAAACAAAAATGATCATTTTTGAGCAACTAGAAGACCATTTTAGGACAAAAATATTAAGGGGAACCCGTAAATCATTTGGGGATGGACGGAGTAAAAAAACAATCTGCAATGAACAGCAATGTGTTTCCTCATCCACGTGCTCACTCTCACCTTTTTTATGTTTCTTATCTCATTCATCTAGAAGGAAGTTGAGTAAAATGACATGTGCATGTGACTTGAAGTGGGCCTTCCTTGAAATCAAAAAATGTAACTCAAGTTGAAAAGTTCACCTATTTAGTCAAACTCCATGTTGTGTAAAGGATATAATAAAAAAAATGAAGTTGTCCAACAATAACTCCTATCATGATTTAAGCATGGGTGAGAAAAAACTTGACCATGTGTACGCATTACAAAACCAAGTGGGATCACTTTTTGACACCTTGAGTTGAGCACCAGATTTCTTGATTATTATTCCTACATCCATGTGAGTATGTTTCAAAACTATATTTCACTTCGATATTTAATTTTTCTCCTACTCTATACAAACTCCATGATTACATATAAACTTCATCCACTAAGGTAGGAGGTCCATAAATCATACCTTTAAGCCTACCCACCTCATCAATGGCAATAAAAGATATTTCAATGAACATGATGTCACTCATTCCTAGATAGGGGACACATATATATAAAACCTGATCAATTTATAGATCTCCTACGTTAAAACCATTTACTTTGACAATCCAATCATCCCAAGTAAAATAGATACCAAATGTATATACTTTACAAGCTGCAAAGAAATTCATCCTAGAATCAAGCTAACACTAGAACTATACAAACACTATGTCTATTACTCACAAACTCTATGAATGCCGATTGAATCCTACATTTTGCCTAAAGAGCAACGTACTGGTAAAAGAAAGAGAGGAGTGTAATGGTACATAGAAATGATGATCTAAGTGCTTGATATTTGAGGAAGTCAAGTATGGTGGGTACCCCCAAAATTGCCACTTTTTGCTACTATGCCTAATTACTATTATTAAATTGGTCAAATTTTCACATTCTCTTGGTTGGCAAGTAAAAGGAATTTCTAATGCACTAAAGAACTTGACATTTGGATACCATATGCAAAAGTTGTGAAGGATCAAAGTTTTTGGGATATAGGTTCTAAAATCGTTTTTTCTATATGGGTACATATTGATTTTGGAAATGTACACAGTGATGATGGGAGCCCCCCTTATATGACATCACTTAAGCCAAAGTGAAGCAATAAGATACGCTAAATTCTCAATTCTCATGGTTGAGGCTTGATTCATGAGGTTGACGCAGTTCAAGGTAGTCTACTCTTAAAGCAACTTTTTAAGAGCTGATATTTTGGGGGAAGCTAAACTCCTTCAAAAAAAATTCAGTAAAATTTTGTAGGAAGAAAAATGGAATTGGCATCTAAATTAAGTTGTTTCATTTTTTTTGGACCTTCATGGAATTAGTTATGAATTTTTGAAGCGGAAATGCAATGGTCACAGAAAACAGCCACCTCCTGAAATGTACACTATTGGTGCATTGGAGAAAGCAAAATGTACCTCTGTGTAAGTAGTTGCTTTTAGAACAAGGTTGCTTTTAGAGTATCCTATCTTACTAAGTTTGTACAAAGTGGCTTTGCAATACAACTTAGTATTTGGGAAAAGCTAGTTCTAAGTTAGGCATTGGAATTGTAAATAGACTTGTTTGCAATTTGAAAACATCGAAAAAAACCCAATGAAAAAATCTATATAATTTCTATTTAGAGTGAAAAGTAAATAAAATAACTTGACTTGGTATTTGAAAAAACGGTTTGATAAGGGAATTAAAAAGAAAATAGCTGGTAAAACTCAAAATATATCTCAAAATCTGATATAGTTCCTTTGGGGTTGATTATGAGATCCAACTCCAATTAACCTTTCGGAGTACAATAGTATTTTCTTCTTCTTCTTGAAACACATGGACAAATTCCATTGATAAAGGAAAAAGCATGGGAAAAAGTATACGAAACCAAAATACCTTGTCCTTGGTGAAGATTTTTACATTTTCAAAAACATTTTCAAAAGCACCTTTTTAATAACAACCAACCAAGGCGAGAGTGAGCAAGTCCAAAAGTGAACCACAATAGCATACAAAGCCTACTATCAAAGTCAAGTATAACAATTTTCAATAAGGATTCTCTTGAGAAATTTATTGGCTTTGGACTGAAGAAAAAGTGGCCTCGCATAGAGCAAAGTTGTAAATGAGGAAGTTTGACTAGCTACCTTTTTGGAAAAGAAAGCTACTTTTTGATTTAAAAATAGAAAAACCATCCAATTCTCCTTGAATTCCGATCCACTCTCCCAAGAATTTTCCACTCTTTGCTTGATCCTTGGATTAGAAAAATAGACCGAAATCATTTTTTATATTAGCCCTTGTTGAGACCATAAAGACATTTCACTACATCACTCTATAACCACTTAGTAAAATTGGGTAAACATCAGTGCACAAAAATCGAGACAAAAATACAAAGTCATAGGATTTTGAAGGTTAATAGGTATTGCATTTTTTTGGTCATTTGAATGAAAGTAGGAAGTTAGAAGATTGATAGATATCGCATAATACTACAATTTTTTCCCTCAATTTTTAATTTCCTTCTCAAATTCTATTTAAATATCAATTTTTTTTTACAATTGTACATATACTTCCATATTTCTAAACCAATGGAATATGTATTATGTCAAGTCTATTTATTTTATATATTAATCTTTTCCATGTTTGTTTAAGTAGCTATTATATTCAATACAAGATTGTAAATATTCTAAAACAAAAAAAATGATTTTTTTACTTTGGACATTATTTCAAATATGATTTAATTTTCTATTAAGTATCACAAGCTTTGTTTGGGCCCGCAGTGTGAAAATTATTGGACTTTAAAGTTTTTATAAATTAAAAAATTAGAAAATTATTTTTATTTTTATTTTATTATACTATGGCAACAACACAGGGGATACTAGTCCATAATGAAATGAAGCTCTCTTCAATCCAATAAATTTAATTATTGGGAATAAAATACTCAATACTTGATGAATATTTTTATCAACCACAACATTTTCATAGATTGCCCCTTTTCCTTTGAATAGTATTGATATCTAAGCTCTTGGTAAAAATCTTCATCAAGAGTAAAAACTTATAGCATTTTCAAATCAAAGATTGAATATTGTAACACTAAATTTTCATTGATTAGTATAGTGGAATTCCAAATGTAAATGAATTTGAAACAAATTCAATTTTGGGCATTTGCAGATTTGTTAATTCAATCCAAACGTGGTTGAAATTTGATCATGACATGCTAAATTGCATTTGCATTTTTACCATGTCATGATCAAATTTCAACCAAGTTTTGACACAATATGGCCTTTCTTACTTTGATACAATTATTTATCAAACTTGTAGATATTGAACCCTATAAAATCTACAAAGAATATAAACTAGAGGCTATAAAATGCCTTTTACATTTTTCACCTTTTCCACAATTTGTATTTTGTCTTTTTAGCTTTTACATTTTCAACCTTTTATAGTTTTGAACTTTCACTATGAAGAATTGCTTTCTTCAACTTATAAATAAGAAGTTGTGCCAATAGGCTATGTCAAGCCAAATGAGAACAAAAGTTTAGAGTTCGTACAAACTTTATTTCTACAAATATTACACATTTGATTGCAAATATAGCATTAAAAACATAATTTCTCAACTACATTTTGCTCATACAATTTGTCATGGCTACTTGACCTTGTCAACAAAACACACTCAACACATGGCATCCAAATCTTGCACGGATGTTGAATTTTCAAATCTTTCTATTGATTTTTCACATCTTTCACTTTGAAAGTTGCAAATGAATTAGGAGAAAATGATACCTCGTATGAAGAATCAAGAATAGTTGAAAAAAAAAACTATAAGGGCTCATGCATTGTCTCATCATTTGCAAAAGCCTCACCATTGGCTTGCAATTCAACACCTTTGAGATCCGCTATGGCAAAGCATAAAAAAAGTTGAAAGACTATTTTGAAGCGTGTTTACTTTAGCAACGATGAACCTCAAGTTCGTTACTATGAAGTAGAAGAATAAGTTTTTGTATAGCTTTGAATTATCATGTTGCACCAAGAATGTCTTGGTAGCACTTGCAATGTAGGATTTACAAAAGAAAGAAATTAAACAATTTGTAAATTTTGAAGAATTTTATGCCAAGAATAGCCAAGCTTGATTTATAGAAAAAGAATTGGTTTTCTTTTTCACTTTGTATGAAGCAAAGACAAAGAGGTTGCCTTGTCAAAATGAAATTTATATGATTTTATTAAGTAAATTCATTGTAAAATACATAGTAATTTTAAAATTGCTTAAAATAGAATGTTTTTTAATTTTTTAGTGGAGATAATATTTTTAAGCATCATGGTATAATCGGTGCATATTTTGATCTTAAAATATGAGAAATCAAATAGAAATATTTCAAAAGTAGTGTCAATATTTCTAAGCCTCTTGGTTTTTTTTAAGCAAATGATTCACACAGTACGCAAAAGGATGAATTCCACTCGGTGACCAGCCTAGCGTTCCAGGGTTAATTTCCAGATGAAGCTGGCGAACTTAGTGTAGCTATGTGAATTTCACCATTGCATTGTCAGGTCGATTTTGAAATCCAATTGCAACAATTTGATTCAAGCTTCATTGCTCCATGTCTTCTGCTTGTTACAAGTGACGGAAGACAAACAATTGTGTAGCCTCTTTCGGTAGGGGTTGAGTTCAATTGTATGGGATTTGGGGAGGGAATGAACAACTGGTATGCCAAACTACGTCAATCAAGGACTAACAAGTAACAATGTGATCTAAATTGATGTCATTGAGAAGTAAAAAGACTGTAATTATAATAATTGTCGGGGACACTGTTTTGAGTCGTCTTGATTAGCACACCAATTGGTCAAGCCTTCGCCTTAGAATCAGAACTATCGATGTGAATCGCTGCTAAAGATAAACTGAGGCTGAAAGCAAAAAAAAGACTATTCAATTCCACATGAAACGTAACATTGATGTTCATTGTAAAACAAAAACAAAAAGATAGTTAAAAAAAACTTAGTACTGTAGTGGTAAGAGTACATAATGGAATCTCAGTAATTCGAACCTGCATGGGGTGGGTGATCAACTACAAACTCAAATATTCAGTTGTAGGGACTAGAAACAAGTGAAATTATCTTACTGTAGCTTTTCGAAATACTCGAAATACGTAACCCGTCATAAGTACAAATATCCTGTCGGTAAAAATTAAAATCATTAATTCCAGGAAGAATATCCTGTTATTCACATGCACGGAAACACGGGGCAGGAATTTCCCATCCGACTTCGTCATCCTTCATCTACGGCACGAGCTGACTAGCGTACATCTGGATGTGGGCAGAGTCAGATATACCTGCGCGTCCGAAGAGCCCGGTATACCTGCGTGTAGGCAGAACCTCACATACCAAATGCGAAACTCAATGGCCACACCCAGATGAACCGAAACTTGATGCCTTTCTGTAAATTTGGGAAATCAGATTCCCTAAATGCTGAAAAGGAGGTCTGCAAGCCTGTCGTGCTCCCCTTACTCCTCATCCTCGAATACTCGTAGTGTTGAATTCAGCAGAGACGACGCTTGGTCACTCTGGCACTAGTCACACAGCTCGCCATAATGCTAGCCAGACACCCAAGCTTCACATGGTGAACAAGAGAAACAGGGCCCAGACTAATCCAGATGACCAGTCAGTGTCATAAGGTATACACATCTGTCCATCACAGTGGGCTGTAAGGAGATCGAGCAGTTCCCCAGGACACTACAATGCCGCGATCGAGACCGCTTACATATGCTATCATCGAGCTGTATGATATTCCGGAGGGCCTTCGGACTTCGTCACCATCTACAAACGGCTCCTCCGCTCTACCTTTGATTCTTCACGTGTCCACCTCGACACGCTCAAGTCGGAAAATGATCAAATGGCCTCCACGAACATGTATTTGGCTCTCTAACGGTGTCCTTTTCCGCGCATGTTTAGCAAACCACGCTCATTTCTCACAAAAACTACCCTACTCGTTCTATTGACCGCCTCAAATAGCACCTGTGATATGCAGGATTGGCAGAAGGACGATCAGGATCAACAGAATGAGCAACCCAATGCCAATGCACATCCACTTCCGGGTGTTTCTTTGGTGATCCTTCGCAATTTTCAGCTGCGTTGTTCCACTCGCTACAAATGACGTCGCCCTGTTCACATGCTGTTCGATATCGTTCAGCTGCTCACCTTGCGCTTCAACCAAAGTTGACATGTCCATGAAGATCTGGTTCAACTCAATCAAGTTCCTCTCGATGTCCTTCACGGCATCGTGCCGCTCTTGGATTTCTTTGATTGTCTCTATAACTTGACCTCGCCCCTGCTCCTGAATAGCCTTCTGGAGGAACGTCTCGCTGTTTCCAGTCTCGATGATATTCTCAATTGTGTCGTCATCCGCATGTTGGCCTGTCACCGTGTAGTACCTGTAACAGAGAAGTCAAGTATCGGTTAGCCTGAAAGAGTGAACGCAGCATGAATTCTGCGACAAATACACACACCGTACATGGACGCGGCTGAATGGCTAAATAAATCAGCAGATTCCGTTACAGTAACTGAGCACTCACAGAACACTTACAAATAGTTTCCAAAAAAGTCTCAGTCACCCAGACTTTTCAAATAGTTGATATGATCAGACTAAAGCAGAGTGCATGCACGACATTGTACACAAAAACTACGTGGCTACGTCCTAGGAATTATCTTCACATGGACGGATTACGATGGTTAGTAGCTTCGGTCTTTGCTAAATTCGTCTGCCTCCAAAAACAATGCATCCAATGTAAGGTAGAGGATACTGAAACCGTTTAAGGACCTGACCCCGTCAACTATACTGAACCTCTTACCACCAGCAACTCGTCTATCATACTCTAGTGGTCTAAATTCGCCCTCTTTGAAATTGCATAAGAAAATCAAACACAGTGAAAAAATTGATCTGAACGCACCTGGCTTTCGTAACCAAAGATCTATCCACAGCTCTAAGCATCTCCCAAGTCCTAATATTTTAAATGCTTAAAATGACGCAAATAGTAACCTCTACCGAAATACCATCTCAGCCATAGCAAATTGCGATTTGCAGGACAAACCTTGGGAGTGGACATGAATAACGACTGCTGAAACAACACAACTTTATAGCCCTCGGGCAAGGAATTGCTTCATGAGAGAATTCAATAAATAGCCTCAAGGACAAGCCTCCCTTAATCTTCTTTACAGAGGAGATACTCTAGCACACCAACAGCTACGAGAGCTTGTCTCTGTTGCCAACAGCCTTCCAACAACTTGCACACATCATACACCACCGACGACTCACTCCATATCAATACACCAAATTAAAACAGAGTAACAAATCCCATACCTCCGCTCCACCGTCTCCTTGTATTCTTCCATCATCTGCTGACGCAACATCTGAAATTCCCCCATCAGATCCTTCAGCTTCTTCCTCAACGTGCTCGTGATGGATGTGCGGGTCCTGTCCGTAGGTGACCCTACCTCGGACCCTCGGACTCTCCTGCTCTCCGCGTTCGCTCGGTCCAGCGCCTCCAGCTTCAGCTTCAGCGACTTCGCGATCTTCGTCACCTGCGCAATGTCCGCGTCCATCCGAGCACGCAGCGCCTTCATGGCCTGCGCTTTGTGCACCGTCCGGCTCTCGTCGTTCGCGACCTTCACCTTCTCCAGCAATTGCTTGATCTTGTCCATCTCGCTCTTGATCACTCCAACCTCCTCGAAGAACTGCCTCATGTCGACCTCCCCACCGCCGCCGTCCCCTCCCCCTAACGGCACTTCCCCGAGCTCAATGTCGCCCCGGCGGGCGTCTTTCTTGAGATCCACATAGTTCCTGGCCTTCCCGACCGTATTATTCAGAAGGTTGTTCATCGTGGCTGCCTCTCCACAAACCCTGGCTCGAGCACCACCACCACCACGGCTTCGCGCTCGCGATCCTCCCCGCGCTTCACGAAAATTCTCCGACTCGAAAGCAAGTTTTTCTCTGTCAAATTCTCCACTCTCGCTGTCGGTTAGGTCAACCCAGAAAATTAAAAATCGCGTTTTTCAGTAAACATTTCAAGCTTTTCGAGTTAGACAAAACACTGATAATTCAAGATTTCCGAAGTAACACAAAGCACATAAGAAGACCCCAAAAAAATGGTACTAAAATCACCGAAAAAAATTCGACCTCGTACCTGTGCCTTCAAACTCTACCTCCCCGCCCGATCTCTTCACAATCAGCAAAGCTCTCGCCGACTATTGCAAATTCGGCATCCACCCTCCAAGAAATCCGTCACGAAACTGTTCACCGGGAGTTCACGACCTCTTCCGTCCACAAGAAAAAAAAGACTAGATACCCGTAAGCCAATTCTGGCTAAAATAGCAAACAATCCTCCCCGAAGTCCGAATCAAAGCAACTGGGGCCTGCAAAAGCGGGATCATAAGGTAAAGATAGAAAACTCACAAGCAACCAACAAGCCGATTTCGGTTCCGATTGAAGTGAGTGATGAGCAAAGGGGGACTATCAATGATCTTTTCGTGATGTGATGGTAAGTTTTAGGGTGGATTCGAATCTGCATCGGTTGCTGAAGGAATTGCAGCAAAGTCAAAATATGGCAGAAGCAAGTGGAAGAGGGGACAAGCTCGTGGCTACGAAGGGGTCTGGGTTTGGGGACGTTTTCGTCGTTGACTGATGGAAGAACGAGACGTTGACGGACAGACGGACGGAAGTTGCCTACAGACCTTTCATCGAGAATTTCGTTGAAATTTCACTTCCGTTCAAGTACCGTACACTAAATAAATAGTGAAATTAGGTTGCCCCACACTAATTTCTCAACATTCTACACTATATAAATGTGTAGTGTTTCTTTGCAAGAATTTATTATTTTTTTGAATTAAAAATTTATGCATGTGGGACTTATGAATCTCTATGAGTATAAACAAAAAAATCAATAGACATATTTGTTGACTGGTTGGCTTGTAAAGTGGTTTTCTTGAAGTAAGGCAACCTAATATCACTATTTAGTATAGATTCGGCAGAGAGGTGCCGAAGTGGATTTTCCACGCCAAATTTTAAAAAGTCCACGTCACCTTGCACCAATCAGTGGATGTCATGTGGCATTTCTTTTACAAAGATGACTTAATTTATGTCAAATTTGATCTTCACAACTGAAGGTAGTAGGGAGGATTAGTGTTGGCATGGGCTGGATTTTGGACAAATTAGATGGGCAGTGATATTCATTTTCAAAGATGTATCATTGAACTTGAAGTTACCGGTTCCATAGTGTATTTGAAGAAAGAATCAAAGGTATCAATAAAATTAGGAATGCCTTGTAGATATTGATGTATTGTTATGAGTTTCGACTTTTAAAAATGTATACCAGATTGGTATGTCCAATGGTATTTAGTCAAGATTGTGTGATTGTTGAAATGTTGATGGGTATTTTTAATTCATGCATAATGGCACTCAAGCTACACTAGTAGAAAATTTGGTTACCAGATTAACAAAAATTCAACATAAAAGTGTTGATTTTTTTTGTTAATTTGGACGA
The DNA here is from genome assembly GCA_951799445.1 of Pseudisothecium myosuroides. Classification (NCBI taxonomy): domain Eukaryota; kingdom Viridiplantae; phylum Streptophyta; class Bryopsida; order Hypnales; family Lembophyllaceae; genus Pseudisothecium; species Pseudisothecium myosuroides. Next base: position 9,825,755 of record OX637292.1, on the reverse strand, counting down.
GTTGATTTGGGCAATTTTGTATACAAAAGTGATGATTTTTGAAAAAAAAAGTGTTGATTTTTTTTGTTGACTTAGTCCCATTTTTTTTTTAAAATTCATTGGAAAAAAAAATAAAAAAATAAAAAAAATTCAGAAGCTACCACATGGCAAATGCCGCCCACCATGGTTTGATCCTTGGACCTCTTGGAGGCGATTTTGGCCTAGTAAATGAACTTTTTTCAAGAAACTTTGAACAAAGAAAAGTTAGAAAATCAAGCCAACTTTCACCTCCAAAAATTTGTTTGAGATTTAGACCCTCTAATCAAAAGTTAAGGACATAAATCAGAGAGGGTGTTTGAAAATGTCAAAGAAATTGTCCATTTCCACCTCTTTCTGATTTTTGTCCATAACATTTGATTGGAGGCTTCAAATCTCAAACAAATTTTCAGTAGTGAAATTTGGCTTGATTTTACGACTTTTCTAATCCAATTCTTTTGAAAAATGTTCATTTATTAGGCCAAAATTGCCTCTAAAGTCTGCTGACTTCAAAAAACACCAAATTGTGAATAGTTAATTGAAAAAAAAAAACTACATTGTACAATTAAGATTCCAAAAATTTCAAAAGATTTTAAAAAATCTAGAAGATTCCAAAACATTCCAAATTTTTTTTTTAAAATCTAGAAGATTATAAAACATTCCAAAAAATTTAACAAAATCTTGATTTGGTCACTGCACTATCCAAATCAACAAAAATAATGTAACCATTTTGTTAACTTGGGCAAAATCAATAAAGTTGTAAAACCAGACAATACAACACCCAAGTCAACAAAACCTTTAGGAAAAATTTCAGCCCTCAAGAAGGCTGCTAGTTTTTTTATTTTTGGGCCCCCGGGGGTGCAATTACAAAAAAAAAATTGATTTTTTTCTTTTTTTAAATTGAATTTTTTTCAATCTGACATGGCGCTGACGTGGCACCAGTAGTGCCATGTCATTTTTCAAATTGTCAAAAAAAAAAATTAATTTTTCTTTTCTTTTTTTCCCTAAATGCATTGGGTGTGTGCAAGACTCGCGGCCTTATTGAAGGCTAAAATTTTTCCTAATGCAGTGTTGATGTTTTGTTGATTTGGTCACTAATTTTCTACTAGCACTACACTAAATAGGGTATTTAGTGTTGGCAACACTATTTGCGAACCATGACACTAAATATCATTAAGCCTACTAAAGTAAGTAACATTAAATGTAATTTCTAACATTAAATATACTCTATGGTAAATCTGAAATCTGAAAATGTTTACATTTAGTGTTAGAACTTATTAAAGGAAGGTAGAAGGGAAGAGAAGACAAAGGCGGCGCATTGAAGTTTAGCACTACACTATTCGTCCTAAAATTGACATTTAGTGTAGGGTCAAGTAGGGTGGTAATTACACTAAATGTAATCCAACACTAAATACCCTATTTAGTGTAGTACATGAACAAACTTAATAAATTCTAGTTGTTGTATATATATCTCAAGATGTTAACACAATTGACTACAAAAAGGAATGAACTTCATGATCTTATTCTTTTTTAACCTCAAAAAGACAAAGGCCATTTTTCTATAAAAAAAATCACGCAAAACTGCCATCTCTGCTGCATTCATCCACGAAAGAAGAAAAAACATTTTTCTTAGAATCTAACGATAAGATCTTGTACTTCACTTGTCTAAGATCATGTGGTAAAAATTTCATGAAAATTGACCATACAAATTAGAAGATATTAGCATTCAAAGTTGAAAAAAAAATTGAAAACTAGCTGGCAATTTTAGATGACTTTAATCGCCATTTATGGAAATTTTTTGCACTGAGACTTTGAATTTTTTTAAATTGTGTTGAAGAATTGAATTGAAAGTTTAGAAAAAAAATTCAAAAAAGACAACAATTTGATTTTCATTCTTTAAAAAGTTATTAAGTAGAAGTAGGTCCAAAATTGAAAGAAAAACTAAATCGTTAATACCTATAAGATGGGATTGAAATACAGTATTCCCAATAGTGAGATTGTTTTAGCAAGAAAATTTAACCTTTTCAAACAATATTTTTTGAAAAATTGTAAAAATTGCATTCAGAAATGAATCCTATTAGTTATTTTTTCTAGAAGATGCTTAGACTGCTCGAAAAACAAGATTGTCCTTAACTTTCTCATTACTAGTCCAAATAGAATGAATCAAAGCTTCATATGCAAAAATAATAATAATATTTTAGGTAAAAAAATTTAAAAATTATTCTGAATTGTAACATTTTTTTTTTGTATTGCCCACTAAGTTCAGTTCTAGACTTTTTGTAGTATAACTTTTGTTCTCAGACACCAGCTGAAATAAAAATCATATTTCCACAAAGCTAATCAATTTCTCTATCTTATGAGAAAGTTCCAGAAAATTTCACCAAACATTGAGGTTATAGAAATCTACCCAAATTCCATTTTGTCTCCTCAGGGACAATGGTCCTTTAGGGGTTAAAGAAACATTGCAAATGAAAAAATTGGGTTGCTCAATTGATAGTTTGATACACATTGAAAAAACACAAGAAACATTGAGGCACTGCATAACATTCAGTAGCCTTCAGAGAAGTTGCCTTTTCCTCTCTGGAGTCTTCATCCACGACTTTCATCTCCACATAATTAATGTAAGCCTCGGTATCGGGATAGTGACAGTACATTATGGTATGTTCCATTTTCTTTTCATAATTTTAGGACTAGACAAACAAATCAACAAATATTTGAAGTGAAAGATGTTGGCCAAAAGTCCTATGAATAATGCCCTAATGCACTAATGCATTATTAATATTTGTAATCAATAACTTATTTTGGGTTTTAAAGTGAAAAGACAACTCTATATACGTATGGGGTAGTAGTAAGTAGAGCAACCCATGTAGGATAAATAAATTAAAATTTGTAGGTTCTCATGCACTCATAGTTAACCCCTAAAGGACCGGCATGCGTTTTTTGGCCGTATAGAAATTTTGGGCAGGTCCGTGTGACTAGAGATTTCCATATTTTAAGCTGAAATTTTAATAGAAGGTGGGCGCGAGGAATATCTTTTGTATGCACTAAATTTCAGGACATTTGGAAATAGGAGTCAAAAGTTATGGCCAAATATGTTACTTTTTTTTGTAACTGGGCAGTCCGGGCAGCAAGAAAAATTTGGCAAAAATTTGATTTTTTCTTTCTTCTTGTAGATTATATTTTTGTCTATCTGGAAAGCTTTGATTCATTTCATTTGGATTTGTTATGAGAAAGTTATGGACATTCTTGTTTTTCGGGCAATTAGAGCATCTTCTTGAAAAAAATAACTCGTAGGATTCATTTCTAAATGCTATTTTTGCAATTTAAAAGAAAAAAAAAATCTCATGGTTTAGTTTATTTGCTAGAACAATCTCACCATTAGGATTAGTGTATTTTAATTCCATCTAAAATATATTAATGTTTTAGATTTTCCTTCTATCTTGTACCTACTTCTACTTAATAAATTTTTTAGGAATGATAATTAAGTTTTTTTGAATATTTTTTTTTCCCCTAGACTCTCAACTCAATTCTCCACTATAAAGATTTGAAGCACAAAACTTTGTAGTGCAAAAATTTTAAGTGAAAAATGTTTAAAGTCAAAAAATCTAGTCCCGCAATGTGCTGAAATACTTGTTTTTTCCACTTTAAACACAGATATCTTGCAATCTGAGCGGTCAAAAATTCTGAAATTTTTTCCACACATTCTCATACTAGTTAGGTGTAAGATCCTACAGTTAGATGTGCAAAAAAAAAACATTTTTCAATTTTTTTTACTCCTTGCTTTAGAAATGGCAGTTTTGAGTGTTTTTTGGCAGAAAAAAGGCCTTGGGCCTTTAGGGGTTAAGTCAAAAACAAAGAATTGTGTTAAAAGTAGAATTTCAAACCTCATTTAGGCATAGTAAAATAACTTTTCTCAAAAAAATTTGAACTAAAAAAAGTTGGTAAATGAAGATAAGTTTCACCTTCAAAAATCCGTTTGGGATTTTGAATCTCCAATCAAAAGTTATGGGCAAATTTTGGAGAGGGGTTGAAATGGATTTTTAAAAGTGTTAAAGAAATTAGAGTTATTCGTAAAGTACCCAAAACCGGGGTTTAAACCCCGCAGTTTTGTGAAAAAGCAGTTTTTGGGCAAAAAGTCAATACAAAAGTGGATATCAAACTTTCTTAAGCACCCAAATCGACCAAAAAGAAGTTTGGTCCGGACTTTGCCTGCGGTTTACTGGTGGCTTGCGAAGTCGTGGTCGCCTGCGGGGTCGTCCGTCGGAGGAAATTTGTCAAAAAAAGTCCCCTCCAAACTGGGGGGACTTTACGAATAACTCTAATGTCCATTAAAAATCCTCTCCAAAAGAAACTAGTAATAAGTTGTGACGTCTAAGCTTAAATGAAGGAATTGATGCACCCTTGTACCCCTTGCAGTATTGTAATTATCTCTCAAGTACACGTTTCTGACAGCAGCATCTTTAGCTATTCATCTATTCATCTATTCATCTATTCATCAAGTTCAAGTTTGTTTTATTTATTTCTTGAAGCATCGGTAATTTTTTTCATGCCAGCAAAAGCAGCAGAGACTGATTCAAACAAAGTTTAATTTAACGTAGACAAGCCTATTACCACCCCGATTTGCAACCTGAATATCTTGGGGCCAATTCCAAGAAGGGCACATATTTTTCAGAGGTGTGTGCTTGTTTCACAAATCAAACCGAAGTGGAATTATAATTTTTCGATTAAAATTGTAATTTCTTTGAATTTTTGAAGTGGATTGCCCTGAAATTACAAAATTGCCCATAGAGTGGAGTCGTAAATGCCCTATTAAGAGCATCTCTTGCACCATTGTAGCTATCCTCGCTCCTTGAATCGAGATCTATCTAATGTAGAGGGGATGGCCACTTGTATCCCCAACAGTACAACTCCATAAAATATACTTCCAACCAATCACAAGGCACACAACTCCCAAAAATATACTTCCAACCAATCATAAGTCAGAGAACTTGCAAAAGCAATAAGTAAACTATCATTCATTACGACGACTTGCTAATCCCAAATGTAGTATATATAGTGTACATATGTAGTGTATAGAGGGATTATTGACCCCTTCAGAAATGGCTTATTTGGGAGGGGAAAGTGAAGATCGAGCCTAACATACACTAGAATTGATTGCTTTTCATCCAAATATTAGAGGGGAGGGGATATTTGAAGGGCTACAAGAGATGCTCTAACAACTTATAATCACCCTTCCTAGTATCTATTAGCAGTTAAGTATTGACCAATGAAAGAATGGCAAGTTATCCTTTGTGGCATTAATGATCTGATTTTGTCAAGAAAGTGAATGGATTTAGATGGTTTTGGTGATGGAATTGGGGTCAAAAGTAGCTTGGCAAAAATAGGAAGCTAGCGGTTTTAGCCCGCTTTACCTTACTTGTAATCAAATACAATGACTGACTGAGGATTTGTATGGGTATCAAAGGAATTCTACTGAGAATTGTAGTAAGTTACTAACACCTAAAAGTAATGATATATTAAAGCCCAACAATCCAAAATACAGGTGATAATATGGGATTTGCTAACATTGCAACAATATGGTGCTACATGAAAAATGAGATATTGTACTTGGCTATCAAGGTTGAGATTTCATGCCAAATAATTAATTAAATTGATTGGATAAAGTGGTTTGGCAAGCATTTTCAAGAATCAATTAATTTTTTTTTTCAAAGTCCTTTTATATAGCCACTCTGTCCATCTACATCCTATATATCTTTATAAGCTACTGAATGAGTAATTTGTGGAGAGAAGCAAGTGTAAAGTAGGAGGTACAGTAATCCATGTGGGATATGTAATTTAAGACATGAAAAGGCTCAATTGTAGTTTTTACTACTAAACTTCAGACCTCTATAACTTTCAACTTAGAGACACCAAATCATAAACAAATTTTTGGAGGTGAGACTTAACTTGATTTCCCACATTATTTTTTGTAGTAGACCACATTTTGAAAAAAGTTGATTTATAATGCTTAAATGAAGTGTGAAGTTGCTAGATTGAACTCAATTACTTTGTTTTTCATTTGAGCTTCTACCTTACTCCAAATATCCCATGACCTTTGATGATTGATGAAGAATAATGAACTTCATTATAAGGAGGACATTTTCATCCTTTCTACTCACAAAATATCAATGAAGTTAACCCTTCATATTGCCAAATGTAAATATCTTAATATGTGATGGTGTATGTGATACTTTAATAAAAATTCAATTATTAAATTTTCCACATTAGGTGAATTGAATTTCACCATTTTGCCAATTCTTTGATACTTAGACATTTGTAGTATTAATAGTTGTTTTCCAACTTCTTCCAAAATAAATCCTAGAAATAATTAACTCTTGTTTTCTATCCAATTAACGTTGATCCTAAGAATATGTATAGTAAACTTTTATAGCATAAATAATTTTTTGAATGTTTTTCAATTTTTTTTATATCTTCATACAACTGTATTGATTCAATTTCATGAAATTAGTTGAAAAGAGAGGTTGTCTTTTAAAGATTCAAGTATTGTATGGGATGAATGAAAAGTTCTTTGGATGGAATATTGCCCTTGGAAGTACTCTATTCATCATTTAAAATACGTCATTTTCGGAGTTTAGAGATTAGAGAAGTACTCAAGGTTGAAAGAGGCAAGTACAGACCTCTATATACACATATTGAATTCTTTGTTATTGCATTGTATGCATTAACTTATAATATAACTGAATATAAGACTACAAATAAAGATAGATTTCAAAACATGATTCTTATAATAGAGACATTGTCAAAGGACCTAGCTTTGTATTTAACCCCTAAAGGACCAAAGTCCCCTCGGGGGACACTTGGGATTTCGGATAGGTTCGTGCAGCCTGAAATTTTGACCTGATTTTTTGAAACTTTTTTGAACATAGGAAATCATATTAGCTTTCTAAAAATATAATTTTTCTTTCAATTATTGGTGCACGGGAGCAAAAGTTATACCACCCAAAGTCAAAAAAACAGTTCGCCAGGTAGAAAAAAAAAACTTAAAAAAATTGAATTCAAAAAAAAAAATCCTCAAAGATCATGTTTTTGTTTACGTACATTTGAAGCTTTGATTCATTCTATTTGGACTCAGAATGAGAAAGTTATGGACAATCTTGTTTTTCGGGCAATCTATTCAAAAAACAACTTATAGAATTCATTTTTGAATTCAATTTTCAAATTTTTTTAAATTTTTTTTTGACAAGGTTAAGTTTATTTGCAAGAACAATCCCACCGTTGGGATTATGGTGTTTTAATTCCACCTAAGAGCTACTAACGATTTAGTGTTTTGTTCAATTTTGGACATACTTCTACTTAACAATTTTTTATATGTGAAAATCAAATTCTGACATTCCAAATTTTTTCCCCCAACTCTCAACTCAAATGTTCAATATAATTTTTTTAAACTTTATGGTGTGTAGTGCAAAAAAAATCCACAAATGGCCATCAAAGTCATCTGAAATTGCAAGCCACAATTCAAAAAAACTTCTTTTTCCAACTTCAAATGCTAATATCTTCCAATCCGTACGGTCAAAATTTATGAAATTTTTACCACATGATCTGAGATAAGTGAAGTACAAGATCCTATGGTTAGATTCTAAAAAAATAAGTTTTTTCTGGTCTAGGGAGTGATCGCAGCAGAAATGGCAGTTTTCAGTGGTTTTGGAGCCAGAAAATACCTTGGTCCTTTAGGGATTAAGAATGTTAGGGCAAATGCTATAGGTAGAGCCTCTCCTAGTGGGCTCAAAAAAATTGAATGTCTCCTTTATTACCATAACCACAAAGATAAATGTAAAAGTATGTCTTCTATTTATAGTAGTTATTTTTGTATTTTTCTACCTCTCAGCTAATTTAGGATATTAGATTCCAAATATGTATTTCTAAATATGAATTGAAGTATTTAGATAAAAATCATTACAAGTTACAAAATTTTATCTAAGATGAAAAATGATCAAAGAGGGGGTTAATTTTCCCTAGCCCTTGTAGTGTGCACCAAATATGCTCATTAGGTGGCCCCACACTATTTTTTTGACATTTCAAACTAATTTATTAAACCAATAAAATGATAAACGTAGAAAATTTCGTGTCATCTGCCCACATTGTAGATTTTGAAATTTAATTCTTCAACACATACTTATACATAAGATTGGGCAACCTAATTAGAAGGGCATCAATGTAATGAGCCTCTTTATTAGTGCAGGTGCTTGTTCGGTGATAGCAGGGTGATAGACCCATATGCTGTGATATTACAGAAGGTGATATTACAGAGACCCGGCTGTAACAGAGCAGCGGCAGCTGGCCCTGCAATCACGCGAACGGAACCGTCGTTTCCGACGAAAACGTTGTTTGGACGAGAGTGCAATTCAAAAAATGGCTCCGTTCAACGGTGGGCGCGCTCTCAGCACTCACTCAGGGCCGAGTCCGTTACTCCGTTACTACCGGTAGCTCCAACGGCAAATTCCCCCCAACTCTGCTTCCGTCTTCCCTCACCAATGCAGCCGAAATCTTGTCACTTCAATTGCAGATTCTCGATTCCCAGTTCAAAACTCGTCCGCCATTCTCGCATTTCAAGTTCGGTCTCTCTCCGCGCTTTCCAGGACACTTCTTAGCTCATTTTCTAGTTCAGTAATGAACTACCTTTCAATCTTTTTGTAGTCCTTTGGACTCTGTTTGGTGCGTGCATTTCTGTTGCAACAATCGTGATAACATGCGCTCTTGATAATCCAATCTGATTTTGGCATCGAGTTATTACAGGTATTATTGCTATTGCAATTGCGTTCCTCTTTTCTTTACGATTGGTCAAAGAAGGGTCGTGGAATTCAGCGTTGTACTAGTTCCGGTGAACAGTGCGTGCGTGTGGAGGGAGCTCTTGTCGTTGAGGAGCGGGTTTCTTGGAGGTTTTAGCTAGGCGGTGTGTCGCCGTGTCTGAACAAGTCGGTTGATTTCGCACGTTGGCATTGGAACTGTGATGACAGCGCGACTTAAGGACGTTACTGAGGTGGTTTGTTGTTTGTACTGAAAGACTGGGAGCGTGGATCGGAGTTTGCGTTGTGGTTGTGGCGAAGGAAACGAGAGTTCGGTGTTTCTTGATTGATTGCCGACTGACCTAACCGTCAGCGAGTGTAGAGAATTTGAAGAACAGAGTTGGGTTGCGTTCGATCGCCGAGGCGACATTGAGAGGATCGCGCGCGTGAAGCTGTCGTGGTGCGCGTTTGTGGAGAGGCAGCCACGATGAACAACCTTTTGAATAACACCGTCGGGAAGGCCAGGAACTATGTGGATCTCAAGAAGGACGCCCGCCGGGGCGACATTGAGCTCGGAGACGTGCCGATGGGGGACGGCGGTGGGGAGGTCGACATGACGCAGTTCTTCGAGGAGGTCGGAGTGATCAAGAGCGAGATGGACAAGATCAAGCAATTGCTGGAGAAGGTGAAGGTCGCGAACGACGAGAGCCGGACGGTGCACAAAGCGCAGGCCATGAAGGCGCTGCGTTCTCGGATGGACGCGGACATTGCGCAGGTGACGAAGATCGCGAAGTCGCTGAAGCTGAAGCTGGAGGTGCTGGACCGAGCCAATGCGGAGAGCAGGAGAGCTCGAGGGTCCGAGGAAGGGTCACCAACCGACAGGACCCGCACATCCATCACGAGCACGTTGAGGAAGAAGCTGAAGGATCTGATGGGTGAATTTCAGATCTTGCGTCAGCAGATGATGGAAGAATACAAGGAGACGGTGGAACGGAGGTATGGGATTTGTTACTCTGTTTTAATTTGGTGTATTGATATGGAGTGAGTTGTCGGTCGTGTATGATGCGTGCTAGCTGTAGGAGTATTGTTGGCAGCTGTGAGATTATGTAGCAGCTGACGGGGTGTTGATTACCGGTACATCCTCTTCGATTTAATAAGGATCCGCGAGAGGGTTCTGTGCGTGGGTTGTTATTTCAATTGGTTGTTGTAGTGGTTGTTTTTCGCTCGACAGGCTTTGCGCATCGATTTTATACTGTGAAAGAGAATTTCCTCTAGGATGCCTCTAGATTGTGTCTAGAAGTTTAGGAACTCCTATCTTGTGTGAGTAGGAAAATTAAGCTTTATATTTCATCACATGTCTTCTCAATATTGTTGCCGTCGTCGGTCTTCAATTGCATTTCTGGGAATTCTCTTTCCCGGGTCTCATGTTGCAGCAATTATCACGGTGGTGCTTGCGAACCATCAGGCTTGGTGGCACACGAACATTAGCGAATAGCGTTCGTAGCAATGATTTAAACTTATTACTGCTCATGTTTATCTATTTCTTAAAGACAGCATCGCTTGCACTCTTGAAGTAATCTGATGTCGTTCCTCTTATTCTCCTACCGAACACTTGAGAGTGGCAAAGTCTTGGAATTTTCGATTTTGGACAAACACTCTGCGTTAGTTTTTTCGTACTTGAGTTAGGATAAACAATGTACATGAATAATGTGCGAGCCAATGGAGTGGTGAAGGATGCTATTTGCAGTCGAGGCTCTACTTCCACGGGACTCCACATATCCTCAAATGGCTGGGTCATGTTCAATCATGCACAATCTGAATGGACACGGTAACGCTGAAGGACATCATTACGAGATGTAACCATGGCCTCCATACCCAATTCTTTGTTGTCACCTCTCCGGGTATGGACTCCTACAGGGTTATGGGTCACTTGAAGTGTGCTGCGTTCGTTCATAATCTGAGGGAGACTTGATTCCCTTGTGGCAGGTACTACACAGTGACAGGCCAACAAGCGGATGACGACACGATTGAGAACATCATCGAGACTGGAAACAGCGAGACGTTCCTTCAAAAGGCTATTCAGGAGCAGGGGCGAGGCCAAGTTATGGAGACAATCAAAGAAATCCAAGAGCGGCACGATGCCGTGAAGGACATCGAGAGGAACTTGATTGAGTTGCACCAGATCTTCATGGACATGTCAACTTTGGTTGAAACTCAGGGTGAGCAGCTGAACGATATTGAGTCGCAGGTTAACAAGGCGGCGTCATTCGTAGCGAGAGGAACAACGCAGCTGAAAGTTGCGAAGGATTATCAAAGAAACACCCGGAAATGTATTTGCATTGCCATTGCGTTGATCATTGTGTTGATCCTGATCGTCCTTATTCCTATCCTGAATAGTTTAGGTGTTTTTAGTAGCAACAAAAACAATCCATAGAATTTTTATCATTTTTTGAGAATTGTGCGTCTCTCAAGAGTGGACACGAGTAGAGAGCCGGAGACGTCTTTGTAGATGCCCATTTTGATCATTTTTTTTCCGACTTGAGCGTGTCGAGGTGGACACGTGAAGAATCAAAAGAGCCGGGGAGCCGCTTGTAGACGGTGACGAAGTCCGAAGGCCCTCTGGAATATCATACAGCTCGATGATAGTGTAGTTAAGCATAGTGGGAGGTCTCGATTGCGGCAGTGTAGCGTCCTGGGGAAGTGCTCGATCTCCTTACCGCCCATTGTGATGGACAGATCTGTGTACCGTAATGCAATGACTAGTCTTTGGGACCTGTTCCTTTTCTCTTCACCCCGCACTGTGAAACTGTGCAATGTGATGACCTGCGTCGGCATTGTGCTTGAGGTGATGATGCAGTCTTTTTATTTTATATAGCTTCCGGTTGCCTTGAAATTGATTACGACTTAATTTTGTGCAGCTCTGTCGGTGTCTTTGACTATGGGTCTAATTTCATGCTAATTAGACCCTGTTTCACTTAGTGGAGGGTCAAACTTATGATTACTTGGTCCTATACCTAGACAGTTCAATATGGAAAAGAATATGCACACCATTCAAAACCTCCTAATCGAGGCATCTACCACACAAGAAACTCTTTCACTAGACGTAAATCAAGGCAAGCACAAATTGTAGTGAAGTTTTAAGCAAAATGAAAGAGATACTTTTGCTTGACCCAAAAATAAGAAAACACACACATATGCAATAGGAATAACAATACCGGTATATAACATCATGCCAAAAAGGCAATATCATTAAAGGAAAAATACAAGCAAAGTCATTACCAAAAGTATATATATGTAATACAACCCAATGAAAAAATATTTGAAGACCAAAACAACTCATGATCTAATATGGTATCAACAAACGCATCTAAAAAGAAATCATGTTGCTATCTACACAAAATAGTGAAATCGAGCGTTTCAAATGTCAAATCCTAATGAATTTTTTAAATTTCTTCGTGTTAAGGTATTGATACAAACATAGTGCCCTCAAGCATGGATTGAGGTTCCAATAATGTGGTTACATAGGGTTTATAAGTTACCCTTACTTGAATATGATGATATTGTCTATGAAGAAAGCCTATAATGGTATTTCAAACCACATTGAATTGCTTGTTCATTAACTTACAATTTTAGTGAGCTTTATATTTACCAAAAAAAAAATTGATGCAGTAGAATAAACTTTAATGTCAATGATTCTTTGAGTTTTTCCTTCCATGTACAATCCTCTCAATTACTTTGTTGACAAAACTAAAACCTCAAAATTCATAAAAACTAGATTCCTAATAAATATGAATTAGACAACACCAAAATACTTGCTAGAATACATTCATCAATTGAATAATAGATGTTGAGAAATGTTTAGATAAAATAAAGGTTTTGGTTTAGAAATAGATCAAATGTTCTACAGTTATTAGATTACGAGCTACATAAAAAGAAGTAAACCAATTAAAAGCAGAATTTAAAATAAAGCTAGATTAGAATAATCCAAACTAAAAGCTACTTATTATATCAATCAAATTATAAAAACAAACTTGAATGTAAGTCAAAGTAAATATAATGAAAAAAAATTTAATCAATCAAAGTAAATGAAGTTTAAGTCAAGATTAAAATAAAAGTTAGTTGAAAAGTAAAATCTACATACAAGTGAGGATTTTTTTAAGAAGTAAAAACTAGATCAAAGTAAAGGTTAAATGAAAACTAAAACAAAGTAAAAGCTAAATATAAACTAGAACACAATAAAAGCTAATGAAAAGTAAAACAAAATAAAAGCTAAATAAAAGCTAGGTCAAAGTAAAAAGATAGATGGAAAATAGATCAATATAAAAGATAGGTAGCTCAATAAATAACAAGGCTTAACATCTCATATTCCTAAGTCTTTCTCAATTGTTGCTTTTCAAAATGAGTACAATCAAAATGATGGACTTGTATACTATAGGCAAGCAACTAGGGGTAGGTAGTTTTGGCGTGACATATTTGTGCACCCAAATTGCAACTAGCAAACATTATGCATCAAAATGCATACCAAAGCACAGTCTTGTCTCACAAAAAGAATGTAAAATGGTAGAACGTGAAATTGACATCTTAAGGTTGATCAATCTTAAAGAACACCCAAATATAGTAGCACTCAAAGATGTTTTGGAAGATGATGATTATATATACATAGTGATGGAATTGTGTGAAGGAGGGACAATCTATGATCATATGGATCAAAATGGCATTTTTGATGAGCCAAAAGCAGCCCAAATGATCAAGGAAGTTGCTAGTGCTATTGAGGCTTGCCATAGCTTTGGCATTGTCCATAGGGACTTGAAGCTTGGAAACTTGTTGTTCCAAACTAAAGACAAAGGCTCGACACTCAAAGTGATTGATTTTGGGTTGGCCCAATTCTTTGAGCGTGGTGGGGTATTGACTGATGCGGTTGGGACTCCATCATATATGGCTCCCGAAGTCATGGAAGGCGCCCATGGATCCAAAGTGGACATTTGGAGCCTTGGGGTAATCTTATATGCTTTTTTAACGAGATTTGCTCCTTTCAAGGGTCACACATTCACGGATGTATACAAAGAGATCATGAAGTGCCATGATTTGTTTGCTAAAGATCCATGGCCATGCATCTCGAATGGTGCAAAAGACCTCATTCAAAAAATGTTGACATATGATGTCAACAAGCGTTTGAGTGCATCAGAGGTTTTGAAGCATCCTTGGATTCTAGAAATGTCAAGTAGGTTAGAAGAAAATATGTTAATAGAAAATAGGTGGAATTATGATCATATTGAGTGGATAAAAGTGTAGTTTATGAATGTGGATATTGATTTGTAAATGTCCGTAATTAAATATTATAGTTTGTGAAAATGTATTATTTCATTCAATGTGATTTAAAGTAATTGATTCATTTACTATTCAAATTGATTCATGATTGTCTTGTTGATATTTGACAATTTGCAATAAGGGGGGTTGGAAATATGATTTTGAGAAATGTTCACATGGTGCAAGTATTTGCCCACATTGGATGAATGTACTGTCCAAACATATTAATGAATAGATGATGTTTCATCCATGATATAACACTATTTTTGTAGGTGACACTAATTTTGCACCCTTGCAGTAAAACAATGAAACATAAAAAAGAAAGATGCCTTATCCAGTGAATTGCAGTGTACACTTTCGTGATATCTGGTCATCTCTCTCATTCAGTTTTGCTGCAGTGCTGCACCAGATTAAATTTTGGATTTTGCAATTTTGTGGTTAGTCCCCACAGAGCATGAAATTCAGGCTTTAGCAATTTGGAGCTGATTTCAGACACAGTTGAAAATTTGCCCAAGAATTGCTCCAAGAGATTGATTCATGTAAATTATGATAGGCCGAGGTTAGACTACAATTAAGGTTCGGAACCAGGGCTGTTTTTTTGGCTTTCTGGTGCCAGATTGCACCAAAAAAAATAATCTAGCTAAAAAATGTCAAAAAAATGCCAAAAAACTTGGATGAAATCGCCAAAGACTTCAAATTAAAAAAAATCTTGGATGAAATTGCCAAATTTTTGATGAAAACCATATTATAGACATGTGATATGTGCTAATGTGATATTTTCTATCCAATATGTGGATGAATGTTGAAATTTGGAGCACCACTATAACATTTTAAATCACTACTTTGGCACTTCTTAGAAAATGAAAAAAAAGCCCTGTTCTGAACTTGTTGCTTACATTGGGTGTTGTTCATATCAAGCTGTAGAATGTGTTCTCCTCTCCGAAGGTAGGGGGTCGGGTTTTTTTTTTTTTCATTTTTTAGGAAGTGCCAAAGTGGCGATATAAAATGTTGTAGTGGTGCTCCAAATCTCAACATTCATCCACATATTGGATAGAAAATATCACATTAGGACATATTAGGAAAGTACTCCCCATTGCAACAGTACTGATGCAATATAGTTTCAATGGTTATGCAGTATAGTATTGAAAGCATACTATTGCAGTAATATATTAGTATTGCAGTAGTATAGTTTCAATGATAAAGTGTATCATTATTGAAACAATACTAATGCAATGGGGGGATTTTTCCCAATGGATCCTGCCTTTAATTCTATTTTCATCCACAATCTCGCGATTTCATTTAAGATTTTTTTTTAATTCAAAGTATTATGACCAAAAAAACTTCAATATTTTTTGCCATTTTATAGCCAATTAATTTTTTTCTGGTGCAGTCTGGCACCCAAAAGCCAAAAAAACAGTCCTGGTAGGGTTTTGAGATTCGGTGGGTTTTTCGGTCTTCATAATTTGGAGCTCTAGTCGAATTTTGTATCTGTATCAGTTTTTGTATCTGTTGCAGCGTCAAATTCTAGTCAAGTTTTCGGAAGCTGCATACATCGGAAGTTTTTCACGTCGAGTTGCTGTTGTTGCTTCCCTGCTTGGAGGTTTGAGAGGTTAGCAGTTTTGAAGAACAGACACAATTGAAAGAGAGCCTAAGACCTGTAGAGACTGTTTCACAAGCTCTGTGATATTTTGGGTTGACTGAAGTTTAGCGTTGACGCTGCAGACATTGATGTAGAGAAGGTCGCTGAGGGTATCTGTTCTTCAAACTGAGAACAAGGCGAGAGGAAGACTTGAAGAGATTGATTCATACATGAACCTTTGTGTCTCGACTGAATTCAAGTCTTCGGACGTCAGCTGCATACACTAGAATTGACACTTTCCTTTGGAGTCATGTAAATGGGATCATTATAACAAGGTGGTCAAATGGCCACTCTGAATCATGTTGTGTTGATCCCCAAGATTCCTCGATTGCAGCTGGGCTCCGTATCTGGGCATACTCGTCAGTTGCCCAAGTTGCCCAGTTTGCCCAAGTTGAGGACAATTGGGGTCGTTTGTGCTCTGAGAGGTGAGAAAGTTGAGGGTGGGAAGCAAGGACAGAAAAGCTCCAAGAAAAGAGACGAGGAAGGCAAAGTGGTGGACGATCCGAAATTGAGGTCGGAGCTCAAAGGGAAGATTGCTAGTCTGGAATGCAATGCGCGAAAGGCCAAAGATGGCAGGCTGCGGGGACATACACTTGGTGTGGATCTCGGCGATGCAAGGACGGGGTTGTCCGTCAGTCTAGGTGGTTTTGCGCCACGGCCTTTGACTGTGAGTGTCCTGTTCTCTTCCAATTCCGCCTGTGCTGAATGTGAGCAATGCGAATTCTCCGTCTACACTACGAAATGCTCTTTTGTTTCAGGCTGTGGTGTTCAACGTTGGGCCATTTTGTTATAATGATTCGAAGAATGCGGTTTAGGGTAGTACTGTGCCTGTTGGGAAACCTCGTTTTGGAGTCAGAGGAAACCGTAACCCCTAAATCTTAAAACCCTAACCCTAACCCTCTCTTTGATTAAGCTAATGGATTTATGCGATCAGGGCAGTCAGTTCACCTTTACCATTTCCGAACATTTTGGAAATAATTAGATGAAGTCGTCGAGAACACTGCCCGCTTTAGGAATCACAATTTGAAGGAGCCCTTAAACCCTAAACCCTAGGCACTAATCTCTCTTGGATTGAGCTTTTGGATTTATGCAATCAGGGCAGCCAGTGCTCCTTTACAATTCCCGAACATTTTGGAAACATTTACATGAATTATGTTACAATCGTCGAGAACACTGCCCTCTTTAGGAATCACAATTTGAAGGAGCCTCTTTGTGATTCTAGGTGGTGCGGCAGAGGGGAGACAAGTTACTGGAAACCTTATTACAAGCCGCGTTGCAGGAGGTATGGTCTACTCCTCCCTTTCCCAATCAGGCAAGTTTGGTTCATTGAGACATGCTCGAGGAAGTGAGCTCAGTTTTGCAATTGACTTCAATTTTGAAGGGTCATTTTTTGAACTAGGGAAAGTTACTTTTCGAGGTTGGACATACTTATACACCTTTGAACTGTAGAGGATTTGCAAAGGAAAGTTCAGAAAATTTGTACTGTACAAATGGAGCAGAATTAGCACAAGAATCTACAACTATTTAGATGGATGAAAAAACAAAGATTATGTGTGCGCAGGACATGTTTGCGTTCATCTGTTGATTGAAATTTGAACGTCTGGTCCTTTAGGGGTTAAGCCTTTTTTCAGAGTGTGGAGTTTACCTCCTTGGGATTCTTTGGGAAGGATTTTCATTAAGGTGGTCTGTTTGATACATAATCAGCGGGGTTCCTATTTTCGTGGGAAGCAGAAAGTATTTTCCACTACTGGTTCATAATGTTATGAATGTTTGAGCTTTCTACCACTGTCAAATTCTTCCACCCTGTTCGCTGGAAACAGCAGTTCAGAGGGTTTTTTTGAGTTTGAGATAAATTGGTCATTGTGTTGATGTGTGATTCGGGTGCGTTTCTACAGAAAGCAGACGAATTTGTGGTTGGCCTACCGAAGTCCTTTGATGGTAGGGACACGGAACAAGCCAACAAGTCTCGGAGCTTTGCTGGGAGGCTGTCCTATCTTGCGGCTCAGCGGTAACTTCCCCCTGCATTCCAGTATGAATGTAACTCAAGAGTCTTCTGCATTGTTCTTTTTCTTTTCAATTAGTGTCGAGGTGATTGTGTTCATTTGCAGCATAGAATCTGTGGAAGAAAATGTGTTGTAGGAGCAGTCTTTTCCAAAAGATTTGAGACTGAATAAATCCACGAGGCAATAATCTGGTGGTCATGTATTTGCAGTGAGCATTTTCTTACGATCTAAAGTTGACTTGTGATGTACTGCAGAGGGTGGCGAGTATATTTGCAAGACGAGTATGGCACTTCTCAGGATGCGCTGGACTACATGATTGACATGTAAACATTTCCTTCCCATTTTCTGTTCCTTCCCATTTTCTTGCTTGTTTGGACAGAGTAATAGCATAGGCAAAGTTTTTGCATTTCACTATGTTGTGATTTCATTCGCGTAGAATTGCAAGTACAGTCATGTCTGTCATGAGCTCAAGATTCCACGTATTTTGCTCATTTCTGCCAGAAATGTTCAGTAACTTGATACTCTTGACCATTTCAAGAGACTGCAAGACAGTAAGCAAATGTCAGACAACATGCCAAAACCTGCAGCTTCAGAGTCGTTAAGTTGATATGAATGCGCCAGAAATGCTGATGGCAGTTTGGGGTATATTGTTGCAGAGGCAGTAACCGACGATCACGAAAGGAGAAACTGGACGCTTACGCAGCCATGGTAAGTAATTATTTTTTCAGTTGACTACTGATGATTGCCTCACTTGCAGTCCTCCATGCTAATTGGGAGTCCACTTTCAAATATGATATGTGCTCGACTTTCAGATACAAAGTTGTCTCTTGTGCACTGTGTTAGAAATAGTGTTCCTAAAAAATTAGACTGTTTCGGAAGCATAGACATCATCATTTAAAGAATCTTCCCCATGATTCATGAGGTCTCCTTATGCTTCCTGTGACCTAGGGAGACCTTCTCATGAGAGATATTTTATTATGTTGTACAAAAGTTCATGAAACAGTCTAATTTTAGTGAAAACCTTGGTTAGAGATCAGGTAATACGAGAGTGCCGATGCCGTTTTGTTTATCATCGATATTACAGAAAAGTGTTGCTGCCCACTGCATTGAGCTCCCTCAACATCCTTCCGCCCAGTTGTCGAGAATGGCGTGTTGAAGTACCATATATACTAACCTTCGTGCTGCCATTCATAGGCGCTGCTTTGCAACTACTTTGAATCGGGTGGTTCTCGTGCTCATATAGTCGTCCCCAAACCTCTGGACCTCCAGCAGCTCTTGTGTCAGGGACCCTCGACACCACCGCATCTCAGCCTGGACGACGACGACGATGAGTTTGGCAACTTTGGTGACGATTGAAGCACTCACAGATCATACTTGTAGCAACAGGCTTTGTGATGGTGATTTGGAAGTGCTGGGTGCAGTATGATAAAGTTCTTCATACGATTGAGACCTGAGATTTCTGCAGGAGAGACGAAGCTTCCCCCAACCACCGCGTGTGTAGTTCAAGGCCAAGTCATAGCTTTCGGCAATTCTGCCTCGTCTAATTCAGTGAACCAGACGCTTTGGTGGTACATCCAGGCCAATGAGTTTCAGAGCGCAAGTACGTATACTTTGTACGTATGTCTGCAATTCTGGAATCTGTGAAGGTTCCTTGGACTTCATCTGCGTTATACACTAAAAGTCCTTTAACCTTAGCCTCTGGGTCGACTTTTTCGCTATCACACAGTGAATGTGCTACTGGCAATGATAGAGTGTGACAATAGTGCAGGACATTCTTGACTGTCACTTTAGAGAAGGTCGTACTAAAGATTTTGAGTGAAATGCAGGATTCTAGGATTTGTTTGATTATGTGACAAGTGTGCTACTGGCAATGATAGTGTGGCACATGTAGTGGACATTCTAGAACTCATTTTAGAGAAGGTCGTAATTTTGAGTGTATCTGCAGATTCTAGAACTGTGGGTCACTTGATTTACATGTGATTTGTGTCGTTTGTGTGACAAGATCCCAAGTTCCCATCCTAGGCATGGAAGCGCGTGTTTGCAGAGGACAGAGGTTCAATGTCGGCTGGTGGCCGCTGGCCAGTCAAGTGATGGGTTGGACCTTGAGGTGCACTTTCGTTCGCTTGTGCGATTCTTGGACCTTTACCTTTGAATTGGTCTTGTAGCATAAAAGTTATCATTCTTCCATAAAAGTTATCATCGTTCAAGTACACTCACATTCAATAAGTTTACACACTTTCTTGTGTACATTCCTCGTGCACACTTTCTTGTGTACATCCTTCTTGTAGTTGTCAACTTCACTTAATCATACCAATTTGAATATTGGAGCTCTTTCCTTGAAACTACTTGCAATTAAGAGATTCTAATCTTGACAAGAGAGTGTGCAATGCTCACGTGGTATAAAAAACTTAATGTGGTTGGCAAACTTCCTTGGTCTTAACCCTATCTAAAACCTATTGAAAAAGATTGAAAGACCATCATTTCACCAATGTTTCACAAAATGAATGATGAATTTGTACTGAAAGAAGAAATATTAGATGGTAGAAATCTAGCAATATATAGCCAAATTCTTGTATTCTTTACATATTATAGACTTTGTCGTCATGATCACATGGCAACATCATGTGCATTGTATTCCCTTGAAGTTCAACATTGCATGGTGGTACCAATAATGTTCTTTGCCTTTTGTAAACTTTTGCATTGGAACAATGATTTGATGAGAACAATGATTGAGAACTATTGAAAGCTTTAGATTCACAATCTTCCATTTTGTCCTCTAATGGTGTAAGATTTCTTATGTACTTTAGCTTAGTATCTTTTGGGACTTGCTTATTTGCTCGCTTGCAAGTTTGTGACCACATTAGCACTATCAAGAACAATTTACTAGAATTCTCAAAGTCAATAAATGAAATTGCTTGAATATTCTCATATACTTAGGTGAATTTAATCTTAAAAAGATCCAAAATTGTCAACTAGAGGCTTTACTACCTAACAACTATGTTGTATCATATATGAAGTTGAAGACATGCTATACATTTACTATAACACTTCTAGGTCAAATTGGTCACAATTCAAACTCTGTAAATTTTTTATTAAAAACTCTTAGAGACATGAACAAAAGGGGTGGAGGTACTAGTGAGTAGACGTTGATTTTTTTGTAGAAATTTGTAGAAATAGGTTATGGATACCAATTTCAAAAGTTTATCTTCTATTATATTTTGAAATTGAAGACTCAACTTTAGACCTCTAATGTATTAGAGTCTTGAGAAGGTGGCACTTAGTTTGCTATCTACACTAACTAATTATATCAAATGTAACTAGTTAGCGCTATTGGCTTAGTAACCTTAAATTCTACAATAAAGGATCACTTGCTTCATGTCTCAAGAAAAATACATAATAGAGACTCAATTCTTTTCACTAAAAATTTGTGAAAAGATGAAGCTTCAAAGTATCTACTACTTTATCCTTTGATATTGAATTTCTCTTTTTGATGTTGGAAGTATTGAATGTTTAACATTACTCTTCTTAAACGAATCCAATATTATGATTTTTACAAATTATTACCATACTTGGAAGGAACATTGATATAAAAATAATTTAACAACTATATTTTAATTAAATTATAAAATATTTATAATCTCATAATGTGTTAGAAGAGATTCTTCCAAAATAATTACTATTAGAGCTTCATGCGGCTGTGCACAACTATCAATGATTGCGTTGTTGTAAGAGGAGATATATTGATTTTTAAATTATTTTTTACTTAAAAAAAAAATTCCATTAGTATTGACAGAAAAACATTGTAAATATACAAATATACACACAAATATACCTATATATATATACCAACGTCGATCAAAGTTTTATATTTCAATCTTGGTGAACCCTCTATAATATAAATATCATCAACGGAATTTGGTACCACAATTCGAACTTGCCTTTTATATACAATTTTTTATTAAAGTTCAAGCACCCATTATTAATCTTGTTTAAATATCAATACCTAAAATATGAGCATAAATGCTATAGTTGATTTAGTAAACCATTGCAATGAAATAAATCATTGAACAAATATCACTATTTTAATCCATCATTTTTGTGGTCATTTATTATTCAAAGTTTGTGTTACATTCATTTTATTGGTCACTGTACAATTGAATTTAGGTTTTGTACTTATATGAATTTAGAAAATGTTAGTGTTAAATAATAAAATCTAATTATAGTACATAAATATCTATTTTGAAAAATATGAGCATGCAACATGCCAATAGTTGACTCTTTTGTGGTGTGATTTTTTATTTTCGTTTTTATTTTTTGAAACCAATTATCATGTAAAATCATGAATATCAATTAAGGTAATTCAGTGAAAATAAAGTTTTGTTTCTTTTAAATTGAAATTTAGTATGCTTGATTGAAATTGTATAAAAATACAATTGTATAAGAATTGCGTATAATTGTGATTGAAATTGGAATGTTTTAGCACAACAACTCTATTAGAAATTCTATCCTTGGAGCACTTTCAAGTAAAAACCCAATCAAACTTCCTCGGAGTAGTTTCTGTCAATACAAAGCCTTAGTCCTCTTTTGGGGTCCAAAGCCAACAATAGGGATGGGGGATCTTCACCTTTAAAGATATAGGAAGCCCAATTTTGAACATATCGTGAATTTTGGGTGTATTTGACATAGAAGGTGTATGAAATGAGGTAATGAAGTAACAATGACAAAAGTTTGTATTCATGCTATATAATTGGGAACTAATGACACAAGACACTTTTCATTTAGATCATCATTGTACATCCTACATGACTTTGAAGCTACACAATGGTGATATATTCTTTGTATATATGATTCCCTACTAAACAATATAGACAATTTCCCACAAGCATAACATTATTGACAAGGGTTTGAGTCTCCCTTTTATTCCTCTAAAAAGCGGAGGCTCCTAGGATTGTAACTTTTAAACTAGTCAATGATTTTGTGCAACTTTCTAGCTAGCCAATGACCCTTTGCAAATTAAACTAAATTCACTCCCAAAGATCTAGGGTGGAATTATCCCAATCTCCAAGGGAGAATGTTTTGGAGTGGTTAAAAATATTATCAACATTTATTGTAAAGAATAGTAATCAACTCGTTAACAACATGTCATTAACCCCTAAATGCCCGAGGCACCAAATTTTGGTGTTGGCAATACTTTGAAGTTAAATAAAACCTAACCAAATTGCTATTTTAGTAATTTATATTTTTGTAAAATTCTTTTTGAAGTCTAGCTTTAGCTTCAAAAGTCCGATTTTGAAAATGATGGATTATGATTTTTCTACTCAAGATTTTGTGCATGGGTCCCCATTGCAATCTTGACTTCCCGTAGTGTTGAGGGCTCTTGGAAATGAGTCTCAAGTACACTAGATCTTGGAGAAAAAATCACATTAGAAATTCATTTAAAAAAATTGTAGAATAGATTTTGAGAAGCCATAAATTGATTGGGGTTATGCATGTCATGCCCTTTAACCTCATATTTTTTTGGTGACCAAATTTTTAGATTTGACATGTGAAAAAAGGATTGAAAGAATTTCTTAGTTTTAACACCCTCATGTTCAAACATTATAATCTTTCAATTCATAAGTGATATTGTTGTGTTTTCTTTTCCTATGTGATCTTTAACATGTCTAGTTTGAATTTGTACGGTTACGATTAAAAAAAAATTGATAAAACTTATCAAAATGTTGGCTTTTTGTTCAATTTAGAGCAAATTTCAAGAAGCTCAAAACAGGCCTTGGGCATTTAGGGGTTAAATTGAACTCGGAGGGATGCCATTGTCTCAACCTCTTTTTGTCATAGCTAGTGAAATTTTGCTAACAAAAAGAACACTCAATGTTATGGGCATTTATAGGTTAACCCCTAATGACCCAAGGGGGGTGTATTTTCAAAATAGGCCCAAACTGCCAAGAACTTGAGCATTTTTTGGGCTCATTTTTTCTTATGATCAGATGGAATGTAAACAAAGGATCTTGAAGTTCACATTGAGAGTGAGCACCTAAAAAAAATTCAGATTATTTGTCTGCACGGTTTAGGAGATACTTTAAGCTTGAAATTTTATTTGGGTCAATATAGGGGCAACGCACTTTGAAGGAGAATATCTTTGTGGAAATACTTAGAAATGATGCCTTTTTGTGCTCAGTGAAAGATAAGAGAGTCGAAAATGTATATGTAAAATTGCACAACATTCCAAGCATTTTTCAATTCAGGGTGGAGCTTGTAATGCATGGTGGTCAATGAAATGAGAGTAGTATTTGTAAGAAAAAAGAAAATGGGACACTTGTCTTTTCCTTGAACTCCTTGGATCTACCCTTTTGAGGTGGATTTGAAATTTTCTAGGTAGGCAAGAGTTTCTAGTCCATGCGCAAACCAAAACCCCAAAAATGAGCTCTAAACTAAACTGCACCACTTAACTTTGAAAAATTCTAGAAGGCAGAGTTTAACTTGGAATTTGATGAAAGTACCGCTAATGGATTCATAACACAATCTATTTATAATAAATAATTTTTAATTTCAAAAAAGTTCAAAATTTAAGAACGGGCAGCTCAAAAAAAAGGGGCAGCGACTAGCAAATGGTTGCTTGGATCAATCGGGCTTAAACATTTGTTACCCCTCTGCAAATGAGCTAACTTACTCCCTCTGTCCCACTAAAAACCTCCAAAATTCTTCCCATTAAGAAATTAACTATATTTTCAATCAAAGTGCCAAAAACACATTCATTCAAGAATAAATAATCCATTCTTTAGATCTATGCAAAATCTCAAGCTTAGACACTATCATTTAGGCACCCAAAATTCATGTCAAAAGTGTGATATTTGAACATATTTTATAATTGCTGCCAGCTTTGTCATTTTAGATGATTTAAAGGGTGGTGGCTGCAATGGGATTGTAATGACATGTTCTCCAACCTAAATATCCAAAAATAAAAAATCTATCCCACTTTATGATCAAATTTTAATAGCACCAAAGTAGTCACTAAATAGGCTGTCAACACTACTATTTGACAAAGAAATTAGTACAAGGTGTCTCATATCGCCAAGGCCAAGCTTGCAAGGCCACGAGAATGCTTTTTGATTGTCTCACTTGCCCCCACAAGGTTGTTCAATGTAACAAACACTCACTAAACAATCAAAAACACAAAAAGGAGCTTTAAAAATTCTGCTTGATTTGGAGGTTTTTAGTGGGACAGAGGGAGTACAATATTTGCAAACAGGAGAAAACTAAGTTAATAAGAATCCTTTCGATACTCAGAGATCTGTCATAACTTAAATTATTATAATGCCCCCTGCCTCCTGGGACAATATTGTTAAACTTGTCTGAAGCGAAGTCCTGGCAAAATGGTGTAACTTAAGTTATCCAGAGTAAGGTAGAAGGCTTATAAACCGACCATCAAAGGGCTGGTCTGCCTTTTTCATGTATTTCCTTGGACGGGAATATTTTTAGCTCATCTTTCAGACATAGAGAAGTTGATGAGGAATCTAACCCAAGTCATTTCGTATTTTTCCGAGCATTTTTGAATTACTTATGAATTTTCAAACAAGTTGGGTCATAGGTCCCTATTTGTGACCCTAGGTTTTTCATAAATGGTTCACTTGCAATTCTAAATAAAAATGGGGAAAGCAAAGAGAGTGATTGGCTCTTGCAATTAATAAGTCTTTTTTCCTTGGTTCATTCAATGACTATAGTAGTCCATTTCAAAACCAACTCATGTCCATTTCACAGCCACTTATAGGGGCGGTTCTTAATGCCCGAACTGTTTTCGAGCCTTCTACCTTATCTGTTAAATCTCTTGTGATGACTGTAGCCTCTGCACTTGAAGTTTTCAACCAAGACATCCAAATAACTTATCAGGACAATCATGGATTCATTGCAGGACGTTAAATCCGTCTCACGAAGTGGGACCAACAGGGTGAATTTTGTGTTTCTAGGGAGTAAAAGTAAGAAAGAGCCCCCTATTTTGTGCCGTTTCTTGGGGTATTTTTTAGACTCCTTTTGGGACCTCTGGTTGCAAATATGAATTCAAAATTTGCAAATTTTATGATGAGCAAAAAAAAATTACTGCGTTTTCCCCAGGGTTAAATCCAAGTTGCTAGTCCCACTTTGTGGGACGGGTTTAACGTCCCTTGATACATCTATGCACATAGAATCCAATTTATTTAAATTGTCGCTGGGGATTCTCCCTTAGTTTGAGTTACTATTTCCTTTATCAATGGAAATTGTCCATGTGTTTCAAAAAAGAAAAAAAAAAGAAAAAAAAGAAAAAGAATCCAATTTAGTTCGGTGTATCTCAATTCCCAAGCATGAGGAATGCTTGACTTTGGTGTGAGTTCAAGATTGTCTTTGGCCAGTGCTTCATATGTCAACTGGTTTAAGGTTGGTTTACGGTAGTCTGCTCTTCAAGCGACCTTTTTTTTTAGAGCTGATTGCCTTTTTGGCATAGCTAAACTCCTTGAAACAGTTTTCAGTAAATTATAATAGGAAGAAAAATGGAATTGGCATCTAACCAAAGTCGTTTCATATTTTTTAGACCTTTGTGGAATTAGTTACTAGTTTTTGAAGTTGAAATGTAGTGGTGGCTAGAAGTGACCACCTCTTGAAATGTATACTATTGGTACACTGAAAAAAGCAAAATGCACCTCTATATTAGTAGTTGCTTTTAGAGCATGGTCGCTTTTAGAGTAGACTACTTTAACACACAATTTGAAGCTTTTGTTCGAGAGAGCATTTATGAACTTTAAGAACAGACTATAGTTGGCAAAAGTATAGGGAGGGGATTGTGAAAAATAGAAGAGACAACTTTTCGACTTTCAAGAATTCAAAACTAATTTTTTTTGCTAGAAAGAGTTCAAGATTTTATAGCCAAGAAAAGAAAAAATACCAAAGTTTTAAATCTTAGTATATTTAGTAGTGTTTTTAAGCAACTTCAACAAATTGTGAAAATCACATTTGGAACAACTGGTATAGAGAGTTTGTGGAAGTGGAAGTGAGCAAATTCTTTAATTGATACAATTACTAATTTCTTTACCGTGAATGTCCTAGGAGTGGAAGTGAATTTCCTTCTTCTATCAAGTATAAGCGTGAAGATTGAGAGACAAAGTTCTAGTGCCTTCATTTACACTAAATTGTAAGCACAAAAGGTCATCTATTGTATAAGAAAAAAATTGCAAATATATGCAGAAGCTAATTAACGCACTTCTAACATTATATATATATAAGCCTCCGTGCCATTTATTCATTGAGAAAGGAAGTTTCTTTTAGGGCCCTTTTGTAAAAATTTGGAGGCCCACAAATATTATAATAAGAAAGTTACTTTGCATTAGGCTTTGTTTCAATAGTACTAGCTCAATATCTCAAAATATTATTAATTGACCTGACTATGACCTTGATACTACTACAAGCTACTACAATATCCTTTATTTAACTATACAATTTTTTAGGATCTCAAATTCTTTCAGAATATTTTTTATTATATTCTACATTTTAACATTTTACTAAAATATCGGAACCAATGAAAAAACACAACTGAAGAAAAACAAAACAATTATCCTACAAGAAAGAAAGATTCACCACATTTTAAGTCATTCTTATCAAAAAGTGCCACATGTCATCTTATAGTAATGGTGACGTGAACCTCTAAAGTTTGATGAAGAAACTCAGTTGTCCATAATCTTATTAACCAATATGGAGGGAATCCCTTTTAGTATCCTAGAAAGCAGGAGCCCTCAACGTTGCAACCGTTCCGAACCAACCAATGACACTTGGCAAATTCAACAAAACTCAATTCCATGGATCTAGAGAGGGATTATCCCAATCTCCAAGGGGGAATGGTTTAAGGGCTAGGGTGAACTGATTCTCTTGCTTGTCCTTCCTAAGTCCCCAATAATTTTTTTTCCACCTCTTTTGTGCTTGATTAATCTATTTTTGTACACCAGTTCTAGGGCTAATTTGGGGCCTCTAATTGCAAATATGAATTTCAAAATTTTATCGTGTGTGGCAAATAAAAAGGTCCTCTGTTTTTCCCAAGGGTAAACCACGGATGAGCAAGGGGTCGGTTCACCCTGACCGACTCCAGTTCCTTTAGGCTAGTTAACAATGTTACGAAAATGGGACCAACAGGTAAATTTTGTGTTTTTGGGGGTAAAAATAAAAATATAGAAATCCTATTTTGAGCCGTGTCTAGTATGTGTTGTAACCATCACATAGCTAATTTGGGATCTTTGATTGCAAATATGAATTCAGATTTTGTAAAAAATTGTGACAAATAAAAAATTCCTGCATTTCCCCCCGGTAAATCCCATCCTGCTGATCGCACTTCATGGGACGGATTTAACGTCTCCCGTTATGAGCACCGTACATCCCGAGTACATCTGCCTATGAGGAAATACAGTATTTTCTTACGATAACGCAATCCGAAGTTAACCTCAGTACAGTTAACCGTAGTAAAATTAACCCTAGTACCGGTACCGACGGTGAGAACGAATTACCAATCACAGACCACAACCGCACGTCGCTGACGTCAGCCCTTAGGTCAAATCCTCCATGGGAACCACTACCCGTTCCCAACACGCGTTTCCAAAAAACAGACCCCCGGCACGTCCGTTCCCACAACCTGGGCCAGGGAACAGCCCCCGCGCAATCTCTGCCGCTAACTAACCACCAGCCGCTATGTCAGCCATGCCGGCCTTTCCCCTAGCAGCCGCACCAGCCGCGCCGCGGTCCTCAAACCTAGCAACGGCCGTAACACAGTACACTACAAGCGATCGAGCTCTTCCCACCCTCCGATCCTCTATCGGACGGTCCATGGCCATCGTGCTCACTGGACATAACCCTATATTGCCCCCTTCAAGAAGCACCAGGAGCGCGAACCCTAGTCAGTATCATCTCTTCCGTTGTGGGGAGACTACTATCGCGCCTTCGTTAATTTTTGCCGTCTCAGGTGTGTGTTCGGTTGTTCTTGACTCCTCTTTCGATGCGTTCTTTTTGTGCTTGAGGTCTAGTGCAGCGAGTGTGAGGTTTACGCCGTTTTATTGCAAGTTTCAGAACTCAGATTGGTGGTCTGAGTTGCGAGGTGTCTATTTCGTGAAGAGTAGGTTCTGTTGCTTGCGAACGTCGGAGGTCGTTTCCTGTGGGGAGCTTGCGCGAAAAATGTTCTTTTTGAGCTCTGAGGATGGGATTTGTTTTAGAGGTTTAGGGATATCTTATAGTCTTTTCTGTGGTGTGCAGAGTATTCAAGATGGGTAAGGAGAAGGTTCATATCAACATTGTGGTTATCGGCCATGTCGACTCCGGCAAGTCGACGACCACGGGTCACCTTATCTACAAGTTGGGCGGTATCGACAAGCGTGTGATCGAGCGCTTCGAGAAGGAGGCGGCGGAGATGAACAAGCGTTCTTTCAAGTACGCGTGGGTGCTGGACAAGCTGAAGGCGGAGCGTGAGCGCGGTATCACGATCGATATCGCTTTGTGGAAGTTCGAGACGACGAGGTACTACTGCACCGTGATTGACGCTCCCGGTCATCGCGATTTCATCAAGAACATGATCACGGGTACTTCTCAGGCGGATTGTGCGGTTCTGATCATCGACTCGACGACTGGAGGTTTCGAGGCCGGTATTTCGAAGGATGGTCAGACCCGTGAGCACGCTTTGTTGGCCTTTACCTTGGGAGTGAAGCAGATGATCTGCTGCTGCAACAAGGTGAGCAGTGTGTTTTTCTTTCTGTTATTTTTGAGGTGGTCGTGGTTTTTTTCAGTGTTGAGGAGCGGCTGTTGTTAGGGGTTACTAGGGGTGAGTGATGTTGGTGAGGTTAGAGATTATTTCATTTGGGCAGTGCCCTACGTGTTGGTTTGCGTGAGTGGATGAGTGTGGTCTGTTGTGATGGATTATCTGAGGTTTGGCGCCACTCGCTTATGTATTGATTGAGCTGGTGTTGTGATTGTGAAATTTCTCTTGGCTTTAGATGGACGCGACCACCCCGAAGTATAGCAAAGGTCGTTTCGAGGAGATCAGCAAGGAGGTGTCTGCGTACCTGAAGAAGGTGGGTTACAACCCCGACAAGATTCCTTTCGTTCCGATCTCCGGTTTCGAGGGTGACAACATGATCGACAGGTCGAGCAACCTGGACTGGTACAAGGGCCCGACCCTGCTGGAGGCTCTGGACAACGTGTCCGAGCCGAAGCGTCCTTCGGACAAGCCCCTGCGTCTTCCCCTCCAGGATGTTTACAAGATCGGCGGCATTGGCACTGTGCCTGTGGGCCGTGTGGAGACTGGCATTATCAAGCCCGGCATGTTGGTGTGCTTCGCGCCTACTGGTCTGACGACTGAGGTGAAGTCCGTGGAGATGCACCATGAGTCTATGTTGGAGGCCCACCCCGGCGACAACGTGGGATTCAACGTGAAGAACGTGGCTGTGAAGGACCTGAAGCGTGGTTTCGTGGCTTCTGACTCGAAGAACGACCCCGCGAAGGAGGCTGCGAACTTCACTGCCCAGGTGATCATCATGAACCACCCTGGTCAGATCGGCAACGGTTACGCTCCGGTGCTGGACTGCCACACTTCTCACATCGCGGTGAAGTTTTCCGAGATTTTGACGAAGGTGGACAGGCGCTCTGGCAAGGAGTTGGAGAAGGAGCCTAAGTTTTTGAAGAACGGCGACGCCGGTTTCGTGAAGATGATTCCGACTAAGCCCATGACTGTGGAGACGTTTGCCGAGTACCCTCCTCTGGGTCGTTTTGCTGTGCGTGACATGAGGCAGACTGTGGCTGTGGGCGTTATCAAGGCTGTGGAAAAGAAGGAGGCTACCGGCGCTAAGATCACCAAGGCTGCCGCGAAGAAGAAGTGAATAGTGCTAGAGTTTTTGCTAGAGGCTCAGTATTATGAGTGGGCTGCATTTTCTAGAGCAGCTCTTGATTCTTTCACTTTATTATGTGGTTTATCAATTTACCTGCTGGAGGCTCAGCAGAGGCAGACTTGGGTTCTTGACCGAAGATGGCAGGGCTTGTTGTAGCCCTGGATGTGATTTTGAGTATCTTTAATGTGAGACATTTTTGCTGAGTTCTGGGAAGGCATTTTTGCCAGAGAAGTTTAGAAACTGTGTTTTATCTCTTGACCGTACCGTGAGTTGTTTTGTTTGAGTGGTATTTTACTAATTGAATCATGCTGATTTTTCTTTTCACTCATTGAGTGCCTACCGTTTTGTGATGTGGATGAGGCTCTATGTTCTGTGCGTTTCTTGGCGAGGTCTCATTGGATTGAGTTTTCAGCTTTGTGGCTCCCGGTGATCATGTGTTATGGCTCATCGAGTTCTGGTGAACGTCTCTTTTTCTGTCAATTTTTTTATCCTCCCATGGTTCCTGTCAGCGGTTGTCTGTTTGTCAGCTGCAATTGACAGACCAATCCGTCTTTTGATGTGACGTGGGACTGATGCGAAGTGATATGTTTGATTCGGGGTCATTCTCTTCCTACTTTCGAGCAGGGTAGGGTAGTCTTCTACTGTTGCTGCGAGAGCTTGACGAAATTGGCTTGTCGATGTAGAGTCATCGATTGGAAGTATTGACGACTACGGTAATGGAATGGGTGTGTTGCCCTTTTACAGGGACCTGAAACCCACTACAATCCTGTACACCACCCTGATGCTGTTTGCCTCGAGATTTGAAGCGTTAGATTCAGTATGCTGCGTGTCGTGAAAACAATGAAACTCGTTCCCTTGATTTTTTAAATAGTACTTCCGGTTGTATCAGCAAGACAGTAATTATTTTTCTGTGTCGGAACTGCAAGATTTGTCGGTAAGTAGTTCTGGATTTTTTGACACACTTTCTGTTCAAAAAGCAACTCAAAACCATTGGGAAGGAGTTTGCAGTAGGTGGTGATGTTTCCCTGCTTTCCAAGAGAATGACCTGAGAGCAGCCCCACAGCAACTGACCTCTAAAGGTCTTCTACAATAGAGGAATGTCCTCCATTGATTTGCTATAACGTGTTGCTTGAGCATGTTGTTGTGGGGTTGCTGTGATAGTACAGTCATTCACTGGTTTGTAAAGACCCTTTATATGATGGAGGACACAGTGTGGGTTGGGTTGGGGACGCCAGGGTGGAGTACCGGATGAGTCCGTTTTTTTTTAACAATTTTTCACTCAAAAGCGATAATTTTTTTCCCACAAAATCTGTGGCAAAATATTCTTGCTTTTCAGTGGATGAAATCGCGTGTTTGCTACCAAATCTTGGGATGAGATTGTTCAAATTTGGATGAATGTACATCATTTTGGATGAATAAATGGAATTTCATCCATAGATTGCAAGTTTCATCCATTTCTAAGGATGTAAGTAGCTTCATCCTTCCAGAGATTATCGCTTTCTGTACTACCTAAATTAAATGAAAAACAAACCCTGGCCGGATGGCATATAGGAGAGCCACAGCCTAAACTTGGTGTTGTCACCAAGTGTTGTGGCATCTGAGGGTGAGAAACGGTTAGGTCTCATGAACTGGACTAACACTAGATGATACACAGGGCGAGGTCGAAGTTAGTCATGAAGCTGAAGTTACTAACCTATGGACTTGTATTGTGAAGGTGTAGTGGTGTGCCGCTACGTTAGGTGAAGACGTGGGACATAATGTATAAGAAGTGTGCTATATGTGGTATTAGAGCACATGAAGCTCGGTGTCATGGCTCGAAGTGCCCCATCAAGTGAAGCAAGGATTCATGAAGATTCAAAAGTGCTAGGATGAGGAAATCAAAGAGTAGAAAGGAGACGTAACAAGACGATTAAGCGATGGCTCTGAAAGAGCTTTTAGTGGAGGTTATGAACATTAAGAAAAATTTCAGCCCTCAATAAGGCCGTGAGTCTTGCACCCCCGCGATGCAATTATGAAAAATAAAATAAAATATTATTATTTAAAAAATAAATTGAAATCTTACATGGCACTGTTGGTGCCACATCAACGCCACATTAGATTGAAATTTATTTTTTAAATATTTAAAAAAAAATCATTTTATTTTTATTTTTATTTTTTTGTAATTGCAATCCGGGGGGGCCGAAAATAAAAAAACTGGCAGCCTTCTTGAGGGCTGGAATTTTTCCTAATGTGTAATGGCCCTTGCAAAGTAAACAATGATTGAGGTGGAATTGTGCAAGAAGTCCAAAACGGCAACAAGAAGAAGTTTACCAAGGGACCCGAGGCTGTAGAAGAAATTAACGCGCCAATCTTGGAAGAGAGTGGCAAGACCTTAAGCGCGGAGGGGAATTCTCCACTTAGGGTGAAAAAGACATTGACTAAGCGAGATGGTGGTGGCCCAAGCAAAGACTTAAGTGATCCTAGCAAATCCAAAGGATGCGACAAGGATAACAGTGACAACGGGAGTGAAGACTCTGAACGCATTGCACCATTTTGAAGGTCAAGGCGAAACAAGTTACCTTCCAAAAAGGAATACATGGGTATGTCATGATGAAGGTTTCAATGGAACACTGGTCTTCA
This sequence comes from Pseudisothecium myosuroides, assembly GCA_951799445.1. Lineage (NCBI taxonomy): Eukaryota > Viridiplantae > Streptophyta > Bryopsida > Hypnales > Lembophyllaceae > Pseudisothecium > Pseudisothecium myosuroides. The sequence goes on along the minus strand of OX637292.1, from coordinate 9,792,508 downwards.
GTGTCTCCAAGGTTTTACTCAAATCCGCGATGTAAAGGAAAGAACTTGCGAAGGTTCAAAAGGAGTAAATGAAAAATTTACTTGAGGCAGCCATTTGGAACATCAAGGACCAGCGTTCCATTGAAACCTTCATCCCAAAGTATGAGGTGTATTGTGATGCATTGAGATATCTAGCCATCTAGAGGACAAGATCTTGATAAGGAACTTTGCCTACTTCGTCAAAGATGGGACAACGGCCACCTACTTGGCTTGGAAAAGAATGCAATTAGACTTATTCTTGTCGGTGGATCTCAAGAACTGGGTGAAGGTCACGTAGCATAAGCCACATTGGCATTTGTTGGATGTATTTGCATAGAGACGTAGGAGATGTAGGCAATCGGGATGGACTAGTAACTGAAACCTCAAGACAAAGCAATAACTAATATAAACGGTGGGTCAAAGTCTAAGTGGAAGAAAAGGAAAGCGGAGGCGCCAACAATGCTAGCATACAAGCTTGGAGCGGTGAGCTTGTAAGCTATGAGCATGAAGCTTGTGAGTCGAGAGCCCCCAAAACATTTTTTTAAATAAAAATTTCTAAAAAATAAATTGCAATTTTTTCAAAAATAGAATTTTTTTAATTATTTATAGTAAATTTTGGAACATGTAACCTCTACACTTATGACCATGGATTTTGTTTATTTACTTTTTGTGCTTTGCCAATTGCTATTTTCAATTAAAGAAGAGCTTCAAACTTCAATGCACTATTTGAGCACTTGATTCACCCACTACAATTCTACTTCCTATGCAATTACAGATTTTTTATAAAACACACTATAATAACTTGAACAAACAATATCCATAAAAATAAAGGTGAGTATTTTTTAGCCTCCAGTACAAGTATTCAAAACTAACTCTTATCATTAAGCTTAAAATTAAGATCGTGCCCACTAGTATAATTTGGGGCCTTTTGTAATTCGAACCCGGGCCATCATATGATAGTCTCATGGACCTCTTGTATATACTCCAACTTCATGGAATGAATGAGTGACCACTCCTATAAAAAACAAAAATATAAAATAAGGAACATATCTTCTAAAAAATGGAAGGAAATAATGAAAATGAAAATGAAAAAATGAAAAAAAATGGGAGAAAAAAGAAGAAAAATATCTATTTCTTTTTCATATGTAAGATAACCCCTAAAGGAAAAAGCTACGTTTTTTGGCAACACAACGATTTTGGGCAGCTCACTACAAATGGAGTTTTTCTTTTTTTTCTTTGAAAATTTTATACAACATGTGCCCAAGGAGTAGCTTTAAGGCCCAATAATTTTTGTAACTTTTGATTACATAGTTAAAAAGTTATTGCATGATATGTGATTTTCTTTGAACTTTAAGTAGCCTGGGCAGCTTAGAAAATTTCTTTAAAAATGACTTTTAAAAAAAATAAAAAATTGAAATTGGTTCTTTAAATTTGTATATATATGTGGGAAGCTTTGAATCATTGATCGCTTATGATCAGTTATGAGGAGTTTAAGTTTACAGGTAGGTATGGAGTTTAAGTTGACGGGTAGGTATGTTGAATTGCTTAATATTGACGGTTTTGGGTGTTTCCATCGTAGACACAAGTGTTTGACATTACTAATTTCTACAGTAGACGGTGGTTGGCTTTAGGTGGCTTTCTAGTTTTTCCATCAGTTATAGTACTGCATGTTTGAGTTCACTTTTCTGTTAAGTTCTAGTTGTAAGTAGTCATTAGTGGGGGAAAGAAAGAAAAATTTGAAAGAAATTTAATGTAGAACAAAAATTGTAGTAGAATTTTTTTAAATTTAAATTACCATATCATTTATTCATATCAATTTAGAATTATATGTAATGCAAGCCCCTTCTCTAATAATCCAAAGTAGGAAATTATATAATGATAGCGGGTCATTGCAAGAATGACCGGTACTGAAACATTGTCACAAAACGAAAGTGGATGCTTCCTTTTGCTATAACTTTTGCAGCGTGACTTGCATGAATTTGAAATTTTTATTGGAGATTCCTCTCTTGAGTTTAATCATATCTTATATTTTTCAGAAATTTTCAAAAATCATTTTATATTTAAAAATCATTTAAACTAATATATCACGTTTTGAGTTTTAAGGGTTTTTAGTACTATGGAGTCCCCAAATTTAATGATTTGGAACTGAAATTTCTATGGTCTATTCCCATAGTAGGAAGTCATGTTCCTACCAAGGGGCATTAAAAAATATTATATTTTATGTCCTCTACGTCCATGCAAAGAAGGCTCCCTTGCGCGCGCAATTCTGAATGTTGAAGATGGTTTCAAGATAATTTTTTTGGTGAAATCTCTTCAAAATAAAGTCTTTCCAAATGGAAAATTTTTAGTTTCTTTGAAAATTGTTTTTCCTATTTTTTACAAATTAAAACGTCAAACTATGTATTTTCTTCAAAATTTCAGCTCACACGTTTTTGTGAATAACTTTTTACCTTGATTTTTTTTAGGTCTGAAATTTTGGTGATATTATATTTCAAGTGTTATACTAATTATATTTATTTTATTTTATTTAAAAAAATTCATATGCAAAAAACTCGTAGTACTGGGAGTACTAGGCGAAAACAGCCAAAGTGGAACAAAAACGGAAGGTCATTCTTGCAACGACCCTAGCGTGTTTTAAAAAAAAAAAGAAAGTAATACCCCCCTAAAGAATACTTGATGTTCGCACCTATCCCCTTATTTTTTTTACACACTGACCCCCCCGAGACCAAAACAAATCCAAAATGAATAGTTAGATGAATAGAAAAATCAAACAAAATCAAGAATAATTCCAAGTGAATAGTTAGATGCTTGAGAAGTATTAGTTTTTTAATCCTAGTTCCTTCCCAACGTTGCCACCTTCTTCTTCTTAATTTGAGTTCCTTCTTGTTTCACTTCATTCTTGTTTTTTGAGTTTAAGTATGGAGAGATGGAACTTGTATGTTTAGGTGTGGAAAGCTTGTTGATATGAGTGATGCACCAAAGAATCAAAATTTGGGGGTTATGCCATACCACGGCTGTACCTTGTCTTTGATTTGCTTTAAGTAATGGTTTAATGGTTCTTGAATACTAGTCTGGACTTAGCCCAAGCTCCCTTCAACTCCCTGGACTACCTCCCCATCGACTCCCTGGATTGTCTCCCCGCTCCTACTCGGCTGCTCCTAGCCTCCGCCACGTGGCGAGGCGCCACTCACTACCTCCCCTATCGTTCCCCGTTGTTTCCCGCCACTTGGTTCCCGTTGCTTGGTTCCCCGCCGCTTGGTCCTTTCGATGCCCCTAGCTGCTAGTCTTCAAACTGGAGCTGGTTCTAGGTTTTTAAAACTGAATGCTGGTTCTTAACTAAAACAAAAACAAAAACTAAATGATTAATCTAAAAAAAACTAAATTAAACTTCACTAAATAAAATCACTTAAAATTCAAACTAAACTAAAGGTTTTTGGGTTTTGGTATAATGACTAAACAATAAAACAAGGCAACTAAACTAAGCATTTTTGGGGTTTTTGGGGATAATTAAGAAAAGCAACTAGTAAAACAAAAGCTAAACCATCAACTAAAATCCATGACTTGGCAATTGAGCGTATAAGCAAATTTTGAGCAATTTGTGGCGGAAAGAAAGGGAGCCACTTAGAGAAGTTTTTTGGCTTAAGTAGGCCAAAAAAGCCAAGGGTTTTTTCCCAAATTTTCTCCAAGGTAAATGGTTTTAAGGTCAAAGCTTCGCCGTGCGGGAGCAACCCTAGGAAAAACTCATATCATATGGTTCCAAGTGATTCTAGAATGTTTTAACCCTTAAATGAGGTGCACATGACAGTGCTCAAACTGAAAATTAAGGATCAAAGAGTTTTCAAAGTACCAAATATTGTTAATTCCTAAATGAGGTACACATGACAATGTTTAAACTGAAATTTAGGAATTAACCCCTAAAGGACCGTTGTCCGTTTGGGGGACAAATGTAATTTCGGGCAGGTACCTATGGGCTGAAATTTTCTCTTGATTTTTTGAAACTTTTTTTGAAGGTAGAAAAGTTGATTAGCTTCGTGGGAATATAACTTTTTTCACAATCGGTGTCCGGGACAAAAAATTATGACCAAATAAGCTCAAAACAAGGGACATGGGGCAGCTCGGGCAGCAAAAAAAAATGGACAAAAATTTGAAATTTTTTTTTAGTATTTTTTTTCTCATAGATTATATTTTTGGCTATCTAGAAAGCTTTGATTCATTTCATTTGGATATGTTATGAGAAAGTTATGCACATTCTTGTTTTTTGGGCAGTTAAAGCATCTTCTTGAAAAAAATAACTTGTAGGATTCATTTCTGAATGCAATTTTTCAAATTTTTCAATTTTTTTTTTGCATGGTTTAGTTTATTTACCACAACAATCTCACCATTGGGATTAGTGCATTTTAATTCCATCTAAAATATATGAATATTTTAGATTTTCCTTCTATCTTGTACCTATTTCTACTTAAATTTTTTTTTGAGAATGATAATTAATTAATTTTTTAGTTAATTTTTTTTCTTGGACTCTCAACTCAATTCTCCACTATAAAGATTTAAAGCTCAAAACTCTGTAGTGCAAACATTTTAAGTTAAAAATATTCAAAGTCAAAAAATCTAGTCCCGCAAGGTGCTGAAAATTTTGTTTTTTCCACTTTGAATACAAATATCTTGCAATCTGTGTGGTCAGAAATTTTGAATTTTTTTCCACACTTTTTTATACTAATAATGTGTAAGATCCTATGGTTAGATGTGTAAAAAAAAACAATTAAATTTCTTTTTAATCTTTGCTATAGAAATGGCAGTTTTCAGTGTTTTTTGGCAGAAGAATGGTCTCGGTCCTTTAGAGGTTAAGTCAAACCAAACTCTATTATACAACAAGGTTTGGCGGGGTTTTGAGTGTTAGAACCTTTTGATAAAGATTAGCTTCACCGCCTTAAGTTCTGATTCATATGCTGCTTCAAAACATAAAATTAGTACGTAAACCAAAGTATTCAAGTTTTGGGGGACTAAACCTCCCGAAAGTGTGTATTTAGTGTGGCTTTGATGGTTGAAAGGGAACCCCGAGTCCTTTAACCAAATCCTCCACTAAAAGAAAGCAAAAAAAGCAAAGTGAGCAAAAGATGATCAAAATTTGGCCTAAATAAATGCTTCCGACAAAGCCGGTAAGCAAATTGAACAACAAAGAGTCTCCACACTTCGACAGAATGTTGGTGAGCAAAAAATGGGATATGAGAAACTTCAAAGGGGGGCCTTATATACTTGCTAGAAGGCCCCACCACCTTGAGATACTAGTTCTTTTATTTGAAAACTATCCTAAACTAAATCCTAATCTACCCTAAGATATTTGCTAAATAATCTTTGTTTAATTCTTTAAATTTTCTAGAACAAGCCTTAATTAGCAAGAAAATCTTGTCCAAATAAAATCTAAAATTTTTCCCATAGGAAATTAACTATTTTGACCTTGAGATGATTTGTGAACAACCTTAGGATATTTTGAAATATTTTTAGTTTAATCTAAATTGGCTTTTAAAGGAAAGATTTGAAATCTTAACTAAATTCAATCTTCAATTTCCACCAAGATATTTTGCATATTAACCTAGAATTACCACTAATTATCCAAAAAAAGTCAAACTTATGGCTAAACTCTTCCTATCTTTTTGAGAACAACTTCAAATTGAAAACTGATTGTGCCATTGCGTTCTGAAGACCCTAATTACTCTTGGAGATCCACTATCCCTTTCGTCCAGGCTGTAATATCCATAAAAACCACTAACAATAATTCCAAAGAAATCTCAAAATTCCAATAAATGAAATTTGCATTTCTCAAGGAAATTGATTGGCTAGGGGTTTCCTGGAAGGTTCGTAAGAGTAAGAAAACATTCTTTGTTTGTGACAATCGGACATTGCTAGCTCCTGGTTCACCGGTCAACCCACCACCATATTATAAATTCTTGTTAAATTCGATGTTGTCGCCGATGCTGATACTTTTGAATATCACAAAGTCTTCAAACTTGACAAAGTCACTTATTTGGCACACAAAACTCTAATCTATTTTTAGTGAGATTTTATCGCACTCTGGATAATTTCTATGAAATTACCATCATTTCAAAGTCGGTTGACTTCCCATGTAGTAATTGTGGAGTTTTGTAAAATCCCGAAACTTTTTGAGCATTCTTCTAGGAAGTGTCCAAAAGCTAATGGCAAAAATAAACCTCTAATAAAGATGCTAAATTTAGCAATTCCTTAATAATTTCTGTCTGAAGGGGAAATTAATCTTGGGTTTGTCGTGGATGATTAACTCCGTGTTGATCTCTTGGCATGCTTTTACCCTAAAAGCACCTTTTTGTAAGTTTCAATCACCTTGCCCTTCTTCTATATTGCATTCTGGTTTGTATTCTTAAACATTTGCAGGCCTTCACATAACTAGTCCAAATTCTACATGAATTGGATCTAGCCACTTCTAAACCTGAATATAGACTCTTAGAATTTAGCCAGACTGTCACATGTACTCACATGTCGAGTTTTACATGGACAAGACACTAGAACTAGCTAACTCTCACATCCTCACTTCTCTCTAAAATGTTAAACTGAACTCTAAGACACTAAACCAAGTCATAAACATAGAAAAGTAGAATATTTTGTACTTTCCATGATTTTATGAAGACTCCTCACTAATTTGGTAGGGACTTCTACCAAACTTCTCTCAACTAACTAATTCATGCTATTTTGCATGAATTGACACTAAAAACTAACAATAAATCGCGAAAAATAAACCCAAAGCTCCAAGTGCTAACTTGAGGGCTCACACTTGCCAACCTCATGAAAGCCAACCGATGGTGGCAGCAAAGTCACCAATTCCATGAAGATATTGCAGGCCCCATCACTCCATTTTCTTGTAGCCGAAGCCGTTTGGACAAAAGAAGGTGCCATTTTCTAAAGGCTAGACCAGGTCAAGGCAAAAAGAAGAGCAAATGGGTGCAATATTTGTACCCTATATTACTTGAAGAATTCGACCGCCTTTGCAAATCAGGTGTCAAATTTTCCTCTCACCTACTTCCTGAATTGACCCTTTTCATTTTTGTAGCTCCTGAATCCATTTTCACAGTCCATTCTGTCGATTCCAAAGACAATGTTTTGTTGATCAACAAAATCACAGCGAATTGGGTCAATCAAATCATGAATAACCACAATATAGTCTTTCTATCCCAACGTGGTCGTTTGACTTGTAGCCCTGAAAAGGAGCTTCAAATCGAAATGCAGACCGCCTACCATTTGGGGGTCTTACGAACGGGATTTTTATCCAGGGAATTTGATGAAAATCTCATGGAAAACCTGGATGAAACGCATTTCGTTGTCAATCTTGACAATGGCCGAACTTTAAGATTTCGGGGAGATACAACTGTCAAATACGCTGAAATTGTCTCGGGTGGGAAGTCTATGACTATGGTGGTTCGCATTTCAGGAGTTTGTCGTGTCACAATAGAAGCTCCTATGCTCATTTTCTCCAATGAAAATAAGAGCTATCCTATATGGGGTTTGATTGATAATATTCTTAGGGTTTCTTATAGAATAGGCCCTAAAGGTTGAATGGACCAAAGCATCTTCCCTGAATATTTTTTGGAACCTCGTGCATATCAAGCCGATCTTCATCAACGCATGATGATCATATGGTTTGATAATTGTAGCGGCCATACTATCACCCCTAGATTGGCTGCTGTCCTAGCTGCCAAAAACACAGCTTTCAAATTTTTGCCTCCATATTCTACTCACTTTTGCCAACCAATAGATACATTCCTCATTTCAAAAATCAAAGATGCATGGACAAGACGCTGGGAAGCCAAGAAAATTGAGTTGATACAACAAAATGCTTAGCAAAATGTATCCCAGGCAGATGGACAATGGTTAAGAAAGTTGACAAATCCTAGAAAATGTTTTTTTCTACAATTGGCTGATGATAGTGTAGACGATGTTAATTGAGAGGTGAATGGTGATAGTATGTCCTATGCTAGAAAAGCAATGATTCGTTGTGGCTTGGCATTAGGACTTCATGGATCTTAGAGTGTAGGACAATTGTTTGCACATCTCCAAGAGATAATTGCAAAACATTTGCAATACTTCCAAGGGCAGGAACTGCCCAATTTCAATAGGGCAGTTTAAAAATCCTTTTTGATATTTTACTATATTTTTTCTTTCATTTTTGGCCTATAGCTAGGATTATTATGTTGTGTTTTTGGTTGTTGCTATATTTAGCAACTTATACATACACTATGAAAAATTTCAGCATTTCAACATTTCATTGTCTATTTCAGCAATTCAACATTTTATTATTTATTTTAGCATTTTAGCATTTTATTATTTATTTCAGCATTTTAGCATTTCATTGCTTATTTCAAAATTTCATACACCACTTTTTTTCCACCTTTCTAACTTCTATATTTTGTTCCCATCTAATACTAAATGCACTCTCGTAAAAATGTTGAAATGACCAAATTTTACTATAGAGCTAAAATAGTGTTAGAATGGGTAACACTAACACTAACCTTGCAAATCACAATTAGTGTTATTGTTGACAATTAGTGTAGCCAACACTATTTATCAATTTTAGTGTAGTTGCAGGCATTGAGTAATTTTTTCAATTTTTTTAAAATTAGATTATTATTTTTAACCTACTCCCGATTGGGTGTCTACTTTGGCCATTTCGGGATTTTTTAGTCTTGTTTTTGACCCCAAAATGCGAATTTGAAGCTACAAATTGGACATGTTGGAGGTCTACTAACATTACAAGGGCTGACAATGAATTTTTATAAAAATAGCAACATGTCGGTTGCACACATTGACACATAGGGTCAAAATGACCTTTCTTTGCGCGAAAGCTACAAAGAGGAAAAAAAAATTCTTAATTTTTGGTGCAATGCGTCAATGCGAGCGTGTCTTCTCTAGCAAAATGAATTTTTTTATGGAATTTTTTTGAATTTTTTTTAATCACTAAAAATAAAAATCTCCACAAATCCTTTTTCTGCTATTTTTTGCTCCTAGTGGCTTCTACAGTACTTCGACGTAGTAGTCTATAGTATTGCTAGTTCTGTGGCCAAAAAACGCAATTTTGACGGAAAAACGTGAAGTGCTTCTTGCAACTATCCCGTAGCATTAGAACAAGGGCAATATATTGATGTTAAATAACTAATTAATCCCTTAAGGCCTTAGGGCATAATTTCAAGCCTTTTTTATTTTTAGGCAGGTCCATTCAAGTGCAAAATAAATTTGTTGAATATAATTCTTGTGAAATTTTTACCCAAAGTATATATTTCACTACTAGCTCAATGCCTAAAAAATTTCAAAGTAATTTATATGAAGTTGCGACTAAAAATTTATATTTTAAAAGTGATTTTTTTATGAACAAGCAAATCCAGGTAGCCATGATTCACAATTACATTCAATGAGATTGAAATTTTCTATCCATACTTTCAACAAGATTGTTGACATAGTTCCAAAGATTCAATGGAATTCTTTATACATACTTTAATTCAACCAGATTGTTGACAATTAGATCCAATGGAATTCTATGTTCATTCTAGATTTTTTTAAATTTAACTTGATTATTCACAATTCGGTGTTTTTTGAAGTCAGCAGAGTTTGGCGGTCATTTTGGCATAGTAGAACAATTTTTTCTAAAAAATGTTGTACGAATAACAAGTTGAAAAACAAGTTAATTTTCATCTCCTAATAATCGTTTTATATTAGGAGCCTCCAATCAAAAGTTACGGGCAAAGTTCAGAGAGGGATTAGAAAAAACATTTTTTTTGACATTTTCAAACATCCTCTGTGAATTTTGTCCATAACTTTTGATTGGAGGCTCCAAATCTCAAAGGGATTTTTGGAATATGAAAGTTAACTTGATTCTCAAACTTTTTTTAGTTCAAAGTTTTTTGAAAAAAGTTGTTCTACTATGTCTAAATGGCCTCCAAAGTCTGCTGACTTTACAAAGGAAATGAAAAACAATTGGAAGAACAAAATATATAAAATTCCACATACTTTGTAAACACTTGCAATAATGCATGGTGTAGTGGTTAGGACCTTGAACCTCAACCACAAGGTCCAAGGTTCACCCCCCTATGGCGGCACCACCCATATGGCGGGACTGCCTAGGTGGCGCTGCTTCTATGGTGGGCAGCATAAAAAAAAATTTATGAAGCCCCGATTTTTTGGGCAACAAATTTTTTTCTTTAAAAATAGTTTTTTTGTAATTAAAAAAATTAATTAATTATATTTATTTGTCCAAAACAATTGGAAAAACAACAATTTTTAGTTATATTTTGTTCCAATCAACTGAACGCCGTAAATGACTGAAAAATCAACAGTTTTTAGTTGAATTTTAGTTGTTTCGATCACGACGTTTCTAGTAATGTACCTTCTCTTGTTGCATAGCATTACAGAAGACAAGACTAGAATTAATTTCAAAGTATTATTATTTTTATAATTTTTATAAGATTTATAATTATATTTTAATTTTAATTATAATTATAATTATAATTTTTTAATATTTATTCTATGCTTTTGTGTGCCATTATGCTTTGTGCTCCTTGTTTTTTTATTATTAATTATTATTATTAATTATTATTTAATACTTTTAATTTTTAATTTTTTTTTTAAATTTAAATTTTTTGTTTGTTTGTAAAATATGTTTGCAATATTGATTGTAAATCATGTTTTCATAATTATTTATATAAATTATGTGTTCAATATCTTACTGGAGTATATTTCTAAAGATTGTTGGGTTGTAGTCCTATTATGATATGGTTGTTAAGAAAACATATTTGAGATTAATCTTGGTCTTGTTTTCTCAAGGGTACAAAAATTGGGTGTACCACCAGCAACCTCTGATTTTAGTACTTTCGAGGGACCAAGGTTAGGATTAATTTCAAAGATATATTTTTTTAAGTTTCTTTTAAATGCTTTTGAAATCTTGCTTGTAAGTCATGTCTTTACAGTTTTTGATGTAAATGAGTTGCTAAGTAAGAAATTTGATTGTATTTCCTAATAATGTTGGATTAAATTTTTTTAATTTAAAGAAAGTATATCTATTTCAAAACTTCACTAGCTTTTAGAATTTTTTAGAATTTTTAAATAGTCTCGTGCACTTTTAAAATTTTGAAGCTTGTCTTCAAGTAGATTTGTGGTAGTTTTAGTTATTTAAAAAAACACAAAGGTAAAAGTGATTTCATTTTTGAATAGTAAATGTAGAGGTCTTCCTCATGTTTGTAGATTTTTTTTCAAATTATTAAATGCTTTCAAATTTAAGTGGTGGGTCACCGGAAAGCTCCGAAACTAAATATAGTTCACAATTGAGCTTGTCAGAGTCTGTTTGTTATTTAAAGCTTTGCAATATTTTTTTTCCATAAACTTGTATTTTAGATGATGTTATTGATGTTTCAATTGAATATTTTTGTGTAACATAATATGTTTTCAATATTTATTTTTAAATGGATGTATTGCTTGTGAATGAAACACAGGAGGAACAAATTCTTGAAACTCCGGATAGTGATAAAACAATTCAACGGACATAGTAGCTGAAAAAGCGATAAAGTTCATCAAAGAGGATGTGGATGAGGACAAAGAGAAGGAGTTGTTGGAAGACGAATTTTGTCGCCTTTTAAAGGTGGACTTAGTCGCCACAATTTCTATGTTGCGAATGAAATCGGAGAAGTTATTTTGGCTTCAAATTCTACTTTGCCAACTTGTTACAATGCCTATGGTGAGGCCAACACTTTTGTACAACATAAAAAAGTTGGAGACGGAATTTGTATTCGGATATCATGAAACTGCAACAATATTTTACTTGTCTGCTACTGATGAGGCTCGCAACACATTGGAGTTCACAAACATTGATGGGTCATTGCAAGAAACACTGGTATTGGGTATTTGTTACAAACAGAGTATTGAATCTTTCTTTTGCAATAACTTCTTAAGCTTGACTTGCATGAATTTGAAATTTTTAATGGAGATGTATATCTTGAGTGTATTTATATCTCATATTTTTCAGAAATTAAAAAAAATCATTTTATATTTAAAAATCAATTAAATTAATATGTCACGTTTTGTGTTTTAGGGGTTTTGAGTACTATATGGAGTCCCCAAATTTAATGATTTAGAGCTGAAATTTCTATGGTCTATTTGCATAGTAGAAACTCATGTTTCTACCAAGGGAAAGTTAAAAATATTTTATTTTGTGTTCTCTAGGTTCATGCAAAGAGGGCTCGCTTGCGGGCTTAGTTTTGAATATTTAAGATGGTTTCAAAATCAATTTTCTAGTAAAAATTCTTCACCATGAAGTCTTCCCAAATGGTCTATTTTAAATTTTTTAAATTTTTTTTTTTCTATTTTTTACAAATTAAAACATCAAAGTATGTATTTTCTTCAAAATTTCAGACTTTTTCTTTTGTGATTAACTTTTGACTCGGATTTTTTTTAGGTTTGAAATTTTGGTGATATATTATTTATAGTATTATACTAATTATACTTATTTTATTTTATTTTTAAAAATTCATATGCAAAAGCTCATGAGTACTAGCCAAAAACAGCCAAAGTGGAACAAAAACCGACACTCTTGTTTGCAACAACCCTAATATAAATAGTTGCAATTTGATTTAAAGGGATAAAAAATGATGTCTTCAATGAGTATGTGCAGTTTGTGCTTCCGTTGCAATTCTTGATGAACTTAAAGTTCTTTGTTTGCAATGGGAATCACTTACTCCAAACGTGGATGAGCTACATCTCAAGGATTGAATCTACAAACTTAAATTTCACTATATCGTGAATTACATTGTGTTGGATACGAAGGAGAAAAAAGAGTTAGTCATACAAGTCATACATGACAAAAACAAGTAAGAACCAACATATGATTATGGTTTGCATTTTGAATTTTTTTGTATTTATGTCAAACTTCTCGTGGTGCATTTTGTTTGAAAAGAAATAATCCAAAACATTATGTGACATGCAGAGCAACAAAGGACTCTCACGTGAAGACAAATTTAGTACATGATTTATATTGGATTCAAAAGTACACTCTTTTTTCTTTGGAGAAGTTAAATAAAATGCTGAGGCCATTAGAAGTAAAACAATGTGTTTTACACCCGCCCAAGAAATGGTGTTCAATGCCTTAAGAAGTTTTTACTTCATTATTTTTTTGGGTAAGAATTTTATGTGGTGTTCTTTTCTATTTTGAAAATATTATTTGATAATTTGCTTTCATATTTTTATATAGCTTGAAATTCAGAAGCCATTGGGCTTTTACAACAAATTTTTTGTAGGCAGCCAATGCAGCAGTGAAAAGTATAATGAGACTACAAAGTTTGAGAAGAAAAGTCTTGAAGGTGTTGTTCATGCTGTGCGGGTCGAAGCTGAAGAGAAGAACATAAAGCTATGCACCAAGATGGATAAATTGTTGGCAGTTGCATATCCTGGAGATGGAGATTCATTTTTGAAGAAGTAAGTTTATTTTCAATACAATCATATCATGTTTTTGTTGCATTTTGCATTTGATCATTTGTATGAACGAATCTTCTTTTACTGTTGTAGGTGGAATTTTTGAATTACACCTCCAGTTTACTCCAAATATACAAAAAGTACTTAAAAAAAGCCTCTCCATTGACTTTTAAATTTGTTAGAAATCTATTAAAAATAATAAATTGAATTTGTTTATTTAGACCTTTATTCTAAACAAATTATTACTATAAACTAAGGTAATCATCTAAAAATAATGAAACTCAATCTGAAGTAATTAGATGCATTTTTTTCCTTATAATTTGGTCCTTGGTATTTGCACAAGATTAATTCTAATGGATCCACAAAGTCCAATTTTTTAGTAGTTTTAAGGACTTGATCATATGATGGACCTTTTCTAAATGTCATTGCTTAGTCTAAATATACAATGTTATTTTAAAATATATATTTTTTCAATTTGGCTTTTGATTTTTTTCCTACAACATAATCAATCCCATTAGACATTTTAAACTTTTAATCCTAGGTTCTTGATGAATTAATCATAAATTAAAAAACCTTTTATCGTGAGCCCATATATACAAAAATAGTTTCAAGTTTATAATAATAGCATTTGATATTGCAAGATTAGACAATTTGTGAGCATGTAGTAGTTGTATTAACTTATAATTCTTTACATGACAAAAAGATTAGGATTTTTTAAATTATTAAAATTGTTGCAAGTAATTGTAACAAGTAAATTTTGCAATATAGTATCTCACTCCTTAAAAATCTGATTTCATAAATCTTGTTACAATAAATCTTGAATGAATCATTAATTTTGAAGTTTACAATAATCAATTGCCAAGAAGAATGTCTTATTTATACATAAACATTTATTTGGCACCAAATTACAAACAATCCTAAAGCATTATTGTGAATGCATTCCCTGCAAATGAAAAATTAAATTGAAAGTAAAGCACAATTTAAATAGTGACATAATAAAACAAATGCTTCACTTTTCTAAATTTGAAACAAAAAAACAAATAAAAAACTACAATTGATTGAAAAAAATTCTTGAGTTCCAATTAGTGATTCAAAAAATAAATATAATGAAAATGATGAATTAATATTCAAATTTAAAGTTATGTCATGCAAGTAGCGTAACCGTGGATTTTTCGTCAACCCGACATTAGAGAGGCAGAGGGAGTGGTGGAAGGTGGTTTGGAGCGTCGTTGTCCTGTTGTATATCAGTACATATTGTAAAAACATATTATTATATGTTTTATTCAATAACTTCACAATGACGCTATGGGTTGAGAAGCTTAAAGGTGACGTTATCCTATAGAAGTATATAAGTGGATGGGTTTGCGTTAAACCTTCATTCAACCTTATTAGTAAGTTTGTTTTCTACTTTGTAGTTCAAATGTCGAATTGGAGGGTTTTTTCTAAGTCTCAAGATGAAGAGCCACAACCGGACGCTGAGTTTGAGCTTTCACTATCACAGTTGCCAGATCAACCTCTTTTGCAACGAGATATTAGGCGTCCTCAAGATGAAGCCGGACCGTCCAGACCACCAAAACAACCTCGTGTGGAGCGGCGATGGCACGGTAATCTTGATGCTGATGCTCGAGCGTTGGTGATCTTACTTCAAGTGGAATGTGTTGAACCAGGCACTTGTGAAGTGACGTTCGAGGCGAGTTATGAAGGCAAGAACCAAGACCAATATTTTTGTATGGTTCGACTTGTGGAAGGTAGTCGTGGCCACCAACGATGGTTGGAAGGGCCTGTCAATCCTTTGACAAAAGCTGAGCGTGCAGAATATGTTGCTGCTATCGTCAAACGTATTCTCAAGTTTCTTCAAATGGAATAAAGTTTTGATTGGAGCTTTGTTTTTTACCTCTAGTTGATATTTGTTAAGTTTTAGTTCTTAGATTATGTTTTGAGTGTTTATTGAAATCACAGTGAGTGTTTGTATTTATTAGAAGTAAATTGAAATTAGAATTTTAGTTAAGAAAGACTACAGTTGGAGTGAGTGTGAATGGGAAAGTGGTTAGAATCTTAGGTGGGCCTTGGTAGAGGCATGGGCTGAAGTGCCCCACCTTTCACCTTAGATGGGGAGGAAAAAGGGGAGAAGGAATCTTAGTGTGTGGTTGGTTTTTTTTTTGAGAGAGAGAGAGAGAGAAGAGAAGAGTGTGGAGAGAAAGGCTGAAGATTTCAATCGGCCATATCTTTTGTTAAAAGAATGTTTTTGAAATGAAAATTTGAGATTTTATTCCTTATGATTTTGCGCTTCTAAAGACACTTCATTTGCTTGATTTGGAGTTGTGAGCAAAAAGTTACAAACGAGTGAGTGAAAGAAGGTCTGCTGCCAACCGACAAAGAGGAGCAGAGATTTGAGCAGCCACCAAAGTTTGTAGGTTTTGTTTTTCTTCTTGAGATTTTCAAGCATTAAAGAAGTTTTCTTTAGCTTTCTGGAGACATATCATTCGAAGCAATTGAAGTTGTTTAGAGAAAATTGTGGATTCTTGAAGTAGAAGAGGTCCGCTGCCTTTCTAAAGAGAAGGCTGAGACTTTGCTTCGCCATAACTCTTGGACAGTACCTTATTTTTCTTTGAGATTTAAGGAGAAGTTAGTCTGTAAGTTTAGCTTTCCAAAAAGTTATTAAACTTGAAATTTGAATAAGAAGTGAAGGAGTTGTAGGGTCTTGAAGTAAGAGAGGTCTGCTGCCTTCAAATGAGAAGGCCGAGACTTTTCTTGTTCATAACTTTTGGATAGTAACTTAGTTTAAATTGAGATTTTGAGGGATGTTAGTTTATCTTATTAGCTTTCCAAATTGCTATTGCACTTAGCATTTGGAGTTTGGAGTCATATTTGGGAGTAGATCAAAGAACGCAGTCATACTAGATTGTAGTTTCATATTTCTTTCTATATTTCTTTGGGAGACTTGAAGACTTAAAGAGTCCAAGATATGAAGGTTTGAAGATTCAAGGACCGTACATGCCGAGGACCTATCCGTGTGTTGTGGCTTGTGGCTTTGTCATTCCTGGCCAGCTTTGGAGGCCCGTTGTCTTTAATTGTTGTTCCAATCCAGCTTTGGAGGATCGTTGCATTCAATTCTGCATTGTAAACTTGTTGCAGGCTGTTTGGGTATCCAACTAGCTTCTTTTTGTGTTGTGGGCGACGAAGTGGGAATGATCACCCACATGGTCGAATCTTATGTCGTTCTCATTGGTGAGGCTGGATTAATGACCAGTTGATCATTGAATTTGAAGTTTAGGAGCCCATCATCCGAACGACAGCTCGTGTTCTGTTGTCCCGTTTTACCCGTCCGAAAACTTGTTTCTTATTACACACCCTTACCCAGACTCTTTAGAGCCACCACAGGATAGGATGGGTGAAGATTGAGTGAAGATTCAAGTTTGAAAACTTTGAAGACCAAAAGAAGATATAAGTTAGAAGAATCATTATCGAAACTCTACAACTAGCAGCCAGACACTTCGCGTGTTCTCTAAGCGCACCCCTCTCACCACGACATCGTGGAGTGCATTTGGCCCTCGGATGCGACCTACGACCATGATGAGGGATCGGCATCTTGTTTGGGATCTCAAACGACCATGACTTCCACATGGAACAATGGAGTCTCATCTTTTTCTAAGTTGAGTCTCCCATGTCATGGAATGAGAGGCTTTTTGCCTCGAAGCTCCGTTCAAACATGTACACATTCTTTAAGAATGATGTAGGCTTGATTTTGTGATACTCGTGAGATTTTTCTAGCCTCTTTAGAAGTTTTTCCTCACTTCTTATTACTTAGAAAAAAATCACATTATGTGATAAGTGTGAGCGTAGAAAAAAATTGACATCTTTTACTTTAAAAAATTAATTTTTGAGCTTTTTTTGATTGATTTTAGAGTGTCGGAATTGCAAAGGAGATCCAATGTGGAGCTTTATAGCCATGATTTTAGGGCTCATAGGTCTTGAAAATGGATTTTAATCCATATTAGGAAGATACATGCATTATTGAGCCTTAATGTTGGAGCTAAAAGCTTAAGTGTGAACTAGATTTTGCGCTTCCACAAAACCTAGGAAACAATAGTATAGGGGTTCTTTGTTCTAGGAAAAGGTTAAATCAGTCTAACGTTTTATGACTAAAAGTCACTTACAAATAGATTTATGTTTACAAGTTTAGTATAATATTATATCATTCTTATTCCCGTGTGTAAAATTTGTTGGCCAGTCCATTACTAATGTATGTATAAAGTCCCAGTCCTATATAGTGTTCTAAAGGAGGTCAAATCATTCTTTGTCAAATAAATCAGGTTTTGTCAAATGAATCTTATATGATGCATGCACTAGGACGTAATCACAACAAGATAGTCTTGATAAAATAGTATATGTATAATTCGTTTATTATTCCTTTTTATGTTTTTATGTCAAATAGTCTAGTCAATCTTCAGCTAATGCGATCATGCAAGAATGACTAACGTTTCCGTATTCTACGTCAAATAATTCTCAGTTGTGAATGTATGATGATGTCAAATAGTTCTTATTTGCTTTTGCCAAATTATGTCAAATAAATCCAAACCACATTATTAATCTTTGAAATTATACAAAACATTGGTACAATTCACAATTCAACCAAACATATGGAACCTATAACCAATCACAATTTATTCTAATACAATTTGGAACAATCAATTTTTAACATACATATCCAATTACCAAAATTGAAATAAACACTTTTGACCAAACATGCAAATATAACATTGAAATAACTCATAGTTTGAGTAATCACATATATTTTATAGTTTACATAAACATTTCACAATTTATAAACATATAAAATATAAGATTAAAATTAGAATACAAATAATTAATAAAACACCAAAACTCTACAAGATATGGAACAAAAGTAATTTAATAATCATTAAATTAATAAATCAATGAATTAATAATTTAATAATTTAATCAATTAATCAATAAATAAATTAATAATTCAATAATTAATAAATTAATAAAAATAAAAATAAAAATAAAAATAAAAATTCAGTCTCAATTAACCCCTGCAGCAAGACCCGGCAGTCAAGACCCAATCTTGGGAAGGGGAGCCTATGCCTGTGCAAAGGGCCCTATGCCCGTGCGATGGAGACCCCAAGACCGTGTGAACCCTGCTTTCAACGCAGCAAGCTTCCACAGACTGCACGATGCTTTCCGATCACCAAAAAAAATTCAATTCGGGTGCAATTTCTGCAATTTCTTGAGGATTTGCTTGCAAAACTGATCTATTAGTGCATTAGAAGCCCACAACAATCGAATTCACCCTGAATTTTGTAATTTGATTCTTTTGCGATGAGATTGAACCAAGCGTAGTTTTATCAAAGATTTCACAATTTTCGGATCCAAATTTGCTCTGGTTTTGTAGAATTCTACGATTGTGTGTGGTAGGGTTTTTCAATCAATCAACTTCAATCATTGAGAATTCTTGACAATCAATTAAAAAGAAATTTTGATCCATCGCTTCCATCACATGAGCTGTGCTGTTCGTACTTCAGATTGCTAAGTTTCTCGAAATGCTTGTTGTGCTTTGTCGTCGCTTTGATCGTGGATTTCAACCTTGTGTATCCACACCGAATACTGATCGTCAAAAACACAACAACGAAGAATTATTCACCAAGACAAGGTTTGCCGACCAATGCTTGACAAATTGATCGAATTTTGCTTTTTGACTTGCTTCCCCTCCAACAGATCCTCCACGATCAGCCTCGCAATTCAAATCTTGCCGCTCTCCCCTACTACACTCTTGATCAGACAAATTCTCTCCGTGAATTCGCTGCACAGGGTTGTCTTGTCTGACACGTTTTGGGGTTTCGGTGTCGTGTTGGACGTCTGACGTCGCGTGTCGTATAGGACAACTTGACGGACGGGCGTCCAACTATGTCATGTAATTTCATCTTCAGCAGCTAAAAAAATTTGAAATCTTACTATAACTATGAACCTAAAATTAGAATGTAATATGTATTCATGAAATTAAGACACTTCATTAACATGAAACATTAATATGTCAAAATCATAAATTTTTAATGATATATTTTTAAGTCAACTAGACGTTTGGTCAACTAGACGTCGCGGGGGCTCTACTAGATGTTGTGTGACGTCGAATTGTCACAATGTCGCGATGTTCGGGAAGACAACCCTGGCTGCACTCGACTACTGCAACTTCGACAGTCACCGCTTCCCCGAGATGAAGCTGCTACAACCTTCTTGCACTCCAACAATTTTCACTCACTCCATTCCCGATCAACAGGCTCTCTCAACTAACTTCGTGCAATTTCGGTCTCTCCAGCTTCGACCAAAATTTCTCCAGCGCGCAGATCAATTCGCAATTTCATAATCGTAATACAGTACAGAATCCAATACGAACACATACAACCCTAATTTCTCACATATATAATAATAACGAATACAATTCAACAAACACAAGAATAATAATCACAAGAATATATATATATTTCAATATAATTGGGACTTACACATTTGCCGATGATTGTTTAGTTTTTTTAGATTTTTATAGTTTTCTAAAAAAAAACGAACCGATGTGATGAAGAGGTGTGACCTAGGTTGCACCTCATTCATCCAAGTGTTTTTATTTTTATTTTCATTCATTCTTGTGCATGAACCGATTCACACTATAAATGCATTTTAACTTTTATATTTTACTTTACTTCTACTTTTTCCTACAAAGGGGCCCCTAATAGGCTAAAATAGTCTAAATTTACTATTTTTTTTAAAATTTTCATTCTAAATTAAGTATAAAAGAAAAAGACCAATGGAAGGTCGCCATAGGGATATCCCCTCCCAAACTTTATGGATGAATATTCATCTCTCTCCTAGTTTCAAGGGGCTAACATGTGGTGCTTGGGAGGTTAGAAGTCACGACCATTACAGTGAAGCGTACTAACCAAGCAAGAAGACCTATGTTATTTTATAATTTTCACGATGAACTGTAGCGTATGAAATCACAAGTTGTTTACTAGTTTTGTAATAGGGGGCGCCGGATCAAGGACTATTGTGAGTGTTTGTAACTCCACCTTTGAGTGAGAAAATTACACACGGGCTCTAGCGGCTATTTCGATGGAGATTTACTCCTGATTGAGTGGTTCCTAGTTAATTGTTCGCCTTCCAAGAAATGGACACTTTTTGTGACTGATAATCCTTTAAAATTCCACTAATTTTAAGAAAAACTAATTGTTAAATGGTTAAAACGTCATGGTTAGGTCGAATGGGAAAAATAAAAATAAAATCTCATCTAACTAAAATTGTATTAAGTAAAATAATACAATATAACTTCCCTTTTCTATAGTGGTAAAGAAATTTAGATTCTAAAATTCCTTGCAAAAGTTATTAAGGGTTGAATTTCGGCCCCTTACTTGTGCTAAACACTTCATTCACTAATCTAAAATAGCAAATCAATTTCAAATAATTTCAAATTTTAGGATTAGGTTATTAATTTCTTTAACTTTTGGATTCTTATGATTAATTCTAATTTTGGCCTCTCTAGATGGATTTCATCCAAAATTAGTCTCAAACTTCATCCAAGACTTTATCCTTCAAAAATAAAGTATTTTTAAAAATAAAAATGAATTTTGGAATTATTATAGATTTTTTGTTTGATTTCTATCTTAAAAGATTCCTTAAAGATTTTTTTGGATGAAAATCTTAAATTCTCATCCAACTTTATGGTTAAGTTCAATTATTAGTAACTTCTTCGTTTTTTTGGTTAGTTCTTAATTGTGGTATGTTTTCAAAAATCTTTAAAGATTACCTATTATATTCTAAATTCTTATTTAAATTCTAAAACTCTGATCTAAAAACTAACTTCTAAAAGCAAAGATTCTAACTTTAATTTAAAAACAAAAACAAAGCAAAAGAAAAGGGAAAGACTAACATACCTCTGTGTCCATTGTAGCCATGGTCCCGTCATCGCGAATCACCAGCATGATGGATTCGTAATACCCGTCGTCCTCTATCATGTGTGCTCCGTCTATTTGATAAAAATTCGGATGTCAGAATGTTTTGAAAATCTTCTTATATATTCTTTCTAGCTAACCTCCTACAAAATGTTGTTAGTTTAAAGTATTTAACTTAATTCCTTTGAGTTTAGTAATTTACGTTAAATTTCTAGAGGTTTTCAGTTGGTTTCTAAAACAAATCTTTTAAATAAAATAAACTTCAAGGCTCTATTTTCAACTTTCTTGAAAATTTATTTTATTTAACAATTTAATTTAAAGAATAGTATTATCCAATTCTAATAAATATTCCAATGAATAGTTAAATTTGTTTGTTATTCATTAGTTTATTAGTTTAATTGGATTAATCTAATATTTTTGTTGACTTTTGTCTTTTTCTATTTGGCTTATTAGGCCTAATAAAACAAAATACAAACTAACATTCAGCCAACTAATTTCTTCCAAAATTCTAATTGATGGAAAAGACCAAATTCTTCAATAGTAAAAGGAATAAATTCAAAGAATTATTCCAAATGAATAGTAAATGAATAGAAAAGAAAGAATAAAAAACAAAGAATTGTCCCAAAATGAATAGGAATTGAATAAGAAAGGAATAAAAAACTAAGGCAAATCCAAAATGAATAAGAAATGAATAGGAAAAGAACAGAAAACAACAACCAAGGCCCACATGAATAGTTAGATGAATAGAAAAAAAAATTAAACCAAGAATAATTCTCCCTTCAATAGTTAGATTCTTAAAAAATATTGATTTTTTAATCCTAAATTTTTTTTTTGGAGTTGTCACCTTCTTCTTCTTTTTCTTCTTCTTCAATTGTGGTTCATTCCTCTCTCATGTTGTTGTTTGAGTTTTAAGTGAAATTATGTATTGTAAGACGTGGGAGACCTTTTGAAGTTATGGAACTTGTAGAGAGATTTGACTTACCAAAACTTAAAATTTGGGGCGTGGCAAGCAATAGCCTGGCAAGCAATAGCCTGGCCTTGTTTTGGTTTAAGTATTAAATTGATTATCTTCTAAACTTTGTTAATTTTTTAAATGGTTTGATCTTCACTCCGAGCTCTCAGTTGCCTGAACATCACTCCGAACTCTTAGTTGCTTGGACTCACTCCAAGCTCTCGGTCGCACGCCGCCTCTGGATCCCTTCAGTCTCAGCTTCCTCTACAACGCCATGTGGCGAGGCGCTACTGGCCCTGCCCCGACCGCTCCCGATGCGTGGTCTCCATTCTGTTGCGGCCTTTTAAACTAGATTGCTGCTAGTCTTTGAACTAGATTGTTGGCTGGTCTTTGAACTAGATTGTTGGCTGGTCTTTGAACTGGATTGCTACTGGTCTTTTGAACTGGAATCATTGCTAGTCTTTTGAACTGGAATTGCTGGCTGGTCTTTTGAACTAATTTTGGTTCCTAAAACAAAACTAAATTGGTCACTAAAAGAGAAATAACTAACTAAGCTAACAAGCCAAACCAAACTAAATGATTTTTGAAATTTTGGGGATAAAATTAAGCAAAGCAAACTAAGCTAAATGGTTTTTGGATTTTTTGAGATAAAACTAAGCAAAGCAAACTAAACAAAATATTTTTGAATTTTTGGAATAATAACTATGCAAAGCAAACTAACTAAAACAAAAACTAGACTATCAACTAACTAAAAATCCATAGTTTTGGCGATGGAAGCAAAAAGAAAACAAAGCAAATTTTGGCGAAAAGAAAGGGAGCCATTTGGTGTGGTTTTTTTATTTAAATAGGCCAACAAGCCAAAGATTTTTTCTTAAACTCTTTGTCCTTCAAGGTAAATGTGTTTTAAGGTCAAAGCTTTGCCGTGCGGGGGCAACTCCAGAATAAACTCATGCAAAATGGTCCCCAATTGTTCTAAACATATTTTAATACTTATCTGAGGTGCACATGACAATGCTTAAATCAAAAATTAAGGATCAAAAGAGTCTCCAAGGTATCAAATAGTTTAAGACCTAAATGAAGTACACATGACAATGTTTAAACCGAAATTTAGGAGTTAAGTCAAACCAAACTCTGTTATACAACAAGGTTTGGCGAGTTTTTTAGTATTAGAACTTTTAGATAAAGACTAGCTTCACCGCCTTAAAAATTCTGACTCAAATGCTGCTTCAAAACACAAATTGTTAGTATGTGAACAAAAGTATCCAATTTGGTGGGGACTAAACCTCCCAAGATCGTGTTTTTAGTGTGGCTTGATGGTTTAAAGGGAACCCCTTGTCCTCTAACCAATTCCTCTACTAAAGAAAGCAAATTCATACAAAAGATGGCCAATTCTTGACCTAAATAAGTGCTTTCGACAAAGTCGATAAGCAAATTGAAAAAAATGGAGTCTCCACACTCCGATAGAATGTTGGTGAGTAGAAATTAGAGTATGAGAAACTTCAAAAAGGGGCCTTGTATACTTGCTAAGAGGCCCCACCTCCTCAGTTTATCATGAAATATTTGTTCTTTTACTTGAAAACTACCCTAAGCTAAATTCTAATCTACCCTAAGATATTTGCTAAATAATCTTTGTTTAGTCTTTAAAATTTTCTAGAATAAAATTGAATTAGCAAGAAAATCTTGTCCAAATAAAATCTAAGATTTTTTCCAAAGATATTTAGGAAATTAACATATTTGACCTTGAGATAATTCGTGAATAACCTTAGGATATTTTCAAATATTCTTAGTTTAATCTAAATTGACTTTTAAAAGAAAGATTTGAAATCTTAACTAAATCCAATCTTCAACTTTCACCAAGATATTTTGCAAATTAATCTAGAATTACCACTAATTATTCTAAAAAAATCAAACTTACGGCTGAATTTTTCCTATCTTTTTGAGAACAACTTCAAATTGAAAACCGATTGCGCCATCATGTTCAGAAGACTTCAAATAGTCTACAAAGCCTTCTATCCTTTCTTCTAGGCTGTAAATATCCGTAAAAACCACTAACGATAATTCCAAAGAAAAGACAAAATCCTAACTAATGGAATTTGCAATTTTCAAAGAAACTGACTAGCTAGGATTGCTTGGAAGGTTCATGAGAGTAAGAAAAGTTTCCTTGTTTGCAACATTCAGACACCGCTAGCTCCTGATTTGCCGTTCAATCCGTTGCCATGTTGTAAATTTTTGTTAAATTCGATGTCGTCATCAATTCTGGTACTTTTGACTATCAGAAAATCTTTAAACTTGACAAATCGCTTATTTGGCATACAAAACTGTAATTTAATTTTTAGTGAGATTTTACCGCGCTCTTGGTAATTTCTATGAAATTACCATCAGTTTCAAAAGCGGTTGACTTCCCATGGAGTCATCGTAGATTTTGTAAAATTCCAAAATTTCTGGGCAATCTTTTAGGAAATGTCCAAAAGCTAAAGGCAAAATCAAACCTCCAATAAGGATGCTAAATTTAGCATTTTTAAAATAATTTCCATTCTAGGGAAAAATTAATCTGGTACTGGGGTTTGTCGTGGATGATTAGTTCCAATGTTGACCTCTTGGCATGCTTTTATCTTAAAAGCACTTTTTTGTAAGCTCTAATCACGTCACCTTTCTTTTATATTGCATTTTGGTTCGTATTCTTAAACACCTACATGACTTTACATAATTAGTCCAAATTCCACATAAATTGAATCTAGACACTTTTGAACCTGAACATAGACTCTTAGAATTTAGCCAGGTTGTCACATGCATTCCACAGGTTGATTTTTACATGGACAAGACAGTAGGATTAGCTAACTCTCACATCTTCACTTCTTTTTGAAACGTTAATCTGGACTCTAAGACACTAAACTAAGACCTAAACATAAAAAAGCAGAGTATTTTGTGCTTTCCATGATTCTAGGAGGACTCCTCACTAATCTGGTAGGACATCCTCACTAAACTCTTCTCAACTACTAATTCATGCTATTTTGCATGAATTGACACTAAAAACTAACAATAAATAATGAAAAATAAACCTAGAGCTTCAAATGCTAACTTGAGGGCTCACATATGGCGGCCATCTGCGGTACGATTGCAAATTGTGAGAACCCTAGACTTGCTAGCGCTTATCCATTGAGCAACACGGTCAAAATCTCGCTCAAGCATTTGATTAAATTAAATTTGATCAAAGATTTGCTAATGTGAATGGAGATAATCCTCAAAATAGTATTGAATTCAAGGTGACGTACCCTTATAAGGTTCCAAACTTGAGAAAAGACGCACTATTTATATGGTTCTTTGACTTGACATGACGCACCAAAATGTTTGCAACTAACTAGACTGACAATTACTTAGCTAGATTTTTGCAATAGCCAAATTTAGGGTAGTGGATTAGTGGCTATCCATTTTGATTCCGGACTATGATGTTCCAAAATGTGAATAAGTTTGTTTATGATTTCTACTTAAGGGAAAAATCATTGAACGCTCCAAATTCAATGATAATTTCCACCTGAGGGGGAAATCATTTTGGACACATACTTCTACCAAATTGCAAGTAGAATGTACAAAAATCTCGAGTAGAGTATACTCAAGTATAAATATGGACACCAAAAATAGTGAATACTGTTTCGAGTTGGTGTACCATTGAATAATTTGTATCACTGTGAAGATTCCAAAGGAAAATTCATTGACACATGATTTATGGGTTCAAGACAAGTCTATGGACCCATTTTCCTAATTGGACTATTGAAGTGGACCTTAAAAGATCTAACATCAAACTTGATGACTCTAAACACGGTTCATTAATTTATTTTGTAATTTTCTTGTTATATTTGCTTCAATCAGAGTTGATTTGGATGTTAATAGAAGATAAATGCAAAAGAAAAAGCATATAAAAGAAAAAGGCAAGTGGTCTAGATCTCAATGCTAAAAGCTCATTTGGAAAAGTGTCTTTAGTCGTGATAATCGATGATTATGCCTTGTCACAAGTTCAGGGGTGGGAGGCGCCCCAGCGACGATCCAAAGTTTGAACCTTTATCGTCGGCGTGATAGTCTAAGAACTGATAACACTACGTGCCATCGAGTCCCGACGACTTGGAGATATTCGTTGACCTCCGCCGATTGTATAAATACCGTTGGCATCCTCCTGTTTTGCTTACAATGTTTTTTTATTTTTTTATTTTGAATGGAAAAGGATGATTGTGGTAAGACTTTACATTCCCCCCTAAGAATGTTGTTAGTTGTCTCATTGCATTGACTATGAAAGTGGTTAGTTTTTCGTATCGGAGAGGCATTAGCGGACCATGTGCTCCGAACACATGCTGCTGGTGCTTGTGAGCCCTCAAGTTAGCACTTGGAACTCTGGGTTTATTTTTCGCGATTTATTGTTAGTTTTTAGTGTTAATTCATGCAAAATAGCATGAAATAGTAGTTGAGAGGAGTTTGATAGAAGTCCCTACCAGATTAGTGAAGAATTGTCCTAAAATCATGGAAAGCACAAAATACTCTATTTTTCTATGTTTAGGTCTTAGTTAGTGTCTTAGAGTCCATATTTACGTGTTAGAGAGATGTGAGGATATGAAGATTAGCCAGTTCTAGTGTCCTGTCCATGTAAAACTCGACATGTGAGCACATGTGACAGCCTGGCTGAATCATAAGAGTCTATGTTCAGGTTTAGAAGTGTCTAGATCCAATTCATGTGGAATTTGGACTAGTTATGTGAAGACCTGCAAATGTTGAAGAATACGAACCAGAATGCAAAGTAGAAGAAGGGCGAGGTGATTGGAGCTTACAAAAAGGTGCTTTTAGGGTAAAAGCATGCCAAGAGATCGACAGCAGAGCTAATCATCCACGACAAACCCCGGGTACCAGATTAATTTCCCCCTCGGGCGGAAATTATTAAAGAATTGCTAAATTTAGCATCCTTATTGGAGGTTTGGTTTTGCCTTTAGCTTTTGGACACTTCCTAGAAGATTGCCCAAAAGTTTCGGGATTTTACAAAACTCCTCAATGACTCCATGGGAAGTCAACCGCCTTTGAAACTGATAGTAATTTCATAGAAATTATCCAGAGTGCGGTAAAATCTCACTAAAAATTAGATTAGAGTTTTATATAATAAAGAAGCGACCAATCAAGTTTGAGGACTTTCCGATAGCCAGAAGTACCAGAATCGGCAACGACATCGAATTTAACAAGAATTTACAACATGGCGGCGGGTTGACCGACGAACCAAGAGCTGGCGGTGTCCGAATGTCGCAAACAAGGAATGTTTTTTTACTCTCACGAACCTTCCAGGCAACCCTAGCTAGTCAGTTTTCTCGGAAAATTCAAATTCCATTAGTTGGGATTTTGACTTTTCTTTGAAGCTATCGTTAGTGGTTTTTACGAGTATTTACAGCCTGGAAGTGGGGGATAAGGGATCTTACAAACTAATCGGGGTCTTCTGAACGCGATGGCGCAATCGGTTTTCAATTTGGAGTTGTTCTCAAGAAGATAGAAAGAGTTCAGCCGTAACATTGACTTTTTTAGAGTAATTAGTGGTAATTCAAAGTTATTTCACAAAATATCTTGGTGAAAGTCGAAGATTGGATTTAGTTAAGATTTCAAATCTTTCCTTTAAAAGCCAATTTAGATTAAATTAAGAATATATGGAAATATCCTAGGGTTATTTGCAAAATATTTCAAAGTCAAAATAGTTAATTTTTTAAATATCTTTGGGAAAATCTTAGATTTTATTTTGGACAAGATTTCCTTTCTAATTAAGGCTTGTTCTAGAAAATTCTAAAGATTAAACAAAGATTATTTAGGAAATATCTTAGGGTAGTTTAGAATTTAGTTTAGAGTAGTTTTTGAGTAAGAAGATCAAATATCTCATGGTAAACTAAGTGGTGGGCCTTCTAGCGAGTATATAAGGCCTCCCTGCGAAGTTTCTTATATCCCCATTCTTTCATTATCTGCCTACTGACACTCTGTCGGAGTGTAGAGACTTTCTCTTGTTCATTTTGCTTACCGGCTTTGTCGGAAGCATTTAGTTAGACCAAAATTTGGTCATCTTTGCTCATTTTCGCTTTCTTTACTTCCTTTTAGTGGAGGATTTGGTTAGAGGACTCGGGGTTCCCTTTCAACCTTCAAAATCACACTAAAGCCACACTTTTGGGAGGTTTCATCCTCCAAAACTTGCATACCTTGTTTATGTACTAATTTCGTGTTTTTGCAACAGCTATTGAGCTAGAATTCTTAAAGCGGTGAAGCTAGTCTTTACCAAAAGATTCTAATACTCAAACCATTGACCAAACTTCGTTGTATAACAAAGTTTGGTTTGACTTGATCCCTAATTTTCGGTTTAAACACTTTCATGTGTACCTCAATTAGGAATTAAAACTATTTGATACCTTGGGAATTATTTTAGTCCTTAATGTTCGGTTTATACACTTTCATGTGTACCTCCTTTAAGAATTAAAACGTTTCTGCAGCCACTGGAAACCACACTTTACGAATTTAGCCTGGGATCGCCCCCTTACGGCGAAGCTTTGACCTAGGACAATTTACCTTGAAGGAAAAATTTGGAAAATACCCTTGGTTGTTGGGCTATTTAAGCCAAAACTCCACATCAAGAGGTTCCTTTTTCCCGCCGAGATTTGCTCATTTTGCTTTTGCTACCATTACCAAGTTTAAACCCTCGTTGTTAGTTAATTTTTGCCATAATTTAGTTAGTTTGGTTTAGTCATTACTCCCCCACAAATCCCAAAATATCCTTAGCAGTCTAGTTTCGTTTAGTTAGTTAGATGTTTAGATTATCCCAAAAAAACCCTCAGTTAGTGACCTTGTTAGTTATCACACCAAAAAACCCAAAAACCTTAGTTGACATTTGAGATATTTAGCTATTGAAACTTTCTCCCATTTATTTAGTTTAGATTATTATTAATTAGTTTTTTTTTTTTTAAGAACCAGACCAGCATACGGAAGCCAGAACCAGCATATGGAACCAGACCAGCCATCAGTTGGGGTCTTGGGGAGTCGGGAAGGGGCCACGTGTCGTTGGACTGGGGTTGAAGGTCGTTGGGGTCGGGTTTGAAGGTCGCTGGGGGGTTTGAAGGTCATTGGGCTGGGGTTTGGAAGATCCAGGGAGTCCAAGGGAGTCCAAGGAGGTCCAGGGAGTCCAAGTCCGAATTGTCTTGGACAACTCACACCAAAATTTGAGAAAAACCATTGACAAAAATCACATACTTAAGGTTAGGCCGTTGCTCGCCACACCAAACCATTTTGATTTTTTGTCTTACAAATTTTGGTTCGACAACTACAAATTCAACTCACTTCGAACACTCACGCTCTCAACTCAAATTCCATAGCCACAACAACAATTGACAACTAAACTTGAAGAAGAAAACCACTTAAAGAAGACGAAGTGGCAGCTTGGGAATAATTAGATTAAAAAACTAGTTTTCCTAAAGAATCTAACTATTTACGTGTGCTTGTTGTTTTGTTTTTCACTATTCATTTTGGATTTGGTGTGATTTTTATTACTTTTCTATTCATTTTGTTTGTTTTTGTTGTACTTTTACTATTCATTTTAGATTTGTTTTGGTTTTTATTCCGTTACTATTCATCTACTGTTCAAGTCGGGACAAATTATTTTTGTTTTTATTCTTTCTTTACTATTCATCCACTATTCATTTAGAATAGTTCTTTGGTTTTATTCCTTTTACTATTGAAGAATTTGGTTTTTTCTATCAATTAGTATTTTTGGAAGGAATTAGTTGGTTTTGTTGACTTGGATTTTGTTTTATTAGGCCTAATAAGCCAAATAGGAAAAGACAAAAAGTCAACAAAAAGAATAGATTAATCCAAGCAAAATAATAAACTAATGAATAACAAATAAAATTGACTATTCATTGGAATATTATTACATTGGAAGATATTGATCTTTTAAATTAAGTCTTAAATTAAAACAAATATTCAAGGTGGTTGGAAATAAGGCCTTGAAGTATTTTAATTCAAAGAATTACTTTAAAACCATTTAGAATTTCTAAACTAAAAACCATTAGAACTTAACGTAAATTTCTAAACTCAAAGGAATTAAGTTAAAAACTTACACTAACCCTTTTAATTGTAGGAAATTAGCCAGAGAGGATGTAGGAAAGAAATTTCCACACATTTTAACACCAAACTCTCATCCAGCAGTAGAAGCACACATGATGGAGGACGACGGCTATCTTGAAACCATTATGCTAGTGATCTGCGATGACGGGACTATGGACCCAGAGGTATGTTAATTTTACACTTTTGTTTTGTTTTGTTTTTGTTTTCAAATTGAAATTAGAATCTTTGCTATTAGAAGTTAGTTTTTAGATTAGGATTTTAGAATTTAAGTTAGATTTAGGACGTGATAAGTAACTTAGAGGTTATAAAACCAAATCATACTTAAAATTTAACCCAATAAATTACTAATAATTAACCATAACCCCCCACTGGATGATAATTTAAGATTTCATCCAAAAGAATCTTTAAAGAATTTTTTTAGATAGGAATCAGACAAGGAATCTATAAAAATTCTAAAATCTCTTTTTACTTTTGAAAATACTTTATTTTTGAAAGATAAAAGGTTGGATGAAGTTTGAGACCAATTTCGGATGAAAAATATCCAATTAGGTCAAAATCCCGATTAAACTTAGGAATTCATAACTTAAGGAAACTAATAACTTAACCTTAAAATTTAGAATTATTTCGAGTTGATTTGCTATTTTAGATTAGTGGATGAAGTTAGCACCCGTAAGGGGCCAAACTTTTTCCGTGGTAACTTTTGATAGGAATCTTGGAATCTAGTTTTCTTTACCATTCTGGGAAGAGAAAATTACATTCTAAAAGGCTACTTAGAAACAATTTTAGTTAGATTAGATTTTGTTTTTTCTTGCTCTTTTTATCTAACCATCACCTTTTTAACTAGTTAACCAATAGTTTCCTTAGAATTAGTGGAATTTTTACAGGATTATCAGTCACAAAAAGTGTCCATTGCTTGGAAGGCAAACACTTGTTTAGGAACACCCAATTAGGAGTGAATCTCCAACGAAACAGCCGCTAGAGCCCGTGTGTAACTTTCTGACTCAAGGGTGGAGTTAGAAACACTTACAGTGCTCAACCTCAGAAAATTGCTGGACATTCACTAATCCTTCCCGGTTTTGAAACTGGGCTGAGTATAAGATGTCGTGGCCGAGTTGTAAAATCGGATAATTTTCTAAGTAAATCATTAATGAGGTCGGTCGAGATGGCCCAATTTCTTGGTTCCTCTAGTTTGAAGGAATTATCTCCAACGGTCGCTCACGGTCGGATTGTTCCTCTTCGTTACGTGGTTGCCGTCGAGTGTATGGTGTCTGGGACAACTGGATCAGTTGTTGAGTCTTCAATGGGCGCTTGCGTTCATTCCTCTAAAGACTCAAGCATTTGTGACATAACTAAGTGTGGACCTTGGAAGAGCGCTCGTGCTCGCTCCTCTAAAGATGTTGTCACGGTTTCCTCTGGTAGCTTGTTTGTTGGCTCATCCAGGGGCTGAAAAGTGAAATCGTCGCTTGATGGTTGTGTAAATGGCTTCTCCATTGGCTCTAGCTTTGGCTCTTCTAAGGGTTGAAATGACTCGGATTCAACCATAGGTGCTGAACTTGACCTTGGTGAATCTTCGCGCTCCGTCGATGGTACTGAACTTAACATATCTGGATTTTATGTCGAAGGATCATAACTAGGTGTTAGTAGTAATGCTTCTCCAGCATTACTATCCTGACTCATGGTTCCTAAATCTATTTTTCTATGCTAATTTGGAGTTGATTTTCCTAAATTAAAAATTGATTGTTGATGATGATGATGGCCCACAAATCTCCCAACTATGCGAGCGTAAAACTAAGATAATAAATATGACATGGATTCAACTAGGACAACCGGATTTTTGTCGCTAAAAAATTTGACTACGGTCTGGGTGCATAGCACATTCTTCCAAATTCTAATCTCTAAACTAACAAATGATCAGCTTCAGAGCTGGAATACTAAATGAAAACTTGAAACATTTGAAAAAACAAAATGATAAGAAAGCAAGATGACTATTAGTGTCAAGTCCAGAGGTTATTCTTTGGCTTTATACTAGAGTTGGAGTATCAAAGTAGCATGATCGAACCGCCATTGTGTCAAGCCAGAGGGAGAGTGGAGGCAAAAGATTTGGTCATCCCACACATTGCAGTGGTTTTGAGAAACAAAGATCAACGAAGAAAGGTGGTGAGACATATCTTCTCAGAACACGTAGAGTTGCCAACGTTTTCTTTGATCTTCACCGAGTTCCAAGCTCAAGGGTATCTGTTTCATACCACTTGGCAATGAAAGCAACTATGGTGGTTGGAGAAGGCATCTAGTGTCTAGGGTTCACTAATCCTTGGCTTCATTGACTACAAAGTGCCATGTACCATTTATTCCGATGCCATTGAGGGCCAGCACGAGGCATGACATTTATTCTTTAAACTACAAGTTGACTTCAATTTCACGCTTTATCATAAAAATGATCCTTATAGAAGGCCATTAATAGTCTTTGAAGCCTTAATTGCGAGCACAA
Source organism: Pseudisothecium myosuroides (assembly GCA_951799445.1). NCBI lineage: Eukaryota > Viridiplantae > Streptophyta > Bryopsida > Hypnales > Lembophyllaceae > Pseudisothecium > Pseudisothecium myosuroides. Next base: position 9,759,492 of record OX637292.1, on the reverse strand, counting down.
CCTTTTTTTCATATTACTACTTTGCCCACCCTCAAGCCCACCTTACTTATCTTCTGTGTTAGCTCATAATTTGAGAAGCTATTATATAATTCATTTTTCCACCATTGCACAAGTTTTCTTTGTTTTTTGGCCTCTCTATCATCTTTTATGGCTAAAATGTTTGCCACTAAATTTGAATTTGTCACTTAATCTTTGCACACAAGTTTCTGTAGGCAAATAAATATGTGAAATTTGAAAAAATCAAACTTACAGTTATCTTAGCTCATGAAAATGGTCTTATAAATGTGTGTTAACCAATAATACTCTCCATACCATGTATAGATTAAAACTTGTGTTGCGTGGTTTCTGGAGCTCAAACCACGTAGTGAACTATCTCTAAAAATCATCAACCTCCATGGTGTCTATGACACCTAAAAAACACAACATTCCACGGTTAGATTGTGAGGAGTTCATATTGTCCCAAGCAAAAATCAACTTAGGTGGTATAGAATACATATCCTTGAGTCCAAAATTTTGAACCTTATTTACAAACAATTTGCACACTGTTTTGTTAAGTTTAAAATTGTAATGCCTTAGCATAAAGTATTTTGGAGTCTGGATGCCTCAGGAATTGTACTCTAAAGCAATCTTGAGTCAAAAATGACAATACAAATGATAAATGAAGCTTTTGAACTTGGTCTTGCATTGATGGTCCACTAGGTGATCCCATCTGTAAGATTTAAAAGGAATCATGAATACATAATAAAAGGTTTGAGCCCTAAAGAAGGCCATCAATTCTCGATAGTAAAGAATGTTGATCAAAAAAACGAAAAAATAATAATAATAATAATAATAATAATAATAATAATAATAATAATTTTTTTTAAATTCAGCAAACTATAGGATTTTGATTGCATAAAACAACGTTAAAAAATTATTTAAAAAAAAATTTAATTTTTAAAATGAATTCAAAGTTATAAGTCAAATTTTGACTATTTGATTTGGCACTACTACTACTACATCAGATTACGATTATTCAATTATTTTTAATTATTTTTATTCTATTATTATTATTTTTTTTATTATTTTTTAAATTATTTTTTTTTCTATTTTTTTCTATTAAATAATTTAGTTCGCACAATCCCTATTCACAACTTGGAGAACCTCCATTAAACAACCCTTTGGAGCCTTGAATTTTTTGTAATGATGTTATAGGTCCTTCCACTCAAGTTGGTTTCACTACCTTGTCTTCCGTTTCATGAAATTGTAATAGTCTAAAGGACTTAGTCATGCCTCCGCCTTTGTTTATAGCGGTACCGTATAGTCCAAACCACCATTACATGTCAAAACTAAAAACCAAGAAAAAACAAACACCATTTCATAATTGGACAGTTAAGCCAAAATACAAAATAAACCATCAACTTACATATACGAATGATGTCTGACACATACCGCTAAGTCCACCCTATTATCCCTTGTTTTGAGCTTATTTGGTCATAATTTTTGTTCCCAGGCATTGATTGTGAAAAAATTAATATATTTCCACAAAGCTTATCAATTTTTCTATCTTCAAAAAAAGATTTAAAAAATCACAAAAAAATTCTAGCCCATAGGTATTTGCCCAAAAACGCATTTGTCCCCCAAAGGAACAACGGTCCTTTAAGAGTTAAGTATAGGATGTATTTTGGATAATTCATTGTTCAAAATCTTCACTCATTTGATTAACAATATGAGCTTCCTTATTCTTGATCCAAGACTTGTAGTCAACTACCTTTTGCATTATAGAGAAGTCCTAGTTGTTATATGTAGAAGTAGAGTTGAACTGTTGTATGTAAAAGGAAATAACTGTATTTTTAACTACAGTTAAAAGTACAAAAAATATCCCACTATTACTGTCACAAGTGTGACAGAGGAGTCCCACTTATTGCATGTAGAAGTTAACTACTGTATAGTGCCACATGTACATCTATGTAGATATATATTCCAAGTAGAGCGATTGATATTTTCATTGTGTGTACATTGTATTGGAGACCCCAAGTTAGAATCCTGCCTTTTGTTGTTTTCTATATTGTGTATCATGACAGGATTTTGTGATAATTGCGGGGAATGTTTTCCCAAAGCTACGTCAAAGTTTTGCCCTACTTGCGGTCAGCCGAGAGCCCCTACAACAATGGAGGATGTGGGGATCGAAGCAGTTCATTCGGATGCAGTTGTAGAGTTGGATAGTATTGGGGAGCAAGAAACTAAGGTTCCTTTTTGGAATATGCCGGGGTATACAGGTACAAAACCTATAACTTTGTACGATAGAGTATATGGGCGTAAACCCTATGGTGTTGAAAATGAGGTTTTGTGGGGAAAAGCCTTTTCAAAAAGTCATATAGAGTATCATAGACAGCATAAGAGAATGTATAGGAATTATTGCATAGTGCACGAGTGGTTTTTACCAGGTACCAATGACTTTGTAGACAAAGTGATGAAGTCTTCTTCTTTACGTTGGAATAAAAGGTTGAAGAAGGAACTTACAAAATACTGTGAGGATAAAAGAAAATCTGGACCGAAAAAAGACTTCTTTAAAACATTGGATTTTCCAAAAGAGGGATTAGTTTTGAGGTGGAAAACTAGTGACATTGTGAGGCATGTATCTACCATTAAAAAATATAGAAGAAGTTCAAAAGGTAGGAAATCAAAAAATTCGATAGACCTTGCCCAAATTGCATCAACATCGATAGAGATGGAAGTTTTAGTTTTGGAGGTTCCAGTTGTTGCCCCGGAGGTTCCAGTTGTCGCCACCAAGGTTCTACTTGTCACCACCAAGGTTCTAGTTGTTGCCCCCAAGGTTGCCCCCATTGCTTCATAGGTTCCAATTCTGGCCTCAGAGGTTGCAGTAATCAGCCCCAGGGTTCGGCACGGAAAGCGACCCAGAGCACGAAAACCTTCTCTCAAAGTTCGGGAGCAAGCAAGTTAATTTTGAGGAGGATTGGAAGATTTTTGTCTCTTTATTGGTAATTACTAGCATTGAGATAGAGACATATTTTGGAAAGGCTAAGCATTTTAGGTGAAGCTATGTAAGAAGGTGCTCTAAATGAAAATCCATATTTCTATTGAATCAATGTTTTTTTATATTGGATGATTGCATGAAACACTTGTATTATTTTTTTGTCACACGTTGCATGCTGATTAGTATTTTATCCCAGGAACTTTTGCATTTTGACTCCAAATGACTCAAAATTTATAGACAAGTACTTATGACTATTATACACCTTGTGGAGTTTTTTGGAAATTTTAAAAATATTTTATAATTTAATAATAGCCCCCAATATTTTGTCACAATTGCCAATTTGGGTGTTTTTAGTACTATTTAGTACACATAAAAATTAATTTGGAGCTGAAATTTGGTAGAGATGGTTTTCTTGTAGACTTGTAGGTACTATCCAAAATAATTTTAAAAATACTATATTTTATGTGGTGTAGCCTCTTCCTACTTGCATTTCAAAACATGTAAAAAATTATTTTGGTGGTTTTTTGGGTGAATGACCATCTTCATAGAGTTGCTACAAATGGCCAAATTTTATTTATTTAAATTTAAATAATGTCCTATTTTCTATTAATTAAAACATCAAATTATGTATACATTTTCCATAATTTTTTAATTTTTAAAGTACTCCAGAAAAAATCATCAGTACTATTGCAAAACGCAACATATAGTACAGGTGTTTCGTACTATCATCCTACTAAGATTTAGTAAGTCAATGCCAAAGAAAATCAATAGTCTCAAACGTTTTTTTCTCTTTAGCTCTTATGACCTAAGCAGTACAAAATTTCTCCTTGTTATATTAATTTCTTTTATAAAATCATTGAAATTGTTCTTCATATGTGTTTGGTATTTTTGAACAAGTTTAACCTTTGAAATAACTTTGTGATGTAGCCTAATCTATGTCAACCTAAAAAATGTTGTGTAGTACAAGTGTAAAAGTTATTGAACTTCAAAGTTTTTATGAATTTGGAAAATGAATTAAATTATCTTTTATTTTTGAAAAACCAAAACCTTCTCATTGCATGTCCAAACGCCACAAAACAAAGCCCTTCACTCCTTTGTGCATAGAGCTCTTTGTTTGTACTAAGAACGCAACTTTTCAAACAAAAATATATTGAATTTCAAAGTTTTAATGAATTGAAAATTTAAAAAAACTATTTTTAATTTTATTTTTGTTGTGGAAACATCACATGGTACACTGGTCTTTTCTATAGAACCTTGCAACCTTACAACCTTACAGCTTAAATGAATTCTTGGAGGCCGCCAAGTTGAACGCTCCGCGGGTTTTATTGTGGCAGGAGGTGTATCCTCCTTCATATGTGGCAGGAGGGGTTTAGGTGGCTCCACCAGCTGCCCTATCTCGCCTCATCTGCTCGGATTCCGTTCCTCCGTTCCTAAGCTTCGTCCCCTGAGCTCCGTCCCTTCAGTTCGTCCCAGCATTAACCTCCCATCCAAGCATCCAGCTCCCGTCGTTCAAACAATCTCGTTCCAGATTGCGTGAGACTAAATCAATCAGTTCATTGCTCTTCCCAGAGACTCTTTCTAGTCTAATATCCAAAAAATTTAAGTAAAAATTCATTCAAACCTTCATACCTTAGAAATTGTCCATTTGTTTCAAAATCAAAAACAAAAACTTTATACCCTAAATTCAGGAAAGGCGACCTGGAGAGGTGAGGCACAGAGAAGCCAAGCCAGATGCAGATCCTAGAACCTTGGGACGAATAGAGGGGGACAAACGGAGGGAGGGAGTGTGGGCAGGTGAGGCGAGACGGGGCAGCTGGTAGAACCACCTCTGTCAGACCCCTCCGAATGTTACGTCTCGTTGTTACTATAGCCAATAGGGTTCCCAAGATAGTTTGGAAAAAGCAAGGTGGAGAAGTTGGGATGGGGAGCACCGCTTCTGCATGGAGACGTGCTTTTGTGGTGCTCAATTTTCAAATTTTTCGAATAGTTGTAGAGGTTTTCCGCGCCAATTTCATCGTTGCGTGGTTTTTTTCGTGTTCCTTTAGAAAACCCGATGTTCATTGCTTTCAAAGAACCCGGTATTCATTCTTCTTATCTAGTTGGTTTTGGACAACCTTGCCGCCATGAAGGAGGATCTCACTGAAAGTCGAGCTGTACTGATAAGTCATCGCATTTTTGAGGAACGAGAGCGCCTGCAACAGATGAAATTGAAGTCTATTAGAGAATTTGAGAGGAACCAGATGTACTTGAAGAGTCAGATGGAGTTCTTAGAATGGATGGAGGAGCAGCAAGTAGCTGTGTCGTTTGAGAGTGATTGTATGAAAAGTGAGGTTAGTAAATTGAGGTTGGAGGTGGAGCAATTACAAGCCGTGTCAATTTCTCCTTTAGAAGCACCGGCTGTGGAGGGATGGATTAGTCACTAGAAGAAAACTGCGTTGTACTCAACAAAAAGTGTGGGCCCGTGGTTTTGGTTGAATTCTCCCTTTATAACGTAGAATTTTGCATTCTAATACAAAATTCTGCGTTTTCCTTGTCAAATTTTGTGTTGAAATGGTGGAACGCAGAATTTTGTGTTATGAAGGGAGAACTCAACAAAATCCACCCCACACTTTTTGTTGAGTACGGCTCAGTTTTTGTCAAATACAACGCAGATTTGACAAGCAAAACATAGTTTTTGACAAGTTAAACGCAGTTTTCTTCTAGTAAGTGTTTGTAATAAAACTCTGGCACCAATAACGCCAGAAGCGGTGAGGGCACAAACAACATCAGCAAAGGTGGGAGTGGGGAAGGAGAACATGTGCAGGAGATTACCAAATTCCATCTCTACGGACTTGAATTGCCCGAGCAATCGTCGAATTCCGCTTGCACCTGTGCTTGGGGTTGTTGGAGAATCTACTGCTTCAAAGCCTCCTTCTAGTGATGCTCAAGCAAAAGTTAAGGCTGAACTGGGTTCTTTGAAAGCAACGATTCATTTCCCTAACAAAGCAAACAACAAAAGAGTTTGAGACCTGGACGCATTAATGGAAGGTACATTAGATAAACCTTATCTCTTTGGTACGCAAAACCTCTTTCTTGATCGTTTACACTGGCTATTGATCTTGTGGAATTGCTTTGTTTTGAGGAAGCTATTTATGATGTTAGGGTTTCTCAATTTGGAGCTAGGATATCACAAACAAAAGCAAATTAAAGGTAATTTAATTTTGATGTGGCTAGATTGTTTTAAGTTTCACCTTTGTGGAGGAACTTGTTAAACCCTAAATTTTTGCAGGAACTTGTGCAGCAGTGATGGGGAAAAAAACAAAAACGCCTCCATTTAAGTTTGTGGAGTCCGTTAGAAAGAAAATTAAGAGGGAGAACTTGCAAGGAGCATCATGCAAAATGTGCACGAAGTTTTATGATGCCGTGTGTGCTGACAATGCTCAAGACATGGCAGAATCTCGATGCAATTATCTTGAGAATTCTCGTCATAGGTATCGCGATCTCCCTCCCGCAACTCCTGAAGGATTTTGGGACATAGGCTTTGATACAGAGATTTGAATTCACTCAAAGACTTGTAATCAACTATCTTTTAACTTTGAATCCCTAATATGAAATGTTTGATGTTAACTCACCAAAATCTATCTGTTGTAGCCCAATTGTATCTGAGATGTTTATTCATTATCTTAGTTTGATTGTGTTTATCTATTTACCATCACATGATCTATATAATTTGATTGCATGTCACCTTTTTATAGTATCATTGCAATACTGTAGTTTATCTGCAATCTTAGTGTGACTTGTTTAAAGGAAGAATCTATTGTTATAACTTTGCTTGTGCTTCTAGCTAGATGTCTTAGTGGTAGAGGTGGGTGGAGCTAAGTGTTAAGGAACTTGTTTTTTGATCTATTTTTGACATTTTCTTTACTTGCAATTGAGTTCTTTGAGTATTCGTATTGTCACGTTACTTTGGGAAATTTAGAGCTCCATGGAATTCTTAATTTGGGAGATGTGCATCACAAGAGCTTGCAAAGACCCCACCTCCCTGGGAGTTTGGTGGAAGGTGCAGAATGGGTGGAATATGACGTCGAATTGGACGCCTCCCATGAACGCATGGGATGATCTTGTCAGTATCCTAGAAGACCTTTGAGTATGATTGGAGGTAATTGAGCCAGCTCCTTCACTTTATGGATCAGTTTAATTTCCTAATTATTATGCATTGCATTATTTTAAGCTCTAGAGTGCTGCTCTGGAGCGCTCTTGTTGAAGTACGCCTAGTTGTACTATGGCCAAAATGTGGAGCAGTCCGATTGAATACAATAATATCTTGATCATCAGAAGGAGAGTGAATTCTCAAAGGGGAATCTGAAAGGGAAATACAAGTGTGAAGTATGTGGGATTTTGCACTTGAAGTGGTCGTTGCTGAAGCAGCACATGTGTTCTGATTCCGAGGATGTAAGTGAATTTATCTTTTTGGAGAGTTGTACGCCGAACTAATGTCAAATATATGTGAACTTTGGTTATATATTTGTTTTGGGGATTTAATCTGAAATGTAAATTTAAATTTAAATTTTTGTGTGGACTTGCGGTTTCATAATCGTTGATACAGAGTCGTGAATCATTTGTCCTGGAGGTTGCTTTATAATCATGTTGTTAATGTGGTGGCTTGGATTGTTTTGCCAAGATTGAGTAGGGAGCTACACAGCAAGATCCAAAGGCCTACCAGATCCCATACCGAACTTTGAAGTGAAGGTGCCTCGGGTCGTTTTGGTTCCTGAGTGTCATAACCTCGTAAGAACTTCCAGTGATGTTCTTTAATTCGTACTCACTTATGATTGTCGTATTTTTATTGTTGCAGAGGTCATTTGTTTGTCTGATTGAGAATTGCTGCATATAATACAAACGCGAGGACCATCTTAATCGAGGTCAAGCTGTCAGGTTGCACTCCCTCTCTTAATATCTCTACTTCAATCTGTTGCCAATGAAGAATCTTGTGTGCCCAATAATTAGCAGTGCCTGTTGCATCTTAATTAGCATGGCGAGGTGATGAGGGTGTACATATCACAAGATGCACCAACTTGCACTTGTCAGGGTTTCTGTTGAAAATTGAACGAAGAAAACGAGGCTTTAAGGTCTGTGTACACTTATTCTCTTAGTCCGCCTGATTTCCTACTTAGAGACGCTTCAGCACATCTTGACTAATGACTGAATTTCGTTCCTGTGACACTGTATGTACTTCTACGAATCTGCAAATTGTACAGCAATGGATGCAAAGTATTGTATCTTCTACGGGATTTTCTATCGTTAACATACTCTCATCTATGTCTCATGTTTCTCATGTTTCCAATCGATTTGAAAAATATACGAGCGCAGTAGGTCATCTTTCCCAAGTTTCTAATTTGCATCATTGTTGGATGTTTGTTATGTATTTCTGAAAGAGGTGGGGGTTTATATCGTATGAGGTGTTAGCCCGCCCGACAGTATCATATTCATTAACTTATATTAACGATCTTCCAAGTATTTTGAATGTAACCGAACCTTGCTGTGTATTGCTGAAGAGATCTTAATGCGTATTATAAACTCTTACATCCAAAAGCAGTGTGCAAAAAGGTCTGTTGTTAGCGTCCTTTGTCTCTTTTACTCCTATTTCAATTTAGAAGTGGAATCCCAAGGAGATGCATCTGATTATGTAGGGTCCCTCTCATAGCACTGTAGAAACTTGTACGAATATAAAACCGCGGTCAGGCCTTCCGCAAAGGGTCATTTTCCAAAAACTCATCCCAATTTTATTGGCACTTATTGGGGTGCTGTAAGCTCGATGTACACATCTGAGATTGTTGAATCTGCTGACAAGTATTTGTTTGTTGGCCCAGTCTTCAACAATTATAGGTGGATGTCACTACACTCCGAGGTCTCCGTATGGTTTATCTTGTGGATATTGACTGTATGTTGATGCTGAAAAGGGATATAATGAAGTTGTAATAATCTTTATGCAGCTATGTAAAATACTCGCTAATCATCAAGAAGGAGAAAATTATCAGCTTAGAACCCCATGGAGTGAAGATTGGAAATGGGCCGTCCTTTGGTTGTATACTGATGAGGGACTTTCTGGAAACGCTTGCAAAAAAGGTGAAGAGAAACTCAACTTTGTTTGATATTTATTCACGCATGTACGTTTCTCCCAGCGTTGCTCTGAAGCGAAAGCCAAGGGCCAGCTTCTCAGTACTATCAACCTCTTCAAGCACATTCAGGTACCTCCAAGTTCGCAATCATGCCTGTAACCATATTATACATGATTGTCTTTTGCATTCTCAAAATTGGTGTTACTTCTCCGCAGTACCTTAAGGTGTTACTTCTCCGCGGGGAAGGAGCAATTATTCTGTCTGGGAAGAGCACTCCTGAAGCAAACCAAAATTCTGAACTTGGACAAAGCTACAGCATTTGTCGATGCACACACGGATTGGTTGATTCAAAAGACGGTGCAGGAGGCTTTCAGAGATTTCACGGTCATTAATGTAGCACATCGCATTCCAATTGTCATGAGTAGCAACAAGGTACTCATGTTGGATGCTAGTGAGTACTCGGTTTCCAAAACCTTATTCAGTTGCAAATGGGCACCTGCTTGACAATAATTTCCAAAGCTGTATATTCATGTTCGACGTTCAAGTATCTCTTCGGTGATCCGAACATGACCATGCAAAATTCTTTTCTTCTTTCAACAGGGAGGGTGAAGGAGTATGATAGCCCATCAAGGTTGTTGGAGAAGAATACATCTTTGTTTGCTGCTCTCGTCAATGAATATACTACGCGTGGTCACCATAATATAGTTGAAGACTAAAGAAGGCATTCGAGAAGAACGAGCTTATAATTCGGCCTTCAGAGCTGAGACGGGAGACTCGGGGTTCAGTTACCAGAAACTCAAGCTTCTTGAGGGTTGCAAATATGAATTTCAGATGCAATATGGTTCAATTGGCTGGGCAGTGGGAGCCACTCTAGACTACACGCAAAGTAGTAAAGACAAACGCGCTTTTATATATACTGTAAAAGTAATAGCGTTAGGATAAAAGTATGTATAAAAGGTTTTACACTAAATGTGATAGTGTTAGGACATAGGTAGGTAGTGCAAGATGAATCTTGTATGTTTTTTTGCTTTATTATGGAGCATTGACAATAAATAAAAATATGTCTTAGTCATTCAGTTTACAGTGTCTTGGATATTCATCTCGAATTGAGAGATTCATCCAAAAAAATTCATCCGTAAATGTTCATCCAAAAAAACCATCTAAAAAAATCATCCAAAAAATCATCCAAAAAAATCATCCAAAATTTTCATCCATAAAATCTCATCCATATATCATCCACATCATCCAAATTTTTCATCCAAAAATCATAATTTCATTCATCCAAAATACACAAAATCATCCAAAATTTTGATATTCATCACTCACAATGACGGTCTAAGCCTACCAAAAAAAGTTTCTTCATCTACGGGAAAAGTTACACTTTCCTCTATGAGTCTCAATTTCTTCTCCGTGTATTCTACTTTCTCCGTGATCCACATTTCCCTAGCCAATAAAATATTATTAATTTCAACATCCTTGTGTTGTCAATTTGTATAGACCTAGCTGAATCATCTAATAAACAATATTGGTTGATATATTGACTCCTAACCATGTGAAAAAAATGGGGCCTCCGCAAGGCTTCTTCCCTTTGCAAACTAAATTCAGCAATGAATGGTACTGAATATAATTTTAAAAAAATTAAAATTAAAATTAATTATTTTTGTATAATATTTTTTTAATTGCAATCCGACATGGCGGATTGTCTGCCTCGTCGAATTGCAATAAAAAAATATTTTTTGTAAAATATTTTTTTTTTTTGTAAATTAAGTTATTGTTTTTACTGGTGGTATAGAAGTAGAGGCCTTCCGGAAACCCCATTCTTCTCCTAATGTGTAACAATTGTTTAGTATACTTCTTTCAAGCTCTATGCATGTAAGTAGTTTGCAAAGATAGAATCACAAATCGTCGTCTCAAGCCAGCCATGTGACGAATGGTGTGAGCTCCACAAATAAGCAATGAGCCGCTATTCCAAGCCAATCCACAGTGCATTGTTGTGCTTGAGCCAAAATCATTTGCCATAATTCCTACAGTTTTTTATTAGTGTGATACAATCCACAAAATGGTAGGTTTTATTGGATAAAACATAACAAAATATAAATGAACCTTGCCTATTGAAGTCACTTTTTACGATCCAACAACGGGTGTCGCTCTAGTGGTTGCAAATATCCAATTGTATAACTAGATTGGGCAGCTACTTGTACTTGGTAGTCACCATTAATAGGCTAGCGCTTTGCTCATCTACTAATAATTGAAGACACAAAGACCATGCAGTCATGCACCTCCACTCTAACAAATCTCTTTCCCTAAAATGAATCATAGAAGTTAGGCTACCATATGACATTTTTTCCTAGATATATTTAAAATAAAACAGCCCATCATGGTCAAATGAACCATGACGGACACCTAGGGAATGATCCCATGATGTTTTTCTCAATTTATGAGATTTGGGTCATAAAGCATGTCTTACATGACAGTAATGGAGTGATTACTGACTTCATTAGGAACTTCCAACTTTTCAGTGTGAATTCATTGTAAGAGTTGATTTTTCAGGCCTTCTATATTAGAAAATATTAAGACTACTATAGGAGAACAAGGTGAGCATCATGGATTCAAATTTTGTTGGTTTTGGGGTAGTCTATAGACTCTTTTGGGCCATGATGCATTAAACACTTCAAAAATTCATAGCAAATTCATACTTTGTCAAAAAAATATAATTTCAATTGCTCTCACTGTTTCTCACACTTGTCTTAATGTGGGAAAAAAATTGAAAAATTTCAGAAACGGCATGAGGTCAAACTCCTAATTCTGACCACCATGGGCTGTTTTACCTTAGCTAAATTCTGAAGTGCAGGATGCAAGTAGTATTGGTATCAATAATTACTTTTTTTTTCAACTTTTTTTTTGTATGCTAAGCACTAGAGTACATACAAATATTTCTTGCTTTATCAAATATCTGGTAGTTGAAATATATACTAAGGACTACTTTACACCACGGTAGAAAAGTGCATCAGTCAAGAATTGTAGTGAAATGGAGTACTATGATTGGAACAAATTTTGTTCTTTATCGGATTAGGTTTACACTACGACCAAGACTTGTCCAATGGAGAACCTCAAGCATGGATGAAATTTTTTTATGGTTGCCTATGTGGCAATACTTGTTGTAAGGAGAGTTCTCAGGACGTCAAGTTTCTTCGATGGTCTCAATCCTCGGATAAGAAACTTGGCCTCTAAAGAACTCCAACTTCAGTATATTATTATTTCCTATGACAAATCTGATTGGATAGATTCCGCCTCATGTATTGCTTTCTCTTTGTTGTATTGAGTTCTCGTGATTGTAATAAAGTTGCTACTCTGCAGAATTTGCTCTATGTTCTTACTGTACATATAAATGAAGATAAAACTATTGAGTCATTTCTTTACTTGTACTTACTACAAATACATATATAGACAATCATTTAAGTTTTTAAATTACTATTCTATTATAAATTATCTAGAGAGAGATTGATGCCTCCTTTTGTGTAACTTTTTACACAAGTTAGAACTAAGATTGGTGAATGAAAATTAAATCCTATGTACTTAAATGATTGTCACAAATTTTACACATACTAGATTAATGCGAAAATATCACCACACAAACTAGACAAGAAGACATTTTTTTTTTATAAGTTTTATTGAATTTGAGCACCGGATACAAAAGTTATAACTTCACAAAGTTTATTTCAACTCTGAAATGTGTAAAATATGTCCATGGGGGTTGTTGCCCACTGAACTTCAATTTGTGAAGTTGCCCAGAAGATTTCTCTCATTTTTTGGTTGGTATTTATACTACAACAAGTCAAGACTTCTTAAGGCATTATTTTATTGTTTTTCCATCTTGTCCAACATCCCATTGGTTGCCTCAAATAACCATGTTTTGGCCAAAATTTCTTAACCCTTAAAAGACCAAAGTCCCCTCGAGGGACACTTGGGACTTTGGGCAGGTTCGTGTAACCTGAAATTTTGACCTGATTCTTTGAAACATTTTTTGAAGATAGAAAATTACACAAGCTTTTTAGAAATATAATTTTTTTTCAATCGGTGCCCGGGACCAAAAGTTATACCATTCTAAGTAAAAAAAGTTATTCGCTGGGCAGAACAAATTTTTTTTTATTTAATTTTATTTAATTTTATTTATTTTGCAAATATCATGTCTTTGTCTACATCTGAAGCTTTTCTTTTTGGACTAATAATGAGGAAGTTATTAACAATCTTGTTTTTTGGGCAATCTAAGCATTTTCTTCAAAAAACAACTTATAGAATTCATTTTTGAATCCAATTTTAAAATTAATTTTTTTTTTTGATAAGATTAAGTTTGTTGGCAAGAACAATCTCACCGTTGGGATTATGATGTTTCAATTCCATCTTAGAGCTATTAACAATTTAGTGTTTTGTTCAATTTTGGACCTACTTCTACTTCACAAATTTTTTAAGAATGAATAATAGGTGTGTTTTTTTATTGAAATTTTTTTTCCCACCTCTCAATTCAAATGTTCAACATAAAAAAAAATTTAATTTATGATTTGTAGTGCAAAAAGTTTTTACAAATGGCAATCAAAGTCATCTAAAATTGCAGAACAATACAGTCTAGAAAAACTTTTTTTTTCAACTTTGAATGCTAATATCTTCCTATCTGTATGGTTTAACTTCATGAAATTTTTACCACATGATCTAAGACAAGTGAAGTACAAGATCCTACAGTTAGATTCTAAAAAAAAAATGTTTTTTTTTGTTTCTTAAGTGATCGCAACAAAAATAGCAGTTTCAGTGGTTTTGGAGCCAGAAATTGTCTTGATCCTACAAGAGTTATCCAACTGGTGCAATTCTCCACTGTAGTAGGGGTAGTCACACCTCCTCCGACCCGTACACCATTCTCCAAGATTGGACGCATGGCTTTTTGTGTGTAAAAAACCTTGGATTGCGGAGCTCTCAGGTTTTGGAAGTGTTGTTCTCCTCCTCCGAAGGTGAAGAAACATTCTCGAAGAAAAATTTCTTAAGGAATTTTTCAATTTCATTGGTTGTGCGTGGCTTGCAGAGCTCCCATCTAGCTTTGCAGGTAACACATCATCTGAGTATTGCTTCAAACAGGAAAAAGGGGTGTCACACCTCCTTCACGTGGAATGACTCGCCATTGGGTCCTCGTTTCTCTCGCTTATTTCTCCGACTTTGTAGATTTATGTTTCTCGTAGAAGGTGTGACTACCCCTAGTGTAAAGCGGCCCTAAATATCATTATTTTATTTGGAGTGCAAGAAGAAAATCAGAAATCTGGAAACGGCACTGATATTGGGTACCGGTGCACTCTTTTCTTGCCCCTGTATCTGGCCCCTGCATCGGTACTTGTGCAGCCGCCCTAACTGGAACACAGACTTTTCTGACGAGCCGTGCGGTGGACCACGCGCGATACCAGGTCATGTCCGTCCGATCTCGTTGCAATCGACGGCCCTCAGAATAGCGAGGACCCTTGGACTCCAAGTGTATATCTTGTGAGCTGTGTCCCGTTCTCAGCCTCTCTAGCCTGACTCGTTAGGTTTTCGTGTTCTCTGCGCTCTCCCTTGCAGGCTTCGCCGGCCTGCTCATCGTCGTCTTTCTGCGGCCCTCCCTCTTCACGGTGAGTTTTCCGAGTTTTAATCTTTCGCGAAGTCGCTGTGCGTCTTTGTGAATTTTCATTTTCTTTTTCTGGTCGTTTCTGTGAAACCCTTGGGTTTGTAATACCTCTCACCTCTCAGAACTCTCTGCCATCCACTACTCTTTCGCTTACTTTTCATGGTTTGAAGTTGCGGAGGAGATGCAACTCTTTCTTGTATTTTTTCGTTTCGTTTGCACAGTTTTTAGTGTGTCCTACATTTTTTTGCTTTTCTTTGTGGTTCAAACCCCAAATTTTACAACGTTTGGTGTGCTTGTCTGGATTCCCGTCGAGAGTCTAGGTTTGTTTGTCGTCGACGATTCTAACCCTAAGGTTGTATTAGGTCACTGTAAATAATTTTCTTTAGATGTTCACAATTTCTTTAATATTTGTGATTCGGAATTTTGGTCTGACAGATCGTCCAAGATGGGTAAGGAGAAGGTTCATATCAACATCGTGGTCATCGGCCATGTCGACTCCGGCAAGTCGACGACCACGGGCCACCTTATCTACAAGTTGGGCGGCATCGACAAGCGTGTGATCGAGCGCTTCGAGAAGGAGGCGGCGGAGATGAACAAGCGTTCTTTCAAGTACGCGTGGGTGCTGGACAAGCTGAAGGCGGAGCGCGAGCGCGGTATCACGATCGATATCGCTTTGTGGAAGTTCGAGACGACGAAGTACTACTGCACCGTGATCGACGCTCCCGGTCATCGCGATTTCATCAAGAACATGATCACGGGTACTTCCCAGGCGGATTGCGCGGTTCTGATCATCGACTCGACGACTGGAGGTTTCGAGGCCGGTATTTCGAAGGATGGACAGACCCGCGAGCACGCTTTGTTGGCGTTCACCCTGGGAGTGAGGCAGATGATCTGCTGCTGCAACAAGGTGAGCAGCTTGTTTTTCTGTCTGTTTTTCGTTGCGGTGGTCGTGATTATTCTCAGAGTTGGGAACCGACTGGTGTTTGTAGGGTTGAGTGCTGTTTGTGAGGTGAGTGAGTATTGAATTTGGGTAGTGCCCTATTTGTTGGTCTGCGTGCGTGGATGTCTGCGGTTGTTTTTTGGGACCCCGCAGTGTCGGTTGCGATGAATTGACTGAGATGTGTCGCCAATCGCATATGAACTGGTCGGTCTGATGGTGTGATTGTGGACTGTCTGTTGATTTCAGATGGACGCGACCACTCCGAAATACAGCAAGGGTCGTTTCGAGGAGATCACCAAGGAGGTGTCTTCGTACCTGAAGAAGGTGGGTTACAACCCCGACAAGATTCCTTTCGTTCCGATCTCCGGTTTCGAGGGCGACAACATGATCGAAAGGTCGAGCAACCTGGACTGGTACAAGGGCCCGACCCTGCTGGAGGCTCTGGACAACGTGTCCGAGCCGAAGCGTCCTTCGGACAAGCCCCTGCGTCTTCCCCTTCAGGATGTTTACAAGATCGGCGGCATTGGCACTGTGCCAGTGGGTCGTGTGGAGACCGGCATTATCAAGCCCGGCATGTTGGTGTGCTTCGCGCCTACGGGTCTGACGACTGAGGTGAAGTCGGTGGAGATGCACCACGAGTCTATGTTGGAGGCCCACCCTGGCGACAACGTGGGATTCAACGTGAAGAACGTGGCCGTGAAGGACCTGAAGCGTGGTTACGTGGCTTCTGACTCGAAGAACGACCCCGCGAAGGAGGCGGCCAACTTCACTGCCCAGGTGATCATCATGAACCACCCTGGTCAGATCGGCAACGGTTACGCTCCGGTGCTGGACTGCCACACTTCTCACATCGCGGTGAAGTTTTCCGAGATTTTGACGAAGGTGGACAGGCGCTCGGGCAAGGAGTTGGAGAAGGAGCCTAAGTTTTTGAAGAACGGCGACGCCGGTTTCGTGAAGATGATTCCGACGAAGCCGATGACTGTGGAGACTTTCGCCGAGTACCCTCCTCTGGGTCGTTTTGCTGTGCGCGATATGAGGCAGACTGTGGCCGTGGGCGTTATCAAGAGCGTGGAGAAGAAGGACGCTACTGGCGCGAAGATCACCAAGGCTGCCGCGAAGAAGAAGTGAATAGTGCGGGAGCATTCGGTGGAGTCTCCGTATTGTGAGTGGGCTGCGGTTTGTAGGGCGGCTCTTGATTGGTTCACTTTATTATGTGTTTTTTCGATTTACCTGCTGGAGGCTCAGCAGAGGCAGACTTGGGTGCTTGACCGAAGATGGCGTGGCTCGTGGTAGCCTTGGATGTGAATTTTTGAGTATCAATAATATTTCAGGCATTTTTGCTGCGTTTTATTTATTCAGTCTACCTTGATTCTTTCTTGTTTGATTGTGGTATCTAACGGATTGGATTTTTTTTGTTTGTGCATGCTGGTTCTGTTTGCACTTCATTGAGTCTCTGTTGTGATGTGGATGAGGCTGCTTGTTCTTTGCTGGTTTGGTGTCTAGTGGTAAGGCTTTCTGGTGTGTCATGCCTGATGATCGAGATTCATCGAGTGCTGATGAACATCTATTTTTCCTGTCAATTGTTTTGTCCTCGTTATTTCTGTTGGCGGGTGTTTGTTTTGTCAACTGCGATGTTGCTTTTCCATTTGTGGATGTGACGTGGTTCTGGTGCAAGGTGTATGTTTTGGATGTGTCTCATTTCCAGCAATAAAGCAATTCTTTTCCTGTATGAAACACGCGATTTGTCAGTAAGTGTTTCTCGCCATATTTGCTTTGTGATTGGAAAGTTTGTGAATTACGGGGATCGAGTGTGCAGACGGTGCCGTTAGTGTAGCGGTGTACCTGGTTTTTAAGAAAATGAGTTTATATCCGTAGGTGCTTCGTCAGTTTCTGTATTTTTTTTTTGGTCTCTATTACCACTCTCTCCGAGTGGTTTTTTGAGGTGTGGCGTTGTTGAGATTTAATTAAGCCATCCACTAATCCATGTTGACGCCCATTATTTAGTATCGCCCCAACCCCACTCATGATTGCAAGTAACAAGAAGGAACGAAAGCAGGACGGGAGTTTCTTGTACTAAACGGGCAGGGGTCTGCAGATTCTGCAGATTAGCGAGCTGCAGGGTGAGCGAGTTGGTCTGCAGACCCGTGCCCGTTCGGGAGATACATAATCGGCAAAGCAAGCATATAAGGTAAACCAGCCCATCATGGTCAAATGACCCATGATGGACAGCTAAGGAATGACCTCACGATGTTTATTCTCAGTTTATGAGATTTTGGACCACAATCAATGTCTTACCTGACACTAATGGATTAATTAGTAACCTCATTTGGAACACCCAACTATTTCAGTGTAAATCACTGTAGGAAGTGACTTTTTAAGGCCTTTCACTTTAGAAAATATTTTGACTGCTTTAGAAGAGTAAGGTGAGCATTATGGATATAGTTACATGTTGGTTATGGGTTAGTCTACAGACTCTTTTGGGTTGAACACTTCAAAATTTTTTAGTTAATTCATACTTTGTTGAAAAAATATAATTTCAATTGCTCTTGCTATTTCCCACACTTGTCTGTATGTGGGGAAAAAATTAAAAAAATTCAGCCATGGCATGAGGGCAAACTAGCAATTCTCACCATGATGGGCTGGTTTACCTTAGCATTCCGTATAATCGGCATCTTTGGCGTTGAGAATAGGGGCTACGTCTTCACGAGAGATACAAAATCGGCAAAGCAAGCATATTATTTTGTATAATCGGGCAGGCTCTACAGGCTGCCGATTCTGCAAAATAATTGATATTTAAATGAATTGAATACGCACCCCTTGTTCTTAACGATGGTGGGATGGCCTTCATAAGGAACACACATGAGCCTGTGGCTCAAGTAAATTCACAAGAAAATTGGTCGGGAAGATGATGTTGGTCTAATGAAGGTTCAGTCTCCATTCTTCTTTGGAATAACATTAGTCTGTGGAGCCCATCATGTATCAGGATACCTTTGAGATTCGAGGGGTTTGAGATTGATCCAATCTGTAGAAGGGAGAGAGGGGATATCTCTAAAAGCAAAGTAAATCTTAGAAGGAAAATAGGCCTAATGGAAACACGTATTATTCACAAGAAGCAATGTTTCTAGAAACTTAGATGGGACTAGGACCTTCGAGACAACACGATTTAGTTGGAGGCATCCCTATGATTATAAGTATTAGAGGATTGGGGTATGTCCAAATTGGCCCGTGAGATAGCATTCTGGATTGGAATTGTGACTCGGTTTAGTCAGAAGCATCCCTATGATCTTAAGTATTAGGGTTTTTTTGCACACCCAGACCAAAGCAGATCTTGAATCGGGCCCAAGGGTTTTGCATGTCAAAATTGTCAACTTGATTTCGGATGTCGATCTCCGGTCCCTCCCTTTTTCTACCCTCCTTGATTTTAGGATTTGCAAGCCTGTTCTCTTTGCCATCAACATGACTTACTAATATAATCTAAGATGCCTCTACTTGTTTTTGTCTCACCTCATACAAGATCTCTCTTCATTTTTGGCTTATTCCTATGTTCCTGATAAAAGGCTCTCACACTCTACTTATGCAACTTCATAATCTTCCATTCTATTTCTGGAATTTGGAGTTTCAAGTTCTCAATTGGAGTTCTTGACCATACATTTGAATTTGTTGTTTCAAGGCTACACCCTTCCTAATGAGCTTCTGTCCCAATGACTTTTGCATATATTTGCCTAAAGATGAGAGAGAGAGTACTTTGTTTGTCTATATTCAAGATGTGTTATGCAAATCTTTTCACAAGCATTTTGCTAGGGTTTGTAAACATTTTTGAGCCCGCTATACTTCATCATTTAGTATTAATTTTCATAATAAGATTGTCTCTAGCTTATATGATGTTTTTTCATGTGAATCTCTTCACAAGCATCTTGCCAAGGTTTGTAAACATTTTTGAGCCTGTTGTGCTACATTATTTAATATTAATTTTCATAATAAAATAATGTCTTGCTTATATGATGGGTCCTCATTTTAGGCACAATGTCTTGGTGAGGTCCCCTTCAAATGTGCCACAATTTTCATCCCAACTTGAGGTTCCATCACAGTCTGAGTTCTTTAATTGAAATGATTGAGAAACATCTTAGAATGATGAAGATTGATGATTGTGAAGTGGGAGAGTTTTAGGGGGCACAATGCTTGGTTGGATATATAAAAAAAGACCTTGGAATACTTCAGAGTTTATGGTTATGCATGTTGTCAAAAAAAATAACTAGTTTACATCTGGTCTTGGTACTAGTTCAAAGGCTCTTTACAAGTTTGGATATGAATGTTGGGCTTTTGTTTCTGGTAATTGTTTTTAGCAAGTAATTAGCCGCTTTAGACAAAAGTATTAGGACAAGTTTGAGGGTGTCCATGGTGATTTCTAAAAAATTAGGATTATGAAAAGAATATACTAGTAGTGGCAAATAAACTATTGGGTAATGGATGCAAGTGAAAAGAAGACAATCAAGAGATTAATCCCTAAAGGCCCAAGTTTTTTTTTCAAGGAGACATTGTCAAAAACTGCGTTTTTTTGGTATGTTAATCAAAAATGAAAATGATTTTTTTTTTTGAAACTTCAACTGTACAAAACTATAGTAAAGTATTTTACCAATGTTTGCAAAAAAATTCAGCCCATTTCACCACGCGAATTGAAAGATTTATAATATTCAAAGTTTGAAAAAAGTTTTTTCATCACTACCTGATAGGGACAACAAACATTAGAAAAAAATTCAACCCTCAAGCGCTCCTTCCCTTTGACAAAGGGGTTGTGAGTGGAACTCAGAGCCCCTTTGAAGGACAATGGTCACTACTCATCATCAATGATGAATAGTGGCCACAATAAAAAATATTAAAAAATATTAAAAAAATATTAAAAAAATATTAAAATGTTTAAAAATATTTAATAATAAAAAATATAATTAAAAAGAGTTTAAGAAGTTTAAAAATATTTAAAAAATATTAAAAAATATTAGTAAAATAATAAATAATAATTCAGGCTTGAGGATAATTTTGGCCACATCAGATTTGAAAATTTGAAAATTTGAAAATTTTGTATTTATTTTAATAATAATTTATTTTTTTAAATTACAATGTTTTCTAAATTATAATATTGAACTGTCCCGCACAGATCAAGCCCTGCAGTTCGCTGACCAAAAAAAAAAAAAAATCGATTTCTTGGCTAGCGTTTCCTACTATCCGAGAACTCACAGCCCTCCCAAGGGCTCATATTTCTTCTAATGCTTCGGGTCGTCTAGAAGAATTTCTTTTCCTCTACACACAATTGAGTTTCTTCACTATTCAATTGTATGTCCTCTTAGGTACACTTATGCAAAATTTTGGAAGCAAATTCTAATTCTAACTCTCTCCAAATCACCCTGCAATATAGAGAGGTATAAAAAATTGGCAATACACTTGCCAATTTTTGAAGTTTCTTTTGTGTAGAGGAATATTTTTTTTGAAAATCTAAACGGTGAAAATAGACATGATACCATGTTCTACAAGCAAAAAAACTTTATGACATAAAAAAATTATGACCAACAATTTTATTAATTTCCCTTCTCTCTTCACTCCCCCAGCTCCCCATTCTGCTCCCTACCCTGCGCTCCCTGCCAAACCCCTCCCTCTTCGTGCCGACAATGACCACCACTCCTGATCCCCTCTTTGTTCTTTCCCACCCTACCAATTCACCGCCCATTAAGCTTAGCCCACTCTTGTTTGTCCCCACCCACAGCTACCCACAACTACCTAAGCATATGAGCTACTTCTAGGTAGGATAACTTTTTAATATACCCATTGGATTTGCTCAATTTTTTTCCCCCGGAAAGATGATCAAAATACCCATCTTATATCAAAATTTGAAGAACATCCCTTAAATAATGACTTCATATGCACCTACCCAAGATCACTTGCGTACGTTCAACAGTCATTCGATCCTTTAGGAGTAAAAAACTACAATGCAATGAGAAATTTATAATTACATTGCTTTTTGGTTACTTAACACTTCTCAATCAACCAATCTCACAAAAATTATTGATTTACTAAACCTAACTATGGATATAGGTACGTGATTTTTTGCAATCTACTCTTCCTTTATTTTTATTTATGTCAATACAGATCATGCATATAAATGTCCTCAGAAAGCAACATTCCTCAAATAACCCTAAATATCTCTGCCAAAAATATGTCTTTCTTGCTGAAATTTTGGACTTTGGTAGTTGAGTGATTAGGAAAGAAAACATAAATTATTTGATTGAAAAAGCATTATTTTTGAAGGAATTATACAATTATAAAAAAAAGTGTTATTTTCTTGACTTCTAGCTTGGACTTTGATCTCGATTTTTGGGGGTAGAATCCATCGTGGGGAGTTGAGCTTTGGAAAGAAGAAAAAAGTGAGGTAGGAGACGCCACCAAATGTAGAGAAAGCTTGGATCATAGCGTTTTTATAATTGTAAAAATTCATTGTATTTTGGAGGAATGTTGGTAGTTGAGGACATCTATAGCATTCTTTGTAGAAATTTTACTTCTAAAATCCTATTCAAGGCCCACAAACTCAACTTTCCAATGAAAAACACAACCTTCATCTAAATGTGTCCCATGCTAGTATAATAAAACTCAGAGATTACTATTATTGTTACATTTTTCAATGTATATTGATTGCACACTCTAGGCAGAGGCACTTACAAATTTTGTCTTTGAGTTCACGTCATAACAAGAATTCATTGTACAAGAATTCAACTATTCTGGAGTAAGTGTTGTACTTAGAAGAGGCTCAGTGTAGGTTTTATGGAGATGATGCATCAGAAGTGTACATTTCAAGATGTGTTTGTCCCTACCTAGCACTTGCCCCATCTTTACTTTAATTCAAAGTGCATTAGATTAATTTCTACAGTTGTGAGCTTCTAATTTGTTACTTGTTTTTTGCAATTTAAGGTTAAAAATATATACAAAAATCCCCCACAAAGAGTGTAAAACCAAAATAGGTATGTTACATGCCAATATAGCATTTGGTTTAAAATAGACAAATATACCTAGAATCACCCCAAAATCCACTTGTAAATAGATTAGAACCTGGGAATTAGTAGGAGTTGAAGGTTTTGAGTGAAATTGCTTAGAATGGTCTCAAACCTACTATACATACGACTAAGTATGGATAAATTCATCTAAAGATCTCCTAGTAAGATCCTTAGGTTAGACCCAAAGATAGATTTTAGTTTGCCCATTGTACCAAAGAAATAACAAAATTTCAATTGTTAGCTTGTAGGAGTTACCACCTCAAGACAAACTAGTGGAAAAAATCTACTGCCGGAGGATGGTGATTTAGAGTTGAAATTACACTAAAGACTCTACGACAAAATCAATTTGCCAAGGTCCCCTGAGTGTGGAAGATTTTCTTTTTTATCAATACTTTAAAGAGGGAGCGGGATTTTATTCTCCTTCTTTGAACATGCAAAGTAAAATATGAGCTTGTACATCTTCTGACAAATTCTATGAGAGGTTCCACAAAAAAATTCGGAATTTTCTGACCTGCAAAAAATGCTCTTCCAGACAGTCAACCACCAAAACCTACAATGGGAAACTCCTAGAGATTATCCAAGTTGTGATAAAATTTCACTAAAAATTAGACTAGCTTCTTTTATATTAATTAGATGCTCTGACAAGTTTTAAGACATTCCGATAGCCAAAAGTACTTGAACCGACAAGATTATCCGATTATCGGCACATTTAAAGATTATGGCGAGATTGACTAGAGTCTTACAAACATATGGAATTAGAATGGGGTCCAAATTAGGTCTTTTTTTACTCCTTTATACCTACTAAAGAGTCTAAGCTAGTTACTTTTCATTGAAAAATCAAACTTCAAAGGTTGAGTTCTTACCTTGTTTGAATTTTAAATTGGTGCTAGATTTTGATGAGATTTTTGAGATAGAAACAAGGGCGGAGGGCTAGTATGGACAAAAATGGCCTTTTAAAGCCAACGGCGCGATTTGTTTGTGATTTGGAGTTAATTTTCAAAAGTTAAAAAATTTGGATCAATATAGAAAGTGAAAATTCTAGAAGATTAGGATGAAAATCTTAAGAGTTAGGTTTACTTAGGAAAAAATGAGAGGAGGTGGGTGCCCCGGAAGAGTATAAAAAGGCATCCATTTCCCTCTCAAAACACCCCTTTTGTAGCCACTTTGTTAGCATGTTGACACATTGACAAATTGGTCCATTTAGTTGGACTTTGTTGGCCTTTTGAGCCAAAGTTGCAAAACGTGTATTTTTGGAGCATTTTAAGCTTTGTTGGTGGTTTTTGTAATAAACTTTGAAGGACGTGGGGTCCCTTCAAATCTTATTATTTCAATATCTTGTGTTTATATGAAGTGTGCTTTGACTTGTGGAATTTTGTTGAAATTCCGTTGGAATTCTTGGACTGCTTATTGTTGTGCTAATTAATCCTAAAGCAATCCCCTACCGTGCCTCAGCAACGTCGCTTTGGGGGGCCTTGAGCGTTGAAACTTGTGTCTTGTGATTGAACTAATAAACAAATTGTGCTAACTTGTGTTATATACTTTCCCTGACGTGTGTACTAACTTTGTCTAAAATTGTGTAGTTCTTCTTGGCTTCCCCCCCTTTAGATGGCAAAGCTTTGACTCTAGGTGTCTAGAGGTTGATAGACTTTCTAATGTTAGTCAAAATCATGGCAAAGCTTTGATTTTAGATATCTAGAGGTTGATTGAATTTCTAGA
This sequence comes from Pseudisothecium myosuroides, assembly GCA_951799445.1. Taxonomy (NCBI): domain Eukaryota; kingdom Viridiplantae; phylum Streptophyta; class Bryopsida; order Hypnales; family Lembophyllaceae; genus Pseudisothecium; species Pseudisothecium myosuroides. Next base: position 9,735,083 of record OX637292.1, on the reverse strand, counting down.
GATATTAGAAATCACGGCAAAGCCTTAATTTTATAGAGAACTCTCAACAAGTTAAATAAGTGGTGATTTAGAAGCCTCCCAAGTTAGCATTAATTTGTGGTCTCCAAGCTTAAAAAGTTTAGTTTTCAAATATCCGAGTTTCACGAGTGTAGCTTGTTTCCAAACATCCATAGTTATAGACCAAGAAGAGATCGAGGATAGTAGACAGAAAACTAATTCCCCTAGTTGGTTAACATCTTTCCAAAGTTATTTAGATATCCACCCATTATCTTTCAAAGGCCCTAGTTAAATTTCAAAGCCAAGTTGTATTTCAGGGCCTCAGATCCACCAAGGTCAAGCCAACCAAGCCAGTAAATCCACCCAGAACTGACTAGTCCAACCAACCAGGGCTAGCCAATCCGACTAGGCCGATCGGAGGTCTAGGTCAAAATTCCAAACCCATAGCCTTGCTTGTGGGTTCAGGTGTAATTTTCAAAATCTAAGGTACAGAGGTTGAAGGCCAAGTCAGGAATGTTCAAAGAGTACAACCACATGAGGTGTAAAGAAACCACTTGTTCAACACTTCTCACCACCTCAACCAAGCCTGATTGAGCTAACACTTCATTCTAAGAGCAAATAGGGAGAATTCATAGCCAACAAAGTAGAAGGAAGAAGGGAAAAAAGTGGGAGTGGGGAGCATGTGTTGAAAATTGTGGTGCAAGAAGTGGAGAAAGGTAGTATAGAGAAAGAGGTTGAAAAGAAGAATGAGAAGTTAGGATCGGATTGTTTGGAATTTGAAAGAAATCTAAATAATCGAGATAACGTTGGAAGGCAATCTTAAGAATCCTAGTAGGCCATTAGAAGGACAGATTAGGTAGGAATTGGGTGGTTCAAGTAGGAGATAAGAAGAGCCTCATTAAACGCCTTGAGAAGTGCAGTGGTAGTAGTTGTAGGACAATTAATGCTGTAAGAAGAATAGTGTAGAATGGAAAGAAAGGAAAACAAGAAGAGAAAGAGAAGGAAGAAATAGAAGCTAGTTAGAGGTGCAAGTAAGTTAGAATACAAAGACTTGTATTGAAAACCAAACTTATTTAAAACATCAAACGGTTGGCAAATTTCTAAGAAAACAAAATGGCGGACAAAAAAAGGTTGGAAGGAGGTTTTGACAACCTAATTAGTGACATTCAAACTGAGGTAGGTCACTAATTCCCTCCTGTTCATTTAAATTGTCTTAATTAACAAGTTTTAATCAGGGCCGAGGCTTAGGATCAAGTCAGACTATTTGGTCACAAATTCAGGTCAATTTTGAACTTACTTAGAATCTTATGGAAAAAGTCTAAAGGTTTCCAAAGACCTAAAATAAATAGAAATCGGAGTCAAAACAACAAAAATAAATGCGGATGAAATTTAGGACCTAATATGGATGAGCATTAGTATAAATCATCCACAAGGAATAAGAGTAGAAAACCTTGAAGTAAAAGTGATTACGACCCCAAAAGTGAAATTAGAAGTTAATTTGGATAATTAGGTGAATAGTAAATAGTGGATGAAATATCAAACACTTATTAGCAGTCAAACTTCATCCATCACTAGGAAAGGTCAACTTAGAAGTATCATAACAATTTGAAAAGGTAAAGTAAAATTCTTTAAAGGTCAAGTGCTAAAATTCTAAAAATAATAATATATCAAAAGTAATTCAGTCTTTTAAGTATTCAAGGATTAGAAAATTAGGTTAAAGGTTGTTAAATAAGAATTTAGGTTTAGAATTGGATAGAAAGAACTTAGAGAAGTCCAAAACTAGTCCAAACTTAGGAAAATACTCAAAACCCTAAAAAATAATAAAGGATGAAATTTAGACTAAGAAATGGATGAAGTTAGGTAGATTCCATCCATCCCAAGCCAAATTCAAGTTTTAGGAGGTTAACCTTAACCTAGAAATCTTAGCAAAATAATCTTTAATCAAATTCAAATTAGGAACACATAGAACATTGTGGATGAAGTTTGAAGTCACAGTTAGTGGTCAAACTTCATCCAGTCACAACATTTGCTAGGAATGGACAAATGGCAAAATTTAGTGAATTTTACATTTTTGGAGTTGGCATAAGATTCTTTACATTTTAAAGTTGTTAAATTTAGAATTTCACTACTTTTATCAAAAAACCACAATGGCCTAGTTATTTATGTTATTTCTTGCAATTAAGTTAGGGTTTGAGGGCTCTTTGACCAACTTGGGTATAGTTAAATACTTTGAAAAATTCCAATGCTTAAAAGGCACAATAGACCAACGTTTAGGCACCCACTTAGTATAGAATTTCACACTAGATTCAAACCTAGTTGTGTTTGAGTAATTACCAAAGGTGGATACTTAAACGCCTACATGTACCTGCCTAGTGTTGTGAGTTTACACTAATTTGATTGTACTGACATTTCTTATACTAATTTGTATTGTACCATGTGTTTTGTACTAACCTACTTGTACTAATTGGTGAGAATTAACATGTTTTTTACTTTGTTTATTATACTAGCTCACTTATCTATAGTTTCTTTCCCCCTTAGATGGCAAAGCTCTAACTTAGGAGTTTAGAAGTGTTTGTTTTATTTCCAAAAACCTCCTTAAATGGCGAAGCTTTGACTAAAGGTGTGTAGAAAAATCCCAAAAAACATCTCAAATTTGGCCAAGTCTAGTTTCAAGGCCTTTAGATTCTAAGTTCCAATATTAGTTTCTAAATATCCACAATCATATGTGGTGATTAGTTTCCAAATATCCATATTTGAGTGTCTATCTAGTTTTCAAAAATTCTAGCTATTTTGAACAAAGACTAGAAGTCAAAATACCAGACTAGAGATTAACCCCTAAAGGACCAAGGAGCCTAATTTGGGCTTTTTGAGAACTTAGGCAACTTCTATTGAATTCATAATTAGGTGTATTTGCATGAAATTTTTAGGATGGATGCTACTCATTATAATCTCTCTCTAAAGCTTTGCTTCATGTCATTCCAATAAATATTGCAAAAGTTACAAGTTTTTATTTATTTCAATGTCAAACCAGGTAGCAAAAAATATATTCTAAGAAAATATTAATATTAAATATAATTTTTTTGGAATTTTATAGATTGATATCAACCATTGAATTCCAAATGATGAATTAAAAGTTATAAGGAGTTTTATTTTGCGGACAATGAAGGTAGAAAAAACATATAAAGTTGTTTTTTGCTTTTAATTTTGAAAATTGTCAAATAAAAATAAGAATAAAGGATAATCATTTTTACTAGAACATTCTCACCATGGGGATTAAGAATTTTTAATTTCTTGTAAAATTTATTAGCAAATTAGTTTTTTCTTTCATTCAATACTACCTTCCACTTTACAATTTTTTTAAAGATGAATATGAACCTTTTTTTGGTTAAATTTTTTTTCATATGTTTTCAACCTATTTTCCAATATATTGACTAAAATTCACTAGTTATAGGACATACGTCTTTTTTTCTAAAATCTTTGAAAGACAAAACTTCACCTTTTGGAAGGGCTAGAAAAGCCTACACTTTGGAGTTTAGGCTTATTGAACTTGAAATGGTGGAGATATTCATTCTAAAGTTTTAGGACAATGTACTTGAATAAGTTAACCAAAGGATCCTATGGTTGGATTTGTTAAAATATAAATATTGGTGAAGATTCAACTTTGCTTTGGGGACGAGTATTTTGAAGTAGTTGTAAACATGTTGGTCCTTTAGGGGTTAAAATACCAGATTCTAGAGGTCAAAATCCAACCTCTAGGGCCAACAATTGACTTTCTAGGGCACCTGATAGAGCTAACGGTACCAATTGGGCAAAGCCTCTTATGGATTCGGCCAATCGGGAGCCACCACGTGCCATGGCAACATTCAGTCTTGTTTCGTGGGTTTTGGCCAATCGTGCATTCTCACCAGACTACGTAGGCGTCCTAGTCACCCGAGTTGCGGTAGACCCAATTAGCCGCTTGTAGTACGAGGCCAAACGCGATGTTGAACAAGGCCAAACGAGTCTCTCTTGTCACCGAGGGATGGGGTCTTTCAACGTCCAAGCAGGATTTCTCAACTATCCAGGCATGGTTTCCGAAACTTAAGCCTAAAACTGGAGTTCCATTTGTAAAAATTGGAAGTTCAATGACAAGTAGACACTCAATCCCTAGAAAAAAAAGGAAATGTTAGGACTATTATAGTAGTATAGCAGGAGAAGAGAAGGGGAAATTATAAACATTGTCAAATTTTCCAATTGCATAACTAAAAATTAAAAGAGTCAGGGGAATAGACGCTCAATTAGGAGAAGGGTAGCTTAACCTTTTGCTTGCAACTTAGATAGATAGAAATTCCAAAATATAGAAACATTGTTGAGCTAAAGGGGAGAGAAGCAAGGTGTGCACTTGCCAATAAAAGAGACTTGTAATTAGGAGGTGACAATTTAGATGTTGAAGTTAGCAATGGAATATGATTAGGTGGAAATCCAAGAGAATTACTTTGAACCATTAGAAGTTGGATTGTACAATAATTGACTTGGATAAGGAACAAGTATCTAGGAATTATCAATTATTTTCTTGAAGTTTGAAGTATTCTATTCCATCACAAAGTCAACTACTAGAATATTAATATTGGAATAGAATATAATTAGAAAAAAAAAGAAGTAAAAAAAAGGAGTAGGAAAGATGGGAACTTAGAACAAAGTAGTTTAGAATTAAAAAAAAAACTTGTATCAAAATTCTATAAACATTTAAACGGTGAGCAAAAATTCAAAATGAAGCAAGATGGTAAATGAGGATGCATTTGAAGGAGTTATCACCTCATCAATGACGTTAATTAATGACAAGGTAAGTTCACAAAATCCCAACTTTTCCATTGAATGTTTTAATTAGGAGCCTTAAACCATAGCGCAATTGTAAGTTAGATTCAAGCCATTAGGAGTTGACTTGATTTCAAGTTTAGTTAGAATCCATAATTTTAGGCAATGGAAGCGAAAGTAAAATGAACAAATTCTGGCGGAAGAAAGGGAGCCATTGGATGTGGTTTCTTGGCTTAAGTAGCCAATATACCGAGGGTTTTTCTCCAATTATTCCTTCCCCTTTCCAAGTGTTCAAGGTAAATTTTGTTTGAGGTGAAAGCTTCGTCGTGCGGGAGCAACCCCAGGCCAAACTCGTAAAATTACGGTTTCCAGTAGCTCTGAAAATGTTTCAATCCTTAAATGAGGTGCACATGACAGTGCTTAAACCAAAAATTAAGGACTAAAAAGAATTTTCAAGGTGTCAAATAGTTTTAATTCCTAAATGAGGTACACATGACAGTGTTTAGACCGAAATTTAGGAATTAAGTCAAACCAAACTTTGTTATACAACGAAGTTTGGCCGGTATTTTGAGTGTTAGAATCTTTTGGCGAAGACTAGCTTCACCGCCTTAAGAATTCTGACTCAATGGCTGTTTCACAACATAAAATTAGTTTGCAACAAGGTATGCAAGTTTTGGGGGATAAAACCTCCCAAAAGTGTGTTTTTAGTGTGGTTTTGATGGTTGAAAAGGGAATCCCAAGTCCTCTAACCAAATCCTCCACTAAAAGAAAGCAAAGAAAGCAAATGAGCAAAAGATGACCAAAATTTGGCCTAACTAATTGCTTCTGACAAAGCCGGTAAACAAATTGAACAAAAGAGAGTCTCTATCTACCGATAGAATGTCGATAAGCAGATAATGGGGTATGAGAAACTTTGGAGGGGGGCTTATATACTCACTAGAAGACCCCACCACCTTAGTTTACTATGAATTTTAATATTTTTATTCAAAAACTACCCTAAGCTAAAGTCTAAACTATCCTAAGATATTTGCTAAATAATCTTTGTTTAATCTTTAGAATTTTCTAAAACAAGCCTTAATTAGCAAGAAAATCTTGTCCAAATAAAATCTAAGATTTTTCCCAAAGATATTTAGGAAATTAATTATTTTGACCTTAAGATAATTCGTGAGTAACCCTAGGATATTTCCAAATATTCTTAGTTTATTCTAAATTGGATTTTAAAGGAAAGATTTGAAATCTTAACTAAATCCAATCTTCAATTTCCACCAAGATATTTTGTAAATTAACCTTGAATTACCACTAATTACTCTAAAAAAGTCAAACTTACGGCTGAACTCTTCCTATTTTCTTGAGAACAACTCCAATTTGAAAACCGATTGCGCCATCGCGTTTAGAAGATCCCAAATAGTCTCGGTAACTCCCTACCCTCTTCTTCCAAGCTGTAAATATTCGTAAAAACCACTAACGATAATTTCAAAGAAAAGTCAAAATCTCAACTAATGGAATTTACAATTTTCAAGAAAATTGACTAGCTAGGATTGCCTAGAAGGTTCATGAGAGTAAGAAAACATTCCTTGTTTGTGACATTCGGACACCACTAGCTCCTGGTTCGCCAGTCAACCCGTCGCCATGTTATAAATTCTTGTTAAATTCGATGTTGTTGCCGATTTTGGTACTTCTAACTATCAGAAAGTCTTCAAACTTGACAGGTCGCTTATATGGCACACAAAACTCTAATATCATTTTTAATAAGATTTTACCGCACTGTGGATAATTTCTATGAAATTATCATTAATTTCAAAGGCGGTTGACTTTCTATGGAGTCATCGTGGAATTTGTAAAATCCCGAAACTTTTGGGCAATCTTCTAGGAAATGTCCAAAAGCCAAGGGCAAAATCAAATCTCCAATAAGGATGTTAAATTTAGCAATTCCTTAATAATTTCCGCCCGAGGGGGAAATTAATCTGGTACCGGGGTTTGTCGTGGATGATTAGTTCCAATGTTGACCTCTTGACATGTTTTTACCCTAAAAGCACCTTTTTGTGAACTCCAATCACCTCGCCCTTCTTCTACTTTGCATTCTGGTTTGTAATCTTCAACATTTGTAGGTCTTTACATAATTAGTCCCAATTCCACATGAATTGGATCTAGACACTTCTAAACCTGAACATAGACTCTTATAATTCAGCCAGGCTATCATATGTACTCACATGTCGAGTTTTACATGGACAAGACACTAGAATTGGCTAATTTTCACATCCTCATATTTCTTTAAAACGTTAATATAGACTCTAAGATACTAAATTACGACCTAAACATAGAAAAATAGAGTATTTTGTGCTTTCCATGATTTTAGGAAGACTCCTCACTAATCTGGTAGGGACTTCTATCAAACTCCTCTCAACTGTTAATTCATGCTATTTTGCATGAATTAACACAAAAAATTAACAATAAATCGCGAAAAATAAACCCAGAGCTCTAAGTGCTAATTTGAGCGCTCACAAAAATGCCGCTGCAATTGCATGAAAAATCGTGTAATGGGGTTGAAAGGAGGTGGATCGGACACTAGCATAGTGGTTGTGGTCATGGCGGCCTCGGTGCCTTCTGTACTTGTGCCCCCTCCTTTCTTGCCCTTGCTAGCTGTAGTCACCACAATGGGCCCTCTCCCCATACATACACATAATTGGGTGCATAGTAATTCTGCCATGCCAAAATCTCCGTGGAATAGAGAAGCTCAAACTCCCCATAGTTTGATAGCGGTGCTCTTTCAAGGCACCCAAACAACGCCCTCCACACTATGTATGGATTAAAAGTGGTATTGCATGATTTTTGGAGCTCACACCACATGGTGAATTCCCTCCTGAAATTATCAACCTCCATGGTGCCCGTAGTACCCGAGAACCGTCGTAGTCCACAGTCAATACCTCCATACGGTATAGCCATATTGTTCCAAACAAAGACGGACCCAACGTGAGGGAGTTTTACCCCGTGGTTTATCTCTGTGACTTGGCAATCTCTACCTTCGTCACTTGTGGTGTCTATTATCCAATCTGCTCGGTCTTCACTAGGCTCTGATTTTGTTTCACTTGAAATTCTTGTACGAATAAAAGATTTTTGACTTCTAGACCGCAATGGTACAAATCTACCAATTTCCAATAGTTTAGGAACGGTGTCACTAGCAAAAGGCACCCCGCTTCTAGTGTAGTCCGATTGCCGCGGTGAATCCAGTTCTATAAGTAGTATTGCCATACCTCGTGCTGGCCCTCAATGGCATTGAAATAAATGGTACGTGGCACCTCGTAGTCAATGAAGCCAAGGGTTAGTGAATCCTAGACACTAGATGCCCTCTCTAACCACCACCCTTGCTTCTATTGCCAAGTGGTATGAAACAAATATCCTTGAGTTTGGAACTCGGTGAAAATCAAAGAAAACATTGGTAATTCCATGTGTTCTAAGAAGATATGTTTCACCACCTTTCTTCGTTGATCTTTGTTTCTCAAAACCACTGCAATGTGTGGGATGACCAAATCTTTTGCCTCCATTCTCCCTCTGGCCCGAAACAATGGCGCTTTGATCACGCTACTTTGATACTCCAACTCTAATATAAAGTCAGAGAGTAACCTCTGGACTTGACACTAGTAGTCATCTTGCTTTCTTATCATTTTGTTTTCTCATTTCAAGTTTTCATTTAGTATTCCAACCCTGAAGCTGATCATTTGTTAGTTTAGGGATTAGGATCTGGAAGAATGTACTATACACCCAGACCATAGTCAAATTTCTTAATAACGAGAACCCGGTTTTCTCGGTTGAATCCATGTCGTATTTATTATCTTAGCCTTACGCTCGCATAGTCGGGAGATTCGTGGGCCATCATCATCATTAACAATCAATTTTTAGTTTAGGAAAATCAATTCCAAATTAGTGTAGGAAAATTAGTTTAGGAACCATGAGTTAGGATAGTAATCACTAGTAGAAAACAGAGTCCTAAATGACTTGTCCACAATGATTACAAAATGATTGCAAAGTGACTACTGCAGTCATTGTGGACAAGTCATTTATAGCCTGTTTTCTACTAGTGAATGCTGGAAAAGCATTACTACTAATATCCATTTATGATTCTTCAACAGAGAACCCAAACAGGTGAAGTCCAGCAAAAACGGCAGAGCGCAAAGATCCACCGCGGTCAAGTTCAACACCCCTGGTTGAATCCGAGTCATTTCAACCTCTAGAAAAGCCAAAGCCAGAGCCAATGGAGGAGCCATTTATACAACCATCAAGCAACAATTTCACTTTTCAGTCTCTGGATGAGCCAACAAACAAGCCACCAGAGGAAACCATGACGGCATCCTTAGAGGAGCGAACGCAAACGCTCTTCTAAGGCCCACACTTAGTTATGTCACAAATGCTTGAGTCTTCAGAGAAGCGAGCGCGAGTGCCCATTGAAGACTCAACAATTGAAAAACTGATCCACTTGTCCCAGACACCAAACACTCGACGACAACCACTTAATGAGGAGAAACAACTCGACCAAGAGTGACCGTTGGAGAGAATTCCTCCAAACCAGAGAAACCAAGAGACTGGGCCATCTCAGCCCACTTCATTAATGATCTAATTAGAATATTATCCAATTTTACAACCCGGCCACGACATCTTATACTCAGCCCAGTTTCAAAACTGGGAAGAATTAGTGAATGTCCGGCAATTTTTTGAGATTGAGCGTCAGCAGCATGTGTTCAGAGCACATGGTCCGCCAACGCCTCTTTGATACGAAAAACTAATCACTTCCGTGGTGAATGCAATGAGACAACTAACAACATTTTGAGGAATGTAAAGTCTCACCAAATCCTTTTCCATTCAAAAAAAAAATCAAACACTGTGTGTAGGACAGGAGGACATCAACGGTATTTATACAACCGGCGGAGGTCGACGAATGTCTCCAAGCCGTCGAGACTCGATGGCACATAGTGTTATCGATTTTTAAACTATCACGCCGGCGACAAGGATTCAAACTTTGGGCCGTCACCGGGGCACCTCCCACTCCTGAACTAGTAACAAGACAGGAATAATCACCGATTACCACGGCTGGAGACACTTTTCCAAGTGAACTCCTAGCATTGAGATCTACATCACTTGCTTTTTTTTTTAATTTGCTTTTGCTTTTGCATTTCTCTTCTATTAACATCCAAATTAACTCCGATTGAAGCGGATATAACAAGAAAATTACAAGATGAATTAATGAACCATGTTTAGAGTCATAGAGTCAGATGTTAGATCTTTTAAGATCCACATCAACAGTCTAATTAGAAAAATGGATCTATAGACTTGTCTTGAACCTATAAATCATGTGTCAATGAATTTTTCTTTGGAAACTTCACAGTGATACAAATTATTCAATGATACACCAACTCAAAATAGTATTCACTATTTTTGGTGTCCATATCCATACTTAAGTATACTCTACTCAAGATTTTGGTACATTCTACTTGCAATTTGATTGAAGTATGTGTCCAAAATAATTTCCCCCTCGGATGAAAATTATCAAAGAGTTTGGTGCGTTCAATGAATTTCTTCTCGAGCGGAAATTATAAACAACCTTATTCCAAATTTTGGAATATTACAGTCCGAAGCCAAAATAGATAGCCACTATTCTAAATTTGGCTATTGCAAAATTCTAGCTAGTTGTTAATCGAGTTAGTTGCAAACATTTTGGTGCGTCATGTCAAGTCCAGAACCATATAAATGGTGTGTCTTTTCTCAAGTTTGGAACCTTATAAGGGTGCGTCACCTTGAGTCCAATACTATTTTGAGAGTTATCTCCATTCACATTGGCAAATCTTTGATCAAATTTAATTTGATCAAATGCTTGAGCGAGATTTTGACTATATAGCCCAATGGATAAGTGATAGCAAGTTTAAGGTTCTCATGATTTGCAATCGTACCACAGATGGCCACCATATGTGAGCCCTCAAGTTAGCACTTAGAGCTCTGGTTTTATTTTTTGCGATTTATTGTTAGTTTTTAGTGTCAATTCATGCAAAATAGCATGAATTAGTTAGTTGAGAGGAATTTGGTAGAAGTCTACACCAGATTAGTGAAGAGTCTTTTTAAAATCATGGAAAGCACAAAATACTCTGCTTTACTATGTTTAGGTCTTAGTTAGGTGTCTTAAAGTTTATATTAACGTTTCAGAGAGAAGTGAGAAAGTGAGAGTTAGCCAATTCTAGTGTCTTGTCCATATAAAACTCAATCTGTGGAGTGCATGTAACAACCTGGCTAAATTATAAGAGTCTATGTTTAGGTTCAGAAGTGTTTAGATTCAATTCATGTGAAATTGGACTAGTTATGTGAAGTCCTATAGGTGTTTAAGAATACAAACCAGAATGCAAAGTAAAAGAAAGGCGAGGTGATTAGAGCTTACAGAAAGGTGCTTTTAGGATAAAAGTATGCCAAGTAGTCAACATCGGAATTAATCATCCACGACAAACTTTGGTACTAAAATGATTTTTCCCTCGAGCGGAAATTATTAAAAAATTGCTAAATTTAGCATCCTTATTAGAGGTTTGATTTTGCCTTTAGCTTTTGAACACTTCCTAGAAGATTACCCAAAAATTTCGGGATTTTACAAAACTCCGCGATGACTCCATTGGAAATCAATGACCTTTGAAACTGATGATAATTTCATAAAAATTATTCAAAGTATGATAAAATCTCCCTAAAAATCAGATTAGAGTTTTGTATGCCAAACAAGCGAGCTGTCAAATTTCAAGACTTTCTGATAGTCAAAAGTACCAGAAACGACAACAATATCAAATTTAACAAGAATTTACAACATGGCGGCGGGTTGACTGGCAAACTAGGAGCTAGCGGTGTCCAAATGTCACAAACAAGGAGTCTTTTCTTACTCTCATAAAACTTCCAGGCAATCCTAACTAGTCAGTATCCTTGAAAATTGCAAATTTCATTAGTTGAAATTTTGATTTTTTTTTGGAATTACCGTTAGTGTTTTTAACGGATATTTACAGCGTGGAAGGAGGGGAGTAGAAGTCATTAAGACTAATTGGAGTCTTTTGAAAGCGATGGTGCAATCAGTTTTCAATTCAAAATTGTTCTCAAAAAAATAGAAAAAGTTCAGCTGTAAGTTTGGCTTTTTTAGAATAATTAGTAATAATTCTAGGTTAATTTGCAAAATATCTTGGTGAAAGTTGAAGATTGGATTTAGTTAAGATTTCAAATTTTTCCTTTAAAAGCCAATTTAGATTAAATTAAGAATATTTTGAAATATCCTAGGGTTACTCACGAATTAATTTAAGGTCAATTAAATTAATTTCCTAAATATCTTTGAGAAAAATCTTAGATTTTATTTGGACAAGATTTTCTTGCTTATTAAGGCTTGTTCTAGAAAATTCTAAAGATTAAACAAAGATTGTTTAGTAAATATTTTGGGGTAGATTAGGACTCAGCTTAGGATAATTTTCGAGTAAAAAAATAAATATCTCATGGTAAACTGAGGTGGTGGGGCCTTCTAGCGAGTATATAAGGCCTCCCTCCAAAGTTTCTCTACTCCATTTTCTGCTCATCAACATTTTGTCGGAGTTTGGAGACTCCATTTTTTCAATTTGCTTATCGACTTTGTCGGAAGCATTTCTTTAGGCCAAGAATTGACCATCTTTTGCTCGAATTTGCTTTCTTTAGGAGAGGAATTGGTTAGAGGATGTGAGCTCCCAATTCGTCACTTGGGACTCATAGTCTTCTTTTTTCCTAAATTTGGCAATTTAAGTCGTAATTATATACAAAAAGCCCTAAAAAGAGTGTAAAACCGAAATGGGCAGGTTACATACCAATATGCCTTTTGGTCTTAAATAGCCTTTTATCCCTAGAATAGCCCTAAAATCCACTTGTAAATAAGTTAGAACCACAGAAGTAGTGGGAACCAGCAGGTTTGAGGATTTTTACCCAAAATAGCCTAAAAACACTGTACATGTAACCACGCTTGGCTAAATTGGTCTCAGGGGAGTCCAAAGAGATTCTTAGATAGATTCCCAGAGAGAGGTTTCAGTTTCCCCATCCCATCGACGAATAGTAGATACCCCAATTGTTAGCTTGCAAGTGTCACTTTCTCAAGACGGGCCAGTAAAGGAATCTACGATCACCGGATTGTGATCTTGGGTCGGAACCATACCGGGAAGTCAAAAGCAAAATCCGTTTGCCAAGATTCCCCCGTATGCGGAAGATTCCCTGACTACTGGTAAACCAATGGAGGTGTCTTTTTACCCTCCTTATCAAGACATGCAAGAACAAGACGTGAACTTGCAAATCACTTGGGGAACTCCATGAGAGGTTCCCCAAGAAGTTTTGGAATCTTCTAGATTGAAGAAATACCCCTTCCGGACGGTCAACCGCCTAAAACCACGATGGAAAATTCACGGTTATTACCCAGGTGGCGGTAAAATCTCACTAAAAATTAAGTTAGCTTCTTTTATGCTAATAACGCGCCCCGACAAGTTTCATGGTGTTTCTATAGCGGAAGATGGCCGAATCCCCGACATTCTTCCAAATTATCCACGTGGCAGGATTTACGTAGAGTTGACCGGCGTCCCGGGAGCACACGAAGTTGGAACGAAGTCAACAAAGGATCTTTTCTTACTCCCTAAGATCTCCCAGACCACCCTGGCTAGTCACCTTTGTCAGAAAAGGTAACCTCCAAAAAATAGATTTTTACCTCTTTTACTGACTCCAGTTGGCGATAGTTTACGGTGAGATTTTGGTATTGGAATAGGGGGTAGGAAGACCTCAAGACTAAAAATGACCTTTTGAAGCCAATGGCGCAATCGGTTTTTGATTTGGAGTTGATCTCCAATAATTAGAGTTTTGGACCAACGTAAACCCCAAAATAGGTGAAAATCCTAAAAGATAAGGATGAAAATCCAAAAAGATAGGATTACCTAGGTTAAAAGAGGGGAGGGGAGGGCCTTGGGAAACCTATAAAAGGGCTCTCATTTCTCTCCAAAGCCACCCCCCATTCTTGTTTTGAGGTCTGTTGGGTCCACGTGATTGTGGATATTTTGGCGTTTTAGCCAAAAACCTTGAACGGTGTTTCCGGGGCACTTTTTGCCCCATTGTTTGTGTTTTTTTTAAAGTTTCTTGAGAACCCTAGGGGCCTCCCCTAAGTGGTGTGTGATTTGATACCTTTGGATTAGTTGGTCAACCACGTCTGTATATTTGGTAACAAGTTGAGTTTGTGCACTAATCCTAAAGTCACCTCCACCATACCTTGGCGATGCCGCTTTGGGGGCCTTTAGTGTGAGTCTTTGTGGTACTTAGAACTAACGGAAAGATGTCCTTAGGTGCCTCCGTTCCCTTCTTTTGAGAGTCGTGACAGTGGCGGCTTGTCTGGATAACTTGGGAGAGCTCACTCACCGAGGGAAACCCTCTCTTCCATTGCGTTATAGAATTCCAAAGTGGCAAAGCTTTGAACCCCCCAAGTATCCCAAGTCTTAGATTGCGTGTTAAAATCGTGGCAACGGCGGAGCTTTGGCTCTAGGAATTGTGGGTATTAATCTTAGATTGGGTGTTGAAATCAAATACCCGGCGAAGCTTTGATCCTCCCTAGTTGTTCATTCCAAAGTTTAGTTTCCAAGATGCGCTTGGAACTATCCGAAGTTTAGCATCCAAAAAACTGGAACCGGTAGAAACCCTTGTCCAACAAAGTATTACAAATACCAAAGAAGTGACTCTATTTTTTTCCTTGTTGATTCTTTGTTTTGGTAAAGAGTATTAGGCCGAGCCAAACCACCCAGCTGCAGCTATAGCTTGCAGCCCCAGCACCGGGCATCAACCCCAGCGTCGGGCCCCAGCCGGGCATCAACCCCAGCCGGGCGACCCCAGCAAGACCGAGTGACCTAGCAAGTCGGGCAAACCAGCAGCCAGGCAAACCCAAGGCCAAGGGACCCAGCAGCCGGGCGATCCACAGCCTGGGCAACCCCGCAGCTTGGGCGACCCCGCTCACAAATTTTTGTCCTTTTTTTTTATTATCTCTCCATAAAAATTAAGGACAAAATGTCCACATAAATTCCTCTCCAAACTAGTTGCTTAGGGGAGGGAGTAGTTAGGCTAGAATACAAGAATAGGAGAAATTAGGAGAGGGATTCAAGGAGAGTAGAGTAAACAAAGTGAGGAGGCCATAGATGAGTTTAATCAAGTTAGAAGGAGCTATTAAGGAGAAGAAAAGAGTAGAATTAGGAGCAAAACGTCCTTCCACACCTGCACACTCACGTACGCTCACCCAAAACTCTCCACAAACACTCACTACATACATTCCAAGAGCAAAAAACAAGCATGTAAATGACAACCAAAGAGAAGGTTTTAGTAGGGAAGAAGATGAATAGGAATTAGATTACCGAAAATCCCACAAAACGTTGTGGGCCACCAATTGCTCTTGCGTAAGAAGGGAAAGCTAATGCGTCATATGAATTATTGAGGGTAGTTGAGAGGCATTTAAAGGTGCATAGAGGAATAGTGTGGAAAGGAAAGAAGGAAGTAGAAGGGAAAGATAGAGGTTAGAGATAGGGAAGTAAAAGAACAAATTCCATAATACAATGGGGTCACGTTTCCACGAAATCCAAGGATAAAATGGCACGCGAGGGGAACCTCAGCGACTTGATCCGTGATCTTCAAGACGAGGTGGGTCACTAACTCCCTCCTTACATTCTAAATTCTCCACAACTAGTATTGATTAGGGAGGCCGAGAGCTAGAGTAGGCAAGAGGCAAGTTCAGGTTAGAATTAAATTTAGAATCTTATAGTAGAGGTCTAGAGGTTTCCAAAAACCTAAAATACACCCAAATCCGAGCTAAAACAAAGAAGTAACAAACGGATGAAGTTAGGGAGTCATGTTGGATGAAAGTTAGCAAAATTCATCCAAGGGGAACAAAAAATAGGATTTGAAAAGAGGAGGTTTTTAGGAACCCAAACGTGGAATTAAAAGTTAGTTTTGAATTTAGGGTTGACCGTAATCAGTGGATGAAGTTTGAGGAACCGAGTAGCAGTCAAACTTCATCCATGCATAGCTTTTGCTAGGAAGCACCAAATCTTGGGTAACTAGTCATAGTAGAAAGCTAAAATTAGGGTTTACAAGGAACGAGACCTAAAACTTCTAAAATTAGTAATTCACCAAGCGTAATTAAACCCCTTAAGTAAAACAAGAAAGTGGATTAGGAACTTTTAAGATTAAGTTTAGGTTAAGTATAGATTAAGAAACTCTTAGAACAAGTTTAAGGTAACCCAAAACTAAACCCAGCTTAAAGAAACACCTAAACCCCAAGCAGTTAAGGAGGGATGAAGTTCGGAACAAGTAATGGATGAACCCTCGCGGGTTTCATCCATTTGAACCAAAACTTGGGAATTAGGTTAATCATAGGGAGTCAGGCCCCCAACCCAAATTCCAAGTCAAATCGGAATTGGGAGTCTATAGAAAAGAATGGATGAAGTTTGAGGAATCAAGTAGCAGTCAAACTTCATCCATCCATAGCTTTCTCTAGGAGAGTCCAAATAGAACCAACTTTATACTTTTAGAAATGGCATGAGGTATTCTTCCACTTAGGATAGGAAGTTCTAGACTGAGATTACCCCCTCTCCTAGACCACCAAGCCCTCTTAGGCTTTGATTCAAACTTAGCAGCTATAGCAATTCCAATTAGGGTTTTGTTTTCATTATCAGAATTAGTAAATCTTAGGAGCATAGAAAAGATCTATTGCTTGGAAGGCACAATGGATTGGCGCTAGACACCCCTAGATTGAGTCAGAACGGTTATTTACGGAGAGCCTGGTTGTACTCGCTTATTTACTAAGGGTGGGTAAACAAGCCCCCTCAGAGGACAAGGGGGCTCTTTTAAACCATCAAGCCACACTAAAAACATGCTCTTGGAAATTTTAGTCCCCACCAAATTGGATACTTTTGTTCACATACTAACAATTTGTATTTTGAAGCAACATTTGAGTCAGAATTTTTAAGGCGGTGAAGCTAGTCTTTATTAAAAGGTTCTAACACTCAAAAATCTGCCAAACCTTGTTATATAACAGAGTTTGATTTGACTTAATTCCTAAATTTCGGTTTAAACACTGTCATGTGTACCTCATTTAAAATTTAAACTATTTGATACCTTGGAAACTCTTTTGATCCTTAATTTTTGGTTTAAGCACTGTCATGTGCACCTCTGTTAAGGGTTAAAATATTTTTGGAACAATTGGGGACCATCTTGCATGAGTTTTTCCTAAAGTTGCCTCCATACGGCAAAGCTTTGACCTTGAAACACATTTATCTTGAAGGGGAAAGAATTTGGGAAAAAATCCTTGGCTTATTGCCTACTTAAGCCAAAAAACCACACCAAGTGGCTCCCTTTCTTTCCACCAGAATTTGCTCAATTTGCTTTTTGCTTCCATTGCCAAAGTTATGGATTTTTAGTTAGTTGATAGTCTAGTTTTTGTTTTAGTTAGTTTGCTTTGCTTAGTTACTATCCCCAAAACCCCAAAAATCATTTAATTTAGTTTGCTTTGCTTAATTTTATCCTCAAAAATCCAAAAACCATTTAGTTTAGTTTGCTTTGTTTAGTTTTATCCCAAAAATCCCAAAAACCATTTAATTTAGTTTGGCTTATTAGCTTAGTTAGTTATTTCTCTTTTAGTGATCAATTTAGTTTTATCTTAGAAACCAAAATTAGTTTAGAAGACCAGCCAATGATTCTAGTTCAAAAGACCAGCAGTGATCCAGTTCAAAGACCAACAACAATCTAATTCAAAAGGTCGCATCAAAACAGGGACCACGCATCGGGAATGGTCGGGGCAGGGCCAGTAGCGCCTCGCCACGTGGCGCAGTGGAGGAAGCCGAGACTAAAGGGGTCTTGAGGCGACATGTGACTAAGAGCTCGGAGTGAGTCTAGGCGATTAAGAGCTCTGAGTGAAGTCCAAGCAACTAAGAGCTCCGAGTGAAGTCTAGACCAACTGAAAAATTAACAAAGTCTAGAATATAATCAATTTAATACTTAAACCAAAAGAAGACTAGGTTATTGCTCGCCACGCCCCAAATTTTGAGTTTTAATAAGTCAAATCTCTCTATAAGTTCCATAACTTCAAAAGGTCTCCTGCGTCTTACAACTCATAACTTAACTCAAAACTCAAACAACAACATGAGAGTGGAATGAACCACAATTGAACAAAAAGAAGAAGAAGAAGAAGGTGGTAGCTCCAAGAAGAAATTTGGATTAAAAAATCAATATTTCTTAAGAATTTAACTAATGAAAGGGGAATTATTCTAGGTTTTATTTTTTTTTCCTATTCATCTAACTATTCACGTGGGCCTTGGGTTTTTTTTTTTGTTCTTTTCCTATTCATTTCCTATTCATTTTGGATTTGTCTTGGTTTTTTTTATTCCTATCCTATTTATTTACTATTCATTTTGAGACAATTCTTTGTTTTTCTTTTTTCTTTCCTGTTCCATTTATTATTCATTTGGAATAATTCTTTGGTCTTATTCCTTTTACTATTGAAGAATTTTTTTTTCATCAATTAGGATTTTGGAAGAAATTAGTTGGTTGAATGTTGGTTTGGGTTTTGTTTTATTAGGCCTAATAAACCAAATAGAAAAAGACAAAAGTCAACAAAAACATTAGATTAATCCAACTAAACTAATAAATTAATGAATAACAAAAAAATTTAACAATTCATTGGAATATTTATTAAAATTGAATAATACTAATCTTTAAACTAAATTCTTAAATAAAATAAATCTTCAAGGTAGTTAGAAATAGGGCCTTGAAGTTTATTTTATTTAAAAGATTTGTTTTAGAAACCACTAAAAACCACTAGTAATTTAACGTAAATTACTAAACTCAAAGAAATTGAATTCAATAAGTTACATTAACAACATTTTGTAGGAGGTTAGCCAAAAAAAATGTAGAAAAGAAGATTTTCAAAGCATTCTGACACTCAAGTTTTCATCAAATAGACGGAGCACACATGATGGAGGACGACGAGTATTACGAATCCATCATGTTGGTGATTTGCGATGATGGGACTATGACTACGATGGGCATAGAGGTATATTAGTCTTTCCCTTTTCTTTTGTTTTGTTCTTGTATTTAAACTAAAGTTAGAATCTTTGCTTTCAGAAGTTAGTTTTTAGATCAGAGTTTTAGAATTTAAATTAGAATTTATAACCTAATAGGTAATCTTTAGAGGTTTCCGAAAACATACCACACTTAAGAAACAACCAAAAAACGAAGAAGTTACTAACAATTAAACTTAACCATAAAGTTGAATGAGAATTTAAGGTTTTCATCCAAAAGAATCTTTAAGGAATCTTTTAAACTTTGAATCAAATAAGGAACCTATAAAGATTTCAAAATTCATTTTTAATTTTAAAAATACTTCATTTTTGAAGGGTAAAATCTTGGATGAAGTTTGAGACTAATTTTGGATGAAATCCATCCAGATAGGCCAAAATTAGAATTAATTTTAAGAATTCAAAAGTTAAAGAAATCAATAACTTAACTCTAGAATTTGGAATTATTTTGAATTGATTTGCTATTTTAGATTAGTAGATGAAGTTTTTAGCACAAGTAAGGGCCAAAATTCAACCCTTAATAACTTTTGTGAGTAATTTTAGAATCTAACTTTCTTTACCATTCTGGGAAAAGGAAAGTTATATTCTATTACTTTACTTAGATACAATTTTAGTCAAATTAGATTTTTTTTTGTTTTCTCCATTTAACTTAACCATAATGTTTTAATCATTTAACAATTAGTTTTTCTTACAATTAGTGGAATTTTACAGGATTATCAATCACAAAAAGTATCCTTTGCTTGGAAGGCGAACAATTAACTAGGTACCACCCAACCAGGAGTAAATCTCCATCAAAATAGCCGTTAGAGCCTGTGTGTAATTTTTTGACTCAAGGGTGGAAATAAAAACACTCATGACAGTCCCTAAACCGACGCCCTCTGTCTGCTAAATTTAAGAAGGTGGTATAAGCACATACTTTTCAAATTTCAAGTTATTGAGTAGACCGCAACATCATTTTTGCATGAGTTTCACTAGAGTAAAAATTTTGTGTCGTCTACGACAAGTTAATTATTGTTAGAGGTTATATATCTCTCATCCACATGCTAAGAACTTCAAAAGATTTACAAGTTTTCTACTATGCTTGCTATATGTGCATTTTCCGATGAATTTGTTGAAAAAGGTTACTAGTGCATTCGGCCTGGTGATTGTAGAAACTTCCTTGGCTTTTGGAATTATCATTGGAGTGGAACAACGTGGTTTTTGAGCACAGGGGATCAGGGGCCTTGCTTTCTTACTTGTTGTTTTATTTTAAAGTTGGCTTCTATTTGCTCAACTAGGTACACGTTTAATATATATTTTGTATTTTCATTTAAATGTTTTCTGTTTGTATTTGAAGCTCATATTTAAAGTAGAACAAAAATTATCTGGAATTTAAAATATTCTTTTTATTTTTTAATGATTTTATTCTTCGATTGGAATTAATTGATTTATGCGCATGGACCCAATTAGGATTCATGCTGTCGTTTTGGTGTAATTCCATTTCAAGAATAAAAATATTATAATATAATTCAATAAGAAGTTTAAGGATATAAAAAGTTAATGAAATTGAAATTTTTATTTATTTATTATTTTTAATGGAGTTTTTTTGTATTGTTCCAGGTTCTTTTAAAATGGCAAGAAAGGAAAGACTCTCTAGGAAGAAAGGGGCACAGCGCAAACATGAGAAAGAAAAGAAGACGGCCCGAAAAAATGAAAAAATTGAGGAAGCCATGAAGACCATTGGATCTAGAAATTCCGCATTTGTTTATGTGAAGAAACGAGACAATGAGAATTTCAAAGGACAATTTATGGAAACAGTTCCAAAAGATTACACACGACTTTTCCATGAAAGGGTTGCAGTACAAAATGAAGATACAAAAGAAATAGTATGTATGGTACAATTTTCTTCTTTTGGCGGTACAGAAGTTGAAGAGCGGAGTGAATTTCACAAGTTGAAGACTTTGTTCATGAGGAAATCCAAGAGAAACAGAAAAATTCTGAAAAATTTTAGCTATAAAAGAGGAGGGGGTTTGATGTACGCTTTAGGATGGAGAGGAGGATTTGATTTGGATTTATCCGCTACTAGATATATGTCTTCTACTGCAACTAAGAAATCGATGGCGGCTTTGAAAAAATGGAAGAAAGATCAAGTGAAGACAGTGGCTTGGATGGGCGAGATATCGAAAAAAAATTTCAAATATGGTGTCAAAATTATTTGACGATGTATCGAAGCAAGCGGTGGAAGCAAGAGTTCCAAAATTCATTCAAACAAACTTTATTGATTTTGAATAGAAGAAATGTGTGTTTGTTAGTAATTTGACTTAAACTTTGGACAATTTTTCAAACTCATTTCATCATGATGATGATTATAATGCCTACAGTTACGGAATTTGGGCCTCAATGGTTTTGGAAACTGGTGAGTTGGCTATCATGGACAATGAAAATGATTTTATATGTGAGGCTGGACAATTTGTCTACCCATATATAAAATCAACATGGATTTCAATCAACATGATGGTATTGTAGAGATTATTTGGATAGGACAGACAGATTTTCACGTGACTCTAAAATCTAAAAACTTGAATGGATTTTCTTGATTGGGCAACTTCGTCCAAATTAGCCGTAAATTAGTTTTTAAGTTATAGGAACTAATTAAGAAAAAAGACACTGTGAAGGAGGCAAATTTGAGAGTGCGTGGACTTAATCAGATCATGAAAGAATTAGGACAAATTTGATATAGTTTTATTTTGTTGATTATATTGTTATTAATTTTTATGATTTTATATATATATATATATATATATATATATATATATATATATATATATATATTCACTTGTGAATTTATGAGACTGAATTCATTATATTTTTATGACCATGTATAAGTATTTTTTTATTTTATATGATTTTTGGATTAATTTTTCTTTTTATTCTACGTATGAATACTATTTTTTTATTCATTAATGTTATATGATTTAATTTGTTAGTTTTTATGATTCTATGTGCAAAGTTTTTTTTTTTTATTCATTACTCTATTTTGGTTTAATTTATTAAATTATTATAATTATATATATGAGTGTTATTTTTTTGGTTCACTAATATTATATAATTTATTTTGCATAAAAATATTTTGTTGTGTTTGATATATTATTTATTTTGAATTGAAGTTAAGTATTTTAAGTGAAGTTTTTTTATAAGCCATTTATATATGTAAAAAATTGAAGGTGTGAAGACAGTATATCGATTACTTTCTGGTATGCTTGAGAGTAGCACAACATTCTAAGTTACTTCAAAGTAAATGATAATTTTTGGTTGGTGTAGAAAGAGAAGGCAATTGACATTGTGGAGATGCAGAAGATGGATATCGGGTTGGAAGAGGTTTATGAGAAAGTATTTGTATCTGTATTAATTCAAACAAACATTTCTGAAACTATATAAGTTTCTGATAGAGAACCCAAATGTATCATGGGTGAATTAGTCATTGATTGTTGCTGTTGATGAATATTTCACATTCTTACTAATGTTGCCATGTTAGAGTCTTTTTAAAAAAGTTTTTGATATGCGTTGGAAACATGTATTTATGTTATAATTTATCCTGTTATGTTTACAAAACTAATAAAAAAAACTCATGATTTCATTTGTTACAGTTCATCGTAGAAATCATAAAATAATAAAGGTCTTCTCGCTTTATTAGTATACTTCACTATAATGTTCGTGACTTTTAATCCCCCAAACACCACATGTTAGCCTCTTGAAATTAGGAGAGAGATGACTATTCATCCATAAAATTTAGGAGGAAGTATCCCCATGGCGACCTCTCATTGATCTTTTTTTTTTTATCCTTGAGCTTTTGGCCTCAACATTAAAGCTCAATAATACATGTATCTTCCTAATATGAATTAGTACTTATTTTCAAGGCCTATAAGCCCTAAAATCGTGGCTACGGAGCTCCACGTTGGACTTCTTTTGCAATTTCAACACTCTGAAATTATTCAAAAAATGCTCAAAAATTAATTTTTTCAAAGTAAAAAATGTCAATTTTCACTACGCTCACATCTATCACGTAATGTGATCTTTTTCAAAGTAATAAGAAGTAAGAAAAAGCTTCTAAAAAAAACTAAGAAAATCTCACAAGTATCACAAAGTCAAGCTTACATCATTCTTAAAGAATGTGTACATGTTTGAACGGAGCTCCGAGGCAAAAAGTCTCTCACTCCATCACGTGGGAGACTCAACTTAAAAAAAAATGAGTCTCCATTGCTCCATGTGGAGGTCATGGCCATTTGAGATCTCAAACAAGATGTCAATCCCTCGACACAGCCCAAGGTTGCATTCAAGGGCCAAATGCGTTCCACGACGCTCTACACCACCTTCCACCACTCCCTCTAGCTCTGCAATGTCGAGCCGACGGAAAATCCACGGTCACGCTACTCGCATGACATATCTTTAAATTTGAATATTGATTCATCACTTTCATTATATTTATTTTTTTAATTACCAACTGGACTCAAAAATCTTTTTCAATCAATTGTACATTTTGATTTGTTTTTTTGTTTCAAATTTAGAAAAGTGAATCATTTATTTTATTATGTGACTATTTAAATTATACTCTACTTTCAATTTATTTTTTCATGTGCAGAGAATGCGTTCACACTTTACAATAGTGCTTTAGGATTGTTTGTAATTTGGTGCCAAACCCGGTGCCAAATAAATGTTTATGTAGGAATAAAACATTTTTTTTAGCAATTGAATATTGTAAGCTTCAAAATTAGTAATTCATTCAAGATTTATGAAATCAGATTCTTAAGGAATGAGATACTATATTGCAAAATTACTTATTACAATTACTTGCAACGGTTTTAATAATTTAAAAAATCCTAATCTTTATGTCATGTAAGGGGTTATAAATTAACACAACTATTACATGCTCACAAATTGTCTAATCTTACAATATCAATTGCTACTATTATAAACTTGAAATTATTTTTGTATATACGTTTTTTAATAGTTAAGGTTTCATGTGTAAACAAATATCACTTAACGACAATAACAATATTCTAAATTTATTGGCTCATGATAAAGGATTTTTTAATTTATGATGAATTCATCAAGAACCTAGGATTTAAAGTTTAAAATGTCCAATGGGATTGATTATGTTGTAAAAAAGAAAAACTAAAAGCCAAATTGAAAAAAAATATCATCATAAAAGAACATTGTATATTTAAGTTAAGCAATGAGATTTAAAAAAGGTCCATCATATAATCAAGTCCTTAAAACTACTAAAAAATTGGACCTTGTGGATCCATTAGAGTTCATCTTGTGCAAATATTAAGGACCAAATTATAAGAAAAAAAATGCATCTAATCACTTTAGACTGAGTTTTATTATTTTCAGATGATTACCTTAGTTTATAATAATAATCTATTTAGGATAAAGGTTTAAATAAAAAAATTCAATTTATTATTTTTAATAGATTTTTAACAAATTTAGAAGTCAATGGAGAGGCTTTCTTTTAGTACTATTTGTATACTTAGAGTAAACCGGAGGTGTAGTTCAAAAATTCCACTTATAACAGTAAATGAAGATTCGTTCATACAAATGATCAAATGCAAAATGCAACAAAAACATGTTATGATTGTATTGAAAATAAAACCTACTTCTTCAAAAATGAATCTCCATCTCCCGGATACGCAACTGCCAACAATTTATTCATCTTGGTACATAACTTTATGTTTTTCTTTTCAGCTTCGACCCGCACGGTATGAACAACACCTTCAAGACTCTTCTTCTCAAACTTTGTAGTCTTGTTATACTTTCTCATTGTTGCATTGGTTGCCTACAAAAAATTTGTTGCAAAAGGCCAATGGCTTGTGAATTTCAAGTTATATAAAAATATGAAAGCAAATTATCAAACAATATTTTTTGAATAGAAAACAACACCACATAAAAATTTTATCCGAAAAATAATGAAGTAAAGACTTTTTAAGGCATTGAACACCATTTTTTGGTTGGGTATAAGACACATTGTTTTACTTCTGATGGCCTCAACATTTCATTTAACTTCTCCAAAAAAAAAAAATTGTATTTTTTAATCCAATATAAATCATATATTAAATTTGTCTTCACGTAAAAGTCCTTTGATGCTCTGCATGTCACATAATAATGTGGATTATTTCTTTTCAAACAAAATGCACCACGAGAAGTTTGACATAAATACAAAGAACTTCAAAATGCAAACCATAATCATATGTCGGTTCTTACTTGTTTGTGTTATGTATGATTTGTATGATTAACTCTTCTTCTCCTTTGTGTCCAACACAATGCAGTTCACAATATAGTGAAAATTTAAGTTTGTAGATTCAATCCTTGAGATGTAGCTCATCCATGTTTTAAGTAGGTGATTCTCATTGCAAACAAAGAACTTCAAATTCTTAAAAAATTGCAACGGAAGCACGAACTGCACATACTTGTTGAAGACATTGTTTTTTATCCCTTTAGATCAACTTGCAACTATTTATATCAACATTTGTGAACTCCGATGTGTTGCAAGCCTCATAGGTAGTAGACAAGTAAAAGATTGTTGCATTTTCATGATATACAAATACAAATTCCGTCTCCAACTTCTTTATATTGTACAAAAGTGTTGGCCTCACTATGGGCATTATAATAAATTGGCAAAGTGAAATTTGAAGCCAAAACAACTTCTTCAACTTCATTCGCAATATACATCACAAAGTTGGAACCCTACGAAATGTCAATGATTATTGTGTGGTTACTATTGCTTCATGGATGCGCACGTTAATTTACAATTTTATCGCACTGTTACGATGTCCACGATTTTTGTACAAGTGTGAAAATCCTACAATTTTACAACCTGCCATGTGACAACCACCACAAATAGTGATGCCACAAAGGTTTGAACCGTGGACCTCCAAGTTGAAGCCCAAGATTCTTAATAATCTAATGCACCACCAACTCACGCATGTATCCAAAGTAGGAGTTAGAAGTTATTTACCAAGTTTTTGCAATTTTTTCCAAGTGCTTTGTAAAATCAGCAGACTTCAAACCTCATTTAGGCATAGTAAATCAATTTTTTTCAAAACACTTTGAACCAAGAAAAGTTGTAAAATTAAATTAAATTTCACCTACAAAAATTTGTTTGTGATTCAAAGATTTTTATAAAAAGTTATGGACAAAATTCAGAGACAGGTCGGAATTTGTACACCCGATTTTTGTACCCTTGAGAAACCAAGACCAAGATTAATCTCAAATATGTTTTTTTAACAAGCATATCATAATAGGACTTCAACCCAATAATCTTTAGAAATATACTCTAGTCGGGACTTTAGTAAAATACTGAACAAATAATTTATATAAAGAATTATAAAAACATGATTTACAATCAATATTGCAAACATATTTAAAAAAATATATATATAATATTTAATAAAAATATTAAGTAAAAATTAATAATAAAAAACAAGGAGCTCAAAACATAATAGCACACAAAAGCATAGAATAAATATTTAAAAAATTAAAATTAAAATTGAATTATAATTATAATTATAATTATAACTATAAATCGTATTAAAATTATAAAAATAATAATAATTTGAAATTAATTCTAATCTTATCTTTTGTAATGCTATGCGGCAAGAGAAGGTATACTACTAGAAATGTTGTGACCGAAACAACTAAAATTCAACTAAAAACTGTTGATTTTTCAGTCATTTATGGGGCATTGATTAGGACAAAATATAACTAAAAACTGTTGTTTTTTGCAGTTGTTTTGGACAAATAAATATAATTGATTAATTAATTAATTTTTTTAATTACAAAAAAACTAATCTTTTTAAAAAAAAATTTGCTGCCCCAAAAATCCGGGCTCCATGAATTTTTTTTTACGTTGCCCACTATAGAGGCAACGCCATTTAGGCATTCC
Source organism: Pseudisothecium myosuroides (assembly GCA_951799445.1). Lineage (NCBI taxonomy): Eukaryota > Viridiplantae > Streptophyta > Bryopsida > Hypnales > Lembophyllaceae > Pseudisothecium > Pseudisothecium myosuroides. The sequence goes on along the minus strand of OX637292.1, from coordinate 9,708,257 downwards.
CGCCACATGGTCGGGTGCCGCCATAGGGGTTTGAACCTTGGACCTTGTGGTTGAGGTTCAAGGTCCTAACCACTACACCATGCATTATTGCAAGTGTTTACAAAGTATGTGAAATTTTATATATTTTGTTCTTCCAATTGTTTTTCATTTGCTTTATAAAGTCAGCAGACTTTGGAGGCCATTTAGACATAATAGAACAACTTTTTTCAAAAAACTTTGAACCAAAAAAAGTTTGAGAATCAAGTTAACTTTCATTTCCAAAAATTCCTTTGAAATTTGGAGCCTCCAATCAAAAGTTATGGACAAAATTCAGAGAGGATGTTTGAAAATGTCAAAAAAAATGGTTTTTCCAACCCCTCTCTGAACTTTGCCCGTAACTTTTGATTGGAGGCTCCTAATATAAAACGATTTTTTGGAGATGAAAATTAACTTGTTTTTCAACTTTTCTTAATACAACATTTTTTGGAAAAAATTGTTCTACTATGCCAAAATGACCGCCAGACTCTGCTGACTTCAAAAAACACCGAATTGTGAATAATTAAGTTAAATAAAAAAAATCTAGAATGAACATAGAATTCCATTGGATCTAATTGTCAACAATTTTGCTCGATTAAAGTATGTATAAAGAATTCCATTGGATCTTTGGAATTACGTCATCAATTTTGTCGAAAGTATGGATAAAAAATTTCAATCTCATTGAATGTAATTGTGAATCATGGCTACCTAGATTTGCTTGTTCATAAAAAAATGACTTCTTTAAACATAAATTTTTAGTTGCAACTTCATATAAATTACTTTGAAATTTTTTAGGCATTGAGCTAGTAGTGAAATACACTTTGGGTAAAAATTTCACAAAAATTGTATACAACAAATTTATATTGCACTTGAATGGACCTGCCTAAGAATAAAAAAAGGCTTGAAATTATGCCCTAAGGCCTTAAGGGGTTAATTAGTTATTTGACGTCAATATATTGCCCTTGTCCTAGTGCTACGGGGTAGTTGCAAGAAACACTTCATGTTTTTCCGTCAAAACTGCGTTTTTTGGCCACAGGACTGGCAATACTATGCAATACTACTAATATTGCGTTTTAGCAGCGCCCCGACAAATCTAAACCGTCAATTCAAGACGCCTGCAGATCTAAAACATTGATTTAGTACTATGTTGGACTATGCAGTACTATGCAGTACTATAGACTACTATGAAGTACTGCAAAAGCCACTAGGAGTAGAAAATAGCAGAAAAAGGGTTTGTGGAGATTTTTATTTTTAGTAATTCAAAAAAATTCAAAAAACTTTCATAAAAAAAGTCATTTTGCTAAAGAAGACAACGCTCGCATTGACGTATTGCACCAAAAAATTAAAAAAGAAATGTTTTCCTCTTTGTAGCTTTTGCGCAAAGAACGGTCACTTTGATCCCATGTGTGCAACCAACATGTTGCTATTTTCATAAAAACTCATTGTCAGCCCTTGTAATGTTGGTAGACCTCCAACATGTTCACTTTGGAACTTCAAATTCGCATTTTTGGGTCAAAAATAGGACTAAAAAATCCCAAAATGGCCAAGGTAGACATCCAATCGGAGGTAGGTTAAAAACTATAAACTAATTTTAAAAAAATTAAAAAAATTATTCAATGCCTACAACTACCGCATCTACCTTCATTCCAAATTTCATGCCAAATGGACAAACAATGCAAAAAAATAATTTTCAAGGGCAAGGGGACAAGAAATAGGACAAGTGTTTCTTGCAATCACCCTATGGTACAAGAACATTTCAAAATCTTTCAAAATTTTATGAATATATTATCTAGATTCCAAAGATTTCCAAAGATTCTAAAAGATTTCAAAATTCTTAGAAGATTTTTACAAGAGTCTTAGAAGATTCTACAAAATTTTACAAAATTTTACAAGATTCTACAAGATTCTACAAGTTTCTAAAAGATTCCTAAAAATTCTACGAGATTCTAGAAGATTCTAGAAGATTCTAAGAAATTCCAAAAGATTCCAAAAAGATTTTTGATTCCCTAAAATTCTATTGATTTGGTCTTGGTTTTTTAATACTACTCATTGCGCTACTCAAATCAACAGAAAGGTAGACATAATTCTATTTATTTTCACAGAAAGTTCAAAAATCAGCAGAAATGGTCATTCTATTACCCCAAACAACAAAAATTTGTTAATTTTCTGTTGATTTGGTCATGATTTTTTAAAAGTGCACGTGGTAGTAGGTTGAAATTGAAATTTTCTAAAAGTTTAGAGAACTTCATCATTTGCTGAAAATATACTAAACTTCAAGAATTATTGGACTTGTAGTTCTAAGTACTTCAAGTTCAAAAAATCCTCCAATGTCAAAGTCGTGGATTTAAGTATCTAAAATAGGAGTAGTACAAGCTACCTCTGTTTTCAGTACCTTCAATGAACCAATTTTTTTTTTATGAATTTGTAGTCTATACGCCAAAAGCGCTCATCTTGCACCTATCTTTGGAGGATTGTGATGACGACTAGGTTTTCCAAAATCACAACTAATGTTTCAAAGTAGATTTTTAGTTTTTTGCAGATTTTTTATTATCGTGCGCAATAGAGGCACCTAAAGCCGCGCTAGGTATGTTGCAGTGTTGTGAGGTAAATTGAAGTGTTCCTAGTCCTTAACAATACAATTCTCTGAGCAGTGAAAGTTGAGAAATTGCATCATATTATAAAGTTATCTAGTGAATTGAAAGGAGAGTAATCTGACTTAGCGCTTCTAAAGCAAGCATGCTCTGTGAAAGCTACATCAAATGAACTTGGTCTAATAAATTTAGTATCCAGCATCCCTTCGTACAATCCACCCAATCTTTAGATATTGTCTTGTTCTCCGTTGCATCCAAATGTAGACGACCAAGTGAGCATAATGGAGTATTTGAAGACACTATTCACTATGCATCAATCTTGCAACAAATTGTCTATAATGAATCTGAACGCTATGAGGCAACATCGTGTACAGTTTCTTCTAGCAAAATTCAATTGGGATGTCATCTTTGAGTTGCATCCATGTCGTTCATAGGCAGCTAGGAACTTAGAAAGAATGGACAAGCAGTACGACGAACACCCGTGGTACAAGTTGGTGATGACAAATATTCACAACTCCAACAACTTGAAGATCCGTAAGTCATACTGTACTGGTCATCTTGTTTGTGAAAATGTGGATTGTGATTCCTTGAAGAGGATTTCTAAACACAACAAAATAGAGTGGAGTGGTTCCACAACCTTTTCTTTTGTAATAGGAGAGAGTACTCCCAAAGATTGTGCTCTAGTTTGCAAGGTATGCAAGAAATCACCAACGTGTCTAAAGACATGCGACGCTAGGATTTACTATTCCTATAGTGATAACCCAAAAATGAGTAGGGCCGAGATCCACTTTGGAGAGCATGTTCACCCAGTAACAAAGGGCATGTATAGAGATTCAGTAGAAAAGATTTGCGGAGTAGGTGGCTAAGAAACTAATGGCCATCAACTTTGCAATTGCTCTCTCCGCTAGCAAGGACTTCCTCACAAATTATCTATTTCACAATGGAGAAGGAGAGAAGATGATGTTGAAGGGGGGATGAACTAGAGGAGGTCATGGATTGCTATTAGTATTTAAGCAGTCCAAATATACAGAATATGATATTGTCATTTTGCTCAAACAATCGGGGAGGTGTCATAGACAATATCATCACCATAAAGAAAAAGTCGAGGTTTGAATACCTTCACGACAATGTCTTCTCTGGCCAAGGGAAAGAGAAGGTGTACATTTTCAAGATGCTCATCTAAGGACCTAGAAGTGGAGTGGACTTGGTGAAGCGCATGCAACCTGGAGGAAATCTGCAAAATGCGTGGATGATGTTTGACCACGTGAAACGTGTAAAGGATTGAACAACAATGACTTGCCACGTGTACAATTCATTGTAAAAGAAGCTAGGTAATGACCATTTCAACATGTAACGTGTAGTCTAAAGATACCAAGATTTAGATGCAATTCTAGAGGTCCTTGAACTGTATGATGTCATGACATGAAGTAGAACACCCAAACTTCAAGGAATTCATGGCAGATAGTACTATGACCAATTGGAATGTTGTCCATATTGTCTATGGATTTAGTTCAACCAATAACAAAATGGAGAATTGTAAGGAGGTGTGCTTGTTACATTGGAATACTTCTCTTCAAAAAAAACCTCAGAAATATATCAAAGAAGCCTTCTAGCACCAACATAATACTTTATGCAAGCAATACAAAATTGGTTTATTGTTCTTCAAACTAAGTATTTTTTCTCTCATCTTTAGGCAAATATATATAGAAGTCATTGGGACAGAAGCTCATTAGGAAGGGTGTAGCCTTGAAACAACAAATTCAAATGTATGGTCAAGAACTCCAATTGAGAATTTGAAACTCCAAATTCCAGAAATAGAATGGAAGATTATGAAGTTGCATAAGTAGAGTGTGAGAGCCTTTTATCAGGAATATAGGAATAAGCCAAAAATGAAGAGAGATCTTGTATGAGGTGAGACAAAAACAAGTAGAGGCATCTTAGATTATATTAGTAAGTCATGTTGATGGCAAAGAGAACAGACTTGCAAATGCTAAAATCTAGGAGGGTAGAAAAAGGGAGGGACCGGAGATCCACATCCGAAATCAAGTTGACAATTTTGACATGCAAAACCCTTGGGCCCGATTCAAGATCTGCTTTGGTCTGGGTGTGCAAAAAAACCCTAATACTTAAGATCATAGGGATGCTTCTGACTAAACCGAGTCACAATTCCAATCCAGAATGCTATCTCACGGGCCAATTTGGACATACCCCAATCCTCTAATACTTATGATCATAGGGATGCCTCCAACTAAATCGTGTTGTCTCGAAGGTCCTACTCCCATCTACATTTCTAGAAACATTGTTTCTTGTGAACAATACGTGTTTCCATTAGGCCTATTTTCCTTCTAAGATTTACTTTGCTTTTAGAGATATCCCCTCTCTCCCTTCTACAGATTGGATCAATCTCAAACCCCTCGAATCTCAAAGGTATCCTGATACATGATGGGCTCCACAGACTAATGTTATTCCAAAGAAGAATGGAGACTGAACCTTCATTAGACCAACATCATCTTCCCGACCAATTTTCTTGTGAATTTACTTGAGCCACAGGCTCATGTGTGTTCCTTATGAAGGCCATCCCACCATCGTTAAGAACAAGGGGTGCGTATTCAATTCATTTAAATATCAATTATTTTGCAGAATCGGCAGCCTGTAGAGCCTGCCCGATTATACAAAATAATATGCTTGCTTTGCCGATTTTGTATCTCTCGTGAAGACGTAGCCCCTATTCTCAACGCCAAAGATGCCGATTATACGGAATGCTAAGGTAAACCAGCCCATCATGGTGAGAATTGCTAGTTTGCCCTCATGCCATGGCTGAATTTTTTTAATTTTTTCCCCACATACAGACAAGTGTGGGAAATAGCAAGAGCAATTGAAATTATATTTTTTCAACAAAGTATGAATTAACTAAAAAATTTTGAAGTGTTCAACCCAAAAGAGTCTGTAGACTAACCCATAACCAACATGTAACTATATCCATAATGCTCACCTTACTCTTCTAAAGCAGTCAAAATATTTTCTAAAGTGAAAGGCCTTAAAAAGTCACTTCCTACAGTGATTTACACTGAAATAGTTGGGTGTTCCAAATGAGGTTACTAATTAATCCATTAGTGTCAGGTAAGACATTGATTGTGGTCCAAAATCTCATAAACTGAGAATAAACATCGTGAGGTCATTCCTTAGCTGTCCATCATGGGTCATTTGACCATGATGGGCTGGTTTACCTTATATGCTTGCTTTGCCGATTATGTATCTCCCGAACGGGCACGGGTCTGCAGACCAACTCGCTCACCCTGCAGCTCGCTGATCTGCAGAATCTGCAGACCCCTGCCCGTTTAGTACAAGAAACTCCCGTCCTGCTTTCGTTCCTTCTTGTTACTTGCAATCATGAGTGGGGTTGGGGCGATACTAAATAATGGGCGTCAACATGGATTAGTGGATGGCTTAATTAAATCTCAACAACGCCACACCTCAAAAAACCACTCGGAGAGAGTGGTAATAGAGACCAAAAAAAAAATACAGAAACTGACGAAGCACCTACGGATATAAACTCATTTTCTTAAAAACCAGGTACACCGCTACACTAACGGCACCGTCTGCACACTCGATCCCCGTAATTCACAAACTTTCCAATCACAAAGCAAATATGGCGAGAAACACTTACTGACAAATCGCGTGTTTCATACAGGAAAAGAATTGCTTTATTGCTGGAAATGAGACACATCCAAAACATACACCTTGCACCAGAACCACGTCACATCCACAAATGGAAAAGCAACATCGCAGTTGACAAAACAAACACCCGCCAACAGAAATAACGAGGACAAAACAATTGACAGGAAAAATAGATGTTCATCAGCACTCGATGAATCTCGATCATCAGGCATGACACACCAGAAAGCCTTACCACTAGACACCAAACCAGCAAAGAACAAGCAGCCTCATCCACATCACAACAGAGACTCAATGAAGTGCAAACAGAACCAGCATGCACAAACAAAAAAAATCCAATCCGTTAGATACCACAATCAAACAAGAAAGAATCAAGGTAGACTGAATAAATAAAACGCAGCAAAAATGCCTGAAATATTATTGATACTCAAAAATTCACATCCAAGGCTACCACGAGCCACGCCATCTTCGGTCAAGCACCCAAGTCTGCCTCTGCTGAGCCTCCAGCAGGTAAATCGAAAAAACACATAATAAAGTGAACCAATCAAGAGCCGCCCTACAAACCGCAGCCCACTCACAATACGGAGACTCCACCGAATGCTCCCGCACTATTCACTTCTTCTTCGCGGCAGCCTTGGTGATCTTCGCGCCAGTAGCGTCCTTCTTCTCCACGCTCTTGATAACGCCCACGGCCACAGTCTGCCTCATATCGCGCACAGCAAAACGACCCAGAGGAGGGTACTCGGCGAAAGTCTCCACAGTCATCGGCTTCGTCGGAATCATCTTCACGAAACCGGCGTCGCCGTTCTTCAAAAACTTAGGCTCCTTCTCCAACTCCTTGCCCGAGCGCCTGTCCACCTTCGTCAAAATCTCGGAAAACTTCACCGCGATGTGAGAAGTGTGGCAGTCCAGCACCGGAGCGTAACCGTTGCCGATCTGACCAGGGTGGTTCATGATGATCACCTGGGCAGTGAAGTTGGCCGCCTCCTTCGCGGGGTCGTTCTTCGAGTCAGAAGCCACGTAACCACGCTTCAGGTCCTTCACGGCCACGTTCTTCACGTTGAATCCCACGTTGTCGCCAGGGTGGGCCTCCAACATAGACTCGTGGTGCATCTCCACCGACTTCACCTCAGTCGTCAGACCCGTAGGCGCGAAGCACACCAACATGCCGGGCTTGATAATGCCGGTCTCCACACGACCCACTGGCACAGTGCCAATGCCGCCGATCTTGTAAACATCCTGAAGGGGAAGACGCAGGGGCTTGTCCGAAGGACGCTTCGGCTCGGACACGTTGTCCAGAGCCTCCAGCAGGGTCGGGCCCTTGTACCAGTCCAGGTTGCTCGACCTTTCGATCATGTTGTCGCCCTCGAAACCGGAGATCGGAACGAAAGGAATCTTGTCGGGGTTGTAACCCACCTTCTTCAGGTACGAAGACACCTCCTTGGTGATCTCCTCGAAACGACCCTTGCTGTATTTCGGAGTGGTCGCGTCCATCTGAAATCAACAGACAGTCCACAATCACACCATCAGACCGACCAGTTCATATGCGATTGGCGACACATCTCAGTCAATTCATCGCAACCGACACTGCGGGGTCCCAAAAAACAACCGCAGACATCCACGCACGCAGACCAACAAATAGGGCACTACCCAAATTCAATACTCACTCACCTCACAAACAGCACTCAACCCTACAAACACCAGTCGGTTCCCAACTCTGAGAATAATCACGACCACCGCAACGAAAAACAGACAGAAAAACAAGCTGCTCACCTTGTTGCAGCAGCAGATCATCTGCCTCACTCCCAGGGTGAACGCCAACAAAGCGTGCTCGCGGGTCTGTCCATCCTTCGAAATACCGGCCTCGAAACCTCCAGTCGTCGAGTCGATGATCAGAACCGCGCAATCCGCCTGAGAAGTACCCGTGATCATGTTCTTGATGAAATCGCGATGACCGGGAGCGTCGATCACGGTGCAGTAGTACTTCGTCGTCTCGAACTTCCACAAAGCGATATCGATCGTGATACCGCGCTCGCGCTCCGCCTTCAGCTTATCCAGCACCCACGCGTACTTGAAAGAACGCTTGTTCATCTCCGCCGCCTCCTTCTCGAAGCGCTCGATCACACGCTTGTCGATGCCGCCCAACTTGTAGATAAGGTGGCCTGTGGTCGTCGACTTGCCGGAGTCGACATGGCCGATGACCACGATGTTGATATGAACCTTCTCCTTACCCATCTTGGATAATCTGCACACACACCAAAAGTAGACTGTAAGACATCGCTAAACCTTTATAACAAAATCCCATCCCCAGAGTTTCATCAAACAAGAAACAGTTTTCGTGCAAGCTCCCCACAGGAAACGGCCTCCGACCTTCGCAAGCAACAGAACCCGCTGTTCACGAAAAAGACAGAAACTGCTCCACACCTCGCAACTCAGACCACCAAACTGAGTTCTGACACTCGCAACAAGACGGCGTAAACCTCACACTTGCTTCCAGAAGTATTCACTAGACCTCAATCACAAAAAGAGAAATCACGAGTAACCGAACACATACCTGAGAAGGGAGAAATTTACGACGTCGCGATAGTAGTGGTGTCCGCGCAGTGGAAGAGATGATACTGACTAGGGTTTGCGCCCCTGCAGCCTCTTGACGGGGCAATATAGGGTTCTGTTCTGTGAGGACGATGGCCGTGGACCGTCCGATAGCAGATCGGAGGGTGGAAAGAGCTCGAGGGCGTGTAGTGTATTACAGGCGCCGCTAGGTTTGAGACCGCCGCGCGGCTGGCAGGGGCAAGGCCGGCATGGCTGACATGGTGGGCGGTGGGTAGTTAGCGGCAGAAGCCAGATTGCGAGGTGGCTGTTCCCTGGCCCAGATTGTGGGAACGGTTTCTGTTTTTTCGGAACTCGCATTGGGAACGGGCATTGGTTCCCATGAAGGATTTGACCGAAGGGCTGACCAGCGTTAACTTACTATGGTTAACTTCGGATTAAGTTAGGGTATCGGATTATCAAAATACGGTATTTTTCTCGGAGGCAGATAGTATACTAGTGATGTACGGTCGTTGAGGGTCAGGGTGAATGGCTGCCCCACGGTTTACCTCTAGGAGAAACATCGGAATTTTTTATTTGTAACACATGATAAAATTTTGGAAATTTTGAATTCATATTTACAAATAAAGGTACCGAAGTAGCCTAGAGAAGTGGAGAAATTTCAAGAAACGTGATACAGAATAGGGGACAATTTTATACAATTATCTTTGGCTAGAGCATTGAGGGGGGCAATCTTCCCTCGTCCTAGTAGGTAGTAAGGTAGGAGGCTGCAAAACGGAGCGGGCATTAAAATGGAACATGACTTAGAGGTACATTTTGCTTTCTTCAATGTACCACCTATGCACATTTAAGGAATTGGTCCATTTTGATGACCACAAATGACCACTTTTTTCCAACTTCAAAAATTTGTAACTAATTCCACAAAGGTCCAAAAAATATGAAACAACTGGGTTAGATTTCAATTCCACTTGTCTTTCAAGGAAAATTTACTGAAAAATATTTCAAGATGTTTTACCTCCCCAAAATTCAATTTCAGCGCTTAGATGCTCCATTTCTAGACCTCCTACCTTAGTTGAAGGTTTGTTTTGGCAACAAGTGCTGCAATTGAATTTTGGCCTCAAACTTTTTGAGATGTACATGACCATTATTAAACCAATTATAAGATGACATGTATCATTTTAGAGTAAGAATGACTTAATGTATATTGAATTTTTTCCACATACGATAAGTATTTTGTTTTCTCAATTGTAACTTTTTGTTTTTTCACATATTTCAATAAAACTTTATAATGTAGACTATAATAAAAATAGTTTAGAAGTTTAGAAAAAATTGAGATTCTAAAAGATTTTGTAGTCAAATGACGGATGTGGTAGTCAATTGCTTGACTAGCAATGTCAAGGCCATAGTCTTGTTGATTAATAATATTTAAGATGATGAATTTTTTTGAAAAACTTCTAATATGTATAAAAATCCAAAAAAACTATTAAACCATTTTTTTATGATTATAAAATTATAAATATATAAATTATATATAAAAAATATTTTTTTGTTGCAGAGGTCTCTTTAAGTAAAAGATAGAACATCTTCATATAGTGGCTCAAAACCAATTTCATTTTAAAATTATTTGGTGTTCAAGTGTCAATCCTTAGTAGGTTGGCACTATTTAAAAACCAAGCAAGTATTACTAAAACAGAACCAGCTACTACAAAGTAACTTTGTGTTATAATATTTGTTAGTCCATCATTATAAGGTTTCTCTTGAATGAACATCCTTTCAAGCTTAAATAATGTTGTGAAGACTTATATACCCAATGATAGTATAGGAAGAAGCACTTATTAAATAGCTTCCTATTTTAAAATTTATTAGTCCTTTAAAAATTTATAAAAATTTATAAAAAACGTTCTCTAGGAATTGAAAAACTTCTTTTGGAGCTTAATCCTTTGAAGACATTTTTGTTCCTTGCAGAGCAATCCAAAAAATCTATCACTCTAATTTCAATCCGGACAAGCAAGACAACTAGATTTTTAGATTTTTGCATTTGATGAACAATTCCACTTTTAACTCAAAGGCCCTCACTCAGGTACCTCTGGCAAGCAACTGCCCTAACTTCGGACCTGATCTATGATCAAGAATACTATTCCCTCTAGCAATCATAATTTTGGAAAATGAAAAACGTATTTGATGCCTATGAGTAAGAGAAAAATGCGACAATTTTTGAAAAGAAATGTTTGCGGTAGCTCCACAATTCTTGTTGTTCTTTGGACAAAAGGCCCAAGTGGCACAAAGTGTCTTTTACAAGTAAAATAATATTTTGTCTTTTACAAAATAATGTTGTGAAGGCTAATATATTATTGTATATTTTGTGTATGCTTGCGTGTTTTTTTAATTCACTTGACTACCTTTTGTACTCACTAAGTAGAATTGAAAATTTGCTCATTTTATTTTTCAATGATAAAATCTAATATTTTCTTCAAGACGTAAAATTTTAAATTTTTGAGAGAATTTGAAATTATTCTGATGTTTTCAAATAAGCATGAAGAAAATTCAAACCAAATATAATATGTTAGCTTAAAAATTCAAAAACTTTCAGCATAGGTGTATATTATATTGAGAAGCGTTATAAAGTATTCTAGATTTTTGTGTCATTCTATAATTTAAAAATTAAAATAACATGGTTATAAATCCAAAGTTTACAGAGTTATGAATAGTTTAATTTTACAATTTCTTTGAAATTTCAGGTTGGAGTAGAAAGTAGATTTAGTTACCTTCATTTCATTAGTCATATCATTAGTTGAGCTTAAAGTCAAAGAAGATCATTATTTAGCTAAAACTTGGGCCCAATTTGGGATGGGCTAATGGATTACAAATTAAATCAACGTTGAATCATGCTTGGACAAAATATTAGCAAGAAGCAGAGCATCATATATTACATTTTTCATAATCGTGATGACCTCTACAATACCATCACTACAATACTTTTGTTAAATTTGTGTCAATTGTCAATTGTGGAATAGCAGTTACTGCTACTTTACAGTACATTGCACTTTATAGTACATTGTGTGACATATGAGCTAACAATGAATTAATTAATTGCATTTTTTTGTTACATAACCCTCAAATTATTTTTGTTACAAAATCCCACCCCACCCCCCATACTTGTATTTTTCAAGATGTAGGATGAGTGCAATTGATATGGGATATATGGCACCACCATATCCGTATTCGTCTTTTAAGTAGGTACATATGTACTTCCTCTATATTACATATTCATATCCATATTATTACCATATGTATCCATATTTTGAATCCATATCCGTATTTGTATTCCATATCGTATTTCATATCCTATATCTGACGGCCAAGATCTGACAGCTGACGTCAACGGCTTCAATATTTTTGAAAGATCAACGATGTGAGGCAGGGGGCAATCTTTTAAAAAAAAAAATCAACGGCCCTTAGATCCTGGTTTTCCCGGCCATTTTCCACACATTCATCAACGGTAGCAAGGGGAGACATTTGTTGGATCAATTAATCAACGGTTGTTTTTTCCCTCAGCCCTGGGGGGCTCTGCAGCCATTTTTAGGTACATTGTGTCACCAACAAAAATTAGCATCACTACTAACTTTATTTTTTTTGAAAATTGGTACGACAAAATAAGATTTTAACCACAACTAATTCAAAATCGTGTGACTTCGGTAAATTAGTATCCCACACACACTAATAGAAAAAATTGGAGTAGCGTAAGTTTAAAGTCAACTCTAAATACATTTGACTCCAAAAGTTCTCACACCTGCCCTAAACCCTGCTCTTTGGATTTTCGTTCGTCGGACGTCGGACGAAAATTCTTCGTTCGTCCCGTCCTCGTCGACACTCTACAATCGGAGGCTGCTGTTAAATGAATTGAGCCTAATGCTTTTGTGAATGATGTTTTCGCCAATTGCTACATTATATTTGTTGCTACCGAGGTTTGAATTTGCCGTTCACGAGAGAGAAAGTGCACTTCTGCTGCCAGTTGAATCCAAAGCATCCATGCATTGGATTGTTTGTAACTGCAACGAACTTGAAAGAGACCAAGCTCCTGTATGAATTGTTTGCTGGCACTGGTAATTTATTGAATTTTCTAAGCACCATTTTGGCATTGGTATTGCCGCCCATCGGCATTGGTATAGCGTTGTAGAACCTGCCTGTGAAGTCGACACTAGGCGGTTTGGAGTCTTTGGTGTCTTCACCATTTGTCCCCGGATGGATTTGTAACTTATTTTAGACTTGCGACAAGGAATTGACCGAGAGCATTCAAACTTTGGCCTAGAAATTTGGTGGCACTGACCAGAATTCTACAAATTTTCATTTACTGTAGCTTCGGCAGGCATTCATCGCTTGAAGAGACGAGAAATCTGGTAAGTAAATTAGGAAGAAAATCCATTCGTATTGTGATAATTCAAAATAGATTCACACAATCTAAACTGGGAGCATTCTTAAGCTTTGCAATCTTACTAATGTTTCAGTGTCATTCACTAATTCTATGCAAGTATCGGCCATTATTGATTGTTATGCAGGTGATCCAAATGGCGCGTCGAATCTTGAGCGTAGGTGCAGTGATTCACCATGTTCAGAAGAAGATCAAATGGAGCAACATAATCTTCGAGTTTCTGGGGGAGAAGGCTTTTCCAATCGCAGAAATTTCAGAAGATGCTATCATCCAATTCTTCTCCGTTGTCGAGAGGTTACGGGTCAGTTCACCAAGGGATTCGGCAGAGAGAGACAAACCGACCGAGACCAAGACCAGACAGTCCCTTCAATTGAATGCGCAAAGCTGGACGCGTATAGTCACAGAGGTCCTGGGCCAGACAGCTCTTTCCGTGGAGACCATCCAAGAAGACGTGTTGACTCAGATCCTCGAGGTTGTGTATGAGATGCGGATCCATCCTGAAAATCCGGACCTCATTGCAGAAGAGCCCAGCAATAGTGATTCGAAATCTCAGTCGCCGGAGCCACAACCAGAGCCACCTCAGGAGCCTCAACCGGAGGCATCGGGGGCAGCATGGACGAACATGAGAATCCGGACCTCATTGCAAGAGAGCCTCAACTGCAGCGTCAGCCTCTGGAGTCCGATGGTCATAACCCACTGCCAGGTTTGGCAGACCAGCTAGGCATCAGGGGCAGCATGGACGAACATGAGAATCCGGACCTCATTGCAAGAGAGACTCAACCGGAGCGTCAGCCTCTGGAGACCGATGGTCACAACCCACTGCCAGATTTGGCAGACCAGCCAGGCATCGGGGGCATACAGCATCATGGACGAACATGAGGATGACTCTCCGGGGACGAACTCACATTAGCAGTTCTCACAATTTTAAGTCCATTTTCATACCGATTTCACCATATCCACCACATCTACCGAGAATCTGTCTATGGTTAATCATTCCCTTCGTTGGTGGTAATCGAATTGGCGATCTACAAGTGGCCAGCAGAAGTATTCGGACAGCAAGCTGTATTCCCGAAATAGCTCAAGCAGTGGTTAAAAAGTCAAGTTGTCAGAGATTTTTTGACTGCATTTATGAAGAAAACCACATGGCATGTAATTAGCATCAATTCCCTCGAAATTAGCCACTTGGATGATCTAGATTGTGAAATATCTTGAAGTGGTGTGTACAACTTAATATGCATACAAGTTGTGCACACCACTATCTTCTCAATGCAAGTGCTGTTTTGAAGCTTTCTTGTGCTACAAAAAATTTCAGCGTTTTAGAGAGGTTCCAAGTGACTCACTATGGCTCCTAGAAGATGTGAAACTGAGAGAAAGGCAGTTCTTGAGATGCATGAGCGAGGCAACTCTTATGGCGAAATTTCAGCGATTTTGGGCATTCCTCGAAGCACTTGTAGTGACATAGTACGAAGATTTGGTGAGAGAGGGAGTTTGAGAGACAAAGCTTCACCTGGTAGACCTCGAATTCTTGATGAGCGCGATGATCGTGACATTGTGAGGAGGTTAAACGATCAAAGTACTAGTACCGCTTCAGCAATAGGAAGAGAATTAAGGTCTGAGGGCATGCAATTGAGTGATGATACAGTTAGAAGGAGTCTTCAGAGGCAAGGGTTGCAAGCACGTGTGAAGGTGAAGAAGCCTCTTTTGACAAAGAAGCATCCAGCACGTCGTTTTCAATGGGCAAAGAAATACAATCCTTTCACTTGAAAAGAGTGGAGTTTTGTCATCTTCTCTGATGAGTCAAAATTTAACCTTTTTGGCTCAGATGGACGTCAGTATTGTTGGAGAAAGAGTGGAGAGGGTCTCTTAGACCAGCATGTGCAATGTACAGTTAAACATGGGGGAGGAAGTATAATGGTTTGGGGTTGTATGGGTTGGGAAGGAGTTGGCAAGCTTCATTTGATTGAAGGGAAGATGGATAGATATGTGTATCGAGAGATTTTGGAGACAGAATTTATAGAGACTATACACATGCAAGGTTTAGAGGAAGAGAGTGTCATTTTCCAGCATGACAATGACCCCAAACATACTGCAAATTATGTTGTAGATTGGTTGCTTGCACAAAAGTTTAATCTTATTTGGCACCCACCGCAATCCCCTGACCTCAATCCTATGGAACACCTTTGGAATGAAGTAGATCGTCGTATGAGAAAGTCTGAGAGGAAACCCACTAGCAAAAGTGATTTATGGGAGAAGATACAGGAAATTTGGTATAGTATTGAGGTTGATGTTGTTAGGAAGTTGATATGTTCTATGCCTTAATGAGCTGCTGATGTTTACAAAGCAAAAGGTGGATACACACGGTGGTAGTCATCTTCAATGCTTAGAAGTTGCATCTTTGAGTTGTGAAGTCATTTTATAGCTTGTACTTTCATTTTCTACAAATAATGTACAATGTTATTAGTTTTTGCAAAAAGAATTGTACATCTTAGTTGCATATTTGAATTAAGCTAATTTTTTTGGGTTCATATTTCAACTTCAAAAGTTGTGCTACATGTTTATTGCAACTATATGCTCTTATAGTCTTTTACTTTCAATTTTTTGATACATCGTGTAAGAGTGGCAGCAAATTCTTAGAACAAGCTTCCACTGTACGACTATTTTTGCTAGCCACTGTCTGTGGTTAATCATTCCCTTCGTTGGTGGTAATCGAATTGGCGATCTATATACATGGTCTGCCTCGATCGGTGGGAATAATATGTACTCCGTAGGTCTTAGTGGGTTGTCTTGGAGATTGTGGAAGCCAATAGAGTTATTTGTAAAGTACCCTAAACTGGGGTTTAAACCCGTGAGTTTTGTGAAAAAGCCGGTTGAGTTAAAAAAGTCGGAATAAAAGTGGGTATGAAACTTATTTTTCCATCAAAATGGTGCCTAAAAAAGTTTGGTCCCCACTTTTGAGGTTGTGTATCATAAGTATCTTGCAAATTTTTTTGACACTTCAACTATAGTTGCCTTCTCAATTTCAGAAAAAGTTCTGCCCAAACTAGGGAGGACTTTACGAATAACTCTAATACGCCGTGAAAATATGCTATTTCAGGGACTTGTTTGCGACCTATATTGTGGAGAGCTTGCGGCAGTGAAGATATTTCTCCAGCATCCATGTTGCGGGCAGTGCCATGTTCCTCTATTCGTAGCTATTGATAGTCTCTAGTTTCAGTTACTGCTGTAAAATATCGCTTCTGAATGAACGTACCTCCTTTTCGTTGCCACTGGATGGTAAAACTCCAGTTCCAGTAGGCTCATGTACGAGTAAACTCAACGGCATCATGTTCGCAAAGCTGATGTTAGAGTCAAAACTTTGTAGGAATATACTGATAGAAGTTTTTTTCCTTTACAAGCGCAATCCCACTTCTTCTGTAGTCATTAAACTGTTCACGCACTCGCTTCAGGCACGAGGAACTCAAGTCTAAGTCGCTTGAGACATTCCAATCCTGCTGAGGACGTTTCCGTTTCTCAATGAAAGTGGCCCTTCTGCTAAGGCTTGTAGCTGTAACTATTCAATTATCAATCACACTTCTAAACATTACTTTCAGTTTGGGCAGATCTTGAAATAATATTTGGGTTAATCCCCTGAGATTCCACGAATGTTTGGTATTGAGATCTCAACACGTTTCACTTTGCTGTTTGACACTTATTTTTGTTTTCTTGCGAAAACTTACAGCGACGGATGGAAGCTAGCATGTGTCAAGTGTGGCAGTGCAGGTTTGATTGTCAGAATAGATATACACCCCACAATGCATTGCAAATAAATTCCGTCGAATGAGGGAATTGGGTGCAGGGTGCAGGGTTTTCTGGAGGTTCGGTGGCGTGCTGTGACTTTTAGGTTACTATTTTTAGTGATGAGTGAGGGACTGAGGGCATTGGTATTTTGAATTTTGGAACTCATTTGAATCCCAACGCATTTTATGAATAAGAAACCTTGATGCCCAACCTAGAAACAGAAATTCCGCTTTTAGTCAGAGCCCAAAGTTAATTACAGTAATAACTCTCAAACCATTTTCCAATTGCTCAAACTTGTACGATATAACTCCGGCTTTGGGGTGCGGCTGAGTCTCTTCCTATCAGCATTCGAATTCTTTCATCACGCCACGACCGAGATGAACGAGACGGATCATCAGAACTTGTCGGCGTTTCGACTTTGGTCTAGGAGTGCGGTTATGAAGCGAGGTTAGAATCATATGCGTTATGCAGAGTTTCTTTGGAATTTCCGGTTGTGGAGGATGGGTCTGGGACGAGGTGGATTTTCTGCTGCTCTATTTCCGTTGCTCGAATGTTTTGGGCAGACTAGTAGTTTGCGAATTTCGTGATAGATTTTCGCAAAATTATGTAGAATTGGGGATTGAAGGTTTCGATCGCTGTTGATCGAATTACACGTCCCTCATTCAAATGTTTGTAACATTGGATGGAATCGAAACAATATGGTGCTGTGGAGTTCCCGGTTGTTGAGGATGGGTCTGGGACGAGGTGGATTTTCTGCTGCTCGATTGCCGTTGCTCGAATGTTTTGGGCAGACTAGTACTGTAGTTTGCGAATTTCGTGATAACTTCTTGCAAAATTATGTAGAATCGGGGATTGAAGGTTTCGATTGCTGTTGATCGAATTGCACGTCGCTCATTCAAATGTTTCTAACATTGGATGGAATCGAAACAGTGTGGTGCTTCGAAAGTGTGATTGCAGAACCCTTCAAACTGGCATTACAATTGAACATTACAGATATCATGGCAGTGGACAATCTGCAATTGTATCCTGGAGACTAGGCTTGTGATATAATTTTGAACGATTTGTTTGGATGAGATTAGGTTGTCGGTGGTGTTTCTAACTACTTAGAGCATCCCCACCAGGGTGTTCTCTATCCCTAAACTTGTACTCTGAAAGAGATCTCAAAGCAGTCAACCTTGACTTTATGCAGTTGAGACCTCGCGAGTTCTCTATATGAGCTCCGGGATAGAGAACTCGGCCCAAATTTTAGAGATATTTGCATAATTTTAGAATATAGACTTCGAACTGGAACTAGTGGGTGAGAATAACTGTATCCCCATCCCCATCTGAGGTCCTCACCCTAAACATTTAGGGATAGAGAACACCCTGGTGGGGATGCTCTTACTACTCCACAAAATAGTGAAATGCGGTTGCCCCATACTAC
Organism: Pseudisothecium myosuroides; assembly: GCA_951799445.1. Taxonomy (NCBI): domain Eukaryota; kingdom Viridiplantae; phylum Streptophyta; class Bryopsida; order Hypnales; family Lembophyllaceae; genus Pseudisothecium; species Pseudisothecium myosuroides. Next base: position 9,689,797 of record OX637292.1, on the reverse strand, counting down.
ATACCATTGTTAAGCGCATAGGTTCTTTCCCTCTGACAAGAGGGATAACTCCGTCCAAGATGCCTGCAAGAAATTATAGTTATAATGTGAGCATCTCCCGTTGGCTAGTGATTCTCAACGATTAGTGGCTGAGCAGAGCATGGCAGCTTGAGATTGGCCTGCACAATCAATTCTCTAGTTACTACACAGGTTTCAGCATTGGGGGGCTTCCGCTTCTGCAGGAAGCGAAAGGGCCCCCCCAACGTTGGTTAATAAGGGACGCTTTACACCTAGAGGCCGAGCCAATTCTCTTCCACGCTGATTGCACAAAATTTCAGCCCGTTTTGAGCTAAAGGCCGGCCTCAACTACTCATTAGAATAAGATTATAATGGGGGCCAATTCTCCCTTATGTAAAGGCCTTGAGGCCAAGAAGCCAGGCCGATTCAACAAAAACATGAAAATTTCACCCCATTTCTCTCATTTTTCAGGGCTGCTTTACACCTAGAGGCCAAGCCAATTCCCCTTGAGGCCAAGCCAATCCCCCTTGAGGCCAATTGCACAAATCCAATAAATCTGATTTGTTAAAAAAAATTATATTTTATAAAATAAGTATGTTTAATTGAAATCTGAAATTGGCCCCAAGGCCAAGAATTGGCCTCCCATTCTTGGTGCACCCAATTCACCAAGCTCGGGCCATGTCAAATCATGTCTTTTTTGAATAAAAAATTCATTCCACCAAATTGGCCCGGCCTCTAAGTGTAAAGGGGTTGGGGCTAATTTCAACCTTTTGTCCAATCACAAGAGAGGATTCTTGGCCTCTGACACAACAAATTGGCCCAGCCTCTAAGTGTAAAGCGGCCCTAATGTTATGTAATTTCTCGACATTTGACACCATATAAATATCTACTCTTATTGTACAAGAATGCATTACGGTATGTGTAGGTCAGTTTTGGAAATAAGTAGGGGAAATTTGGATCGTGTCTAAAATTTTAAAAACTGTACAACTACTTCTGAAAATCCAAAAAAGTTTCATTGTTGCTACTTCTGAATATCCAAAAATTATTCTTGAGAAAATTTAGATCAAGAAGCACATTTATGTATGAAAAGAAAAAATCAATCTAAAATTAGGAATGTCTAAAAATTAGAAAAAAGCAAAGTCAGCCGAAAGCCAAGAAATCCAAATCAAGCTACCAAACTAATGAATTGCAAAAACTAAACAATTTTGGCAACAAGGTGCCAAAATTGACCTACATGTACGGTACTTTTGAATTATGTATTGTTGTATTTGGGACTTGTGAACCTCTATGTGTACAGATAGAAATGTCTGTAGAAGTATTTGTTGACTTTGATGGCTTGTAAAGTAACTTTCGTGGAATAAGGCAACCTTATTGATAAGGCAACCTAATTCCACTATTTTGTTTACCTTAAGTAGAAGGTAGGTTCAATACCTCTCTGCCATGTATTTTTTTTTTAAACAAGTTTTGATAAATGCTAAACATACATTTTTTTTTGCTTATTGAATTTTTTATTTTCCTAGAACTTTGATATCAATTTTTAGAATTACTTTCCACTAAATTTGCCTTGCAAGTATGGTAACTGGTGCAAAATAAAAACTCTCAAATATTTTTCTTACCTTATTTACAAATTTATGAAGAAATTTTATAAGAAAATATTTTTTGTAAAAAATAGGATTATTAACTTTAAAAATGAAATATATTCTATGAGACTATATTTAGGAAGAATATCACCTTGGAATTAGACAATTATTTTCACTCATGCATAGCACCCCGAAATCCTAGTGAATAAAAATTGACATACATCATGCTAGAGAGCTAAGGGAAGAAAACAGCTTGCTTGAAAATGCAAAATCTAGAAATTCCAATTAAATTTATATACAATGTCAACATGTGCTCATTTAAACCTTAAAGGTACCTACTTCCAAAAATTGTTAGTATTTCTATTGAATTTGCTTGTAGCTTTCAAAATATCCATTTTTCTATATGATGGGAACTAAGAAAATGATATCTTACCTCGTATCTTACAAGTCTAGATTTTAGTCTCTAAACTACTTCAAATCTTTTAATACAACTCCAAAAATTCAATGAATTATTGTGATTACAAGCTCCAAGCGAATGAATCTCAATGATCCTATATTGTATGATTTTCATTTCTATTTTTTGCTTTGTCTTTACAAATCCCAAATTCCAATTATTGTTTATATACTAATCTTCATTCATTTATTTATTTTTAAATATTATTTTATTATATTCTATAATTGATATCAATTTTTTAGACAATTATGAATTCAAGAATTACAATCTACAATTTTTTTTAACAAATTAACATCTATAGAAAAAACGTTTTTCACATTTGTATAATATTGAAATTCATTGTTCAATTATATAGACAATAAGTTTTCATTTGAAGCTATAAAAATCATGACAATCACATTTTTTCACAAAAATAATTGGTAATAGTAAGTTCAATAGACACGAATTGGGAAAGTGAATAAAATTTAGTTTTGGGTCGTTGCAAGAAACACCGGCCATGATACTCAAGTATTGTGGCTTTTGGAATAATTTTTTTTTAAATAAAATAAAATACGGATAATTTGTAAAGCATTAAAAAAATGATATGTGCAAAAATCAGACCTAAAAATTTTTATCTCTAAGAATTATGCACGGTCAAAGAGGGTTGAAAAATGCAAGAAAATAGACACTTTGGAATTTAATTCTTAGAAAATAGTAAAAAGATTCAAAAAATTCTCAATAAAAAATTCATTTTTCCTAAATTATAGATGCTCCTTTTCACCAATTTTCACCTTTAGAAAAAAATTGTGTTCTCTACACTTGCTCAAAGGTAGTGCACTTTGAGCACATGTGGAAGGTGGAAAATTTACTATTTTTAGAAAATCCTTGGTAGCTTGTGTAACTTTAGTAGAAGTCCTAGTATACCAATTTTGAGCTTCAAATTTGCTTTTTTGGGTCAAAAATAGTACTAAAACCCCTCAAAATGGCCAAGGTAGACATCCAATTGGGATCTGTTTAAAAATAGTAAAATAATTTTTAAAATATCCAAAAAATTACTCAACATTTGTAACTACCACATGTACCTTCATTTCAAGTTTCGTAGAAAATAGACAAACGATGCAAAAGTTATGAGCAAAAAACCACCTGTGCAAGGTTAAGGGGACAAAAAAAAGGAGAAATGTTTCTTGCAATCACCCTTTTACATTAAAAAATTTAGAAAACATCATCAAGGGACCATCACCAAATGAACTTTAAGATTTGGAACAAAACTTTAGATGCTATTTTAGAATGAAGGTAAGAACTCAAAAGGTGATGATTGAGATGAAAAAACAAAAAACAAACCTAAAAGTTATAAAGTTTTAGTAATACTATAGATCTTGATGAATTATTTCCATATCAACATTTTACTTAAATTTTGGGTAAAAACTGCACAAGATATCTATAAATGAAGTTTCTAACACTAAAATTTCATCCAAATTTTGAAACTCAATAACATTTGCTAGGAAGGTCTAATTTGAAAGATTTTTATTATTTTGGATTGGATAAAGAAATCTCTAGATGTATTTTTTTATAAATTATTAAAAATTAAAAATTGATTTTGATTTTGATTTTAATTGTGACAATGGTGCAAGGCACACTGGTCTTCTTTTTACACCTTAAATTAGATTGTTTTGTTTTGTTTTGTTTGTTTGATACACTAAGATCAAAGAAATCGTGAATCCCCTAGCTTCATTTGTAATACCGTTAGAAAGCGCTTCCCAAAGAGTGTACGGACTTTGTTTTGTGGCGTTTGGACCTACATTGTAAAAGTTATTGAATTTCAAAGTTTTTTATGAATCAAAAAATTAATAAAATTATCTTTTATTTTGGAAAAAACATATCTTTTACATGCCATAGGTCCAAACGCCTCAAAACAAAGCCCTTGCACTCTTTTTGTGCATAAAAGATATTGATTTTCAAAGTTTTTATTTTTATAAATGATAAAATTAGAGGATTATTTTCACTTTTATTTTGGCCATGGTAAGACATAAGGAACACTATATCTAGAACTGTGCATCCCCGTCCCCATTCTTTGTACCGTTAAAACTCTCACGGAAGAAGGGTGTACGGACTTTGTTTTGTGGCATTTGTACCTATGACAAAAAAGTTATTCAATTTCAAAGTTTTCAAGAATTACTTTATGAATAAAAAAAATAAAAAAATCACTTTTACTTTTATTTTGGGTGTGGCAACGGCACAGGGCACACTAATTCTGAGAACGGCACTGATGTCGGATACCGGTGCACTATTTTCTTGCCCCTGTATCTCGCCCCTGCATCGGCACTTGTGCAGCCGCCCCAACTGCAACACAGACTTTTCGTCACGAACATACCGTGCGGAGGACCAAGCGCGATACCAGGTGATGTCCGTCCGATCCCGGCGCAATCAATGGTCTAAGAATAGCGAGGAGCCTTGGACTACAAGAGTATATCTTGTGAGCTGTCTCCCACTCGCAGCCTCTCTAGCCTGACTTGTTAGGTTTTCGTGTTCTCTGCGCTCTCCGTTGCAGGCTTCGCCGCCTGCTCATCGTCACCATTCTGCGGCCCTCCTTCTTCACGGTGAGTTTTTCAAGTTTTAATCTTTCGCGAATTCGCTGTGCGTCTTTGTGAATTTTGATTTTCTTTTTCTGGTCGACTTCCTGAAACCCTGGGGTTTGTAATACCTCTCAGAACTCTCTGCCATCAACTACTCTTGCGCTTGCTTCGCTTGGTTTGTAGCTGCGGAGGAGATGCAACTCTTTCTTGTTTTTTTCGTTTGGTTTGTACAGTTCTTAGTGTGTTGGTACTTTTTGTAGCTTTTCTTTGTGGTTTGAATTCCAAGTTCTGCAGCTTTTGATGTACTTGTCTGAATTCCTGTCGAGACTCTAGGTTTGTAAGTCCTCGACGATTCTAACCCTAAGGTTGTATTTAGGTCACTGTAAATAATTTTCTTTGGATGATTACAATTTCTTTAATATTTGTGATTCGGAATTTTGGTTTGACAGATCGTCCGAGATGGGTAAGGAGAAGGTTCATATCAACATCGTGGTCATCGGCCATGTCGACTCCGGCAAGTCGACGACCACGGGCCACCTTATCTACAAGTTGGGCGGCATCGACAAGCGTGTGATCGAGCGCTTCGAGAAGGAGGCGGCGGAGATGAACAAGCGTTCTTTCAAGTACGCGTGGGTGCTGGACAAGCTGAAGGCGGAGCGCGAGCGCGGTATCACGATCGATATCGCTTTGTGGAAGTTCGAGACGACGAAGTACTACTGCACCGTGATCGACGCTCCCGGTCATCGCGATTTCATCAAGAACATGATCACGGGTACTTCTCAGGCGGATTGCGCGGTTCTGATCATCGACTCGACGACTGGAGGTTTCGAGGCCGGTATTTCGAAGGATGGACAGACCCGCGAGCACGCTTTGTTGGCGTTCACCCTGGGAGTGAGGCAGATGATCTGTTGCTGCAACAAGGTGAGCAGTGTGTTTTTCTGTCTGTTTTTCGTTGCGGTGGTTGTGATTATTCTCAGCGTTGGGAACCGACTGGTGTTTGTGGGGGCGTGTAGGGTTGAGTGATGTTTGTGAGGTGAGTGAGTATTGAATTTGGGCAGTGCCCTGTGTGTTGGTCTGCGTGCGTGTTTGTTGGGATCCCGGAGTTTCGATTGTGATGAATTGAATGAGCTTTGTTGCTAATCGCATATGAATTGGTCTGTCTGATGGTGGGACTGTGGAATGTCTGTTGATTTCAGATGGACGCGACCACTCCGAAGTACAGCAAGGGTCGTTTCGAGGAGATCACCAAGGAGGTGTCTTCGTACCTGAAGAAGGTGGGTTACAACCCCGACAAGATTCCTTTCGTTCCGATCTCCGGTTTCGAAGGCGACAACATGATCGAAAGGTCGAGCAACCTGGACTGGTACAAGGGCCCGACCCTGCTGGAGGCTCTGGACAACGTGTCCGAGCCGAAGCGTCCTTCGGACAAGCCCCTGCGTCTTCCCCTTCAGGATGTTTACAAGATCGGCGGCATTGGCACTGTGCCAGTGGGTCGTGTGGAGACCGGCATTATCAAGCCCGGCATGTTGGTGTGCTTCGCGCCTACTGGCCTGACGACTGAGGTGAAGTCCGTGGAGATGCACCACGAGTCTATGTTGGAGGCCCACCCCGGCGACAACGTGGGATTCAACGTGAAGAACGTGGCCGTGAAGGACCTGAAGCGTGGTTACGTGGCTTCTGACTCGAAGAACGACCCCGCGAAGGAGGCGGCCAACTTCACTGCCCAGGTGATCATCATGAACCACCCTGGTCAGATCGGCAACGGTTACGCTCCGGTGCTGGACTGCCACACTTCTCACATCGCGGTGAAGTTTTCCGAGATTTTGACGAAGGTGGACAGGCGCTCGGGCAAGGAGTTGGAGAAGGAGCCTAAGTTTTTGAAGAACGGCGACGCCGGTTTCGTGAAGATGATTCCGACGAAGCCGATGACTGTGGAGACGTTCGCCGAGTACCCTCCTCTGGGTCGTTTTGCTGTGCGCGATATGAGGCAGACTGTGGCCGTGGGCGTTATCAAGAGCGTGGAGAAGAAGGACGCTACTGGCGCGAAGATCACCAAGGCTGCCGCGAAGAAGAAGTGAATAGTGCGGGAGCATTCGGTGGAGTCTCCGTATTGTGAGTGGGCTGCGGTTTGTAGGGCGGCTCTTGATTGGTTCACTTTATCATGTGTTTTTTCGATTTACCTGCTGGAGGCTCAGCAGAGGCAGACTTGGGTGCTTGACCGAAGATGGCGTGGCTCGTGGTAGCCTTGGATGTGAATTTTTGAGTATCAATAATATTACAGGCATTTTGCTGAGTTCTGGCAACCTGGGAAGTATGGATGCTGCGTTGTTTACACTGTTGTAAGTGGGGTTTTTTTTAGTGTGTGATATCTAACGGATTGGAT